>OV702296.1:433861968-436344815 GCA_916181665.1 Avena sativa
GAGATGGGCGTCTCTACCCCGCTCCTTTTCCTAATGGTCTTTTCTCTATCGAGGAAGGACGTTTGCTATATGACTTGCAGGTTGAGCAACACCAATCCGAGGAAGAGATTCCGGATGAGGATGAGGACCAAGAAGAGGAGCAAGAAGTTCCTAATCAAGAGGAGCAACCATCAACCCGGTTCGCTACATACCAAGACTTCCAAGAACTTGGAGGAACTGTGGAGAGGATACATAACCTCTCCTTGAACCTCCGAGAAACAACTAGTAACTTATCAACTCAATTTACGAACTGGAGTCACGATTTTTCCCGCCACCACAATGATTTGAAGGGCATGCAAAAGCCTACGCTTGGGGAAGTTTCCTCATTATCTTTATTTGGCATTCATTTGCTTTTATTTATTTTGAGGTTATGTTTTTAATTGGAGTTTATAAGCACTCGTGTTGGTTTCCCCAACACTTTATCTTTAGTTATTTCTATTTGTTTTCGAGACTTTCTAGCCAAGCTTTGCCACCAATTTTCTATTCTTTAATTCCCTCTCTTAAAACAACAAAAAGATTTTTTCATTCATCTTTATTTTCCCTCTTCTTTTCTATTCTCCTTGTGGCTTTCACATATTTGCAGGAGAGTGATCGATTTCGAGTTTCCAAGAAGCAAAAAAGGTATGTCTTAAGACTCCCCACTTTTTAAGTTTGAGAAACCCATGCTAGTTAGTAGTAAGTGTTAAGATATCATATTGGTGGAGTGAGTCTTTATATTGTAGTAAAGTTTTGTTTGCATGGGTATTTAGTTGGGTATGTTTTGTTCTAGCTCTTGTAGTTAACCAAGTCTTGCCTAAAATTTTGCTAAAAAATTGTAATAAGAAAAAGTCTCACAATTGAAGGCTTGTGTGTTGTAGTGTTTAGTCTTGAAGGCTTATTTATAGAGACACTCAACACCACAAAAAATAATGATTGACTTAATAACTCTCTTAAAAAGAATTTGTTCGATTGAATTAATGTTTAGCGATTTTTGTGAGCATGCCAAAGTTTGACTTGTTAATCATACGAATGATGTAGCTTTATGCGTGTCAAACTTCATGAGATGCCAACAAATCCGCTAGCCTACGAACGAACTTCGTGGACGAAACTCCTAGATTTCGACCATGAGTTGATTAAACATATGTAACAACAATGCTATAATGGGTAAGATTCTTGGCAACCTCGGATAGCTATGTTCATGATGGAATCACTCCACTGGCTGATATGAGTAATCATTATGCAAAGGAAAAAAAAACCTTGGTGATGCCTGCTGACTCGTGTAATAACGAGCTCGTTGGGGAACCCCAAGAGGAAGGTATGATGAGCACAACAGTAAGTTTCCCTCAGTTATGAAACCAAGGTTATCGAACCAGTAGAAGCAAGGAAACACCTCCAAGGTGTTGCTATCTGGCCTTTGGCAGGGCGCACTACCGGTGCTAGCAGCAACGTGGAAACCTGCACAACACAACCACAGAACTTTGCCCCCAACTTACAGTGAGGTTGTCAATCTCACCGGGTTTGCTGAAAACAAAGGATTAAACGTATTGTGTGGAAGAAAGTAATAGTTTGGAGAAAGTAAACAGAAAGCAGTAAACAGTTGTAGATTGATGGTAAAAGAAAGGACCGGGGTCCATGATACGTCCATTTTGCATCACTATTCTATGTCTTAATTCACTATTATTCATTGATATATTTCGTATTGAGAGGTGATACTTATGTTATTTCATATGTTTTTGCATGGTTGATGACTTTTGGAGCATGGACCGCTCCGGTCAGGATTCTAATGGGAAAAGGTGCTGTTTGGAGGCAAAATTTGCGAAGATCAGAAAATCCGGGAAAATATACGGAAAATCCTATTTTTCCAGAAGACTAAGGATGCCAGAAGAAGGAGCGGAGATGGGCCACAGGGGGCCCACACCACCCCCTGGCGCAGGCAGCCCTAGGCCACCCTGGCCCACTCCAGGAGGTGGTGTGGCCACCCTGGCCCACTCCAGCCTCTCCCCTCTGGCATATATAATCCTCCCGAAACCCTAAGACTCGGGGAGAGACCACAGAAAGATTCCGCTGCCTCTGTGGGGCGTAAAACACCTAGAGAGAAAGATCTCTCCGACAGATAGATTTATGCTGGGGGAATTCCTTCCCGGAGAGGGGAGATCGTCGCCATCAACACCACCATCAAGCTGGACTTCATCGGGATCATCATCATCACCACCACCATCACCATCAGCACCCTCATCACCATCTCCATATTGCTGTAACAATTGAGTTGAATCTTGCATTAGTTCATAGGGGAAACTTTCCCGGTGTTGATTACTCTTTGTAGTTGATGCTATTGAGTGAACCATTGAATTATTGTTTATGTTCAGATTGTTATACATCATTATTCCATCTCTGATCATGATCCATATGATGTCTTGTGAGTAGTTCGTTTTGTTCTTGAGGACATGGGAGAAGTCTTGTTGTTAGTAGTGGAGTTGTGTTGAGAAAGATTCAATAGATTGTTATTTAAGTTGTGGTGTACTTCTTCTAGTGGTGTCATGTGAACGTCGACTACATTACACTTCACCTATATGGTCCTAGGGGAATGCATTGTGTATTTGGCTACTAATCGTAGGGGTTGCCGGAGTGATAGAAACCTGAACCCCCGTTAGGAAACCATTGCACAAGGGACGTAAGAGTCTTAGAGTTTAAAGTTGTGGTTAGGTTTCTACCTTAATTACTTTCTTGTACTTACGGATGTTTGCAAGGGGTATAATCACAAGTATGTATTAGTCTTGGATGGGGCGGTACATTAGCACAGGTTCACCCACACAACACTTAGCAAGCTAAAGAAGATTAATCAACTATATAAAGCGAAAGCACTTGACAGTCTTCCCATGTGTCCTCGAGAACGTTTGGTCATCTTAAGTAATACAACCGGCTTGTCCTTTGCTGCATAAAGGATTGGGCCACTTGCTTCATTCATTCCTACTGTCTTTTATTTACTCGTAGTTTGTTTACTTGCTTTATCAAAAACCCCTAAAAATCCGTTTGCTAAGTATTTGCAGAGAATTTCTGATCCATACCACTAGCCAGCACCTTCTGCTCCTCGTTGGGTCCGACACTCTTACTTATCGAAACTACTGCGATACACCCCCTATACTTGTGGGTCATCAAGACTATTTTCTGGTGCCGTTGCCGGGGAGTGAAGCGCTATTGGAGAGTGGAACTGGTAAAGGAAACTTCTACTGTGAGTATTGTTTACTTCTGTTAGTTGCTTTATTTTCGTTATGGATAATTCGCTGAGTTTCTTATTTGGTAATGCTACTACCACTGCTAAGGTAGTAGCTAAACCACCACCTGCTGAGAATGATGTTTTCAAAATACCTACAAGATCTATTGATCGTGTTATGGATAACTACTATGTTGGGGATGGAACTGTCCATCCCGGTGATCATTTGCTCTTTATACACGAATTATGCGGGTTGTTCAAGTGTGCAGGTATTACTATAGATCAAGTCAAGAAGTTATTCTCATTATCACTGAAAGGAAGAGCTAAGGAATGGTATAAGCTGCTGAAGAATGGTCAAGCTCTGGAATGGGAGGAAATAGTGCCTCTCTTTTATTCAAAGTTTTATCCCCCTAGTGAGATTCATAAAGATCGGAATCAAATATACAACTTTTGGCCTCTTGATGGAGAGAGTACAGCTCAAGCTTGGGGGAGATTGAAGTTACTAATGCTCAAATGTCCCATTCATGAGCTCCCCAACAATATTATTATCAATAACTTTTAGGCAAGGCTTTCTCTTCATGACAAGGATTTATTGGATGCTTCTTGTGCTCGATCATTCACTCGCATGGAAGAAGAAGCTAAATGGGATCTTCTGGACCATATTCAAGATAATGCTGAAGCTTGGGAGAATGAGAAAGGTAGAAAGTCAGGTATAAATTATGATTATGAATGCATTGAATCTTTTATGGGAACTGATGACTTTCAAAATATTAAAAATGCTTATGGTCTAGATTCTCAAGCCATTGCTTCTTATTTTAAGGCTTTTGCTTCCTATATTGAAGTGCCTAAAAAGATGTGGAATAAGTATCATGAACCTTATAAAGATATTGCTAAGAGTGTTCCTGCAAGAAATACTGAAGTTTATATTGCTAATCATGTTTTACCTGAACCTTATATTGAGAAAATGCCTTTTCTAGTTAAGGTAAAGGAACATTCTATGATAGCTAGTATGGTTAATGAAAGTATAAGCAAAGTTGTTGAACATGATAAACAAATGGTTGATGAACCTGTAATAGCAAGTGTGAAAGACTTTGTCACTAAATATGAAAAAGAGGAACACACTATCCTTTGCAAGGATACCTCTAATATTGTTTCACATAGTAGTGTTATGAGAGCTAGTATTCCTGTGTTTTCTGTTAGAATAAGTGATCATTGTTATGACGGTCCTTGTGATAGTTATATTGTTAAGTTTATGCATGATGCTGAAAGTTACTATGAAAGAGGGAAAAGTGTTCTTATGCATTTCAATAATATCAAGTTTCCTCGTTTTATGCTGAAAGTTTTTATGTTGCACTTCTTTTGCCTTCTTATGCAAGTAGCCTTTGGTTTCAACAACTTGTTTGTTTACAAAATTCCCTTGCATAGGAAGTGGGTTAGACTTAAATGTGCGTGTGTTTTTGCTTCTTAATGCTCTCTTTCACTTCAATTCATATCCCTATGAGAGCTTCTCCAAAATCATCATGCCCATCTTAATGGCTATAAAGAAAGAGCTTTATGGGAGACAACCCAATTTGTTTTTGCTTTCAGTTTGTTTTTGTTTCTTTGAGTCTTGGAAGTTATTACTTTGGTAATAACAGCTCCTTATCCATTTTGTTTGGTTTTTCTATCAAGATCAACCTCTACTGAGAGAGAAGTAAGATTTGGGGAAGTTGCTATCCTGAAACAGATTTTTTGTGCTTCACCGTAAAAATTCGTGAGAGATCTCTATCTATCAGATTGAGTTGTAATTTTTGTGCTTCTGCCCCAGGTTGTTATTTATCTTTAGTTAGTTTTGCACTTTTTGATTTGAGCAACAAAAGATTTTCGAAAAAATTGATCTTTACCTGCTGGTCTGTTTTGACAGATTTTGCCAATCTTGCATTTGCTTCTTTATTCGATTTCCTTTTTGAATTCTTTTTGGGTTTTCGAAAGGAGTTGCTACAGTAGCTTATGTTTTGATGGTTTTCAGTTGAAGTTGGACTCAAAAGGTTTTATCACTTCACTTATACTAATGTTGCTAATGAGAATTGTGTGAAGTTTTATGTGAAAGAAATTTCCAGGAAGTGGAGACAATGGTGTAATAAGGAAGAGAAGGGTTTTATGACTCAAGTAATAAGTGTATGAAGATGAAGATATTGATGTTATTCAAGTGATGACTCCGGAAGAATCTACTAGATACCAAATTCAGAGACCTGCAGAGTCTGTTTTCAAATAGGTAATAGTTCTGGTAAGAAAAGTTCACGAAATTACAATACAACTATATTTTTGCAGTTTTTAGTCAATAAGGAAAGTTACGAAGCGAAAAAGGGACGGAAACGAAGCTAGGGTGGCATTCATGTGGTGCGGGCCCACCCCTGGCCGCACCACCAGGTGGTGAGTCCACCCCGGACTCCGCCTCCGACTCGTTTTCTCCTAGTACCTTCCTTTTGATAGGAAACTTCGTAATATATAACCCCCCGGATCCCCCGCGGTTCGTATATCGTGTTTTTGTCGTGTTTTTGTTTCGATCTGTTTCTGCCAGGACATACTCTTTGAAGGCTTAGAAGCACAATGGTGTCCGCCAAGGATAAAGGGAAGGAGCCCATGGAGGAAGACCTCCAAGACCCCGAGAAGGAGAAGGAGATCAAGAGTGAAGGTGAAGAGGAGCAAGGCCAACATCCGCATACCGGCACTACCATTGCAAGCATTGGAGTGGTGACGAAACCTGCCAGGGTTAGAAGGACTGCGCGGATGCAGACTGGGGGAAAGCTCCCCATCACAGTTTGGCTCCACGGTCACTTCCTCCACACACCAAGAATCCCTTCCATACCTTTATCCATAACCAAGCAGGAAAAGAAGACTCCAAGAGGGAAGAACGGAAAAAGAATCACAAGAGCTGGGATCCACAAACTGAAATGATCATGAGCCGTATTAAGCACAACTCGGATTTGATTCGTACTCTCACCTTCGAGATTGAGGACTTGGGGAAACTGATCAGAGAGCTCATCGAGAGGATACCACCACCTAAGGAGTAATTCGTCATCAGGTTTGGCATCCCCTTGGTTTGTTCCAAGCTTGGGGGAGTGCCGCGGTATCACATCACTATCTTCTATCTTTTTACCTTATTAGTAGAGTCATATCATGAATAGAGGAGTTATTATGTAGGATGTTTTGCATTATGGAAGTGTCCCCTCTCTCGTCATATATGTATCCCTTGGTGTGAGTTGCCGTTATGGAATATTAATGAGAAGTTCTATCATTTACTCTTTTGCATAGCTTATATTAGTTTTCAATTCGTGGTTATATGATTGATCTTGTTGTTAGTATTGGTATCACTTTGGGATCATTGAGTTAATTTAGTTGGTTTTGGCAAACCTGGCTCGGTCAGTAGCAACACTATTTTTGAGAGTTGAAAGAAAAGATAAAAGTACCTTTAAAGAAATATAATTTCATCATCTTTCTTTCTTGATTTGCTCATAAGTTTAGTATTCTCTAGTTAAGATCTTTTGTGCTTCCAAGGAAGATTGCATGTTTGTCTTTATCACTTGTATGTTTGTTTGTTTCCTTCAACTCTTATACTTGCTACCCAGCCTTGCTAGCCAAAAACCTGTATTGAGAGGGTATTCTTCTCGTGCATCCACCTCCTTTAAACCAACACCTTTGCCATTTGTGTCCACCATACCTTCCTAGTAGCATTATTGCCATTCCAAGTAAATTCTTGTTTTATCTACCTCCCAAATTAAACTTGTTATGTGAAAATTAGTGATTAAAGCTCTCACGAACTTGATGGCACACTTTACTTTCTTGCACTTAATAAACTTGAACCATTGTGCTCACCTATGTTGCATATATGCTTGCGCTTTGTAAGTTGTGAATTAGAAGAACCATGCTGTCATGGGGAACGCTTTCAACATTGCACTAGTACTTTGTACCTAGTTGATATCATGATCTTTTGTTTATGGATGTCGTCGGTGTGAAATGAAAGGGGAGCTTGTAAGTCCATGGAGTTATGCATGTGTGTTAGAGAAACGCCTGGGCCGCTGGTCTAATCCATGCTGACATGGTGGAAACCTGCAGCGTAACCACTACGAGTATCTATGAAGCATTCTTCTTATAAAAAAAAGAGAGATAGAGATTGAGAAAAAGGAAAAAAAGATATTATGAAAAGAGGAAAGAGAGAAAAAAGCACCATATTCCCATGGTAAATAAGAAGATTGCTGAGATGCTTGTTGTCTGCTTGCCTTGTCATTTTGATATGGGGATTCTTCCGTATCATCGGGCAAGGGGTACCCCGTTGGCGGTTCTCTATGATACGCATATGCTTACGATGACAAGAACTTACCGGTGACTAAACTTGATTAGCATGAGGAGCGGCCCTCGTATTCAAGGGACATGAGATTCTCAATTTACAACTTGTCAATGCATATCCTCATATTTGATCACTTTAACCTTAATCACCTAAAGATGCTTATGATAGGGGGAATGAGAGCTGAAAGCTAGTAAGTATCATAATTTTTGGAGCTCTTTATGAGACTTGCAATCCCTGCATCCCTCTACGAAGGGCCTTTCTTTTACCGTGTAGTTGAGTCAGTAAACCTATTCCCTTCTACCTCAGCAAGTATTTTGAGTTGTTGTGTTTCATTCATTCATATGATGATTTATTCAATCATGTTTCTTATATTCCTTGTTTTGCACATTGCTCTTATCTTGATGTTTACTACTTTGAAAGATATCATTGAAAAACCAACTATTTGTGAACTCCAGCAATTTATCAACTATTTTTCGACCAAGAGCTAAGTTTGCCATTACCAATTATGATTTACTTTATGTATCTTTATTGTGTTTCCTTTACTCATTGCAAGTTGAGTTATATAATAGTGATTTGTCTTCTATTATGATCTATGTATTTGATGAATGTGATGCTTCTTGTCCGTATTCTTTTATCGACTCTTTACTCCATAAACCTGAGGCCATGTTTATTGAGCTCAGTTTCGCTTGGGGACAAGCGAAGTCTAAGCTTGGGGGGAGTTGATACGTCCATTTTGCATCACTATTCTATGTCTTAATTCACTATTATTCATTGATATATTTCGTATTGAGAGGTGATACTTATGTTCTGTTTTTGCATGGTTGATGACTTTTGGAGCATGGACCGCTGCAGTCAGGATTCTGATGGAAAAGGTGCTGCTTGGAGGCAAAATTCGCGAAGATCAGAAAATCCGGGATATACGTAAAATCCTATTTTTCCAGAAGACTAAGGATGCCAGAAGACGGAGTGGAGATGGGCCACAGGGGGCCCACACCACCCCCTGGCGCGGGCAGCCCTAGGCCACTCCAAGAGGTGGTGTGGCCACCCTGGCCCACTCCAGCCTCTCCCCTCTGGCATATATAATCCTCCCGAAACCCTAAGACTCGGGGAGAGACCACAGAAAGATTCCGCTGCCTCTGTGGGGCGTAAAACACCTAGAGAGAAAGATCTCTCCGACAGATAGATTTATGCTGGGGGAATTCCTTCCCGGAGAGGGGAGATCGTCGCCATCAACACCACCATCAAGCTGGACTTCATCGGGATCATCATCATCACCACCACCATCACCATCAGCACCCTCATCACCATCTCCATATTGCTGTAACAATTGAGTTGAATCTTGCATTAGTTCATAGGGGAAACTTTCCCGGTGTTGATTACTCTTTGTAGTTGATGCTATTGAGTGAACCATTGAATTATTGTTTATGTTCAGATTGTTATACATTATTATTCCATCTCTGATCATGATCCATATGATGTCTTGTGAGTAGTTCGTTTTGTTCTTGAGGACATGGGAGAAGTCTTGTTGTTAGTAGTGGAGTTGTGTTGAGAAAGATTCAATAGATTGTTATTTAAGTTGTGGTGTACTTTTTCTAGTGGTGTCATGTGAACGTCGACTACATTACACTTCACCTATATGGTCCTAGGGGAATGCATTGTGTATTTGGCTACTAATCGTAGGGGTTGCCGGAGTGATAGAAACCTGAACCCCCGTTAGGAAACCATTGCACAAGGGACGTAAGAGTCTTAGAGTTTAAAGTTGTGGTTAGGTTTCTACCTTAATTACTTTCTTGTACTTACGGATGTTTGCAAGGGGTATAATCACAAGTATGTATTAGTCTTGGATGGGGCGGTACATTAGCACAGGTTCACCCACACAACACTTAGCAAGCTAAAGAAGATTAATCAACTATATAAAGCGAAAGCACTTGACAGTCTTCCCATGTGTCCTCGAGAACGTTTGGTCATCTTAAGTAATACAACCGGCTTGTCCTTTGCTGCATAAAGGATTGGGCCACTTGCTGCATTCATTCCTACTGTCTTTTATTTACTCGTAGTTTGTTTACTTGCTTTATCAAAAACCCCTAAAAATCCGTTTGCTAAGTATTTGCAGAGAATTTCTGATCCATACCACTAGCCAGCACCTTCTGCTCCTCGTTGGGTTCGACACTCTTACTTATCGAAACTACTGCGATACACCCCCTATACTTGTGGGTCATCAGTCCATAGTTCACTAGTGGTGGCTCTCCTTAAGATAAATGACATGTTGGGTAAACAAATTACAGCGGGGCAATTGACAAACATCAAGAAAGCAATCATGCATTTACTAAACATCTTTGACTCCTTTGAGATTTGATTGGCATTACAACATTATACATATACCGTAATCCAACTGCATCTATGACTAATAAATCACCTTCAGGTTATCATCCGAACCCCCTCCAGTATTAAGTTGTAAGCAACAGATAATTGCATTACGCATTGCGTGTAATGTAAACAATACGATTGTTCTATGAACAAAGGATTGTTGTTTTCTCCCTAGTAGCAACATCACATCTAGTACCTTAGAGATTTCTGTCACTTCTCTAGATTACCAGAGGCATGAACCCACTATCGAGCATAAATACTAACTCTTGGAGTTGCTAGCATCTACTTGGCCAAGATAGCTACTAACAACGGAAAGCATGCAAGATCACAAATAACAAAGACATGATAGAATCAATAATCAATCTGAAATAGCATCTCAATATCCATCGGATCCCCGCAAACACAACATGTAGGATTGCAAATAGATGATCTTGATCATGAACGGAGCTCACAAGATCTAAACATGATAGCACAAAGGAGAAGAACCAGCCATCTAGCTACTACATGGACCCGTAGTCCAAGGATGAACTACTCACGCATCACACCGGAGGCTTGCATGGTGATGAAGAAGGCCTCCAGGGTGAATTCTCCCCTCCGAAAGGGTGCCGGGAAGAGCTTCAGATCCCTCTCGATCTAGGGATAGAGATGATGGCGGCTACAAACTCTTTCGTGGAATTTTGATCGGGTACTTAGGGTTTCTGTATCAGAGGCATCTTATAGGCGAAAGGGGAGGCCGAGGGGATGCCCTAGGCGGCCACACCACCCCTGGCACGGGCCAGGCCTGGCCGCGTGGCTAGGTGGTGTGGCGGCCCTCTGGCCCCTCTCCATCTCCTATTCTGGCTCCGTGTCCCCCTCGGTGAAAAACTTACTTTGGCTTCTGTCCCGTCCAATTCCGAAAATATTCATTTTCTAACTTTCCTGGAACCAAAAACAGTAGAAAACAGGCAGCTGGCTCTGTGGCATCTTGTTAATAGGTTAGTTCAAGAAAGTGTATAAAAAGTACTCCAAAGTGTGGACAAAACATAAGAAACTAGATAAAACCAAGCATCGAACATCAAAAATTATAGATACGTTAGCAACGTATCAATGCCACGAGTGTCCATCGCAACCTAATAAACTAATATTTTTTTTTGGCATGCTCTCAATTACTTAAGAACTGAAATTCTTGAAGGACAATGAATGGCAAAGTAGTGCTTGGAAAGTCTTGACTTATTGATGTGGGAGAATTGAGATACTCTAGTGTAGATGTTTTTCATGACAACTCTCACACTCTCAATTTTATATGATTACACTTCATTGTTCAAAGGCAAGCCTATGAGTTGATTACATAACATGGAATAAGGTTTACTCATTTGAAACATCCATGTTAACAATAATTTTGCTGCGCTACAAGGATGCATACGAACCCGTATGATATGCTTGCCATTACTCTATCTATGCTGAAGTTTTTCAGATTTATAAAGTGGAGGAAACATGAGACTACCAATCATGAGTAAGATCATCATCTCGTTATTTCAGTTTAAATGCTGAGTTCCTTTTTGATTTTGGTTTTCTTGCTCAAGGATGATCAAATTTAAGCTTGAGGAGGTTGATGGCTGTGAAACATAGCCATCTACGTCCATATTTAAACTGGATATTATTCATATTTTTGATAAAATATCTCTCTAAACCCTGCCACTAATGCCTAATGATCAAAGGGGTATGCAATCCTTTCTTTCTATTTTTCCCTACGCAGATAATGATGTTTGATGATGAGAATCACAACATTAAAGTCAAAGATACAAGATTTCCAACAACCCGAAGAAACCAGGGGTCGTGAAGTGGATACACACGCTTTAATGACCAACTATACGATGGGAATAAAATTCCGGCCATGTAGTTGCGGTTGTATAGTTGCCATCTACATCGCTAGGTCAAACAGAACAACTTTCGTGAAGGGACCCCTATATAAAGAGGCTCCAGGCGACAAGAAACCTGGCTCGCATGCTCTCAAACCTCCCTAGAACCCTGCATCCACACCACCAAAGAGCCGCCAGAGGAATAGACTTAGATCTAATCTTCAAACTCTTCTTCACCACCATAGCCATATTCCACCACTTGTAATAGTAGAACTCATCTTCGATTGACGATATTCTAATACTATTTGCTATCAATCTCATGATTTCCCTTGCACTGTTTATGATTGTTGATTTCATCTCTATGCATGAGTAATTCTCTTTGGGCTAAGGGCTTCGGCCTAAGCATGTAGCTTTTGTGCATGTTATTTATCATAGATGGGATCATGTATTAGTTTGTATGGCATGATATTTACTGTATCCTCTCTTGCCTCAATCCAAGGACTTGTCAGGTACCCCAAGACCCCGAGGATTGAGCCAGGTATAGGTTATTTATCATAGATGGGATCATGTATTAGTTTGTATGACATGATATTTACTGTATCCTCTCTTGCCTCAATCTAAGGACTTGTCAGGTACCCAAGACTCCGAGAATTGAGCCAGGTATAGGGAGTATGAGTAATGACTAATCTGTAGGTTAGGAACCCCAGTGACAGAAGGGGTAGTATAACTGTATGTGAGGGATTTTACTTGGGATTAACGGTGACATCACTATGCATATCGTTAGTTCTCTTTATTCTATGGATGAGACTAGTAGGTTATTGCTATAAGCGGTTGCGGAGGCAATAGCAATTATGGATGCACTGCCCATATATAATTATCTTGCTCTAACAATTACATGCATACTTTATTATTATTATCTTTTATTCTCATCAGATGTTTTGTACAGCTACAGGTGAAACCGAAAGCCCTAGGCCCTCTCTCTCCATCATCAACAACAATAAAAGACAACAAACTCTTGGTCCGGTAAAACACAAAAAGAATTCTAAAACTCACGAAGGTTCGTTAAAGTAACTTCACTGCGCTTTCTGCTTCCCGAGGATTCGATAACCTAGGTCTACTAGGGAAAAAGAGCTATACTACATTCATAATCCGGATTGAAGGTATCACATATCCTACGAAGACATTCCACTAGGTATCAATCTAGGTGTGTTTCAGATAGGAACAACACCTCAGGAATATTACGCCTCAACACATCAAGAAGCGCTAGGACTGTCGTGTTATTCCCTAGAGCACGGTAGTTCCATACAAGGATCCTCATTGCGACCGGACGGACTCCTCGAAAGATCCCGCTGATCCTAGTGAAGAGGAGTTAGCTCCAGTCTTCTTTGAACGCTTGTTACTATCAAACACCTTTGCAAGGTTTTTTCCACCCTCCTCCAGATGCTTTGAATCGTCAATAACTATTGGAATAACATTCTCAACTGTTTGGACATGAATAATAGATTTATTTAAAGCCTCATAAAACTCTTATTGCAATCCACGCTTAACTCCAGGATTTGATTTATCACCATCAATATCTATCTCATTTGGTTTCAACGGCCTAGTCGTAGTGTCTGCCAATTCCTCATTCTTTTTATCCTTATTAATCACCAGGAGAGAGGGTTAGGTCTCTAGCTTGTGTCAGTACCTCTCCGGCCCGCAGGATTGCGCCCCAATGGATGATGATCAGAATGACCACGGCGACCACCACGGCCTCCACCACGGCCTCCGCCAGTGCTACGCCTAAACCATGAATCCCAATCAGCTTTCAAAAACACCCCCCACTTGAGGGAGTTAACATCGTGTTCCCCTCTACCACATTCAAGATGTGTATGACCAATGAAGCCACATACACCACAGAATCTCGACATCTTTTCATACTTGATATGAAAAAGTTCCATCTGTCCACCTCTCGACATAGACACAAATCGGGCCAGAGTTTTTCTCACATCCATTCTAATACGAACACGAACGAAATTACCCGCTCCTTGAATATCTGTTTGGACTTCCACTGCCTTCCCAATTTTCTTTGTTAGATTCGTAAGTAGGTTTTTTTCACGATATATAAGCAGGGAGTACTAGAACCTACTTAGACTGGTGCAGTTTCTCCTAAAATGTCAGCACCGGGCCTGTGCGACGAGTTTTCTTTTTTCATTTCTTTGAGCAAGCCTGTGCGACGAGTTGGCAAGGAACACGCCCAAGAGGAGCGAAGCACTACTCCGATCCTGGCCCATTGCTTATACAGCCGCCGGCCCGCCGCGCATCATCGTCCCCCTCGGGCCCCCCCAAAAAAAGAGGAAAAATCCCCCATCGTCTTCCTCTCCGACACCACCGAATCGCGCCCTAGATCTGCCGCCGAACTCGCAGCTGATGCCGGGAAGTCGTAGGGGCCTGTTCTCGTGCTTGCACAGCGAGTGCGACGATGACGGTAAGTCCGGATTCCAAGGCAAAGGCATTGCTGAGGCTCTCCAGGACCTCATCGCCAGCTTCTACGCGGAGGCGTTCGACCGGCTTCCCTTCGACGGCATGGCAGACGAACAAGTCCAAGAACTTCTTAGGGCTATGTGCGGAGGCGGCGTCTGCGTGGGCCTGCTGGACCCCGTCTCCAACATCATCCTCAACACCATCTCCCTCCTCCCGCGCGACTTCCAGCCAAAACCCCATCCGCGGCACCAGAGGCGGTCCAAGAGGCTGGCCGGCGCGGCGCAGCCGGACTGGATCTGCTCCGGTATAAGCAGTTTATCCTACTGTTCTCTCGTCACGTTCTTGGTGAGCTACTTCGGATGCCTCACTGACCAACAGGCCGCCCGCTACCTCCACTGGGCAAGCGCCAATCTTGCCATCGCCGTCCTGCTCGTCGAGCACGACCTGTACGCAGCTGAGCCTCAACTTCCCAACCCCGCATCCGAAAGGACGCAGGCTGCCCTCAAGTGTGCGGCGACCCGTGGACGGCACCGTGCGCCTGATGTCTTGGTGCGGCTCCACACGTCGCCCCTGTCCTGGCAGCGGCTCAGAGCTGCCGCCCCGTTTCTCGGTTCGGGTGGCCGGAACCTCACCTTCGATGATGTCAACACCGTCATTGAATCTCTGCGCTACCAGGAATCTGCCTCCCTCGATCTCCAGGTCAACATGCTGCCGGACAGAAGAGGAGTCGTTGTGTACTGTCGGGAATTCAACGCCGACGAAGGAAAACTTATCTTCAATAACACAAGTTCCATGAATAATAATGGAGGTTCCTTTGCCGTGTTCAGCATCATGGCTCAGCGAGAGGGAGACCACTTCGCATCTCTGCGGGGCAACATACCCAGTATATCAACCTTCCTGGATAAGGCCTTGAAAACATCTCAGCAAGGTCGAGGCGGTTTGGAGAGCTGCGGCGATGCCTGCGAATACACCGAGTCTCTCAGGATGAGGCTCCACGGCACGATCCACGCCTTGTACCTCAAAGTGTTCACCATGCTGCCCTCTGATGTTTCACGCAGGCTCATGCGCTACATCCTGTTCGCTGGCCACTGCTATGGCCCCATGGACCCGGTTTCTAACATCATCATCAACTCCATTTGGCACAGTATAGTGTTCCCGCTCCCGTCGGTGGACAGCGAAAGCCAAGTGTATGACATCCTTGACACCCTCTCTATGCTTCGCGTGGAGGTCCGCTCCTTGAGAGGTCTCATTGCCCTCATCCAAGCTAACTCTGACTGCTCGGTGCAGCGCACCATGGAGCGCCTCTGCTCCAATTGCTGTGACCTATCACAAGCGATGCACACCTCACACGGGTTTGCAGCTGCTGCCGAAGCTGCCCAACACCCGCAACAGGCTGCACTAGGGTCGTTCCTCTCGTCCCTGACGCCCCACATACTGGATAAAGTGCGGCCCTTGCTGAGCACTACCAATGGCACACTCTCCTCTGAGTCTCTCAACCAAGTAGAGTGCATTCTGGCCCAGGAATTCAGAGAAACTGCACTGCAGTTTGCTTTTGCTCCGGAGGAGGCTCAACTGTGCCAGGAGGCTAAGAACACTCTGTTAAGAAGGAGGTCAGAATACGAGGACACGAGGCTATTCATTCGCTCTGAGCTTGCAAAAGTGCTCAAGAAATATGCCTCTGAGCATCCTCATGTACGTACCTGTTTTTGTGTTCTGTATTCACTGTTAATTGGTACACGTTCTTTCGATCTCTCAATCAGCTTTTTCATTTCAACCTTGCTGCTTGTTTCAGGAACCAAAATATGTGCCAAGTGTTATCTGTGGTGTTGTTGAAACATACCACTCAGACAGGGATTCCTACCACGTGAATTTTGTCGCTGCTTCCGAATCAGCTGGGGCTGCAGATAACCAACTTTTCTTCGCCGAAATCAATGTGCCGAGTCATCAGTCAAAACCAAATTTCTGCCGCCCTCTTTGCATGACACATACGGGTAAGTTCTCATTATTTCCTAGTAGCATGAGCTGCCATGTGGTTTGAAACAATAAAGAGAGAATTTGGTCTGTTTCGTTGAAAAGCCTTTTGTTTTTCATTTAATGCTTTTGTTTCGTTTCAATTTTATAATACTCCAAGTTAGACTGCCAGTGAGGTAGTAACCTGAGCTCTTGGCGAGCCATGTATTGCAAACCATTCTAGCAGAACGTCGATGCGCTACTGGTTTAATTTAAATAATTAGGTTCCTTCATGACACAGTCCCATACACTATGAGTTGATATTTGTTTAATTTGATTGGCATTATCTGCTCAGTTTTTACTTTTAATACTCCCTCAGATCCATATTAATGTTCTCAAATTTGTCTAGATTCGGATATGTGTCTAGTCAAGTTTTAGTGCTAGATACATCCGAAAACATTAATTTGGATCGGAGGAAGTATAATTCTACAAATTTCAAAAAATTACCGTGCTGTTACACTGCAGCGGACAGTGAGATTTAAATCTGTTAATTTTAGCTCTGGGCAAAGACAGAGAAAGATGAAGTAGTGAAGTATGCGTTATTTCAAAAACCTCTTGTCTGCTTGATGCCTTGATTACTTTTGTGGTGGGCGTAACCCATTACCATAATATTGTTCACATACACTATGCTAGACAAGATCGGCATTAACCTTTTCCACCACACTCAGTCTGAACACGATAATATTTAAAAAGAACATTTCTAGATCCTGGTAACATGGTAGCATGACTTCTGCTTTCTAAAAATGAGAAGTGGCATCAGCGGACATCGGAAGCACGGAAAAACATTATAATGTTAATGTGCAGTTAGCTTCGGGTCACATAAGCAGGATAAATTGGAAGTTAAACCCACAACTGGATGTCTGCAGCTGCTCCGATAGCCTTGACCAGCAAGCCAAAGGACGTTCACATTTGGACGCCAAATAACTAAAATAACCTGCAAATACACCCAAACATTAAAAGGCACCGGATTTAATACATATGCAAACATAGTATATGCCTAATATACAACCATCATGCCACCACCAGCCCAATTCTGGTGCTTCTTGCCCGGGCAGCACTTTAGCTCCATGATTTCACAAATACAGTAATCAAGCATTTATCATATACTGATAAGCAAAAAAAAATGAGACCAATAGGGACTCGCCCCTTTTGATTTTGATTTTTATTTTAAGGAGAAACAACCGTGAGCACCAAGGGAGTCCAGGGACTCTAACCAACTGGATGCAATTAGCAAGACTTAGGGCAACCTCTTGTCCGCTGTCAACCTTGGCAGGCACCAGCATTGGGTTCTCTGACACAACTAACGTTTACCCGTAACTATAAAAGAAGGGACGCTATCATAAGTGCAAGACATTTACAATTTTGAAGTTTGTTTCAGGTCTGCTAGCAACAATATACTAGAAATCTCAGGTTTGACAACACATTTGTAAGTTGGGCCAATCTGCCAAACAAAGTCAGAGTACAGAAAATAACACTGAGCAAGTAAATGTGAATGAAGATAATATGGGTAAGGTGCTTAGGTGTCCGCCTTAGGCGCTTAGATGTTAGAGCAGGGATAGGATGCCTTACCGCCTTAAAAGCCCTAAGTATGGCAAAATTGCATCTTCTATAGTCTTAATGTTAAAAAAAGTACGGATGGAATTATAATAATTTCAACTTCCTAACCACTTCCCTCTAATCAGGTAGGAATAAAATAAAATCTAGCTGGAAACCGGAAGCTTATAAGGACCAACACCATGACACTTGTTACCGGACCATGTTATTTTGCTAATTCCTAAATATTCTATGTAGCTGCATAATGGATGGGAATATATCTAACATGATCAAAGATTTTGGCCATACCCACTTATTCTATACCCTTTTCTCCCTTTAGTTTGAAACTATGAAAACACAAACTGAATGGAAAGAAGATGAGGTAACATTTTTAAATGCCACACCTTTGGAGCACCTCAACTACACTAAACGGAAGAACATGATGATGCAGTGTAGCCTTGCTACCCAACCAAGGCGCAAGCTGCTCATGTAAAGTTTATGAAATGGTGAAGCAATGGCAAATCCTTAGTAATTTAGTGATTGAGTTGTAAAATTGAGAATCCAGACTGTAGTTTCCCTGAGAAGGTCCACTTTGGGATGTCCCCTGAGGTTTAGAGGACCCTAAACCCTAGGATGCTTCACAATCCATTTACACAACCATAGAAATGCACTGTAACTAAGCTCTAGGATTTAACCTACTTGAATAACTGTCCCTAGAGGATCGTTGTCCACCTATATGGATATGGATATTATATATATATATATATATATATATATATATCATTGATGTGCACTTCTCCTCTCAATGAACTCCATCCATCTTCCACTCAGCCTTCTTTGTTCACTTTGGTTATCATATTTTACATATACCCCGGATATGATGCTTCATATTCCACTCTACACCACTATCTAGAGTTGTGCACTATAATTAGATTCTTGTATTTTATCTACTTGAATCACTGTTGTTGTATTTGATCAACTTTAGCTCATCCGAGAAACATTGTTGGTTTTGTTGATAGGTCGTTGCTACTACGGAGAGGGAAGCTCAATAAAAATCATGTATCCAGCCTCTTTCGATTATTTTGAGTGCGATATTACTGGCTGTGGAATTATGCATGCGGACAGGATGCTAGATGCAGATTTTGTCTTTGATTTTATCAGAGACGAGCAGTTTGCAAAAGATGCGCTGAAATATTGTGAAGATCGGAAGGCCGTGTCTGAGTTTAATGCTGTATGATGTGGGTCATAAATGAACTATTATGTCATGATGAGAATAGTTGTAATGAAGCCTATTTATTTGAGTTACTCTTGGAGCAAGAAGTCAGCTGGCTACAAGAATTAAAATAATATATTTTTATTAGTTGGACGAGAGAGAAGAAAAGAGAGAAGACAATGGGCTCTCGTGCATTGGCTATAGCACGTGCTCACTTTGTGAGTATGTTAGCTGGGTCATTTACTAATTAAGTAGAAAATCTTTATAACTAACTATTATACTCTTTTTTTGAACATAACTATGACATGACAAACTTCTTATATGGTCGGCTCTTCTATTGTGTTTGCTCTTATGTTAGTGTAGTGGATGTTGTTAAGCTTATGGTTGATTTAATGATAAGAATCTTAATTATTTTTTGGCGGAGTGTATATGTTGTGCAATGCAATCTGATGTAACACATACGAAATTAAAGTGTGATGATGTGCTGTCAGTTGATAGACGTTTTCTTTTCCCCCCACGGGAAGGAAAGGTGATCTTGCCCTAGGGCACAACCTTCTGACGCCGGCCTCATGCGGCTCATCGGTCGTGAGGGGGGCTGCCGGATCCACGCGTATGGATAGTTTTAGGCCAAAGTAGTTTCGTTTTTAGGTTGTTCATTGTCTTGGTTTTGGAGGCGGTGATGGCGACGCTGTATAATTTTTCTCCAGATCCTTTTCCAATGAATTTGAAGATCAGTCTGTTCAAACAAGGATGAATAATATTGTGAAGATCGGAAGGCCTTGTCGGAGCTTAATGTTGTATGATGTGGGTCATAAATGAACTATTATGTCATGATGAGAATCGTTGCAATGAAGCCTCATTATCTAAGCTACTCTTAGAGCAAGTAGTCAGCTGTCTACAAGAATTAAAATAATATTTTTTTTTTAGTTGGACGAGAGAGAAGATAGTGGCCTCACATGCACTAGCTATAGCATGTGCTCATAGTCATTTTGTAAGTATGTTAGGTGGATTATTTACTAATTAAGTAGAAAATCTTTATAACTAACTATTCTATTTTTTGTTGAACATAACTAACTATTATACTTGTTAACTATAAGTTGGCTATATATGACATGGTGATTTTTTTTATAGCGAGAGGTAGGCTCTTCTAGTGTTGTTACTCTTATGTGAGTGTAATGGATGTTGTTAAGTGAGCTTGTGGTTGATTTAGTGCTAAGAATCTTAATTATTTTCTGGCGGAGTGTATATGTTGTGCAATGCAATCTGATGTACCCCATATACGAAAGTGATGATGTGTGTCAACTGATAGTGTTTGACTAAGCTCATGTAGCTAACAAACCCTTTCTAGTGCATGTCAGGAATGCGACCGGCGCGGAGCGGATATACCGCGATCTAAAACTGAGGCATCATGTTGATTCACATTATTAAAATTATCTTGATATTCTTATAAGTATGAAATATGCATCTAGGATTCAACAAATAGTCATTAACACTACAGAAAACGGTCAAGGCGCCGACAGCAATACGCTACACCGACGGCCTTATATTGGGGTTGTCGGCATAACCGAGCCGGGCGGGCCAACAAACGGGTCGTCGGTCCCGGTTAGCCGTCGATGTAGACTAAGGCGGGCCGTCGGCGTAGACAAGCCGTCAACATAGACTAAGGTGGGCTGACGGCTACCGTCGACGTAAGTGGGCCCAGAAGGCCGGGCTGTGACGGCGTGGCAACGACATCTACGCTATTCCGACGGCTGTGCGTCGGCCCAACATGTAACACTACGTCGACGGCTTGGCCGTCGGCATAGATATTCTTCCTTTTTGCCACAATAAACCTAGAAAAATCATAATTAAATCAATATAATTAAGTAAAAATATATAATATATCAAAATTTGTAGAAAAATAAGATCTAGCTATCTAAACTCAAATATTACATTTTTGTTGAATAACATATAAGCTATACTTTTAGAGGAAGCTAGGGGATAGACTAGCGGGGTCCTCGGATTAGGGTTTCATTGGAGAAGGACCGCTCGAGCACTGAAATGCCACGAGAACCTGCTTGTAGCCCTAGCATATATGCACAAGCATAGTGGAATATTCCTAGATGGAATACCTAGCTCCCAGGTATGACCATCTACGGTACATGCCATAACACACAGAGAAGTGCTAGACCTATAGGAGGAAACTCCCGCGATGGGACAAATGGAGGGAAACCGGTGAAACCATGGTCCCAACTTTGGTTTCCAAGTAGGTATGGCCTAAAAAATCCTAAACCAACAATAAAATACATTGGTCAACCCTCGTACAGAAAAAGCTAGGGGGCTAGACCAGCGGAGTCCTTAGATTAGGGTTTCGCTGGAGAAGGACAGCCTAAGAGCCAGAATGCCACGAGAACCCGCGGGTGGCCCTAGCATACATGCACAAGTGTGGTGGAATGTTCCTAGATGGAATATCTAGATCCCGGGTGTGACCGTCTACGGTACATGCGATAACACTTAGAGAAGTGCTGGACCTGTAGGAGGAAACTCCCGCGACGGGTCAAACAGACGGAAATCGGTGGAACCATGATCATAACATTAGTTTTCCATGTAGGTATGGCCTAAACAATCCTAAACCAACAGTAAAGTATATTGGTCAACCCTCATACAGAGAAAGCTACGGGGCTAGACCAGCGGGGCCCTCAGATTAGGGTTTCGCTGGAGAAGGACCGCCTCAGTGTCGAAATGCCACGAGAACCTGTGTGTGGCCCTAACATACATGCACAAGTGTGGTGGAATGTTCCTAGATGGAATACCTAGCTCCCGAGTGTGACCGTCTATGGTGCATGCGATAACACTTAGAGAAGTGCTAGACTGATACCTTCGATCCAGATTCACGGATGTAGTATAATAGTCTTTTCCCCTAGTAGACATAGGTTTAATCGAAACTTGGGAAACAATGCTAAAAGGAATTAAAAAGGACACGTCTAAAAGACTTTATTTTTTGTGTTTTACCTTTGTTTACCGGACCAATCTAGTTTACTTTATATCGTGGGTTGATTCAATGGATGGAAATAGGCCAGGGTTGAAGATCCACCTACAGTCGCACATCATATGGGATAAAAGATAATAACACGCACAGTCATGTGTAATGTTTTAATAGAGATAATCTTTTGTGAGCAGCACATCCTAATATACTAAAGCCCCTGCGAGCCAAAAATAGTCTTTTGATCCAACTGAATGCACCATGAAGCACCGGGCTATAGACAGTTATTAAGTAAAAAACACAGATCAAAGCCTTAAGAAGAGATGTTCCCATTGATCCCCAATGGGTCGCTAAGCGAAGACCTGCAGCCCTTTTTGTCAGTGAATTTCCTATGAGATTGCTGCTAGCCAAGTATCTCACCTCAAGCCTTTATCGATCTCGAGGATCTTGGGCACCTAAAAGTCCAAAGATTGAGGCAAGAGACAAATAAAAAAACACATAAATCTCTTAGTCAAACAATACACAATACTCCCATAGATTAGATGCACATAATTGCTATGAGGTTTCTCCCCAACCCACATCTCGTGAGTACTCACTCATAACAATAAGATCAAGGATAGAAAACATTATGCAAAATGCTTAGATTGAAATCAAATATTCTTAGAATGGTCGCCGAATTATAAGGAGATCTCAGGTACAAAGTAATGGCTATGGCTAATGGTGAGGATGGAAGATGGAGGGGATGAACTATGGCGTGGATCTCCTTTGATGGTGTTGTGATGCAATCTGAGAATGGCGGCCCTCTGCGCGGCGGCTGGGACCTCAAAATATATAGGTGTCTTCATGAAATTTGGAGGGTTTGACGAGACGAATCCACTACCACATGGTACGGGCGGACCGTACAGGAGGGCCCTGTCCGTACTAGTGGTTGTTACAACTGCTGACACCTGGTAATTGCTCCAGGATTACTTGGTCGTGTGGACTTCCTCAAAATCTTCATATATGACTCCTGATTTCGCATTAAAAAGCATGATTTCCTGCACAACACAATTTAAAACAATGATTTGCATATCTTTGCAATAATTAGTCATTAGTGGCAAGGCTAGAGAGATTATTGTCAATTGCTTGACTAAAAACAATGTTTAAACGCAGGAAAATATGGCTATTTTTAGAGCAATCAACCTACCCAAAGCTCAAACCTTGATCGCCCTCGAGCAAGAAGAAACAAAATAACTATAAGGAATTCAACATTTAAACTTGAAACAACGAGAATATGAATTCACTTACGGTTGGCAGTCATATGCGCTCATCACTCATCCATTTGAAAGGCTCATCAAAGTTAGAGAGATGACAAGAACACTATACAAGCTTTGGTAAATCAAGACAATCAAAGTAGAGTTTAATATAAGTATAAATAACTGAAGTGTAACAATCAATCCAATTTCTCTAGTTAACTCTCAGATTGCCAAGGAATACCTGGATATTTTATTAGGGATTTCTATTTTCATGTCCTCAGTTTATTAGTTGTACCTAGTTTTCCCCAGCCGCTTAACTTTTCCTCCGTTTTTCCCTTCTCCTTCTACGAAACTCTCACACGGTCTGAAAACTCGCTGTCCGTCAGCCTTGTCGTTACATGCTGACAAGTGGGGCCGCGTTCAGTCAGGTCCCGTAGTGGACCATCATTGTTACGTGCTGACAAGTAGGGACACGTTCTGTCAGGTTCCTAGTGGACCCTTGCCGTTACATGCTAACAAGTGGGACCATGTTTAGTCGGTTCCCATAGTGGACACCTCTCTCCACTTAGCCAGATCAGCATCGGACCCATAGCTTATCCATGTGAGAGCTGGATCCACAGCTTACCCAGGTTGGTGTTGCAATATGGGACCGCGAGCCAGCCCCGCACCCGCGCCCGTGCCATTGCCTCCCCTTTCTTCTTCTTCTTGGATGACGGCGACCCTTCTCTGGCGATGACGACCCTTTTTCTAGCTTCATTTTCATATAGTGAAATGTAATGCATAAACTTGCATATATAAAAATTATACACCATTGAACTCTTTGAAATCGCACTTAGGACATGATAATTTTGTGCTAATAAAACCCGATCATTTATCATTTCCATGGAGTGAAATATAATGCATAAACTTGCGTATACGAAAATTATAAACCTTTAAACACTATGGAATCGCACTTAATACGTGATAATGATATGCTAACAAAATTTTGAGACATTATCATTTTCTCCCCCATTTTTATAGAGTGGAATGTAATGCATAAACTTGCATATACAAAAATTATACACATTTGAACTCTTTGAAATCACACTTAATACGTGATAATGTTTTGCTAAAAATCTTGAGAGATTATTATTTTCATAGAGCGGAATGTAATGCACAAACTTGCGTATGCAAAAATTATAAACCTTTGAACACTGTGAAATTGCACTTAATACGTGATAATGATGTGCTAACAAAATTTTGAGAGATTATCATTTTCTCCCCATTTTCATATAGTGGAATGTAATGCATAAACTTGCATATACGAAAATTATACACATTTGAACTCTTTGAAATTGCACATAATACATGATAATGTTGTGCTAAAAAAATCTTGAGAGATTATCATTTTCATACAGTGGAATGTAATGCATAAACTTGCATATATGAAAATTATACGCCTTTGAACTCTTTGAAGTCGCACTTAGGACATGATAATGTTGTGCTAATAAAATCCTGATCATTTATCATTTCCATGGAGTGAAATATAATGCATAAACTTGCGTATACGAAAATTATAAACCTTTGAACACTGTGAAATCATACTTAATATGTGATAATGATGTGCTAGCAAAATTGTGAGAGAATATCATTTTCTTCCCCATTTTTATAGAGTGGAATGTAATGTATAAACTTGCATATATAAAAATTATACACATTTGAACTCTTTAAAATCGCACTTAATATGTGATAATATTGTGCTAAGAAAATCTTGAGAGATTATCATTTTCATAGAATGTAATGTAATGCACAAACTTGCATATACAAAAATTATACACCTTTGAACATTTTTCCTTCAAATTATATTCAAAATCATTTGTTTATGGAGTTAAAGTACCGGTGGCAAACTCGTTATTTTGGATGGATAGAGGGGTGCCCCCGACAGATATAGGGGTTATCCTGTCCGCTAGATCACAAAGGATCAACGGTTGGTGGGCACGATCCGCGTGACAATTGTCTCAACCAATCAGAGCATGGCAGCCAAGATGAGCACAAGTGTGAGAGATTGTGACTAAGAGAGAAAGGAAAACTGAGTAGAACTTAAGAACCAAGGGAAAAACTTAGTAGACCTTAAAAACCAAGGGCAAGGCTGACAAAGAGATTCAAATAGAAAATAGAAAGAGATTTAAAAAATAGAAAATGTGTCTTTTATACAATAAAATACATCTTGGCATACATCAAACTATTTGCAATTTAAATATACACCAGTTTGACAATTATTGCCTCATTCAGACAAACTATGTTTTGGGGAGGGATATTTTGGGAAGAGGCTTGAGTAGAAAGCCATGAGCCTTCATAGATAGTAGGTGATTTGGGAAGTGGTGATTTAGGTTAAAACTTGATATATATATATATTTATTTATGGTGGTAGGTCACATAATAAGACTTCCTGGGTAGATGCCACTATGTTTTGATCTTTTTGAATTTGTTGTGTATAAAATGAATCAATTAGCTAGCTAAAACCCATTCGTTGACTCTCTTTTGACCAACCACCGGAGGGTAAAACTGAGTATATTGCACACGATAGTGTGAGTACTTCAGGGTAAAACTGAGTACAACCAAACTGCCAGTGTTACACTCGAGGGTATAACTAAGCACAACTAAGTCGCCAGGGTTAGACACGAGGGAAAAACGTGACTCACAGTACGCGTGTCGCGGTGCACGGGGTGGTAGTGGACACGTGTGGCTGTGCATGGTGCAGTAGTGTACGCGGTTGATACATTGCAAATGTATCTATAATTTTTGATGTTCCATGCTTGGTTTTATCTACTTTCTTGTGTTTTGTCCATACTTTGGAGTACTTTTCATATGATTTCTTGGACTGACCTATTAACAAGAGCCACAGTGCCAGCTGTCTGTTTTCTCCTGTTTTTGGTTCCAGGAAAGTCAAAAAATGAATATTCTTGGAATTGGACGGGACAAAAGCCAAAAAATCCTATTTCACCAGAAGACTCCCGGAGCCAGAATATGAGACGGAGTGGGGCTGGGGCCCAGCCACACCACCTGGCCACGCGGGCTGGGCCTGGCCGCACCAGGGGGTGGTCTGGCTGCCCCAGGCACCCTCTCGGTCTCCCCTTCGCCTATAAGATGCCTTCTGACCTAAAAACTCAGGGGGGGTCGACGTTTTTCTAGAAGGAGTTCCGCTCTGCCGCCACCACCAGATTCCACGAAACAGCACCAGAAACTCTGTTCTGGCACCCTGCCGGGATGGGGAATTGGAGGAGATCATCGCCATCATCATCACCATCGCTTCTCCATCGACTATCCATGTTTCCCCCATCTATGAGTGAGTAATCCCCTGATGTAGGCTATGGGGATGGAGGGGTTGGATGAGATTTTTCATGTAATGGCATTAGATTGTTAGGAAATGGTGCCTAGTATCTACTATTAGTTCTTTATGACTTTGTTGCGACTTGTTATGCTTAATGCTTGTCACTAGGGCCCGGGTGCCATGATTTTAGATCTGGGCATGTTATTGATTCATTATGATAGTATTGTTTTTGGTCTTACCTGCAAGTTATATACACACGTTGTTTTCCAGAACCAATGCCCCGAAGTGACAGAAATCGGGATAACCGAAGGGAATGGCTTTGATGTAAGGATCACATGTGTTAAGGGAGTGTTAATGCTTTGCTTCGGTGCTCTATTAAAAGGAGCACCTTAATTGCCAGTAGTTCCCTTGAGGCCCCGCTGCAAACGGGCTGGCAGGACAAAAGATGTTGTGCAAGTTCTCATTACGAGCACGTATGACTATATATGGAACACATGCCTAGGATTATCTAGTACTTGGATGCTTTATCTTATTTATCTACAATTTCCCTATGTTCTGATTGCTATGTGAATTGTCTTTTCCATGCAACGCCCGTCCATACATCCCTATGCCTACCACACTCGAATCATATTGTTTATTGCTATTGTTACTACTGTCTTTACTTTACTACTGTTGTTACTTTACTATTTCTACTACAAAACTGTTGCTACTTATAAACTGTTGTGAGCAAGATTGTTTCTAGGTGCATCTGAATTGACAACTCAGTTTTTAAGACTTATAAATATTCTTTGGCTCCCCTTGTGTCGAATCAATAAATTGGGTTTCACTTCCCTCGAAAATACTGCGATACACCCCCTATACTTGTGGGTCATCAAGACTATTTTCTGGCGCCGTTGCCGGGGAGCATAGCTTTATTTATCAAGTCCACTTGGAATCACTATTGTTCAAGCTAAGTTTATTTCCGCCTTGTTTGCTTGTTTCTTTATCAAAAATACAAAAAAATTAGTTCCTACTCTAGTTGTTACTTTCGTTGGTCTATTATTGTCTTGCTTTATCATGCTTTCTATAAATGGTAGGTTTCTTTGAAACTGAATCTTATTGGCAATGTGGGTTCACGGAAGATCAAAAATATTATTATAAGGAACACCACATGTCACAAAAAGGGAAACACTTATGGGAACAAATTGATAAATTGTATACCATTGCTATAAACGTGTGCTCTACTTATAATGTTACTTATTGCTTTGATAAATCTTGTTGCTGTAAGAGGTATAAACACCTCCCTTTTCAATGTGAGTATAATGTTACCATATCTTCTTATGTTAAAGGAAATTATGACTTTTATGATGTGGAACAAATTTAGGAATTTATTGCTTGGAAGGTTGTATTTGAACTTGCTAGTTTGCTTGAAAATATTGATGATTCACCTTATAAATATGAGGTTTATGATATACTTAGATTTTGCTTTGATAATTACAAGGAAGAAAACGGCTATATTCTTGAATATATTAATAGATGCTTTCCATAAATGGAAGAGACTAATGCCTTGCAGGATCCTACGGAATAAGAAATTGATGAACCTGAAAGCTCATTAGATGAAAAAGAGGAGGAGAGTGATGAACAAAAGGAGGAAGGATGGATTAGCTACCCATGCCTACCTTCTAATGAGAGTAACTCTTTATCCCTTACATTATTTGATTGTCCCCCACACTTACCAAAGAAGGATGAATGTTATGCTCATGTTATCTATGATAATCCTTTATTTGTGCCTAACTTCGAGATGCATGGTACTAAAGAGTTTTGCTTAGAAATTGTTTATGATAAAACTCTAGATGATGGTCCTATATTGAAAGATCAGTCATCGTGTTATAGAATTGTTAAAAGTGGGTTTGAAGGTTTTAATCCCACTATTTTTCAGCTTGATAAAAATTATGTTTCTGTAGATCATGAAAAGCATGCTTTATGTGATAGTTATATTGTTGAGTTTATTCATGAGGCTACTGAAAATTATTATGAGAGAGGAAAATATGGTTGTAGAAGTTTTCATGGTATTGAAACACCTCTCTATGTGCTGAAAGTTTTGAAGTTACTCTTGTTTTATCTTTCTATGCCTGTCACTTTGTTATTTGCGAATTTATTTGCATACAGGATCCCTATGCATAGGAAGTGGGTTAGACTTAAATATGTTTTGAATTTGTTTCTTGATGCTCTCTTTTACTTCAATTCATATTTCTTATGTGAGCATCCACCCAAACTATCATGCCTAACTTAAAGGCGTTAAAGAAAAGTACTTGATAACCCAAAAGTTTTAGATGAGTATTTGAAGTTATTACTTTAGTAATAACCGCTCCTTATCCTTTTTATTTGCTTTTTGTGACAAGAGTAACCTCTAATGAGAGAGAAGTAATGGTTGGAAAAGTTGCTGTCCCGAAACAGATTTTTGTGCTTCACCGTAAAAATTCGTGTAAAATATCTGTATGTCCTTTTGAGGCGTGAATTTTTGTGCTTCTGCCCTAGGTTGTTATCTAACTTTCGTTAGTTCAACACTTTTCGATTTAAGCAACAGAAGGTCTTCGAAAAAAATCGTCTTTACGTGCTGGTCTGTTTTGACAGATTTCTGCCTTTATTTGCATTTCCTTCTTGTTGGTTCCTTTTTGAGTTTTTTTGGGAATTGAGCTTTTTGAGGGAAGTGCTACAGTATCTTGTGTTTTAATGGAAGTTTTATTGGTGTTAGAACTGAACCTAAAGACCTATTATCTTGAGTGCACTAATGTTGTTAATAAAGATTGTGTGAAGTTTTGTATAAAGGAAAAATTTCAGGTGTATGCAAGGAATGAGTAATGAGATGAAGGATGGAATAAAGCTCAAGATTGGGGATGCAACTCTTGTCACCCTAAGAAATATCCAAGAAGTACAAGCGTCAAAGCTTGGGGATGCCCAAGGCATCCCCTTCTTCATCAATAAAAATCCCAGGGTTCTTCCAAACACTTCATTTTTATTGTTTCATGCACAGTTGTGTTGTTCTTGGAGCGTCTTCTTTTTCGTTTTTGTTTTGGTTTTTTGTTTGCTTGGTTTTCTTATTTTGCTGAATAAATTAGTTGGACCCCCTCTTTCATACATTGGTTTTTAAATAGTTTGGTTTGGATTGGAAAAAGAGTACGAAGGTTCATGCTTAAGTGGTAAAGAGAGCTTGTTTTTGATTGTGGCCTATGCTTTGTCATGCCATGCTTGATATTGTTTTGGCTTTATGCTTAGTATTCTTTGTTGTAGCATGACTTGCTATAAACAATTGGGATTACTTAATGTGCCTTGGATGAATCATGAGTTGTTTTAGCATATTAAAGCATAGTATTGTGGTATTCTCCTTTGATGCTTTATTTGGGTTGACTTGGCGCATGCTCACACCATGTTATGACTATCCCAAGTCACCATAAGCCTTTATGGTCCTTTAGTTTTCAACTTGTAGTATCACTTTATGCTTTGATCAATGATGTTTTGTCGTTCTGCATGATTATGGCCATTATTGCTCTCCTAGTTTGTCGCTCCTAGTCTTTTGCTAGCCTCCACAACCAAATATGAGTTCCACTCATGCATCCAACTCCCTAAACCAAGTTATTCCAAAGAGTCCACCATACCTACCTACTACCATATGCTATTCCAAGTATATTTATGTTTTTGTTTACCTTCCAAATTAAACTTGTTATGAGAAAACTAGTGATTAAAGCTCTCACGAACTTGATGGCACACTTTACTTTTCTTGCCCTTAATAAACTTGAACCATTGTGTCGTCTATGTTGTATATGCTTGCACTTATTTGTTGGGGATTAGCAGAACCATGCTGTCATGGGGAACGCTTTCAACATTGCACTGGTACTTTGTACCTAGTTGATATCATGATCTTTTGTCTATGGATGTCGTCGGTGTGAAATGAAAGGGGAGCTTGTAAGTCCATGGAGTTATGTATATGTGTTAGATAAACGCCTAGGCCGCTGGTCTAATCCATGCTGACATGGTGGAAACCTACAGCGTAACCATAATGAGCTGTCTATGAAGCATTCTTCTTATAAAAAAGAGTCCTATATTGAGAAAAAAGAGAAAAAAGAAAAAAAGGTATTATGAAAAGAGGAAAGAGAGAAAAAACACCATATTCCCATGGTAAATAAGAAGATTGTTGAGATGCTTGTTGTTTGCTTGCCTTGTCATTTTGATATGGGGATTCTTCCGTATCATCGGGCAAGGGGTACCTCGTTGGCCGTTCTCTATGATACACATGTACTTACGATGACAAGAACTTGCCGGTGACTAAACTTGAGTAGCATGAGGAGTGGCCCTCATATTCAAGGGACATGAGATTTCTAACTTATACTTCGTTAAGCATGTACACCATAGTTTGTTCACTTTAACCTTAATCACTTCAAGATGCTTATGATAGGGGCAATGAGAGCTGAAAGCTATTAAGTACCATAATTTTTGGAAGCTCTTTATGAGACTTGAATCCCTACTTCCTTCTATGAAGGCCTTTCTTCCACTATATATATTGAGTCTCCACCTTCTACCTTTATGCACTTACTTTGAGAGCATAGTGGCCATTCTTAGTTCTATGTGCATTGTCCCAAGACTTGTTGATTGATGTATACCTTGATATTGCTTGTTTTAAACTATTTGTATCTAGTCACTCTTATGAACTTTGAAGGTGTCCTATGCATTTATATTTGCTACTATATGAGGGACAAGCTGAATACTACTATGCTATGTTTTCTTTATGTGAAACAAACAAACGTCTTGCAAAGCATTGTTATTTATGAATCTTTTGTTTGTGCCTTTTCATGTTGCATCATAGTTTATTTGTCTTATTGCTAGAACTTTGTCTTTCATGTTATGATTGAAGTACTATGATCCTAGCTTTGAATGTTTTACAAATACTTTGTTCAAGTTTATGATGGTGTATGTCACCTCAAAAATTATTCTTTCTTTTTATCACTTACCTACTCGAGGCCGAGCAGGAGTTAAGCTTGGGGATGTTGATACATTGCAAATGTATCTATAATTTTTTATGTTCCATGCTTAGTTTTATCTACTTTCTTGTGTTTTGTCCACACTTTGGAGTACTTTTCATATGATTTCTTGGACTAACCTATTAACAAGAGCCACAGTGCCAGCTGCATGTTTTCTGCTGTTTTTGGTTCTAGGAAAGTCAGAAAATGAATATTCTCGGAATTGGACGGGACAAAAGCCAAAAATCCTATTTCACCAGAAGACTCCTAGAGCCAGAATATGAGATGGAGTGGGGCTGGGGCCCAGCCACACCACCTGGCTGCCCCAGGCACCCCCTCGGTCTTCGTCTTCGCCTATAAGATACCTTCTGACCTAAAAACTCAGGGGGGGTTGATGTTTTTCCAGAAGGAGTTCCGCTCCACCGCCACCACCAGATTCCACGAAACAGCACCAGAAACTCCGTTCTGGCACCCTGCCGGGACGGGGAATTGGAGGAGATCATCGCCATCATCATCACCATCGCTTCTCCATCGACCATCCATGTTTCCCCATCTATGAGTGAGTAATCCCCCGCTGTAGGCTATGGGGATGGTAGGGATTGGATGAGATTGTTCATGTAATGGAATCAGATTGTTAGGGCATGGTGCCTAGTATCTACTATTAGTGTTTTATGACTTTGTTGCGACTTGTTATGCTTAATGCTTGTCACTAGGGCCCGAGTGCCATGATTTCAGATCTGAGCATGTTATTGATTCATTATGATAGTATTGTTTTTGGTCTTGCCTTCAAGTTGTATACACACGTTGTTGTCCAGAACCAATGGCCCCGAAGTGACAGAAATCGGGATAACCGGAGGGAATGGCTTTGATGTGAGGATCACATGTGTTCACGGAGTGTTAATGCTTTGCTACGGTGCTCTATTAAAAGGAGCACCTTAATTGCCAGTAGTTCCCTTGAGGCCCCACTACAAACGGGTTGGCAGGACAAAACATGTTGTGCAAGTTCTCATTGCGAGCACGTATGACTATATATGGAACACATGCCTACGATTATCTAGTACTTGGATGCTTTATCTTATTTATCTGCAATTGCCCTATGGTCTGATTGCTATGTGAATTGTCTTGTCCATGCAACGCTCGTCCATCCATCCATATGCCTACCGCACTCGAATCCTACTGTTTACTGCTATTGTTACTACTGTCTTTACTTTACTACTGCTGTTACTTTACTATTTCTACTACAAAACTGTTGCTACTGATAAACTGATGTGAGCAAGATTGTTTCCAGGTGCAGCTGAATTGACAACTCAGTTGTTAAGGCTTATAATATTCTTTGGCTCCCCTTGTGTCGAATCAATAAATTGGGTTTCACTTCCCTCGAAAATACTGCGATACACCCCCTATACTTGTGGGTCATCAGCGGTTACACAGTGCATAGTGGTGCTACGAAACGTCCCTTCCCTTCACCTTTATAGAGGCCTCCTCACTCTCACTCATCGCTCACTCGCTCACTCAACCATCTCCACTATCCCATCACCTTCTGCAAATCCCCAAGAAAACCCCAACCACGCCAGTGATGGAGAAGAACGGCGTGGTGGCCATCGTCGCCTCCAAGGCCACCGACGAGGAGGCCCCTGTCCCCGTACAGGCCCCTGTCGAGGCATCAAAGGCAGCCGCCGCCGCCGCCGTCCCCGTCCAGACCCCCTTCCCCGCTTCCGCCATAGCCGCTGGCGAGGAGGCCCCTGCCGGTCTCGGGAAGATCCTTCTCGGTTGGGACCCCTACGAAGAGGATGATTATAACAGGCCAGAGAACCCCTATGACACCAGCATCGCTGACCCATGGTTGGAGGTAACTAGGGTTTTCTCCCCTTCCCTTGTTCTTCCCCATTCCCATCTTTGGACGCTAGATCGTATGTTATTAGGGTTTGGCTGTTCGTATTTTCAATCGTTGGATGCTAGGTATTTTTACAGTAGCTAATCCTCTTGCGTTAGATCTCGTATTTCGATGAATCCCCCTGTTCGTATTTCAATCCTATTTTATTTGTCCTCCGAGTTGCAGTAAAGGGCTTCCCTAGTTAGTACTAGCGCTGATCTGTAGTTGGGATCAATATTCAATTTGGTTTGAGATTTGAGGATTGAGAATAATCAGGGGATCTCAATCGGTAAATTTATTCAAATAATCAATCCCGATAACAAGGTTCTCAATCATGTCCTTATTGTACTCTACTTTTTTTTCTAACAAGAGGATAACAGCGAAGCCTGTAGCGACAACGAGTCCAAGGCCTCCAAGACTCATCAGGTGCTGAGGAGGCTGAAGTCTGGCCAGTATGATAACTTATTCACCGGTGACGTCTACATGTGCCCATTCTGTAACACCAGGAGTTCCACGCCACCGACTTCAACTCCCTCATGAAGCATGCCTAGGACGTGAGGACCTATGGCGAGTCTGTGAACATCCACGGCTTCAGAGCCAAGCACTAGCTGCTCGATCTTCACCTCTGCAACCTTTAGAAGGTGGCCATCGAGGAGGGTCGCATGCCCCCCATCAGGCCCATGACTCCCAAGGTTAAGGGACTAGGAAACAAGAAGTGGAGGAGGAACCAGAGGGAGGAGGCGGAGGCCATGAGGGGCCACTGATCTTCTATTGTTGTTGTAAGCTGAAAACAACACAAGGCTAGTGCTATACCGGCTTAGTGGTGCTACTTTTCTACAATTTTAATATTTGTAGCCTTCAAATTAATGCATGCTCCTTGTAATGAATGTGCTAGGGGTGGTGCTACAGCACGGGTAGCACCATGCCCAGCTCCGCCCCTGGTTGCTGCTCTAAAGCAGCTTCTTTTGTATTGTCTGTGTTGAATTTGTCCGCTGCTGCTAAGCAGCCTAATTGTCGAACCTCGTTAAGTACCATACTATATATCCTATATTAGTTACTTTATCTACATCTGCTATATCCTATATTAGTTTCTTTATCTACATATGTTCTATTTACTGATGTATTTATGGTGCTGGTTAGATTTTCTGCTCTAGATTTTCTACCATATTAGGAAAAAATGAGGGCCAAAAGAAACAATGAATGAAGAGAAAAGCTTTTCTAGATTCTCTACCTTTTTGGGGAAAAAACACTACTGTTAGCGAGAGAGGGGAAAAGGTGTTCTTAAAAGGCCCATGATAAAAATAACAAAAAAAAAACTTCTAATTTAGGCGACAGGGCGCACGTAACCACCAAACGCACCCCACATGGTCCCACACCATATCCCCCATAACGCGTTCCCAACAAACCGGCCCCATGTAGTCCCACATGGCGCGGCCCCACACATCAGCATAACGCGTTCCTGACCAAACGACCCCACGTGGTCCCACACCACGTGGCCCCACATGCCAGTCAATGGTCAACCTGACGGCAACTGCCGTTCGAGCTCTTTGATGGGTTTCCGAAAAGAAGAGGGGCAAAAGTGAGAAAAAGTTAAGCGGCTGGAAAAATGAGTACAACTAACGAACCAGGGATACAAAAATAGAAATCACATTTTATTATACTCCCTCCGTCCGAAAATAAGTGATTTGAATTTGTCAAGATTTATAGATTCATCTGAATCTAGGAAAATGCAAAGCACTTATTTTTGGATGGAGAGAGTAGCAAAATTGAGTAAGAGAGTTCATGTCCTAAGTAGCATAACAGTGGAGTGTCTTATTGACACCCACATCAGTAAATCAAGACTATGAAAACATTTCTATTCAGATCATTGTCTTTCAAGAAAATTCATAAAGTAGTAATGAGACCATGCCAAGGACTTGTTATATAGATCTTCATATTTTTTCTTCCTTCTTTCAAGGATAATTCTCAACAAGGATCATTGAGTGATTCTTTTAAACAATGGTTTGAACAACCTTCGAGTAGTCCAATACTTTTGTCCATTACCCCTAACAGTGACATGTATGCCACCTATGCCGTGAACTCATAGCTGAAATTAGGGGTTGTACCATTGATCATTCGTAGGCTAGTGGAGTTGTTCGCATCCAAAGGTGTGTATGAAAAACATATAAGCAGAGGATAACTCCCTCGTCCCCACCATGGTGATAGTATACACACTTAGTAGATTCATTTACAACAAAGCTTCAATGGTTAAAGTTCGTTCAAACTTCTCGTGCCACTGCTTAGGTTCTTGCTTAAGACCATACAAAGACTTTACTAACTTACATACATTTCCTTCTTGACCATTTACTACAAACCCATCAGGCTGCTCCTTATAAATTTCCTCATCCATCTCTCCATTTAGGAGAGTAGTCTTAACGCCCATTTGATGAATGATAAGACCGTGAGAGGCATCCAAAGAAAGCATTACTCAAATGGTGGTCAATCTGGCTATAGGTGAGTATGTATCAAAGAAGTCTTTGCCTTCTTTCTGGGTATAACCCTTGGCCACAAGACATGCCTTGTATTTTTTAATAGTACCATTGGGATTAAGGTTTTTCTTGAACACCCACTTACACCCTATGGGTTTGCACCCGTAAGGAAGATCAATTACCTCCCACGTTCCATTATCTAAGATGGAATACATCTCACTACAGACAACTTCCTTCCAGTAGTCAACATCTTGAGATGCATAGGCTCCTGAAATAGAAGTGGGAGTATCATCCATGAGGTACACAATGAAATCATCACCAACGGACTTCTCGGTACTCTATCTCTTCATCCTTTTGGGAGCGCCATTATTATCCTCCTCGGGACCATCATAGTGTTCTATAGAAATCTTAGGTCGAGGAATTGTAAATAATTCCTGACTAGATGAATTGGGCATATCCCGATTTGATGAGCCAAACAAACCTTTCATAGGAAATATGTTTTCAAAGAAAGTCGCGTCGTTCGACTCCATAATTTTACAGACAAGCATGTCAGGTTCTGTAGCCAATGCTATGAAAATCATATCCCATAAAATCACAATCCACGGTTTTTGGTACAAGCTTGCACTTCTTGGGTATGGCACTATTGAGTTTCCCCAAACAACCCCAAGTTCGTAAGTAAGAGAGTTTTAGACTTTTATTTTCCCATTCCTCAAAGGGAGTCATGGTTTTATCCTTTATGGGAACACGGTTTAGGACATGCCACGCAGTCAATAGAGCCTCCCCCAACATTACTTGGAAAGACCCGGTGTATCTAACATGGCATTAACCAAATCAGTTAGAGTACGGTTGTTTCTTTCGGCCACCCCATTTGACTAAGGTGAGTAGGGATGTGTCCTATCATGGATAATACCATGTTCCATACAGAATAAATCAAATTCATTTGAAAAGAACTCTCCACCATGATCCAACCTTAAAATCTTGATTTGAAGATCAAGTTGGTTTTATGATTCGACTTTATAGATTTTGAAGTAGGTCAAAGCTTCATATTTAATTTTCAGAATATAAATATAGCAGTATCTAGTGGAGTCATCAATCGAAGTCATTAAATATCTATTTCCACATTCTGTTAAAACACCATTCATCTCACAAAGATCTGAATGTATAAGTTCTAGTGGTGCCAAGTTTCTTGGTTCCGCGGCCTTATGAGACTCACGGGGTTGCTCTGCATGTACACAAACTTGGCACTTAGAACCTTTCACATTGGTGAATTTCGGAAAATAAACTCATATTGGCTAGCCGCAACATGCAACCAAAGTTAATATGACAAAAACATGATTAATAACTTTAGTGCATGAGTCTGACAAAAAAAAGCGGAACAAGACTCCGCACACATAGCCTTTACCAAAAAATTATCCATATTTAGAGACTACAACTTTATTAGACTCAAATATCAATTTAAAACCATCTCGACATAAAAGCGATCCGCTGACAAGGTTCTCATTGATGGAGGGAACATGTTGCATATTTTTCAGCTGTACGGTCTTCCCCGAAGTAAACTTCAGATTTTCTGTATCAACACCATGAACAGAAGAATGCCAGTTGTTTCCCATCATCACGGGGAAAGTAATATGACCTAATAAGAATAAAACATGGAAATATCAGAACATATATGTGTATTCACACCGGTGTCTATCCACCATTCAGGTGAACCACATACTGAAAGGATAGAAGGAATAGTATCGTACCCAACATCCATCATCTCAGTATTACCGCCATAACAACATTTGCGGTCTTGCCGTTATTCCCATGTTGATGCTTATCAAAGCGTTTAGGGTAGTTAGGAGCCCATTGATCAGGCTCACCACAAACATGGCGAGCCCCTTTCTTCTTATTCTTCTTCTTCTGAAGTAGGTTGAGTGAGAGGTTTTATTCTTGTCATCAAACTTCCCTTTACTTTCATATTTGCTCCTATTCTTTAACTTGTGGGATTTGAAGTTCTTTTTATGCACCAAATTGGCATGAGAACCTCTCTCAGATCCTCGAGCACGTGTGTCTTTTTCTCTCGCCTTTTCTTCCAAATAAGGATACCCGAGGAGATTCATAACGGAAAACTCTCTTATGTTTCAAAGAAGTAGCAACTTTTTTTCACATGTTGGAGGAATCTTGGCAATGATGCCTCCGACAAAAATTGTCCGGTAACACACACTTGAACTGCTCAAGTTCTTTGGAAAGTGACTATACCTCATGAACTTGCTCAACAACGGAGCTGCTCACCAGTCATCTTGTAGTCATAGAATTGCTCCATGACATACAACTAAGTGCTAGCGCCGGAGACCCCAAACTTGGCCTCGAGCACATCCGACGTGTCCTTGACATTATCAAATGACATATACGGGTCAATAATGTTATCACCAAGAACACTGAAAATAGCCACCATAAACATGGTCTCAACTTTCTTAAAGGCCTTCTCCTGAGTGGTAGAAAGCGCTCCCTCAGGTTTTCCAAGAGTGGCTCTATAGTAGTTCATGTTTTGAAACCAAAGAATTATTTGTGTGTGCTATATCTTATAATGCGCACCATCGAACAGAGGTGGCCACTTAGCAGCATCTATGCCAGTTGAATTCAATTGCCTATAATTAGGTTTTTGGATTGTTGAAAATATGAGCAACAATTCATATGATCTAATCCGAATAAACTAGTAAAGCATGATTAAATTAATAGTAATTAAATGTAGCACCCCAAAACTATAATCAAGGTTATCAAGTTCCTAATCACCCAATTTAGGGTTAACGAAAACTTTTATTAAGAAAATGAATTATGAATGCATGTGTGTTTGCATTAGTGTAGAATTGAGTGTATATGCCATGCTTGATTGTTCTAAATGTTGTGAAATGGTTTAAAGGTAATGCCACATCATCTAGACCATTTACAAACAAATTCCAAAGAGAAAGAAATCAAATAAGAATAAATAAAGCAAATGGTCATTTTGACCATTTTAAACCACTAGGCCACTTTAGGTGTTCCTAGAAGAAGATTTCTAACAGAAACATTTCTATTTCTTTTCACCCCTTGCTAGACCAAGTAAAGATGCATCAAGGCCCACTTTACAAACTTACAAAAACATCTAGCAAATCCATTTAAAGGACATTTAAAAATTGAATCTAATTCATATGTTAAGACCACACTTTGCAAAAACCCATCAAATCAATTCACCTTGACCTCTCCCAGCAAACCTAGACTCTCAAGCTTAATACAAGTTCACTCAAAAAATTTGAATCAAAAATTCCAAACTTCTTTTCATGCGGCCATTAACACAAACACTTGGCATGCACATAAAATCTCTAGCCTAACTTCACTGTTTTGTACAGTGATCATCGACCAATTGATCTCCCTCTTAACCCCCTTGTCCCCCTGAGTGTCTAGCAGCAGCAGACAAGTCCCCCTTCGCCGTGGAGAACAGTGGAGCGCCACGTTTTGTGGTCATCGCCGGCCGACCACGGCCAGATCGCACCAGACCACCTCGTGCCCATCCAGGATGTCCACTAGCCTCACCGCACCCTATCGCCACTCCCTATCCCGGCCACAACCCCAGCCGAGCCATGGACCACACTAGCACTGCCGCGCACCGCCTCTTTGCACCGTGTCCAGAGAGCACCAGTGCGTCGTGCCCGACCAGCCCCACCAGCTCACGCCTTGCCCTCACCACGCACGCGCAGCCTCGCCATGATCACCCCACCCTAGCAGACACCCTCGTTTGCCACCACGCGACCCGCAGTTGCCGCACGCCGCCGCAAGCACCTCTGCCTCCGCTCAGAGCGCCGCACACACCAGACCAAACCACGCCGCCCCACGCCACGCCTTTAAGTCCGTGAGAACCGCCATGGAGCACCACACCATCCTACGCCCTCGCCCATGCCATTAGCTTCCTGTAGCAACGCCACCGTCGAGCTCAGCATCGCACCGCTCGGTCCCCTCGTCGAGCTATAAAAGGAGGCCACCCCAGCCTACATTCCTCACACCACTCGACTCCCCACTCCTCACTGATCTTCCCCACCTCTCCCCGGAGCAAGGCGAGCACCACCACGCTGGAATTGCACCGGAGTCCGCTGCTGCTAGAGGTGAAGGGCGCCGCCGATTCCGACCACCCTGAGCCCTGCCGTGACCGCGCCTCGCCTCGCCGTCATCTACCAAGTCGTTTGCCCCCATCGCTGAGCCTAGATGGAGCCCAGGTGAGCCCCGAGAGACCCCCACCACCACGTTACGTTTAGCTCGTCGCTGGAGCTGTTCGTCGCTGACGACGACCCTCAGCCGTTGGATTAGAATTAGATCGTAGCGCCCAGATTGAAAGATACCATTTCGCGTAGAGTGAGTCACTGACCAGTGGACCCCCTCTGTCAGCCATGCACTGCGCTGTGTAGTTGGGCCGGCCCTTTTAGCTTTCCCGCCCAGGCCTGGAAACTCAAATATGATTTTCCTTTTTTAGTTTACACTAGCTTCTGCCCCTAGATTCAAAAATCAATTCAGAGAGTTTCACTTAACCAAATTGCATGATTCAAATTTTGCTAGAAAGATAATGAAAATATCTATCCAAGCCCATTGGATTTAAATAATTTGGAGTTAGAGATAATCTATAGAAAAAATAATAAGACAGAGACTTTTGCAACTTCAAACATTTTTCAAAAATCAACCATAATAGCTTTTGAGTTGATTCCAACTCTCAAAAATCACATTGGATAATATCTATCTAGATATGTAAAAATATTTAGGTTTGCATGCAGTGACATTGGACTTGTACCAAAAGAATGCTATTAGGGCATTTCTAGTCACTTTAAATCTATTAAATAATATTCTTAAAACTTTATAAAATGTGACCAACCCTTTTAAATCACATTCCCATGTATTAGAATATGTTGTGATGACATGTGTCCACATGATCCCATATTTTATTTGGATAATATTAAATCTTAATTAATTTCAATGAGTAGAAATTACTTTTCTCAAATAAACTAAGTAAAACTAGTCATTATTGCATGTGATGATTGTGATGATACTAGAACATCAAGTGTGAGCCTTAGTGTGCTAAATAGACTTAGTTAAGTATTGTTTGGTGATTGTGTACCCCGTATTTATTTATAGACGATAGTACCGACCAAGGATACGAGGAGGAGGAGTTCTAGCCCAAAGAAGACGAAGAAAACTTCAATCACTGCACCAATCAAGGAAAGCCACCATTACTAAGCAAGCTAGACCCTTGCAAGCTAACACTTGCAAGTATTAGCCTTAGAAATATGCATTAGGCATGCTTTGGTTATATACTTTGATTTATACCCATCCCAGGTTTTACTTGCAAGCTTTACTCTTTTACTTTACCAAAGTTCTTTACTATTAGTTAATACTTTGTGAGTATTGGAAAGTAGTATAGATAGCATAAAGAGTATAAAACTAGGCCTATACTAGATGTCAGTCTATGGCATGATATTGAGATTAGCATCCCTCATTAGTGAACACTCTTAACTTAGTGGCTAGTGCTAAGCATAAAACTTGATCACTTTAGATGGGAACACTTGGTGAAAATGATTATGAAAACCTTGGAATGATGAGTCATTCTATTGAAATGTTTTGACATGTGTTGAGCAACACAAATGGATTTAATGATGAAAATGTTTAGGTATGAGCCTTAGCCCTTTATAAAAACTGATGGTTGGGTTCGGATGCGATACCATTCCAATTTTACAATACAACCACAATACCTGAATTGGGTAAGGCTTAGCTGGAAGTTTATATGCATTAGTATGGGTTCCCTCGCGGAAGAGGTTTGAGTTGAGGCTACCTCTTGATGATGTCCACCTATGCAGTGCCCAGGATGGCAGATGGCCATGGCTGGGAGGCCAAGCTCATAGGGGAGGTGCTTATACTAGAGTGTGTAAAGGAAAGGTTTTGATTGATTATCCGCATACTAAGTATGATGATTCAGGGTTATCCCTGACGGATGTATCGAATTTTGGGGTGAAAGTGTACCACCTCTATAGAGTGTCAAACTATTCAAATAGCCGCGTCCACGGTCATGGACAGTTGGAGTGGCCATACTGTTCCATCGTCAGACGTTTTTAAAATGACTTGTGAAATGATCTATGATTTTTGACTTGACCACAACGGGGTTGTGAATATGAAAACTAGGTTCCCAACTTAAAGTGATTTAGAACATTTACTTAGTCTTCTTTACTTCTGAACTCAGTTTAGATAAATCTGGCTTTCTGCAAATAAACTTAGAGCTTAGGATTCCTACTAGAACTACCTTACTTGTTAGTGATAGTTTGCGAGTACTTAAAGAGTACTCATGGCTTTGTCCCTGGCTATTCCCGTGGCCAGACTATGAGGACTATCAGGAAGATGGACAACTATGACAACTAGGATCATCTCCCATCGTCAGCATTGCATGTGACACTGAAGATGGAGCCCACTGCTATGCTTATTATTCCGCTGCTTGTTTGTATTAAGACTGGATCATGAGATCCTTTATTTGTGTAAGACCTTATTATGGTTTGTAACGGATGATGTACTGTGATATCCAATCTGTTATGTATCGCAAAAATGGTAATCCTGGGAATGCGATGTATGGCATAACAGGCATCTGGGATTAAAAAACCGGGTGTTGACAAGTTGGTATTAGAGCCATCCTGACCATAGGAGACCCTAGTTAGAATGGATGTCCGAACAAGAACTTAGTTTCAAAACAAAAGAAGTGAGTATTTATGAAAACCTATTCCCACTCTTATCCTTGATTCTTTCAAAAAATTCATGTTCCTCAAAAACTCTTACATTCCTACATAAAATTTGACACACTTGATCACCTCACTAACTTACTCATCCTAAATTCTTATAGATGGAAGTTCAGTATTGCAAGTTATACCAATTGGGCAACGGAGGCCAGCTGATCTTTGAGAGAGATCTTGATGCACTGTCTGAGTATCTTGAGCGTCCGCATCCGGAATTCTTCGGAGCTCAACTCAAGGATTTCCCAGGAGGAGATCTACAATGGCTGATAGTTGCAGACCTCCGAGGCAAGATGGAAGCACCCCTTTCTGAGAAGATTCAATTCACCGCACGAGAGAACAACTGGCTAGATGGATTAGCTAGGGCTATGGATGAAGCTCTTGCCTATTTGTGTGGGCAAAACATCAACTTGATCCAGGGAACTCGCTTTGCTCATTACGCAAGGCGTGATTCTATGGGAATGCCATTGGAGATGCCAAGTCACCCGGAGATGAAGCGCCAAGTGGAGAATCTTGACTTCCTACTGTATGACAGGCAGAAGGAATTGGGCAATGCTCGAGCCTACACCAACCACAACCTTGCCATTGCCACCAAGAAGGACCAGACTCTCTCCATGCTAGTCAAGGATCGTCAATAACTTTGTCGTCAACACGAGAAGAAGGATCGCACCATCGCTCGTCTTTGCAAGAAGGTGGCCGACCTCGAGAAGACCATCCAGGAGCAAGAAGTCCAGCTTGAAGCAAAGGAAGAGGAAGAAGGTGAAGACATCCAGGGAGATATTCACTCGTACCTCAGTGATGACAATGACTACCTGGAGGAGGATGCCATGGATTTCTACACCGATGATGATGATTCCGACTTCATTGATGATGAGTAGATGCACTTGATCACTACCGTAGGAGTGAGTTGTATCGGTCCCACTGTATCTTAGTTCATAGAATGGTTCTTAAAACCATCTGTTTTCCTTTTGTGTTGTGGTGTGTGTTTGTATTGTGTGCTTGAATGAATGAATGAATGAATGAGAAGAAGTTAGTTGCAAAACCTGAGTTCAAACTCAACGTTTAAAGCTTTTGAAAACAAAACCATGAACCTTAGAAATTTCCCTCTTATCTCATTATCTACCTCAATCTTCAGATGACTCGTGGAAACCCCGGAGGAAGCAACTCATCGCAGGACCCGATGCTGCAGATTCTGCAGATGCTAGTTTCCGACCGTGAAGCTAGTAGAGCAGAGTGCCAAGCCAACCGAGCCACCCTGCAACAGATAGCTCAGATGGCCCACAATAATCAAGGCCATGGAAATCAGGATCATCATGGATCCAAGCTTAAGAACTTTCAGAATACCAATCCCCCTTTCTTCAACAAATCTGAGGATCCCTTAGATGCTGATGACTGGCTGCAAACCATGGAGAATAACCTAGAAGTCCTAGGAGTTGATGCCAACGAGAAGGTACTGTTTGCCACCCACTATCTGGCAGGAGATGCAAGAGCCTGGTGGAATAGCACCCGTACTATGAACCACAGTCAGGTGATGACTTGGGAAGCTTTCAAGATCAAGTTCAGTCGCACCCATGTACCGCACCGTTTAATCACCAGGATGAGAGATGAGTTCAGGGAACTGAAGCAAGGAAGGATGACGGTAGTTGAGTACCGTGACAAATTTCTGTCCCTTGCTAGATATGCCCCTGATGAGATCAACACTGAATCCAAGAAGAAAGAAAGATTCCTGAATGGATTGCATGATGAAATGCAGACGGTGTTAGTCAACATCCGTTTTGAAGATCTCGAAGAGCTAGTAAACTCTGCCATCCAGATGGAAGGGAAGATCAACCAAGCCAATGACAATCGCAAGCGTAGAATGATGCACCAGACTAGGTCCCACAATACCTAGAAGTATTGCCCCAACCCGTCTGCAGGATATGCCCCAAGAAACAATAGACCCTCGATGTCTCGTCCAAGCTACCCCAATCGTAGCGAAGGAAACGTGAAGTCCGGAGGAAACCACAACAACAACCCCAGCAACTCCAACAACTTCAACTGTGCACCGCCCAAGTCCAACAACAACAACAACAATACTGCCCCAAGGACTAGAAGCAATGTCGTTCCTGTTGCAACCAAAGACAAGTCCCAGATTACTTGCTTTGAATGTGGAGGCAAGGGTCACTACTCCAACGAGTGTCCCAAGAATCTTACAGCCACCACCAATGTGAATGCCCCAGCTTAGCAGTAGCACCATGTTCAGCCTGGAAGAAGATTTGCCCCAGGGAACTCTCTCAACCGCAACGGCCGTCTGTTCCACATGAATGCTGAAGAAGCTCAGGAAGCGCCAGATGTCGTGCTGGGTATGTTTTCTGTTAACTCAGTACTTGCAAGAGTGTTGTTTGATTCTGGAGCATCTCACTCGTTTGTTACAGAAGAATTTTCATGCACTGGTAAGATTCAACCAACAAAATTGAAGCATGGTATGATAGTTCAAATACCTGGTTCAACCACCAAAGCTAGAAAAATTTGCAAGGCTGTACCTATCAGAATCCATGGAATAGATTTTTATGCCAATCTAATAGTACTTGGAACCAAAGGTTTGGAATTAGTACTAGATATGGATTGGATGTCAAAACATAAAGGATTGATCGACTGTGCCAAGAAAGCCATAACCATGACCAGTAGCTCTGGAGTATCAGTAGAGCATATATCTGAGACCTTGCCCCGTCAATTCAAATGCAACAAGAGTCTAGTCCTACCAACCATTGACCAAGTCAGAGTAGTCTGTGAATACCCCGATGTATTCCCAAATGAATTGCCCGGTATGCCCCCAGATCGGGATATCGAGTTCATTATTGAACTAATTCCTGGAACTGGACCCATAGCTCAGAGACCTTATAGTATGAACCCATCTGAACTAGTGGAGCTGAAGAAGCAACTTGATGCTATGCTGGAGAAAGGTTTGATTCAACCAAGCGCATCGCCATGGAGATCGCCTATTTTGTTTGTCGACAAGAAGGATGGAGGTAACCGTTTGTGCACGGATTACCAGAAGCTGAATGATGTCACCATCAAGAACAAGTACCCACTGCCCAAGATAGAGGATCTGTTTGATTAGTTGACTGGTGCCAGAGTGTTCTCTAAGATTGATCTTAGAACTGGTTATCATCAACTCAAGATTCATGCAACGGATATTCCAAAGACCGCCTTTACCACTAGATATGGATTGTATGAGTATACGGTCATGTCTTTTGGATTAACCAATTCCCCCGCTTATTTCATGAACCTCATGAATAAGATTTTTATGAATTTTCTGGATAAGTTTGACGTTGTTTTTATCGACAATGTTCTAATCTATTCCAAGTCAGAAGAAGACCATGAGCAACACCTGAGAACCATCCTTGAAACCCTTAGAGAGCATCAATTGTATGCCAAGTTTAGAAATTATGAGTTTTGGCTGAAGGAAGTGGGATTCCTCGGACATATTGTGTCGGCAGGAGGAGTCGCTGTTTATCCTGCCAAGATCAAAGATGTTGAAGAATGGGAAGCCCCAACCACTCAAACCCAAGTCCGTGCATTTCTCGGATTAGCGGGATATTACCGCAAGTTCGTGGAAGGATTTTCGAGCATCGCAAGACCGATGACGAATTGTTGAAGAAAGATAAGAAGTTTGAATGGACCAACAAATGTGAAGCAAGTTTTCAAGAACTGAAGAAGAGATTGATTTCAGCCCCAATCTTGATTATGCCAGATATCAAGAAACCTGTTGATGTGTATTGTGATTAATCCAAGATTGGTCTCAGATGTGTGTTGATGCAAGAAGGCAAATTCATAGCATATATGTCCTGACAACTGAAGCAGCACGAGCAAAACTACCCTACCCATGATCTTGAACTAGCAGCTATAGTTTTAGCTTTGAAGACATGACGTCATTACCTTATGGGTAACCACTGTGAGATTTATTCAGATCACAAGAGTCCAAAATATATTTTCACCCAGAAGGAGCTAAATATGAGGCAAAGGAGATGGATAGAGTTAATCAAGGATTATGACCTTGACATTCACTATCACCCCGACAAAACCAATGTGGTAGTGGATGCTCTTAGCAGATTGTCGTGTAGATTAAACACCATGATCAAAGAAGCCCAGCCAAGTTTGCATGAGGAGTTGGAGCAGTTTAGAACAGAGCTAGTTAGCAAAGGATTTTTAGCTAGCATTGAACTTCAACCCACGTTGATCAGTCAAATCAAGGAAGCCCAGAAGGGAAATGCAAGTATCGACGGAATCAAACGTCGTATTGGTACAGGGAAGGTACCTGGATTCACCAAAGGTGAAGAAGGAGCTTTGTGGTACAAAGGACGTATCTGTATGCCAACAGATTCCGAGTTGAAGCAAGTTATCATGCAAGAAGCTCATGATACTCTTTATTCAATCCACCCCGGAGGAACGAAGATGTATCAAGATTTGAAGGAGCAATTTTGGTGGCACAAGATGAAAAGAGAAATCGGCTGCTACATAGCCAAATGTGATATCTGTCAAAGAGTCAAAGTGGAACATCAGAGACCCGCAGGACTGATGCAACCATTGCAGATTCTAGAATGGAAATGGGATTCCGTCGGAATGAACTTTATCACCGGTTTGCCTACTTCTAGTAGGGGAAATGACTCTATTTGGGTCATAGTTGATAGACTGTCCAAGGTATCCCATTTTATACGTGTCAAGACTACCTACCAGAGTTCGAAGCTAGCAGAGTTATACATTACTAGAATCGTCAGTTTGCATGGAACTCCCAAGACCATAGTGTCAGATCGAGGAACCCAATTTACCTCAAGATTTGGCAGAAAGTCCAAGAAGGATTAGGAACCAAGTTGAATTTCAGCACAGCTTATCACCCGCAAACCGATGGATAGACTGAAAGAGTCAACCAAATCATAGAAGATATGTTGAGATCTTGTGTTCTAGAGTATGGATCAAAATGGGAAGATTGTCTGCCTTTCGCAGAATTCTCATACAACAACAGTTATCAAGACAGTCTGCAAATGGCCCCATTTGAATTTCTGTATGGAAGGAAGTGTCGTACCCCTTTGAATTGGTCGCAAGTAGGAGAGAGTCAGATTTTTGGACCCGACATTCTATGAGAAGCCGAAGAGAAGGTTCACAAAGTCCGTGAGCACCTCAATACCGCCCAATCCAGACATAAGAGTTATGATGACAAGAGACGTAGAGACCTGACTTTCAATGTCAGAGATTTTGTGTATCTCAAAGTGTCGCCTTTGAAAGGAATGCAGCGTTTTTAGCTGAAAGGAAAGTTAGCCCCTAGATATATTGGACCCTTCAAGATTCTGAATCACCGAGGAGAAGTATCTTATCAACTGGAACTACCAGAGGAGATGTCATCCATCCATAATGTGTTCCATATCTCGTTACTTCGCAAATGCCTAGAAGTTCCGGAGAAGACCGAAGTGTTCAAGAACATCGATCACCAAGCCATTGATATCAAAAAGGATCTGACGTATCATGAAGTGCCCATTCGTATCTTGGAAGAAGCCTTCAGAACCACCAGGACCTGGAGTATCAAGTTTCTCAAGATCCAGTGGAGCAACCATACCGAAGAAGAAGCTACCTGGGAGCGAGAAGATTATATTAGGACTCAGTTCCCAGATCTCTTTAGTTCCTAGTTTTTCTTAAATCTTGGGACGAGATTTTGTTTAAGGAGGGAAGGTTTGTAACATCCCAAAACTATAATCAAGGTTATCAAGTTCCTAATCACCCAATTTAGGGTTAACAAAAACTTTTATTAAGAAAATGAATTATGAATGCATGTGTGTTTGCATTAGTGTAGAATTGAGTGTATATGCCATGCTTGATTGTTCTAAATGTTGTGAAATGGTTTAAAGGTGAATGCCACATCATCTAGACCATTTACAAACAAATTCCAAAGAGAAAGAAATCAAATAAGAATAAATAAAGCAAATGGTCATTTTGACCATTTTAAACCACTAGGCCACTTTAGGTGTTCCTAGAAGAAGATTTTTAACAGAAACATTTCTATTGTTTCACCCCTTGCTAGACCAAGTAAAGATGCATCAAGGCCCACTTTACAAACTTACAAAAACATCTAGGAAATCCATTTAAAGGACATTTAAAAATTGAATCCAATTCATATGTTAAGATCTCACTTTTTCAAAAACCCATCAAATCAATTCACCTTGACCTCTCCTAGAAATCCTCGACTCTCAAGCTTAATGCAAGTTCACTCAAAAAATTTGAATCAAAAATTCCAAACTTATTTTCATGCGGCCATTAACACAAACACTTGACATGCACAGAATAATCTCTAGCCTAACTCCACTGTTTTGTACAGTAATCATCGACCAATTGATCTCCTTCTTAACCCCCTTGTCCCCCTGAGTGTCTAGCACTAGCAGACAAGCCTCCCTTCACCGTGGAGAACAGTGGAGTGCCGCCGTTTTGTGGTCATCACTGGCCGAACATCGCTAGATCGCACCAGACCACCTTGCACCCATCCAGGATGTCCACTAGCCTCGCCACACCCTACCGCCACTCCCTGTCTAGGCCACAGCCCCAGCCGAGCCGTGGACCACACTAGAACCGCCGCACACCGCCTCTCTGCACCGTGTCCAGAGCGCGCCAGTGCGCCGTGCCCGACCAGCCCCTCCAGCTCGCGCCTTGCCCCCACCGCGCACGCACAGCCTTTCCATGATCACCCCACCCCGACAGACACCCCCGTTCGCCACCACGCGACCCACAACAGCCGCACGCCGCCGCAAGCACCTCTGCCTCCGCTCAGAGCGCCACATGTGCCAGACCAAACCACGCTGCCCCACGCCGCGCCTTTAAGTCCGTGAGAACCGCCAGGGAGCACCGCACCGTCCTACGCCCTCGCCCATGCCATTAGCTGCCTGTAGCGATGCCACCGTCGAGCTCACTGCCACACCGCTCGGTCCCCTCGTCGAGCTATAAAAGGAGGCCACCCCAGCCTCCATTCCTCACACCACTTGACTCCCCACTCCTCACTGATCTTCCTCACCTCTCCTGGAGCAAGGCGAGCACCACCGCGCCGGAATTGCACCGGAGTCCGCCGCTGCTGGAGGAGAAGGGCGGCGTCGATTCCGACCACCCTGAGCCCTATCGTGATCGCGCCTCGCCTCACCGTTGTCTACCAAGTCATTTGCCTATATCGTTGAGCCTAGCTGGAGCCCAGGTGAGCCCTGAGAGACCCCCACCACCGCATTAGGTTTAGCTCGTCGCCGGAGCTGTTCGTCATCGACGACGACCCTCAGCCACTGGATTAGAATTAGATCGTAGCACCTAGATTAAAAGATACTGTTTCGCGTAGAGTGAGTCACTGACCAGTGGACCCCCTCTGTCAACCGCGCGCTGCGCTGCGCTATGCAGTTGGGCCGGCCCGTTTAGCTTTCCCGCCCAGGCCTGGAAATTCAAATAAGAATTTTCTTTTTTAGTTTAAACTAGCTTCTACCCCTAGATTCAAAAATCAATTCAGAGAGTTTCACTTAACCAAATTGCATGATTCAAGTTTTACTAGAATGGTAATTAAAATATCTATCCAAGGCCGTTGGATTTAAATCATTTGGAATTAGAGATAATATATAGCAAAAATAATAAGATAGAGACTTTTGCAACTTCAAACATTTTTCAAAAATCAACCATAATAGCTTTTGAGTTGATTCCAACTCTCAAAAATCACATTGGATAATATCTATCCGGATATGTAAAAATATTTAGGTTTGCATGCAGTGACATTGGACTTGTACCAAAAGAATGCTATTAGGGCATTTCTAGTCACTTTAAATCTATTAAATAATATTTTTAAAACTTTATAAAATGTGACCAACCCTTTTAAATCATATTCCCGTGTATTAGAATATGTGGTGATGACATGTGTCCACATGATCTCATATTTTATTTGGAGAATATTAAATCTTAATTAATTTCAATGAGTAGAAATTACTTTTCTCAAATAAACTAAGTAAAACTAGTCATTATTGCATGTGATGATTGTGATGATACTAGATCATCAAGTGTGAGCCTTAGTGTGCTAAATAGACTTAATTAAGTATTGTTTGGTGATTGTGTACCCCGTATTTATTTATAGACAATAGTACCGACCAAGGATACGAGGAGGAGTTCTACCTCGAAGAAGACAAAGAAAACTTTAATCACTACACCAATCAAGGCAAGCCATCATTACTAAGCAAGCTAGACCCTTGCAAGCTAACACTTGCAACTATTAGCCTAAGCAAGATGCATTAGGCATGCTTTGGTTATATACTTTGATTTATACCCATCCCAAGTTTTACTTGCAAGCTTTACTCTTTTACTTTACCAAAGTTCTTTACTATTAGTTAATACTGTGAGTATTGGAAAGTAGTATAGATAGCATAAAGAGTATAAAACTAGGCCTATACTAGATGTCATTCTATGGCATGAGATTGAGATTAGCATCCCTCATTAGTGAACACACTTAACTTAGTGGCTAGTGCTAAGCATAAAACTTGATCACTTTAGATGGGAACACTTGGTGAAAATGATTATGAAAACCTTGGAATAGTGAGGCATTCTATTGAAATGTTTTGACATGTGTTGAGAAACACAAATGGATTTGATCATGAAAATGTTGAGGCATGAGCCTTAGCCCTTTATAAAAACTGATGGTTGGGTTCGGATGCGATATCATTCCAATTTTACCGTACAATCACAATACCTAAATTGGGTAAGACTTAGCCAGAAGTTTATATGCATTAGTATGGGTTCCCTCGCGGAAGAGGTTTGAGCTGAGGCTACCTCTTGATGATGTCCACCTATGCAGTGTCCAGGATGGCAGATGGCCATGGCTGGGAGGCCAAGCTCATAGGGGAGGTGCTTAGACTAGAGTGTGTAAAAGAAATGTTATGATTGATTATCCGCATACTAAGTATGATGATTCAGGGTTATCCCTGACGGATGTATCGAATTTTGTGGTGAAAGTGTACCACCTCTGCAGAGTGTCAAACTATTCGAATAGCCGCATCCGCGGTCATGGACAGTTGGAGTGGCCATACTGTTCCATCGTCAGATGTTTTCAAAATGACTTGTGAAGTGATCTATGATTTTTGACTTGACCACAACGGGGTTGTGAATATGAAAACTAGGTTCCCAACTTAAAGTGATTTAGAACATGTACTTAGTTTTCTTTTTTTTGAGGGGGGAAGGAATCATATATTACTCACATGTATCGTTACATTGTCATGAACAATAAGAGCTTGGATAGTATCCGGAACAGGCAGAGTCCAAACATTGCTCTCACCCGTCCGCCTAGCTAGTGAAGCTAGCTCATGTGCTATAGTGTTTGATTTCCTCCCTATCTTAACCACTTTACAATCAGGAATCAAAGTACTAAGGGTTTCAATGTCTCTATATATAGCCCAGGAGCTTGATCTGATGGCAGTTTTACTATTGACATTTAGCACAGCAAAGGCATAGTCAGACTCCAGAGTTGAGGGCTTCAGGTCATGTTCAATCGCTAGCTTCATACCTTCCAGGATGGCAGTGGCCTCCGCTTCCTCCACATCATGGCAGGTCCCAATGATTCGGCTAGAAGCCACTAGGATGGTACCCAAATGGTCTCTTGCCACCATGCCAACAGTCGCATTTCTAGAGTTCGGGCAGAAAGCAGCGTCGACATTGATTTTAGAGAAGCCGAAGTCCGGACCTCTCCAGGTGGCTTCATCAATCTTCGGTTGCCTGTAGTGTTCAGAAACACTAGAGGTAGAGACATTAGAATAATCATTCAAGGCTACCTGGGGGTTACCTCCACTCTTCATAGCCACCTGGTTGGCTGTTTTCAACGCCATATCATAGTTCAGGAGAAAAGAGACAGAGTTGGCAATTGTCTCATCTCCCTTGCCATGAGTGATACTACACCTGAGGTGCCACGCACGCCAAAGAAGCAAAAGCACATTTCTTCTTTGATCTGGGTTACAATTAGCAATAAGGATTTGGAGCCATGCAGGGCCAGAGAACCGGAAACCAATTTCTGGAGGTAGCTGCCAGTGGTTCCTCATAGCAGATCTTAGGGCTCTCGGCTTGGTGCACTCGACAGTGGCGTGGTGACTATTTTCTTCCACCCTGCCACAGATACTACAGGTGCTGTCGGTTTCCAGATTTCTTCTGAATTTATTATTCTTTGTTGCAAGGTTGTCGCAGGCAACCCACCATCCAAAAATCCTAACTTTTCTAGGGACATCCGCAGACCAGATAAGTTTCCAGATCGACCTAGAGTTATCCGGTCTAGAGCTGCCCCCCGGTAGCCATCTTGTTCCATGGTTAATGTTGTATGCGAGTTTATATGCACTCTTAACCGAAAAGGACCCAGATCGTTCGTAGTGCCACACATAGAAATCCTTATTCTTCTCTGTCGGGAGTTTTATATTCAAAATCCAGTTTGCATCTTGTTGGTAGCACACTTTGTGAATTAACTCCTCGTTCCATAAATTTGTACCTGGAATTAGGAGTTGGCTAACTTTACGCACTCTGATATTGGACTTTCCTGCAGCAACTTTCAGGTTGTAGTCCCTGGGTATCCATCTGTCTCTCCATATGTTCACGTCTTCTCCGTTGCCAATTCTCCAAATAAATCCTTCCTTAAGGAGCTCAAGTCCGTACTCGATACCATGCCATGAAGGGGAAGCATCTTGTCTGAAGACTGTATCTAGAAAGTTTCTGTGAGGAAAGTAAATGGATTTGAGCATTCTTGAACATAGGCTATCTAGTTTTTGAAGGATTCTCCAACATTGTCTAGCCAAGAGTGCCTGATTCATGAACTTCGTGTCCCTGAATCCCATTCCCCCGAAATCTTTTGGCTTTGTTAGGATGTCCCAAGCAGCCCAATGAACTTTCCTTTTGTCCTCATCTTCTCCCCACCAGAATTTCCGCACAAGGCGCATGTAATCATTGTGGAAACCAATTGGTAGTTTGAAGATGCTCATAACATGGGTCGGGATGGCCTGGGCTACTGACTTGATTAACACATCCTTAGCAGCCATCGCCATGAATCTCTCAGCCCAATTCGAGAGTTTTTTTGCTAGACGGTCTTTACACAGTTGGAATTTCCCTTTTTTCATACGACCTTCGGGAGTGGGCAGACCAAGATACTTGTCTTCAAACTGATCTTTCTGAACCTCAAGAATGTTTCTCACATGTTGTTGGTTCGTAGCAGGGCAATTGTCACTGAAGAGAATGGAACATTTGTCTGCACTAAGGGCCTGACCAGAACGTTCTTCATATGTTGCGATTACCGCTTTGATAATCGATGCTTGGCTGCTATTGGATTGGCAAAAGACTAAGCAATCATCGGGAAAAAGTAGATGGGAAATTCCTGGAGAGTTTCTACATATTTTTAACTCCTTAAGATCATTCTCACGAAACGCTTTCTGTAGAATCTTTGAAAAACAATCAGCCACGAAAAGAAACAGGTAGGGGGATAGGGGGTCCCCCTGCCTTAGTCCTCTAGTTGGGACAATCTGTCTCGTGAGTTGCCCATTGATTTGTACTATGAACTTGACGGATCTAACACAGGCCATGACCCAGCTTACCCATTTTTGGTCAAAACCCCACTTGAGTAGGATGTTTTCAAGGAACCCCCAATCGACTCGATCATAGGCTTTTGATAGATCCATTTTGTAGGCGCAAAAAGACTCATCTGCTTTCTTCGATCTGTGAATAGCATGGAAGCATTCAAAGGCGATGAGGGCATTGTCAGAGATCAGCCTGCCAGGTATAAACGCGCTTTGGGTCTCAGAAATAAGAGAATGAAGGTGAGGTCTGAGCCTATTGACGAGGCATTTGGAGAGGATCTTATAAATGACATTGCAGAGTGCTATCGGTCTGTAGTCCTTCAAGTCCGCTGCCTCGCTTGATTTTGGTATAAGGACAATTTTAGTGAGATTGAAATTGTCCGGTAAGCAGCCATCAATGAAGAAAAGCTTGATGGCGCTATAGATCTCAGATTTCAGCAAGCCCCAATTTCTCTGAAAAAACCTCGCCGGCAGACCATCAGGGCCAGGTGCTTTTAGTGGCCCAATTTGGAATAGAGCATCCCCGATTTCAACCTCAGAGAGTTCTGCAAGAAGCGCCTTGTTCATATCATCAGACACAATGGGCTCTATGACATCTAGCAAAGTACTAGGGTTCACATTTGGATCTTTTGTGTATAGGTTGGAGAAGAAGTGGTCTGCCATGTTCAGGAAATCATCTTCCTTGGTAGCAAACGATCCATCTCCTTTCTTCAGCTTTCTAATCCTGTTCTTGCTAGCTCTGCCCGAAGCCTTTTTGTGGAAAAATCTTGTATTCTGGTCCCCTTCTTTTAGCCATTCAACTCTAGATCTTTGTTTCCACATAACCTCCTCTCTGTATAGTACTTCATCAAGACGAGTAGAGACCGCTTTGATTTCACTTTGATTTAGAAGGTAGTTTTGGTTTTGCAGTCTCTCAAGCTTCCTTTTTAGCTCTTTAATTTCTCTATTCACTGATCCAAAATTTGATTTGCTCCATTTAGTCATAGCAGACATGGTATGCGAGAGTTTGTGTTGGATATCTTCCAGATTAGAGGTTGTACTGTAGTTTAGCCAAGCTTCATCAATACAGTCATAAAGGGAGACTTCCCTTTCCCACATAGCTTCGTACCTAGGAAGAGTACTGCGAAAAGGATGTTCTTTCTCTAAGCTGATGACAATCGGGCAGTGATCCGAACTGGAAGAGGTGACATGCAGAACAGAGGCATGTGGGAAAAGAATCGACCATGCCGGGCAGGCAACTGCCCTGTCCAATCTCACCCGCACATTTTTGATCGCAGTCTGTTTGTTGCCATAGGTCCATGGAATCCCAGAGAAACCCAGGTCATGCAGATTGCAAAACTCAAGAGCTTCCCTAAACTCCTGCATTTGCCTCTCACTTCTCCTACACGCTGAATAGTGTTCAAACTGAAACATCGCCTCATTGAAGTCCCCAGTCATGAGCCATGGTTCTCGGGACATGCCCTTAATTCTTCTTAGCAACTTCCAGAATTCAGGGCAGTCTTGGGAACGCGGTTCTCCATAAACAAAGGTATTTCTATATTTTATTCCCAGCTGATTGGTCACAGTTACATCAATATGGTGATTGCCATAGCTAATCAGATCAACCTTGACAGAACTGCAAACAAAGAGAGCAAGGCCTCCCCCTTTACCTTCCAAGCAGACCGGGAGGCAGTCGGAGAAGCCTAGACGCTGGCAGATGGCTTCCACCCTAGATTTATTCTGCCTGGTCTCAGACAGGAAGACCAAGCTGGGCTGGTACTCCCGCACAAGGCGGATGAGTTCTTGAACTGTGCGTGGCTGCCCGAGGCCACGACAGTTCCAGGCCAAGGTCCTCATTTGTCCTGCCAGGCGCTCTCCTTGGCGCCTAGCTTCATGCCATATGACCCTGGCTCGGGTTCTTCTCTGTCTCCTTTCCTTCCTTTCCCCTCTTCTTTTTTCCTTAGTCGCTTTCTTGCTTTGGCTTGGCAGCTCAGTATACATGTCTCTTGCATCCCTAGGGCCTATCGCATCAGGAGCACGACTCTCAACTACTATGTCGATAGACACACTCTCCTCCTGATCGACACTCTTTTTGGTGTTTGTTACATTCAGATTATCAGCTGCCCTTTTCTCTATCTTGTCCAGCTCCTTCAGCGCCCTCAGGTTCTCCTCTCCAAGGCATTCCAGTAGTGAAGGAACCTGGAGAAACATTCTTTTTGCCGTTGGTTGTTCCTCAACTTCTTCTTCATTGCTTCTACGGCGCGGGACCCCCAGGGTGATCCCCCGGGTTGTCCGCACTTCTTCGTCCTTGCTTTCAGCTTTGTTCTCTTCTCTAGCTCTCCTTTTCCAGTGTGGGTCCCTCATTTTGGGAGGGACAACACCCAGAATAGTGTCTCCTTCCCCTGCAGCAGGGGTGTCGGTGTCGAGCTGCTTGGAAGCCACCGAGGCGGTCGGGGAAGCGATGGCCTCCTGGGTGCCATCATGCCTGTCCTTAGGGGGGATGTCCTGGACAGTGAGCTTGTCCACCTCCTCAGCAACATGAGCCACAATTGCTAGTTGCCGCTGGGAGTTGGGGATGGTGGCGGGGGCTGTAGGGCTGGAGGCCCCCCCCCACGGACGATCCTGACGAAGGATGCGTCTGATCTGGCCGGTGGAGGCCGGCAGGAACCAGCGGCGGGGGTCGTTGAAGGGCGTTGGAGGCACCCCCAGCTCTAGCCCGTACCCGTTGTTCTTCAACTCCTACGGCATTGGGCACCTGGCTCCTTGGTGCCCAACGAAGCCGCCGTGGCAGCAGAAACTTGGGAGGCGTTCGTACGCTATGGACACCACAACCTCCTCATTCGTGATCTCATCCAGCAGCACGATCCATCGGAGGAGGGGTTCGTCCAGCGGTAGGCGAACTCTAGCCCTGAGGTACTTGGAGAAAATGTCACCTCGTGAGTTGTTATCAATGGACATGAACTCACCAATCCTCTTTCCGAGGTCTCGAGCGAGATCTTTTGACAGTAGGTAGAAGGGGATTTCCTTGAACTGTGCCCAGATAGGCACAGATTTGAAGATGACGGAGTCTGGGTTCTCCCCTTCTTTCAACGCCTTGATTAGGACGGCGTCGTCCCGGTACCTCCATGGACCGCCTCTTGTGACATGATTGAAATCGCCCTCCTCGGCAAATTCAAGCACGAAACGTCGTCCTTCGAGGGGGCTCATGTCCACCATGCCCCTGGTCTTCCAGATCTTCTTCATGGAGTCGACAAGGTACATGGAGGAGAGAGTGAGCATCGATAGGCAGATGCCCACAACCATGAAGCGGACACGGGTCGCGCCTCCCGCTCTGGCCATGTTCAAGACCGTGGCCTTCTTCTCCGTGTTGGTGCCGAGCTCCTTAAGGCGTTCCTTCCCGCTCCGCCTGCCCAGGCTGCCGGAGCTCCCGGCAACAGCGCTGGTTACTTGGGCGTCAGCAGTGGCTGCCGTGTCAGAAGCAGCAGCGGCGACTTGTTTCCCTTTGCTGACCATGGGGAGCTCGAGGTGGGAGGCAATGTGGCTGGTGCTCTTACTTTTGGTACAGATGTGAGAAAACTCAGGCCTCCTGTCCCAATTTATAATTCCTCCCCCTTGATCCTGAAACCACTGATTCCTCCACACCATAATGTTAGAAATCAAGGCAGAATTATACCTCCGCATAAACGGCTTCAAATGTTCCTCTCTGAATTGGTCTTCCGCAGATTCCTCCCTGACATCAACTGCTGAGAGAAGGCCATCTTTCTGAATTAATCCGCGGTCCGTGGATCGGATCTCGGTGATGCCGCTTCCCATCGAGGCGCCCTGTGGTGCTCAGCTGCCGCCAGGGCCTCTTTACTCGCGCCATCAACAGGGGTGGCCGCTCCTGCCGCCGCCACCGGTTGGGGCGACCAGGGTGTCTTCGCCGGGATTGGGTTCTCTCTCTGTAGGATGTGGGTGAATTTGGCTCGCGCGAGGGTGGCGCAAGAATGGCGATTTTTGGCTTTTCGGGCTATACTTCTCAATCTCAATCTCCACTTAGATGGGAGGAGGCTGTATTCGTCGTGATTAGGATTAGAATTTTCTTTACTTCTGAATTCAGTTTAGATAAATCTGGCTTTTTGCAAATAAACTTAGAGCTTAGGATTCCTACTAGAACTACCTTACTTGTTAGTGATAGTTTGCGAGTACTTAAAGAGTACTCATGGCTTTGTCCCTGGCTATTCCCATGGCCAGACTATGAGGAGGACTATCAGGAAGATGGACAGCAGGACGGCTACGACAACTAGGATCATCTCCCATCGTCAGCATTGCCTGTGATACTGAAGATGGAGCCCACTGCTACGCTTATTATTCCGCTGCTTGTTTGTATTAAGACTGGATCATGAGATCCTTTATTTGTGTAAGACCTTATTATTGTTTATAACGGATGATGTACTGTGATATCCAATATGTTATGTCTCGCAAAAATGGTAATCCTGGGATTGCAATGTATGACATAACAGGCATCTGGGATTAAAAATCCGGGTGTTGACATTAAACTAATCACTGAAACTAAAGAGTAGATAAACCAATTGCATTTATACAAGATAAATCGACCAGATCTACTCCAAATACTAGAACAAGACGTTCTAGCAGAATCTAAAAGAGGAAGTCTAGGGACACATACGGTGCAGCCTGAGTAGCAGCATCGTTCGTGTTGTCACCCATGTTGTCGATATCCAGGAAGAAGTCGTCGTCAGAGAACTCCTCGCCGGACGACGTTGTGGTTGCCAGTAGTCATGTTCAGCGCTTCTCAAAAACCTGATCGTCCCTCACCCGTACAAGTTCTCGAGAGGCGGGACAGAGGCCTACGGTCTCGATCTGCGGTGCATGCCATAGACCGGGATGGAGAAGACGAAGGCGGATGCTTAAGGAACTGAAAATGCAAGTGTGTATGTGCTCCTATGACCTCTCTGTGCCTCTGTCCTCTATTTATAAAGGATAAGAGGATAAGATCCTCTTACTTTCCCAGAAAGGTTTGTGGGGACAAGAACCGAGAAAACCCAGATGCACAGCAACCAGGGAGAGCCGAGAAAATCCGGCCGCAAGCGGACAAGGAAGAGCAGAGGAAATCCGGACGGATTCCCAAACGCAATACAATAGTTTGGTTCGGTTCATTCCCGCAACTCGCGGCATGCGCGTGACGTAAGGAGGTAGGCGGTGTCCCGGGAGGAGTGCACGAGAGCTGCTCAATTAACTCACACTTTAGTGAGTGGTAGAATAGCCTAGTATATAAGATGGTGAACAAACCTTCCACTAACAATGTGGGACTAAACTTTAGTACTACTAGTACAGCCATGAGCTGTCTCACCTAGTGGGCCAATTTTTTTTTCAGAATTTGTATTGGTTATTGGCCAAAGGTGTAATACCAAAATACCCCAAATTCCAACTATATGTAGCACCAAATTAAGTACTCTCTGTTTTATAATATAAAATGTTTTAGTGGCATGGCGTTTGCGGGCGACTAGAGACACTCGGCGTGGTGAACTATTTTTGTGGATTTGTGAAAATAATAATATGTTGGTTCAATCAATCAGTGAGATATAAATTAAACAAAAAGAGTGGAGAAGCTGAAATGACAAAATTGATTATAGCCTAACGATAGAAAGATGACAGAATAGCCAACTGATGCTAAAATGGCAAAACTAAGTATTATTGTAACTGAACCATGAAGAAATTATAATTTCTATTGGTCAAATGGAAGAGCAGCATTTTAGCTTGGTCATAATGGCAAAAATGATAAAAACCTTATTTGAAGAAAAATGACGGAGTTGGGGTGAATGAGGGAGAACCTCGAGTCGCATCCAACAGTGGCCACGGGTCCAGCCTGTGTTACATCATGACAAAACCAAGTAGAGCCCGTTAGTAAAGGGGTTGTGTTATGTCAGTTTATGGGCTTCGTTTCGAGGCAGGCCTTCAGTCCATACTCTGAAAAAAGACATGCACCGGTATATCACTCTCCTAAACTTAGAGCAATCTCCCGCATGCTCACTAGTACTTTGACGTCACTATAGGTAGATCTCCGTGGGTATTGAGTTAGACAAGACGATTTCGGTTCACACATGATATTGCTTTGGAAGACACCGGCTAAATTCTTGGTGAAAGCACAACTACGACACTCAATTAAGTAATAGCGCTGGCACTCAAACACAAGGACGGTTGAGATCGCTCGATACTCCTCCATCATTAGTACTAAACGGCTATACGCAGTCCTATCCAAAGCCCGTATGGCCCAACTAAATTATACGAATACGTAACATATATATGTATACGGGTATCGTAGCCGCCAGTGACTTTTCCACGCGGTGGCGATCGTGGCCGATGGGTGGGAGGGACAGCAAGGCCATGCTGGCTGTCCATGAGGCATTATGAGGTGCTGCTGGCCGACACAAGCATCGACACTGCCTCATAGATGCGTGCCGGCATGGTTGGCGGCGACATGTAGGATGAACGACGACACGATGAGCGGCCAGACAGTCTGGCGGCAATTAGGCCGGGCAATGTGGCATGTTGGGACCGTCTTGCGATGCCTGTTCCGGACTATCTTGCAATGCCCACGCTGGACTATCGTGCGGCGGCCAGACCATCTTCAAGGTGCCCGCGCCAGATTGTTTTGCGGCAGCCATACTTTCTAGTGGTGCCTGCGCCGAACTCTCTTGCGGCGGCCGTGATCGTGCGGTTGGCCAGCGACGGCACATATGTGAGATCGATTGATGTTGTACCGCTCGTGAGGAACAGAGGTTGAAGAACACGTAGATTTATACATGGGCATACCAGATTTTGGATATAAGTTTAGACATGGGTTTGGACGGGACGATTGGGGTTGGTTGAGTAGTTTGCAGAGAGAGGGGAGGGGGGGGGGGGGGGGGGGGGGGGGGGGGAGCAGGAGGTAAGACTCGGAAAAAAAAAGTCTCCGGTCCACTCTCGAATCTCATCCATATCTCAACTACGATCGTACAAGTTACCTATAACACAAATTATACAAGATGAATGGAAACTTGTAACAATGAAGTTTGCCCCACACATGCGCCTGCGTAGCGCACCTTCATATGCAATAATCTTCTGTAACCGATAATCCAGCTTCATGTGCAATAATCAAGCTCACACCACCCAAAATTCTACTCCACTATGGATCAACATTTATGTTCATTATAGGTCCTTTGAACCAGAATCTAGCATGGAACACCCATGCGACGATGCTGAGAAGCAGCACCCCGCCGACGGCCACCGGCGTGTAGTTGAAGGTGTCCTTTTCTATTGGGTACGCCACCGGCAACGAGAAGAGCACGGTGACAAAGGCCACCCACAGGACGGCTGCCCAGCCAATGACGGCACCATACCTGCCAAGATGAAACGGCCCCGGGACAAATGTCTTACGGGCCGTGGTCACCCGGAAGAAGATGGGTAGCGCGTAGGAGATGTACAACCCTAGCGTCGCGATTGACACCATCGCCTGGAACGCCACCTGGCTCCCCAATGACTACATAAGCATGAAAGACACATGGTAGGGAAACGAAATGTTAGTGAATCAAGGAACTAAGTCCACTAGACCAGCTTATGGCATTGACATGATAATGTAATCATGATCTCTAAAGGTGCCTGCGTACCGTGAGGGCCATGGCGAAGGCTACAAGTACAGAGAGCCATACAACATTCAATGGCACCTCGTGCTTGCTCACCCGATACCACAAACGGGAGTACGGCATGGCCCCGTCCCTAGAGAAGGCATACCCCATCCTACGCCACAACAGACACAACAACTTACAAAACCACAACAAATATATGACATTTCTCTAAGTTTAAGTGTTTATAATGGCGATGAAGATTTAGAGGCCAACCTTGAGTTGCTGGTGATGCACGCGACACCGCAGAGGAAAATGGCGACTGCGACGACACCGAGGCATATGAGCCCGCCAATGCCGCTGCCGTACCTCGAGTGGAACGTGGAGTAGAGAGCCTGGGCGATGGCGTACCCGCCGGCGTCATTGTCAGTGCTCAGCAGGTACGGTATGTCAGTCACGATGGATGTCAGCGCCACTAGGTAAATCCACCCAAAGATTGATGAAAGAGCCACCGCACTGATGAGCCCGATCGGGCCACTCTTGGCCGCATTCTTTGTTTCTTCAGTCTGCACGTTTGTAAGAGCAGGAACATGACGATCAATTGCCAGGTTTTTCAGTTGCACTCCATATGTAAGTGATTATGTAGTTAATAGAAGTTTAAGTGTGAATCTCAATTAAAACATGGTCATGATGTACCATGTGGGCAGACGTATCATAGCCGATCATGGAGTACTGGCTCATCAGCAACCCCACGGCGAGAATATAAGGCTTGCTATGTATCCCCACGCCATTGTCCGTGTTGAAGTTCGTAAAGATGAACTTGGCGCTTGCCCTTTCCTTGGCAACAGATGGAATCAAGATTACCAGCACAAAGACACCTAGAATTGTTCATGCTTCAGAATACAAACATACCAAGTAAATAAAGAAGAATAAACATCATATGTACTATGTTGCCAATGTAGGGGTATCTACATATCCAAATAAATTGGTGTAGGTCACAAGTCAAAACATAATTTGATGAAAATTTACATGTAAGTACTAGACATCCATATTTAGATGTATAATTGCTTTCAGAATTACTTGAAGTGAAAAAAAAATGAAAATTTCAAAATTTTCGAAAATCAGGCTACGATGAAGCTCGGGCTGCATTTGAAGTTCACTGGGTGTGGACACATGGCTGCCGAGCTACATGTACCTCTTTATTTAAAAAATCTGAATATACCCAAATAAAATGCTTGTCCAAACAAAACAAAGATAAATAGAATACCTGCGACATTCCAGAAAACACCTAGTTGCCCAAACCAGGAAAGCCAGTGGATGGGGAGGCTGTTGATAAGGGCCATGGAGCAGCAGGATGAAGCCGTAGATGGCCAAGACGACGTACTTGGAGGCGAGGTAGCCGCCGCCGTTGGCACCGCCGGTGGCCAGCAAGATGATCACCTGGATAAGCTGCGCCAGCGCGAAGTCTACGCTCGTAGTTGTGGCCCACTACGATGGTCAAAACAAGGAGGCTAATTAAGACTGCGTCAGCAACGTGCCAATCTTTTTAATCATGCACCAGTAGTTCAGTGCATCTCCCAATTGTGTTGAAAGACAGACACTGACGGTCACAACTCTGAACATGACTAGTTCAGGACTTCTAGTGGCTAAGGTGATAGTATATAGGATATTTTTTTGTTTTTGGAAGTTACTTGTAGCAGCAGCCAACAAATGCAGAAATACTGGAGGAGTCAAGGAAGGTACAGTACCTGTCCAACGATGTTGAACCTGAAAAAAACAAAACAGAGCTGACATGATCAAACATGGAAACGGAAAACCAGTCGCACGTTTTGCTTTGATGAATGTGACGTAGACAGAGAGTACTAGTCGTGTTTTCAGTGTACAGATACAGGTAGAATCTACAGAGTGATCATGGCCGCCTTTGAAGATATTCAATTCCAGCAAACTAATAATAAAATGGGCAAATTCCATCGGCAATGATCAGAAAATCCAAAAGGCAGAACTTGGCGCATGCCCAATTAACTAATTGTTCTTGTCATGAAGCTATTTAGTTAAGTATGAAAGCTGGTAGCCAATTAAGAGAGGTTATCAATCGGGTGAAATATGTGTTTGAGTAGTAGACTAGCGGTGCATACCAGCCGGTGACCCAGGAAGCAAGAGGCGCCCAGTTCTTGCCGGCGAGCTTGGCGCTCCAGTAGTAGAGCCCGCCGGAGGTCGGGTAGGCGGAGCAGATCTCGGCCATGGACAGCGAGACGCAGCCGTTGAAGAAGGACACGACCAGCCAACCCAGCGTCATGGACGCCGGCCCGCCGTAGCGGAGCCCCGTGTTGTAGGTGGAGGTGACGCCCGTCAGCACGGAGATGATGGAGAAGGAGAAGGCGAAGTTGGAGACCACGCTCAGCCCGCGCTTCAGCTCCTGCCTGTATCCTAGCTGGTGCAGCCGGGCTTGGTCCGCGTCGGCCGTGTCGCCGGCGACGGCCACCGTGACGGAGCGCGACGACATCGAGCTCCCCTGTTTCCTCTGCTTTATCTACGCGTGGCCGTATGTACAGGGTGTCGAGGGAGTGGAAAGGATCCACCGTTGCGGCGCCGTACAGGCACCAAAGGAAAGCATGCACCGGTTTTTTATACTGCTCGAGATCCCTGTTCCATCCCGTGATTCAGCGTGTTTGACTCAAGGGGAATCTATTCAGCCTGCTAGAACCATTTTTCTAGGGGAAGATAATTTTGACAGCTACTCCCTCCGCCTAAGATATAAGACGTTTTAGTTCTGTAAAACGAATATATTTAAACATTTTTATTTATAGATTCACCTCATAGTATGGTTTTGACAGCTACATGCCCATTAGGACAACTCCAACGCTCTCCATTTCGGACATTAAAAATGTTCAATCTATTTCGTTTGCGGTGGCCCGCGGATAGGTCGAACGCTCATCTCCGTCAAAGACATGCCAGTGCACCCAACCGCGTCCCCCATTTGTTTCCTGCTAGGGCAATTTCTGCCAATTTTAGTTTTGCACATTTAACACACTATACTAGTCCTAATTTAATGAAAATGGTCCTCCCTCTCTTCGCTTGTAAGATCTTTTAGATATTTTAAAGTCGACTAGATACATTTCAGAATAAGTGAACCTACGCACTAAAACATATCTATATACATGTGTTTTAGAAAAAGGCTGAAATGTCTTACATTAGTTAACGGAGGGAGTAGCAAATTAACTAGCACTATAAGGTAGTTCAATCGAGCCTTGCAGACATATAGTTTATGAAACACATAAATTAAAGTGATCGAGTGAATCACATATCTCGATCATGGATCCTCTTCTTCTTTTTCTACAACCATGTCTGCTGAATTGGATCCATATTGTCGATCATACTTAGACATAGCTCAAAGAACTCATCTCCAGATAAGCTTGGCTTGCTGAAGACTGCAGAGGGTGACCGCGTGTATAGAGCGCTTGGTAGTACAAATTTACTGGACCGAGATCTAGTCCACTATTACTTGCATAAGCCTGCGACAAGTCGTGGTTGGTGTAGGAGAGTCAAGGTATATCGACTGGAAAACTGGAAGCGATCCACGGTTGTCCCGTTCCGGCATGCAGAAATTGCTTATCTACTCCAGATTCTGTTTTGGCGTGACTCAGCCTTGTTTGACCGGCGGCGAAATTCTGTGCATAATTGGCGATTTTATTTTTTGGTTGAGGAAGATTGGCCATTGATCGATATGTTGGCCATTGGAGATCGTCAAGTACAGTGACAACGCACTGACTGGTCTCTCGTGGAACAGAATTGTTTGACTGATTTTACCATGCACCAATAAGTCGCAAATGCATGAATGGGTCGCACACTACGTGGTCTGTACAAGATTATTGTAAGTGACATCTTGACATTCTGTTTTATGGCATGATATCATGATACCTATGTTTCGTATTATAATATGGTTTGGTAAATTATTTGGTTTGCCAACACGTCTTATAACATGGAACATAGCAGCAAATAATAGTTGAAAAGGAAATTTGGAGAATGGTTTTTGCATGCAAAATTCAAATGGGCACGTTCAAATTTTATGTTGCAACTATGTATCCTCGTTGCCTCGTCGTCATATGGTAACCTAACTATCTTCTTGTGACCTTGACGATCTTGGAGGGCACTCGTGAACTGTGTGCAAAAAGCCCCTCAAAACTGGTTAAATTTAGTGTTCAACCCACCATAAAAACTAGTATAGTGTCTTTGCTTTTTTTTTTCATTGGATCCCCTCGAACTATTTCCTGGCCCCGCCATGCTCGTGAAGATCGGAAAATACCTTGACTTTTGTCTTTCTGCGATGGTGGGAAAATATGGTACCGGAGCAGGAAATAATTTGCAAACACGGGTTGTTTTCCATATCTTTGTGGCAGCGACGAAATTTTGGTTAAGTTTCAATGTAAATATGCAGTGTAATCATGGATGAACTCGTACTGTCATTGATGAACTCATGCATGATCGTGCAAAAATTTCCCGCGAATGATTTTTTGTAAAAAATTCAGTTTGTAATATGGTTTCTATTCTTTCGCAAGCGATTTCGAACTTATGTTCTAGTGCACCGTCAACGAGTTTATTTTAGTCTGTGCGTTTATGGTGTTCGTTAGAGTTGCTCTTAGGCTAGCATAGCATTAGACCCACGTTCTGGATGTTTATGCACAAATGGTCCAACATTCACCAGAGAGTGCACTACATCTCAAAAGTCTAGACTGGTGAAAGAAAGAAATCTCTCCCTTATAAGCTGGGTGTGACTTCCTCCCTTAGACGAGGTGGAACTAAACAGTAAACAGCTTCACGGGTCAACTTTTAATTCGAAAAACCGAATATAAGTAACGTCTTGATTCACCGTCCAACGGAAATTTAACTTTAGTTTGGATTTTCGTATGTAGAGGACAATAACAAGTCATGCTTAAAACAGTGTTATTGGTCCAAATTTACCACCCAATTTATATTTCGTACTGCTCATAATAGATTTTCTGATTTTCTTTCTTCACACGCAATTTGGGCTAGTGGAAATGGGCTGCTTGGAATTAGAGCCTGCTGTTCCAGGATGACATTATATGTCCTACCTTTCCATTGCAAAAATAAGTATTTTGTGAGGATTACATGCATGGGTCAAAATTTCATGATCTAGCATGCTGGTTCTATGCATCCTAGTCCATGCCGCTAAGGTTGTTATGCTCAAAGCTCATCAAAAACTGCATCGATAAATTCATTCATGCTGTAACTATAACACGCACAATGGGTGTGACAAGGAAAGTTGTGATGGTCCAAGAAACATGACTGAAAGTTGTTTGTTAGGTGTGTACAAATGACGATGAACAATGGATCTTAATTGTGTGATAAGTTGAGAACAGTGTTGTATATATATAGGCATCTCCTGGTTAAAGAGAAGGTATCCTATGCGCTAGTCAGGGAGACAGAGATAGATGGATGGATGGTCTAAATAGGGATTCTATGCTAAAAGCTTATCACAGAATTAGTACCCAAATTTGAGATATTGGAGTGAAGCAAAATAGAAATTGTGCAATACTGAGTCCAGGTGGGTGATGGCAATGATATGCTACCATTTTAGCTGTGGTTGTGATCTATTGATAATATCAGATCACGGCAGGATGGGTAGCAACAGAACTGATGATTGCCGGAATTTGTGTTCATGTGTTGTACAGTGATTAGAATGTAAATTCAGACTGGATTCCTCTAGTTATCACTGACTACCAGGTTAGATTAGTGTTCATTTTATGGTCTGCCTTTATGTAAAGTGTTGTTTGAACATTGGCAGAGTTTTGTTTTGTGCTTATTGTGATTGTTTATCTCACTCTCAGCGCTGGCGAAGATCATTGATAGCCAAATATAAAACCAAAGGACCTCTTTCGATGCAAAGTTTTGAAGTACTCTCTCCGTTTTAAAATATAAGATGTTTTAGCTTTGTGGAAAGAGTGAATCTAGACTCTTTTTAGTGTGTAGGTTTATCTAGGTTTAGAATGAACCTTACACTAAAAGGGATCTAGATTCACTCCTTTCACAAAACTAAAACATCTTATATTTTGAAACGGAGGGAGTATTTCCAAAGCACGAACCTTTTAATTGACAACCTTGCAAATCAGCAAGAATCTCTACTACCTAAAAAGAAAGTCGGGTTCCGTTGTCGCTGATACGTCATTGTCTTCGTCGCACGCTCGCACCCCCCGAACAATCCTCGGCACCGAAAAATAGATCCGCCCGCAAACAGGAAACTCTCGCGAAGACCTCGCTCCTCCCTGCCCCCTCGCACCCTCGCTCTCGCCCGCCAAGGTCGCTGCTCACCATGCAGATCTGAGACCCCTCCCCTGTCCTATCCAGCACCGCCATCCTCTCCCACTCCCATGTCACCTCGAGCTCGACGCTGCCATCTTCTCTCACTCCGCCGTCATCTCGAGCTCGACGCCCGGCAGCCGCCCTTGCCACCACCCCACCTCCGCCGGCCCACCCAGATGGGCCTTCCGAGTCCTCATTCAGCCCCACCTACCCCATCATCTTCATACCAATCCCGCCGACAACCAGCTGCCACGAACCTCAACGACCGATGGTGGCTGCACGGCCAGCAGTGGCACGTGGCACGGCTAGCAGTGGCATCGCAGACCGTCGAGTATCACGTGGTGGAGCCGCACGAGCAACGGAAGCTCCTCGCCGACGGGGTCCTCCTCCACGTGACTGGATCCACCTCCCGTAAGCCAGGTACTCAACCATAGTTGATTGATTCTCTACCATGTTAAGAGAGCAACTGAACTTGACTACCTGTTATTTGAGGAGAATCAGAGGAAGCTTCGTTGCTTGCTTCTTTTATGTAGCACCCAAAAAAACATCAATCGAAATATGCATTTAGTATTTTTATTGTGTCCTCTCCTGCTGTTTGAACGTGCTCCTGTGAAATTAGGCCACACCGCCATATGTAGGGATTTGGCAAGAACTTTCTGAAATTGAAACTGTATCGAATGATATCCAACAACAATATTTTTCAAATGAGCACGGCCTATTCTGTATCTGTATAGAATAATTACAGTGTATAGAATATGGTATGCTGAATCTTTTTTGTGTTCCAGGTGATGCCTTCATCACAGGTTACAAAACTGCATTGTCAAACTCCGAAGCTGGGACGAACTACATGGTATGTTATTGGCTTTGTTTCTGTTCTAGCTAGAGCATGTTGCTATTTTTTTTGTAACTGACTTTGTAATGGTGTCATAGACTATTCCAGATCTAGCAGTCATAGTCATTGTCAGTGATGCATCTCTTGTCAATGACCACAACTCCCTGGACCCTCCTGAGCAACCTAGCATTATGTGTGAATGCCAATATTTTGTATGCCAAGGTTAGTATTTTTCTCCTTTTGACATTTTCTAAAGCTATTGTTGAGTCATCTTAGTGTTACAAGTAGTTTATACTTGAGAACATGATTTCACAAGGAGCTATACTAAAAATAAATGAATAATACCCAATGATATATGAGTAGATTGGTGCCTCACCCAAAATAAGGCATAATGCAAGCACGTCAGCCAGCTTCTTAGTAGTATTATCATGTTTTTTTTGCAAGGACTTCTCAGTTGCTATGTTATACATGGTAGATTAACAACTTCTTAGTAATTATTCGTCGTTCTCTTTCTCGGAAGCAATTCTCCATATACAATGTCTTATTGTCCTCTTGTTAGTTGATATATCTCCTGAAACAATATGAGTAGCCCACCAATAAATTGATTGGCATGTCGTGCTACTTCCACATGGATCAGTATGGAGAAGGATGCACACTCCAATAGCATATGCAGATTTTCTTATTGTTTCAAATAAAGTTGTTTAACCCTTTTTCGTTGACTTAATGTAGCTTGAATTCGTCTCCTTTTGTGATAACTGGATCTACTTTATTGTAGAGAGTTGCATATTTTCTCATACTGCTTTCTACTCTTCCCCATATGACCAAAAAGAGTAAATATTTAGAAATAGACAAATAAAAACGAAGAAAGAAGAGCTACCTATAAGCACCCAACTAGAGCTTTAAATAAGAGAGCTATCCCGTTTTTCTGCAAATCCTGCTCCTTGTGGAACCCGTATGGATGCAGAGGGTGGTCTATTTGGATGATCCAGGGTGCTCTGGTTTTGTATTTTGATGGTCAGGTCGATGTCATGTGGTTTTGATTGTTGAATGGACCGTTACTATTAGTTGAATAAATTTTTCTGTACGCCATTGGTGGTTGTGCATGCGCATATGTAAGCCTGTTGTAAACAGATTTAAGATTTTGCATGTATGATTGCTGTTAGGTGGATGCACATATATGGATGGGTGTTAGCACATGTGCTTTCTGTTAAGAAGAATAATTTACACATATGCACATTTAGTACAGTTAGGCAATTATTTGGGCAGCTAGGAACCAAACATGTTTTAATTTGGACATGTAAGAAAGGCATGTTTCCATTCATCATTTGCATCCAATTTTAACAGAATTGTTTTTGCTAGAAAGAGGCGGCAAAGGGTAAGGAAATTTACAAGGTGTGGTCTCTATTCCAGGGAAGGCTGTGACCAGGCCGCGATTCCGGGCAGTTCCGAGGTTGTTCCTTGGTGTCCTCCTGCTGAAGGTAGCATCAAAACAAAAGTTGATGTAGGTTACTGTGAGAAATTGGGCTATGCTACTGCAAAGCATAACTGCTAAAAAATCCAAAGCGGCGGTTTTGTTTGCTCCAAATCAGGTTTTAATCCCCTCTGTTTTGACTCTGAAATTGCTGCAGCATGTGTTAGTAAAGTTCGCTGTACATAAGTGCCAATTCACAGATGCGCATGGGTTGTGCGCTCTGTTTTCTTCCCAGGCACAAGATTCCATGTCTTCCCCTCCTACTTGGTAATTATCAGTGCCAATTCACAGATGCGCATGGGTTGTTCATTGATTCTGTATGAGTAATTCTCTTATCTCTGTACTTATGAATTTGGAGATCAACTTCGAGTGGTACATACAAAATGGCGAGATTAATTAGCTACACTTGACAAAGGCATAGATTTGTTCCATGCTTACTATTTGGTCAACGGATTTATTTAATTGGGATAAGCAGTACGACTTCATCCATGATCTACTCCGAGACGAGAGTAGTCAAATCTTGTGTCTCAACGAGCTGTCTGAAACTCCCAGTGGCATATCGTCCTCCGTATCACCGTGTTATATGCTATGCAAGCACCCATGGTTGTTCATTCATTACCCATCTGAATTTACCTTGGTTTGGTCAGACAATAGTTTGGCAGATTTTCACTGGACTGAGCTGCTCCTCGCAACTGAATTTTTATCTGCAGTTGATTTAGGTATCAACATTCAGTCGAAATGATTTAGTCACTACCTACTGAATATTGTGCAGGGGAGAGATGGTAGGTGCAACTGTGGGGTGCAGAGAGCAAGAGATGTGGATAAGAGGTGCAGGAGAGATGGGGCAGGGAGGACAAGATGGAGGGGGAGGCGCTACTGAGTTAAAAACCAGGCTTGATCGGCAGACAACCCTCACCGAGCGAGGACACAGAGCCGGAACCACCCGTTAGATCCCGGTGATCGGCAGGCATCCTCCCGAGCTTAACCTCCTTTGCCCAGCATTCCTGGTCCAGATGTGCGCTCCTCTGTCGAGCAGGTTGCGCCTCATCTCAGGGTGCAGGTGGGAGTGGGCTGCCCGCGGAGCCCACTACCCAAGCCCACATAAAAGTCTATGCGGGACACCCGTGGGTAAACAAAAAAAATTTTGTGGGTTTCCGTGGGAAGCTCACGATCGAGCGCGAACATTAAAAAAGTTATTTTGATCCAAATTAATATTTTTATATTTGTCTAGATTCAAATATATCTAGTCATATTTAGTGCTTGATACATCCGAATCTAGCCAAATATGAGTACATTAATTTAGATCGGAAGGAGTAGGAATTTCTCAATCAAGCAAATATTATGTCCAGTAGAAAGAATGGCGAGTCACTTAAAAAGTAAAAATAATAATTAATACATTGAAGTGCTAAATGTTGATCGTATTATATACTAAAACTAGCAACGTGGCCCTCGCAAATGCGAGGGCATTATCTTTCATGTATCATATATGCTTTTGAAATAAGTTATAGTTTCATACATAGTGGAAACATCTAATTTTGCATCATATGATTCTATAGCTACAACAAATACTGTATTAGGTTAAATATAACACGTGTGGATTTCTAATCATTTTATTTTATGGGAAAGAGTTATTATGACAATTTGTTCTATGTATCATACTCCACTTTCTACTTTTTATAATATATATATATATATTAGTTATTTCAAATTTCAAACTTTATATCTCTGATACCGTTTATATAAAAAAATGTTGCATGGTGGATTTCATGATAGTAATTTCTTACTGTGGATTTATTTTTCCATAAACATGTTCGAAGATATAGCCACTTGACTATTGAAAAATAATATACCTTATAAAAGGAACAAAGCTTTTGATACATTTAGTAGACTTCAAGTTATCCATCGCTCTTCGTCCTAGGTGTTGTACGCTTAGTCAAAAGTCAAATCTTACGAAATTTGACTAAATATTTAGTAAGTAATATCAACATCTACAATATTCATTATAGACATTATGACAATATATCTTATGTGCCTATCAACATCTACAATATTTACGTCCTAGGTGGTGTACGCTTAGTACCTATATATGCCTGTATATATGTAATATCTTATGTAGACATATTTTTGTCTATAAACATGGTCAAACTTTTGACCACCTGTATATGACTTATATTTGGATTGGTTAATGCCAAATTTTGGTCCGGCCTGCTATTAGGGTTCATGGGAAATACATACAGCTGATGAAAAAATATAAATACTATGATTGCAACGACACATATAGTTTTTTTGAATGAGCGCTTTATTCCTTAAAGATGACACATATAGTTAAATCATAGAGTTAAAAACCACTGCTGACACAATAGTGTACTTGATTACATCATGGAAAATACATAAAACTTATGGGAAAAGATATTTTTCAAAAATTTAGGCACAATGGAATCTCCTTTATAGTTTTGAGTGATTCATCTAATCACTTGCATCAAAACAATCTCAATCGAGAAAAATATTTTACAAAATCCTTTTAAAATTGATGAACTCACTATCGAGCCAGATAATGTCCAATACACCATAGACGTGAAAAATATGCAATATAAAAATTAATGATTTCAGTACCGTAATGAATAGTTTGTTGCAATTGTCAAAAATATAATTCATGTAGCATGCACGTATAACTTAGCACAACCAACCATATATAAAATTCCAAATAAAACTAATAATTGTGGGAGTTGTTTGAGCCCTTTGTGGTAGGCGACAAAGGCAAACACTAAACATGGTATTATATGGGTCATTAGTGAACTTAGGACGGGTTATGCATCCCCACCAGCCATTAAAACTATATGAATATAGCTACCAGGTACCGTCGAATCCTAATAGCAATCAATATGTAAATAAGAACTTGATTGCATACTTTCTCGAATTGATTGGTTTAATATGAACTTAAAACATTAGGGATGCGGATCTCGGATACTATAAGAATATATAATTATCGACGATACTATCCAAATACATATGGACAACATTTAATACATATTAATGTTATCACAATCTATCAAAAAATGGACGACCTTGGCTACGCTTACATATTATTCGAATTGTTATTATTTTATTTTCAAGAGAGACATGTGATATTTATGTTGATGAATATCTCACCATGTATCCAAGACACACTTTGCGAACTTTGAACTCAGCTATACCCTTCAGATGCTTGAAGTGTTTTGGCAACTAATTAGAAAGGATAAAAATATTTTTATAATTAATTATAAAGGAGTTATGCTAGGGCATGATGGCATGAAAGTTCACACTTAATATTTACGTATTAAATATATTTGTACCTATTAAATGGAGGAAACATTCAGTAAGACGTGGTGCACGTGTGGCCGTATCAATTAATCCAGTGGATACATATAAATTTTTTCTATTTTAGCAACAATCCGTTGATCAAGTAATATAAGCCACAAAACATTGGATTAAATAATAACACAAAGACTGCTAAGGTACTCGTTTCAACAAAAATAAACATTGTGGAATACACACCTTTTATTTCTTATGTTATTGATCAGCTCTCCTCCCTTGTGTATGCAAGGAATACCATATACAGGATTAGACATTCGAAAAAGAACGCTCCGTAAAATCATCTCAGAAAGATATGTGTTAGTTGCTACGGTAGGTGCCTAGGTAATTCGATCTGGGCTAGCAAAATAGTAGGCATATCATCTCTGTTTACCTGACGCTGCCGATGTAATGAAGGATTATTAGAGCCCACCTTCAGCAGAAATAGCCGATCCCCTTTGTTAGAGAGCCTACCGGTCCATTGTTGTTCAGTTGACTTGAGGTGCGTGATGGAGTAAGATCCATCCATCCAGCGAGCTAGATCAAGGCAACGTCAGGCTGTGAAAATATTGAAGGAAACCTGCCTCTCGTGCGGATGGCCAATTATACATTTTGGAGTGCACCGGCCGAGCTCTTGGTGGCAGCCTCGTCGGACCACGACGCGGCGAGGGCAGCGGCACGGTGTGCTCTTGGTCACATGCGGCGGCGCCGCCAGAATTCTAGGATCACGATGTCTTTCTGTTTTATTGACAACCAATGAGCTGTTAACCGATCGGTTGATTTGCTACCGTCAAAAACAAAAGGTTGCAGCTGGAGTCCCTACTCTCAAGAAGAAGAAAAAAAACTGGAGTCCCATATACGGAGTAGATACGTATTTATTATAGAGCGTGTCAGTTGTACATCGTGTGAGTTTTCCTATTCATGATTATCTGGTAGGACCACGGAGCGTGTCACATTGATGTCAAACCGGACTACATAGGCAGTTACGTAACTTTATTGTTTAGATAAATCCTAGCCGTATATTTCAGATCTAACTACCAAAATTAATTTAGATGATGTGGATCAACCTAATGCCTCGAAAAACACTCTTATATTGCTTTTAGTATATAATAGATATTTTTATAAACATTATACAAGCAACAATTACAGTAACGTATTTGCGGGTATATGTGGGTATATCCCGCGATAGTGGACACCCATATAAGTTTCGCGGGCTTTCGTGGGACACCCACTTAAATTGTGTGGGACTGTGCAAACGTATGCGGGTTTCCCGCGGGCAGTCCCACCTGCACCCTGAGCCTCATCTTGTCGGATAGGTTCAAGCAGAGCCCAAACAGTGCTCGTACTCCCCCATCTGAGCTCCTCCAACCCGGCCATCTACAACAGGTGAAGTAGTTCCTCCTTATGCCGTGCCAGGTTTAGTCAACATAGAATGACGCCCTTGATGTTTCGTTCTGCTGGTTGTGGATGAGAACCTCTATGTTTGTATGCTCTTCTTCTTTGGCTTCTGGTTGTAAGACAATTCATGTAAAGCTTCTTTCGATCATAGTGCATGTCGCTTTTAAACTTGTCAAGTTCAGTAGTAGTGCTGTTCAGGGTTGATGCTGAATATTTAATGTATTATCATTTTGTTTGTGAAATAAAATTCGGGGTGAGGGATCCTTGAATCAAAAATAAGGTATAAACATTCCGGTGATACAACATGCCACCTTATTTTAAGATTGTATAGATTATCCTTATATGTTCTCTCCGCTCATCCAGATTCACTAATCGCAAATAAACAAGACTGTGGAAACTAAATTAGTTTTTTTGTGTATTCAAGCAACTGTGTGTGATGTCACATTACGTATGTACATTCTGAACTTGAACATGGCACAGATGCTGTTGGTTCAGCCAATGGACGTTTCTTTTTTTCTTCAGATTAGCTGATTGGCGTTTTTAAATGTATTTGTTTTGTACTAATTGTGATGCAATGAAACTCAAAGCTTCACAGGTCTCTTTGTATTTCTTTGATAATATAACATGCCATTCTATATTGTTTGAATTTGCACCGAAACAAAATTAGAAATGTAAAAAAAAGACTTCAGGTATTTATTTCTTTTTGAGGTTTAACATTTGTTTACACTCTTTTGTAGTTACTATCTAATGATTCTTTTACTAGGAAATATATTTCGTTTCAAAGCAATTTGCACCATTTTCTGTACATTTATTCTACATGATCGTTTATAAAAAACAACAATTGAGGGAATGGTTTTCCTTTGGTTTGCCGGCGGCAGTGTGCAACTTTCTCCGGAAATTAAGTATAATATATAGATATTTTTTCCGTTACAACGCACAGGCATATTTTCTAGTAATAAAGAAAAAAAAGAGAGAAGAAGACCGGGTACATACATACTGGCAACATGCATATTCCTTCGTCGAGCGTTGTTGACTTTGAGGCATTACTCTGTCGTTGTTAATTAATTCGGGAAGGTGACCGGGTACACGGGCTCCATGTTCGGGTAGAAGAGCCCAAAGTTCCTCTCCGTCGCATCCCCGGGCTTGCTGTTCTCGTTGAACATGGCGAAGACGTAGGTCTCGATCGGCCCCGGCCGCCTAGGCGTCCCTTCCCAGACGTTGTCGATCAACCCCTGGTTGTACCTCCTCGCGTTGTCCACGGTCGCCGCGAACCTGCCGGCCGACGGCCACCCGCTCTCGGACACGACCACCCTCACGCCTGGCGCGCCGGCCTTCTCCAGCGCGGCGTAGGCGGCGTCCACCATGGCGTTGAATAGGTTCGTGTAGACGAGCCCATTGCCGTCGTCCCTCACCGTGGTGCCCGGCTGGAACGTGGCGTAGTTGAGGCTGATGTCCCGCGGGTTGTCCTTGTAGGCGAAGTAGGGGTACACGTTGACGAGCAGCGGCGCGCCGGTCCTCGCCAGGAACGAGGCCACGTCGAGCATGTACGGGTCCGCGAACACGCCGCTGGAGGGCGGGAAGGAGTTGGTTTCCACGTCGAACCGCGCCGACGTGGTGGCCTTGACGGCGCTGGCGAGGCCCGCGGCGGAGAGGGCGGCGTTGACGTTCCGTAAGGCCGGGTAGAGGACGTGCCTGGCGTCGGACGGGGTGACCTCGTTGCCGACGACGACGTACCGGATGAGGGCGTCCGGGTAGAAGGCCTGGACGTTGGTCCGGACCCAGGAGGCCGCGAAAGACGGGTCGGCGGCGAGGCGGCGGACCTCGTCGATGCCGCCGACGTCGAGGACGAGGGCGATGCCGCTGCCGCGGAGCGCGGCGAGGGCCTCCTGGTCTGGGTTGTAGATGCGCATGGCGTGGATGTTGCGGGACTTGAAGAGGCGCACGACGTCGGATCGCGACGGGAGGTTGTCGCCGACCATGCCGTAGCAGACGCCGTGCACGGCTGCATGTAGCAAACTCGATCAGTAAGCGGGGCGACTCAGAAATACGTAGTTCTGAAGAAAAATGCTGATCCTGAGAAAGACAGCACAGTAAAAGAATGTATACCTCCCATTTGCGATCCTCGGTCTCTTCTCGCTCAGGTTTTTGCACTAGTGCACCCCCTTTAACACCGGTTCGTAACACACGAACCGGTGTTAAAGATTCTGTGTCGCGGCAGGAAAAGGAGATAAATCTCTGCCGCGGCAGAGTTCTGCCCCTGCCCCGTTCTGGGCGTATTTCTGCGGCGCGGCGGGGGGAGGGGGGAGCGGTATACACATACATCGTCATTGGTACATATGAGTACATGAATAATTAAGCAACTATTATTATACACAACATCGTCATTGTGTGGTATTCTCCGTAAACGTTGAAGCATCAAGTACAAGACAAACACGTTCAAGCATATATACAACGTTAATTTTGGTGGATATCTAAAGAGTTCTCCGCCAGGCGTGACGACCTCATCAAGTATGAACCCCGCCAATTCCTCTTGAATGGCTCGTATGCGGTCAAATGGTAGGAGTTGGTCCCGCATCCGTTCGATCTGAATATATATGAAGAATGGGGTCAATATATATATAAGAATAAAACTCAACACAATTGATGGTAATAAAATAATGGTGTGTATTTTGTTTACTTACTCTAAGTTGTTCTAGTGCGGCTTGGCCCGTCGCACATATCGTGTTGCGAATGAACTCGCAAACATAGTACCCATATAAGTTATTGCCCGTGTCCCTGATGCGCGCACTTTACGAGAATAGAGAGTTCAATCAAAATAATAATCAATAAATCATGATATAATGGAATTGGAAGCAGAATCAAAGAGATATGCAGACCTAGCTAGCTAGTATTACTTATATTTTGGTCTACAAATTTTAGTTCTTCTGACCATTCACCCACGGCTCTGCCCGTGAACCTTTTCCAAACCCTGTCCAGCAAAGAAAATGGATAAAGGAGTAATTAATTACTTGTTGTCACGAAAGTTGCCGATCTAGTGCGATAATATGATTGAAATTACCTCTGGAGCATCTCTCTAAAGTCTGCCCATAGCTCTTTTTCTTTTCGTAACGAGTCCATGACAAGGACTTTTCCTGAGTCAGGTTGAATGACTAGCAGAATAAAGTGGAACCTACGCACGCATAACTCATCATGAGTTACACTTAACATCGAGTAAGCCGAAACAGAATGTGTACAAGAGAGGGTAACAGTACTCACGAGAAGTTGTAAGGCAATAGTATTTCCCTTTTGGTTTGTTGTCTCAGTAAAGACCTTAGCAATAAATCTTCTGTTTGCCCGGGTTTGGTTCTTATCACTTCTTCATGAACTCTATTTGGGTCAACGAACCCAATGTCAAAAGGTCCTCCTTTCATGCATTCCATAACCTTTTTTCCTGCATAATAGTATATACATATATGGTGAGCATATATATATACATGCAATTAATGAAGTGAATGAGATGAGATAGAAAATACAGAAATAGTACTTACACACAATAAAGGCTGATGGCAGTTTTGTCGAGTTCCTTCTGATTGAATAGAAAATACAAGTCTTGAATGTTGAAGTCGATCTTGTCGTCTCCGTACAAGAAAATCTCATCTCTTATATGCGCCGTGATCCATTCTTCCTTTCTCGTCTTGCAGAAATCAAGGTACCACTTGTGCAATCTTCGCATCTTTGTTGGTAGATTCTTGAGCTCCTCTTTCTTGACGAGATTCTTCTCATACTTCCATGGCTGTATGGGGTTGGCATTGCATTTGGGCAAGTTGTCTCCCATGATGTTCAAGTATACAATGTAAGTCATCCCCATCTCATTGGCCTTTCTTTGTAGCTCTGCCTCATAATCATTTACAGGAGGAGCGTCCCGTGTGTCGAACACTTGGAGCGGGGCGCATGATTGGTTTTCCTACTCTCCGAGCATGGGAACTGTTTTCTGGGGTGCTGCACGACTGCTACTTTCAGTCTCCCTACGGCGCCTTGCATCCGCCTTCAAAATCTGGCGCTCGTAGTCCGGCACAAGTGGGGTTTCAGGTTTCAAAAGATTTTTGTAAAACTTCTCCACCACCGCCGGATCTATTTTCTCGTTTGGCTCGACCCGTCTAGGTGCAAAGAATTTCTTGACCTCTTCTTCCGAGATCCTATTGGTCTCCTCGTCGCTGCGATTCCACGGTAAAACTGGCAGTGGCTTGGCGGAAGGCTGCGGGACGTAGTTTTTTGAACTCTTTGTGGCAGTGCTAGTGATGTTCTTCGTGGCAGTGCTCTTCCGCTTATGCTGAGGAGATGGCTGAAGCGCCGGAGATGGCTGACGGGCAGGAGATAGCTGGTGCGCCGGAGATGGCTGAAGCGCCGGAGATGGCTGAAGCGGCTCAGACTGCTGACGCTGCGGAGACGGCGGGGGTGCCAGTGGCCTCCAATTTGGAAGCACGGTGTGTTCCTTCTTCCAAAGAATGGTTGTTTTCACTGCAAATTTGAGTTGAGTTTCCCCTTCACCTGTAGCATGGTCAAGCTGTGCTTCCTCATATTCCTTCACAACCTCATCCACCCCAACAATAGCATAGCCATCTGGAAGCGGTCGGCAGTGGTAAGTTCCACCAGCTACAGGAGGTAAGGCATAGCCGACAGCCATCTTAATGGATAAGCCCATTAATCTCACATGCAGCTCAGCGTGTTCGCTCTCCGTGATCTCATCCACGGGGTATCGAGGACCCGCCATTTCAAGCGTGGGCTGCACGTTCTCCGTGGAAGCCATGCTGCTTTTCCGCGCAGAGTCTGGGCCGCCGGCAGCTTCCAATGCAGGCTCTTCGTGCCGCTGAGATGGGCCGGTAGCTTGATGGCTCTGTTGTGCATTCACTTGCGCCTTAAGCGCCACAAGTCCATGTTCTATCTGTGTCATCCGCTCTGTACGCTCTTTTTCTTTTCTGCCGCGCCATCTGTAAGAGTCGCTCCACTCGGCAAACCCATCCTTCCACGTCATACCCCCTGTGCCTCGTGCATGTCCAGGGTGTTCTTTTTTACCGATGGCGCGTGTGAGCTGGTCATTCTCTCTGTTGGGATGGAAGGTCCTGGCGGCTGTTTCCTCGTATGCCGTGATGAGTTCAGTGACGGGTTTGGCAAGGAGGGTTGGGAAGATACACAATCCTGTTTCTGGGTCCAACCTTGCCCCGATTCCATAGAACCAAGTCTTTGCACGTAGGTCCCACCCATGTGTCTGGGGTGTGATCCCTCTGTCGCGCAGGGCCTTCTCAGCTTCCTCCCACTTAGGCCTTTGAGATATGTAGCCACCTGACCCTATCCTCTGGTGATATTCCTTCTTCTGGGCATTTAGCGTATTGGTTTCTGACCTCTTTGTAGCTATAGCACCTTCCTTGTATGCCACAAATTCGCGCCAGTGAGGTCTTATCTTCGCATAATATGCGTCTTCGAAATCTGGAGTCTCGCGAGCTTTGACAAATTTGTTCAATTTTGTCTTCCAGTTGCGGAAAGCGTCAGCCATCTTCTTTAGAGTCCACTCTTTGACCTTTTCCTTTATAACCGGTTTGTTTTCATCCTCCTTTGGCGGAAGGGTAAAATTTACCAACAGCGAATTCCAAAGCGTTTCTTTGGATCTTTCATCGACAAAGGTACCGTCGCCCTTCTTTGGCTTATTCCAATATTCAATTATGATTGGGATTTGGTCCCTAACAAGAACTCCAGCCTGACGTACAAATTTGTCTGCGGCCTTCTTGGGCTCCATCGTCCTGCCATCAACACGGACTGCTTCGATCGTGAACTTTGCACGATCTTTCAACCGATGGCTCGCGCCTCGCTTGCTCTTTTTCGTAGAAGAAGATGGTTGCTGGCTGGTCGATCCAGAGGGCTAAAAGAAGAAAGAAGCGTTAATTAATACATGTAGAAGAAGATTGTTGGTGGAAGTCAGCAGAGGCTTAATCAATGCATATACCTCGCCGGACTTTGTAATCACTAAATTGCCTTCACCGGAGTCTTCATCTTCTCCATGACTACTTGAGTTGTCATCATGTCCCTCCAAGTTCAGATATTGTGAGGTGTCCTCATCGATAATGTTCTCCATTATTTCTTCTTCTTCAAGGTTTCTACTAAGTGGATCCATAGTTTCTAAAACAATAATATTATCTAGAGTAAGAGAGTAAACATTCAAGTGGACTTGGATTCATACACAAATATACATATTATTCATACAAAAATACACAAATAAATACACAAATGAAATTAAAACCGTAAGGATGCTTGATCATTTTAAACGAGTTCCGAGGGGTCCAAACCCTAATTCAGAGAAATCTCGGATGCATATGAGAGGGGCTAGCTACAGTGGCTGACCGGAGGATGCTCCAGAAAGCGGCGGCTGGCGGCGCTGGAGAGCGACCTAGGGCGCGCGAGGTAGCGGGTTCGCCTCAGCGTGATGCGGCCTACCTAAAACGGGCGGCGCCACTACTTAGGGGTCACCGGAGCGACGTTAACGATGACGGCCAGCGGCGGCGTTATAACCCCCCCCCTTTAACACCGGTTCATGGCTGGGGGAAAGAAGGAAGGGGAAGGCCCGCGAGCACTACCACCCTAACCCTAAGTACGGGGGCCCGCGAGCACTACCACCCTAACCCTAAGTCCGGGGGCCCGCGAGCACCACCATCCTAACCCTAAGTCCGGGGGCCCGCGAGCACCACCACCCTAACCCTAAGTGCTGGGTCGCGAGCACTACCACCCTAACCCTAAGTCCGGGGGCCCGCGAGCACCACCACCCTAACCCTAAGTGCGGGGGCCCGCGAGCACTACCACCCTAACCCTATGTCCAGGGTCCCGCGAGAACTACCACCCTAACCCTAAGTCCGGGGGCCCGCGAGCACTACCACCCTAACCCTAAGTGCGGGGCCCCACGAGCACTACCACCCTAACCCTAAGTGCGGGGGCCCGCGAGCACTACCACCCTAACCCTATGTCTGGGGGCTCGCGAGCACATCCATCTTAACCCTAAGTCCTGGGGCCCGCGAGCACCACCACCCTAACCCTAAGTCCGGGGGCCCGCGAGCACCACCACCCTAACCCTAAGTGCGGGGGCCCGCGAGCACTACCACCCTAACCCTAAGTTCGGGGGCTGGCGAGCACTACCACCCTAACCCTAAGTCCGGGGGCCCGCGAGCACTACCACCCTAACCCTAAGTCCAGGGGCCCGCGAGCACTACCACCCTAACCCTAAGTGCGGGGGCTCGTGAGCACTACCACCCTAACCCTAAGTGCGGGGGCCCGCGAGCACCACCACCCTAACCCTAAGTGCGGGGCCCGCGAGCACCACCACCCTAACCCTAAGTAAGGGGGCCTGCGAGCACCACCACCCTAATCCTAAGTGCGGGGGCCCGCGAGGAGTGCTATAATATTACAATATACTACTATAATGCAATATACTACTATAATATTACAACTATATACACTACAAAATAATATAATAATATACTACTGTAATGCAATATACTACTATTACAATATACTACTAGAAAATTACAACTATATACACTACAAAATAATATTACACTAGCTACTAAATAATATTACAACTATACACTACTATTACACTACTAAATAATATTACACACAAAATAATATTACACACAAAATAATATTACACTACCAAATAAAATTACAACTATATACTCCAAAATAAAAAATGGAAAAAAAGAGAACTTGGACGGGGGCGCCGGCCTGGCCGCATCGCCCGCACCGCTGCCGGCGTGCACGACTGTCGCCGGCCCGCCTGCTCGCCCACAGTGGCCGGCGGCGCCACGCCGCCGTGTAGCCGGATGGGGGAGCGAAGGGGAGGGGCGGCGGGGTGTACCTCTGGCCGGGGGCACACGCGAGGCGGCTGGAGTGGCGGCGGCGGTTGGGGGCGGTGGCGGCTGGAGTGAGTGGCGGCGGCGGTTGGGGTGGTGGCGGTCGGAGAGAATCGGGCAGGCGCTCCCGCGGGATGGCGACGGCGAGGGCTGGACGGCGACGGCTGGGCGACGCTTTTCTCTGCGCGCGCGCTTTCGATCTGGCTGGGGGGAAGAAGGAAGGGGAAGGCGCGCGTTATAACCCCCCCTTTAACGCCAGTTCGTGGCTGGAACCCGGTGTTAAAGGGCGGGTGTGCGCGCGAAACGAAATAAATGCGCCCCCCCTTTAACACCGGTTCGTGGATGGAACCGGTGTTAAAGGGGGGGCATTTATTTCATGCATTAAAGGGGTGGGGGCATTTATAATTCAAAAAATAGGATATGAATTTAGAAAATTCATATCTTATTCATTTCAACTCAGAAAAATATGAATATTATATCATAATTTTCAGAAAAATAATATCTATCCATTCATGTAAAAACATTTTATATTTACTTTAGATGAAAATTTTCAAAATGATTAAAACACTTACATATAAATTTTGATTATTCAATTCAAACAAAAATAAATTATCAAATCCTAAAACTTTGAACATAAGAAATATTAAGCATCTAAAAAGGAATCTAACCCTATTTTATTAGAGCAAATCATATTTTATTTTGTATTAACATTTTTGAATTGATTGGATATTTAAATGCCGCATCTTTTGTATACACTTGAATCTGACAAAGCCTCGCTCAACTTGGATTGGATTTTTGATAAAATAGCATATTGTGAACCTAAAAATGATTTTTGTAAAAAATCATTTTTAGGTTCATGTACTTGTAGTTCATATCTGACTCACTTCCTACCGATTCGGCAGGAATTTGTCTTTTTCACCAGAGGTGGACGGAAAGGTTTCAGATCCCCTGTTGGTACATTGTCCATATAAGGTGGTCTAGTATTTTTGTAAAATGTGGTGGTGGTTTTTTGAATTAGCCATTTGGTGGTTGTTTCACAAAACCGTCCGTTTTTTATGCTCGGAAAATGGAAAATGCCTTGTTGGTGTGATAAAAAGGAAAACTTCTTCTTGCAACATTGTTTGCCATGCCATGATGCACATGTATGCACAATATGGCCATATTATCACAAACTATGCCTTGATTCTAGCCATAACATTGGTCATTTGACCCGAAAGCCAAGAAACCTCGAATGAGATAGGTCATTTTGTGAAGGAGATAGAACTGAAATTAAAATACATAATGCAACTAATAGTAAGTTACATAAAGCACGACTGAAAATTAAGATACATAAAAGAACTGAAAATTAAGATACATGGCCAGATTAAGTAACAATCGGCCGAACTTGTTTCGGAATGTTGGAGTGATTCAGTCATGCTCCTGCCTACACCTGTAATACTCGCCACTGTAGTCGTCGTACTCGCCGCCTCCGTCATCGCTGTCGGCGTCGGGGTCGCCGTAATTGAACCTTGAAGGCTGAGTACACGGGGGCTGGACTTGAGGGTAGCGCAGACGGGGGTTAGAGTCGGCGGCAGTGTCATAGGCCATGACGCTCTGGAGAGTCCGACCGCGCCACCATAGCCGACGGCAGGCCTCGTTGAAGTTCGGAGGAGGTGGGTCGTCCTCCTCGTGCCTGGCGAGCGCCCTCTCACGCCGATCCACGAAGAAGGCTTCCCAAGTAGGGAAATAGTCGGGATGCCATCTGGGATTCCTCCGCTGCTCCGGCGTGAGCTCGAAGTAGTAGTGGTTCGTGATGGCCATCTTGCGCGCCACACCTAGAGAGACAGGAGGAACCGGCACGCCTCCGGCGCTCAGCATCCAGCCGACAGAGACACAGTAGCCCGACGGGCAGGGGTAGTTCGAGGCGCAAAGCGCCTCCGCCTCCCTGGGGGTTAGTGCTACGGTGGAAGCCATGGGAAAGAGTGATGAGGTTGCAGATATGAGTCTAGAGATGTACAATGACAATGGAGGCCAACCCTACATATATATAGTGAAGAACTGGCGGGAAGAACTGGAGGGAAAAAATGGCGGGAAAAAATGGCGGGAAGAAAAATGGCGGGAAAAAATGGTGGGAAGAAAAATGGCGGGAAAAAATGGCGGGAAGAAAAATGGAGGGAAGAAATAAAAGGAAGAAAAATGGCTCATTTAATACATATACTGTTAACAGAAGAAATATGACATTGATTTCCATGTTGAGATACATATGTGTGCCAAAAATGGCTCAATTAATACATATAGTCAATCTTATGATCGCGTCGGTCGTAACTATGGAGTATCAACACCGTTTAACAGGATGGTTGGGTCAGTCTTCACTCTGAAAGGCAGAATTTTATCAAACTTATTATAATCTTCTGACATGTCTGTCTTGTCCTTCACTCCCACGATGTTTCTTTTCCTTGAAAGAACTATGTGACGCTTTGGCTCATCGTGTGATGTATCTGTTTGCTTATTTTTTCTTTTTTTCGGTTTGGTAGACATGTCCTTCACATAGAAAACCTGAGCCACATCATTGGCTAAGACGAATGGTTCGTCTAAGTTCTTGTCTACCTTCATAAGATTGTTGAGATCCACCATTGTCATTCCGTACTTCTTGTCTACCTCAACCCCCCTCCTGTTAGCTTGACCCATTTGCATCGAAACAAGGGGACCTTAAAATTAGGTCCATAGTCAAGTTCCCATATCTCCCCTATGAACCCATAATACGTGGTCTTTTGCCCATTGTCTTCTACTGCATCGAAGCGGACACCACTATTTTAGTTGGTGCTCTTTTTATCTTGGCCTATCGTGTAAAATGTATTCCCATTTATCTCGTACCCTTGGAAAGTACATACAGTCGAAGATGGTGTCCTGGCCAACAAGTATAGCTGATCCCCAACAGTGGTGTTATTCGTGAGAAGTCTTTGCAGCCAACCGCCAAAACTCGCCATGTGTTCACTTATAATCCATTCATCAGACTGTCCCGGGTGTTTGAGGCATATTAAATTCTTGTGTTCATTGATATACGGGGCAACCAAGATAGATCTTTGTAAAACCGTGTAGTGTGCTTGATTGAGAGAATGCCCGTCCCTACATATCGTTGCTTTACATCCTAGGGTGCCTTTTCCACGCAGTCTCCCCTCATGTCGTGATTCTGGAACACCAATCGCCTTAAGGTCAGGAATAAAATCAACACAGAACTCAATGACCTCCTCTGTTACATAGCCATTGGAGATGCTTCCTTCTGGCCTAGCACGATTATGAACATATTTCTTTAAGACTCCCATGTACCTCTCAAAGGGGAACATATTGTGTAGAAATACAGGACCGAGAATGGCAATCTCTTCTACTAGGTGAACCAGGAAATGCGTCATAATATTGAAGAAGGATGGTGGGAACACCAACTCAAAGCTGACAAGACATTAGGCCACATCTGTATGTAATCCTGGTAGGCTTTCTGGATCGATTACCTTCTGAGATATTGCATTGAGGAATGCACATAGCTTCACAATGGGTACTCGAACATTTTCAGGTAGAAGCCCCCTCAATGCAATCGGAAGCAATTGTGTCATAATCATGTGGCAGTCATGAGACTTCAGGTTTTGGAATTTTTTCTCTGCTATATTTATTATTCCCTTTATATTCGACGAGAAGCCAGACAGGACCTTGATACTGCTCAGGCATTCAAAAAAGATTTCCTTCTCTGCTTTAGTAAGAGCGTAGCTGGCAGGAGTTAAGTGGCATCGTTTACCCTTCTTGTTCTCAGGATGCATAGGCTCTTCAGGGTCTTTCAGACGTTGCTGGTCCTGCCGTGCTTCCGGTGTATCTTTTGTCTTCCCATACACTCCTAGGAAGCCTAGCAGGTTCACGCAAACATTCTTCGTCACGTGCATCATGTCGATTGAAGAGCGGACCTCTAAGACTTTCCAATAGGGTAGGTCCCAAAATATAGATTGCTTCTTCCACATGGGCGCGTGTCCGGCATCGTCATTCGGAACAGATAGACTGTCAGGACCTTTTCCAAAGATTACTTCTAGGTCCTTGACCATACCAAATATCTCCTCACCGGTACGGAGGACAGGCTTCCTCCGGGGTTCTGCCAGACGTTTGAAATGCTTGCCTTTCTTTCTTACTGGATGCAGGTTCGGAAGAAATCGACGATACCCTAGGTACACAACCTTCTTACATTTATCCAAATATACACTTTCAGTCTCATCTAAACAGTGTGTGCATGCATTGTATCCCTTGTTTGTCTGCCCTGAAAAGTTACTAAGAGCAGGCCAATCATTGATGGTTACGAAAAGCAATGCTCGTAGGTCAAATGGCTCCCCTTTGTGCTTATCCCACATACGTACACCTGGTTTGGCCCACAGCTGTAAAAGTTCTTCAACTAATGGCCTTAGGTAAACATCAATGTCATTGCCGGGTTGCCTCGGGCCTTGGATGAGCACTGGCATCATAATGAACTTCATGTTCATACACAACCAAGGAGGAAGGTTATATATACATAGAGTCACAGGCCAGGTGCTGTGACTGCAGCTCTGCTCACCAAAAGGGTTCATGCCATCTGTACTTAGACCAAACCTTAAGTTCCTTGCGTCACGTGCGAAGTCCGGGTACTCTCGCTCGACTTTCCTCCACTGTGACCCATCAGCGGGGTGTCTCAACATCGCATCTTTCTTACGGTCTTCCATGTGCCATCGCAACAACTTGGCATGCTCTTTATTTCTGAAGAGACGTTTTAACCGTGGTATTATAGGAGCATACCACATAACCTTGGCATGAACCTTCTTCCTAGGGGCCTCGCCCTCAACATCGCCAGGATCGTCTCGTCTGATCTTATACTGCAGTGCAGTGCATACCGGGCATGCATCCAAATTCTCGTACTTCTCACCGTGGTAGAGGATGCTGTCATTAATGCAGGCATGTATCTTCTGCACGTCTAATCCTAGAGGGCAGACAACCTTCTTTGCTTGGTATGTACTGTCGGGCAACTCATTATTTCTTGGAAGAAGATTCTTCATTTTTACCAACAACTTTGAAAATGCGCTGTCAGTCACACCGTTCTCTGCCTTCCATTGCAGCAAATCCAGTGTGGTACCTAACTTTTTGTGGCCATCTTCGCAAGTTGGGTACAACAATGTTTTGTGATCCTTTAACATCTGCTCTAGCTTCTCCTTCTCCTTTTCAGTTTCACATTCTTCCTTTGCATCAGTAATGGCCCGACCAAGATCATCATCAGCGGGCCCATCTGCTGCCTCTTGATCTTCATTATCTACCCCCGTTGCAGTATCATCATATTCAGGATACATATTATGATAGTTGTCATCATCCTCTTCTTCTTCATTGTCTTCCATCACAACCCCTTTTTCTCCGTGCTTGGTCCAACAATTATAGCTGGGCATGAAACCGGATCGAAGCAGGTGGGCGTGAATGGTTTTCGTATTTGAGTAGTCTTTATTGTTCTGACAGTGAACACACGGACATCACATAAAACCATTGTGACCACGGTTTGCATTAGCCACAACGATGAAATTTTGGAGGCCCGTAATGTACTCGGAAGTGCGGCGGTCACCGTACATCCATTGTCGGTTCATCTGCATTAATATATAGTATATATCAAAAAATAATAGGGAGATGACCATATATATATATAGTACATCAATGACACATGAAAGGATAGTTGCCGACCTCGACCGAGAAGGAAAGAGCAACGAGAAAACTTATTTTGAGCTCTCGGGCATTTCACCGAACACCTCTTGTGCATATGAAAAAAACACAAACTAGCACATTTCACACCCTCTTGCTAGGCTCCAAAATGAGATAGTGAAAAAATAGAAGAGTGGGGTGTGGGCTGCGGTGTCTTATATAGCCCCCCTCCCCCTTTAACACCGGTTCAAGCCACGAACCGGTGTTAAAGGGGGGAGGGGACTGCGCGGGCCACTGGTGCAGGGGCCTTTAACACCGGTTCGTGCCACGAACCGGTGTTAAAGGGGGGCTCCTTTTTGCTGCACGGGCCACGCTGGTACATGCCCCCCTTTTAACACCGGTTCAGCCTTAGTTTTCCATTGATCTAGATCGAGTTGCGAGTATACTATAGAAGACTCCCGGCCGGATAAGAACTTGGACTTTTCGTGGATGTGCCTGCCACCTGCTCGTGTCTTTGATTATTTCACAAATCACCCGTGGCAGTTGTCGCCCGTAAGCAGCAGCAACTTTGGCCAGCTTGTCGCCCTCAATAGTGTTTTAGCTTCCCTGGAGATCGCTCGAAGCTCGCCGGATGGAGAGGAGGATGCTCTCCTCGCCATGGATGGCATTCGCACAGCTGCTTTCGGGATTCGCTTTTTTTTTTTCGAAATTCCACCGATCTATTAATAATCATCAACAGCAGTACAAAGGGTCCTAAAAGTAATAAAAATTACAAATAGGTCAATGGACCACCTAGCGACAACTACAAACACTGGCACGAGCCGAAGACGCGCCGCCGTCCTCGCCCCTCCATCACCGGAGCCAGGCAAAGCTTGTCGTAGTAGAGCTTGTTGTAGTAGACGAACGGAAAGTCGTCGTGCTAAGGTCCCAAAGGACCAGCATACCAGAGCAGCAATCATCGCCGAAGACGACAAACGTAGATCGGAAGAGACTGACCTCAAACCATACCAACGGATACGAAAAACGACCGAATCCCAAGGAATCCGTCGAACACATGACTCCACGCGCCCTCCGCCGATGCTAGATACACCAACAGAGCGAGGATAGGACGGCAGGACTTTATTCTGACTTCAGGACGTAGCCGCCGTCTCAACATTCTGAAAAAGACACTGAAAATAGTCTAGACGAAACACTGAGACCTTCCGCCGGCGAGAGGCCGTGGTCCGCCACGTCTCCAAGGCCCTAAGGCCACCGGAGACGGGACGAACCAGTGGCGTCGCCGGCGGAAGGGAAGAAACTCTATATAGGTTGTAGCCGCCGCCTTCTCTCCTTTGTACGGTTGTACCGGTTCGTGTGGAAATACAACTTGATTTTCGGGATTCGCTTCTTCGGTTTTACCTCTTCTACATGGATGGATGGGGAGCTCGTCGCCAAGTATTCGCAAGCTAGCATGCGATGCGATGGGCCTCCTTTTTCAACCGGTGAAGTTAAATTCTGCTCTGGACTGGGATTTCGCAGAGGATATTTAGTCTGGGGGACTGAATTTGCAGGTTGATCGGCATGCCATTGATCGTATAGGGTATATGATCGTATTGATCATTTCCAGACAAGATCATTATTTTTAACTGAAGACCGAGTGCTCGACCAGATTACAATCAATGCCCAACACACACAAAAGATAAACTATTAGCACAAGGTAAACTAGCCACTGAAAGTGAACCGGGTCAAACCGAAAGTGCAAATGGAAGGCAGGAAAATCCTAAGTAGAACTACAGTACTGGTGAGGAAGAGTGACACCTTGGACGCCAAAGCAATATCGTCCCGACTTCTTTCTTTATCACTAGAGGGAACCCATGTCCGGCTGTCCCTAGACGAATAAAAGACACCAATGTCAGTGGACCAGAGCTCACCCTTGAGCTCGAGCCTATGCACCACTAGACGTTGCACCCTGCCAGGCACATACTCCACCATCACAAACAACGTCTCCATGAAGCTTCACTAACACCGCCAACACACCACCACCGATAGAGAGACACGCCATGGGCTCCAAAACGGAGCCTTTAGGAAGGATGTCGCACCCAAATTTTTTGCCGCCGCCCCATCCAAGGGGATAATGGTTTTTCACCCGGAGGAACAATAGAGATAGCGAGGAATCCACGACGGCGTCTTCAGGATGAAAACCGGGGCCCACATGTGTGTGCCTCCCGGCTTAGACACACCTGATAGGTTTTCACCCCGGTAAAAAGTCTAAATCCGAACCTGAGTGGTCAGCTGATGTTGAACCAATTATGATTTTACATGTTTCTACATATTTTTATCTCTCAAATGATTTTTTTAACTTTAGGATTTCAAAAGAAACTGAAACTATATAAATTATGCTTCTGACAGAATGCGGCCCATGCAACAAAATCTCAAGGCAGATCCTTGCTCGGATTTAAAATGGCTAACATGCATGCCCGGTTCATCTCCCTCGTTCGTTACCGAAATGATATTAATCGCCTTTTCAGTCATTTAGATTAGGTTATTTTTTTGAGTCAAAGTCATTTAGATTAGTTTGGCGCCTACCACGCGCCACACACACCCCGTGGGTGGTATGGGCTGGCCTAGTTGGTGTCTGTTTCTCCTTCTTTTGTGTTTTTTTACTGCATCGTATTCCTTATGATTTTATTTTTTTTAAATTATTTTATTTGAAAAAACCTGATTCGAAATTGGTTTATATTAAAAAATCTTAAATTTGTAAACTGTTCAAATTCAAAATTTTATTCAGATTTCAAAATAAGTTTAAATTTCAAAAAGTTCAAAATTTTAAAAGTTCAAATTCGAAACTTGTTCAGTTTCTTAAAAATATTGAAATTTTGAAAAAAAATGTCCATGTTAAAGAATGTTCAAAATTGAAAAAAGTTTAGATGTTGAAAAATGTACAGATATTAATTTATTAAAATTTTCAAAAATGAGAATATTTTTAATTTTTTTACTTTTTTAAAGATATTCAAATTCTGAAAACGGAAAAAGGAAACCGAGAAAAAAAGAGGAAAGCGAAAAAAAAATTACCTGTTTCCTGATGGGCCGCGGTCCAAATAAACCACAGCGTGTCGTTTGGGTTGTGCGCTATCCAAATAAACAACCGTGAATGCATGTCCACTCTGCCAGTCTGCTGCTCTGCCGTAAGTAAAGGCACGAAGTTGATTTGACATCTACTATACGACTAACGACGTGTACTTGCATACTTAATTTGCCGCCTATTTCTCAGCTGGCCAGGTATCCTCTACTAGCGTGCGGTGCTACCTAAGTCTGATAGTGCCTGTCAAAAAAAAATCTGATAGTGCAGCTAGCTGTGTACCCGAAAAAAAAACGGTGCCTAGATCTCAGGCGCCTAAGAACTTCTTAGGTCTAAATCGCTGATGTCATCCTAATATTTGTGCTAATTTTCAGTTGCAACCTAGTTGCAACTCATAAGATTTGTACTAATTTTCAGTTCCAACCTAGTTGCAACTCATTAAATTCTCAGTTACATCCTAGTTGCAACTCATGTGTAACTTTCACTTTGCATGAATCACGAGGTAAATCGAACGGTGAAACAGGCGACTGAGAGCTAAAAAGTTCTCAGGCGTCTGAGAACTAGCAAAACCGAAAAAAAAGGGTGTGAACAGGCAAAAGAATCACGACTGCTCTACGGGAACAGACAAGAGAAACACAACCGCTCCATGTTGAACGAAAATCACGACAACAATTCAACCAAAAATTAGAGTCGACGAAACAAATCACATGTACACAACGAAACAATAAATAAAGACATGAGGAACAGAAATATACGCTGATGGAACAAAATCACGACGATGGTTCAGCAACAATTTATAGTGCTGAAAGAACAAATCGCATGTACAAAGGGAACAACAAATAAAAACACACATGACATAAAATTAAGATGATGGAACAAATTACGAGTACACGCAGAACATAATTTAGCACCAAGAACCATGGAAAAAAACTAGTTACGAGGAAATAAAATATTGAACAAGAAGGGACAAAAGATTCCGATCGCAGAACAAATTACGATATCATGTGTAACACAAATTTAGCACCCGAGAATCATGGAATAAATTTTTAGTTCACAGACAACAACAAAATTGAAAAATAGGAACAAAACTTTACCGACCACGGAAATAATAACGAGCGCACATTGAACAAAAATTTACATCTTGGGAACTAAAAGAATGGATAGTGTGGAACAAAAACTTTATTGGCCATGGAACAAATTACGAGTATACGCGAAGCACAAATTTAGCGCATGTGGATCATGGAACAAAACTTCAGTTCTAAGGCAAAAAATAAATGGAAAACAGTAACAAAACTTTACCAACCGTGGAACAAATTATGCGTGGAACAAAGTTTTACTTCTTGAGAACAAAAAAAAGGATAAGGTGGAACAAAAACTTTATGGATAGGGTAATATACTACGAGTACACGTGGAACTCAAATTTAGCACTCGATGACCAAACCACATCTACATGAGGAACAAAACTATAGACTAACTAGAACCCCCCAAAAAAGTCAAAACTAGAAATAGGATAAGTTTAGCGCCCTTGAAGAATAAAACACAACTACCTAGGAAATAGGAAATTTTCGACTAATTGGAATATATGACGACTATATGCTCACTAAATCAAAACAATTGATTAAAACATTAAACCTACATGAAAAAATATTAATCCGGATGGAACAAAAAAATAACACTCACAGAACTCGTGCGAGTAGAAAACATTAAAAAAATGAAGAAAACATGAAAAGGAAACAAAAAAGAAAAGGGACTAAAAAAGGAAATAAAAAGAATGAGAAAATAAAACAGAAAAAATGTAAGAAAAAAGAAAAAAAGTATTACATAAGAAGAAAACATACTACCAATTGGTTGGTGGAGAAAAACACACACAGTCCGTGTTCTAAGCTGTCATTGCGGTGAAGAAATCAACAACGTGAATCGGTGACGTGACGCCCTGTGCCTGTTCACAGGGACAGAGCATCTCAGGTGTAGAAACTCTCGTGTAGGAACTAGGAAACGACAACGAGTAGAAAGGCAAACAGAAGCAGTAAATGGGCCAGCCCACGTCGAAAAATCTCTCAGCGAAACTGGCGTAGGTAACGCCCGAGCGCTAGGGAGTCGTTTCCGACACGAGCGGTTCCTTGGTAGGCTGGACCATGCCAAGCATTGGCAAAGTCCGCGAGAGTGCGACGTAGGAGAGGATGAGGAACAGTGATATCCACCAGACCACGAGATATTGAACGCCATAGCGAAAGAGCACGTCTACGAGAAGAGGTGTTAGACGAGGAACATGGTCGTTCAATGTGTGGGCAAACAGGGTGTTTGCCTGGGCGCGAGATTACGAGGGCCCAAATACTAAATTATACTATAGTTTATAGTAACCACTATATTGGTATCGAACCTTTATTCTAAATATTATTTAATATGAGAAAATAAAGCATAAATTTGCATGAGCCAATATCATAAATCGATTCAATAGGCGATAGTGACTTTAGTTAGGGTGCTAGTTCCTCTCAAACAGAAACTCGATAAAAGTTGTATTAAAAATATATGTTAACTAGATTATCATGTTCAATTTCATGCACAAACGATTACGAAGACATTTAACACGATTACTTTTTTGACGAGTCTCACGGAGAAACACCACCAATGATTCCACGAATGAGATTCTTTACAGAGAAGAGATGCTCTGGTTACAAAGATCACGTATTGACTGGTTGCGCGAGGGTAATGGCAATACGAAACATTTCCATCAGAAGGCTGTTTGGAGAGCTAGGAGAAATAAAATTGAAAAGTTGCTTGATGATAATGGTGTGGTCCAAACCATGGCAACAGATATGAAACGCATGTCAGTTTACTATTTCAAATCCTTGTTCACACGTGATCCATCTCTTAACAATGAGGCTATTGTTTCACTTATTCCTGAACTAGTGGATGAGGCAAGGAATATGCAGCTTTGCAAACCTTTCACAGATGATGAAATTGGTGATGCTCTATTTCAGATAGGCCCCATTAAAGCGCCAGGACCTGATGGATTTCTAGCCTGTTTTTTTCAACGTAATTGGGGTCTCATGAAAGTAGATGTGATTAATGCAGTTAAAGTTTTCTTTGAGACTAGAATTATGCCGCAAGGTACAAATGACACTTCCATAGTGTTTATTCCTAAAGTTGATAACCCTATGGAGCTAAAGGACTGCCGCCCAATTGGGTTATGTAATGTCTTGTACAAGGTGGTTTCAAAATGCCTAGTCAATAGACTTCGGCCTATCCTTGGTGACATCATTTCTAAAAATCAAAGTGCATTTATCCCAGGGAGAATGATTACTGATAATGCACTCCTGGCTTTCGAGTGTTTACATTATATGGAACATGGTACATCGGCAAACTCTGATTTTTGTGCCTATAAGTTGGATCTTTCCAAAGCCTATTATAGAGTTGATTGGCCCTTTTTGGAGAACACAATGCATAAGATGGGGTTCTCTCACCGGTGGATACAATGGATTATGGCGTGTGTTACCACAGTGAGATATTAAGTCAAATTCAATGGGACCCTATTGGAAGCTTTTTCTTCGACGCGTGGGCTAAGACAGGGAGATCCCCTTTCTCCCTTCTTATTTCTTATCGTGGCTGATGGCCTCTCTTCTTTGTTGAAAAGGGAGGTGGAACAAAATAGTATATCACCTATTAAGGTATGTCGTGGAGCACCTGGTGTCTCTCACCTTATTTTTGCTGATGATACTTTGCTGTTTTTCCGTGCTTCGGAGGTTGAGGCTACACGGATTAAGCATACTATTGACGCTTTTGCAACGAGTATTGGACAACTTATCAACTCTGCAAAGTTCTCAATCAGTTTTAGTGCTAATGTACCGCAAGCGTCCTAGGAAGCAATTGGCAATATTTTGCATGTGGAATTGAAACTTTCGAGGACAAGTACCTTGGGCTTCCTACTCCTGATGGTAGGATGCACAAGGGCAGATTTGATAAACTTCTTTGCCACCTAAGTAAACACCTCATCGCTTGGGGTGATAATCTTCTTGCACAAAGTGGTCGTGAGGTTTTAATCAAAGCCATAGCGCAAGCTATCCCTGCATACATTATGGGTGTCTTCGAATTGCTGGCCTCGGTTTGTGATAAATTAATAAAGATGATCCATAATTATTGGTGGGGTTTGGAGAAAGGTAAAAGAAAAATTCATTGGGTTAGTTGGAATAAAATGATCTGCTCCAAGAATCAAGGGGGTATGGGATTCAGGGATATGAGATTGTTTAACCAGGCGTTGCTCGCTCACCAAGCTTGGAGATTACTTGCCTTCCCTGGCAGTTTATGCTCTCATGTTTTGAAGGCCAAATATTATCTGAGAGGTGATCTTATTGATATAGTGTTCACCGGTAACCCTTCATCAACCTGGACTGCTATTTCTTTTGGTCTTGATTTTTTGAAAAAAGGTTTGATATGGCGTGTTGGTGATGGAAAAAATATCAGAATTTGCCATGATAGTTGGATACCCAGGATTTCATACTGCAAAACCCTCACTGCGCGAGGCAACCGTCGTATTAAATGGGTCAGTGAACTACTTGATGATCAAGGTAATTGGAACACACAATTGGTGTGTGAGGTCTTCTATCCTATTGATGTAGAAGCTATTTTGAATATTAAACCTTCACATCAAGGCCGTGCAGATGTCATTGCATGGCAGCCTGAGCGTACTGGAATTTTCTCCGTACGTAGTGCCTATAAACTTGCTCTTGGCCATCATGTTGCTTAGTTCTCTTTTGGAACATCAAGTAATAATGATGAGAGTCAACTTTATTGGTCTAAAATTTGGAAATCCAAAGTACCGCCTAAAGTCAAGCATTTTGCCTAGAGGGCTGCTTCTGATGCCCTGGCGACAAAGGTTAACAAGAAGTGGCGAAACATGAAAGTTACTATGTACTGCAAGTTACTGTGTACTGTGGCGACAAAGGTTAAATTACGAGTACACGCAGAACATAATTTAGCACCAAGAACCATGGAAAAAAACTAGTTACGAGGAAATAAAATATTGAACAAGAAGGGACAAAAGATTCCGATCGCAGAACAAATTACGATATCATGTGTAACACAAATTTAGCACCCGAGAATCATGGAATAAATTTTTAGTTCACAGACAACAACAAAATTGAAAAATAGGAACAAAACTTTACCGACCACGGAAATAATAACGAGCGCACATTGAACAAAAGTTTACATCTTGGGAACTAAAAGAATGGATAGTGTGGAACAAAAACTTTATTGGCCATGGAACAAATTACGAGTATACGCGAAGCACAAATTTAGCGCATGTGGATCATGGAACAAAACTTCAGTTCTAAGGCAAGAAATAAATGGAAAACAGTAACAAAACTTTACCGACCGTGGAACAAATTATGCGTGGAACAAAGTTTTACTTCTTGAGAACAAAAAAATGGATAAGGTGGAACAAAAACTTTATGGATAGGGTAATATACTACGAGTACACGTGGAACTCAAATTTAGCACTCGATGACCAAACCACATCTACATGAGGAACAAAACTATAGACTAACTAGAACCCCCCAAAAAAGTCAAAACTAGAAATAAGATAAGTTTAGCGCCCTTGAAGAATAAAACACAACTACCTAGGAAATAGGAAATTTTTGACTAATTGGAATATATGACGACTATATGCTCACTAAATCAAAACAATTGATTAAAACATTAAACCTACATGAAAAAATATTAATCCAGAAGGAACAAAAAAAATAACTCACAGAACTCGTGCGAGTAGAAAACATTAAAAAATGAAGAAAACATGAAAAGGAAACAAAAAAGAAAAGGAACTAAAAAAGGAAATAAAAAGAATGAGAAAATAAAACAGAAAAAATGTAAGAAAAAAGAAAAAAAAAGTACTACATAAGAAGAAAACATACTACCAATTGGTTGGTGGAGAAAAACACACACAGTCCGTGTTCTAAGCTGTCATTGCGGTGAAGAAATCAACAACGTGAATCGGTGACGTGACGCCCTGTGCCTGTTCACAGGGACAGAGCATCTCAGGTGTAGAAACTCTCGTGTAGGAACTAGGAAACGACAACGAATAGAAAGGCAAACAGAAGCAGTAAATGGGCCAGCCCACGTCAAAAAATCTCTTAGCGAAACTGGTGTAGGTAACGCCCGAGCGCTAGGGAGTCGTTTCCGCCACGAGCGGTTCCTTGGTAGGCTGGACCATGCCAAGCATTGGCAAAGTCCGCGAGAGTGCGACGTAGGAGAGGATGAGGAACAGTGATATCCACCAGACCACGAGATATTGAACGCCATGGCGAAATAGCACGTCTACGAGAAGAGGTGTTAGACGAGGAACATGGTCGTTCAATGTGTGGGCAAACAGGGTGTTTGCCTGGGCGCGAGATTACGAGGGCCCAAATACTAAATTATACTATAGTTTATAGTAACCACTATATTGGTATCGAACCTTTATTCTAAATATTATTTAATATGAGAAAATAAAGCATAAATTTGCATGAGCCAATATCATAAATCGATTCAATAGGCGATAGTGACTTTAGTTAGGGTGCTAGTTCCTCTCAAACAGAAACTCGATAAAAGTTGTATTAAAAATATATGTTAACTAGATTATCATGTTCAATTTCATGCACAAACGATTACGAAGACATTTAACACGATTACTTTTTTGACGAGTCTCACGGAGAAACACCACCAATGATTCCACGAATGAGATTCTTTACAGAGAAGAGATGCTCTGGTTACAAAGATCACGTATTGACTAGCTGCGCGAGGGTAATGGCAATACGAAACATTTCCATCAGAAGGCTGTTTGGAGAGCTAGGAGAAATAAAATTGAAAAGTTGCTTGATGATAATGGTGTGGTCCAAACCATGGCAACAGATATGCAACGCATGTCAGTTTACTATTTCAAATCCTTGTTCACACGTGATCCATCTCTTAACAATGAGGCTATTGTTTCACTTATTCCTGAACTAGTGGATGAGGCAAGGAATATGCAGCTTTGCAAACCTTTCACAGATGATGAAATTGGTGATGCTCTATTTCAGATAGGCCCCATTAAAGCGCCAGGATCTGATGGATTTCTAGCCTGTTTTTTTCAACGTAATTGGGGTCTCATGAAAGTAGATGTGATTAATGCAGTTAAAGTTTTCTTTGAGACTGGAATTATGCCGCAAGGTACAAATGACACTTCCATAGTGTTGATTCCTAAAGTTGATAACCCTATGGAGCTAAAGGACTGCCGCCCAATTGGGTTATGTAATGTCTTGTACAAGGTGGTTTCAAAATGCCTAGTCAATAGACTTCGGCCTATCCTTGGTGACATCATTTCTAAAAATCAAAGTGCATTTATCCCAGGGAGAATGATTACTGATAATGCACTCCTGGCTTTCGAGTGTTTACATTATATGGAACATGGTACATCGGCAAACTCTGATTTTTGTGCCTATAAGTTGGATCTTTCCAAAGCCTATGATAGAGTTGATTGGCCCTTTTTGGAGAACACAATGCATAAGATGGGGTTCTCTCACCGGTGGATACAATGGATTATGGCGTGTGTTACCATAGTGAGATATTAAGTCAAATTCAATGGGACCCTATTGGAAGCTTTTTCTTCGACAAGTGGGCTAAGACAGGGAGATCCCCTTTCTCCCTTCTTATTTCTTATCGTGGCTGATGGCCTCTCTTCTTTGTTGAAAAGGGAGGTGGAACAAAATAGTATATCACCTATTAAGGTATGTCGTGGAGCACCTGGTGTCTCTCACCTTATTTTTGCTGATGATACTTTGCTGTTTTTCCGTGCTTCGGAGGTTGAGGCTACACGGATTAAGCATACTATTGACGCTTTTGCAACGAGTACTGGACAACTTATCAACTCTGCAAAGTTCTCAATCAGTTTTAGTGCTAATGTACCGCAAGCGTCCTAGGAAGCAATTCGCAATATTTTGCATGTGGAACTTGAAACTTTCGAGGACAAGTACCTTGGGCTTCCTACTCCTGATGGTAGGATGCACAAGGGCAGATTTGATAAACTTCTTTGCCACCTAAGTAAACACCTCATCGCTTGGGGTGATAATCTTCTTGCACAAAGTGGTCGTGAGGTTTTAATCAAAGCCATAGCGCAAGCTATCCCTGCATACATTATGGGTGTCTTCGAATTGCTGGCCTCGGTTTGTGATAAATTAATAAAGATGATCCATAATTATTGGTGGGGTTTGGAGAAAGGTAAAAGAAAAATTCATTGGGTTAGTTGGAATAAAATGATCTGCCCCAAGAATCAAGGGGGTATGGGATTCAGGGATATGAGATTGTTTAACCAGGCGTTGCTCGCTCGCCAAGCTTGGAGATTACTTGCCTTTCCTGGCAGTTTATGTTCTCATGTTTTGAAGGCCAAATATTATCTGAGAGGTGATCTTATTGATATAGTGTTCACCGGTAACCCTTCATCAACTTGGACTGCTATTTCTTTTGGTCTTGATTTTTTGAAAAAAGGTTTGATATGGCGTGTTGGTGATGGAAAAAATATCAGAATTTGCCGTGATAGTTGGATACCCAGGATGTCAGTGAATTACTTGAAGATCAAGGTAATTGGAACACACAATTGGTGTGTGAGGCCTTCTATCCTATTGATGTAGAAGCTATTTTGAATATTAAACCTTCACATCAAGGCCGTGCAGATGTCATTGCATGGCAGCCTGAGCGTACTGGAATTTTCTCCGTACGTAGTGCCTATAAACTTGCTCTTGGCCATCATGTTGCTTAGTTCTCTTTTGGAACATCAAGTAATAATAATGAGAGTCAACTTTATTGGTCTAAAATTTGGAAATCCAAAGTACCGCCTAAAGTCAAGCATCTTGCCTAGAGGGCTGCTTCTGATGCCCTGGCGACAAAGGTTAACAAGAAGTGGCGAAACATGAAAGTTACTGTGTACTGTGGCGACAAAGGTTAAATTACGAGTACACGCAGAACATAATTTAGCACCAAGAACCATGGAAAAAAACTAGTTACGAGGAAATAAAATATTGAACAAGAAGGGACAAAAGATTCCGATCGCAGAACAAATTACGATATCATGTGTAACACAAATTTAGCACCCGAGAATCATGGAATAAATTTTTAGTTCACAGACAACAACAAAATTGAAAAATAGGAACAAAACTTTACCGACCACGGAAATAATAACGAGGGCACATTGAACAAAATTTTACATCTTGGGAACTAAAAGAATGGATAGTGTGGAACAAAAACTTTATTGGCCATGGAACAAATTACGAGTATACGCGAAGCACAAATTTAGCGCATGTGGATCATGGAACAAAACTTCAGTTCTAAGGCAAGAAATAAATGGAAAACAGTAACAAAACTTTACCGACCGTGGAACAAATTATGCGTGGAACAAAGTTTTACTTCTTGAGAACAGAAAAATGGATAAGGTGGAACAAAAACTTTATGGATAGGGTAATATACTACGAGTACACGTGGAACTCAAATTTAGCACTCGATGACCAAACCACATCTACATGAGGAACAAAACTATAGACTAACTAGAACCCCCCAAAAAAGTCAAAACTAGAAATAGGATAAGTTTAGCGCCCTTGAAGAATAAAACACAACTACTTAGGAAATAGGAAATTTTCGACTAATTGGAATATATGACGACTATATGCTCACTAAATCAAAACAATTGATTAAAACATTAAACCTACATGAAAAAATATTAATCCAGATGGAACAAAAAAATAACACTCACAGAACTCGTGCGAGTAGAAAATATTAAAAAATGAAGAAAACATGAAAAGGAAACAAAAAAGAAAAGGAACTAAAAAAGGAAATAAAAAGAATGAGAAAATAAAACAGAAAAAATGTAAGAAAAAAGAAAAAAATGTACTACATAAGAAGAAAACATACTACCAATTGGTTGGTGGAGAAAAACACACACAGTCCGTGTTCTAAGCTGTCATTGCGGTGAAGAAATCAACAACGTGAATCGGTGACGTGACGCCCTATGCCTGTTCACAGGGACAGAGCATCTCAGGTGTAGAAACTCTCGTGTAGGAACTAGGAAACGACAACGAATAGAAAGGCAAACAGAAGCAGTAAATGGGCCAGCCCACGTCGAAAAATCTCTCAGCGAAACTGGCGTAGGTAACGCCCGAGCGCTAGGGAGTCGTTTCCGCCACGAGCGGTTCCTTGGTAGGCTGGACCATGCCAAGCATTGGCAAAGTCCGCGAGAGTGCGACGTAGGAGAGGATGAGGAACAGTGATATGAATTAAAGGGGGGGCATTTATTTCATGCATTAAAGGGGTGGGGGCATTTATAATTCAAAAAATAGGATATAAATTTAGAAAATTCATATCTTATTCATTTCAACTTAGAAAAATATGATTATTATATCATAATTTTCAGAAAAATAATATCTATCCATTCATGTAAAAACATTTTATATTTACTTTAGATGAAAATTTTCAAAATGATTAAAACACTTACATATAAATTTTGATTATTCAATTAAAACAAAAATAAATTATCAAATCCTAAAACTTTGAACATAAGAAATATTAAGCATCTAAAAAGGAATCTAACCCTATTTTATTAGAGCAAATCATATTTTATTTTGTATTAACATTTTTGAATTGATTGGATATTTAAATACCGCATCTTTTGTATACACTTGAATCTGACAAAGCCTCGCTCAACTTGCATTGGATTTTTGATAAAATAGCATATTGTGAACCTAAAAATGATTTTTGTTTTGTAAAAAATCATTTTTAGGTTCATGTACTTGTAGTTCATATCTGACTCACTTCCTACCGATTCGGCAGGAATTTGTCTTTTTCACCAGAGGTGGACGGAAAGGTTTCAGATCCCCTGTTGGTACATTGTCCATATAAGGTGGTCTAGTATTTTTGTAAAATGTGGTGGTGGTTTTTTGAATTAGCCATTTGGTGGTTGTTTCACAAAACCGTCTGTTTTTTATGCTCGGAAAATGGAAAATGCCTTTTTGGTGCGATAAAAAGGAAAACTTCTTCTTGCAACATTGTTTGCCATGCCATGATGCACATGTATGCACAATATGGCCATATTATCACAAACTATGCCTTGATTCTAGCCATAACATTGGTCATTTGACCCGAAAGCCAAGAAACCTCGAATGAGATAGGTCATTTTGTGAAGGAGATAGAACTGGAATTAAAATACAGAATGCAACTAATAGTAAGTTACATAAAGCACGACTGAAAATTAAGATACATAAAAGAACTGAAAATTAAGATACATGGCTAGATTAAGTAACAATCGGCCGAACTTGTTTCGGAATGTTGGAGTGATTCAGTCATGCTCCTGCCTACACCTGTAATACTCGCCACTGTAGTCGTCATACTCGCCGCCTCCGTCATCGCTGTCGGCGTCGGGGTCGCCGTAATTGAACCTTGAAGGCTGAGTACACGTGGGCTGGACTTGAGGGTAGCGCAGACGGGGGTTAGAGTCGGCGGCAGTGTCATAGGCCATGACGCTCTGGAGAGTCCGACCGCGCCACCATAGCCGACGGCAGGCCTCGTTGAAGTTCGGAGGAGGTGGGCCGTCCTCCTCGTGCCTGGCGAGCGCCCTCTCACGCCGATCCACGAAGAAGGCTTCCCAAGTAGGGAAATAGTCAGGATGCCATCTGGGATTCCTCCGCTGCTCCGGCGTGAGCTCGAAGTAGTAGTGGTTCGTGATGGCCATCCGGCGCGCCACACCTAGAGGGATAGGAGGAACCGGCACGCCTCCGGCGCTCAGCATCCAGTCGACAGAGATACAGTAGCCCGACGGGCAGGGGTAGTTCGAGGCGCAAAGCGCCTCCGCCTCCCTGGGGGTTAGTGCTACGATGGAAGCCATGGGAAAGAGTGATGAGGTTGCAGATATGAGTCTAGAGATGTACAATGACAATGGAGGCCAACCCTACATATATATAGTGAAGAACTGGCGGGAAGAACTGGAGGGAAGAACTGGCGGGAAGAACTGGAGGGAAAAAATGGCGGGAAGAAAAATGGCGGGAAGAAAAATGGAGGGAAGAAATAAAAGGAAGAAAAATGGCTCATTTAATACATATACTGTTAACAGAAGAAATATGACATTGATTTCCATGTTGAGATACATATGTGTGCCAAAAATGGCTCAATTAATACATATAGTCAATCTTATGATCGCGTCGACCGTAACCATGGAGTATCAACACCGTTTAACAGGATGGTTGGGTCAGTCTTCACTCTGAAGGGCGGAATTTTATCAAACTTATTATAATCTTCTGACATGTCTGTCTTGTCCTTCACTCCCACGATGTTTCTTTTCCCTAAAAGAACTATGTGATGCTTTGGCTCATCGTGTGATGTATCTGTTTGCTTATTTTTTCTTTTTTTCGGTTTGGTAGACATGTCCTTCACATAGAAAACCTGAGCCACATCATTGGCTAAGACGAATGGTTCATCTAAGTTCTTGTCTACCTTCATAAGATTGTTGAGATCCACCATTGTCATTCCGTACTTCTTGTCTACCTCAACCCCCCTCCTGTTAGCTTGACCCATTTGCATCGAAACAAGGGGACCTTAAAATTAGGTCCATAGTCAAGTTCCCATATCTCCTCTATGAACCCATAATACGTGGTCTTTTGCCCATTGTCTTCTGCTGCATCGAAGCGGACACCACTATTTTAGTTGGTGCTCTTTTTATCTTGGCCTATCGTGTAAAATGTATTCCCATTTATCTCGTACCCTTGGAAAGTACATACAGTCGAAGATGGTGTCCTGGCCAACAAGTATAGCTGATCCCCAACAGTGGTGTTATTCGTGAGAAGTCTTTGCAGCCAACCGCCAAAACTCGCCATGTGTTCACTTATAATCCATTCATCAGACTGTCCCGGGTGTTTGAGGCGTATTAAATTCTTGTGTTCATTGATATACGGGGCAACCAAGATAGATCTTTGTAAAACCGTGTAGTGTGCTTGATTGAGAGAATGCCCGTCCCTACATATCATTGCTTTACATCCTAGGGTGCCTTTTCCACGCAGTCTCCCCTCATGTCGTGATTCTGGAACACCAATCGCCTTAAGGTCAGGAATAAAATCAACACAGAACTCAATGACCTCCTCTGTTACATAGCCCTTGGAGATGCTTCCTTCTGGCCTAGCAGGGTTATGAACATATTTCTTTAAGACTCCCATGTACCTCTCAAAGGGGAACATATTGTGTAGAAATACAGGACCGAGAATGGCAATCTCTTCTACTAGGTGAACCAGGAAATGCGTCATAATATTGAAGAAGGATGGTGGGAACACCAACTCAAAGCTGACAAGACATTGGGCCACATCTGTCTGTAATCCTGGTAGGCTTTCTGGATCGATTACCTTCTGAGATATTGCATTGAGGAATGCACATAGCTTCACAATGGGTACTCGAACATTTTCAGGTAGAAGCCCCCTCAATGCAATCGGAAGCAATTGTGTCATAATCACGTGGCAGTCAGGAGACTTCAGGTTTTAGAATTTTTTCTCTGCTATATTTATTATTCCCTTTATATTCGACGAGAAGCCAGACGGGACCTTGATACTGCTCAGGCATTCAAAAAAGATTTCCTTCTCTGCTTTAGTAAGAGCATAGCTGGCAGGAGTTAAGTGGCATCGTTTACCCTTCTCGTTCTCAGGATGCATAGGCTCTTCAGGGTCTTTCAGACGTTGCTGGTCCTGCCGTGCTTCCGGTGTATCTTTTGTCTTCCCATACACTCCTAGGAAGCCTAGCAGGTTCACGCAAACATTCTTCGTCACGTGCATCATGTCGATTGAAGAGCGGACCTCTAAGACTTTCCAATAGGGTAGGTCCCAAAATATAGATTGCTTCTTCCACATGGGCGCGTGTCCGGCATCGTCATTCGGAACAGATAGACTGTCAGGACCTTTTCCAAAGATTACTTCTAGGTCCTTGACCATACCAAATATCTCCTCACCGGTACGGAGGACAGGCTTCCTCCGGGGTTCTGCCAGACGTTTGAAATGCTTGCCTTTCTTTCTTACTGGATGCAGGTTCGGAAGAAATCGACGATACCCTAGGTACACAACCTTCTTATATTTATCCAAATATACACTTTCAGTCTCATCTAAACAGTGTGTGCATGCATTGTATCCCTTGTTTGTCTGCCCTGAAAAGTTACTAAGAGCAGGCCAATCATTGATGGTTACGAAAAGCAATGCTCGTAGGTCAAATGGCTCCCCTTTGTGCTTATCCCACATACGTACACCTGGTTTGGCCCACAGCTGTAAAAGTTCTTCAACTAATGGCCTTAGGTAAACATCAATGTCATTGCTAGGTTGCCTCGGGCCTTGGATGAGCACTGGCATCATAATGAACTTCCTGTTCATACACAACCAAGGAGGAAGGTTATAGATACATAGAGTCACAGGCCAGGTGCTGTGACTGCAGCTCTGCTCACCAAAAGGGTTCATGCCATCTGTACTTAGACCAAACCTTAAGTTCCTTGCGTCACGTGCGAAGTCCGGGTACTCTCGCTCGACTGTGACCCATCAGCGGGGTGTCTCAACATCGCATCTTTCTTACGGTCTTCCATGTGCCATCGCAACAACTTGGCATGCTCTTTATTTCTAAAGAGACGTTTTAACCGTGGTATTATAGGAGCATACCACATAACCTTGGCATGAACCTTCTTCCTAGGGGCCTCGCCCTCAACATCGCCAGGATCGTCTCGTCTGATCTTATACTGCAGTGCAGTGCATACCGGGCATGCATCCAAATTCTCGTACTTCTCACCGTGGTAGAGGATGCAGTCATTAATGCAGGCATGTATCTTCTGCACGTCTAATCCTAGAGGGCAGACAACCTTCTTTGCTTGGTATGTACTGTCGAGCAACTCATTATTTCTTGGAAGAAGATTCTTCATTTTTACCAACAACTTTGAAAATGCGCTGTCAGTCACACCGTTCTCTGCCTTCCATTGCAGCAAATCCAGTGTGGTACCTAACTTTTTGTGGCCATCTTCGCAAGTTGGGTACAACAATGTTTTGTGATCCTTTAACATCTGCTCTAGCTTCTCCTTCTCCTTTTCAGTTTCACATTCTTCCTTTGCATCAGTAATGGCCCGACCAAGATCATCATCAGCGGGCCCATCTACTGCCTCTTGATCTTCATTATCTACCCCCGTTGCAGTATCATCATATTCAGGATACATATTATGATAGTTGTCATCATCCTCTTCTTCTTCATTGTCTTCCATCACAACCCCTTTTTCTCCGTGCTTGGTCCAACAATTATAGCTGGGCATGAAACCGGATCGAAGCAGGTGGGCGTGAATGGTTTTGGTATTTGAGTAGTCTTTCTTGTTCTGACAGTAAACACACGGACAGCACATAAAACCATTGTGACCACGGTTTGCATTAGCCACAACGATGAAATTTTGGAGGCCCGTAATGTACTCGGAAGTGCGGCGGTCACCGTACATCCATTGTCGGTTCATCTGCATTAATATATAGTATATATCAAAAAATAATAGGGAGATGACCATTTATATATATATAGTACATCAATGACACATGAAAGGATAGTTGCCGACCTCGACCGAGAAGGAAAGAACAACGAGAAAACTTATTTTGAGCTCTCGGGCATTTCACCGAACACCTCTTGTGCATATGAAAAAAACACAAACTAGCACATTTCACACCCTCTTGCTAGGCTCCAAAATGAGATAGTGAAAAAATGGAAGAGTGGGGTGTGGGCTGCGGTGTCTTATATAGCCCCCCCTCCCCCTTTAACATCGGTTCAAGCCATGAACCGGTGTTAAAGGGGGGAGGGGGCTGCGCGGGCCACTGGTGCAGGGGCCTTTAACACCGGTTCGTGCCACGAACCGGTGTTAAAGGGGGGCTCCTTTTTGCTGCACGGGCCACGCTGGTACAGGCCCCCCTTTTAACACCGGTTCAGCCTTAGTTTTCCATTGATCTAGATCGAGTTGCGAGTATACTATAGAAGACTCCCGGCCGGATAAGAACTTGGACTTTTCGTGGATGTGCCTGCCACCTGCTCGTGTCTTTGATTATTTCACAAATCACCCGTGGCAGTTGTCGCCCGTAAGCAGCAGCAACTTTGGCCAGCTTGTCGCCCTCAATAGTGTTTTAGCTTCCCTGGAGATCGCTCGAAGCTCGCCGGATGGAGGGGAGGATGCTCTCCTTGCCATGGATGGCATTCGCACAGCTGCTTTCGGGATTCGCTTTTTTTTCGAAATTCCACCGATCTATTAATAATCATCAACAGCAGTACAAAGAGTCCTAAAAGTAATAAAAATTACAAATAGGTCAATGGACCACCTAGCGACAACTACAAACACTGGCACGAGCCGAAGACGCGCCGTCGTCCTCGCCCCTCCATCACTGGAGCCGGGCAAAGCTTGTCGTAGTAGAGCTTGTTGTAGTAGACGAACGGAAAGTCGTCGTGCTAAGGTCCCAAAGGACCAGCATACCAGAGCAGCAATCATCGCCGAAGACGAGAAACGTAGATCGGAAGAGACTGACCTCAAACCATACCAACGGATACGAAAAACGACCGAATCCCAAGGAATCCGTCGAACACATGACTCCACGCGCCCTCCGCCGATGCTAGATACACCAACAGAGCGAGGATAGGACGGGAGGACTTTATTCTGACTTCAGGACGTAGCCGCCGTCTCAACATTCTGAAAAAGACACTGAAAATAGTCTAGACGAAACACTGAGACCTTCCGCCGGCGAGAGGCCGTGGTCCGCCACGTCTCCAAGGCCCTAAGGCCACCGGAGACGGGACGAACCAGTGGCGTCGCCGGCGGAAGGGAAGAAACTCTATATAGGTTGTAGCCGCCGCCTTCTCTCCTTTGTACGGTTGTACCGGTTCGTGTGGAAATACAACTTGATTTTCGGGATTCGCTTCTTCGGTTTTACCTCTTCTACATGGATGGATGGGGAGCTCGTCGCCAAGTATTCGCAAGCTAGCATGCGATGCGATGGGCCTCCTTTTTCAACCGGTGAAGTTAAATTCTGCTCTGGACTGGGATTTCGCAGAGGATATTTAGTCTGGGGGACTGAATTTGCAGGTTGATCGGCATGCCATTGATCGTATAGGGTATATGATCGTATTGATCATTTCCAGACAAGATCATTATTTTTAACTGAAGACCGAGTGCTCGACCAGATTACAATCAATGCCCAACACACACAAAAGATAAACTATTAGCACAAGGTAAACTAGCCACTGAAAGTGAACCGGGTCAAACCGAAAGTGCAAATGGAAGGCAGGAAAATCCTAAGTAGAACTACAGTACTGGTGAGGAAGAGTGACACCTTGGACGCCAAAGCAATATCGTCCCGACTTCTTTCTTTATCACTAGAGGGAACCCATGTCCGGCTGTCCCTAGACGAATAAAAGACACCAATGTCAGTGGACCAGAGCTCACCCTTGAGCTCGAGCCTATGCACCACTAGACGTTGCACCCTGCCAGGCACATACTCCACCATCACAAACAACGTCTCCATGAAGCTTCACTAACACCGCCAACACACCACCACCGATAGAGAGACACGCCATGGGCTCCAAAACGGAGCCTTTAGGAAGGATGTCGCACCCAAATTTTTTGCCGCCGCCCCATCCAAGGGGATAATGGTTTTTCACCCGGAGGAACAATAGAGATAGCGAGGAATCCACGACGGCGTCTTCAGGATGAAAACCGGGGCCCACATGTGTGTGCCTCCCGGCTTAGACACACCTGATAGGTTTTCACCCCGGTAAAAAGTCTAAATCCGAACCTGAGTGGTCAGCTGATGTTGAACCAATTATGATTTTACATGTTTCTACATATTTTTATCTCTCAAATGATTTTTTTAACTTTAGGATTTCAAAAGAAACTGAAACTATATAAATTATGCTTCTGACAGAATGCGGCCCATGCAACAAAATCTCAAGGCAGATCCTTGCTCGGATTTAAAATGGCTAACATGCATGCCCGGTTCATCTCCCTCGTTCGTTACCGAAATGATATTAATCGCCTTTTCAGTCATTTAGATTAGGTTATTTTTTTGAGTCAAAGTCATTTAGATTAGGTTGGCGCCTACCACGCGCCACACACACCCCGTGGGTGGTATGGGCTGGCCTAGTTGGTGTCTGTTTCTCCTTCTTTTGTGTTTTTTTACTGCATCGTATTCCTTATGATTTTATTTTTTTAAAATTATTTTATTTGAAAAAACCTGATTCGAAATTGGTTTATATTAAAAAATCTTAAATTTGTAAACTGTTCAAATTCAAAATTTTATTCAGATTTCAAAATAAGTTTAAATTTCAAAAAGTTCAAAATTTTAAAAGTTCAAATTCGAAACTTGTTCAGTTTCTTAAAAATATTGAAATTTTGAAAAAAAATGTCCATGTTAAAGAATGTTCAAAATTGAAAAAAGTTTAGATGTTGAAAAATGTACAGATATTAATTTATTAAAATTTTCAAAAATGAGAATATTTTTAATTTTTTTACTTTTTTAAAGATATTCAAATTCTGAAAACGGAAAAAGGAAACCGAGAAAAAAAGAGGAAAGCGAAAAAAAAATTACCTGTTTCCTGATGGGCCGCGGTCCAAATAAACCACAGCGTGTCGTTTGGGTTGTGCGCTGTCCAAATAAACAACCGTGAATGCATGTCCACTCTGCCAGTCTGCTGCTCTGCCGTAAGTAAAGGCACGAAGTTGATTTGACATCTACTATACGACTAACGACGTGTACTTGCATACTTAATTTGCCGCCTATTTCTCAGCTGGCCAGGTATCCTCTACTAGCGGGTGGTGCTACCTAAGTCTGATAGTGCCTGTCAAAAAAAAAATCTGATAGTGCAGCTAGCTGTGTACCCGAAAAAAAAACGGTGCCTAGATCTCAGGCGCCTAAGAACTTCTTAGGTCTAAATCGCTGATGTCATCCTAATATTTGTGCTAATTTTCAGTTGCAACCTAGTTGCAACTCATAAGATTTGTACTAATTTTCAGTTCCAACCTAGTTGCAACTCATTAAATTCTCAGTTACATCCTAGTTGCAACTCATGTGTAACTTTCACGTTGCATGAATCACGAGGTAAATCGAACGGTGAAACAGGCGACTGAGAGCTAAAAAGTTCTCGGGCGTCTGAGAACTAGCAAAACCGAAAAAAAAGGGTGTGAACGGGCAAAAGAATCACGACTGCTCTACGGGAACAGACAAGAGAAACACAACCGCTCGCAAATCACGACAACAATTCAACCAAAAATTAGTGTCGACGAAACAAATCACATGTACACAACGAAACAATAAATAAAGACATGAGGAACAAAAATATACGCTGATGGAACAAAATCACGACCATGGTTCAGCAACAATTTATAGTGCTGAAAGAACAAATCGCATGTACAAAGGGAACAACAAATAAAAACACACATGACATAAAATTAAGCTGATGGAACAAATTACGAGTACACGCAGAACATAATTTAGCACCAAGAACCATGGAAAAAACTAGTTACGAGGAAATAAAATATTGAACAAGAAGGGACAAAAGATTCCGATCGCAGAACAAATTACGATATCATGTGTAACACAAATTTAGCACCCGAGAATCATGGAATAAATTTTTAGTTCACAGACAACAACAAAATTGAAAAATAGGAACAAAACTTTACCGACCACGGAAATAATAACGAGGGCACATTGAACAAAAATTTACATCTTGGGAACTAAAAGAATGGATAGTGTGGAACAAAAACTTTATTGGCCATGGAACAAATTACGAGTATACGCGAAGCACAAATTTAACGCATGTGGATCATGGAACAAAACTTCAGTTCTAAGGCAAGAAATAAATGGAAAACAGTAACAAAACTTTACCAACCGTGGAACAAATTATGCGTGGAACAAAGTTTTACTTCTTGAGAACAAAAAAAAGGATAAGGTGGAACAAAAACTTTATGGATAGGGTAATATACTACGAGTACACGTGGAACTCAAATTTAGCACTCGATGACCAAACCACATCTACATGAGGAACAAAACTATAGACTAACTAGAACCCCCCAAAAAAGTCAAAACTAGAAATAGGATAAGTTTAGCGCCCTTGAAGAATAAAACACAACTACCTAGGAAATAGGAAATTTTCGACTAATTGGAATATATGACGACTATATGCTCACTAAATCAAAACAATTGATTAAAACATTAAACCTACATGAAAAAATATTAATCCGGATGGAACAAAAAAATAACACTCACAGAACTCATGCGAGTAGAAAACATTAAAAAAATGAAGAAAACATGAAAAGGAAACAAAAAAGAAAAGGAACTAAAAAAGGAAATAAAAAGAATGAGAAAATAAAACAGAAAAAATGTAAGAAAAAAGAAAAAAAAGTATTACATAAGAAGAAAACATACTACCAATTGGTTGGTGGAGAAAAACACACACAGTCCGTGTTCTAAGCTGTCATTGCGGTGAAGAAATCAACAACGTGAATCGGTGACGTGACGCCCTGTGCCTGTTCACAGGGACAGAGCATCTCAGGTGTAGAAACTCTCGTGTAGGAACTAGGAAACGACAACGAGTAGAAAGGCAAACAGAAGCAGTAAATGGGCCAGCCCGCGTCGAAAAATCTCTCAGGGAAACTGGCGTAGGTAACGCCCGAGCGCTAGGGAGTCGTTTCCGACACGAGCGGTTCCTTGGTAGGCTGGACCATGCCAAGCATTGGCATCCGCGAGAGTGCGACGTAGGAGAGGATGAGGAACAGTGATATCCACCAGACCACGAGATATTGAACGCCATGGCGAAAGAGCACGTCTACGAGAAGAGGTGTTAGACGAGGAACATGGTCGTTCAATGTGTGGGCAAACAGGGTGTTTGCCTGGGCGCGAGATTACGAGGGCCCAAATACTAAATTATACTATAGTTTATAGTAACCACTATATTGGTATCGAACCTTTATTCTAAATATTATTTAATATGAGAAAATAAAGCATAAATTTGCATGAGCCAATATCATAAATCGATTCAATAGGCGATAGTGACTTTAGTTAGGGTGCTAGTTCCTCTCAAACAGAAACTCGATAAAAGTTGTATTAAAAATATATGTTAACTAGATTATCATGTTCAATTTCATGCACAAACGATTACGAAGACATTTAACACGATTACTTTTTTGACGAGTCTCACGGAGAAACACCACCAATGATTCCACGAATGAGATTCTTTACAGAGAAGAGATGCTCTGGTTACAAAGATCCCGTATTGACTGGCTGCGCGAGGGTAATGGCAATACGAAACATTTCCATCAGAAGGCTGTTTGGAAAGCTAGGAGAAATAAAATTGAAAAGTTGCTTGATGATAATGGTGTGGTCCAAACCATGGCAACAGATATGCAACGCATGTCAGTTTACTATTTCAAATCCTTGTTCACACGTGATCCATCACTTAACAATGAGGCTATTGTTTCACTTATTCCTGAACTAGTGGATGAGGCAAGGAATATGCAGCTTTGCAAACCTTTCACAGATGATGAAATTGGTGATGCTCTATTTCAGATAGGCCCCATTAAAGCGCCAGGACCTGATGGATTTCTAGCGTGTTTTTTTCAACGTAATTGGGGTCTCATGAAAGTAGATGTGATTAATGCAGTTAAAGTTTTCTTTGAGACTGGAATTATGCCACAAGGTACAAATGACACTTCCATAGTGTTGATTCCTAAAGTTGATAACCCTATGGAGCTAAAGGACCGCCGCCCAATTGGGTTATGTAATGTCTTGTACAAGGTGGTTTCAAAATGCCTAGTCAATAGACTTCGGCCTATCCTTGGTGACATCATTTCTAAAAATCAAAGTGCATTTATCCCAGGGAGAATGATTACTGATAATGCACTCCTGGCTTTCGAGTGTTTACATTATATGGAACATGGTACATCGGCAAACTCTGATTTTTGTGCCTATAAGTTGGATCTTTCCAAAGCCTATGATAGAGTTGATTGGCCCTTTTTGGAGAACACAATGCATAAGATGGGGTTCTCTCACCGGTGGATACAATGGATTATGGCGTGTGTTACCATAGTGAGATATTAAGTCAAATTCAATGGGACCCTATTGGAAGCTTTTTCTTCGACAAGTGGGCTAAGACAGGGAGATCCCCTTTCTCCCTTCTTATTTCTTATCGTGGCTGATGGCCTCTCTTCTTTGTTGAAAAGGGAGGTGGAACAAAATAGTATATCACCTATTAAGGTATGTCGTGGAGCACCTGGTGTCTCTCACCTTATTTTTGCTGATGATACTTTGCTGTTTTTCCGTGCTTCGGAGGTTGAGGCTACACGGATTAAGCATACTATTGACGCTTTTGCAACGAGTACTGGACAACTTATCAACTCTGCAAAGTTCTCAATCAGTTTTAGTGCTAATGTACCGCAAGCGTCCTAGGAAGCAATTCGCAATATTTTGCATGTGGAACTTGAAACTTTCGAGGACAAGTACCTTGGGCTTCCTACTCCTGATGGTAGGATGCACAAGGGCAGATTTGATAAACTTCTTTGCCACCTAAGTAAACACCTCATCGCTTGGGGTGATAATCTTCTTGCACAAAGTGGTCGTGAGGTTTTAATCAAAGCCATAGCGCAAGCTATCCCTGCATACATTATGGGTGTCTTCGAATTGCTGGCCTCGGTTTGTGATAAATTAATAAAGATGATCCATAATTATTGGTGGGGTTTGGAGAAAGGTAAAAGAAAAATTCATTGGGTTAGTTGGAATAAAATGATCTGCCCCAAGAATCAAGGGGGTATGGGATTCAGGGATATGAGATTGTTTAACCAGGCGTTGCTCGCTCGCCAAGCTTGGAGATTACTTGCCTTTCCTGGCAGTTTATGTTCTCATGTTTTGAAGGCCAAATATTATCTGAGAGGTGATCTTATTGATATAGTGTTCACCGGTAACCCTTCATCAACTTGGACTGCTATTTCTTTTGGTCTTGATTTTTTGAAAAAAGGTTTGATATGGCGTGTTGGTGATGGAAAAAATATCAGAATTTGCCGTGATAGTTGGATACCCAGGATGTCAGTGAATTACTTGAAGATCAAGGTAATTGGAACACACAATTGGTGTGTGAGGCCTTCTATCCTATTGATGTAGAAGCTATTTTGAATATTAAACCTTCACATCAAGGCCGTGCAGATGTCATTGCATGGCAGCCTGAGCGTACTGGAATTTTCTCCGTACGTAGTGCCTATAAACTTGCTCTTGGCCATCATGTTGCTTAGTTCTCTTTTGGAACATCAAGTAATAATGATGAGAGTCAACTTTATTGGTCTAAAATTTGGAAATCCAAAGTACCGCCTAAAGTCAAGCATCTTGCCTAGAGGGCTGCTTCTGATGCCCTGGCGACAAAGGTTAACAAGAAGTGGCGAAACATGAAAGTTACTGTGTACTGCAAGTTACTGTGTACTGTGGCGACAAAGGTTAAATTACGAGTACACGCAGAACATAATTTAGCACCAAGAACCATGGAAAAAAACTAGTTACGAGGAAATAAAATATTGAACAAGAAGGGACAAAAGATTCCGATCGCAGAACAAATTACGATATCATGTGTAACACAAATTTAGCACCCGAGAATCATGGAATAAATTTTTAGTTCACAGACAACAACAAAATTGAAAAATAGGAACAAAACTTTACCGACCACGGAAATAATAACGAGCGCACATTGAACAAAAGTTTACATCTTGGGAACTAAAAGAATGGATAGTGTGGAACAAAAACTTTATTGGCCATGGAACAAATTACGAGTATACGCGAAGCACAAATTTAGCGCATGTGGATCATGGAACAAAACTTCAGTTCTAAGGCAAGAAATAAATGGAAAACAGTAACAAAACTTTACCGACCGTGGAACAAATTATGCGTGGAACAAAGTTTTACTTCTTGAGAACAGAAAAATGGATAAGGTGGAACAAAAACTTTATGGATAGGGTAATATACTACGAGTACACGTGGAACTCAAATTTAGCACTCGATGACCAAACCACATCTACATGAGGAACAAAACTATAGACTAACTAGAACCCCCCAAAAAAGTCAGAACTAGAAATAGGATAAGTTTAGCGCCCTTGAAGAATAAAACACAACTACCTAGGAAATAGGAAATTTTCGACTAATTGGAATATATGACGACTATATGCTCACTAAATCAAAACAATTGATTAAAACATTAAACCTACATGAAAAAATATTAATCCAGATGGAACAAAAAAAATAACTCACAGAACTCGTGCGAGTAGAAAACATTAAAAAAATGAAGAAAACATGAAAAGGAAACAAAAAAGAAAAGGAACTAAAAAAGGAAATAAAAAGAATGAGAAAATAAAACAGAAAAAATGTAAGAAAAAAGAAAAAAAAAGTACTACATAAGAAGAAAACATACTACCAATTGGTTGGTGGAGAAAAACACACACAGTCCGTGTTCTAAGCTGTCATTGCGGTGAAGAAATCAACAACGTGAATCGGTGACGTGACGCCCTGTGCCTGTTCACAGGGACAGAGCATCTCAGGTGTAGAAACTCTCGTGTAGGAACTAGGAAACGACAACGAATAGAAAGGCAAACAGAAGCAGTAAATGGGCCAGCCCACGTCGAAAAATCTCTCAGCGAAACTGGCGTAGGTAATGCCCGAGCGCTAGGGAGTCGTTTCCGCCACGAGCGGTTCCTTGGTAGGCTGGACCATGCCAAGCATTGGCAAAGTCCGCGAGAGTGCGACGTAGGAGAGGATGAGGAACAGTGATATCCACCAGACCACGAGATATTGAACGCTATGGCGAAAGAGCACGTCTACGAGAAGAGGTGTTAGACGAGGAACATGGTCGTTCAATGTGTGGGCAAACAGGGTGTTTGCCTGGGCGCGAGATTACGAGGGCCCAAATACTAAATTATACTATAGTTTATAGTAACCACTATATTGGTATCGAACCTTTATTCTAAATATTATTTAATATGAGAAAATAAAGCATAAATTTGCATGAGCCAATATCATAAATCGATTCAATAGGCGATAGTGACTTTAGTTAGGGTGCTAGTTCCTCTCAAACAGAAACTCGATAAAAGTTGTATTAAAAATATATGTTAACTAGATTATCATGTTCAATTTCATGCACAAACGATTACGAAGACATTTAACACGATTACTTTTTTGACGAGTCTCACGGAGAAACACCACCAATGATTCCACGAATGAGATTCTTTACGGAGAAGAGATGCTCTGGTTACAAAGATCACGTATTGACTGGCTGCGCGAGGGTAATGGCAATACGAAACATTTCCATCAGAAGGCTGTTTGGAGAGCTAGGAGAAATAAAATTGAAAAGTTGCTTGATGATAATGGTGTGGTCCAAACCATGGCAACAGATATGCAACGCATGTCAGTTTACTATTTCAAATCCTTGTTCACACGTGATCCATCTCTTAACAATGAGGCTATTGTTTCACTTATTCCTGAACTAGTGGATGAGGCAAGGAATATGCAGCTTTGCAAACCTTTCACAGATGATGAAATTGGTGATGCTCTATTTCAGATAGGCCCCATTAAAGCGCCAGGACCTGATGGATTTCTAGCCTGTTTTTTTCAACGTAATTGGGGTCTCATGAAAGTAGATGTGATTAATGCAGTTAAAGTTTTCTTTGAGACTGGAATTATGCCGCAAGGTACAAATGACACTTCCATAGTGTTGATTCCTAAAGTTGATAACCCTATGGAGCTAAAGGACTGCCGCCCAATTGGGTTATGTAATGTCTTGTACAAGGTGGTTTCAAAATGCCTAGTCAATAGACTTCGGCCTATCCTTGGTGACATCATTTCTAAAAATCAAAGTGCATTTATCCCAGGGAGAATGATTACTGATAATGCACTCCTGGCTTTCGAGTGTTTACATTATATGGAACATGGTACATCGGCAAACTCTGATTTTTGTGCCTATAAGTTGGATCTTTCCAAAGCCTATGATAGAGTTGATTGGCCCTTTTTGGAGAACACAATGCATAAGATGGGGTTCTCTCACCGGTGGATACAATGGATTATGGCGTGTGTTACCACAGTGAGATATTAAGTCAAATTCAATGGGACCCTATTGGAAGCTTTTTCTTCGACGCGTGGGCTAAGACAGGGAGATCCCCTTTCTCCCTTCTTATTTCTTATCGTGGCTGATGGCCTCTCTTCTTTGTTGAAAAGGGAGGTGGAACAAAATAGTATATCACCTATTAAGGTATGTCGTGGAGCACCTGGTGTCTCTCACCTTATTTTTGCTGATGATACTTTGCTGTTTTTCCGTGCTTCGGAGGTTGAGGCTACACGGATTAAGCATACTATTGACGCTTTTGCAACGAGTATTGGACAACTTATCAACTCTTCAAAGTTCTCAATCAGTTTTAGTGCTAATGTACCGCAAGCGTCCTAGGAAGCAATTCGCAATATTTTGCATGTGGAACTTGAAACTTTCGAGGACAAGTACCTTGGGCTTCCTACTCCTGATGGTAGGATGCACAAGGGCAGATTTGATAAACTTGTTTGCCACCTAAGTAAACACCTCATCGCTTGGGGTGATAATCTTCTTGCACAAAGTGGTCGTGAGGTTTTAATCAAAGCCATAGCGCAAGCTATCCCTGCATACATTATGGGTGTCTTCGAATTGCTGGCCTCGGTTTGTGATAAATTAATAAAGATGATCCATAATTATTGGTGGGGTTTGGAGAAAGGTAAAAGAAAAATTCATTGGGTTAGTTGGAATAAAATGATTTGCCCCAAGAATCAAGGGGGTATGGGATTCAGGGATATGAGATTGTTTAACCAGGCGTTGCTCGCTCGCCAAGCTTGGAGATTACTTGCCTTTCCTGGCAGTTTATGCTCTCATGTTTTGAAGGCCAAATATTATCTGAGAGGTGATCTTATTGATATAGTGTTCACCGGTAACCCTTCATCAACCTGGACTGCTATTTCTTTTGGTCTTGATTTTTTGAAAAAAGGTTTGATATGGCGTGTTGGTGATGGAAAAAATATCAGAATTTGCCGTGATAGTTGGATACCCAGGATTTCATACTGCAAAACCCTCACTGCGCGAGGCAACCGTCGTATTAAATGGGTCAGTGAACTACTTGATGATCAAGGTAATTGGAACACACAATTGGTGTGTGAGGTCTTCTATCCTATTGATGTAGAAGCTATTTTGAATATTAAACCTTCACATCAAGGCCGTGCAGATGTCATTGCATGGCAGCCTGAGCGTACTGGAATTTTCTCCGTACGTAGTGCCTATAAACTTGCTCTTGGCCATCATGTTGCTTAGTTCTCTTTTGGAACATCAAGTAATAATGATGAGAGTCAACTTTATTGGTCTAAAATTTGGAAATCCAAAGTACCGCCTAAAGTCAAGCATTTTGCCTAGAGGGCTGCTTCTGATGCCCTGGCGATAAAGGTTAACAAGAAGTGGCGAAACATGAAAGTTACTGTGTACTGCAAGTTATGTGGCCGAGAACCAGAGGACGTAATGCATGCACTATTCTACTACCCTCATGCCCGAGCTTTGTGGTCCTCGATGTGTGATATCTGGGAATTGCCTTCAGAATAATACCTACAGAAGCAACCATTCCTATGGTTCCTTTCTATCATCTTTGATCTACCTGATCAGCTTGTTGATGCTACACTCATTGTGGCTTGGAGGATTTGGTACTCACCCAACAAAGGTACTCATGATAAACCCTAGCCGTCGATTGGAGGTTCTAAACAATTTCTATACAGCTATCGGAAGACCCTGGAAATTATACAGTATACTCCTACTGATGCCTTCCTGAAGGGTAAGGCCCCGGTGATTAATTCTTTCAACCAATGCTGCCCTCTGACGAAAGCAAGGGAACCTCCTGATAAACCATGGTGTAAACCACCGGTGGGCTGGGTGAAGCTCACGGTGGATGGATCTTTCAAAGCTGCTGATAGTAACGGAGGAACGGGTATGATTCTATGAGATGAGCACGGTTCAATTATCTTCTTAGCATGTCGTTTCTTTCCTAGATGTGAAGAAGCCTTTGAAGTGGAGTTGTAGTCATGTCGTGAGGGTCTCCAATTGGCCCTCGCTCGTACAAATCTTCCGATCATCATCGATTCTGATTGTAGCCAGTTAGTCTCTGCTATCAATTCAAGTATTTTAGATAGATCTAGGCATATTCATATCATTTCTGAGATTAAAGTTTTAGCTAGTCAAGATATAATTTGCAAGTTTGTAAAAGTGGATCGAGGGCAGATTAGGGTGAGTCACTGTCTTGCAAATTTTGTAAGGATAGAGCGTCGTACTGTTACTTGGCTCGGTTCGGGTCCGGATATTGTTCTCCGGGAACTCGAATTAGAGGCGTCTGTAATTCCTACTGCTTAATAAAGATCCTTCTTACCCGCCAAAAAAAATACATGCACAAAATAGTTATTTAAGAAATTAACATGCGCTTTTGTAAATACACCTAGAAAAACCACCAAGGGCACGCAAGATGAATATATCAGTAATCAAATCGTATGCCTACAAAAATACTACCTTCATTCCAAAATAAGGTTAAACGAATTTTTATTTTATAGATATATACGAATCTAGACAAAGTCGAGACGCTCATTTTTAAACAAAGGTAGTAATATATATATATGATAATTGTTTGTTCGTCCATGATTGCTATATGGAGGATATTTCAATGCCACGTACAGTGTATGCACATGTTGTCAATTCATTGTTGATCCCAACTTGCAAACACATTTTTTGATTGTCTAGTTTATACTTGATGTCTACGCACTTCTATTTTTATAGACAGTTGTTGGTCCTCCAAGTGCAGAGGTTTGTAGAACAGCAGCAAGTTTCCCTGAAGTGTATCACCCAAGGTTTATCAAACTCAGGGAGGAAGTGGTCAAAGGTATCCCTCTCAAGCAACCCTGCAATCAAGATACAAGAAGTCTCTTGTGTCCCCAACACACCCAGTATACTTGTCAGGTGTATAGGTGCACTAGTTTGGCGAAGAGATAGTAAAATACAAGTAGTATGGATATAAGACAACGGTGCCAGAAAATAGCTTGATAGCGTGGAAGAGCTAAAGAAAAACTGAAATAAAGAGAGCAGCAAGCAAACATATAACAGATCTAGTTGCAAACGATGTTTCAATGTTTAGAAATAAGGCCTAGGGATCATACTTTCACTAGTGAACACTCTCATATAAATATCCTCTCTTCATGTTACTACTCTGAACTACTCTCCGGTTGGACACTCTAATCCATGGTAGGCTATAATAGCTCACCTCAAAGTCCGCTTTCCCCATCTAGATAATCCCACACTGTCACCTTGAGCACAACAAATACCACAATTTCATAGAAACATCTAACTCCAAATATAACTTATAACAAGTATTTGTAATCTCTAGCCTAAGTACCACCATGGTGTGCACGCTGTCACTTTCACACACATGGGGAGAGCAGAGATCTATTAAAGCACTTGAGTAGCAAGGTGATCTACTTGATTACAAAGCTCATGATCACAATATGATTACGCATAGAGAGAAAGAGATGAACACATAGCTACCGGTAGAACCCTTAGCCTCGAGAGAGAACTACTCCCTCCTCATCATGGGAATCAGCAACGACGATGGAGATGGCTCCAAGGGCACTTCCCTGTCCCGGCAGGGTGCCGGAACAGAGACTTTCTGTCCCCCGAATCTCCCCTTCGGTGGCGGTGGTACTGCAGAACTTTTCGTGGATTTCTGATTGACCCTCTAGGGTTTTTGCATCGGGAGGATTTTATAGGCGAAGAGGCAAGGTCGGTGGCCGGCCAGGGGGCCCACACCATGCCCTGGCGCAGCAGGGGGGACCCGCGCCTAGGGGTGGTGTGGCCACCCTGTGGCCCCCCTTCGTCTCTCCTTCTGGCTCCGTGAGTCTTCCGGGAAAATAATGACTTTGGGTTTTGTCCGGTCCAATTCCGAGAATATTGATTTTCTAACTTTTCTGGAACTAAAAACAGCAGAAAACAGGCAACTAGCACTGTGGCATCTTGTTAATAGGTTAGCTCAAAAAATGTATAAAAATACTCCAAAGTGTGGACAAAACATAAGAAAGTAGATATAAAACAAGCATGGAACATCAAAAATTATAGATACGTTAGCAACGTATCAATACTCTAGAAATTTTCATAATTATACTTGTCTAATGATATATCAGAACCACTACAGAGATATTAGTTATATACACTTTAGAGATATAGATCATGATATTTAATGTTATTGAAACATGTACATGAACACCAATTCATAGTCACAAATAAAAATGCATAAACTACCTAGATTGCGCAACTCTCAAAAATTAGTTTAAGGGGAACCTTTATTGCAAATGCATTTAAAATTTGGTTGAAGCAAATTTTGCACTGAAATACATTGCAACCGAAGACTTAGAACACTAGAACTAATGTTAAGAAACATTATTATGTGGTTAACTCTTCCATCTAAGTAACAAAAAATTGTACTCACTATATGACTATAATATGATTAAAATGAGGTTAAAAGTTTAAAAGTTTGGTATAAAATACTATGTAAGACAACACAATGTAGTTAAACAATGGATTCTAATCGCTTGTGGACTCAAAGGCAGCGCTGGATGTCAAAATGTAACTTAATCCAAGAGGAATATAGAGAAGTGATACAACTATCATGGAGGCTAGGTACCTTAGAATTAACAACACCAGATATGCAATGTTAATAGGAGATAGTGGGTGGAAAAAAACATTGTCAGTAATCTTAATAGAGTGCATCGTCCCATTAGAGATTAAATCAAGGAGCGGGATGGCAGAAAGGATTTTTTCCACAAGGTGATTGACGAAAGAAAGCTAGTTGTCACCTAGTTTTGCTTGGAAACAAATTTTCGATAATTTATCGTACACGAGTGCAATGAAAATGGTTGATTTGGTGGTTGATACATCGCGTTGGTTTCTTGATCTCTAGTTGAGCCTATTTTGCTCAGAAGACAAAATACATTAGAGATTGTTGCGATTGGTTGCCCCAGAACATAATTGAGTGAATAATTCAACTAAGCATGAGTAAGTGACGGATCTACGAGACCATGATGATGATTATGATGGTAGCTTTAAGACTCCATAAAATGCTCCAAAGTACCACCTCTCCCATGTCTATATTGTCACCTTTAATTAGTTAAGACAGAAGGTAACCTTCGTAGCCGTCGACATTTTCCTCCTCGGTTGGTTCAGTTGCAGATGAATTCTTTGTACACCTTGGTGAACCCTAGAAAAACAAATATCGACGTCCTTAATTTTTAGTAAAACTACTCCATCATTTGAACGAATGCCCAGAGCTAGTCTAGCTAGGAATAACATAATTTGAAACAATAGGAAAGTCCGAAAAGGAGACAACCATAAAGGACAAACAATTTTGAGGACGGTCTTGTTGACATCTCCTAATTTCTAGATGCTGGCTCCTCGTTGCCTTTGCCATCGAGTCATCAACGCATAATGGTGCATTTTTGCCCATTTGTAGTGATAAAAAAGTATGACATACTAGGTATGTCACTCTCGCTACACCCCGCATATAATATGTAGGTGTGTAGCATATGATTCGTCTATTTCTTGGAGTAGGGAAAACGAATCCAAACTTTCTATTTAGGAATAGGTATACCATACAAGTCAGAGCACCACCCTGTCAAAGCGGAAGCTGCTGGTTTAGAGCTCCGTCAGTTCTGAACTAGGGTTTAATGAATGGATAAATTCATGAAGTCGAACCGTCCAAAGTATGGCCATGCCTAGACCTATGACAAAGCGGAGTGGCCTAAAACACAACCAACAAAACTAGAAGGTTGGGTTGCCTTTGTCAGCCCTTTCACAATAGAGGGTCTTTTAGCACGTTATCGTAGAAGAAATAAATGTTTAAGACACAACCTCTTCAATGGATTATCTTTTAAGTGTTATCTCTTTATTTAATGATCTTGGTGATATGTAGTCATGTTTGATGGGTTCATAGCATGGAAAACAAAAAAATTCTACCGCAAGAACAAACAAAACCCAGATCTAATCTAGATAAAAGCCAAGATCTAATCTATTAGACATGTGCAACGAGATAGATCTGTACTAACCCTCGTAGATCCGAAAGCGTTACGAGATTTAGATCTTGGGGTTGATGTAGTCGATCACTTGCCGATCTCAAGATCGTGTCGACGATCCTTCCGGCGCCGCGTTACGGCAGCGCTTCTGCAGTCGGTCACACGTGCGGAGTCGAAGTAGACCTTCCTCTCCTCGTTCCAGCGAGCAGCAGAGGTAGTAGATCTTCTCCACGGAATCCCAGCAGCACGACGGTGTGGTGGTGGTGGTGGAGTAGAGAATTCTGCAGGGCTTCGCCTAAGCCGGAGCAGAGCGAAGGAGGAGGAGAGAGGCGGCGGCTAGGGTTTGTTATGGGAGAGAGATAGGGTGTGGCGCCCCCTCCCCTCTATTTAAAGGAGGGAGGCGCCATGGGAGGGGGAGTCCTAGTAGGACTCCCCTCCCTCCTTGGCCGGCGGATTGGGAGGGGGGAGGAATCCTCCTCCCCCACGAATCCGTGTCTTGCCCTACAAGGATTCCTTGATCCTTTCTTGGTTTTCAAGCAAACTCCAAGAAATCTTCTAGAACCTTCCGGAACATTCCAAAACCTTCTAGAATCCCCATACAAATACTCCGGAACATTTCCTAACTTAGAAAATGATCCCCAATATATGAATCTTATTCTTCGGACAATTCCGGATCTCCTCGTGATGTCTCGGATCCAATCCGAGACTCCGAACAACATTCTGTCTCCAACGCACATTCCGTATCTACTTAAAACAACTTCGAACCTTAAGTGTGTCACCCTACGGTTCGTGAATATGCAGACATGATGAAGACACCTCTCCGATCAATAACCATTAGCGGGATCTGGAGATCCATAACGGCTCCCACATACTCAACGATGACTTCGTGATCGATAGAACCATTAACATACGAAACCAATTCCCTTTGTCACGCGATATTCTACTTATCCGAGGTTTGATCGTCGGTATCTCCATACCTAGTTCTAGCTCGTTACTGATAATTACTCTTTACTCGTTCCATGTTATGTCATCCCTTGTGACCCAGTCACATGCTTGCAAGCTAAGTAGATGACATTCCACCGAGAGGGCCCAGAGCATATCTATCTGTCATATGGATGGACAAATCCCAATCTTGGTCCATGCGCTTCAACACATACTTTCAGAATACCCAATGTCACCTTTATAACCACCCAGTTACGAAGCGGCGTTTGATGTCATCAAAGTACCCATTCGGTGATGGTGATTAACATAACCTCATGGTCGAAGGATTAGGTTACTATGCATTTGAAAAGCTTGTAGCAAAACGAACTTAATGACTTGATCTTATGCTATGCTTACTATGGGTGTGTGTCCATCACATCATTCTCCTAATGATATGATCATGTTATTAACGACATCCAATGTCCATGATCAGAAAATCATGATCATCCATTAATCAACAAGCTAGTTTAACAAGAGGCTTACTAGGGACTCTTTTATGTTTACAAAACACACAAGTATTAATGTTTCCGGTTAATACAATTATAGCGTGGGATGTAAACATTTATCATAAACATAAAGATATAATAATAACCACTTTATTATTGCCTCTTGGGCATATCTCCAACAGTCTCCCACTTGCACTAGAGTCAATAATCTAGTTAAAAATTTGTGCATTCAACACCTATGGCTTTCTGGTGTTGTATAGACACTATTGCTAGTGGTAAACATAATCTTCGGATCTGACACTTCCAGGTCCGTGTGTATTTGCATGTCCTTGCGTTTCTACGCATTACTCATTCTCCAATGAGATGGCATTGTATATATTTGGTCCTTTGGTGAGACCTTTAGTTCCTTGGAATTAAATCATGTTGATATAATTGTCATACAATGTATCTTCATAGTATTATCCCGCTATGAACCACACCTAGTTTGATAACAAACTACTTGACGCAAATGTCCTCATTTGCTGCTACAATAGCAGTCATATACTTAGCCTTTTGTTGTAGTATCTGTCATAATGTTTTAACTTTGGTACTCAACCAAATCCGTTATGGAACTTCCTTTCCATTACATTGTGCCACCCATAGTTTAAATTGAGATAAACTTAATTTGTGACAAAAACTAGTATCAATGCAACAATTTATAATGAACTATTTGTCACCACTATATAAATAATATATTCTTAGTTCTTCCAAAGATCATAGGAATATCCCTACTATTGTCCAATGATCATCTTATGAGTCATTCTGGTATATGCTCATAACATTTAGAGCATATGACATATCTGGATGTGTACATCTCAAAGAATGATTGATCAAAATATTCTTGTGATTTCACCAAGTGTCAAAACACTTGAATCTCGTGTCAACACACTTGAATCTTGATTCAGTCATTTCCGTGCGTCAAGAACCTTTCTTGTTGTTTCCATATTGAACTTATTCAACATCTTATCTATGTACATTTGGCAAAACCATATTAGCGCCTCAATCTATCCATATAGACATTGATGCCTAATTCTTGGGTTATGCCTAAGTCTTTCATCGAAATGAAATTCTTAACATGTGTCAATAAAAGATACATCATTTCTAATCAACGATATGTCTTTCACATAATGTATTAGAAATATGTCTTAGCGCTCCCACTTAATTTCTTGCAAAATGCAAGCATCTTCATCGTCTCTGATGAAATTAAACCTTTTAACGGTTTCATCACGGTGAAGATTCCAACTCCACGATGCTCACTTCAACCATTGAAGTTTTGCATACTCTTTTAGCATCCTTTGAATTAACAAAACCCTTTGGATCGTGTCATGTACACGTCCTAGGTAACCATTCTATTAGAAGAACTTGTTTTGTTTGTTTAACTACCATATACCAAAATATATGTAGTGTTTGCTACATTAATCCGTCCAGACTAAATATCGCTATGAAAGATGAAATCTTATCATAGTCAATTCCTTGAACATTGTCGTAAACTCTTTCGACATGTCAACTATTTCATAGATGTGAAACATCCATGTCTATTTCTTTATAGATCCATATACGACTGTAAGGTCTTACACCTTTCCAGAGGGTCTTTCAAACTCAAAGCTTGATTTCTCGTGTATGGAATTATCACGGATTTTATGGCTTCAAGCCACTTAACGAAGTCAGGGCCCATCATTGATTATGTGCATGTAGTCGGTTCATCATTGTCAAACAACAATGATTTAACTCTCAAATCTTGGCATTTGATTACTTACCCAACCTACTTGGTTCAATAGGAACTTAGATCTCCGTGACCACAACCTTTGAGGCACGTGAGCCATGAGCATTGTTGCTGCCTTCGGGACACTTACCGATGCTGCGCAACCCAGCACATATTAGCCAAGGTTCAACAACCTTGTCAAAGTTCTATTGTCCTCCCACTTGACTTTTCACCAAAAATTTCTTCTTAAGAAACTTGACATTCTAAGTGACAAACACTTTTGTCTTCAGTGTTATGGAGGAATACCCAATGGTTATTCGAAATAACCTACAAAGACATGCTCATCTGACTTTGGTTGTAAACACTTTACTTATGCCTAGCATACCAAAAATTTAAGAAAGGACAACCTGGGTTTTATCCCAAACCATGACTTATATGGTGTCATTTCAACGGATCACGATGGAGCTCTTTTCAGTGTAAAAGCGGTAGTCACTAAAGCTTTAATCTTTTAAAATATAATGGCAGTTTTATAACTGACACCTTTGATCTTACCATGTCAAACAAGGTTTCATTACATATCTTGAACACTCCATACTCCTATGGTGTTTTTGGGAAATGCAAATCCATGGAACGATTCCTCAAATCTTAGGTGTTTTGCTAAACTTGTAACTCAAACATCTTTCTTTATGATCCAATCATAAACTTTTTATTTTCTTGTTACAATGATTTTCCACTTCATCTTGAAAGTCTTTGAACATTTTCAAATTTTTCATACTTCTTCCTTATTGAGTAAGTATATACATATACTCACTCAAATCTTCGGAGAAAGCATATGAAGTTGAAATCCATCGCCCACGACTACACATAATGGACTATATACATCAATATGTACAAATTCCAATCAGTTAGTCGTCCGTTCCTCTTTTGGCCTACGAACGGAGTTTTAATTATCTCCAGGAAAGTATCACAAGCGTCATTTGATCAAAATCAAAGACTCCAAAAATCCATCAACATGGAGTTTCTTCATGTATCCCTAATATAATTTAAACGGTGATGTCACTTCGCAAGTGATCTTTCAATCATTTGTCTTGCGACATTTTAGCATTTGTTTTATGGTCGTTATTTCTCCAACCAGACTTGTATATCATCCATCTATTATGGAATACGGTAATTATTTGAACAACCTTTTGTCGTCATAATACCTGATCAAAATAACAATTATTGAAACAAATCTTGAAGATAAGCATTGATGTTAACGAGCAACACAACAACCCTTTGTTTGTTTTCGATGAACATCATCACATATTCTCTTACTAGTTACTTAGGCCATTGTAGTTCATGAATTGTGTTGTCCTGTATGACACTTCATACCAACCAATTCGGTATCCAATACTGCAGAACCACATTGTTTAACAACCAAGGAATACAGCCATAACATGTATCTTCTATATACCTAAGTTGGACATCTCCAATCTGCCAAATATTTTATAGATTCTCTTTCAACAATTCCTTTTCTTTTAAAAGAATCTATCAACATCAATAGTGGTGTCATTCACATGACACATAGTACAAAGTGTGTATAGTCAAATACTAATACCTTTGAACTTGCACTTTGAAGTGGATCACCTTCATCAAATGTTTGGCAATCTTTCAAAATTCCATTATTTAGTAATCTTTTAGTGTAGTAAACATTTTACTTACATCTTCTATTCATCCTTATCATGACAACTTTCATGATCAAGCTGCTATAGCTTATAAAGGTGAATTGCGAGTATAATATTTCTTTTCCAAAACCTTTTTGGAGGATTAGGACGACTAGCGTCTCCAACCTTCACAAATTCTCATCAAATATGAGGACATATACTCTATCATGTTGTAACCAATACATTGTTTTAGATATCGCAATACCTTTGACATATGATAGTTTCTGAAACATTGCTTTCAGCTCTTAGATAAACTTGATATTAAAAACAATCTTTTGAGTATCAAGAATCATGGAGGCAAACATGATACATTAGATACTAACACTGGAATTGTTACTCTTGATTTAATACTGTTTATTAAACTTCACAGAGTAAACGGAGTTTGCTGAAAGTTTGCAATATGACTTTTAAACTTTATATTGACACTCAAAACAATACGATACCAGTTCGTAAAGCAAATATCCAGAATTTCTATAGTTCCACTATCTCAACTATAACTAAGCGTAAGGTGGTGAACGGATGCCAATAACTACAACAAACTATGCAAATTCACTTTGATTGTGTTTATGATAAATTGAGTTTGACTAATCCAAATTACAAATAAACTCCCACTCAAAACAACATCCCTCCAGTTGTTTTAGTGATTACACGAACCAAATCCACTACACCAAGTCTGATCATCACGTGAGATGATGTAGCTTCAAAGGCGAACAATCAACATGTTCATCATATCATCCATATGACTCATGCTTCACCTTTCGGTATTCCGTGTTCCGAGACCATGTTTGTACATGCTAGGCTCGTCAAGGTTAACCTTAGTATCCGCATGTGCAAATATGGCTTGCACCCATTGTATGCACACGTAGAATCTATCACATCCGATTATCATGAAATGCTTCGAAACGACGAGTCTTAGCAACGGTGCCTACTAAGGACGAACACTTTATTACTTGATATTTAGTGAGAGGGGTCATCTTATAATGCTACCGTCACGATCTAAGCAATACAAGATGCATAAAGGATTAACATCACAGGCAATTCATAATTAGTGTGATATAATATGGCCCTTTCTTCTTATGCCTTTGATCTCCATCTCCAAAGCACGGACATGATATCCATCATCACCAGCATTGCGTCAAGGTCAGTGGCGCCGCTTCATGGTTGTCCATCATCACCAGCAACTATTACAACTATTTGGAATAAAGCTATTACAAGATGAATAGACACGCAGGTCTTAACAGAATTAAAGACAACCATTAGGCTCCTGTCGGTTGCCATATTACAACAAGGATCATTGCATACATCAAATATAATCACAATCACATGATGGCCATATCACATCACAAAACCCCTGCAAAAACAAGTTAGACGCCTCTAATTTTCTTTGCATGTTTTACGTGGTTTGGGGCTTTTGAATAAGAACGGATCTTACCTACGAAACTGAACCACAACGTTGATACAAGTGCTATCAAGTGCAAAGTGTAGATTGGATCTATATTATGATGGGAGAGACAGACACCCGCAAAGCCACTTGTGCAATACGAGTTGCACGTCAACTTTGGAGCAAGTCTCATGTGCGATGACATGTAAGATTAGCCCGAGCCGCTTCATCCCACCATACCGCAAGATGCAAAGTACACAAAGCAAAAGACGGCACGAGCACCAACGCCCATAAAACCATTGTGTTCTACTCGTGCAACAGATCTACGCATAGACACGGCTCTGATACCACTGATGGGTTCGTAGCATGGAAAACAAAAAATTTCTACCGCAAGAACGAACAAAACCCAGATCTAATCTAGATAAAAGCCAAGATCTAATCTATTAGACATGTGCAACGAGATAGATCTGTACTAACCCTCGTAGATCCGAAAGCGTTACGAGATTTAGATCTCGGGGTTGATGTAGTCGATCACTTGCCGATCTCAAGATCGTGTGGACGATTCTTTCGGCGCCGCGTTACGGCAGCGCTTCCGCAGTCGGTCACACGTGCGGAGTCGAAGCAGACCTTCCTCTCCTTGTTCCAGCGAGCAGCAGAGGTAGTAGATCTTCTCCACGGAATCCCAGCAGCACGACGGTGTGGTGGTGGTGGTGGAGTAGAGAATTCTACAGGGCTTCGCCTAAGCCGGAGCAGAGCGAAGGAGGAGGAGAGAGGCGGCGGCTAGGGTTTGTTATGGGAGAGAGCTAGGGTGTGGCGCCCCCTCCCTCCTTGGCCGGCGGATTGGGAGGGGGGAGGAATCCTCCTCCCCCACGAATCCGTGTCTTGCCCTACAAGGATTCCTTGATCCTTTCTTGGTTTTCAAGCAAACTTCAAGAAATCTTCTAGAACCTTCCGGAACATTCCGAAACCTTCTAGAATCCCCATACAAATACTCCGGAACATTTCCTAACTTAGAAAATGATCCCCAATATATGAATCTTATTCTCCGGACAATTCCGGATCTCCTCGTGATGTCCCGGATCCAATCCGAGACTCCGAACAACATTCTGTCTCCAACGCACATTCCATATCTACTTAAAACAACTTCGAACCTTAAGTGTGTCACCCTACGGTTCGTGAATATGCAGACATGATGAAGACACCTCTCCGATCAATAACCATCAGCGGGATCTGGAGATCCATAATGGCTCCCACATACTCAACGATGACTTCGTGATCGATAGAACCATTAACATACGAAACCAATTCCCTTTGTCACGCGATATTCTACTTATCCGAGGTTTGATCGTCGGTATCTCCATACCTAGTTCTACCTCGTTACTGATAAGTACTCTTTACTCGTTCCATGTTATGTCATCCCTTGTGACCCAGTCACATGCTTGCAAGCTAAGTAGATGACATTCCACCGAGAGGGCCCAGAGCATATCTATCTGTCATATGGATGGACAAATCCCAATCTTGGTCCATGCGCTTCAACACATACTTTCAGAATACCCAATGTCACCTTTATAACCACCCAGTTACGAAGCGGCGTTTGATGTCATCAAAGTACCCATCCGGTGATGGTGATTAACATAACCTCATGGTCGAAGGATTAGGTTACTATGCATTTGAAAAGCTTGTAGCAAAACGAACTTAATGACTTGATCTTATGCTATGCTTACTATGGGTGTGTGTCCATCACATCATTCTCCTAATGATATGATCTTGTTATTAACGACATCCAATGTCCATGATCAGGAAACCATGATCATCCATTAATCAACAAGCTAGTTTAACAAGAGGCTTACTAGGGACTCTTTTATGTTTACAAAACACACAAGTATTAATATTTCCGGTTAATACAATTATAGCATGGGATATAAACATTTATCATAAACATAAAGATATAATAATAACCACTTTATTATTGCCTCTTGGGCATATCTCCAACAATGTTGTTGGGCTAACTATTCATTTTTTGCGTACCGCTCCATACAAGGGTTGTATCTTGGATACAACACCATTCTCTCTTTTTATTAACTATCGTGTCACATAGGCATTTTGCTTATGATACCATGCTAACAAACTACCATCGCGAAAGGCTTTTTTTGACATCTACCGGGTTCATCAGCAAATCTTATTTGTCGCCTTAAGGGGCAACCAGCAAAGCCAACACTTGAACGAGTCAATAGTTGGCCGGTCCAACAATGATTTTTTATTTTATTCATTCATTTCCTTTTCTTCATAATATATTTCTCTCTCTTTTTCAATTTTCTCTTTTGTTTTGGTTGTTTTAGACTATTTTACTTTTCTTTTCGTCTTTCATTCTTCCATTCCTCTTTTTATTTCTCAACAAATACATGAACACTTATTTGTAGTACACGAACCTTTTTTTCTTATTTTGTTCGTTTCCATATATGTAGTAGATAGAATATTGTTTCTTGAGCTAACATATTTTGAACATGTAACAATATTTTTATCACTAACTTGATTTTGCAATACATTTTCTGAAAATGTAAAACTTTGAAATCTAGAGGCGGAATCTTGCCCACTTAAAAAAATGGCTAATAGGCTTGCTAGGTTCACCTCCTGTAGCTCAGATCGCCATGGTAAGGTGGAATAAGTAGCCCTGAACCGGGAATCATCGGGCGGCGCGGCCCATCCAGGCTTAGCACACCGTAAGCTCGCGAGCAACTCGTTATAAGCTGTGAACATGAACATATATATATATAAGAAATACTAGTAATCTCATACTTATTCAGAATTAGAACAATATAATAGTCCTTTCATAATTCCACAAAGTCAGGATGAATTGGCAGGTCTACGTCATTACACGTGAAAGAAAACATTAGCAGTTTTTGACACCCATATATAAAAAAATTGCAAACTCCGTATTTAAATGAGGAGAGTAGCTTATTTTTGCTCATTTAGAGTTGTATAATTCCGGCCCTACCCAAAAGAACCGACCACCCTACTTTAGAGATGTCCGGATTAATTAAGCTGCGCAGTGGATTAGTCGCTCATCATTCAGAAAATGATTGCCAAAAAAAAAAATGCACCCTTGTGTGCTCCTATACGTGCATAGGAAGCACGAACTCCCTTTTCAGACTCGATCACTGCCAAAAGGCACTTTCCCGCCGTAGGCCGGCGATTCCTTTATGCGCGAGCCAGCTTTCCAAGCTGCATGATATAGTCCTACATTTCTATTCGAGCTCAAATTAAATTAAAATCAGATCCGGCTGGCGTGCTGCGACTTTTGCTTTGAAAGATATACAGTATAAAAATGCTCGCTCCAAAACTTTTGAAAACGTAGCTACCGCATTAGCGTAACACACTGGGCCTAACTTGATTAAATTAAGCAGCCTCGCTCGGTCTCGCGTGCGTCAAACCCAAGTGGAGACCGTGATGTGCTACCGTCAACGCGCCAAGTGTACGTAGGTCGCGTTTGTATTTCTCAACCCATTAATTAACGGCCATTTTACACGTGATCGATATACACCGACCAAATTCTGGCAGAATTAATGTGTACTAGGTTTTGGGGAACAAGTTAGTTTCCTTGATTCTTCCGAAGCAACTTGAGATACTTTTTTTTTTTTGAGAGAGAAGCAACTTGAGATACCTGACTACACACAATGACACGAGTGCATGCGACGTCTCTGTCAGAAATAAAGCTTATATACCTGTCACCGATATACATGCACATTTCCATGATGCATTTCTTCTCGTCAAGTCAAAGATACCATTCGCCAATACGTGTACTAGGTATCTGCTCTGCCAGCATCCGGTTGGATAATTGCATGGCGCTGGTCTGGGTCTTTGGTCGGTGGATATTGTTAATACTAGGTGCAGGAGTACCGGCCGGCCTGCAGACTTTGTTGGTTCGGTAGACGATGAACAGCCTACCAGTTCTGCGTAGTGTTCTTCAAGGGAACTCCAGCTCACACACGCACGGCAGCAGGAATGCAGTTGTGAAAATTGACATTGGGCGAGTCGTCCGGGAACGAACGACATTGTCATCCATCCATGCAGGCTCCCTTGCTTCGAGAGAATCTGGCCAAATGTCTGTCTCAACTTGAACATAAAAAGCAGGTCCCTAGAAAATGGGAAGGACCGAGTAGGTATGTGTTACTGCTCGGCAACTGGTACTAATGCGTGCACGTGAGCTCTAGTTAGGTTCTGTCCTGTGGGTGTACCACACGGCCCTCGATCGTTGCACGCATGCTTCCCATCATGGTCTAGTCTTGGTGCGATCCATCGATGAATAAACTAACTATAATCACAGCCTTCCTTACTCAGCCGGCAATCAGACATGCATGTGTACTCCCTCCGTTCCATATTAAATGTATTTTGATCATGGAATAGAGATACCGTCGACATCCTACTCATCGGGAGTGATTCTGCCATGCGCTCTTTCCTACCGCTAGCTCTTGCTGTCTGGACAGTCATGCTCGTTCTCCTTGCCAGCAGAGTCACTCTCCGTCCACTTAGACTGGCCGCCCCATAGTTGGGCTAAGTTCGTGTGCCACTCGTAGTTGCGTGCAGCGATGGCGCCAAGTCCCTCCTCTCCTAGGTGTCGTAAGGAGTTCATCATCTGGACTCTCTCTTTTAGTCCTAGGTTGCCTTGATGCGCATGGAGCTCCTTCAGCTGGTTGTTATCCAAGTCAAGGACGCGTCTCGCACCCTTCGTGAAGAGGTGGTAGCACTCAATTTGTTGTTGGCAGTGCTGGTGATTCTCTGAAATCGACGGAGGCATGTACATCTGGTGGCCTGGGGCTCGCCCGTTCGCAGGAAGGCTTCGTTTACGCTTGATCCCACTTGGCAGAAGTCGTCAGTGGTTGACGAAGAATATCTCTATGGTCGTTTCTCCCCTCGTGGCAGTCCCTGCATGTCGCCACACCCTGATGTGTTGGTTGCCTCTCAGGGCAAGGGCATGGACGTGATCTTGACCCCGATGCTACAGATCACACAAGAGCTTCCTGAGTTGTGCAGGATTCTTCTGTGGTGCTTCCATCGGAGCTGCGCCCATTTGAGGCATTGGTGGTGGCCACGACGCCCTCGCCACCGCAATCACCTGCCTCTGTGAAAAGTGGAGAAGTGTCGGCACATAGCTCTAAGGCTCTTTATGCTAAAGAGTTTTGCGGCTTGCTCGCCAGTTTAGATGCGGCTAGCGCTAGATATGACAAGGACATTGCTTGCTAGTTAGCGGGGTAGGCTTCGGGGGACATAATCAGAAAAAGGTGGAGAAGTCTCTCAGAACTCTTAGGAATAAAACAAGGAAGAGGGGCATAGGAAGAAAAGTTTTGGCAGCCGGTTGATTAATTGACCTTTTTGATCGTCCGTTTAGTGGGTTTTCTTTGTGGCGTGGTGATCTAGGTGTGCTCAGTCCGTGGTTGTAGTAGGTTGACAGTACTTGTTGGTTTAGAGGTTGTATGTTTTAGGTGTTGTTCTCTTGTGTTTTTTGTTATAACAGGTTTTCATTAATTAACAGGACAATTCTCCTTTTCTTAATTAATAGAGTGAGGCAATGCATTTTACCCTGTTTCATAATGAAACACTACAGGAAAGGAGGCAAGCGCCGATGGCCCTCTCCCGGCGTAGACCCTGATTGTCGTTGGCGTAGGCTACGCCGACGGCCATCGTCGGTGTATTGCCCCGTAGTCGTAGCCCCTCTTGGTGTCGGCGTAGGAAAACCGTCGACGTAGGCTAGATGGGCCCTACCTAGATGGCTAACGGCTGTTTGGCTACGCCGACGGCATTTTTTTCAAAAAGAACCATGTTTTTTCAAAAAATATTTCGATTTTTTTCTAACTTTTTTGAAGTGTTTAACTCATTAACCTCGAGTCAAATTGTACTCGTGGTCAAACATCCCAATTGGTCACCCATCCTAACATTACTCCAGCCCCAGCACATTTAACCTCTCTGTTCCTTTCGGATGAGCTTCTAAAAAAATAGATCTTGTTATTAATACTATCATATCAATCCTATTAACCATTAGACCATGATGTTATATATCTTTATTTCTTTTACATTTCAAACAATTATTTAAGTACACAACAATGAATAAGTAATAATAATCTTGAATTCAAATAAAAATGAAATAAATTTTATTTATTTTGCCTTTTTTATTTAATATTAAATAATTTATATCTACAAATCCGTAAATCGTAATTCGACAAATAATATATCCAAATCGATCATAAAAATAAGAGGAGTTCAAATATGACATCTCTATCATCTTTTTAATCATGTATCATATCTTCTTAACATTGGACCAACCGAAACTATGTTAGGATTCACGAAACACCCGTTTTTGGCACTCGGATAAATAGCTTTTTAGTGCGATGAAAAGGAAAACTTGAAGTGGATCTCTAATGAAATAGCATATTGTGAACCTAAAAATTATTTTTCCAAAAAAATATGAGCATTAGATCATGTACATGTAGTTCAAATATGACCCACTTCCTACCGATTCGACATGAATTTATCTTTTTCATGAGGGGGTGGTCAAAAAGGTTTAAGATACCCCGGTTGAGACATTCTCCATGTAAGATGGTCTAGTATTTCTGAAAAATAGGATGGTACCATTTTGAAACTTTTATTTGGTGCTCCTTCACAAAACACCCTATTTTTGGCACTTGGCAAATAGAAAATTGCTTTTTGGTGCGCCGAAAAGGAAAAACTTTCTCCTGCAACATTCTTCGCCATCCCAAGATGCACATGTGTGCATAATATGGACATATTATCACAAACTATGTCGCGATTCTAGCCATAACATTGGTCGTTTTGCCTAAAAGCCATGAAACCTCGAACATGATAGCTCATTTCCGTGAAGGTTTTTTTGAGATGCAATCAATATACCAAGTTTGTTATTTTTCCGTATAAATATTTCACATAGTATGACACCACGCGCAGATTTTATATTGTTTGGATCGTTTTTAAATTTCTTATGCCCGTTTCAAACTATGGTCAAAACGACAGGCATGTAGATTCTTAACTCGGGGATGAGTCTTGCTAAAATTGCAGTTCATCTATAATAAAATAGCATATTGTGAACCTAAAAATGATTTTTCCAAAAAATTATAAGCATCGGTTCATGTACCTATAGTTCAAATCTTACCTACTTTCTACCGATTCGACAGAAATTTGTATTTTTTATGATGGATGGACGGAAAGGTTTAAGATAGCCCGATTGGGACATTATCCATGCAATGTGACCTAGTATTTTTGAAAAATTGGATGGTACCATTTTGAAACTTTCATTTGGTGGTTGCTTCACAAAATACCCAATTTTTTACACTTAGAAAATGGAAAATGGTTTTTTGTGCGACGAAAAGTAAAACTTCCTCCTACAACATTGTTCACCATCCTATAATGCACATATGTGCATAATATGGGGACATTATCACAAACTATACTACGATTCTAACCATAACATTGGTCGTTTGGCATGAAAGCAATGAAACCTCGAACATGATAGCTCATTTCTGTGAAGGTTTATTTTAAGATGCAATCAATATACCAGGTTTGTTATTTTTCCTTGTAAATATGTCATACAATATGACACCACGTAAATATTTTACATTGTTCAGGTTCTTTTTGAATTTTTTATGCCCGTTTCAAACTATGGTCAAAACAGCAGGCATGAAGAATTTTAGCTCGGGGCTGAGGCTCGCTAAACTTGTAGTGCATCTCTAATTAAATAGCATATTGTGAACCTAAAAATGATTTTTTTAAAAAAAATCATAAGCATCATATCATGTACATGTAGTTCAAATCTAACTCACTTCCTACCGAATCAACATAATTGTTTTTCACGAGGGCTGGACTGAAAGGTTTAAGATAGCCCGGTTGGAACATTGTCTATACAAGTTGGCCTAGTATTTTTTAAAAATAGGGTGGTACCATTTTGAAACTTTCATTTGGTGGTTGCTTAACAAAACATCTTGTTTTTTACACTTGGAAAATAGAAAATGGCTTTTTGGTGTGACGAAAAGTAAAACTTGCTCCTACAACATTGTTCATCATCCCATGATGCACATGTGTGCATAATATAGGCACATTATCACAAATTATGCCGCGATTCTAGCCATAACATTGGTCGTTTGGCCTGAAAGCCATTAAACCTTGAACATGATAGCACATTTTTATGAAGTTTTTTAGATGCAATCAATATACCAAGTTTGTTATTTTTCTTTGTAAATATGTAACATAATATGACACCACGCCAAGATTTTACATAGTTTGGATCTTTTTGAATTTTTTATGGTCGTTTCAAACTATGGTCAAAACGACGGGCATTAAGATTCTTAGCTCGGGGCTGAGCCTTCTAAACTTGTAGTGCATCTCTAATGAAATAGTATATTGTGAACCTAAAAATAATTTTTCCAAAAATTATAAGCATCAGATCATGTACCTCTAGTTCAAATCTGACCCACTTCTTACTGATTCAGCAGGAATTTGTTTTTTTTCACGAGGGGTGAATGGAAAGGTTTAAGATAATCCGGTTGGGACATTGTCCATGCAAGTTGGCCTAGTATTTTTTTTAAAATTGGGTGGTAAAATTTTGAAACTTTCGTTTGGTGGTTGCTTCATAAAATACCCCGTTTTGACACTTAAAAAAATGAAAAATGGCTTTTTAGTGCGACAAAAAGGAAAACTTCCTCCTGGAACATCGTTCACCATTCCATTATGCACATGTGTGCATAATATAAACATATTATCACAAATTATGTCACAATTCTAGCCATAACATTGGTCGTTTGGCCTGAAAGACATGAAATCTCGAACATGATAGCTCATTTCTGTGAGGGTTTTTTGAGATGGAATCAATATACCAAGTTTGTAATTTTTCCTTGTAAATATGTCACAGAATATCACCATGCGAAGATTTTATATTATTTGGATCGTTTTTAAATTTTTCTGCCCGTGTTAAACTATGGTCAAAACGGTGGGCATGAAGATTCTTAGCTCGGAGCTGAGCCTCGCTAAACTTGCATTGCATCTCAGATGAAATAGCATATTGTAAACCTAAAAATAATTTTTTTGGAAAAATTGTAAGCATCAGATCATGTAGCTCTAGTTCAAATCTGACACACTTCCTCCCGATTCGGTAGAAATTTGTTTTTTTCACGATGGATAGATGGAAAGGTTTAAGATAGCCCAGTTGAGACATTGTCCATGCAAGTTGGCCTAGTATTTTTGAAAAATAGGGTGGTACCATCTTGAAACCTTTATTTGGTGGTTGCTTCACAAAACACCCCGTTTTTTACACTTGGAAAATAAAAATATGTTATACGAAACTATATGTAATATTTTTATATTTTATTTAACAAAAGTATGTAATATTTGAGTTTAGATAGATATATCTTATTTTTCTGCAAATTTTGATATATTATATGTATTTTTATGAATTTGAATGATTTAGTTATGATTTTTCTAAGATTAATATTGCAAAAAAGAAAAAATAGCTACGCCGGCGTAAGTATTGCCATTGGCATAGACTTGACGCTGCCGCACAACCGTCACGTCCAATCCCTACGTCGACAGCTCAGTCTACGCCGATGGTTGCCGTCAACCTATCCAACCCTACGTCGACGACAAAATTGGGCCGACGGCAAGTTTAGTCCGCTACCCGCCTCGGAGCCTGCGCCGACGGCCCCGACATTTTGCCGTCGGCATAAATATTGGCTGTGAGCTTATTTTGCTTCTCCCGCAGTGAAACTGAGCGAATATTTTGTTTGCATATACTGTTTCCGTAGATGTTTTTTAATGTGATACATTACCGTTTATTTGGAAACATGCTCAAGGCGGACGATTAATTCAACTACACAATGGTACAAAAAAGCCAATGCTGCGACTTTTATTACTACTTGAAAGATTACACTGTACTATACTATAAAAATGCTCCAAAGCTTATGAAAACGTAGGTAAGCTACCGCATTAGCGTAAAGACACTGGGCCTAACCTCTCCAATAATATTGATTAATTAAGCAGCCTCGCTCGGTCTCGCGTGCGTCAAACCCAAGTGGAGACCGTGATGTGCTACCGTCAACGCGCCAAGTGTACGTAGGTCGCGTTTGTATTTCTCAACCCATTAATTAACGGCCATTTTACACGTGATCGATATACACCGACCAAATTCTGGCAGAGTTTAATGTATGTTTTGGGGAACAAGTTAGTTTCCCTTGATTCTTCCCAAGCAACTTGAGATACACAATGACACAACTGCATGCGACGTCTCTGTCAAAAATAAAGCTTATACTCCCTCCATTCAGAAATATAAGACTTTTTAGCTTTGTGCAATGAGTATATCTAGACACACTGTTTAGTGCATAGGTTTACTTCGAATCTCTACGAATCTATACACTAAAAGATGTCTAGATACATTCAATTCATAAAGCTAAAACATCTTATATTTCCGAACGGAGGGAGTACCAGTGAACGATATACATGCACAATTGCACATTGACATGATGCACCAATACGTGTACTAGGTATCTGCTCTGCCAGCATTCGGTTGGATATACACTTGCATGGCGCTGGTCTGGGTCTTTGGTCGGTGGATATTCTTAATACTAGACGCTGAACAGTCTACCAGTTCTACGTGTAGTACTATTCTTCAAGGGAACTCCAGCATGCTGCAGGAAGTTGTGTAAAGTGACATTGGGCGGGTAGTCCGGGAACCAACGACATTGTCATCCATCCATGCACGTCATGCAATGCAAATATTCCTTGCGTCGATCGAGAGAATCTGGCCAAATGTCTGAACCTCAACACCAAAAGCAGGTCCCTGGAAAATGGGAAGGACCGAGTAGTAGTATGTGTGTTTACTCCTCGGAAGTGGTACTAGTGCGTGCATGTGAGCTCTAGGTAGGTTCTGTCCTGTGGGTGCACCACACGGCTCTCGATCATTATATTGCACGCATGTTCTCCATCATGGTCTAGACTTGGTGCGATCGATCGATGAATAAACTAATTAATCACGGCCATAGTTACTCGATCAGCCGGCAATCAACTATCATGTAGGAACCTAGCTCATAGCAACATCTCATGCCCGGTGCTGGCCACACTTGATGCGATTAAGCGTCTGAGATTTGTATTTCACTATGTACAGTGCTTTTGAGTTAATGAAAGTTTAGTTCTCGTTCAAAAAAAAAAACCTATCATGTGTACTCCCTCTGTTCCATATCAAAGATCATTGATTTTATCTATAGAACAGGAACAGGAACATGAACAAAGATTTTATCGTCGTCCTGGTTGTTGGGGCGATTCTACCATGCGCTCTTTCCTGCTCCTTAATATGGAACAAAGGGAGTTGGGCCGCGGTTGTGTGACACTAGTCGTTGCGTGTATAGGTGCCGCCAAGTCCCTCTCCTAGGTGTTGCGAGGAGTCCATTGTCAACGCCAGTTTGAACTCTTATTTAGTCTCGGGTTGCCTTGATGCACATGGACCTCCTTCAGTTGGTCGTTATCCAAGTCTAGGAGGGGTGTCGCCCCATTCGTGAAGAGGTGACAACACTCAAGTTGTTGTTGGCACGCGCTGGTCATTCTTTGCACTCGACGGAGGCATGTACATCTGGTGGCCTGAGGCTCGCCCCTTCGCAGGCTTCATTTCTTCTTGATCCCACTTAGCAGAAGTCGTCTGTAGTTGAGGAAGAATATCTCTACGGTTGTTTCTGTCCTCGTGGCAGTCCCCACATGTCGCCACATCCTAATGTATCGGTTGCCTCTGAGGGTGAGGGCATGGACAGGGTCTTGGCTCTGATGTTGCAGATCACACTAGAGCTTCATGAGTTGCGTGGGGAGTCTTTTTTTGGTGCTTCTGTTGGAGCTAGCCTCATTTGAGGCATTGGCGGTGGCCACGGCGCCCTCGCCACCGCAGTTGCCAGCCTCTATGGAAAGTGGAAGAGTGTTGGCACATACCTCCGAGGCTCTGTGCAGTTTGCTCGCTAGTTTAGAGGCGGCTAGCCTTGGATATGGCAAAGACATTGCTTGCGTGTTAGCGAGGTAGGTTTCGGAGGACATAATCAGAAAGGTAGTGAAATCTCTCAGAACTCTTAGGAATAAAAGAAGGAAGATGGGCATATGAAGAAAAGTTCCGGCAACTGCTTGATTAATGGGTCTTTTTGGTCATATGTTCAATTGGTTTTCTTTGCCTCGTGGTGATCCAGGTGTGTTCATCAGTTCGCGGTTGTAGTAGTTTGAGAGTGCTTATTGGTTCGGAGGCTGCATGCTTCAGTTGTTGTTCTTTTGTGTTTTTTGTTATAACAGGTTTTCATTAATTAACAAGACATTTCTCTTTTTCTTAATTAATAGAGTGGGGCAATGCTTTTTACCCTGTTTCATAATGAAACTGAGCGAATATTTTGTTTGCATATACTGTTTCCGTAGATGTTTTTAAATGTGATACATTACCGTTTATTTGGACACATGCTCAAGGCAGACGATTAATTCAACAGCTACAGAAAACAGAGAAGAAGAACCCGCATTGCTGTACAGAAAACGGAAACCAGTGCGACGAGTTGAGCAGCTAACATCCTCTGCTCCACCTCCCACCTCTGCCCGCGCCTAGTAGCCGTTGAGCTTGAGCCGCAGCTTCGTCCCCGACCCGACCAACCCCGCCTTTATTTAACCACCATTCTCTTGCAAAAAAGGGAAAGCAAACGGCAGCCGGTGGTCGCCTCGCCGTTCCCTCCGCCTGCCTCTCTGTCGCCCACTCTGCCTCTGCAATTATAGCATAACCCTCCCCGCCCCCAACGTCTCTCCATCACTCCGCGTGCGTCAAGAAACTCGGCCAATCAGCCATGGCGATAACGCCACCGGACCATCAAGAACGCGCCGCAATGTCCGCGCCGCTGCTCCCGCGGCGGCACGCCTCTTTGTCATCCTCCTCCTTCTCCTCCACCTCGTCCTCATTCTCGGCCTCATCCTCCTCCCCGGCGGACGCGGCGCCGAGGGACGCGTCGCCGTGCAAGTCGCTGGCGGTGTTCCGGGACGCGCACGCGGGCGGCGGCTCCGTCTCCTGCCTCTCCCTCTGCGGCGAGTTCCTGCTCAGCGCCTCCACGGGCGCCGACATCGTGGCGTGGCAGCAGCCGGACCTGCGCCTCTTCGCGCGCTTCGGCGGCGGCGCCGGCGAGGGCGCCGTCAAGGCGCTGGCGGCCGCGGGCGGGCGCGTCTTCTCCGCGCACCAGGACGGCCGCGTCCGCGTCTGGCGCGTGTCGCGCCGCTCCGAGAACGCGTTCAAGCTCGTCGCCGCCCTGCCCACCGCAAGGGACTACCTCGGCCGCGTGTTCCGGCAGGCCAGCTACGTGCAGACCCGGCGCGGCACGCGGCGCCGGCTCTGGATCGAGCACGCCGACAGCATCTCCTGCCTCGCCGTCTCCGTCCAGGACGGCGTGGTGTACTCGGGCTCCTGGGACAGGACGCTCAAGGTGTGGCGCATGGCCGACCTCAGGTGCCTCGAGTCCGTGCGCGCACACGACGACGCCATCAACGCCGTCGCCGCGGACTGCGGGGTCGTCTACTCCGCATCCGCCGACGGCCGCGTCAAGGCGTGGGAGAAAGGCAAGATCGCCGGCTCGACGCACTCCCTCCTGTCCGTCCTCGTCGCCCGCGACGGCGTGTCGTGGAACGCCGTCGCGGTGAGCGCCGCCGCCTCGGGTCGGCGCGTGTACGCGGCCGGCTCGGACGGGCACGTGCTCGCCTGGGACCGGCACGGCGGCAAGCAGTGGAACCTCGCGTTCGACGTGAAGGCGCACGGCATGGCCGTGCTCTGCCTGTGCGTGGCCGGCGACCTGGTGTGCACCGGCTCCGCCGACAAGACCATCGGCCTGTGGCGGCGGCAGCCGGACGGCGGCCTCGCCAAGCTCGGCGCCGTCGGAGGCCACGAGGGCCCCGTCAAGTGCATCCAGGCCTCCGTGTGCCGGGCGAGCAATGGATGTATGCTGTACAGTGGGGGGCTCGACAAGAGCATCAGAGTCTGGTGGGTTCCCAACGGCGACGAGCGGCGGTCCGAAACAACGACGGATCACAAGGCCTGCGTGTTCTTGAGGTGAAGCGTGTGGGATTTTTGTTTGGGACTAGAAGTGTGTACATTTTACAGCAGGGGGAAATGCCTCGTGAGATTGTTTTGGATTTTGTTTTGACTGTTTGGCAGGATGCTTGGCTTTTGTCATTGCTGTAGTGGGGATGATTTTAGGAGTCATGGAAACTAGTCATATACTGTAGTATTAGTAGGTTGTATGTAAAATGACGTATACTCTGATTTATCTATAGGTTTGGGTTCAATTTATCTTTCTGGCCATGATCATGTCCTTATAGAAGTTTCGATTGGATGGACAATGGTTAATAGTTCTTGGATGATTTTGTCCAGATTTTATTGGTTCTTTTTGTGCGCTCAATGTTTATTTTCTTCTTCCAAAACGAAACTATTCCTCATTGCACCATTATACTACTGTACTATGATTAACACAAGCAGAGGTGTGTATGTTTTACTGTTGAGATTATTTTGGTTCGGTTTTCATGTTTGGCAACACTAGTAGTCATAGGTTGTATGTAAATGGCCGTAAACTTGAAACTATATACTCTGATTTCTATGTAGGTTTTGATTTTTAAAATTTGTTCTCAAGCCATGACTCTACAGGTTTTGATTCGATGGAAATGGTTAACTTATTGCAAGGTGTGGGTTCTATACAAATTGCACAGTGCACAAACTCTGCATACAAGCAGTGATTGTTAGTTTATTACATTCCCACAAAAAACTAATTTACAATAATACAAAAAAAGCAGCCTGAAAAGAGAGTGAATTACCACTCAGTCAAGTAAATCCACTTCATCGCAGAGAAAGGAGAGTGAATCCAGCACATAGCTCCGTATACCAGATATTCCTATAAATACCAGTAAATTTACTAACAAAAAACCGGGCACTGCCCAAATATACACTATATTGACCAATCACGAATATATTCTGGATGTGCATCCTCTGATCACCAAATGGAGGCGACATACATACCACAGTCAACAGAGAAGCTAAGACTACCCATCCATGTCGTCAGTACCTGACCAACTTCTTTTTGTATCCTGAAAAGAGTCACCAAGCAAACTCATGCTGCTCGTCCAAACCCGGGGGCGAAAGAGGGGGGACGGCAGGCGCATCATTATCCCTGTAGACAGGCTCGATAATGTTCAGTATTTTCCTAGAACTAGATGTGAGGAGTGTCCTGGATACAAATCCCGGTTCAGGATCGGTTTTGTTCTGGCCGTTGTTTTTCTGTAACAGAACTTTATCATTCACGGCGGATTGGCTGGCTGCAATGACAGAAGTGAAGACGCCAGACTCCCGTAGACCTTGAACAATTGCCTGATAAAAGAGCATATACACAAGCAAGTATATGAATACTACTCAACATGAAAAACATTTGATGGTATGGCTAGGGCTGTTACGCACCATTGGGGCATATATGCGAGTTAAAATGCCTTTCCTGAGGAGCTTCAGATTGAGTTGCTTATCTGTCCATACGACTCGCTCATTGTACCTGAACAAAGAGCAATCAAGAAACAGGCACACCAGGTGTTCTAAAATCATTACACCCCTCTAAACAAAAATGCCTAAATGATCAACTGCATTGAGGTCAGCTAGTATTTTTCCTGCTACGGGCTGCAATAAGAAAAATCATTGTATTCACTGAAATTTATTTTCTTTTTTTATTAGTATCATATAGATCATCTTTTAAGTTGAGCTTATCACGTGTGGCTGATTATATTATAACATATTGGGCCAAAAGAAATGGAATTTTTCCCATCGTTTTTCCAACGAGTGGTAGTTACCATATCTTCTATTTAGTTGCAAACAGAGGTCATCTTATTTTAGGTTTGATCTTCAATAAACTAAATTGGCAATACGAAACTAGGATTGCAAAATTTACTACAAAATATACTTTCATAATTTGTTTATTATTTGAAGCCACTATGGTAGGCATTATCATCAAAGATGGAACATCGGAGATCGGGTAGATGTCCAAAACAATGTATTTGCGTTGGAGTATCATATCATGTCACATGCAAAAAACAAGAAAGTTCCTTTGATTGATAGCTTAGGTCAAGTAAGAAATTCTGATGCTGAGGAAACCATATGAAATACCAGCGAAGCATTTCCTCTTCACTAGCAGTTGATGCGATTATAAATGCCTGCAAATTAAATGTTGGAATCAGATGGTAGCAGTAAGCAAACTACATAATGCAAGAGGAAGCACTAACACTGGCATAAGAATGCAAAAAACAGATAAACCTGGAGGGAATAGGACTAGTTCAAAGGAAACAAACAAAAAAAATAACTGAAGCTTGCAAGAGAACTAAGTAGCTTTACTTACTGCTCTGTCAAAATCCAACATGAAACATCTTTTAACATCTTCTTTCGTAGGCTTGCATCCACAGCGATCACGTCTAGATGTTAAGTCTGAAAATTTGGTGTATGTATAGTGCAGAACTGCAGCTTCCTCCAGCTTGATCTCACTGTTAGTTACGTGCCATCAATATAGTAAGAACCAACACCACTCGGAGACTCGTATGGTGTTCTAAAGAAATGTATGGTATGGGCAAAGCTCCCTACTTTGGGCTCCTTGCGTAGTTATGCCATCTATGTGCACCATTTGGACGGAGATGATCTTGAATTCGCGCAGCAGCTTTTCCATTCCCGTAAGTAATGAAATAGTTAGGGTTGCCTCTTGTTGCTTCCTTGTACATGCCAAAGTAAGTATCTTTGGGAAGATGATCATAATTCTTCTTGAACATAGACACCTGATATGATATTTGCAATGTACACAATTATTTTTATGATGGGATTAGGTGTTGAAAACACACAAGCAGAAGGGTAATAGATAAAGTATCCATATAACCACCATAGTTGATCACTACTAGCATATGTTTATAAAAGAGTTAACAAACAGATAGCAATTATGGTCTTTACTTAATTCATCAAAGATCAGAAATGTCAAAACTCGTCAGTGTCACTTAATCTTTTGTCGGATCAGCTGGTGCTTGCACTCACTGACTTTTTGCAAATATAAGAGGTATACGATTCTGTCATCTGCTTCACTTTTCCATGGAGTAATTTGCTAAATTGGCTAGATCCATGTGAGTTTACCTAAAACAGCATAACAACTTAAATCCGTAATTCCATAGTACTATCTGAATGGAAGCCAAACCAGCCTCCAGGTAACGGGGCACCTCGAAACTAGTTCTTCATGAAAATGTATTCAATCATTATCAGATTATTAGACAAATGGAAATCACATCAGAGTATCAGACTTCAGAGGTAACAGAACAAATGGAAAGACACACTGTTTCCGTGGAGTAATTTGCTAAATTGGCTAGGTCCATGTCAGTTTACACTAAAACAGCATAAAAATTCCATAGCACTAGCTGAATGGAAGGCAGACCAGCCTCCAGATAACAGGGCAACTCGAAACTAGTTCTTCATGAAAATGTAATCAATCATTATGAGGTTAAGGAAATCACATCAGAGTATCAGACTTCAGACAGTAAATGGAAAGATACACTGTTTCCATCAGCCAACGCTATACCAGACTGAACTTGACGAATGTATGTTACTAAAGAAAGAAAAGTTTACCTCACTGAATGGGTCTTTTATATCATCACGTTCGACACTGCTTTCCTGCAGAGTGCAGACATGTAAGTTAATTAGAATGTAAGGGCATAACACGAGCACTTGGCTTTCTTTTACTTACATAGTTTGGAAAGATAACCATGTCAACATCCTTAGGGACGTCGGCTAGCAAACGTTTAACAGAATACTCGGCAGCTCCACCAGGATAGAGCAGCTCGTCGGTGTCTAGGTGCATGATCCAATCCATGCCAGTCTCCTGCCACGAAGATAAAATGTTTTCATTTCTTGTGTATGGATGCGTAACACCTATAAGATTACTACTAGAGACCGAATAGAGTGTGTGTGGCAGCTAACAGGCTTTCCTATAACACTATAATGCAAACCCTTATAAAAAACATACCCGGGCCATTACGATAGCCATCTCCATGTTAAGTGACTGCTTGACAAACAGTTCGTAGTTGCAAGGCTTGTAGAAAAATCCGGCGAGCCAGGTTTCGTTCCAGATGCGGCTGCGGACGAAATATATTGCATCAGAATAGGCATCGAAATTAGTCTTGAAGTGTGGCGAAAAGAAATTGAGACCTCCGGGCCTGCTGCTCCTCGAGCTCCTTTGTCCTGTACACCACCTTCACCCCCTACAGCACATCGTAGTTGGAGAGAAGGTAAAGACACTCAAAACTCAAGCAAAAAAGAATTGGCAGTATTTTTTTTTGGAAATCTGAGGCGAGGAGCTCACGGGGATGGACTCGAGGACCCCCGCGACGGTGGGCTTGGCGGCCTTCCCCTCGACGAAGAGCAGGAAGTGCGAGACGCCAACGACCTTGTGGTAGAAGAGCCACGGCAGGATCTGGTCCAGCCCCGCGGAGGTGCTCGTCTGCACGCACACCTGGGATAATTCAAGGGGCGAGAGATGGTCAGTAGGGCGGTGGAGGAAGAGGAGAGGGGAGGGGTACCAACCTTGGGGTGGTGGCTCTCCGGCGCGGCGAAGGGGAAGGTCCAGCCGCGGAGGTAGGGGAAGGCGGGGGTGGAGGAGGCGGCGAGGACCTCGGCGCAGGCGGCGGAGGAGGAGGGGAGGGACCGGGTGGTGGGCTCGGCCAGGTAAGGGGGCCAGCGCGCGGCGGGGTCGTCGACGCCGCCGCCGCGCCACTGGAGCGCGAATGCGAGGAGGGCGAGCGCGAGCGGGAGGGCGGTGAGGAGCAGGAGCAGGCGGCGCCATGCCGCGCCGCCGGACGGAGCGTGCGCCGGCGCCGGCATTCCTTCCGAGTGAGATCGATCAATTGGGTTTGGGTCCGTTCGGGTCAGGCGGTCCGGCGCAGCCAGCCCGGTCTATGTGCTGCGATTTTCCTTTCTGAAAAGAGACTGGCCAGCGAGTGCTGGGCCGGACCGGGCCGGAGGCAGTCGCGAGCGTTCTTATCGTCTTCTTATCCTCTTCTTCCCCCCGACCCCGAGCGAGTCAGTTTCAGTCAGAAATCCATTCCAGCCATGGCGACCATGCTGTGCTCCTACGCCATGCCCGCTGCCTCCGCCAGGGCCCCGCTCCTCCGCTACAACGCCACCGCCACCTCGCTCGGGTTCGCCACGTCGCAGCTCGCCGGCCTCAGCCTCGGCCTCACCGCCGCCGTTGCCCCCCTCCCCCTCTCCACCAAGCACACCATCGTCGCCCGTACGTCCCTCTCTTCCCTTGTTATTTCCTCCCTTTGCTCCTCCCCATTTCATTGCATTGCTTCTGTCAGTCCTGTTCGTTGTGTGCACTGTAACATACATACAGACAGACTTGTTCTGCTATGCCTGATTTTCTTCAGACCAATTGTAAATGCTCGATGTGTATGTACAGTAGATGAACAGAAAATGTACTTACTCAGATAGTAGTTAGCTCGATTCATTTCATTTACTACATTAACATGCATTGTTCATTCCTACTCTGAAACTGGACACTAGGATTGCACTGAGTACAGCCTGACTTGTACCTGTGGAGTTTGGAGAATATGCATGATAGCCGGCGAGGCAATTCCTGTCCTGTGCATCGTGTCCAATAGTCGTCGGCAGAATCTATTCACTGCTTTGACAGCACCACAGATTCTGATTTCCATGAATGAATCAAGAACAATTTCAGCTTCTGTCCAAGTGTGTTATTATTGAACAGATAGCAACAGTTGTACTAGCAGTCCTGCAGTGGATTCATGTACAACAAGAGAACCGGTTCATTTCATTAGCACGCATTGTTCATTCCTACTCTGAAACTGGACACTAGGATTCCACTGACTAGAGCTTGATAGCCGGCAACAGCCAGTTCCTCTGTGCATCGTGTCCAACCTTCGGCAGCATCAAGTCACTCCTCTGACAGCACCACAGATTCTGATCGCCATGGATGAATCAAGAACAATTTAAGCAGCTGCCCAAGTGTGTTAGTATTATTAATCATGATATAGCAACAATTGTTACAGTCTTGCAGTGGTACAACAAGAGAACCGATTCTCTCTGACAATTGCTACTACTTACATTGAATCTTATATAACTACTTGCCTAGCTATACATTTACATGCATTCTCTTCCCGAAAAGAAAGGATATCACCTGAATTCCACCGTTAACAGTCATGCATGCATGAACCATCTCTGGGTTCAGGTCGGATCTGCCCCTTCCTGGAGAAGAAGACGAACCGGGCCAACAAGGTGTCCTTCTCCAACCACAAGACCAAGAAGCAGCAGTTCGTGAACCTGCAGTACAAGAAGCTGTGGTGGGAGGCCGGCAAGCGCTACGTCAAGCTGCGCCTCTCCACCAAGGCACTCAAGACCATCGAGAAGCACGGCCTCGACGCCGTCGCCAAGAAGGCCGGCATCGACCTCAACAAGAAATGAGCCAGCTAGTTTGGTTCATCTCCTGGTTACATACATTCTTCTTCATCTTCTCGCACCATACTGTTTAGTCCAGGTTTGCTGCGTTGTCGAGTTCTCTTCTTTGAGGGATCAATGTTTACTGGTTGTGACTGGATTTGAGTACAAAATTAGTACATTCTGTTACGAAAAGGCAATTTTTAGGAATCAAATACCTCTTCGAATTTAATCAGGTCATATCCAAAGAGCTACAGAAAGTAAAGGGAAAAATGATTATACTAATTTTAAGGTGGTAACTTGGGCATCTCTGACCACAGAAGTGCCCTCCTTGGCCTCCATGACATCATCAAAACTTCTGCAGATGCCAATGTGATGTTTCCTTCAGTTGTGTGCCAACATTAATGTTAGAGAGTATTGCATATTTTGGAAACGTGTAAAAACAAATTTAAAATGCCAATAAAAACTCTGTTTTACCTAGATGTGCTATAATGAGATAATAACTACACATGGCCTGAACAAACTGTATACAAAATATGTTTTGTGAGTTCAATCAATGGTACAACCTGTTAGTAAGTCCGAGCTTCAGAAAGTTGATCCATAAAATCAGTCGATACTTCATGGAGAAGCTAAATCACACGCTGTGTAATTTCCAGTAAGTTTCGAAACAGCAAACACATGTCAATGGTCAAGCAAGCTGGCACACAGAACCGAATTTCATAACTGATCAAGAACAAGAAGCCATGTTTTCTTATCTTACGTACTGCAGTGTAAGAATCTAACTGGGCGTCGAGGTTAGGGCCCCTGATACAGTAGCAAACCAAATGCAATGAAGCGTAATCAACTGCAAATGCGGACAACCAGCTTCTATGATGCAAATATGAATATAGCGCGCGCACCTGGTCAGCCCCGTGTCCTGGCACACGATCTACACGATCGACAGTTGAGTTGTACACGTTCTGTAGCAAACTGCGCATGTACTGGGGCTATTTATACCCCTGCTGATATCAACGCAAAGTGTGTTGAATCCATTCCCTACTTTCAGTAACTAACTGGGATGAGTGCCGATTCAAGGCTTGGAATCTATTTCCTACTACAAACTGGATTGAAATAATCCGCAGTCCTCCGGAATATTTTGTTTTCATATTTCAGTCCTATATGTACCATCAGAAGCTGTAAGCTTCAGCTTGCTCAAATAGATGTAGTTCAACCAAGTCAGTGATCGTCGATGTCGATTCATCTAGAAGCCCATCTTTGCCACTGTAGAGAAAAGTTACCAAACCTGTAAACACAAACAGTGAAATCAAAGTTAAGCACCAAACAGGCTAGGAACTTCCTTCAGACCCACTGCATGTGGCTGCAGAGAGGATCTTGGATGGGGCTACCGTAACAGCGAAGCATGACAGCCAGGTGTGAAGAACAATGAGGCGTCGTCGATGGAGGCAAACACAGTGTTGCAGATTTATGAAGCTGCTGCAGTGGTCCTCTCCTACACAATGGAGGCAAAACTAACACCGTCACGTCAAGAACAGAAGCACGCACTACGGAACTACTGAATGTCGACGATACAAAGTCACTTTCATAGACATAAGGGGAAAAACTTCTACTCTGTTGGCTATCTCAGATGCAGTACTTTTCTATTCTTATATTCACATTTGACTAACCTTCTTTTGATTTTTAACACTGCTAGTTACTTTTTGAATTTCTGGAGCTTTGTGATGCTTTGGGTCAGGTTCAGTAAATTTGACACCAAAGCCCTTAGAATAAAAAAAAACTTCCTGATTTCAGCTCTAAAGTTAGGTCTTTGCATATATCAAGAAATAGATACCACCATCTTTGGCACAGATGTCATCTTCTGAGAACAATGAGAATCTCAATCTTTAAAACACTACAACATGGCAACAAATGCCCCAAAACATAAAAGGTCAAAGATGTAGCACTATTGCAAAAAAAAGGACTACCAATTCATTAATTACAATTTTTTATTGTAAACCAGTAAACGCAAACAGTGAAATCAAAGTTAAGCACTAACACGTAAAAGACATGTAACAAAAGTAATGACTACCACTTCCGAGAAATATGAATTGGACGGTTGCCTAACGAAGCAGTCCAGGGGGGAATGTGTATATTGTATAAACAAATTTGAGATTAGACAGCACTTTGGCTGCATGTAAGCACATAAAAATTCACAGAAATTATAGCACACGGTTTATTGCTACGGCATCAATCACCACAGATAAATGTCCTAGAGTTTTACTGGATCTGATATCACTCTACATAACAACACAATGTAGGTAAAGCAATAACATGAAGATCATTTCTTTTCTCTATAAATGAATTGGTAATTTCAGAAGTATATATCAAGATTATAGTTTAAATTGGACGGCGTGATACTTTGAATTAGACTTGTGAACAATTTACAGCAAATTTTCTGTAATTTCAGAATCAATTCAGAGAAAAACTTGTATAGTAAGTAGCAGGGTGAATATCATCGCTAGCATGCAGCCCTGGATCAACTTTGTCATGGGTTGCCTTGAGGTGTGGTTCAGCACCTCCCCCTAAGAAAACCTTACTAAATGCTAATGTGCCTAAAAATCTTATCTCAGTTTTCCCATTAGAATGCAGCTAGAATACCGCAATCTAAATACGGTCATTAATTTGCGCACCTCTATCCAAAGGGCAGCTGTGTTCTGGTTGCACATGCCATCTCCTCTTGCTCTTCTTCTAACTCATCTTGCTTGAAGATTATAGACCGATGAGACCCAAGAGAAGCTAAAACCTGAGGGTTAGGGTTCGGAGGGAGAATGCGGACTGCACTAGGAGGTGCTACTAGCCAGAGGCAATGGCTTGGGTTCTCATGCTAGTCTACAAGAGAATATATCACCGCACCAGCAGAAGTACATGTCGATGGCGACGTGTAGGTTGCAACGGTGGTAGCTGATACGGAGATGACAAAGGAAAAATGGCCTGGAGCAGGCGAACAGAAGGTGGTGAAAATGGAGGAGGGGGAGGGTCATAGAGGGGAGGGGCGATGGTGGCACAAGGAGAGAAGCGCGATGAAACGACGATGGTGGCAGTGTGAATCGATGAGAAGAGGAGTGGTGCCATGGATAGATTGATCATTTGTGTTATTGGACCCATGTGGCGTGTGTGGGGTTATTAGCCCTGCGTACCGTTGAATAAGAGTTCTCTTCCATTGTTGGAAAGAAACCAATAAGCTCATTGAACGGCGTAGATATAGATATACTAGATTGATGGGTGCTCCTTGGCGCACGATCCCATTGAAATTGAGTCAATTGTATGATCTAGGCATCAGGTTCAAATCCTCACAGATACGAAATTGAGTTCTTATTATTTATTAAGAAAATCAAACTCGTTATGGGGTTTCCCTTACCACTTTATTTTAGAAGAGGATTATAGATGAGAGAAAAAGTAATAATATGTTTTTTAGTTTTTACCAAATGGATAGTCAAAGCTCAAGTTTGATAGATGATTTCAAATGAGATTATATTGCCCCTAGTAGGGATCCGATGGATCTATAGACTTAGAGGTTGTGCCTTGGCACACGATTATGTGGTGACAAAAATCAGGCAGGAAACAAAAATCAAGCTTAGATACAAATAAATCTTAAACAATGTATAGACGTGCCTTAAGGAATAATCGCTCGGACATCTAGATACATGTATTTCAAAAAAGATCAACTGCGTACTAAAAGGTATCTAGATACATGTCTTAGAAAAAAGTAAAACATCTTATATTTTGGAAGTATCTTGGTACAACCATCAATAATAAATTGTCGTCTGTCACATTTGGATTATCCAAGTGTAAAATTGTTAGTATTTACGAAAATAGATCGTTGCAGATAATGCATGTAAAAAAATATATGCAGGAAACACGTGTAAAACTTGTTCAACTATAATGTAGTAATATTCTACTCCCTCTGATCCATAATAAGTGCCGGTGATTTTGTACTAACTTAGTACAAAATTTGTACTAAGTATCTGACACTTATTTTGGATCCGACACTTATTATGGATCGGAGGGAGTACAATATTTCAGAATCAAGAAGGGAACGACAAGACGAAGGTAGTATACGATTTTAAAATTGTCAAAAAAAATTGAAAGAAATTTTCAAGTTTACATCCGAACATTCAAGTAAAAGAACCAGGCTATCTATCTTATTACGGCTGCCATTCAGGACCTGAACCTACGGTGGTATTTAGTGGCAAACATACATCTAATCCTATATTGTGTACACACTACACCACTGTCAGATTTGGGATGCTCTTTGCAGCGATCCCGATTGGGTTTAGTGAGCAGGCCATTTTCCGCGGGCTACGCTGTGCTGGGCGCCTGGGCCGAAAGGGGAAAGGTACAAAGGTAGGTGCCGGGTAGTTAGAATTAGAACCGCACTGCAGCGCCACTCATTCTTTTAGCTGAGCTGTCCCTGTCGCTCGCCCGCATCTTGTCCTGGCGAGCATTGACTAAGCTCGGGGAGACTCGGGGCAATGGAGGAGGGGAAGAAAAATCTGGTCGCCTGCTGCTGGGAGGAGGAGAAGAAGGGGGCAAAGCTCGACTTCGAGCCGACGGAGGACGAGCTGGTGCTGCACTTCCTGCGCCCGCAGCTGCGCGGGTTCACGCCGCGCGTGCCTGGCGCCGTGGTGGAGGCGGACCCCTTCGCGGTGCCGCCGTGGGAGCTGCTGGCGCGGCACGGCCTGCTGGAGCGCGGGCGCGGGTACTTCTTCGCGGCGCGGCGGCGCGGGATCACCCACGTGCGGCGCACCCCGGCGGGCGGAGCGGGGTCGTGGATGCACAGCGGGAACAGGGAGCAAGGGCGGTCCGTGACGGCGCTAGGCGTGGTGGCGCGGTGGTCCAGGACGAGGTACTACTTCTACGAGGTGGGCGGGGAGGCGGGGCGGCGGAGCACCGGGTGGGTGATGGCTGAGTACGAGATCACGGACCCGAGGTGCTACCGCCGCGCCGACGAGGGCGAGGAGGACGAGTACTGGGTGCTCTGCCACGTCCGCCGGAGCCTCAGGACGACCGGTGGCGGAGGCAAGACGCCCAGCCGGCGGCGCCTGCTTCTTTAGATAGCAAGCTAGCTGGGCACGCATCTGCGACCGACCGGCCGGCGAGCTCGCTGATCGGGATTCGGAACAAGGATGGCCCTGTTGGATTGGATCGCTTCACCATGACTCAGTGTGTTTGGATGGTTAAAGAAATGGAATAAAGAAATGTCGAGTAATAATGATCCATTAACTTGTGTTTTTGTTCTCAACGCCCCCATATGTTATCTGTCACTCCGGCAGTGTCAACCAGCCGTCAGATATGGCGCTACGTAGACAGGAAAGGAAGACAGCTGGGCACAGTGTAATCAAGCAGTCGGCAGTGTCAGTGTGCAGTGGATAGAACCGTACAATCCGCCTCAAGCCCTCATCTTCTTTCCGTGTAGCACTTCTGGCGGCGCCAGCAGAAACAGAGCGGTACTGGACCTTCCACCTAACCTGCTGCAAGTGTCATGTTCATGCTATCTTTTTTTTTCTTTCGAGGGAGTTCGTGCTATCTTGGAAATAGCCACAAGGGCAAGAGCATCTCTGCGTCCCAAGACATCTCTCTCCAGACCCATTTTCTGTAATGTGGTCGAGTGAGTCTCCACGTGGATAGAAAGTCGGTCCGGTTCGTTTGGGTCGGGGTGCCCCCCAGTGGTGGAGACCTATTTTGGGTGGCTGCTAGATGGGCCAGTCCATGGGCACGCATCTGCGACCGACCGGGGAGCTCGCTGATCGGGGTTCGGGAGCAAGGATGGCCTTTGTTGGATCCGATCAGTTCACCTTGACTCGTGCTTGGATGGTTAAAGAAATAATACTGTAATAATCCATGAACTTGTGCTTTTGTTCTCAACGCCCATCTGTAATCTGTCAGTCCGGCAGGCTGTGCGCTACGTAGATAGGAAATGAAGACAGTGCACTGCAATCAACCAGTCTTTTTTTGAACAGAGGAGAGCCCCAGAAAGGGGTGGAAGCGACCCGGTATATTATCCTCAAGATAGACCCACCTCAATACATAAATATTGCTCTATTCAATTTTAAACACATAAAAAAATGCTAGAAAACTGAAAATAAACGGACAAGTGTCACGCATAGGAGAGGGTCTATTAATAGATCCGGTCTCATCGAATTTATTTCCACCGGAAGCCTTCGATTATAATAAGACGGTGGAGGTATAGATTTCCATGCAGGTCCCAAAATAAAAGGAAAATACAACCAGGATCCAACGCTTTACAAAAAGGACCTTACAAAGATACTGAAGAAAACTAGCAGGTCCTTCTTCCAACTCGTGTCTGCAACAACAGGCGGAGGTTGAAGAAAAGCCGGGATTCATCGTCGGCAAGCTCAACGGGCTTCTTGGCCAGAATAATCGGCTGGCGGATTGCCTCTGATTTGGATTTGCAGAAATAAATGGCTTCGGTACTCCATGGCTGATCTCTGCAGGTGCTCTGGGGAGGCATTCTCCATCCTCTCGCTACCATAGTGCCCAGGACGAGACGACAAACCGAAGAGAAACCACATCGAGCAACCGGGATCTGTCGAGGCCGCGCGAAGAAACCTAGCTTCCACCTTAGAGCTCCTGCCCAAGATGAGGAGGAAAAGCCGAAGATGATGCAGCAACGACGAACCCAAACAACCTCCCGGAAGGGGGCCCGAGCAAGCACCAGAACAGGAATAGATCAAATTCGCAGCTACTCCACCCACCCTCGCCTCCACGGCCGGCCAAGGGAGGAAAAACCATACCTTTTAGGTCATGGAGATGTAGTTCTTCCTCGCCGCCACGACCAGCCAAGAGTCACACGACCGACCCACGCCCATTGATCTGATGTAGAGACCAACGCTTATTAGACCGGGGGTTCGCCTCCGTCCCCAAATCCACCACCCACCACCGCGGTGGAACAATAGCGATAGAGAAAGGCGGCCGACTGGTGCCACACTGAAACGCCGGGTCGAAGAAGGACCCCCACTCCATCGCCAATCCAGCCACTCTGCTGCTGCATTCTCTCTCCTCCTCGCCGCCATGGCCGACTAGCCAGAGAGGTTACAAGGAAGCGGAGCTCCAGATCAAGGCAGGGAAGAAAAATGCCTTATTAGCGGAGATCTCTGCGGCTACACCGCTCACCGCTGGCTCCAACCATCGAAGTAGCAGCAGGAGCCAGCACCATCCCCAGATGCGACGATTTTGGCCAAAGAAAATCGACGTCCTACTCCAAACTACGGGCACACGGCCACAAAATCTAAATCTAGTCCTACCTACTACTCCGGCAAAGCCGCCGAAGATAGCTCAGGTGTAACACCCTCGAATCGGCCCTATGCAAGTTTTAGCCCCTTTCCGCCAAACCCGCATAGAAACGATTCAAGAACGCCCACCAGGCACTTTCGTGCGGGTGGAAAACGAAGTAATAACATTACACAACAGTCCTCGACGGGACCCACAGAACAAACTTATATACAACATCGACTCAGCGAGTCAAGAATACAGATATACAATACAAAGATCCAAATCACCTTGAAAACGATAAAGCATCCGACTACGGACAAGATGCAAATGGGGCTAAGAGCCCTGAAGAATAACCAATGGTGTCCATAACCCTGCCCAGGCCAAGCGGGAAGGGTAACCCTGCTAACGACGTCGAGCTCAAACCTGCTAAAACAAAAGGGGTGCCGACAAAAGGGCAAAGGAAAAAGAGGAGCGTCAGTACTGAGGCCAGTACATGGAGAGGCTAGAATTCGGCGGCTCTCGCCTACATAGGTATGGTGGGCTGAAGCGGCAGCGCAGCGGCACTAAACAACCTATAGAGACTCGAAACAACTGGCAGTTATCAGAGAGGGATAAGAAAGACCTATTCGGATCCAACCTGAAGCTAACACCAAACAAACCCATCCTGGTATTTCCCCCTCGAGACCAAACGAGGAAGTCGGGCCAAGGAACTCACACAGCTGGCAGTTTTATCCATTCCATTATAGTTGTAGCAATTACTAATCAGATATAGATAGCATGAGTCATCCTTAAGCATAAGTAGTGGGCAGTTTTAATCACCACTCTGTTATAGTTGGAACATTTACTAGTCAGATATAATTGTCCTGAGGAATCCCAAAACCCAGATCCCAAAACCCAGCAGTTGTTGGCACTTTTATCACATTCCATTGGAATTGCAATACTTACTAGGCAGGTATAGTATGACACACATCACCCAAGATCCACCAGTTGTTGGCATTTTTAATATCCATTCCGTTATAGTGAAGCTGATTACTAATCAGATATATTGAGTCAAATTTATAGCACTACTTTAGTTATGCTTGTCTATGATCGAGATACTGTGCTCCAAGTCGTCCATAACCGCGAACACGGCTTTCAGAAAGTTTTACCCTGCAGGGGTGCACAAATAGCAACACACACTCGATCCACCTCGGAAAAACCAAATCAAAACCCAACGAGGCATTCACGACAAAGCGATCACAGGATTCAGAAATATTTCAGGGGGCCACCCCAATAAGCTACCCGCAACGAAGTTGGCCGGCTCCAAGACGGACCCAAGGTTTGCGACGACGGCTGTAAATGACTGGGAACCCGAAAGTGTGACTGGGCTTGTCGATACCGCGAAAACATGGCGCGATCCAAAACAGTACAGGTGCTCCACGCACAATCTTAAATAAAGCAGTAAAGCATGGTTTAAGTACAGGATAGTAATAAAGCCCCAAACTACTTTGTGGCCCCAAGAAATAGAAATGAATCAAGCTCTGGCTCAGGGGGGTCCATAAGGCCTCCCGGATGTGGATAGTGCGAAAAATCAAGGAACATGTATCAAGTACTCGAGGTCCTACGGGACACAAGTGAGCGTGGAAGAACCAAATAACATCTATTGCCCACCGATGCCTCTGCATTAGTTATATCTAATATTTTAATAGTTGTATTTAAAGTCATGATCATCTCCACCGTAAAGCATCTCCACCATTAACATCTGCCAGCATTCCAACAACTGTGGTACTTGACAACACGAGATCGCAACTGAGCAAGCAACTACGACTCGTAAGGCTAGCTATCTACCAAACACGGGTAATAGGAGGTGTCCAAGGCAATATAGAGGCTGCACGGAATATAATTGGTGTACGGAAACTAAAGCATCGCGACACGGATAGCAATAGATCAATAGGAGGGAATAAAGACTATAAATGCAAAATAGGTAGAAGGGGAAGAGATGCTCGCCTGGGAAACACTGCCGAAGGATCATATCCGGAGAACTTGTCGATACTCGCAACAACTCATCGGCCTAATCTGGGAAGAAGCAAACACTAGAACAAACACCGGATGCACTATTTAATACCACGGCAGAAGATCCGGCATGATTATGATATGATGCATGGCATGGCACAGATGCGGTGCAATTAGGCCATATTAAGCGGAACCGAGGTCCCGACAATTAATTAAGTGGTTCAGTTGTTTAGGTATCCCGCAATTTAAATGTTGGATTAGCAAGACAAAACATGGCATCGATTCGCTACACCAATTTAAATGGAGCCGATATAAGACTAGAATAGCCCGCATATAGTCTCCATATTTAATTTAGGTGAATCGGCATAATGCCCCCAAACCACACAATATGCATGCGAGTATGAACCATTTAATATGCAACAAGTGGTAATGTTATATTATAAAAATAGGGGTCTCGGAAAAGGAATCACATTAGGGTTCGGCACCGATGGTCTTGGGGTTCGACGAATCGGTCTTCGGGCTTCAAGGTTCGGATCTAGGAAGGAGAACTTGGCGGTTCCGAGGGTTCGGGTTCCGTCCTCGGATCATCAGGTTCGTGAAGTATCACTTGTGGTTCCATGTCGTCGGCCTTGGGGTACCATATTATTCACCTGTGGCAGACTTGGGATCCGCGTCGGGGGTTTTGGTGTAGCGCTATGCCCATTCTACCAATTTAGTGGCATCAACCCGGTCTTGTCGATGAGGAGAGCTTGACGCTTTGTTGGGTTCTCTGTGTTCGCTGATCTTGTTGGTGGACAGGGTCGGGGTCGGTCTCGAATTCTGGGGTGGCCTCAGGGACCGTGTGTGCTCCTAAACACACAAACACACAAGCAGCGTCAAATACACCTCATGTGCCAAAGGAAGGGTGCTCGAACTGAACGACAACATCAACACCGGGCACGCACTTGAGACAACTGAGACGAGGCGGCCGGTAAGGTGGAAGTCCGAGGTGACACGGGCTGGGCTGCATGATGGCGCCAGCAGCGTGGGCTCGCTAGAGCTGCTGCAGAGAAGGGCTGGGGCCCGCGGGGACGGTCTCTACGGGGAGGCAGAGGAGAACAGGGCCAGCTAGGCCGGCGACACGGCGGGCGCTGGTCGTTGGCGAGCACGGAGGGAGACCGGAGGCGGCTCGCTAGTGGCGGTAGGCGCGGTGGAAGATGGCATCGACGGCACAGAACGCGACCGTGGGAAGGCGGCGGTCCACAAACAGGAGGCGACGCGCGGGGACTGGCTCTGGCCGGGGACGAGAGGCAGAGGAAATGACGGCGTGGTCGGGGCACGCTCGCGGCGGCGGTCGGATGCAGGGGAGCGAGGCAGACGAGGAGCGGGGCCAGCTTGGTCGGCCGAGGAGGGGCTTGGAGGAGGAGGGCCTGACGGGGATGGAGCGGCATCGGTGGAAGAACGGCGGTGCTCCGGCGGGATGGCGAGGCCGGGAGGGGCTCGGGCAGCGGCCGAAGAACGGGATGGAGGCGCTCATGATGGGGAAGGCGACGGGCGGCAGAGCTTGGTGCAGCGGCGGCCGGGATCTAGAGAGGGAGGCGCGGGGCAAGCGAGAGGAAAGCGAGGCGAGGTTGGGCGATAGAATCGAGGCAGGAGCGGGTCGCGTGTCCGTCGCTGGCCAGGGTCAGGTGCTGCGTCGGGTAGTGGGGTGGGGCCAAGGGCGGTAGGTGGGGTGGATCAGGTGGAGCGAGGCGTGGAAGGCGTGCCCAGGGGCGGGTTCGAGCGGGAGAAGGTTGGGGTGGGCGCGCGCGAGACCGCGTGTGAGGTGGCGTGCTGGGAGAAAAAGGGTGGCAGGAGTTGGAGGTGGGACCGGGCAGGTAGGTGGGCCAGGCGGGGAGGGGCCGGTCTCTACGCTGCAGCAAGGCGATGCGCGCGTGCGTGGGGAAGCGTGGCCAGGCGGCGACCAGGTGGGTGTGGGGGAGAGTGTAGGTGGCGGCGGGGTGGAGAGAGGGAGGGAGTGGCTGGCGGTTGGTGTGGTAGATGGTTAGGGTTTGGGGCGGACTAGGTTAGGATTTTATTTGGAGGTGGCCGGCTGGGCTTTCGGGCCTGGCGGGCTGCCTCCTAAAAATAATATAAAATTTTATTATTTAAAACGGGGCTTTTGCAAACCGTAGACAAAACAAATTATTCCGGACAATCCCGGTGTTTTTGATTTGAATTAAAGACAGGGTATTTAGAAAACAATAATAGGCTTTTCGAAAATAGTTTTAGACATAACCATGCATGGTGACATGACGATTCTCAAATGCAATGTGGCATGATGACATGAGCATGCGGTCATGATGATGCGCAACACGAAAACACCGCAATTTTCTAGTAGTGGTTTTTGCGGGATGCCACAATTCGACACCACTAACAAGGGATCTCGCCCTCGAGATCCGCCTCATGGTACCGGGAAGAAGCCGATGACCTGAATCTTCTCGCTTCGTGTAGATGCTCGCAACACCACTAACAAGAGGTCATTGTCCGTGATCGTCGAGAGAACACTCCGGGAAACAAAGGACGAAGGTAAAGGTATCCACAAATAAAGCCACCTCTAACTTCGATAGAAAGAGAGAACCAATGCATTCTCATCCACTTCAATGTACACGAGCAAATAGAGTGAGTAGTCGGAATGGGGGCCAATCCATCACGCACCCAAACTATTACTCCGCACAATCAGTAGAAAGGCGTGCAACCATTCTCGGAATCAGACTGAAGATCTCGACAAGCGAGGTTCGGAAACAAAGGAGTGATGCAGGCTCTACATCAGATCTGGCGTAGATGATGTCATCATCTTGGAAACTCCGGAAGGCACAAAGAAGGAACAACGAGAAGTCCAACAATTGAAGGATTCCTCAGATAGCACGAAGACCGGATGTAGAAACAACGTTACCAAAAGAGGAAGCGAAACCTTGAAGGTACGACGAAAACCCAACCATGAGAATTCCTGGACTCGAAGAAAGAGAAGAGAGCGGATTCAAAACATGTAGAGGTAAGAGGAGAATAGCAAAGAGGTAAGGAGTAAAAGCAGACCTAATCAAATCTATCCAACCGATTTTGCAAAATAGTTTTGACACTCTACTTCGGCCGTTAGCTAGGTTATCCTACAGGCTGGACTTGTGCGGTATCGCAACTGCTGAGCTCTGATACCACTCTATAACACCCTCGAATCGGCCCTATGCAAGTTTTAGCCCCTTTCCGCCAAACCCGCATAGAAACGATTCAAGAACGCCCACTAGGCACTTTCGTGCAGGTGAAAAACAAAGTAATAACATTACACAACAGTCCTCGATGGGACCCACAGAACAGATGTATATACCACAGCGACTCAACGAGTCAAGAATACAGATATACAATACAAAGATCCAAATCACCTTGAAAACGATAAAGCGTCCGACTACGGACAAGATGCAAATGGGGCTAAGAGCCCTGAAGAATAACCAATGGCGTCCATAACCCTGCCCAGGCCAAGCCGGAAGGGTAACCCTGCTAACGACGTCGAGCTCAAACCTGCTAAAACAAAAGGGGTGCCGACAAAAGGGCAAAGGAAAAAGAGGAGCGTCAGTACTGAGGCCAGTACGTGGCGAGGCTAGAATTCGGTGGCTCTCGCCTACATAGGTATGGTGGGCTGAACCGGCAGCACAGCAGCACTAAACAACCTATAGATACTCGAAACAACTGGCGGTTATCAGAGAGGGATAAGAAAGACCTATTCGGATCCAACCTGAAGCTAACACCAAACAAACCCATCCTGGTATTTCCCCCTCGAGACCAAACGAGGAAGTCGGGCCAAGGAACTCACACAGTTGGCAGTTTTATCCATTCCATTATAGTTGCAGCAATTACTAATCAGATATAGATAGCATGAGTCATCCTGAAGCATAAGTAGTGGGCAGTTTTAATCACCATTCTGTTATAGTTGGAACATTTACTAGTCAGATATAATTGTCCTGAGGAATCCCAAAACCCAGCAGTTGTTGGCACTTTTATCACATTCCATTGGAATTGCAATACTTACTAGGCAGGTATAGTATGACACAGATCACCCCAGATCCACCAGTTGTTGGCATTTTTAATATCCATTCCGTTATAATGAAGCTTATTACTAGTCAGATATATTGAGTCAAATTTATAGCACTACTTTAGTTATGCTTGTCTATGATCGAGATACTGTGCTCCAAGTCGTCCATAACCGCGGACACGGCTTTCAGAAAATTTTACCCTGCAGGGGTGCACAAATAGCAACACACACTCGATCCACCTCGGAAAAACCAAATCAAAACCCAACGAGGCATTCACGACAAAGCGATCCCAGGATTCAGAAATATTTCAGGGGGCCACCCCAATAAGCTACCCACAACGAAGTTGGCCGGCTCCGAGACGGACCCAGGGTTTGCGACGACGGATGTAAACGACTGGGAACCCGAAAGTGTGACTGGGCTTGTCGATACCGCGAAAACATGGCGCGATCCAAAACAGTACAGGTGCTCCACGCACAATCTTAAATAAAGCAGTAAAGCATGGCATAAGTACAGGATAGTAATAAAGCCCCAAACTACTTTGTGGCCCCAAGAAATAGAAATGAATCAAGCTCTGGCTCAGGGGGTCCATAAGGCCTCTCGGATGTGGATAGTGCGAAAAATCAAGGGACAGGTATCAAGTACTCGGGGTCCTACGGGACACAAGTGAGCGTGGAAGAACCAAATAACATCTATTGCCCACCGATGCCTCTGCATTAGTTATATCTAATATTTTAATAGTTGTATTTAAAGTCATGATCATCTCCACCGTAAAGCATCTCCACCATTAACATCTGCCAGCATTCCAACAACTGTGGTACTTGACAACACGAGATCGCAACTGAGCAAGCAACTACGACTCGCAAGGCCAGCTATCTACCAAACACGGGTAATAGGAGGTGTCCAAGGCAATATAGAGGCTGCACGGAATATAACTGGTGTACGGAAACTAAAGCATCGCGACACGGATAGCAATAGATCAATAGGAGGAAATAAAGACTATAAATGCAAAATAGGTAGAAGGGGAAGAGATGCTCGCCTGGGAAACACTGCCGAAGGATCATATCTGGAGAACTTGTCGATACTCGCAACAACTTATCGGCCTAATCCGCGAAGAAGCAAACACTAGAACAAACACCGGATGCACTATTTAATACCACGGCAGAAGATCCAGCATGATTATGATATGATGCATGGCATGGCACAGATGCGGTGCAATTAGGCCATATTAAGCGGAACCGAGGTCCCGACAATTAATTAAGTGGTTCAGTTGTTTAGGTATCCCGCAATTTAAATGTTGGATTAGCAAGACAAAACATGGCATCGATTCGCTACACCAATTTAAATGGAGCCGATATAAGACTAGAATAGCCCGCATATAGTCTCCATATTTAATTTAGGTGAATCGGCATAATGCCCCCAAACCACACAATATGCATGCGAGTATGAACCATTTAATATGCAACAAGTGGTAATGTTATATTATAAAAATAGGGGTCTCGGAAAAGGAATCACATTAGGGTTCATCACCGATGGTCTTGGGGTTCGACGGATCGGTCTTCGGGCTTCGAGGTTTGGATCTAGGAAGGAGAACTTGGCGGTTCCGAGGGTTCGGGTTCCGTCCTCGGATCATCGGGTTCGTGAAGTAGCACTTGTGGTTCCATGTCGGCGGCCTTGGGGTACCATATTATTCACCTGTGGAAGACTTGGGATCCGCGTCGGGGGTTTTGGTGTAGCGCTATGCCCATTCTACCAATTTAGTGGCATCAACCCGGTCTTGTCGACGAGGAGAGCTTGACGCTTTGTTGGGTTCTCCGTGTTCGCTGATCTTGTTGGTGGACAGGGTCGGGGTCGGTCTCGAATTCTGGGGCGGCCTCAGGGACCGTGTGTGCTCCTAAACACACAAACACACAAGCAGCGTCAAATACACCTCATGTGCCAAAGGAAGGGTGCTCAAACTGAACGACAACATGAACACTGGGCACTCACTTGAGACAACTGAGACGAGGCGGCCGGTGAGGTGGAAGTCCGAGGCGACACGGGCCGGGCTGCATGATGGCGCCAGCAGCGTGGGCTCGCTGGAGCTGCTGCAGAGAAGGGCTGGGGCCCGCGGAGACGGTCTCGACGGGGAGGCAGTGGAGAACAGGGCCAGCTAGGCCGCCGACACGGCGGGCGCTGGTCGTTGGCGAGCACGGAGGGCGACCGGAGGCGGCTCGCTGGTGGCGGCAGGCACGGTGGAAGATGGCGTCGACGGCGCGGAACACGACCGTGGGGAGGCGGCGGTCCACGAACGGGAGGTGACGCGCGGGGACCGGCTCTGGCCGGGGACGCGAGGCAGAGGAAACGACGGCGTGGCCGGGGCACGCTCGCGGCGGCGGTCGGATGCAGGGGAGCGAGGCAGACGAGGAGCGGGGCCGGCTTGGTCGGCCGATGAGGGGCTTGGAGGAGGGCCCGACGGGGACGAAGCGGCATCGGTGGAAGAGCGGCGGTGCTCTGGCAGGATGGCGAGGCCGGGAGGGGCTCGGGCAGCGGCCGGAGAAGGAGATGGAGGCGCTCATGACAGGGAAGACGACGGGCGGCAGAGCTTGGCGCAGCGGCGGCCAGGATCTAGAGAGGGTGGCACGGGGCAAGCGAGAGGAAAGCAAGGCGAGGTTGGGCGATAGGATCGAGGCAGGAGCGGGTCGCGTGTCCATCGCTGGCCAGGGTCAGGTGCTGCGTCGGGTAGTGGGGTGGGGCCAGGGGCGGTAGGTGGGGTGGATCAGGTGGAGCGAGGCGTGGAAGGCGTGCCCAGGGGCGGGTTCAAGCGGGAGAAGGTTGGGGTGGGCGCGCGCGAGACCGCGTGTGAGGTGGCGTGCTGGGAGAAAAAGGGTGGCAGGAGTTGGAGGTGGGACCGGGCAGGTAGGTGGGCCAGGCGGGGAGGGGCCGGTCGCTACGCTGCAGTGAGGCGATGCGCGCGTGCGTGGGGAAGCGTGGCCAGGCGGCGACCAGGTGGGTGTGGGGGAGAGTGTAGGTGGCGGCGGGGTGGAGAGAGGGAGGGAGTGGCTGGCGGTTGGTGTGGTAGATGGTTAGGGTTTGGGGCGGACTAGGTTAGGATTTTATTTGGAGGTGGCCGGCTGGGCTTTCGGGCCTGGCGGGCTGCCTCCTAAAAATAATATAAAATTTTATTATTTAAAACAGGGCTTTTGCAAACCGTTGATAGACAAAACAAAATATTCCGGACAATCCCTGTGTTTTTGATTTGAATTAAAGACGGGGTATTTAGAAAACAATAATAGGCTTTTCGAAAATAGTTTTAGACATAACCATGCATGATGACATGACGATGCTCAAATGCAATGTGGCATGATGACATGACCATGCGGTCATGATGATGCGCAACACGAAAACACCGCGTTTTTCTAGTAGTGGTTTTTGCGGGATGCCACATCAGGTTCGGCCCGGCCACACTTGGTCAACGCTCAGAAGAGGAGGGAGAGAAAGGAGAAGAGCGGTGGAGAGAGGAAGCTCTACTGCAATCAACTAGTCGACACTGTCAGTGGGGAGTGGATAGAACAGTACAATTCCGCCTCGAGCCCCAGATCTTGTCTCCCTGTCATTCTTCTGGCGGCGCTCATCTGCAAGTGCCATGTTCATGCTATCTTTTCCGGAAATACAGAAAAGGAACAAACTAGATTATTATAGGTTGGGATTTTTTGGCAATGCATGTGATGGACTTAATGAAAAAATACCAGCTAACTCAATAAGATATAATATGTAGACCAAAAGGATCAAGGAGATATGTACATTGAAACTCCTCCCTAGGCCTTTCGCCCAGCTTTATAAATAAAGCAACAACCATACAATATTGGTACTCCCTCCGTCTCAAAATAGATTTTAGAAATTTATCAAAATTTGGATATATCTATATATACTAAATAGAGTCTAGATTCCGTTAAAATTTGACAAATCTGCGACATCTATTTTGAGACGAAGGGTGTACAATCCAGCGAACCAAACAAAGCGAAAAAACCAACTGCTGGGGGAAAACAACACAAATAAGCCCAAGTTCAAAAAGTGAGGAAGAACAACATCAACGATTTAGCTCCCTCCAGGAGCAACGCTCAGTGGCCAAACGGTGTAGATAAGTGGCGGGCTGCCACTACCAACTGCTCCAACATTGTGTCCAGATGTGCACTGTCCCGTTATCTACATAACGGGTAACACTACCGCAAAAAATACCAGTAATTTAAGATCGAGTCAGAGGCATGGCATAGGAAGACACACTCTACGACCATTTTATTTCTAATATTCCATAAGGTCTAGATTAACGCCACAAACACAAACCAGAAGAGGCATCTCCTCCTACCGATACGATTTGCATTGGCTTCAAGGAACTCCCCAAGGTCTGAGGTCTGCCAGTCAGGCCCCAACGCCTCACGGGTAAAGTTCCATAATAAGCGAGCCACGGGACAAGAGAACAAAATTTGGGTGCCCGACTCCAGGACCGCACACAGGGGGCACATGCCATTTCCAGGGCCATGCTGCTTGGCCACCTACCTCCACACCTGAGAGAAGCCGGTCACGCAACAATTTTCACAGGAAGATTTTAATAAGGGGCCTTCCATAGAGGAGAAGTCCAGGTAAGAGAGGGCCTGCTAAACAGGGACCTATAGGACGAACTCACGGTAAAGGTTCCGGAGGGGACCAGGTGCCAAGACACGCTATCCAGGGATTGGGAAAGGGTCAGCGGAAGGCTATACCAAAGACCATCCCAGGCAGCCGTCTCCTCCACACCAAGGTTTCACCGAAACTCGACATTCCAGAACCCATCCTGGAATGACTCTGCCACCAACATCATTGGGTTCCAGCAAATTGCGAAAAGCACAGGAACCTCATGACGAAGAGGGTGGCCCCAACCTAGAATAAGGTGTCCCCTCCATCGCCTATGGAGATGGACAACCCCTTCTGTACCGCCGGCTTGATGTCCTAGATGGATCTCCAAAACTGAGATCCCTCTCGACGCTCACAAGCCATCAACGGCTGCCCCCGAAGGTACTTGGCTTTCACTAGCTGTAACCAAAGGACACCATCATCTGTCAAGATCAGACACCCCCATCTTAGCATCAAATCCACATTCATGTGGCGGGAGGAAAGAATACCTATGCCCCAAGATCTTTGGGGGTGCAAATATCATCCCATTTGACCATGTGATATTTTTGGTGTCCGTTTTTAGCTATCCAGAAGAACCGCGATAGCTCTTTATTGAAGGTAGCGTGGACCCTGCAGGATATATAACCTCATGTTATGCATGGGGAGGCTCGAGAGGCAAGAGTCGATAAGGATGGTCTTACTCCCTTTGTAGGTAAACCTTCCTTGCCTTGCTCGGATTTCTCCTTAACCCGCCCCATAAGGGGTTCCGGGTCCTTAGACAGGATCCTGGTATCCTTGACCAGCATCCCTAGATAGTTAAGGTGAAAAACCACCAGCCGGCAGTTCAGGTTATCAGCAATCCTCTGCTGGTCCTCAGGGGAGTAACCCAACACCATAACTTTGTCTTATCAAAATTGATCTTGAGGCCCTAGATGGCCTCAAAGCAGAGGAGCAGGAACTTAAGGTCAATAATATCCTATTATGATCCCTCTACCATGATCATAGTATCATATGCATATTGGAGGTGGCTTACCCCACCCTAGGGATGAGATGCCCTACCACACCCGAAATGTGGCCAGAAATCTGGGCCCTCTCCAATATTTCCGCAAGGGCATCCACCGTAGCATTAAACAAAATAGGAGAGATCGGGTCCCCTTTCCTAACCCCACAGGAGGGTTTAAAGTAGGGGCCCACCTCTCCATTTATGTTTATAGCTGTGTTCCCAGTCATGACAATCTGCATGATCCATCCTATCATGCGGTCATCGAGACCCCGTCGTTGAAGAGCCTGTCGGAGGAAGGCCCAGTCTAAACAGTCATATGCCTTCTGGAAGTCTAGCTTCAGGAAGACTCCCCTCTGATCCCTAGCCTTCACCTCATGGATAATCTCATGAAGCGACAATATCCCATCATGGATATACCTCCCTTTTAGAAAGTCGAACTGCTACGGGTGCGTCAGGCACTCCATTACTGGAGCCAGCCTGCGAGCACATACCTTGTACATGATCCTATGGATCACGTTTATTACCGTGATGGGCCTGAATTGGCGAATATCTGTGCCCCCCACAACCTTGGGGATCGGGGTTATAACGCCGAAGTTCAAGCGCGACATCACAAGGGTCCCGACATATTGTTCTTGGAACATTGGCATAATGGCTTCCTGGATCTTATCCAAGAAGTTCTGGAAGAAAATGACAAGGAGACCATCTGGCCCTGGGGCCGAGTTCGCCTTCATCTCCATGATGGCCTTTGACACTTCACCTCACATGAATTTGACAGGTATGAGTTGTATCGCGTTGCTCTCTAATAGCTGACAGTTGTATCGTGTCTCTATAGGTAGTTTTAGTGCATGTTTTGCTGCAAGATAAGTCCAACATACGTATGTAGGCGAGAGCCGCCAAATTCTAAGACTCACCGTGTACTGGCCTCAGTACTGACCGCTCCCTTTTTCTTTTGCCATTTGTCGGCACCCATTTATTTGACAGGTATTAGTTCATCGATGTTAGCAAGGTTACCCTTCCGGCTTGGCCTGGGCAAGGTTATGGACGCATTTGTTATTCTTCAGGACTGTTAGTCCAATTTGCATCTTATCCGTACTCGGATGTTGTATTATTTTTAATATAATTTAGATCTTTATAATGTATATTTGTATTCTTGTCTCGCTGAGTTGCTGTTGTATATATATGTTCTTGTGGATTCCATCCTGGACTATTGTGTAATGGTATTACTTTGTTTTCCATCCACACGCAAGTGCTTGGTGGTCATCATGGAACCGTTTCTATGCAGGTTTAGCGAGAATCGCTAAAATCTACATAGTATCGATTCGAGGGTGTTACAAGTACTCAATGTGTTACTATCTTGCTGACGTAATCTATCCTCCATGGTCTATATTTGTGAATACAATCTCGTGACATCTTTGTAATAACCCGAAAAAATCACACTTCACAATAGAGCGAGAGACATCAAGCAAAGATGTGGATTTCAGGCGAAAACCCCTGCCCATTGGTTCGTGCTAGAATCTAGATGATAGCGTGTCGAGGGGTTACCCTCTACGGGGAATCGTCGGGGAGCTCATGTGACATTCAGTTGCTGCATGCCGGTATCTTCGTGCTTTGCTTTCATCATGGCGTGAAGCTTTTTGGCTATGACATGGTGTGTGGACTCGTTGGCAGGATCAATACTCCACAACCCTGAGCAAGAGGGCAGCCAGTCCTCTCCGGCAATAATGGTGAGGAATATCATATTTTTTAGGTCGCCTCTTATTAGGTGTGATGACTCCTTATTGTAAAAAAGAAAAGGTGTGATGACTCCTTTTTCAGATGTCAATTTTTTCTCTTGACATGCCCGTAATAAGAGGATTGATACTACTCCCTCCGATTCATAATAAGTACCGCTCATTTTATACTAAGTTAGTATAAACTTTATACTACTCCCTTCGTTTTAAAATATAAGATGTTTTAGGTGTGTGAAAAAAGTGTATCTAGACTTATTTTAATGTGTAGGTTTATACCTACACACTATATTTTAGTGTGTAGGTGTAAACCTACACACTAAAATAAGTCTAGATACACTTTTTTCACACACCTAAAACATCTTATATTTTGAAACAAAGGGAGTAGTAGATAAGCGACATTATTATGGATCTGAGGGAGTACTACAGAAGACAGCGTAGAAATTTGAAAGGATTCACCTACGCGGGACCATCTTGGATGGTTAGATATTTTGAATTGTTGGATGGTTGGATATGACCAACCGGGGGAAAATTAGGAAACTACGGCCGATCGTATACTTAGGAAATATATATCGTCGGCCGTCGCACATTTTCCTTTTTAGCTTATATAGCTTATAAGTATATAAACAGTAAAACAAATCATATTTAGGAAAGAAATCGTTGATTGTTGGACGCAATTGGGAAAGAATAAAAATCGGACGAAAGGCAAAGGTCTTTTTAGGTGAGCTATCCCTGTCTCTCGCCGCATCTTGTCCTGGCCAGGATTGACTTGGTGAGAGCGACGGGAGTGATTCGGGCGATGGAGGAAGAGAAAAATCTGGGCGCCGAGACGGACGGCAAGGAGAAGGAGAAGGATGAGGAAAGGCTGAGCTTCGATCCCACGGAGGACGAGCTGGTGCTGCACTTCCTGCGTCCGCAGCTGCGCGGGTTCGCGCCGCGCGTGCCTGGCGCTGTGGTGGAGGCGGACCCCTGCGCGGTGCCACCGTGGGAGCTGCTGGCGCGGCACGGCCTGCGTGACGAGGGCTACTTCTTCGCGTCGCGGCGGCGGCGCGGGGAGGGGAAGAACGGCGGCGGGCGGCCGATGGTGCGGCGCAGCCCGGCGGGCGGCGCGGGGTCGTGGATGCACAGCGGGAGCAGGGAGCAGGGGCGGTCCGTGACGGCGCTGGGCGTGGTGGCGCGGTGGTGCAGGACGCGGTACGTCTTCTACGCGCTGGGCGGGGAGGAGGGGCGGCGGAGCACCGGGTGGGTGATGGCGGAGTACGAGATCACGGACCCGTGGTGCTACCGACGGGCGGACGAGGGCGAGGAGGACGAGTACTGGGTGCTCTGCCACGTCCGCCGGAGCTGCAGGACGACCGGCGGAGGCGGCAAGCCGCCCAGCCGGCGGCGCGTGCTTGTTTAGCTAGCTAGCTATACCTGGGCATCTCGCGACCGACTGATCGACCGGCGAGCTCGTCGATCGGGATCGGGAACGGATTGGTCGTGGATGGCTGTGTGTGTATGGTTAAAGAAAAGAATAAACGAACAGATCCATCATCCATGTGGGGTTCTTTGTTCTGAATCTCCATGTGAGACTCCGTAGAGAAGAACTCTACTACTTCTCTCATGTGTAGTAACACTTTTGGCTGCGCCGAACAGAAACAGAGCATTGCACCTCCGACCTCGCCTGCAAACGCGAAATGCGCCGGCGGCCGGTGCCGGCGAGACTCGAGAGCGATGCAAGTGCGACATGCCGTGTTGGGTCTGGCGAACACGCCGGCGGCGGGCGACACGTGAGAGCGATGCGAACGAGGAGGCTCGGCACGCTCGTACGCGCGCGCGGGACACTTTTTTGCTGGCTTTTGTATGTTGGACGCTTGTGTTGCGCACACACAGTATGCATGAGGCGTCTGGTGCTCTGTTCGGCTCTTTGCTTCCTCTTTTTTTTTTTTCCTTTGCTCTTTGCTTCCTCGCCGACACACGCAATGTCACCGGGTGCGGGTGGAGAGCGTGCTGGTTCTCCTGGACCATCTTGGAATGTAGGATGAATTTTCGGAACACCTCCAGCAGTAGACCCCTTATATCCACAAATCCTTAGAGGTCGTTTGGTATCCGTCATTGGTCTTTATTTTGCAATTTCATTTCTGTACTGTTTGGTTGGCACGGAAATGAGTTGTTATTTTATTTGGCAAAACTAGCGAAATATCTCTATGTGTAAACCCGATTCCTATCCCAAACCTGTCATTTGCAAATTTCGATGGCAACCAAACATGTGGATGTTTTCGAAATCATAATATAAATAAAATAAATCCATGTATTTATTTCATTTCTACTAAATGAAATGAATACCTGGGTGCCAAACGACCTCTTATAATCACTGGTCCGAGGGTTTAGTCTAAATAAGGACTGAAAAAACACATGACCTTATTTTTTTAAAGGGGCGAAAAAGGAGCTCCCAAACCTATACATTCAAGGGTTGCGGCACTGAACCGAGGGTCCCACGTATTCAGTACATTGGGTTGACGGGAGTGAAACTTCAGCTCGCTGTTTCCCGCTTCCCTTCCACCGCTGGCCAGATCTCCACCCCCCTCCCGCTCGCTCTTGCCTCGCCATGGCTCCCTAGCACCGGCACGGACACCTCCCAGACGCCGCCCGACGGGAGCACCTTCACTCGGACGAATCGACCCCGTCCGACGGTAGCACCTTCGCTCGGACGAATCGACCCCGTCCCCCTGACAACTCGTGCAGCTCTCCGCGTCATCCGCCCAATCGCGCCACCATCCACGGTAGCCTCTGGTGGCGTGAAACGTAAGCATCAAGGCAACCACGTCGTCCACAGGTAGGGCATTAGGAAGAAGCAGTCAAACGTGAAGCCTGTGAAGAAGAGGCCGATGGTGCAAAAGGGGGTGGTGCCAAGGACGGCCCCTGCTGCCGCCACGGTGCCCGCTCCACCCACCAACCCCAGGACACGCGCCGGGTGTTTGACGATACGCTCGAAAGGTATGATTCCAATTCCCTTCTCCGACAGGTTTGAAGTGTTCGTCGTTTGCCTGCATCTAGAAGCTCTCAACCGACCTGACCTGTGTGGCTGGAAGATGACTCTTTGGAGATCCCAAAGACCAGATGTGCATCTAGGGGAGATCGAAGATCAAGATTACATGCAAGACAAGATGAATACCTAACGTGACTAAGAAAGAGTACACCACCATCAACACCTATAAGTGATGAAGAACATTCACCTAAAAGAGGATACGCCATAGACGCCTGAGTCTTTACCATTAGCCTTAGTTAATCATAGCTCTAGCTTCATCTCTCGTCGGGTGTCATTCTAAAACACACCGAGATCTCTTGTAGACATATTGTACGATCTCTCGATCACTTTAAGAATAAAATTCTAAGGGAATCCCTCGCATTACACATATACCTTCATCTTCATCTTTGAGAGAGCCAAACCCGTTGGCCCGAGCCGATTGCAAAAAAATAAACTCTCTTCCATCCTTTGGAACTGAGATTGCAGAGGGATCATGAAAACTATCCTTCGTTAGTTAGCGAACCAGGAAAGGGGAGCCTGCATCATGTAGATCGGATCTACCGTTCTGGCAGACGAAGCCGCCAAGGACCTCCCAGGCGGAGGTCCAGGGGCTCTAGATCCGGATCGCGGCTGCACAACCGCTAAGGTGCCGGTGGAGGAGTACGTCCCGGGCACCCCGTCTACGTCGCGCAAGATCTACTAAGACAACATCGAGGCAGCGTACGGGCCCATGTACCATCATTACCTCGAAGCACTCTACGCACCACCAGAGGCCGACTACTTCAACCCTGGATCGCCGCTCCCAGCAGGCCTCCCACTTGTTGTTTGCACAGGACCCGTCTATGAGTACGCTGAGGTCCCATACGGGTATGCTGAGGTCCCATACGTCTACGACCAGCGGTGGTCTACATCGTGGGCAGGAATCTTATTATGACCACCACCTTCAATTTCGCCAACGGAATAGATTCCCACGTGGCAGAAAGAGCCCTGAGAAGCAACAGTTATTAGGAAGACCTCTTCAACTCGTTCAGATTCAGGTCCTCATGAACGCAGAAAAGATCCTATCAGTAGGCCTTATCAAGTCATTGAAAAAGTTAAACTAGCTATTAGCATCACTAATTACGTCATCCTGGACTAGACCTAAACCCCACTACAACCTCACTGTGTCAGATGGGTCTACATGCAAGATTCCAACATGATAAGGGCTGAATTTACGGATACCTTCTCGACCTCTCGGTTTGGTACTCCATGTCATATATGGGATCTCTCCCTCAGGATTCCTCTGGTCATCAAGGTAGTCACACCTTTACACAGAAGTATCGTTTTCTTCCCTTTTGTTATTAATCCTTTTGCAGGACCTCGTCGTAAGCCCATTACCCTAGGACATCTAAGATGGGAAGGCTCATCAGACCTTCTCTGAGGACGGCCACATGGAAAGTTCTGTGTGATCGAGACGTCAGCACACCACTACTAGAAAAGCGCTACTCATGGCGCACCTATTTTGGCTACCCATGGCGTACCACCCATGCGCCACTAAAAGCGCTCCAAGGGTAGCATTTTTTGAAAAACATTTTTTTACATAAAACACCCTAATTTTGAAAAACAAAAGCAACTGAGTCCCTCTCGCCGCCATCGCTGATACATTGCAAATGTATCTATAATTTTTGATGTTCCATGCTTGGTTTTATCTACTTTCTTATGTTTTGTCCACACTTTGGAGTACTTTTCATATAATTTCTTGGACTAACCTATTAACAAGAGCCACAGTGCCAGCTGTTTGTTTTCTACTGTTTTTGGTTCTAGGAAAGTCAAAAAATAAATATTCTCGGAATTGGACGGGACAAAAGCCAAAGTCATTATTTTACCAAGGGACACGTGGAGCCAGAATACGAGACGGAGAGGGGCTGGGGCCCGGCCACACCACCTGGCCGCGCGGCCAGGCCTGGCCCGCGCCAGGGGGTGGTCTGGCCGCCCCAGGCACCCCCTCGGCCTCTCCTTTTGCCTATATATTGCCTCTGATATAGAAACCCTAAGGACCCGATCAAAATTCCACGAAAGAGTCTGTAGCCGCCGTCATCTCCATCCCTAGATCGGGAGGGATCTGAAGCTCTTCCCGGCACCCTGCCAGAGAGGGGAATTCACCCTGGAGGCCTTCTTCATCATCATGCAAGCCTCCGGTGTGATGCGTGAGTAGTTCATCTCTGGACTACGGGTCCATGTAGTAGCTAGATGGCTGGTTCTCCTCCTTTGTGCTTTCATGTTTAGATCTTATGAGCTCCGTTCATGATCAAGATCATCTATTTGTAATTCATACATGTTGTGTTTGCGGGGATCCGATGGATATTGATATGCTATTTCAGATTGATTATTGATTCTATCATGTCTTTGTTATTTGTGATCTTGCATGCTTTCCATTGTTAGTAGCTATCTTGGCCAAGTAGATGCTAGCAACTCCAAGATTTAGTATTTATGCTCGATAGTGGGTTCATGCCTCTGGTAATTTGGGGAAGTGACAGAAATCTCTAAGGTACTAGATGTGCTGTTGCTACTAGGGAGAAAACAACAATCCTTTGTTCATATAACAATCGTATTGTTTACATTACACGCAATTCGTAATGCAATTATCCGTTGCTTGCAACTTAATACTGGAGGGGGTTCGGATGATAACCTGAAGGTGGATTATTAGTCATAGATGCAGTTGGATGACGGTCTATGTATAATTTTGTAATGCCCAATCGAATCTCAAAGGAGTCAAGATGATTAGTATATGCTTGTATGCTTTCTCGATGTTTGTCAATTGCCTCGCTGTAATTTATTCACCCAGCATATTATCTATCTTAAGGATAACCACCTCTAGAGAACTATGGACCCCGGTCCTTTCTTTTACTTTCAATCTACAATCAACTATTTACTTCTTTGTGTTTACTTTCTGCAAACTATTACTTTCTTCCACTCGATACGTTTAATCCTTTGTTTTCAGCAAAACCGACAAGATTGACAACCTCATCGCAAGTTGGGGACAGAGTTCTGTGGTTGTGTTGTGCAGGTCTCTACGTTGCTGCTGGCACCGGTAGTGCGCCCTGCCAATGTTCAGCTAGCAACACCGTTGGGGTGTTTCCTTGCTCCTACTGGTTCGATTAAACCTTGGTTTCATACTGAGGGAAAACTTTTTGCTGTGCTCATCAAACCTTCCTCTTGGGGTTCCCTGATGACCCACAAGTATAGGGGGTGTATCGCAGTATTTTCGATAAGAGTGTCGAACCCAACGAGGAGCACAAGGTGTTGGCTAGTGGTATGGATCAGGAATTCTCTACAAATACTTAGCAAACGGATTTTTAGGAGTTTTTGATAAAGCAAGTAAATAAAGTACGAGTAAATAAAAGACAGTAGGAATAAATGCAGCAAGTGGCCCAATCCTTTATTCAGCAAAGGACAAGCCGGTTGTATTACTTAAGATGACCAAACGTTCTCGAGGACACACGGGAAGACTGTCAAGTGCTTTCGCTTCATATAGTTGATTAATCTTCTTTAGCTTGCTAAGTGTTGTGTGGATGAACCTGTGCTAATGTACCGACCTTCCTAGGACTAATACATACTTGTGATTATACCCCTTGCAAACATCCGTAAGTACAAGAAAGTAATTAAGGTAGAAACCTAACCACAACTTTAAACTCTAAGACCCTTACGTCCCTTGTGCAATGGTTTCCTAACGGGGGTTCAGGTTTCTGTCACTCTGGCAACCCCTACGATTAGTAGCCAAATACACAATGTATTCCCCTAGGCCCATATAGGTGAAGTGTCATGTAGTCGACATTCACATGACACCACTAGAATAAGTACACCACAACTTAAATATCAAACTATTAAATCTTTCTCAACACAACTCCACTACTAACAACATGACTTCTCCCATGTCCTCAAGAACAAAACGAACTACTCACAAGACATCATATGAATCATGATCAGAGATGGAATAATGATGTATAACAATCTGAACATAAACAATAATTCAATGGTTCACTCAATAGCATCAACTACAAAGAGTAATCAACACCGGGAAAGTTTCCCCTATGAACTATAGCAAGATTCAACCCAATTGTTACAACAATATGGAGATGGTGATGAGGGTGCTGATGGTGATGATGGTGGTGATGATGATGATGATGATCCCGATGAAGTCCAGCTTGATGGTGGTGTTGATGGCGACGATCTCCCCTCTCTGGGAAGGAATTCCCCCAACAGAAATCTGTCTGCCAGAGAGATCTTTCTCTCAAGGTGTTTTCCGCCCCGCAGAGGCGGCGGAATCTTTCTGTGGTCGCTCCCCGAGTCTTAGGGTTTCGGGAGGATGATATACGCCAGAGGGGAGAGGCTGGAGTGGGCTAGGGTGGCCACACCACCTCCAGGCGCGGCCTAGGCCTGCCCACGCCATGGGGTGGTGTGGGACCCCTGTGGCCCACCTCCACTCCATCTTCTGGCATCCTTAGTCTTCTGGAAAAATAGGATTTTCCGTATATTTTCCTGAATTTTCTGATCTTCGTGAATTTTGCCTCCAAACAGCACCTTTTCCATCAGAATCCTGACTGCAGCGGTCCATGCTCCAAAAGTCATCAACCATGCAAAAACAGATGAAATAACATAAGTATCACCTCTCAATATGAAATATATCAATGAATAATAGTGAATTAAGACATAGAATAGTGATGCAAAATGGACGTATCAACTCCCCCCAAGCTTAGACTTTGCTTGTCCCCAAGCGAAACTTAGCTCAATAAATATGACCTCAGGTTTATGGAGTGAAGAGTCGATAAAAGAATACGGACAAGAAGCAACCAAGGTGGTGAAAAAATCGCAAATCTCACTAGCGACGATAGCTCTAGGTGCAGGATTCAACACTCCTGACTTAGCAACTGATGACCCACAAGTATAGGGGGTGTATCGCAGTAGTTTCGATAAGTAAGAGTGTCGAACCCAACGAGAAGCAGAAGGTGCTGTCTAGTGGTATGGATCAGGAATTCTCTGCAAATACTTAGTAAACAGATTTTTAGGGGTTTTCAATAAAGCAAGTAAACAAAGTACGAGTAAATAAAAGACAGTAGGAATAAATGCAGCAAGTGGCCCAATCCTTTATGCAGCAAAGGACAAGCCGGCTGTATTACTTAAGATGACCAAACATTCTCGAGGACACACGGGAAGTTTGCCAAGTGCTTTCGCTTCATATAGTTGATTAATCTTATTTAGCTTGCTAAGTGTTGTGTGGGTGAACCTGTGCTAATGTACCGCCCCATCCAAGAGTAATACATACTTGTGATTATACCCCTTGCAAACATCCGTAAGTACAAGAAAGTAATTAAGGTAGAAACCTAACCACAGCTTTAAACTCTAAGACCCTTACGTCCCTTGTGCAATGGTTTCCTAACGCGGGTTCAGGTTTTTATCACTCCGGCAACCCCTACGATCAGTAGCCAAATACACAATGCATTCCCCTAGGCCCATATAGGTGAAGTGTCATGTAGTCGACGTTCACATGACACCACTAGAAGAAGTACACCGCAACTTAAATAACAATCTATTGAATCTTTCTCAACACAACTCCACTACTAACAACATGACTTCTCCCATTACCTCAAGAACAAAACGAACTACTCACAAGAAATCATATGGATCATGATCAGAGATGGAATAATGATGTATACCAATCTGAACATAAACAATAATTCAATGGTTCACTCAATAGCATCAACTACGAAGAGTAATCAACATCGGGAAAGTTTCCCCTAAGAACTATGCAAGATTCAACCCAATTGTTACAACAATATGGAGATGGTGATGAGGGTGCTGATGGTGATGATTGTGGTGATGATGATGATGATCCCGATGAAGTCCAGCTTGATGGTGGTGTTGATGGCGACGATCTCCCCTCTCCGGGAAGGAATTCCCCCGGCAAAAATCTGTCTGCCGGAGAGATCTTTCTCTCTTGGTGTTTTCCGCCCCACAGAGGCGGCAGAATCTTTCTGTGGTCGCTCCTCGAGTCTTAGGGTTTCGGGAGGAATATATACGCCAGAGGGGAGAGCTAGAGGTGGGCCTGGGTGGCCACATCACCTGGTGGCGCAGCCTAGGGTGGCCCGCGCTAGGGGGTGGTGTGGGCCCCCTATGGCCCATCTCCACTCCTCCTTCTGGCTTCCTTCGTCTTCTGGAAAAATAGGATTTTCCGTATATTTTCCCGGATTTTCTGATCTTCGAGAATTTTGCCTCCAAATAGCACCTTTTCCATCAGAATCCTGACTGCAGCGGTCCATGCTCCAAAAGTCATCAACCATGCAAAAAACAGATGAAATAACATAAGTATCATCTCTTAATATGAAATATATCAATGAATAACAGTGAATTATGATATAGAATAGTGATGCAAAATGAACGTATCATTCCCCAACGAGCTCGATATATTTTGGGCCATCAGTCGCCTCATCGAAGTTTAGGCATGGAGGGTCGTGGCTGCGACTACAACCTGCAACCGTAGGTAGGTGCGGGAGGCCATGGCTAGACCAGTCCTCGTCGATGTCGAGTGGTGCAGGCGGGAGGTGGCGAGCCGAGGCGGTCGTAGGTGGTGCTCAAGACTGCCAGATGAGGTGCTGCCGGAGGAGGACGGTATGGTTGAGGCAGTCGGAAGAGGACGCCATGGTGGAGGTGGAGGGAAAATGGATGGTAGAAGTGGAGGAGAAGGAGAAGGAGAAGAGGAAGGTGAAGGAGAAGGAGAAGAGGAGGATAAAGGGAGGAGAAGAGTAGGAATGAGGAAAATGAGAGGTTATAGGTGGCTAGTGGTGGGGATTCAAATTTGAATCCCGCCCAAACTTACCCGTGTCACACCACTATGGGGTGCGCAACGGTTAAGTGAGCTATTTTTTATTTTGCAGGAAAAAACTTATTTTTTCCATAACTTTTTTCTTTTATAATTTTGAGGTTTAAAAAAATTGGTAAGCATACTATCGTTGCGAGCGGATGTAGAATCTCGTGTAGATGAATTTTCATATAACTTTTTTAATCCGAGATCGTATGCAAAAGTTATGGCCATTTTACCGTGCCATGACCTTTTTTGCAAAAAAAGTCGAAATTCATGTTTGTTAATTTTCCTACAAACTAGATCACATTAAGCTACATGTCAAAGGATTTAAAATTTTGAAATGTTTTTCATTTTCTATCATTTTTTGCAAAACTAAAAGGCGATCCGGGCGAGGGAGGGATGTGGTGTGAACATACCCGTGGTGCACCAAACTATGCTATGCGCCACAGGTAAGAGGGGAACCCAACCCAACTGGGGTAAAACTTACTCGTAGTGCATCACTTAGGACATGCGCCACCAGTAACTCCCTACCCATGGGGCACCCCAAATAGATGCGCCACGAGTATATACCCGTGGGGCACCACTATTTATGTACCCCACAGGTATATGATCTACCTATAGCTATTTTTCTAGTAGTGGCATGCCAGATACCTTGTACCAAGACCTCGAGCATTTACCAAGACCGCGCACCTCAAGACCAATAAGAAGTGACCGAGCTCACCAGGCGGAAGTTGGACACGAGCTAAAAACATCTCTGTTTGAAGGAAGGCCGTCTTATTAAAGGTTCTGATCAAGGGCTTGCCGGTGATGGATGGACTTAGGCATGTACCTTACATGGGCCTAAACCCATGATTCATGCCCACGCCTACATCTACAATCGAGGACCTGAAGGCCTGTATCTAGAAGCTATCAGCCGACCTTACCTCAATCGACCTGGCCTATAGGGATGCAAGATGACACTCTAGAGATCCCGAAGACCAGACATGCATCCAAGGGAGATTAAAAATCAAGATTACGTGCAAGACAAGATGAAGATCTAACGTGACTAAGGAAGACTCTACCGCCATCAATACCTATAAATACTAAAGAACATTCTCCTAAAGGAGGGCACGCCATAGACGCCCGAGTCTTTACCATTATCCTAAGTCATAGCTCTAGCTTAATCTCTCATCAGGTGTCATTATAAACCCACCGAGATCTCTTGTAAACACATTGTATGATCTCTCGATCACCTTATGAATAAAGCCTGAGGGAATCCTCCCCATTACATATATATCTTCATCTTTATCTTTGAGAGATGCAAATCTGTTGGCCCGAGCTGATTGTGGAACAAATAAACTCTCTTCCATCCTTTGGAAGTGAGACTGCAGAGGGATCGTGAAAACTATCCTTCGTTAGTGCCAACCAAAACAAGAGGGTGGAATGGGTTTTTGTGGGTACTCAGGCTTCAACCAGGCGATGTTGGAAAAACAAGCCTAGCGTGACTTAACAAACCCAACCTCGCTCTATGTGATAGTTCTCCTATCTTGCTACTTTAAGGAGGGATATTTCTTGAAAGCTAAATGTCATGCGAATGCATCCTTTACTTGGCAAAACATTCTTCATAGGAGAGAACTTCTAAAGGAGGGCCTGATCTAGCATATTGGTAGTGTCTCAAAGGTGGATGTGTGGCGGGACAACTGGATACTGAGAGCAAGCTCTCAAAGACCGCTTAGGCACCAACCAGATGTTGAAGTTACAAAGGTGTCGGAGTTGTTGTTGCTTGCAGGTGAAGGATGGCATGAGCAGAAGCTCCTTGCAACTTTTTTGATGTTGACATTGATGATATTCTGAAAATACTTGTTGGTCATGTTGGAGGAGAAGATTATCTTGCATAGAATTAGACCAAAGACGGGGTTTTCAGTGTTAAGTCGGCGTATCATATGCATTCGCAGTTAAACCTTCTTAAGGCAGGTCGTGCTAGCACATCGAATACTTGTGAGGACCATTGGCGAGGGGTGACCTCGGAAATGCCCATGGTGATGTACTTAGGGTTTTGCGGAAAAGCGAATGCTAGGGATTTCATCGGATGTTAGGAAAACAATGAAGTCAAAGTCGCCTGAATATTGGGAAATCGCACTAGTTGTCTAGGAGTTTTCGGTACCCTCGCTTGGGCTTCTCCCGTCCTATATATAATAGGCCGAGCCTCAAAGCTGTATGCGGATAGGTTTCATACACGCGTAATTGCAACACCAATACAATGTCGGTTCATAGTTTCTTTCCTAATACAATCAAAGTCTTTGTCGGTTGCTTCCTTGGGCTGTCATATAGAATCTTCATGGGCCAGAAGCCCTTTACCCAGTATAGGGTAGTAAATCATAAGCATCTGAGTAATCATACATATGTCAGTAGCCCCCGAGACTCTACTTGAACCGTAGTTTCAGGTTGAGTCTCAAAGTTTCTTTTCCTTTCTTTTCCTTTATGTTTTATTTCTTTACTCTTTATTTTTTATAGGGATTTGGTACAACGAGTCTGATGCTTTCGACGGATCGGGAATCAGTTAATTGCTCCTGGGCAAAAACAAGGTTGTCCTACATCAAATTCAAGTCCCCATGCCTGAACTCAGAATTTATTAGTGGCGTAATTCAGTTCAGGCCGCTGAGGTCTTACTGAAAACGGAATTCTAGCTTCTATTTTATTGGGTACCCAACGCGTCCGTCGAGATTTTTCATCGTATCGTTGGTACGGATATTTTACTAGCAGAGCGCATTCTTGTGCGATTATCAGGCCACATAGGACGAATCCTGGGGTCTTACCTTCATGTTTCTAAACACGCCATTCGGATTTTCGTCACGTTTGAGCGTGATCTGAGATTTTTGGCTTTTTCGGCGGTTGGCCTGCTGCCAATGTTTTCTGATTTTATCAGATAGTTTTAATGCTTTATGCTGGCTCTCGATGGGAGTAATCTTTCTTCTAAGGATACCTCTTTGAGGATACATTGATGTAAAACTCAAAGGTATTTTCAATCATGAATATTTTTTATATGCAATTGGATTTCTATCAGGTGGGCGCCAGCGCTCCCGATGGGAGTAGTCCTCGAGGCTATGTTTGGATGCCTGTATCTGGACATAGGCTCATAGTTGTTGTTAGTTTGACGGAAAACATAGATCTTTTGATCAATAATAAAGAGCTTAAGGTATAAAAATTATCTCTTTATACATAAGGCGAAAAATCGATGATACATTATTATTTTGGCGGATGGCCTCTAGCCGTTTGCCTGGATATTCAGGCTTAAGAATTCGAACTGTAGCTCTTATCGTATTGTAAGTAATCTTATGCATAAAAACGTCGTAGTTGTGCTACATTCCATGGATTTGAGTAATTTACTCCTGTCTTCTTGTCTTGTAGTCGATATGCTCCTCCGGGAATAACTTCTGTGACGATGTATGGTCCTTCCCATGGCGATTCTAATTTCTTGTGGCCATCTTGCTTGAGGCGAAGAACTAGGTCCCCTACTGCGAAGGACCTACGTTGCAATCTTCTATTGTGATAATTGCGCAAGTTTTGCTGGTACATAGTTGCTCTTTGTAGGGCTTCATCTCGAGCTTTATCAAGTGCATCCACATCATCTTCAAGCGCTTCTCTTGATTCCTCTTCATCATATGCGGCTACTCTTGGGGATTCATGTGACACCTCAATAGGAAGCACGACTTCTGCGCCTGGACCAGAAAGAAAGGTGTCTCTTGTGTCGCATTATTTGGAGTTGTACGTAAACTCCATAAGACAGATGGCAATTCATCAACCCACGCTCCTTTTGCTCTGTCAAGCAGTGCTAGTAATCTTTTCTTGACTCCAGCAGTAACTAGTCCATTGCCTTTTTCTACTTGTCCATTTGTCTGCGGGTGAGCTACTGAAGCGTAGCTTATTTTGATACCCATCTCCTGGCAGTACTCCTTGAACTCATTGGAAGTGAAGTTGGTCCCATTGTCCGTGATGATGCTATTCGGTACGACAAACCAAAATAATATGGACTTAATAAAATTCACAGTCGAAGTTCCATCTTGGGTGGTGACAAGCATTGCTTCAATCCATTTAGTAAATTTGTCGACTGCTACTAGCAGAAAGAGGTGTCCTCCTAGGAGTTCCCTGGGAATCCCCGGCATGTCAGAAGGTATCCATGCAAAGATCTCTCAGTGCTCACGGAGGAACTCGATGAGCATGCATTCCTATGCGGGATCAAGATTGGAATCCACAAATGTTGTTTTCGTTGGGTCGACGGGGTAGATCTGTACTTCTTTTGTGTCCTTTGTCGTGTCAAAGGCCTGATCGGGATTGACACGCGCTACTTCTAGTGGTTCTGCGTTTGCTTTTTGAGTTGTTCGAACTTCGTTGCCATCCTGAAAGATTCAATTTTTTTGTTGAACTCCCTGTCGCAATTGTCGGCACGTGTGAAGCTTCCTTTTATCGTGATGATTTCCTTTGGTGCTGGCATTTTCATGACTAAATACGCATAATGCGGTACTGCCATAAACCGTGCCAAAGCTGGTCGTCCTAAGATCACATGATTTTGTGATGGCCAGTCCATGACTTTGAATTCAAGTTTTTCTTGCCTGAAATTTACTTTGGAACCAAAAACAACGTCACGAAATACTTTTCCTAAAGGAATTTCGGCTTTACCTATACTATTCTGTGGAAAGATGTTTCTGTTGGCGCGAGACTGTCCAGGGTGTAGCCCATTGTTCGTAACTTTTTACGTAGATCAAATTTATGCTGCTTCTTGCATCCATGAAGACTTCGCTCATATCAAACCCGCTGATTTGTGCTTCGACTCTTAAGGCCGAGTGACCTAGCCGTGGGACCCGAAGCGGGTGATCAGCTCTACTGAATGTGATTTCTTGCTCGAACCAATGGAGATATTCGGGTGTGGTTGATGTTGTTGTTTCCGCCATATTGATTTGTCTTATGATGAGCTTCTGGGTTTTGTTGGATGGACGCCCTTTCTGAATCATTGACATTGCCCCTTTTGACCTAGGGTATTCACCGTTTTGATCATTTGTGTTTTGTGGTGGCACAACTAATGATGGTGGTGGTGGTGCGCCGATGGCTAATGTGCCAGGAGTAGATGTGTATCCTCGGTTTGCCGCTTCAGTTGCTTTTGCATTGTACAGCTCCTGCATCTTCAAGAATGTTCGGCAGTCTTTCATGAGATTGTTAGATTGTTGCCTGCCTGCTGAGTCGACATAAAAGTGCATATTACAGCGTCCTTCCAGCATTTGCACTGTGGACATAGGTGGATCTTGAGCTCTTGGCTAGTACCGCTGTGTTGACTAGCTTCCTCCAACGTCATCCCTGTTATGGCGGTATTCGCCATTGTAGTCGTTTCTTCTGTTGTTACCTTCACCCGAGAAACTGGCTGCAACGTAACTTGGTCCTATGTTTCCATCGTTGTTCCTTCTTCTTCTTCTATCGTTGTCACGTTTATCCCTATCTTCCTCAGGTGATCGCATACGCTTGTTATGCAGCGCGTCTTCTCCATCAGCCCAGCGATTTGCTATTTCCATTAGCTGTGAGATTGTTTTGGGTTTAACCCATCCTAGTTCTTCTATGAAGTCTCGGTGACGGAGGCTGTCGTTGAAGGCATTAATGGCCCTTTCGTCGGATATGCACTCAGCCGAGTTTTTTATGATATTCCATCGTTGGATGAATGCTCTTATTGATTCCCCATACTTTTGTTTGCATGCTCGCAACTGCTCCAAGGATGCAGGTCATTTAAACATGGATTGGAAGTGCCGAATGAACTTATCTTCTAGGTCGTTCCAGCTACCGATGGAATCCTTAGGTAGCTGCCTGAGCCTTGATCTTGTGGCACCGGTGAGGTGCACTTGTAGACTTTGCATTGCAGTGGCTGTGGAGCTACCTTGCAACTTGACAGTGGCCAAATAATCTGCTAACCATGCTTTGGGTTCCTGGAGTCCATCGTACTTGTGGCGGTCGTGTGGAAGTTTGGAATCATTGGGTACTGAGGTTTTGCGAATCCGCTGAGTAAAACAGCTGGCCCCGCATAGCTCGTAATCGTCTTTGTTGTGTCCATCATGGTATCGCTGGTTGCGGTTTTCGTCTCTTGATCCATCGTTCCTGTGTTGTGTGTTGTCGTTTCTTGTGCTGCTTCGTGGCTCGGGTGCTACGTGATGTGCCTGGTGTGGCGATCGAGATTGTCGGGTGTGTCCCACTTGTCGAGGACTACTGTGACTGCGTGGGGATATATCGGGCTGTCGCGTGTGTTGGGTCTGCAACATAGAAAACAAAAAAAATTCTACGATGAGAACTATACGCAAAGATCTATCTACTAGATACAGAGCAACGGGTGGACATACATCCATCGAGAACTTACCCTCAAAGACAACGAGTTTTGTTAACGAGTAGGAACTCGTGGTTGATGTAGTCATACACTTGCCGATCTCAAGATCGTGTGGAAGTCTGAGCGCCGCAAATCAGCAGCGCATCCATCCTCGCACACATAGTCAAGCCACCGGACAACCTCCACTTCCTCAATCCAGCGATGCAGCGGAAGCAGCAACTCCTTCTAGACGAAATGTCACCGGGAACATGTATCTCGCTAATCCGAGACCATGAGGGAATAATTCTAGAGGGGTAGAGAGATCCTTCATGAGGAGGTGTGTGAAAGAAGGAGGAAGAGGGGGGCCTTTTATAGGAGGAGGAGGGTACCCCCTCCATGGCCGGCGCCTCATGGAGGTGACCCCTCCCGCCTCCATTCATGTGGTGGTAACTCCCTCCACATTAAAATGCCTCTTCACATTCCCTTTTAAAGTCTCCACTTTAAATGCATTAAAATTCTCTAAGTTTAATGCTCTCTCATTTAATAAAAATCTTTTATTAAATTTATTCAGAATTTTGTTAATTACTTTAATTAACAAACATTCACATAAAACCCCTTGCAACATTTCAATATCACATGCAGGACCACTTTCTGCAATTTCACCCGAAACAATTCCGGTTTCTATCGAAACAATTCCTGCGCTTTCCAATTCTTTCGTCTGAAACATATGTGCTCCAAAATGGTGTCTGGTAACTCTTAAGTGTGTCACCCTACGGTTCGCGAATAATGTAGACATGATTGAGACTCCTCTCAGATCAAGAATCAGAAGCGGGACCTGGAGATCCATACTGACTCTTGCATATTCAATGATGACTTCTGTGATCGTGAGAACCTTTAACGCTAGTAACTTAATCCCTTTGTCTCATGATATAATACATGTACGAGATTCGATCATCGGTATCCAAATACCTAGTTTGATATCGTTATTGACATGCACTCTTTTCTCGTTCTCGTGATATAACATTCTAGTGATCACATCACTTGCTTGCAAGGTATCTTAATGTGATATCACCGAGAGGGCCCATAGTATATCTATCCATCATCGGGATTGACAAATTACACTCTTGATCCATGAGCCTCAACATAATACCTTCGTAGCACTGAACCCATCTTTATAGTCACCCTGTTATGGTGTGACGTTTGATGTTATGAAGATACTCTTCTGGTGTTAGCAATTAACATGATCTTATGGTCTAAGGATAAAGATTACTTCGTATGATGTTATAGCAATATAAACATAATGACTTTATCGTAATGCTATACTTCAGATGAATGTTCATCACATCATTTCACAAATGCTGTGACCTTGTTATTAACAACATCCAATGTCCATGATCAGGAAACCTTGATCATCTTGTTAATCAACAAGCTAGTCTATAAGAGAGGCATAACTAGGAACCATTTTTGTTTATTAAACACACATGTATTGACGTTTTTGATCAATACAATTATAGCATGCAAAATAAACATCTATCATATACAAGGAATACATAATAACAACTTTATTATTGCCTCTCAGGGCATATTTGCTTCAGTCTCCCACTTGCACTAGAGATAATAATCTAGTTCACATAGTGATAAATCTAACACCCTTGGAGTTCTGGTGTTGATCATGTTTTGCCCTAGGGAGAACTTTAGTCAACGGATCTGCTACATTTAGGTCCGTGTGTACTTTACAAATCTTTATATCTCCATCCTTGACATGCTCGCGGATGGAGTGAAACCGGCGCTTAATATGCTTGGAATTTCTTGTGAGACCTCGGTTCCTTGGCGTTGGACATGGCTCCATTGTTGTCACAATAGATCACCATTGGGTCCAATGCACTAGGAACCACACCTAGTTCCGTTATGAACTCTTTCATCCAAACCGCTTCCTGCGCCGCTTCTGAAGCAGCAACATATTCCGCCTCCGTCGTTGATCCAGCCACCACAGGTTGTTTGGAACTCCTCCAACTAACTGCTGCTCCGTTCAAGAGAAATACGTATCCAGATTGAGACTTAGAGTCATCCGGATCGTTGTCAGAGCTAGCATCGACATAACACTTAGCGACTAGCTCTCCTTCACCTCCGTATACAAGAAACATATCCCTAGTTCTTCTCAAGTACTTAAGGATATTCATGACCGCTATCCAGTGTTCCGAACCTAGATCAGATTGGTACCTACTAGTCAAACTAATAGCATGTGCCACATCTAGTCTTGTACATAGCATGACATACATTATAGAGCCTATGGCTGAGGCATAGGGTATCTTATCCATTATCTTTCTTTCTTCTGCCGTAGCCGGACTTTGAGTCTTGCTCAATGTGTTGCCTTGCAACATAGGTAAGAACCCCTTCTTACTTCCGTCCATATTAAACTTCTTTAATATCTTATCAAGGTATGTACTCTATGATAGCCCAATTAGGCGCCTTGATCTATCTCTATAGATTTTAATGCCTAATATATATGACGCTTCACCAAGTTCTTTCATCGAAAATTTGCTGTTTAGATAACTTTTAACACTGTTTAAAAGATCTATATCATTTCCAATCAACAATATGTCATCCACATATAATATCAGAAATGCCACATTGCTCCCACTCACTTTCTTGTAAATACAAGCCTTTCCATAAGTTTGGACAAATCCAAACTCTTTGATTACCTCATCAAAGCAGAGATTCCAACTCCGGGATGCTTGCTTCAGTCCATAGATGGATCGCTGAAGTTTGCATACCTTATCAGCATCCTTAGGATCGACAAAACCCTTAGGCTGTATCATATACAACTCTTCTTCAATATCACCATTGAGGAACGCAGTTTTGATATCCATCTGCCATATTTCATAATCGAAATATGCAGCAATTGCTAACATAATCCTAACCTACTTAAGCATCGCTACGGGAGAGAATGTCTCATCGTAGTCAACTCCTTGAATTTGTCAAAACCCCTTTGCGACAAGTCGAGCCTTATAAATGGTCACATTACCATCAGCATTAGTTTTTTTTTGAAAATCCATTTATTCTCAACGGCCTTTCGATCGTGAGGTAAGTCCACCAAGGTCCAAATCTGGTTTTCGTACATGTATTCCATCTCGGTTTTCATGGCTTCTAGCCATTTGTTGGAATCCGGGCTCATCATCGCTTCTTCATACGTCGCAGGGTCATCCATTTCATCAATCATGAAATTCACAACAGGATTGCCGTACAGTTCAGGAGCTGCACGTGTCCTACTTGACCCGCGAGGTTCGGTAGTGTCCTCTTTCGGAGTTTCATGATCAATATCATTAGTTCTCTCTTCATTAGGTGAAGTCAACTCCGAAACAATTTTTGGTGCTGCGCTACTCGCCATTTCATGAAGAGAAGGTTCAATAACCTCTTCGAGTTCTACCTTCCGACTACTCATACCTTTCACGAGAAACTCCTTCTCAAGAAAGGATCCATTCTTGGCAACAAAAACCTTGCCCTCGGATCTATGATAGAAGGTATACCCAATCGTTTCCTTAGGGTATCCTATGAAGACGCATTTTTCCGCTTTGGGTTCGAGTTTATCTGGCTGAAGTTTCTTCACATAAACATCACATCCCCAAACTTTAAGAAATGACAACTTAGGTTTGTTTCCAAACCATAATTCATATGGTGTCGTTTGAACGGATTTAGATGGTGCCCGATTTAAAATGAATGCAGCGGTTTCCAGTGCATAACCCCAAAATGACAGTGGCAAGTCAGTTAGAGACATCATAGATCGAACCATATCCAATAAAGTACGATTACGATGTTCTGACACACCATTACATTGTGGTGTTACGGCAGGCGTGAGTTGTGAAACTATTCCACATTGTTTCATGTGTGTGCTAAACTCGTAACTTAGATACTCACCTCCACGGTCGGCCCGCAGAAATTTGATCTTTTTGTTATGATGATTTTCCACTTCATTCTGAAATTCTTTGAACTTTTTAAAAGTTTCATACTTGTGTTTCATCAAATAGATATACCCGTATCTACTTAAATCATCCGTGAAAGTAACAAAATAACGATATCCACCTCGCGCCGACACACTCATTGGTCCACACACATCAGTATGTATGATTTCCAATAAATCTGTCGCCCATTCCATTGAACCAGAAAACGGCGTTCTAGTCATCTTGCCCATAAGGCATGGCTCACATGTATCAAATGATTCAAAATCAAGTGATTCAAAAAGTCCATCAGAATGGAGTTTCTTCATGTGTTTAACGCCAATATGACCTAGACGACAGTGCCACATATATGCAGATATATCATTATCAAGTTTAATCCTTTTAGCATCAACATTATGAATATGCGTAATACTACTATCGAGATCCAATAGAAACAAACCATTCAACACAGGTGCATGACCATAAAAGATATCATTCTTATAAATCGAACAACCATTGTTTTCAGATTTAAAAGAATAACCACTTTGCATCAAATACGGTTCGGATACAATGTTCATGCTCAGTGTAGGCTAACAATTATTCAGATTTATAACTAATCCTGATGGCATATGGAGAGGTAGCATCCCGACGACGATCACAACAACTCTTGATCCATTGCCGACCCGCATCCTGACCTCATCCCTTGCTAGTTGTCGCTTGTTCCGCAGCCCCTAAACCGAGTTACATATATTAGCAACCGATCCCGTATCAAATACCCAGGTGCTACTGCGAGTACTAGTCAAGTACACATCAATAACATGTATATCACATATACCTTTGTTTGCCTTGCCGGCCTTCTTGTCCGCCAAATACTTGGGGCAATTGCGCTTCCAATGGCCAGTCCCCTTGCAATAGTAACACTCGGTGTTAGACTTAGGGCTAGCTCGGGGTTTATTTTCAGGTGTGGCAATAGATTTTCCACCCTTCTTTCCCTTGTACTTGCCTTTCTTGTCCTTCTTGAAACCAGTGGTCTTATTGATCAACAACACTTGATGTTCTTTCCTAATCTCCACTTCTGTAGTCTTAAGCATTGACAGAAGCTCGGAAAGAGACTTCTTCATGCCCTGCATATTATAGTTCATCACGAAGCTCTTGTAGCTAGGTGGAAGAGATTGGAGAACACGAAGTATGGCTAAGTCAATGGGAATCATTATTCCCAAGGACACAAGCTTATCGGCGTACCCAGAACTTTTGAGTACGTGCTCACTAACGGAGCTGTTATCCTCCATCATGCATCTAAAGAACTTTTCAGAAGCATTATAACTCTCTACGGCAGCATGGGTATCGAAAATCATTTTCAATTCTCCCATGGTATCAAAGGCATTGCCATTTTTGAAACGCTTTCGAAGTTCTGGCTCTAGCCCATATAGTATGCCGCAATGAACTAAGTTGTGGTCCTCCTGACGAGTCACATAGACATTCTTTTCCTCGTCAGGGGCATCAGGAGCTGGTGGGGGGCCTAACTGCGCCTCTAGCACATATTGCTTTCGTGCAGCAGTGAGGAGAATCCTCAAATTCATAGCCCAGTTGGTGAAGTTGCTACCATCCGCAGCAAGTTTCTCTTTCTCCATGAACACATTGAAATTAAAAGCAGGTGGTGCCATCTACAACAGAATTTGTAAAGTTTATTTAGACTAAGTTTATGATAGAGTGAGTTCAACTAATCCAAATTACTAATGAACTCCCACTCAAAAACGACATCCCTCGTGTCTTTTTGGTGATTACATGAACCAAATCCACTACACCAAGTCCGATCATCACGTGAGTTGATGTAGCTTCAAAGGCGAGCATCTATATGGGCATCATATTAACTATATGACTCATGCTTAACCTTTTGGTCCGTGTTCCGAGGCCATGTCTGTACATGCTAGGCTCGCCAAGTAAGAACCTTAGTATTCGCGTGTGTAAAACTGTCTTACACTCGTTCCTATGAAAGCGTAGATTCGAGTACACCCAATCATCACGTGATGTCTCAAAACACGATCCACAGAACGGTGCATACTTAAGGAAGAACACATTTTTTATCTTGATATCTAAATGAGGGATCATCTTACAATGCTACAAAAAGCGCCAAACTAGCAGTATAAGATGCTAACATCTAATGTGTAAAGTGAGATGATATGGTCCATGCATTTGATCTCTATCATTTGCATCGTGGTATGATCTCTATCATTCCTTTGTGTGTAAGGCCAAGGTCTATGGAACTTACACGTTGACTGTGTTGTAAGAGTATCTACCATACATCTACTTACAACAATACCATGTCAATACACTAGCCCAGCAACGTTCTAAACTAGACGCCTCTAATTTATCAATTGCAAGTTTTACGTGGCTTGGGGATTTCAGAGATAGAACCGTTCTCACCTACAAACATGAACCACAACAAGGATAACTAAGTTATTAGCAACTCGTTGTAAATCAGATATTGACTATTGTAGGAGAGACAGACACCCGCCAGCCACTTATGCAAAACAAGTTGCATGTCAGTCGTGGAACCGGTCTCATGTACGATGACATGTACGGTTGGTCCGGGCTGCTTCATCCCACTATGCCACCAATATCCAAAATATATAGAAGATGTAATAACATGATCATCATCGCCCACATATCAACATATGTGTACTACCCGTGCTAAGCACCTACGCATAGATTAATCTCTGTACCACTGTTGGGTCCGCAGCATAGAAAACAAAAAATTTCCTACGGTGTGAACTACACGCAAAGATCTATCTACTAGGTACAAAGCAACGGGTGGACATACATCCAACGAGAACTTATCCTCATAGACAATGAGCTTTGTTAACGAGTAGGAACTCGTGGTTGATGTAGTCGTACACTTGCCGATCTCAAGATCGTGAGGAAGTCCGAGCGCCACAACTCAGCAGCGCATCCGCACTCGCACACACGTTCAAGCCACCGGACAACCTCCACCTCCTCGCTCCAGCGATCCAGCGGAAGCAGCAAATCCTTCCAGACGAAATGCCACCGGGAACATGTATCTCGCTAATCCGAGACCATGGGGGAATAATTCTAGAAGGGGAGAGAGATTCTTCATGAGGAGGTGTGTGGAAGAAGGAGGAAGAGGGGGGGCATTTTATAGGAGGAGGGGGGGGTACCCCCTCCATGGCCGGCGCCTCATGGAGGTGACCCCTCACCTCCTCCATTCATGTGGTAGTAACTCCCTCCACATTAAAATGCCTCTTCACATTCCCTTTTAAAGTCTCCACTTTACATGCATTAAAATTCTCTAAGTTTAATGATCACTCATTTAATAAAACTCTTTTATTAAATTTATTCAGAATTTTGTTAATTACTTTAATTAACAAACATTCACATAAAACCCCTTGCAACATTTCAATATCACATGCAGGACCACTTTCTGCAATTTCACCCGATACAATTCCGGTTTCTATCGAAACAATTCCTGCGCTTTGCAATTCTTTCGTCTGAAACATATGCGCTCCAAAATGGTGTCCGGTAACTCTTAAGTGTGTCACCCTATGGTTCACGAATAATGCAGACATGATTGAGACTCCTCTCAGATCAAGAATCAGAAGCGGGACCTGGAGATCCATACTGACTCCTACATATTCAACGATGACTTCTGTGATCGTGAGAACCTTTAATGCTAGTACCTTAATCCCTTTGTCTCATGATATAATACATGTTCGAGATTCGATTATCGGTATCCAAATACCTAGTTTGATCTCGTTACCGACATGCACTCTTTTCTCGCTCCTGTGATATAACATTCTAGTGATCACATCACTTGCTTGCAAGCTATCTTAATGTGATATCACCAAGAGGGCCCAGAGTATATCTATCCGTCATCGGGATTGACAAATTACACTCTTGATCCATGAGCCTCAACATAACACCTTCGTAGCACTGAACCCATCTTTAAAGTCACCCTGTTACGGTGTGACGTTTGATGTTATCAAGATACTCTTCTGGTGTTAGTAATTAACATGATCTCATGGTCTAAGGATAAAGATTACTTCGTATGATGTTATAGCAATATAAACATAATGACTTGATCGTAATGCTATATTTCAGATGAATGTTCATCACATCATTTCACAAATGCTGTGACCTTGTTATTAACAACATCCAATGTCCATGATCAGGAAACCTTGATCATCTTGTTAATCAACAAGCTAGTCTATAAGAGAGGCATAACTAGGAATCCTTTTTTTTATTAAACACACATGTATTGATGTTTTTGATCAATACAATTATAGCATGCAAAATAATCATCTATCATATACAAGGAATACATAATAACAACTTTATTATTGCCTCTTAGGGCATATTTCCTTCAGCGTGGTCCCTTGTTCTGCTTCTACGAGGGATGCTTCCACCATGCCAAGGTTCATCACGACAGAGCGGTGGCGGGCCTCACGGGGATCGTCGGGTGCGGGCTGAGTTGTGAGTAGATATGTTTGCGCGACCACGATTGCTGCTTGGGCTGTTTTTGCCTTGATGTTTCCTGCTTGATCGATTGACATGAATGATAGATCAAGATCATGGATAAGTCTGCCTCCCTCTGCTTCAGGGATATTTGCTAATCGAGATGTTCTCCTTCCTAGTGGTGCTCCTCCTGTTACGCTCCCTGATCCTCAGGTGGAGCTTAACTATGCTCGTCGTAAGCTGGATTCGTCGACTAATCTCTTTCTTTCGTCGAGTTGCCTTTGCATCCCGAGTAGATCTCTCTTCTTGTGATGAATCAGATATTGGTATGCTAATAGATCCTCGTGTGAAGCATCCGCTGTCATCGGGACTGCTCCCGAAATTGCTTCCCTTACCCTTTGCCATGACGCTACTGGTAGCCAAAGAGTTCGCCTCTCTCCTTCATGTGGCTCTCCGCCTCTTCCTTGGACTATGCGGTTATCCGCCGTTTCTCCTTCCTTTCCATGGTCCCCTTCATTGCTGCGATTTTCTGTATTGTCATCTGATAAAATATCATTGGGCTCAAGGATAGGATCAGCGTTAGAGTCGCATGGTTTTGAGGTGTTCCCGTTGACCATGCACACTTGGTGGCGTGTTATGCGTGGGCTGGTGACGTTGTCTTCTGCTCCGAGGATGCGCTGTTAGTATTATGACATTGTAGTTCTGGGTAAATCTTCGCCATCCTTATTCCGAAGTTGACGTTTTTGCTGCTTTCTTTGGGTTCTAAATTTGCCGGGCTTGCTCCGCATGGTGGGGGTTAGCTGTGGGTCTGATCTAAAGGAGAGATCAAGGTCCCCTAAATCCATCTCGATTTTCTTGCTTTCTTCGCCTGCTTCGATCTGTGATGTGGCGTCCATGGAGGATCCGACGGAAGATGCTGATACCGCCGTAGGCGTAGGCTTTTCCACCGAAAGTTCTGATGTGATCAGGGCCGAAGGGTGCAATTTTTGCGGGTCTTCTGTTTGGAAGTGGAAGCTTCCGATGATTAGATTGGATCCGCCGTTGAAATCGGCGGGTACCAATACAGGGGTGGGCGGGTGTGGATATGCTTTCGTCGGGTTGATGCTTGGTGGAGAGCGGTCCGCCAAATCCGTGGTTCCAGTGTTCAGGTTTCCCACAGACGGCGCCAATTGACGCGGGGTGACCTCGGCAATGCCCATGGTGATGGACTTAGGGTTTTGCGGAAAAGAGAACGCTGGGGATTTCGTCGGATGTCAGGAAAACAATGAAGTCAAAGTCGCCTAAATATTGGGAAATCGCACTATTACAAGTTGTTTGGTAGTTTTCGGTACCCTTGCTTGGGCTTCTCCCGTCCTATATATAATAGGCCGGGTCTCAAAGCTGTATGCGGATAGGTTTCATACACGCGTAATTACAACACCAATACAATGTCGGTTCATAGTTTCTTTCCTAATACAATCAAACTCTTTGTCGGTTGCTTCCTTGGGCTGTCATCTGGGATCTTCATGGGCCGGAAGCCCTTTACCCAGTATAGGGTAGTAAATCATAAACATTCGAATAATCATACCTATGTCAACCATCGAGGCTAGAACGCTATTTGCGCGGCCGATGTGTCGAACAAGGTTAAAGTGTACATATGGAGGCTGTCTAAATTGGTTTAGCAGTGGGTCATGACAAGGTAAATTAAAGGAGTTGTTGTATGTATCGCATGGAACAGGGAACATACACTGCTACACTGTTTCTAGACGTGCCGACATGCTATAGCGATGTGGGATTTTGTGCGGCGGTCTACCAAAACACAAATCACAAAGCCCTCTAAGGGTGTGTGTGGACATTGTGATTTGTCCAACTGGATACTAGTAGATGGGTTAGCAAATTACAGGACAAGGACTTGGCTCTAACTCCGGTAACGATATACTACTACCAAATGTTGTTTTGAATCACAACAGGTGAGCTGCTGTATTTCATTGTAATAGTAGGGATAGTACAATACATAACGGTGTAGGTTAGCTTAGAGAGGAAGCTGACCAAACAAAAGTCAACTACTGTTACATCAACCTGGATCGAATGGTGCCCCTCCGTACTGGTACACTAGAGGGAGTGGGGCGCCTGCAAGCCGCCACACGGCCGCCTCATCCTGTATATTTACTACCAGAGCATGCGGAGGCATTTCTTTCTTCTCAAAAATTCTTCTGTTACACTCCTTCCATATCTCACAGCATATGAGCTGCGTGGCTGGGAATATTCCTCTTTGGTTTCTCTTGTTTGATTTCCTACCATTGATCTGTACCATTCCTATATTGTGAGGTCCTTTCCAATCCACTTCTACGGGCATATCGCTTCTATTCTGAATTGGGTCGGCATCTTACTCCAAATGGAGATGCTGAATGGGCATTCTGTGAATAGGCACGACAATGTTTCTAGGTTCCTTCTGCAAAGTGGGCAGAAGTAGTCATTCTCCCACTGTCTTTGCATTAGCTTGTCCACTATAAGGATTCAGTTTAGCATTAATTAATGTCCATATGAAGAATTTGCACCTGGCCGGAGCCCTTCCAGATCAGCTTCATTAAATCCGTACTCTCCGTCGCCATAAATTGCAGTTGGTATGCCGCTTTGGCCGAGTATGACTCCTTTCCCCCGAACTGCCATGCGATCTCATCGGACTCGTTATTTAACTGCACCCCTCAATCATATCCGCAAGCCTCAATAGCTGGGGCAAGTGGCTTACCTTCAGTTTGTGACGCATGTCGAGCAACCATGTTTCCCAATTCATCGCCTCGTGCACCAAGCAATTCTTGCTCACTGAGATTTGGTATATCTTTGGTGCTATTTCAGCCGGTATTTGGTTTAGTACCCACCTATCTATCCAGAATCTCGCTTTGTGTCCATTTCCAATAGTTATCCTGGTGGCTGCCGCAAAAAGAGCGTGATCCTTCTTACTGGATGGCAGTGCCATGTGAGCCCATGGTTTGTCTGGATTTTTCCACATCTGCCATTGCCACCTAAGTCTGAGCGCCGCCCCAAACGCATCCACGTAGTGGACCCCAAGGCCTCCGAGCGCCTTAGGTCTGCAGACTATTTTCCAACCGACTTTGCATTTCCATCCCTTGTAGGAGGCTTCCCCTGCCCCAAGCCAAGCTCTTCTTCTGCGATCAAACTCCTTCTTTACCCAACCAGGCATCTCGTCATCATGTAGATTGCAAGAGATGTGAGCACTGAGTTGAGCATCTCAAGCCTCCCTGCTTTGCTCATCATTCTCGCTTTCTAGGTAGCTAGGTAGCGGTCAACTTTGTCTAGCAGCATCTGCCACTCAGCCTTGGTAGCCGCTTGATGGATAAGGGCATTCCCAGATAGTTGCAGGGAAGCTACTGCACCGATATCCCTATTCCTTGTAACATACCTTCTATGTTCATATTGTGGCAGCTGATAGGGGTGATGGAGTGATGGCTCAAAATGTAGATCTCGTTGGGAACCCCAAGAGGAAGGTATGATGAGCACATCAGCAAGTTTTCCCTCAGTTATGAAACCAAGTTTATCGAAAAAGTAGGAGAAAGGAAACAACTGCAAGGTGTTGCTAGCAACTTGGAATCCTGCACAACACAACCACATAACTTTGCTCCCAACTTATACTGAGGTTGTCAATCTCACCGGTTTTGCTGAGAACAAAGGATTAAATGTATTGTCTGGAAGATAGTAATTGTTTGCAGAAAGTAAATAGTAAATAGTAACAGTAGAAGGTATAGCAATGGTAAAAGCATGGACCGGGGTCCATAGTTCACTAGAGGTGATTCTCCTTAAGATAAATAAAACGCTGGGTGAACAAATTACAGTGGGGCAATTGACAGATTTGAGAAAGCATACAATGCATATACTAGACATCTTGACTCCTATGAGATTTGATTGGGCATTACAACATTACACATAGACCGTAATCCAACTACATCTATGACTAATAATCGACCTTCAGGTTATCATCCGAACCCCTTCCAGTATTAAGTTGCAAGCAACAGATAATTGCATTAATCAAAGTGTGTAAAGTAAACAATACGATTGTTCTATGAATAAAGGATTGTTGTTTTCTCCCTAGTAGCAACATCACATCTAGTACCTTAGAGATTTCTATCACTTCCCCAGATTACTAGAGGCATGAACCCACTATCGAGCATAAATACTAACTCTTGGAGTTGCTAGCATCTACTTGGCCAAGATAGCTACTAACAACGGAAAGCATGCAAGATCACAAATAACATAGACATGATAGAATCAATAATCAATCTGAAATAGCATCTCAATATCGATCAGATTCCCGCAAACACAACATGTAAGATTACAAATAGATGATCTTGATCATGAACGGAGCTCACAAGATCTAAACATGACAACACAAAGGAGGAGAACCAACCATCTAACTACTACATGGACCCATAGTCCAAGGATGAACTACTCATGCATCATACCGGAGGCAGGCATGGTGATGAAGAAGGCCTCAAGGATGATCTCTCCCCTCTGGCTTTTATAGGCGAAGGGGCAAGGTCGATGGAGTACTAGGGGGCCCACACCCCCTGGTGGCACGCCCCCAGGCTGCGCGGCCACCAAGTGTGGCTGCCCTGGTGCGCCACTTCGTCTCCCCTCCGGACCCTGTGTTGCTTCAGGTAAAATATTTACTTTGGCTTTTGACCCGTCCAATTCTGAGAATATTTCCTTACTAGCTTTTCTGAAACCAAAAACAGCAGAACAGGCAACTGGCACTGTGGCATCTTGTTAATAGGTTAGTCCCAAAAAATTTATAAAAATACCTCAAAGTGTGAACCACACATAAGAAAGTAGATATAAAACAAGCATGGAAGATCAAATATTATAGATACGTTTACGACGTATTAATACGTTGCTAACGTATCCATAATTTTTGATGTTCCATGCTTGGTTTTTATCTACTTATGTTTTGTTCCAACTTTGGAGTACTTTTTATACACTTTCTTGGACTAACCTATTAACAAGAGCCACAGTGCCAGTTGCATGTTTTCTGCTGTTTTTGGTTCCAGGAAAGTCAGAAAATGAATATTCTCGGAATTGGACAGGACAAAAGCCAAAGTCAGTTTTTCACTGAGGGACACACGGAGCTAGAATACGAGACGGGGAGGGGCCAGGGGGCCGCCACACCACATGGTCGCGCGACCCAGCCTGGCCCGCGCTAGGGGGTGGTCTGGCCGCCTCTGGCACCCCCTTGGCCTCCCCTTTCACCTATAAGATGCCTCCGATATAGAAACCCTAAGTACCCGATCAAAATTCCACGAAAGAGTCTGTAGCCACTGTCATATCCATCCCTAGATCAGGAGGGGGCTAAAGCTCTTCCCGGCACCCTGCCGGAGAGGGGAATTCACCCTGGAGGCCTTCTTCATCATCATGCAAGCCTCCGATGTGTTGCGTGAGTAGTTCATCTCTGGACTACGGGTCCATGTAGTAGCTAGATGGTTGGTTCTCCTCCTTTGTGCTATCATGTTTAGATCTTGTGAGCTCCGTTCATGATCAAGATCATCTATTTATAAGTCCTACATGTTGTGTTTGCGGGGATCCGATGTAAATTGAGATGCTATTTTAGATTGATTATTGATTCTATCATGTCTTTGTTATTTGTGATCTTGCATGGTTTCCGTTTTTAGTATCTATCTTGGCCAAGTAGATGCTAGCAACTCCAAGAGTTAGTATTTATGTTCGAGAGTGGGTTGATGCCTCTAGTAATCTGGGGAAGTGATAGAAATCTCTAAGGTACTAGATGTGCTGCTACTACTAGGGAGAAAACAACAATCCTTTGTTCATAGAACAATCTTATTGTTTACTTTACACGCAATGCGTAATGCAATTATCTGTTGCTTGCAACTTAATACTTGAGTGGGTTCGGATGATAACCTGAAGGTGGATTATTAGTCATAGACGCAGTTGGATTATGGTCTATGTATAATGTTGTAATGCCCAATCAAATCTCAAAGGAGTCAAGATGAGTAGTATATGCATGTATTGTTGTCTCGATGTTTGTCAATTTCCTCGCTGTAATTTGTTCACCCAACATGTCGTCTATCTTAAGGAGAGCCACCACTAGTGAACTATGGACCCCGGTCCTTTCTTTTAGCATCAATCTTCAATCAACTGTATACTGCTTTCTGTTTACTTTCAGCAAACTATTACTTTCTTCCACACAATACGTTTAATCCTTTGTTTTCAGCAAAACCGGTGAGATTGACAACCTCACTATAAGTTGGGGGCAGAGTTCTGTGGTTGTGTTGTGCAGGTTTCCACGTTGCTGCTGGCACCGGTAGTGCGCCCTGCCAAAGTTCAGCTAGCAACACCTTGGAGGTGTTTCCTTGGTCCTACTGGATTGATAACCTTGGTTTTATAACTGAGGGAAAACTTGCTGCTGTGCTCATCATACCTTCCTCTTTGGGTTCCCCAGCGAGGTCGATATATTTTGGGCCATCAAGCACTTTTTCTAGTGCCATTGCCGGGGAGTCAAGGACATCTTCACAAGGGGAGTCTCTCATAACCAATCTCTTTACTTTGTTTAATTTGTTTTGCTTAGTTTATTTCTGCTTTGTTTGCTTGTTTCTTATTCAAAAACAAAAAAAAATTAGTTTTACTAGTTTGCTTTCTTTATTAAAGACACAAAAATGACTACTCTTGAAAACACTAAGTTGTGTGACTTCACTAGCACCAACAACAATGATTTCATGTGCACACCTATTGCTCCACCTGTTCCTGAAGCTACTTTCTTTGAAATTAAACCGGCTTTACTCAATCTTGTTATGAGAGAACAATTTTCTGGTATTGGTATTGAAGATGCTGCTGCTCATCTAAATAACTGTGTTAAACTTTGTGAAATGCAAAAGCATAGGGATATAGATGGGGATATTATTAAGCTTAAATTGTTTCCTTTCTCCTTGAGAGGAAAAGCTAAAGAATGGTTGAATTCCTTAACTAGGAATAGTATTGATTCTTGGACTAAATGCAAAGATGTTTTCATTGGAAAATACTATCCTCCTGCTAAGATAATATCTATGAGAAGTGAAATGATGAAATTTAAACAATCTGATAATGAACATGTTGCTCAAGCTTGAGAAAGAATGAAATCTTTGGTAAAGAATTGTCCCACTCATGGACTGACTGCTTGGATGATTATCCAAACCTTTTATGCAGGATTGAACTATTTTCAAGAAATCTATTGAATTCTGTTGCTGAAGGTACCTTTATGACGATTACTTTGGGTGCTGCAACAAAGCTTCTGGATAATATGATGGTTAACTATTCTTAATGGCATACTGAGAGAGCTCCACAAGGTAAGAAGGTAAATACTGTTGAAGAAACCTCCTCCTTGAGTGATAAAATTGATGTTATTATGTCTATGCTTGTTAATGGGAAGGCTCATATTGATCCAAATCATGTTCCCTTGGCCTCTTTGGTTGCTCAAGAAGAGCAAGTTGATGTGAACTTTATAAGAAATAATAATTTTGGCAACAATGCTTATGGTAATAACAATTATAGGCCCTACCCTCCTAATAATACTTATGGTTATAATGGCAAACCTAGAATACCTAGTGAAGGAAGAAATTTAGAAGTTGAAAGAGCCACTAAAAAATTCATGCAAATGCAATATGAACAAAATAAACTATTTACTAAAACTATGGAGGAACAATCTACCATTCTGAAGAATATTAGTCATCAACTTGAGAGTTTAAATAGGGAAATTCCTAGTTTTCAATTGAAACTCTCTAATGCTAAAAGAAATATATCATCTTTGTCTGAAGCACAATCCTCTTTGATTAATAAAATGTCTGATAAACCTGAAACTAATGATAATCCCTTTGCTGCTACTAATGCCATACAAGTTAGAATTGATGAAAATGTTAGACTATTAGTTGAATTGCATGCTAAGTGGGAAAGATAAGATGAAATTGTTAGAAACATTAGTGTTTCTACTATCACTACCACTAGTGTTGAGGCTAGTAATAGCTCTACTACTTTAGATGATAATTATGATTTTGATCTTGATGGTTGCAACATCTCTTAAGTTATTAAGTTCCTACAAAAGCTTGCTTAAAGTCCTGATGCTAGTGCTATGAATATGGCCTTTACAAAACACATTACTGATACTCTCATAAAAATTAAAGAAGAAAAGATGAAACATAAAGCTTCTATTCCTATGAAACAAGAAGATGGGTGGGAACCCGTCATTAATATGAAAGTGAATGATTTTGATTTCAAAGCTTTATGTGATCTTGATTGTAGTGTTTCTATTATGCCTAGAAGGATTTATGATATGCTTGATTTGCCACCATTGGAAGATTGTTATTTGAATGTCCCACTTGATGATAATGCTAAAAAGAAACTCATGGGGAGTATTAATGATGTTCTTATTATGGTTAACAATACCTATGTCCCCGTTGATTTCTATGTTTTGGATGTTGAATGCAATGCTTCTTGTCCTATTACTTTGGGAAGACCTTTTCTTAGAACTGTTGGTGCCATTATTGATATGAAAGAAGGCACCATTAAATATCAACTTCCACTGAAGAAAGGTATAGAACACTTCCCTAAGAAGAGAGAGAAGATTTCTTTTGCCTCTCCTATGATTTTTTTGCTCTTAATGCTTCTTCATTTGAGAACACTTGATTCTTTTTCTTGCTTCTTATGCCTAACTTAAAGGCATTAAATAAAAGTAGTTATTGGAAGATAACCCAAAAGTTTTAGATGAGTCTTGGAAGTTATTGCTTCAGTAATAACCGCTCCTTATCCTTTTTATTTTCTTTTTGTGCCAAGAGTAACCTCTAATGAGAGAGAAGTAATGATTGGGAAAGTTGCTGTCCTGAAATAGATTTTTGTGCTTCACCGTAAAAATTCTTGTACAATCTCTGTACGTCGTTTTCAGACATGAATTTTTGTGCTTCTTCCCCAGGTTGTTATCTAACTTTCGTTAGTTCAACACTTTTTGATTTGAGCAAATAAGGTCTTTGAAAAAATTGGTTTTTACCTACTGGTCTGTTTTGACAGATTTCTGCCATTATTTGCATTTGCTTCTTGTTGGTTCCTTTTTGAGTTCTTTTGGGAATTGAGCTTTTTGAGGGAAGTGCTACAGTAGCTTGTGTTAATTGGAAGTTTTATTTGTGTTGGAACTGAACCTAAAGACTTATTATCTTGAGTGCACTAATGTTGCTAATAAAGATTGTGTGAAGTTTTGTATGAAGGAAAATTTTCAGGTGTATGGAGAGAATGATGTAATGAGATGAAGAATGGACTAAAGCTCAAGCTTGGGGATGCCACGCGTGTCACCCCAAGAAATATCCAAGAAGTACAAGCGTCAAAGCTTAGGGATGCCCAAGGCATCCCCTTCTTCAGCAATAAAAATCCCAGGTTTCTTCCAAACACTTCATTTTTATTGTTTCTTGCACAATTGTGTTGTTCTTGGAGCGTCTTCATTTTTTGTTTTTAGTTTTTCGTTTGCTTGGTTTTCTTAGTTTGCTGAATAAATTGGTTGGACCCCCTCTTTCATACATTGGTTTTCAAATAGTTTGGTTTTGATTGGAAAAGAGTAGGAAAAGTTCATGCTTAAGTGGTAAAGAGAGCTTGTTTTTGACTGTGGCCTATGCTTTGTCATGCCATGCTTAATATTGTTTTTGCTTTATGCTTAGTGATCTTTGCTGTAGCATGACATGTTATAAACAATTGAGATTGCTTAATGTGCCTTGGAAGAATCATGCGTTGTTTTAGCATATTAAAGCATAGTATTGTGGTATTCTCCTTGGTGCTTTATTTAGGTTGACTTGGCACATGCTAACACCATGTTATGACTATCCCAAGTCACCATAAGCCTTTATGATCCTTTAGTTTTCAACTTGTAGTATCACTTTATGCTTTGATTAATGATGTTTTGCCGCTCTACATGATTATGGCCATTATTGCTCTCTTAGTTGGTCGCTCCCAGTGTTTTGCTAGCCTCAATAACCAAGTATGAGTTCCACTCATGCATCCAACTCCTAAAACCAAGTTATTCCAAAGAGTCCACCATACCTACATATTAGCATATGCTATTCCAAGTATATTCATGTTTTTATCTACCTTCCGAATTAAACTTGTTATGAGAAAACCAGTGATTAAAGCTCTCACGAACTTGATGGCACACTTTACTTTTCTTGCACTTAATAAACTTGAACCATTGTGTCATCTATGTTGTCTATGCTTGCACTTATATGTTGGGGATTAGCAGAACCATGCTATCATGGGGAACGCTTTTAACATTGCACTTGTACTTTGTACCTAGTTGATATCATGCTCTTTTGTCTATGGATGTCGTCGGTGTGAAATGAAAGGGGAGCTTGTAAGTCCATAGAGTTATGTATGTGTTTTAGAGAAACGCCTGGGCCGCTGGTCTAATCCATGTTGTCATGATGGAAACCTGCAGCGTAACCATAATGAGCTGTCTATGAAGCATTCTTCTTATAAAAAGAGTCAGATATTGAGAAAAAAAAAGATATGAGAAAAGAGGAAAGAGAGAAAAAACACCATATTCCCATGGTAAATAAGAAGATTGCTGAGATGCTTGTTGTATGCTTGCCTTGTCATTTTGATATGGGGATTCTTCCGTATCATCGGGCAAGGGGTACCCCATTGGCGATTCTCTATGATACACATGTACTTACTATGAGAAGAACTTACTGGTAACTAAACTTGAGTAGCATGAGGAGCGACCCTCGTATTCAAGGGACATGAGATTTCCAACTTATACTTCATCAAGCATATACACGATAGTTTGTTCACTTTAACCTTAATCACTTCAAGATGCTTATGATAGGGGCAATGAGAGCTGAAAGCTAATAAGTACCATTATTTTTGGAAGCTCTTTATGAAACTTGAATCCCTACTTCCTTCTATGAAGGCCTTTCTTTTACTTTTATGTTGAGTCTCCACCTTCTATCTTTATGCACCTACTTTGAGAGCATATTGGCCATTCTTAGTTCTATGTGCATTGTCCCAATACTTGTTGATTGATGCATAACTTTGATATTGCTTGTTTTAAACTATTTTTATCTAGTCACTCTTATGAACTTTGAAGGTGTCCTATGCATTTATGTTTGCTACTCTATGAGGGACAAGCTGAATGCTGCTATGCTATGTTTTCTTTATGTGAAACAAACAAACGTCTTGCAAAGCATTGTTATTCATGAATCTTTTGTTTGTGCCTTTTCATAAATGCTTAGGAATAGTGATAAGGAAAACATGAGCATTAAAATAAGATGGGGTAGACACATAATCCTATTATCATTGGCCCGAGAAAAAGCACTCCCGGTTAAGAAAAACTATGAGATTCAAGTGCTTGTGCGTCAACTAGGCCCTCCTCATCCCACCTTCCTCAAACTGACCTGAAAAGTTATCGACAGAGGGAGATGATAAACATCTTTTGCAGGAAAAGCTTTTGCATTTACAATGTACTAGATACTAAACCTGAAAAGATCAACTCTCATGTCAGGTACTGCATCCATAATACACAGAATCAAACTCGTAAGCAGAAGACACTCTCCTCGTGTAATACTCCTTAGTTTTATAACAGCTATCTACCTAGAAAAACTACAACTTTACTACTATCAAGAAAATATAATTCAATCATCTGCAAGGGTTAATATTGTGCAATAAGATAAATGGACAAGAATAAGTTATAGCAAAATAGAGTAATGCATAGGAAGGGCATATTCAGGTTGCCATTCCTTTTGATCTACCCAGCCGATCTTTTTCGAAGTTAGACCCCAACCAATCTTCACATAGTTCATATTTATGGAATAATCTAAAATCCTCAAATATATCACTTTTTTGAAATTGGAGTCTACAATCTAGTAAAACTTCGTTCGCAATATAGACTAGAATAGTCCAATTGTAATAATATTTGTAATGTAGCCCCATAAAGATCTAGAAATGTACCACTGACGGGATGTGGGCAATCGTGGGTCTGTTTTTTCTTTACTATGAGCAATCTTCTCCTACCAGTTAGCAGCATGCGAAGATTTTTTTTCTAGGCACAACTTGACAAAAAAAACTATAGTAGAAAGGTAGACTTCATGCAATATCTAATGATGTATAAATTAATCTCTTATGATATTGTAACCTTAACTTTCATGCAGATATGTTTTATTACTTTTTTCCGTTTACTTGTTTGCCATTTTCTATAATTGTTTGATGAGGTCTTTATCTCCGTGTAAAAGCAAACTCTCCAAACTTATGGCCAACCTTCCCCTCTTTGATCTTGCAACGAACATGAGTTTTTCCATTGTAAATGAGCACACAGGAACCAATGAGTTCCAGCAAAATTAAAGATCTATAGGACCAAATCTTACTTCCATTCATTGTTTCTTCATTCTTCTTTATTCTAGACGGGAAAGTATCAACGAAAGCTCCCTTCTAGAGATACCTTCATCTGCAGACAACAACACATACATACAATTCCATACTCAACAAGCAAGGCAAGAGGTGGACCGACATAGATGCGCCTAGCGCTAATAATTATGTCCATGCAAAATGAGATTGTAACTATAGTTGCCTGAAATCACGATTCACTGCTCCAAACCCTGGGAGCAGAGGAGATGATGAGTGTCAGGCCTTGGTAGCCTAGGTAGTACACACAATAGCACATACATAAAAAAATCAGCTCAATATTGACACACGAAGAACCAGCAATAGGGAAGATTAGCATTTGATAAAGAAGTAGGGGAGGTAGGCATGCTAGTGAGTTAACATTTCCAGCTATACATCTTATCTCATTCTGCCTTTAAGAGTCTAAGTAGGTTAATAAAAAAATCTTAGTCGGTCACTGAAGCTAGAACCAATATAAATTATGCCATTCTTACAACAAGCAAGTGGTTTATAATGTTTCAAAACATTCATCATTCCAAACATATCATTGGCATAAAGGCAAGACATGGGAGCCATAAAAATGCATGTTCTTTATATGGTTAGTCATGCAAAGTAGAGCGTGGATGGCGGATAGACTAGCTCGCCAAGGGTGGCTGATGGCCCAAAATATATCGAGCTCATTGGGAAACCCCAAGAGGAAGGTATGATGAGCACATCATCAAGTTTTCCCTCAGTATGAAACCAACGTTTAATCGAACCAGTAGGAGCAAGGAAACACCCCAAAGGTGTTGCTAGCTGAACTTTGGTAGGGCGCAGTACCGGTGCCAGCAACAACGTGAAGACCTGCACAACACAACCACATAACTCTGTCCCCAACTTGCGATGAGGTTGTCAATCTCACCGGTTTTATTGAAAACAAAGGATTAAACGTATCGAGTGGAAGAAAGTAATAGTTTGCAGAAAGTAAACACAAAGCAGTAAACAATTGATTGTAGATTGATAGTAAAAGAAAGGACCGGGGTCCATAGTTCACTAGAGGTGGCTCTCCTTAAGATAGATAACATGTTGGGTGAACAAATTACAGCGGGGCAATTGACAAACATCGAGAAAGCATACAAGCATATACTACTCATCTTGACTCCTTTGAGATTCGATTGGGCATTACAACATTATACATAGACCACCATCCAACTGCATCTATGACTAATAATCCACCTTTAGGTTATCATCCGAACCCCCTCCAGTATTAAGTTGCAAGCAAGGGATAATTACATTATGAATTGCGTGTAAAGTAAACGGTACGATTGTTCTATAAACAAAGGATTGTTGTTTTCTCCCTAGTAGCAACAACATATCTAGTACCTTAGAGATTTCTGTCACTTCCCCAGATTACCAGAGGCATGAACCCACTATCGAGCATAAATACTAACTCTTGGAGTTGCTAGCATCCACTTGGCCAAGATAGCTACTAACATCAGAAATCATGCAAGATTACAAATAACAAAGACATGATAGAATTAATAAATAATCTGAAATAGCATCTCAATATTCATCGGATCCCCGCAAACACAACATGCAAAATTACAAATAAATAATCTTGATCATGAACGGAGCTCATAAGATCTAAACATGATAGCACAAAGGAGGAGAACCGGCCATCTAGCTACTACATGGACCCGTAGTCTAGAGATGAACTACTCACGCATCACACCGGAGGCTTGCATGATGATGAAGAAGGCCTATAGGCTGAATTCCCCTCTCCGGCAGGGTGCCGGGAAGAGCTTCAGATCCCTCCCGATCTAGGGATGGAGATGACGGCGGCTATAGACTCTTTCGTGGAATTTTGATCGGGTACTTAGGGTTTCCATACCAGAGGCAATGTATAGGCGGAAGGAGAGGCCGAGGGGGTGCCTGGGGCGGCCATACCATCGTCTGGCGTGGGCCAAGTCTGGCCGTGCGGCCAAGTGTTGTGGCTGGGCCCCAGCCCCTCTCCGTCTCGTATTCTGGCTCCAGGTGTCCCTCGGTGAAAAACTGAATTTGGCTTTTGTCCCGTCTAATTTCGAGAATATTCATTTTCTGACTTTTCTGGAACCAAAAACAGCAGAAAATAGGCAACTGACACTATGGCTCTTGTTAATAGGTTAGTCCAAGAAATCATATGAAAAGTACTCCAAAGTGTGGACAAAACACAAGAAAGTAGATAAAACCAAGCATGAAACATCAAAAATATGGATACGTTTGCAACGTATAAGTGGCCAAATTGTACAATTGCCCACTTAGTAACCAAGTGAAAGATTCGGCGGAGCACCTCCTTTTCAAGTTTCGTTTTACCATTTGTATTTGGAGTACTATCTTATCTTGGATATGCCGACATGATATGGACACACTGCCATGGGAAAACAGACACAATCTCAAAGATTGGTGGTCAAAAATGACGATGGGGTACGAAAAGTGTCTTAGAGTGATGGCCTCCATGCTAATGCTTGTGTCTTGGGAGATTTGGAAATAGAGGAATGCAAGGGTTCTTCGCAATTATGCATCGCTGACGAGGGGTAACCTCGGCAATGTCAATGAAGAAGGACTTAGGGTTTCACAGAAAGGGAACACTGGGAATTTCGTCGGATGTCAGGAGAACAATGGTATCAAAGTCGCCTGAATATTTAGTGAATCACACTATTAAAAATCGCTTGAGGATTGTTTAGTAATCCTCACCTAAGCCTCTCCCGTCCTATATATAATAAGCCAGGTCTCAAAGCTGTATTCGGATAGGTTACATATACATGATTACAATACCAACTCGATGTCGGTGCTTTCTCTTCTTTCCTAATACAACTACAGCCTTTGTTGGTTGCTCCTTTTGGGCTATCATCTTGACTCTTCATGGGCTGTAAAACTTTCTTCAGGCCTGGGTAGAAAATCATAGGTACTCAAGTAATCATAACTATGTCAATCGCCGACTCCTCATATCATTTCAAAGATCAAAGATGAAACCCAGAATTGGAGTATCACTAGAGTATTACACAAACCCCTTTAAAAAAAACTGGGGCAAGAATTGTCCTGTCCTCATAATTTCACTAAACCTGTGGAACAATAGATCTTAATCGTCCAAAAGCCTCTAAACAAAACTAGCCCCAAAACTCATCCAAACATATCGACCTAATGCTTGGTACTAGGACTAACCAAAGCCTACATGCAGCGCACGACCAGGAGATGGAGGCATCAAAGGGGAGGGGTAGGGTCTAACGGCGCACGACACGGGTTGGGATAGTGATGGACTGGTGGCGGCTCGATGTGACGGACCGGCGGTGTGGCAGACTGGCGTGCGTCTGATGAGAGACTAGGAGTGGATATTTGATTATTTGCCACACTTTTTCTCTAAAATTTTCATTTTCCATATGACCACAACAAGTCAATGACGCACCAAATGGATAATATGGAAGTTGCAAAATAAAAGGTAGCGAATATGCAAATCCCCCGGCTGGAGGCATACAGGTGAAAATGGAGCGGAAAATTTCTAACTTTTCGTAGAAAAATAGAATCGGAATGAAAATATGGAAACGAAAACAGAAACAAAACTTTTTTGACGGATCATCATTTTCCAGCGGGACGGACGCGGATCTGCCTAATATGGAATTTCCACTTTATTGTTGATGTGCATGGTCAAATCCAACCGGCCTATTTCGTGGCCTTGTCAAGTCAAAGCGGCTCATCCCAAAATCGGCAACCATGTAATCGCTTCATGCATTCGAGGAGGCTTTCACCATTTGACCTTTCAATTATTTCCTTGTAAGCTAAGCACCATGCTAGAATTAGGGAACAATTTTATTAGTTTGCGTGAATATTTGAGATTTTTTTTGCATGATTCAAGGGTTATCTTGATTCCGGATAACATCTGCGTCGTTCCGTGTCTGCACCATATTATATTTGTATCTATTTTCTATAATATCTTGTTTTCAGAATTTCTGTATTTATTTTTGCTTCTGCAGAAAATATGAAAACAAATGTGGCTCTGCTCAATTCCGTCTATTTTCGCTCTATTTTCATGGCAGGGAGGCACATGCTTGGAAGAAGAAAAAACCCGTAGACGAGTTCGGTACAAATTAAGTACACAAACTCTACCAGGAAAGCGAGGAACCATAACCTAAGGAGACACCGCAAGGACGTGGAAAAAAAGAAAAAAAAGGAGACACCGCAAGGTACGCTGACCGAAACCTAGAGAAATTCCTCACCTTCCGCAACCCTATTTGGGAGGAGCGGCCGGTTGCGGTGATTCGTGTCGGAGCCAATCCCTTATTTTCGGCAGGCCGGCGGCGATGGCGGCGCTAGCTCGACACGGGGCGAGGAGGGTCGGTGGCGCCGTGGTCCAGCGAACGCGGGCGGCGTTCACCACACCGGCGGTGGCGGAGGAGCGACGCCTGCTCAGCACGTACGAGCGAGGTACCTTAACCAAAGCTCACATCTTTATCATTTTCGCATCATTTCTGGCTACGGATTATACACAGCTTGGAAGATCGATAATCCTGAAGAGATTGAAACGAAGGTAGCAACGGGATTTAGTGTTTGTTGATGAGTTCGTTAACATGGTGAGAATTAGAAGTTGAAGGTCCCATTTATTTGATGGTAAATAGTTACCCGAAGATGGATGTGGAGAATCACGGTTCTAGTGAGCTATGCTCGAATACTTCTCAAAACAGCAACATGTGTACGAATTCTTAGATCTCTCTTCTGTTGGAAGCAAGAGCAAGATAATGTAGATGTATACAGCAAACACTTTTATCCTGGTTAAGTTATAAACAGATCATATAAGGTTTTGGCAACACATTAGATGTTTATTTTGTTGCTAAGACCTTTTAGCAAAACAGCAACCGCATTAGATGTTTATTTTGTTTCCGATACGTTGCTTGCTGCACCTTATACCAACAAGATTTTCCTGTCAAAGTCACGGTCTCACAGCACAATATTCCTTGAAAATTTTCTGTTAGCACCTTCTGCACATCATCCTTGTATCCAAACTCATTTGGCACTACTCGACTCTTATCATCGGTGCCTAACTTGTCATATTATAAACTTGATCATTATCTGTTTCCAGCACTTGAGACCACCAAGACCTACTAAAGACCTAGAAGACGTTATGTGTCTAATCCAGGAGAGGAAAGATGAGCTGTATGATCTGATATCTCTAATGGAGGTGACTCCCGGGTGTAACAACTACCAGAATAGAAAGCTCCACAGGTTTCTATCTGTGCAAGTCAAGCCAAGACCAGATGACTCACACCGGTACAGTACAATATGAAGCATACATATTTAGAAGCAAATTGGTTCTCTGTTCCTTCCCCTCCTCTTTGACAAGAGTTGATCCTTGTTGCAATCTCATTCGTTGGACCCCCTACCTGTAGGCACAGGATGCGGACATCAGAAAGGATGAAAGTTGCGGCCAGAGCAATAGTTCTTGTTTCAGGATGCACTCTAGCCTACAAGTTGTTTTATTTAATCGTCGAAGAAGCAAGAGAAGTGAAGGCATCATCTTGTTTGTCGGAGAAGCAAAGATGATGGACTCAACTTATGTTCCAGCACTATATTATCATAATTCTGTGGATCTTGACTAGAACGTGACTACAAGTTTGTCACTATGTCAGCTATCTGGATAGTATTTGGTCGACTGCAGCTTTGTGATCTTGTTTAACCCGGTATGTTCTTCTATCCTGTTGATGAGATTGAGCTGGGATGCTTGAGAGTCGGCCTGTAAGTGGGAATGGGCTGCCCATGAGGCTGCCGGCCCATCCCACCTTTTTTTCTTTAGTGGAGACCCATTATAGTTAGATAAAAAAACATTAGGGATCCCAGGGTTCATCTACTACCGTTGCGATGCCGCCAGGAGATGGCCTCCATGGCGATGGAGGCAAGTGCCATGCAAGGAGGAACCTCCCTGCCGTCCCCGCTTCCTCCCTCTGCTCGCCCCCCACCACCACGTCCCCTCTCCACTCTTAGCCACACAGCCAACACCATGCCGCCCGAGATCCCTCTCCGTGAGTCCACTCCTCCCGTTGGCAGCGACATCACGTCCATGCCTAGGACCACAGAGGAAGGAGGCTAGGCGGACGGCGATTTGCAGGCAGGTCTTGTCCGTGTCAAGCTGGAGGCCCCCGCTGGCGATGTGCTTAGGTCAGGGCCTTCCTCCAAGAAGAAGGGGAAAAAGGTACTCCCTCTGATCCATATTAATGGTCTTCGAATTAGATGTATTTAATTGTCGCTGAAGTAGATGTATCTAAACATGTTTTAGTGCTAGATACATCCAATTCAGAGACCATTAATATGGATCAGAGGTAGTATCTCTCTCCCTCTTGTTTAAATTCAATCCTCAAAAAATTTGACCTTGATCTATTGCTGGTCTAGATCTCATGCCGTTTAGTTCAAAAATATCCTATTGCTGGTCTAAAATCCCCGTTTGATGGGTGGGGATTGATTGTCAGTTGTAATTTTTGGTTCCTGGTCTAAATAGTACGTTGTCCATGGCAGCTTTGCGTACATAGTGCTCCATTATTAGTACTGGATAACATCAATGAACAAATGAGATTCTGCAGTACGTATGTCAGTATGTGCAGCAGCTTGGTCAGAGTGTATTTTCCCCTAGCTTGAGTTCAACAGTTATACTGCTGCTAAATTATGCATGGGGTACAATACCTATGGCAAATTGCAGTTTTGTTGCGATTAGAGAAATTGGCAACTTGTATGTTCGTGGAGATGCGCAGAGGATTCTAATGGATGATGCCTTTGAACCTAATTAAATTTAGCCGGAAGCTATCTCCGAAAAGCCTGAATTTGATTCCAAGCCTGTAATCCGTACGTGCTGTTTGGTTAATCTCTAGGCATAGAAGGCTTAAAAGGAAAAGAGAGAAGAATGTTGTTTCCTTTGTCTATGTGAATATCTTTCTAGTACCTTGTAACATTTTAGTAAAATGGCTCAACTACAAAGAGGAAAAATCGTGCTCGAAGATGTTGTATCTCTTACATCATTTCATTTCATTTCTTTGCTTCTTTATATCTCTGTTGTTGGCACATCATTCACTGCACCTGCACACTCTGTACTCTGTTATTACACATTGTTTCTGCAAAGCCCATCTTGCACGCAGGATGCATTTGTTGAGCATGTATCCTAGAGGGCCTGGTAAATGCATCTTCGGGATAACTTATTTTAGCTATAGCTACTCAGACCAGAAACAGTGCATCTCGTCTAATAATGATGCAGTTCAGATGCGCTGATGTCTGATGACGCTGCTGGGAAAATTAATATGTGTGAAATGATTCTAAGAGGTGCAGATTAAAAAATATGCAGTCTAAGACATATTTATGTAGATCATGTTGCACAGCTGTATGTTAAGTCCGGGCAAAGGTTTTCCGCTAGGATAGTTTTTGTTTGCCCATACTTAACTACCAGTTTCTGTAACTATATTATTATTATTATCCTACTTCTTCATGGAAATTATGCTTCTACTTATCTTATAGTAATTATATGATATTATTTACATATCTTATAATAGTCATGTTGGAATTTGGTGAGTTTTGGGCTGCTGGCCCATTAGACAAATTCTAAAATTCTCTTTGTCTCATTTGTGCATGGCAGCATATGGCTGTGCTAGTGGTGTCAAAATTTAGCCCCACATTGCTAGTTGAGTGGGAGTTACAACCTCTTTATATACTAGATTGTTCCACCACTCACTAAGGTGTGAGAAAAAGAGAAGCTCTCGCGCACTCCTCCTCCGACGCCGCCCGCCTCGCCACGCCACGCCACGCCTCGCCTCGCCACACCGCGCGCCGCGGGTTGCGAGAATCGAGCCGAGCCGAGTTTTAGTTTTGCTAGTCGGGAAAATTAATCTTCGATTAATTAAAAGTCATTAACAGATGCGTTAATTAGTCAACCGTTTTCAATCTTTATGGGACGTGTCCCACGATCTTCCTGACCTGCGCTATATAAGCGTCCGCGTTAAACCTAATCGACACCGTTTTCCACACGCGTCTCCTTCCAGTCTATTGCGTCGCCACCTTCGTCGTCCCCATCCCGGCTTGTGGGGTGTACCACAGATCGGGACAGTAGGCCTCCGGAACCCCGCCTTCTTGTGAACATGTAGGGGTGAGGGGTGATCAGGTTTTGGGGAGCGCTTTCACGCGACTACTGACGCCATCACGGACAACTCCTTCCCGGACATCAGCAGCCTCTTCATCGACGACATGGCCGACGACGCTGCTGCCACCGCCGCGGCTGCTGCTGCCGCTGCTATATCATATGTGATTTCAATCTATCTCTTTCAGATTATGCTAAAGTGTCTAGTTCTAGCGATTGGTATAGATGTAACAGGTTTGTCTTGTTTAGATGGAATCTGTTCATCTATTCTGTTAGTTTGCATGATCTATTTAATTGCTATATGTATGATCATGCTTTATCGATTATTTGTTCAGATTAAATCATATGGATTATTGCTTATATTTTTAACATTCTAAAAACCTGATTATAGGCAACTGAATTCCACTGGTGTAGCCGTGGCTACTAGGCCGCCTTCGTTTGATGGTATGCACTGCGCAAGAGCAATTCTATGGTTTAAAACCTAAACTGCTATAGCGCCACTCTTGGCAAACCTGAAGGGGATTTTTCTGCTGAGCAGGAAGCTGCCTTTAAGAAAGTTGATACCATATTTATGGCGGCTTTGTTTAGTATTCTTGGGACAACATTGTTGACCCATACATGTCATTTGATAATGGCAAAGATACGTGGGATGCGCTCGAGGCTAAGTTTGGGGTCTCGGACGCTGACACTGAGTTGTATGTCATGGAGCAATTCTATGACTAAAAAATGGTTGATGAGCACTTCGTCGTTGAGCAAGCTCATCAGATACAATCACTTTCCAAAGAACTCGAGCAGTTCAAGTGTACCTTACTGGACAAGTTTATGGTCAGAGGCATTATTGCCAAGCTTCCTCCCACATGGAAGAACTTTGCTACTTCTCTGAAACATAAGATACAAGAGTTTTCTGTTACGGTCTCATTTGGTCTCTTCACGTGGAAGAGAAGGCGAGAGCAAAGGACACACGTGCTCGAGGATTTGATGGAGCTTCTAGTGCCAATTTGTTACAGAGGAAAAACTTCCAATCCCACAAGTTCAAGAATAAGAACAAATCTGATGGCAAAGGGCAGTTTGATGGCAAGAACAAGGCCACTCACTCAACCAACTTTAAGAGGAAAAATGATAAGAAGAAAGGCTCTTGCCACGTCTGTGGTGATCCTGATCATTGGCCTCCTAGCTGCCCTAATCGCTTTGACAAGCGGCAACATAGGAACAGCGGCAAGACCACTAATATTGTTATTAGCGATATTAAGATGAAGGATGCTGGTTACGGTATTTTACCTACTATCCTTTCAGTATGTCATTCTCCTGATTGGTGGATTGACACGGGTGCATATGTATGTTCTGATATTTCCATGTTCTCTTCTTATCAGGTCGCAAGGACTTCCTCCGTGCTGATGGGAAATGACTCATGTGCTTCTGTTCATGGTGTTGGTACGGTAAATCTGAAGTTTACTTTGGGGAAGACCGTACAGCTGAAGAATGTGCAACATGTTCCATCCATCAATAAGAATCTCATCAGAGGATCGCTTCTATGCCGAGATGGCTTTAAGTTGGTCTCCGAGTCCAATAAAGTTGTAATTTCTAAGTATGTACAATTTGTTGGAAAAGGTTATGAGTGTGGAGGTCTGTTCCTCTTTGTCAGACTCATGTACTAAAGTTATTAATCATGTTTGCAATGATAATGAGTCCAATATTTGGCATTTACGACTTTGTCATATTAACTTTGGTTGCATGACGCGGATAGCCAATATGAGTTTAATTCAATTTACCACTGTCTCACAGGTTCTAAGTGCCAAGTTTGTGTGCAAGCAAAGCAACCCCGCAAGTTTCATAAGGCTGCTGAACCGAGAAACTTAGCACCACTAGAACTTATACATTCAGATCTTTGTGAGATGAATGGTGTGTTGACAAGAGGTGGAAAAAGATACTTTATGACGTTGATTGATGACTCCACTAGAGACTGCTATGTTTATCTTTTGAAGTCTAACGATGAAGCTTTGAATTACTTTAAAAACTATAAAGCTGAAGCAGAAAACCAACTTGATCTTAAAATCAAGTGGTTAAGGTCGGATCGTGGTGGAGAGTAATTTTCAAATAAATTTGATATATTCTATACGGAACATGGTATTATCCATGAGAGGACGCCTCCCTACTCGCCTCAGTCAAATGGGGTGGCCAAAAGAAAGAACCGAACTCTAACTAATTTGGTTAACGCCATGTTAGATACATCGGGTCTTTCCAAGGAATGGTGGGGGGAGGCGCTAATGACTGCATGTCATGTCCTAAACCGTGTTCCCGTAAAGGATAAAACCATGACTCCATTTGAGAAATGAGAGAATAAAAAGCTTAAACTCTTTTACTTACAAACTTGGGGATGTTTGGTGAAAGTCAATATTCCAATACCCAAGAAGCGAAAGCTTGGACCAAAAACTATAGGTTGTGTTTTTCTAGGATATGCTTTTCATAATATTGGCTATAGATTTTTGATAGTAAAATCTGAGGTATCCGACATGCATGTTGGTACGATTATGGAGTCGAATAATGCGACTTTCTTTGAGGACATCTTTCTCATGAAAGGTATGTCTAGCTCATCATCTCAGGAGATGACTAGTTCATCTAGTTAGGAATTTGTTATAATTCCTGAACCCACTATGCCGATAGAACACTATGATGATCCTGTAGAGGACGACAATGATGCTCCTAAAAGGAGCAAGAGACAAAGGACTGCAAAGTTATTTGGTGATGATTTCATTATATACCTTGTGGATGATACTCCCACTTCTATTTCAGAAGCATATGCATCTCAAGATGCTGACTACTGGAAAGAAGCTGTCCGTAGCGAGATGGATTCCATCTTAGCTAATGGAACTTGGGGGGTCACTGATCGTCTTTATGGGTGCAAACCTGTAAGATGTAAGTGGGTGTTTAAGAAAAAGCTTAGACCTTATGGTACTATTGAAAAGTACAAGGCACGTCTTGTGGCCAAGGGTTATACCTAGAAAGAAGGTGAAGACTTCTTCGATACTTAGTCACCTGCAGCCAGATTGACCACTATTCGAGTATTACTATCCTTGGCTGCCTCACATGGTCTTTTTGTTTATCAAATGAACATTAAGACAACTTTTCTAAATGGAGAGCTAGATGAGAAAATTTATATGGAGTAGCTTGATGGATTTGTAGTAGATGGTGAAGAAGGAAATGTGTGTAAGTTAGTGAAGTCTTTATATGGTCTTCAGCAAGCTCCTAAGCAGTGGCACGAGAAGTTTTTTTTTGGACAATCAATACCACATATATTCATAGCAAAAAATAGTACATGGTAGAGATACAAAATCTGTCTCCGGTGATTACAAAATAAAGTCTAAAAGAAACTAGTAAATCTTTGAGGTCTTCAAACTCTTTCTTCTTCGAAGACACCATCTTGTATTTTTCTGAAGGTAACCGAAAACTGACAAATATTAAACCACATCCTGAAGATACTAATGAGGGTTCTCCCATATTTTTTTGAGCCGCAGTGTCAAGGCTACGTAATCAAGCAATATCGGAAAGAGTACGAACACCAATATTCCTGTCAAAAGTAACCGAATAGCTTGGTCGACGTTGCTGGGAATCACCATTATCGAGGACGTTGCAGCCGGGACAAATATTGCGAGGACAAACCTCCTCGCGACAACCATGAGAAAAACACCAAAATCGATCTGGCGAAGCAAGACCTGAAGGCCTATACCTAAAAATTGTAATCTTTCAACACCACCGTTGATGCCGAGAAGTAGATCTTGTCGTCGAAGAAAGGGTTATAGATTACTTATTGTAGATAACGACATCTTCATTGATGTAGACGAGGAAGACGGCTAGCAAAACCCTAACTTAATCTATTGAATCACTACTTTTATTGAAAACTCCACCCATAGATCGGGTTCCCCACCCCTCCAGACACCGACGAGATCAGCCGGAGGAGGGGGGAACCGATCTATGGAGGAGACGGAGGGTGGAGACGGCGGATGTTTCTTAGGTGGCGGCTGAGCTACGTGTTCAAGTTTGTTTTTATTTGTAGATTTTTTTTATTTTTGTTATTTTATGGCTCCTATGCAAATTATTTCATTAAGAATGAAATTTGATAAAAAAAATTGCTCCCCAGTTGGGTGCACCGGCGAACAGGGGAGGACAAACCATCCCGAACGCATCTCAAATGGATAAAAACGGACGCATTTCGTGTCCGATGGACCATCGGGATGCCCTAGTCTGTCACGGTTTCCAAGCAGCCGATGTCCACATTTGCCAAAATTGAGTTTGGAGAAAGAAAAATCACAAAATCTACTATTAGCGGTGTCAAATATAAATTGGGCTTTAAATTTGGCCTAATAACACTGTTTGCATCACGACTTGTTTTTCTTTTCTACCTACTCCTCCGATCCAAATTAATGTTTTTAGATTTGTCTAGATTCGGATGTATCTAGTCATATTTTAGTGCTAGATACGTCCAAATGTACACAAATCTAAAAACATTAAGTGGATCAGAGGGAGTATAAAAATCGAAACTCAAGTTAAAATTTCATTAGATGGTGAATCTAAATGTTACTTTTTTTTCAGAATTAAAAGTTTTTGGTGGATGGTTTTCCTTAGACGGGTGCATATAATGCCCGGTGCGCCGAGCAAGTATTTGGTTACCGGTCGGTAACCGGATATCTCGAGCACCCCCGGAAACCGAGTAACCCAAGAAACCGAGTAACCGACCAATTGTTTTTGGGGTTTTTTGAATTTAAATTTCTTAATATGGATAAATATAATGTATAATATCTCGTAATAGTTTTATCGTAACAAAGTGTGGAGTGGTTGAATAGCAGGGCCGCGTTTTCAGAGCCGAACTCGCGACGTATACACTTGCTACAAGGTGGCCGCAAGGACAAAACACTGAGTTAGATAAACTTATGTGTTCTAGCAGAGTTTAAAACCTATTCCCTCCGTTTCAAAATATAAGATGGTTTAGTTTTATGAAAAAAGTCTAGATCCTTTTAGTGTGTAGGTTCACTCTAAATCTATATGAACCTGCACACTAAAAGGGATCTAGTTACACTTTTTTCACGAATCTAAAACATCTTGTATTTTGAAATGGAGGGAGTATTAGACAGCTCGATAACCTCTCGGGATTTCTCGGTAACCGCGGTAACCGAGAATCCCAAGCCCCTTCCAAAATTATTTTTCTAGGAACCAAAATCTTGGCACCGAGTACATTCTCCCTAGCAGCGTATAAATGTGTCTTTCCTGCACGCAATTTGATTTTGTTCAAATCATAGATTTAAAAACGGACCAGTAAGCCAACCAGTGAATCATGCTTCACTGGTTTACTGGTTGGATCAGGCTAACAAAAATGATCACAATCCCATCTATATGGGAAAGTTCAGGAAAAATTACTGGCCAGCGTCATAGGACCACTACTAAAATGTCTCATCGGAAGCACTAGAACAAGACTAAGGACGCCATCATCGTCATCAATGACATCATATGAAGCAAAGAAGAAAACTTCGGATGCACAAGCAACGAGTCGACGAAATCGAAGGCTTGAGTCAAGAATTTTCTCATAAGAAGAAGGTTTGAGCCTATGCTCAGGACCAAGCACATGAACATAGCCTCGGGGACACTCCATCGGGAGTCGTGCTCCCGATAGAAATTAACATAAAAAAGGTGAGTTGAAAATTTTCCTTGATGATAAAGACTTGAGCCTACAATCGAATACAAATATTTGACTGTAGCCTCGGGGCTACTTCTATCTAGAACTCTAGCCGCGCACCTGATAGAATAAAAAGCAAATCGTCCAACGAAGAAGATAAATTATCCTATGAGCATTACACAAATGTACCCTCAAACGGTCACTCTCATCGGGAGCGCTGAAAAATGCACCCGATAAATATAAACACAAGGTGACAACTTTAGCAATTCCAACAGCCAAACAATGCAATTGATAAAATAAAATTCTTGGACCGCGTCCGCTGCCATAACATATATGAATGTCGTGTGTGTCGACATGAAGTTAAGACCCCGGGATCCGTCCGGTGAGGCCTAGTAATCACACCAAAATGTGCTCTGCTAGTTATTATTCATATCCACGATATGATGAAAAATCCTGACGGACGTGTTGGGTATCCATAAAACATGAGCCTGGAATTCATTACTCGATATGACCTCCGCAGCCAGAGCTGAATTACGCCAGTATATACTGAATTCGAGTCTGGGGACTCGAGTTTGAAGTAGGTTCACAATGTTTTTATCCATGAGCAATTAACTGGTTTCCAATCCGTCGGATGCACCATAATTGTGTTACCAAGATCCCCATGGCAAAAATATCTATGAATAAAAGTTCACTAGAATAAATATACGGGTCCAAATAATGAAAATATCTTTTGAGACTCAACCCGAATCTAAAATTTGGATGGATCCTCGGGAACTACTAACATAGGTATGACTTATCGGTTTTCCATCATTGGTATACCTGGCACATATTTACATTACGGCCCACGAAGCCCATGAAGAATCAAGAGTCATGGTAGCATCCGAAAGCCAACCGACATAGACACTTAGTTGTAATTGAACTTGTAACCGATCCGTGTTGGACTCTGAGACCCAGCCTCTCATATAAGGGCTTAGAGGAGCGGATAGAGGACACCCTAGCTTAGAGTAGACACAACCCGCCGTGAGTTAGATTGCATCTAGCAACTCGCGGTGACTCTGTAATCATCTCTTTACATTAAAGTTAAGAAAGGATTCCACTCTCTTGTTTATCTGATAGGCCGACGAAATAATTTTGCGCTCTCCTTTTCCATCAACCCAAGTTCATAATCATGGGCATTATCGAGACCACCCTCGACAGACACCTCCACCCCTGAGGGTAGACGGTCCCAGAGAAGCTACCATACAAAAAATCCCGTGACTAAGAGGAAGAGGGGCTTTCCAGAGTAGGGTCATCCACTCCAGCTCCGAACCCTGAAATAGGATCGGTAGGCCGAACTAACAGAAAAGCCCTCCGCGAGGGAGGGCCGCCAAGATACCGAGTCTCCTACTTCCGAGAGAGACTTAGACAGTGAATCCCGCGGTCTATCGAAGTCCGCTTTCTCATTGAGGCTAAAGGTTTTCTCCGGAACAGGGTGTTCTAGAGTCCCTCGGGTGCCGCCACAATCTGGTTACTAAGTAGTAAATATATAAACCTCTTCGGTGTTCCCAAATAATTACTAAGAATTTAGAATTATTCAGTAACTTTTCTCTAGGAAATCGTTACTACATTGGAAAGCTTGTGCGCCGAGGCTCTTGAAGTAATTAGACAACGGTTTGTTTTCCTTCTCAACCGGAAAAAGCAAAGGGGAAATCAGGCGTGAGCAAGCCACGTCATCCTTGCTGGTCCAGATAAGCCAACGGTAGCCCACACTGCTGTTGCGGCTTGCGATTGCTCGTCTCCATGGTTCCGTTCAACTGCAGCCCTAGGGCAATGCTATTCTCGGCAATACTGAGGTGTGTTGCAGCTGACCTGAACCACAAAATTCTGTAGAGCATTAGTAGCTATCCCTGAAATATAAGAGAGAACGAGTGAGTAATAACTGTCTCGTTACCTTGAGCCCACGAATGTAAGTTGCTGAACATCGAAGTCGGGTCACGGGGAATCTCAGGAAAGGGTCTTTGTTCTCCGCGTATTCGTTCACGACTGTGAGGGTCCCAGCGATGCTGCTGTAAGTGACGCCACAGTTGGTATGATTTTCTGCCATCAGGGTGAACCGGAGGGTCACATTACCTTGCAGGGACTAGTTCATCTAGAAGGAGCCTCCCACGACTACCAGAAGCAGACTATGTAGGTTGGTGCCCCTATTATGTGCCCAACACGATGTGTGCAACATGGAGCCCAACATATTCCTGATCTGATTCTATTTTGTATCACTAATGCCTATCCTCAACGGTTGAAATGGTAGCATACACACGCAACATTTTGCTTCACTCCAAAATCTCAAATTTGACTTATAATTCTATGACAAACTTTTAGTATAGAATCCCTAGTTAGACCATCCATCCATCCATCGATTTCTGTCTGGCTTACTAACACATAGCACATTCTCTTTGACCCGCAAAAACCTATATATACAACACTACTGCAATTTATCACACATTTTGGATTCAGCATTCTTCATCATTTATTTCACACCTAACAAACAACTTACGGTTATTTATCCTTGCACCATCGAAACTTTTCCTGTCATGCCCATTGTGCATGTCATACTTACAACGTGAACAAATTCATGGAAGCGTCTTTTGGATGAGCTTTTTAAGCAAAACAACCATAGCGGAATGGACTAAGGAATCATACTCCCTCCATTCTAAAAAGGTTGTCGCAAATTTATCTAAACTTGGATGATATATTATTGTCAGCAAATCATTGGGATATATAATTAATGTATAAGACATCATATATTACACTACTAGAAAAAAAGTTATAGGAGATCGCACTATAGACGATGCATATCAAACATATGCGTCTCGACTAAATATACACGGCGCACCAATATGGCATGCTCCTCAAAAATTTGGAACTTTGAGACACATACCTACTTTGATGCGTCTTGTATAGTCTCTGTACGGACCAGATCAGGCCGCCCCCCTTATTCGAGACGCATATGGGTTGGATGCGTCTCGAACAAGGGTCCAGCCGGAGCAGGTCAATTCCCTAGCCCGACCAACCCCTCCCTCTCCGTCGCTCGCCCCTCCCACCCACTCTCCATCACGCACGCACTCGACATAGACACGACGCGAACAGCCCATCCGACAATCCCCCCACTCGCGAGCCCCTGCTCACAAGGCTACCGCTGCCACCCATGGCTCCGGCCGCCGCTGGCCATTTTCGGAGCCACCACACGCTACCGATACTGCGCCCCTTCCTCCTCTACTCGTCCTTGTCGCCGCGGTGCCCCAGCTCCCACGTGAGAACCCCTCCTGCTAACCCTAGCTTTCTAGGGTTCCGACCCCTAGCGAGGCCCCTGCGCCCTAGTGCTGCGGCTGCTCTCCCTGGAGCCTACGTTGACCACGAGCCCTAGCTTCCCCACACCGTTGTGGTGGTGCTGCTGCAACTCGAGGCTGTCCATGGCCTCCCTTGCCCCATGGTGTGCTGGTAGGTAGTGGATGCACCCCTTCTTCATTGTCTCTGACTACCGCGTCTACGGCTATAGCTAAGGTAAGCCCCCCTTCCGTTACCAGCCTTTTGGCTGAGGAACTGTTGTGCTTTAGGACTAGGATTAGAGTTCTTTAGACACTAAGTGTTTGTTTTATTTAGACAAGGTTTTAACTACTAGCATTTATGTGGATTGATGGTCTCGAGTTAGATTAATACCTTCGATCCGGATTCACGGATGTAGTATAATAACTTTTTCCCTAGAAGACCTAGGTTTAATCGAACCTTAGAAAGCAATGCTAAAAAGGAATAAAAATTACACGTCTGCAAGACTTTGTTTCTTTGTTTTACCTTTGTTTACCGGACCAATCTAGTTTACCCTTTATAGGGGGTTGATTCAACGGATGCAGATAGGCCAGGGTTAAAGATCCACATGCAGCTGCACATCATATGGGATAAAAGATAATAATAAGCATAGTCATGTGTAATGTATTAATAGGGATAATCTCTTGTGGGCAACACATCCTAATATACTAGAGCCCCTATGATGCAGAAGGCATAGCAATAGTCTTTTGATCCAACTGAGTGCACCACGAAGCCACGGGCTACAAACGATTATTAAGTGAAAAACACATATCATAGCATTAAATGGTGTTGTTGTTGTGATCCCGAATGAGTCTCTAAGCGAAGACTGTACTATCCTTTCATTGGGGTTCCTATGAGATTGCCACTAGCCAAGTATCTCACCTCAAGCCTTTATCGATCTCGGTGGTCTTGGGTACCTACAAGTCCAAAGATTGAGACAATAGATAAAGAAACAAAAGATAAAATACTAATTTCAAACAATACACAATGCTCCCATAGATTAGATGCACATAATCGTTACGAGGTTTATCCCCAACCCGCATCCCGTGAGAACTACTCACTCATAACAATAAGATCAAGGATAGAAAACATTGTGCAAATACTTAGATTGAAATCAAATATTCCTACAATGGTCGCCGAATCACAAGGAGATCTCAAATACAAAGTAATGACTATGGCTAATGGAGGGATGGAAGATGGAAGGGGTGAACAATGGTGTGGATCTCTTTTGGTGGTGTTGTGATGCAATCTGAGAATGGCGGCCTCCTGGGCGGCGGTTGGAGCCCCAAAATATATAGGCATCTTCATGAAAGTTGTAGGGTTTGACGAGACGAAGCCGTTGCCACATGGTATGGGTGGATGGTACGGGCGGGCCCTGCCTGTACCAGTGGTCGTTACGCCTGCAGACGCCTGGAATTTGCTCCACAATTACTTGGTCGTGTGGACTATCTCAAAAACCTTTATTATCACTCCTATTTCGCATTAAAAAGCATGATTTTCTGCACAACACAATTCAAAGCAATGTTTTTCATATCTTTACAATTATTAGTCATTAGTGGTAAGGCTATTGGGTTTCTTGTCAATTGCTTGACTAAAAACATTGTTTAAACGCAGTGGAAGATGGCTATTTTTGGAGCCGTCAACCTCCACAAAGCTCAAACCTTGGTCGCCCTCGAGCAAGAAGAAATAAAAGAACTATAAGGAATTTAGTGTTTAAACTTGAAACAACGACAATATGAATTCACTTACGGTTGGTAGTCATATGCGTCCAGCACGCCATCCATTTGAAAGGTTTATCAAAGTTAGAGAGATGACAAGAATACTATACATCTTCCCTGGGGAGACCTGCTTCAGGTTCGATTTCCTTGATGAGATCATCTTCAGATCCAATCTTCTCCACTATCTCCGCTTCAGGTGCGGGCTGGGTTGGATTTGGATTTTCTGAGACCCGAAAGTCTGTCGCTTATGTAGACAAAGTGGATCCAGAAGTTTTTTTCCGCCTCTATCATCACCGCCGGGGTGGGTTGGGCGGGTTCAGCGAAACCGAGGTAAACATCAATCTCGCTGAAAGACATGATGGTGTAGGTGGTCGCAGGTTCCCTAGCCGGAATTGAAGTCTCGTCGACAAGGACGATGGGGACATCGCTGGCGTAGAGGACCCGATCGACGGCGATCATTGCACCGATTCCGATTCACGCAGATTCTGCCCAGAACAAAGATCCGAAACTTACCTGCCCCACGATGGGAGCCAACTGTCATTGGATTGAAGACATGTACACCGAGAGGGGGTCCTCGAGGCTTGTGGAGAAAGGGGGTGTGAGGCGACGATATTCTGGGACGGTGAGCACACAAGCTTTATCCAGGTTCGAATCCGCCGTCTTTGGACGGATCCTACTCCTGTTAGTAATCCAGTAATACGGCAGAGCCAGAAGTACAGATTACAAGAAAGATTCGCCCGTGCGAGTTGAGCTTGTAGATTGTGGGGTGCCCTAAAGGCTGGTCCCTAGGATGACATATAGATATCCGCCTAGGGTTAAAGGAGAGACCTATCCGGCTACCATGCAAAGTCGGTTACAAAGTGCATCTTGGACTGCAAGTACCTAAACATGCCTAAGTCGGTAAATCTTCTGGGCTTTCCCATAGCCGGATGGACCTCTATCTTCTCTCCTTGACTGGGCCGCCCGTGGGGCAAAGCTCTAACCCGAAGTGGGCCTCCCTGGTCAACGAGTCATAGTGGGTATATCGGAAAAGTATATCCTCAACAATAATGCCTTAGGGAAGGGAAGGCTCACACTATTTTTCTTCTTTCTCCTATCTAGGTCAGATGGTTTCCTACGTGTCAATAGTTAAGGGAATGCGGACATAGGAGCATTGTACGTGCCCTAAAGAGATCCCGTGTAAGACACAAACTCTGGTAATTAAGCAATCAGATTTCAAAAAGGGAAATTAAACATAACAGCCGAGGACCAGAAATCCATGGGTCGCTGGCCGCGCGCCCCTCACTTTCCTCCTGCACATAGCACTCGTGAGTGGGCCCCGCCACAAAATCATAGGCCCACACCATGTTCTCTTCCAACGAGACTAGATTCCCTTTATGTTTTACCTTCCCGTGCGTCGCCTGGGCATCCGCGCCGCCATGCTCCCTCACCCACTCCTCGAGGAAAATGCCACAACATCGCCTACAGCTCGCGACACATGCACCATGCATCGCCGCGCTCCTCTAGCCGGAGATGGCGGCCACCTAACATGGACGCCGCCTAGGACGTCTGATCGCTCTGAAATATAGCCATCTACGTCCACATTTAAACTGGATATTATTCATATTTTTTATAAAATATTTGTCCAAATCCTGCCACTAATGCCTAATGATCAAAAGAGTATGCAATCCTTTCTTTCTATTTTTCCTGCGCACAAACTGACGTTTGATGATGAGAATCACTATATTAAAGTCAAAGATATGAGATTTCCAACGACCCGAAGAAAGCAGGAGTCATGAAGTGGAGACAGACGCTTTAACGACCAAGTATACGGCGGGAATGAAATTCCGGCCATATAGTTCCAGTCGTATAGTTGCCATCGACACCGCTACGTCAAACAAAACAACTTTCGTGAAGGGACCCCTATATAAAGAGGCCTCGGGCAATGAGAAAAGAGAGCCCCCCCAGACCATCAGCCGCCTCCAAATCTCCATCCACAACACCGAAGAGCCGCCGGAGGAATAGACTTAGATCTAATCTATCCACCACCATAGCCATATTGCACTACTTGTAGTAGTAGATCTCTTGTTTGATTGGCAATATTGTAAGATTATTTGTTATCAATCTCATGATTTCCATTACAATGTTTATGATCTTTGATCTCATCTCTATGCGTGATTAATTCTCCTTGGGCTAAGGGCTTCGACCTAGCCATGTAGCTTTTTTGCATGTTATTTATCATAGATGGGATCCTGTATTAGTTTGTATGACATGATGATTATTGTATCCTCTCTTGCCTCAATCTAAGGATTTGTTAGGTACCCAAGACCCCGAGGATTGAGTCAGGTATAGGGAGTATGAGTAATGACTAATCTGCAAGTTGGGAACCCCAGTGACAGAAGGGGTAGTACGGTTGTATGTGCGGGATTTACATGGGATTAACGGTGATGTCACTATGCATATCATTAGTTGTCTTTCTTCTATGGATGATACTAGTAGGTTATTGCTATAAGCGGTCGCGGATGCAATAGAAATTATAGATGCACTACCCACATATAATTTATCTTGCTCTAACAATTACATGCATACTTTATTTTTATCTTTTATTCCGATCAGATATTTTGCACAACTACAGGTGAAACCGAACACCCTAGGCCCTCTCTCTCCATCATCGACAACAACAAAAAGACGCAAACTATTGGTCCGATAAAAACATAAAAGGAATTCTAAAACTCCCGAAGGTCCGTTAAAGTAACTTCACTATGCTTCTACTTCCCGAGGATTCGATAAACCTAGGTCTACTAGGGAAAAAGAGCTATACTACATCCGTAATCCGGATCGAAGGTGTCAACCCTTTTTTTGGCGCCGTTGCCAGGGAAGCAATAGCTACCCTAGTGAGGTTAGTAGGAACCTTGCTAGTTTTAATTCTTGTTTTAAATTTTGTTAGTTTTCTTTCATTCTTTATATAAAAACAAAAAAATTAGTTAGTCTTTAAATTCTTGTTTTTATTATCATAAGTCTCTATTTAAGAAAACCCAAAACCATAGGAAATATGGCTGAAAAGAAGCTTGGGGAGTTTGCAACTACTAATAATGATTATTTTCTTACTCCTATTACTCAGCTAGCAATTGGTGTTGACGACTATGAAATTAAGCCGCATTATTTAAGTTTGGTTCAACAGAATCGATTTGGAGGCTCTGCTGTTGAGGACGCAGGTATGCACTTGAATACTTTCACTAAAATATGTGACATAATGCGTATAAAAGATGTTGACCCCAATGCGATCAAATTGCGCTTATTTCCTTTGTCTCTTAGAGGAAGAGCAAAAGAATGGTTGCTAGCTTTGCCTAGAAATACTATTACATCATGGGTGGAATGTAATTCTTTATTTATGACTAAATTTTTTCCACCTGCAAAGACTATGCAACTAAGATCTAATATTACTGGTTTAAGACAGGAAGAGCGCGAGCCACTAGCGCTTGCATGGGAGAGGATGAAAGAATGCATGAGAAACCGTCCCAGCCATGGGATGGAAGATTGGTTAATCCTTCATTCATTTTATAATGCTCTTAATCCTGTGTGTAAGTCTATGCTTGATACTGTAGCTGGAGGAACATTTATGGGTAAACATATTACTGAAGCAAAGCAACTGCTAGACAATATGCAATACAACCATGCCCAATGGCATGTGGATAGATCAAACATGAAGAAGGTGAACTCCGTCTCACTACAATAAAATGAAGAACTCAATGCTAAGCTAGATGAGCTCATATTAGCCGTAAAAGTAAGGAAACCTAGGTAAGAGCTATCCCAGAAACTAATATTGAAGAAGTAGACTTCATAGCTCGTAATAATTATAACCCTGCTTGGAAGAAAAAATATAATCCTAATTTTCAAAAACACTATTCTAGTCCTGCAGGTAACTCTAATAATAATATGGGATCAAGTAATGATAGTCTCCAAGAAACACTTAAATCTTTCATAGACTCATAAAATGAGCAAAACAATATCCTTGTTAAAATAACAGAGAACCATGATGCTATGCTTTGTAAATTATCTAGCCAAGATGTAAGCTTGAGGAATGATTTGCGGGCCCTCTAAGAAAGAACGAGGATTGTTGAGGCACAGCTAGGTAAGATAACCGAGAGTCAAACTCTCATTCTAGCTAAATTTGTAGGTAAAGCTGAGCCCAATCCAGTTGAAGACCTCGAGATGATGAGAGTCCAAAGGGAGGAGCCTGAAGAACTTGATTATAGTAACGCTCCCTCACCAAGTTACACCGTTGAAGATCTTGTAAAAAGGATCAACATCAAGATTTCGGTAAGTGAAGTAAATTATGAAGCCATGTATCGACACTTTGTTAATCAGGTAGCAAAAAAGGTACGTGAGCTTGAAGAAGAATATAAGAAAATTGCTAAAAAAATTACCTTTTAAGCTTGATGATATATTTGATCCTACTATTAAGATTAAAATTGGGACCAATGAGATAGCTGCACTTTGTGATCTAGGTGCAAGCGTTTAAACAATTTCAAAGAGTCTTTTTAATAAGTTAAATCTTGGCTCTTTTGAAATCACTGAGTTAAAATTACATCTTGCAGATTCTACCTACAAACAAGCTATAGGAATTAAGGAGAATACTTTAGTACATATTAAAGGTTGACCTGCTCTTACTGATTTTGTTATTGTTGACATGTCTGGATATGCTACTGCTCCAATTATATTAGGCCGTCTTTTCTTAAGAACTATTAAGGCTTTGATTAATCTCTACGAAGGGAACGTGAAGCTTCAATTGCCTTCGCGGGATCCTTTTGTTATTCATTTTCCCATGAAGAAGAAATCCAAGCATGATGAAAAGGAGGCCATCACTTTAAAAGCCAACTATTTTGGAGTGGGTGTTCCACTCATCTAGCATAAGTGAGCAACATCAAGGTCAAACTATTGACCATAAAAGAGCGCTCCATGGGAGGCAACCCATGTGAAATAAAGGTTTGAGTAAAGTTTTAAGTTTTAGTTTAAGTTTATGTATAATAAAGAGTGCTAGAAAACTCTAGTTGAGGAGAAGAAGTTTAGTAGTACTAAAAATTCTGTTATATACATGTTGTTGTTGGTCGACAATTTTTATTGTCAACTTTCTGTCAAAAAAAGGTATTTCTCTAAGTTTTAGAATAAAAAGTGATTCTCGAAGAAACGGAATTTTTTTATGGCTACAAAGAGTTTAATGACCAACTATACGGCAGGAATAAAAATTTCGGCCGTATAGTTCTGACCATATAGATACTATTGTCATCGACAGTTTTTCTTTCAAATGTACTGATGGTTTAACGACCAACTATACAGTAGGAATAAAAATTCCGTCCATATAGCTCCGGTCATATCGATATCGATGCTTTCGTACAAATTCTTTTCCAGGTACAAACGGTTTGACGACCAACTATACGGCGAGAACATATTATTCCGGCCATATAGCTGCGTAGCCAGGTGGAAACCCTAAAAATTTTGATAGTAGGTCAACTATACGGCGGGAACAGATTGTTGTGGCCGTATGGTTTGCCCGTATAGTTGCGTCCGACCACAAAAATGCCACGGGAGGAACCTCCAACCCCAAAACTTTAATCCTTTTTCTTTCTTCTACCTCCAAACTCTCCCAAAACCTCAAGAGATCTTCATCTCTACTCAATTTCTTTCGATTTCCTCGCACACAAGTGATCTACGGTATGTTTCTCCTCCGATCCTCTAATTACTTTTTGCAAATTCATCTTTGATCTATCGTCATTATTAATGTAGAGTGAGACCTACTATGAACTAATTGCCATGATTCTCTTGCCTAGATTATTATTTTGAGGGGATTCTTTAGTGTGCTATGATGAGGAATATGTTATGCTTGTTATTGTTGGATCAAAAAGTTTTATTTTTGTCTATCTTTATTATTTTGGATGATGAACAAAAGGAGCCAAACTCGTGCTCGTGCCGTCGCTAGCGCTTCTCGGGCTGTCGCGATGCATGGGGATACAGTTCAGGAATGAGCTCCAACGTGATCACTTCGACATGATCAAGAACCGATAAGTGAAGGCAACCACGTGGGCTTGCCTCATGATATTGAACCAACTCATTATTTCTAATGACTTCAATTTACTTTGCAATAGGGTTGGCCTGCAAAACTTTGTATTCAATGATATGCCTACCTATCACCGGTTAACCATTGAATTTTTAAGTTCTTTACAAAGCACCATTAAACTATGGCATGGAGAGGACTGGATTTCTTTCCGGCTCATGAACAACAATTACACTTTATCACTAGATGAATGGTGCGCATGCTTTATTTTGCCAAACAATAATTATAATGACTTGCACGCATCCTTTACTGACTTAGACCCTTCTTCGGAACAATATTACAATAGAATGAGCTTCACTTCTAGAGTGAGCAAGGGGAAGAATATTCAACATCCTGCAATTTACTACTTGTTCTATGTTATTGCTAACACCTTGCAGGCACGTAATGAGTTTACGAGACTCAATGAGGAGGACATCTTAGTCCCTGCAAAGGCTACTTTCAACAACTGCAACTTTTCACTCAACTTGGGCGCAATCCTTGTGCGCTACCTGGAGCACCAATCCTCTCAAAGCCAAGGGATAATCATAGGTGGAGGCTTCATCACCGTGCTTGCCACTACCTTAGGCATCAACCTAGGTGAGTTGCAACCTGTGCTAGGTGATAAACGTATTCTCTACTTTAAAAACTTGTGGAATGCTTACTAGGAGAGGTGGTGTTTATTACCTGCATATTGCTAGAGCTGGGCGTATGTACCCCGCTCCTTTGCCTAATGGTCTTTTATCTATCAAGGAAGGACGTTTGCTATATGACTTGCAGGTTGAGCAACACTAATCCGAGGAGGAGATTCCGGACGAGGATGAGGACCAAGAAGAGGAGCAAGAAGTTCCTTGTCAAGAGGAGCACCCATCAACCCGGTTTGCTACATACCAAGACTTCCAAGAACTTGGAGGAACTGTGGAGAGGATGCATAGCCTCTCTTTGAACCTCCAAGAATCAACTAGTAATTTATTAACTCGATTTGTGAACTAGAGTTCTGACTTTTTCCTGCCACCACCGTGATTTGAAGGGCTTGCAAAATCCTAAGCTTGGGGAAGTTTCCTCATTTATCTTTATGTGGCGTTCATTTGCTTTTATTTATTTTCGAGGTTACGTTTTTAATTCGAGTTTATAAGTACTCGTGTTGGTTTCCCCAACACTTTATCTTTAGTTATTTCTATTTGCTTTCGAGATTCTCTAGCCAAGCTTTGCCGCCAATTTTATAATCTTTAATTCCCTCTCTTAAAAACAATAAAAAGATTTCTCCATTTATCTTTATTTCCCTCTTCTTTCTTTTCTTTTCGCCTAGAGGTTCTCATGTATTTGCAGGAAGAGTGATTGACTTCGAGTTTCCAAGAAACAAATCAAAAAGGAAGAGAGAAGTGGAATTAAACATGAGAGGTATGCCTTATGACTCCCCACTTTTAAAGTTTGAGAAACCCATGCTAGTTAGTAGTAAATATTGAGATAATATATTGGTGGAGTGAGTCTTTGTATTGTAGTAAAATTTTGTTTGCATGGGTATTTAGTTGGGTACATTTTGTTCCAGCTCTTGTAGTTAACCAAGTCTTGTCTAAAAATTTGCTAAACAATTGTAATAAAAAAAGTCTCACAGTTGAAGGCTTGGGTGTTGTAGTGTTTAGTCTTGAAGGCTTATTTCTAGAGACACTCAACACCACGGAATATAATGATTGACTTGATAACTCTCTTTAAAAGGAGTTGTTCGATTGAATTAATGTTTAGTGGTTTTTGTGAGCATACCAAAGTTTAACTTGTGAATCATAATAATGATATAGCTTTATGCATGTCAAACTTCATGGGATGCCAACAACTTTTCTAGCCTACGAACGATCTTCATGGAGGAAACTCCTAAATTTTGGCTATGAGTTGATTAAACATATGTAGCAGCAATGCTATAATGGGTCAGATTCTTGGCACTCCCGGGTAGTTGTGTTCATGATGGAATCACTTCTCTGGCTGTTATGAGTAATCGTTGTACAAACGGAACAACAACCTTGGCAACGCCATGAGTGTCCATCATAGCCCGATAAACTAAATAAAATCTTTGGCATGCTCTCAATTACTTAAGAACTGAAATTCTTGAAGGACAATGAATATAAAAGTAGTGCTTGAAGAGTCTTGATTTATTGATGTGGGAGAATCGATATACTCTAGTATATATGCTTTTCATGACAACTCTCACACTCTCAATTTTACATGATTATACTTTATTGTTCAAAGGCAAGCCTATGAGTTGATTACATGACATAGAATAAAGTTTACTCATTTGAATCATCCATGTTAACAATAATTTTGCTGCGCTATAAGGATGCATAAAAACCTGTATGATATACTTGCCATTACTCTATGTATGCTGAAGTTTTTCAGATTTATAAAGTGGAGGAAACATGAGACTACCAATCAGGAGTAAGATCATCATCTCGTTATTTCAGTTTAAATGCCGAGTTCCTTTTTGATTTTGGTTTTCTTGCTCGGGGACGATCAAGTTTAAGCTTGGGGAGGTTGATGGCTCTGAAATATAGCCATCTACGTCCACATTTAAACTACATATTATTTATATTTTTGATGAAATATCTCTCCAAAACCTGCCACTAATGCCTAATGATCAAAGGGGTATGCAATCCTTTCTTTCTATTTTTTCCTACGTAGATAATAACCGTTTGATGATGGGAATCACTGCATTAAAGTCAAAGATATGAGATTTCCAATGACCCGAAGAAACCAGGAGTCGTGAAGTGAAGACATACGCTTTAACGACAAACTATACGGCGGGAATAAAATTCCGGCCGTATAGTTCCGGTCGTATAGTTGCCATCGACACCGCTAGGTCAAACAGAACAACTTTCGTGAAGGAACCCCTATTTAAAGAGGCCTCGGGTGACGATAAAAGAGAGTCCCCAGACCATCAGCCGCCTCCATATCTCCATCCACAACACCGAAGAGCCGCCGGAGGAATAGACTTAGATCTAATCTCTCCACCACCATAGCCATATTCCACTACTTGTAATAGTAGATCTCTTCGTTGATTGGCAATATTGTAAGACTATTTGTTATCAATCTCATGATTTCCATTGCAATCTTTATGATCTTTGATCTCATCTCTATGTGTGAATAATTCTCCTTGGGCTAAGGGCTTCGGCCTAGCCATGTAACTTTTGTGCATGTTATTTATCATAGATGGGATCATGTATTAGTTTGTATGACATGATGATTATTATATCCTCTCTTGCCTCAATCTAAGGACTTGTCAGGTACCCAAGACCCTGAATATTGAGCCAGTTATAGAGAGTATGAGTAATGACTAATCTACAGGTTGGGAACCCCAGTGACAGAAAGGATAGTATGGCTGTACGTGTGGGATTTACTTGGGATTAACGGTGACGTCACTATGCATATCATTAGTTCTCTTTCTTCTATGGATGGAACTATTAGGTTATTGCTATAAGCGGTTGCGGAGGCCATAGCAATTATGGATGTACTGCCCACATATAATTTATCTTGCTCTAACAATTACATGCATACTTTATTTTTATCTTTTATTCCCGTAAGATGTCTTGCACATCTACAGGTGAAACCGAACGCCCTAGGCCCTCTCTCTCCATCATCGACAACAACAAAAAGACGCAAACTCTTGGTCCAATAAAAACATAAAAGGAATTCTAAAACTCCCGAAGGTCCGTTAAAGTAACTTCACTATGCTTCTGCTTCCCGAGGATTCGATAAACCTAGGTCTACTAGAGAAAAAGAGCTATACTACATCCGTAATCCGGATTGAAGGTATCAGCGTCCTGCTGCTCCGCCTCTACCCAGCACCAGCACCCTCATGCCACTGGAGATGGATGCCACCTTCCATGGCCGCCGCCCTTGGGAGCCATGCTATTCCGTATCTATCGCGCCTTCCTGGAAAGCTCGACGCCGGTGTGCTGCCATATGAAAGATTTGGCCGGCGTGCGGTCGCCAATGTCGATGACGACAACCGTCTCCCCATGGCTTTGCTACAAGAGGCCGCCAGAATTGCTAACGAAAGCCACCGATGTTACTACGTACAGTGTCAACATTGCTACATACGGTTGACAGCGGTGCGAGTTTTCCTACCAGGGGTCTGCGGTAGTGCTACACGCGGGCATTGGGTTTTTTTTGCTACAAATGGTGCGAAGCCCTGCTACAGCGGCACAATGGCCTTGCTACAGAGGCACGGTGCGTCTTCCTCGTGATAGAGCCTTTTTGCTACAACTGTTATTTTTTCACTAGTGGAGAACAGGCCTTTAGTCCCGGCCCGTAAGGGGCTTTAGTCCCGGTTTTGGAACCGGGACTAGAGAGACGGGACTAAAGGCCTCCCCCTTTAGTCCCGGTTCAGCCACAAACCGGGACAAAAGGCCCTCACGGGGCAGTGTCGAGCGTGCGAGACATTTAGTCCCGGTTTGTAATACGAACCGGGACTAAAGAGTTTTTTTTTAAATAAAAATATTTTTTTTGAATTTTTTCTTGAACATTTGAATTATCTCACTCGCTAATCTCTCATATCTCTCATTTTTCACACTAACTATATTTAATCTTAAGTCAAATTACACTTATAGTCAAACTTTCCGGTAGGTCACCCATCCTAGCACTACTTCACCCCCAGCACGCTTAACTTCCCAATTCCATCTCTCCCACCTCGCGCGAAGGACTCTTATACCTTGTTGTTAAGACTAGTATATCAATCCTATTAGCTCATATCAATATGTCAACCGTCTTTATTTTTCGAAATTACGAATAACTATTTAAGTAAACAACAATAAATAAGTAATAATAATATTTTATTCCAACGAAAAATTTGAAATTAATATTTTATTCATTTTTTGCCATTTATTCATTTAATATGATATAAATAATATCTTCAAATCTGTAAATAGAAATTTGACAAATAATATATCCATTATTATCAGAAAAATGTGAGGAATTCAAATATGACATAAAAAAATATTATTAAAAAAAGTTGGAATAACTTTTTTTCCATTATTAAGAATAACTTTTTTTCAAATATGACATAACTTTTTTTTCGAAATTACGAATAACTATTTTGAAATAATATATCCATTATTATTAGAAAAACATTAATTTTTGAAATAATTTTTTTTATTTTCAAATTTTGAGAATCTAAAAGAATCCAAAATGTCCTAAGGCTTTTGAAATCAAAGAGGAAATTTTTTTCTGCATGTTTTGATAGGTTGTACGTATTTTTCTGATATCGTATGCAAAAGTTATGACCATTTGATTTTTTTTGCCCATTTTCTTTAGTCCCGGTTGGTAATACGAACCGAGACTAAAGGTTACCCCTTTAGTCTCGGTTGGTGATACGAACCGGGACTAAAGGGGTCGGCACCGGTCGCAGCCACTAGTGCATCCCCTCCCTCTAACACCGGTTTGAAGGGCCCTCTAATAGCGGTTGTAGAACCGCTGTTGAGGGTTCAGTGTTAGAGGGGCCCCCCTTTAACACCGGTTCTTATACGAACCAGTGTTAAAGGGTGGGGCACGTGGGGCTGCCGCAGGGCTCAGGGCCCCCCTTTAACACCGGTTCGTAACACGAACCGGTGTTAAAGGTTCTGTGTCGCGGCAGGAAAAGGAGATAAATCTCTGCCGCGGCAGAGTTCTGCCACGGCAGAAAAACGGACTAAATCTCTGCCACAGCAGAGTTCTGCCCCTGCCCTGTTCTGGGCGTATTTCTGCGACGCGGCGGGGACGGGGAGGGGGGGGAGGGGGAATCGATCAGGAGCGGTATACACATACATCGTCATCGGTACATACGAGTACATGAATAATTAAGCAACTATTATTATACACAACATCGTCATTGTGTGGTATTCTCCGTAAACGTTGAAGCATCAAGTACAAGACAAACACGTTCAAGCATATATACAACTCATTTGGTGGATATCTAAAGAGTTCTCCGCCAGGCGTGATGACCTCATCAAGTATGAACCCCGTCAATTCCTCTTGAATGGCTCGTATGTGGTCAAATGGTAGGAGTTGGTCCCGCATCCGTTCGATCTGAATATATATGAAGAATAGGGTCAATATATATATAAGAATAAAACTCAACACAATTGATGGTAATAAAATAATGTTGTGTACTTTGTTTACTTACTCTAAGTTGTTCTAGTGCGGCTTGGCCCGTCGCACATATCGTGTTGCGAATGAACTCGCAAACATAGTACCCACATAAGTTATTGCCGTGTCCCTGATGCGCGCACTTTACGAGAATAGAGAGTTCAATCAAAATAATAATCAATAAAGCATGATATAATAGAATTGGAAGCAGAATCAAAGAGATACGTGGACCTAGCTAGCTAGTATTACTTACATTTTTGTCTACAAATTTTAGTTCTTCTGACCATTCACCCACGGCCCTGCCCGTGAACCATTTCCAAACTCTGTCCGACAAAGAAAATGGATAAAGGAGTAATTAATTACTTGTTGTCATGAAAGTTGCCGATCTAGTGCGATCATATGATTGAAATTACCTCTGGAGCATCTCTCTAAAGTCTGCCCATAGCTCTTTTTCTTTTCGTAACGAGTCCATGACAAGGACTTTTCCTGAGTCAGGTTGAATGACTAGCAGAATAAAGTGGAACCTACGCACGCATAACTCATCATCAGTTACACTTAACATCGAGTAAGCCGAAACAGAATGTGTACAAGAGAGGGTAACAGTACTCACGAGAAGTTGTAAGGCAATAGTATTTCCCTTTTGGTTTGTTGTCTTAGTAAAGACCTTAGCAATAAATCTTCTGTTTGCCCGGGTTTGGTTCTTACCACTTTTTCATGAACTCTATTTGGATCAACGAACCCAATGTCAAAAGATCCTCCTTTCATGCATTCCATAACCTTTTTCCTGCATAATAGTATTTACATATGTGGCTGACCGGAGGATGCTCCAGAAAGCGGCGGCTGGCGGCGCTGGAGAGCGACCTAGGGCGCGCGAGGTAGCGGGTTCGCCTCAGCGTGATGCGGCCTACCTAAAACAGGCGGCGCCACTACCTAGGGGTCACCGGAGCAACGTTAACGACGACGGCCAGCGGCGGCGATTGCAGAGCAGCGAGGTGACGACCCTAAACTAATACTAACTATAAAATACACTAAATAACCCTAAACTAAATACACTAAACTACACTAAATAAATAACCCTAAACTAAATAACCCTAAACTAAATAAATAACCCTAAACTAATAACCCTAAACTAAATAAACCCTAAACTAATAACCCTAAACTAAATAAACCCTAAACTAATACTAACACTAAACTACTAATAATACACACTAAACTACACACTTATAAAATACTAATAACTAATTATATACATATATGCAACAATATATACAACATACATGCAACAATATATATATGCAATTACACACAAATAAAATTATTCATACACAACAATATATATACATATATGCAACATTTATCCAATATACACACAAATAACATTTATCACCAATATCTAATATCTCCAAAACACAAACAGAGAGCTCTCACCGCCGGTGGCGGCAACTCTCGCGAACGGGGTCAGCGGTCGTGGACACGGGGTTGGCGGAGGATTTGGTGTTGGCACGCGGCGGATCCGAGCGGCGGCGACGGGGGTGGAGGCCGACGCGGGCGCGCGCGGTGGAGTACGGTGCTGGCGTGGCGGGGGGCGTCGACTGCGACGGCGACGGCTCGCGCGCGGGGAGGGGGCGACGACGCTCCCGCAGGATGGCGACGGCGAGGGTTGGACGGCGACGGCTAGACGGCGCCGGCTCTCCTCTACTTTTCTCTGCGCGCGCGCTTTCGATCTGGCTGGGAGGAAGAAGGAAGGGGAAGGCGCGCGTTATACCCCCCCTTTAACACCGGTTCGTGGCTGGAACCGGTGTTAAGGGGGGGGGGAATTCGTTTCGCGCCCGCACCCCCCCTTTAACACCGGTTCCAGCCACGAACCGGTGTTAAAGGGGGGGGGGGGGTGTGCGCGCGCGAAACGAAATAAATGTGCCCCCCTTTAACACCGGTTCAGGAACCGGTGTTAAAGGGGGGGCATTTATTTCATGCATTAAAGGGGTGGGGGCATTTATAATTCAAAAAATAGGAGATGAATTTAGAAAATTCATATCTTATTCATTTCAAGTCAGAAAAATATGAATAATATATCATAATTTTTAGAAAAATAATATCTATCCATTCATGTAAAAACATTTTATATTTACTTTAGATGAAAATTTTCAAAATGATTAAAACACTTACATATAAATTTTGATTATTCAATTCAAACAAAAATAAATTGTCAAATCCTAAAACTTTGAACATAAGAAGCCCCCTCAATGGGTACTCGAACATTTTTAGGTAGAAGCCCCCTCAATGCAATCGGAAGCAATTGTGTCATAATCACGTGGCAGTCATGAGACTTCAGGTTTTGGAATTTTTTCTCTGCCATATTGATTATTCCCTTTATATTCGACGAGAAGCCAGACGGGACCTTGATACTGCTCAGGCATTCAAAAAAGATTTCCTTCTCTGCTTTGGTAAGAGCGTAGCTGGTAGGAGTTAAGTGGCATCGTTTACCCTTCTCGTTCTCAGGATGCATAGGCTCTTCAGGGTCTTCCAGACGTTGCTGGTCCTGCCGTGCTTCCGGTGTATCTTTTGTCTTCCCATACACTCCTAGGAAGCCTAGCAGGTTCACGCAAACATTCTTCGTCACTTGCATCACGTCGATTGAAGAGCGGACCTCTAAGACTTTCCAATAGGGTAGGTCCCAAAATATAGATTGCTTCTTCCACATGGGCGCGTGTCCGGCATCGTCATTCGGAACAGATAGACTGCCAGGACCTTTTCCAAAGATTACTTCTAGGTCCTTGACCATACCAAATACCTCCTCACCGGTACGGAGGATAGGCTTCCTCCGGGGTTCTGCCAGACGTTTGAAATGCTTGCCTTTCTTTCTTACTGGATGCAGGTTCGGAAGAAATCGACGATACCCTAGGTACACAACCTTCTTACATTTATCCAAATATACACTTTCAGTCTCATCTAAACAGTGTGTGCATGCATTGTCTCCCTTGTTTGTCTGCCCTGAAATGTTACTAAGAGCAGGCCAATTATTGATGGTTACGAAAAGCAATGCTCGTAGGTCAAATGGCTCCCCTTTGTGCTTATCCCACATGCGTACACCTGATTTGGCCCACAGCTGTAAAAGTTCTTCAACTAATGGTCTTAGGTACACATCAATGTCGTTGTCGGGTTGCCTCGGGCCTTGGATGAGCACTGGCATCATAATGAACTTCCTCTTCATACACAACCAAGGAGGAAGGTTATAGATACATAGAGTCACAGGCTAGGTGCTATGACTGCAGGTCTGCTCACCAAAAGGATTCATGCCATCTGTACTTAGACCAAACCTTAAGTTCCTTGCGTCACGTGCGAAGTCCGGGTACTCTCGCTCGACTTTTCTCCACTGTGACCCATCAGCGGGGTGTCTCAATATCGCGTCTTTCTTACGGTCTTCCATGTGCCATCGCAACAACTTGGCATGCTCTTTATTTCTGAAGAGACGTTTTAACCGTGGTATTATAGGAGTATACCACATAACCTTGGGAGGAACCTTCTTCCTAGGGGCCTCGCCCTCAACATCGCCAGGATCGTCTCGTCTGATCTTATACCGCAGTGCAGTGCATACCGGGCATGCATCCAAATTCTCGTACTTCTCACCGCGGTAGAGGATGCAGTCATTAATGCAGGCATGTATCTTCTGCACGTCTAATCCTAGGGGGCAGACAACCTTCTTTGCTTGGTATGTACTGTCGGGCAACTCATTATTTCTTGGAAGAAGATTCTTCATTTTTACCAACAACTTTGAAAATGCGCTGTCAGTCACACTGTTCTCTGCCATCCATTGCAGCAAATCCAGTGTGGTACCTAGATTTTTGTGGCCATCTTCGCAAGTTGGGTACAACAATGTTTTGTGATCCTTTAACATCTGCTCCAGTTTCTCCTTCTCCTTTTCAGTTTCACATTCTTCCTTTGCATCAGTAATGGCCCGACCAAGATCGTCATCAGCGGGCCCATCTGCTGCCTCTTGATCTTCATTATCTACCCCCGTTGCAGTATCATCATATTCAGGATACATATTATGATAGTTGTCATCATCCTCTTCTTCTTCGTTGTCTTCCATCACATCCCCTTTTTCTCTGTGCTTGGTCCAACAATAATAGCTGGGCATGAAACCGGATCGAAGCAGGTGGGCGTGAATGGTTATGGTATTTGAGTAGTCTTTCTTGTTCTGACAGTGAACACACGGATAATACATAAAACCATTGTGACCACGGTTTGCATTAGCCACAACGATAAAATTTTGGAGGCCCGCAATGTACTCGGAAGTGCGGCGGTCACCGTACATCCATTGCTGGTTCATCTGCATTAATATATAGTATATATCAAAAAATAATAGGGAGATGACCATTTATATATATAGTACATCAATGACACATGAAAGGATAGTTGCCGACCTCGACCGAGAAGGAAAGAGCAACGAGAAAACTTATTTTGAGCTCTCGGGCATTTCACCGAACACCTCTTGTGCATACGAAAAAAACACAAACTAGCACACTTCACACCCTCTTGCTAGGCTCCAAAATGAGATAGTGAAAAAATGGAAGAGTGGGGTGTGGGCTGCGGTGTCTTATATAGCCCCCCCTTTAATACCGGTTCAAGCCACGAACCGGTGTTAAAGGGGGGGGGGGCTGCGTGGGCCACTAGTGCAGGGGCCTTTAACACCGGTTCGTGCGACGAACCGGTGTTAAAGGGGGGCTCCTTTTTGCTGCACGGGCCACGCTGGTACAGGCCCCCCCTTTAACACCGGTTCGTAGAAGAACCGGTGTTAAAGCCCATTTCCAGGCTCAACCAAAGGCCTCGTTTCCACTAGTGAGCCTGTCGCAACCCATTTAGTCCCGGTTGGTGTCTCCAACCGGGACTAAAGGTCCCGTTTGACCCGGGACTAAAAGTTATTCCATTGGAACCGGGACTAATGTGAGTATTAGTTCTGGGTCCAACCACAACCGGGACTAAAGGGGTGGACGAAAGGCTCTTTTTCTACTAGTGTTTTGCGACAACTGTTTTATAAATTTGCTACAACAGCGCAAAGTTTTTGCTACATAGTCTTCGACGAGGTCTCTCAGTGATATCTACGGCGAAGTCGGTTTTGCTACATTAGAACCTTTTTTGCTACTAAATCTCCGGCGAGGTCTCCAGCAAGATCTCCGATGAGGTCTTGTCTTTTTTCTATTCTCTGAATCGAACTATTTTTTGCTATATGTAGCAAAAGTGGGACAAATTGTACTCCCTCCGACCCATATTAGTTGACTTAAATTTGCCTGTATCTAGCACTAAAACTTGACCGTACATTCGTATCTAGATGTTACACGTGGTGGCACGGGACCAGGGACTGGGGGAATTATCCCCCGGGACGTGTAGTACCCCTTTCAAAAATATACTTCCGTGTGCCTAAAAGACAAACCGTCTACATTGGCTACCGTGGATGGAACGTGGTAGTTGTAAGGAGAAAAAATGGCTTGAAACATAACTGGTGAATAAAAAAATAGAAACCCAACTTGCTGGAATCGTGGTTTTTTTATTCGGAAAAGATCCGGATCTATTTCATGAGTTCATAAGAAGTACAAAGTATCCTAAACATAATAAAAATTACATCGAGATCTTTGAACCACCTAACGAATACTACTGCCGCTAGAGCGAGCCGCCGACGCGCCGCTGTCGCCGCTCCATTACAGGAGCCGGCATGCTATTGTTGATGACAGTCGGGAAGTCTTCGTGCACGTGCCCCTAAGGACCAGTGTCCCAAAGATGAAGTTGTCGCCATTGAACCCTTGAATTGACCCGAAACTTGTAACACCAAACCTAAAACACACGTAGACTGGACGAGATCCAGAACACACGTAGACTGGACGAGATCCACCACTCCATGGAAGCGGCAACCAGACGAATTCCCATCCTCCCCAACGCCAGCAACAGAATCGTCGCCGACGAGGTGGAAGAGGAGGCGGGTATACCATATTCTTGTCCCGCACAACGCCGCCATAGCCACCATAACGACGATGCCGGATGACCAAACTCTAACTTTAGGGACCCTTCTACACCGCCGAGCGCAGGTCCAAGGTCCCCACCTTCTCCCGGCGCTGGAGCGGCAAGCAGAGGAGGCAGGGAACCGTCGATGCTCGGTCACAGACGACGAGAACAAAGTAGATCGTGGCGGCTGCTAGGGTTTTTACCCTAGCCGCCGTCTCTTTTTCTCACGGGAGGAGAGGAGAGAACGTATCTCTATCTGAAGAGCGTGTTTGGAATCGTGGTTTTAAGGGAAAGAAATATAGAATATGGACTTGTTTTCATGTGGGCCCGTAAAGGTGAATCTGGGTAATTATAATTGCTGGGGTGATCTATTGGCTACGGTGCACTGTACGAATACACTATTTGACCAACAATGTGTCGTGATTTAAAAAAAATAAGACCCCCTTCCATACGTCCTAGAAAAAGAAGAGTAAAAATTAGCCTGTCCGAGTAGTATAAGTAAAACCATACGTAGTACCCCTTCCATACGTAGCTTATATGACATGTTAACAAAACGAAAAATACATGATCAAAAAAGAGAAATACGTGACTACAAAGTGTTGGATTAGCAAAACATAATTGTTAGAATGTCGTAACTTATATCAAGAGGTGTTTTGTGTTACCAAAAAAAAAAGTCTATTTTCATGCATCTAAAGGACCGAAACAGTTTATACTAGTGTCAAAAAAGGCGACTAGTATTTTTTTTTGACAAACACAATATATTGAGCAAGCAAGCCGCCTCATTAAAAACCTTCCAGTCCCCGTAGGTACTCTGAAAGAAAAAGAGTGCGTCTGAAAAACTTGTTGCTGCAAAGTTAAACCAGAGTTACATCTCGAATTACAAAAGGCAAAATAAAACCTGGGGGATCACCCTCCCAACTACGAATCTCCTTTGAAGAATAAGCAAATTTAGCCAGTTCATGCGCCACCTGGTTCACCTCCCTTGGACAATGCTGAAATTGAACTTCTACCATAGCTCCAATTTTTTGAAAACATTCTGCCAAGATTGCTGAGTAGGGGCTCCATATCTCCGCCTCCCCGTTACAAGCTTTGATTAGCTCTGAAGAATCCCGATAATCACACGTGAGCATTCAATATTTTCAAGAAATTCGAGACCCTTCTGTAACCCCAAAGCCTCCGCTGTAGCAGCGTCCAGCACATGCGATATAGGACCAAAAGAGCCTCCCATCACCTCACCATTATGATCACGTAAAATAGCTCCCACCGACACTAAACCATCACTATGGAATGATGCATCTGTGTTAAGCTTCAAAGATCGCATAATAGGCTTACTCCACGCCAACATTTTTTGTTCCGCCGAAGGCCGAGCAGCTCCAAAATTTGCAGTTACGGAATTGATTGCAAACGCCGTACGATTCTCTCTAACCCCCTCGCGATACCCCCTCGCATCACTCCCTAGGGCGACGCCAGGGGCGACTCCCGCCACCGCCAAGAACCCCCTCAACAGGATCCAATCGTCGCCGCTGCCGCCGGCCCTCGCCGCGGTAGCGGCAGGCTTAGGGGGCGGTGCATCGGAGGCGGAAGTCGGAGCCGCTGGGACGGCGGTAGCGGATGCTATGGTGCTGTGACCTGGGCGGCGTCCCTTGGTCGGGGTGGAGGCGGCGGTTCCCCGTGCTGGCTATCTGGTGGAGGAGGTGCTGGTGTTGGGATTCCGTTTGAAAGACCTAGGTTGACCCTCTAACCCTAATTGCCGCCGGGATCCAAGCGTGGCCATGGACCTCCAGGCCATGGTGGGCACGAGCCGGAGCGGCAAAGTGTGGTCGAGGGCGTGCATAGAAATGGGTTTGATCTGGACCTTTATCCGATCTGGTACTTGTCTCTACCGTTGCCTTGCCTTCTCCTTTGCTGTTCTAATCGGTGGCATGGGGGCCTGCTGGTGTGCTTGAATAATGGAGGTGGTCCTAGGGTTCCTCTTGCGCAAAGATGAAGATCTGCTTGTTGCTTTCCCTTGTTGATCTGGTCGGAATGGTGAGTTCCGGAAGGCTCCGCCAGCGAACTCCCATGGGCGAATAATGCCTGGAGATTGCCGGATTGGAAGGATTCGGTCATGCACACCCATATTGTACTCTGGTCGTTTGGGTTCAGAGGGAGCACTTAGAAGCTCAGTTGGCTGTTAATATCATGGGGCATGTTCTCGTTCCATGGTGCTGACGGAGAATGCCATGGAGACCGAGTTCTGAGGACTGACAATGGTGGTTCGACTTTGTGTGGTGATGATGAATTGGCTTGGTGACTCGTGACTTGGAGCAGTGGCATGCAAATAGGGGCGACTGCACATGAGAGGTTCATAGTCCTACCTATCAGGGTGAAAACCCAAGGTCTGGTCTTAATTGGTTGTGTCTGGCAATGGCCTTATTGAAGGCATTGCTTTGAGAGTATGGACTTTCTTCAGGGTGAAAACCTAATATCTATGATCGGGCGATGATGGTGTTTGTGCACTGTTCCCTTCTTGGAGGTATCTCTTTTGGAGAAGCTGGACTTCTGGTGTTGTCTTGGTGGTGGTAGTACTGCTGTTTCAACGAATGAGTCACTGTAGCAGGACTTTTCTTTTTTTGTTATTCTTCTTTATTTTTTGGCTGTGTGCATCCGTATGGCCGCTAGGGCAATGCGTTGTTGCAGAGGATGGGTGTAATTGGTATGTTCTGATATTAATATATGTTCCTTTCCAAAAAAGATGGTTTCTTAACTTGGACGGCTCTAACAAATTCACGCCGCTGCCACCAAATATACCATCCACCAATGCCAATTGTTTCCCATAGACCCAGCTGACCTAGTACCGGTGATTTACTTGACTGGTTCCAAAGAAGTCTTTCAAGACATACCGAACCAGATTGATCATCTTGCATAGTCTACACAACAACATTCTAGAGCCCAAGTTCTTTCCATACCTCTTTAGCTCTTGTACAGGAGAACAAGAGGTGTTTAATATCTTCTGGTCCTCTATGACAAACAGGGCATTGTGGATTTACTCTCATATGCCGATCAGCAAGAATAGATTTCTTAGCTATCAATCCATGCGATGCTATCCACAAGAAAATTTTAACTTTAGGTGGAACATTAAGATTCCAAAGCTGCTCCCATACCGAATTACTTGAAGAAGCTCCCTGGCCATCACTCCTTCTAGTTCGCGCGCCAAATTGATGATTCCACTCCAAATGATAGGCATAACGAACCGAGAAGATATAACTTTTAGTGAAGCTCCATGCTACAAAGTCATCAGTCAAATGAGCACTCAGAGGTATCTTTAGAATTCTCTCAGCATCCACTACCCAAAGATTCTCTCTGATAATAGCCTCGTCCCATTGTCCGGTGACTGGATCAATTAGCTCATCAACCGTCCAGAGAATGCACTGCCCTTGTCTAGATAGAACCTTCCTTGTAGGATTGTTCGGGATCTAGTGATACTCCCATATGTTAACATTGGTACCAGATCCAATATGCCAAATATGACCACGCTTAAAAGTATGTAAACACGCCACAATACTCTGCCATGTAAGAGATGCCCCAAATTTGGATCCAGCATTTAGAAGCTTACCATCTAGATAGTATTTCGCCTAAGAACCTAAGAACATAAATTATCAGGATTAAACAGAAGATGCCAACTTTGTTTAGCCAGCATTGCAAGATTAAAAGAATGAAGATCACGAAATCCCATCCTACCCATCTTCTTTGGGATACACATCCTCCACCAAGAGAACCAGTGCATCTTCTTATTCTCTTCAATATCCCCCACCAGAATTCAGCCATTGCTTCATTTATCTCCTTACATAATGATATTGGAATTTTGAACACTGCCATTGCATACACAGGAATCGACTGAATGATTGCTTTCAAGAGAACTTCTTTTCCTCCCAAATACAGGAAGTGCTCCTTCCATCCTTTCAACCTTTGTATAATTCTTTCCAATAGATAAACAAATGATTCATACCTATTAAGCCCCACTAGAGCTGTAAGACCAAGATAGGTATCCGAAATAGCCTCTGTCATAATATTAAGTTCCTCACAAATCTGAGCCTTCAAAGCAACATCCACATTAGGACTGAAGAAGATACTACATTTTGACTCACTCACTAATTGTCCTGAGCTTGCACAATATAAAACTAGAACTTGTGTCAATGAAGTTGCATTATTCATATTTGCCTTCATAAGTATAAGGGAATCATCAGCAAATAATAGATGAGATACTGATGGCGCATTTCTGCACACCCAAACACCTTCAATGCCACGAACTTCCTCTCTATGACCCAAAGCACTAGATAAACCTTCTGCACAAATCGAGAACAAATATAGTAACAAGGGGTCCTCTTGACGCAACCCCCTTGTTGGAATGAACTCCTCGGTTTCCTGATCATTGTATCGAACCTTATACTTCACACATGCCATTAACAGATCAACACCATCTTCATGAAAACCCAACCGAGATAACATCCGTTCCAGAAATATCCACACAACTCTATCATAGGCTTTGTGCATGTCCAGTTTTACTGCGCAAAAGCCTTCTTTCCCTTTCTTCTTATTCTTGATAGTCTGCATGCTCTCATAAGCTAACAATATATTATCAGTAATCAATCTTCCAGGAACAAAAGCACTTTGAACCTGTGACATAATATCATCAAGAATAAACTTCAGCCGAAAAGCAATCATTTTCGAGATCACTTTATAAAGAACATTGCAAAGACTAATCGGCCTATATTGAGTAATTTTATCCGGAGATTGAACTTTAGGAATAAGGACGATGACAGTATCATTCCAGCCCTCCGGAACATCTTTTTCATTTATAGCATTCAACACCTCTTCTGTTAGCAGCTCACAAAGAATACCCCAACACTTCTTGAAGAAGAGATCATGTAACTCATCTGGCCTAGGTGCTTTCGTGTCCCCGATTGAGAACGGAGCTTTTTTCACATCATGGACTCATTTATGCTATCAGATACCCTAGGATTGACCAGCCCAATCAAAGCCGGATTAGGTTCCTCCACTTCTATAGAAAAATGGCTAGCAAAATAATCAGAATCATAGGATTAAGATACGCTATACCTTCCTACCAGTTACCCGAGTCGTCTTTCAGACGAGTAATCTTATTCCTGAGGCGACGGGCCGACGCAAATTTGTGGAAGAATTCGGTATTCCTATCTCCGAATTTTAACCACTCAACCCTGCTCCTTTGAGACCAGTGAATCTCTTCTTGTTCTAGGAGCTTTTCTATTTCAAAGGCGAGTTCAATCTCCTTCATCACATTGGCCTCTGTAAGCTCACTATGGGTCACCTCCTCCAACTCTCGTTTCAGCGTGTTAAGTTTACGCTTAGAGCTTTGAAGTACTGTATGGTCCCAACGATGCAGAATATCATGAACCATCAGTAACCTCCCTGCCAGATCGGTTCAGACAGATTGCTCCGCCGAAAGGTTCTAAGCATCCTGTACAATTTCATGAAAACTAGACTCCTTTAACCATCTTGCCTCAAACCGAAGAATTTTCGGCCCACTTTGAACCTCTGCCGGTTCTTCTCCAAAACTCATGAGGATAGGTCTATGATCAGTCCGACTGTAATCGCAATTTAGCAGAACTACATCATCAAAATTTCATTGCCAAGCATCATTACATACGCCTCTATCCAACCTTTCTCGAATACCTGCTCTATGCCAAGTGTACTTATCCCTAGAGAAGCCCATGTCAGAGATGCCAAAGTCACTCAAAACATCTCTAAAGGCTTGCATAAACTGAAGTGGTCTTGGTTTTCCCCCTCTTTCTCAAAAGGATACAATATCTCATTCAGATCCCCCATAATGAGCCATGGCATAGTGCTAACAGTTGCAAGCTCATGGATACGTTCCCAAGATTTATGTTTATCACTCCATCTTGGTTTCCCATAGAAACCAGTAAAGCGCCAAATGTTATCCTGTCCAACCCCCCAACCCTTATGAAAACATCAATGTAATTCTTTGTCTTATAGCACAAAGACACCACAACCTCCTTCCTCTAGAGCAAAAGTAGGCCTCCTTTCCTACCATCGCTTCTCACTACTTTATAATCCAACCGCAAATTTCTACGCAACCACTCTGCCACCAATCATCTAAATGAGTCTCCATCAGAAATAAAACATCAGGGTTATATCGCTTCTGGTCATCCGTCAACACCCTGACCGCCGTGGCTTTCTGAACACCACGACTATTGAGGCATAAGATTTTCATTGCCTCCGGTCATCGTCCAAGTCGGAGGCCGCCGATATCTGAGAGTTCACTGGTTCACCATCTGTTCTAGAATGCTTCGGTGGTTGAGTTTTGCTCGGTGTTGCTGATACGTCCATTTTGCATCACTATTCTATGTCATAATTCACTATTATTCATTGATATATTTAGTATTGAGAGGTGATACTTATGTTATTTCATCTATTTTTGCATGGTTGATGACTTTTGGAGCATGGACCGCTGCAGTCAGGATTCTGACGGAAAAGGTGCTTTTTGGAGGCAAAATTCGCGAAGATCAGAAAATCCGGGAAAATATACGGAAAATCCTATTTTTCCAGAATACGAAGGAAGCTAGAAGGGGGGCTGGAGATGGGCCATAGGGGGCCCACACCACCCCCTAGCGCGGGCACCCCTAGGCCGCGCCAGCAGGTGGTGTGGCCGCCCTGGCCCACTCTAGACTCTCCCCTCTGGCGTATATCATCCTCCCGAAACCCTAAGACTCGGGGAGCGACCACAGAAAGATTCCACCGCCTCTGCGAGGCGGAAAACACCGAGAGAGAAAGATCTCTCCGGCAGACAGATTTCTGCCGGGGGAATTCCTTCCCGGAAAGGGGAGATCGTCGCCATCAACACCACCATCAAGCTGGACTTCATCAGGATCATCATCATCATCATCACCACCATCATCACCATCAGCACCCTCATCACCATCTCCATATTGTTGTAACAATTGTGTTGAATCTTGCATAGTTCATAGGGGAAACTTTCCCGGTGTTGATTACTCTTTGTAGTTGATGCTATTGAGTGAACCATTGAATTATTGTTTATGTTCAGATTGTTATACATCATTATTCCATCTCTGATCATGATCCATATGATGTCTTGTGAGTAGATCGTTTTGTTATTGAGGACATGGGAGAAGTCATGTTGTTAGTAGTGGAGTTGTGTTGAGAAAGATTCAATAGTTTGATATTTAAGTTGTGGTGTACTTCTTCTAGTGGTGTCATGTGAATGTCGACTACATGACACTTCACCTATATGGGCCTAGGGGAATGCATTGTGTATTTGGCTACTAATCGTAGGGGTTTCCGGAGTGACAGAAACCTGAACCCCCCTGTTAGGAAACCATTGCACAAGGGACGTAAGGGTCTTAGAGTTTAAAGTTGTGGTTAGGTTTCTACCTTAATTACTTTATTGTACTTACGGATGTTTGCAAGGGGTATAATCACAAGTATGTATTAGTCCTAGGAAGGTCGGTACATTAGCACAGGTTCACCCACACAACACTTATCAAGCTAAAGAAGATTAATCAACTATATGAAGCGAAAGCACTTGACTGTCTTCCCATGTGTTCTCGAGAACGTTTGGTCATCTTAAGTAATACAACCGGCTTGTCCTTTGCTGCATAAAGGATTGGGCCACTTGCTGCATTTATTCCTACTATCTTTTATTTACTTGTACTTTGTTTACTTGCTTTATCGAAAACCCCTAAAAATCTGTTTGCTAAGTATTTGCAGAGAATTCCTGATCCGTACCACTAGCCAGCACCTTCTGCTCCTCATTGGGTTCAACACTCCTACTTATCGAAAATACTGCGATACACCCCCTATACTTGTGGGTCATCAAGACTATTTTCTGGCGCCGTTGCCGAGGAGTAAAGCGCTATTGGAGAGTGGAACTGTTAAAGGAAACTTCTACTATGAGTATTGTTTACTTCTGCTAGTTGCTTTATTTTCGTTATGGATAATTCGCTGAGTTTCTTATTTGGTAATGCTACTACCACTGCTAAGGTAGTAGATAAGCCACCACCTGCTGAGAATGATGTTTTCAAAATACCTACAAGAATTATTGATCGTGTTAGGGATAACTATTATGTTGGGGATGGAACTGTCCATCCCGGTGATCATTTACTCTTTATACACGAATTATGCGGGTTGTTCAAGTGTGCAGGTATTACTACAGATCAAGTTAATAAGAAGTTATTTTCATTATCGCTGAAAGGAAGAGCTGAGGAATGGTATAAGCTGCTGAAGAATGGTCAAGCTCTGGAATGGGAGGAAATAGTGCCTCTCTTTTATTCAAAGTTTTATCCACCTAGTGAGATTCATAAAGATCGGAATCAAATATACAACTTTTGGCCTCTTGATGGAGAGAGTACAACTCAAGCTTGGGGGAGATTGAAGTTACTAATGCTCAAATGTCCCATTCATGATCTCCCCAACAATATTATTATCAATAACTTTTATGCAAGACTCCCTCTACATGACAAGGATTTATTGGATGCTTCTTGTGCTGGATCATTCACTCGCATGGAAGAAGAAGCTAAATGGGATCTTCTGGACCGTATTCAAGACAATGCTAAAGCTTGGGAGAATGACAAAGGTAGAAAGTCAGGTATAAATTATGATTATGAATGCATTGAATCTTTTATGGAAACTGATGACTTTCAAAATATTAAAAATGCTTATGGTCTAAACTCTCAAGCTGTTGCTTCTTATTTTAAGGATTTTGCTTCCTACATTGAAGTGACTAAAAAGAAGTGGAATAAGTATCATGAACCTTATAAAGATGTTGCTAAGAGTGTTCCTGCAAGAAATACTGAAGTCTATACTACTAATCATGTCTTACCTAAACCTTACATTGAGAAAATCCCTTTCCCATGTAAGATAAAGGAACATTCTATGATAGCTAGTATGGTTGATGAAAGTATGAATTAAGAAGTTGAACCTGATAAACAAAGGGTTTATGAACCTATTATAGCAAATGTGAAAGACTTTGTTATTAAATATGAAGAAGAGGGACACACTATCCTTTGTAAGGATACCTCTAATTTTGTTTCACAAAGTAGTGTTATGAGAGCTAGTATTCCTGTGTTTTCTGTTAGAATAAGTGATCATTGTTACGATGGTCCTTGTGATAGCTATATTGTTAAGTTTATGCATGATACTTAAAGTTACTATGAGAGAGGGAAAAGTGTTCTTATGTATCTCAATAATATCAAGTTTCCTCGTTTTATGCTGAAAGTTTTTATGTTGCACTTCTTTTGCCTTCTCATGAAACTAGCCTCTGGTTCCAACAACTTGTTTTTTACAAAATTCCCTTGCATAGGAAGTGGGTTAGACTTAAATGTGTGTATTTTTGCTTCTTAATGCTCTCTTTCACTTCAATTCATATTCCTATGTGAGCATCATCAAAATTATCATCCCATCTTAATGCCTATAAAGAAAGAGCTTTATGGGAGACAACCCAATTTGTTTTTTCTTTCAATTTGTTTTTGTTTCTTTGAGTCTTGGAAGTTATTACTTCGGTAATAACCTCTCCTTATCCGTTTTGTTTCGTTTTTGTGTCAAGGTCAACCTCTAATGAGAGAGAAGTAAGATTTGGGGAAGTTGCTGTCCTGAAACAGATTTTTGTGCTTCACCGTAAAAATTCATGAAAGATCTCTGTATGTCAGATTGAGCTGTCATTTGTTGTGATTCTGCCCCAGGTTGTTATTTAACTTTCGTTAGTTTTGCATGTTTTGATTTGAGCAACAGAAGATTTTTGAAAAAAATGATCTTTACCTGCTGGTCTGTTTTGACAGATTTTGCTACTCTTGCATTTGCTTCTTTATTCGATTTCCTTTTTGAATTCTTTTTGGGTTTTCGGAAGGAGTTGCTACAGTAGCTTATGTTTTGATGGTTTTAGTTGAAAGTGGACTCACAAGGTTTTATCAATTCACTTATATTAATGTTGCTAATGAGAACTGTGTGAAGTTTTGTGTGAACGAACTTTCCAGGAAGTGGAGATAATGGTGTAATAAGGAAGAGAAGGGTTTTATGACTCAAGTAATAAGTGTATGAAGATGAAGATACTAATAATTATTCAAGTGATGACTCCGGAAGAATCTACTAGATACCAAATTCAGAGACCTGCAGAGTCTGTTTTCAAATAGGTAATGGTTCTGGTAAGAAAAGTTCCGCGAAAATACTATCCAACTATATTTTTGCAGTTTTTAGTCAATAAGGAAAGCTACAAAGCGAAAAAGGGACGGAAACGGAGCCAGGGTGGCCCACACCACCCTGTGGCGCGGGCCCACCCCTGGCCACGCCACCAGGTGGTGAGGCCACCCTAGACTCCGCCTCCGACCCGTTTTCACCCAGTACCTTCCTGTTGTTATGAAACTTCGTAATATATAACCCCCCCGGATCTTCCGAGGTTCGTATATCATGTTTTTGTCGTGTTTTTGTTTCGATCTGTTTCTGCCAGGTAGAATCCCAGATTTGTAGCCACAATGTCTTCCACTGGATCAGCCGAGGGAGATTCCTTAGAAGATATCATCAACCCATACATGAGAGAGTTGAAGATTCATCCCAAGGAGTTGTTGCTCGAAGATGGGGAGGTCCGGATTAAAGAGGTTCAAGGCCCTAAAGGTGAAGGAAGTCTGGAGGACAGGATGGAAGCACTGGAGCAAGAAGTCTTTAGGTATAAGAAGATGGCGGAGCGCGAAGTGGATATCATCCATAAGACTTGTTCCGAACTCATCACCGAGGACCAAAAGGAGACTGCTGAACTCAAAGACGAAGTCCTCTCACTCCACCAAACAACCAACAAACTGCAAGCATAGTTCTATGACGTCCAAGATCAAAACTGTGAGTATGAGGCTAGATTTAAACGCATAAGTGCTGCTGCAAGTTTCAACATGTTGGAAACCACGATGTCCTTTGTTGATGGGAAGCCCTTACCCTGTAAGACGGACGAAGATGAGAGGATACCACTACCACCAAAGGAGTAATTCATCATCAGGTTTGGCATCCCCTTGGTTTGTACCAAGCTTGGGGGAGTGTCGCGGCATCACATCACTATCTTCTATCTTTCTACCTTATTAGTAGAGTCATATCATGAATAGAGAAGTTATTATGTAGGATGGTTTGCATTATGGAAGTGTCCCCTCTCTCGTTAGATGTGTATCCCTTGGTGTGAGTTGCCGTTATGGATTATTAATGAGAAGTTCTATCATTTACTCTTTTGCATAGCTTATATTAGTTTTCAATTCGTGGTTATATGATTAATCTTGTTGTTAGTATTGGTATCACTTTGGGATCATTGAGTTAATTTAGTTGGTTTTGGCAAACCTGGCTCGGTCAGTGGCAACACTATTTTTGAGAGTTGAATGAAAAAGATATAACTACTTTAAAGAAAAATAATTTCATCGTCTTTCTTTCTTGATTTGCTCATAAGTTTAGTATTCTCTAGTTAAGATCTTTTGTGCTTCCAAGGAAGATTGCATGTTTGTCTTTATCGCTTGTATGTTTGTTTGTTTCCTTCAACTCTTATACTTGCTACCCAGCCTTGCTAGCCAAAAACCTGTACTGAGAGGGAATTCTTCTCGTGCATCCACTCCTTTAAACCTACCTGTGCCATTTGTGTCCACCATACCTACCTATTAGCATTATTGCTATTCCAAGTAAATTGTTGTTTTATCTACCTCCCAAATTAAACCTTTTATGTGAAAATTAGTGATTAAAGCTCTCACGAACTTGATGTCACACTTTACTTTCTTGCATTTAATAAACTTGAACCATTGGGTCCTTCTTTGTTGCGTATATGCTTGCTCTTTATGAGTTGAAGTTAGCAGAACCATGCATCATAGGGACCGCTTTCAACACTTCATTGGTACTTGTACCTAGTTGATATCATGTTCTTTTGCTTATGGATCCCGGCAGTGTGAAATAAAAGTGAAACTTGTAAGATCATGGAGTTTATATGTGTGTTAGAGAAACGCCTGGGCCGCTAGCCTAAGCCATGCCTAATCATGGTGGAAACTTGCAGCATAACTATAGTGAGCATTCTATGAAGCATCCTCAATAAAAACCTATGCAAATAGTAAATAAAAAGATCGCTAAGATGCTCACTGTCTGCTTGCCTTGTCATTTTGATTATGGGGTAGCTCCTGTGTCATGTGCAAGGGGTACCCCATTGGCGGTTCTCAATGATACACGTGTATTTACAATGACAAGAGCTTACTCGTGACTGAAGTTGAGTAGCATGAGGTTCGGTACTCATAAGTAAGAGGCCTGAGATTTCAACTTATAACTTGTCAAGCATATCTTCTTAGTTGTGTCACTTTAACCTTAATCACCAAAAGATGCCTATGATAGGAGCAATGAGAGCTGAAAGTTAGTAAGTATCATAATTTTTGGGAGCTCTTTATGAGACTTGCAATCCCTGCTTTCCTCTTTGAAGGGCCTTTCTTTTACTTTGTAGTTGAGTCAATAAACCTATTCCCTTCTATCTCAGAAAGTATTTTGAGTTGTTGTGTTTCATTCATTCATATGATGATTTATTCAATCATGTTTCTTATGTTCCTTGTTTTGCACATTGCTCTTATGTTGATGTTTACTACTTTGAAACCTATCATTCAAAAACCAGTTATTTGTGAACTCCAGCAGATTATCAACTATTCTTCGACCAAGAGCTTAGTTTGCCATTACCAATTATGACTCACTTTATGTATCTCTATTGTGTTTCCTTTACTCATTGCAAGTTGAGTTATATAATAGTTAGTTGTCTTCTATTATAATCTATGTATTTGATGAATGTGATGCTTCTTGTCCGTATTCTTTTATCGACTCTTCACTCCATAAACCCGAGGCCATGTTTATTGAGCTCAGTTTCGCTTGGGGACAAACGAAGTCTAAACTTGGGGGTAGTTGATACGTCCATTTTGCATCACTATTCTATGTCATAATTCACTATTATTCATTGATATATTTCATATTGAGAGGTGATACTTATGTTATTTCATCTGTTTTTGCATGGTTGATGACTTTTGGAGCATGGACCGCTGCAGTCAGGATTCTAATGGAAAAGGTGCTGTTTGGAGGCAAAATTCACGAAGATCAGAAAATCTGGGAAAATATACGGAAAATCCTATTTTCCTAGAAGACGAAGGAAGCCAGAAGGGGGGCTGGAGATGGGCCACAGGGGGCCCACACCACCCCCTAGCGTGGGCAGCCCTAGGCCGCGCCAGCAGGTGGTGTGGCCGCCCTGGCCCACTCCAGGCTCTCCCCTCTAGCGTATATCATCCTCCCGAAACCCTAAGACTCGGGGAGCGACCACAGAAAGATTCCGCCACCTCTGCGGGGCAGAAAACACCGAGAGAGAAAGATCTATATGGCAGACAGATTTCTGCCAGGGGAATTCCTTCCCGAAGAGGGGAGATCGTCGCCATCAACACCACCATCAAGCTGGACTTCATCGGGATCATCATCATCATCATCATCATCATCACCATCATCACAATCAGCACCCTCATCACCATCTCCATATTGCTGTAACAATTGTGTTGAATCTTGCATAGTTCATAGGGGAAACTTTCTCGGTGTTGATTACTCTTTGTAGTTGATGCTATTGCGTGAACCATTGAATTATTGTTTATGTTCAGATTGTTATACATCATTATTCCATCTCTGATCATGATCTATATGATGTCTTGTGAGTAGTTCGTTTTGTTCTTGAGGACATGGGAGAAGTCATGTTGTTAGTAGTGGAGTTGTGTTGAGAAAGATTCAATAGTTTGATATTTAAGTTGTGGTGTACTTCTTCTAGTGGTGTCATGTGAATGTCGACTACATGACACTTCACCTATATGGGCCTAGGGGAATGCATTGTGTATTTGGCTACTAATCGTAGGGGTTGCCGGAGTGACAAAAACCTGAACCCCCGTTAGGAAACCATTGCACAAGGGACTTAAGGGTCTTAGAGTTTAAAGCTGTGGTTAGGTTTCTATCTTAATTACTTTCTTGTACTTACGGATGTTTGCAAGGGGTATAATCACAAGTATGTATTAGTCCTAGGAAGGTCGGTACATTAGCACAGGTTTGCCCACACAACACTTAGCAAGCTAAAGAAGATTAATCAACTATATGAAGCGAAAGCACTTGACTGTCTTCCCATGTGTTCTCGAGAAAGTTTGGTCATCTTAAATAATACTCCCTCTGTTTAGAAATATAAGATGTTTTAGATTTGTGAAAGGAGTGTATCTAGACTCATTTAGTATATAGGTTCACTCCGAACCTCTACGAACCTATACACTAGAAGACGTCTAGATACATTCCATTCACAAAGCTAAAACATCTTATATTTCTAAACGGAGGGAGTACAACCGGCTTGTCCTTTGCTGCATAAAGGATTAGGACACTTGCTGCATTTATTCCTACTGTCTTTTATTTACTCGTACTTTGTTTACTTGCTTTATCGAAAACCCCTAAAAATCCGTTTGCTAAGTATTTGTAGAGAATTCCTGATCTATACCACTAGCCAGCACCTTCTGCTCGTCGTTGGGTTCGACACTCTTACTTATCGAAAATACTGCGATACACCCCCTATACTTGTGGGTTATCAGTTGCTAATCCCGCAGGGTTTTCCTTATTCAAATTTCCCGGAGGGGACTCGAGCGAAGCTTCGTATGTTTATCCCCTTCAAACTGGCCTACAATTTCCAATACGCCTGAATTAACTCTTGCTCCGTCCGCATCATCATAAGAAGACCCCAGGTTAGCACCTTTCGCTGAATTCATTGCCAGCCTTTTCCTAACAAGCGGATTGTGTAGTGCATAGCCATCCACTTCCATCTTAGATGGGACATTCCCCTTAGTTCTGTCCCAACCTCCCTCTTCCTCACTATTGTAGGTACCATGGCCCATGCCATGGCCCTAGGGACCTCCATCTCCCCCCCGCCACCATGACCTCTACCAGGTCCTCGACCACGACCACTTCCACGGCCACCATCAGCTAGGATAAAATTCCCCCACTCTAACTTTGATAAATCATGCTCACCCAACCCACACTCCTTGTAACACTCTCAAATCGGCCCTATGCAAGTTTTAGCCCTTTTCGCCAAACCCGCATAGAAACGATTCAAGGACGCCCACCAGGCACTTTCGTGCGGGTGGAAAACGAAGTAATAACATTACACAACAGTCCTCGATGGGACCCACAGAACAGATATATATATACAACACGACTCCATGAGTCAAGAATACAGATATACAATACAAAGATCCAAATCACCTTGAAAACGATAGAGCGTCCGACTATGGACAAGATGCAAATCGGGCTAAGAGCCCTGAAGAATAACCAATGGCGTCCATAACCCTGCCCAGGCCAAGCCGGAAGGGTAACCCTGCTAACGACGTCGATCTCAAACCTGCTAAAAGAAAAGGGGTGCCGACAAAGGGCAAATGAAAAAGAGGAGCGTCAGTATTGAGGCCAGTACATGGCGAGGCTAGAATTCGGAGGCTCTCGCCTACATAGGTATGGTGGGCTGGAGCGGCAGCGCAGCGGCACTAAACAACCTATAGAGACTTGAGACAACTGGTGGTTATCAGAGAGGGGTAAGAAAGACCTATTCGGATCCAACCTGAAGCTAACACCAAACAAACCCATCTTGGCATTTCCCCCCTCGAGACCAAACGAGGAAGTCGGGCAAAGGAACTCACACAGTTGGAAATTTTACTCATTCCGTTATAGTTGCAACACTTACTAATCAGATATAGATAGCATGAGTCATCCTGATAGCATAAGTAGTGGGCAGTTTTAGTTAACCTTCCGTTGTAGTTGGAACATTTACCAGTCAGATATAATTGTCCTGAGGAATCCCAAAACCCAGCAGTTGTTGGCACTTTTATCACATTCCATTGGAGTTGCAATACTTACTAGGCAGGTATAGCATGTAACAAAATAAACCAGATCCACCAGCTGTTGGCATTTTTAATATCCATTCCATTATAGTTGAATCTGATTACTAGTCATATATTAGGTTAAGTTTATAGCACTACTTTAGTTATGCTTGTCTATGATCGAGATACTGTGCTCCAAGTCGTCCATAACCGTGGACACGGCTTTCAGAAAGTTTTACCCTGCAGGGGTGCACAAATAACAACACACACTCGATCAACCTCGGAAAAACCAACTCAAAACCCAACGAGGCATTCACGACAAAGCGATCACATGATTCAGAAATATTTCAGGGGGCCACCCCACTAAGCTACCCGCAACGAAGTTGGCCGGCTCCGGAACGGACCCAGGGTTTGTGTGGACGGCTGTAAACGACTGGGAACCCGAAAGTGTGACTAGGCTTGTCGATACAACGAAAACGTGTCACGATCCTAAACAGTACAGGTGCTCCACGCACAATCGTAAATAAAGCAGTAAAGCATGACATAAGTACAGGATAGTAATAAAGCCCCAAACTACTTCGTTGCCCCAAGAAATAGAAATGAATCAAGCTCTAGCTCAGGGGGGTCCATAAGGCCTCCCGGATGTGGATAGTGCAAAAGATCAAGGAACAAGTATCAAGTACTCGGGGTCCTATGGGACACAAGTGAGCGTGGAAGAACCAAATAACATCTATTGCCCACCGATGCCTCTGCATTAGTTATATCTAGCATTGTATTAGTTGTATTTAAAGTCATGATAATCTCCACCAATAAGCATCTCCACCAAAAAAACATCTGCCAGCATTTCAACAACTGTGGTACTTGACAACACAAGATGCATGTCTGTTCTTTTCATGAACCACGGCTAGATTCATTGGATGTCTCTTCCTCTAAACAAACCACATAAGGATCCACCAGTGTCATTGCATGTCTGTTCTTTTCATGAACCACATAAGGACCTACCAGAGTCATTGCATGTCTTTTACTTCCATAAACCACATATGGATCCACCTAGTGTGATTGCATGTCTGTTCCTCTAAACAAACCACATAAAGATCCACGAGTGTCATTGGATGTGTGTTCTTCTCATGAACCACACCTAGTGTCATTGCATGTGTGTTCTTCTAAACAAACCACATAAGGATCAACCAGTGTCATTGCCTGTCTGTTCTTTTCATGAACCACATAAGGATCCACCAGTGTCATTGCATGTTTGTTCTTTTCATGAATCACAGCTAGAGCCATTACATGTCTTTTACTTCCATAAACCACATATGGATCCACCTAGTGTGATTGCATGTTTGTTCCTCTAAACAAACCACATAAGGATCCACCAGTGTCATTGCGTGTGTGTTCTTTTCATGAACCAGACCCAGTGTCATTACATGTGTGTTCTTCTAAACAAACCACATAAGGATCCACCAGTGTCATTGCCTGTCTGTTCTTTTCATGAACCACATAAGGATCCACCAGTGTCATTGGATGTCTGTTCTTTTCATGAATCACAGCTAGAGTCATTGCATGTCTTTTAATTCCATAAACCACATATGGATCCACCTAGTGTGATTGCATGTGTGTTCCTCTAAACAAACCACATAAGGATTCACCAGTGTCATTGCGTGTCTGTTCTTTTCATGAACCACACCAAGTGTCATTGCATGCCTGTTCTTCTAAACAAACCACATAAGGATCCACCAATGTCATTGCCTATATGTTCTTTTGGTGAACCAGACCTAGTGCCATTGCATGTGTGTTCTTCTAAAAAAACCACATAAGTCATTGCATGTCTCTTCTTTTCATGAACCACACCCGGTGTCATTGCATGTCTGTTCTTTTCATGAACCACGGCTAGAGTCATTGCATGTCTGTTCCTCTAAACAAACCACATAAGGATCCACCAGTGTCATTGCATGTCTGTTCTTTTCATGAACCACATAAGGATCTACCAGTGTCATTGCATGTCTGTTCTTTTCATGAACCACACCCAGTTTCATTGCATGTGTGTTACTTCCATAAACCACATATGGATCCACCTAGTGTGATTGCATGTTTGTTCCTTCCATAAACAACATAAGGATCCAGCAGTGTGATTGCATGTCTGTTCTTTTCACGAACCACACCCAGTGTTAGTGCATGTCTGTTCTATTCATGAACCACACCTAGTGTCACTGCATGTCAGTTCTTTTCATGAACCACATAAGGATCTACCAGAGTCATTGCATGTCTTTTACTTCCATAAACCACATATGGATCCACCTAGAGTCATTGCATGTGTGTTCCTCTAAACAAACAACATAAGGATCCACCAGTGTCATTGTGTGTGTGTTATTCTCATGAACCACACCCCGTGTCATTGCATGTGTGTTCTTCTAAACAAACCACATAAGGATCCACCAGTGTCATTGCCTGTCTGTTCTTTTCATGAACCACATAAGGATCCACCAGTGTCATTGCATGTCTGTTCTATTCATGAATCACTGCTAGAGTCATTGCATGTCTTTTACTTCCATAAACCACATATGGATCCACCTAGTGTGATTGCATGTCTGTTCCTCTAAACAAACCATATAAGCATCCACTAGTGTCATTGTGTGTCTGTTCTTTTCATGAACCACACCCAGTGTCATTTCATGCGTGTTCTTCTAAACAAACCACATAAGGATCCACCAGTGTCATTGCCTATCTGTTCTTTTCATGAACCACACCCAGTGTCATTACATGTGTGTTCTTCTAAACAAACCACATAAGTCATTGCATGTCCATTCTTTTCATGAACCACACCCGGTGTCATTGCATGTCTGTTCTTTTCATGAACCACGGCTAGAGTCATTGCATGTCTATTCCTCTAAACAAACCACATAAGGATCCACCAGTGTCATTGCATGTCTGTTCTTTTCATGAACTACATAAAGATCTACCAGTGTCATTGCATGTCTGTTCTTTTCATGAACCACACCTACTGTCATTGCATGTGTGTTACTTCCATAAACCACATATGGATCCACCTAGTGTGATTGCATGTTCGTTCCTTCCATAAACCAAATAAGGATCCACCAGTGTGATTGCATGTCTGTTCTTTTCATGAACCACACCCAGTGTCAGTGCATGTCTGTTCTATTCATGAACCACACCCAGTGTCAGTGCATGTCTGTTCTTTTCATGAACCACATAATGACCTACCAGAGTCATTGCATGTCTTTTACTTCCATAAACCACATATGGATCCACCTAGTGTGATTGCATGTCTGTTCCTCTAAACAAACCACATAAAGATCCACGAGTGTCATTGGATGTGTGTTCTTCTCATGAACCACACCCAGTGTCATTGCATGTGTGTTCTTCTAAACAAACCACATAAGGATCCACCAGTGTCATTGCATGTCTGTTCTTTTCATGAATCACAACTAGAGTCATTACATGTCTTTTACTTCCATAAACCACATATGGCTCCACCTAGTGTGATTGCATGTTTGTTCCTCTAAACAAACCACATAAGGATCCACCAGTGTCATTGCGTGTGTGTTCTTTTCATGAACCACACCCAGTGTCATTGCATGTGTGTTCTTCTAAACAAACCACATAAGGATCCACCAGTGTCATTGCCTATCTTTTCTTTTCATGAACCACACCTAGTGTCATTGCATGTGTGTTCTTCTAAACAAACCACATAAGTCATTGCATGTCTGTTCTTTTCATGAACCACACCCGGTGTCATTGCATGTCTGTTCTTTTCATGAACCACGGCTAGATTCATTGGATGTCTGTTCCTCTAAACAAACCACATAAGGATCCACCAGTGTCATTGCATGTCTGTTCTTTTCATGAACCACATAAGGATCTACCAGTGTCATTGCATGTCTGTTCTTTTCATGAACCACACCTAGTGTCATTGCATGTGTGTTACTTCCATAAAACACATATGGATCCACCTAGTGTGATTGCATGTTTGTTCCTTCCATAAACCACATAAGTATCCACCAGTGTCATTGCATGTATGTTCTTTTCATGAACCACACCCAGTGTCATTGCATGTCTGTTGTTTTCATGAACCACCCCCAGTTTCACTTTATGTCTGTTCTTTTCATGAACCACAAAAGGATCTACCAGAGTCATTGCATGTCTTTTACTTCCATAAACCACATATGGATCCACCTAGTGTCATTGCATGTGTGTTCCTCTAAACAAACCACATAAGGATCCACCAGTGTCATGGGATGTGTGTTCTTTTCATGAACCACAGCCAGTGTCATTGCATGTGTGTTCTTCTAAACAAACCGCATAAGGATCCACCAGTGTCATTGCCTGTCTGTTCTTTTCATGAACCATATAAGGATCCACCAGTGTCATTGCATGTCTATTCTTTTCATGAATCACAGCTAGTCATTGCATGTCTTTTACTTCCATAAACCACATATGGATCCACCTAGTGTGATTGCATGTTTGTCCGTTCCATAAACCACATAAGGATCCAGCAGTGTGATTGCATGTCTGTTCTTTTCATGAACCACACCCAGTGTCAGTGCATGTCTGTTCTATTCATGAAGCACACCCAGTTTCACTGCATGTCTGTTCTTTTCATGAACCACATAAGGATCTACCAGATTCATTGCATGTCTTTTACTTCCATAAACCACATATGGATCCACCTAGTGTCATTGCATGTGTGTTCCTCTAAACAAACCACATAAGGATCCACCAGTGTCATTGCGTGTGTGTTCTTTTCATGAACCACACCCAGTGTCATTACATGTTTGTTCTTCTAAACAAACCACATAAGGATCCACCAGTGTCATTGCCTGTCTGTTCTTTTCATGAACCACATAAGGATCCACCAGTGTCATTGCATGTCTGTTCTTTTCATGAATCGCAGCTAGAGTCACTACATGTCTTTTACTTCCATAAACCACATATGGATCCACCTAGTGTGATTGCATGTGTGTTCCTCTAAACAAACCACATAAGGATTCACCAGTGTCATTGCGTGTCTGTTCTTTTCATGAACCACACCAAGTGTCATTGCATGCCTGTTCTTCTAAACAAACCACATAAGGATCCACCAGTGTCATTGCCTATATGTTCTTTTGGTGAACCAGACCTAGTGTCATTGCATGTGTGTTCTTCTAAAAAACCACATAAGTCATTGCATGTCCGTTCTTTTCATGAACCACACCCGGTGTCATTGCATGTCTGTTCTTTTCATGAACCACGGCTAGAGTCATTGCATGTCTGTTCCTCTAAACAAACCACATAAGGATCCACCAGTGTCATTGCATGTCTGTTCTTTTCATGAACCACATAAGGATCTACCAGTGTCATTGCATGTCTGTTCTTTTCATGAACCACACCCAGTGTCATTGCATGTGTGTTACTTCCATAAACCACATATGGATCCACCTAGTGTGATTGCATGTTTGTTCCTTCCATAAACCACATAAGGATCCAACAGTGTGATTGCATGTCTGTTCTTTTCATGAACCACACCAAGTGTTAGTGCATGTCTGTTCTATTCATGAACCACACCTAGTGTCACTGCATGTCAGTTCTTTTCATGAACCACATCAGGATCTACCAGAGTCATTGCATGTCTTTTACTTCCATAAACCACATATGGATCCACCTAGAGTCATTGCATGTGTGTTCCTCTAAACAAACAACATAAGGATCCACCAGTGTCATTGTGTGTGTTATTCTCATGAACCACACCCCGTGTCATTGCATGTGTGTTCTTCTAAACAAACCACATAAGGATCCACCAGTGTCATTGCCTGTCTGTTCTTTTCATGAACCACATAAGGATCCACCAGTGTCATTGCATGTCTGTTCTTTTCATGAATCGCAGCTAGAGTCATTGCATGTCTTTTACTTCCATAAACCACATATGGATCCACCTAGTGTGATTGCATGTGTGTTCCTCTAAACAAACCACATAAGGATTCACCAGTGTCATTGCGTGTCTGTTCTTTTCATGAACCACACCAAGTGTCATTGCATGCCTGTTCTTCTAAACAAACCACATAAGGATCCACCAGTGTCATTGCCTATATGTTCTTTTGGTGAACCAGACCTAGTGTCATTGCATGTGTGTTCTTCTAAAAAACCACATAAGTCATTGCATGTCCGTTCTTTTCATGAACCACACCCGGTGTCATTGCATGTCTGTTCTTTTCATGAACCACGGCTAGAGTCATTGCATGTCTGTTCCTCTAAACAAACCACATAAGGATCCACCAGTGTCATTGCATGTCTGTTCTTTTCATGAACCACATAAGGATCTACCAGTGTCATTGCATGTATGTTCTTTTCATGAACCACACCCAGTGTCATTGCATGTGTGTTACTTCCATAAACCACATATGGATCCACCTAGTGTGATTGCATGTTTGTTCCTTCCATAAACCACATAAGGATCCAACAGTGTGATTGCATGTCTGTTCTTTTCATGAACCACACCAAGTGTTAGTGCATGTCTGTTCTATTCATGAACCACACCTAGTGTCACTGCATGTCAGTTCTTTTCATGAACCACATCAGGATCTACCAGAGTCATTGCATGTCTTTTACTTCCATAAACCACATATGGATCCACCTAGAGTCATTGCATGTGTGTTCCTCTAAACAAACAACATAAGGATCCACCAGTGTCATTGTGTGTGTGTTATTCTCATGAACCACACCCCGTGTCATTGCATGTGTGTTCTTCTAAACAAACCACATAAGGATCCACCAGTGTCATTGCCTGTCTGTTCTTTTCATGAACCACATAAGGATCCACCAGTGTCATTGCATGTCTGTTCTTTTCATGAATCGCAGCTAGAGTCATTGCATGTCTTTTACTTCCATAAACCACATATGGATCCACCTAGTGTGATTGCATGTGTGTTCCTCTAAACAAACCACATAAGGATTCACCAGTGTCATTGCGTGTCTGTTCTTTTCATGAACCACACCAAGTGTCATTGCATGCCTGTTCTTCTAAACAAACCACATAAGGATCCACCAGTGTCATTGCCTATATGTTCTTTTGGTGAACCAGACCTAGTGTCATTACATGTGTGTTCTTCTAAACAAACCACATAAGTCATTGCATGTCTGTTGTTTTCATGAACCACACCCGGTGTCATTGCATGTCTGTTCTTTTCATGAACCACGGCTAGAGTCATTGCATGTCTGTTCCTCTAAACAAACCACATAAGGATCCACCAGTGTCATTGCATGTCTGTTCTTTTCATGAACTACATAAGGATCTACCAGTGTCATTGCATGTCTGTTCTTTTCATGAACCACACCCAGTGTCACTGCATGTGTGTTACTTCCATAAACCACATATGGATCCACCTAGTGTGATTGCATGTTCGTTCCTTCCATAAACCAAATAAGGATCCAGCAGTGTGATTGCATGTCTGTTCTTTTCATGAACCACACCCAGTGCCAGTGCATGTCTGTTCTATTCATGAACCACACCCAGTGTCAGTGCATGTCTGTTCTTTTCATGAACCACATAAGGACCTACCAGAGTCATTGCATGTCTTTTACTTCCATAAACCACATATGGATCCACCTAGTGTGATTGCATGTCTGTTCCTCTAAACAAACCACATAAAGATCCACGAGTGTCATTGGATGTGTGTTCTTCTCATGAACCACCGGTGTCATTGCCTGTCTGTTCTTTTCATGAACCACATAAGGATCCACCAGTGTCATTGCATGTCTGTTCTTTTCATGAATCACAGCTAGAGTCATTGCATGTCTTTTACTTCCATAAACCACATATGGATTCACCTAGTGTGATTGCATGTCTGTTCCTCTAAACAAACCATATAAGCATCCACTAGTGTCATTGTGTGTCTGTTCTTTTCATGAACCACACCCAGTGTCATTTCATGGTGTTCTTCTAAACAAACCACTTAAGGATCCACCAGTGTCATTGCCTATCTGTTCTTTTCATGAACCACACCCAGTGTCATTACATGTGTGTTCTTCTAAACAAACCACATAAGTCATTGCATGTCTGTTGTTTTCATGAACCACACCCGGTGTCATTGCATGTCTGTTCTTTTTATGAACCACGGCTAGAGTCATTGCATGTCTATTCCTCTAAACAAACCACATAAGGATCCACCAGTGTCATTGCATGTCTGTTCTTTTCATGAACTACATAAGGATCTACCAGTGTCATTGCATGTCTGTTCTTTTCATGAACCACACCCAGTGTCACTGCATGTGTGTTACTTCCATAAACCACATATGGATCCACCTAGTGTGATTGCATGTTCGTTCCTTCCATAAACCAAATAAGGATCCAGCAGTGTGATTGCATGTCTGTTCTTTTCATGAACCACACCCAGTGCCAGTGCATGTCTGTTCTATTCATGAACCACACCCAGTGTCAGTGCATGTCTGTTCTTTTCATGAACCACATAAGGACCTACCAGAGTCATTGCATGTCTTTTACTTCCATAAACCACATATGGATCCACCTAGTGTGATTGCATGTCTGTTCCTCTAAACAAACCACATAAAGATCCACGAGTGTCATTGGATGTGTGTTCTTCTCATGAACCACACCCAGTGTCATTGCATGTGTGTTCTTCTAAACAAACCACATAAGGATCCACCGGTGTCATTGCCTGTCTGTTCTTTTCATGAACCACATAAGGATCCACCAGTGTCATTGCATGTCTGTTCTTTTCATGAATCACAGCTAGAGTCATTACATGTCTTTTACTTCCATAAACCACATATGGATCCACCTAGTGTGATTGCATGTTTGTTCCTCTAAACAAACCACATAAGGATCCACCAGTGTCATTGCGTGTGTGTTCTTTTCATGAACCACACCTAGTGTCATTCCATGTGTGTTCTTCTAAACAAACCACATAAGGATCCACCAGTGTCATTGCCTATCTTTTCTTTTCATGAACCACACCCAGTGTCATTGCATGTGTGTTCTTCTAAACAAACCACATAAGTAATTGCATGTCTGTTCTTTTCATGAACCACACCCGGTGTCATTGCATGTCTGTTCTTTTCATGAACCACGGCTAGAGTCATTGGATGTCTGTTCCTCTAAACAAACCACATAAGGATCCACCAGTGTCATTGCATGTCTGTTCTTTTCATGAACCACACCCAGTGTCATTGCATGTGTGTTACTTCCATAAACCACATATGGATCCACCTAGTGTGATTGCATGTTTGTTCCTTCCATAAACCACAGAAGTATCCACCAGTGTCATTGCATGTATGTTCTTTTAATGAACCACACCCAGTGTCATTGCATGTCTGTTGTTTTCATGAACCACCCCCTGTTTCACTTTATGTCTGTTCTTTTCATGAACCACAAAAGGATCTACCAGAGTCATTGCATGTCTTTTACTTCCATAAACCACATATGGATCCACCTAGTGTGATTGCATGTCTGTTCCTCTAAACAAACCACATAAGGATCCATCAGTGTCATGGGATGTGTGTTCTTCTCATGAACCACACCTAGTGTCATTGCATGTGTGTTCTTCTAAACAAACCACATAAGGATCCACCAGTGTCATTGCCTATATGTTCTTTTGGTGAACCACATAAGGATCCACCAGTGTCATTGCATGTCTATTCTTTTCATGAATCACAGCTAAAGTCATTGCATGTCTTTTACTTCCATAAACCACATATGGATCCACCTTGTGTGATTGCATGTCTGTTCCTCTAAACAAACCACATAAGGATCCACCAGTGTCATTGCGTGTCTGTTCTTTTCATGAACCACACCCAGTGTCATTGCATGCGTGTTCTTCTAAACAAACCACATAAGGATCCACCAGTGTCATTGCCTATCTATTCTTTTCATGAACCACACCTAGTGTCATTGCATGTGTGTTCTTCTAAACAAACCACATAAGTCATTGCATGTCTGTTCTTTTCATGAACCACACCTGGTGTCATTGCATGTCTGTTCTTTTCATGAACCACAGCTAGAGTCATTGCATGTCTGTTCCTCTAAACAAACCACATAAGGATCCACCAGTGGCATTGCATGTCTATTGTTTTCATGAACAACATAAGGATCTACCAGTGTCATTGCATGTCTGTTATTTTCATGAACCACACCTAGTGTCATTGCATGGGTGTTACTTCCATAAACTACATATGGATCCACCTAGTGTGATTACATGTTTGTTCCTTCCATAAACCACATAAGGATCCACCAATGTCATTGCATGTCTATTCTTTTCATGAATGACAGCTAGAGTCATTGCATGTCTTTTACTTCCATAAACCACATATGGATCCACCTAGTGTGCTTGCATGTCTGTTCTTTTCATGAACCACACCAAGTGTCATTGCATGCGTGTTCTTTTCATTAACCATAGCTAGTCATTGCATGTGTGTTACTTCCATAAACCACACATGGATCCACCGATGTCATTGCATGCCTGTTATTTTCATGAACCACACCCAGTGTTACTGCATGTTAGTTCTTTTCGTGAACCACATAAGGATCCACCCAGTGTCATTGGATGTGTGTTCTTCTCATGAACCACACGTGGATCCACCGGTGTCATCGCATGTCTGTTCCTCTAAACAAACCACATAAGGATCCACCAGTGTCATTGCATGTATGTTGTTTTCATGAACCACACCCAGTGTCATTGCATGCATGTTCTTTTCATTAACCATAGCTAGAGTCATTGCATGTTTGTTACTTCCATAAACCATGCATGGATACACCGATGTCATTGCATGTCTGTTCTTTTCATGAACCACACCCAGTGTCATTCCATGGGTAGCCGTTAGACCGAGTCTTCTAGAAGGCACACCCTAACACAGTTGTTCTGCTTGACGATTGTTACATACCGTTCGATTGGGGCGCTTGGACGATTGGGATGGTCTTCATGAGAGCGATCCACGAGTAGGCTGTTCTACGGCATGATTGGCCACGCTTTCTTTGGACAAACTGGTAACACCGGGCGCTCCCCTGTTGCGAGTGTCACGTCTCACGAGTTTAGTGGGCCACATCCTAGTGTCACATCCCCATTACTTCTCTTCCTCCCCGTACTTGTCTTCCTTACCCTCGAAGCCACTTTCCCCACTTCACTCCCACCCTGCCGTAGCCGCAAGTCGACGACGCCTCCATCCCAATCCCCTCTCCGGTAGCCACCCCCCACCCCTCTCGCCATGGGTTCAAGGGGAGACAGCGAGGAAACGCATCGTGACGACAGGGACGGTGATTTCGATATGAGTCGTCTCATCTCTATTTCTATCATCTGTGGCCAGTTATCTATTCTTTGAGCTAGATCTAATCTGTTTACTCATGCGCGTATGATGTGTTAGGCCAACCAGACGATGTATGACTCCGACTATCACGGTTTAGAGGATGAAGACAGTCCTCTGGTATGTAAACATGGATATGTGCCTGCTAAATTTGTAGCCTTCGAAGGACGAAACGCAGGCAAGAGGTTTCTATTGTGTCAAGGACATCGTGCAATGATGCAAGGCGGAAGTTGCGGTGTTGTCAAATGGGTAGATCCAGAGTGGCCCAAATCGATGCAGAAAACGCTGGACAAACTATGGTAAATTACTTTCGAGTTGAAAGAATTCGTATTCAGCTCACTTCTTGACAGTGTTGAGATGAAGCTATGGGAACCAGTTGAGACGACCAAGCATAAGTGAGATCTCAGGTGGGTGCAAGACAAGGTTATCAAAGTCGAGAAGGAGAGGGACACGGCGTTAGCCCTGAAGGCTAAAGCAGAGCAAGAACTGACTCAAGCAAGGAACGATCTCCACCAGGCCAAAGTCCTGTAGTACACAACTACGAGTATTGACAAGTGCATGAGAAAAAATGCAGAGAAACAATTGAAGCTGTGCCAGGAAGATGCTAAAAGGAAGGAGCAGACAATTCGATCCTTGCTCTCGTAGGAAGATGCGCATCGGGCCAAGTTTAGGAAGATCAAGGAGATGTGTGATAACTAGTTCTATTTAGCTTAAGCTCCGTGCCTTTTTAAGTTGTAATATATGTACTTGTTGACCTAGCGGTCTGAACTATTGGTCCCGGATTCCAGGGAGGAAAAAAATTGCTCTGACCCTGCAGTAATTTGTGGAAGAATTTGTGATTTAGATCAATTTATGCCTCGATTTAGATCTCTGTCCTGGATTGGGACCGTAACCATGGACCAAAGACACCTTTTCTACTAGTGTATTCTGACACTAGTGGTTTGTTTAAACGTAATCTACGTGGATTGTGCCGCATGCAAATGGCACAACCACAATTTATAAAGTGGAAGCACGTACACCCGGTTACTGGAGATCCGGGAGCTTCGCCAGATGCAGGGGATGCAGGAGCAGAGAGGCGGTGAGATAGACGGGCTCAAGATTAGGCCAGAAAGTGGTACCCATTTACTCCCCATTTACGCATTATCGGTGAGAACACTGATGTTTATGTTGCCACGTCGTTGTGCAGCATCTGAAATAAGTTGCTGCTTCATGGAGTGTGGCAGCTTAAATAATTTATTTATGTGCCACTTACATTCCATCGTATTTGGAGACCTCCTGTCCCTCAGCAATCGTGGAACCGGTAGATCCTTGTTTTCAGATAGCAGTGGCACAATCACAATCTCGGATTCAACTACTGAATCAGGCGTTTCCAAACCCTAAGTCGCGGTACATTTTACTCAGAGAATGTGGGTAGATTGTTTCGCCCAGCAACATGCCACACACAGAGCGATCATAATTTAACAGAATTACATATATAGGTTCAAGTTCAACACATTACTATGCATCTTCATTGCCAGCAGCCTTCTTCCGCAGCCTGGGTGCCAAGCCTTCACGTCCAATGGCTTCTTCATTTCCTGCCTTCTTCCTCTTTCTCGGTGCCAATTTTCTTAGCTTCACGTACTCTACATCGCCGGGACAATGGGAACCAGAATCATGTCCAGCATCATCTTTCCACTCGTTTTTAATTTCTTCGGGCAACAAAATGACATCTTTCCACTCGTTTTTAATTTCTTCGGACAGCAAAATGACTGACCCAGCAGTCATGTTTCTAACATTGCGGCGTTTCCTGTCAAAGAAACAAGATTGTTGCATAACTGCCCAATATCTATAGAGTAAATAAAACAAAAATTACAATTCAGCACAAACATGCGAACCCGAATATACCTTTGCTTACCAGGAGCTAATTGGGTTCGAGCAACCACCCTGTCCAAGAATAGAAGGGCGACTCCCAGTTGCAGCAGCTTCCACATCCAGTACATCACATTTCAGCTCAAACATGGCAGCCGAAGCATACCTTTTCATCAACCCAATTAGCTGACTGTCACACGTTATAGGAACCATGATGCCACGTTCATCCATGAAGCTAAACTTTGTAGTCTGCTTCGGCCATAATTCAACATGATTACGCAGAGCAGCAACCATACCAGATATAGTGCAGATCTGCACAGGCGCTTCTTCCATCGTGAAACAATGGTGTCCATACCTCTTGCCCTCAGAGTCGTACCTATAGAGGACTACCGTAACCAGGTAAGGAGGGTCCGAGCAGATCCCACTTGACAAAAAACGGTGGACAAAATATGTTTGTCAGCGTTGGCCTAACAAACAATTGGAGGTTCAGTAGCCAGCTAGCAGTTGTAACTAGTACGAATAGCAAAGAGAAGTGTAGATCACCCTCTTGTAGACAAAACTTCACTTGATAGTAGGATCTGCCATGCTCCGAGCTACTCGGCTCATCGGCAGCGGAGGCGGGCTAGAGCCTCGCAACGGTGGCTATGACATGCACCATTGGAGCTCGGGATCAGCGACTGGGCATAGCAACTAGGCGCAGCAACTTGGTGCCGGAAGTCAAATGTCCGAAGGGATCGTCCTGCCTGGAGGGTGGATTCCGACGCCGCCGGTGCTAGGGGAAAGTTGGGAATGGATTTGTGAAATTGGTGAACGTATCCAATCCACTTAGCTGCTCGATTTGCCTAAGAGGTTGCCGCGTTGGCGCCCGCGTCACGGACAGATGACGGACATGAGGGTCCCGACCGTCTACTTCACGGGGCGGTTTAACGGAATGTTTGAATTTGGCAGGGGTGAGACGAGTTTGCCTCGAAATGGCCCCTCTCAGTAGTTGGTGGCCCAACTTTTCGAAACGCGGTAATTTCAGGCAACTTAGGTACCGCCATTCGCTGGCCTGCCAACTTTGGTACCGCAGACGAACATTCCCCATAATAGGAACATTATTAATACTCCCCATGAGTTTCTTTTTAGCATTATCATCAAGTGGGACATTCAAATAACAATCTTCAAGTGGTGGCAAATCAAGCATATCATAAATCCTTCTAGGCATAATAGAAACACTACTATCAAGATCACATAAAGCTTTGAAATCAAAATCATTCACTTTCATATTAATGATGGGTTCCCAACCATCCTCTTGTTTTATAGGAATAGAAGCTTTATGTTTCATATTTTCTTCTTTAATCTTTATGAGAGCATCAGTAATGTGTTTTGTAAAGGCCATATTCATAGCAGTAGCATTAGGACTTTTAGTAAGCTTTTGTAGGAACTTAATAACTTCAGATATATTGCGACCATCAAGATCAAAATCATAATTATCATCTAAGGTAGTAGAGCTATTACTAGCCTCAACACTAGTGGTAGTGATAGTAGAAACACTAATGTTTGTAGCAATTTCATCTTCTCTTTCCCACTTAGCATGCAATTTAGCTAATAGTCTAACATTTTCATTAATTCTTACTTGTATGGCATTAGTAGCTGCAAAGGGATTATCATTAGTTTCAGGTTTAGCAGCCATTTTATTAATCAAAGAGCATTGAGCTTCAGAACAAGATGATATATTTCTTTCAGCATTAGAAAGTTTCAATTGCAAATTAGGAATTTCTCTATTTAAACTCTCAAGTTGATGACTAATGTTCTTCAAAATGATAGATTGTTCCTCCATAGTTTTAGTGAATAGTTTATTTTGTTCATATTGCATTTGCATGAAGTTTTTAGTGGATCTTTCAACTTCTAAAATTCCTCCTTCACTAGGTATTCCAGGTTTGCCATTATAACAATAAGTATTATTAGGAGGATAGGGCCTATAATTGTTATTACCATAAGCATTGTTGCCAAAATTGTTATTTCTTATAAAGTTCACATCAACTTGCTCTTCTTGAGCAACCAAAGAGGCTAAGGGAACATTATTTGGATCAATATGGGCTTTCCCATTAACAAGCATAGACATAATAACATCAATCTTATCAAGCAAGGAGGAGGTTTTCTCAACAGAATTTACCTTCTTACCTTGTGGAGCTCTTTTAGTATGCCATTCGGAGTAGTTAGCCATCATATTATCCAGAAGATTTGTTGCAGCACCCAAAGTAATGGTCATAAAGGTACCTCCAGCAGCAGAATCCAATAGATTTCTTGAAGAATAGTTCAATCCTGCATAAAAAGTTTGGATGATCATCCAAGCAGTCAGTCCATGAGTGGGACAATTCTTTACCAAAGATTTCATTCTTTCCCAAGCTTGAGGAACATGTTCATTATCAGATTGTTTAAACTTCATTATTTTACTTCTCATAGATATAATCTTAGCAGGAGGATAGTATTTTCCAATAAAAGCATCTTTGCATTTAGTCTAAGAATCAATACTATTCCTAGTTAAGGAGTTCAACCATTCTCTAGCTTTTCCTCTCAAAGAGAAAGGAAACAATTTAAGCTTAATAATATCTCCATCTATATCCCTATGCTTTTGCATCTCACAAAGTTCAACAAAGTTATTTAGATGGGCAGAAGCATCTTCATTACCAATAACAGAAAATTATTCTCTCATAAGAAGATTGAGTAAAGCAGGTTTTATCTCAAAGAAAGTAGCTTCAGACACAGGTGGAGCAATAGGTGTGCTCATAAAATCATTGTTGTTGGTGCTAGTGAAGGCACACAGCTTAGTGTTTTCAAGAGTAGTCATTTTTTGTGTTTTTAATAAAGAAAGCAAACTAGTAAAACTATTTTTTCGTGTTTTTGATAAAGAAATAAGAAAACAAAGCAAAAGTAAACTAAGCAAAACAAAACTAACAAAGTAAAGAGATCGGTTATGAGGGACTCCCCTTGTGAAGATGTCCTTGACTCCCCGGCAATGGCGCCAGTAAAAGTACATGCTAACTCGTGTATTAACGAGCTCGTTGGGGAACCCCAAGAGGAAGGTATGATGAGCATAGCAGTATGTTTTCCCTCAGTTATGAAACCAAGGTTATCAATCTAGTAGGAGCAAGGAAATACCCCAAAGGTGTAGCTAGCTGAACTTTGGCAGGACGCACTACCGGTGCTAGCAGCAACGTGGAGACCTGCACAACACAACAACAAAACTCTGTCGCAACTTGCGATGAGGTTGTCAATCTCACCGGTTTTGCTGAAAACAAAGGATTAAATGTATCAAATGGAAGGAAGTAATAGTTTGTAGAAGGTAAGCACAATGCAGTAAACAGTTGATTGTAGATTGATGGTAAAGAAAGGACCGGGGTCCATAGTTCACTAGTGGTGGCTCTCCTTAAGATAGATAACATGTTGGGTGAACAAATTACAGCGGGGCAATTGACAAACATCGAGAAAGCATACAAGCATATACTAATCAGCATGACTCCTTTGAGACATGATTGGGCATTACAACATTATACATAGACCGCCATCCAACTAAATCTATGACTAATAATGCACCTTCAGGTTATCACCCGAACCCCCTCTAGTATTAAGTTGCAAGCAACGGATAATAGAATTACGAATTGCGCGTAAAGTAAACAATACGATTGTTCTATGAACAAAGGATTGTTGTTTTCTCCCTAGTAGCAACAACACATCTAGTACCTTAGAGATTTCTGTCACTTCCCCGGATTACCAGAGGCATGAACCCACTATCGAGCATAAATACTAACTCTTGGAGTTGCTAGCATCTACTTGGCCAATATAGCTACTAACAACGGAAAGCATGCAAGATCACAAATAACAAAGACATGATAAAATCAATAATCAATCTGAAATAGCATCTCAATATCCATCGGATCCCCGCAAACACAACATGCAGAATTACAAATAGATGATCTTGATCATGAACGGAGCTCACAAGATCTAAACATGATAGCACAAAGGAGGAGAACCAGCCATCTAGCTACTACATGGACCCGTAGTCCAGAGATGAACTACTCACGCATCACACCAGAGGCTTGCATGATGATGAAGAAGGCCACCAGGGTGAATTCCCCTCTCCGGCAGGGTGCCGGGAAGAGCTTCAAATCCCTCCCGATCTAGGGATGGAGATGACGGCGGCTACAGACTCTTTCGTGGAATTTTTATCGGGTACTTAGTGTTTCCGTATCAGAGGCAATATATAGGCAGAAGGAGTGGCCAGGGGGTGCCTGGGCGCGGCCAGACCACCCCTAGCGCGGGCCAGGCCTGGCCATGCGCCCAGGTGGTGTGGCCGGGCCCCAGCCCCTCTCCGTCTCGTATTCTGGATCTAGGTGTCCCTCGGTGAAATACTGACTTTGGTTTTGTCTCGTCCAATTCCGAGAATATTCATTTTCTGACTTTCCTGGAACCAAAAACAGTAGAAAACAGGCAGCTGGCACTGTGGCTCGTGTTAATAGGTTAGTCCAAGAAATCATATGAAAAGTACTCCAAAGTGTGGACAAAACATAAGAATGTAGATAAAACCAAGCATGGAACATCAAAAATTATAGATACATTTGCAATGTATCAACGTACCATCTACAAATTTGACATTGATGAAGCGCGAGCTATTCTTGAAACCTGGAAGAATGAGTTAGTAGTAACAAGCTCGTGAGAGTAGGCCAGTCCAAATATGTTTATTGCTTAACAGGGGACTCACATTGCTGGGAATTTTGAAGGGGTTCTCTTTCTTGCCATACTCGTTCAGTACGATGACGGTCCCTGGGATGTTGTTGTAGACTTGTAGGTGAGGCTGCAGCCGGTACGGTTTTAGGCTCCGGGTGAAACCGGATGCAGGGATTGTCCATATGGAAGTAGCCTACCACCACTACCAGGTGCAGACTATTGCGCCTGACTGTGTAGATGCATGCCCCTATGATAGATAGTACTCCCTCATCCCATAATAAGTGACTTGAATTTGTCCAAATTGGTATGTATCTATATACTAAAACATGTCTAGGTACATAGAATCTAGACAAACCTAGGTCACTTATTTTGGGACGTAGTGAGTAGCACATAACTGACGGGGAACATATAGGAACATATAGGACCATGATACCGGAGAAGTTTTAAGTGTGAATAACCTAGGGTTGAACCGTACCCGTTTCCTGGGTCGGGCTATGTGTTTATATAGGTGTATAAAAACCCTACACGTGGTATTACAGATGTTGTATTATACTTGGTAGAGTACTACTCTATATTAGTATTATATGAACTATACATGGTTTAACCCTCTCCCTTAATCTCAACCTCTCTAGAGAGGTTGAGATTACATTTAAACTCATTTAACTCCTTAACATCTAAAGCTTTAGTGAAGCCATATGCAACTTCATCTTTTGTTGAAATGAACTTGACATCAAGTAACTTGTCAGCCACTCTTTTCCTGACAAAGTGATAATCAATCTCTATGTGCTTTGTTCTAGCATTAAATATGGGGTTTGTATAAAGATATGTTGCACCAAGATTATCACACCAAAGACATGGGCGTTGGCGAACAGGAACTCCCAACTCTCGCACCAGTGCTTCTATCCATATCAACTTAGTTGTAGCATTAGCCAAAGCCTTGTATTATGCTTCAGTACTGGATCGTGATACGGTGGCCTGTTTCCTAGCACTCCATGATATCAGATTTTGACCAAAGAACACAGCAAGACCACCAGTGGAGTGTCTATCATCGAGGCATCCTGCCCAATCTGCATCTGAGAAGGCACTAAGTAGTGTAGATGAAGATATCTGAAATGTGAGACGAACTCTAACTGTACCTTTGATGTACCTGAGTATCCCTTTTACCGTTGTCTAGTGAGTAGTAGTAGGAGCATGAAGGTATTGGCATACTTTGTTAAGAGAGAAGGATAAATCAGGCCTTGTTAATGTAAGATATTGTAATGCACCAACAACACTCTAATAATTTGAGCTATCTTTAGGACCAAGTGTTGTCCCATCTGTAAATGACAGCTTTTATGTAGTGGACAATGGCGTGGGGCAGCTTGTACTATCTGTGATTCCCACATTTTTTAGCAAATCTGAAGCATACTTTTCTTGAATCAAAACAATTCCATTGTGATGTTTCTTCACTTCAATGGCCAGGAAAAAATGCAACTCACCGAGATTTTTGAGTGCAAAATGAACACTCAATTCCTGAAGTAACTCTGATGTTGCTCTATCAGAAGAAATGGCAACAATGATGTCATCCGCATATATTAGCACAAACATGGTGATACCTGGCTTGTTTAAGAGAAACAATCACGTGTCTGCCTTGGAAGGTGTAAACCCAAGTTCTTGCAACTTTGAGCTGAGCCTGGCATACCATACTCATGGTGCTTGTGTCAGACCATAAAGGGACTTGTCTAACTTGCAAATATGGTGCGGAAAGTGAGGATCTTCAAACCCAGGAGATTGTTTCATATACACTTGTTCCTCTAGAACACCATGGAGAAATGTGTTCTTGACATCTAGCTGCTCGAGGCTCCATCCTTGAGACACAGAAATAGAGAGAACACCTTTAACTGCCTAGTTTCTCTATTTAGCTTACTCAGTTATTATCAATTTCTCAATTTTGTTTCTTTCCAATTTATCTAGTTCCTCAATGGTTATTCCATGAATGGTCGAATGCATAAGTATGTGCTTCCTTATCACAGTTTTCATCTTCTATAACATGAGAAAAAGAAATTTCAATGTTACTTTCATTATCATTGTTTAGAAGAGTGTAGATCTGTGCTTTTCAAATCCCCAATTTTATCAAATTGCGTGCACTCGTTGTCTGTACAAGAGATGGAAATCCTAGTTTCAATTGCTAATGGATCTACCCTTGTGCACTGCACTATAGGTAAACTGCTTACAAATTGGGAATTTTGTGTGCTCTTTGGGCTCCTAGCTCTCTGCTTTCCCCGGGAAGCATGATATACTTCACAGCCGGGTGAATGCATACTCTGGATCAGTGGAATCATCTTATGCCGTCAAGCATGTTTTGCCGTAGGGGCTCAGTTCTGAGTGCTGAAGAAGCTGAGACATATCGGGCCATTATTTGTGCTGATTTACCCTCCCCCTTCTGCTAATGGCGACATTAGTCCGTCGTGATTCTAATTTCACATGGTAGTGGTACCCATGGTTCTCGGTCACATCTTATTTTCTCAATCTTATCAGTTTCTCTTTTAGCTTAGCGCTTCAAAGATTGATGTTTGTTTAATCTTCTCGCAATGTAGCTTATTCTTTTATATTTTCTGATTTTTTTCCAGTTATGGTGTAGTCAATTTCTTTGGTCCATTTGAGTTTGTGGATGAATTTTGTTCATTCTGTCCATTTTTCAGTTATGGTGTAGTCAGTTTCTTCAATCACAATGTGAGTCTCATGCTAAATCAAAGTTGGGCATGCCAAAACCTCCATGTCAGTTTGGTCCTTCCGTAGAAGTTTGGCATGCCGAACATTCTGTTTATTACATTCATGTTGGAATGGACACTTGAGCACTTCAAACAATGCTTCAACTTTTTTGTATACCTTAGCCAAGCCCGAATGCCCGGTATATTTTGGTTCCGTCTTCTTTGTCTTTTAGTCTTACTGTTTTTCACTTATTCATGCCTATCAGTTACTCATAATGTTGTGTTGTTGTGTTGCAACATTCGTACCTAGATTTTCAGAATGCTCTCACAGCGGAGGTGATTGCTTGGAGAAAAGTGGTTCATGTGGCGCACCATGGCGGCCTGAACATGGTCATCTTCGAAACATATAGTGTGGATGTGGAACTCAGTCTTGGACCAGTTATTTTGTGTTTTAAGCTTATTAAAATTAAGAGACAAACATGGCAGCTCATATTAATGCTAATAAATGCCCTAGCCAAGCAACCAGATTGTACCTGTAATTCTCAGCCCCTTGCTTTCCAAACTCTTTGCAATCAGCATAATTTTAATCTTGATTTACTATCAAAAGCTTCTTGTTCTAAAAAAATCATATGATCCAAACAGAGGAGTCATAGAGGAGAGGCCAGTGCTTTTGTGTGTTTCCATCCTCTTTGAGCCATATCCCGTTCGGTACCCCCCCCCCCTAGCGATGCTTTGGTGGGTTTGTTGGCGGACGTCTTGTGGGTGGGTTGTGGGCGGGCCAAAGTCTGATTAATTCTCCAGTACGTATTGCCCAATTTTTAGTCGTATTGTACATGGACTGTCGTGGAAAACAAAAGCAGTCCGATCGATCTATACCTGGTGTCGTAAGGAACCTGACTGGGACGATCGGGAACTGCAATTAACGCGATACCGCATGTCCACGTACGACTCCTGACTCAGACGAAGCCGGAATAGATCGACGGCGGCCTGCACCCATCCACCGCCACCGAAACAAACCTCTCGACGCCTGATCCCTAATGCCCTGGTCGCCGCGGTCGCCGCTGTAGATCGAAGTCGATCTCTGCCTCGTCGGAAGAGGCCAGGTTGGATCAATCCGACTCTAGGGTCTTGGAGTCGTTCGTGACTAGATCGCCGCTGTCTTGTCTTTGTTTTTTTCGTGAGGTAAATCCGCCTCCCATCTTGTTGATCGCATGTAGTTTCTGATCAGGAAGCTGCTTCGGTTTTGTATGGTTGGATTTCGGATCATGATTCGTACTGCAGTAGGTAATGGCGGACAAGAGTAGTAGTTCGAGCATGATGGAGGATGATGACATATACGTGGACAGTGAGTCCTCTATGTCGGATCATGGGATCAACAAGCCCGAAGATGGGCGTATCGATGGGCACGACGATGATGATGACTCGGACGATAATGTGAGTGTAGTTCTTGCAATTTATGTGTCGTCGTGTATATTGTAATTAGCTAGAATATTTCAAATTATGGAGAGTGGTTATATAATTTGTGTAGGTGGATATTGATGTCGATACCGAGCAGAACAATTCGGAGGTACTGGACAGTGAATCTATAAGCAAGGTATAGTTTTGTGTTTTCTTTTATTAGGCACATAAAACCAATGAACATATGAAGTTATAACTAAGTTTATGGTCTTTTTTCCATTCAGTTAATAGTTGGCAGTGATAATACTTATGACTACTATGGTGAATCAGACTTGGAAACAGCTGAAGATTTGCTCTCCGTAAACAATAGTGAGGTATTTGTCTCGTACATTTATTTTTTGATAGTTGGCTGCACTATAAGGGGTAACGTACTCATTATTTGTGTGGTTTCGTTATGAATTTTTAGGTGACAGAGGATGGTCATAAAGGGAAACAACACGTGGAGGAATGTGAGAAGGATATTGGCTATCCCGGAGATGAGCGGGAGAAGTACTGGAAGATAATGGATATGACATTTGCTTCTGAAGCCGCGGCATATGTTTTCTACAACACATATGCTAGAGACCATGGTTTTAGCATTAGAAAGAACAGATGCAAGTACAGCAATGCGGGATCAGAGGAAATATGTAAGAGGCAGTTTGTGTGTTCGGGGGAGGGGAAACGTCAAAGCAAGTTCTTACCCCTGGAGGGACGCAAATATAGGCCAAGAGCAGAGTCTCGCTGTGGATGCAAGGCGGAATTGATCGTGAAGCTTGATAAATCTAGCGGGGTATGGACCGTTCGGAAATTTGATGACAATCACAATCATTTGTTGGCTAGACCGGATGAGGTCCCATTTCTTTGGTCCCATAGAAGGATCAAAGATTTCTAGAGAGATGAGATATTAGCAATGGCCGCTAGTGGGATTAGAAAGCACATGATCATGAGTTCCTTCATCAGCAAGTATGGGCGATACAGTCATGTTGGATTTACGAGGAAAGATTTGTATAACATGTGCTCAAGGGAGAAGAGGAAGCTGCTTTTAAGCGGTGATGCGGCCACGGCCATTGGCATTATGCATAGTTGGCAGGAAAAGGACAGTGACTTTTTTTTTGAGCATCAGGTTGATGGCAAGGGACGGTTGACATGTTTGTTTTGGTGCGATTCTCAGTCACGTCAGGATTACCAGGATTATGGTGACGTGTTGGTCTTTGACAGCACCTACAAGATGAATATGTATGGTATGCCATTTGTTCCATTTGTAGGCCTGAATAACCACCGTAAGACTACGGTATTTGGATGTGCAATCATATCAGATGAGACTGAAAAAACATATACTTGGCTACTGAGAACATTTATGAGAGCAATGTGTCAGAAGATGCCAAAGTCTGTAATCATGGACGCAGACGCTGCGATGATAAGAGCGATTCAGAGTGTATTTCCAGATGTGTGGCACCGTATATGTACATGGCATATTGAAAAAATATGAGTATGCACCTAAGTCAGAAATCATTGCCAGAGTTTTGGTCCCTCTTATACTATGCCACCAGTACTGGGAAATTTGAGGAGAGGTGGCACGCTTATGTAAGGAAGTGGCAGTCGGAGAAGACAAAAGGTTGGCTGAAGAGAATGTATAAGAAGAAGAAAATATGGGAGGACGCGTACCTCGCAGATGGTTTTTGGCTAGGTATGAAAAGCAACCAGCGTAGTGAAAGCCTTAATTCATGCCTTCACCTCCATCTTGATTATGGGATGACACTTGTGGATTTAATAGTGCACTATGAGAATGCCATTGTTCGTCTGCGAGAGAACGAGGTGCGAGATGACTGTACAACATCACAGACTACACCGGTGACGGTTTCTAAATGGGTGTTACTTGAGACAGCAATGGCCAACGTCTTCACAGCACCCAATTTTTACATGTTGCAAGAAGAGCTCGGTAAGATTGATGGCATGGAGGTTGTTGAAAAAAGTGATGGAATTGACGAATCTCAGAAATTCCTTGTGGCATGGTCAAATAATAGACGCAACAAATTTTATGTGGACTATACACCGAGCAACCCGGAGCAAAGTATGGAGTGCACATGCAGAAAGATGATCTGGGGGGGCCTCCCATGCAAGCATATTTTCTTTGTGCTCACGAAGCTAAATTTGATGGAAGTACCACAGTGTTTAGTCCTTAGATGACTATCCAAAGATGCCAGGCACGGGTTGCCTGCGAGGCGCACAAGTGATCTGTTTGGATGGGGATTTTCTGGGGCGGAGGAGCGAAGGCGGTATACCGAGCTCAGTGTCTTAGCCTCGGAAGCTCTACATGTCGCATGCAATGATCCAGAGTTGTACACTAAAATAAAGGCAAGCCTGGAAGAAATAATATCATTGAGGCAAGCATATGATACAAGAGCACGTCCTCCCAGAAAGACCGCTAATAAAGATACAGAGAATAGTGCAGGTAAAGCATCATTGGTAGGTGATCCTCTGAAAGTTGACACTAAAGGTGCCCCTAAAAAGAAGAAAGATAAGAATGCTTTTGTGACTAAAAATGGTAGACCACTAGCATACGATGACAGAAAGCGGTTGAGACATTGCACCGCTTGCAAGATACCAGGCCATAACAAAAACAGCATTAAATGCAAAAACCATCATAGGTAAGATTTTTCATATCATCAGTACTTCAGTCTTAATGAACTCAAGGACAACCCTACTTTATTTGTGTAAATAGCTTTCGAACCATTTGATTTCGTCTTTGAGGCGTTTTTAACCAAACTAACAGCTGCATGTATCTGCTCATCAGTCAACCCCTTCATCTCCTCATTCTTTTCCTAATCGTTGTACCCTTCAAAAAAAATAGCATCTCTACGTAACTGGACATAGAATTAAACTTTTATAATTATTTGTAATAAATATGTGACAGTACCTCTTTTAGTCGCTCGTCGTTTACGGGGTTCAAATCCCACATAGCCTTCTAGTTTCCCTGGTATTTTCCGCGTTCGCTTACCAATTGGAACCGTCAGCTTATTGCCATTGGTCTTGGAATCATCTGAGGCCGTTGCACCATCATACATTTTCGATGGTAGTTCCGACGGCAATGATTTACATGGTGTGTTTTCATCTATTATCTCCGGATTTTACCTGTAATATGGATAAGTTACCCTTCGGCAATTCCCTAACTTGTTTACCACTAGTTACAGACGTCACAAACTCCATAAGATGAATAAGTGTGAATTCACTCCAATTAATTTTTGTGTGAATTCACTCCAATTAATTTTTGACATACGGCTTACGTCTTCGACTAAGGCCCACAAATCCTTTTTGATAATTAGTTTTCCAATTGGAGCCAGTACGGTTCCTAGGAGAACTAGGACTGCCCTTCAGAGAAAGTCATCATCTGCGGATCCAATCTTCACAATATCCGCAATCAAATCTTCAATCACGATGTTCCTTGTCGATTTACTAAGAAATCGATCTGGAACGCGATTCTTCGCATCCGCCCCTTCCTCCTCTAGTATTTTTGGTGCAGACAAGCCAAAATTTCGAAGGCCATAAATGCACTCTATGTCAGTAGCATTAACTGAAAATTCACCTTTTTTGTTAGGTAGAACAAATTTGGATGAATCTGGATCATACACCTCAAGCAAATATTGTAACAAGACCGTGCGCATATTGACAGATGGAATTTGCAGCATAGGTCGCAGTTTAGTTTCACAAAACTTAACACGTTGCGCACGTGTGAATTTTTCCACAAGATTACACCATCTCTCTATGGAGCAACAAATTTCTCCATCCAGTTCGAACATACTGCAAAAAACAGTAATAATAGGTTTATTCACACACTCTTACATTCAATCTACGTAATGTAATCTCGGTATCCACATAAAATATGAACCTACTATCGGCAAGAATTATTTATGTACTTTTGTGTTGGTCTAGGCCATACCTAGAGGGAAAAACAAGTTTGAGACCTTGGTTCCACCGGTTTCCCTCCGTTTGACCCATCGCGGGAGTTTCCTCCTACAGGTCCAGCACACTTCTCTAAGTGTTATCGCATGCACCGTAGACGATCACACCGAGGAGCTAGGTTTTCCATCAAGGAGCATTCCACCATACTTGTGCATGTATGCAAGGGCCACACGTGTGTCCTCGTGCCATTCCGGACGTCGCACGGTCCTTCGCCGATGAAACCCTAATCCGAGGGCACCGCTGGGCTAGCCCCCTAGATTTCTCCGTACGAGGATTGACCAATGTACTTTTGTGTTGGTCTAGGCCATACCTAGATGGAAAACAAGCCATCGCGGGAGTTTCCTCCTACTGGTCCAGCGCACTTCTCTAAGTGTTACCGCATGCACCGTAGACGATCACACCGAGGAGCTAGGTTTTCCATCAAGGAGCATTCCACCATACTTGTGCATGTATGCGAGGGCCACACGTGTGTCCTCGTGCCATTCTGGACGTCGGACGGTCCTTCGCCGATGAAACCCTAATCCGAGGGCACCGCTGGGCTAGCCCCCTAGATTTCTCCGTACGAGGATTGACCAATGTACTTTTGTGTTGGTCTAGGCCATACCTAGATGGAAAAACAAGTTTGAGACCTTGGTTCCACCGGGTTCCCTCCGTTTGACCCATCGCGGGAGTTTCCTCCTACAGGTCCAGCGCACTTCTCTAAGTGTTATTGCATGCACCGTAGACGATCACACCGAGGAGCTAGGTTTTCCATCAAGGAGCATTCCACCATACTTGTGCATGTATGCGAGGGCCACACGTGTGTCCTCGTGCCATTCCGGACGTCGCACGGTCCTTCGCTGACGAAACCCTAATCCGAGGGCACCGCTCGGCTAGCTCCCTAGATTTCTCCATACAAGGGTTGACCAATGTACTTTTGTGTTGGTCTAGGCCATACCTAGCTGGAAAAACAAGTTTGAGACCTTGGTTCCACCGGTTTCCCTCCGTTTGACCCATCACGGGAGTTTCCTCCTACAGGTCCAGCGCACTTCTCTAAGTGTTATCGCATGCACCGTAGACGATCACACCGAGGAGCTAGGTTTTCCATCAAGGAGCATTCCACCATACTTGTGCATGTATGCGAGGGCCACACGCATGTCCTCGTGCCATTCCGGACGTTGGACGGTCCTTCGCCGACGAAACCCTAATCCGAGGGCACCGCTGGGCTAGCTCCCTAGATTTCTCCGTACGAGGGTTGACCAATGTACTTTTGTGTTGGTCTAGGCCATACCTAGATGGAAAAACAAGTTTGAGACCTTGGTTCCACCGGTTTCCCTCCGTTTGACCCACCGCGGGAGTTTCCTCCTACAGGTCTAGCACACTTCTCTAAGTGTTATCGCATGCACCGTAGACAATCACACCGAGGAGCTAGGTTATCCATCTAGGAGCATTCCACCACACCTGTGCATGTATGCGAGGGCCACACGTCTGTCCTCGTGCCATTCCGGACGTCGAACGGTCCTTCGTCGACGAAACCCTAATCGGAGGGCACCACTGGGCTAGCCCCCTAGATTTGAAAAATTCAAAAATTATCGAAACATCGTGAAACCTTGGCCTACCAAGTACGTTTGCTCCTTGATTAGTGTGAGTGAGGTGGATATGGATGGGACATGGGTGTGCCTGGCCTTGCTTAGTTTATGTCAGCTAGACAGATTAGATCATCTTGGCAAATGGGTTCATGTATGCGATCACTGTTTGGAAGGAGTGGGGCATGGATGCGATTACTATTTGGAAGGCTTGCCCTTCTTGGCAAATGGGTTGATCGGCAAACAATCGATGGAACCTTGCTGCAACTATTAAAATTCGTCACCGGGATATTCATGTGCATGTATGTGATGTGCATGCTGCAACTTTATGCCCAATCTGATGTAAGACGCAAGAACATTTCAAAATCAGAAAACAAGTAGCAACATGTGCATGTCATACATTTCATTACAGACAGGTCATTACACAGCAACAAAGGTGTTCGTACAAAAGAAAGATTCTAAACTACTGATCCAACTTCTTGCGAGCAATTTTAGAAGTCTGGGCTAGTTCGCGAACATGCATCAGCAGGTGCTCCAGCTGACCACCCTTTGGCTTGGTCTGTCTAGCTCCTCTAGCTTCCTCTACTTATTACCACGAGTGACGGATGACTCGGCCCCGTGGATGGCAAATAATACAGTCAAAAGTCAGTACAAAACTTTCAAATCAGATTATTCAAATTAAATATAATTTACATAGAGGAATCTATAACTACTCATCATACAATCTGTCATAACTATACATCATACAATCTATCAGCAAATAAACATAAACTGACCAGCAGTTCAGTTCTAATCAGATTAGGCCTTTCCAATGATAAGTTCTAGGGACATGATGATGCACACAGAGAGACTTTGCTTTTTTTTCACTAATAATAAGATCAAAAGTAGTACTTAGGCCTAATGGGCCCTCTGTTCAAGAGCTGGTGCACACAGAAAGCAGAGTTAGTAAACAGATGTCCTAGGTAAGATCATACTCATACTCCATCATGCACATGAACATGTCAGGGCTGATGTGGCCATGAGTGGGTTCCTCTTGTGTACCGATCCAATGGTATTGGTAATAAACTACTATTCGAGATGCAGCCACATGGAATGAAATAAATCAACATGGTGATACGGATGTCGCTGGGACACGGCATCTTCTCATACAAGATCTGTCTCAATCACCAAAAATTGCAAAACTAAAAACTAAAGTGAATAGTCAGAAGGTCTGGCATTTTTTTATTTAATTCACAGTTTATGCCTTCATGTTACTGTTTTTTATTTATTTTATAGGTAATGCTGCAGTGATTCTTCACAGTCCAGTTAAGTAAAAATTCTTATGCAACACTCTGTAGCCTGAATATTTTCGAACAGAGTTGTCTGGATTAAAATCCTGATAATTATGGGGGCATACCAGCAGTACAAACCATTGGCTTCTATCTTCTTGCTACCAAAAAATAAAAAAACCATTGGCTTCTTATTCCTGCAGACTGGATCTAAAACTGCATAGCACATTCATACGGTCACCAACTCCATCTAATCATGCGTGATCACTGCCAACCAAAACTAACACTGTCGACATCAAACACATGCGAGATCACCACATGACCCAACGGGTTGCAGCCTACACATCCACTTAAATACTCCTCAGGATAATGACTCCAGCTCCTTCACCGCAGGATTAGCGGCTCTCCATTAAATTTCACAATCCCTTGCCACAAACTTAAAACATATATGAAAGAGAAATTAGGGATGAACAAATACTAGTACACCAACTATTACGAACAAAATTAATCTACAAGAATTAACATAAGTAAATATCGCCAGACCTTGATTACATCCTCCGCCACCGCTTGCTCCGGGGCCGCTTGCTCCGCCACAGCACGATCCGGCGCCGCTTAGCACCATCTGGCGCCGCATGTTCCGCCTTGCCCACAACAACCTCCATTCCTACCTTCACCTCCAAATCGATCACGGTCGAACCCACCGCAGCCTCCTGCGCCTCCAGATCATCCACGGCCACCCCCTCCGCCGCATCTACCGCTCCCGAGCCACCATCCTTCTGCGCCTCAAGATCTGCCATGGCAGTCACAAACACGGCCACTCCCGCATCCCCCGCACCACCACCAGATCCATTTTCTCCCCCGCCATGCATCGTCGACCTCCACGAGCGGGGATGCAGCTGCAGGTATCGTTGAAAAAAAAAGGAGCGACGGGAGCAAGGAGGTACGACGGGAATTTGTCGAGAGCGACGGTTCCGTGCACAGCGACCACGTCTCCCTGTACACACGCACGAGTACGCACATACGCAGATGGACAAAAGGGTATACGGGCTGGATCCGGGCCGAGCGGGAAAGGAGGTGGGCTATCGCTAGCTGATAAACGGACAGATAAGAAACGATCCGGACCGTCCGATGCATCGATGCCAACATTGAGGGGGGGTACCGAAGCAGAAGTGCCAAAACAAACGAATCGAGCAAGGGCCACAATCAGATTGCTTACAAGACTGAGTACCGATGGATTAAGTCATTACGAGTATTGAACGTGGAACTGATACAAAGACATGATAGCTTCCGGTCAAACAATAGTGACGGTATTCACCAATGAAGCTCTAGATGAAGCCCTGGACCAAGATAGTACCACTTTCTTCTTGTTCCAATAAAAGGTGTTCGTAGCATCCAAACTGCAAGTAAAAAAGGGTGTACATAAAATAGTTTTCTTTCAATCAAGACCATTTTTGTGGCCAAATTTTAGTGCCTTATGTGCCGTCCTCAGAGGGGTTTTAGGATTCAATGACTTGTTCACTTACTGTGTAACGCTGCTGCAAGCAATCCATTAATAGCACGCACAACCGCACTCTACCAGCCAAAGTCCATTGCCCACCTAAGGTAAATATGATAAATTGAGTTACCAGTAATATATATACAGGTCTTGCTTCCGTGTGCGTACATGTGTGTCCTCGTATGTGTGTCTGTGTGTGTGAGTTACCTTTCCAGTGTCTGATGAGCGTTCCAGCCGACAAGTAGCATCCCGAAATACATAGACCCTAGGGCAAAGACCAAATGAAAGTACCCCAAACCATATGGAACATCATTCACGGATGGTACTTGTACATTGAACTGCAAATAATTAAGGAATTTTTGTTTCAACCGTACACCAAACCTAGCATGTTAAATAAAATGACTAGAAGTTCAGCCTGAATGGACAAACGTACTTGAATCCACTCACGGTCTTCGCCGGCGCCGAGAGTCGAATATGCCATCACAATGGCCCCAACAACAAGACACTGGCAGCGTTCAAATAGCACTTCATAATAGCTAATGAAACTCCGAGGATGAGATAAAGGAGGCTATTGATGACATGCCCGTGGATAAGGCTCCGGGCCCTGACAGTTTTTCTATCGCTTTCTTTCGCTCTTGCTGGGATATGATCAAGGATGACCTTATGACCACCATCAATGCCTTCTCCGAGCTGTCAGCGTCCAATTTCCACATCATCAACACAGCCAATGTCGTGCTTCTGCCTAAGAAGGACGGTGCGGAGTCCATGTCGGATTTCAGGCCCATCAGTCTCATCCATGTGGTCCCGAAGATCATCGCCAAAGCTATGGCACGTCGTCTCAGCCGGAAGATGAACGACACTGTTTCCCGCACTCAAAGCGCTTTCATCAAGTCTAGAACTATCCACGACAATTTCATGTATGTCATGAACACCGCCCGCTGGTTACACCGCAGCAAAACTCCATCCCTTCTAATCAAATTGGACATCGCCAAGGCCTTCGACACTGTTCGCTGGGATTACATGCTGGATCTTTTGCAACGCCTCGGCTTTCCTCAAAGATGGCGGGCTCTCCTAACGACTCTCTTCTCCACGGCTTCCTCTAGGGTTCTCCTCAACGGAATCCCTGGGAAGGACATCCTGCATGGACACGGTCTTCATCAGGGCGATCCCCTCTCGCCCCTCCTGTTCGACATCGCCATCGACCCACTTCAGAGACTTCTGGAAAAGGCTACGGAATCCGGCCTGCTGTCAGCTATCCCTAGAAGTATTCAGGGCCCTAGGGTCTCCCTCTATGTGGACGACGCTGCCTTTTTTCTATCCCCCACGACACATGTGACCAAGAGCTAGCATACTGCAGAGTTTTGGGGAAGTCTCTGGCCTCGTGACAAATGTGACCAAGAGCTCCATCGCCCCCATCCAATGCACCAACATCAACTTGGAGGAGATTCTAGCGAACTTCCCGGCGACTATGACCCCCTTCCCCATTAAGTACCTGGGGTTACCCCTCTCCCTCGGAAGACTTAGGCGTGTGGACCTTCAACCCTACATCGACAAGGCGGTGGATCGTCTTAGCCCGTGGAAAGGAAAGTTCCTGAATCGTGTTGGGTGCACTGCTCTGGTTAAGTCCGTGCTCCCCTCCATGCCAATCTTCTTGCTGACGGCTTTAAAGGCTGACAAAGGCATCCTAAAGGCCTTTGCGAAGATCAGTCGCGGCATGCTCTGGGCCTGTAAAGAGGCGGTTAGTGGAGGAAATGCAAAGTCAACTAGCAAAAGGTCTGCCGCCCCAAGGAGCTCGGTGGTTTGGGGGTTTTGGACCTAGAGAAGTTCTCCCGGGCCCTGAGTCTTCGCTGGTTATGGTATGAGTGGAAGGCTCCTGAGAAGCCATGGGTGGGCTCTGAAACCCCCAATGACGCCTCCGACCTTGACCTCTTCAATGCGGCTACTCGTGTCACCATCGGGAACGGCGCCAAGGCCTCCTTCTGGTCGTCTTCATGGCTCCATGGTGCCCCGCCAAAAGACCTGGCTCCCCTTATTTTCAAGGCTTCCAAGAGGAAGAATCGGACGGTCCAGGACGCTCTCGCTGATAACAACTGGATCTCGGACATTGTAGTGGGTGTGTTCACTGTCGAACACATGGAACAATACGTCCGCCTCTGGGAGCTCCTGTCGGATATCCAGCTACATCCTGACGCTGAGGACTCCATTACCTGGTCCTTGACCCCCAATGGGCGCTACTCGGCCAGCTCTGCCTACAAGGTCCAGTTCCTTGCCTCTTTGCCCTGCCAGTTTGGGAACATCGTGTGGAAGACATGGGCCCCTCCAAAGTGCCGTTTCTTCGCCTGGATCGCTGTCCAGAACCGCTTATGGACCGCTGATCGCTTGGCGAAACGCGGATGGCCCCACGAACCTACTTGCCATCTCTGCCGTACCTCCCCTGAGACGGCACGACACTTTCTTTTTGAGTGCCGCTTCTCCAGGCGTATCTGGACGGCCGCGGCCTCTTGGCTGTCTTGTCCATACCTCATCAGCAGCCTCGGGGAGGGTAGGCCTAAAGTCGTGGACTATTGGCTGGCCGTTTCGAAGACCACCACCTCCTCCCCAAAAGGCTTGCGCTCGGCTATCACACTCATCACTTGGGAGATCTGGAAAGAGAGGAACGAACGAGTTTTCAACAATAAGTCCTCCCTGCCATCGGTTGTCATGCATAAGACTAGGGAAGAGGGGAAGGACTGGATCCTCGCCTGTGCTAAAAATCTGGCGGAACTTGTAGGCTGATCCTCTTTTCCCTTTGTTGGGGGCGGTGTTCGCCCCCTTCCTCTCCTTTTTTTGTTGTTTTTATGGCTCTTGCCATACCCTTGTTTGCTTCTCCTATTTCAATATAAGGCAAAAGCTTTTTTGCCTTTTTCAAAAAAATAAAAAAAATCACTACAAATATGAATTCAAATAGAAGGGAGGACGCATTTACCGCTATGGTCTGCCAATCTGCACCTTTTGAATGTTTTTCTTTCTCTAGGTCCATGTGTGGCTCACTTCGGTGCAAAAATTCATGGTGCAAAGAAAAAGAATAAATGCGTGTCATAAATCAACATGAACCTGGTCTAATAATAATCATTGATCAATGGTATAAACAAAAGTCCAGTCGAAACTTACCTTCTAATGATGGTCCAGCACATGAAGGCCGTATACGCCAATATCATTCCAGGTGCCAACCAGCTTGTTGTAACCTGATATTTTAGATAGATCACAAATTATAGTATTTCTTCACACCACACACTACAACAAAACAGTCATATAGATACCTTGTCCATGTGATGCTTTTATTTTCGTCTCTAGAAAATAAAGTTCTGAAGATGTTGTTTTGAGATGTGTATATATCGTCTCATTTCCACCCTCCATATATTTAAAAAAGAGGAAAGAATAGGAAGTCCCCACAAGGCCACAAGCCCCAACTCTTCTCCCACCCCTCACATGACTTGGCCAGACGAAACCAACGAACTGACTTTTGCCGTTGTTAAGGCCGTAATTAACATGCCATCAAGAAACTAACCTCAATAAAGCACAATGATTCTATTTTGCTTCACTCCAACATCTCAGTTGTGTGTACTAATTATATGATAAGATTTTATTATAGAATCCCTAGATAGACCATCAACCAATGTCTGCCCCTGACTAACATAGGACACCTTCTCTTTAGAAAGCATCTCTCTTTAACAAGGAAACGCCTATATATAACACTACCGCCAATCTATCACACATTTTACATCCAATGTTCTTCTCCATTTGTTCACACCGAACATACAACTTTCAGTTATTTTTGTTGGACACCATCACAATATTGCTGTCATACCACATTGTGCATGTCATAGCTACATGAATGCTCCTAAAAGAACTACAACATGAATGAGTTTATGGGCGTGTTTTTTTGGATGAGCTCTGAGCAAAACAAGGCATGCACTAGAAGGCTGCATAGAACATGAATGATAGATCATGAAATTTTGGCCCCATTTAGACAATCTGGAGGATAAACTTATTTTTGCAATGAAAAGGAATATATTAGTCGATGCCACGAGGCTTTCAAAACACTCGGTGTTTGTTTCCTACCCACACTTTGGTGGCATTTTGCAATCTACTATGATTTGCAAGCTCATGGCTGACCTGATTAGGGATCGGTCAATCTTCAAACCTGGGACGGCAGCAACTTCTGGATCGGAATATCATATGACATCTCTAATTATTCCTCTTAGACACATTAACGGCACCGACCGGCTCTAAGCAGCCGTTGCATATGAAGTAAGAAAATTCACAAAATCTAATACGAATAGTGCCAAATAAAACTGGTACGTGAATTTGGCCCAATAACACTGTTTATTGCATAAGGACTTGTTTTCCTATATATACAAAAATATAAACTCAAATTAAAATTCCGTTAGATGATAAATCTTGATGTTAACTATGTTTTTTTTTTCAAAACTAGCAAAATGGCCATTGAAAATGTGGGGACATAATCTTTAGCGTGTCGAAAGTATAAGTATTTAAGATTATCTTATACTAGAAAAATACACCATGCGTTGCAGCGGGAATCTCCGTAAAACATGAATCTTGTGAATTATCTTCATCTATACCACCCAAACACCGTAGTTGGTGTGGGTCAGTTGTGGGTATTGTATGGGGTTGTTGCCCGGCACCATGGCGTTGGTAGCACTCGCCCTGCTCGTTGTCATGGTCACTTTCTTCTTTAACTTGCCGTCGTCCTTCTTCGTCTTAGAGCCGTCATTCTTGCCGGACATCGAGTTATTGACGGAGTTCTCTTCGTTGCTTTCGTCCATCGTCATGACATGAACCTAAAAATAACATCTGATAACAAACGTTGGTTTCTACCTTTAGACCGTTGCCACTTGTAAAGCAAAGACCACAAACACGTATGGAACTTGCAGTACAAAGCTAGCTTCTTTGATCGATTTAGCTAAAACAGACTCGCACGTGATTAGCTAGATGGGACGCGTGATGCCTTGATCGATTTCCCGTACGTAGCTAGTTAGCTCTACTACGACTTGAACGAAGACATAAAAACATTTGGATTGCCACATGCATGTCTGGCGCCTGTCTTTCTCTCTTTTTTTTTTGGTGATTTTTATTGTGACAAGATGCAACTCTATGAGCGCTTTTATACATGTTCACAGAGGGACTAAATAATTAGACTAGGATTTCTAATCCTAATTACACAGGGACTCAAACGATCCTACTGTACACCTACCATCTACAAATTTGTCATTGATGAAGCGTGAGCTATTCTTGAAACCTGGAAGAATGAGTTAGTAGTAACCAGCTCGTCAGAGTAGGCGAGTCCAAAAAAATTTCTTGCTTAACAGGGGACTCAGATTGCCGGGAATTTTCAAGGGGTCCTCTTTCTTTCCATACTCGTTTAGGACGGTGACGGTCCCTGGGATGTTGTTGTAGACTTGTAGGTGAGGCTGCAGCAGGTAGGGTGTTAGGCTCCGGGTGAAATAGGATGCTTAAGGTCGGTGGTGAGCAGTGATGGTCGATTCCTGGTGGTGGTCGGTTTCCGGTGGCATTGCCTACACGGGTGGGGTTTGCCTCGATAGTGGAGCGTGTTTGGTTCGGTCTGGTGAACTCCACCCCGATTATGTAGCCCGTCCGGCTTGTTCTCCTCTTTTGTGTAGCTACTGTAATAGACGTGTCGGATGCTTGCGTTCTCTGGCTATAGCTTCTTCGGTAGACCCGTTCTTGTGTGAGTGTGTGGCTCTTTCTGTAAGCTGGGTGTAGCATCATGTATCTTTTTCGCCGTTTAGGGCGTTATTAATTTAACGCGGGGCCATTGGCCAATTTTCTAAAAAAAACACCCTGACGACAATCGCCCATCCTGGTGAGTGGTGACTGGTGACCACCGCTGCAACCTGCAGGTGTGCAATGGTCGCCGCCGACGAGGACCTGAAGCGCGTCTGCTTCCAACTCGAGGAAGAACCGTCGAGGAAGTGTGGCCAGCTTTTTCTTGTTTGATCGATTGCATCGTTGATTTGAAGTTTGTGTCTAGCCTCGGGGTCGATAGTGTTGTTTGATTTTTCCTACGTTGATAGACTGGGATAATTGCAGCCATCAAATCGTAGTGCAGAAGCTTTTCGAGGCGAGAATTTATAATGTTGGCCAAATTTAAAGCCAAATTTATAGTTGTTACTACTCATAGTAGATTTTGAGATATATTTATTTCTTCATATGCAATTTGGGTAGGTGGAGATGGGATGTTCGGAACTGGCCAGTGCCGTTCATGCGTCAGAAAGGAATAATTCAGAGCTGGCAAATGATATTCAGCTATAGAAGTCACTGCCATCTATAGTTTGAGAAGAAATATAGAATTGCTGTGCGTATCATTAGTAGAAAAAAGGTCTTTGGTTCGGGCCATGTCGGGACTAATGGGCCGAACCGGACAGCCAGAATCCCCAAAAATCACTGGTCCCGGCCCGTAAGAGACCTTTAGTCCCGGTTTTAGATACAAACTGGGACTAAAGGGTCTGGTGACTGCTGCGCGGCCCTGGCACACCCATTAGTCCCGGTTTGTATGTCAAACCGGGACCAATGGGCTGGCCCTATATATATGGCACAGCTCTCCTCTATTTTTTCATGGGGAAGGTGTGGCAAAGTTTGTGCTAGGTTTTTTTCTCTTATGCACTAGAGGTGCTCGATGAAATGTCTATGAGAGCGATGCCACTTGAGTTCACACAAGACAAACATGATATGAGGTGTTCGAGCCACTATTTTCTCGTTTAGACCGCGCGGTACTAATTTGAGCACTGTTTGATATATGGTTGTATGATGCAGATGAGCAATTCATGGATTTAAGGTGACCGACGCTCTGACGCTTAGAGAGAAGGCATGCGTTCTTTTCGTCTTGTGGCCGAGGCGAACAAGCGGCCGGATGGTTTTATGTGTTTTCCATGTGTTGAATGTCGGAATGAGAAGGCTCACACTTCCTCAAGAGTCATTCAGATACACCTGCTTCGGTACGGTTTCATGTCCGACTATAATGTTTGGACCAAGCATGGAGAAAGAGGGTTTATGATGGAAGATGGCGATGAAGAAGAGAACGAAGATGAAAACTACCGATCTAGGTTCCCTGCTTACGCTGATACCACAATGGAAGACAATGAAGAAGAAGGGGGTGAAGAACGGGATCTAGATGAGCCCGCTGATGATCTTGGTCGGGTCATTTCTGATGCAAAGCGAGACTGCGACACAGAAAATGAGAGGTTGCAGTTCAAGCAGATGTTACAGGACCACAACAAATTGTTGTACCCAACTTATGCAGATGGCCAAAAGAAGCTAGGTAGCACACTGGAATTGCTGAAGTGGAAGACAGAGACCGGCGTGACTGACTCGGTAATTGAAAACTTGCTAGTAGTAATGAAGAAGCTGCTTCCAAGAAATAACGAATTGCCCTCGAGTACGTACGAAACAAAGAAGCTCGTCTACCCTCTAGGATTGGACGTGCAGAAGATACATGCTGCCCTATTGATTGCATCCTCTACCGCGGTGAAATAGATTGTATGGGCACCTAGAGGGGGGTGTGAATAGGTGCTACTTCAAATTTTAATGCTTTTTCAATTTTAGGCTTGACACAAAAGGTAAATCTTCTTGATATACTACTATGTAGAATTTTCCTATATGCAAACCTAACTACTAGCGAATAAAGGCGATTCAGACAGAGGAACGAGGAAACCATAGTGGAGCATGCGGAGACACAGGATTTATTTTACCGCAGTTCCTTCCTTGTTAAGGAAAGTACATCTGCGTTGGAGGGGTGAGCGGTACTAAGACCACCATGCCACAATAGTCCTCACCCTGTTCTCCGATAGATCTCGCCACCAAAGGCCTGATCCATCTTTCCACTATAGGATCCCTTCGAGGCGGGAACCGACGCCTATACAGAACTATCTGGGCACAACTCCACAACCGAATTGAAGGCTCCCGTAATGACAACAAGCTGCCACAAGAACAATAGTTATCAATAACAAAACGCAAGATCTAGATATCAACGAGAATACTAGATCGGGGATTCTCCAAGTGAATGGAGAGGAGTTAAAGCGCTTGATTCGTGATGACGATGAATGATGTCTCCTCCTTCAATTCCCCCAAAGATAGAAGCCTTTGGGTGGTTGAAGTGGGAGATCTCAGGAGAGAGCTTTTGCAACAGGTCTGAATTTTTTCGAATGAATCAAGAGATCTGATAGGAGGGGTGGATGAGGCTTTTATGCCCCTGTCCAGATGAAGCGGTTGGAGCCATTTGGGGCCGGATTATCCGGCCCAAGTGAGGGCCGGATTATTTGGCCTGGGAATACTCCGCCCCAGACTCAGATTATCCGAGGAAAAAACCGCCCCCGAATAGAAGCTCGCGTCTTGGGACCTTCTCCTGGGGACCGGATTATCCGTCCCAAGAGGAGGGCCGGATTATCCAGCTGGGGGAAAAATCCGCCCCAGCAACGGATTGTCTGGGGGAAAATCTTCCCCAGACAGAGACTCGCGCGGATGCTCCCTTGGCCAATTCTCTAGGGGCCGGATTATCCGTCCCTAGAGGATGGCCGGATTATCCGGCTGGGGGAAAATTCACCCCCAGCTCCGGATTATCTGGGGGAAAATCCGCCCCCAAACAGAAGCTCACACGCAGTCTGCCCTGGCAAAGAAGGTTAGGCCGGATTATCCGGCCAAACACCAAAAACTATTTCCTGCAACACTTAGCGCACATGAGAAACTCCACGGTATTGTTATCTAACACACAAAACACAAGGAACCATGAAATGTTCTTTCAGTCTCCCCTGTTTGGTGTTAGATGACAATACTAGGATTTGCAAGATTGCTCAAATGACCAACATCATTAAACACATGAAAGAGACTCCCCCTCAATGTGTGCATACTAAAAATTTGCATTTGAATACAAATGTGCACAAATAGGTACAAGTCTATTTCATTGGAATATAAACAACATAATCATACCACCAAGAGAGAGAGGCATCCTCAAGATAGTAAGAATACCCAATGTGATAACCATTATAAACGCCTTCCTCGAGATAGATATCCAATATGGACAATATGATATAATATGATAGTAGAATCCATAGGAGTAATCCATGAGATAAATCCAGATCCACACAAACACATAGTCTTACACTACTAGGAAAACAGCTACAGGTAGACAAGCTACTCTGTGGCGCATATGCAAAACCATGCGCCACAGGTAAATATCAGTGGCGCATATGGAAAAAAACGTCACTGAAGTTTGGCAGTTCAGTGGCGCACGGAACCAATATGCACCACAGAAGTCCACATTTCTATGGCGCATATTTTGGTGCGCGCTACAGAAAGTGATGATTCAGTGGTGCATATAGATGTATGTGCCACAGAAAGTTGATGGGAACTAGAACCAAAAAAAGGGGGAAGATAATTCCGTGGCGCATATGTCCATATGCACCATAGAAAGTGATGCTTTTGTGGTGCATATAGGTGTATGCGCCACAGAATATGGAAAAACAGATCCACACCCCCCTAGATCGCCTTTTCAGTTTTGTAAAAAATAAACGAAAATGATAAAAACTTCGAAAAAATAATTCCTTTGAGATGTAGTTATATTTTAGGGTGTGGTTGTAGTGAAAATTGAAATACATGAATTTCGATGTATTTTGCAAAAATAGTTGATGGCACGGTAAAACGGCCATAACTTTTGCATATGAAGTCGGAAAAAAGTTTAAGATATCAAAATGATCGTCTCGAAATTTCCTACTCGATTTCAATGGCCTATGGCCGTTCTGGATTTTACAGAATCCCCAAATTTGAAAAGAGTAAAAAGTTATGGCCGAAAGAAGATGTTTTCCTGCAAAAAGATAAAAAGGGGGAGAAACTTCTTTGGCGCATTTCTACCATATGCGCCACAGAAGTCATCGGCGGGATTCGAAATTTGAATCCCGACGGCGCCCTTCTCCCTCTCTTTTTCCTTTTTCTCCCCCCCCCCCCACTTCTTCTCCCCTCCCCTCCACACTTCTCCCCACTTCTCCTCCCCTCCACACTTCTCCCCTTCTCCACTCTTCGGTGACCTCCACCTCCACCCCGGTGACCTCCTCCACCATGGTGACCTCCTCCTTCTCTTCCTCCACCACCTCCGGCAACCTCCTCCTCCTCTTTCTCCTCCTCCTCCGGTGACCTCCTCCCCTCCTCCTCCACCACCAACTCCGGCAACCTCCTCCTCTAACTCTGGCGACACCTTCGTCCACCTCCGACGAACTCCTCCTCCTACTCCGACCACCTCCGACGATGGCCTCCTCCTCCTCCGACCACCACCTCCGATGACCCACTCCTGCTAGCCCTCCTCCAGCCACCACCACCACCACCTCCGGCGAGATCTAGATCTGGCCCGGGTTTTTTTTGAAATTTGGAAAAGAAATCTGTGGCGCATATTGGCCATATGCGCCACATAAATTTGACATCTGGCCTGCCTTTTTTTTGCATTTTGGAAAAAAACTTCTGTGGCACATAGTGGCCATATGCGCCACAGAAATTTGAGCCATTTCTGTGGCGCATTTCAATATGCGCCACAAAAGTTAATTATCAGTGGCGACGTATCAGTGGCGCATCACATATGCGCCACGGATAGTGAAAAAAGGTGTGCCACTGATAAGGGGTGTCCTAGTAGTGTTATACAAAGCAAATCATAAGAGAAAGTTCAACGCTAAATGGGCACAAGCGAGATAAAGACCGAAATGAAAAGATTGCAAAAGCTTGTGCTCGACCCATGCAAATCCACACGAAGTCCTAATAGAACTACTTCTCCCCCTTTGGCATCGAAACACCAAAAATAGAGAAGAGCGATGCTAGTGCCCTAGACTATCACTCATAGTCATCATCGTCTTCTCCATCCTTGTCCTCGTCATCATTGTCTTCTCTGTCCTTGTCCTCATCTTCATCCTCAACCTCCTCGGTGTCTTCACCTTCCTCATCAGTAGTGGCCGGAGTCAGGAACAAGTGGCGCTCAAGATCCCCATAGTTGAGACCGGATGAAGAATTGCACTGAGCATATGGTGTGGGAGATGTAGGGGCAGGAGGAGCACCGGAAGCCCTAGACACGTGGTGGAGAATGAGCTATTGAGTATGGGACATCTCGTGGCCCTGTTTATACGCCGCATACTGCCCCTTGCGAATGTCCACCCCCATGCGCAGAATGTTCCACTGGAACTAATTCAGCTGCTTCACCTCATGAGCAATAGGAGGCACTGGAGCCCTACGAGCACTGGCACGAGCATCGAAGCTGTTAGACGCAGAAGACAGATGAGAGATCTTTCGTGCCTTATTGTAAATATTCTTGGACTTATGCACAAAATCAATGTTGAACTCTCCATAGGGTAGAAAGTGCTGAATCAAAATCATAATATACGACGCATATGGGATGGAGAGTCTGTTGAACATTGCATCAGTCAGCTCATGATAGATGAAGTCCATCATATCCAGCTTGTAATCAATAGACTCATCTTCACATGAGGCCACCTCATGAGAAAAGGCAAGTAGCTGGACCAAGTGACCACGAATGCTATCATTTTTGCCTCCACTTGGTGTGATAGAGTCACGAAAAACGCCAACCAAGCTAGCATACAAAGGAGAGAGACCAGCAAAGGATCCCACAATACCATTGTCAAGTGTGTAGGGAGAGAGAACATCCTTCTTGGGCTTGAGCTGAGTAATGATGAGATGGCCACTAGCACGGTCCCTGCTATGGAAGCGATAACCAAGTACCTCAGCAAAAGTCCGAAAATCAGTTTGCATTGGCATGCCATGAGTCGTCCACTTCATAGTGCGGTACTCATCACCACAAATGACCACGGTGGAAAAGAACTTCTTGAAAACCTCGGAGTCATAGGAACACTATAGGGCCATGAGATGGTGCAGCCCCATCCGCTCAGTCACGTCCATGGCATCCGAAAGTTGGGGCTTGTCCATAGCCTCAACGATGATCATAGGATGCATAGGGCGAATCTTCAGCTAGGCATAAACATCCTCATACATAGACTTTTGGTCAGCACACCAAAAGCGTGGGTCACCAAGCTCAGTATCCCGCTCAGTGTCCGCAAACAGATCATGATAACGAATGGAGGAGTAGGTGAGAATATCCATCTTCTTATAATTGATCTTTGGTTCCTTGCCCTTTTTCTTGGACACACCCTTCCTGGACTTGTCCCTCTTTACCTGTTCAGCCATGCAGTCAGCCTCTTTGTTCCTTCTCCTCAGCTCAACCTCTTCCACAATACCACCCTCACCATCGTCCCGGAAATAGAGGGCACGAGGATGGCGCTTGTAGGTCTTGGGAGCACTGGAATCACCTGTGAAACGAGTAAGATGGATAACATGGGGATAAGCACACCCACAAGCCCGAGAGAGAATGTAGAAACAGTAGACGGACAGTCCATAGTCCAAACATAAATAATGCACAAAATCCATAAGAATCTGAAGCAGTTTTGACTCTGTCAGGCCGGATTATCTGGCCTGGCCAGGGGCAGAAATCCGGCCCTGACAGAAATTTTCAGATCCACCTAGATTGAGTGCAAAACCATAGATCGGACCTAGGAACTGCAAGACTATGATCTCTACACGAAATAACAACCTTCTAGTCCATGTTCCTCCAACAAGTGACACATTAACTCAAAAGATAGGGAGAGAGGGAGTTACCCTCACTCATTGGAGGAAGAACGAGGAGAAGAAGGTACCCGAAGGCTTGGAGAAGAAGATCCGGGGAGGCCCAAAGAATCTGGCGGCCGGGGACGCTCCGGGGAGGGTGGGGACGGAAGGTGGCTGCTGGGGAGGTGGAGGGGGTTGGGGGAGAAGTGCTGCTCGATATGATCCCTTCCCCCGACGCCCAGTCCTTAATAGACTGCTCAATATTATCCGGCCTACACTTGGGCTGGATTATCCGGCCTAAAATCTAAATTCCTGTTAGACACAGGTCCAGGCCCGCGCGTCCCCAAGCAAAACCCTCACAAGTGTGAACAAAGGACTTGTGTGCTAGAAGAGATGGTTCAGGGATAGAGAGAGGCTTAGGTTTAGAGAATCAAACTGAGAGGGCACTACACACTCAAGATTTCAAGAATCAAATCAACTAAAGGCCAAAATTGAGTGTGATTTCCATAAGAACACGAGATGCGCAAAAACAACCAAAAAGATCCACACAAATCCAACTCTTCTCATGGAAGAGGGCGGTGGCCGAGGCCACCTTGTTGGAGTGCATGGTATGACACCGCGAAGATATATATTGGGTTCATGACCAATACTCATCAATACACATCAATAAGCTGACAATATCACCTCGAGCTACATGGTCGCGAATAAAATGATTCCAAATCTCAATATGCTTTGTCCTTGTGTGCTACACCGGATTGTATGAAATTTTGATGGCACTTTCATTATCACATAAAAGAGGCACTTTGTCACAACTGACATCGTATTCCTTTCAAGTTTGCCTCATCCATAATAATTGAGTACATGCACTAGCAGCAGCCACATATTCAGCCTCGGCGGTGGAGAGGGATATACAATTCTGCTTATTAGAAGACCAACATACCAAGGACCTTCCCAAGAATTGACAAGCTCCAGAAGTTGATTTCCTATCATCCTTATCACCAGCCCAATCTGAATCATTATAACCACATAGAGAGAAATTGGAGCCCTTGGGATACCATAGACCAAAATTAGGGGATGAACCAAATATCGGAAGATACTCTTGACCGCCACTAAGTGGCTTTCTTTAGGAGCTTCTTGACACCTTGCACACACACCTACACTCAACACAATATCAGGTCTAGATGCGCAAAGGTAAAGAAGAGAGACGATCATGGACTGGTATACCTTTTGGTCCACATCTTTACCATGAGGATTGAGTTCAAGGTGACATTTTGTTTGCATCCGTGTGGCGACGCCATTAATATCCGCATCTTGAATCTCTTGAGCATGTCTTGGATGTATTTTGCTTGATTTATAAAGGTTCCTTCTCTAAGTTGTTTGATCTCAAGTCCAAGAAAGAACCTTAACTCCCCCATCATAGACATCTCAAACCTGTCAGTCATAATCTTTGAAAATTCATCATTAAAAGTTTTATTAGTAGAGCCAAAGATAATGTCGTCTACATATAGTTGCAATATGAAGAGCTCCCCTTAACCTTCTTAGTAAAAAGACTAGGATCGATTTGCCCAACTTCGAAGCCACGGTCTAGCAAAAGCTCTTTAAGGTGCTCATACGACACACGTGGAGCTTGTTTAAGGCCATAAAGTTCCTTATAGAGTTTGTAGATATGGTTCGGAAAGTTAGGATCCTCAAATCCTGGGGGTTGCTTTACATATACCAACTCATGTAGAGGACCATTAAGAAAAGCACTCTTAACGTCCATTTACTGTAATTTAAAGTTATGAGCAGCATAAGAAAGAAGGATACGAATGAACTCAAGACGAGCCACTGGAGCATAAGTCTCGCCGAAGTCGATGCCCTCAACTTGGGAATAGCCTTGTGCCACGAGTCTTGCCTTGTTCCTTACAACAATGCCATTTTCATCTTGCTTATTCTTAAAGATCCAATTTGTGCCGATAACATTGCGACAATCCTTGGGCTTCTCTACTAATTTCCAGACCTTGTTACGCTCAAAGTTATTCAACTCTTCATGCATAGCAACAATCCAGTCCGGATCTTCAAGAGCTTCAAATACTTTCTTGGGTTCCACCATGGATATGTAAGCTTGGTGCTCACCAAAACTTGCTAGCTCCCTTCTTGTGGACACCCTTCGTCGGAGATCACCTACGACTTTTTCAAGAGTGTGACCCCTTAATTCAAGGATCCTATCTGCACGAGATTTGCGACAAAGTTCAATTAGCTTGTTGTCTCTTGGGGGAATAAATTCATCATTTGAGTCTTTGTTGGAATCATTGGCTTGGCCTTGATCTTCAGCTTGATTAGCAGGAATAGGAGATGATGACTCTTGCATTCGATGTTGATCAACAGCCGTAACAGGAGGCTGCTGCTCTTCAGGATTTTCAGGGCTGGATAATCCGGCCGAGGGTGGGGCCGGATAATTTGGCCTGGGAGTACTTGATGCACCTTCACAGTCTTGAGTGGTCCTTGCACGAACTAGAGAGGGGCCGGATAATCCGGGGTTAGCCGGAAATTCCGGCCTGGGGCTTACAGCAGGATCTTTAGCATTTTGATCACTTCTGCCAGTTGAGGAGGGTTGCCCAGATAATCTGGTGTCCACTGGATAATCTGGCCTAGAGATTTCAGGAGCAGATGTTTGATGATCTTCAGCATTTGGTGGGGTTGATGTAGAAGTTTCTCCAACAGTTGGAGCAGGTTGAGCTTGTGTACATGAGGGCTCTACTTGAGTAGAGCATTGTCCTTCCCGATCCGCCACAAGGGGTTCCTCAATGGGGCGGAAGAATCCCATGCCCATTCTTCTTATGGCATCTTGGGGTATTTCAACATCTGCATCACAAACATCAACTTGCCCCGCACGGGAGCCATCATTTTCCTCGAATACCACACTACAAGATTCTACAATAGTTCTGGAGAACTTATTGTAGAATCTATAAGTGTGGGATTCGGCACCATAACCAACAAAAATGCCTTCTAAAGCCTTGGACTCGAATTTAGATAATAGAACTCCTTTGATGAGAAAGAAATACTTACAACCAAATACCCGGAAGTAGGAGATGTTTGGCCTGTTACCGGTAAGTATTTCATAAGGAGTTGATGTCTATGCACTTCTATTCTTGTAGACAGTTGTTGGGCCTCCAAGTGTAGAGGTTTGTAGAACAGCATCAAGTTTTCCCTTAAGTGGATCACCCAAGGTTTATCGAACTCAGGGAGGAAGTGGTCAAAGGTATCCCCTCTCAAGAAACCCTGCAATCAAGATACAAGAAGTCTCTTGTGTCCCCAACACACCCAATACACTTGTCAGGTGTATAGGTGCACTAGTTCGGCGAAGAGATAGTGAAATACAAGTGGTATGGATAATTGTAAGTGGTAACAGTGATAGAAAATAACTTGATGGCGTGGAAGATACTAAAAGCAAACTGAAATAAAGATGGAAGCAAGCAAACATGTAATAGATCTAATAGCAAACGGTGTTTCAATTCTTAGAAACAAAGCCTAGGGATCATACTTTCACTAGTGAACACTCTCATATAAATATATCATCTTCATGATACTACGCTGAACTACTCTCTGGTTGGACACTCTAATCCATGGTAGGGCTATAACAGCACACCTCAAAGTAAGCCTTTCCCATCTAGATAACCCCACACTGTCACCTTGAGTACTAGATGAGTCTAACAAACACCACAATTTCATAAAGACATCCAACTCCAAATATAACTCATAATAAGTATTTGAGAACTCTAGCGTAAGTGCCACCATGGTGTGCACGCTGTCACTTTCACACACATGGGGAGAGTAGAGATCTATTAAAGCACTTGAGTAGCAAGGTAGATCTATAGATTACAAGCTCATGATCACAATAAGATCATGCATAGATGGAGAGATGAACACATAGCTACCGGTAGAACCCTTAGCCTCGAGAGAGAACTACTCCCTCCTTATCATGGGAATCAGCAATGGTGATGGAGATGGTGGTGGAGATCGATGGATATGGCTCCGGGGGCACTTCCCCATCCTGGCAGGGTGCCGAAACAGAGACTTTCTGTCCCCCGAATCTCCCCTTCGGTGGAGGCGGTGCTGCGGAACTTTTCGTGGCTTGAGGCTGGACGATCTAGGGTTTTGGCTTCGGGAGGCTTCTTATAGGCCAGAGGGCAAGGTCGGTGGGCGGCCAGGGGGACCACACCACCTGGTGGCGCGGGTAGGGCTAGCCCGCGCCTAGGGGGTGTGGCCAGGCCCTGGCCCTCCTCCGTCTCATATTCTGGATTCGTGAGTCTTCCGGTAAAATAGGAACTTTGGCTTTTGTCCCGTCCAATTCTGAGAATATTCATTTTCTGACTTCCTGGAACCAAAAACAGCAGAAAACAGGCAACTGGCACTATGGCATCTTGTTAATAGGTTAGTCCAAGAAATCATATGAAATGTACTCCAAAGTTGGAACAAAACACAGGAAATTGGATAAAACCAAGCATGGAACATCAAAAATTATAGATACATTTGCAATGTATCAACATCCCCAAGCTTAACTCCTACTCGTCTTCGAGTAGGTAAGTGATAAAAAGAAATAATAATTTTTGAGGTCACATGCACCATCATAAACTTGATCAAAGTATTTGTAAAACATTCAAGGTTGGGATCATAGTACTTCAATCATAACATGAAAGACGAAGTTCTAGAATAAGACAAAGAAACTATGATGCAACATGAAAAGGCACAAACAAAAGATTCATGAATAACAATGCATTGCAAGACGTTTGTTTGTTTCACATAAAGAAAACATAGCATAATAGTATTCAGCTTGTCCCTCAATAGAGTAGCAAATATAAATGCATAAGACACCTTCAAAGTTCATCAGAGTGACTAGAAACAATAGTTTCAAGCAAGCAATACCAAAGTATGTATCAATCAACTAGTCTTGGGACAATGCACATAGAACTAAGAATGGCCACTATGCTCTCAAAGTAGGTGCATAAAGATAGAAGGTGGAGACTCAATATAATGGTGGAAGAAAGGCCTTTTGTAAAAGGAAGTAGGGATTCAAGTCTCATAAACAGCTTCCAAAAATTATGGTACTTGTAGTTTTCAACTCTCATTGCCCCTATCATAAGCATCTTGAAGGTGATTAAGGTTAAAGTGACACAACTAAGAGGATATGCTTGACAAGTTATAAACCAAAATCTCATGCCCCTTACTTACGAAGACCGATCCTCATGCTACTCAACTTCAGTCACGAGTAAGCTCTTGTCATTGTAAGTATATGTGTATCATTAAGAACCGCCAACGTGGTACCCCTTGCACATGATACGGGAGCTTTCCCATAATCACAATGACAAGGCAAGCAGACAGTGAGCATCTCAGCGATCTTTTTATTTGCTATTTGCATAGGTTTTTATTGAGGATGCTTCATAGAGTGCTCATTATGGTGATGCTGCAAGTTTCCACCATGATTAGGCATGGCCTAGGCTAGCGGCCCAGGCGTTTCTCTAACACACATACAAACTCCATGATCTTACAAGTTCCACTTTTATTTCACACCGCTGGGATCCGTAAGCAAAAGAACCTGATATCAACGGGGTACAACGTACAAGTGCAATGTTGAAAGCGTTCCCCATGAAACATGGTTCTGCTAATTTCAACTTATAAAGCGCAAGCATATACGCAACAAAGAAGGACCCAATGGTTCAAGTTTATTAAGGGCAAGAAAAGTAAAGTGTGCCATCAAGTTCGTGAGAACTTTAATCACTAGTTTTCTCATAACAAGTTTAATTTGGAAGGTAAACAAAACCATGAATATACTTGGAATAGCATAAGCTAGTAGGTAGGTATGGTGGACTCTTTGGAATAACTTGGTTTAGGGAGTTGTATGCATCAGTGAAACTCATACTTGGTTGCGGAGGCTAGCAAAAGACTGGGAGCGACAAACTAAGAGAGCAATAATGGCCATAATCATGCAGAGCGACAAAAGATCATTGATCAAAGCATAAAGTGATACTACAAGTTGAAAACTAAAGGATCATAAAGGCTATGGTGACTTGAGATAGTCATAACATGGTGTGAGCATGTGCCAAGTCAACCCAAATAAAGCATCAAAGGAGAATACCACTATACAATGCTTTAATATGCTAAAACAACACATGATTCATCCAAGGCACATTAAGCAACCTCAATTGTTTATAACAAGTCATCCTACAACAAAGAATACTAAGCATAAAGCCAAAACAATATCAAGCATGCCATGACAAAACATAACCACAGTCAAAAACGAGCTCTTTTTTACCACATAAGCATGAACTTTCCTACTCTTTTCCAAACCAAACCAAACTAATTGCAAACCAATGTATGAAAGAGGGGGTCCAACCAACTTATTCAAAAAACTAAGCAAACCAAGCAAACGAAAACCAAAACGAAAACGAAAAAAAGACGCTCCAAGAAAAACACAATTGTGCATGAAACAATAAAAATGAAGCGTTTGGAAGAAACCTGGAATTTTTATTATGAAGAAGGGGATGCCTTGGGCATCCCCAAGCTTTGACACTTGTCCTTATTGGATATTTCTTGGGGTGACACGCGTGGCATCCCCAAGCTTGAGATTTGGTCCATTCTTTATCTCATTACTCATTCCTTCCATACACCTGAAATTTTTCTTTCATACAAAACTTCACACAATTCTCATTAGCAACATTAGTGTACTTAAGATAAATAAGTCATAAGTTTCAGTTATAACACCAAATAAAATTCCATTAGAACACTGGATACTATAGCACTTCCCTCAAAAGGCTCAATTCCCCAAAAGAACTCAAAAAGGAACCCACAAGAAGCAAACGCAGAAAATGGCAGAAATCTGGCAAAACAGACCAGCAGGTAAAGACGAATTTTTTCGAAGACCTTCTGTTGCTCAAATCAAAAAGTGTTGAACTAACGAAAGTTAGATAACAACCTGGGGCAGAAGAACAAAAAAGTACAGCTCAATCCGACATACAGATCTCTCTCAGGAATATTTATGGTGAAGCACAGAAATCTGTTTCGGGAAAGCAACTTTCCCAATCATTACTTCACTCTCATTAGAGGTTACTCTTGGCACAAAAAGAAAATAAAAAGGATAAAGATAGGTTATTACTGAAGTAATAGCTTCCAAGACTCATCTAAAACTCTTGGGTTATCTCCCAACAAGTACTTTTCTTTAACGCCTTTAAGTTAGGCTTGATAGTTTGAGAAGATGCTCACATAAGAAATATGAATTGAAGTAAAAGAGAGCATCAAGAAGCAAATTCAAAGCACATTTAAGTCTAACCCACTTCCTATGTATAGGAATCTTTTAAAGAAATAAGTCATGAAAGCACAAAGCAACAAGCATAGGAAAGCAAAACAAGTGCAACTTCAAGACTTTCAACATAAAGAGGGGAAACTTAATATTATTGAGATGCATAAAACCATGTTTCCCTCTCTCATAATAACTTTCAGTAGCATCATGAATAAAATTAACAATATAACTATCACATAAAACATTCGTATCATGAGCCACATGCATAAAAGAATTAATACTCTCCTCATAAACATAGTCATTCTTATTAATCATAGTGGGAGCAAATTCAACAAAATAGCTATTATTATTATTCTCATCACCATAATCATCAAATATAGGAGGCATATTGTAGTCATAATTAATTTTCTCCTCAATAGTAGGTGGTCTAAAAATATCATATTCATTATTGTAATCATCATATATTGGAGATGTGGTATCATCATAAGCAATAGAATAATTATCTTCCCAAGTGTGTTCATTTGTAAACATATCATCATTGGAAGGATCATGGATAGCACTTATAGTACAAAAATTATCATCATTTTCAAAATTGGTACCAAAGAGATTTTCAATATCAAAAGTAGTGTGCTTTTCCCAATCATGATCACTACTATAGGTAATAGGCATAGGAACATCATCGAGTTCAGACTCATCAAAAACTATAATAGGAGCAACATGTTTAGGGGAAAATATTGTTTCCTCTCTCCTTTTACTCTTCCTCTTCTTCCTTCTCTTCTTCTATTTAGGAGGGAGAGGCTTGAAAGGAATATTCTCCATATACCCTGGTTCATTGTTAGAGACAATAGAAGAAACTTTGGAGGATTCCTTCTTTTCATTAATAAGATCAAAACACATATTAGTCCTATCATATTTTGGTAAAATCTCATTTTCTATAATATTTTGTATGTAAGTATTTGTGTGACAATTATCAACACAATAAAGATGACAACCATGCATTACACTATTCATATCAAAAGCACCCATATATACCAAAGAGGTTTTTCTTTATAACTCTTCACACCGCAAAAATAATGTAAGTTCATCATGCTGATTAGGAGTGATCATGTCATCACAATACAAACTTGTAGTACTCATTGGATTAGAAGGGCTATTATTATGGCCCGAGCATTGGAAATTGAAATGACCCACTTCAAAGCAAAGTTCACAAATAAAAGGATAGAGGGCACACACTTTTTTACCAAGATCATTTAGAGCCCTATACCACATTCTAGTTTTTTCATTCCTGTGGGTGATACAATGTTCTTCTTCAACTTGATTACTCTCACAAGGTCTATGTATCCCACAAAAATTAACATGCTTATAAGAAATAGTACTTTCAGAGGTTTGAGCATGTTTATTGCTATCATTAACAACAATTTCATTTTCCATGCAAGTGTCTTTAAAAGGCTCATGATACATGTCCCACTTTTCTTTAGGAGCATTAATATGAGAAGCAAAGGTTTTAAAACAATAAATAAGAATTTGAGGATCAAGACCATATTTAGCACTAAGCTTTTGAAAATCAGCAGTTTCAGCGAAAGACTTAATGCAATCATACTCATAGTTTATACTTGGTTCTTTACCTTTGTTGTTATCCCAATCTTCGGTATTCCTTTGAATTGTTTCAAGAAGATCCCACTTAGCTTTGACCTCCTTACTTGTGAAGGATCCCTCTAAACAAGTATCTAGATAATCCTTGTAATGTCCTGAAAGCCTTGCACAGAAATTATTAATAACAATATTACGGGGGAGCACATGAATGGGACATTTGAGCATTAGTGACTTCAATCTCCCCCATGCTTGGGCAATACTTTCTCCATCATGAGGACAAAAATTATATATATAACTCCTATCTTTATGAATTTCATGAGGAGGATAAAATTTAGAATAAAAGAGAGATTCGAGTTCCTTCCACTCAAAATGATGAGGATCGTCTAGTAGCTCATACCACTCCCTTGCTTTGCCCTTAAGTGATAAAGAGAATAACTTCTTCTTGACATGATCTGTTGTAATACCTGCACACTTGAACAACCCGCATAATTGGTGTATAAAGAGCAAATGATCACCGGGATGGATAGTTCCATCTCCAAAATAGTAGTTATCCATAACACGATCAATAATTCTTGTAGGTATCTTAAAATTATCATTAGAATTACCACATATGGGAGATAAAGTATCTTCCGAGCAAATTTTCTTATTTAAAGCTAGGGAACTAAAAAGATCATTTTCATAAAAACCAACTTCCCCAAGCTTAGACGTTTCCATAGCATTAGCAATAATGGTGTCCAAAGAATTCATACTAACAACATTGCTATTAGCATGCAAATAAAGTTCCATAGGTTTTTTAATTTTCTCTTCAAACACTTCATGTCCTAACTCAAGATAAATACTATAAAGATCTCTAAATTTGTTGTTGTTTTCCATTAAGCCTAACTAGTGAAAACAATAAACAAAAAGACAAAATTGCAGAATCTAAAGGAAATAACTTCGAGTACTCAGACCAAAAAATAGGCGTTTGTCGTGGAAGGTTCTTCTTCTTTAATCCCCCGGTGTGAATACCTTTTACCTTACCTCCCCGGCAACAGCGTCAGAAAATAGCTTGATGTCTACGCACTTCTATTATTGTAGACAATTGTTGGGCCTCCAAGTGTAGAGGTTTGTAGAATAGCAGCAAGTTTTCCCTTAAGTGGATCACCCAAGGTTTATCGAACTCAGGGAGGAAGTGGTCAAAGGTATCCCCTCTCAAGCAACCCTGCAATCAAGATACAAGAAGTCTCTTGTGTCCCCAACACACCCAATACACTTGTCAGGTGTATAGGTGCACTAGTTTGGCGAAGAGATAGTGAAATACAAGTGGTATGGATAATTATAAGTGGTAACGGTGATAGAAAATAACTTGATGGCATGGAAGAGACTAAAAGCAAACTGAAATAAAGATGGAAGCAAGCAAACATGTAATAGATCTAATAGCAAACGGTGTTTCAGTGCTTAGAAACAAAGCCTAGGGATCATACTTTCACTAGTGAACACTCTCATATAAATATATCATCTTCATGATACTACGCTGAACTACTCTCCGGTTGGACACTCTAATCCATGGTAGGGTTATAACAGCACACCTCAAAGTAAGCCTTTCCCATCTAGATAACCCCACACTATCATCTTGAGTACTAGATGAGTCCAACAAACACCACAATTTCATAAAGACATCCAACTCCAAATATAACTCATAATAAGTATTTGAGAACTCTAGCGTAAGTGCCACCATGGTGTGCACGCTGTCACTTTCACACACATGGGGAGAGCAGAGATCTATTAAAGCACTTGAGTAACAAGGTAGATCTATAGATTACAAGCTCATGATCACAATAAGATCATGCATAGATGGAGAGATGAACACATAGCTACCGGTAGAACCCTTAGCCTCGAGAGAGAACTACTCCCTCCTCATCATGGGAATCAGCAATGGTGATGGAGATGGTGGTGGAGATCGATGGATATGGTTCCGGGGACACTTCCCCGTCCCGGCAGGGTGCCGGAACAGAGACTATTTGTCCCCCGAATCTCCCCTTCGGTGGCGGCGGTGCTGCAAAACTTTTCGTGGCTTGAGGCTGGACGATCTAGGGTTTTGGCTTCGGGAGGCTTCTTATAGGCCAAAGGGCAAGGTCGGTGGGCGGCCAGGGGGCCCACACCACCTGGTGGTGTGGGTAGGGCTAGCCCGCGCCTGGGGGGTGTGGCTAGGCCCTAGCCCTCCTCCGTCTTGTATTCTGGCTCCGTGAGTCTTCCGGTAAAATAGGAACTTTGGCTTTTGTCCCATCCAATTCTGAGAATATTCATTTTCTGACTTCCTGGAACCAAAAACAGCAGAAAACAGGCAACTGGCACTATGGCATCTTGTTAATAGGTTAGTCCAAGAAATCATATGAAAAGTACTCCAAAGTTGGAACAAAACACAAGAAAGTGGATAAAACCAAGCATGGAACATCAAAATTATAGATACATTTGCAATGTATCAGGAGTCGTGTCCACGATTTTTTAGAGGTAGAGCCGGTTGGATGTGTGGCATGCGGTAGAAATTGCTTCAGCCCAAAAATTATATGTTGACTTGAACTCAGCCAAAATTGATCTTGCCATATCCATTAAGGTCCGGTTCTTGCTCTCGGCTTCACCATTTTGTAGAGGAGTGTACGCAGTGGAATATTGATGTCTTATCCCCTCTTCACTTACAAATTCATTTAAGGTGTAGTTCTTGAACTCGGAGCCGTTATCACTTCTAATTGCTGATCTTGGGACATTGTGTTGATGTTGAACCTCGTTGGCATAATCGATGACCATTTGTTGAGTCTCGCTCTTCAACTTGAAAAAATAGACCCATGTGTATCATGAGTAATCATCAACAATCACGAGGCAATACTTCTTCCTACCGAGGCTTGCATGAGATGGAGCACCAAAGAGATCCACATGAAGGAGCTCCAAAATCCTCTTTGATGAAATAATGGTCTTCCTTCGATGGGGAGAGTCATGTATTTTCCCTTCAACACAAGCCCTGCAAACACGATCTTTCGCAAAGGAAACATTTTCTTTTAGTCCAAGGATGTGGCCACCCTTGTGAAGACTTTGCAAAGTTCTCATATTGATGTGGGCTAGTCGGTGATACCATAGCCAACCCGCGTCGGCCTTTCCGAAAATACACATCGGACCGGAAGTGGTTTTCCCCGAGAAGTCCACCACATACAGGTCATTTTCGACATATCCCACGAAAGCGACCTTTAGAGACTTGCTCCACAAGAGTACCACCAAATCACCATCAATGAAAAATGCGAAGCCCATCTTACCAAGGGCACGAACAGAAAGTAAATTGTAACCAAGGATCTCAACAAGCATAACGTCCACGAAAGAGATACCGTGAGTAACCACAACTTTGCCGAGAACCGATACCTTAGATTTAGACTTGTCACCATAGGAGACGGTTATGTGATCATGGTTTGGACGCATCTCCGAGATGATCTCCTTGCTTCCGGTCATATGACTAGTGCACCCGCTATCGAGCACCCATTTGGACCCACCGGAAGCATAGTCCTGAAAGAAAGTTACTTCTTGGTTTTAGGTACCCATTTCTCAATGGGTCCTCTCATGTTAGTAACAAGGATCTTTGGAACTTAAATAGACCAATATATGTAACTATGAAATGGGCCTACATATCTAGCATAAACATCACCATAATAATCACGAAATAATTCATAGTTTGTATTATTAACCCCAGCAAAACCAACATAGTTAGCGTTGTCATTAGTTGTGGTGCTTGCCTTTGGTTGAGAAGTTTTGCTCTTCTTCTTCTTCTTCTTCTTCTTCTTCTTCTTCTTCTTTGTCTTGGGAACATAACCAAGACCTTCCTTTCCATTTTTTATGCTTTGCTTGCTAAGAATTTCCTCTAGGACTTCTTTACCTTTATATTGAGACTCCTTTACAAGTTATTCCTTTAATATTGCATTTTCTTCAATAATGCCTTCATGTCCACATGTTGGTGTGGATGTGCTAGGAATATCGTACTTGTCCAATTGAGTTTGGAGTTGATCACGATACTCATTTAGAGTAAAATGTTCACTCTCAAATGACTTGTAGGCAATGTCAAGTTTCTCAAACTTCTCTGAGAGTCTAGCATGAGCAGCCCCAAAATCAATCTTCTCTTTCTTTAGTTTCTTTACCTTAATAAGAGCATTGTCATGTTCTTTTATGAACTAGGTAATTATTTCTTCATGGGACTCTTCAATTGACTCAAGTTTCTCCTCTAAAGAGACTCGACTTTCCTCTTCTTCCTCTAGAGAATTCTTCAAATAGGCTATCTCCAAAGAATCTTCTCTTTCAATTCTTCCCTTCTCTTCAAGGAGTTCTTCGGAATGATCAAGTTGACTCATAAGAGCCTCAAAATGATGTTTGTGCTCACCTTGCAAGTTACTAAAGAAATGGTCCAAAGCAATAACCTCTTATTTTACCATACGACTTATATGATCATCCATATTAACATCCATAGTAGTCTTGGGAAATGAGGAAGTGGAAGATGATACCTCAGACCCTCTTGCCATAAGGCAAGTGACGTTATTGTTGATGACGTTTTCATGTGGAGAGTTAAAGAGAGATGTAGGACTTGATGTGGTGGCTATAGAAGCAACTTCCCAAGAGCTATCTTCATCTTATTCATCTTCACTTGTAGAAGAATTTTCCTCTTGAGACACCAAAACAATATTAGGCTGCTTCTTGTAAGGACCATTCTTCTTGATAAATGGTTTCTTTCATGGAGCCTTGGACTTTTCTTTGAGGATGAGCCTGCCTCCATTGTCTTCTCTACTTTGATACAGACATTCAGCCACAAAGTGCAACCTATCTCCACAATTGTAACATGTCCTCAGTTTTGGGCCATTCTCTCTTCTTCCACTTGACCCATTCTTGCGCTCGAGTTCAGACTTGGCCTTAGATGGGTCCTTCCAAAAGTTCCTTGCGTAGAAGGCCATGTACTCTCCATGAGCACGCTTGACCTCCTCGGGACAGCCCATGGAGACAACCTCATATCCTCTTTCATCCTCATCTTGTTCAACAACATTTGCCTTTAGAGCAACATTGACTCCTTTTTGCATTCCAATAGCTCGGGAATGGGCATCTTTGGCGTTCTTAGCTGCAACCTTGAATGACACCATTTCTTCAATGTCATCATTGGAAGTCATTTGATGGTAGTTGTGTCTACCTTGCAAACTCTTCAAGTCCATTGGCTCAAATGGCATTAGCACACTCACATATTTCCTTTTTATCCAAGCATCATCAATGTGACTGGCTCCATGCTTTCTAAAGGTTGTTGCAATGCCCTTGAGTCTTCTATACATGTCTTCATGGTCTTCACCATCCAACATGTAAAATCCTTCAGCTTCATTGCTAAGAGCATCATACCTATTTCTTCTCATGCTTTCATTTCCAATGAAAAGATCGGTGAGAGCATCCCAAGCTTCTTTGGCGGTATTGATGTGCTCAATGTGTGGCATGTCCTTGGGACCCACTCCGAGCTGAATCATGTGAAGAGTCGTTGCATTTAGTTGACTATCCACAACTTCTCTTCTAGTCAAGTTAGTGGGGTCTCCAACATGAAGTCCATCTTCAATGATCCTCCAAAACTCAATTGATGAACTGCAAACATGAGATTTCATTAAGAATTGCCATTGATTAAATGAGGATGCAGTAAGCTTGGGTGGATCACCCCTATTGTTTATATGAGGATGAGGGATAGGTGGGTCGGGAGCATATAAGTGAGAGACCTCACCATAATCCTCCTTAACACTCCCCTTCTTGGAAGTGAAACCATTGTTTTTCTCACCCACCGTCTCATGTTCTTTAGATTTGGCATGAGCCTTATCCGTAGAAAGAGGACGGGTGGCCTCAGAGGAGGATGGAGGTGGGGCTGTAGATGCGGTGAGACGAGCAATCATTTGCTGCATCTCTTCCATCTTGGTCTCAAAGGTTTCAACAAGGTTGTTTCCAACGTCTTCAGGTCATCCATTGTGACCTTATCCATCACCTCAGTCCCATTCTCCTTAGTACCCATACTTCTCTTAGGCGGTTAATCCCGAAATGGATCGTATGGGCACCTAGAGGGGGGGTGAATAGGTGCTACTTCAAATTTTAATGCTTTTTCAATTTTAGGGTTGACACAAAAGGTAAATTCTCTAGATATACTACTATGTAGAATTTCCCTATATGCAAACCTAACTACTAGCGAGTAAAGGCGATTAAGATAGAGGAACAAGGAAACCGTAGTGGAGCACGCGGAGACACATGATTTGTTTTACCACAGTTCCTTCCTTGTTAAGGGAAGTACATCTGTGTTGGAGGGGTGGGCGGTACTAAGACCACCACGCCACAATAGGCCTCACCCTGTTCTCCGATGGATCTCGCCACCAAAGGCCTGATCCACCTTTCCACTATAGGATCCCTTTGAGGCGGGAACCGGCGCCTTTACACAACTAGCTTGGCACAACTCCACAACCGAATTAGAGGCTCCCGTAATAACAACAAGCTGCCACAAGAACAATAGTTATCAATAACAAAACACAAGATCTAGATATCAACGAGAATGCTAGATCTGGGATTGTCCAAGTGAATGGAGAGGAGTTGAAGCGCTTGATTTGTGATGACGATGCATGATGTCTCCTCCTTCAATTCTCCCAAAGATCGAAGCCTTCGGGTGGTTGAAGTGCGAGATCTCGGGAGAGAGCTTTTGCAACAGGTCTGAATTTTTTCGAATGAATCAAGAGATCTGGCATGAGGGGTGGATGAGGCTTTTATACCCCTATCCAAATGAAGCCGTTGGAGCCATTTTGGGCCGGATTATCCATCCTAGGGAATACTCCGTCCTAGACTCAGATTATCCGGGGAAAACCGCCCCCGAACAGAAGCTCACGCCTTGGGACCTTCTCTTGGGGACTAGATTCTCCGTCCCAAGAGGAGGGCCAGATTATCTGGCTGGGAGAAAAATCCACCCCAGCAACGGATTATCCGGGGGAAAATCCACCCCGAGACAGAGACTCGTGCCGATCCTCCCTTGGCCAATTCTCTGGGGGGCGGATTATCTGGCCCTAGAGGATGGCCAGATTATCCAGCTGGGGAAAAATCTGCCCCAACTCTAGATTATCCGGGGGAAAATCGGCCCCTAGACAGAAGCTCATACGCAACCAGCCCTGGCCAAGAAGGTCAGGCTGGATTATCCGTCCCTTGATGGGGGCGGATAATCTGTCCCCCAAACACCAAAAACTCTTTCCTGCAATAGTTAGCGCACATGAGAAACTCCACGGTATTGTTATCTAACACGCAAAACACATGGAACCATGAAATCTTCTTTCACGCGGTGAGAAGTACGAGAATATGGATAAATGCTCGGTATGCACTGCATTGTGGTATAAGATCAGAAAAGATGACCCTGGTGATGGTGAGGGCGATCTACCCAGGAAGAGGGTTCCTACCAAGGTGATGTGGTATGCTCCTATAATACCATGGTTGAAACGTTTGTTCAGAAACAAAGAGCATGCGAAGTTGTTGCGATGGCACATGGAAGACCGTAATAAAGACGGAAAGTTGAGGCACCCTGCTGATGGTCGGAAGTGGAGAAAAATCGAGAGAGACTTACTGGACTTTGCTGGTGATGCAAGGAACTTATGGTTTGGTCTAAGTATCGATGGCATGAATCCTTTTGGGGAGCAGAACTACAAACACAGCACCTGGCCCGTGACTCTATGTATCTACAACCTTCCTCCTTGGTTGTGCATGAAGCGGGAGCTCATTATGATGCCAGTGCTCATCCAAGGCCCGAAGCAACCCGTCAACGACCTTGATGTGTACCTAAGGCCATTAATTGATGAACTTTTATAGTTGTGGGCTAAACCAGGTGTATGTGTGTGGGATGAGCACAAACAACAGGAATTTGACCTATAAGCATTGTTGTTCGTAACCATCAATGATTATCCTGCTCTTAGTAACATTTCAGGACAAACGAACAAAGGATACAATGCATGCACACACTGTTTAGATGAGACTGAAAGTATATATCTAGATAAATGTAGGAAGAATGTGTACTTGTACAATCATTGTTTTCTTCCGCCTAGTCATCCGTAAAGGAAGAAAGGCAAGCATTTCAATGGCAAGGCAGAAACCCGACAAAGCCTGTCCCCCGTACTGGTGCTGGTGTATTTGGTATGGTCAAGGATTTAGATGTAATCTTTGGAAAGGGTCTTGGAGGACAAACTATTCTGAAAGACGCTGACAGACACGCACCCATGTGGAAGAAGAAATCTATATTTTGGGAGCTACCCTATTGGAAAGTGCATGAGGTCTGCTCTGCAATCGACGTGAAGCACCAGACGAAGAATCTTTGCGTGAATATTCTCGGCTTCCTGCGCTTGTATGGGAAGTCAAAAGATACCCAGGCAGCACAGCAGGACCGACAACATCATAAAGGACGAGGCGGCAACATCCAAGGAAGTTTCAAGGGCTTGCCAGCTACGCTCTTGCCAAAGAAGAGAAGGAAATCTTTTTTGAAGTCTGATGGCCCAAAATATATCGAGCTCGTTGGGGAACCCCAAGAGGAAGGTATGATGAGCACAGCAGCAAGTTATCCCTCAGTACGAAACCAAGGTTATCAATCCAGTAGGTGCAAGGAAACAACCCAAAGGTGTAGCTAGCTGAACGATGGCAGGGCGCACTACCGGTGCCAGCAGCAACGTGGAGACCTACACAACACAACCACAGAACTCTGTCCCCAACTTGCGATGAGGTTGTCAATCTCACCGATTTTACTGAAAACAAAGGATTAGACATATCGAATGGAAGGAAGTAATAGTTTGCAGAAAGTAAACACAAAGTAGTAAATAGTTTATAGATTGTATGTAAAATAAAAGACCGGGATCCATAGTTCACTAGAGGTGGCTCTCCTTAAGATAGATAACATGTTGGGTGAACAAATTACAGCGAGGCAATTGACAAACATCGAGAAAGCAATACATGCATATACTAATCATCTTGACTCCTTTGAGATTCGATTGGGCATTACAACATTATACATAGACCGCCATCCAACTGCATCTATGACTAATAATCCACCTTCAGGTTATCATCCGAACCCCCTCCAGTATTAAGTTGCAAGCAATAGATTATTGCTTTACGAATTGCGTGTAATGTAAACAATACGATTGTTCTATGAACAAAGGATTGTTGTTTTCTCCCTAGTAGCAAAAACACATCTAGTACCTTAGAGATTTTTGTCACTTCCCTTGATTACCAGAGGCATGACCCCACTATCGAGCATAAATACTAACTCTTGGAGTTTCTAGCATCTACTTGGCCAAGATAGCTACTAACAACGGAAAGCATGCAAGATCACAAATAACAAAGACATGATAGAATCAATAATCAATCTAAAATAGCACCTCAATATCCATCGGATCCCCGCAAACACAACATGCAAAATTACAAATAGATGATCTTGATCATGAACGGAGCTCACAATATCTAAACATGAAAGCACATAGGAGGAGAACCAGCCATCTAGCTACTACATGGATCCGTATTCCAAGGATGAACTACTCATGCATCACACCGGAGGCTTGTATGGTGGTGAAAAAGGCCTCCAGGGTGAATTCCCATCTCCGGCAGGGTGCCGGGAAGAGCTTCAGATCCCTCGCGATCTAGGGATGGAGATGACGGCGGCTACAGACTCTTTCGTGGATTTTTGATCGGGTCCTTAGGGTTTTCGTCCCGAGGGCATCTTATAGGCGGAAGGAGAGGCCGAGGGGGTGCTAGGTTCGGCCACAACACCCCCTGGCGCGGCCAGCCTGGCTTGCGCGGACAGGTGGTGTGGTGGCCCCCTGGCTCCTCTCCGTCTCGTATTCTGGCATCTGATGACTTCCAGAAAAAATAGGCACTTTGGCTTTTGTCCCGTCCAATTCCGAGAATATTCATTTTTTGACTTTCCTGGAACCAAAAACAACAGAAAACAGGCAGCTGGCACTGTGGCTCTTGTTAATAGGTTAGTCCAAGAAATCATATGAAACGTACTCCAAAGTGTGGACAAAACACAAGAAAGTGGATAAAACCAAGCATGGAACATCAAAAATTATAGATACATTTGCAATGTATCAACATCCCCAAGCTTAACTCCTGCTCGTCCTCGAGTAGGTAAGTGATAAAAAGAAACAATAATTTTTGAGGTGACATGCGCCATCAAAGACTTGATCAAAGTATTTGTAAAACATTCAAAGCTGGGATGATAGTACTTCAATCATAACATGAAAGACAAAGTTCTAGCAATAAGACAAAGAAACTATGATGCAACATGAAAAGGTACAAACAAAAGATGGGGAATGCAAGACGTTTGTTTGTTTCACATAAAGAAAACATAGCATAATAGTATTCAGCTTGTCCCTCATAGAGTAGCAAATATAAATGCATAGGACACCTTCAAAGTTCATAAGAGTGACTAGATACAAATAGTTTAAAACAAGAAATATCAAGTTATGCATCAATCAACTAGTCTTGGGACAATGCACATAGAACTAAGAATGGCCACTATGCTCTCAAAGTACGTGCATAAAGGTACAAGGTGGGGAATCAACATAATGGTGGAAGAAGGGCCTTCATAGAAGGAAACAGGGATTCAAGTCTCATAAAGAGCTTCCAAAAATGATGGTACTTATAGCTTTCAACTCTCATTGCCCCTATCATAAGCATCTTGAAGGTGATTAAGGTTAAAGTGACACAACTAAGAGGATATGCTTGACAAGTTATAAACCGAAATCTCATGCCCCTTACTTACAAAGACCGATCCTCATGCTACTCAACTTCAATCACGAGTAAGCTCTTGTCATTGTAAGTATATGTGTATCATTAAGAACCGCCAATGGGGTACCCCTTGCACATGATATGGGAGCTTTCCCATAATCAAAATGACAAGGCAAGCAGACAATGAGCATCTCAGCGATCTTTTTATTTGCTATTTGCATAGGTTTTTATTGAGGATGCTTCATAGAGTGCTCACTATGGTGATGCTGCAAGTTTCCACCATGATTAGGCAGGCCTTAGGCTAGCGGCCCAGGCGTTTCTCTAACACATATACAAACTCCATGATCTTACAAGTTCCACATTTATTTCACACCGCCGGGTAAGCAAAAGAACATAATATCAACGGGGTACAAAGTACAAGTGTAATGTTGAAAGCGTTCCCCATGAAACATGGTTCTGCTAATTTCAACTTATAAAGCGCAAGCATATACGCAACAAAGAAGGACCCAATGGTTCAAGTTTAATAGAGGCAATAAAGTAAAGTGTGCCATCAAGTTCGTGAGAGCTTTAATCACTAGTTTTCTCATAACAAGTGGAAGGTAAACAAAAGCATGAATATACTTGGAATAGCATAAGATAGTAGGTAGGTATGGTGGACTCTTTGGAAAAACTTGGTTTAGGGAGTTGGATGCATGAGTGGAACTCATACTTGGTGGTGGAGGCTAGCAAAAGACTGGGAGCGACAAACTAAGAGAGCAATAATGGCCATAATCATGCAGAGCGACAAAACATCATTGATCAAAGCATAAAGTGATACTACAAGTTGAAAACTAAAGGATCACAAAGGCTATGGTGATTTGAGATAGTCATAACATGGTGTGAGCATGCGCCAAGTCAACCCAAATAAAGCATCAAAGGAGAATACCACTATACTATGCTTTAATATGCTAAAACAACGCATGATTCATCCAAGGCACATTAAGCAATCTCAATTGTTTATAACAAGTCATGGTATAGCAAAGAATACTAAGCTTAAATCCAAAACAATATCAAGCATGGCATGACAAAGCATAGGCCACAGTCAAAAACAAGCTCTTTTTACCACATAAGTATGAACTTTCCTACTCTTCTCCAATCCAAACCAAACTATTTGCAAACCAATGGATGAAAGAGGGGGTCCAACCAATTTATTCAGGAAACTAAGCAAACCAAGCAAACTACAAACCAAAACAAAAACGAAAAACAAGATGCTCCAAGAACAACACAACTGTGCATGAAACAATAAAAATGAAGTGTTTGGAAGAAACCTGGGATTTTTATTGATGAAGAAGGGGATGCCTTGGGCATCCCAAAGCTTTGAAGCTTGTAATTCTTGGATATTTCTTGGGGTGACATGCGTGGAATCCCCAAGCTTGAGCTTTAGTCCATCCTTCATCTCATTACTCATTCCTTCCATACACATGAAATTTTTCCTTCATACAAAACTTCACACAATCTTTATTAGCAACATTAGTGCACTCAAGATAATAGGTCTTAAGGTTCAGTTCTAACACCAAATAAACTTCCATTAGAACACTAGATACTGTAGTACTTCCCTCAAAAAGCTCATTTCCCCAAAAGAACTCAAAAAGGAACCAACAAGAAGCAAATGCAGAAAATGCCAGAAATCTGTCAAAACAGACCAGCAGGTAAAGACGGATTTTTTCGAAGACCGTATGTTGCTCAAATCAAAAAGTGTTGAACTAACGAAAGTTAGATAACCACCTGGGGCAGAAGCAAAAAAATGCACGCCTAAAAAAGACGTTCAGAGATTTTACACGAATGTTTACGGTGAAGCACAGAAATCTGTTTCAGGACAGCAACTTTCCCAATCATTACTTCTCTCATTAGAGGTTACTCTTGGCACAAAAAGAAAATAAAAAGGATAAGGAGCGGTTATTACTGAAGTAATAACTTCCAAAACTCATCTAAAACTTTTGGGTTATCTCCCAATAAGTACTTTTCTTTAACGCCTTTAAGTTAGGCATAAGAAGCAAAAAAGAATCAAGTGTTCTCAAATGAAGAAGCATTAAGACCAAATTTCTTGCCCTTACCTCTCTTACTTTTATGCTTAACCTTGGGGAAAATATGATTATTTGGCGGAGAATAAAGGTGCATGGTTCCCTTTCCCACATCTATTATTGCTCCAAGGAGTTCTAATAGGGACCTTCCAAGTGTAATTTGTGCTTTTCCTGCATATTCAATAACAAGATAATTAGTAGAAATCATTTTCCCAAGGATCTTTGTAAACACTCCTTCAGCTATTCCAATAGGTAATATGGTAGCACTATTAGAAAGAGATATTTCTTTTCCTCCTTCATTAAGCCCCCAAAGATTCAAAGATTCATAAATATCTTTGGGCATAAGACAAAATTCAGACATGATATCACAACAGGCTTGAAAAGTTTCAGTGTTTATCTCAAACTTTACTATAGTACTTTGATGGTTCAGAATTTATTGGAACATAATTATGATGCTCCCTAAGCATATTATAGCAATCTTTTAAGCTAGTAGTGCTAGTCTCAAGAGTGTTCAATCTAGCAAATATTCTTGCGAAAGAAATATCAGATTGGCTAGTCAAGTTGTAAGTAAGGATCAATTTCTTTATAGTATTAATAGCATCATCCTCATTACAATGGAGGAAATCTCCTCCCACAACAGCATCTAAAGCATATCTATAGCAAAGAGCAATTCCAAGGTAAAAACTGCTAAGGAACAAGCTTTGAGTCATTTTAGGCTTAGTTTTTTCATGTAGATTAGAGATTCTAGACCAAGCTTCCTTGAGCTTTCCTCAATTCCTTGTTTAAAAGTGAAAATCATTTCCTTGGGTGACATAGTGACTACTTAAGAAAGGAACTAATTTTTTTGTGTTTTTCAAATAAGAAAGCAAACTAGTAAAACTAATTTTTTTTGTGTTTTTGATAAAGAAACAAGCAAACTAAGCAAAACAAAAATAACAAAGTAAAGAGATTGGTTATGAGGGACTCCCCTTGTGAAGATGTCCTTGACTCCCCCGCAACGGTGCTAGAAAATATGCTTGATGGCCCAAAATATATCGAGCTCGTTGGGGAACCCCAAGAGGAAGGTATGATGAGCACATCAGCAAGTTTTCCCTCAGTACGAAACCAAGGTTATCAATCCAGTAGGAGCAAGGAAACACCCCAAAGGTGTAGCTAGCTAAACGATGGCATGGCGCACTACCGGTGCCAGCAACAACATGGAGACCTACACAACACAACCACAGAACTCTGTCCCCAACTTGCGATGAGGTTGTCAATTTCACCGGTTTTGCTGAAAACAAAGGATTAAACGTATCGAATGGAAGGAAGTAATAGTTTGTAGAAAGTAAACACAAAGTAGTAAACAGTTTATAGATTGTATGTAAAAGAAAAGACCAGGATCCATAGTTCACTAGAGGTGCCTCTCCTTAAGAAAGCAATACATGCTGGGTGAACAAATTACAGTGGGGCAATTGACAAACATCGAGAAAGCAATACATGCATATACTAATCATCTTGACTCCTTTGAGATTCGATTGGGCATTACAACATTATACATAGACCGCCATCCAACTGCATCTATGACTAATAATCCACCTTCAGGTTATCATCCGAACCCCCTCCAGTATTAAGTTGCAAGCAACAGATTATTACTTTACGAATTGTGTGTAATGTAAACAATACGATTGTTCTATGAACAAAGGATTGTTGTTTTCTCCCTAGTAGCAAAAGCACATCTAGTACCTTAGAGATTTCTGTCACTTCCCCAGATTACCAGAGGCATGAACCCACTATCGAGCATAAATACTAACTCTTGGAGTTGCTAGCATCTACTTGGCCAAGATAGCTACTAACAACGGAAAGCATGCAAGATCACAAATAACAAAGACATGATAGAATCAATAATCAATCTGAAATAGCATCTCAATATCCATCGAATCCCCGCAAACACAACATCCAGAATTACAAATAGATGATCTTGATCATGCACGGAGCTCACAATATCTAAACATGAAAGCACAAAGGAGGAGAACCAGCCATCTAGCTACTACATGGATCCGTAGTCCAAGGATGAACTACTCACGCATCACACCGGAGGCTTGCATGGTGATGAAGAAGGCCTCCAGGGTGAATTCCCCTCTTCGACAGGGTGCCGGGAAGAGCTTTAGATCCCTCCCTATCTAGGGATTTAGATGATGACGGCTATAGACTCTTTCGTGGATTTTTGATCGGGTCCTTAGGGTTTTCGTCCCGAGGGCATCTTATAGGCGAAAGGAGAGGCCGAGGGGGTGTTGGGGTTGGGCACACCACCCCCTGGCGCGACCAGGCCTGGCCCGCGTGGACAGGTTGTTTGGTGGCCTCCTGGCTCCTCTCCGTCTTGTATTCTGGCATCTGATGACTTCCGGAAAAATAGGCACTTTGGCTTTTGTCCCGTCCAATTCCGAGAATATTCATTTTTTGACTTTCCTGGAACCAAAAACAGCAGAAAATAGGCAGCTAGCACTGTGGCTCTTGTTAATAGGTTAGTCGAAGAAATCATAAGTGTGGACAAAACACAAGAAAGTGGATAAACCAAGCATGGAACATCAAAAATTATAGATACATTTGCAATGTATCAAAGTCCTTTTCAGCATCAAGGTCCCGTCTGGCTTCTCGTCGAATATAAAGGGAATGCTAAATATGAAAGAGAAAAAATTCAAAACCTAAAGTCTCATGACTGCCACATGCTTATGACGCAATTGCTTCCGATTGCATTGAGGGGAATTCTACCAGAAAATGTTCTACTAGCCATTGTGAAGGTATGTGCATTCCTCAATGCAATTTCTCAGAATGTAATCGATCAAGAAAGTCTACCAGGGTTACAAATTGATGTGGTCCAATGTCTAGTCAGCTTCGAGTTGTTGTTCCGCCATCCTTCTTCAATATTATGACACACCTCCTAGTTCACCTAGTCGATGAGATTAGAATTCTCGGTCTTGTGTTTCTACACAATATGTTCCCCTTCGAGAGGTTCATCGGAGTCTTAAAGACATATTTTTATAATCATGCTAGGCCAGAAGGAAGCATCTGCAAGGGCTATGGAACAGAGTAGGTCATTGAGTTTTGTGTTGACTTTCTTCCTGACCATAAGCCGATTGGTGTTCCTAAATCTCGGTATGAGGGGAGGCTGACTGGAAAAGGCACACTAGGAAGAAAATAAATGGTATGTAGGGACGGGCATTGTTTCACTCAAGCACACTACACAGTTCTACACAATTCCACCATGGTGGCTCTGTATATCGAGAAACACAAGAATATTCTACGCTCCGAAAACCCGAGGAAGCCTGACTCCTTGATTAAAGGGGAACACGAGAAGAATTTTGGCAGTTGGTTGTAGACACATCTCATGAATAACACCACTATTGGATATCAGTTGTACTTGTTGACCAGGTTACTATCTTCGACTATATGTACTTTCCAAGGGTACGAGATAAATGGGAATACATTTTACACGATCGCCCAAGATAAAAAAGAGCACTAACCAAAACAGTGGTGTCTGCTTTGATGCAACATATGACAATGGGCAGAAGGACACATATTATGGGTACATAGACGAGATATGGGAACTTGACTATGGACCTACTTTTAAGGTCCCTCTGTTTCGGTGCAAATGGGTCAAGCTGACAGGAGGCGGGGTACATGTATACCAAAAGTACGGCATCACAACAGTGGATCTCAACAATCTTGCATACATGGATGAACCATTCATCCTAGCCAACGATGTGGCTCAGGTTTTCTGTGTGAAGGACATGTCTACCAAACCGAGATAAAGGAAAGATAAGCAAAAGAATACAAAATACGATGATCCAAAGTGCCACATAGTTCTTTCAGGTAAAAGAAACATCGTGGGAGTGGATGACAAGGCAGACATGTCAGAAGATTTCAATAAGTTTCATGAAATTCCGCCCTTGAAAGTTAAAACTGACCCAAGCATCCCTTTAAATGATGAAAATTGTACATGGCTACGGTGCAGAAGAAAACCACAACATTAGATGTTGGTGATGTTGAATAATGTATTAAACCTTTTATTTGAGACATAAATCTATGTAATGTATTAAACCTTTTATTTGAGACATAAAGGCCCCCCTTTCATGAAATACATCTTGCTCAATCAAACTGGACATCGACGACCGGGTTCTGAGCTACGGGAGGTGGTCACGCAAAGAGAAGGAACCATCACAGGAGCATAGCTCTGGTGAGGTCCCTGAAGAAGCTTCCAAGTATTGGAAAACCTGACCTCCAACACATACATATAGCGGCGGACGTGCTCGGCCTCCTCCCTGACACGCCTCCGTACCACCTCCTCGGGGGCCGGCTCCCTCTACACTTCTCCTGGACCATGCGACCGCCACCAAAGAATCTGTAGGTCCACGACGGGACCTGGATTCCTCACCAAGCTATGCGTACCGGAAGGTAGCACCTCCCAGTGCCAGCCCGACGGAGCCCAGTCTCGGACATGCCCGATGGAGCCCAGTACTCCGTCGTTGCCACCAAGTCATGGACAAACACGTGGGGGCATCCTAAAGTAGGCACGAAGAATGTGTGGATATGTGGCGGGGAATGCGTGGATTGTTACCTTTGATCCAGATTATAGATGTAGTATCGCTCTTTTCCCTAGTAGACCTAGGTTTATCAAATCCTCGGGAAGTAGAAGCATAGTGAAGTTACTTTAACAGACCTTCGGGAGTTTAGAATTCCTTTTGTGCTTTTAATGAACCAAGAGTTTGTGTCTTTTTGTTGTTGTCGATGATCGAGAGAGAGGGCCTAGGGCATTCGGTTTCACCTGTAGCTATGCAAAACATCTGATGGGAATAAAAGATAAAAATAAAGTATGCATGTCATTGTTAGAGCAAGATAGATTATATGTGGGTAGTGCATCCATAGTTGCTATTGCCTCCGCAACCACTTATAGCAATAACCTACTAGTCTCATCCATAGAAGAGAACTAACGATATGCATAGTGACATCGCCGTTAAACCCAAGTAAACCCCTCACATACAACCGTACTACCCCTTCTATCACTAGGGTTCCCAAACTGCAGATTAGTCATTAATCGTACTCCCTATACCTGGCTCAATCCTTGGGTTCTTGGGTACCTGACAAGTCCTTATATTGAGGCAAGATAGGATACAATAATCATCATGTCATACAAACTAATACAAGATCCAATCTATGATAAATAACATGCACAAAAGCTACATGGCTAGGCCGAAGCCCTTAGCCCAAGGAGAATTAGTCACACATAGAGATGATATCAAAGATCATAAACATTGTAGTGAAAATCAAAAGATTGATAGCAATAGTCTTAGAATGTGGCCAATCAAAGATGAGATCTACTATTACAAGTGGTAGAATATGGCTATGGTGGTGGAGAAGGTTTTGGAGATTAGATCTAAGTCTATTCCTCCGGTGGCTCTTCTGTGTTGTGGATGCAGATCTGGAGGTGGCTGATGGTCAGGGGGAATGCCTGTTTTGTGTCGCCCAAGGCTTCTTTGTATAGGGGTCCCTTCACGAAAGTGGTTCTGTTTGACCTAACGGTGGTGGTGCCACCAACTATATGACTGGAACTATACAACCGGAATTTTGTTCTGGACGTATAGTTGGTCGTTAAAGCGTATGTCTCCGCTTCACGGCTCTTGTTTCAAATGGTTGTTGGATCTTTGACTTTAATGCAGTGATTCCCATCTTTAAACGATATTATCTGTGCAAGGAAAAATAGAAAGAAAGGATTGCATACCCCTCTGATTTCTAGGCAATAGTGGCAGGATTTAGAGAGATATTTCATTAGAAGTATGACTAATATCCAGTTTAAATGTGGACATGGATGGCTATATTTCAGAGCCATCAACCTCCCCAAGGTTAAACTTGATCGTCCTCGAGGAAGAAAACCAAAATCAAAAAGGAACTCAGCATTTAAACTGAAATAACGAGATGATGATCTTAGTCATGATTGGTAGTCTCATGTTTCCTCCACTTCATAAATCTGAAAAACTTCAGCATAGATAGAGTAATGGCAAGAATATCATATGAGTTTTCATGCATCCTTATAGTGCAGAAAAATTATTGTAAACATGGATGATTCAAATGAGTAAACTTTATTCCATATCATGTAATCAACTCATAGGCGCGCCTTTGAATAATAAAGTATAGTCATATAAATTGAGAGTGTGAGAGTTTTCATGAAAAGCATATACACTAGAGTATTTCAATTCTCCTACATCAATAAATCAAGACTTTTCAAGCACTACTTTTCTATTAATTGTCCTTCAAGAATTTAAGTTCTTAAGTAATTGAGAGCATGCCAAAAAAATATTAGTTTATTGGGCTATGATGGACGCTCGTGGCATCACTAAGGTTTTTGTTCCCTTTGCACAATGATTACTCATAACATCCAAAGGAGTGATTCCATCATGAACATAGCTACCCAGGAGTGCAAAGAATCTTACCCACTATAGCATTACTACTACATGTGTTTAATCAACTCATAGTTGAAATCTAGGAGTTTCCTCAATGAAGATCGTTCCTAGGCTAGCGGAGTTGTTGGAATCCCATGAAGTTTGACATGCATAAAGCTATATCATTCTTATGATTAACAAGTCAAACATTGGCATGCTCAAAAAACCGCTAAACATTAATTCAATCGAACAAATTCTTTTAAAGAGAGCTTTCAAGTCAATCAACATTTCCATTGGTGTTGAGTATCTCTAGGAATAAGCCTTCAAGACAAAACACTACAACACCCAAGCCTTCAATTGTGAGACTTTTTATTATTGCAATTGTTTAGAAATTTTTTAGGCAAGACTTGGTTAACTACAAGAGCTGGAACAAAACGTACCCAACTAAATACCCATGCAAACAAAATCTTACTACAATACGAAGACTTGCTCCACCAATATAATATCTCAACATTTACTACTAACTAGCATGAGTTTCTCAAACTTCAAAAGTGGGGAGTCATAAGGCATACCTCTCATGTTTGGTTCCACTCTCTCTTCCTTTTTTATTTGTTTCTTGGAAACTCGAAGTTGATCACTCTCCTACAAATACATGAGAACCTCGAGGCGGAAAGAAAAAGAAAGAGGGAAATGGAGAAATATTTTTTTTGTTTTTTTAAGAGAAGGAATTTAAAGAATAGAAAATTGGCGGCAAAGCTCGGCTAGAAAATCTCGAAAGCAAATAGACATAACTAAAGATAAAGTGTTGGGGAAACCAACACGAGTGCTTATAAACTCAAATTAAAAACATAACCTCGAAATAAATAAAAGCAAACGAACGCCAAATAAAGATACATAAGGAAACTTCCCCAAATTGCGGTGGCGGTGGCGGGAAAAAGTCGTGACTCCAATTCGCAAATTGAGTTGAGAGGTTAGTAGTTGTTCCTCGGAGGTTCAAAGAGAGGCTATGCATCCTCTCCACAGTCCCTCCAAGTCCTTGGAAGTCTTGGTACATGGTGAACTGGGTTTGTGGCTGCTCCTCTTGATAAGGAACTTCTTGCTCCTCTTCTTGGTCCTCATCCTCATCCGGAATCTCCTCCTTGGGTTGGTGTTTCTCAACCTGCAAGTCATATAGCAAACGTCCTTCCTCGATGGAGAAAAGACCATTAGGCATAGGAGCGGGGTAAAGATGCCCAGCTCCAGTAATATGCAAGTAATAAACACCACCTCTCCTAGTGAGCATTCCACAAGCCTTTAAAGTAGAGAAGACAACACGGCGCTCACCTAGCACATGTTGCAACTCACCTAGGTCGATGCCTAGAGAAATGGCAAGCATGGTGATGATGCCTCCACCTGTGATAGGTCCATGGATTTGAGCGGATTGGTGCTCCAGGTAGCGCACAAGGATTGCGCCCAAGTTGAGTGACAAGTCGCAGTTGATGTAAGCAGCTTTTGCAAGGACTAAGATGTCCTCCTTATTGAGTCTTGTGAACTCATTTCTTGCCTGAAAGGTGTTATAAATAACATAGAACAAATAGCGATTTACAGGATGTTGAATATTCTTATCCTTGCTTATTCTAGTAGTGAGGCTTATTCCATTATAATATTTTACATGGGAAGAGTCTAAACACGTATAGGATGCGCGTAAGGCATTAATATCATTGTCTGGAAGATTAAAACATGTGCACCATTCATCTACTGTTAAAGTGTAGTTGTTGTTCATAAGTCGGAAAGAAATCGTGTCCTCTCCATGCAATATTTTAATGGTGCTTTGCAAAGAACTTATAAATTCAATGGTTAAGCGGCGATAAGTAGGTACATCATTGTACACAAAATCTTGCAGGCCAGCTCTATTGCAAAGTAAATTGAAGTCATTAGAAATACCGAGTCGGTTCAATATGATGGGGCAAGCCCATTTGGTTGCTTCACTTCGCGGTTCTTGATCCTATTGAAGCAATCACATTGGTAACTATTATATTTTTTAAACATTTGAATTATACAGTTTTTGCATACTTATGAATTTGAGAAAATTTTCAACATGAAAAGTTCTTGCATTTGAAAAAGAAATCCAAATATATTTTTCTGTTTTATATAATAATTATTCTAAATAGTCAAACTATTAACCATTTTGCCATTTTCAATTTAAAAATGCAGTAACTATTATATTTTGCATATTTTTGAATCTCACTAAACTTTCAACATAAAAAATGCTTGAATTTGAATAAGTAATCCAAATCTATTTTCTGTTTTATAATATAATTATTCTAACTAGTCAAAGTATTAACTATTTTTCCATTTTCAATTTAAAAATGCATTAACTATTATATTTTGCATATTTTTTAATCTCACTAAACTTTCAACATAAAAATTCTTGAATTTGAATAAGTAATCCAAATCTATTTTATATTTTATAAAATAATTATTCTAACTAGTCAAACTATTAACTATTTTTAATGTCACTAAACTTCCCACCGCTTCCCGCCATGTTTTCCCACCCTTTCCCTCTAACCCAGGGCTTTTAGTCCCGGTTGGAACCACTAACCGGGACTAAAGATATTTCCCGCCATTTCCCTCCGCTTCCCGTCATATTTACCCGCCTTTTCCCTCTATATCTAGGTCGGCCACCATGGCCATACACACATCCACATCTTCCCCTCTCACAATAATGGACATCGCGTACTAGGCCATTCTGACCCTCGAGGAGACCGAGGCGCTGTGGGCCTCCAGCTACCCATGCCCGCTAGGCTACCGGCTGCCCGCGGACTAGATGCTGAGCGCTGGAGGAGTTCCTGTCCTACCTGTGTCTCAAGGTTCCGCCCGCCAGGCGGCCATCACGAACCACTTCTACCTCGAGCTCATGCCGGAGCAGCAGATGGATCTCCATTGGGATCCCGACAACTACGACACCTAGAATGCCTTCTTCGCTAACCGGCAAGAAAGGGAGCTCGCCAGGTACGAGGATGATGGCCCATCCCCGGTGAACCACAACGAAGCTGGTCGCCGCCAGTGGTGGGCAAACCGGACTACCGTCGGTGTGATGCGCTACATCGCCCAGGGAGATCATCCTCGCATGCGGTGCCCGCACTTTGACCCTCCATAGAGCCACCACAGGCGGTGGTGAAGGCTGCAGGCGTAGTGGTGTCGTCATCCAGGACCCCCATCCCTCGCACGTTGTGAATCTGAGGCTGGAGGGGCTGGTGCCCCCAGAATATGGCATGGCTGGGCTTAGGATCCAGCCGCGTGCGCCTAGCGACGATGATGATGACGATGACGAATACGAAGACGACCCTGAAGTTGTATACTATAGGTCTAGATATGAGTATGACTAATGGGGGGTCTTTAGTCCCGATTCCGTAGTCCCCGTTTTTTAGTAACAATAAATGTCTTGAGTGTTAGTCCCGGTTTGTGGCTAGACCAGACTAAAGGGAGGGGGTCTTCAGTCCCGATTCCGTAGTCCCAGTTAGAAACCGGGACTAATGGATCGTTTCCTACTAGTATTGGTCTCTCTACAACTTTCCCGAACTATGAAGATGTTGTTCTATTCTTGTGCCGGGGATCTAAATAATTTCACATATTAGGGAGTACATCTATGGCCAACTTGTTGGAGAGGCCAGAGGACTGGGCTCCGCCGGCATCTCCCTCAAGTTGGTTGTAGTGTTGTCCCTATTCTTGCACACCATAAATATGCGAGGGAGCTAACTAATTTCACATATTAGGGAGTGCCTCAATGGCCAGTTTCTTCGAGATGCCAGAGGACTGGATCCTTAGGCATCTCCCTCAAACTTGTCGTAGTGGTTTCTCTGCTCCCTCAAGCTGGTCGTAGTGGATCCTTAGTGTTTGCAGTTGATAACTTCACACGGATGCCATCCTATTTATAGTGTCTCCACCCATCTTTAGTCCCGGTTGGTGTCTCTAATCGGGACTAAATATGGAACTTTAGTTCCGGTTGGAAACACCAACCGGGGCTAAACATATTTCCCGCCATGTTTTCCCGCCCTTTCCCTCCGTTTCCTGCCACATTTTCCCGCCACCCATGTTTAGTCCCGGTTGGTGTCTCCAATCGAGACTAAAGATGGAGACACCATCCGGGGCTAAACATATTTCTGGCCATGTTTTCCCGCCACGCTATCCCGCCATGTTTTCTGGCCTTGTTTTCCCGCCATGTTTTCCCGCCCTTGCCCTCTCTATATAGGTCGGCAACCGTCATGACCACCACACATCCACACATCCATGATGGCTGAAATATAGTCATCCACGTCCACATTTAAACTGGATATTAGTCATACTTTTGGTGAAATATCTCTCTAGACCCTTCCACTAATGCCTAATAATAAGAGGGGTATGCAATCCTTTCTTTCTATTTTTCCTTGCATAGATAATGTCGTTTAAAGATGGGAATCAATACATTAAAGTCAAAGATATGACATTTCCAACAACCAGAAGAAACTAGGAGCCGTGAAGCGGAGGCAGACGCTTTAACAACCAACTATACGACCGAAACAAAATTCCGACCGTATAGTTCCGGTCGTATAGTTGGCGCCGCCACCGTTAGGTCAAACAGAACAACTTTCGTGAAGGGGCAACAATATAAAGAAGCCTCGGGTGATGAGAAATAGGCGTTCCCCCGACCATCAGCCACCTCCAGATCTCCATCCACAACACCGAAGAGCCGCCGGAGGAATAGACTTAGATCTAATCTCCAAACCCTTCTCCACCACCATAGCCATATTCTACCACTTGTAATAGTAGATCTCATCTTCGATTGGCGACATTGTAAGACTATTTCTATCAATCTTATGATTTTCGATATAATGTTTTTGATATTTGATCTCATCTCTATGTGTGAGTAATTCTCCTTGGGCTAAGGGCTTCGGCCTAGCCATGTAGCTTTTGTGCATGTTATTTTTCATAGATGGGATTATGTATTAGTTTGTATGACATGATGATTATTGTATCCTCTCTTGCCTCAATCTAAGGACTTGCCAGGTATCCAAGACCCCGAGGATTGAGCCAGGTATAGGGAGTATGAGTAACGACTAATCTGCAGGTTGAGAACCCTAGTGATAGAAGGGGTAGTACGGTTGTATGTGAGGGATTTACTTGGGATTAAAGGTGACGTCACTATGCATATCATTAGTTCTCTTTCTTCTATGGATGAAACTAGTAGGTTATTGCTATAAGCGGTTGCGGAGGCAAGGACATCTATGGATGCACTGCCCACATATAATCTATGGATGCACTGCCCATTAGATGTTTTGCACAGCTACAAGTGAAACGGAATGCCCTAGGCCCTCTCTCTCCATCATCAACGACAACAAAAAGACACAAACTCTTGGTCCGGTAAAAACACAAAAAGAATTCTAAAACTCCCGAAGATCCGTTAACGTAACTTCACTACGCTTCTGCTTCCCGAGGATTCGATAAACCTAGGTCTACTAGGGAAAAAGAGCTATATTACATCCGTAATCTGGATCAAAGGTATCAACCCTTTTTCTGGCACCGTTGCTAGGGACGCGATAGCTTCCCTAGTGAGGTTGGTAGGAACCTTGCTAGTTTTAATTCTTGTTTTTAATTTTGTTAGTTTGCTTTTATTCTTTATTTGAAAAACCAAAAAAAAATAGATAGTCTTTAAATTTTTGTTTTTACTTTTATAAGTATTTGTTTAAGAAAACCCAAAAACATAGGAAATATTGCTGAAAAGAAGCTTGGGGAGTTTTCTACTCCCAACAATGATTATTTGCATACTCCTATTACTCAGCTAGCAATTGCTGCTGATGACAATGAAATCAAGCCCCATTATTTATGTTTGGTTCAACAAAATCAATTTGGACGCTCTGCTATAGAGGACTGATGTCTCAATGCACCGCGCCCAGAAAAATGCTTGATGGCGGTGTTGATGTAGAGCTCGTTGGGAACCCCAAGAGGAAGGTATGATGAGCACAGCAGCAAGTTTCCCTCAGTAATCAAACCAAGGTTGAATCGAACCAGTAGGAGCAAGGAAACACTCCAAAGGTGTTACTAGCTGAGCTTTGGCAGGGCGCACTACCGGTGCTAGTAGCAACATGGAGACCTGCACAACACAACCACAGAACTTTGTCCCCAACTTGCGATGAGGTTATCAATCTCACCGTGTTTTGTGGAAAACAAAGGATTAAACGAATCGAATGGAAAGAAGTAATAGTTTGTAGAAAGTAAACACAAGAGGACCGGGATCCATAGTTCACTAGAGGTGGCTCTCCTTAAGATAGATAACATGCTGGGTGAACAAATTACAGCGGGGCAATTGACAAACATCGAGAAAGCAATACATGCATATACTAATCATCTTGACTCCTTTGAGACTTGATTGGGCATTACAACATTATACATAGACCGCCATCCAACTTCATCTATGACTAATAATCCACCTTCAGGTTATCATCCGAACCCCCTCCAGTATTAAGTTGCAAGCAACGAACTCCGTGTAAAGTAAACAATACGATTGTTCTATGAACAAAGGATTTTTTTTCTCCCTAGTAGCAATAACACATCTAGTACCTTATAGATTTCTGTCACTTCCCCAGATTACCAGAGGCATGAACCCACTATCGAGCATAAATACTAACTCTTGGAGTTGCTAGCATCTACTTGGCCAAGATAGCTACTAACAACGGAAAGCATGCAAGATCACAAATAACAAAGACATGATAGAATCAATAATCAATCTGAAATAATATCTCAATATCCATCGGATCCCCGCAAACACAACATGCATAATTACAAATAGATGATCTTGATTATGAACGGAGCTCACAAGATCTAGACATGAAAGCACAAAGGAGGAGAACCAACCATCTAGCTACTACATGGATCCGTAGTCCAAGGATGAACTACTCACGCATCACACCGGAGGCTTGCATGGTGATGAAGAAGGTCTCCAGGGTGAATTCCCCTCTCCGGCGGGGTGCCGAGAAGAGCTTCAGATCCCTCCCTATCTAGGGATGGAGATGACGGCGGCTACAGACTCTTTCGTGGATTTTTGATCGGGCACTTAGGGTTTTCGTCCCGAGGGCAATATATAGGCAGAAGGAGAGGCCGAGGGGGTGCCGGGAGCGTCCACAGCACCCCCTGTTGTGGGCCAGGCCTGGCCGCGCGGCCAAGTGGTGTGGTGGCCCCCTGGCCCCTCTCCGTCTCGTATTCTGGCACTTGATGACATCCGGAAAAATAGGCACATTGTCTTTTGTCCCGTCCAATTCCGAGAATATTCATTTTCTGACTTTCCTGGAACCAAAAACAGTAGAAACAGGCAGCTGGCACTGTGGCTCTTATTAATAGGTTAGTCCAAGAAATCATATGAAAAGTACTCCAAAGTTGGAACAAAACACAAGAAAGTGGATAAAACCAAGCATGGAACATCAAAAATTATAGATACATTTGCAATGTATCAACATCCCCAAGCTTAACTCCTGCTCGTCCTCGAGTAGGTAAGTGATAAAAAGAAAGAATAATTTTTGAGGTGACATGCACCATCAAAGACTTGATCAAAGTATTTGCAAAACATTCAAAGCTGGGATCATAGTACTTCAATCATAACATGAAAAACAAAGTTCTAGCAATAAGCAAAGAAACTATGATGCAACATGAAAAGGCATAAGCAAAAGATTCATGAATAACAATGCTTTGCAAGACGTTTGTTTGTTTCACATAAAGAAAAAATAGCATAAAAGTATTCAGCTTGTCCCTCAATAGAGTAGCAAATATAAATGCATAGGACACCTTCAAAGTTCATAAGAGTGACTAGATACAATAGTTTAAAAAAAGAAATATCAAGTTATGCATCAATCAACTAGTCTTGGAACAATGCACATAGAACTAAGAATGGCCACTATGCTCTCAAAGTAGGTACATAAAGATAGAAGGTGGAGACTCAATATAATTGTGGAATAAAGGCCTTTTATAAAGGGAAGTAGGGATTCGAGTCTCATAAAGAGCTTCCAAAAATTATGGTACTTATAGCTTTCAGCTCTCATTGCCCCTATCATAAGCATCTTGAAGTGATTAAGGTCAAAGTGAACAAACTATGGTGTACATGCTTGACGAAGTATAAGTCGGAAATCTCATGTCCCTTGTATAGGAGGGCCGCTCCTCATGCTACTCAAGTTTAGTCACCGGTAAGTTCTTGTCATCGTAAGTACATGTGTATCATAGAGAACCGCCAACGTGGTACCCCTTTCCCGATGATACGGAAGAATCCCCATATCAAAATGACAAGGCAAGCAGACAACAAACATCTCAGCATTCTTCTTATTTACCATGGGAATATGGTGCTTTTTTATTCTTTCTTTCCTCTTTTCATAGTATCTTTTTTTCTCTTTTATCTTTTTTTTCTCAATATAGGACTCTTTTTTTATAAGAAGAATGCTTCATAGACAACTCATTATGGTTACGCTGCAGGTTTCCACCATGTTAGCATGGATTAGACCAGCGGCCTAGGCGTTTCTCTAACACATATACATAACTCCATGGACTTACATGCTCCCCTTTCATTTCACACCGACGACATCCATATACAAAAGAGCATGCTATCAACTAGGTACAAGTACCAAGTGCAATGTTGAAAGCGTTCCCCATGAAAGCATGGTTCTGCTAATTCCCAACAAATAAGTGCAATCATATACAACATAGAAGACACAATGGTTCAAGTTTATTAAGGGCAAGAAAAGTAAAGTGTGCCATCAAGTTCGTGAGAGCTTTAATCACTAGTTTTCTCATATACAGTTTAATTTGGAAGGTAAACAAAAGCATGAATATACTTGGAATAGCATAAGCTAGTAGGTAGGTAGGTATGGTGGACTCTTTGAAATAACTTGGTTTAGGGAGTTGGATGCATGAGTGGAACTCATACTTTATTGTGGAGGCTAGCAAAAGACTTGGAGCGACAAACTAAGAGAGCAATAATGGCCATAAACATGCAGAGCGACAAAACATCATTGAACAAAGCATAAAGTCATACTACAAGTTGAAAACTAAAGGATCATAAAGGCTATGGTGACTTGAGATAGTCATAACATGGTGTGAGCATGTACCAAGTCAACCCAAATAAAGCATCAAAGGAGAATACCACTATACTATGCTTTAATATGCTAAAACAACACATGATTTATCCAAGGCACATTAAGCAATCTCAATTGTTTATAACAAGTCAAGATACAGCAAAGAATACTAAGCATAAAGCCAAAACAATATCAAGCATGGCATGACAAAGCATAGGCAACGATCTCTTTTTACCACATAAGCATGAACTTTCCTACTCTTTTCCAAACCAAACCAAACTATTTGCAAACCAATGTATGAAAGAGGGGGTCCAACCAATTTATTCAGAAAACTAAGAAAACCAAAGCAAATGAAAAACCAAAACCAAAACGAAAAAGAAGACGCTCCAAAAACAACACAGCTGTGCATGAAACAATAAAAATGAAGCGTTTGGAAGAAACCTAAGATTTTTATTGATGAAGAAGGAGATGCCTTGGGCATTCCCAAGCTTTGACGCTTGTACTTATTGGATATTTCTTGGGGTGACACGCGTGGCATCCCCAAGCTTGAGCTTTAGTCCATCCTTCATCTCATTACTCATTCCTTTCATACACCTGAAATTTTTCCTTCACACAATCTTTATTAGCAACATTAGTGCACTCGAGATAAATAAGTCTCAAGGTTCAGTTCTAACACAAAATAAACTCTCATTAGAACACTAGCTACTGTAGTTCTTCCCTCAAAAAGCTCAATTCCCCAAAAGAACTCAAAAAGGAACCAAAAAGAAGAAAATGCAGAAAATGGCAGAAATCTATCAAAACAGACCAGTAGGTAAAGACAAATTTTTCCGAAGACATTCTGTTGCTCAAATCAAAAAGTGTTAAACTAACTAAAGTTAGATAACAACCTGAGGCAGAAGCACAAAAATTCACGCCTCAAAAAGACGTTCAGAGATTGTACATGAATTTCTACGGTGAAGCACAAAAATCTGTTTCGGGACAGCAACTTTCCCAATCATTACTTCTCTCTCATTAGAGGTTACTCTTGGCACAAAAAGCAAATAAAAAGGATAAGGAGCGGTTATTACTGAAGTAATAACTTCCAAGACTCATCTAAAACTTTTGGTTTATCTCCCAATAAGTACTTTTCTTTAACGCCCTTAAGTTAGGCATAAGAAGCAAAGAAAGAATCAAGTGTTCTCAAATGAAGAAGCATTAAGACCAAATTTTGTTTTCATAGGAGAAGCAAAAGAAATATTTTCTCTCTTTTTAGGGAAGTGTTCTATACCTTTATTGAGTGGGAGTTGGTATTTAATGGTGCCTTCTTTCATATCAATGATGGCACCAACAGTTATAAGAAAAGGTCTTCCCAAAGTAATAGGACAAGAAGCGTTGTATTCAACATCCAAAACATAGAAATCAACGGGGACATAGGCATTGTTAACCATAATAAGAACATCATTAAGACTCCCCATGAGTTTCTTTTTAGCATTATCATCAAGTGGGACATTCAAATAACAATCTTCAAGAGGACGCAAATCAAGCATATCATAAATATTTCTAGGCATAATAGAAACACTACTATCAAGATCACATAAAGCTTTGAAATCAAAGTCATTCACTTTCATATTAATGATGGGTTCCCAACCATCTTCTTGTTTTATAGGGATAGAAGCTTTATGTTTCATCTTTTCTTCTTTAATCTTTATGAGAGCATCAGTAATGTGTTTTGTAAAGGACATGTTCATAGCACTAGAATTAGGACTTTTAGCAAGCTTTTGTAGGCACTTAATAACTTCAGAGATATTGCAACCATCAAGATCAAAATCAAATTTATCATCTAAAGTAGTAGAAACACTAATGTTTCTAGCAATTTCATCTTCTCTTTCCCACTTAGCATGTAATTCAACTAATAGTCTAACATTTTCATCAATTCTTACTTGTATAGCATTAGTAGCTGCAAAGGGATTATCATTAGTTTCAGGTTTAGCAGCCATTTTATTAATCAATGAAGATTGAGCTTCAGACAAAGATGATATATTTCTGTCAGCATTAGAGAGTTTCAATTGTAAACTAGGAATTTCCCTATTTAGACTCTCAAGTTGATGGCTAATGTTCTAAAAGATGATAGATTGTTCCTCCATAGTTTTAGTGAATAGTTTATTTTGCTCATATTGCATTTGCATGAAGTTTTTAATGGCTCTTTCTACTTCTAAAATTGTCCCTACACTAGGTAATCCAGGTTTACCATTATAGCCATAAGTATTTTTAGGAGGGTAAGGCCTATAATTGTTATTACCATAAGTATTGTTGCCAAAATTGTTATTTCTTATGAAGTTCACATCAACTTGCTCTTCTTGAGCAACCAAAGAGGGTAAAGGAACATTATTTGGATCAATATGGGCTTTCTCATTAACAAGCATAGACATAATAATATCAATCTTCTCACTCAAGGAGGAGGTTTCCTCAACAGAATTTACCTTCTTACCTTGTGGAGCTCTCTCAGTATGCCATTCAGAATAATTAACCATCATATTGTCCAGAAGTTTTGTTGCAGCACCCAAAGTGATGGTCATAAAGGTACCTCCAGCAGCAGACTCCGATAGGTTTCTAGAAGAATAGTTCAATCCTGCATAAAAAGTTTGGATGATCATCCAAGCAGTCAGTCCATGAGTAGTGCAATTATTTACCAAAGATTTCATTCTTTCCCAAGCTTGAGCAACATGTTCATTATCAAGTTGTTTAAACTTCATTATTTCACTTCTCATAGATATAATCTTAGTAGGAGGATAGTATTTTCCAATGAAAGCATCTTTGCACTTAGTCCAAGAATCAATACTAATCCTAGTTAAGGAATTCAACCATTCTTTAGCTTTTCCTCTCAAATAGAAAGGAAACAATTTATGCTTAATAATATCACCATCTACATCCCTATGCTTTTGCATCTCACAAAGTTCAACAAAGTTATTTAGATGGGAAGCAGCATCTTCATTACCAATACCAGAAAATTGTTCTCTCATAACAAGATTGAGTAAAGCAGGTTTTATCTCAAAGAAAGTATCTTTAGGCACAGGTGGAGCAATAGGTGTGCTCATAAAATCATTTCTGTTGGTGCTAGTGAAGTCACACAACTTAGTGTTTTCTACAGTAGTCATTTTTTTGGGTTTTCAAATAAGAAAGCAAACTAGTAAAACTATTTTTTTGTGTTTTTGATAACAAAACAAGAAAACAAAACAAAAAGGAACTAAGCAAAACAAAAATAACAAAGTAAAGAGATTGGTTATGAGGGACTCCCCTTGTGAAGATGTCCTTGACTCCCCGGCAACGGCGGCAGAAAAATGTTTGATGGCTCAATGCATGGCGCCCAGAAAAATGCTTGATGGCGGTGTTGATGTAGAGCTCGTTGGGAACCCCAAGAGGAAGGTATGATGAGCACAACAGCAAGTTTCACTCAGTTATGAAACCAAGGTTTAATCGAACCAGTAGGAGCAAGGAAACACCTCAAAGGTGTTACTAGCTGAGCTTTGGCAGGGCGCACTACCGGTGCTAGTAGCAACGTGGAGACCTGCACAACACAACCATAGAACTTTGTCCCCAACTTGCGATGAGGTTGTCAATCTCACCGTGTTTTGCGGAAAACAAAGGATTAAACGTATCGAATGGAAAGAAGTAATAGTTTGCAGAAAGTAAACACAAATTAATAGAAGATTGTAGATTGTATGTAAAAGACAAGAGGACCAGGATCCATAGTTCACTAGAGGTGTCTCTCCTTAAGATAGATAACATGCTGGGTGAACAAATTACAGCGGGGCAATTGACAAACATCGAGAAAGCAATACATGCATATACTAATCATCTTGACTCCTTTGAGACTTGATTGGGCATTACAACATCATACATAGACCGCCATCCAACTGCATCTATGACTAATAATCCACCTTCAGGTTATTATACGAACCCCCTCCAGTATTAAGTTGCAAGCAACAGATTATTGCTTTACGAACTGCGTGTAAAGTAAACAATACAATTGTTCTATGAACAAAGGATTGTTGTTTTCTCCCTAGTAGCAACAGCACATCTAGTACCTTAGAGATTTCTATTACTTCCCCAGATTACCATAGGCATGAACCCACTATCAAGCATAAATACTAACTCTTGGAGTTGCTAGCATCTACTTGGCCAAGATAGCTACTAACAACAGAAAGCATGCAAGATCACAAATAACAGAGACATGATAGAATCAATAATCAATCTGAAATAGTATCTCAATATCCATCGGATCCCAACAAACACAACATGCAGAATTACAAATAGATGATCTTGATCATGAACGGAGCTCACAAGATCTAGACATGAAAGCACAAAGGAGGAGAAGCAGCCATCTAGCTACTACATGGATCCGTAGTCCAAGGATGAACTGCTCACGCATCACACCAGAGGCTTGCATGGTGATGAAGAAGGCCTCCAGGGTGAATTCCCCTCTCCGGCAGGGTGTCGGGAAGAGCTTCAGATCCCTTCCAATCTAGGGATGGAGATGACGGCGGCTATAGACTCTTTCGTGGATTTTTGATCGGGCACTTAGGGTTTTCGTCCCGAGGGCAATATATAGGCGGAAGGAGAGGCCGAGGGGGTGTCAGGAGCGGCCACACCACCCCCTGGCACGCGCCAGGCCTGGCCGCGCGGCAAGGTGGTGTGGTGGCCCCCTGGCCCCTCTCCGTCTCGTATTCTGGCACTTGATGACATCCGGAAAAATTGGCACTTTAGATTTTGTCCCGTACAATTCCGAGAATATTCATTTTCTGACTTTCCTGGAACCCAAAACAGCAGAAAACAGGCAGCTAGCACTGTGGCTCTTGTTAATAAGTTAGTCCAAGAAATCATATGAAAAGTACTCCAAAGTTCGAACAAAACACAAGAAAGTGGATAAAACCAAGCATGGAACATCAAAAATTATAGATACATTTGCAATGTATCAAGGACGCAGGTATGCACTTGAATACTTTCACTGAAATATGTGAAATGATGCGCATAAAAGATGATGACCCCGATGCGGTCAAGTTGCATCTATTTCCTTTCTCTCTTAGAGGAAGAGCAAAAGAATGGTTTCTATCTTTGCCTAGAAATACTATTACATCATGGGTCGAATGCACTTCTTTATTTATGACTAAATTTTTCCCACCTACAAAGACTATGCAACTTAGATCTAATATTACTGGTTTTAGACAGGAAGAGCGTGAGCCACTAGCGCTTGCATGGGAGAGGATGAAAGAATGCATGAGAAACGGTCCTAGTCACGCGATGGAAGATTGCTTAATCCTCCATTTATTTTATAATGCTCTTAAACCTGTGTCTAAGTCTATGCTTGATACTACAGCTAGAGGAACATTTATGGGTAAACATATTACCGAAGCGAAGCAGCTGCTAGACAATATGCAAGACAACCATGCCCAATGGCATGTGGATAGATCAAACACGAAGAAGGTGAACTCCGTCTCACCACAAGAAAATGAAGAACTCAATGCTAAGTTGGAGGAGCTCATATTAGCCATAAAAGGTAAGTAAACCCCGGTAAGAGCCGTCCCTGAAACTAATATTGAAGAAGTAGACTTCATAGCTCGTAATGATTATAACCCTGCTTGGAAGACGAATTATAATCCTAATTTTCATAAACATTATTCTAGTCCTGTAGGTAATTCTAATAATAATATTGGAACTAGTAATGGTAGTCTCCAAGAAACACTTAATTCTTTTATAGACTCACAAAATGAACAAAACAATATTCTTATTAAAATAACGGAGAACCATGATGCTATGCTTGGTAAATTATTTAACCAAGATGTCAGTTTGAGAAATGATTTGCAGGCCCTTCAAGAATGAAAGAAAGAGGATTGTTGAGGCACAACTAGGTAAGATAACCGAGAGTCAAACTCTCATTTTAGCTAAATTAGCAAGTAAAGCTGAGCCCAATCCTATTGAAGACCTCAAGATGACGAGAATCCAAAGGGAGGAGCCTGAAGAACTTGATTATAGTAATCCCCCTTCACCAAGTTACATCGTTGAGGATGTTGTAAAAAAGGATCAACGTTAAGATTCCGGTAAGTGAAGGAAATAAGGAAGCTATGTACCAACACTTTGTTACTCAAGTAGCAATAATGGTACGTGAGCTTGAAGAAGAATATAAGAACATCGCTGAAAAATTACCTGTGTAGCTTGATGATATATTTGAGCCTCTTATTAAGATTAAAATTGGGACCAATGAGATAGCTGCACTTTGTGATCTAGGTGCAAGCGTCTCAACAATTCCAAAAAGTCTTTTTAACAAGTTAAATCTTGGCTCTTTTGAGATCACCGAGTTAAAATTGCATCTAGAAGATTCTACCTACAAACAAGCTATAGGAATTAAGGAGAATACTCTATTATACATTAAAGGTTGTCCTGCTCTTATTTGATTGTGTTATTGTTGACATGCCTGAAGATGCTATTGCTCCTATTATATTAGGTCGTCCTTTTTTAAGAACTATTAAGGCTTTAATTAATCTACATGAAGGGAACGTGAAGCTTCAATTGCCTTCGCGGGATCCTTTTGTTATTCATTTTCCCAAGAAGAAGAAAGCCAAGCATGATGAAAAGGAGGCCATCACTTTGAAGGCCAACTATTTTGGAGTGCGTGTTCCACTCATCTGGCCTAAGTAAGCAATACTGAGGTCAAGTTATTGACCGTAAAAAGCGCTTCATGGGAGGAAACCCCATGTGAAATAAAGGTTTGAGTAAATTTTTAAGTTTTAGTTTAAGCTTATCTTTAATAAAGAGTGCTAGAAAACTCCAATTGAGGAGAAGAAGTCTGGTAGTACTAAAAATCTTGCTTAATATATGTTGTTGTTGGTCGATAATATTTACTGTCATTTTTTATAAAAAGCAAGGTATTTTGCTAAGTTACAGGATAAGAAAGAATCCACGAAGAAACAGAAATTTTTTGATGCATACAGAAGGTTTAACGACCAACTATACAGCTGGAATAAAAAAATCGGCCGTATAGCTCCGGTCGTATAGATCTTTTGCCATCGACAATTTTTCTTTCAAAAGTACTAACAGTTTAACGACCAACTATATGGCGTGAATTAAAAATTTCGGCTGTATAGCTCCGAACGTATAGATATCAATGCTTTTGTATAAATTTTTTTCCAGGTACAGACGGTTTAACGACCAACTATATAGCGGGAACATATTATTCCGGTCGTATAGTTCCGGTCGTATAGCTACACCGCCAGGTGAAAACCCTAATATTTTGATAGCAGACCAATTATACGGCCGGAACACATTGTTCCGACTGTATAGTTCCGCCCGTATAGTTACGTTGGACCACAAAAACGCACGGCAAGGTACCTCCAACTCCAAAACTTCAATCCTTTTTCTCTCTTCTACCTCCAAACTCTCTCATAACCTCAAAAGATCTTCATATCTACTCAATTTCGTTCGATTTCCTCGCACACAAGTGATCTACGGTATGTTTCTACTCTGATCCTCCAATTACTTTTTGCAAATTCATCTTCGATCTATTGTCATTATCAATCTAGGGTAAAACCTAATATGAACTAATTTCCATGATTCTATTGCCAAGATTATTATTTTGAGGGGATTCTTTAGTGTGCTATGATGAGGAATATGTTATACTTACTGTTGTTGGATCAAAAAGTTTTATTTTTGCCTTTCTTTATTGTTTTAGATGATGAACACAAGGAGCCAAACTCGTGATCGTGCCGCCACTAGCGCTTCTCGTGTTGTCACTCAAGAATGCATGGGGATACAGTTCAGGGATGAGCTCACAAATTGATTTTTTTTGAAAAAACAGGCGCTAACTTAGGCCCAGCGCGCGCAAATTTGGTTCTTTAGTCCCGACCCAAAACACCAGCCGGTACTAAAGGCTCTGCAGCCGAAAAGGCACCAACCCCTTTAGTCCTGGTACGTTGCTCCAACCGGGACTAAAGACCCCCCTTTAGTCCCGGTTGGTGCCACGCACCGGGACTAGGGGAGGGGGTATTTATAGCGCCTCTTCTTCCCTCGGTCGAATCCATCGACCGAGACTTGGAGCTAATCACGAGGTGAGCATGCATAGGCCGCCAGGCTACCAAAATCAACCGTGCGCCCACCTCGTCGGCCGCCACCATACCCCTCCTCCGTGGAGCGCCTCCGCCACCCTCCCCGGCTACGCCCCTCCCCCTTGCCGGCCGCCACGAGCTCCATCGCAGTGGCCACCGCCACCGCCACCGGCCGCCCTGGCCCGCCACCGCCTAGGCCCGCCACCGCCACCGCCCCGGCCCGCCACCACCGGTAATACATTTTATATAGGAAATATTTGTATTAATTATATAGGAAATATTTGTATTAATTATATAGGAAATATATTTTTGTTTATATATATGAAATATTTGTATTATATAGGAAATATTTGTATATATATAGGAAATATATTTTTGTGTATATATAGGAAATATTTGTATTATATAGGAAATATTTGTATTATATAGGAAATATTGGTATATATAGGAAATATATTTTTGTGTATATATAGGAAATATTTGTATTATAGGAAATATTTGTATATATGAAATATATTTTTGTGTATATATAGGAAATATTTGTATTATATAGGAAATATATTTTTGTTTATATTTAGGAAATATTTGTATATAGGAAATTTTTGTATATAGGAATTTTTTGTATATAGGAAATATAATTTTGTATATAGGATATATTTGTACCAGACTTAGGGTTAGGGTGGTGGTGCTCGCGGGCCCCCGGACCTATGGTTAGGGTGGTGGTGCTCATGGGCCCCCCGAAGATAGGGTTAGGGTGGTGGTGCTCGCGGGCGACCGGACTTGGTTAGGGTGGTGGTGCTGGTGGGCAACCGGACTTAGGGTTAGGGTGGTGGTGTTGGCGGGCGACCGGACTTAGGGTTAGGGTCATGGTGCTTGTGGGGCCCCCGGAGATAGGGTTAGGGTGGTGGTGCTCGCGGACGACTAGACTTAGGGTTAGGGTGGTGGTGCTTGTGGGCCCCCCCAGAGATAGGTTTAGGATGGTGGTGCTCGCGGGTGACGAGACTTAGGGTTAGGGTACATTTTGAAATAATTATTGTGTTCATCTCGCATTATGCTATGTTCAAATATTGTGTGCATTTTGAAATAATATTGTGTGCATCTCGCATTTTGCAGAAACTATGGATCCACCTAGTCCAATCCGTAGAGACCTGGAACAAGAATAAATTCTCGAGAATATGATCAACAGCGCCCCCACATGTTCATCCACCCGAAACTTCGTCGATGTATCTGAACCACTCCGATGAGGGTGAGGAGGTCGATTGAAATGATCAGGGAGAAGCCGATGGCTCCGATGATGGAGAAGCCGACGACTCCAATGATGGAGAAGCCAACGGCTCCGATGGACCCTTAACAAAGTCTAGTGAGGTATATATATATGAAGTCCAGTGATCAGTAGATGCATTAATTAAGTTGTATATATATAAATTGATGAATGTTTCTTATCTTAGGCCTCCACATCGAGCAAAAAATATTCCAAACGAGGCTCGGTCAAAAAGTTGGACGCATCTACGTGTTATACAATTATGGTGGTATCACCACAGGGTGAACCGTTGGAACCTGAAAAGGCTAAAAGTGTATTTGTACAACAATGCGGAGTTATGGTTAGGGATCGCATCCTGGTCACTGTTCGAGAGTGGAATAAGACGAAAGGGGCGAACGAGGGTGAGTATGTCGCTGACAGGTACAAAGAGGGTCTTTGGAATGACCTCATGTCACATTTCACCCTGCCAGAATTTGAGGATGATGCCGACACAGCTGCATTGAGGAAGAAAGTTAAGCAGTGGACTCTTACAAAGATGGCCGAACTATTGAAGAACTAGAAGAAATCATTATGGCAAAAGTATTAGAAGAAGAAGACTCCTCCTAAATTCGAAGCCTATCTATCGAAGCAACAGGTTAACTGGGATGCATTTGTGAAGTACAAGTAGTCAGAAGATGCTAAGGAAAAGTCGGAAAAAACAAGTTAAATGCCGCGAAGAAGATATCACCATCACCTGGGGCTAGGAGGCTACGCGACTGCCATGCCAAAGGGGGATGCTAAAGAGAATGAGCTTCTTGCTAAAGGGATCACTCCAGAACCAATATGCGAAGAATGGGATTTGAGGGCAAGAAATTGGTTCCTTGGGCATGTGAGTGAGTATGACGAAAATACAGGGGACCTTATTTGCAGTGACGGGATTAGGATACCCCGGGAGACATGGCAGAGAGTGGTGAAGGAAATTAAAGAGGGGACAACAAAGTTCTATCCCGATAGAGAGAAAGACTTGCTGACAAAGGTCCTCGGGAATGACGAACGTGGAGGACGAGTACGAGGCCTTGGCCCTAGTTATACATGGGAGATGGGGTTTCCCAAAGACAGAGATACTTATAGGAGCCGAGAGAGAGCAAAGAAGTGACGGCAGGAGGCGGAGGGAGACATGTTCAACGAGTTGCTAGGAAGACTTGAAAAGCATCAGCAATAGATTGACGAACTTCGAGGAGTAGCGTGCATGCAAGATCCTGCTCTCGATATTACCATCATCCCATCTCAGCGGAGAAGCAGCATGGCTGAATCAGAGGTCCCGTCTGACGATGCACGGATGGTAGCTGGTGGTCTCGGCTACCCCATCGATGGAATCAAGGAGCAGACATCTTGTGAGCTCCATCAGAAGGTGAAGGACCTATCCATCAAGGTGGCGGTCGGATATGCTTTACCTTGTCCACCTGACGCACGCTGGCATGGCCGTGAGAGTCGAGCTGGCTATGCTAAAGTCAGGGTGGATGAAATCGCAACGGGGTGGGACTCAATGGAGCTTGACATCCCTGGACCTGAGGGTGAGAGGACACTCGGAGAAGTATTGGGTGGTATCATTCTATGGGACAAGAACAACATCAAGCTTCTAGGCTCAGCGCCAAGGCCAACACCGCATCCGAGTCGTCGCATGTCACCTTCACCTCCATCACCTCCAAGAAGCCCACCCCATGATTACGACCACCACAACGCGAGTCCATCGCGATCTCTGCCGCAGGGTCAGCCGTCTTCGCCGCCAGCTAAGGACAATAAGCGGAAGCGTGCTCCATCGATGAGTACTAAATGATGCAGCAACCCCAAAACGACAAATGTCGCCCCTTCCAAGAGTACCTCATAAGAATCTTTCCATCAGACCTTACGATCGTACTGAAGAGGAAAACACAGCGATTGCAAAGGCCCAATGTGTTGCGCAGCTTCAAAAGGAGAAACCTGAGCCCACCCCGGTATACACCGAGAAGCAAAAAGTGTATGCACTTGGTTTTATGAACACAAAATCGTAATATAACTTGCACCATAAGCCAGATGACTATCTACGCACACTTCAAAAGGAAGTGAAGAAGAGCAAATCAAGTAGAAGTGCAAGCGGGAGAAAATTATCAAGTCAAAGTGCAACCGGGAAAAGAATGGACGTCCCCCGGCTCGGGATACAGGCCAAAAAATCGATGCATCCTATGACATTCCCTAGCAGGATATGGAAGAAGCTGCGAAGCTTGTGACCGCTATGAATGTGAGTGTGGAGGAATTGCTAGGTTCCCAAGACGACAAGTTACCCAAGCCTGATGTAGTCCCTCAATATGTCCCAGGGATGCCGTTGGTCAGCATAAAGTGGTTGCAACAACTGCCAACACAAATGCGGAGTTTATGTAAATGGTACTTGAATGCCACAAAAGAGGAGAGAATAATGATCGTGGCGAAAGTCCCACATGGCTACTACTTCCGAGCCGACGAGGTCCATGTTAAATTTTCAGAACTCTCCAGTTATACAATTTCGACGCCCTCAACAAATCTATCATGAGTTTCTATTGTCTGTAAGTTGTTGAATTCATTGTCTACATATAGGTTGTTCAATTTTTCAGATATTCAGTTCATTACATGTAATTATTCTCATTATATCCTTTTGTACTCTATTATTATGCAGAATTAAGATCCAGGAATATAAAAGAAGGTCACTCTTTAGACCTAAGATCTGATACCAAATGTTGGTTTCTACCTTTAGACCGTTCCCGCTTGTGAAGCAAAGACCACAAACATCTATGAAACTTGCAGTGCAAAGCTAGCTTCTTTGATCGATTCAGCTAAAACAGACTCGCACGTGATTAGCTAGCTGGGACGCGTGATGCCTTGATCGATTTCCCATACGTAGCTAGTTAGCTCTATACGACTTGAACGAAGACATAAAAATATTTGGATTGCCACATGCATGTCTGGCGCCTGTCTTTCTCTTTTCTTTTTGGTGATTTTTGTTGTGACAAGATGCAACTCTATGAGCGCTTTTATACACGTTCACAGAGGGACTAAACAATTATACTAGGATTTCTAATCCTAATTACATAGGGACTCAAACGATCCTACTGTACACCTACCATCTACAAATTTAACATTGATGAAGCGCGAGCAATTCTTGAAACCTGGAAGAATGAGTTAGTAGTAACCAGCTCGTCAGAGTAGGCGAGTCCAAAAATGTTTGTTGCTTAACAGGGGACTCAGATTGCCGGGAATTTTCAAGGGGTCCTCTTTCTTGCCATACTCGTTCAGGACGGTGACGGTCCCTCGGATGTTGTTGTAGACTTGTAGGTGAGGCTGCAGCCAGTAGGGTTTTAGGCTCCGGGTGAAATCGGATGCTTAAGGTCGGTGGTGAGCAGTGATGGTCGATTCCTGGTGGTGGTCGGTTTCCGGTGGCATTGCCTACACGGGTGGGGTTGCCTCGATGGTGGAGCATGTTTGGTTCGGTCTGGTGAACTCCGCCCCGATTATGTAGCCCGTCCGGTTTGTTCTCCTCTTTTGTGTAGCTACTGTAATAGTCGTGTCGGATGCTTGCGTTCTCTGGCTATAGCTTCTTTGGTAGACCCGTTCTTGTGTGAGTGTGTGGCTCTTTCTGTAAGCTGGGTGCAACATCATGTATCTTTTTCGCCTTTCAGGGCGTTATTAATTTAACATCGGGCCATTGGCCAATTTTCTAATAAAAACACCCTAACGACAATCGCCCATCCGGGTGAGTAGTGACTGGTGACCACCACTGCAACCTGCAGGTGTGCAATGGTCGCCGCCGACGAGGACCTGAAGCACGTCCGCTTCCACCTCGAGGAAGAACCGTCGAGGAAGTGTGACCGGCTTTTTCTTGTTTGATCGATTGCATCGTCGAGTTGAAGTTTGTCTAGCCTCGGTCGATAGTGTTGTTTGATTTTTCCTACGTGGATGGATTTTGCATAGTTGCAGCCATCAAATCGTAGTGCAGAAACTTTTCGAGGTGAGAATTTGTAATGTTGGCGAAATTTAAAGCCAAATTTATAGTTGTTACTACTCATAGTAGATTTTGAGATATATTTCTTTCTTCATATGCAATTTGGGTAGGTGGAGATGGGATGTTCGGAACTGGCCAGTGCCGTTCATGCGTCAGAGAGGAATAATTCAGAGCTGGCAAATGATATTCAGCTGTAGAAGTCACTGCCATCTATAGTTTGACAAGAAATATAGAACTGCTGTGCATGTGATGATTCTGGTACGATATGCCGTGAGATGCCCTGTCGATCAATACAGACACGTCAAGGATCAACGCTGCTATGCACACGGTCCTTTCTTGGACGACACTCGTACGATGTTTAAATCAGTCCGTGAGTAGCTAGTCTGCTCGGCCATCGGACGGTATTGCTTTATCTATCATGCATGTTGTATGCAGCCTCCTAGTCCACGCCTCTATTGCTGTTTTGCTCATCCGGAAAAAATGCGACTATAAACTCATTCATGCACTAATTATGACATGCACAGTGGGTATGATGAAAGGAAAGTTGTGACGATCCAAGAAAAATAACCAAAAGTAGTTTGTTAGGTTTGAGAGAGTGACGAAGAGCATTGGATCTAGAATGTGTGATAAATTGGCAGTGGTGTTATATATATAGGCGTTTCCTGATTAAAGGGAGAGGCCACTTAGAGAGAAGGTTTGTTATGTTAGTCAGGGAGACATATATTGATGGAGGTCTAACTAGGGACTCTATACTCTAAGTTTATCAAAGAATAAGTACCCAAATTTGAGATTTTGGAGTGAAGCAAAATAATTATTGTTGTGTGTTGCGTGTAGCTGCCTAATGGTGTACACAGAATTTACCTTTTAAGCATTGTCCACCACATGTAGGCCATATAAGCTATCCCTGGCGCTTGCCAGCCTGCTGTGACCTGATCGTGGAAATAGAGCACAAAGTCATAGCGTAATTATAGTATTTTTCTCCACACCATAGAGGATGAACCTAAAGAGTATTTACCTCACACTTCAAAGGAAAGTAGAGCATGATGACCACAAGCACTAGTGTGACACCGACAATTGTGATGTCAACTATGTTTGACCTGTCCTCGTGCATTAGCCAAATGATAACTCCAAAAGATGGCAAGTAATAACCTATGCAATTTCCAAAGCAAGTTAACATCTATTAGTGACTGGAGGGGAATAACAAGAATCCAGAGTTGTATGTAGCATGCATAGGTGCATGTTTCATATCTCTAACTTGATAGAAACTAAATGTAAACTTAGGTTTATCATGGATGCATTGGGTGCAGAGATTCAATGTTGTCACTGGGTACATTTTCCCATGCTCCACCACGTGCAACAGTCCATGAAAAATGTTGGACAAACAAAAATCATCATGAGAAAATTACTATCCAAAATACTAAAACATGTTAGTTCCAAAATATTTTTTAAAGGAAAATCCGAGCACTTTTTCCTCTTAGAAAAATAAGAGCAAAAAGGCATTATTTCCGCCGATGCTGTTTGAAAAATTAACATGAAAGGGGTCCTACATATTGCCTCATATTAGTTCAGTTAATGAGTGCCGAAGAGGAAACTTGGTAGCGCCTGTTGGTGCTCAAAGAAAAGCGATAGCCTCCCTCGCAATGCTTGATATAAACGTGACAAGCAACATGACAAAGAACAAAAACAAAATCATACCAGGAAATACATGAGTTATCGTGGAAAACCTCTCCAACAAAGAGAAGGAAAGCCACGGACGCCATCCAACAAAACTTCACTATATGAAGAGTGCGTACGAACGCCAGGATTCTCTCAGATGCAACTTATCTAAGCCGGCGACTTACAATAGGTATATATAACGGTGGAAACCTAGATCTTTAACGATCCGTCTAACAACGGGTCTCACTGCGCTCGTAGAAGTTAGCCGCCTTAATGAATTTGGAGCATACTTCAACAAACTCCACCTTGAGACAAATTCCTTCTCGTAGCATCAACATCAGTATCTCCCTGAACAATAAAGAAAATACTTTTGGCGTCGATAGCTACTTGGACTAATTAGGTAAACCAACTAAGTTATAGGAACAGATTTAGTCATCATATCAGTAGGATTATCATGAGTGCTGATCTTTCATATCTTTAGTTTACCTAAGCAACAATGTCTGTAACAAAATCGTACTTCACATCTTGGTCTCTCATGGAACATCTGAACTTTTGTAAGGTATATGGGACTTTGACTATCACAAAACAAAGTAATGGAGGAATCATCTCCACAAATCTTAGCAAACAAACCTTTCAACGAAATAGATTCTTTATAAGCTTTAGCAATAGCCATGTATTCGGCTTCAGTGGTAGATTAGAAAACAACAACCTGAAACATTGCCTTCTAGATAACATCACAACCACCAATATTAAACACATAACCTATGAGGGATTTTATCTTATCCAAATTGGCAACAGAATCTGAATCCACATAGCCAACGAGTCCCTCACCGGTACTGCAAAACTTCAAACAAGCATTAGAAGTTCCATGAAGGTACCTAAAAACCCACTGAACAACCATCCAATGTTTTCTTTAACAGGATTAGCCATTATCTACACTCTGCCAACGCCTTCAGCGATGAACCTCACTCTGCTCGCCTAAAGTTAGCCTCAGCATGATCTAACCGAGCACACCCCTATCCAAATCCAGGAAGACTGAGGCCAAATAACACGGATTTTCTCCCGGGCCTTATATAGTATGAATAGAGGTCGAACAACAATGATGGTGTTGCGTATTGCCCCGCACCACCTATATAAGACCTAAACATGTACACATCTAAAGAATAAAGGCTCAAAGAGTACAAACAGCCAAGAGAGACACATGTACAAGGATGATCCATGGACCAGCCCATGTCCCGTTCGCCAGGAGTCAGAGTTGATGATGACAATGCTACAAAGGAAGCTTCCACACCGGTAGACCGGCCAGCTCATCGTCATATCGGAGTTCCACATACAAGCTCAACCTGAGACCTCTGGGATGGAAGAGTGGTTAATCCTAACCATGGGATGAAAGAGTGGTCAATACTCCACTTATTTTACAATGCTCTTAATCCTATGTCTAAGTCCATGATTGACACTGCATATGGAGGCACATTCATGGTCAAACAGGTTGAAGTTTCCACGAAGCTTCTTGATGATACACAGAACAACCATGCCCAATATCATGTGGAAAGATCCTCCTCGAGAAAGTTAAATTCTATTAATGAGGTTAAGAATGAAGAACTCACCGCAAAGGTGAATGAGCTTATAGGTATAAATAAGTGTAAGAAAAAAAACCTAATTAATTCCATCACCAATATTAATTCCGAAGAAGTGAACTTCATTGCTCATACTCCTGCATGGAGTAATCAAAATATGGCTCAAACTTCTAGAAACCATATCCTAATGTAGTAGATGCTCAAAACAAAAATATTAATAATGGAGCAACACATGGTAATCTCCTAGTACTTCAAAATCATTCCAAAGCCTCTGTGCAAGCTCAAAATGAGCAAAATAATATTCTTATAAAAATAACAGAGAACCGTCGAAAATACTATTGGTAAAATTTCTACCCATGTTGTTGCAATTAGAAATGATTTTTAGGATCTATTGGAAATAACATAGACCGTTGAGGCAAAGTTGAGAAAGGTAGCTGAGAGTCAAACACTCATACTTGCAAGATTTGCTGGAAAGTCTGAGCATAATCTGGTTGAAGACCTAAAGATGATGATGGTTGAAAATAAAGATGAAGAACCTAAAGAACTAGACTATATGAATGCTCCACCTCCGGATTACACCATACGTGGATGGCCTTGTTAAAATGATCACTCTGGAGAATCCCAACATTGAGGGAGGTAACAAAGCTATATACGAACAATTCATTAATCAAGTTGCTTAGGGTACGTGAGCTAGAAGAAAATTATAAGAATTTATATCAGAAACTCCCTGCTAAGTTAGAAGATGTATTTGAACCTAATATTAAGATTCATGTAGGAGTTAATAAGACCACGGCAGATTGTGATCTAGTGCAGAATTTGTATGCACCATCACAACTTATGGATGCGAAAAGTTATGCTGCAATTTTTAACTTATATATGTATGTATTTTTGAATTTTTTATACATGTCGAAAGTCTGAATTTGTGTATATCCTACCTAGGTTGTATTTAAATGTTGTATACGGTGGTTTATAATTTAATTCCACTAAATTAAGGAGTGAATATTTAGGAAAAAATATGTAGATCAGTGATAAAACATTTAGAGTGACGAATAGAACGTAGTTTTCTCATCACAATTTACACTATATCATAGAGTATCAGGAAATAACTGAACTCGTCGGTATTAATGCACTAATGACCATGTAACATAAATTCTACGCGTCGGAGGTAAGATACTAATGCCGATATGTCTATAAGAAGGTGTGTCACAAGAATAGTTCGAATGATGGTCACATGTTATGTAGACATGTCACCAAAATCATAGTGCTGACCTCTAGTTGTATGTTGTAGTCATCACTTAATGGATCACCTTGGACATACCTAGATTATGCGCTTGCCACTGGAATGTCTCTAGTTATAGATACATTGCAAATGTATCTATAATTTTTGATGTTCCATGCTTACTTTTATCCACTTTCTTGTGTTTTGTTTCAACTTTGGAGTACTTTTATTATGATTTCTTGGACTAACCTATTAACAAGAGCCACAGTGCCAGCTGCCTGTTTTCTGCTGTTTTTGGTTTCAGGAAAGTCAGAAAATGAATATTCTCGGAATTGGACGGGACAAAAGCCAAAGTGCCTATTTTTCCGGAAGGGATCAAGTGCCAGAATACGAGACGGAGAAGGGCTGGGGGCCGGCCACACCACCTGGCCTCGCGGCCAGGCCTGGCCCGCGCCAGGGGGTGGTCTGGCCGACCCCAGCACCCCCTTGGCCTCTCCTTCCGCCTATAAGTTGCCTTCGGGACGAAAACCCTAGGGACCCGATCAAAAATCCACGAAAGAGTCTGTAGCCGCCGTCGTCTCTGTCCCTAGATTGGGGGGATCTGAAGCTCTTCCCGGCACCCTACCGGAGAGGGTAATTCACCCTGGAGGCCTTCTTCATCACCATGCAAGCCTCCGGTGTGATGCGTGAGTAGTTCATCCTTGGACTACGGATCCATGTAGTAGCTAGATGGCTGGTTTCTCCTCCTTTGTTCTTTCATGTTTAGATCTTGTGAGCTCCGTTCATGATCAAGATCATCTATTTGTAATCCATACATGTTGTGTTTGCGGGGAACCGATGGATATTGAGATGCTATTTCAGATTGATTATTGATTCTATCATGTCTTTGTTATTTGAGATCTTGCATGCTTTCCGTTGTTAGTAGCTATCTTGGCCAAGTAGATGCTAGCAACTCCAAGAGTTAGTATTTATGCTCGATAGTGGGTTCATGCCTCTGGTAATCTGGGGAAGTGATAGAAATCTCTAAGGTACTAGATGTGTTGTTGCTACTAGGGAGAAAACAATGATCCTTTGTTCATAGAACAATTGTATTGTTTACTTTACACGCAGTTCGTAAAGCAATAATCTGTTGCTTGTAACTTAATAGTGGAGGGGGTTCAGATGATAACCTGAAGGTCGATTATTAGTCATAGATGCAGTTGGATGGCGGTCTATGTATTATGTTGTAATGCCCAATCAAGTCTCATAGGAGTCAAGATGATTAGTATATGCATGTATTGCTTTCTCGGTGTTTGTCAATTGCCCCGCAGTAATTTGTTCACCTAGCATGTTTTCTATCTAAGGAGAGCCACCTCTAGTGAACTATGGACCCCGGTCCATTACTTTACATACAATCTACAATCTTTTACTGCTTTGTGTTTACTTCCTGCAAACTTTTACTTCTTTCCATTCGATACGTTTAATCCTTTGTTTTCCGCAAAACACGGTGAGATTGACAACCTCATCGCAAGTTGGGGACAAAGTTCTATGGTTGTGTTGTGCAGGTCTCCACGTTGCTACTAGCACCGGTAGTGCGCCCTGCCAAAGCTCAGCTAGTAACACCTTTGAGGTGTTTCCTTGCTCCTACTGGTTCGATTAAACCTTGATTTCATAACTGAGGGAAACTTGCTGCTGTGCTCATCATACCTTCCCCTTGGGTTTCCCAACGAGCTCTACATCAACCACAATCCATCAACACATTTTCTAGGCGCCGTGCATTGAGCCATCAAGCGATTTTCTGGCACCGTTGCCGGGGAGTTAAGGACATCTTCACAAGGGGAGTCCCTCACAACCAATCTCTTTACTTTGTTGTTTTTGTTTTGCTTAGTTTTCTTTTTGCTTTGTTTGCTTGCTTTGCTCTTCAAAAAAACACAAAAAAAATTAGTTTTACTTGTTTGCTTTCTTATTTGAAAACCCAAAAAAATGACTACTCTTGAAAACACTAAGTTGTGTGACTTCACTAGCACCAACAACAATGATTTTATGAGCACTCCTATTGCTCCACCTATGGCTGAAAATACTTTCTTTGAGATAAAACCTACTTTGCTCAATCTTGTAATGAGAGAGCAATTTTCTGGTATTGGTAATGAAGATGCTGCTTCCCATCTAAATAACTTTGTTGAACTTTGTGAGATGCAAAAGCATAGGGATATAGATGGTGATATTATTAAGCTGAAATTGTTTCCTTTCTCTTTGAGAGGAAAAGCTAAAGAATGGTTGAATTCCTTACCTAGGAATAGTATTGATTCTTGGACTAAGTGCAAAGATGCTTTTATTGGAAAATACTATCCTCCTACTAAGATTATATCCATGAGAAGTGAAATAATGAAGTTTAAACAACTTGATAATGAGCATGTTGCTCAAGCTTGGGAAAGAATGAAATCTTTGGTAAAGAATTGTCCCACTCATGGACTGACTACTTGGATGATCATCCAAACTTTTTATGCAGGATTGAACTATTCTTCAAGGAACCTATTGGATTGAGCTGCTGGAGGTACCTTTATGACCATCACTTTGGGTGCTGCAACAAAACTATTGCATAATATGATGGTTAATTATTCTAAATGGCATACTGAGAGAGCTCCACAAGGTAAGAAGGTAAATTCTGTTGAAGAAACCTCCTCCTTGAGTGATAAGATTGATATTATTATGTCTATGCTTGTTAATGGGAAAACCCATATTGATCCAAATAATGTTCCTTTAGCCTCTTCGGTTGCTCAAGAAGAGCAAGTTGATGTGAACTTCATAAGAAATAACAACTTTGGCAACAATGCTTATGGTAATAATGCTTACAGGAACAATTTTGGTAACAACAATTATAAGCCATATCCTCCCAACAATGGTAATGCTTGTGGAAATTCTTACAACAATAATAAGAGTGCTCCCTCTGAACTTGAAGTTATGCTTAAAGAGTTTATTAGTAAACAAACTGCTTTCAATAAAACTATTGAGGAAAAACTCTCTAATGCTGAAAGAAATATAGCATCTTTGGCTGAAGCTCAATCTTCTTTGAATAAAATGGCGGCTAAACCTGAAACTAATGAGAATCCCTTTGCAGCCACTAATGCCATACAAGTAAGAATTGATGAAAATGTTAGACTATTAGCAGAATTACATTCTAAGTGGGAAAGAGAAGATGAAATTGCTAGAAACATTAGTGTTTCTACTATTACCACCACTAGTGTTGAGGCTAGTAATATTTCTACTACTTTAGATGCTAAAGTTGATTTTGATCTTGATGGTTGCAACATCTCTGAAGTTATTAAGTTCCTACAAAAGCTTGCTAAAAGTCCTAATGCTAGTGCTATGAACATGGCTTTTACAAAACACATTACTGATGCTCTCATAAAGATTAAAGAAGAAAAGATGAAACATAAAGCTTCTATTCCTATAAAACAAGAAGATGGTTGGGAACCCATCATTAATATGAAAGTGAATGACTTTGATTTCAAAGCTTTGTGTGATCTTGATAGTAGTGTTTCTATTATGCCTAGAAGGATTTATGATATGCTTGATTTGCCTCCTCTTGAAGATTGTTATTCGAATGTCCCACTTGATGCTAATGCTAAAAAGAAACTCATGGAGAGTCTTAATGATGTTCTTATTATGGTTAATGATTCCTATGTCCCCGTTGATTTCTATGTTTTGGATGTTGAATACAATGCTTCTTGTCCTATTACTTTGGGAAGACCTTTTCTTAGAACTGTTGGTGCCATCATTGATATGAAAGAAGGCACCATTAAATATCAACTCCCACTCAAGAAAGGTATAGAACACTTCCCTAAAAAGAGAGAAAAGATTTCTTTTACTTCTCCTATGAAAACAAAATTTGGTCTTAATGCTTCTTCATTCGAGAACACTTGATTCTTTCTTTGGTTCTTATGCCTAACTTAAAGGCGTTAAATAAAAGTACTTGTTGGGAGATAACCCAAGAGTTTTAGATGAGTCTTGGAAGTTATTACCTCTGTAATAACCTCTCCTTATCCTTTTTATTTGCTTTTTGTGCCAAGAGTAACCTCTAATGAGAGTGAATTAATGATTGGGAAAGTTGCTGTCCCAAAACAGATTTATGTGCTTCATCGTAAAAATTCATGAGAGAGCTCTGTACGACGGATTGAGCTGTAATTTTTTGTGCTTCTTGTTATATAACTTTCGTTAGTTCAACATGTTTTGATTTGAGCAACAGAAGGTCTTCGAAAAAATTCGTCTTTACCTGCTGGTCTGTTTTGACAGATTTCTGCCATTTTCTGCATTTGCTTCTTGTTAGTTCCTTCTTGAGTTCTTTTGGGGAATCGAGCTTTTTGAGTGAAGTGTTACAGTATGCTAGTGTTCTAATGGAAGTTTATTTGGCGTTAGAACTGAACCTTGAGACTTGTTTATCTTAAGTGCACTAATGTTGCTAATGAGATTGTGTGAAGTTTTGTATGAAGGAAAATTTTCAGGTGTATGGAAGGAATGAGTAACGAGATGAAGGATGTACTAAAGCTCAAGCTTGGGGATTCCACGCGTGTCACCCCAAGAAATACCCAAGAAGAACAAGCGTCAAAGCTTGGGGATGCCCAAGGCATCCCCCTTCTTCATCAATAAAAATTCCAGCTTTCTTCCAAATGCTTCATTTTTATTGTTTCATTCACAGTTGTGTTTTTCTTGGAGCGTTTTATTTTTCGTTTTTGTTTTGGTTTTTAGTTTGCTTCGTTTGCTTAGTTTTATGAATAAGTTGGTTGGACCCCCTCTTTCACACTTTGGTTTGCAAATAGTTTGGTTTGGTTTGGAAAAGAGTAGGAAAGTTCATACTTATGTGGTAAAAAGAGCTCGTTTTTGACTGTGGCCTATGCTTTGCCATGCCATGCTTGATATTGTTTTGGCTTTATGCTTAGTATTCTTTGTTGTAGCATGACTTGTTATAAACAATTGAGATTGCTTAATCTGCCTTGGATGAATCATGCGTTGTTTTAGCATATTAAAGCATAGTATAGTAGTATTCTCCTTTGATGCTTTATTTGGGTTGACTTGGCGCATGCTCACACCATGTTATGAATATCCAAAGTCACCATAGCCTTTATGATCCTTTAGTTTTCAACTTGTAGTATCACTTTATGCTTTGATCAATGATGTTTTGTCGCTCTGCATGATTATGGCCATTATTGCTCTCTTAGTTTGTCGCTCCCAGTATTTTGCTAGCCTCCACCACCAAGTATGAGTTCCACTCATGCATCCAACTCCCTAAACCAAGTTTTTCCAAAGAGTCCACCATACCTACCTACTATCTTATGCTATTCCAAGTATATTCATGCTTTTGTTTACCTTCCACTTGTTATGAGAAAACTAGTGATTAAAGCTCTCACGAACTTGATGGCACACTTTACTTTATTGCCTCTATTAAACTTGAACCATTGGGTCCTTCTTTGTTGCGTATATGCTTGCGCTTTATAAGTTGAAATTAGCAGAACCATGTTTCATGGGGAACGCTTTCAACATTGCACTTGTACTTTGTACCCCGTTGATATTATGTTCTTTTGCTTACGGATCTCGGCGGTGTGAAATAAATGTGGAACTTGTAAGATCATGGAGTTTGTATATGTGTTAGAGAAACGCCTGGGCCGCTAGCCTAAGCCATGCCTAATCATGGTGGAAACTTGCAGCATCACCATAGTGAGCACTCTATGAAGCATCCTCAATAAAAACCTATGCAAATAGCAAATAAGAAGATCGCCGAGATGCTCATTGTCTGCTTGCCTTGTCATTCTGATTATGGGAAAGCTCCCATATCATGTGTAGGGGGTACCCCGTTGGCGGTTCTTAATGATACACATATACTTACAATGACAAGAGATTACTCGTGATTGAAGTTGAGTAGCATGAGGATCGGTCTTCGTAAGTAAGGGCATGAAATTTCGGTTTATAACTTGTCAAGCATATCCTCTTAGTTGTGTCACTTTAACCTTAATCATCTTCAAGATGCTTATGATAGGGGCAATGAGAGCTGAAAGCTTTAAGTACCATAATTTTTGGAAGCTCTTTATGAGACTTGAATCCCTACTTCCTTTTTATAAAAGGCCTTTCTTCCACCATTATATTGAGTCTCCACCTTCTATCTTTATGCACTACTTTGAGAGCATAGTGGCCATTCTTAGTTCTATGTGCATTGTCCCAAGACTAGTTGATTGATGCATAACTTGATATTGCTTGTTTTAAACTATTGTATCTAGTCACTCTTATGAACTTTCAAGGTGTCCTATGCATTTATATTTGCTACTCTATTGAGGGACAAGCTGAATACTTTTATGCTATGCTTTCTTTATGTGAAACAAACAAACGTCTTGCAAAGCATTGTTATTCATGAATCTTTTGTTTGTGCCTTTTCATGTTGCATCTTCGTCTCTTTGCTTATTGCTAGAACTTTGTCTTTCATGTTATGATTGAAGTACTTTGATCCCAGCTTTGATGTTTTGCAAATAGTTTGATCAAGTCTTTGATGGTGCATGTCACCTCAAAAATCATTTATTTTTTATCACTTACCTACTCGAGGACGAGCAGGAGTTAAGCTTGGGGATGTTGATACATTGCAAATGTATCTATAATTTTTGATGCTTCATGCTTAGTTTTATCCACTTTCTTGTGTTTTGTTCCAACTTTGGAGTACTTTTATTATGATTTCTTGGACTAACCTATTAACAAGAGCCACAGTGCCAGCTGCCTGTTTTCTGCTGTTTTTGGTTCCAGGAAAGTCAAAAAATGAATATTCTCGGAACTGGACGGGACAAAAGCCAAAGTGCCTATTTTTCCGGAAGGGGTCAAGTGCCAGAATACGAGACGGAGAAGGGCTAGGGGCCGGCCACACCACCTGGCCTCGCGGCCAGGCCTGTCCCGCGCCAGGGGGTGGTCTGGCCGACCCCAACACCCCCTCGGCCTCTCCTTCCGCCTATAAGTTGCCTTCGGGACAAAAACCCTAGGGACCCGATCAAAAATCCACGAAAGAGTCTGTAGCCGCCGTCGTCTCTGTCCCTAGATCGGGATGATCTGAAGCTCTTCTCGGCACCCTGCCGGAGAGGGGAATTCACCCTGGAGGCCTTGTTCATCACCATGCAAGCCTCCGGTGTGATGCGTGAGTAGTTCATCTTTGGACTACGGATCCATGTAGTAGCTAGATGGCTGGTTTCTCCTCCTTTGTGCTTTCATGTTTAGATCTTGTAAACTCCGTTCATGATCAAGATCATCTATTTGTAATCCATACATGTTGTGTTTGCGGGGATCTGATGGATATTGAGATGCTATTTCAGATTGATTATTGATTCTATCATGTCTTTGTTATTTGAGATCTTGCATGCTTTCCGTTGTTAGTAGCTATCTTGGCCAAGTAGATGCTAGCAACTCCAAGAGTTAGTATTTATGCTCGATAGTGGGTTCATGCCTCTGGTAATCTGGGGAAGTGACAGAAATCTCTAAGGTACTAGATGTGCTTTTTCTACTAGGGAGAAAACAACGATCCTTTGTTCATAGAACAATTGTATTGTTTACTTTACACGCAGTTCGTAAAGCAATAATCTGTTGCTTGCAACTTAATACTGGAGGGGGTTCGGATGATAACCTGAAGGTGGATTATTAGTCATAGATGCACTTGGATGGCGGTCTATGTATTATGTTGTAATGCCCAATCAAGTCTCAAAGGAGTCAAGATGATTAGTATATGCATGTATTGCTTTCTCGGTGTTTGTCAATTGTCCCGCTGTAATTTGTTCACCCAGCATGTTTTCTATCTAAGGAGAGCCACCTCTAGTGAACTATGGATCCTGATCCTTTACTTTACATACAATCTACAATCTTTTACTGCTTTGTGTTTACTTTCTGCAGACTTTTACTTCTTTCCATTCGATACGTTTAATCCTTTGTTTTCCGCAAAACACGGTGAGATTGACAACCTCATCGCAAGTTGGGGACAAAGTTCTGTGGTTGTGTTGTGCAGGTCTCCACGTTGCTACTAGCACCGGTAGTGCGCCCTGCGAAAGCTCAGCTAGTAACACCTTTGAGGTGTTTCCTTGCTCCTACTGGTTCGATTAAACCTTGGTTTCATAACTGAGGGAAACTTTCTGCTGTGCTCATCATACCTTCCTCTTGGGTTTCCCAACGAGCTCTACATCAACCACGAGCCATCAACACATTTTCTGGGCGCAGTGCATTGAGCCATCAGTTAGCCGCATCTCGTCTGCTGGAGTACCTAGTGTCGACATGCAAAAATAATTTTGGTTGTCAACGCTAGAAGTTTGGATGAAGAGTTCTATCTACATCAGTAGTAAGGTGTTACCAGTGACAATACTGCTTACGAAGGCCTCTATCATTGGTGTAGTTGATACCTGGTACATCATTGCTAAGTATTTTTTCAGTAGTGTATGTTTGGACGGTCATCAAGACTACATCAACACCCTAGAGACTAGGAGTCTAAATGTTGGAAAGCACGCAAAGGATCAACTCAAGGATAAAGTTGTACTGAAGAAGCAAGTGCAGCAAATACTACAGGCCATATCTGATGCTTTAGATACTCCGATAGATCAGTTGATGATGTAGGCTAAGAAGGAGTATGGCGAGGACTCAAAGGGAGACCCCAAAGAGACACCGCATTAGAGCTAAGAGAACGAGGCACCGAGGAACCGTAAGTTTGAGAACAACGCGGAATACAGGAAACGCCTCAAGACATATGTTTAGGATGGACCATAAACATATAGATGTTTCAGAAGATCATCAATATCGTGTTAGCTTATTGACAATATCAACCCAATGTGATATGGGAATACTAGATCGTTTTCTTTTGCCACTTTGATCTTTAAGTCAATAGGCTTATTTTTTATGTTGAACAATTTTCTTTGGCATGATTGTTGGTTATTTTCTTTGATGTTGTATTTGATGTGATGTTGATCATCCTAGTCATACGAGTAGCAATCCTACCTTTTGATCTTTTTTGTCTATACTTGCCTACGCCAAAATCCTTTTGCAAGTGACACTGCGAAGAAAGGTGTCCAAAGGAGAATCATCAATGAAGCTAAGCGAACTCTCGAGATGCAATCTAGCAAGTATTTTTATTTTATTTTAAGGGTGATAGCAACCTAATGTAATCCCAACCATGTTCTCTCTAGCCATTTCAAATCTCGGGACGAGATTCCATTAAAAGGTGGTAGTACGTAACATCCTAAAATTTTACATTTTTTTGAATGTTAATTTAAAATATTGCGTGTTTGATTTTCCTCACCTTTTTTGAAATTTTTAAAAGAAATTAAATGTTTGATGGTTTATTAAAAGAAGACTATCATTGTTTCCAAATCAAATGAATATGGTTTAATGAAGTCGAAAAACTATATTCGAAAATTAGTTTTATCAAATGAATATGGTTTAATGAAATCAAATGAATATGGTTTAATGGTTCATATAGTTACTTTGTTTTATGGATACCAAAAGTACTTAAATTAGTTTTATCAAACTCCTAAATATGTTTCTTACCCTAGCTGGCTAATCTAATTTTTATGCACCAGACTAGATCTAGGCATCGCCTGGTTAGCTCGTCCAACCGTCGCATGGTAAGCCTTGTTAGTAAAATTTGAGTTTTTCTTTTTAAATAGTCAAAAAATCATGTCAAAGTACAAAATTCATGGAAAATTATCTACATTTAAGAAAAATACAAATAATATGAGGTTGGTTTCATTAAATTGCGTAGAATAATATTATGTAATAAAATATCAATTTTATGAATTCAAAAAATTTAGAACTTTAAACTCTAAGTTTGAATTTTTCTGTTATAAAAATTATTCCATAAATCCAAATTTTGCAAATAAAATATCTTTAGAATCCTTGAGATGTGTAGAATATTTGAAACCTATTAGATTTTAAATATGAATGTTTTATCTTGAAAATATTGCAGATTTTCCATTTAGGTATTATGGGCATATATTTAAATTTAAATTTGATTTTAATGTAATTTAAATTTTCCAAGTGCTAATATTTTAGTACTCTATCCAACGGTTTCAGAGGGTAAAATTTTCAAGTAGTTTTAAAATAGAGGTATTTAAATATGAAATTGTTACCTTTAATAGATTTATTTAAAATAGAGGTATTTAAAGCTATTTTGGACATAACTTTAACTATAAAAAATATATATTTTTGCAAATCATTCAAAATTGACTCCTATGTCTAGTGGGACTAAAGGGTAAACTTTTAAAACATGTTTATTACACTAAAGATGTATAATTGTTACCTTGTGCTTCTATAAGTACTATATTGCAAATAAGAAACCATTTGACAATAATTCTTATTCCCTATGGCTTTCTAAAATAATATCTGGGATGGAGAAATGTTTGTTAAACACATAGAAACATAAACAAAACATCTATGTATCCTTGGCATACCTTTCTTTGTACTGCACTTGTTTATGTGTTTGCTTTGTTTGTTTATTCATTGAATATTCGTGAAACGTGTAAATTTCCTGGAGTGTAACCATTGTGGTTCCAAGGAGATTAAATCCAAGTAGTTCAACCAAGGCAAGTTTATTTCATAAATTTCGTACTACTTTCTTAAGAACATGGTGGTTTTTTGTAGATTGCATGTGTAGGAATATTTATGGTATTATTCTATAATATGGAACTCAGATAGGGACAACCATATGTATCTTGAGTGATGAGTAGAAAATCACACAGTAGTTGAATGCTTAGCTATGCTATAGATTTCGTGGGTGGATTCATATCAATTTATGTGTTAGTGAAACGATATCTTTTTTGTATGATGAGAAAACATAACTTAATGAACCACCTGGATAAATGACAATGATATTTTTCAGGCTGAGTGCGTATTAGGAATCATTTCTTTCAGGCCATGTCTATGGTTGCAGCTCCATCTCTATGGGGTCCATGTATGTGGAACCATGTCTATAGTTTGCTCATGTCTTATGTGCACCTATGGAAGGAACCTAGGATTAAAGAGATTGGAGGCGTTTATGTTTAGGAGCTTCCATGTACGACCAAATTTCATATGGGATCTGTCTTGACTTAAGTTGCACGAACACGGACTGATGTGACAAATAAATATGGATTCTGTAGGTGGTATGGGCCGTCTAGTGGATCGGGGGATTACTTCTGAAAGGTATCGTATTGGTCTTCTTCCGTACATTTCACACATATGTGTTATGGAATTGCGGGGATAACTGAGTCATGTGGGTAAAGTGTAAAAACCTCTCTTAGTTTCAAACTATATACTTAGACATGTCCGTGGTTACGACCATTTTTAAGAGATTGGACATTGAAGCAGTTCAAGAATTTCTACATTCCAAATTCTTAAATTAAAATTTTCATGGGTGAACAAGGGTAAGATGGTACATTAATGTCTATCAATGGTACCCAGGTCCACTCATTTCTATTAGTGGTATCATTATAAGTAACATAAAAATTCTTTGGTTGACTGATATCTATCAATGGTACCTTGGTTCATTGATGTCTACCAGTGGTACCGTTTTAATTGAAGTAATAATCTATTTAGAAATGTTAGGACAAAACTATTGTTTTATGCAAGTTCAGCCAAACCTACACTTAGCCAAATATGCATGTAACAGATAGGGTGAGATTTATATCCACCATAAATAGTGAGCTTGCCAATACATACAAAGTATTGACTATTCGTGGCTACAACATTTTATGTTGCAGATTTCTCCGAAGGCGAGTGAGGTATGATGTTAGGGTCACGAGTCCCCACTCGCCATGTTTCACCTGTTACACTAAATAGAGCTCCTTGTCATTTATTTGTTTCTTTGACTGAACTATATTTGTGATGAGCTAGCGCTTCGGCTATGCAAGTTGTATGAGGCTATGTTAAATTTCTGGATCATTCGGTGCAATAGAATTGTGAAATTTGTTTTGTGGTTTTCACATATATGTATATGGACCATGTAGTGTGTCTTGCTTTTCTTCGTAAGAAGATCTCTAATCCTCCGATATGTGGTGTGTGTAATTGTGGTCAATTGGTCGCCTGCCACCTAAAAAAATGATACTGTCTCCCCCTAGTTATTGTTAGAAATAATGGGCTAATCTAAATAAGCACAAGAGTGATTTCATATTTTCTCTAAATATCAAAACTCATATGTGTGGAAGCCCATGTATGATTTGACCCAAGTTGGTGGCAGCTCACATATGAGTGGAGTGGAAGCTAAAGTTTAGTCCCACATGGAAAGTTGGAGGAGAGTTACACCTGTTGGAGATATGCCCAAGAGGCAATAATAAAAGTGGTTATTATTATATCTTTGTGTTTATGATGAATGTTTGCATCCCATGCTATAATTGTATTATAAGGAAACACTAATACATGTGTGTTTTGTAAACATAAAAGAGTCCCTAGTAAGCCTCTTGTTGAACTAGCTTGTTGATTAATTGATGATCATGGTTTCCTCATCATGGACATTGGATGTCATTAATAACAAGGTTATATCATTAGGAGAATGATGTGATGGACACACACACACCCATAGTAAGCGTAGCATAAGATCAAGTCATTAAGTTCGTATTGCTACAAGCTTTCAAATGCATAGTAACCTAATCCTTCGACCATGACGTTATGTTAATCACCATCACCGGATGGGTACTTTGATGACATCAAACACCGCTTCATAACTGGGTGGTTATAAAGGTGTCATTGGGTATTATGAAAGTATGTGTTGAAGCGCATGGACCAAGATTGGGATTTGTCCATCCTTATGACGGATACATATGCTCTGGGCCCTCTCGGTGGAATGTCATCTAGTTAGCTTGCAAGCATGTGACTAGGTCACAAGGGATGACACAACATGGAATGAGTAAAGATTACTTATCAGTAACGAGGTAGAACTAGGTATGGAGATATCGATGATCAAACCTCGGATAAGTAGAGTATCGCGTGACAAAGGGAATTGGTGTCGTATGTTAATGGTTCTATCGATCACGAAGTCATCGTTGAGTATGTGGGAGCCGTTATGAATCTCCAGATCTCGCTGATGGTTATTGATCGGAGAGGTGTCTCCATCATGTCTACATATTCACGAACCGTAGGGTGACACACTTAAGGTTCGAAGTTGTTTTAAGTAGATATTGAATGTGAGTTGGAGATTGAATGTTGTTCGGAGTCTCGGATTGGATCCGGGACATCACGAGGAGATCCGAAATTGTCCGGGGAATAAGATTCATATAATGGGGATCATTTTCTAAGTTAGGAAATGTTCCGGAGTGTTTGTATGGGGATTCTAGAATGTTTCGGAATGTTCCGGAAGGTTCTAGAAGATATTTTGGAGTTTATTTGACAACCAAGATAAGATAAGGGAAAACTTAAAGGGTAAGTAAAGGAAACTTGGGGGGAAGGACTCTCCCCCCAAGCCTCCTTGGTGTGCCGGCCCTAAGGGGTGGGCCTAGGGGTGGGAACCCTAGGCCACACCCCTCCCTCTATATATAGAGGGGTGGAGGCGCCACCCCCTTGCCCCTTCCTACTCCAAACCCTAGCCGCCTCTCTCCTCCTCCTTTCATCTGCTCTGGCTTAGGCGAAGCCCTGCAGAATTCTCTACTCCACCACCACCACCACGCCGTCGTGCTGTTGGGAGTCCGTGGAGAGATCTACTACCTCTGCTGCTCGCTGGAACAGGGAGAGGAAGGTCTGCTTCGACTCCGCACGTGTTACCGACTGCGGAAGCGCTGCCGGAACGCGGCGCCGGAAGGATCGTCTACTCGATCTTGAGATCGGCAAGTGATCGACTACATCAACCACGAGATCCGATCTCGAACAAGGCTTTCGAAACTACAAGGGTTAGTACAGATCTATCTCGTTGCACATGTCTAATAGAGTAGATCTTGGCTTTTATCTAGATTAGATCTGGGTTTTGTTCGTTCTTGCGGTAGAATTTTTTTGTTTTCCATTCTACGAACCCATCAGTGGTACCAGAGCCAGGTCTATGCATAGATCTGTTGCACGAGTAGAACACAATGGTTTTGTGAGCGTTGGTGCTCGTGTCGTCTTTTGCTTTGTGTACTTTGCATCTTGCGGTATGGTGGGATGAAGCGGCTCGGGCTAACCTTACATGTCATCGCACATGAGACTTGCTCCACGCTTGACGTGTAATTTGCTTTGCACAAGTGGCTTTGTGGGTGTCTGTCTCTCCCACCATAGTATAGATCCAATCTACACTTTGCACTTGATAGCACTTATATCAACGTTGTGGTTCAGTTTCGTAGGTAAGATCTGTTCTTATTCGAAAGCCCCAAACCACGTAAAACATGCAAAGAAAATTAGAGGCGCCTAACTTGTTTTTGCAGGGGTTTTGTGATGTGATATGACCATCATGTGATTGTGATTATATTTGATGTATGCAATGATCCTTGTTGTAATATGGCAACTGGCAGGAGCCTAATGTTTGTCTTTAATTCTGTTAAGACCTGCATGTCTATTCATCTTGTAATAGCTTTATTCCAAGTAGTTGTAATAGTTGCTAGTGATGATGGACAACCATGAAGCGACGCCACTAACCTTGACGCAATGCTGGTGATGACGGAGATCATGTCCGTGCTTTGGAGATGGAGATCAAAGGCATAAGAAGAAAGGGCCATATCATATCACACTAATTATGAATTGTCTGTGATGTTAATCCTTTATGCATCTTGTATTGCTTAGATCGCGACGGTAGCATTATAAGATGATCCCTCTCACTAAATATCAAGTAATAAAGTGTTTGTCCTTAGTTGGCACCGTTGCTAAGACTCGTCATTTCGAAGCATCTCGTGATGATCAGATGTGATAGATTCTATGTGTGCATACAACGGGTGCAAGCCAGATTTGCACATGCGGAAACTAAGGTTAATCTTGACGAGCCTGGCATGTACAGACATGGTCTCGGAACACGGAATACCGAAAGGTAGAGCATGAGTCATATAAATGATATGATGAACATGAAGATTGTTCGCCGATGAAACTACATCTTCTCTCGTGAAGATCGGACTTGGTGTAGTGGACTTGGTTCGTGTAATCACTAAGACAATGCGAGGGATGTTGTTTTGAGTGGGAGTTCACCTAGTTAATTTAAGAATTAAAATTGAACTCAATTGATCATAAACTTAGTCTAAACTACTTGCAAATTTGTTGTAGATTATGGTGAACCTCTCCATCAATTTCAATGCGTTCCTAGAGAAAGAAAAGCTTAAGAACAATGGAAGCAACTTCATGGACTGGCTCCGTGTACTGAAGATTGTCCTCAGGGCTGGTCAGTTGACCTATGGGCTCGAATCACCGCTAGGTGACCCACCTGCAGAAGATGCCACCGATGACGTAAAGAATGTTTACGCCACTCGGAAAAATCATTACTCCACAGTTCAGTGTGCCATCCTGTACAGTTTAGAAACGGAGCTTCAGAAGCGCTTTGAGCACCACGACCCGTTCGAGATCATTAAGAAGCTCAAGCTCATTTTTTAGACTCACGCGGCCGTGGAGAGATATGAGGCCTCCGAAAAGTTCTTTAACTGTAAGATGGAAGAGGTTAGCTCCGTTAGAGAGCACGTGCTCACCATGTCTGGGCACGCAAACAAGCTCCAAGAGTTGGGGATAACGATTCCTAATGAGTTAGGGATTCACCGTGTCCTCCAATCACTGCCACCAAGTTATAAGAACTTTGTGATGAACTACAATATGCACTGCATGAACAAGACGTTGCCTGAACTATCGTCCATGCTGAAAACTGCTGAAGTGGAGATCAAGAAGGAGCACCAAGTGTTGATGGTCAATAAGACCACCAATTTCAAGAAACAGGGCAAGCCTAAGAACAAGGGCAACTTCAAGAAGGACGGCAAGAAAGCTGCCGCACCTGCTAAGAAGCCTAAGGCTGGTCCTAAGCCTAAAACTGAATGCTTCTACTGCAAGGGTGCTGGTCACTGGAAGCGTAACTACCCCAAGTACCTGGCGGATCTGAAGAATGGCAACATCAAGAAGAAAGGTATATTCGATATACATGTTATTGATGTGTATCTTACTAGTAATCGTAGTAGTGCCTGGGTATTTGATACTGGTTCGGTTGCTCATATTTGTAACTCGAAACAGGAGCTACGGAATAAACGAAGACTGGCGAGAGACGAGGTGACGATGCGCGTTGGAAATGGCTCCAAGGTTGATGTGATCGCCATCGGCACGCTCCCACTACATCTACCATCGGGATTAGTTTTAAATTTAAATAATTGTTATTTGGTGCCTGCGTTAAGCATGAACATTATATCTGGATCTTGTTTATTGCGAGACGGTTACTCTTTTAAGTCTGAGAATAAAGGTTGTTTGATTTATATGAGTAATATCTTTTATGGTAATGCACCTGAGATGAATGGTTTATTCTTACTGAATCTCGATAGTAGTGATACACATGTTCACAACATAGATGCTAAACGAACAAAATTGAATGATAATTCTACATACATGTGGCATTGTCGTCTTGGTCACATTGGAGTGAAGCGTATGAAGAAACTCCATTCCGATGGACTTCTTGAATCACTTGAAAGATGCGAAGCATGTCTGATGGGAAAAATGACTAAGACTCCATTTTCTGGAATAATGGAGCGAGCTACAGACTTATTGGAAATAATACATACCGATGTGTGCGGTCCAATGAGTGTAGCATCGCGTGGTGGATATCGTTATGTTCTCACTTTCACGGATGACTTAAGTAGATATGGGTATGTCTACTTTATGAAACATAAGTCCGAAACTTTCGAGAAGTTTAAGGAATTTCAAAGTGAAGTGGAAAATCATCGTAACAAGAAGATTAAGTTTCTGCGTTCTGACCGCGGAGGTGAATATCTAAGTTATGAGTTTGGCATGTCTTTAAAGAAATGTGGAATACTTTCGCAGTTGACACCGCCGGGAACACCACAGCGTAGTGGTGTGTCCGAACGTCGTAATCGAACTCTCTTAGATATGGTTCGGTCTATGATGTCTCTTACAGATTTACCGCTATCGTTTTGGGGTTATGCATTAGAGACAGCCGCATTCACTTTAAATAGGGCACCATCTAAATCCGTTGAAACGACACCGTACGAATTATGGTTTGGAAAGAAACGTAAGTTGTCGTTCCTTAAAGTTTGGGGTTGCGAAGCGTATGTAAAGAAGTTACAACCTGATAAGCTTGAACCCAAAGCGGAGAAATGCGTCTTCATAGGATACCCTAAAGACACAATTGGGTATACCTTCTATCATAGAGCCGAAGGCAAAGTTTTCGTTGCCAAGAATGGATCCTTTCTTGAGAAGGAGTTTCTCTCGAAGGAATTGACTGGAAAGAAAGTAGAACTCGACGAGGTTATTGAACCTTCTCTCGGAGTTGAGAGTAGCGCAGCACCGGAAGATGTTTTTGTGCCGCCTGCACCAATTGGAGAGGAAGCTCATGATGGGATCATGAAACTTCGAACGAAGTTGCTGCTGAACCTCGCAGGTCAACAAGGGCTCGTAACACTCCCGATTGGTATGACTCTGCCTTGAATGTCATGTTGGTGGACAACACTGATGACCTTGCAACATATGAAGAAGCTATGGTGAGCCCAAATTCCGACAAATGGCGAGAAGCCAAGAAATCCGAAATGGGATCCATGTACAAAAACCAAGTATGGACTTTGGTGGACTTACCGGTTGGCTGTAAGGCTGTCGAGAACAAATGGATTTTTAAAAGAAAAACAGATGCTGATGGTAATGTTACCGTCTATAAAGCTCGACTTGTCGCGAAAGGGTTCTGACAAATTCAAGGAGTTGACTACGATGAGACATTCTCACCAGTAGCGAAGCTAAAGTCTATGAGGATTTTGTTAGCAATAGCTGCATATTTCGATTATGAGATTCGGCAAATGGATGTCAAAACGGCGTCCCTTAATGGATTGAGGAAGAGTTGTATATGGTACAACCCAAGGGTTTTGTCGATCCTAAAGATGCTGACAAGGTATGCAAACTTCAGCGCTCCATTTACAAGAAAGTAATCAAAAACTTTGGATTTATACAAACTTATGGAGAAGCTTGTATTTACAAGAAAGTGAGTGGGAGCTCTGTAGCATTCCTAGTACTATATGTAGATGACATATTGTTGATCGGGAATGATATAGAACTTCTTAATAGTGTCAAAGCCTATTTAAATAATAGTTTTTCAATGAAGGATCTTGGCGAAGCGGCATATATTCTAGGCATCAAGATTTATAGAGATAGATCAAGACGCCTAATAGCGCTTTCACAAAGTACATACTTGGACAAAGTTCTAAAGAGTTTAGAATGGAAGAGAGCAAGAAAGGGTTCGTGCCCATGTTGTCAGGTAAGACCTTGAGTAAGACTCAAAGTCTAGCTACGGCAGAAGATAGAGAGAAGATGAATAATATTCCCTATGCCTCGTCCATAGGTTCTATCATGTATGCCATGCTATGTACAAGACCAGATATAGCACATGCTGTTAGTTTGACTAGCAGATGTCAAAGTGATCCTGGAATGGAGCACTGGACAGCGGTCAAGAATATCCTAAAGTACCTAAATAGGACTAAGGATATGGTTCTTTCTTATGGAGGTGATGAACAACTTGTTGTAAACAGTTACACTGATGCTAGTTGGAACACCGATCCAGATGACTCGAAGTCACAGTCTGGATACGTATTTATTTTGAATGGTGCTGCAGTGAGCTGGAGGAGTGCCAAGCAAAGCGTTGTGGCGAAACCTTCAACTGAATCGGAATACATGGCTGCTTCGGAGACTGCACAAGAAGCCATATGGATGAAGGAGTTCATTACTGAACTTGGCGTGGTTCCTAGTACGTTGGACCCGATGGCCATCTACTGTGACAACACAGGTGCCATAGCTAATGCACAGGAGCCAATGTCACATAGCAAGCTGAAGCACATCAAGCTACGTTTCCATGCTATTCGCGAGTATGTCTGAGATGGTGACATAAAGATTTGCAAAGTACACACTGATCTGAATGTGGCAGATCCGTTGACTAAACCTCTCCCTAGAGCAAAGCATGACCAACACCAGAACGCCATGGGTGTTAGGTATATTACCATGTAATCTAGATTATTGACTCTAGTGCAAGTGGGAGACTGTTGGAGATATGCCCAAGAGGCAATAATAAAAGTGGTTATTATTATATCTTTGTGTTTATGATGAATGTTTGCATCCCATGCTATAATTGTATTATAAGGAAACACTAATACATGTGTGTTTTGTAAACATAAAAGAGTCCCTAGTAAGCCTCTTGTTGAACTAGCTTGTTGATTAATTGATGATCATGGTTTCCTGATCATGGACATTGGATGTCATTAATAACAAGGTTATATCATTAGGAGAATGATGTGATGGACACACACAGACCCATAGTAAGCGTAGCATAAGATCAAGTCATTAAGTTCACATTGCTACAAGCTTTCAAATGCATAGTAACCTAATCCTTCGACCATGAGGTTATGTTAATCACCATCACCGGATGGGTACTTTGATGACATCAAACACCACTTCATAACTGGGTGGTTATAAAGGTGTCATTGGGTATTCTGAAAGTATGTGTTGAAGCGCATGAACCAAGATTGGGATTTGTCCATCCTTATGACGGATAGATATGCTTTGGGCCCTCTCGGTGGAATGTCATCTAGTTAGCTTGCAAGCATGTGACTAGGTCACAAGGGATGACACAACATGGAACGAGTAAAGAGTACTTATCAGTAATGAGGTAGAACTAGGTATGGAGATACCGACGATCAAACCTCGTATAAGTAGAGTATCGCGTGACAAAGGGAATTGGTGTCGTATGTTAATGGTTCTATCGATCACGAAGTCATCGTTGAGTATGTGGGAGCCGTTATGGATCTCCAGATCCCGCTGATGGTTATTGATCGGAGAGGTGTCTCCATCATGTCTACATATTCACGAACCGTAGGGTGACACACTTAAGGTTCGAAGTTGTTTTAAGTAGATATTGAATGTGAGTTGGAGACCGAATGTTGTTCGGAGTCTCGGATTGGATCCGGGACATCGCGAGGAGATCCGGAATTGTCTGGGGAATAAGATTCATATAATGGGGATCATTTTCTAAGTTAGGAAATGTTCCGGAGTGTTTGTATGGGGATTCTAGAAAGTTTCGGAATGTCCGAAAGGTTCTAGAAGATATTTTGGAGTTTATTTGAAAACCAAGATAAGATAAGGGAAAACTTAAAGGGTAAGTAAAGGAAACTTGGGGGGGAAGGACTCTCCCCCCAAGCCTCCTTGGTGCGCCGGCCCTAAGGGGTGGGCCTAGGGGTGGGAACCCTAGGCCGCACCCCTCCCTCTATATATAGAGGGGTGGAGGCGCCACCCCCTTGCCCCTTCCTACTCCAAACCCTAGCCGCCTCTCTCCTCCTCCTTCCATCTGCTCTGGCTTAGGCGAAGCCCTGTATAATTCTCTACAACACCACCACCACCACGCCGTTGTCCTGCTGGGATTCCGTGGAGAGATCTACTACCTCCGCTGCTCGCTGGAACTGGGAGAGGAAGGTCTGCTTCGACTCCGCACGTGTGGCCGGCTGCGGAAGCGCTGCCGGAACGCGGCGCCGGAAGGATCGTCTACTCGATCTTGAGATCGGCAAGTGATCGACTACATCAACCACGAGATCCGATCTCGAACAAGGCTTTCAAAACTATAAGGGTTAGTACAGATCTATCTCGTTGCACATGTCTAATAGATTAGATCTTGGCTTTTATCTAGATTAGATATGGGTTTTGTTCGTTCTTGCGGTAGAATTTTTTTGTTTTCCATGCTACGAACCCATCAACACCACCTTATAAGGTGGAGTGTTTCACCACTTAGTAAAGTGAGTGAGAATAGGAGAACTACATGTGTGCTCCTCCTTCGACGACGCCACCGCTCACACGCACCGCCCGCCCGCCCGCCCATCACGATACGCTCCGCGGGTTGCGGGAATCTCGCTGAGTTGAGCTTTATTTTTGCTGTTTGGGAAAACTGGTGAGGTTTTGACAGACGTGTCAACAGTTAGTAGATTCGGATCGCTCCTAGATCGTGGGCTATCTGTAACCGACCGACGTGGGCTTGGTCCACGGCATGCCCTATGCAGGTTTTCTGATCCTCTCTATATAAATGCTTGTGCGGCTTCCACCACGGACACACCGAATCATTCTAGGGTTTTGCCAGCCTCTCTACTTGCGCTGCCACCATAGTCTACTCCATCCCGTGCACCGGTGGACGGAAGAGCAGGTCTCCGGAACCACTCGCCTTTGCGATCCTGTACGGGAGATGGCGAATAAGGTTTTTGGAAGCGCCTCGCGCGACTGCTCAAGTTCGTCATCATGGCGCGTCTTCCTGGACGATCTCCTAGTCCACGGGCGACTCGTCTTCAACGCCGTCTTCTTTGACAGGCTATGACAACCGCTGCACCGATGGCGACTTCATCGATAACTGATCAATACGTATATCATGATCCGATCTGTTGTTATACTATGGCTATATTTATATTTGCATTGCTTTTGTTCGTGTTGATTAATACGTCTAGTATGTTAGAGTTTAACATGACCGTAGCTGCTGTAGTGATGATCTATATTCTGGAATTAATTATGGAAATTATGTATAATAATCCAACAGTTATTTAGTATGGAATTGATTCTTTTTCTTTGAAAGAGCGGAGATTCTCCTATGCTAAATCTAAGTCTATGGGTACTAATACATTTTGACACAATTGAATGTACGTACTCATGCCACTAGGTTCCATTTGATGGTTTGTTACTTAGGACGTACTCTGTCCGTTTTATAATATAAGATGATTTAGCTTTATGAAGCAGGCGTAGGTAAGCGGAGTATTTTTGGTTCGCGCCTTTTGACCTAGTATCTGATTACGCTGTAATCTGTTACCGTTAATTTTGTTTGGTTCACTTTTCCCAGAAACAAATCCCATGTAAACGAATTCCACCGTAAGTCAATCCTAGTCCGCCAAAGGTGCGATACCGGCACCGGCATCGCCGGCGGTACTGGACAACAAGCTATCCGTTAATGTACTCTACTACCACCAGCGGTAGACCATGGAAAAAAGCAGCGGCCGCAGGCGGCCACCGATCCCCTTTCCTTCCTCGAGACCACAAGCGACTGCGTTCTCTTCTCTCGCTGGCGTGATGCTCCTCTTCCTGGCCATCCATCTCCTCTCCCTTCATATCTCTGTGTTAAGTTATCTATTTATGTTACCAGTATGAACCAAACTATTTTGGAAAATTCTCATTCTGTTACTGTTACCCCGTTAACTGAATCTAGTGCCGTTTATGTTAATGAAGATGAACCAAACACGTTCTTAATGTACTCTGCGGTTCGAAGGACAAGTGACTCTTAATTTTAATTCAAATCTTTTGTCTACGCAGGCACAACATACAAGTAATCAGTATATGGATGATCCTGTTAGAAAGTCACACTGTCAGCATTGGGCATGGATGTACCACGGTCCACGTGTGGCTCTAGCTGGGTGCTCATGTGATTGAGTACAAATTGTAAGAAAATAGGTACTGTTTTCATTTTTTTGGGTTATATACTTGAGCCACCATGGAAGATAAAGTTAGTTAAGTTCTAAACTTTTTTGCTGAAGTTCCCTCGATGTGGCGATTTGTCCATTTCCTCGCCCCTCTCTATATGAAAATTCAAAATTCAAAAGAATAGGCGACTAATAAATCTCCCTTCCTTCGGCCCTTTTCTATATGAAAATATGGGCCAATGTCACGACTGGTCTTGATACCCACGTTTCCAACCATCACATACAAAGGTGTTAATACAATCGCAACATTTTTGGTGAACCTTTTCATTATCAAAGTGTGCATAACAAAGGGCAATTTGAACTTATCAAAGGCATGTTCAAAGTAAACTTAGAAATGACACCATATTTCATTTTCCTACACATACAATCGTGTGGGAACTCTCGTGCAACACAGCAACGCTATCAAAAAAATCTCTATCTCTATCTCTACTATCTAAAAAGCATGAGAGCGTTCCGTTTTCTGCCGATCGGCACAACGTCGTCCTTTCGTCGCTCCGTCCGCGAATGCATGCACAAACGGGCCAGGCCCAGCAACTGAAATGGCCAGAGCTTGTCCCGAACAGAAACCACGCTAGGGTTCATCTTCCCCGCCTCTGATCCGCCGCACCCGGTTGATCTCCAGTGTAGTCGCCTCCCTCCTCGGCTCCTTCTGTAGGAGGAATGGAACCGCCGATTACTGAATCCCCACCCCCAAACTACGGTTCTTCCATTCGTGGCCTTCCTGCTTTATGTCGACCTCCCACGGCCCCTGACTTCGACGCCTCCGGACCTTGATGTGGACGCTCTGGTCAAAGGACTGCATCACCCCTGGCTCCATTTACCAGACCCGCGCCGCCGTTGCCTCCAGTGGGAATCCCTACCTGCTCCCCACCTCAATGGATCTGGGTCCAGCCGCCACCATGGATCCCAGCTCTTCACCGTCATGGTCATCCCAGCTCTCCTCCGCCATGGATCCTAGCCAAATGCACCGCCGACCCGGACCAACGCTTGCATCGGCCGAGCTCCAGGAGCATCACCGTCGGTACGGGCCTCTGCCACTGCCGCTGGTAGTGCCTCCTCTCACAGGTTCCTCATATGGTCATATTGGCTGCTTATAATCATCTTCCTTTGATCCTTTCTTCCCATGTCTCGCCTCTCCTTTGACCGCGTCTTGTTCTACTGCTATGTTCCTCGCCTAGAGCAGCATCCACGCCAACTAACACAATCACCTTCATCCACGTCGACATCTTTGACATCAACAGTGAGATGCGCCCTCGTTGCAGTCTCCAGTGACAAATAGGTTTTTGCATCCGTTTTGCTTGTATTGGCGAGGAATTTTGCATATATATTTACCCAATCTTGGCGTTCATCTCAGATACATATTTTCTGACCTTGAAGCTTCATCATGTTGGCTGGAATGTGCTTGCGGGTGGGTTGGATAGGGGGACAAGCAGATCACGACCTCTTCTTTGCTCAATTCAGTTTCAGGTGAGAAGTATCCCAACTTAACATATCACCTGATAGCACGTAAAATCCTTCTTTTTTGTTTGCAGAGAGGTGATGCATTTGGCTATGTAGGTACGGGGCTTATTAGTCCAATTTACTTTGTTTTTTCTTTCCCACTGACAATGGATTTTTTACATCATCAATGTGACATCTCAGAGTGTGTACGTTTTTTCAGCATTTGGTACCAAACTGCCAGTTCAAAAAAATTTAAGATATAAAAGGCATACCAAGCCTGACTTTTTTACTTAAATATGGCTACTTTCTTTAATGATCAATTTCTATCATTTATGTGGTTATGAGTTGCAAAGAATTGAATATTTGAATATTTACAAATGATAATATTGCAGATCGACTAATTGTTGATTGTTTCTTTTGCATATGTGTTAATGGAGCGAAGCATAGGCCTGGTCACAACAATTTTCAAGAAACAAGATCTTTGTTCTCATCATAAGAATAGACGGCCAACACTAAACTGTTCCAAACACAAGATAATGTTTCGTTCATCACCTAAATCCAAATGCAACATTAACTCTATTGATATGCTGGGTTCTAACTGCTAACAATATTATGTTAAGGTACTCAGGAGACAGGGAAAAGATAGAAACAAAATCGTTGAAATGGTACTAGAGCCGTATGGGTGAGGACGTGATGTGAATACACGACAATTCTTATTCTACATATGGTCTCCCAAGGTGATATAATTATCTTCTGTTAGTAATGTAAAGAGCTTTCCTTTCAAAAAGATACCAATGTCAAAAAGGCAAGTTCCAATAAAAAATAATAGGAATAATTGCCAAAATAATGTTTTAGTTCTCCCTTAAATTTTTTTATCTCCAGTTCCAACTGATTCAGAATATTATTCATTTTATGCTGGAAAAATATGACATTAATTATTTGAAGATGTTCTAGGATATGAACTTAATGAGAGAGAACTTATGAGCAAAAAATTTAATATTGTGTCTCATGATTGTGTCTTCTCATATTGTTGAATAATCACCTTATAACCATGTTCCTATACTATGTCTGAACCTAATGAACTCTGAATATGTTCCTATGATTTCATGAACTACTAATGAGTTCGTATTCTCGAAGATGGTTGATGTGCTCAATTTTAACTAATTTTAGCTCATGAGATGATATCCAAGGTTGCGTAAAGGTTACATTAAATTATGGTGTTCTTGTGTTAGTAATACGATAACATACTCACTCATGGCGTACTAAAAATTTGAGAATAAAAAGGTACAACTAACTGAGACATTTTTGCTCTCACTAACATAGGTTAATGATAGTCACTGAGCAAGCACTCTAATTGAACCATTCAATCGAGAGCTTGTCTTACAATGATTCAAATATTTTATAAGTTTGCACAATCTTGATTGCTTGTTATACTCTCTTTGGGTGTACTGGACTTATTTTAGCATATGGAAGCACATTAAGTTATGAGCCTGCTAGGACTTTTGTTACATTGAAAAGTAAAGAACATGCAAAATTTCAAGATACCTACCAGAAGCTACAATTCTTTGTGTGCTTAAATTCTAGTGGGAAAGACCGGTTGAGGGTGATACCCAAGTCCAGAGGTGGAATAATAAAGTGCGTATGACACGTAAACACCTTGGGGGTTGGGCGAGAGACACAACCGGTATCCTCAAAAAAGATAAAATGAGACTCTCTTCTATTATTGATGACCTTGAAGATCTAGCAGAAACACGGTTGCTAACTCCGCAGGAAATTGAGCTCAAAAGCCAATCGAATGCGGAGATTGCCCGGTTACTAAGGGAAGAGGAACTCAAATGGTATCAACGTTCTAAATCACCATTTATCTTGCATGGGGATTCGAATACTAGATACTTCCACAGTGTAGCCAATGGCAGACACAATAAGAAACGTATTCATTCCTTAATGCATGATGACGAACAGATTGAAGGACACGACCAGTCGAAATCTTATATTACAAGTTATAATAAAGTTCTTGAAAGGGCATGTATGCTCCCATGTGTGGTTTTGGTAATTAAGGACAATCCCTATGTACTAATGTGCAAATTGAGTATCACTTGTAGGTTTGTCCATTGGCATCGCTTGGACCATGTGTTGGTTTCAAGTATGAAAAAGAAGAAGCATTGTCCAAAGTCTTTGTGCCTATTGGAATCAAGTAGAAGAAGAAGATGGAGTTCCTCATGGCTTTCTTCAAGGCATCATCATCAAGAATTGATGTGCAAGCTCAAGATGCGTCCTCTCTAGAAGATCTCATGCTTGGAGCTTTCCTCCTCGATGTTCATGGAGTGATGAATACAAGGTCAAAGAAGAGGTTTCCCCATGGAGTATGGGCAGCCATTCGCAAGCCTTCATCAAGCAAGAGCAATCAAGAAAGGTGTTCCGTTTTGAAGTTGACAAGATCATCTACATCAAGCTCAAGTGGGATGCTCAAGGCAAAGGTATGATTTTGATAGGGTTTCTATTCTACCGGTCTCTTGTAGTGTTGGGAGACTCGGTTTAGGATAGATAGTCGTACTATCAAGAGGGGCTCTCGAGTGGGTGACTCCTTCGTATCTTTCAGAGAGAGCTCAAACCTTTCCATAGATAGCATTATCTTTCTTGGTTGTTGTTTGTTCTTGTCCATATGAGGATGTAGAGCTTGTGGTTATCTTCATAACAAGCTCTAGTTCATCAAAAAATAGATTTCCCTTGCATATACTATTGCGTTTTTGATCTTGCAGGTTTTCCGGCTCCACATCTTCGGAGATATCTCACATATATATTCATGATATTTTCTCCCTTGGTGATACCCAATATTTCACCTTTTGTTGGATTCTACTCTTTATTATCTTTCCAACAAAATTGGTTTCATCCCAATTGGAGTTTCCAAGCTCAACTTCTTGCGTTTTGAGTTTTGGAGATTTTATCGTTTCATCGCTTCTGAGATGTCCTACCTTTCTCCATTTTATTTATATCCTCCCTTGTTGGACTATGATGTTTATTTGCATAATCTTGTAGAATTTTTTTTTCTCTTCCAAACGATCCCAAGATCATCAAAATCGGAATGTTGTCCAATGTTTTTGCTTGAGCGGTAGTACCGGCCCAAGTTCCGCCTGAAGTTCCGGTAAATCTCGTTTTTGTTCAGTAACTTGTGTTTCTATTTACCGGTAGTTCCGGTGGGGCACCGGTAGTTTCGGTGGGGCGCGAATCTGGCCCAAACGGGCAGATTTTTCCTGCCCTATTTAAGGGCCCCCTCTTCCCCAACGTTTCCCCAACTTTGGAGGTCATTTTTGCTAGCTCTTCCACTCTCTCTCCTCCATTGTTGACCTTCAAAAGCTTGCCCTCTTCCCTTCGCCCTCTCATGATTCTTGCATCTTTTTGAGGGATTTGAGAGAGGAGATCTAGATCTATAAGCCCCACCAAACCAAATCCCTTCTTTGAGAAGGAATCCTTGGGATCTAGATCTTAGAGAGCTTTGTGTTCTCCTCTTGTGTTCTTCCTCTCTTATTCTCCCAATAGCTTTTGTAGCTTTGGTGGAATTTGAGAGAGAAGGACTTGCCTCTTGCATTTGGTGCATAGGTTTGAGTTCTCCTCGGAGATCCGGCGAGTTCAAGCCCTTGGGCTTGTTTCTCTTGGGTTCTTGGAACCCTAGACGGTTGTGTGGTTGGATTGTTGACCTCTGGTGGTCTTGTAGCCTTTTGTGGCCATGTTGTGTTTTGTGGCTTTGTATCCTTTGTGGCATTGTTGTTGGGAGCCTCCAATTGAGTTGTGGAGATTGCCCCACCTTGTATGGGTTCAGTGACCGCCCTCAAGTGTCCCATAGTGGAACGTGAGTAGGCCTTTGTGACGAGATCACAGGATAATAGGGTGAGCCTTTTGTGGCATCGGTAGGTTGCGTGCCTTCTCATCTTGGGGTGAGGCCTTTTGTGGCGTTCGGTGAGCATCGAGCCACCACACCTTGAGGTGAGCCACTTGTGGTGTTCGAAGTACATTGCGCCCCCGCACCTCTCCAACGGAGACATAGCTTCTTTGGAAGTGAACTTCGGAAACAAATCATCATCTCTGTGTCCATCGGTTATCTCTCAACCGAGCTCTTTACTTATGCAATTTACATTGTGATAGCCATCGTGCTTGAAGTGTATGATCTTGCTATCACCTTGTTGCTTGTCTTGCTTAGAATAGGTTATTGGTGCACTTAGTGAACCTAGTGGATATAGGTTTTGGCTTGATAAATTAAACGTTAAGTTTTATTCCGTGTTTATTAGAGCTTAAACCGTAATATTTTAAAACGCCTATTCACCCCCCTCTAGGCAACGTCCATTTCCCTTTCAGTTCTGTTTAGGGAATCGGAGGAAGGTTCTTTCACTATGGACGAATCTCAAATAACCGATGTACCCCAGGTCTGCGATGAAGAAAACAACTATCTGACCTCTCCTTATTCTGAGGATGAGGTCAAATTAGCTGTTTTCCAAATGGAACATAATAAGGCACCTGGTCCTGATGGATTCCCAGCGGAGTTCTACCAAACCTTCTGGGATGTCATCAAAACAGATCTCCTTGCTATGTTCGGTGCTTTGCACCTGGGACAACTTGAGCTGTTTTGTTTGAATTTTGGTGATATTATCTTATTACCTAAGGTTAATGAAGCAGAAAGGATACAACAATATAAACCGATCTGTCTTCTTAATGTTAGTTTTAAGATTTTTACCAAAGTTGCTACTATTAGGTTAAACTCTGTGGCTGATCATGTTGTTAGACCTTCGCAAACTGCTTTTATGCAAGGTCGTAACATTCTTGATGGCGTAGTAACTTTACACGAAACTGTTCATGAACTTCATAGGAAGAAACTGAACGGGGTCATTCTTAAAATAGATTTTGAGAAAGCCAACGATAATGTCAAACGGTCTTTCCTTCAGCAAGTTCTTCGGATGAAAGGTTTTTCCGTTGAATGGCGTGCTTTAATAAATAGCTTTATGGTCAGAGGTAGTGTTGCCATCAAAGTCAATGACGATATTGGTAGCTACTTCTAGACTAAAAAGGGGCTAAGACAAGGAGATCCATTATCGCCAATGCTATTCAATATAAGTGGCTGATATGCTATCTATCTTGATTGAAGGCGCCAAATCAGAAGGCCAAATTGAAGGTATGATTCCCCATCTAGTGGATGGTGGTTTATCTATACTTCAATATGATGACGATACAATTCTCTTTATGGAACATGACCTCGAAAAGGCAAAAAACCTGAAACTTATACTTTCAGCTTTTGAGCAACTTTCGGGATTAAAGATTAATTTCCATATTGTTTTGTTTCGGTGAGGCTCAAGAAGCGACTAGTCTTTATAATGAACTGTTCGGTTGTAGCCGCAGTGTTTTTCCGATTAAATATTTGGGTATATCGGTACATTACCGTAGGCTTACAAATGCTGAATGGAAAATTGTCGAAGAAAGACTACAACTACGTTTGAGTAGTTGGAAAGGTAAATTATTATCCATAGGAGGAAGATTGGTACTCATAAATTCAGTACTCAGTAACATGGTACTATACATGTATCTTCCTTTCAACTACCAAAAGGAGTCTTGAAAAGGTTAGATTACTTCTGATCAAGATTCTTTTGGCAAGGAGATAATGAGAAAAAGAAATACAGACTGGCTAAATGGAGTGTGTTGTGTCGTCCCAAAGAACAGGGTGGGCTAGGTATTGATTATTTGGAAATCAGGAATATGGCCCTCCTTAGTAAATGGCTCTTCAGGTTATTAACTGAAGAAGGAATATGGCAAACTCTTATTAAGAGAAAACATGTTGACTCAAAAGCATTGTCCCAAATGGTTTGGAAACCAGACGACTCTCACTTTTGGGCTGGCCTGATGGCGACAAAGAAACATTTTCTTTGCTTTGGCACATTTTCTATTAATAATGGGTCTCAGATAAATTTTTGGGAGGATAAATGGCTAGGTCATGCTACCCTCCGAGAACAATATCCTGCGTTGTATTCCATTGTCTGCTATAAGGGGGAGACGATTGCTACTGTATTGGAATCTTTTCCACCCAATATAACGCTTAGAAGGGATTTAACTGATGTCAGACTTGACTCTTGGATCATGCTGCTACATAGATTGGCGCAGGTCCAATTGACAGATGAGCCAGATGAATTTCGATGGAATCTAACTTAGAATGGTTCTTTCTCTGTTAGCTCTTTATACAATGTTTTAACCCAGCTAGTAATACAAGTTTTAGATAATAGGATGATATGGAAGATGAAGATACCTCTTAAAAACAAGATTTTTGCTTGGTATCTTCGTTAAGGAATTATCCTTACAAAAGACAACCTTATTAAGTGCAATTGGCATGGGAATCCGAGCTGCGTATTTTGTCTTCATAATAAGACAATCAAACACCTGTTTTTTCAATGCAATTTTGCACGGTCTATATGGTCAGTCACCCAATCAGCTTCTGGCTTGTCTCCACCACGTAGTATTGCCAATATTTTTGAGAATTGGTTACATGGTATAGATAACAAGTTTAAGACACTTCTTCGGATTAGTGCGATGGCTTTAATTTGGTCGCTGTGGCTATGTAGGAACGATAAGGTTTTTAATGATGTTAATTCTTCCCTTCTGCAGGTTATTTACATGTTTACACATACCCTTCGGGCTTGGTCGGTGCTACACCATGTGGAGATGCGAGACCTTTTTATGGAGGTGTGTACGCGACTGGAGGATATAGCACGGGACCTATTTTCTAGACATGGATGGCAGCATAATCTCCGGATCAGCCCGCCTCCAGCTCCTTCGGCGTAGTTGCATTTAAACACCGTTTTTTGTAACCCGCTATCGAATTTTTCTTTATTTCTGTTGGACTTGTTGGTCACTTTGTCGGCTGTGTGCATCCTAGGTACGTAGAGGCCGGGTGTAATACTTACTCTAAGTAATAAAAACGCCCTTTATCGAAAAAGATACCTACTAGAAGCTGAAACTCTCATGCTAATGATATTTACTCACAGGATACAACACAGCTGTTCATATTAGGAGGGAAAATTGCAGTAATTTTACTCGAATGTATTGATACTGATACATGAGAGAATGACCTACCTCGATTATGGAGAAACTATTTTCAAGATACGGTTAGGACTCTTCTCGTTTCTATCTACAATTATTAATGATCATGTTTGCATTGTTAGGTGATAACTTTATGAAGTAAATGAAGTGAAGATGACATATATCCCATGGTAATTGTATTCGACAACTTTAGATTGGTTGTTCAATATGTTATTTTGTATGAACCACCTAGCTCTGTACTCATCGGTAACTCCGTTTCAGCCATCTAGCGCCAGAAGTTGCAGACTATTGGTTGTTATCACTTCGATCTGGCCTTCATGAGTAGTGCACAACCAACTGGATATCATTGGTGACTGGTGGCACTAGGTAGCATAATTACTTTGAAAGTGTAACCAGCAACTTACATTCTGATGTACCAAAAATAGATAGGACTGAATGTTGTGGTGCATACATATTCACTATACTGTTATATTCATATTAATATATCTTGCAGGTTGATATGGAAAATATACTCTTCATGTGTGGAGGTGCCTTCTCTTAATGGGGTAGGTTATGGTAGAAAGGTTGTATGGTTGGAAATAATACAACCTCTACATTTTGGAACCATCGTTTTGTTGTCTACACTTCGCAAACTGCATGTGTGATAATAATTTTTGGTTTGGAACACCAGTTTGTCGTGAATTGGGATTATGCTTTGATGAATGTTCTACGGGAATTAACTATGTCTGATGCTAACATGATCATATAAGGGGGGAAGATGTTTTAAACCGATCTGGACATGATAGCGTCGTAAATGCTCAAATGGTTGTTAAGGTGGTCATTTTCAGTGTATATTTGTGCAACTCTATGGTTAAAACTTTTGTCCCATAGTGTATATGTAGGCATTATGATTAGAAGTGTTAAAAATTTCTAAGATAATAGACTATCCGAACATTGTGAAATACTTCTATTATCCTTCCTTCAAGATGGTCGGGCGCGGCAATGCGCATCTTTATGTTCTAGTATACTATGTAGTACGTCAAACATGAACCAACATGAATAAAAAACTCCAACTTCCGTGGTTTCATTTTCTGAGTTTTTCATGTCTTGCAGTATTCAGTGAAGGTAATATTTTTTATATCTATTTAGTGTGAAATCATAACCGTTGGTATGCTTGTTTGCCAGATTCTACCAATGTGATATCTATGGACGACAGTCATTGTTGTACATATGTTCAGTCAATTTAAGTTTCCTCTTGGTTATTACCTATCTATACCGTGGAGCTGCATGGCCAAGTATACTCATGAATGGTCTTTTCAGCTGACCTGACGGGTGGGATTTCGACGCCGCCGGTGCTAGGGTTCATATGAAAGGAGGGAGGGAGTGGATTTGTGAATTTGGTCAACACACCATGCTCCTTTAGTCCCTCGTTTTTCCTACGTGGTTGCCGCGTTGGCGCTCGCGTCACGGAAATATTACTGACATGGGGGTCCCGACCGTCTACTTCACGGGGCAGTTTGGTAGGGTGCGATGAGTTTGCCTCGAAATGACCCCTCTCGGTAGTTGGCGGCCCAACATTTCGAAATGCGGCAATTTCAGGCAAGTTATGTACCGCGGTGCACTCGCCCTGGAACTTTGGTACCGCAAACGTAACATGCCCCTAAGGGATAGCTACCAGAAGATGTGATAAAAGCCTGGCGAATCACCCGAAGATCGAAGGCCTTCAGGATAATCAAAGGGGAACTATACAAGAGAAGTATTTCGGGCGTGTTGCACCATTGCGTAACACCCGAAGAAGGAAAAATCATACTCAAAGATATACATGAAGGAGTGTGTGGTCACCATGCTAGTAGCCGAGCAATTCCTGCAAAAGCATTCAGAGCAGGATTTTACTGGCTCACTGTAGTTCAAGATGCAGAAGACATTGTTAGGACATGTTAGGCATGTCAAGGATTCGTAAAAAAGCCTGGAGCACCCGCCGCTAAGTTGAATCCTATACCTCTGGCCTGGCCGTTTGCTCAGTGGGGACTCGATATGGTGGGAAAACTTCACAAATCATCGCCGGGAGGACACGCCTTTCTTCTAGGAGTAGTCGACAAATTTACTAAATGGATTGAAGCAATGCCTGTCACCACCCAAGATGGAACTTCGGCTATGAATTTTATTAAATCCATAGTATTTCAGTTTGGCGTACCGAACAACATCATCACAGACAATGGGACCAACTTCACTTCTAATAAGTTCAAGGAGTACTGCCAGGTGATGGGCATCAAAATAAGCTATGCTTCGATAGCTCACCCGTAAACAAATGGACAGGTAGAAAAATACAATGGACTAGTAACTGCTGGACTCAAGAAAAGACTACTAGCACCACTTGATAGAACAAAAGGAGCATGGGTGGATGAATTTCCATCCGTGTTATGGAGTTTACGTACAAATCCAAATAGTTCAACATAAGAGATGTTGGAAATATGGCCTAGAGACAAATAGTAGGAAGGACTATTATCATATTTCATATAGTTTATGATTAAGTTTTATATCATGCTATAACTGTATTGAGTGGAAACATCAATACACGTGTGATATACAAACAACCAGGGGTTCCCAATGAAACTCTAGTCACTGGTTCATTGGTCAATAGATGATCATGTTTCCTGATCATGTGGCATTTATGCTAGTTGGAAATGGAGTCAACTCATTATGAGAATGAGATGATGAACCAATAACCAACCTAAACATCATGACCCGATCATGTCACGAAGTTCAAGTTACGATGATTAGAAATGGATCCTCGTAGACTATTCCTTAGACCGTGAGGCTATATCAATCACTGTCTCCCGAGAGTGCTTTGATAGCATCAAGCGCCACTTGGTAAAACAATGGTTATAAAGGTGTGTTCAGGTACTCGGAGGAAACCGTTGAGGCAATATATATCAAGAGCGGGATTTATCCATCCATGTGACGGGAAGATACTCAAGGGCCCACTCGGAGAGGTTATATCCAATAGCCGCGCAGCGTGTGATTTGATCATAGGGATATCACTTGTCGGAACGAGTCAAGTAGCGTTGTTCGGTAATGAGATTGAACACGACATGGTGATGTCATTGATCAGATCTCGGGCAATGCAAGTATCATGAGACAAAGGGAATAAGACACGACTATCCCGGTTCAAACGATGAAAGATCTTCTTGGAATGCACAGGGGTCACATGGCCATCTAGGTCCCTCTGTCGATCATTGGTGCGGGATTTTCCCGACCATGTCTGGAGTGTTCCCGAACCATGGGGTATCACGCTTAAGGGCTTGATGATGCTTAGAGATTGTTTATAGGATCGGTAGAATCGCCGAAGAATAGTAGAGAGAAAACCGGAAGGGTTTCGGTAAGTCCGGAGGATGTCCGGAGTGGAGGTGGAAGGTGTTACATAGCCACGGAGATTGAATAATATGTGAATGAATGTTAAATATTGATTTAATCATTTATTCATAATTATTTAATAAAGACAAAATCAATTTAAAAGGTCAAAAGGCTTAATGGGCCAATTCCTGGAGGGGAGAAGGCCCATTAGGGAAAGGAGAGAGGGAGAAGGGGCAAGGGGGTGGCCGGCTGGGCCAAGCCCCCCCGTGCGGGGCCCACTAGGGCCGGCCGGTGGCTGCCCCTCCCCCTCCTCTCCTTTAGTCCCACCCCGGGACTTTCAGGGAGGTAGTACCTCCCCTCCCCCTATACATAGTGGGGGTATTTGGCCAGATAAATGCACCCAATAATCAATAAAGGTCTTCTCACTTTTGGGAGGACCTCTAATTGATATTTTGACTGTATCCCTCTCTCTCTTGTGATCATGGTCCCAAGTTCGTACTGCGTGAACGAGAGACATCTTCACCGCGGAGCGCCGTCACGCTGCGGGATTCGGATCCAGGAGCTCTACTTCCACAACTGCTGCTGGATCGGGGAAGCGGGAGTCATTGTCAGGCACCGGACGTGTGTAACTCCCCGCGAGGTGTCGCACTTGAGGCACTCAAGTCGTTGGAGCCAAAGGAGCGCAAGAACTTCATCACGACCTTGAGGTCGGCTTCGGCTCATCTACATCAACCACGCTCTCCTGAGCGTTCACAATGCTTTTCAGTCTTCAAGGGTAAGTTCGCGAAAATCCCCTCCCGATACTGTATTACTAGTAGATAGGTCCTGGCAGCATCAGGGGTTCAGGGGCGTAGGGTAAAATTTTATTGTTTTCATACGCGGAACCCCTACAGTGGTATCAGAGCTAGATCTATGCATAGTAATGCTAGTACGGGTAGAACACACGAGATGTAGCGTGTGGGCATTGATCTTTTAGTTGTTACCCTCCCACGTTTACTTGTGTATACCACAACAATGCTTGATGAAGCGGCCCCCAACCGACTTTACGCGTTCATTCGCGAGACTGGTCCACGCTTGACATGCGGCTTGTACCGTATAAAGTGGCTTAGGGGGGTGTCTATCTCTCTCGCATTAGTTGGTATACCATTTGCATCGGAGGGCCCCAAAAGGAATGTATTAGAGACAACTACTTGATCAGCGTTGTGCTGAAAGTTCGTAGGTAAGAACGTCTCTTGTGCGAAAGCCCATTCAGCCACGTAAAACATGCAAAGATAAAGTAGAGGTGTCTAACTTTGTTTTGCAGGGGGCGTTGCTTTGTGATATGGTTGTGGCAAAGGTAAAGTGATTACCTTATGTTACGTAGTAGTAGATAGTCACGGAGGTGACGGACTATGATGACCCACAAGTATAGGGGGTGTATCTCAGTATTTTCGAGGGAAGTAAAACCCAATTTATTGATTCGACACAAGGGGAGCCAAATAATATTTATAAGCCTTAACAACTGAGTTATCAATTCAGCTGCACCTGGAAACAATCTTGCTCACAGCAGTTTATCAGTAGCAACAGTTTTGTAGTAGGAATAGTAAAGTAATAGAAGTAGTAAAGTAAAGACAACAGTAACAATAGGAGTAAACAGTAGAATTCGAGTGCGGTAGGCATAGGGATGGATGGACGGGCATTGCATGAACAAGACAATTCAAATAGCAATCAGAACATAAGGCAATTGTAGATAAATAAGATAAAGCATCCAAGTACTAGATAATCCTAGGCATGTGTTCCATATATAGTCATACGTGCTCGCAATGAGAACTTGCACAACATCTTTTGTCCTGCCAGCCCATTTGCAGCGGGGCCTCAAGGGAACTACTGGCAATTAAGGTGCTCCTTTTAATAGAGCACCGGAGCAAAGCATTAACACTCAGTGAACACATGTGATCCTCACATCAAAGCCATTCCCTCCGGTTATCCCAATTTCTGTCACTTTGGGGCCATTGGTTCCGGACAACAACGTGTGTATACAACTTGCATATAAGACCATAAACAATACTATCATAATGAATCAATAACATGTTCAGATCTGAAATCATGGCACTCAGGCCCTAATGACAAGCATTAAGCACAACAATTCGCAACAAAGTCATAAAGCACTAATAAAAGATACTAGGCATCATGCCCTAACAATCTGATGCCATTACATGAATGATCTCATCCAATCCCTACCATCCCCATAGCCTACATGGGGGGATTACTCACTCATAGATGGGGGAAACATGGATGGTCGATGGAGAAGCGATGGTGATGATGATGGTGATGATCTCCTCCAATTCCTCGTCCCGACAGGTTGCCAGAACGGAGTTTCTGGTGTTGTTTCGTGGAATCTGGTGGTGGCGGCGGAGCGGAACTCCTTCTGGAAAAACGTCGAACCCCCCGGAGTTTTTAGGTCAGAAGGCTTCTTATAGGCGAAGAGGGAGACCGAGGAGGTGCTTGGGGGGCCCACACCATGCCTTGGCGTGGCCAGGCCCAGCCCACGCCTGGGGGGTGTGTGGGCAGCCCCTAGCCCTCCTCCGTCTCGTATTCTGGCTCCGTGAGTCTTCCGGAAAAATAGGCACTTTGGCTTTTGTCCCGTCCAATTCCGAGAATATTCATTTTCTGACTTTCCTGGAACCAAAAACAGCAGAAAACAGGCAGTTGGCACTATGGCTCTTGTTAATCGTAAGAAAAGTACTCCAAAGTGTGGACAAAACACAAGAAAGTAGATAAAACCAAGCATGGAACATCAAAAATTATAGATACATTTGCAATGTTTCAACATCCCCAAGCTTAACTCCTGCTCCTCCTCGAGTAGGTAAGTGATAAAAAGAAAGAATAATTTTTAAGGTGACATGCACCATCATAAACTTGATCAAAGTATTTGTAAAACATTCAAAGCTGGGATCATAGTACTTCAATCATAACATGAAAGACAAAGTTCTAGCAATAGGGCAAAGAAACTATGATGCAACATGAAAAGGCACAAACAAAAGATTCATGAATAACAATGCTTTGCAAGACGTTTGTTTGTTTCACATAAAGAAAACATAGCATAATGGCATTCAGCTTGTCCCTCATAGAGTAGCAAATATAAATGCATACGACACCCTCAAAGTTCATAAGAGTGACTAGATACAAATAGTTTAAAACAAGAAATATCAAGTTATGCATCAATCAACTAGTCTTGGGACAATGCACATAGAACTAAGAATGGCCACTATGCACTCAAAGTAGGTGCATAAGGGTAGAAGGTGGATACTCAATATAATGGTGGAAGAAAGGGCTTCATAGAAGGAAGTAGGGATTCAAGTCTCATAAAGATCTTCCAAAAATTATGGTACTTATAGCTTTTAGCTCCCATTGCCCCTATCATAAGCATCTTGAAGTGATTAAGGTTAAAGTGAACAAACTATGGTGTACATCCTTGACAAAGTATAAGTTAGAAATCTCATGTCCCTTGAATACGAAGGCCGCTCCTCATGCTACTCAAGTTTAGTCACCTGTAAGTTCTTGTCATCATAAGTACATATGTATCATAGAGAACCGCCAACGGGGTACCCCTTGCCCGATGATACGGAAGAATCCCCATATCAAAACGACAAGGCAAGCAGACAACGAGCATCTCAACAATCTTCTTATTTACCATGGGAATATGGTGCTTTTTCTCTCTTTCCTCTTTTCATAATCTTTTTTCTTTTTCTATTTTTTCTCAATATAGGACTCTTTTTTTATAAGAAGAATGCTTCATAGATAGCTCATTATGGTTACGCTGCAGGTTTCCACCATGTCAGCATGGATTAGACCAGCGGCCCAGGCGTTTCTCTAACACATATACATAACTCCATGGACTTACAAGCTCCCCTTTCATTTCACACCGACGACATCCATAGACAAAAGAGCATGATATCAACTAGGTACAAAGTACCAGTGCAATGTTGAAACTGTTCCCCATGACAGCATGGTAATCCCCAACAAATTAGTGCAAGGATATACAACATAGACGACATAATGGTTCAAGTTTATTAAGGGCAAGAAAAATAAAGTGTGCCATCAAGTTCGTGAGAGCTTTAATCACTAGTTTTCTCATAAGAAGTTTAATTCGGAAGGTAAACAAAAGCATGAATATACTTGGAATAGCATAAGCTAGTAGGTAGGTATGGTGGACTCTTTGGAATAACTTGGTCTAGGGAGTTGGATGCATGAGTGGAACTCATACTTGGTTGTGGAGGCTAGCAAAAGACTGGGAGCGACAAACTAAGAGAGCAATAATGGCCATAATCCTGCAGAGCGACAAAACATCATTGATCAAAGCATAAAGTGATACTACAAGTTGATAACTAAAGGATCATAAAGGTTATGGTGACTTGAGAGAGTCATCACATGGTGTGAGCATGCGCCAAGTCAACCCAAATAAAGCATCGAAGGAGAATACCACTATACTATGCTTTAATATGCTAAAACAACGCATGATTCATCCAAGGCACATTAAGCAATCTCAATTGTTTATAACAAGTCATGTTACAGCAAAGAATACTAAGCATAAAGCCAAAACAATATCAAGCATGGCATGACAAAGCATAGGCCACAGTCAAAAACAAGCTCTTTTTACCACATAAGTATGAACTTTCCTACTCATTTCCAAACCAAACCAAACTATTTGCAAACCAATGTATGAAAGAGGGGGTCCAACCAATTTATTCAGAAAACTAAGCAAACAAAAGCAAACGAAAATCAAAAATAAAAAAAATACGATGCTCCAAGAACAACACAACTATGCATGAAACAATAAAAATGAAGTGTTTGGAAGAAACCCGAGATTTTTATTGATGAAGAAGGGGATGCCTTGGGCATCCGCAAGCTTTGACGCTTGTACTTCTTGGATATTTTTTTTGGGTGACACGTGTGGAATCCCCAAGTTTGAGATTTAGTCCATCCTTCATCTCATTACTCATTCCTTCCATACACCTGAATTTTTTCCTTCATACAAAACTTCACACAATCTCTATTAGCAACATTAGTGCACTCAAGATAATAAGTCTTTAGGTTCAGTTTCAACACTAATAAAACTTCCATTAAATCAAAAGCTACTGTAGCACTTCCCTCAAAAAGCTTAGTTCCCCAAAAGAACTCAAAAAGGAACCAACAAGAAGAAAATGCAGAAAATGGTAGAAATCTGTCAAAACAGACCAGCAGGTAAAGACGAATTTTTTTGAAGACCTTCTCTTGCTCAAATAAAAAAGTGTTAAACTAACTAAAGTTAGATAACAACCTGGGGCAGAAGCACAAAAATTCAAGCCTCAAAAAGACGTTCAGAGATTTTACACGACTTTTTACGGTGAAGCACAGAAATCTGTTTCGGGACAGCAACTTTCCCAATCATTACTTCTCTCTCATTAGAGGTTACTCTTGGCACAAAAAGAAAATAAAAATGATAAGAAGCGGTTGTTAGTGAAGTAATAACTTCCAAGACTCATCTAAAACTTTTGGGTTATCTCCTAATAAGTACTTTTCTTTAACGCCTTTAAGTTAGGCATAAGCAAAAACATAAAATCGATAGAATAGAAGTAAGCGGAGATAATCATAGTGAAAACAATATTTTGTTCAACTGAATCCTTTTGTTAACAGGTTGATCAGGTCTTGCTACCAAAACAATTCCATATGAGACAAAACTTTGTATTCCACTAATGATTGTGTTACCTCAACCTTGATAGCAATGGTCCCAATCATAATAGTTTCAAATTTTCTCTTGGTATGGGACAATATATTTCTCCAACTTGAATGCCCTTGGTATGTTCAATTGAATTCAAAACCATAAGTCCTATCAATCTTCTTGGGGAAATAGATAGTATGTTACTTGTCATTAACATTGAAGGTCACCTTCCCTTGATTACAATTAATAACAGCTCCTGCAGTATTTAAGAAAAGGTCTCCCAAGAATAATAGACATATTATCATCTTCAGGCATGATAGTTTCAGAGGATGCTCACATAAGAAATATGAGTTGAAGTAAAAGAGAGCATCAAGAAGCAAATTCAAAACACATTTAAGTCTAACCCACTTCCTATGCATAGGAATCTTGTATGCAAATAAATTCGCAAAGAACAAAGTGACAGGCATAGGCAGATAAAACAAGAGTAACTTCAAAACTTTCAGCACATAGAGAGATGTTTCAATACCATGAAAACTTCTACAACCATATTTTCCTCTCTCATAATAATTTTTAGTAGCCTCATGAATAAACTCAATAATATAACTATCACATAAAGCATGCTTTTCATGCTCTACAAGCACTAGAGCTTTATTATAAACATTTTCAAAAGAATCCTCAGGAACATAACATTCATCCTCCTTTAGTAAGCATGGGGGACAATCAAATAATGTAAGGGATAAAGAGTTACTCTCATTAGAAGATAGGCATGGGTAGATGATCCATTCTTCCTCCTTTTGTTCATCACTCTCCTCCTCTTTTTCATCTAATGAGATTTCAGGTTCATCAATTTCTTCTTCCATAGGATCTTGCAAGGCATTAGTCTCTTCCATTTGTGGAAATCATCTATTAATATATTCAAGAATATAGCCATTTTCTTCCTTGTAATTATCAAAGCAAAATTTAAGTATACCATAAACCTCATATTTGTAAGGTGAATCATCAATATTTTCAAGCAAACTAGCAAGTTAAAAAGCACCCTTCCAAGCAATAAATTCCTCAATTTTTTCCACATCATAAAAGTCATAATTTCCCTTAACATAAGAAGATATGGTAACATTATCATTATACTCACATTGAAAAGGGAGGTGTTTGTACGTCCTATAGCAACAAGATTTATCAAAGCAATAAGTAACATTATAAGTAGAGCACATGTTTCTAGCGATGGTGTACAATTTATCAATTTGTTCCCATAAGTGTTTCCCTTTTTGTGATAAGCGGTGTTCCTTATAATAATCTTTTTGGTCTTCTGTGAACCCACCTTGCCAATAAGATTCAGTTTCAAAGAAAACCCATTGACAACAAGCATGATAAAGCAAGACAATAACAGACCAGCAAAAATAACAACTAGAGTAGGAACTAATTTTTTTTGTATTTTTGATAAAGAAATAAGAAAACAAAGCAGAAATAAACTAAGCTTGAACAATAGTGATTCCAAGTGGACTTGATAAATAAAGCTATGCTCCCTGGCAATGGCGCCAGAAAATAGTCTTGATGACCCACAAGTATAGGGGTGTATCGCAGTATTTTCGAGGGAAGTGAAACCCAATTTATTGATTCGACACAAGGGGAGACAAAGAATATTTATAAGCCTTAACAACTGAGTTGTCAATTCAGCTGCACCTGGAAACAATCTTGCTCATAGTAGTTTATCAGTAGCAACAGTTTTGTAGTAGGAATAGTAAAGTAACAGCAGTAGTAAAGAAAAGACAGCAGTAATAATAGCAGTAAATAGTAGAATTCGAGTGCGGTAGGCATAGGGATGGATGGACAGGCGTTGCATGAACAAGACAATTCAAATAGCAATCAGAACATAGGGCAATTGTAGATAAATAAGATAAAGCATTCAAGTACTAGATAATCCTAGGCATGTGTTCCATATATAGTCATACGTGCTCGCAGTGAGAACTTGCACAACATCTTTTGTCCTGCCAACCCGTTTGCAGCGGGGCCTCAAGGGAACTACTGGCAATTAAGGTGCTCCTTTTAATAGAGCACCGGAGCAAAGCATTAACACTCCGTGAACACATGTGATCCTCACATCAAAGCCATTCCCTCCGATTATCCCAATTTCTGTCACTTTGGGGCCATTGGTTCCGGACAACAACGTGTGTATACAACTTGCATATAAGACCATAAACAATACTATCATAATGAATCAATAACATGTTCAGATCTGAAATCATGGCACTCCGGCCCTAATGACAAGCATTAAGCACAACAATTCGCAACAAAGTCATAAAGCACTAATAAAAGATACTAGGCATCATGCCCTAACAATCTGATGCCATTACATGAATGATCTCATCCAATCCCTACCATCCCCATAGCCTACATGGGGGGATTACTCACTCATAGATGGGGGAAACATGGATGGTCGATGGAGAAGCGATGGTGATGATGATGGTGATGATCTCCTCCAATTCCTCGTCCCGGCAGGTTGCCAGAACGGAGTTTCTGGTGTTGTTTCGTGGAATCTAGTGGTGGCGGCGGAGCGGAACTCCTTCTGGAAAAACGTCGAACCCCCCGGAGTTTTTAGGTCAGAAGGCTTCTTATAGGCGAAGAGGGAGACCGAGGAGGTGCTTGGGGGGCCCACACCATGCCTTGGCGTGGCCAGGCCCAGCCCGCGCCTGGGGGGGGTGTGTGGGCAGCCCCTAGCCCTCCTCCGTCTTGTATTCTGGCTCCGTGAGTCTTCCGGAAAAATAGGCATTTTGGCTTTTGTCCCGTCCAATTCTGAGAATATTCATTTTCTGACTTTCCTGGAACCAAAAACAGCAGAAAATAGGAAGCTGGCACTGTGGCTCTTGTTAATAGGCTAGTCCAAGAAATCATAAGAAAAGTACTCCAAAGTGTGGACAAAACACAAGAAAGTAGATAAAACCAAGCATGGAACATCAAAAATTATAGATACATTTGCAATGTATCAGACTACCACGCCGGAATGACACCGGTACCCTGGTGACTACGGCGCCGGAACCCTGGCACCGGAATCCAGTGATGACGGATGGAGATCACGACGTGAAGGACCATATCACATAGCATTTACATTCAATGTTATTGTTTGTATATCTTATTGTGTGCTAGTATTAGATACTCGACGGTAGCCTAATAAGATGATCCCTATTAAAATTACCAATGATTAGGTTCCCCCTTAGTGTGGACCACCAAGAAAGTTCTTCGGTATGAGGCGATCCATGGTACATGCATGGGTGTCAGACATATCTACGTTCGCATACAGTGGGTGTAAGCCATATTGCACAGCGAATACACTAAGGTTGAGTTGGCGAACCTAGCATGCCATAGAAGCGTGGCCTTGGAACATGGATGGTCGAAAGATTAAGCACGAGTCACATGAATGATGTGACCGACGTTTAGCGTCCACCCTTGAACCCACATTGATGGCCATGATGATCGGGGGAGATGTGGCTGATAGGGGTAGTGTTATCACTAGGAACCCTTATGGGGATAGGTGTTTCTGAGTGGAGTTATTATTAACTCATTTAATTATAAACTTAGTCTAAATTCCTTTTGCAATTATAAATGTAGAGATGGCTCACCGTGAAGCTTACTTTGTCATTAAGGAATGGGTAAAGGGTGAGAAACTTAGACTTGATGGATCCAACTTCCATAGTTGGCTTGTGCGCCTGAATGATCTCCTTACTAGGAATCATGTGGTAGACTACATACGCCGCACGATGGATTTGACTGAGCTAGACCACTATGAGACCCCACAAGAGCTGGCAGACCGCTACTATCGTCAAGAGATGTCCACCTACATTCAGATAATAATGCGTTACGGGATGGTGGATGAACTCCATCCGCTCATGGGTGATCTTGATCCATATTCAATGGTGGATCAGCTGAGAGTAGAGTTCATAGGCCATGTGCGCATGTGGAAGCACGAGCTACTTGGAGAGTTCCTTTCCATACAGATGGAGGAGCATACATGTCTGAAGGGTCACTTGGAGTGCATGCTTGATGCACACATGAGACTGGTTCACTTTGTTGATTACTGGATGGATGATACGTTTGCGATAGGCGTACTACTTCGATCGTTGCCTCCCAGCTACGAAGGACATATCTGGAGTAGCATCATGAGTGGTGATACAGAAACATTGGATTTCCAAGAGTTCATATTACATTTCAGGAATGTAAAGGTTGAACCAATCACCGAAGAGGCCATCGATGACAAAGGTATATATTTGATATACAATTTTATAAATGTTATAATCTTGCAAACACATTTGTAGTGTTAAGTATATTTGATACTTGTTCTGTTTTGCTGAAAACAGATCCTTCTGCATGAGAAGTGCTTGCTGGAGAGGAGGTGACGTTGCGTGCTGATGGCGAGCATGATGATGATAGCCAACAACACTCTCACTCGACGTTTATCACTTAGTTTATGTTTTTGGATAGTTATTGTAATCAAAATATTATGAACTTCTTTAGTGTGTCTCACACTTTGTGAGACGGTTATTCATATCACTTTGTAACAAACAGTTGTTCTACTTTTATGAATGATTTCTATTTGTAACAAACAGTCATTTGAAACTAATTGATAATGCATGAACATTTGTAAAATATTTAAATGCCTTAAAATACCCAACTTAATGATATTTCATTAATGAATGAAACCATTGTTTGAATTCAAAAGTTATGTTGATAATATGTGAAAGTCATTTGATTTCTTATCACATATAAATCATGCTTAAGTTTGGCAAAATATCTTGAACACCGTGTATTACTTGAATACAAAGTGTTTGATGAATTGTTATAAGTAAATACATATTCGATGTATTGTGATTTAACGAAAATGGTAATTATCATTATATGATTGTTTAAATGTGTAAATAAGTTTACCAAAGGAAACATAAGTATGAAACTATTTGATTTGATCAAAGTGTTTCATCAACAAAGAGTATAAAGATAAAACCGAATCTAATTACTATGATTTGATCAATAGTAATGAAATTCGACTTTATAAAGAATGGCATAAAGGTAATTGGGAAATGCAAAGCGTTTCGAAATGTCAACATGCAAAGCATCACAATGTGATATTAGATTTCAAAGTGGGTAAATAGATGGCACCAAATAAATCGTTGTAGTATAGATGTAGAGACCATTAGTTAGAAATAGTTAGCACTCAATTAGAATGTAGTGAACCATTTGAATTCGTGAAAGCGGCTCCTTATCCAGTATGGATTGTCGTAAAAGTTTTGGGGTTATTCGATATAACCAAAACAATAGTGAATAAGTCCTTGTAGAGTATTCATTGGAAACTTTGAATACGAAGTCCATAGCTAAAAACCAAAAGAGAAGCAAAATTTGTATTGCTTGGATTTTGGTGCATTCTTAGGAAAGCTCACTTTTAGTGATGTTTCTCGATTATGGAGCAAATGGGAGATAGTGAAAAACACGATGAGGATTCAAATCCATGCATCAGAGTGTTGAGGAGCACAACGAAAAACGTTCCTGAACGATTCTCTTCACAAAGGAAAGAATCAATGATAATGATCATTGTGTTTTACCCACTGGTGTTTTCACTTCATGAAGTAGGATTCATAACCCATATCTTGTATGGAGACATTTATGAATCATTTTTCATGATTCTTGAAATATGACATACCTACGAACTACTAAGGAAATAATGGTAAACTAGAATTATGAGAAATCCTAGAACCAAAATTCACTTGAGATTAGAAAGCAACTCGTTGCTAAATCTCACAAGTAAAAGGGGTTACTTGGAATTTTCCCAAGTGGCTGCAAAGCCATAGTGGAAAAAGGGGTGAATTACAAAGGCACAATTTGTCAAGTATTGGATGAATTCAAATGAATTTGATTCAAGTGTGCTAAATGTCTAGTGGATTAAAACTAGTAAAAGTACTAGTATCTCACAGTAAATCTCCTAGTTTGATATTTGCTCAAAGGATTTTGAAGTTGTTCAAAATAGTGAGTGGAGATCCAATTTGCATGAAATTGAGTGGGAGCTATGAAAGTCTTCCTAAAACAATATGTGAATGACATATTTTTGAGTGGGAGCAATATAAGTCTCAAATTCAAATATGTAGGAACATAGTTTGAGTAAGAGTAGTGACTCATACCCAAATATGTTAGAAACATATTTTTGAGTGGGAGCTTATAGGAGTAATTCTTAAGTGTGTTAAGAATAAAAGCGCAAGTACCAATAAATAATGATTTATGAGGTGTAGAAGTTGATAATAAGTGTATTATGATATTATGTAGTATTCCTTAAGGGATTCTGAAAAAGGGTTTCAGAATAGAAGTTAATTAAGGAACTAATCCTTAATAACTCAAGTTAGGAATAGCATTAAGTTTAACATCAATGGTTGAAAGAAAGAAAAGGATGATCATCGTCTACTATGTTGACACATAGGTTCTATCTTACAAAACCATGATGATAACTTAACATAATATATGATCCAAGAAGGAACGTTTAAAAGTGATTAAGTTCGAATCACAGAATGTTGAGCTAAGTTTATCCGTAGTGTCTAATAGAGAACTATAGACATGTTTTCCAAAGCCATAGAGGATGACATATCTTCAAACATAAAGAGTTATGTTATAAGGGAATATGTTGGAAACTCCCGTAATACCGATTAGAGTCAAGTAGGAAGCGAGGTGAACAGAAATATCGAAAGTTGCATAGAGTGCACTAGTTCTCTTTTAAAGTAGAATGATGTGTCCCAGGGCATAGTTCCCATGAGAAAGCCCTCAAGGTTGATCTAAAGTCACTGTAGGCTCCTGGAATTAGGCCTCGTTCTGCTGCCATAGCAATGATACATACACAGAGATGTTATCATGTGATGATGAAGTATTAATGTCAATCAAGGTGACATTAGTAAGTTGCAAAGGATTTGGGACTGTAAAGTACATGCCAAAGACTCAACCTCTTCCATGAGCAAGCATGTTCAGGTTACCGGATATATGGTGCCAATGATTAAAGAACAAATGCAGCTAGTGTATTTGTACTCTAGTGCAAGTCAGAGACTGTTGGAAATATGCCCAAGAGACAAATAGTAGTAAGGACTATTATCATATTTCATATAGTTTATGATTAAGTTTTATATCATGCTATAATTGTATTGAGTGGAAACATCAATATGTTGGGTTTGCAGCATAGAAAACAAAAAATTTCCTACGATGGGAACTATACGCCAAGATCTATCTACTAGATACAAGCAACGGATGGATATACATCCATGGAGAACTTACCCTTGAAGACAACAAAACTTTGTTAACGAGATGGAAATCGTGGATGATGTAGTCGTACACTTGCCGATCTCAAGATCGTGATGAAGTCCAGCAGGTCCGGCTCCAGCACGTCCTTCAGATCCAGCTCCAGCAAGTCCAGCACCACCAAGTCCAGCACCACAAAGCAGCGGTGCATCCGTGATCGCACACACGTCTGGTACACCGACAACCTCCATCCCTCGCTCCAGCAAAGCAGCGGAAGCAGCAACTCCTGTCCAGATAAAGCCACCAAGAACATGTATCTCGCTAATCCGAGACCATGGGGAAATAATACTAGAGGGGGAGAGAGATCCTTCACGAGGAGGTGTGAGAAAGAAGGAGTGAGAGGGGGGCTTTTTATAGGAGGAGGGGAGGGTGTCCCTTCACCTCCCCCATTCATGTGGTGGTAACCCCCTCCACATTAAAATGCCCCTTCACATTCTCTTTTAAAGTCTCCACTTTAAATGCATTAAATTTCTCCAAATTTAATGCTCTCTCATTTAATAAAACTCTTTTATTATTTTTATTCAGAATTTTGTTAATTACTTTAATTAAAAAACATTCACATAAACCCCCCTGCAATATTTCAATATTACATGCATAACCAATTTCAGCAATTTCACCCGAAACAGTTTCAGTGTCTATTGAAATAATTCCAGCGCTTTCTTAAATATTTATCTGAAACATATTTGCTCCAAATGGTGTCGGTATCCCTTAAGTGTGTCACCCTACGGTTCGCGAATAATACAGACATGATCGAGACCCCTCTCAGATCAATAATCAGAAGCGGGACCTGGAGATCCATACTGACTCCTACACATTAAACGATGACTTCTGTGATCATGGGAACCTTTAACGCTAGTAACTAAATCCCTTTGTCTCGCGATATATTACATGTCCGAGATTCGATCATCGGTATCTCCATAGCTAGTTTGATCCCGTTGCCGAATTGCACTCTTTTCTCGTTCCCGTGATATAAGATTCTAGTGATCACATCACTTGCTTGCAAGCTATCTTAATGTGATATCACCGAGAGGGCCCAGAGTATATCTATCCGTCATCGGGATGGACAAATCCCACTCTTGCTCCATGAGCCTCAACATAACACCTTTGTAACACTGAACCCACCTTTATAGTCACCCTGTTACGGTGTGACATTTGATGTTATCAAGATACTCTTCCGGTGTTAGCAATTAACAGGATCTCATGGTCTAAGGACTAAGATTACTTCGTATGATGTTATAGCAATATAAACATAATGACTTTGATCATAATGCTATACTTCGGATGAAGGTTCATCACATCATTCCACCAATGCTGTGACCTCGTTATTAACAACATCCAATGTCCATGATCAGGAAACCTTGATCATCTTGTTAATCAACGAGCTAGTTTATATGAGAGGCATTACTAGGAACTTTGTATTTTGTTTATTAAACACACATGTAGTAACATTTCCAATTAATACAATTATAGCATGCAAAATAAACATTTATCATAAACATGGAATAAGATAATAACCACTTTATTATTGCCTCTCGAGCATATTCCCTTCAGTCTCCCACTTGCACTAGAGTCAATAATATAGTTTGTAAACTTGTATATACAACACCTAGGTGTTGAATATATGCGTTTGCTAGTGGTTAACATAATCTCTGGATCTGGCACTTTCAGGCCCGTGTGTATTTGCATGTCTTTGCGTATCTACGCATCACTCATTCTCAAATGAGATGACATTGTATAAATTTGGTCCTTTGGTGAGACCTTTAGTTTGTTCTAGTTAAAATATGTTGATATTGTTGTCATACAATATATCTTCATAGTATTAGCCCACTTTGAACCACACCTAGTTTAATAACAAACTACATAACACAAATGCCCTCCTTTGCTGCTACTATAGTAGTCATATACTTACCCTTTTTGTTGTAGTATCCGTCACAATGTTTCAACTTTGGAACTCATCCAAATCCATCATGGAACATCCTTTCCATTACATTGTGCCACCCATAGTCTAAATTGAGACAAATTTTTAATTTTGTATCCTGTGACAAAACTAGTATCAATGTAACACTTTACAATGAACTCCTTTTAACTATTTGTCACTTATACATGATATATTCTTAGTTCTTCCAAAGCTCATAAGAATATCTTTAATATCATCCAATGATCATCTTATGAATCATTCTGGTATGTGCTCAGAACATTTAGAGCATAGGACATATCTGGATATATACATATCACGGTATAATCGATCAAAATCTTCATGTGATTTTACTCACCAAGTGTTGAAACACTTGAATCTTGATACAATCCTTTCCATGCAGCAAGAACATTTCTTGTTGTTTCCATATTGAACCCTTTCAATATCTCATATATGTATGTCTGGCCCAACCATATTAGCGCCTCAATCTATCCATATAGATATTGATGCCTAATATTCCGGTTTTGCCCAAGTCTTTCATTGAAATCTTATTTTAATGAAATTCTTAACTTGTGTCAATACAAGATACATCATTTCTAATCAACAATATGTCCTCTACATAATGTATTAGAAATATGTCTGAGCGCTCCCACTTAATTTCTTGCAAATGCAAGCATCTTCATCATCTCCGATGAATTTAAACTCTTTTAACAGTTTCATCATGGTGAAGATTCCAACTCTGCTATGCTTACTTCAACTATTGAAGTTTGCATGCCCTTTTAGCACCCTTTGAATTAACAAAACCCTTCGGACCGTGTCTTGTACATGTCCTAGGTAACCATTCTATTAGAAGAACATTGTTTTGTTTCTTCAACTACCATACATCAAATTATATGTAGTGGTTGCTCCATTAATCCGTCAAGACTGAATATCGCTATGAAAGATCAAATCTTGTCATAGTCAAGTCCTTGAACATTGTCGTAAACTTATTTCCGACATGTCGACTATTTCATAGATGTTAAACATCCTTGTATATTTCTTTATAGATCCAAACACGACCGATAGGCTTCACGCCTTTTCGGAGGGTCTTCCAAGTTCAGAAACTTGATTTATCGTGTATGGATACTATCACGAATTCTATGACTTCTAGTCATTTTATGGAGTCAGGGCCCATCTGTTGGAGATATGCCCAAGAGGCAATAATAAAGTGGTTATTATTATATCTTTAGGTTTATGATAAATGTTTACATCCCATGCTATAATTGTATTAACAAGAAACATTAATACTTGTGTGTTTTGTAAACATAAAAGAGTCCCTAGTAAGCCTCTTGTTAAAACTAGCTTGTTGATTAATGGATGATCATGGTTTCCTGATCATGGACATTGGATGTCGTTAATAACAAGATCATATCATTAGGAGAATGATGTGATGGACACACACCCATAATAAGCGTAGCATAATATCAAGTCATTAAGTTTGTATTGCTGTAAGCTTTCAAATACATAGTAACCTAATCCTTCGACCATGAGGTTATGTTAATCACCATCACCGGATGGGTACTTTGATGACATCAAACGCCGCTTCGTAACTGGGCGGTTATAAAGGTGTCATTGGGTATGTGTTGAAGCGCATAGACCAAGATTGGCATTTGTCCATCCATATGACGGATAGATATACTCTGGGCCCTCTCGGTTGAATGTCATCTAGATATCTTGCAAGCATGTGACTGGGTCACAAGGGATGACATAACATGGAACGAGTAAAGAGTACTTATCAGTAACGAGGAAGAACTAGGTATGGAGATACTAACGATCAAACCTCGGATAAGTAGAATATCATGTGACAAAGGGAATTGGTTTCGTATGTTAAATGGTTCAATCGATCATGATATCATCGTTGAGTATGTGGGAGCCGTTATGGATCTCCAGATCCCGCTGATGGTTATTGATTGGAGAGGTGTCTTCATCATGTCTGCATATTCACGAACCGTAGGGTGACACACTTAAGGTTCGAAGTTGTTTTAAGTAGATATGGAATTTGCGTTGGAGACCGAATGTTGTTCGGAGTCTCGGAATGGATCCGGGACATCACGAGGAGATCCGGAATGGTCCGGAGAATAAGATTCATATATTGGGAATCATTTTCTAAGTTAGGAAATGTTTCGGAGTGTTTATGTGGAGATTCTAGAAGGTTTCGGAATGTTCTGGAAGGTTCTAGAGGATTTCTTGGGGTTTACTTGAAAACCAAGAAAGGGATCAAGGGAGTCCAAGTGGGGCAATACACGGATTCGTGGGGGAGGAGGACTCCTCCCCCCAACCCGCCGGCCCAAGGAGGAGGGGAGTCCTACTAGGACTCCCCCTCCCCAGGCGCGCCTCCCTCCTTTAAATAGAAGGGAGGGGGCGCACCCTCTTGCCCTCCTCTCATAACAACAAATCTCAGCCGCCTCTCTCCTCCATCTTTCTTCTGCACAGGCATAGGCGAAGCCCTGCAGAATTCTCATCTCCACCACCACCACCACCACGCCGTCGTGCTGCTGGGATTCCGTGGAGAAGATCTACTACCTCCGCTGCTCGCTGGAACGGGGAGAGGAAGGTCTGCTTCGACTCCGCACGTGTGACCGTCTGCGAAAGCGCTGCCGGAACGCGGCGCCGAAAGGATCGTCCACACGATCTTGAGATCGGCAAGTGATCGACTACATCATCCACGAGATCTAATCTCGTAACGCTTTCGGTTCTATGAGGGTTAGTACCGATCTATCTCGTTGCTCATGTCTAATAGATTAGATCTTGGATTTTATCTAGATTAGATCTAGGTTTTGTTCGTTCTTGCGGTAGAAATTTTTTGTTTACCATGCTACGAACCCTTCAGTGGTATCAGAGCCTTGTCTATGCGTAGATCTGTTGCACGAGTAGAACACAATGATGTTGTGGGCGTTGGTGCTCGTGCCGTCTTTTGCTATTTGTGTACTTTGCATCTTGCGGTATGGTGGGATGAAGCGGCTCGGGCTAACATTACATGTCATCACACATGAGACTTGCTCCACGCTTGACATGCAACTTGCTTTGCACAAGTGGCTTTGCGGGTGTCTGTCTCTCCCATCATAGTATAAATCAAATCTACACTTTCCACTTGATAGCACTTGTATCAACGTTGTGGTTCAGTTTTGTAGGTAAGATCCGTTCTTAGTCGAAAGCCCCAAGCCACGTAAAACTTGCAAAGAAAATTAGAGGCATCTAACTTGTTTTTGTAGGGGTTTTGTGATGTGATATGGCCATCATGTGATTATGATTGTATTTGATGTATGCAATGATCCTTGTTGTAATGTGGCAACCGGCAGGAGCCTAATGGTTGTCTTTAATTCTGTTAAGACCTGCGTGTCTATTCATCTTGTAATAGCTTTGTTCCAAGTAGTTGTAATAGTTGCTAGTGATGATGGACAACCATGAAGCGGCGCCACGGACCTTGACGCAATGCTGGTGATGATGGAGATCATGTCCGTGCTTTGGAGATGGAGATCGAAGGCATAAGAAGAAAGGGCCATATCATATCACACTAATTATGAATTGCATGTGATGTTAATCCTTTATGCATCTTGTATTGCTTAGATCGCGATGGTAGCATTATAAGATGATCCCTCTCACTAAATATCAAGTAATAAAGTGTTCGTCCTTAGTTGGCACCGTTGCTAAGACTCGTCGTTTCGAAGCATCTCGTGATGATCGGGTGTGATAGATTCTACGTGTGCATACAACGGGTGCAAGCCAGATTTGCACATGCGGATACTAAGGTTAATCTTGACGAGCCTAGCATGTACAGACATGGTCTCGGAACACGGAATACCGAAAGGTAGAGCATGAATCATATAGCTGATATGATGAACATGAAGATTGTTCGCCGATGAAACTACATCATCTCACGTGATTATCGGACTTGGTGTAGTGGATTTGGTTTGTGTAATCACTAAAACAACTCGAGGGATGTTGTTTTGAGTGGGAGTTCATTTGTAATTTAGATTAGTCAAACTCAATTTATCATAAACACAATCAAAGTGAATTTGCATAGTTTGTTGTAGTCATTGGCATCCGTTCACCTTCTTACGCTTAGTTATAGTTGAGATAGTAGAACTATAGAAATTCTGGATATTTACTTTACGAATCGGTATCGTATTGTTTTGAGTGTCAATCTAAAGTTTAAAAGTCCTATTGCAAACTTTCAGCAAACTCTATTTACTCCATGAAGTTTGATAAATAGTATTAAATCAAGAGTAACAATTCCAGTGGTAGTATCTAATGTATCATGTTTGCCTCCATGATTCTTGATACTCAAAAGATTGTTTTTAATATCAAGTTTATCTAAGAGCTGAAAGCAATGTTTTAGAAACCATCATATGTGAAAGGTATTGCGATATCTAAAACAATGTGTTGGTTACAACATGATAGAGTATATGTCCTCATATTTGATGAGAATTTGTGAAGGTTGGAGACGCTAGTCGTCCTAATCCTCCAAAAGGTTTTGGAAAAGAAACATTATACTCGAAATTCACCTTTATAAGCTGTATCAGCTTGATCATGAAAGTTGTCATGATAAGGATGAATAGAAGATGTAAGTAAAATGTTTACTACACTAAAAGATTACTAAAGAATGGAATTTTGAAAGAATGCCAAACATTTGATGAAGGTGATCCACTTCAAAGTGCAAGTCCAAAGGTATTAGTATTTGACTATACACACTTCGTACTATGTGTCATGTGAATGACACCACTATTGATGTTGATAGATTCTTTTAAAAGAAAAGGAATTGTTGAAAGAGAATCTATAAAATATTTGGCAGAAAAGAAAAGATTGGAGATATCCAACTTAGGTATATAGTGGATACATGTTATGGATGTATTCCTTGGTTGTTAAACAATGTGGTTCTGCGGTATTGGATACCAAATTGGTTGATATGAAGTGTCATACAGGACAACACAATTCATGAACTGCAATGGCCTAAGTAACTAGCAAGAGAATATGTGATGATGTTCATCGAAAACAAACAAAGGGTTGTTGTGTTGCTCGTTAAACATCAAAGCTTGCCTTCAAGATTTGTTTCAATAATTGTTATTTTGATCAGGTATTATGACGACAAAAGGTTGTTCAAATAATTGCCGTATTCCATAATAGATGGATGATATACAAGTCTGGTTGGAGAAATAACGATCATAAAATTAATGCTAAAATGTCGCAAGACAAATGATTCAAAGATCACTTGCGAAGTGACATCACCGTTTAAATTATATTGAAAGGGATACATGAAGAAACTCCATGTTTACGGATTTCTGGAGTCTTTGATTTTGATCAAATGACGCTTGTGATACTTTCCTGGAGATAATTAAAACTCCGTTCGTAGGCCAAAAGAGGAACAGACGACTAACTGATTGGAATTTGTACATATTGATGTATATAGTCCATTATGTGTAGTCATGGGCGATGGATTTCAACTTCATATGCTTTCTCCGAAGATTTGAGTGAGTATATGAATATACTTACTCAATAAGGAAGAAGTATGAAACATTTGAAAATGTTCAAAGACTTTCAAGATGAAGTGGAAAATCATTGTAATAAGAAAATAAAAAGTTTATGATTGGATCATAAAGAAAGATGTTTGAGTTACAAGTTTACCAAAACACCTAAGATTTGAGGAATCGTTCCATGAATTTGCATTTCCCAAAACACCATAGGAGTATGGAGTGTTCAAGATATGTAATGAAACCTTGTTTGACATGGTAAGATCAAAGGTGTCATTTATAAAATTGCCATTATATTTTAAAGATTAAAGCTTTAGTGACTACCGCTTTTACACTGAAAAGAGCTCCATCATGATCCGGTGAAATAACACCATATAAGTCATAGTTTGGGATAAAACCTAGGTTGTCCTTTCTTAAATTTTTGGTATGCTAAGCATAAGTAAAAATTTTACAACCAAAGTCGGATGAGCATGTCTTTGTAGGTTATTTCGAATAACCATTGGTTATTCCTCCATCACACCGAAGACAAAATTGTTTGTCGCTTAGAGTGTCGAGTTTCTTAAGAAGAAATTTTTGGTGAAAAGTCAAGTGGGAGGACAATAAAATTTTGACAAGGTTGTTGAACCTTGGCTAATATGTGCTGAGTTGCATAGCATCGGTAAGTGTCCCGGAGGCAGCAACAATGCTCATGGCTCACGTGCCTCAAAGGTTGTGGTCACGGAGATCTAAGTTACTATTGAACCAAGTAGGTCGGGTAAGTAATCAAATGCCAAGATTTGAGAGTTAAATCATTGTTGTTTGACAATGATGAACCGACTGCATGCAAAGAAGCAATGATGGGCCCTGACTTCGTTAAGTGGCTTGAAGCCATAAAATCCGTGATAATTCCATACACGAGAAATCAAGCTTTGAAATTTGAAAGACCCTCTGGAAAGGTGCAAGACCTTACAGTCGTATATGGATCTATAAAGGAATAGACATGGATGTTTCACATCTATGAAATAGTCGACATGTCAGAAAGAGTTTACGAGAATGTTCTAGGAATTGACTATGATAAGATTTGATCTTTCATAGCGATATTTAGTCTGGACAGATTAATGTAGCAACCACTACATATATTTTGGTATATGGTAGTTGAACAAATAAAACAAGTTCTTCTAATAGAATGGTTACCTAGGACATGTACATGACACGATCCAAAGGGTTTTATTAATTCAAAGGATGCTAAAAGAGTATGCAAAACTTCAATGGTTGAAGTGAGCATCGCAGAGTTGGAATCTTCACCGTGATGAAACCGTTAAAAGGTTTAATTTCATCAGAGACGATGAAGATGCTTGCATTTTTGCAAGAAATTAAGTGGGAGCGCTAAGACATATTTCTAATACATTATGTGAAAGACATATTGTTGATTAGAAATAATGCATTTTTATTGACACAGGTTAAGAATTTCATTTCGATGAAAGATTTAGGCATAACCCAAGAATTAGGCATCAATGTCTATATGGATAGATTGAGGCGCTAATATGGTTTTGCCAAATGTACATAGATAAGATATTGAATGAGTTCAATATGGAAACAACAAGAAAGGTTCTTGACGCACGGAAAGGACTGAATCAAGATTCAAGTGTGTTGACACGAGATTCAAGTGTTTTGACACTTGGTGAAATCACAAGAATATTTTGATCAATCATTCTTTGAGATGTACACATCCACATATGTCCTATGCTCTAAATGTTATGAGCATATACCAGAATGACTCATAAGATGATCATTGGACAATAGTAGGGATATTCCTATGATCTTTGGAAGAACTAAGAATATATTATTATACAGTGGTGACAAATAGTTCATTGTAAATTTTTGCATTGATACTAATTTTGTCACAAATTAAGTTTATCTCAATTTAAGCTATGGGTGGCACAATGTAATGGAAAGGAAGTCCCATAACGGATTTGGTTGAGTACCAAAGTTAAAACATTGTGACAGATATTACAACAAAAGGCTAAGTATATGACTGCTATTGTAACAGCAGATGAGGGCATTTGTGTCAAGTAGTTTGTTACCAAACTAGGTGTGGTTCATAGCGGGATAATACTATGAAGATACATTGTATGACAATTGTATGAACATGATTTAATCCCAACGAACTAAAGGTCTCACCAAAGGACCAAATTTATACAATGCCATCTCATTGGAGAATGAGTAATGCATAGAGACGCAAGCACATGCACATACACACGGACCTGGAAGTGTCAGATCCGAAGATTATGTTTACCACTAGCAATAGTGTCTATACCACACCAGAAAGCCATAGGTTTTGAATGCACAAGTTTTTAACTAGATTATTGAATCTAGTGCAAGTGGGAGACTGTTGGAGATATGCCCAAGAGGCAATAATAAAGTGGTTATTATTATATCTTTAGGTTTATGATAAATGTTTACATCCCATGCTATAATTGTATTAACCGGAAACATTAATACTTGTGTGTTTTGTAAACATAAAAGAATCCCTAGTAAGCCTCTTGTTAAAACTAGCTTGTTGATTAATGGATGATCATGGTTTCCTGATCATGGACATTGGATGTCGTTAATAACAAGATCATATCATTAGGAGAATGATGTGATGGACACACACCCATAATAAGCGTAGCATAAGATCAAGTCATTAAGTTCGTATTGCTGTAAGCTTTCAAATACATAGTAACCTAATCCTTCGACCATGAGGTTATGTTAATCACCATCACCGGATGGGTACTTTGATGACATCAAACGCTGCTTCGTAACTGGGCGGTTATAAAGGTGTCATTGGGTATTCTGAAAGTATGTGTTGAAGCGCATAGACCAAGATTGGGATTTGTCCATCCATATGACGGATAGATATACTCTGGTCCCTCTTGGTGGAATGTCATCTAGGTAGCTTGCAAGCATGTGACTGGGTCACAAGGGATGACATAACATGGAACGAGTAAAGAGTACTTATCAGTAACGAGGAAGAACTAGGTACGGAGATACCGACGGTCAAACCTCGGATAAGTAGAATATCGTGTGACAAAGGGAATTGGTTTCGTATGTTAAATGGTTCAATCGATCACGATATCATCGTTGAGTATGTGGGAGCCGTTATGGATCTCCAGATCCCGCTGATGGTTATTGATTGGAGAGGTGTCTTCATCATGTCTGCATATTCACGAACCGTAGGGTGACACACTTAAGGTTCGAAGTTGTTTTAAGTAGATATGGAATTTGCGTTGCAGACCGAATGTTGTTCGGAGTCTCGGAATGGATCCGGGACATCACGAGGAGATCCGGAATGGTCCGGAGAATAAGATTCATATATTGGGAATCATTTTCTAAGTTAGGAAATGTTTCGGAGTGTTTGTGTGGAGATTCTAGAAGGTTTCGGAATGTTCTGGAAGGTTCTAGAGGATTTCTTGGGGTTTACTTGAAAACCAAGAAAGGGATCAAGGGAGTCCAAGTGGGGCAATACACGGATTCGTGAGGGAGGAGGATTCCTCCCCCCAACCCGCCGGCCCAAGGAGGAGGGGAGTCCTACTAGGACTCCCCCTCCCAAGGCGCGCCTCCCTCCTTTAAATAGAAGGGAGGGGGCGCCTCCTCTTGCCCCTCCTCTCATAACAACCAATCTCAGCCGCCTCTCTCCTCCACCTTTCTTCTGCACAGGCATAGGTGAAGCCCTGCATAATTCTCATCTCCACCACCACCACCACCACGCCGTCGTGCTGCTGGGATTCCGTGGAGAAGATCTACTACCTCCGCTGCTCGCTGGAACGGGGAGAGGAAGGTCTACTTCGACTCCGCACGTGTGACCGTCTGCGGAAGCGCTGCCGGAACGCGGCGCCGGAAGGATCGTCCACACGATCTTGAGATCGGCAAGTGATCGACTACATCATCCACGAGATCTAATCTCATAACGCTTTCGGTTCTACGAGGGTTAGTACCGATCTATCTCGTTGCGCATGTCTAATAGATTAGATCTTGGCTTTTATCTAGATTAGATCTGGGTTTTGTTCGTTCTTGCGGTAGAAATTTTTTGTTTACCATGCTACGAACCCTTCACCATCATCTCTTATTTGCATGTAGTCGGTTCATCATTGTCAAAACAATAACGACTTGCTTATCAAATCACACTATTTTATTCTTACCGACCCACGTGGTTCAATAGGAACTCTAATCTCCGAGATCACAACCTTTGTAATCACGGGAGCCATGAGCATTGTGGCCACCACCGGGACACTTTCCGGCGTTGTGCTACTTAGCACATATAGCTAAGGTTCAACAACCTGATCAAAGTTCTATTGTCCTCCCACTTAACTTTTCGCGAAAAATTCCTTCTCAAGAAACTTGACGTTCCAAGTAACAAACTCTTTTGTCCTCGGTGTTATGGAGAAAATTCCCAACAAATTCTTTGGGATAACCTACAAAGACGTGCTTATCCAACTTTGGTTGTAAACATTGTACTTATGCATAGCATACCAAATAGTAAGAAAAGATAATTCGGGTTTTATCTCAAACCATAACTTATATGGTGTCATTTCAACGGATCACGATGGTGCTCTTTTCAGTGTAAAGGCGTTAGTCTCTAAAGATTCAATTCTTAAAACTTAATGGTAGTTTTATAAATGACACCCTTGATCTTACCATGTCAAACATGGTTTGATTTCATCTCTCGAATATGCCATACTCCTATGGTTTATCGGGAAACATAAATCATGGAACAATTCCTCAAATCTTAGGTGTTTTTGCTAAACGTGTAACTCAAATATCTTCCTTTATGATCGAATCATAAACTCTTTATTTTCTTGTTACAATGATTTTCCACTTCATCTTGAAAGTCTTTGAACAATTTTCAAATGTTTCATACTTCTTCCTTATTAAGTAAATATATAGATATATTCACTTAAATTTCTGGAGAAAGCATATGAAGCAAAAAAATCCATCGCATATGGCTACACATAATGTACTACATACATCAACATGCAGAATATCCAATAAGTTAGTCATCCGTTCCTCTTTGGCCTATGGACGGAGTTTCAATTATCTCGAGGAAAGTTTCACAAGCGTCAATTGATCAAAATCAAAGACTCCAAAAATCCATCAACATGGAGTTTCTTCATGTTTTCTTTCCAATATAATTTAAACAGCGATGTCACTTCATAAGTGATCTTTCAATCATTTGTCTTGCGACATTTTAGCAATAATGTTTATGGATGTGATTTCTCCAACTAGACTTGTAAAAGTTCATCCATCCTTTATGGAATATGGTAATTATTTGAACAACCATTGTTCTCATAATACCGGAACAAAATAACAATTATTAAAACAAATCTTGAAGGCTAGGTTTGACGACAACAAAAAACGCAATAACACTTTATTTGTTTTCGATGAACATCATCACTTATTCTCTTGCTAGTTACTTAGGCCATTGCAGTTCATGAATTGCGTTGTCCTGTATGACACTTCATACCAACCAATTCGGTATCCAATACCGGTAATCAATACCTCAGAACCACATTGTTTAACAAGCAAGCAATATAGCCATAACATGTATATCTTCTATATACCTAAGTTGGACATCTCCAACCTTTTCTGCCAAATATTTTATAGATTCTCTTTCAAGAATTCCTTTTCTTTCAAAAGAATCTATCAACATCAATAGTGGTGTCATTCACATGACACATAGTACAAAGTGTATATAGTCAAATACTAATACCTTTGAACTTGCACTTTGAAGTGGATCACCATCATCAAATGTTTGGTGTTCTTTCAAAAATCCATTCTTTAGTAATCTATTAGTGTAGTAAACATTTTACTTACATCTTCTATTCATCCTTATCATGACAATTTTCATGATCAAGCTACTATATCCTGTAAGGAAGAATCGCGAGTATAATGTTAGTTCCCAAATCCTTTTTGGGAGATCCGGATGCCTAGCATCTCCATCCTTCACAAATTCTCATACAATATGAGAACCTGTATTTTGCTAAATTATACTCTATCATAATGCAACCAAAAACATTGTTTCAGATATCACAATATCTTTCACACATGATGGTTTCTGAAACAATTTCCAGCTCATATATAATCTTGATATTAAAACAACTTTTGAATATCAATAATCATGGAGGCAAACATGATACTTTAGATACTAACATTGGAATTCTTACTCTTGATTTAATACTACTTATTAAACTTCATGGAGTAAATAGAGTTTGCTGAAAGTTTGCAATAGGACTTATAAACTTTAAATTGACATTCAAAACAATACGATACCAGTTCGTAAAGTAAATATCCAGAATTCTATAGTTCTATTATCTCAATTAAAACTAAGCATAAGGTAGTGAACAGACGCCAATGACTACAACAAATTATGCAAATTCACTTCGATTTAGTTTATGACAAATTGAGTTCGACTAATCCAAATTAGTAATGAACTCCCACTCAAAAACGACATCCCTTGTGCCTTTTTGGTGATTACATGAACCAAATCCACTACACCAAGTCCGATCATCACGTGAGTCGGTGTAGCTTCAAAGGAGAGCATCAATATGGGCATCATATCAACTATATGACTCATGCTTAACCTTTCGGTCCGTGTTCCGAGGCCATGTCTGTACATGCTAGGCTCGCCAAGTAAGAACCTTAGTACTGGCATGTGTAAAACTGTCTTACACCCATTTGTATGAGAACGCAGAGTCGAGTATACCCGATCATCACGTGATGTCTCGAAACACGATCCGTAGAACGATGCATACTTAAGGAAGAACACATTTTATCTTGATATTTAAATGAGGAATCATCTTATAATGCTACTAAAATGCCAAACAAGCAATATAAGATGCAAACATCTAATGTGTAAAGTGGGATGATATGGTCCATGCATTTGATCTCTATCATATGCATCATGGTATGATCTCTATCATTTCTTTATGTGTAAGGCCAAGGTCTATGGAACTTACACGTTAGGTGTGTTGTAAGGGTATCTATCATACATCTACTTACAACATTACCATATCATGACACTAGCCCAGCAACAATCTAAATTAGACGCCTGTAATTTATCAATTGCAAATTTTTACGTGGCTTAGGGCTTTCAAAGATAGAACCGGTCTTACCTACGAACATGGAACCACAATGAGGATAACCAAGTTATTAGCAACTCATTGTAAATCAGATATTGACTATAGTAGGAGAGACAGACACCCGCCAGCCACTTATGCAAAACTAGTTACATGTCAGTCGTGGAACCGGTCTCATGTACGATGACATGTAAGGTTGGTCAGGGCCGCTTCATCCCACTATGCCACCAATATCCAAAATACATGAAAGAAGTAATAACATGATCATCATCGCCCACATATAAACATATGTGTACTACCCGTGCAAAGCACCTACGCATAGATCAGGCTCTGATACCACTGTTGGGTTCGCAGCATAGAAAACAAAAAAAATCCTACGATCACTACTAGGAAAACGGCTATAGGTAATCCACACATCTGTGGCGCACGTGCTAGTGGTGCCCCACGGGTAAAATAGGCGTGGCACACTGCCTACAGGTGTCGTACGGCTAACTGCCATAAGCGTGGCGCACATGGGGGTGGTGCGTCACGTCTACTTGTGGGCCAGGGCACAGGTGGCCGCAAACAACCTAGCTGTAGCGCACCTGCGCGCGATGCGCTCCGGGTGTGAAACTTAGTCATAGCGCACACTGACATAGTGCGCTACGGGTATGTGGGTTGCGGCCTGCTGTGTAGCTGGGCGAACTTACCCATAGGGCACCCTAGCCTAGTGCGCCACAGGTAAGTTTCCTACACCAACCCCTCCCCCCCCCTCCCCCCGTGGATCGCCTTTTTAGCCTTGCAAAAAATAAAATAAAATGATAAACAATTCCAAAAATAAAATCCTCTAGTCGTTTGGCGATTTTTTAGATTTTCAAAATTCGAAAAGAGTAAAAAGTTATGATCAAAAGATCGTTTTTTCCTGCAGAAAAAAATGGAGGCCACTTACTTGTAGCGCACCATCCCTAGTGTGCCACGAGTAAGTTGGGCGGGATTCGAAATTCGAATCACCACTGACCACCTAATCCTCCATATATATCTTCCCCACCCACCCCTTATCTCTTCCACTTCCACTTCTCCTCCACTTCCACTTCTCCACTTCTCCTTCCTTCTCCACCTTCTCCTTCTCCTCCACCTCTCCTACCTTCTTCTTCTCCTCACTCCTCCACCTATCCTACCTTCTTCTTCTCCTCACTCCTCCACCCTCCGACCATCCTCCAATGGCGCCCTCCTCCGACCACATCCGGCTACACCCTCCCCGATAATCCTCTGATGGTGCCCTGCCCCGTGCACCTCTGGACGCAATCTCCTCCACCTTACTTCGAACGTGCCCTCCTCCGAATGCACCCTCCGACGACGACGGCGGCCGGCGGGTCGATCTAGATCTAGATCTAGATCAAATCCAGCTTTTTTTTTGAAATTTGAAATCGTACCCGTGGCGCACAGCACCTAGTGCGCTACGGCTAACTTTTCATACTCGTGGCGCACCACCTAGTGCGCCACGACTAACTTTTCATACTCGTGGCGCACCACCTAGTGCGCCATGGCTAACTTTTGCCCGTAGCGCGCGCCTCGTGGCGCACCCCTAGTGCGCCACGAATGATCAAAAAAGGCGCGACACGGATTAGTTGTTTTCTAGTAGTGGATGGGAACTATACGCCAAGATCTATCTACTAGATACACGCAATGTGTGGATATACATCCATGGAGAACTTACCCTCGAAAACAACAAAGCTTTGTTAACGAGATGGAACTCGTGGATGATGCAGTCGTAAACTTGTCGATCTCAAGATCGTGATGAAGTCCAGCAGGTCCGCCTCCAGCACGTCCTTCAGATCCAGCTCCAGCAAGTCTAGCACCACCAAGTCCAGCACCGCAAAGCAGCGGTGAATCCGTGATTGCACACACGTCCGGTACCCTGACAACCTCCATCCCTCACTCCAGAAAAGCAGCGGAAGTAGCAACTCCTTTCCAGATAAAGCCACCGGGAACATGTATCTCGCTAAGCCGAGACCATGGGGAAATAATACTATAGGGGGAGAGAGATCCTTCACGAGGAGGTGTGAGGAAGAAGGAGTGAGAGGGGGGCCTTTTATAGGAGGAGGGGAGGGTGTCCCTTCACCTCCCCCATTCATGTGGTGGTAACCCCCTCCACACTAAAATGCCCCTTCACATTCGCTTTTAAAGTCTCCACTTTAAATGCATTAAATTTCTCCAAATTTAATGCTCTCTCATTTAATAAAACTCTTTTATTATTTTTATTCAGAATTTTGTTAATTACTTTAATTAACAAACATTCACATAAAACCCCCTGCAACATTTCAATATTACATGTAGAACCAATTTCAGCAATTTCACCCGAAACAGTTTTGGTGTCTATTGAAATAATTCCAGCGCTTTCTTAAATCTTTATCTAAAACATATTTGCTCCAAATGGTGTCGGTATCCCTTATGTGCGTCACCCTATGGTTCGCGAATAATACAGACATGATCGAGACCCCTCTCAGATCAATAATCAAAAGCGGGACCTGGAGATCCATACTGACTCCTACACATTTACCGATGACTTCTGTGATCGTGGGAACCTTTAACGCTAGTAACTAAATCCCTTTGTCTCACGATATATTACATGTCCGAGATTCGATCATCGATATCTCCATACCTAGATTGATCTCGTTGTCGACATGCACTCTTTTCTTGTTCCCGTGATATAAGAATCTAGTGATCACATCACTTGCTTGCAAGCTATCTTAATGTGATATCACCGAGTGGTCCCAGAGTATATCTATCCGTCATCGGGATGGAAAAATCCCACTCTTGATCCATGAGCCTCAACATAACACGTTTGTAGCACTAAACCCACCTTTATAGTCACCCTGTTACGGTGTGACGTTTGATGTTATCAAGATACTCTTCCGGTGTTAGCAATTAACATGATCTCATGGTCTAAGGACTAAGATTACTTCGTATGATGTTATAGCAATATAAACATAATGACTTTGATCGTAATGCTATACTTCGGATGAATGTTCATCACATCATTCCACCAATGGTGACCTCGTTATTAACAACATCCAATGTCCATGATCAGGAAACCTTGATCATCTTGTTAATCAACGAGCTAGTTTATATGAGAGGCATTACTTGGAACTTTGTATTTTTTTTTATTAAATACGCATGTATTAACGTTTCCAATTAATACAATCATAGCATGCAAAATAAACATTTATCATAAACATGGAATAAGATAATAACCACTTTATTCTTGCCTCTCGGGTATATTCCCTTTAGTCTCCCACTTGCCCTAGAGTCAATAATCTAGTTTGTAAACTTATATATACAACACCTAGGTGTTGAACATACGCGTTTGCTAGTGGTTAACGTAATCTCTAGATCTGGCACTTTCAGGTCCGTGTATTTGCATCTCTTTGCGTGTCTACGCATCACTCATTCTCAAATGAGATGACATTGTATAAATTTGGTCCTTTGGTGAGACCTTTAGTCCGTTCGAGTTAAAATATGTTGATATTGTTGTCATACAATATATCTTCATAGTATTATCCCACGTTGAACCACACCTAGTTTGATAACAAACTACATAACACAAATGCCCTCCTTTGCTGCTACTATAGTAGTCATATACTTACCCTTTTTGTTGTAGTATCCGTCACAATGTTTCAACTTTGGAACTCATCCAAATCCATCATGGAACATCCTTTGCATTACATTGTGCCACCCATAGTCTAAATTGAGACAAATTTTTAATTTTGTATCTTGTGACAAAACTAGTATCAATGTAACACTTTACAATGAACTCCTTTTAACTATTTGTCACTTATACATGATATATTCTTAGTTCTTCCAAAGCTCATAATAATATCTTTACTATCGTCCAATGATCATCTTATGAATCATTCTGGTATGTGCTCATAACAATTAGAGCATAGGACATATCTGGATATATACATATCACGGTATAATTGATCAAAATCTTCATGTGATTTTACTCACCAAGTGTTGAAACACTTGAATCTTGATACAATCCTTTCCATGCAGCAAGAACCTTTCTTGTTGTTTCCATATTGAACCCTTTCAATATCTCATATATGTATGTATGGCCCAACCATATTAGCGCCTCAATCTATCCAAATAGATATTGATGCCTAATATTCCGGTTTTGCCCAAGTCTTTCATTGAAATCTTATTTTAATGAAATTCTTAACTTGTGTCAATACAAGATACATCATTTCTAATCAACAATATGTCCTCTACATAACGTATTAGAAATATGTCTGAGCGCTCCCACTTAATTTCTTGCAAATGCAAGCATCTTCATCATCTCCGATGAATTTAAACTCTTTTAACAGTTTCATCATGGTGAAGATTCCAACTCTGCTATGCTTACTTCAACTATTGAAGTTTGCATGCCCTTTTAGCACCCTTTGAATTAACAAAACCCTTCGGACCGTGTCTTGTACATGTCCTAGGTAACCATTCTATTAGAAGAACATTGTTTTGTTTGTTCAACTACCATACATCAAATTATATGTAGTGGTTGCTACATTAATACGTCAAGACTAAATATCGCTATGAAAGATCAAATCTTGTCATAGTCAAGTCCTTGAACATTGTCGTAAACTTCTTTCCGACATGTCGACTATTTCATAGATGTTAAACATCCTTGTCTATTTCTTTATAGATCCAAACACGACCGATAGGCTTCACGCCTTTCTGGAGGGTCTTCCAAGTTCAGAAAACTTGATTTCTCGTGTATGGATACTATCACGGATTCTATGACTTCTAGTCATTTTATGGAGTTAGGGCCCATCATCTCTTATTTGCATGTAGTCGGTTCATCATTGTCAAAACAATAACGACTTGCTTATCAAATCACACTATTTGATTCTTACCGACCCACGTGGTTCAATAGGAACTCTAATCTCTGAGATCACAACCTTTGTAATCACGGGAGCCATGAGCATTGTGGCCACCACCGGGACACTTTCCGGCGCTGTGCTACTTAGCACATATAGCTAAGGTTCAACAACCTTATCAAAGTTCTATTGTCCTCCCACTTAACTTTTTGCGAAAAATTCCTTCTCAAGAAACTTGACGTTCCAAGTAAAGAACTCTTTTGTCCTCGGTGTTATGGAGAAAATTCCCAACAAATTCTCTGGGATAACCTACAAAGACGTTCTTATCCAACTTTGGTTGTAAACATTTTACTTATGCATAGCATACCAAAATTTAAGAAAAGACAATTCGGGTTTTATCCCAAACCATAACTTATATGGTGTCATTTCAACGGATCACGATGGTGCTCTTTTCAGTGTAAAGGCGTTAGTCTCTAAATCTTCAATCCTTAAAACATAATGGCAGTTTTATAAATGACACCCTTGATTTTACCATGTCAAACATGGTTTGATTTCATCTCTCGAATCGCCATACTCCTATGGTTTATCGGGAAACATAAATCATGGAACAATTCCTCAAATCTTTGGTGTTTTTGCTAAACGTGTAACTCAAATATCTTCCTCTATGATCAAATCATAAACTCTTTATTTTCTTGTTACAATGATTTTCCACTTCATCTTGAAAGTCTTTGAACAATTTTCAAATGTTTCATACTTCTTCCTTATTAAGTAAATACATAGATATATTCACTTAAATTTCTGGAGAAAGCATATGAAGCAAAAAAACATCGCATATGGCTACACATAATGTACCATATACATCAACATGCATAATATCAAATAAGTTAGTCATTCGTTCCTCTTTGGCCTATGGACGGAGTTTCAATTATCTCGAGGAAAGTTTCACAAGCGTCAATTGATCAAAATCAAAGACTCCAAAAATCCATCAACATGGAGTTTCTTCATGTTTTCTTTCCAATATAATTTAAACAGCGATGTCACTTCATAAGTGATCTTTCAATCATTTGTCTTGCGACATTTTAGCAATAATGTTTATGGATGTGATTTCTCCAACTAGACTTGTAAAAGTTCATCCATCCTTTATGGAATACGGTAATTATTTGAACAACCATTGTTCTCGTAATACCGGAACAAAATAACAATTATTAAAACAAATCTTGAAGGCTAGGTTTGACGACAACGAAAAACACAATAACACTTTATTTGTTTTCGATGAGCATCATCAATTATTCTCTTGCTAGTTACTTAGGCCATTGTAGTTCATGAATTGCGTTGTCCTGTATGACACTTCATACCAACCAATTCGGTATCCAATACCTCAGAACCACATTGTTTAACAAGCAAGGAATACAACCATAACATGTATATCTTCTATATACCTAAGTTGGACATCTCCAACCTTTTCTTTTTTGCCAAATATTTTATAGATTCTCTTTCAACAATTCCTTTTCTTTCAAAAGAATCTATCAACATCAATAGTGGTGTCATTCACATGACACATAGTACAAAGTGTATATAGTCAAATACTAATACCTTTGAACATGCACTTTGAAGTGGATCACCATCATCAAATATTTGGTGTTCTTTCAAAAATCCATTCTTTAGTAATCTATTAGTGTAGTAAACATTTTACTTACATCTTCTATTCATCCTTATCATGACAACTTTCATGATCAAGCTACTATAGCCTGTAAGGAAGAATCACGAGTATAATGTTAGTTCCCAAATCCTTTTTGGGAGATCCGGATGCCTAACATCTCCATCCTTCACAAATTCTCATACAATATGAGAACATGTATTTTGCTAAATTATACTCTATCATAATGCAACTAAAAACATTGTTTGAGATATCACAATATCTTTCACACATGATGGTTTCTGAAACAATTTCCAGCTCCTATATAATCTTGATATTAAAACAACTTTTGAATATCAATAATCATGGAGGCAAACATGATACTTTATATACTAACATTGGAATTCTTACTCTTGATTTAATACTACTTATTAAACTTCATGGAGTAAATAGAGTTTGCTAAAAGTTTGCAATAGGACTTATAAACTTTAAATTGACATTCAAAACAATACGATACCAGTTCGTAAAGTAAATATCCAGAATTCTATAGTTCTATTATCTCAATTAAAACTAAGCATAAGGTAGTGAACAGACGCCAATGACTACAACAAATTATGCAAATTCACTTCGATTTAGTTTATGACAAATTGAGTTCGACTAATCCAAATTAGAAATGAACTCCCACTCAAAAATGACATCCCTCGTGCCTTTTTGGTGATTACATGAACCAAATCCACTACACCAAGTCCGATCATCACGTGAGTCGGTGTAGCTTCAAAGGCGAGCATCAATATGGGCATCATATCAACTATATGACTCATGCTTAACCTTTTGGTCCGTGTTCCGAGGCCATGTTTGTACATGCTAGGCTCGCCAAGTAAGAACCTTAGTACCGGCATGTGTAAAACTGTCTTACACCCATTTGTATGAGAACGTGGAGTCGAGTACACCCGATCATCACGTGATGTCTCGAAACACGATCCATAGAACGGTGAATACTTAAGGAAGAACACATTTTATCTTGATATTTAAATGAGGAATCATGTTATAATGCTACTAAAATGCCAAACAAGCAATATAAGATGCAAACATCTAATGTGTAAAGTGGGATGATATGGTCCGTGTTCCGAGGTATAACATGCATCATGGTATGATCTCTATCATATGCATCATGGTATGATCTCTATCATTCCTTTGTGTGTAAGGCCAAGGTCTATGGAACTTACACGTTAGGTGTGTTGTAAGGGTATCTATCATACATCTACTTACAACATTACCATATCATGACACTAGCCCAGCAACAATCTAAACTAGACGCCTCTAATTTATCAATTGCAAATTTTTATGTGGCTTAGGGCTTTCGAAGATATAACTGGTCTTACCTACGAACATGGAACCACAATAAGGATAACCAAGTTATTAGGAAATCATTGTAAATCAGATATTGACTATAGTAGGAGAGACAGACACCCGCCAGCCACTTATGCAAAACTAGTTGCATGTCAGTCGTGGAACCGGTCTCATGTACGATGACATGTAAGGCTGGTCCAGGCCGCTTCATCCCACTATGCCACCAATATCTAAAATACATGAAAGAAGCAATAACATGATCATCATCGCCCATATATAAACATATGTGTACTACCCGTGCAAAGCACCTACGCATAGATCAGGCTCTGATACCACTGTTGGGTTCGCAGCATAGAAAACAAAAAATTCCCTACGATCACTACTAGGAAAACGGCTATAGTTAATCCACACATCCATGACGTACGTGCTAGTGGTGGCCCACGGTAAAATAGACGTGGCACACTGCCTATAGGTGCCGTACGGCTAACTGCCGTAAGCGTGGCGCACATGGGGGTGGTGCGTCACGGCTACTTGTGGGCCAGGGCACAGGTGGCCGCAGACAACCTAGCTGTAGCGCACCTGCGCGCGGTGCGCTACGGGTGTGAAACTTAGTCATAGCGCACTCTGACATAGTGCTACGGGTATGTGGGTTGCGGCCTGCTGTGTAGCTGGGCGAACTTACCCATAGGGCACCCTAGCCTAGTGCGCCACAGTTAAGTTTCCTACTCCAACCCCTCCCTCCCCCCCTGGATCGCCTTTTTATCCTTGCAAAAAATAAAAGAAAATGATAAACATTTCAAAAAATAAAATCCTCTGGACGTTTGGCGATTTTTTAGATTTTCAAAATTCGAAAAGAGTAAAAAGTTATGATCAAAAGATCGTTTTTTCCTGCAGAAAAAAAAGGAGGCCACTTACTTGTTGTGCACCACCCCTAGTGCGCCACGAGTAAGTTGGGCGGGATTCGAAATTCGAATCACCACTGACCACCTAACCCTCCATATATATCTTCCCCACCGACCCCTTATCTCCTCCACTTCCACTTCTCCTCCACTTCCACTTCCCCTTCTCCACTTCTCCTCCCTTCTCCACATTCTCTTTCTCCTCCAACGCTCCTACCTTCTTCTTCTCCTCACTCCTCCACCTCTCCTACCTTCTTCTTCTCCTCACTCCTCCACCCTCCGACCATCCTCCAACGACGCCCTCCTCCGACCACCTCTGGCTACACCCTCCCCGACAATCCTCTGATGGTGCCCTGCCCCGTGCACCGCTGGACGCAATCTCCTCCACCATACTCCGACTGTGCCCTCCTCCAACTGCACCCTTCGACGATGACGGCGACCGGCGGGTCGATCTAGATCTAGATCTAGATCAAATTCTGATTTTTTTTGAAATTTGAAATCGTACACGTGGCGCACAGCACCTAGTGTGATACGGCTAACTTTTCATACTCGTGGCGCACCACATAGTGCGCCACGACTAACTTTTCAAACTCATGGCGCGGCACCTAGTGCGCCACGGCTAACTTTTACCCGTAGCGCGCGCCTCGTGGCGCACCCCTAGTGTGCCACGGATGATCAAAACAGGTGCACCACGGATTAGTTATTTCCTAGTAGTGGATGGGAACTATACGCCAAGATCTATCTACTAGATACACGCAACGTGCGGATATACATCCATGGAGAACTTACCCTCGAAGACAACAAAGATATGTTAACGAGATGGAACTCGTGGATGATGTAGTCGTACACTTGCTTATCTCAAGATCGTGATGAAGTCCAGTAGGTCCGGCTCCAGCACGTCCTTCAGATCTAGCTCCAGCAAGTCCAGCACCACCAAGTCCAGCACCGCAAAGCAGCGGTGCATCCGTGATCGCACACACGTCCGGTACCCGACAACCTCCATCGCTCACTCCAGAAAAGCAACGGAAGCAGCAACTCCTTTCCAGATAAAGCCACCGGGAACATGTATCTCGCTAAGCCGAGACCATGGGGAAATAATACTAGAGAGGGAGAGAGATCCTTCACGAGGAGGTGTGAGGAAGAAGGAGTGAGAGGGGGGCCTTTTATAGGAGGAGGGGAGGGTGTCCCTTCACCTCCCCCATTCATGTGGTGGTAACCCCCTCCACACTAAAATGCCCCTTCACATTCGCTTTTAAAGTCTCCACTTTAAATGCATTAAATTTCTCCAAATTTAATGCTCTCTCATATAATAAAACTCTTTTATTATTTTTATTCAGAATTTTGTTAATTACTTTAATTAACAAACATTCACATAAAACCCCCTGCAACATTTCAATATTACATGCAGAACCAATTTCAGCAATTTCACCCGAAACAGTTTCGGTGTCTATTGAAATAATTCTAGCGCTTTCTTAAATCTTTATCTGAAACATATTTGCTCCAAATGGTGTCGGTATCCCTTATGTGTGTCACCCTACAGTTCGCGAATAATACAGACATGATCGAGACCCCTCTCAGATCAATAATCAGAAGCGGGACCTAGAGATCCATACTGACTCCTACACATTCAACGATGACTTCTGTGATCGTGGGAACCTTTAATGCTAGTAACTAAATCCCTTTGTCTCGCGATATATTACATGTCCGAGATTCGATCATCGGTATCTCCGTACCTAGTTTGATCTCGTTGCCGACATGCACTCTTTTCTCGTTCCCGTGATATAAGAATCTAGTGATCACATCACTTGCTTGCAAGCTATCTTAATGTGATATCACCGAGAGGGCCCAGAGTATATCTATCCGTCATCGGGATGGAAAAATCCCACTCTTGATCCATGAGCCTCAACATAACACCTTTGTAGCACTAAACCCACCTTTATAGTCACCCTGTTACGGTGTGACGTTTGATGTTATCAAGATACTCTTCCGGTGTTAGCAATTAACATGATCTCATGGTCTAAGGACTAAGATTACTTCGTATAATGTTATAGCAATATAAACATAATGACTTTGATCCTAGTGCTATACTTCGGATGAATGTTCATCACATCATTCCACCAATGGTGACCTCATTATTAACAACATCCAATGTCCATGATCAGGAAACCTTGATCATCTTGTTAATCAACGAGCTAGTTTCTATGAGAGGCATTACTAGGAACTTTGTATTTTGTTTATTCAACACACATGTATTAACGTTTCCAATTAATACAATCATAGCATGCAAAATAAACATTTATCATAAACATGGAATAAGATAATAACCACTTTATTATTGCCTCTCGGGCATATTCCCTTTAGTCTCCCACTTGCCCTAGAGTCAATAATCTAGTTTGTAAACTTGTATATACAACACCTAGGTGTTGAATATACGCGTTTGCTAGTGGTTAACATAATCTCTGGATCTGGCACTTTCAGGTCCGTGTGTATTTGCATGTCTTTGCGTATCTACGCATCACTCATTCTCAAATGAGATGACATTGTATAAATTTGGTCCTTTGGTGAGACCTTTAGTTCGTTCGAGTTAAAATATGTTGATATTTTTTTCATACAATATATCTTCATAGTATTATCCCACTTTGAACCACACCTAGTTTGATAACAAACTACATAACACAAATGCCCTCCTTTGCTGCTACTATAGTAGTCATATACTTACCCTTTTTGTTGTAGTATCCGTCACAATGTTTCAACTTTGGAACTCATCCAAATCCAACATGGAACATCCTTTCCATTACATTGTGCCACCCATAGTCTAAATTGAGACAAATTTTTAATTTTGTATCTTGTGACAAAACTAGTATCAATGTAACACTTTACAATGAACTCCTTTTAACTATTTATCACTTATACATGATATATTCTTAGTTCTTCCAAAGCTCATAAGAATATCTTTACTATCGTCCAATGATCATCTTATGAATCATTCTAGTATGTGCTCATAACATTTAGAGCATAGGACATATCTAGATATATACATATCACGGTATAATCGATCAAAATCTTCATGTGATTTTACTCACCAAGTGTTGAAACACTTGAATCTTGATACAATCCTTTCCATGCAGCAAGAACCTTTCTTGTTGTTTCCATATTGAACCCTTTCAATATCTCATATATGTATGACTGGCCCAACCATATTAGCGCCTCAATCTATCCATATAAATATTGATGCCTAATATTCCGGTTTTGCCCAAGTCTTTCATTGAAATCTTATTTTAATGAAATTCTTAACATGTGTCAATCCAAGATACATCATTTCTAATCAACAATATGTCCTCTACATAACGTAAATTAGAAATATGTCTGAGTGCTCCCACTTAATTTCTTGCAAATGCAAGCATCTTCATCATCTCCGATGAATTTAAACTCTTTTAACAGTTTCATCATGGTGAAGATTCCAACTCTGCTATGCTTACTTCAACTATTGGAGTTTGCATGCCCTTTTAGCACCCTTTGAATTAACAAAACCCTTCGGACCGTGTCTTGTACATGTCCTAGGTAACCATTCTAATAGAAGAACATTGTTTTGTTTGTTCAACTACCATACGTCAAATTATATGTAGTGGTTGCTACATTAATCCGTCAAGACTAAATATCGATATGAAAGATCAAATCTTGTCATAGTCAAGTCCTTGAACATTGTCGTAAACTTCTTTCCGACATGTCGACTATTTCATAGATGTTAAACATCCTTGTCTATTTCTTTATAGATCCAAACACGACCGATAGGCTTCACGCCTTTCCGGAGGGTCTTCCAAGTTCAGAAACTTGATTTCTCGTGTATGGATACTATCACGGATTCTATGACTTCTAGTCATTTTATGGAGTCAGGGCCCATCATCTCTTATTTGCATGTAGTCGGTTCATCATTGTCAAAACAATAACGACTTGCTTATCAAATCACACTATTTGATTCTTACCGACCCACGTGGTTCAATAGGAACTCTAATCTCCGAGATCACAACCTTTGTAATCACGTGAGCCATGAGCATTGTGGCCACCACCCCGGGACACTTTCTGGCGCTCTGCTACTTAGCACATATAGCTAAGGTTCAACAATCTTATCAAAGTTCTATTGTCCTCCCACTTAACTTTTCGCGAAAAATTCCTTCTAAAGAAACTTGACGTTCCAAGTAACAAACTCTTTTGTCCTTGGTGTTATGGAGAAAATTCCCAACAAATTCTCTGGGATAACCTACAAAGACGTGCTTATCCAACTTTGGTTGTAAACAATTTACTTATGCATAGCATACCAAAATTTAAGAAAAGACAATTCGGGTTTTATCCCAAACCATAACTTATATGGTGTCATTTCAACAGATCACGATGGTGCTCTTTTCAGTGTAAAGGCGTTAGTCTCTAAAGCTTCAATCCTTAAAACATAATGGCAGTTTTATAAATGACACCCTTGATTTTACCATGTCAAACATGGTTTGATTTCATCTCTCGAATATGCCATACTCCTATGGTTTACCGGGAAACATAAATCATGGAACAATTTCTCAAATCTTAGGTGTTTTTGCTAAACGTGTAACTCAAATATCTTCCTTTATGATCGAATCATAAACTCTTTATTTTCTTGTTACAATGATTTGCCACTTCATCTTGAAAGTCTTTGAACAATTTTCAAATGTTTCATACTTCTTCCTTATTAAGTAAATATATAGATATATTCACTTAAATTTCTGGAGAAAGCATATGAAGCAAAAAAAACATCGCATATGGCTACACATAATGTACTATATACATCAACATGCATAATATCCAATAAGTTAGTCATCCGTTCCTGTTTGGCCTATGGACGGAGTTTCAATTATCTCGAGGAAAGTTTCACAAGCGTCAATTGATCAAAATCAAAGACTCCAAAAATCCATCAACATGGAGTTTCTTCATGTTTTCTTTCCAATATAATTTAAACAGCGATGTCACTTCATAAGTGATCTTTCAATCATTTGTCTTGCAACATTTTAGCAATAATGTTTATGGATGTGATTTCTCCAACTAGACTTGTAAAAGTTCATCCAGCCTTTATGGAATACGGTAATTATTTGAACAACCATTGTTCTCGTAATACCAGAACAAAATAACAATTATTAAAACAAATCTTGAAGGCTAGGTTTGACGACAACGAAAAACACAATAACACTTTATTTGTTTTTGATGAACATCATCACTTATTCTCTTGCTAGTTACTTAGGCCATTGCAGTTCATGAATTGCGTTGTCCTGTATGACACTTCATACCAACCAATTCGGTATCCAATACCGGTATCCAATACCTCAGAACCACATTGTTTAACAAGCAAGGAATACAGCCATAACATGTATATCTTCTATATACCTAAGTTGGACATCTCCAACCTTTTCTTTTCTACCAAATATTTTATAGATTCTCTTTCAACAATTCCTTTTCTTTCAAAAGAATCTATCAACATCAATAGTGGTGTCATTCACATGACACATAGTACAAAGTGTATATAGTCAAATACTAATACCTTTGAACTTTTACTTTGAAGTGGATCACCATCATCAAATGTTTGGTGTTCTTTCAAAAATCCATTCTTTAGTAATCTATGAATGTAGTAAACATTTTACTTACATCTTCTATTCATCCTTATCATGACAACTTTCATGATCAAGCTACTATAGCCTGTAAGGAAGAATTGCGAGTATAATGTTAGTTCCCAAATCCTTTTTGGGAGATCCGGATACCTAACATCTCCATCCTTCACAAATTCTCATACAATATGAGAATATGTATTTTGCTAAATTATACTCTATCATAATGCAACCAAAAACATTGTTTCAAATATCACAATAGTACAGAGAAATCCAGAAGGGTTTCGGTAAGTCCGGAGGATGTCCGGAGTGGAGGTGGAAGGTGTTCCATAGCCACGGAGATTGAATAATATGTGAATGAATGTTAAATATTGATTTAATAATTTATTCATGATTATTTAATAAAGAGAAAATCAATTTAAAAGGTCAAAAGGCTTAATGGGCCAATTCCCGGAGGGGAGAAGGCCCATTAGGGAAAGGAGAGAGGGAGAAGGGGCAAGGGGTGGCCGGCTGGGCCAAGCCCCCCCGTGCGGGGCCCACTAGGGCCGACCGGTGGCTGCCCCTCCCCCTCCTCTCCTTTAGTCCCACCCCGGAACTTTCAGGGAGGTAGTACCTCCCCTCCCCCTATTCATACTGGGGGTATTTGGCCAGATAAATACACCCAATAATCAATAAAGGTCTTCTCAGTTTTGGGAGGACCTCTAATTGATATTTTCACTCTATCCCTCTCTCTCTTGTGACCGTGGTCCCATGTTCGGACTGCGCCAACGAGAGACATCTTCACCGCGGAGCGCCGTCACGCTGCGGGATTCGGATCTAGGAGCTCTACTTCCGCAACTGCTACTGGATCGGGGAAGCGGGAGTCATCATCAGGCACCGGACGTGTGTAACTCCCCGCGAGGTGTCGCACTTGAGGCACTCAAGTCGTTGGAGCCAAAGGAGCGCAAGGACTTCATCACGACCTTGAGGTCGACTTCGGCTCGTCTACATCAATCACGCTCTCCTGAGCGTTGACAACGTTTTTCGGTCTTCAAGGGTAAGTTCGTGAAAATCCCCTCCCATTACTGTATTACTAATAGATAGGTCCTGGTAGCATCAGGGTTTCAGGGGCGTAGGGTAAAATTTTATTGTTTTCATACGCATAACCCCTACAAGAGACGCCTTTCTTTTTGGTCCACGATGCAGAAGCCGTGCTTCCTGTTGAGGTGTCACACGAATCCCCAAGAGTAGTTGCATATGATGAAGAGAAATCAAGAGAAGCACTTGAAGATGATGTGGATGCACTTGATGAAGCTCGAGATGAAGCTCTCCAAAGAGCAACTATGTACTAGCAAAACTTGCGCAATTACCACATCAGAAGATTGCGGCCTAGGTCCTTTGTAGTAGGGACCTAGTTCTTCGCCTCAAGTAATATGGCCAGAAGAAGTTAGAATCGCCATGGGAAGGACCATACATCGTCACAGAAATTATTCCTGGAGGAGCATATCGACTACAAGACAAGAAGACTGGAGTAAATTACTCAAATCCATGGAATGTAGAACAACTACGACGCTTTTACACATAAGATTACTTACAATATGATAAGAGTTACAGTTCGGCTTATTAAGCCAAAATATTCAGGCCAACGGCTAGAGGCCCTCCGCCCAAAGAATAATGTATCATCGATTTTTCTCTCTATGTATAAAGAGATAAGTTATTCGTACCTTAATCTTTTTATTGTTCAAAAGATCAATGCTTTCCATCAAGCTAACATCAACTATGAGCCTATGTCTAGATACAGGCATCCGAACATAGCTTCGGGGGCTACTCCCATCGGGAGCACTGGCGTGCAACTGATAGAAATCCAGTTGTGTATAAAAATATATTCATGATTGCAAACACCTTTGAGTTTTACAGCAGTGTATCCTCAAAAAGGTGTTATTCCCATCGGGAGCCAGTATAAAGCATTAAAACTATCTGGTAAAATCAGAAATATTGACAGCCCAGCAGGCCAACCGCCAATAAGGCCAAAAATCTCGGATCACGCTCAGACGCGACAAAAAATCCGAATGCCGTGTTCAGTAACATGAAAGTAAGACCCAAGGATTTGTCCTGTGTGGCCTGGTAATCATACAAGAATACACTCTACCAGTAAAAAATCCGTATCAACAATACAATGAAAAATCTCGACGGACACGTTGGGTACCCGATAAAATAGAAGCTGGAATTCAGTATTTGATAAGACCTCAGCGGCTCAAACTGAGTTACGCTAGTAGCAAATTCCAGATTCGAGCCTAGGGACTTGAATTTGATGTAGAACTACCTTGTTTTTCCCCAGGAGCAATTAACTGATTCCTGATCCGTCAGAAGCAGCAGACTTGTTGTACCAAAAGCCCTACAAAAAATAGAAATCAAGGGACGAAAATAAAAAGAAGGAAAAAGAAACTTTGAGACTCAACCTGAAACTGCGGTTCTAGTGACATAGGTATGATTACTCGAATGCTTATAATTCGCTACCCTATATTGGGTAAAAGGCTTAAGGCCCATGAAGGTTTCAGATGACAGTCGAAGGGAGCAACTGACAAAGGCTTTGACTATATTAGGAAAGAGACTATGAACCGACATCGTGTTGGTATTATAAATACGCGTGTATGAAACATATCCGCATACAGCTTTGAGACCCGACCTATTACAAATAGGATAGGAGAAGCCTAAGTGAGGGTACCGAAATCTAGAGGACAACTTGTAATAGTGCAATTACTCAATATTCAGGCGACTTTGATTCCATTGTTTCTCTAACATCCGACGAAATCCCCAGCGTTCTCTTTTCCGCGAAACCCCAAGTCCATCACCATGGGCATTGCCGAGGTTACCCCTCGTCAGTTCCCTACCCCCGCGCATGTAGGCCCAGTGGGCCCATGCGTTCCTTCGGCCCATGGGACCTACTGGGATATTAACAAACAAAAATTTCTTATATATTATTAATATAAATATTTATTCCGAAGCTTCCCGAATTAAATTCTAAACACCTCTGAATTAATTCGAAACCTTCCTAAAATATTCACAGCGTCCTCTTTTAATGTTTGGAACCATTCCATCCACTCTCAGTGATATCCCGGACTCCTCCGAAATATTCTGAGACACTCCGAAACATCCTTTCGGAATCACTTCATCCAACAATCTTATTCGCACTCACATTCTAAAATGATGTAAACATCTTAAGTGTGTGACCCGGTAGGTTCGGATATTTGCGGACATGTTTGGAACTCATTCTGATGACAATAATTACTATCAGTGTCTTGACACAAGTAACAACCCCCGCCAATAACACATAGTTCTTTATCGTGTGAACCATAGTATCTAGTCGGATACACATCATATTTTTTCGTCGATACTTTACATTGCCCAAGATGAAACTCTTGGTTATTCTCGTTACCTGGCTTGTACTCTTTACTCATTCCGTACTATCGATGTTCCTGTGTTCAACATCTTGATCACGTGTTCGGCCAGACGATAACGAATATCATAGTACATGAGCGGACCCAAAAGTGTATCTCTCTGTCGTCAGGAGTATCAATTCCCACAAGCACATCATGTGAATGATCGGCAAACCATCCGGTACGAACAAGTATCAACTTTATAATCACTCCGATAAGAGCAACGTTTGGAGAATCTTGTCACATCCATATTGTTTCCAAGTGCACACATGTCTCGTGGTCAAACGATTTCTAGTAAAGGCAATACAAAGTCTTATAAGATTAAACCAATAACTTTATTGACGATGCGTTTCACGGTATCTCCTGTTTGGGTCTATCCATCGTCGTTGTTCTCTAACAACTCCGATCACATATGTCACTGACAACTCCACAATCACATTGTCACTTTTCCCATTGTTAGGAAACCGAAACTATCATTGACATACATACTAGTCATAGAGGCATGACCAAGGATATCTTTTATATGGTGTTTATCATCCCACACATGTATTAGGGTTTTCCTCCAAATACACATTATTTAGAACTAATACAATTAGCACAAAACAATAAACTTAATTATAAAACAGAAATATGAATAATAACAGTTTTATTATTGTCTCTAGGGCATATTTCCATCACACAACACATAGTCATGAATCTCTTTGTTCCATAACTATGCATCCACAAAGTAATTCTACACATTGCAAGTAGTAGATATTCAGAAAATTATAACCATGACACTACCTTCTAATTGAATGTACTTTGTAATACAATTAATTACCTTAATGTGACATGAATATACCTCTGGAAAGAACCTTATTATGTGGGGACAAACTAGAAATAGAAAACATAGTATGAAGGTGTGCCTTCATATATTTGAGCTCAACCCACCTGTTCCACCTAGCCCCTGCAAACTCGGAAGTTTAGCCTTATTTATTCAGGTATCCTTTTCTTTTTTTAGGAAAAAGAGAGTTCCATTAATCAGCGAAACAAGGGATCACATTCCTGGCGTAGCAGTTCTGAAATTGCTGGAGGGCTATGCAGGATCCACTCCGAATCAATTCCAATACTCTTGGCCAGTTTAGCTAGTTCATGTGCTACCCTATTACAAACTCTCTTTACTTTCTATACTCGCACCTCTTGTAAACATACAAAGATGCCTCGAAACTCCTCCACGGTCGGCTCCTAGGAAGACTATCCTTTTCGGGAGGCCTTTTCTAGGAAAATACTTATCCAACTTAATGAGGTGGCTATTTCTTCTAATTAATCTGGCAAAAGTCACAGCTGGAACCACCCCTAAGGCTACTACGGCACCGTACACAAGCCAAAGATGTAAAATCACGAACAGAAGGATCAACATACAGGTTTGTGATAATATATATTATGAGCTAGACAACTAACACGTTGCTGCATCGCAAGTTATGGTCTGAGGGGTTTTATGGGATGGGCCGAAATAGAAATGATTGGAAGAAATAGCGCCGGAAAGTGATGGTGGAAGAGAAATGGCAGGAATAAAAAGGGAAGAAAAGAAATGACTGGAACAAAGAAAGGCCTGAGATGTGGGGGGGCATATTCCATCCGACCTAAAAAGGATGTTTTAGATTTGTTAAAATTTAAATGTATCTACACCCTAAAACATGACCAAATTCTAATTTAAATATGTGACATCATTTTTAGTACGGAGGGAGTACTGTTTTCGTTGTCACTAGGGAAAACATCCGAATTCGTCACAGCTTGAGATGACATGCGGTTTCGTCGGCTCATTTACACGAGAAGTCCACTTCTCATCCGGCCATGCAGCAAGATGTTAACTTTATTCGGCCGACATGGCGACAAAATCATTCTTTTCGTTGGGGCCGAAGGGATGAAAAGCATTTTTCGTTCGTTCGGCACGGCAACAACTGCGTGACACTTTTAAAATGTCCTATTTAGAGATAATACTTGTGAAATTTCATAAAAAAAAACTAGCTGGGACGATTGATCCGTGTCATTTTCAAAGACACGGCCATGTATATTACCTGAAGAGTAAAATCCATCAACAGTGACTAAACTTGACGCCCAAATTCAATACATTTATCGACCTTATGAATACACGATATACTATACCTGAATACGACTTCGTGTTCATTGGGTCACTGCCAAGTCGTATTTTGTGGGCGTGGCACTATGTTGGCCGGTCTCTGCAGTGGTATTTTTTTGCACTCTGAGTCGTGTAAGATCCAGCTAGCTCTGTGATATTTCAGTTCAATGAAAAGATGGATCAGTCGTCCTTCTCCTCTCCGCACCGGACGGATCTGGTGAAGGTCAAATGAAAAAAGAGAAGAATAGGTCGGCGCTGAAGCAGCAGGATTGTGACATGTAACTGACACTTATCTTTTACCAATGGTGTGATGCATGCATGCGCGCTACTGATCTTGAGCCTAACTAGGACCTAATCCTTCACTTCTATTATTAGATTGTCCAGGAGCTCTATTTATACACAACATAGCGGAATCTAACTCATCCCCACACATCCACAACGAAAATATCCTCTCTTCAAATTTAAGTATGGACGCCAGGCATATCAGTCTCTGCTTCTTTTTGCTGCTGGTCATCAATGCAGTCCCTACTTCTGCAGGTTCGTATCTACCTTTTGTTCACAAAACAGGTTCGTAGGTTTCGTACCTTTTTTACTGATTATAAGCCTCTGACATGTTGTCATATTTCTTCCAGGGGATTGTAGGCAATTTGTTGACTGGAGTCCTATGTGTTCTAAATGGGTGTGCAAAATGCAGTGTAAGATCGAGGCTAGCTCCTCCTCATCACATGTTCTGTCACACCACTGTGAAGGATCATTTTTCAGGAGTGGCGTCTGCGTCTGCGAACTGTGCTACAACGACTAGTGTACCAAGGCACTCATGTCCAATGCATCATCGCCGACAGAATAATTCAGGAATCGTTTTACATTTATCAAACAGATTTAGGTGGGAATATTTTATTAGCCTTGTTTCAATAATTTTAGGTACTATTTGTTAGTAGACAGCCATCTTCTTGGGTCGTTATCTCTGTTATTTTTTACTGTTAGTATAGTTTGTAGTACGTAGAGATAAAGTAGCAAGCAAAGTATGAGCTGTGCTATGCAGTGGCGGAGCCACATACAAACTGTGTAGTCAAATGACTACACAGTTAAATTTAGCAATACAAGCTGAAAAATACAGAAACAAATTGATGAAAAATCACAGAAATACATGGATTTGACCGCACAATTTCAAACTGACTACACAGGATTAAAGTTCTGGCTCCGCCACTGGTGCTATGTTTGACTAAGGTAATCGGTTATGTCCTTGTTGGTTGTTTGAAATCTTATTGTTTCGGCTGCGGCTTGTGGACATTGATGTCCATCTGATATTTTAATATCTTGACATATAAAAATTTGAGGCACCTTCTAAAACACATGTTAATCCACATCATGAATATTGCCTGGACGATTAGACCTGAAGTTTACAGTACTATTTTTTTTTTTTTTTGAAACAAGGCAAAAGACTTGCCATTTTCATTGATTAAGGAGAGGAGTTTTAAAGTGTGCTTACAAACCATATCTTGGCAAAAAGCCAAGATCAACAATAAAACAATTACTCGCAAAAGATTAAACTGCTAAGAGCTTTTGCCCCTGCAAAGCACCAAAGACGAGCTTCATTCTTGATTTTTGTTACCATCATATCCACGGTGACGGAGTGGCCTCGGAAAACTCTTGCATTCCTTTCCTTCCATAATTCCTAGGAGACCAACATTGTGAGCGAGGCCAATGCCTTTCTATGTGGTCCTTTCTTGTGGATTGCCTTCTTCCACCACTCTTTGACGGAGTGGAAATGTTGCCAAAGGGCCGTGTCGATTTGATGAAGGCCGAGCCAAAGCTTTAGTTTGTTCCAGATCCTAATGGAGAAGCGACACTTGAATAAGAGGTGTGCGGCCGATTCTAGCCTTTGGTTGCATAGCTTACATAGCCCACAATTTGGCCACCCTCTTCGGGCAAGCCTATCCGCCGCCCACACTCTATTTTGTAGGACCAACCAAGCAAAGAACTTGCATTTAGGAGTTGCCCAAGGCTTCCAGACAAGCGGAGGCATCAAAGAGGTTGTTAAGCCCAGGAATTGCATGTTGTACGCGGATTTAGCCGAGTAGAGTCCATCATTTGTGAGCTTCCAGGAGATAGCGTCCGGTCTTTGCAGGTGCAGAGATACATTAACGAGTTTCTCCCATAACTTGTAGAATTGTTCAAGGTGCTCCAAAGATAGACCATTTTGGGTGTTGATCTGGGATACCCAAAAGTCATTGTGCAAAGCACAAAGAACCGAACATTTCTTCTTCCTTGATATCTCAAAAATTAGAGGGGCGATGTCCTTGGGTCTCATTCCATCAAGCCAACTTGCCTCCCAAAAAAGGGCCTTTTTCCCATCTCCAACAATGACCGTTGTCGCCGCCGCGAAAAGGTCATGATCCTTTGTAGTACAGGGGCTTCCAAGGCCGACCCAAGGCTTATCCTCATTCTTCCATTCTTGCCACAGCCACCTTAATCTTAGAGCCGCCGCAAACTTTTTAAGGTTGAGAATTCCAAGGCCTCCTTTATCCTTCGGCTTGTAAACAAGGTCCCAATTTACTTTGCATTTGCCACCGGTAACTTTATCGCAAGCCGCCCAAAGATAGGCTCTTCTCAAACTATCAATCTTTGCAAGCACCTCCATAGGGACATCAAGGACGGCGATGAAGTATGTGACCACACTTGTAAGCACGGATTTCACAAGACAAGATCGCCCAGCCATAGTAACATGCTTCCCAACCCATGGCACAAGCTTTGCTGCCACCTTATCTTCCAGCGGTTGGAAATGGATCCTTTTGAGGCGAGACACCGACAGGGGCAGCCCAAGATACTTCATAGGGAAGGAGGTACGCACGGCTGGAAAGGCTTGAAGGATTTCCTCGAGATCGACGTTCTCACAACGAATGGGCGCCACTTGACTTTTTGTGCAGTTTGTGACAAGACCAGTGACCTCGCCAAAGAGGTCAAGCGAGGAAGCCAAGAAGGTGATATAATTTTTGATGGGCTTCACGAAGATGGCGGCATCATCGGCATAAAGAGAAGTCCTGATCGTGGGGACGCGGCCACGAAGTTTATGAAGGTGACCTTGCTCGGTGGCTTTGCAAAGAATATGATGAAGAGGGTCAATTGCCAGCACAAAAAGGAGCGGTGAGAGGGGATCTCCTTGCCTAAGGCCCCTCCCATGCTTTATTGGGGCACCGGCCACACCGTTGAGAAGGACTCTTGAGGTTGAGGTGGATAGGAGCGCCGAGATCCACTCCCGGAATCTACTTGGGAAGCCAAGGTGTTGAAGCATGTCCATCAAATAGTCCCATCTAACCGAATCAAAGGCTTTCTTGATATCAAGCTTGAAGAGAAGGGTCGGGCATTTTGCCTTGTGTAGTTTCCTTGCAAGGTTCCTCACATAGATGAAGTTGTCGTGAATGCTCCTCTTTTTAATGAAGGCGCTTTGGGCATTGGAAACAAGGCTATGCATGTGAGGAGCCAGGCGTGCCGCCATCATCTTGTAGATGAGCTTCGAGATAGCATGAATGAGACTAATGGGTCTAAAATCAGCCACATCTTCGGCACCATCCTTCTTAGGGATGAGGGCAATATTTGCGGAGTTGAGCCAATGAAGGTTACTTGAGTGTAGATTTGAAAATTGGTTGATAACCGCCATAATATCCTCTTTAATGGTGGCCCAACAAGCTTTCAAAAAGGCTCCCGTGAAGCCGTCCGGTCCAGGGGCTTTGTCACAGGCGGTCTCATCCACCGCGGCTTTAACTTCCTCCTCCAAAAAAGGGGCATCAAGCTCGGAAAGATCACACTGGGGTTGTGGGATAACATTCCAATTGAAATTCGTTGTACGCGGGGGCCCTCTTTTAATGATCTGGCGGAAGTGGTTTTGTATAATTTCCTTCTTTTGGTTATGCTCCGTGATCCAACCATTGTTGTATTTGAGCCGGTGAATGTGGTTCTTCCTTCTTCTAGCATTGATGCGAAGGTGAAAATATCTAGTGTTTGCGTCTCCCTCTTTCAAGTTCGTCACTCTTGAGCTTTGTCTTTTTCTAGCATTGTCAAGCACCGCAAGGCCAATGACTCGCCTCTTAAGTCTAGACCGAAGATCCCTCTCCGCATCACTAAGGCTCCGGTTTTCTTGCGCAACGTCGAGTCGAAGAATTATCTCCAAGGCCATATGAAGCTCGACCTTAGCATGGGAGAAGAGGGTTTTGCTCCACTTGCGCAACCGCTGTCCGGTTCTCTTTAGCTTATGAAAAAGGCGTTGGCAAGGCTCGGTATGCGGGGTATCTTCGGTCCAAGCATTGTTTACCACTCCCAAAAAGTTTGGCATCTTAAGCCAAAAATTCTCAAAGCGGAAGGATTTGGGCTTTTTCGGACCGCCACCATTTGCAAGTAGGAGGGGGCAGTGGTCAGACAAAGAAGAGGAAAGTGCATGGAGAAGGTGCTTCGAGAAGGTGATATCCCAATCTTCATTGCAAAAGAAGCCATCGAGCTTGCTAAGGATGGGCTCTTGTTGCTCATTGCTCCAAGTGAACTTGCGATTTTGTAGATGGATTCCTTTGAGGTCGCAAGAATTGAGCGTGTTGCGGAATCTGACAATTCTTCTACGGTTGACATTGCCTTGGTTCTTGTCTTCGGCCCTATGAATTTGATTGAAATCACCGGACACGAGCCAGCTTGTTCCAGGGGGAGGCTTTGCGGCGATTAGCTCCTCATAGAAGGCGTTCTTCAGGTTGCTGCGAGTTGGCCCGTACACCGTTGTTAACTTGAAGGAAATATCAGAGCCTATTATTTGGATAGTAGCCGAAATGGAAAACGATCCAATGGAGATGTTTGAAACTTGTACATTTTTATCGTCCCAAAGCAAAAGGATACCACCTCGAGTTCCGACCGCAGGTCTTTGGGCAAAATGTCGCAGCCTCTGTCCTCCAAGGTGGGAAGCGATGAAAGGATCAACGTGTTGGAGTTTGGTCTCTTGTAGGCACACAATATGACAAGAAGTGGAGGACACCAGATCACTAACGACGTCGCGGCACTTTGGGCAATTGAGGCCCCGAGGATTCCAGCACAGCACATTAATATCAAAGTCTAACATTGATCACCAGGATTACAGCAGAATTCAGCACTGGCTACAACATGCCTGTAGCCTGGCGCACACAAACAAAGTAAGAGCAGACTGGGGCCTTGCCAGGGCAAACAACAGCAGCCGATCTTGACTGCAAACAGGCAAACAACAACAGAGCTACAAGACGCAGGGGTAGGAACAGATAGCATCATGTGGGTCTCATCTATCATCAGGAACATGGCTACGACCGGGCAGAGCAGAGTAGCAATCAGGCACTGTTAGCCTGATCAGCCGCCTGCTCCAGCGCAGCTGCTCCACCATGATCCAGCAAAGCATTCTCAACTGCGGTCGCAAAGTCGCAATCAAGCCTGAAGAGCGCCCTCAAAGCCGCAATTGCAATATCGGGGAGCCTTCCGTCAAACATCTAGACGAACTTTGCAATGGCAGCTTCAGTTACCGAGTCACCTTCATTGACAATGCCGAGCCTCTGACACAACAACTTCTCTGCGAGCTGAGCAATAGGCAAGCTCCTCTTCTTGGCCTTCAGTCTTGGGCTTGAGCGAACCGGAAACCCAGCAAACGCTGAGGTGCCCGCCAGCGTCTTTCTTCTCGCCGTAGGTGGGCGTGGAGGCGGTGAAGCCGGTGCGGGCAGAATTGGGACCTGAGCAGGGACAAAAAGTGGCGTCAACATCATGGCGGAGGCCACTGCGGGAGAAGCCGAGGCCGGAGCAGAGACAAACGGGGTCACCTCTAGTTGAGCATCATTCATCGGGGTGCAGGGACTAGCCGAAGGGGGTGGCGAAGCTGGGCGGTGGACTGGCGTGACCGGCGGGGTGGCGAAGCTGGGTGGCACCCCACCATCAGATGCCAGGAGAGTGTCCATTCTTGCCATGTTCATCGCAGGGGAAGACTCCAAAACAGGGGAGGCAGCCGAGACCTGAGTCTGGACGAACCTCTCCGGGCGCGGCCCGTGGCGGGGAATTGGGGGCGGAGGTGGCAACTATGTCTCAGAGGTGGGAGCTGGAAGTGGCTGAGCGGCAGGCTGTACCCAGGGGAAGTCCTCCAGCGCCAACGCATTGACCGGCGCGCCAAAGCATGGCAGGGCCAACCTGACCCAGGATGCGCGGCCGATGAAGCTTGACTCCGTCATTGTCCAGCCAGCAGCAGCGCGGGGTGAGGCCGGAGGTGAGCGGCCCCTCTCACGGACCACATCAAGGGAGCTCGAGCGCGACATGCGGCGCCTAGCCTCCGGCGAGGGGTCACGGCGACGCCGTCCCGAGGCCGGGATGACCTGCCCACCCGGAAGCAGCTGTACCCGCGAATGATCGATCTTCCTGGCATCCTCCCCAGAGCCCATGCCGCGGCGCCTGTCACCGCGCCTGTCGTAGTTGTCCCTGTGGCCTCGGTCGTCTCGTCTTCTGTCGTCGCGATCCTCATGGTGGCGGTGCTCTGGAGCCCGCGAACGGCTCCTGAAGAGGCGCTGGTGCCAGGATGACCGGCGGCCTTCGCGGCCGTGGCGATCACGGTCATCATCGTCTTCTCGCCTATCATGCCTCCGCCTTCGGTCGTCGTCACTGCAGTGGCGCGTGGTCGGCGGTGTCCTGGGTCTGTCACGAGACTGCCGCTCACCATCCACCACGCCCAGCTTGAAGGAGAAAGGTGTCGAAGTGCGCGGCTTGGTGGGGATGACGCCGTCCGGTCTAGGCGTGAAGTCCTCGAGGAGGTCGATGTGCACCAGGGCACGGCGCCGCAGCCCACGCCGCCCAATGACAGCCGACGCTGATGTGCCGCCAAGACCCGCTGTGGGGTTGTCCGTGATGGTCAGCCACTGGATCTTCGGGATGGAGTTCGGGTCAGACGACCATGCCCAGAGGCTGACCACCGAACCATCCTCCTTGAGCAGCGTTGCGATGTCGAAGTAGTGAAGGACCGTAGCCGGTCCGAGCAGCCTTGTCGCGACATCATCCGTCCAGGCATTGAGTGGGACATTCTCGATGGAGAGGTGCACATGGTGGTAATGATCTTTGACATCGGCGTAGGCGATGAGGCGCCAGTCGGACGCGTGGATGTCAAGACCACCATGCCTGAAGCGTCCAGGGAGCGCGGTGAGCTTGTCACGGTGGTGAGGGTGCCGGAAGGTGGCGATGTAGTCGTCGGGGTAGCCTGGCACGACCCGGATGAGATCCCTTTCCGTGCCCGTGAAGGAGTGGATGGCCTCGAGGATCTCCGCCGCGTTCATCTGCGGCCGGCTCCCTCCAATCCGGATGACCGCGGCGTGGCTGGCCAGCCTGGCCGCCTCAGCATCCATGGCCGGTGTCGAGGCGATGACGACGTGGCCCTCCATGGGCCTGCTGGCGGGATCTCCAAGGCGCGGCATCGTCGAGGCAGGAGGGGGCGGAGCAGAGCTTGACGGAGATGGTGAAGAGGAGCGCGACCCTGCAGCGGAGGAGAAGGGAGCCGAACCTGGGCGTGGAGAGGGAGGGGTCGAGGCAGTAGAACCGGGCAGCGTCGAGGGCGGGGAGCCAGGCTGCGGGCTTGAGGACGCCAACGCCCGGCGGTGAGAGGAGTCGGAGCTAGAGCACTCCCTCGCACGGTGCCCCGAGCGGCAGCAAGCAGCGCAGACGATGGGGTCCCTGCACTCCCCTGCCAAATGCCCCTTGAAGTAGCAGCGGCTGCACCTTCTCTTCTTAATGGGGACGAAGGCCCCAGGCGTTGGTTGAAAACGGGGGGCAGCGGTCTTGCGCCTTGAATTTCTCCTTCGCTTTGAATGCAGGTAGGAGGGAGTTCGCCACCAGAACGGCGGACGCACCGCAGTCCAGCTGCCATCATCTTCACTGGCATTGAAGGCCTCCGGATCTTCCGCAGCTTCAAATCTTGATGGCAGGATTTCCTCACTTGAATGACCAGGTTGACCAGAGATCTTGCATGATGGGGGCGCCGCGCGAGACCCCCAATTGCCGGCAGCTTTGATGGCGCCGCGGCCAGATTTAATGCAGGGGCGCAGGGTGAGTTGAAGGCGCCGCGCAGGAGCAGGAACCTGCGGAGAGTTAAATGCGAAGCTCACCTTCTTACCATGGATCAGCTCGTCACTCTCCAGCTCATCACCAGCCGCCGAATCAGAAACATGGGTTGGACCGGAGGAGCTCGATCTGGATCTGGAACACACCCGGCCCACAGCAACGCGTGGTACCGAGGCCGCGCTGACAAAGCACGGGGCAGGGAAACCGGGCGGAGCATCCGGCAAGCCCGCGGAGACGGGGACCTAACTAAGCGGTGGCGGGCCGCGCCTGCGTAGGCGGGGCTGGGGGAGGCGGCCGCCGCGGGGGCGCGTCGCAGGAGCGTGGGAGCCATACAGCGAGCTTATGTCTCCGTAGCTTTTTAGTACTATTTATTATGCACGTGCAACACACATCTCAATTAGTTAATGTGAATCACCATACAAAATATCGACCATAAGAGCGAGTCCTACTCAGTAACAAATCATAGTTCGAGTACCAAGTCACCAAATTTTCACTCATCAAATTCTTTATGTATTCCAAAACACAAATCAAATATTATTCTCCCAATTATTACACTCACCTATGATTTAGTGATTTCGTATACCTATCAAATATAACTCTCTCTGAACCCAACATGTATAAAACGGAATATCACACCAAACCAAATAGAGCTGCAGCAGCAAAATAATCGTCGCCTCTCTCGCAGTCATCTCTCAAAAAAAATAGCAGCGGCAGCAAGCCGCAACACACACAACAAGAAAAAGAATCTCCCCGTGTCTTTACACCAGCAGGTGGCAGGTGACATACTAAAATCAAGATGGTGTTGCCACTTGGCGGGCTAACTGTGTTTAGTATGTGGGTTGACGAGTCGAACTTAGATTATAAATCTTATATTTTAGCAACAGCCAAGGGACACAAATGTACTTTTACTTACATTCTCAAAGTTAACATTTTTTTCTTCAGACATGACAAATGAGATGCCACATAACCTGAATCCCTTTTTATGACAGTTTGTGAAAGCATTGTAATTGTTTTTAAAAAACATCTCTTTTAAATAGCAAGAAGGTTATCTTCTGCATGTCCTTTTTTTCGAGAATTACAGGCGCACGCGCGGGGTATTATCCCCACCGCTTGCTATACTACTCGACGCGACTTGGCAGTCAATCCAAACATATAAGGGAAAGAAAGAGGGGAACGGGGGAGCTAGAGGGGCACAAGGGCGGAGTTACAAAAAGCGTCAAGGGCTACAAAGCAGCGGACATGGCGAAAGTGCGAAGCGAGTCAAAGTGCCCGCGATCATGCGCCTTGAAACGCCACCACTAGATTGTGAGGTCATTGTAGGCCTTGCGGAGGACGGAACTTACTGAGGAGGTCTTGGCGTTGAAAACAAGATTATTCTGCGCCTTCCAAAGCGACCACAAAATCGTGGCAATACCGGCGTGCCAAATGGGATGTGGCATACCGCGAGGAGGAGCGAGGTCCCATAAGGACAAACTGCAAACTTGGATGGGGACGCCTAAACACCTCGACACCTCAGAGGCAAGAGAGCAGTCGAAGAAGAGGTATATGCCCATCTCAAGCGTAGGGCAGGCTACGCATAAGGCAGAAGGCACGCAATTCTTGTAGAAGAGGTTGTGACACGTGCCGAGACGGTCGATGGCGGCGAGATACGAGAAGATCTTGATCTTCGCGGGCAGGCGGAGATCCCAAGCCTTGCATGCAGCCGTATCCAAGGCGTGGCACGGGGAGAGCATCATGTACGCCTCTCGGGAGCTGAAGGGAGAGCCTAACGATGAGTCGATGACGCGGTGGTCAGGGCGGGGGAGGAGTGTGATGGCGGCCACAATGGCCAGGACGGCCCCAAGCTTCCTCTCCGCCACGGCAGTGAGTCTCGCCTGAAGCGAGACGCCAGAGAAGACGATGGGGGTGACGGTCGCATGCTAGCGAGTGACATGCCAGAAGAGCGCGTGGAACTTCTTAGCGAGCGGCCCACCGGGGAGCCACTTGTCAAGCCAGAATGTGGTGGTGTCACCGGAGCCCACCTCCACATGAGTGATGCTGCGGTAGAGTGGTAGGCATTCCTACACAATGTTGTCGAGGAAGGAGGGGGTATAGGACGAATTGTCAAGGTCACGCCTTGAGTGGTGCCGAAACCAATCTTTCTGGGGGAGTGTGTCAGTTTGGTGGAGTTTGTGAATAAAGTTAAGAAGAAGGCACATGTTTTGTGGAGATCCTTAATGCCGAAGGCACCCTCCTGCTTAGACAACAAAACCTTATCCAGGCAATTAGACAACGAGCACCCGAACAAGAGTCTTTATCGATCCAGAGGAAAGCACGGGGCCTTTTATCTATGCTCTCAAGCACACCCTGCGGAAGAAATCTTAGTGCCTATCAAAGAAATCTTAGTGCCTTCTACAGGACGTAGTGCACGAGAACACATATATGAGACATAATGCGTGTATCCTGGTATACTGATCTATCGAAGAAATCTTGGTGCCTTGTAAAAACAAAATTGAAAATTTATCAAAGCTGCAAATGCAAGCACTCAGAGCACTGATCCAAGTTCCATAACAAAAGAAAAAAAATCAATGAAGTTTTCCCTGGTTTGTAGGCTGCATGGATCTCCCGCCCAGGTCAACGCCAGATCCCTCGGGATCACAGCCTACTAAACAAAGTCACCTTCAAGGTACTAGTCATTCTGCATAGACCGAACTTCTTACAAGCCTGTCCCTCTCGGCCTGCTCGTCCGTGCCTCCCTGTTGGAGCTGCATCTTCTTCTACCTTCACAACTCTCAATATCTCTTCTCACAAACACACACGCACACAATTCACCAAGAAGAAATCTAGCTTTGCCTTTTCTTCTCCCGGTGAGACCACATACGCTACATGGTTGATCTGCCAACCCGGCTTCTTTTCTCATTCACTGGTTGAAGTATATATACAAGGATCGGCACACAGGCCATTGCAACTCACGCCTAACCCATTACTCCCTCCGTTTCAAAATATAAGATGTTTTAGCCTTGTGAAGAGAGTGTATCTAGACTCTTTTAGTGTGTAGATTCACTTCAAACCTAAATAAACCTACACACTGAAAAAGGTCTAGATACACTTCTTTCATAAAACTAAAACATCATATATTTTGAAATGGAGAGAGTACTTCACTAATCTCTCCACTAATCCATGCACTAACACATGACTCAATCTTCTCCAAGAATCACTACATGACCACATGACTCGGCAAAGTCACTTGGCTGGACACTCCCACGATTCTACATGCAAGCTAACTAACCAACTGTATGCATGCTGACTACTTCTCTAATTTTTTTGAGAAACACAGTACAACACAGACGTTCACAATGCGTACATATACTCACCCGTATGAACACACTAATCACTCATACTACTTAGCCATGCACACATGCATAGACCGGCTACCAATCACTCTAACGTGCACATATACTATATGTCAACATTAGTTCCAACACTCCCACGGTGAATTTGCTACCGACTCATCCAAAAATGCACAATGGGTCAATGGGTATGTCAAGAAGGATGAAAAATAACTAAAAGCTGTTCGTAAGATGTCACTAGTGTTGTATGTATAGGCGTTGACACCTTAAAGGGAAGCTGTTCTGTGGTAGTCTATGTAGGGCAGGGACACCGCGCTTTATGGATGGCCTCACTTGTTATTATATACTTCCTCTATCTTAAAATAAATGTCTTAGATTTGTGAAATTTTTGATAAATCTATATGCTAAATACTGTTTAGATATATCTAAATTTTGAAAAAGCTAAGACAACTATTTTGAGACGGAAGGAGTACTAAAAATTTATCATAGAACTATTACTGAAGTTTGAGCTTTAATTTTGGAGTGAAACAACATTGAAATTTTGCTTCGCTGATATATTGGCTAGTTCTTACCCCGAACTTTTCACTTGGCTCATATTTTCCTGATCCATTTAATAACATTATTAATTCAGGATCCGACTCGGTCAAACAGTGGGGCTTAGAATCCCGTGGTGCCACGCTGGAGAGAACACACGGGTCAGCTCAAAGTATGCGATTAACACCCCTGCAGGTTTGATCATTTCATTTGCAACATGGGATACGGATGCAGAGATGGGACAATTAGGACAAGTGGGTTCCATTTTTAGACACCTGGACAAATTCTAAATTAAGTGGGATAACGGGATAAGTGAGATTTTTAAACCCTACTTATCCCATTTCTCTTACTTAATTTAGAGTTAATTTAGGGGTCTAAAATTAGGATCTCACTTGACTACCATGGGAGACGTAAGCGGCTGGACAGGATAGAATTTAGCTAGAGGTGCTATTCAGGCGACAGAGAGGCAACGAGAGAAGCACCGGCCGAGATGGCGAGGCAGCGAGACGAGCTCGGCCGATTGCAAATCAGCGAGGTAGCCTTCGCCTTCGTCGATTCGTCCGTGGTGTGCCAGTGTCACTCGCCCATTCTCCATGGGGAGGGGCAGTTGGACTAGAAGGCCACACGATGAAGACAAGAAGCTGTAGGAAAGTATCGCACTTGCTGTAAGCTTCCCGTTCTAGTGAGCTACAAATTCAAAGTTTCTTCTGCACCTACATGTATAGTATAATTGGACGTCAATGAGAAATTCGCTTGGTGCGGTGGCAGAACACAGGAGGAGTATATTATCTTTTCTTTCAGCCTGAAAATCCAGGATCTAATCTTAATTGGTTTGTTTTTCTCATAAATAATTGGTTTTGTCCGACAATAACCTTGTTAAAGGCATCGTTTTGAGACCCATAAAAAAGTCATTGTTTTGAGATGACGAACTTTCTTTCAGGGTGAGAACCTAGATCTATGATCGGACGACGACGACGTTTGTGCACTGTTTTTTTAAGAAGTCGCTTTTGAAGAAGTTAGACTCTCGATGTTGTCTTGGAAGTGGTCTGTTATCGCTACAATGTTTTGATCATTGTAGGAGGATCTTTTTTTCTTTCTCTTTTTGTTTACAGCTGTGTGCATCCGTAATGTCTTTAGAACATTTCATTGTTGTAGAGACTTGCGTAATTGCTATAACTATTAGAGAAAAGGCTATACGAGACATGCTCATTTGAGGCGCATTTATACTATATGCGCCTATTATAAAATAGGCGAGACGCACTGCTCTGGTATGCGCCTCTAGTATCTAAATAGGCGAGGCGCATATTTGTAGGATGCGCCTCCCATAATCTTTGTACAGACGAAATCTAGTAGCCCCGGATTATGCGAGGCGTATTCTGACAATATGCGCCTCCAATATATCAGATAGGCGAGGCGCATAAGGATAGAATGCGCCTTGCATAAGTTGCGTGGGCTCGGGAGGATTTCGATGGTCCATTATGCGAGGCGCATATCATCAGATGCGCCTGCTATACTTAATAATAGGCGAGTCGCATTCAGCAGAGTGCGCCTCAAGTAACCCCTGCGGGCCCGGATGGCCGCATTGCCGAGGCGCATGTGGATATATATTATAGGAGGCGCATTTAGTGCAAGATACGCCTCGCATAGCCTGGCTCACTTTTTTTACACCTTTTGGCACATGCACCCCACTCACTTGTCTCACTTCTTCCTCCTCCACCAAAAGACAGATTTGGTCGCCCCCTCCTCCTCCCACCTCATTTTCCACATTGATTCACCGTAGAAGTTTGCTCAATCTCTATTGGTTGACACTCATATGTAAGTCAAGTATCTTGCTCCTCTAGATCTACAACATGTCCCTTTACTTCTCCTCCGGCTCTCTTGCCCAAGTCATCGTTGGAGGAAGCGTGAAGGCATTGCTTGCATGCTCATGCGTATTGTCGGCGACACCGCGACTATATGATTGTGTTGTGGTGCATGCTTCCTTTTGTGCAGGGATTTCATTTGAGATGCCAATATTTTGCCGGAATGTCGATTCATTCCTTTTCGGCGAATTTCTGGCACTTGCGGATGTCCTCTTTTTAGGGGAGGTCATGCCGAATTTTTCCAGCGATCCAGATGTCCATATATGATCTAATTATTCTCTTGCTCTTTGTACCACCCGTATGCGACCATGGTCCGACCACTGATCCGCAAAGCCCTCGTGGATAGGTGGATGAGATGCGCGAGGGCCGATATGGCACACACAAACAAGACGGAGATAAGATGTTCGTGTCACGACTGCAAGCTGATGTATCTGATAAGGCACGATTCCGGAATGCTAGAGTCACACCTGCTCCAACGTAGTTTCATGGATAGCTACACTAATGGTCAATAATGGTGAAGATCAAGATGTCGGTCACGATCACGAAGATCAAGACGTCAGCGATGGGGCAGGTGATGATCATAAAGATCAGGGTGGCGCCGGGCATGATGGACACGAAGATGATAAAGGTGGTGCCAGGCATGAACACGAAGATCAAGGTGTCGACCATGATTCGAGCTGGCTTCGACACCCTCATGTCCAAGATCTGCTTCTCAAGGAGAGGAGTAATGCCAGAGCCACCGCTAGAGAGAAAGCTAAGCTGGAGCAAATGAAGAAAGACGCGGTCACTCCATTGTTTGATGGATACAACAATGGGGATACCCATCTGAATGTAATGCTCAGGGCTCTGGAGATGAAGGCAAAACACAAAATGACCGACGAATGCTTCAACGACAACATTGCATTCTGGCACGATATTCTTTCCAAGAAGGTGAACACATGTCCGACTAGTATCGCTGAGGTCAAGAAAGTCGCGTGCCCTCTCAGTCTACCGCACGTGAAATACCACGTCTGCATAAATGATTGCATCATCTACCGGGGCGAGGACGCGGAGAAGACCACCTGTCCGGTGTGCAAGACCTCTCGATACAAGAGAGGGACCAAGAAAGGTCCTAGAAAGGTGTTGTGGTACTTTCCTCTAACTCTCGTCTACAGCGGTATTTCACAGATCCTAAGGAAGTATAGCTCATGCGCTAGCACGCGGAAAGAAAGAGGACGAAAGACGATGATCCGGAGAATGAGGAAATCTTGTGGCACCCTTCGGATGCTTGCCAGTGGAAGGCGATGGACCTCCAATATTACCAACATTTCGAGAAAGAGTCAAGGAACCTCAGGCTGGGCGTGATCACCGACGGACTCAATCCGTTCGGAAGTCACAGCAGCACACACAACACCTGTCCCGTGTTTGTATGCATCTACAACTTCCCCCTGGTTGTGCATGAAGAAGAAGTATGTAACCATGAGTATGTTGGTTCAAGGGCCAGAACAACCCAGTAGAGACATCAATCTGTATCTCACGTTGTTGAAATAGGAGCTGGCTACTGTTGGAGATATTCCCAAGAGGCAATAATAAAAGTGGTTATTATTATATCTTTGTGTTTATGATGAATGTTTACATCCCATGCTATAATTGTATTATAAGGAAACACTGATACATGTGTGTTTTGTAAACATAAAAGAGTCCCTAGTAAGCCTCTTGTGGAACTAGCTTGTTGATTAAATGATGATCATGGTTTCCTGAACATGGACATTGGATGTCATTAATAACAAGGTTATATCATTAGGAGAATGATGTGATGGACACACACCCATAGTAAGCGTAGCATAAGATCAAGTCATTAAGTTCGTATTGCTGTAAGCTTTCAAATGCATAGTAACCTAATCCTTCGACCATGAGGTTATGTTAATCACCATCACCAGATGGGTACTTTGATGACATCAAACACCGCTTCATAACTGGGTGGTTATAAAGGTGTCATTGGGTATTCTGAAAGTATGTGTTGAAGCGCATGGACCAAGATTGGGATTTGTCCATCCATATGACGGATAGATATGCTCTGGGCCCTCTCGGTGGAATGTCATCTAGTTAGCTTGCAAGCATGTGACTAGGTCACAAGGGATGACATAACATGGAACGAGTAAAGAGTACTTATCAGTAATGAGGTAGAACTAGGTATGGAGATACCGACGATCAAACCTCGGATAAGTAGAATATCGTGTGACAAAGGGAATTGGTTTCGTATGTTAATGGTTCTTTCGATCACGAAGTCATCGTTGAGTATGTGGGAGCCGTTATGGATCTCCAGATCCCGCTGATGGTTATTGATCGGAGAGGTGTCTTGATCATGTCTGCATATTCACGAACCGTAGGGTGACACACTTAAGGTTCAAAGTAGTTTTAAGTAGATATGGAATATGCGTTGGAGACCGAATGTTGTTCGGAGTCTCGGATTGGATCCGGGACATCACGAGGAGATCCGGAATTGTCCGGAGAATAAGATTCATATATTGGGGATCATTTTCTAAGTTATGAAATGTTCCGGAGTGTTTGTATGGAGATTGTAGAAGGTTTTGGAATGTTCTGGAAGGTTCTAGAAGAGTTCTTGGAGTTTGCTTGAAAACCAAGAAAGGGTCAAGGAAACCTTGTGGGGGCTAGACACGAATTCGTGGGGGAGGAGAACTCCTCCCCCCTTCCCAACCCGCCAGCCAAGAAGGGGAGTCCTACTAGGACTCCCCTCCCATGGCGCGCCTCCCTCCTTTAAATAGAGGGGAGGGGGCGCCCCCTCCTAGACCTCTCCCATAACAAGATCTAGCCGCCGCCTCTCTCCTCTTCCTTCGCTCTGCTCCGGCTTAGGCGAAGCCCTGCAGAATTCTCTCCTCCACCACCACCACCACACCTCGTGCTGCTGGGATTCCGTGGAGAAGATCTACTACCTCCGCTGCTCGCTGGAACAGGGAGAGGAAGGTCTGCTTCGACTCCGCACGTGTGACCGACTACGGAAGCGCTGCCGGAACGCGGCGCTGGAAGGATCGTCCACATGATCTTGAGATCGGCAAGTGATCAACTACATCAACCCCGAGATCTAATCTCGTAACGCTTTCGGTTCTACGAGGGTTAGTACAGATCTATCTCGTTGCTCATGTCTAATAGATTAGATCTTGGCTTTTATCTAGATTAGATCTGGGTTTTGTTCGTTCTTGCGGTAGAATTTTTTTTGTTTTCCATGCTACGAACCCATCAGTGGTATCAGAGCCTTGTCTATGCGTAGATCTGTTGCACGAGTAGAACACAATGATGTTGTGGGCGTTGGTGCTCGTGCCGTCTTTTGCTTTGTGTACTTTGCATCTTGCGGTATGGTGGGATGAAGCGGCTCGGGCTAACCTTACATGTCAGCGCACATGAGACTTGCTCCACGCTTGACGTGTAACTTGCTTTGCACAAGTGGCTTTGCGGGTGTCTGTCTCTCCCATCATAGTATAGATCCAATCTACACTTTGCACTTGATAGCACTTGTATCAACGTTGTGGTTCAGTTTCGTAGGTAAGATCCGTTCTTATTCGAAAGCCCCAAACCACGTAAAACTTGCAAAGAAAATTAGAGGCGTCTGACTTGTTTTTGCAGGGGTTTTGTGATGTGATATGGCCATCATGTGATTGTGATTATATTTGATGTATGCAATGATCCTTGTTGTAATATGGCAACCGGTAGGAGCCTAATGGTTGTCTTTAATTCTGTTAAGACCTGCTTGTCTATTCATCTTGTAATAGCTTTATTCCAAGTAGTTGTAATAGTTGCTGGTGATGATGGACAACCATGAAGCGGCGCCACTGACCTTGACGCAATGCTGGTGATGATGGAGATCATGTCTGTGCTTTGGAGATGGAGATCAAAGGCATAAGAAGAAAGGGCCATATCATATCACACTAATTATGAATTGCCTGTGATGTTAATCCTTTATGCATCTTGTATTGCTTAGATTGCAACGGTAGCATTATAAGATGATCCCTCTCACTAAATATCAAGTAATAAAGTGTTCGTCCTTAGTTGGCACCGTTGCTAAGACTCGTCGTCTCGAAGCATCTCGTGATGATCGGATGTGATAGATTCTACGTGTGCATACAACGGGTGCAAGCCAGATTTGCACATGCGGAAACTAAGGTTAATCTTGATGAGCCTAGCATGTACAGACATGGTCTCGGAACACAGAATACCGAAAGGTAGAGCATGAATCATATAAGTGATATGATGAACATGAAGATTGTTTGCCGATGAAACTACATCTTCTCTCGTGAAGATCGGACTTGGTGTAGTGGACTTGGTTCGTGTAATCACTAAGACAATGTGAGGGATGTTGTTTTGAGTGGGAGTTCACCTAGTTAATTTAAGAATTAAAGTAGAACTCAATTTATCATAAACTTAGTCTAAACTACTTGCAAATTTGTTGTAGATTATGGCGAATCTCTCGATCAATTTCAGTGCGTTCCTAGAGAAAGAAAAACTTGAGAACAATGGAAGCAACTTCACGGACTGGCTCCATGGTCTGAAGATTGTCCTCAGGGCTGGTTAGATGACCTATGTGCTCGAAGCACCGCTAGGTGATCCACCTGCAGATGATGCCACCAATGATGTAAAGAATGTTTACACCACTTGGAAAAATCATTACTCCACAATTCAGTGTGCCATCCTGTACAGTTTAGAAACGGAGCTCCAGAAGCGTTTTGAGCACCACGACCCGTTCGAGATCATTAAGGAACTCAAGCTCATTTTTGAGACTCACGCGACCGTGGAGAGCTACGAGGCCTCCGAGAAGTTCTTTACCTGCAAGATGGAAGAGGGAAGCTCCGTTAGCGAGCACGTGCTGACCATGTCTGGGCACGCAAACAAGCTCCAAGAGTTTGGGATAACGATTCCTAATGAGTTAGGGATTCACCTTGTCCTCCAATCACTGCCACCGAGTTATAAGAACTTTGTGATGAACTACAATATGCACTGGATGAACAAGACGTTGCCTGAACTATCGTCCATGCTGAAAACTGCTGAAGTGGAGATCAAGAAGGAGCACCAAGTGTTGATGGTCAATAAGACCACCAATTTCAAGAAACAGGGCAAGCCTAAGAAAAAGGACAACTTCAAGAAGGACGGCAACAAAGCTGCCGCACCTGCTAAGAAGCCCAAGGCTGGTCCTAAGCCTGAAACTGAGTGCTTCTACTGCAAGGGTGCTGGTCACTGGAAGCGTAACTGCCCCAAGTACCTGGCAGATCTGAAGAACGGCAACATTAAGAAGAAAGTTATATTCGATATACATGTTATTGATGTGTATCTTACGAGTAGTCATAGTAGTGCCTGGGTATTTGATACTGGTTCGGTTGCTCATATATATAACTTGAAACAGGAGCTGCGGAATAAACGAAGACTGGCAAGAGACGAGGTGACGATGCGCGTTGGAAATGGCTCCAAGGTTGATGTGATCGCCGTCGGCACGCTCCCTCTACATCTACCTTCGGGATTAGTTTTAAATTTAAATAATTGTTATTTGGTGCCTGCGTTAAGCATGAACATTATATCTGGATCTTGTTTATTGCGAGACGGTTACTCTTTTAAGTCTGAGAATAAAGGTTGTTCGATTTATATGAGTAATATCTTTTATGGTAATGCACCTGAGATAAATGGTTTATTCTTATTGAATCTCGATAGTAGTGATACACATGTTCACAACATAGATGCTAAACGAATAAAATTGAATGATAATTCTACATACATGTGGCACTATCGTCTTGGTCACATTGGAGTGAAGCGTATGAAGAAACTCCATTCTGATGGACTTCTTGAATCACTTGATTTTGAATCACTTGAAAGATGCGAAGCATGTCTAATGGGAAAAATGACTAAGACTCCATTCTCTGGAATAATGGAGCGAGCTATAGACTTATTGGAAATAATACATACCGATGTGTGCGGTCCAATGAGTGTAGCATCGCGTGGTGGATATCGTTATGTTCTCACTTTCACGGATGACTTAAGTAGATATGGGTATGTCTACTTTATGAAACATAAGTCCGAAACTTTCGAGAAGTTTAAGGAATTTCAAAGTGAAGTGGAAAATCATCGTAACAAGAAGATTAAGTTTCTGCGTTCTGACCGCGGAGGTGAATATCTGAGTTATGAGTTTGGCATGCATTTAAAGAAATGTGGAATACTTTCGCAGTTGACACCGCCGGGAACACCACAGCGTAATGGTGTGTCTGAACATCGTAATCGAATTCTCTTAGATATGGTTCGGTCTATGATGTCTCTTACAGATTTACCGCTATCATTTTGGGGCTATGCATTAGAGACAGCCGCATTCACTTTAAATAGGGAACCATCTAAATCCGTTGAAACGACACCGTACGAATTGTGGTTTGGTAAGAAACCTAAGTTGTCGTTCCTTAAAGTTTGGGGTTGTGAAGCGTATGTAAAGAAGTTACAACCTGATAAGCTTGAACCCAAAGCGGAGAAATGCGTCTTCATAGGATACCCGAAAGAAACAATTGGGTATACCTTCTATCATAGATCTGAAGGCAAAGTTTTCGTTGCCAAGAATGGATCCTTTCTTGAGAAGGAGTTTCTCTCGAAAGAAGTGACTGGAAGGAAAGTAGAACTCGACGAGGTTGTTGAACCTTCTCTCGGAGTTGAGAGTAGCGCATCACCGGAAGATGTTTTTGTGCCGCCTGCACCAACTGGAGAGGAAGCTAATGATGCTGATCATGAAACTTCGAACGAAGTTACTGCAGAACCTCGCAGGTCAATGAGGGTTCGTACCACTCCTGATTGGTATGACTCTGCCTTGAACGTCATGTTGGTGGACAACACTGATGACCCTGCAACGTATGAAGAAGCTATGCTGAGCCCAGATTCCGACAAATGGCTAGAAGCCATGAAATCCGAAATGGGATCCATGTACGAAAACCAAGTATGGACTTTGGTGGACTTACCGGATGGCCGTAAGGCTGTCGAGAACAAATGGATTTTCAAAAGAAAAACAGATGCTGATGGTAATGTTACTGTCTATAAAGCTCGACTTGTCACGAAAGGGTTCCGAAAAATTCAAGGAGTTGACTACGATGAGACTTTCTCACCAGTAGCGAAGCTAAAGTATGTGAGGATTTTGTTAGCAATCGCTGCATATTTCGATTATGAAATTTGGCAGATGGATGTCAAAACGATGTTCCTTAATGGTGACATTAAGGAAGAGTTGTATATGCTACAACCCAAGGGTTTTGTCGATCCTAGTGATGCTGACAAGGTATGCAAACTTCAGCGCTCCATTTATGGACTGAAGCAAGCATCCCGGAGTTGGAATGAACGTTTTGATAAAGTAATCAAAAACTTTGGATTTATACAAACTTGTGGAGAAGCTTGTATTTACAAGAAAGTGAGTGGGAGCTCTGTAGCATTCCTAGTACTATATGTAGATGACATATTGTTGATTGGGAATGATATAGAACTTCTTAATATCGTCAAAACCTATTTGAATAATATTTTTTCAATGAAGGATCTTGGCAAAGCGGCATATATTCTAGGCATCAAGATTTATAGAGATAGATCAAGACGCCTAATAGCGCTTTCACCAAGTACATACTTAGACAAAGTTCTAAATAAGTTTAGAATGGAAGAGAGCAAGAAAGGGTTCGTGCCCATGTTGTCAGGTAAGACCTTGAGTAAGACTCAAAGTCCGGCTACGGCAGAAGATAGAGAAAAGATGAATAATATTCCCTATGCCTCGGCCATAGGTTCTATCATGTATGCCATGTTGTGTACAAGACCGGATATAGCACATGCGTTTTGTTTGACTAGCAAATATCAAAGTGATCCTGGAATGGAACACTGGACAACGGTCAAAAATATCCTAAAGTACCTGAATAGGACTAAGGATATGGTTCTTTCTTATGGAGGTGATGAACAGCTTGTTGTAAACGGTTATACTGATGCTAGTTGGAACACCGATCCAGATGACTCGAAGTCACAGTCTGGATACGTATTTATTTTGAATGGTGCTGCAGTGAGCTGGAGGAGTGCCAAGCAAAGCGTTGTGGCGAAATCTTCAACTGAATCGGAATACATAGCTGCTTCGGAGGTTGCACAAGAAGCCATATGGATGAAGGAGTTTATTACTGAACTTGGCGTGGTTCCCAGTGCGTTGGACCCGATGGCCATCTACTGTGACAACACAGGTGCCATAGCTAATGCACAGAGCCAAGGTCACATAGCAAGCTGAAGCACATCAAGCTACGTTTCCATGCTATTTGCGAGTATGTCTGAGATGGTGACATAAAGATTTGCAAAGTACACACTGATCTGAATGTGGCAGATCCGTTGACTAAACCTCTCCCTAGAGCAAAGCATGACCAAAACCAGAACGCCATGGGTGTTAGGTATATTACCATGTAATCTAGATTATTGACTCTAGTGCAAGTGGGAGACTGTTGGAGATATGCCCAAGAGGCAATAATAAAAGTGGTTATTATTATATCTTTATGTTTATGATGAATGTTTACATCCCATGCTATAATTGTATTATAAGGAAACACTGATACATGTGTGTTTTGTAAATATAAAAGAGTCCCTACTAAGCCTCTTGTGGAACTAGCTTGTTGATTAAATGATGATCATGGTTTCCTGATCATGGACATTAGATGTCATTAATAACAAGGTTATATCATTAGGAGAATGATGTGATGGACACACACCCATAGTAAGCGTAGCATAAGATCAAGTCATTATTGCTATAAGCTTTCAAATGCATAGTAACCTAATCCTTCGACCATGAGGTTATGTTAATCACCATCACCGGATGGGTACTTTGATGACATCAAACACCGCTTCGTAACTGGGTGGTTATAAAGGTGTCATTGGGTATTCTGAAAGTATGTGTTGAAGCGCACGGACCAAGATTGGGATTTGTCCATCCATATGACGGATAGATATGCTCTGGGCCCTCTCGGTGGAATGTCATCTAGTTAGCTTGCAAGCACGTGACTAGGTCACAAGGGATAACATAACATGGAACGAGTAAAGAGTACTTATCAGTAACGAGGTAGAACTAGGTATGGAGATACCGACGATCAAACCTCGGATAAGTAGAATATCGCGTGACAAAGGCAATTGGTTTCGTATGTTAATGGTTCTATCGATCACGAAGTCATCGTTGAGTATGTGGGAGCCGTTATGGATCTCCATATCCCGCTGATGGTTATTGATCGGAGAAGTGTCTCCATCATGTCTGCATATTCACGAACCATAGGGTGACACACTTAAGGTTCGAAGTTGTTTTAAGTAAATATGGAATGTGCGTTGGAGATCGAATGTTGTTCGGAGTCTCGGATTGGATCCGGGACATCAAGAGGAGATCCGGAATTGTCCGGAGAATAAGATTCATATATTGGGTCGTCCACACGATCTTGAGATTGGCAAGTGATCGACTACATCAACCCCGAGATCTAATCTCGTAACGCTTTCGGTTCTACGAGGGTTAGTACAGATCTATCTCATTGCTCATGTCTAATAGATTAGATCTTGGCTTTTATCTAGATTAGATCTGGGTTTTGTTCGTTCTTGCGGTCGAATTTTTTTTGTTTTCCATGCTACGAACCCATCAGCCACGTTATGGGAAGAAGGAGCCCGTATGTGGGATGCCTTGAGACAAGAATACTTCGACATGAGAGCGGCGGTGATCACGACGGTGCAATACTATCCCGGTTACGGATACTTCTCGGGGCAGGTGGTCCAAGGATTCTATGGGTGCGTTAGGTGCAAGGATAATACAACGTACCACTAGCTACAGAAATATCCCGGGTCTGGGAAAACCATGTTCCTTGGGGCTCGGAGGTGGCTTCCCAAGAATCATGCCTGGAGAAAGCTAGGAGATCTGTTCGATGGGATGGTCGAGCTCCGAGGAATCCCGGACCAGAGGAGCAGCGCGGAAATCTACGAGCTATTGAATATCTGGAAGGAATGCCCTGCACTAGGAAAGACCCAGAAGAAGCAAGAGCCCATGCTGAAGGTATGGAAGGCGAGGTCTGTTTTCTGGGACTTGCCATACTGGAAGATCCTCCGCGTGCCTCATAGCCTTGATCTCATGCATATCACAAAGCACCTGGGCGAGAGTCTGCTTGCCACCCTCCTTAACACCGACAACACCAAAGATGGGCCGAAGGCAAGGAACGACTTGAAGCTATGGGCATCAGGGATGAACTTCAACCACCACCTAGCAATGACGAGAAGGAGGACATGGAGGAGGAGATGGAAACGCGGAATAGCCATCGTCGCAAGGGCAAGAAGCAGGTCAAGAAGAGCGAGGTCAAGCACAAGGCCTCGTGCTTCACTCTGAGTAAGAAGGAGGCCATACAGTTTATGAAGTGCCTCCTCGGAGTCAAATTTCTGAACGGCTACGCGGGGAAGATAAGCAGATGGCTAGATGAGGCGAAGCAGCGCTTTAGCGGGATGAAGTCTCATAACGTCGCCGTGCTGATGACGCAGGTACTCCCGGTCGCGATCCGAGGTACTATGCGAGCTCGAGATCTATCCCCCCCTCCCGCATTCTTCAACATCATGCTTCATCTGCTTCTCCATGTCGTGGAGGATATCGTCCAGCTCGGTCCTCCGTTTCTGCGAAGCATGATGCCGTTCGAAAGGCTCAATGGACACATCAAATGATACGTTAAGAACATGTCCCGCCTAGATGGAAGCATAGCAAACGGCTTCCTGGTCGATGAGTGCATCTCTTTCTGCTCGAACTTTCTACAAACTGAGACCCCTCTTGGTCTGCCATTCAACAAGCACCTCGGGAGGCTCGCTGGATGGGGTCACCACGAGGGTCGACGCCCAAAGCATGTTGACCTCGAGGGCCGAACCAAGGACTTTGAAAGAGAAAACCTGGTCGCGCTGCAACATCTGCAGGTGGTCGATCCATACATATATGAGCACAAAGAGTTTATCAAGAAGAATTATGCTGACCAGGGGCGCCAGTACTCGGAGGAAGATGTTATCAAGGAGAACAACTCTGGTTTCATGTGGTGGTTCAGGGAGAAGGTCATTGCTAATCCACCGTAGAGCGAGTACTCGGAGGAAGATATACTCATATTGTCCTTGTCACGGGTTGCCTCACACAACCTGATGACCTATCAGGCATACGATATCAACGAACACACGTTCTATACCAAGGAAAAGGACAATAACTGTGATTACCAGAACTCCGGGGTTACAGGGATATTATACACTAGCGACGTCCCGGAAAGATACTACGGAAGGATCGAGGAGATTTGGGAGCTTGACTACGTTACGGAGAAGGTGTCGATGTTCCGTGTCAGGTGGGCCAAGAGCATCAAGAAAGAAGGTCGATATTTCACCACCATGGTTATACCGTCAAAGACCACCCGTGCGAACGCACCCGCAAGAAATGAGCCTTGGGTTCTAGCTAGCAAGGTCGACCAATGCTGGTACATCACAGACCCGTCAAAGCCTAGCCGGGTTATCGTTAGGAGAGGCAAAAGGAACATCATCGGAATGGACGGAGTCGCCAACAAGTAAGACTTTGACCAGAACGGTGACCCGAAGATGGAAGACGGATATGGTAGCCAAGCATCGTACACTACAACCCTACCTAAGAAAGGACTCCCGTTCAAAAGAAGTAGTGAATACGTCCCGGACCTAACCTATGCAACCGCGATAAAGAAGGGCAAGAAGATGATCATTGTCGAGAAACGCTAGAGCGCTCCGACCATTGCCAAGAACCGTCGTGTGTGTGTGGCCTACTATTATATATGGAAACATTCATAATTATCATTTTTTGTATGTTATAATATTGCATCGAGAATATTATGTATCGACGAGACACATTCATAATACTCACTTTTATTGTTTTGGCAATATTTGAATTTCTAAAATATTTGCAGTATATTTTATAGTTCATATTATGTTTGGACAATGTTTTTACATGAAAAATGTCCTTCAAAAAATTTGAGCCACCAGGATTTGAACGGGAGTGGTTAGGCTTTAGAATAGGACAAGGGACGAAACCAGTGGGCTAGTGTCTGTCTGTTGTCAGATACAGCGCACTGCGCTAGTTGACTAGTGCTGCAGAATACCTAAGGCGCATTCTGGCCAGATGTGCCTCGAGTAAACTTATATGAGGCGCATTTTCAAATATGCGCCTCGCATAAGCTGGTACCTGTCTATATGATGATTGAGCCTTTTTTTCTCTTTCTCCTTTTCTCTGGATCGTACGAACTGCAACCTTCCTCCTTCCTGTGTCGTCGTCGCCCCTTCCGCTGCTGTCGTCACCTTCGCTCCGCAGCCAGGAGGAGGAGCCCGCCCGCGCCGTGCCCAGGAGGAGGAGCACACCATGCCCAGGAGGAGGAGCCACCGCGCCGCGCCCAGGAGGAGGAGCCCGCCTGTCAACTTCTGCCGCTGCCGTCGTATACACCCTCACCGCGGTGATCATTCTCTCTCCCCTCTCCCCACCCCCTTTCCCCTCTCCCTGTGATTCCCAAAGTTAGTTAAGTTCTAACTTTTTTTGCTGAAGTTTCCTCGATGTGATAGACGGCATATTATAAATAGTTACTGTTATCGGCTAAATGGGGTATCGTTCCCTCGATTTGTCCATTTTCCTCGCCCCTCTCAAATCAAGTGAGAGAATTGTCCCAATATGATTCCTTATTTGACACCGATTTTTTTACTTCCTTATTTGACAACTAGTGTAAATATTTTGCCTTATATGACACTCTAGTGTATTTTGAGAGCTAACGGTGTTAGTTTGGGACCTACAAAGACATTTTTGCCCCTGGTGAATAATGTGACAAACAAATGGCAATTTGCTCATGGTGAAATTAAAAAATCATATCCAAAACATGTTAGTAATGGAGTACGGTTTACATGTGCACTTGAGACTTACCATGCGTGTGTTCGAGCTTATGGAAATTTGGGCCTTTTGAAAAACTCTATTTCATCACCATGTATTACCGGAAGTCAACCCACCGATTTCACCTGCACGTATACTCCTAATCCCACTAGCGTAAAGATTTTTGTTGTGACTCTTTAGGTCCCGTTCGGTTTGCAGGAATAGTACAGAAAAACTAGAGGAAAGTGATGGACGACCGGGAGCCGGGCCACAACCAGTACCAAGGATATTTTAACAGCGCGAATACCGTGAAATTAAGTTAGAAGACCGGCTGGCATCCGGTAATGCCGGATTTTAATCCCGTAATAGGACATCAGATCCCAACACATAATCACAGTGACCAAGTTCGGAACTCATGCTGCCTAGCTTTACTTTCCTAGACTTAAGATATAACAAAACGAACAGTTAACTGTGGACTGAATTTAGACATACAGCTAGCACTAACACAGGGGTACTTTGGTCCATCTAGAAAAAAGTTGCCGGCTAACGGTAGTGTCATATAAGGCAACAAATTTAGACTAGATGTCAAATAGGAAAGTGAAAAAAAAATGGTGTCAAATAAGGAATCATATTGGGAGGTAGTGTCGAATAAAGAATTCTGTCCAATCAAATTGGTGAGCATATCAGCCACCAAATTCAAAAGAATAGGCGACCAATAAATTTCCCTTCCTTAGGCCCTTTTCAATCTGAATATATGGGCCAATCTCACGACGGATCTTTGATACCCACGCTTCCACCCGTCACGTACAAACGTCTTAACACAATCACAACATTTTTTAGTGAACCTATTCATTATCAAAGTGTGCATAACAAAGGGTAATTTGAACTTATCAAAGGCATTTTCAAAATCAACATAGAAATGACACCATATTTCGTTTTCCTACACAATCTGTGGAGAGTCTCGTGCAACATAGCAACGCTATCCAAAAAATATATAAAATGACCAACGTAAACGTAGTGTAAGATGGTCTCCTTAATTTATTTTTGGCACAGACACCCAAAAGTCAAGAGTTAAAAATGCACACTGAACATTCGATAAATATTAGGTAGTTATAAATATATACTAGACGATCAGTCTTCTTGACGCGCGAGCATTCCATGTCGTCCTGGCCGGTCCAGATGCGGCAACGGTAGCCAACACTAGTGCTGTTGCGACTGCACTTTTCCATTGTTCCGTTCAACTGCAGCACTACAACAGTACTGTTCTCGGCAATACTGATGTTTGTTGCAGTAACCTGAACCACAAAATTCGACCTTGATGAAGCGTTAGTAGCTACTACCTGAAACTGGGAGAATGAGTGAGTAGTAACTGGCTCGTCACCTGAGTAGGCGATTCCAGGAATGTTTGTTGCTGAACATCAAAGGCGGTCACGTTGAATCTCAGCAAGTGGTCTGCATTGTCCCCGTACTCATTCAGGGCAGCGACGGTCCCTGAGATGTTGCTGTACGAGATGCTGCAGCTGGTAGGGTTTTCTGCCCTCAGGGTGAATCGGCGGGTCACGTTACCTTGCACGGACTTGTCCATCTGGAAGGAGCCTCCCACGACTGTCAGGAGCAGACCATTGGGCTTGGTCGTGTGGACGCATGCGCCTATGATCATAAGTAGCACATTCAAAATGCCGATCACCGAGTACATGACAGTGTGGCTACGCATTTTAGAATCATGTGATTCCGGGGATGCAACCGATGGTGCCATTCTGTGACGGGGAAGCTGTAGATGTTGGACGTAATAATAAGTCAATGCTGCGATTCTTTAGAAAATTGTTAATTGACAAAATGAAAGTAACTAGCGAAGAGGCCGTTGGTTGGAACAGGGTCACAACAGAGTGTAACACATGTCACGGGATGAGCTACTGTATTGTACAATCAAACTATTTTTGCAGCTAACTAAAATTAAATCTAGTGGGTCAATATTAATTCATAATTGTAAGTTCATGAACCACATAGTTTTAGAGAGCAAAAGTTAACACAGAGTAGAAGATGAAACAAATAACATGACGCATGTAGGTAGCACTTGCTCTGTTTTTTTTTTCTAAATTCATTTTCCAAGCATTTGCAACCGACCACTAAACCTATTCCGATGAGTCATTTCCTTAGCCAGCTAATCCTACATATGGTAAAGTAAACAAATATAGGTACCATCCCTAAAAAAACATTATTGGTACCAAACAAAATAAATGCGTCTTCTCTCGAAATAGGCTTTCGCCCCGCTTTATAAATAAAGCACACCGGTGAGACCGCTGCTGGGCCAGACAGCACAACGCCCAAAGGACAACCACGAGACCAACGCTGGGGCAAACAGCACAACAAAGCCCAAAAAGAAAGAAAACCTAAGAGAAAGAAGAAAAGAAAACAATGCCGACAATGCCGGTGCGACGAAAACGACGAAGTCGCGCAACCGCTGCGCCCACCGGAGGATGACTACCACACTCCTCGTACTCCGGCTCGCCCCGTACCAAGCAACACCTCCAAGAAGGGGAGCGACAATGTCGACGCTGCTGCCCGGACGAATCCTAAGGTTTCCCTCGGTACGCAATAGAAGCAGGTAGAGGGAACACCCAACGCCCTTCAAGAAGGATAGTGGCACCCGCAGGCGTCACCGCGTCAGGGCCGGCAAGGCCGGCAGGGATTTCGCCCAATCCCAACAACCACACCCCCGGGCAAGCCGAAGCACACCACCAACCACGCCGCCCACCAACATGCGCCACCACGATCTTGACAACACCATCGACGCCACACCACGACACTTCCTACGGGGTCAGACGGACCGAAAGGAGACAACCTAAGGCGCGGGGAAGCGGAACTATCACCACGTGGGAGGGCGCAACCTCCACCGCCAGGGACGGGAACCGACCGGACGCCACGGTCCAAGCACACCTAGCCAGAAGCTACTAGAGGGCGGCAGATGCTTATCCCCCCGGAGGACTTCCTCCGCCGCCAATGGCGGGTGCCGGCCGGATGCGGCCGCAAGAACACACCAGGCCGAAGGCCCGGCCGAGCCCTGGAAGGGCTCGTAAAGTTCTCACCGCCATGCTGCAGCACGGAGAACATCGCCACAGCTACCCCCGAAGAAGCCAAAGGTCCGGCCGGGCCGGATGGGCCCGTGAAGCTTTCACCGCGGTGCTGCAGAAGACGTGACATCAGCCCCGCGAGCCCCAGCCCAAGGCGCTCCGAAATCCCTCCAAGACACACCGGTCCGAGCCAGCCCGCTCAAACCCAGATCCGGCCAGGAAGGGCCAGATCTGGGCCGAACTCCGGCCATCACGGCAGCCCCGCCGCCAAGGGGAGCGGCCCCGCCACCATGTCGCCCCAGCCACCTCTGAGGACGCCGCCGGCCGACCAACCACGCCGCCTACCGAGGCCCGCTGTGCCCGGTTCGAGCCCGCCTGCCTAGAACTGGGCAAAGCAAAGCCCCAGCCTTGGCAACCACCACGGGCCAGCAGCCCCATGGCCGCCGCCGCCACAGCCCAGACACGCCCGGAGCCGCCGACCAGCCGCCGCCCAGCGCCGGTGAACCGCCGCCATGCTGCTGCCGCCCGCGGATCACGCGCCCCCAGCACGCCCGACGCGCAACACCCGCCGCCGCCCGTCGCGCAGACGCCAGCAGGCGCTGGCCGCCGCCACCCTGCGCCCCGGTGGGAGGAGCAGGCTCCGGCCCGGAGAGAGGCCCCGCGACCCCCCACCGCGCAGGAGGACGAAGGCGCCCCGCCGCTGCCGGCACCGGCCTGGCTTCGCCCGGCCGGGCCCCATGGCGGCGGCGAGGGGAGGGAGGAGCTTGCGGGGGGGCCGGCGGCGCGAGGGGCTAGGGTTTCCCCCCGGTCGCCGCGCAGGGGCGACGCGGGAGGAGCGGGTCCTTCCGTTGTTGTCAAATAAATGCGTCTTTACTTAGTACTTAAATTTAACGGAACCAACAATGACGCTGGTTCATGGGGAAAGAGTAAAAGAATTGTTTTCCCATGAAACATATGGCACACGGTCAAAGCCTAGCAAACACACCAACCATAATTCGCACGGATTTGATTATTTTTCAGGGATATGGATTTGATATTTGACAACCAGTTGTTTCTCTTTGGTCGGCAACCAGTTTTTCGGCTGTCAAAATGTGTTCCAATGTTTCAGAAAATGACTGCACTCAACATAGAAATAACCCTTTAGGCCCCGCTTGGCTCGTAGGTGAGTTTACACCGCAGTTTTATCTTCCAGGCGTCAAACGATGTACACGGATGACACTCTTGTTTAGACACTCTTTGTTAAACATTAGTAAGTGTTGAAGGGCTTGTACTCTTTCTATGTCAAAAACAAGAGAACTAAAGGTTTTTTCCTATGTGGCGACGCAGTGGTTTGTGTTTGGGCGTTTGTGCACCGTGTCCGTGAGCAGGGCAGCACCGTAATGTAACTAACACGAGCGCTGGTGGCTCTTACGGAAACTTGACCGCCGATGAGGCATGATTCAGGTGATACTATTTTACTCGTGGTGTCGGCGGCGCAGGGAAGACGGCCAAACTGCAACGGACTTGTGCGCTTATGTGCCCAACGAACTCGCTTTTGCGTACAAGCAAAGAGCTTCGCACCAACGGACTCACTAGTAGAAAGGAGACCTTTGGTTGAGCCTGGAAAGGGGGCCTGTACCAGCGTGGCCCGTGCAGCAAAAAGGAACCCCCCTTTAACACCGGTTCGTGACACGAACCGGTGTCAAAGGCCCCTACACCAGTGGCCCGCGCAGCCCTCCCTTTAACACCGGTTCAAGTAACACCGGTTCGTGGCTTGAACCGGTGTTAAAGGGGGAGGAGGGCTATATAAGACACCGCAGCCCACACCCTACTCTTCCATTTTTTCACTATCTCATTTTGGAGCCTAGCAAGAGGGTGTGAAGTGTGCTAGTTTGTGTTTTTTTCGTATGCACAAGAGGTGTTCGGTGAAATGCCCGAGAGCTCAAAATAAGTTTTCCCGTTGCTCTTTCCTTCTCGGTCGAGGTCGGCAACTATCCTTTCATGTGTCATTGATGTACTATATATATAAATGGTCATCTCCCTATTATTTTTTGATATATACTATATATTAATGTAGATGAACCGGCAATGGATGTACGGTGACCGCCGCACTTCCGAGTACATTACGGGCCTCCAAAATTTCATCGTTGTGGCTAATGCAAAACGTGGTCACAATGGTTTTATGTGCTGTCCGTGTGTTCACTGTCAGAACAAGAAAGACTACTCAAATACCAGAACCATTCACGCCCACCTGCTTCGATCCGGTTTCATGCCCGGCTATAATTGTTGGACCAAGCACGGAGAAAAAGGGGTTGTGATGGAAGACAACGAAGAAGAAGAGGATGATGACAACTATCATAATATGTATCCTGAATATGATGATACTGCAACGGGGGTAGATAATGAAGATCAAGAGGCAGCAGATGGGCCCGCTGATGACGATCTTGGTCGGGCCATTACTGATGCAAAGGAAAAATGTGAAACTAAAAAGGAGAAGGAGAAGCTGGAGCAGATGTTAAAGGATCACAAAACATTGTTGTACCCAACTTGCGAAGATGGCCACAAAAAGCTAGGTACCACACTGGATTTGCTGCAATGGAAGGCAGAGAACGGTGTGACTGACAGCGCATTTTCAAAGTTGTTGGTAAAAATGAAGAATCTTCTTCCAAAAAATAATGAGTTGCCCGTCAGTACATACCAAGCAAAGAAGGTTGTCTGCCCTCTAGGATTAGACGTGCAGAAGATACATGCCTGCATTAATGACTGCATCCTCTACCGCGGTGAAAAGTACGAGAATTTGGATGCAAGCCCGGTATGCACTGCACTGCGGTATAAGATCAGACGAGACGATACTGGCGATGTTGAGGACGAGGCCCCTAGGAAGAAGGTTCCTGCGAAGGTTATGTGGTATGCTCCTATAATACCACGGTTAAAACGTCTCTTCAGAAATAAAGAGCATGCCAAGTTGTTGCGATGGCACATGAAGGACCGTAAGAAAGGCGCGATGTTGAGACACCCCACTGATGGGTCACAGTGGAGAAAAGTTGAGCGAGAGTACCCGGACTTCGCACGTGACGCAAGGAACTTAAGGTTTGGTCTAAGTACAGATGGCATGAATCCTTTTGGTGAGCAGAGCTGCAGTCATAGCACCTGGCCTGTGACTCTATGTATCTATAACCTTCCTCCTTGGTTGTGTATGAAGAGGAAGTTCATTATGATGCCAGTGCTCATCCAAGGCCCGAGGCAACCCGACAACGACATTGATGTGTACCTAAGGCCATTAGTTGAAGAACTTTTACAGCTGTGGGCCAAACCAGGTGTACGTATGTGGGATAAGCACAAAGAGGAGTCATTTGACCTACGAGCATTGCTTTTCGTAACCATCAATGATTGGCCTGCTCTTAGTAACATTTCAGGGCAGACAAACAAGGGATACAATGCATGCACACACTGTTTAGATGTGACTGAAAGTGTATATTTGGATAAATGTAAGAAGGTTGTGTACCTAGGGTATCGTCGATTTCTTCCGAACCTGCATCCAGTAAGAAAGAAAGGCAAGTATTTCAAACGTCTGGCAGAACCCCGGAGAAAGCCTGTCCTCCGTACCGGTGAGGAGGTATTTGGTATGGTCAAGGACCTAGAAGTAATCTTTGGAAAAGGTCCTGGCAGTCTATCTGTTCCGAATGACGATGCCGAACACGCGCCCATATGGAAGAAGCAATCTATATTTTGGGACCTACCCTATTGGAATGTCTTAGAGGTCCGCTCTTCAATCGACGTGATGCACGTGATGAAGAATGTTTGCGTGAACCTGCTAGGCTTCCTAGGAGTGTATGGGAAGACAAAAGATACACCGGAAGCACGGCAGGACCAGCAACGTTTGAAAGAACCTAAAGAGCCTATGCATCCTGAGAACGAGAAGGGTAAACGATGCCACTTAACTCCTGCTAGCTACGCTCTTACTAAAGCAGAGAAGGAAATCTTTTTTGAATGCTTGAGCAGTATCAAGGTCCCGTCTGGCTTCTCGTCGAATATAAAGGGAATAATAAATATGGCAGAGAAAAAAATCCAAAACCTAAAGTCTCATGACTGCCACGTGATTATGACACAATTGCTTCTGATTGCATTGAGGGGGCTTCTACCTGAAAATGTTTGAGTACCCATTTTGAAGCTATGTGCATTCCTCAATGCAATATCTCAAAAGGTAATCGATCCAGAAAGCCTACCAGGGTTACAGACAGATGTGGCCCAATGTCTTGTCAGCTTTGAGTTGGTGTTCCCACCATCCTTCTTCAATATTATGACGCATCTCCTGGTTCACCTAGTAGAAGAGATTGCCATTCTCGGTCCTGTATTTCTACACAATATGTTCCCCTTTGAGAGGTACATGGGAGTCTTAAAGAAATATGTTCATAACCGTGCTAGGCCAGAAGGAAGCATCTCCAAGGGCTATGTAACAGAGGAGGTCATTGAGTTCTGTGTTGATTTTATTCCTGACCTTAAGGCGATTGGTGTTCCAGAATCACGACATGAGGGGAGACTGCGTGGAAAAGGCACCCTAAGATGTAAAGCAATGATATGTAGGGGCGGGCATTCTCTCAATCAAGCACACTACACGGTTTTACAAAGATCTATCTTGGTTGCCCCGTATATCAATGAACACAAGAATTTAATACGCCTCAAACACCCGGGGCAGTCTGATGAATGGATTATAAGTGAACACATGGCGAGTTTTGGCGGCTGGCTGCAAAGACTTCTCATGAATAATACCACTGTTGGGGATCAGCTGTACTTGTTGGCCAGGACACCATCTTCGACTGTATGTACTTTCCAAGGGTACGAGATAAATGGGAATACATTTTACACGATAGGCCAAGATAAAAAGAGCACCAACCAAAATAGTGGTGTCCGCTTCGATGCAGCAGAAGACAATGGGCAAAAGACCACGTATTATGGGTTCATAGAGGAGATATGGGAACTTGACTATGGACCTAATTTTAAGGTCCCCTTGTTTCGATGCAAATGGGTCAAGCTAACAAGAGGGGGGGTTGAGGTAGACAAGAAGTACGGAATGACATCGGTGGATCTCAACAATCTTATGAAGGTAGACAAGAACTTAGACGAACCATTCGTCTTAGCCAATGATGTGGCTCAGGTTTTCTATGTGAAGAACATGTCTACCAAACCGAAAAAAAGAAAAAATAAGCAAACAGATACATCACACGATGAGCCAAAGCGTCACATAGTTCTTTTAGGGAAAAGAAACATCGTGGGAGTGGAGGACAAGACAGACATGTCAGAAGATTATAATAAGTTTGATGAAATTCCGCCCTTCAGAGTGAAGACTGACCCAACCATCCTGTTAAACGGTGTTGATACTCCATGGTTACGGCCGATGCAATCATAAGATTGACTATATGTATTAATTGAGCCATTTTTGGCACACATATGTATCTCAACATGGAAATCAATGTCATATTTGTTCTGTTAACAGTATATGTATTAAATGAGCCATTTTTCTTCCTTCTATTTCTTCCCTCCATTTTTCTTCCCGCCATTTTTCTTCCCGCCATTTTTCTTTAAGACTCAGGAAGAGGGTTCCTGCCAAGGTGATGTGGTATGCTCCTATAATACCACGGTTGAAACATTTGTTCAGAAATAAAGAGCATGCCAAGTTGTTGCGATGGCACATGGAAGACAGTAAGAAAGACGGGATGTTGAGGCACCCTACTGATGGTCGGAAGTGGAGAAAAATCGAGAGAGACTTCCCGGACTTTGTTGGTGACGCAAGGAACTTATGATTTGGTCTAAGTACCGATGGCATGAATCCTTTTGGGGAGCAGAAATGCAGTCACAGCACCTAGCCCGTGACTCTATGTATCTACAACCTTCCTCCTTGGTTGTGCATGAAGCGGAAGTTCATTATGATGCTAGTGCTCATCCAAGGCCCGAAGCAACCCGGCAACGACATTGTGGGCCAAAAGATGGGGGGGCCTTATCTGGGGGTGGCTAACCTTTAGTACCGGTTGGTGGGTGCAACCGGGACTAAAGGTGGTTTTTGTGTCATCTAACAAAACTGTTGGTGGGATAAGGACGCGTGGGTAACCTTTAGTACCGGGTGGGGGCTCAAACCGGGACTAAAGCTGTCGGTAGGATAAGGACGCGTGGGTGGACTACACTGCTCGATGTAGCACACGACTCCATGTCGGTGGAAGAAGACAAAGTAGAAGCGGCGTCGTGCCTACAAAAGGAGCATCGATACGCCATGGCAAGCAACTCAACAAGCCAACATGGATGGAGAGTTTCATCCCCATGGATGGAGGAAAGGGTTGGGAAATCTCCCGTGGCGGAAATTCTCGAAGATGCCCTTGGTGCACACGCCCTATGGCATCTTCGGAAGTTCCTCCTCGGAAAATATTTTCCTGCTAGCCCGTGAAAGACTACATCTCTGCCTCCCTGGGTTAGAGGTATGGTGGAAGCCATGGGATAGAGTGGAGAGAGGCGGCAGATATGAGTGTAGATGTGCTATGGCAACGACCAAGCCAACATGGATGGAGAGTTTCATCCCCATGGATGGAGGAAATATTTTCCCGCCATTTTTCTTCCCGCCAGTTTTTCCCGCCATTTTTCCCGCCATTTTTCTTCCCGCCATTTTTTCCTGCCAGTTCTTCCCGCCAGTTCTTCCCTCCAGTTCTTCCCGCCAGTTCTTCACTATATATATATGTAGGGTTGGCCTCCATTGTCATTGCACATCTCTAGACTCATATCTGCAACCTCATCACTCTTTCCCATGGCTTCCACGGTAGCACTAACCCCCAGGGAGGCGGAGGTGCTTTGCGCCTCGAACTACCCGTCCCCGCTGGGCTACTATGTCCCCGTCGGCTGGATGCTGAGCGCCGGAGGCGTGCCGGTTCCTCCTGTCCCTCTAGGTGTGGCGCACCGGATGGCCATCACGAACCACTACTACTTCGAGCTCACGCCGGAGCAGCAGAGGAACCCTAGAGGGCATCCCGACCATTTCCCTACTTGGGAAGCCTTCTTCGTGGATCGGCGTGAGAGGGCGCTCGCGAGGCACGAGGAGGACGGCCCACCTCCTCCGAACTTCAATGAGGCCGGCCGTCGGCTATGGTGGCGCAGTCAGACTCTCTAGAGCGTCATGGCCTATGACACTACCGCCGACTCTAACCCCCGTCTGCGCTACCCTCAAGTCCAGCCCACGCGTACTCAGCCTTCAAGGTTCAATTACGGCGACCCCGACGACGACAGTGATGACGGCGACGGCGAGTACGATGACTACAGTGGCGAGTATTACAGGTGTAGGCAGGAGCATGACTGAATCACTCCAACATTCCGAAACAAGTTCGGCCGATTGTTACTTAATCTGGCCATGTATCTTAATTTTCAGTTCTTTTATGTATCTTAATTTTCAGTCGTGCTTTATGTTGCATACATGTGCATACATGGCATGGCAAACAATGTTGCAACAGGAAGTTTTCCTTTTTATCGCACCAAAAAGGCATTTTCCATTTTCCGAGCATAAAAAACGGACGGTTTTGTGAAGCAACCACCAAATGGCTAATTCAAAAAACCACCACCACATTTTACAAAAATACTAGACCACCTTATATGGACAATGTACCAACAGGGGGATCTGAAACCTTTCCGTCCGCCTCTGGTGAAAAAGACAATTTCCTGCCGAATCGGTAGGAAGTGGGTCAGATATGAACTACAGGTATACGATACGATGCTCATGATTTTTTACAAAAATCATTTTTAGGTTCACAATATGCTATTTTATCAAAAATCCAATGCAAGTTGAGCGAGGCTTTGTCAGATTCAAGTGTATACAAAAGATGCGGCACTTAAATATCCAATCAATTCAAAAATGTTAATACAAAATAAAATATGATTTGCTCTAATAAAATAGGGTTAGATTCCTTTTTAGATGCTTAATATTTCTTATGTTCAAAGTTTTAGGATTTGACAATTTATTTTTGTTTGAATTGAATAATCAAAATTTATATATAAGTGTTTTAATCATTTTGAAAACTTTCATCTAAAGTAAATATAAAATGTTTTTACATGAATGGATAGATATTATTTTTCTGAAAATTATAGTATATTATTCATATTTTTCTGAGTTGAAATGAATAAGATATGAATTTTCTAAATTCATATCCTATTTTTTGAATTATAAATGCCCCCACCCCTTTAATGCATGAAATAAATGCCCCCTCTTTAACACCGGTTCGTGGATGGAGCCGGTGTTAAAGGGGGGTGCGGGCGCGAAACAAATTCCCCCCCCCCTTTAACACCGGTTCCAGCCACGAACCGGTGTTAAAGGGGGGGTTATAACGCGCGCGCCACCACCCCTTCCTTCTTCCCCCAGCCAGATCGATTTCCCCCAGCCGGTCGCCGTCGCCATCCCGCGGGAGCGCCTGCCACTCCAGCCGCCGCCGCCACTCCAGCCGCCTCGCGTGTGCCCCTGGCCAGCCAGAGGTACACACCGCCGCCCCTCCCCTTCGCTCCCCCGTCCGCAGGTCGAGGCGCTTATTCGATCAGGGGCAGCAGCGCGAACGGCGCAGGTCGAGGCGCTAGCTAGGGAGGCCGGACGCCGGGGCCAGACACCGCTAGTGCTAGGGCAGCCGACGTGGAGGTCGCGGCGAGGGCGACTGGCAGGAGGTCACAGCGTGGAAGTGATGGCGCCGGCGGCGGCCTGGAAGAGCTGGCCGTGGTTCACGCTGCCGGCGATGGCAAAGTCGGCGGCCATTTTAGTTAATTAGGGATTTAATTAGTTAATTAGGGATTTAATTAGTTAATTAGGGATTTAGTTAATTAGGGATTTTAGTAGTGATTTAGTTAGGGATTTTAGTAGTGATTTAGTTAGTGATTTAGTTAGGGATTTTAGTAGTGATTTAGTTAGGGATTTTAGTTAGTTTATTATTAGGGCTTAGGGTTTTATTAGGGATTGGGGTTTATTAGGGATTAGGTTTAGTTAGAATACTTAGTTAATGAGGTTTAGTTTAGTTAGTGATAGGTTTAGGGTTATTGTTATTAGGGCAATATATACTTAGTGATTTAGTTACTGTTTATGTTTTATGATTGTTTATTCCTATTATTTAGTTATGCCGCGTCCATCTCGTCCGAGCCTACTGGACTCCGTCGGGGATGTCCGAGTATGGGCTCCGCCGGGTTGGCACTGGGAGGTGCTACCTGTCGGGACTCGTACCTTGGTGAGGAATCCGGGTATCATCGTCGACCTGGAGCTTCTTTGGTGGAGTCCACAAGGTCCAGGAGCGGTGCAGAGGGAGCCATCCCCCGAGGAGGTGGTACGTCGTCGTATCAGGGAGGAGGACGAGCATGTACAGCGATACATGTATCTTTTGGAGACTAGGTTCTCCAATATCTGGCAGGTTCACGGATCTCACCCGAGCTATTCTCCGGTGATGGTTCCTCTTCTGTGGCTGCAGAGCTCCCGCAGCATAGAACGCGGCAGCCGTGTTCGCTAGTTTATCTTAATAATGTACTTTATCTTATACTTTATCCTATAATGCACCCGAGCTATTCTCCGGTGATGTATTAATAATGTACTTTATATTATACTTTATCCTATAATGCACCCGAACTATTTTTCGGTGATGTATTAATAATGTACTTTATCTTATACTTTATCCTATAATGCACCCGAGCTATTCTCCGGTGATGTATTAATAATGTACTTTATCTTAATCACTAAGTACTGTATCCGAGTTGTCGCGTATGAATCCAAGTCCACTTGAATGTTTACTCTCTTACTCTAGATAATATTATTGTTTTAGAAGTTATGGATCCACTTAGTAGAAACCTTGAAGAAGAAGAAATAATGGAGAACATTATCGATGAGGACACCTCACAATATCTAGACTTGGAGAGACATGATGACAACTCAAGTAGTCATGGAGAAGATGAAGACTCCGGTGAACGCAATTTAGTGATTAGAAAGTCCGGCGAGGTATATGCATTGATTAAGCCTCTGCTGACTTCCACCAACAATCTTCTTCTACATGTATTAATTAACGCTTCTTTCTTCTTTTAGCTCTCTGGATCGACCAGCCAGCAACAATCTTCTTCTACGAAAAAGAGCAAGCGAGGCGCGAGCCATCGGTTGAAAGATCGTGCAAAGTTCACGATCGAAGCAGTCCGTGTTGATGGCAGGCCGATGGAGCCCAAGAAGGCCGCAGACAAATTTGTACGTCAGGCTGGAGTTGTTGTTAGGGACCAAATCCCAATCATAATTGAATATTGGAATAAGCCAAAGAAGGGCGACGGTACCTTTGTCGATGAAAGATCCAAAGAAACGCTTTGGAATTCGCTGTTGGTAAATTTCACCCTTCCGCCAGAGGAGGACGAAAACAAACCGGTTATAAAGGAAAAGGTCAAAGAGTGGACTCTAAAGAAGATGGCTGACGCTTTCCGCAACTGGAAGACAAAATTGAACAAATTTTTCAAAGCTCGCGAGACTCCAGATTTCAAAGACGCATATTATGCGAAGATAAGACCTCACTGGCGCGAATTTGTGGCATACAAGGAAGGTGCTATAGCTACAAAGAGGTCAGAAACCAATACGCTAAATGCCCAGAAGAAGGAATATCACCAGAGGACAGGGTCAGGTGGCTACATATCTCAGAGGCCTAAGTGGAAGGAAGCTGAGAAGGCCCTGCGTGATAGAGGAATCACACCCCAGACACATGGGTGGGACCTACGTGCAAAGACTTGGTTCTACGGAATCGGGACAAGGTTGGACCCAGAAACAGGATTGTGTATCTTCCCAACCCTCCTTGCCAAACCCGTCACTGAACTCATCACGGCATACGAGGAAACAACCGCCAGGACCTTCCATCCCGACAGAGAGAATGACCAGCTCACACGCGCCATCGGTAAAAAAGAACACCCTGGACATGCACGAGGCATAGGGGGTATGACGTGGAAGGATGGGTTTGCCGAGTGGAGCGACTCTTACAGATGGCGTGACAGAAAAGAAAAAGAGCGTACAGAGCGGATGACACAGATTGAACATGCACTTGTGGCGCTGAAGGCGCAAGTGAATGCACAACAGAGCCATCAAGCTACCGGCCCATCTCAGCAGCACGAAGAGCCTTCATTGGAAGCTGCCGGCGGCCCAGACTCTACGCGGAAAAGCAGCGTGGCTTCCACGGAGAACGTGCAGCCCACGCTTGAAATGGCGGGTCCTCGATACCCCGTGGATGAGATCACGGAGAGCGAACACGCTGAGCTGCATGTGAGATTAATGGGCTTATCCATTAAGGTGGCTGTCGGCTATGCCTTACCTCCTGTAGCTGGTGGAACTTACCACTGCCGACCGATTCCAGATGGCTATGCTATTGTCGGGGTGGATGAGGTTGTGAAGGAATATGAGGAAGCACAGCTTGACCATGCTACAGGTGAAGGGGAAACTCAACTCAAACTTGTAGTGAAAACAACCATTCTTTGGAAGAAGGAACACATCGTGCTTTCAAATTGGAGGCCACTGGCACCCCCGCCGTCTCCGCAGCGTCAGCAGTCTGAGCCGCTTCAGCCATCTCCTGCGTGGCAGCCATCTCCGGCGCTTCAGCCATCTCCTGCGCGGCAGCCATCTCCGGCGCGCCAGCCATCTCCTGCCCGTCAGCCATCTCCGGCGCTTCAGCCATCTCCTCAGCGTTAGAGGAAGAGCACTTCCACGAAGAGCATTACTAGCACTGCCAGAAAGAGTTCAAAAAACTACGTCCCGCAGCCTTCCGCCAAGCCATTGCCGGTTTTACCGTGGAATCGCAGCGACGAGGAGACCAATAGGATCTCGGAAGAAGAGGTCAAGAAATTCTTTGCACCTAGACGGGCCGAGCCAAAGGAGAAAATAGATCCGGCGGTGGTGGAGAAGTTTTACAAAAATCTTTTGAAACCTGAAACCCCACTTGTGCCGGACTACGAGCGCCAGATTTTGAAGGCGGATGCAAGGCGCCGTAGGGACACTGAAAGTAGCAGTCGTGCGGCACGCCAGAAAACAGTTCCCATGCTCGGAGAGCAGGAAAACCAATCATGCGCCCCGCTCCAAATGTTCGACACACGGGACGCTCCTCCCGTAAATGATTACGAGGCAGAGCTACAAAGAAAGGCCAATGAGATGGGGATGACTTACATTGCATACTTGAACATCATGGGAGACAACTTACCCAAATGCGATGCCAACCCCATACAACCATGGAAGTATGGGAAGAATCTCGTCAAGAAAGAGGAGCTCAAGAATCTACCAACAAAGATGCGAAGATTGCACAAGTGGTACCTTGATTTCTGCAAGACGAGAAAGGAAGAATGGATCACGGCGCATATAAGAGATCAGATTTTCTTGTGTGGAGACAACGAGATCGCATTCAACATTCAAGACTTGCATTTTCTATTCAATCAGAAGGAACTCGACAAAGCTGCCATCAGCCTTTATTGTGTGTAAGTATTATTTCTGTATTTTCTATCTCATCTCATTCACTTCATTAATTGCATGTATATATATATGCTCACCATATATGTATATACTATTATGCAGGAAAAAGGTTATGGAATGCATGAAAGGAGGACCTTTTGACATTGGGTTCGTTGACCCAAATAGAGTTCATGAAGAAGTGGTAAGAACCAAACCCGGGCAAACAGAAGATTTATTGCTAAGGTCTTTACTGAGACAATAAACCAAAAGGGAAATACTATTGCCTTACAACTTCTCGTGAGTACTGTTACCCTCTCTTGTACACATTCTGTTTCGGCTTACTCGATGTTAAGTGTAACTGATGATGAGTTATGCGTGCGTAGGTTCCACTTTATTCTGCTAGTCATTCAACCTGACTCAGGAGAAGTCCTTGTCATGGACTCGTTACGAAAAGAAAAGGAGCTATGGGCAGACTTTAGAGAGATGCTCCAGAGGTAATTTCAATCATATTATCGCACTAGATCGGCAAATTTTATGACAACAAGTAATTAATTACTCCTTTATCCATTTTCTTTGTCGGACAGGGTTTGGAAAAGGTTCACGGGCAGGGCCGTGGGTGAATGGTCAGAAGAACTAAAATTTGTAGACCAAAATGTAAGTAATACTAGCTAGCTAGATCTGCGTATCTCTTTGATTCTGCTTCCAATTCCATTATATCATGCTTTATTGATTATTATTTTGATTGATCTCTCTATTCTCGTAAAGTGTGCGCATCAGGGACACGGCAATAACTTATGTGGGTACTATGCTTGCGAGTTCATTCGCAACACGATATGTGCGACGGGCCAAGCCGCACTAGAACAACTTAGAGTAAGTAAACAAAGTACACAATATTATTTTATTACCATCAATTGTGTTGAGTTTTATTCTTATATATATTTACCCCATTCTTCATATATATTCAGATCGAACGGATGCAGGACCAACTCCTACCATTTGACCGCATACGAGCCATTCAAGAGGAATTGGCGGGGTTCATACTTGATGAGGTCGTCACGCCTGGCGGAGAACTCTTTAGATATCCACCAAAATGAACGTTGTATATATGATTGAACGTGTTTTTCTTGTACTTGATGCTTCAACGTTTACGGAGAATACCACACAATGACGATGTTGTGTATAATAATAGTTGCTTAACTATTTATGTACTCGTATGTACCGATGACGATGTATGTGTATACCGCTCCCGATCGATTCCCCTTCCCCCCTCCCCGTCCCCGCCGCGCCGCAGAAATACGCCAAGAACGGGGCAGGGGCAGAACTCTGCCGCGGCAAATATTTAGGCCGTTTTCCTGCCGCGGCAGAGATTTATCTCCTTTTCCTTCCGCGGCACAGAACCTTTAACACCGGTTCATGTTAAACCGGTGTTAAAGGGGGGGGGGGCCTGAGCCCTGCGGCAGCCCCACGTGCGCCACCCTTTAACACCGGTTAGGGGGGGCCTCTAACACCGAACCCTCAACAACGGTTCTACAACCGCTGTTAGAGGGCCCTCCAAACCGGTGTTAGAGGGGGGTGTGCACTAGTGACTAGACAGAGTATATGCATTCTGCCTCTAGTGCTTTGGGCAGACCAGCATCAGATCACAAATGTGTGTGTTCTGCATGTACTGCTTTGGGCAAACCGAGGATCATAAACCAATACCCCTTGACACGGCAGACATCATCGGGTCTGAATACTGCACTGATTGAGATCACCAAACAGAGGATAGCAGGGGGTACCAGACAAATGACATTGGCATAACCACGAACTGTGATCGATCATGACTAAAGCAGGAAATTGGATCAAGAACTAGCCTGCTATCAAATGTACAACTCACTTTCCAATATTTTGATGCTATTGAGGAATGGAGAAACCTTTCAGATTTGGAGTATTCATTCAGGATACGATGTCAGAGATAACACAATCAACTATCGAGAGCTGATGGAAACAGATGGAAGCGGTACGCCAAGATTATGTGGGCAGATTATGAGATCAGAACACAAAGTTTTTTAGACAAAATGGATGGAAATAACCCAAATGGCAAAGGAATTCACAAAATAAACCTTCTGTGAAATAGGACCAACATTATCCTGTAGCGCCTTACTATTGGACCAGACCTGGCAATACTTTCGCCGGGACGACAACCGGCAACAGCCCCTGCCGCCGAGTATTTTCCGATGACTGACGACGAAGATCTTCCAGCGAGACGACACACACGTACCACACGATCAGCCAAATCCCATGTACGTTTCAAACCAGCTAAGCAGACTAGCACGCAGCTGAATCAATTTAGCTAGGTCTCTCACGCACGGAAGAAGATTGAATTGCAACAGGGGCTTGTCGCTCCTGCCTTGTCTTTGTTCAACTTCAGGATTACACGGTGTTTTACAAGGACCTAGATACATACATATATACTAGGACTCAGCTGAACCGAATCGAACAAGTTAGCTGACTCGGTTAAGGACTCCTAGACCTACACGTTTACATGCATGGACGATTCCTACTTTGAACCATATACGTATTCTACTTGTATACGTGCATGGTGCCGTGCCGCACACGGAGTGGTTATTTCCAACAATCACCCCCTAAGGACGACGTGCCCTTCAACATCCTCCTGGGTCCCAAATGCGCCAGCTGTTCTTCGCGGGCATCATCCACGGCGTTACTTTCTCCGCTCCCTTTCTCAGCACCCATGTCACCGACTTTGCTTTTGTCGGCTTCTCCATGGCTTCACGCCGACAACCCTTTTTGTCCGCACCCTTCTCCATGCCTTCATGCCGACTGTCCTTTTTGTCCGCGCCTTGAGACATTATACTTGGTTCGATGAAGTACTTTCTCATCGATGCTTCACATATTTGATCTTCTGCTTGCCGGTACTCTTGGATGCAATAGAACAAATATGTAGGAGCTAGCTCATGTTGGTTGACTAGCAAAGATAGCTCATGACTAGCAATTCTGACTTCTACCTGCTCCTGACCAACACCGTCTTCTGACTCGTCCGGAGTAGCAATGCACAGGTTGCCTACCTGTAGCGATTCGTCTTTTCTTTTTAAATCTCTTTCTGGCATTGTTTCCTTCTAGCTTCTCTATACCACGTGAAAAGCCTCTTGATGGATCTGCACCCCCTATTGTTGGGTCTCCTCCATCTGTCTGGCCACCAGTCCACAATCTTGGACCATCGCCTTCTGGCCTTGCTGGGATTGCTTCAGCTCCCCCTCCTCTTATAATTGCTGGGCAAACAAGTGTAGGTATCGCTGCACATGCATCTGCACGTCCTTCCAGTTCCGGATCTTCTGGTCACGGACTAGCCTTTTTTTCAAACTCTTTGTCTTCTGAGCGAATCCCTAGTGCTTCTGGCCTGGTATCCACGCCTGGAACTCCTTCTAGGCCTTCAACGTCTTCTGGGCTCGAACTTGCTGACAAGGATAAGCTTGGTTGATCCATATTTTCTTCATACTCAAGATCCCACGTGACGTGAAAAGTTGGATATCCCGGTTCGTTGGAGCCCCAATTCCATGACTCGCCTTCCTCAAAGATTACGTCGCCCTAACGATAACATTATTGGTATAAGGATTGCACAAACGGTATGCCTTTGAGCCTTCTTCATAGCCAGTCATGATCATTGGAGAACGTCGATCCACCAAATTGCTTTTATGGCCAGACTCTGTCTTGACATGCGCCACGCATCCAAAAGTGCGAAGATGATCAACCGAGGGCTTTCTCCAATACCATACTTCGTACGGATTCATACCAAGCATACTCCTGGTCGGTGCCCTATTCAGCAAATAGACCGCCGTGTTGACTGCCTCACCCCAGAACATTCTTGGCAAGCCTTTGCTTTTCATCATGCTCCTCGCCAAGGCCACAATGGTTTTATATTCACCCATCCAACCTGCGCGTAGGGATTTTTGCTTCCCCTCCTCCCCGACCTCTTTGGTTTCCTTGATCTTCTCGAATGCATGTAGAGCTTGATTCTTACTTTTCAGCAACACAATCCACATGTATTGACTGTGATCATCCACCACAAGCATGAAGAATTCATTGCCGTACGGGGTTACTGGTGAAATTGGACCGCATACACCGCCATGAACGAGTCCCAAAGCTTCACTTGCCTGAACCATGGCTTCACATGGCAATGGAGCACTCCGTTCCTTGTGATGCACACACGGTAGATCATGATCCAGTTGTGCCACAATCTCCATAACTGGTGATGGAGGATCCTCCTCATCCTTCAGCTCAGTGATTTCGAGCATCAGCATCTTCGGTCCATCATCTCCTTCCTGGGAGATGAGAACCCTCTCCTTCGATGATTTCTTGCAATCCTTCTTGAAGTGATCGAGCTCGCCGCAGTTATGACATCTTACTTTCTTTATGTCAAATTTCCTCCGCGGCGGAGCCTCGTCCCCGTCCTCGCCTGCGATATACTTTTTCGCTGGGCGAGAATCTTCTTTATCACTCCTGCTACCGGATGCTTTATCGCCCTTCTTCTCCTTGGCGTACAATGGTCGAGCCATAAGCATGAGATGCTCATCCACTTTCTCGTCGTCGTAGGTGATCTTCATCCGCTCGTCGTGCGCCTTGAACCGTCCAACTAGATCATCCATCGTGAGAGTCTTGAGATCAACGCATTGCTCGATCGCCGAGACAACGGGCGAGTAACGCGGCGGCGCCACACGGAGGAAACGCCTCACGATAGAGATCTCCTCCAGCTTCTCGCCAGGTCTGCGAATCCGATTGACCAGTGTAGTGACCCTTGAAGCAAACGCGTCTAGCGTCTCATCTCCTCCCATCTCCAGATTCTCGTACTTCTTCTGCGAGGTTTGTAGGTTCGCCTCGCGGACGCGCTCATGCCCAAGATTTAACGTCTTGAGCGTATCGCACACCTCCTTTGCAAATTTCTTCGAGATCAGGTGCTGCTTCACATCCATCGACATCACCGAGCAGATGGTTGTGAGTGCTTGTCGGTCCATGTGGTACTTCGACGCGCCCTTTATGAACTCGTCGCCGCCTGGATCGATAGCCTCCCAGAGTCTGGTGCCTTCTAACGCACACTCCATCTCGATCGCCCAAACCATGAAGTTATCGCGGCTGTACCGCGGGTACTGCGTCATCACCGGCGCGACAAATCCTTTAGCCGCACCAGAATACTCTCCCACATCCATCGTCGCTATGACCTCCCATTACTAGGAGATCCTTTACGAGGCTCTGATACCAATTGTTGGCCCAGACTCAGCAATACTTTCGCCGGGACGACGACCCGCAACAGCCCCTGCCGCCGAGTACTTTCCGACGACTGACGACGAAGATCTTCCGGCGAGACGACACACACGTACCACACGATCAGCCAAATCCCACGTACGTTTCAAACCAGCTAAGAAGACTAGCACGCAGCTGAATCAATTTAGCAAGGTCTCTCACACACGGAAGAACATTGAATTGCAACAGGGGCTTGTCGCTCCTGCCTTGTCTTTGTTCAACTTCAGGATTACACGGTGTTTTACAAGGACCTAGATACATGCATATATACTAGGACTCAGCTGAACCGAATCAAACCAGCTAGCTGACTCGGTTAAGGACTCCTAGACCTACACGTTTACATGCATGCACGATTCCTACTTTGAACCATATGCGTATACTACTTGTATACGTGCACGGTGTCATGTCGGACACGGAGTGGTTATTTCCAACACTTACTCCTAGGCGCTATAGTATACATCGTAGCACCCTTGTCCTCGGCGCTATGCCCCCTACCAGCGTAGCGGCTGTGTAGCTAGGCAGGCTCCACCTGGGTTATCTAGCACCATGTAGTCAGGTGCTATAATGTGTACCATAGCGCCTTGCTCCTAAGCGCTATGCTCCGACTAGGGTTCAGCCACGACGGTGGCCTGCCTAGTCTGACTCAACCTCACTTTTCCACTCCAAGAACAGGAGCTCAAAGCTTGCAACCACCTCTCTCTACCACTCTTCCAAAGCCCCAAAGTCTCCCAAAGCCTAAAACATTTCTTCTTGGATTTCGGACCCTCCCCCAGGTTTCTCGAGGTACTCTCTCCCTCATTTCCCTTTGTTTTGACTTTTGACCGATTGAAATCATCTTTTTTGGTGGGATTTGTCCAAATCTTGGAAACCCTAGAAGTTCAAATTGGCCAAGATGTATGGTTGATTTTTGTTGCATTGGCCAATGGTGTCTATGATAGATATGTACCATTATCATTAAGGTTTTTAGGGTTAGGGTTGTCATTAGGACTAGGGATAGGGTTAGGGTTCTTGTTACATAGGTAGGTAAGGCTTAGGGTTTGGTTTTGTCATGAGGAATTTTTGTTATATTTGCAAATGTATTTAACATTGTGTTGTTGTTCTAATTGTTTTAGGGATATGGCAAGAATTGTTCATGTTCATCATGTAGACAAGGATTCCCTTTTGAAAGGCAATATAGAGTCAGTCATGGATGAGGTTCACTTGGTGTTTGAGAGTAGTCCTGCATAGCTGAGGTCTTGGAAAAAAATTAGGATTGATTTGAGATGGATGGACTCGATTGATGTTGTTGAGTTGGAGGGAAAGCATAATTAGAGTATGGAGAAACCTTTCAGATTTGGAGTGTTCTTTTAGGATACTATGTTAGAGATAACACAATCAACTATGCAAAGCTGATGCACACAAATGGAAGTGGTATACCAAGATTAAGTGGGTAGATTAGGAGATCAGAACACAAATTGTTTCACACAATGGTGACATACAAGTCGAGGAAAAGCATTGTGAGATTGTTGATACATAAAATTGCGAATTTCTCTAAAGATTCATATAAGATAGGCATTGCAACAAATTTCTTTCGTAAAAATTTCACGAGAACAACCTGTGGGAGCCGAGAATTGATTTGAACCATCTTTATACCACACAAAGAGAGGATCTCCATGTAATCCATGTTATAAATGCGACAAAAAATGGAAGTAAGATCAAACCAAAACGCATGAGAAGGCACATGATTTTAATAAGGAAACCCCTCCAACAAGTAGAGGAAAAAACCACAAGTGCCAGCCAGCAAAACTTCACTATATAGGGAGTATTCGCACAAAGCTGTGGATTTACACATATTCAACATCTCTCATGTGACAGCATACAAGAGGTATATATAGGGTTGGACCCTACATCGACAACAATGCATAATGCGGGGGTGGGGGGGTGCTCCAGTCAGTCCAAGCATACGGTGAAGCGTCTCACTCCGCTCGTCATAAGTTAGCCTCCTTTATGAATTTGGATCACAACATAACTAACTATACCTTGAGACAAATTCCATATTGTAGCATGAACATCAACAATCTCCCTGAATCAACATATAAAACACTTTCGGCACCAAACAACCACTAGGGCTAAACAATTATAACAACCAAGCTCGAGCAGAGCTCAAACTTTGCAACAGGAACTGGCTTTCTCATCATATCAACAGGATTATCATGAGTACTAATCTTGCATACCTTCAGTATACCTTGTGAAACAATGTCACGAACGAAATGGTAATTGACATCAATATGCTTTGTTCTCTCATGGAACATTCGATCCTTAGTAAGGTATATGTCACTTTGACCATCACAAAATTGATCGATGCAAGAATTATCTCCACAAAGCTTAGCACAAAACCTTTCAACCAAACAAATTATTTGCAAACTTTAATAATAGCCATATATTATTCCTCGGTTGTAGATTAAGAAACAACTAGTCATAGCATTGCCTTCCAACTCATAGTACATCCACAAACACTGAACACATAATCCGTGAGGGACCTCCACTTATTCAAGTCTGTAGCATAATCTGAATCCATGTAGACTGCGAGTCCCACACCGGTCTTGCAAAATTTCAAGCAAGCATTGGATGTGCCTTTGATGTACCTGAAAATTCACTAAACTATTTTTGATGCTCTTACCAGGATTATCTATAAAATGATTGACCAAATTGATAGCATATGAAAAATTAGGACAAGAACAAACCATGACATATATCAAAGAACCAACATCCCTAGATATGGAATTCATGACATGTATTCCTAATATTCATTACTACCCGAACATTGCAATGTGGACAACTTGAAGTTAGGAGAAATAGGAGTGCTAATAGAATTTGCATCATGCATGTTAAAATAATGAACAATTTTCTTAATGTAACTTTGCTAAATAAGAAATAACACACTAGAATTTCTATTCCTTGTAATTTCCATACCTAGTATTTTCTTAGCAGATCCAAGATCATTCATCTCATACTCACTACTTAATTGCTCTTTTAAAGTAGTGACCACTTTCTTGCTCTTGACAACAATCATATCATCAACATATAGCACCAAATATGTAGGTGATCCATTAACAAACTTAATGTCAATATAGCTATCATATTGAGACCTATTGAAACCATGTGCAAGCATAAATAAATCAAACCTTTTAGACCACTGTCTTGAAGACTAGTTGAGACCATAAAGGGACCTTTTTAAATTTTCAAACAATATCCTCCTTACCTGGCACACCAAAACCTTCAGGTTAATTCATGTTTATCTACTCCTCTATTTCTCCATGCTGAAAATTAGTATTTACATCTAGTTGTTCAATCTCAAGATCATGCATAGACACAATACCAAAAATGCACGAATGGAACTATGCTTCAAAACCGGAGAGATGCATGATTATAATTAATACATGGAATCTAGTTGAATCCTTTTTCTACTAACCTTGCCTCAAACTTTGGTGGATCATTAAGAGAGAAACCTTCCTTTCTTTTAAAGATCCAATTGCAATGGATGGTATTATTTTGTCTAGAAAATGGCACAACCTCCCATGTGCCCTAGTTCTCATGCGACTGCATCTACTCTTGCATACCAGAAATCCACTTGTCATGGTCAATGGATGTAATGGCTTCAGTATATGTAGGAGGCTCATAAGTGTCGTCCACTTAATTAGCACAACAAAAAGCATAATGGACAATATGACACTCTTTAATTAAATAAGGACGGGGACCTTTGTTTCATCTCGATTAATCAGCATCAATGGATTTTTTTTGTTGCAAAATAGCTGGTAAGTCATGAACATTATCATTTTCAAATTCTTTTGTTTTTGCTCATATCTAGATATATTAGAAAGATCAAAATAATCAGAAACTTCTATGGAAGGACTATCATGATACATAACACTCTATTAAATCTAACATTCCTCCTCATCAAAACGCTTTTAGATTCAAGATTCGATAACTTAATTCCTTAACTCCAGAACCATAACCATGAAACACACACTTAAAAACACTAGCTCCAATTTTCCATTATCATTGTGTGCATAAGCAGTTTGGTGAAAATTCTCAACTATAAATAATAAGAAGCTGAACTAGACCATACCTCAATGTGACTTGTTTATCAAGTAGTAGGTAGTGAAGGCTTCCTCATCCCAAAAACATCTGGACATACCTGGATTGGAAAACATGTAGTGAGCCTTGGAGATGATGGTTTTGTTCATACTCTTAGCGACACCATTTTTGATAAGGGGTGTATGTGATGGTGTGGTAACTAACAATGCCTTCATCACTAATGTAGTCATTAAAAATAGTAGAACAATATTCCATGCCATTTGTTAATATGAAGCAATTAAATCTTCTTCTTAGTTTTCTTTTGGGCCGAAACTTTTCGAGAGGCCACACTTTTGTGTTTTAGAAAATAAGGCCACACTTCTATGGAGGTCCCGTCAACGGGGGTCACCGAGATTAACACGGGGACACACTTGAGGAAGCCTCTTTCCTCCATAATGTCGGACTCCTGACATGGGTCCGTATATAGAGTCTTCTAGGGCACAAAGGCGGGTTCCTTCTCCTCCTCGCTCTCCTCCTCATCACTCTCGGAGGAGTATCCTTCCCCTTCCTCCAAAAGTTGCTCTAGCACCTCCTCGTCGAGTAGCGGCAGCTAGTGCTCCAAAATTTGAAAGGTTTGCAACATGAAACAAATTATGCAAGTAAATACCTGGACTCAGACAGTTAAACAAGGAGGAGACTGATAACCCCCAAGTGAAGGAGATCACCATAGTACAATTAGATAAGTATTTGAGTGTCGAACCCTTAGGGAGCTGAAGGTAAACTATCTATTCTCTAAAGCCCTATAACCCACTTATATGGCCTTGTATGCAAAGCTAGGAACTAGTGTGTGTGTGGTTGTTTTTTCTACTAACTAGAAAGCCATAAAGTTTGGAAGTAAAAAAACTATAGGTATAATATTGAGAGTAAAGTGGAGCTAATGAAGTGATGGCAAGTTTCTCAAGGGAGTAAATGTTTAGGAAAATTGTTATTTCATCTGTTTGGTTGTCATAATTAGTGGAGCTCATAATAGTCGTTTTATTGTTTCTTATAAGGAAGGGCCATAATTAGGTGCAGCCATAGACATGAGTAAATACATCCCTGGTGATTGGTCCCTAGGCCAAGTGAATGTGCTAACAAGGGATTTCATTAAGACAAATATGTCCAACCACCGCTTTAAGTTCTAAGGTCCCCATGATAATACCCTTGTTGATTAACCATGAATTAATATAACATGTATTTCTAAGACTTGGGATTCGGTTTCTGTCAAACTCTGGTTATCCCTCATCCTATCAACATGCAATGGTGACAACCTTGTGTATCCCCCAACATATGTGTGAACTCATACATTAGTACAGCAAGATCATCATAGAAGACTGATACGTCCATTTTGCATCACTATTCTATATCATAATTCACTGTTATTCATTGATATATTTCATATTAAGAGATGATACTTATGTTATTTCATCTGTTTTTGCATGGTTGATGACTTTTGGAGCATGGACCGCTACAGTCAAGAATCTGATGGAAAAGATGCTGTTTGGAGGCAAAATTCGCAAAGATCAGAAAATCCGGGAAAATATACGGAAAATCCTATTTTTCCAGAAGACGAAGGAAGCCAAAAGGAGGAGTGGAGATGGGCCACAAGGGGGCCACACCACCCCCTGGCGCGGGCCAGCCTAGGCCGCACCACCAGGTGGTGTGGCCGCCCTGGCCCACCTCTGGCGTATATAATCCTCCCAAAACCCTAATACTCGGGGAGCGACCACAGAAAGATTCCGCCACTTCTGCGGGGCGAAAAACACCGAGAGAGAAAGATCTCTCCGGCAGACAGATTTCTGCCGGGGGAATTCCTTTCCAGAGAGGGGAGATCGTCGCCATCAACACCACCATCAAGCTAGACTTCATCGGGATCATCATCATCATCATCATCAACACCACCATCATCTCCACCAGCACCATCATCACCATCTCCATACCGCTGTAACAATTGGGTTGAATCTTGCATAGTTCTCAGGGGAAACTTTCCCGGTTTTGATTACTCTTTGTAGTTGATGCTATTGAGTGAACTGTTGAATTATTGTTTATGTTCAGATTGTTATACATCATTATTCCATCTCTAATCATGATCCATATGATGTCTTGTGAGTAGTTCGTTTTGTTCTTGAGGACATGGGAGAAGTCATGTTGTTAGTAGTGGAGTTGTGTTGAGAAAGATTCAATAGTTTGATATTTAAGTTGTGGTGTACTTCTTCTAGTGGTGTCATGTGAACGTCGACGACATGACACTTCACCTATATGGGCCTAGGGAATGCATTGTGTATTTGGCTACTAATCGTAGGGGTTGCCGGAGTGACAGAAACCTGAACCCCCGTTAGGAAACCATTGCACAAGGGACGCAAGGGTCTTGGAGTTTAAAGTTGTGGTTAGGTTTCTACCTTAATCACTTTCTTGTACTTACGGATGTTTGCAAGGGGTATAATCACAAGTATGTATTAGTCCTAGGAAGGTCGGTACATTAGCACAGGTTCACCCACACAACACTTAGCAAGCTAAAGAAGATGAATCAACTATATGAAGCAAAAGCACTTGACAGTCCTCCTATGTGTCCTCGAGAACGTTTGGTCATCTATAGAAATACAACCGGCTTGTCCTTTGCTGCATAAAGGATTGGGCCACTTGCTGCATTTATTCCTACTGTCTTTTATTTACTCGTACTTTATTTACCTGCATTATCAAAAACACCTAAAAATCCTTTTTCTAAGTATTTACAGAGAATTCTTGCTCCAAGCCATTAGCTAGCACCTTCTGCTCCTTGTTGGGTTCGACACTCTTACTTATCGAAAATACTGCGATACACCCCCTATACTTGTGGGTCATCAAGACTATTTTCTAGCACTATTTCCAGGGAGTGAAGCGCTATTGGAGAGTGGAACTACTAAAGGAAACTTCTACTGTGAGTATTGTTTACTTCTGTTAGTTGCTTTATTTTCAATATGGATAATTTGCTGATTTCTTATTTCGTAATGCTACTACCACTGCTAAGGTAGTAGATGAACCACCACCTGCTGAGAATGATACTTTTAAAATACCTACAAGAATTATTGATCGTGTTATGGATAACTACTATGTTGGGGATGTAACTGTCCATCCCGGTGATCATTTACTCTTTATACACGAATTATGCGGGTTGTTCAAGTGTGCAGGTATTACTACAGATCAAGTTAAGAAGAAGTTATTCTCATTGTCACTGAAAGTAAGAGATGAGGAATGGTATAAGCTGTTGAAGAATGGTCAAGCTCTTGAATGGGACGAAATAGTACCTCTCTTTTATTCAAAGTTTTATCCTCCTAGTGAGATTCATAAAGATCGGAATCAAATATACAACTTTTGGCCTCTTGATGGAGAGAGTACAACTCAAGCTTGGAGGAGATTGAAGTTACTAATGCTCAAATGTCCCATTCATGAGATCCCCAACAATATTATTATCAATAACTTTTATGCAAGGCTTTCTCTTCATGATAAGGATTTATTGGATGCCTCTTGTGCTGGATCATTTACACGCATGGAAGAAGAAGCTAAATGGGATCTTCTGGACTGTATTCAAGATAATGCTGAAGCATGGGAGAATCACAAAGGAAGAAAGTCATGTATAAATTATGATTATGAATGGATTGAATCTTTTATGGGAACTGATGACTTTCAAAATATTAAAAATGCTTATGGTCTAGACTCTCAAGCTATTGCTTCTTATTTTAAGGCTTTTGCTTCCTACATTGAAGTGCCTAAAAAGAAGTGTAATAAGATCATGAACCTTATAAAGATATTGCTAAGAGTGTTCCTGCAAGAAATACTGAAGTTTATACTGCTAATCATGTTTTACCTGAACCTTATATTGAGAAAATGCCTTTCCCAGTTAAGATAAAGGAACATTCTATGATGGCTAATATGGTTAATGAAAGTACAATTAAAACTATTGAACCTGATAAAAAATGGATGATGAACCTATAATAGCAAATGCGAAAGATTTTGTCACTAAATATGTAGAAGAGGGACACACTATCCTTTGTAAGGACACCTCTAATATTGTTTCACAAAGTAGTATTATGAGAGCTAGTATTCCTGTGTTTTCTGTTAGAATAAGTGATCATTGGTACGATGGCCCTTGTGATAGTTATATTGTTAAGTTTATGCACGATACTGAAAGTTAATATGAGAGAGGGAAAAGTGTTCTTATGTATCTCAATAATATCAAGTTTCCTTGTTTTATGCTGGAAGCTTTATGTTGCATTTCTTTTGCGTTCCTATGCTAGTAGCCTCTAGTTTCAACAACTTGTTTTTTTACAAAATTCTCTTGCATAGGAAGTGGTCTAGACTTAAATGTGTGTATTTTTGCTTCTTAATGCTCTCTTTCACTTCAATTAAATCTTCTTATGTGAGCATCATCAAAATTATCATGCCCATCTTAATGGCTATAAAGAAAGAGCTTTTTGGGAGACAACCCAATTTATTTTTGCTTTCAGTTTGTTTATGTTTCTTTGAGTATTGGAAGTTATTATTTCGTTAATGACCTCTCCTTATCCTTTTTGTTTGGTTTTTGTGTCAAGATCAACCTCTAATGAGAGAGAAGTAATATTTGGGGAAGTTGTTGTCCCTAAAACAGATTTTTGTGCTTCACCGTAAAAATTTGTGAGAGATCTATGTATGTCGGATTGAGCTGTAATGTTTTGTGCTTATGCCCCAGATTGTTATTTAACTTTCGTTAGTTTTGCACGTTTTGATTTGAGCAACAGAAGATTTTCGAAAAAATTGATCTTTACCTGCTGGTCTGTTTTGACAGATTTTGCCACTCTTGCATTTGCTTCTTTATTCGATTTCCCTTTTGAATTCTTTTTGGGTTTTCGGAAGGAGTTGCTACAGTAGATTATGTTTTGATGGTTTTCAGTTGAAGTTGAACTCAAAAGGTTTTATCACTTCACTTATACTAATGTTGCTAATGAGAACTGTGTGAAGTTTTGTGTGAAAGAAATTTCCAGGTAGGTGGAGAAAATGGTGTAATGAGAAAGTGAAAGGTTTCATGACTCACAATAAGTGTATGAAGATGAATATATTGATGTTATTCAAGTGGTGACTCCGTAAGAATCTACTAGATACCATATTCAGAGACTTGCAGAGTCCGTTTTCAAATAGGTAACAGTTCTAGTAAGAAAAGTTCTGCAAAAATACTATCCAACTATATTTTTGTAGTTTTTAGCCAATAAGGATAGTTATGAAGCGAAAGAGGGACGGAAACAGTGCCAGGGTGGCTCACACCACCCTGTGGCGCGGGCCCACCCATGGCCACGCCACCAGGTGGTGTGGCCACTCTGGACTCCGTCTCCGACTCGTTTTCTCCCAGTACCTTCCTTTCGTTGTGAATATTCATAATATATACCCCCTCGGATCCCCCGAGGTTTTTATATCATGTTCTTGTTGTGTTTTAGTTTTGATCTGTTTCTCCCAGGAACTATTTTTGAAAGCTTAGAAGCACAATGGTGTCCGCCAAGGATAAGGGAAAGGAGCCTATGAAGGAAGATCTCTAAGACCTCGGGCAGGAGAAGGAGATCAAGAGTGAAGGTGAAGAGGAGGCAAAGCACACCGGCACCACCATTACAAGCATTGGAGTGATGGCAAACCCTGCCAAGACTATGTCAATTGGAGGGAAGCCTCCTCGTTACAGTTCAGATCCATGGTCACTTCCTCCACGCACCAAGAATCCTTTCCATACCCTTATCCATGGGCATCAATACCAGAATATGCCAAAGGAGAAATTACCCTCCAATTGGGATTTGCCTCGTTCTAGCCATGCAGGAAAAGAAGACTTCAAGGAGGTAGAGTGGGGAAAGAATCACAAGAGCTAGAATTCTCAACCCGACATGATCATGAGCCGCATTGAGCAAAACTCACAGCTGATTCGTAATCTCACCTTCGAGATCAAGGACTTGGGGAAACTGATCAAAGAGCTCATCGAGAGAATACCACCACCACCGAAGGAGTAATTCGTCATCAGGTTTGGCATCCCCTTGGTTTGTTCCAAGCTTGGGGGAGTTCCGCGGTATCACATCACTATCTTCTATCTTTTTACCCTTTTAGTAGAGTCATATCATGAATAGAGAAGTTATCATGTAGGATGGTTTGCATTATGGAAGTGTCCCCTCTCTCGTTAGATACGTATCGCTTGGTGTGAGTAGCCGTTATGGAATATTAATGAGAAGTTTTATCATTTACTCTTTTGCATATCTTATATTAGTTTTCAATTCGTGGTTATATGATTGATCTTGTTGTTAGTATTGGTATCACTTTGGGATCATTGAGTTAATTTAGTTGGTTTTGGCAAACCTGGCTTGATCAGTAGCAACACTATTTTTGAGAATTGAATGAAAAAGATAGAAGTACTCTTAAAGAAATATAATTTCATCATCTTTCTTTCTTGATTTGCTCATTAGTTTAGTATTCTCTGGTTAAGATCTTTTGTGCTTCCAAGGAAGATTGCATGTTTTTATCACTTGTATGTTTGTTTGTTTCCTTCAACTCTTATGCTTGCTACCCAGCCTGGCTAGCCCGAAAACCTGTACTAAGAGGGAATTCTTCTCGTGCATCCAATCCTTAAACCAAACCTATGCCATTTGTGTCCACCATACCTACCTATTAGCACTATTGCTATTCCAAGTAAATTCTTGTTTTTATCTACCTTCCAAATTAAACTTGTTATGTGAAAATTAGTGATTAAAGCTCTCACGAACTTGATGGCACACTTTACTTTCTTGCACTTAATAAACTTGAACCATTGTGCCCATCTATGTTGCGTATAAGCTTGCACTTTGTGAGTTGTGAATTAGCAGAACCATGCTGTCATGGGGAACGCTTTCAACATTGCACTGGTACTTTGTACCTAGTTGATATCATGTTCTTTTGTCTATGGATGTCGTCGGTGTGAAATGAAAGGGGAGCTTGTAAGTCCATGGAGTCATGCATGTGTGTTAGAGAAATGCCTGGGCCGCCGGTCTAATCCATGCTGTCATGGTGGAAACCTGCAGCATAACCATAATGAGCATCTATGAAGCATTCTTCTTATAAAAAAAGAGATAGAGATTGAGAAAAAGAGGAAAGAGAGAAAAAAGCAGCATATTCCCATGGTAAATAAGAAGATTGATGAGATGCTCGTTGTCTGCTTGCCTTATCATTTTGATATGGGGATTCTTCCGTATCATCGGGCAAGGGGTACCCCGTTGGCGGTTCTCCATGATACACATGTGCTTACTATGACAAGAACTTACCGGTGACTAAACTTGAGTAGCATGAGGAGCGGCCCTCGTATTCAAGGGACATGAGATTTTCAACTTACAACTTGTCAAGCATATCCTTGTATTTGATCACTTTAACCTTAATCACCTAAATATGCCTATGATAGGGGCCATGAGAGCTGAAAGCTAATAAGTACCATAATTTTTGGGAGCTCTTTATGAAACTTGAAATCCCTGCTTCCCTCTACGAAGGGCCTTTCTTTTACCTTTTAGTTGAGTCAGTAAACCTATTCCTTTCTATCTCAGCAAGTATTTTGAGTTGTTGTGTTTCATTCATTCATATGATGATCTATTCAATCATGTTTCTTATGTTCCTTGTTTTGCACATTGCTCTTATCTTGGTGATTACTACTTTGAAAGCTATCATTGAAAATCAGTTATTTGTGAACTCCTGCAAATTGTCAACTATTCTTTGACCAAGAGCTAAGTTTTCCATTACCAATTATGATTTACCTTATGTATCTTTATTGTGTTTCCTTTACTTATTGCAAGTTAAGTTATATAATAGTGAGTTGTCTTCTATTATGACTTATGTATTGATGTGCTTCTTGTCCGTATTCTTTTATCGACTCTTCACTCCATAAACCTGAGGTCATGTTTATTGAGTTCAGTTTTCGCTTGGGGACAAGCGAAGTCTAAGCTTGGGGGGAGTTGATACGTCCATTTTGCATCACTATTCTATATCATAATTCACTGTTATTCATTGATATATTTCATATTAAGAGATGATACTTATGTTATTTCATCTGTTTTTGCATGGTTGATGACTTTTGGAGCATGGACCGCTGCAGTCAGGATTCTGATGGAAAAGGTGCTGTTTGGAGGCAAAATTCGAGAAGATCAGAAAATCCGGGAAAATATACGGAAAATCCTATTTTTCCAGAAGACGAAGAAAGCCAGAAGGAGGAGTGGAGATGGGCCACAGAGGGCCCACACCACCCCCTGGCGCGGGCCAGCCTAGGCCGCGCCACCAGGTGGTGTGGCTGCCCTGGACCACCTCTGGCTCTCCCCTCTAGCGTATATAATCCTCCCGAAACCCTAATACTCGGGGAGCGACCACAGAAATATTCTGCCGCCTTTGCGGGGCGAAAAACATCAAGAGAGAAAGATCTCTCCGTCAGACAGATTTCTGCTGTGGGAATTCCTTCCCGGAGAGGGGAGATCATCGCCATCAACACCACCATCAAGTTGGACTTCATCGGGATCATCATCATCATCACCACCATCATCTCCACCAGCACCATCATCACCATCTCCATACCGCTGTAACAATTGGGTTGAATCTTGCATAGTTCTTAGGGGAAACTTTCCCGGTGTTGATTACTCTTTGTAGTTGATGCTATTGAGTGAACCGTTGAATTATTGTTTATGTTTAGATTGTTATACATCATTATTCCATCTCTGATCATGATCCATATGATGTCTTGTGAGTAGTTCGTTTTGTTCTTGAGGACATGGGAGAAGTCATTTTGTTAGTAGTAGAGTTGTGTTGAGAAAGATTCAATAGTTTGATATTTAAGTTGTGGTGTACTTCTTCTAGTGGTGTCATGTGAACGTCGACTACACGACACTTCACCTATATGGGCCTAGGGGAATGCATTGTGTATTTGGCTACTAATCGTAGGGGTTGCCGGAGTGACAGAAACCTGAACCCCCATTAGGAAACCATTGCACAAGGGACGTAAGGGTCTTAGAGTTTAAAGTTGTGGTTAGGTTTCTACCTTAATTACTTTCTTGTACTTACGGATGTTTGCAAGGGGTATAATCACAAGTATGTATTATTCCTAGGAAGGTCGGTACATTAGCACAAGTTCACCCAGACAACACTTAGCAAGCTAAAGAAGATTAATCAACTATATGAAGCGAAAGCACTTGACAGTCCTCCCGTGTGTCCTCGAGAAGGTTTGGTCATCTTAAGTAATACAACCGGCTTGTCCTTTGCTGCATAAAGGATTGGGCCACTTGCTGCATTTATTCCTACTATCTTTTATTTACTCGTACTTTATTTACCTACATTATCAAAAAACCCTAAAAATCGTTTTGCTAAGTATTTACAGAGAATTCCTGCTCCAAGCCACTAGCCATCACCTTCTGCTCCTCGTTGGGTTCGACACTCTTACTTATCAAAAATACTACAATACACCCCTTATACTTGTGGGTCATCAAAGACAACATATACTTGTATGCAACCAATAACAAACTATATCACAATTTCCATAAACAATTCACTACTCATACATAGACATGGAGACACAATAGATCATGGGAAAACGATAAATTGTACCATACATCATGTTTGCCAAGAGATTGTAGAGGGGGATCAAGATGGTGCTGATGTAGATGGTGATGATGAACACGCCGGAAGGTGTGGAGTCCACCGGAGGCGATTCCGGTAGTGTTTCCCCCTCCGATCTCCACTAACAGCGGCTGCAGACTCCATGTTTATGTGTTTTTGATCTCCACCTCCGCGTGTCTCGAGGACGGCTGCCAAAGGGTATATATAGACGTTTTTAGGTCAAAAAAGTCGGTGGAAGAAAAGATCAAGTGAATCGGATGGCCGAGGAGGGAAACAGGGTGGAGGGTGTGCCCTACTGGGCTGGGCATGCTCTCTGGCCTCTTTTGGCCCTTCTGGCCCATCTCGTGAGGTTCCAGCACTCTAGATGCTTCTCATGGTGAAATATTGATATCCCCAAAAGCTTAGGTCCGTTTGAATCCGTTTGGGTCCCTAAAAGCTAAAAATACACAAATCAGGGATTTCATGTCCTAAAGAGTTATAACCAAAATAAAGGGGATCATTGATAAATCCCCAAAAATCAATGTAAAACATGGATATAACATTATATATGATGCAAATATGTGGGTAAACATGTCAACAAACTACAAAGTTCATATATGCATCAACATCCCCAAACTTAACCTATGCTAGTCCTTGAGCATAAAGGTGATAAAATAAACATGGAGTTTGTTACTTTTTCTTCTTTTCTTTATCATGCAAAGTTCTGTAGGTTCAATCTCTTCAATTAAATACAATAAGCAAGTGTATTATCAAGTTATATCTTTTTCACATCTACAAACATGTTAAACAATAAGTAATGTTGTGCTTAAACAAATGAGAGGTAGAACAAACCTTCAATCACACTTAGATGAACCTATATAATGAGAGACTCTTCCCTATCATTGGCATGGGTTTTTTATGCCTTTCTACTTTGGGCTACTTCTTAGTTTCATGCCCTTGACCTGGAAGACTCACTTCTTAGTTTCTTGTCAATTCCCTTAAGATATTTTTGATATCTCGTACCAAAAGTAAGCGTATGTAGTTCATGTCAAACCTCCAATAAAAGAGCAAAAATAAAGTTTTGAGCTATGTAGTTCATGTCAATAATACTCATAATGATGGGGTTCCAAGTATCTTTTATTTTAAAGATTCATATGGTTTATGTGTTAAACATCTTGCAAGTTAAATGTCGCATGCACCTTATCTATGATCCTGCACTCCTCATGCTACTCAACTTAGCACACTATTTTGGCATAGTAAAGCATACATTTTCATCAAATAAGCATCACTGAGGTACCTCTTGCCCCTGTGTAGCTATATGCCCTGCTTGATTTAGTATTGATAGAAATATGCTTTTGTGCATTGTTTTCTATGACATGGCATATCTCTACCTCAGAAGAACAAGAAAAACAGGCATATGAGTTATCTCAGTGACTTCTCGTTTGAAAAGGTGCTTCATAGACTTGTTATGTTGTAAGCTTCCACCATGTGGCCGCATGACGCATGGCTTTGACTAGCGGCTGAGGAGCTTTCTTCTCATGCTATTTGCTAGACTCCATGATAGTGAACAGTTTATTTCACACTCTTGCCACCCATAGAAAGAACAAAACGTGATATCAACTGAGGTGCAATGTTGAAATCTTGTACCATGTTGGCATGGTTTGTCAAACAAACAACCCACAAGATGTAAAGCACACAAAGTTCCATAGTGGTTTCACCCCAAACCTCACTTTCTTATGAGCTTTAAACTACACAAAAGAGATATTTTGAAATATTTGGAGGAATAACACACATATTATACTTGGAAGTAGCCTGTGCCACAAATAGGTAGATATGCCTAATCTAGTTTTAAAGGGGTTGGAAAGTCTTAGATTGCACTAAGAAGTCTTAACAAAAAGAGATCTAGAAGTGTGCCCTTGGATTCATATGCCAAACATTTATTTTCTCAACATGCTCCTTATTGTTGAACATAAATGCATATGAGAAAAAGTTAGAATTTAATAGACACAAACAAATAATACTTCATTAAAGTATTTGAGCTTAGTAACTAGGCACAACATTGAATTTTAGCTTTTTCCTTTTATGCCCCTTTTCTTTTATTTCCATGGCATACATTCAGTTTTAATATCATTCTTTCATGGAAAAGTTTATTTTCAGTAGCTTGTCATTAGAATGAATAACATTCATAATGGTGGTCATTTATTCTCAAGGCAACATGCAAAACTAGACACTAGACAAAGACGCTCCAAGTTTCTACGATCATTTTATGTTGCTCAAAAAATAAAGTTTAGAGGTTTGCAAACTGAGAGTTTAATAGGTCCAGTTGGGTGCCTTGGGTATCCCCAATCTTATGGCTTTCACCATTCTTGGATATCTCTTAGTGTGGTGTTCCACCATTCCCTGTCAAAAAACTTGAACACAAATCTTTCTCCCATTTCTTTTCTATGGGGTGACATTAGTGGGTACAATGATATAATAATAGCTGCAATAAAATGTCCAAATAAAATTTGGTTTTAAATGTCTAGAGAGTTTCTTAAGTGGCCAATATCCAAAAAGACTCAAAAAGAATCAAATTAAAATCCAAAAAGACCACTCTTGCAACAAAAGACACATTTTATCCAGAAAAACAGCAGCTGCAGTTAGCCCACTTAAACATGTCAGGAAATTTTGCCAATTTTTGGTCATATAGAGGACGAAGAGTTTCAACTTTTGTTCAAGCGTAATCGGAGTTACAAAAAACCCAGATAATTTCTTTACTGAAAAGTGTTCGTGTAGGAATTTTCTGCTCCATATGTTTTGCCAACTTTAAAACATCCAAATAGGTAAAACTTGGTACTATATTTTTTCTAAATCTTAAAAACAAGTTAAATTTTTTATTTTAGCATAAAACAAAAGTTCAAAAACCAAAAATATAAAAGAAGCAAAAAGAACCAAAAAGGAATCAAGATAAACAATCAAAGAAGAAACAAAATCTTTTTGTTATTTTTGTTTTATGAAAGATGAAAAACAAGAAGCAAACAAGAACCAAATGAAAAAGAATAAAATATTTTTTCTTTTGTTTTTATAGAGGAGAAGCAAAAAGGAAAAACAAACAAAACAAAAGGCAAATGAAAACAAGGTTTCGACAAACATAGAAAAGAAAAAATGAAGGTAAAATTAAAACATGAGTTTGAAATGATATTACTTGAGATTACTTGAAAGAAGAGGGGGATGCGTGGGCATCCCTAAGCTTATGGTTTTTCTAGTTCTTGTCCTATACCTCTTCCTCATCATATCATGTTACTCATCTCAAACAAAGAAATACCAAGGTGCAAACTCTAGTAATTATTGGAAAATCATTTTATTCAAGAAGCAAATATATACAAAATAAGCACTCTTTTTATTTTGTTTTTCTATGGGAAAAGTTTTAATGATATAGGCTTTGCAACGGTTCCATTGGCATGAACAAGACATGCTCAAGGTTGACCCAAACTCATCCTTCTCATTTACTTTTCTAAATTTATTAGTTAAAATCTTAAACTAAATGTTAACTAACTGTAGCTAAAGTTATTTTACATGTTACATGGATATCAAGGTGTGCTCAAATTGAATAGTGTCTAGAAAGCATATGAGGCACACCAGAAAGACATTAATCTTTAGCTTAAGTGTGGTCGCCGCCGCTCGCGCTGAGCATACTTGCAGGCGTCCAGCCATCCTTCTGCGTCTGTGCTGTGGGCACGTGCCAATCATGCTGCTCTTGCCATCGACTGTTTGGAGTCTCCACGTCTAGTACTCCTAGTCAAAGAAAAAAAAGTCGACATCACACATCACCATGCCTCGCTCCCTCGGCGCTGAATGCCGCCGCTGTCCCCGCCCTAATCCCCACCTCTCAAGGCGCTGCCACCGCCCCAGCCGCCACTCATGGAGAGCTAGGGTTCCACTCTCTACCTTCCCCGCTCTTATCTCTCTCCATCTGTCCTCAATTTCCCCTGATCCCCTGCCTCCCCATCGTCGGCATCCAGACTGCCGATGCCTTGGCTCCATGCCACCGCCCTTGAGGACCGACCCTTGCCAACCATTGTCCTTCACAAACGACCCCTCTCTGTTACTGCCTTCATTACCTCGCGGCTGGGAGGTTTGGGCAGAGCTCCGCCTGGCCGACGCCGACGATGTGCCCAGTGACTCACATCCACCGGATGGAGGAGTTCGAGATCCCCAACGACCTCTTTTCCTTGCACGACCTCCTCACCTGCACACACCCACGCCCCAGCACCCTTCCTTCACCTACTTCACGCGGAGGCATCCGGGCGGGGGACGATGGTGCTGGAGGTGGACGTGGCAGGCACGTCAACGTCCACGGATGGGGCAAGGGCGCTGAATCAGAGGCTAGAGGAGGCCATCGGCTACACCAGGTATCCCCTCCACCATTTCTTTCCTCGACATAGTCGTAACTCTAATATTGTTTGCCTGAACCTTGGATATGTAATGGTACTCGGTTAATTAAGACATTATCCTATCCTTGTTTTGCTAAGTATTTTTTGTCACTGTTGCGATGTCAAGCCATGAATCTGCTTGAGCTTCATCAGAATATTTACTATTTTTAACCCAGAATTGCCCATTACTTGAAAATGTGAATACTGAATCTGAAAACTCAAACAGGCTGAACATTTACCGAAGTTTGAAGTTTCTACATCCATCGTCTGAATGCACTCTGATGTATCTGATTGTTGAATGAAACACCATCAATTTGATGAACCATAGAGCTGGGTCGACCCTGATTGACCCATATACCAAGTACTAACCGCAGCAATTCATGTCTTCATAATGATTTGCAGCACTCACCGTTGGCCAAGCTAAATCTTGTTTTGTTGAGTATGTGGAATTCATGTTCTGCATTGGTTACTAACATGTAGCGATTGCGTGTGTGCTAATTCCACTCTTTGTTATGGTTTATTAAACCAATGGACCATTAGTTTACTGGTGCAAATTTGATTGTTCTGGTTATGTGGATTCATTTCATACTATTTCTCCTGAAATGAACTGCCCTTCAGCGAGGAGCATCTCCTCTGCGTCCCAGGGTCGCAACCCCTCACCTCTTCAGCGACCCCTTCATCAACCCCGTGGCGAGGATAACTTATATGAGAATTCTTTGGCCTATGTGCTTAGCAACACATAATTTCTTATTAAGGTTTCAATTTAGTCTTAGATGACATTTTTTGTTTGATCCCAGTTCATGATAAGATGATGTAAAATATGATGCAATCCAAAGCCCCATGTAATGGTTAAGATAATCTAAATGAATTTTTGTCAACTAAACTCAATATAAAGTAATTCTTTAAATGGCGAGCTTCAACATAACTTTAAATGGCGAGTGACGTGGGCATACCTTACATGTACTCGGGTTTAGCATATACGGTCCAATCTGGTAGAAGCCAACGGCGTTACCAAGACCCAATCAAGGATTCGGGTAACCGAAGGAGACTCCGACTACTTGCGACACACAGCAAGATCAAAGATAGAAAGTTTAAAGGGAAAAACCCTAACCTGTAACCGACTCGACCTGCTATCCCGAGACCTAGCCTATCTATATAAAGGCTAGGAGGGGGCGGCGAGGAGGACAATCACAACCCTTGTTTCCACAACCTCGCCAGGTTGCATCTGCGCACCCCCTGTAACTTTCGACTCCCTCGATAATTCCAAGAGCAGACAAGCAGGAGTAGGGTACTCTACGAAGCATGAACCTGAGTAAACCTTGCGTCCCCGTGTGCTTGTTTGCTAGCCGATTGATGCCTCCAGCGCTCCCTTCTTCTCCAAAACCCAAGTCCATAACAATGGGAATTGATGAGTTTAACCCTCATCACTTGGCACCATCTATGAGAACCGGGAGTGCTGATGTCACGGCTTCTTCAGCCCTGTCAACCGCGATCTATAACTCTGCAACAACGGAGATTCGCCACCTCTTCAGCGCTTTTGACTTCACCGACCACACACCAGCCACTCGCCCGGCTTTCGAGTCCGTGGGCGATGGGATCGGCCTGGCGATCGGGAGCTTACGCTTCCAAGTTGGTCAGCTGGGCACACGTCGCCTCGCTGATCAGCCGATGGTCCCCGCGATTACTCTAGCATCGTGGTTTCCACAACCGATCGGCGACCTAAGCGAGCGCAATGCATCGACAAAAGTTGGGAGCACGGACAGCGACAGCAGTTGCGAATCCGATCTAGGTGATCTGGCCACAGAGGATGGAGCCTATGGCTCCGAATCTGAAAGCTGCGGAAGCAACAGCTTCTCCAATCACTTCATGTGCGCCGTCATCACCGTAGGCGACACCAACGGCAATCGTGGCTACACCAGTACTGGTCCGTCCAACGGCGGCATCCCAGTCACGAACGGTGGTCCCACCAACGGCGCACCCACCAACAATGGGACAGAAGGACACCCGCATCTCATGGCGAATGAATGCACCGAAGAGCGCGTGCTGATCAAGCTCAATGACAACGAGTGGGCCCGCTGTCGAGAAGTTCTGCGGGGCAATCCTCTGCCCCCAAACACATCACAAGACATGTTGATGCATTACCATTGGCTTCTCAAGGAGGAATACAAGCGCCAACAACAAGTTATCGCGCAGCTCGATGCACACAGAAAGGCGGCGAACGAGTCGAGCCTTCGGCGAGCTCAACTCTCTTCCATGGGGGGGTCCTCCTCTAAAGGCAATGACCATGTGGCCGCCAAAAGGCGCTCTCGACTGGCCCACCTCACCGATAAGGAGAGAGAAGAGGTCGCGTGAATCCTCGACTTCTCATCCATAATGGTGGATACGCGGGGCAACGTGCTCCCAAAGACACAGCAAGCAGCCGTGACAGCGGCCACCATGTACCTCCTCAACAACCAGCCACCGGTTGGGGATCCGCGAGCTGCCATGCACCGATCTATGATCGCGGGCTTGGGGCTAGTCGAAGTTGCCCTCACCAAGGATCCAACATCGGAGCTAAAGAAAAACAAAGCTCCGGCCAGGTGATATTCATCGCCTTCCTCCAACGATGACAGCCACAACCTGTCACGATGATGCGGCTCACGGCAGCACGACTATGACTACGACGTGCGTGATGACATCACGCAGCGCAAGGTCGACAAGATGTGCGCAAGGCGTGCCGTTCGACTGATTCGGAAGACGATGGGATAGAGCTCTGCGGCGCCAGATGCTTCAGCAGGGCCATTCGATAGAAGAGAATGCCAAAGGGGTTCAAACTCCCATCGGAGAACCCGAAATTCGACAGCCTACAGGACCTGAAGATCTAGCTGGAGGATCACGTCTCCTCTGTCAGGCTCCACGGCGGAACCACGAGTACGACAATGCAATGCCTACAGCTACAACTGCAAGGCGCCGCTCGTGCGTGGCTTAACAACCTCCCGCGCGGATCAGTTCGCAGCTGAGAAGAGCTAGTCTACAGCTTCGTACGAAATTTCAAGGGCACTTACAAAAGTCCAGCATCAATCGAAGAATTGCGAGGCTGCTACCAGAAGACTGGCGAGTCGCTGCGCTCGTACATCCAGAGATGGTCCATCATCAAGAATTCCGCAGAAGACATCTCTGAGGATCGCGCAATCGACGAGTTCAATGGCGGCGTGCGCCGCAGAGAGCTCAGGGAGGAGCTGGGCCGCTCCAAGCCCAAGACAATCGACCACCTGATAGAGATCGTGAATCGGTGGCCGATGGAGAGGACTCGGTAAAAAACCGTGTCCATTCCGATGGTGATGACGACCTCGGCCGCAGGCGCTATCGCCGAGGAAAACGTCGAATGCGTGGCTACGAGGACCGCGAGGAGGTCGACATGGTCACGGCTGGCTACACCGACAAACGCGACAACAACCGCAACAGCGGATACCGCGACAGCGGAAAAACCACGCAGGTGTGGCAGCACCGCACTCGCGATGAGGCACCTGGAACATCCATCCAGGAAAAATTGTCTGGACCGTGCAACATACACTTCTACATCGACAAACACAACGGCAAGAAAAGGTACAGCCACCTACTAAAGGACTGCTACGAGTTCCTCAAGCTCCACGAAGGCCTGGCCCAGATAAATCGCGGCGCGATTAACCAAGGCAATGGAGCTGCCCAGGCGTCGTGGCTCATGGAGCACCTCCACCGCCCCAGGCGCAGTGGCTCATACAAAAAGTGTGATGCTTGAATTACAGGTTAAGAAAACCATCGACTTGAATAACCACATCGAAAATTGTTGACTACAATATTCTCTTTTTGTTTATTTTTTCAGATTCACAACTTCGGTGAAAATTCTTTCGCCTATTTACCTATGGATAATAGTCTCCTGCCAGAGGGGATAGCTGCCTCCCTTGCGCTAGCCATCCGATCATCATCATCAAGATATGTGCCAAACCTGTTAACTTTGTACCACACGTTGATGCATGATTAAATTTCCTTTGATAACGCTCACCTCTGATACAATGGCAGTGACAAGAGCAGTGAAAGATACAGTGTGGACAAACAGCTGCCGGTCCCATTGCTTTCCTATAATTGGCGTCCAGAATTTGAATTTTACCATGCACAACTTTTCACGGTAAAATAGTGTACACGTCGCATGCATGCCCCAACAAGCATGCTGTGCATTTAGATCGATGCCTTTAATTTGCAGGATCAATTTTGTCCACGGGTAATCGTACGTTTCCTTTGCAACATACTCACGTGACAAATACGAAGTTATAGGGACCATTAATCATATGTTCCTCGTGCATGCCTTTTATAACATAAAAAACAATCACCCTATATCTGGTGATAAAAAAGGAGGTTCATATCGTCCAAAAGAGGTTGTTTTGCTGAGAAATTAGTTGAAGCTGGTGTCCGCCCGCGAAACCTTGGCTGTTGGGGAGATATATGTATATATATATGTGAGAAAAATAATTTGGCCCTAAAATAAATAAAGACTTAGGCCCCGCTGACAAAATGCGGCAGATGGGGTTTGACAGGAAAAATCACAGGCATATGACAAAAATGACAGAAATACAACACCTCTAGTTATTGATTACAACAATAATACTGACTATGGTGAGATCTAGCAACATATCTCTAGGCAGGTTCTGTGGTAAATGCATGGGGGCAGCTATCCCCGTGGCAGGAAATCCATACTCATTTACCTATTGTTAATTCTGAACTTGGAAAAAGTGTAGTCAAACCTTTGTTGCTGAGGAATTTTGGCCTCGGTCTTAAGTATAGCGTGATTAACTATACCTAAGTACACAGTACCAATATACCATATACTACTAAATAGTACAGATCGTTGGGGCCTGCGTAAATACTTTGACTTTTAAATTAGAGTGCCAGGAGGTTTGGTTAGTTTCGCTCGCTACTCTTATTCTTGCTGGATATCTCATTGCTATACTATTTGGAGTTTATCAATGTATAGAAATTTGCTTGATAAGCAAATGTTTGAAGGAGAAGCAAATATTAAACATTTCAGATAATGGTTGGAGATATCTAATCTTTCATCATTGTGTATTTATTGTTACAGATAAATCTGTTTGCAAGGGTCTTGACGATCTATCTACTTCCATATTTTTCTAGGGGAATCATGAGCTGAAAAGTGGGCTTTGGAGTTAGTTGGTCCTCGCTGTATATGGCAAGCTGAGGAATCGATGAGCCTACATGCATCTTTCTAGAGAACTACGAACCACATGTGGAAGTGTCCAATGGCAGATAATAAGAATGACTTTCCCTTTGAACTTCCGGTTCAGAGGCCACAAAAAGCAGTTAGAACTGATGACATGGTTGATGAATTACTTAAAATTAAGTATAAGCTTAAGTGTGGTCAGCTGCGGCTATTTTGAAGGCACTTGCCGTGCATATTGCCGCTGCGTTGCCGCTGGTCGTGGGCCTAGGATGTTCTGTGGCGCTGTATGTGGTGTGTGCATGTGTCGGGTTCCTCGCAGGTGGTGGGCGGTACAGGTGTGTACCGTGTGTAGACGGCTGGATGGTGTCCTTATCCTCTTCGGCACCAGCTCTCGGGCGATGGAGAGATAGGGCGAGGAAGCTAGGGTTCCGGCCCCACTCCCTTCTAGCCACCATCCGACCTTACCACCAACACCATCTGACCTTACCACCGCCACCAGCCCTACACCAGACTGTCGGCACCCCCATTCCCTTCATCGACACCGTGCCCTCCCGTTTCCGTACCAATCGTCGTCACCCGCTATTTCTCCTGCATAGACCGCTGCCCTCCCACTAGTAGAAAACAGACCTTTGCTACAAACTGGGACTAATGCCCCGCTCCAACGGCTAGAACTGGCCCTAGGGGGTGGCAGGCACTAGCCCCGGTTTGAAAGGGACCTTTAGCGTCGGGTCGTGTAATAAACCGGGACTAAAGGGTTTCAGGCAGGCCGGGTCGGGCGCCATACCCTTTAGTCCCGGTTTGCTATACGACCCGGGGCTAAAGGTGGACCTTTAGCCCCGGTTCTAGAGATGAACCGGGGCTAAAGGTCTGGCTATATCTTCTTCCCCTGCCCGAGCCACCATTCAAGCTGGTGGCTCTCCTGTCTCTCTTTCTTGCTTCAAGCTCGAGTTCATGCCCTTTTTTTCCTCAAGATTTGTCTATATTTTGTGGTGTCCCATCTATCCAAAGGTTCTAAAAGGTGAGCAACTTCATCCTTTGAACTCTCATTGCTATATTAGCTCATTTCATGCTCTATCTTGTAGATGGATTTGTGGATTTAGTTTGGTAGTAATTTTTGCAATGATAGCATGAGATCGATGTTTAGATTCTATCTATCTTGTATTAATGTAAGGAACTCTAAGGTAAATATCACAATATGTGGATTCTATCTATATATCTTGTTTTGGCACACAGTCTCGAAAATTGATTTTAGAAGAACACACATGCGTGAGTTCATTATTCTAACTAGCCAGCTGGGCAAAATATCCTTCTTCGTCTACCTGCGTTCAACAAACTGAAAAAATTGTAACAAAGATAGAGTTAATTCATAAAAGCTTGATAAGAAGACATCAAAGTACATCTTCGAGAAGCTCCTCTATGGCGAGCTCCTCGAAGATGTCTGAGGATAGGATCCTAAGACATCTTCGAGAGAAGCTCCGCCGTAGTGGTGTCCCTCTGGCACCATCTTGGAGTTAATAACTTCTCTAGCTATAGATTAATATGCCGGGTAACTAAAACAATTCACATATTAGGGAGTGCCTCTATGGCGAGCTCCTCGAAGATGTCTGAGTCGGGATCCTAAGACATCTTCGAGAAGCTCTACCGTAGTGGTGTCCCTGCTCTCGCACACCATCTTTCAGTTTATATCTTCTCTAGCTAGATCAGTATGCTGGTGGAGCTAACTAATTTCACATATTAGAGAGTGCCTCTATGGCGAGCTCCTCGAAGATGTCTGAGGACGAGGTCCTAAGACATCTTCGAGAAGCTCCGCCGTAGTGGTGTCCCTGGTCTCGCACACCATCTTGCAGTTCTTCACAAGAATACATACCTATTTATAGATTAAACAGCACAACATAGTGTCGGGCACTGGTGACATAATGTCGACACACTCACCCCTGGCATAGTGCTGCCACCCACCCAAAATAGTGTTGTCATTTAATTTACTGGCTTAGTGCTGCCCACTGAGGACATAGTGTCGACATGTTGTCTCCACATCCACATTTAGTCCCGGTTGGTGCCTCCAACCGGGACTAAAGGTTCATCATATCTTTAGTCTCGGTTGCTGGTTTTAATTTTGTTTTTTAGATTAGTACTAATTAATTATGATTATGCTGCCACCCACCCAAAATAGTGTCGTCATTTAATTTACTGTCTTAGTGTTGCCCACTGAGGACATAGTGTTAATATGTTGTCTCCACATCCACATTTAGTCCCAGTTGGTGCCTCTAACCGGGACTAAAGGTTCATCATATCTTTAGTCCCGGTTGCTGGTTTTAATTTTGTTTTTTACATTAGTACTAGTTAATTATAATTATGTTTGATGTACTTAATTAATTATATAATGCAGATGAGCCGGCAATGGATGTACGCTGACCGACTCTCTAACGAGTTCATTAAAAGCGTGCATTCTTTTCTTCTTGTGGCCGAGGCAAACAAGCAGAATGGTTTTATGTCTTGTCCATGTGGTGTCTGTCGGAATCATAAGGAATACTCTTCCTCAAGAGTCCTTCACAGCCACCTGTTTCGGTCCGGTTTCCTGACCGGCTATAATTGTTGGACCAAGCACAGAGAAAGAGGGGTTATGATGGAAGACAACAAAGAAGAAGAGAATGACAACGACTACCCTGAATACGATGGTACTACAATGGAAGACATTAATGAAGAAAAAGATGAAGAACAGGCATCAGATCTGCCCAATGATGATCTTAGTCGGGCCATTGCTGATGCCTAGTAAGAATGCGTAACTGAAAGGGAGAGGTTGAAGTTCAAGAAGATGTTAGAGGATCACAACAAATTGTTGTACCCAAATTGTGAAGATGGGCACAAAAAACTGGATAGCACACTAGAATTGCTGCAATGGAAGGTAGAGAACGGTGTGACTGACAAAGGATTTGAAAAGTTGCTAAAAATAATGAAGAAGTTGCTTCCAAAGGATAACGAACTGCCTGCCAGTACCTACGAAGCAAAGAAGGTTGTCTGTCCTCCAGGATTAGAGGTGCAGAAGATACATGCATGCATTAATGACTGCATCCTCTACCGCGGCGAGGAGTACGAGAAGTTGGATGCATGCCCAGTATGCATTGCATTGCGGTATAAGATAAGACGAGATGACCCTGGTGATGTTGAGGGTGAGCGCCGCATGAAGAGGGTTCCTGCCAAGGTGATGTGGTATGCTCCTATAATACCACAGTTGAAACGTTTATTCAGGAACAAAGAGCATGCCAAGTTGTTGCGATGGCACATGGAAGACCTTAAGAAAGACGAGATGTTGAGACACCCCGCTGATGGGTCGCAGTGGAGAAAAATCGAGAGAGAGTTTTCGTACTTTGCAGGTGATGCGAGGAACTTATGGTTTGGTCTAAGTACAGATGGCATGAATCCTTTTGGGGAGCAGAGCTGCAGTCATAGCACCTGGTCTGTGACTATGTGTATCTATAACCTTCCTCCTTGGTTGTGCATGAAGCGGAAGTTCATTATGATGCCAGTGCTCATCCAAGGCCCGAAGCAACCCGGCAACGACATTGATGTGTACCTAAGGCCATTAGTTGAAGAACTCTTACAGTTGTGGCACTGACAAGGTGTACGTGTGTGGGATGAGAACAAGCAGGATGAATTTGACCTACGAGCGTTGTTGTTCATAACGATCAATGATTGGCCTACTCTTAGTAACATTTCAGGACAGACAAACAAGGGATACAATGAATGCACACACTGTTTAAACGAGACTGAAAGTATATATTTGGATAAATGTAAGAAGAATGTGTACCCGGGGAATCGTCATTTTCTTCCGCCCACGCACATCCTAAGAAAGAAAGGTAAGCATTTCAATGGTGAGGCAGACAGCCGGTGTAAGCCTATCCGCCGTACTAGTGATGATGTATTTGATATGGTAAAGGATTTAAAAGTAATCTTTGGAAAGGGTCCTAGTAGACATTCTGTTCCAAAGGACGATGTCAGACACGCACCCATGTGAAAAAAAATCTATATTTTGGGAGCTACCCTATTGGAAAGTCCTAGAGGTCCGCTCTGCAATTGACGTGATGCACCTGACGAAGAATCTTTGTGTGACGCTGCTAGGCTTCTTGGGCGTGTATGGAAAGAGCAAAGATACACCTGAAGCACGACAGGACCAACAACGTATAAAAGACCGAGACGGCATGCATCCAGAGCTGTTTGAAGGTACTGCTAGCTACGCTCTTACCAAAGAAGAGAAGGAAATCTTTTTTTGAAGTCCTTTACAGTATCAAGGTCCCGTCTGATTTTTCGTCGAACATAAAGGGAATAATAAATATGGCAGAGAAAAAATTTCAAAACCTAAAGTCTCATGACTGCCACGTCCTTATGACCTAGCTGCTTCCGATTGCATTGAGGGGTCTCCTGCCGGAAAATGTTCGAGTACCCATTATGAAGCTATGTGCATTTCTCAATGCAGTTTCTTAGAAGGTAATCAGTCTAGATAGTATACTAAGGTTACAGAAAGATGTGGTCCAATGTCTTGTGATCTTCGAGTTGGTGTTCCCACTATCCTTCTTCAATATTATGACTCACCTCCTAGTTCACCTAGTCGACGAGATTAACATTCTTGGTCCTGTATTTCTACATAATATGTTCCCCTTTGAGAGGTTCATGGGAGTGTTAAAGAAATATGTTCATAACCATGCTAGGCCAGAAGGAAGCATCTCAAAGGGATATGGAACAAAGGAGGTCATTGAGTTTTGTGTTGACTTGATTCCTGACCTTAAGCCCATCGGTGTTCCTGAATCACGGCATGAGGGTAGAATTAGTGGAAAAGGCATGCTAGGAAAGAAAGCAAGGATATGTATGGACGGACATTCTCTCACTAAAGCACACTACACAGTTCTGCAAAGTTCCACCTTGGTGGCTCCGTATATCGAGGAACACAAGAATATTGTACACTCCAACAACCCGGGGAAGCCTGGCTCATGGATTAGAGATGAACATATGAGGACTTTCGGCGGTTGGTTGCAGACACATCTCATGAATGACATAAATGTTGGAGAGCAGTTGTACTTGTTGGCCAGGTCACCATCTTCGACTATATTGACTTTCCAAGGGTACGAGATAAATGGGAATACATTTTACACGATCGCCTAAGATAGAAAGAGCACCAATCAAAATAGTGGTGTCCGATTTGATGCAACAGACGAGAATGGGCAAAAGGATACATATTATGGTTACATAGAGGAGATATGGGAACTTGACTATGGACCTTTTTTTTAAGGTTCCTTTGTTTCGGTGCAAATGGGTCAAGCTGACAGGAGGCGGGGTTGAGGTAGACAAGAAATACGGAATGACAACAGTGGATCTCAACAACCTTGCGTATAGAAATGAACCATTTGTCCTAGCCAATGATGTGGCTCAGGTTTTTTATATGAAGGACATGTCTACCAAACCGAGAAAAAGGAAAGATAAGCAAAAGAATACAGCATCTGATGAGCCAAAGCGCCACATAGTTCTTTCAGGAAAAAGAAACATCGTGGGGGTGGAGGATAAGACAGACATGTCAGAAGATTATGATAAGTTTCATGAAATTCCACCCTTCGCTGTGAAGGATGACCCAAGCATCCCGTTAAGTAAGGAAGATGATCCATGGTTACGGATTAGAAGAAAACCCTAACATGTGTGGATGATGGTGATGTACAATATTATTAAACCTTTATTTTTAATGATCTTCTTATATGTATATGGATATGAACTATCTCGATCTCAATAGGTAGTATTGCAACTTGTTGTGGCCAGACATTTATTAATATTAAAACATAAAAATTAGTCATAATCATATCTATCCCTATAGTACAGAGCTTCAGGGTCGTCTTCAGAATCGTCATCGTCGTCGCTCATAGCACGCGGATGGATCCTCAACCCTTCCTCGTAGCACGCGGAAGGATCCTCTGGCCTCCGATTCACGATGCGCGGGGGAGGGGGCTCCCGGATGACGACCCAATACTCCCTAGGACTTCACCACCACCACCATTCTTATGGCTATGCGGCTAGTGAAAGTGCGGGTACCTCAGGCGAGGATGGTCCCCCATGGCGATGTAGCGCATCACACCGGCGATAGTTCGGTTCGCCCACCACAGGCGACGACCAGCCTCGTTGTGGTTCACTGGGGGCGGGCCGTCACCCTCGTACCTGGCGAGCTCCCTTTCCCGCCGGTTTGCGAAGAAGGCATTCCAGGTGTCGAGGTTGTCGGGATCCCAATGGGGATCCATCCGCTACTCCGACGTGAGCTCGAGGTAGAAGTGGTTCATGATGGCCGCCTGGCGGGCTGAACCTTGAGGCACAGGAGGAACATGAACCCCTCCAGCGCTCAGCATCCAACCAGCGGGCAGCCGGTACCGCGGCAGGCATGGGTAGCTGGAGGCGCACAGCGCCTCGGTCTCCTCGAGCGTCAGAAAGGCCTAGTAAGCGGTGTCCATTGTTGTGAGAGAGAAGGTGTGGATGTGTGGATGGACATGGCGGTCAACCTAGATATAGAGGGACATGGTGGGAGAACATGGCAGGAGAACATGGCGAGAAGCGGGGAAAATGGCGGGAAAACATGGCGAGAAGCAGGGGAAATGGCGGGAAGCGGGGGAAATGGCGGGAAAATATGTTTTAGTCCTAGTTAATAGTTTTAGTATTAAATATTATATTTCTATTTCTAATCAGTCTATTATTTTTTGTGAATATTTTGGTATATTATATGTATTTTTCTGTTTCTAAATAATAAACTATATTTTTTCCAACATTTGTACTAAATATAATACTTGTTAAACAATAGATAATTTCATTTAAGTTGTATAATAAAGTATGATAATAGATTTAAATTATAGATCTTCTTTTTCTGAAAACTTTGATATATAATACATAATTTTCTGAAAAATATAAACCATTTTTGGTTTTGGCGCCACACCCCTCCGGTTCGTATTACAACCCGGGGCTAAAGGGGGGGGTGTTATAAATACCCCACCCCTACCCCGGGTCGTGCCACGACCCGGAGAGCCAGATCACTTCTTCCCAGAGAAGCTCGCCGCCCGCGTCCGTCCGTGCCGCCGCCGTCCGTCTCCGCGACGTCCGTGCTGCCGCCGCCCGTACCGTCTCCGCGTCGTGCCGCCTCGCCTTTCAGGTGATCGCCGTGCCATAGTCTCGTATTTAGGGTTAATTAGTTATTAATTTTGGTTATATGTTGTTAATTTTGGTTAATTAGTATTTAGGGTTAGTTAGTATATTAGTATTAGGTTAGTATTTACTATTATTATATTAGTATTTAGGGTTAATTAGTATTTAGGGGTAGTTAGTATTTAGGGTTAATTAGTATTTAGGGTTAATTAGTATTTAGGGGTAGTTAGTATTAGTATTAGGTTAGTATTAGTATTTAATATTGGTTAGTATATTAGTATTAGTTATTATTTACTATTATTATTAGTATTAGTATTTAGTAGTTAGTATTAGTATTAGGTTAGTATTAGTATTTAGTATTAGTTAGTATTTAGTATTAATATTAGTTAGTATTAGTATTAGGTTAGTATTTAGTTAGTATTAGTATTAAGTTAGTATTTAGTATTAGTATTAGGTTAATTGTATAGGTTAGTATTTATCTAGGGTTAGTTAGGGTTAGTTAGAATACTTAGTTAATTAGGTTTAGTTTAGTTAGTGTTAGGTTTAGCGTTACTGGTATTAGGGAAATACTTAGTGATTTAGTTACTGTTTATGTTTTATGATTGTTTATTGCTATTATTTAGTTATGCCGCGTCCACCTTGTCCGAGCCTACTAGACTCCGTCGGGGATGTCCGAGTCTGGGATCCGCCGGGTTGGCACTGGGAGGTGCTACCTGTCGAGACTCGTACCTTGGTGAGGAATCCGGGTATCATCGTCGACCCAGAGCTTCTTTGGTGGCCTCCACGAGCTCCAAGAGCGGTGCAGAGGGAGCCAGCCCCCGAGGAGGTGGTACGTCGTCATATCAGGGAGGAGGATGAGCATGTACGACGATACATGTATCTTTTGGAGACTAGGTTCTCCAATATCTGACAGGTTCACGGATCTCATCCGAGCTATTCTCCGGTGATGGTTCCTCTTCTGTGGCTGCAGAGCTCCCATAGCACAGAACATGGCAGCCGCGTTCGCTAGTTTGATATGAGCGAGATGTATTAATAATGTACTTTATATTATGAGCGAGATATGAGCGAGATGTATTAATAATGTACTTTATCTTATATTGTTGTACTTTATCTTAATCACTAAGTATTCTATCCGAGTTGTCGCAATCGTAATATTCTTTTACTTAATGCAATATTCTTTTTCTGTATTAGTTAAGCTATGAACGGTAGACAGAATGAAGAGGAGCTTCTCAACATGATAGATGAGGATACTGGGGGTCTTATTACGATGTCTCCGAATATCTTAATTTGTCTGGAGACGATGGTGGAGAAGATAGTGGAGACGATGGTGTTGACCATGGTGGAGACCATGGTGAAGACACCATAATAATGACAAACTCCGTCGAGGTATATAAAGCCTCTATCGATCGTTCACTAGTATAGATGCACTAATTGATTCATATATATGTACTGACGAATGTTTCTTCTCTTAGACCTCCGCTTCCGGCCAATCTTCTATAAGGACAAGAGGCCCGACACACAAGTTGCCCGCTGATATCCGTTTCAGCATTGACTTAGTCTCTCCGTAGGGTCAACCGCTGGAGCCAAAGAATCTGCGAATGCATTTACAAGTCAATGCGGATTGATTATTAGAGACACCGTCCCGATCACCATGCGAAATTGGAACAAGCCAGGAAAGAAAAAGGATCCAACTTGGGCTAGTTTTGTAGATGACAGAGCGAGAGATACGATGTGGAATTCTCTCATGACACATTTCACCCTACCAGTCTTGGAGACTGATGAGCTCACACAGGAAATGACGAGGAAAGTCAAGCACTTTGCTCTTAAGAAGATGGCCGAACTATTCAAGGAATGGAAAAAAAAGATTGTACCACAAATATGTCTTGAAGAAAAAAACTCCTCCATTCACTAGCCCACTAGAGTTGCAGCAGGATAACTAGGCCACATTTGTAGAATACAAGACCTCGGAACCAGCTAAGACAATGTCACCAAAGAATAAGTTAAATGCAGCCAAAAAGAAATATCACCATCATATGGGCACAGGTGGCTATAGGAGTGCCATGCCTAAGTGGGATAAAGCTGAGGCTGACCTGGAGGCTAAAGGGGTCACTCCAGCTACGTCTTGTTGGCCCAGGAGGTCAAGAAATTGGGTACTCGATCATGGGGCATAATTAGACCCAGAAATAGGCGAGATTGTTGTAGCCGAAGAAATTTCTTCACCCAAGAATGAACTTATTAAAGTGATAAAAGAGGTTGCAGAGGGAACATTTGTTCCTGACAGACAGAACGATGAGCTGACAAAGGCTCTCGGGAATCCTGAAAAGGCTGGATGAACAAGAGGGTTCGGACCTTCTTATCCATGGGTTATCGGGTTTCCCGAGCACCTTGACACGTACAGAAGCTAATCGAGAAAAACAAAGCGGCAAAAATAGGAGGATACGGAGCGGTTCGCGAGGTTTGAAGCCATGCTGCAGGAGCATCGCCAGGAGCTTAATGAACTTAAAGGACTCCGACAGCAAGATCCTGCAGCGGATAGTACGGTTGGCCCATCGCAACGGAAAAGCAGCGTGGCTTCTATGGAGGGCCACCGTAATGATGCGAGGATGGATGTGTACCCCGTGGATGCAATTAAGGAGAAGACTAGTTGTGAGCTGCATGTTGAACTATATATATCCATGAAGGTGGCGATCGGCTTTGCTTTACCTTCTGCACCGGGAGCGACCTACCCCAGCTGGCTATGCTCGTGTCGGTGTGGATGAAATTCAACCTATGTGTCAGTCACTACAGCTTGACATCCCTAGAGGTGAAGGGGAGACGACACTGGGAGAATTCACGAGTGACTTCATTCTTTGGAAAAAAGAATACATCAAGTTTCTAGGATCGACACCAAGGCCACCTTCTCCACCGAGAAACAATCCATCATCTCCAAGGCAACCGTCTCCTCCCAGTAAAAGTCCACCTCCAAGTGCACCGTCTCCTCCCAGTAAAAGTCCACCACCTCCAAGTCCAATCCATGACCCCAACACGAGTCCATCTCAATCTACATAGCCGTCTCCACCTACTAAGGGCCAAAAGCGAAAGAATATCACTGCTCCGTCGAGCGATAACTGACGCCCAAAGCGACAGTTGTCGCCACTCCCAAGAGTACCGTCGGTTCCTCCCAAGAGGGCTTACGACCTAACCGATGAGGAGACCGATGCGGTCGTACGGGCCGATGTGGATGCTCATTTTAAAAAGAAACAACCTGAGCCAGAGGTCCAAATAAAACCGGAAACCAAGGAGCACTTTAGGAAATTACTGACGCAGCCATCCCAAGCTCAGTTAAATGCGCCAGATGATTATACACGATGTCTTCAGAAGACACTGAAACAGAAGAGATCAAGCGGTAGAGAAGCATCACAAAAGAGGTTCCCCAGCAGGGGGAACAAGCAAAACAATCGAGTGGTAGCGGAAGCATCAGAACGGACGTCCCCCAGCTGGGGAAACAAGCAAAACAATCGAGTGGTAGCCGAAGAACCAAAAGAGATGTTCCCCAGTTGGGGAAACAAGCAAACCAATCGCTCCCCCCACTCCAGGTGAACATACCCGAACCTCAACTATATGAGGAACCTATGAATCCGGAAACGGCTAAGATATTGGCCGAGAAATGTAATTTGTGTATTCATGAAATTCTTCACGGCGATATGCCCAAGGCTGAGGTAGCACCCAAATTTGTTCACGGGGAGCCTCTGGTCAGTTCTGAGAGGCTTCGGGATATGCCAACACAAATGCGACGATTCCATGAATGGTACATGAAAGCATCAACAGAACAACAATATTGACTCTTACTAAAAGTTCGAAAATCACATTACTTCACTCAAGACGAGGTCCCTATTGAATTTACAGAATTATTTCAGTTATTCAATATAAAGGAGCTCGACAAAACTATCCTCAGTTCGTATTATCTGTAAGTGATTACTTTATTTATGTAATTAGGTCTCTATCTCAGCTTGTTCAATTCATTGCCGGTAAGTATACTCACTATATTCTTTTGTACGCTATATATAATGATGCAGAATGAAGATGCTCGATTATAAAAGAAAGGCTATCAATGGATTTGGGTTCATTGACCCACATCGAGTTCATGGAGCTATACTAAAGGATAAACCACTGGAGACCGAGCACAACTTGTTGCGGTTTCTCACGAAACAACATTTCTGTAATGAAATACTATTTCCTTACCACGACGGCAAGTGAGTTTTTGTACACATTAAATTTTGCTTACTCGATGTTCAGTGTAAATGATGAGTTACTGACGTATGTAAATTTTGTGTAGGTACCACTGGATTCTTCTAAGCATTTCACTTGACTTGGAAAGAGTTCACATCATGGACTCACTAAACAAAGACATTGAAAACTACCACAACATTATCGATGCGCTCCAGTGGTAATTTCAACCATTATCGCACTATATCGGTTTCTTTAGTTCATTTTCTGGGATATCTAGTAGTTATTAACTCATACATTAATTTTCTTTGTTGGGTAGGGTTTGGACACAGTTCAAGAACCATGTCCGCGGTCAATGGCGTGATGAGCTATTTTTTAAATCACTCTCGGTAAGTAGTACGAGCTAAGTCCGTGCATCTATTTAATTCTAGTTTATCTGCATTTATCATGCTAGAGTTATTATTTGATTGAATTCTATTCTTGTAAAGTGCACGAGGCAGCCACATGGGACTAATCTATGTGGATTCTACGTGTGCGAGTTCATTCGCATCAGTATTGAGAAGCCCTCGGAAAATGTTCGAGTAAGTAAACAATATATTTACCCTTTATTTTTATTATAAAAAGTTGTGTTGAGTCTAATTCATACGATCTCCTTTTTATATAGTTGAACACGATGCGGGACAAACTCCTACCAGAGGATCGCCTAATAGCAATCCAAGAGGAATTTCCTGGATTTTTTGTCGACGAGGTCATAGACCCACGCGAAGAATACTCTATACGTAGACCCTAAAGCATCCATGTAATGATCTCCATGTAATCAAATAGACATGCTCTGGACCAGGTTGGGACTCCATGTATGCTTGTAAGAGAAATTATATTATATATTGCATCAATGTGTACAAGTACTGTGTAGTAGCGTTTTGTATGTATACGAAAACTTGTTTCTAATGAAAACATAGAATGAAAAATAATTGAACACAAAACACAAAATGAAAAGAAAAACGCAAAACCCTCAAATCCCATCCCCTGCCGCGGCAGCCAAATGGCCCAAAATACTGCTGCGACAGGGAACCTTTAGTCCCGGTTCGTAACACGACCTGGGACTAAATGTCCTGCCGCCCAGCGCGCCTCGCAGGGCCACGTGGTTGGACCTTTAGCTCCGGTTCGTAACAGAACCGGGGCTAAAACTTGAACATTTAGTCCTGCTTTGGCAGTCCCAGTTCGTAATCCGGGACTAAAGCCCTTACAAACCGGGGCTAATTGCCTGATTTCTACTAGTGTCCCCTTTCCCCACGCCTCGATTGTCTCTGCGCTCCCACAGACCGGCTGTCGCGTGCTTGTAGAGGCACGCAACCACACCATTGGAGGAGGTCGTTGCCCCAGACCCAATCCGCCTCTGGCCCGTTCAAGCTCTCTCTCAAGCTCGCCATCCAGCTGCCCTTGATTGTCGCTTTCGGGTTTGAGGTCGCCAGCTAGTGACGAGGTCGACGCCCGACGCTGCTCCAGGTCTGCTCTCTGCTCCCTCCTCCACTCCATTCCCAGCGAGCATGTCTTACAGCCCTAGCAGTTTGAGAAACATTTTCCTACTGTACTACAGTTTGATATGAATGGCCTTGGCAGAGAGCAAATTAATGTTTATTGGGTATATATGACCAGATCAACTATATTAATTTATTGAATCTATCTATTATATATTAAAAGTAATATAAATGTGTTTTTTGAGGCACCACGTAAAGCCACATCTATCTATTATATACTAAAAGCAATATAAGTGTGTTTTTCGAGCAACCACGTTAAGCCGCATCATCCAAAATTAATTTGATAGTTAGATATAAAATATAGGGTTAGGATTTAACAGATGATAAACAATTACGTAACTTATTAATATGAGTTGACACGATCCATGTTCAATATGGCTAACGATAATCGACCAGGGTGCAACCGGGCTGCATAGGTGATGACCGGTCCACATGGATGATGGATTAATTTAGGCGTCTGCTAGGCGTCCCCGGACGATGATGGGAAGTCTCCCATTGTCCTCCTTCCCGTGCTGCCACGTGTCCAAGAAAAGGGTTCAAATCTCGGTTTTGCTGCAAGACACACATTTTTGCTGCATATGTCCCTATTTTTGCTTTTGAAGAAAAAAAAAGGTTTATTTCAGAAATAGAACGTCTCGCTGGAGACTTCGCCCGAGACCTTGCCGGAGACCATGCAGCAAAAAAATTATACTAATATAGCAAAACCGACTTCGCCAGAAACATCGTCGGAAAAAACTCGCTGGTGACTCTCGCCGGAGACCTTGTAGCAAAAAGTTGACACTATTATAGCAAAACCACAAGACGGTTGCAGCAAAACCACAAAACGGTGGTAGCAAAAAAATATTCTAGTGTAGCAAAGGGGACATCACCGGAGACATAACCGGAGACTCCAACCGGAGACCTCGTAGCAAAACCGTAGACATTGGTTGTAGCAAAAAAATTGTACACAAGTAGCAAAAAAATATATGAATAGATAGCAAAAATAATATGCTAAGGTAGCAAAATCCTAAGCCCACATGTAGCATCGCCGCCGGCTGCTAATAGCAAAACTTGACACCGTTTGTAGCACAGCCGCTGGCCACAGGTAGCACACATCGGCGTCGTACGTAGCAGCGCCGGTGGCATCCGGTAGCACCGCTCACAGAAGCACCTCCACCTCGTGGACGCCATCTCCGGCGACAATAGACATGCAGAGGAAGCCTCGATAGCCATGGCCATAGGGCACGGAGGAGAGTAGGGCGCGAGGGCTGACATAGGGCGGTGGAGACCTCGTCGGAGGAGGCGCTGCGGAGGAGTCACGATAGAGGCTCGCGGCCGGCGGCGCCAGCGACAACCACCATGGAAGGAGGAGGGGCCGGACGCGGAGGTCAGAGGCCGGCCTGCAGCGATGCCGATGACGCCCACCATGGCGGGAAGGCGGCGGGTGCCTGCTGAAGAGAGGAGGGAGCAGCGAGCTTCGGCGACGAGCGCCTCCGTCCTGGCCACTGTCTCCGGCCAGCGGAGGTGTGCAGTAGGGAGGTGGTGGAGGACCTCTGGCCAGCCGCGTAGCAGAGAGGAGGCGCTCCGGCCGGCGGCGCGCAGCAGGAGGCAGGGAAGGAGGAGCTCTGTCAGCGGGCCCGTCGGGGAAGAGGAACTGCCAGGCACAAGGTCCCGTGCGGCACGCGCGCAACGTAAAGCGCGACCCGACCCGGACGAATCATGGTCCGAGGGAAGGGGATCATTTTCCATTAATTTAAGAAAAGTACGTAAGCGTGTATGACATGGACACTTAGCACTAGCCTACACAAGTAGTAGTACCTAGCAGAAAAAAGGTTTTGCAACACACGTGACAACTTCAAGACCAAGAAGACACGAGAAATAAAAATTTAGCGTACTACTTAGCAAAATATAGGCCATGTAAAAAGGACTCCAAAGCGGATGAATGTAATCTAAATTGAAACCGAGATCAGTAGTCATACAGCGACCACCTGATTTCGGTTTACTAGGTTTATGCCAATGTGATATGTGTTGTGTACATACCTACAAGAAGCTAACTCTAAAGCTGATCGGTCTTGGAAAAAAAACTCGAAAATAATGGATACATATGTGAAACCAAACCAAAAAGCTGATAGGCAATGGAAAAAAAACTACAGAGCATATCGATACGATTTGATTCTAGCTTAAGATTATTTTTGTACAACACGTGTTGCAGCCTCGCAAAATATACATATATATATATATATATATATATATATATATAAGAGGATCTAAAATTAGATTGATTTATACAAATATATACATATATTACCGAATGCATTTTCTCAAAAATAAATTCCAGATTAATACAAAAACTTTTTCTGAAACCATGAACAATAGAAAACTTGAAAACATAAACGGTAAACGTTAAGTTGACCTCCTGTTTTTTTTTTTAAATGCACATTAGACCAAAGACATCGGACACACGGTGATGAAAATGCAAACTCCTTGACACACTTCATTGGAATTTACAATTATGTAGAAATAATGGCGACCGATTAAGATGTCAAAACTTTGTCGTCCATGACAGTGTAGTCATGTTACATCAAACGACAAATACAAGTCAGCGAGAGCGCAAAATGTCTGGATTGAAGAGTAGGAATAGACAGAGTAAAAATAAATAAACATAATATGGCATCCATTATAATTAATGGTATTCTATTGTCACCGATATGTAAAATATAGTAGTAAAACATAAAAAAAAAACATAAATATATTTGTGATAAATGTGTTAATAAATTTATTTAAGTATACATAAATAATGGTCAAAGTTGTATAGTAGAATGTTAATGCCTAAGAAGTTATGTATTTGACAACAAGAGAGTGCCACGTATTTTTTACAACAAATGAAGGAAATAAGAGGTGGAAATATCATATAAAGTAGAGATAAAATTCTTCCCCTTTCTTCAATCTATATTAGTGAGCATATATTCTTTTTATTTTACATTAAATTAAGAAGTTTTTTTTGTTCCATCAAAATGACCTAATCATCGAGGGATAATATCTCAAGCCAACCCTAATTATTTAACAATATGAAAGTTAATCTTGCCTTCAAAATCACATAAAAATTGCCTGCTAGGTCATGGTCTAAACATTATATAAACCAATTTGATCTTATGCACAAACTTCACATATGGTCAATAATGTACTCCGTTCTATCCATAATAAGTGTCGCTCATTTAGTACAAAGTTGTACTAAATTAGGTATACTTATTAGGGATCGGAGGAGTTGTATTTGGAAATATCCAAATAATCTTCCACGCATGTGATATATATTAGGCATAGATTGTGGCTATATAATTATTATTTTCTATAGCATTTGAGAAGGTATTAATGTTTACGATTAATTTGGCAACACTAAATATATCAACGGTAGGTAGGTGATGCCCTCGCATTCACGAGGGCCTCCATGCTAGTCTATTATATACTAAAAGCAATATAAGGGTATTTTTCGAGGCACCACGTTAAGCCACATCATCCAAAATTATTTTAACTGTTAGATCTATTATTAACGGTTTAGATTTAATCTGAGATTAGAATATAAGTAGTGTTACGTACACGTAAACATGTGTATAGAAGATGTTTTATGTCACGTTATTTTTTAGAAGACACGAAGTTAATCCAATTTACGGGTAGGATTTGACGAGGATAACACAGACCATACGTTGTGTTCAGCCCGATAAATATATTGAGACATAGTTTTTACGTGTCAAATAAAAAAATATCAACGTGTTGATCGTTGGCTCCAGACTTGTGGGCAAACACGTATACCTGGCCTTGGATTCACGTTAAATGGCAGGAACGACTCCTCAACTCTAATTCAATTTTCTAATTCACATGCACACACAACTCCTCAACTCTAAAGAAAAAATCTTCCACCGCACCTTTTGTGCCGCCGGCCACCATACGCCATGATCCAGGCAAGTCCTCCACTTATTGCTAATCCTACAGCTCTAAACCACCTCGGCACAAGGGCGCCTGAGCATTCTCGGTCTGTCACCACTCTCACCCTGGGTGGCCATCATTGGTCCCCATCTTCGTTTACGTTAATACTCGAGCTCAGGTTGTCTAGGAACCATAATTCATGTAGCTTAATTAATACTGAAGTTTGCCTAGCTTGGTCTCCTGATCTTAGTCTACGAGTTTGTTCAGGCTGTCTCAAATTTGGGCCCACTTTTATGAATAAGCAGCTTCAGATTATAAAACAAAAACACATCAATCAAGGTATTATGTTATTGAGCTAATAAACTATCAAAAATCACTGGCATATCCTTGTAGGTCTTGATCAGCTACAAAACCAGGGATCTGAACTAAAGGCTTCTACAACTTTTAAAATTTAATAATAAAGGTTTAGCAAAAATCCGTGAGTTCTAAAACATTAATCTATTTTGTTCCATCATGCAGTTCTCTATATTCCAAAGACCCACATGGCAGAAAGAGAAAAAAACAAAGGAAAAAACAATCTTCTAAAAAACATGGAGATAGCGGCAAGGTACAAATATATCATTGTCATGCATGTTAGCTTTGCAGGGTAGGTTTTCACTTTGAGGTAATCACGGATGCTGTGCTCCTTCCATATATAATTTTGTAATACCAAGCGCCCATTTTACATAGAGAAGTTGTTAGTTAAATTTTCGCAAAACACAAATTTTATCCTTTTTCCATTCCAAGTTGTTTTGTTAGTTCTTTTCCTGTAGTGATTTAAAACTAGATGTGTTGTCTGTATGATGAGATGTTAGTTTGGTCCCCTCATGTATCATGCCACTGAGAAAATTTACCATTGAAAATCACTACTATATCCTTGGATTCCTTTGCCAGCTCAAGGACTAGAGGGGAACTGAATTAAATGGTTTTTCAATTCTATATTAAAGGTTTACCTAAAGCCCATGTGTTTAGAAACATGTCATTATTTGTTTTATTTATGCAGTTATGTGTATTTCAAAACCCAACATGCCAAAAAGACAAGGACGGTGAAGGAAAAACAATCTTCCAAGAACATGAATATCAACGCACTGTTACAAATACATCATCATTGCACATCTTATCTTCATAGAGTAGGCATTAATGTTAAGAAAGCAAGGATTATGTGTTCCTTTCCTATTTTTTGTGTGTACCGTGGTCCCATTTTGTGTAGATAAGTTGTCTATTAGATTTTATTGGAACCATTTTTTATCTCCATGTGATTCAAAATAAATAAATAAAATCGCTTGTATTTGTTTTTATACATAAATAGTATGAAATCAACTCTAGCTAGGACATGCCCTGAAGATTATACATTGGTTTATATGTATGTACCTATGTTAGTTAGTGAATATAAAAGGTCAAAAGAAAACTAATTTCTAATTAACCAGTAAAATGTAAAAAAAAGGTGAAGTTTTCCTCTCAAGTCTGCATGGTCTCTCATCAAACTAAAATATCAAACAATTAATCTCTATTGAAGTCAATGTATGCAAATTCTCCTTTCACATCTTAAAATCCGTTCATGTCTCGAGTGAAGAAACGGATAAAGACCAACCCCACAAAAATTGGGCTAACCTCACGAGTTCTAAAGAGTTGCATGATCGGCACATCTAAAAAATTGGAAATCTAACACCGTTGAATGGATTACGGCCACACAATACCTGCAATGTGGACTACCAACTGTTGCTCCATTAGAAAATTATGATAGAAAATAAACAAAAGATTAACGAGTATTGTGGTTATGAGTGGCTAGGAAGAATTTCGTGCTACCGCGATAGAGTGAAAATGTTTTAGGGTCGGTTGGGGGACACATAATAAAATGAATAACTAATATTTTTGTCCAAGCCTAATGGCAACTGACACAACATATATAGATGATATGTGAGAGAGTAACACAAGTTAGATAAACACCCAATCTTTTCTACTTAGGCTATCAGGATATAAATATATTAGTAAGATCAATATAGAAAAATATAAATTTATGAAAAATTCAACACTCAATAAAAAACATAATTGCTTTGTAATGTAAGCATATGCAACCTATTATCTGGGAGATTATATCTATGTCTAAAATGTCATGTGTTTTCGAATGAAGAACGTAATAATAAGATTTTGATAAGGCAAAAACTACTTTCATTGTTAACATGTCCATACATATGTTTTTTGTTGTTGATTTCAGTTCTTTAACCAATGTGTTTTCTAATTACATTCAAAAGGCCATCTAAGAATTAAACGGGTCCTATAGGAACAGGAAAATATTGAAAATATTTTTGTTCTGACTTTTATCATGACTTCTTTATATGTTCACATCAATATTTTTTCTTTATCCAGAGCACATATGATCAAACAAAAAAAACGAATCAGGGTAGAAAATCTAGAGATGGAGCAAAACACAAAGACTTTAACTTGGTAGACACTTCAACAAATGATATTTATCATATGCACACATAATGTCACTTACAAATTATCATTCCTAAGTGGACTATTAATGATCTAACATCACATACAAGCTATATGTGATTTGTACCTTAACTAATTGTGTTAATCTCAAAACCTAAATTCACAAATTTATTTTTCAAAAACTATCAACACACTAAAGATGACGCCCTCGCATTTGCGAGGGCCACTGTGCTAGTTATGATAAAAAAGAAAATATAGCAAGGTGCATCTGGAACTAGACTTATTAAGTTTAGTTGGACATTTTCCCTTGTTTTGCATTGAATTGTACTTCATTTGTCCTAGTATAAAACATTTTCTATAACTCCAGCTCTGAAATTACAAAAAGAGTTGCACTTATTGTGACTTATTTTCAAGGGATTTCTATTTTCGTGCCCTTGGTTTCTTAGTTGTACTCACTTTTCCCCAACCGCTTAACTTTTTCTCACTTTTGCCCATCTGCTTCTACGAAACTCTCACACGGTCTGAAACTCGTTGTCCTTTAGCCATGCTGTTACGGGCTGACAAGTGGGGCCGCGTTCAGTCGGGTCCCGTAGTGGACCATCGCCGTTACGTGCTGACAACTGGGGCTGCGTTTTGTCGGGTCCCATAGTAGACCCTTGCCATTACATGCTGACAAGTGGGGTCGCGTTCAATCGGTTCCCGTAGTGGACACCTCTCTCCACTTATCTAGATCAGCATGGGATCCACAGATTATCCACGTGAGTGTCGGACCCACATCTTACCTAGGTTGGTGTTGCAAGATGGGACCATGAGCCAGTCCCGCGCCCGCGCCCATTCCGTTGCCTCCCCTTTCTTCTTCTTCTTCTTCTTCTTCTTCGGCGACGGTGGCCCTTCTCCATTGACGGCGGCCCTTTGTCTAGCTTCACTTCAGTCTCTCGTTCGTCTTGGCTGCAGTATGGTGCCGTCCCATTGAACTATATGAAGGATGGCAATGGCAACCGTGCACAGGGAAGGTTAGATCTTGCACCAAAATGTTCCGATTAGATGGGGTGCTTGTTGTGAACAATCAATTGGCGTAACTCGGGAGCTCAATTGGGTGCGCGCTTGCTGTGGAGAATGCGGCCAGCGAGCCGTTACGATAATTTAATTGGTTTATCGAGTTAATGTCTCGTCTACAATCAAGTGAATCTATGAGGTGACAGTCAAACTTTTAGATGTAGGGAGATGGATGTATAAGAAATAAGAAAATGACACAACTCTTGAACACTTTCAAATTAAAAAAAATATACAACTCTTAATGTAAAAGAGTGTTTATAATTGACACAACTCTTGAACACTTTCAAATTACAATTTGGATATGATAATGTTGTCCTCAGAAAATCTAGAGAGTTTACCATTTTTAGAGCGTGAAAAGTGATCCCTAAACTAAAATCTTTATGCCTCGTGCATATACTAAAATTATACACCTTCGAACACTGTGAAATCGCACTTAGGACATGATAATGCCGCGCTAAGAAAATCTTGACAGTTTATCATTTTCATAGAGTGAAATATTATGCATAAACTTGGATATATGAAAATTATATACCTTTGAACACTGTGAAATCACACTTAATACGTGATACTGATGTGCTAACAAAATCTTGAGAGATTATCATTTTCATATAGTAAAATGTAATGCATAAACTTGCATATACGAAAATTATAAACCTTTGAACATTGTGAAATCACACTTAATACGTGATAATGATGTGCTAACAAAATTTGGAGAGATTATCATTTTCTCCCTATTTTCATAGAGTGGAATATAATGCATAAACTTTGCATATACAAAAATTATACACATTTGAACTCTTTGAAATTCCACTTAATACATTATAATGTTCCACTAAGAAAATATTGAGAGGTTATCATTTTCATAAAGTGGAATATAATGCATAAACATGCATATACGAAAATTATACACCTTTGACCACTTTCCCTTCAAATTATATTCAAAATCATTTGTTTATAGAGTTAAAGTACCAGTGGAAAACTCGTTATTTTTCATGGATAGAGGGGTACCCCCCGACATATATAGGAGTTATCCTGTCTGCTCGACCACAGAGGATCAACGGTTGGTGGGCACGATCCGGGTGACAACTGTTTCAACCAATCAGAGCGTAGGAGCCAAGATAAGCACTGGTATGAGAGTTTGGGACTAAGAGAGAGGGGGAAACTGAGTCGTACTTAAAAACCAAGGGAAAAACTGACTAGAACTTAAAAACCAAGGAAAAAATGACAAAGGGATTCAAATAGAAAATAGAAGAGATTTAAAAATTGGAAAATGTGTCTTTTATACAATAAAATACATCTTGGCATACATCAAACTATTTGCAATTCAAATATACATCAGTTTGACAATTATTGCCTCATTCAGACAAACTATGTTTTGGGGAGGGCTGTTTTGGGAAGAGGCTTGAGTAGAAAGCCATGAACCTTCATAGATAGTTAGTGATTTGAGAAGTGGTGATTTAGGTTAAAACTTGATTTCTATACATTTGTTATGGTGGCATGTCACATAATAAGACTCTCTGGATATATGCCACTATGTTTTGATCTTTTTGAATTTGTTATGCATAAAATGACTCAATTAGCTAGCTAAAACCCATTCGTTGACTTTCTGTTGACCAGCCACTAGAGGGTAAAATTGAGTATATTACACACAGCAGTGTTAGTACTAGAGGGCAAAACTAAGTACAATCGAGGATATAACTGAGCACAACTAAGTCACCAGGGTTAGATAGGAGGGAAAAAATGTGACGCACGGTACGCGTGTCGCGGTGCACGGGGTGGTAGCGGACGCGTGGCCGTGCATAGTGAAGTAGCGTACGTGGTTACGCGGTGCACGATGGTGCAACAAAATGTCTCTTCCCTTTACCTTTATAGAGGCCTCCTCACTCTCACTCATCACTCACTCGCTCACTAACGCAACCGTCTCCACTGTCCCATCACCTTCTTCAAACACCCAAGAAAACCCCAACCACACCGGCGATGGAGAAGAACAGTGCGGTGGCCATCGTCGCCTCCAAGGCCGCTGGAGAGGAGGCCCCCGTCCCAGTACAGGACCTTTTCGAGGCATCGAAGGTAGCCACCATCCCTGTCCAGACCACTGTCCTCGCTTCTGTTGTAGTCGGTGGAGAGGAGGCCTCCGTTGGTCTCGAGAAGATCTTGCTCGGCTGGGACCCCTACGAGGAGGAGGATTACATCAGGCAGGAGAACCCCTACGACACCAGCATCGCCGACCCATGGTCGAAGGTAACTAGGGTTTTCTCCCCTTCCCTTGTTCTTCCCCCATTCTGATTGTTGGATGGTAGATCGTATGTTATCAGGGTTTGGCTATTCGTATTTTAAATCGTTGGATGCTAGGTATTTTCAGTAGCTAATCCTCTTGTGTTAGATCTCGTATTTCGATAAATCCCCCTGTTTGTATTTCAATTCTATTTTATTTGTCCGCCGAGTTGCAGTTAAGGGATTCCCTAGTTAGTACTAGCGTCGATCTGTAGTTGGGATTAGTATTCGATTTGGTTTGAGATATGGGGATTGGGGAATAATCAGGGGATCTCAACCAATTAATTTATGCAAATAATCAATCCGGACAATCAAGGTATCTCAATCATGTCCTTATTGCACTCTACTGTTTTTTCCAACAGGCGGCTAGAAACGACGTCTGCAGCGACAATGAGTCCAAGGACACCAAGACTCATCAGGTGCTGAGGAGGCTGAAGTCCGTCCAGTACGAGAACTTCTTCACCGGCGACGTCTACAGGTGCCCCTTCTGCACCAGGAGACTCCACGCCACTAACTTCAACTCCTTCGTGAAGCATGCCGAGGACGTGAGGACCTGCGGCCTGTCCATGAACGTCCACGGCTTCAGAGCTAAGCACCAGGCGCTCGACATTGACCTCCGCAACCTCCATAAGGTGTCCATCAAGGAGGGTCGCATGCCCCCGATCAATCCCATGGCGCCCAATGTCAAGGGACTAGACAGCAAGAAGTTGAGGAGGCGCCAGAGGGAGGAGGCGGAGGCCCTCCTGGCGGAGGACACGAGGGGCCACACTGATCTTGTGTTGCTACTGCTGCTGCTATAAAACAGCTTCTTTTGTATTGTCTGTGTTGAACTTGTCCGTTTCTGCTGAGTAGCCTAATTATCGAACCTCGTTAAGTACCGTACTATATATCCTATGTTAGCTTCTTTATCTACATCTGCTTTATTTATTGAATGTATTTATGGTACTGGTTAGATTTGCTGCTCTAGATTCGCTATTTTTTGGGGAAAAAACACAACTGTTAGCGAGAGGGAGTGGGTAAAGGCGCTCTTAAAAAGGCCAATCATAAAAATAACAAAAAAGAAAACTTCCAATTAAGCCGTCAGAGCGCATGTAGCCACCAAATGCGCCCCACATGGCCCCACACGGCATCCCCCATAACACGTTCCCTACAAACCGGCTCCACTCAGTCCCACATGGCACGCCCCCACACGTCAGCATAACGCGTTCCGGACCAAACGGCCCCACGTGGTCCCACACCGTGCGGCCTGATACGTTGCTAATGTATCCATAATTTTTGATGTTCCATGCTTGGTTTTTTTCTACTTTCTTATGTTTTGTCCACACTTTGGAGTATTTTTTATACACTTTCTTGGACTAACCTATTAATAAGATGCCACGGTGACAGCTGCCTGTTTCCTGCTGTTTTTGGTTCCAGTAAAGTCAGAAAATGAATATTCTCGGAATTGGACGGGACAAAAGCCAAAGTCAGTTTTTCATCGAGGGGGACACAGAGCCATAATACGAGACAGAGAGGGGACAGAGGGCCGCCATACCACCTGCCCGCACAGCCAGGCCTGGCCCGCGCCAGGGGGTGGTGTGGCTGCCTAGGGCACCCCCTCGGCCTCCCCTTTCGCATATAAGATGCCTCCAATACAGAAACCCAAAGTACCCGATCAAAAATTCCACGAAAGAGTTTGTAGCCGCTGTCATCTCCATCCCTAGACCAGGAGGGATCTGAAGCTCTTCCCAGCACCTTCCCGAAGGGGAGAATTCACCCTGGAGGCCTTCTTCATCATCATTCAAGCCTCCGGTGTGATGCGTGAGTAGTTCATCCTTGGACTACGGGTCCATGTAGTAGCTAGATGGTTGGTTCTTATCCTTTGTGCTACCATGTTTAGATCTTGTGAGCTATGTTCATGATCAAGGTCATCTATTTGTAATCATACATGTTATGTTTGCGGGGATCCGATGGATATTGAGATGCTATTTCAGGTTGATTATCGATTCTATCATGTCTTTGTTATTTGTGATCTTGCATGCTCTCTGTTGTTAGTAGATATCTTGGCCGAGTAGATGCTAGCAACTCCAAGAGGGAGTATTTATGCTCGATAGTGGGTTCAGGCCTCTAGTAATCTGGGGAAGTGACAGAAATCTCTAAGGTACTAGATGTGCTATTGCTACTAGGGAGAAAACAACAATCCTTTGTTCATAGAACAATCGTATTGTTTACTTTACATGCAATGTGTAATGCAATTATCTATTGCTTGCAACTTAATACTGGAGAGGGTTTGGATTGATAACCTGAAGGAGGATTATTAGTCATAGATGCAGTTGGATTACGGTCTGTGTATAATGTTGTAATTCCCAATCAAATCTCATAGGAGTCAAGATGATTAGTATATGCAAGATTGCTTTATCGATGTTTGTCAATTGCCCCGCTGTAATTTGTTCACCCAACATGTCATCTATCTTAAGGAGAGCCACCACTAATGAACTATGGACCCCGGTCCTTTCTTTTACCATCAATCTACAACTGTTTACCGCTTTTTCTTTACTTTCTGCAAGCTTTTACTTTCTTCCACACAATACATTTAATCCTTTGTTTTCAGCAAAACCGGTGAGATTGACAACCTCATTGTAAGTTGGGGGCAAAGTTTTGTGGTTGTGTTGTGGAGGATTCCAAGTTGGCAAAAACACCTTGGAGGTGTTTCCTTGCTCCTACTGGTTCGATAACCTTGGTTTCATAACTGAGGGAAACTTATTGTTGTGTTCATCATACCTTTCACTTGGTGACATGGGTATACCCTACAGGTAATCGAGCTTGGTATATACGGCCTGAATACAATGGAAGCCCACGGTGTCCCCAAGGCCCAAATGAAGAACTCGAGTAGCCTACGGACTCTCGATTGCTTGAAGAACAAGAAGAAGCAAAGATAGAAAGTTCAAAGGGTAAAACCCTAACCTGTAACCGACTCGACCTGCTACCCGAGACCTAGCCTATCTATATAAAGGCTAGGAGGGGGCGGCGAGGAGGACACACGCAACCCTAGTTTCCACAACCCTCGCTAGATTACATCTGCGCAACATTGAAATCCTCGATTCCTTTGATAATTCCACGAGCAGACAAGCAGGAGTAGGGACCTCTGCGAGGCCTGAACCTGGGTAAATCTTTGAGTTCCCTGTGTGCTTGTTTGCTAGCCGATAGATGTCTCCAATGCTCCCTCCTTCTCCAAAACCCAAGTCCATAACAATGGGCATTGATGAGTTCAACCCTCGTCAATTGGCGCCATCTGTGGGAACTGGGAGTGCTGATGTTGCGGCTTCTTCGGCCCCATCAACCGCGATCTACAACTCCGCAACAGCGGAGATTCGCCAGCTCTTCGGTGCGTTTGACTTCACCGTCCATACGTCGGCCACTCGCCCGGGTTTCGAGTCTGTGGGCGACGGAATCACCTTGGCGATCGGGAGCTTCCGCTTCCAAGTTGGTCAGATGGGCACGCTTCGCCTGCCTGACCAGCCGACGGCACCATCGATTGCTCTAGCATCATGGTTCCCTCCACCGATCGGCAGCCTCAGTGAGCTCAACGCCTCGACAACAGTCGAGAATACAGTCAGTGACAGCAGTCACAAATCTGATCTGAGCGATCTGGCAACTGAAGATGGAGCCTACTGTTTCGGATCTGAAAGTTGTGGGAGCAGCAGCTTCCCCAACCACTTCATGTGCGTCGTCATCAATGCAGGAGACACCTCCGCCAATCGTGACAACACGGGCAACAGTGGCCATGGAGCCGACCCGCCAAACGGCGGACCACCCAATGGCGGACCACCCAATGGCGGACCTACTAACGGCGCCCCCGTCAACAACGGAGGGGCAACTGAACCCCCCAACATGATCAACGAGCAAACTGGCGAACGCGTCGTGATCAGGCTCAACGATCTCGAGTGGGCTCGTTGTTGCGAAGCCCTAAGAGGCCACCCTCTACCCTTCGGCTCCCTGCAAGAACTGCTGATGGGTTACCATTGGCTCCTGAAAGAGGAATACAAGCGCCAACTGCATACAATCGTGCAACTCGAGGCGCATAAGAAGGCAGCTGACGAATCAAGCCTCCGACGAGCTGGGCTCTTCACACGGAGGATCCTCCTCTAGGTGCAACGAGTACATCGCCAACAAGAGACGATCTCGACTCGCCCACCTCACCGAACAAGAATGTGTAGAAGCCGCCAAAGTCCTCGACTTCGGCTCCATGACGGTGGATACGCGTGGCAACGTGCTCCCGAAAATGCCGCAAGCCGCGGTAACGGCGGCCACAATGTACCTCCTCAACAACCAGCCGCCAGCTGGAGACCCTCGAGCCGCCATGCACCGATCTACGATCGCAGGCTTGGGGTTAATCGAGGCTGCCCTCGACAAAGAGCCAGCATCGGAACCAAAGGAAGGCAAGGCTCTGGCAAAACGCTACTCCTCGCCCTCATCTAGCGACGACAGTCACGATCTGTCTCAACGTCGCCGCTCACGGCGACATGACCACGACTATGACGCGCGCGATGACCTCACGCAGCACAAGGTTGACAAATCAAGGGCGCGACGCGCCCGGTCGACTAACTCAGAGGACGAAGACGTGGAGCTCTGTGGCGCTAGATGCTTCAGCAGGGCCATCAAACAAAAGCGAATTCCCAAGGGGTTTAAGCTCCCGTCAGAGAACCCAAAGTTTGATGGCCTGGAGGACCCAAAAATCTGGTTAGAAGACCATATCTCCTCCATCAGGCTCCACGGCGGGAGTCGAAGCACGACCATGCAATGCCTGTAGCTGCAGCTGCAGGGTGCCGCCCGGGCATGGCTCAACAACCTCCCACGTGGATCCATTCGCAGCTGGGAAGAGCTGGTCTATAGCTTTGTGCGCAACTTCAAGGGCACCTACAAACGGCCTGCATCAATCGAAGAGCTAAGATGCTGCCAGCAAAGGTTGGGCGAGTCGCTACACTCATACATCCAGAGGTGGTTCATCATCAAGAACTCTGCAGAGAACATCTCGGAGGATCGCGCGAATGACGCATTCAACGGCGGCATACGCCGCATAGAGCTCAGCGAGGAGCTGGGCCGCTCGAAGCCCAAAACCATCGACCACCTGATGGAAATCGTGAATCGCTGGGCAAATGGAGAAGATTCGGTGAAAAATCGCGTTCAATCCGACGACGAGGCAGAACTCGAACATAGACGCGATCGCCGAAGCAAACGCCGCCATGCGCATCTACGATGACCGCGACGATGTCAACATGGTCGCAGATGGCTACACCGACAGACGCGACGACAACCATAACAGCGGCTACCGCAGCGGTGGATACCGCGACTCCAGAAAAACCATGCAAGTATGGCAGCGTCGCAATCGCGATGAGGCACCCGCAACATCCATTGAAGACAAGCTGTTCGGGCCATGCACTATGCACTTGTACATCGACAAGCACGACTGAAAAAAGCAATCCAGCCACCTCCTCAAGGATTGCCGCGAGTTCCTCAAACTACATGAGGGACTGGCTCAGATGAATCGCAACACAGTCGAAAGGGGCTACGGAGCCGCCCCAGGCGCCATGGCACATGGAGCTCCACCACCACCACCTGGACTACCCCCAAATGCAGCTGCGCCGGACCAGCACCAGGGAGGCGAACCATACCCACGAGCCATGGGTACCATGATGATCCAAAAGGGACGGCCCTCGAATCGGGTGAAAAAGGCCATCACTCGCCAAGTCAACTTGGCGATAAACTCACCACCATCCACCACTGAGTACCTCAGTGGAAGCGACTCCTGCATTACCTTTGACAAGCGCGACCACCCGCACCAAGTACCTCGTCCAGGCCATTGTCCCCTCGTCCTCGAGGCACAAATTGGAGGCTTCGACATGAGTCGCGTCTTCATGGACGGCGGAAGCGGCATCAACCTTATGTTCGCAAGTACCTTGCGAGCAATGAGGATCCCCCTGACCTGCCTAGAGGCCTCAGACACAACATTCCACGACATCGTCCTAGGCAAGGGTGTATATCCCCTTGGCAAAATCAACCTCGACGTCATCTTTGGGACACCGAAAAACTTTTGGCGCGAGCGCATCAACTTCGAAGTCCTCGACTGGCCCTCACAGTACCACTACATCCTCGGACGTGTCGCATTCGCTAGGTTCATGGTGGTGCCGCACTACGCCTACCTGCAGATGAAAATGCCAGGACCTAACGGCGTCATCACAATCAACGGGAGCTTCGAGAGGTCTGATGGCTCGTGTATTAACAAGCTCGTTGGGGAACCCCAAGAGGAAGTTATGATGAGCACAGCAGCAAGTTTCCCTCAGTTATGAAACCAAGGTTTAATTGAACAAGTAGGAGCAAGGAAACCCGCCAAAGGTGTTTCTTGCTGAGCCTTGGCAGGGCGCACTACCGGTGCTAGTAGCAACGCGGAGACTTGCACAACACAACCACAGAACTCTGTCCCCAACTTGCGATGAGGTTGTCAATCTCACCGGTTTTGCTGAAAACAAAGGATTAAACGTATCGAATGGAAGGAAGTAATAGTTTGCAGAAAGTAAACACAAAGCAGTAAACAATTTGTAGATTGTATGTAAAAGAAAAGGACCGGGATCCATAGTTCACTAGAGGTGGCTCTCCTTAAGATAGATAACATGCTGGGTGAACAAATTACAACAGGGCAATTGACATGCATATACTAATCATCTTGACTCCTTTGGAACTTGATTGGGCATTACAACATTATACATAGACCGCCATCCAACTGCATCTATGACTAATAATCCACCTTCAGGTTATCATCTGAACCCCCTCCAGTATTAAGTTGCAAGCAACAAATTATTGCTTTACGAATTGCGTGTAAAGTAAACAATACGATTGTTCTATGAACAAAGGATTGCTGTTTTCTCCCTAGTAGCAACAGCACATCTAGTACCTTAGAGATTTCTGTCACTTCCCCAGATTACCAAAGGGATGAACCCACTATCGAGCATAAATACTAACTCTTGGAGTTGCTAGCATCTACTTGGCCAAGATAGCTACTAACAACGGAAAGCATGCAAGATCCCAAATAACAAAGACATGATAGAATCAATAATAAATCTGAAATAGCATCTCAATATCCATTGGATCCCCGCAAACACAACATGCAGAATTACAAATAGATGATCTTGATCATGAACGGAGCTCACAAGATCTAAACATGAAAGCACAAAGGAGGAGAAGCAGCCATCTAGCTACTACATGGATCCGTAGTCCAAGGATGAACTACTCACGCATCACACTGGAGGCTTGCATGGTGATGAAGAAGGCCTCCAGGGTGAATTCCCCTCTCCGGCAGGGTGCCGGAAAGAGCTTCCGATCCCTCCCGATCTAGGGATGGAGATGACGGCGGCTACACTCTTTCGTGGATTTTTGATCAGGTACTTAGGGTTTTCGTCCCGAGGGAAATATATAGGCGGAAGGAGAGGACGAGGGGCTGCAGGGGTCGGCCAGACCACCCCCTGGCACGGGCCAGGCCTGGCCGCACGGCCAGGTCGTGTGGCCAGCCCCCAGCTCTTCTCTGTCTCGTATTCTGGCATCTGATGACTTCCGGAAAAATAGGCACTTTGGCTTTTGTCCCGTCCAATTCCGAGAATATTCATTTTTTGACTTTCCTGGAACCAAAAACAGCAGAAAACAGGCAGCTGGCATTGTGGCTCTTGTTAATAGGTTCATCCAAGAAATTATATGAAAAGTACTCCAAAGTGTGGACAAAACACAAGAAAGTGGATAAAACCAAGCATGGAACATCAAAAATTATAGATACATTCGCAATGTATCAACATCCCCAAGCTTAACTCCTACTCGTCCTCAAGTAGGTAAGTGATAAAAAGAAAGAATAATTTTTGAGGTGACATGCACGATCAAAGACTTGATCAAAGTATTTGTAAAACATTCAAAGTTGGGATCATAGTACTTCAGTCATAACATGAAATACAAATTTCTAGCAATAAGAAAAAGAAACTATGATGCAACATGAAAAGGCACAAACAAAAGATTCATGAATAACAGTGCTTTGCAAGACGTTTGTTTGTTTCACATAAAGAAAACATAGCATAATAGTATTCATCTTGTCCCTCATAGAGTAGCAAATATAAATGCATAGGACACCTTCAAAGTTCATATAAGTGACTAGATACAAAGCAATATCAAGTTATGCATCAATCAACTAGTCTTGGGACAATGCACATAGAACTAAGAATGGCCACTATGCTGTCAAAGTAGGTGCATAAAGGTAGAAGGTGGGGACTCAATATAACGGTGGAAGAAAGGCCTCATAAATGGAAGCATGGATTCAAGTCTCATAAAGATCTTCCAAAAATTATGGTACTTATAGCTTTCAGCTCTCATTGCCCCTATCATAAGAATCTTGAAGTGATTAAGGTTAAAGTGAACAAACTATGGTGTACATGCTTGACGAAGTATAAGTTAGAAATCTCATGTCCCTTGTATACGAGGGTTGCTCCTCATGCTACTCAAGTTTAGTCACCGATATGTTCTTGTCATCGTAAATACATGTGTATCATAGAGAACCGCCAACGGGGTACCCCTTGACCGATGATACGGAAGAATCCCCATATCAAAATGAGAAGGCAAGCAGACAATGTGCATCTCAGCAATCTTCTTATTTACCATGGGAATATGGTGCTTTTTTCTCTCTTTTCTCTTTTCATAATCTTTTTTTTTTTTCTCTTTTTTTCTCAATATAGGACTCTTTTTTATAAGAAGAATGCTTCATAGACAGCTCATTATGGTTACGCTGCAGGTTTCCACCATGTCAGCATGGATTAGACCAGCGGCCCAGGCGTTTCTCTAACACATATACATAACTCCATGGACTTACAAGCTCCCCTTTCATTTCACACCGACGACATCCATATACAAAATAGCATGATATCAACTAGGTACAAGTACCCGTACAATGTTGAAAGTGTTCCCCATGAAAGCATGGTTCTACTAATTCCCAACAAATAAGTCCAAGCATATACAACATAGATGACACAATGGTTCAAGTTTATTAAGGGCAAGAAAAGTAAAGTGTGCCATCAAGTTCGTGAGAGCTTTAATCACTATTTTTCTCATAACAAGTTTAATTCGGCAGGTAAACAAAAGCATGAATATACTTGGAATAACATAAGCTAGTAGGTAGGTATGGTGGACTCTTTGGAATAACTTGGTTTAGGGAATTGGATGCATGAGTGGAACTCATACTTGGTTGTGGAGGCTAGCAAAAGACTGGGAGCGACAAACTAAGAGAGCAATAATGGCCATAATCATGCAGAGAGACAAGCATCATTGATCAAAGCATAAAGTGATACTACAAGTTGAAGACTAAAGGATCACAAAGACTATGGTGACTTCAGATAGTCATAACATGGTGTGAGCATGCGCCAAGTCAACCCAAATAAAGCATCAAAGGAGAATACCACTATACTATGCTTTAATATGCTAAAACAACGCATGATTCATCCAAGGCATATTAAGCAATCTCAATTGTTTGTAACAAGTCATGCTACAACAAAGAGTACTAAGCATAAAGCCAAAACAATATCAAGCATGGCATGACAAAGCAAAGGCCATAGTCAAAAACAAGCTCTTTTTACCACATAAGCATGAACTTTCCTACTCTTTTCCAAACCAAACCAAACTATTTGAAAACCAATCTATCAAAGAGGGGGTCCAACCAATTTATTCAGAAAAGTAAGCAAACAAAAAAACAAAACAAAAACAAAAAAGAAGACGCTCCAAGAAAAACACAACTGTGCATGAAACAATAAAAATGAAGCGTTTGGAAGAAACCTGGGATTTTTATTGAAGAGGGGGATGCCTTGGGCATTCCCAAGCTTTGACGCTTGTACTTCTTGGATATTTCTTGGGGTGACACGTGTGGCATCCCCAAGCTTGAGCTTTAGTCCATCCTTCGTCTCATTACTCATTCCTTCCATACACCTGAAATTTTTCGTTCATACAAAACTTCACACATTCTTTATTAGCAACATTAGTGCACCCAAGATAATAAGTCTTAAGGTTCAGTTCTAACACGAAATAAACTTCCATTATAACACTAGATACTGTAGCACTTCCTTCAAAAATCTCAATTCCCCAAAAGAACTAAAAAGGAACCAACAAGAAGCAAATGCAGAAAATTGCAGAAATCTGTCAAAACAAACCAGCAGGTAAAGACGAATTTTTTCGTAGATCTTCTGTTGCTCAAATCAAAAAGTGTTGAACTAAGGAAAGTTAGATAACAACCTGGGGCAGAAGCACAAAAATTCACGCCTCAAAAAGGCGTTCAGAGATTTTACACGAATATTTACGGTGAAGCATAGAAATATGTTTCGGGACAGCAACTTTCCCAATCGTTACTTCTCTCTCATTAGAGGTTACTCTTGGCACAAAAAGAAAATAAAAAGGATAAGGAGAGTTTATTACTGAAGTAATAACTTCTAAGATTCATCTAAAACTTTTGGGTTATCTCCCAATAAGTACTTTTCTTTAACGCCTTTAAGTTAGGCATAAGAACCAAGAAAGAATCAAGTGTTCTCAAATGAAGAAGCATTAAGACCAAATTTCTGGCCCTTACCTCTCTTACTTTTATTCTTAACCTTTGGGAAAATATGATTGTTCGGTGGAGAAGAAAGGTGCATGGTCCCCTTTCCCACATCTATTATTTCTCCAAGGAGTTCTAATAGGGACCTTCCAAGTGTAATTTATCCTTTTCCTGCACATTCAATAACAAGATAATCAGTAGAAATCATTTTCCCAAGGATCTTTGTAAACACTCCTTCAGCTATTCCAATAGGTAATATGGTAGAATTATTAGCAAGAGGTATTTCTTTTCCTCCTTCAGTAAGCCCCCAAAGATTCAAAGATTCATAAATATCTTTGGGCATAAGACAAAATTCTGACCTGATATCATAGCGGGCTTGAAAAGTTTCAGTGTTTATCTCAATCTTTACTGTAGGGATCCACTTTGATGGTTCAGAATTTATTGGAACATAATTGTGATGCTCCTTAAGCGTATTATAGCAATCATTTAAGGTAGTAGTGCTAGTCTCAAGAGTGTTCAATCTAGTAAATATTCTTGCGAAAGAAATATCAGTTTGGCTAGGCAAGTTGTAAGTGAGGATCAATTTCTTTATAGCATTAATAGCATCATCCTCATTACATTGGAGGAAATCTCCTCCCACAACAGCATCTAAAGCATATCTATAGCAAAGAGAAATTCCAAGGTAAAAACTGCTAAGGAACAAGCTTTGAGTCATTTTAGGCTCAGTTTTTTCATGTAGATCATAGATTCTAGACCAAGCTTCCTTAAAACTTTCCTCAATTCCTTGCTTAAAAGTGAAAATCATTTCCTCGGGTGACATAGTGACTGGAGCAAGGCTAGACATAATGGCAACTTGAGAAAGGAACTAATTTTTTTGTGTTTTCAAATAAGAAAGCAAACTAGTAAAACTAGTTTTTTTGTGTTTTTGATAAAGAAACAAGCAAACAAAGCAAAAAGAAACTAAGCAAAACAAAAATAACAAAGTAACGAGATTGGTTATGAGGGACTCCCCTTGTGAAGATGTCCTTGACTCCCCGGCAACGGCGCCAGAAAAATGCTTGATTGCTCGTGTATTAACAAGCTCGTTGGGGAACCCCAAGAGGAAGTTATGATGAGCACAGCAGCAAGTTTCCCTCAGTTATGAAACCAAGGTTTAATCGAACCAGTAGGAGCAAGGAAACACCCCAAAGGTGTTGCTAGCTGAGCCTTGGCAGGGCGCACTACCGGTGCTAGTAGCAACATGGATACCTGCACAACACAATCACATACTCTGTCCCCAACTTGCGATGAGGTTGTCAATCTCACCAGTTTTGTTGAAAACAAAGGATTAAACGTATCGAATGGAAGGAAGTAATAGTTTGCAGAAAGTAAACACAAAGCAGTAAACAGTTTGTAGATTGTATGTAAAAGAAAAGGACCGGGATCCATAGTTCACTAGAGGTGGCTCTCCTTAAGATAGATAACATGCTGGGTCAACAAATTACAGCGGGGCAATTGACAAACATCGACAAAGCAATACATGCATATACTAATCATCTTGACTCCTTTGGAACTTGATTGGGCATTACAACATTATACATAGACCGCCATCCAACTGCATCTATGACTAATAATCCACCTTCAGGTTATCATCCGAACCCCCTCTAGTATTAAGTTGCAAGCAACAGATTATTGCTTTACGAATTGCATGTAAAGTAAACAATATGATTGTTCTATGAACAAAGGATTGTTGTTTTCTCCCTAGTAGCAACATCACATCTAGTACCTTAGAGATTTCTGTCACTTCCCCAGATTACCAGAGGCATGAACCCACTATCGAGGATAAATACTAATTCTTGGAGTTGCTAGCATCTACTTGGCCAAGATAGCTACTAACAAAGGAAAGCATGCAAGATCACAAATAACAAAGACATGATAGAATCAATAATCAATTTGAAATAGCATCTCAATACCCATCGGATCCCCGCAAACACAACATGCAGAATTACAAATAGATGATCTTGATCATGAACGGAGCTCACAAGATCTAAACATGATAGCACAAAGGAGGAGAACCAGCCATCTAGCTACTACATGGATCTGTAGTCCAAGGATGAACTACTCACGCATCACACCGGAGGCTTGCATGGTGATGAATAAGGCCTCCAGGGTGAATTCCCTCTACGGCAGGGTGCCGGGAAGAGCTGCAGATCCCTCCCGATCTAGGGATGGAGATGACGGCGGCTATAGACTCTTTCGTGGATTTTTGATCGGATACTTAGGGTTTTCGTCCCAAGGGGAATATATAGGCCGAAGGAGAGGCCGAGGGGGTGCTGGGGTCGGCCAGACCACCCGCTGGTGCGGGCCAGGCCTGGCCGCGTCGCTAGGTGGTGCGGCCGGCCCCCAGCTCTTCTCCGTCTCGTATTCTAGCATCTGATGACTTCCGGAAAAATAGGCACTTTGGCTTTTTTCCCTTCCAATTCCAAGAATATTCATTTTCTAACTTTCCTGGAACCAAAAACAACAGAAAACAGGCAGCTGGCACTATGGCTCTTGTTAATAGGTTAGTCCAAGAAATCATATGAAAAGTACTCCAAAGTGTGGACAAAACACAAGAAAGTGGATAAAACCAAGCATGGAACATCAAAAATTATAGATACATTTGCAATGTATCAAGGTCTGACAGTTGCGATAGGGAATTCAACAGAATCTCCCAGTCCTTCGGCATGCAGGGGGAACTCGCAAGATTGAAGGAATCGACAGACAATAGTCTGCCTCCCCTAAGCCGGCCAAGCTCACCCGACTTATCCTTCGACTCCTCAGTGCACACGAAGAAAGTTCAGGTCCACCCATCGGATCCCGCCAAGACGGCTCTCATCGCCAACAACTTGAGTCCCGCATAGGAACTCGCGCTCGTCGAATTCCTCCGTGAGCACTAGGAAATCTTCGCCTGGTGTCCAACAGACATGCCAGGAGTTCCCAGGGAATTCGACGAGCACGCACTTAACATCAACCCAGACGCAAGGCCAGTCAAGCAAACAATTTGGCAACTATCTGAACCAAGAGCAAAGGCAGTCGGAATGGAGATCAAAAGACTCCTCGACACCAAATTCATACGCGAGATCAAGGAAAGCACTTGGCTCGCCAACATTGTGCTAGTACCAAAAAAGGACACGGATATCCTGCGGATGTGCGTGGACTTTACCTCTTTGAATAAGCAATGTTCGAAGGACCACTTCCCGCTACCGCGAATCGACCAGATCATCAACTCCACCGTGGGATGCGAGCGCCTTTGCTTCCTCGACGCCTACTCAGGCTATAACCAGATTCGAATGAAGGATGAAGATCGAGAAAAAACAGCGTTTACAATGCCTTTTGGTGTGTTCTGCTACAACACAATGCCCTTCGGGCTAAAGAACGCAGGAGCCACCTACCAGCGGTGCATGCAGGCTTGCCACAAGAACCAACTCGGTCGCAATATTCAAGTCTATGTCGACGACATAGTAATCAAGACCAAAGAGGAAGTCTCACTAATCAACGATGTGCGTGAAACCTTTGCCAACCTCGACCGCTATCGGATCAAGCTCAATCCGGACAAATGCGCCTTCCGCGTACCATCTAGGCAACTACTCAAATATCTTATCTCCGCGAGAGGGATCGAAGCGAACCTGAAGAAAATAAAAGCCATGCTGTCCATGGAAAAGCCGAAAAACATAAGAGGCGTCTAGCAGCTGGCTGGGCGAATCGCGGCGCTAAGTCGATTCATCAGTCGAATGGGCGAGAAGGCACTATCTTTCTACCAACTCCTCCGCAAAACCGACAAATTCGAGTGGACCAACGAGGCACATGAAGCATTCGAAGACCTCAAGCACCTACTATCCACCTCGCTAGTACTGGTAACCCCACGTGAAAGGGAACCACTATTGCTATACATCTCCGCCACCAACCAGGTGGTCAGCACGGTGCTCGTGGTAGAACGAGCCGAGGAAAACAAGGTCCATGGAGTACAACACCCAGTCTACTACCTTAGCGAGGTACTTACGCCAACAAAACAGCGGTACCCACACTACCAAAAACTGGCGTACGACGTCTTCATGATGGCCCGACGACTGCGCCACTACTTCCAAGAACACCCCATCTAGGTAGTCAACGACGCCCCACTTGGGCACATCCTCAACAGTCCTGACGCCACCGGATGAGTCGCACTTTGGTGAATCGAACTGTGTCCACGAGACATCACATATGAAAAATGCGATGCAATCAAGTCGCAAGTTCTCCCTAACATCCTTGTGCACTGGATGGAGAACCAGCTCCCCGAAAAACCAGATATGTCCTACCTCTGGACAATGCACTTCGACGGTTCCAAGCGAAAAGACAGGGCCGGTGCAGGCGTCATACTGACATCGCCCTAGGGAGACAAGCTGAAATATATCCTGCGAATGCAGTTCACCGCCTCCAAGAATGAAGCTGAATACGAGGCCCTACTACACGGGATGAGGATGGCAAAAGCCTGCGGTGCCAAGAGGCTCATAATATATGGAGACTCCAAGTTGGTCGTCAACCAGACAATGCACGAGTGCGACGCACTGAACGACAACATGATCGCCTACCGCGACCTCTATGACACACTCGAAGGGGACTTCGACGGCTGTGAGCTGTGGCACATAGGTCGCGAAAGCAATGAAGAGGAGGACACACTCTCCAACATAGGCTCTACCTGCGCCCCCATACCACCTGGGGTATTTATCGAGCGCATCTGCGAATGCTCCATCAAGCCAAAAGCCGTAGAGAAGAAAACAAGCGTAGCAACGGACACGGGGGCTACGCCGCCCAATGAGCCAATGGCACTCGACGACCTGGAGCTGGACACAGGACTCGAGGGACCAAAGAGCGTCATGATGATCGATACATCCTGGACCCAACCATACATTACGTACCTCCTTAGCAAGAGGCTACCAGACGATCCACTAACGCCCGACACATCGCACGGCGCTCCAAGGCATTCGCTGTTATCAACGGCGAACTATATAAGCGCAGCATCACATGAGTACTCCAACGATGCGTCTCCATGGCCGATGGAAGAGCTGTTCTCCTCGACATCCATGAAGGGACCTGTGGGCACCATGCTGGCAGTCGCGCCCTCATTGCCAAAGCTCTACGAGCCGGATTCTACTGGCTTACGGCCATGCACGACGCCAAGGACATTGTCTAGAAATGCAACGCATGCCAACGATTCGCAGACAAGCCACACACACTTGGTGCAGAGCTCTGGCCAATCCCATTGGTCTGGCCCTTCGTGCAATGGGTACTCGACATGGTCAGAAAACTCCCAAAGTCCTCACGAGGAGGCTACGTCTACCTCCTAGTCGCAGTTGACAAATTCGCCAAGTGGATAGAGGCCATGCCAGTGACTAATCAGTCAGGCTACAGCGCAGTCAAGTTTTTCGAGTCCACCGTCTATCGCTTCGGAGTGCCACACAGCATCATCACGGACAATGGGACAAACTTCACATCCAAGGAGTTCTAGCAATTCTGCGAGAATCTGGGAATCAGCGTTAGCTATGCCTCGGTACCACATCCACAGACCAACGGCCAGGTCGAAAAGGCTAATGGGCTTGTCTACGGCGGCATCAAGAAGTGACTCCTTAGACCACTCGAACAGGCCACGGGCTGCTAGCCAGACGAGCTGCAATCGGTACTCTGGAGCTTATGCACAACTCCAAATAGCGCCACAGGGTACACCCCGTTCTTCATGGTGCACGGGGCTGAAGCGGTGCTACCCGCCGAAGTACGATACAAAGCACCACGCGTGGTCGCTTACAGCGAGCAGGATTCAACTCTTGCACTCGAAGACTCCATTGACCTCCTTGACGAGGCAAGGGAAATCACCGCGGAGAGATGAACGATCTACCAGTAGAACCTGCGCAACTACCACAGCAGGAGGCTATGCCCCAGGTCCTTCATCGAAGGCGACCTGGTCCTGCGACTAAAGCAGCAAGGGCACCTCAAAGTCGAGTCACCCTGGGAGGGACCATACGTGATTATAGAAGTAATACCAGGTGGCGCCTATCGCCTTCAAGATTTAGAGACAGGAGTCGCATACTCCAACCCCTGGAACGTCGGGCAGCTGCGATGCTTCTACCCTTAGTCACTTTTACTTTTACATTGCAAATAAGGCTACTCAGCCAAGGCTACTTAGCCACACATTATACCTCGTACTATCCCGCGAATAAATAAAGATAAGTGCCCTGAAACTCTGTGTTTTTCTTTAATTTTCACAAATTATCCACTCGGGGGCTGTGGCACCCTATACACATCTGTTCTACGAACTAACGCGATATCCTGAGTAGCTGACACACCAATCGAAACCCTTGACAAACATCAACCCAGTTGCAACGTACCTGACAGGATGACAAGGGACTGAGATAAACACAAAGCCAGGCTAACGAAAAGGAGTCGCGTAGTGCAACGCACTCGCAAAATATACATGCTAATAAGCCTTCTATATACATCAATATTAATCAATTATACACAGCATGTCTATGAACTTTACAACACTGGTGCAACTATGTGCAGGATACAAACTAAACTACTGTTGCAGCAAAAGAACATTGGTCTGCTCCTCAAAGAAGTCGACGATCTCCTCCGCTGGGCGATCTACCGCCTGGTAGTGAGGAACCATGTTCCAAGTCGAACCCGCTGGCGGCGCTGGGGGTCTGGCCGCAATCGCTGCAACATCTAGATCAGGCCTATGCAGTCGCACCAGTGACAGAGCATCCTTGGCACCAACCACTAACTGTTGCCGTACACACTCGCGGACCGCACTCAAGTCCTGGAATTTAGCAAGAAGGGCCAGCAGGCTCGATGGAACGACGTCCAACGGGAACATCGTCTGGTAAATATTCTTCAAACATGATTACGACTTATTCAAGAAGTGAAGCACTCGCGACGCACGATCCTGCAGGGTCACCAATGCAATTGCGCGATTGTTGGGGATATACTTTCCGGGTATCCTCACAGTTCCTCACTGACCAGGGTGGCCCACTTCGGGTTAGAGCTTTGCTTCACGAGCGGCCCAGTCAGGGAGAAAAGACAGAGTCCAATCCAGCTACGAGAAGGCCTAGAAGACTTACCGACTGAGGCCGATAATGTTACTTGTAGTTCAAGATGTACTCTTAGTCGTAGCCGGATAGATCTCTCCTGTAAACCCTAGGCCGGATATCTATATAAGCCGTCCTAGGGAGAGCCTTTAGGGCGCACCTCAATAGTCTACAATCTCAACTCGCACAGGCGAAAACCTTGAAACCCATATTCTGGATCTGCCGTATTACTGGATTGCTAGTTGGAGTACGGTCCGTCCAAAGCTGGCGGATTCAAACCTGGGTAAACTTGTGTGCTCACCATCCTGGAACACCGTACGTCTCACACCCCTCTCTTCCACACGCCTCGAGGACCCCCTCATGGCGTACTTGTCATCAATCCGACAATAGTTGGCGCCCACCGTGGGGCAAGTGAGCTTCGGATCTACGTTCCGAGCAGAATCTGCAAGAATCGGAATCGGTGAGACCATCGTCGTCGGTCGCATCCTCTACGCCAACGGCGTCCCTCTCATCGTTCTCAACGAGACCTGGATTCCGGCTAGGGAGGCCGTGACTCCCTACACAATAATGTCTTTTGGCGAGATCGATGTTTACATCAGTTTTGCTGAACCTGCCCCACCCACCCCAGCGGTGATGATAGAGGTAGTAGAACCTTCTAGATCCCCTCTGTCCGTGGAGGCTGCAGAGTTCCGGATCTCAGAAAACCCTAATCCCACCCAGCCCGCACCAGTTACGGAGATAGTGGAGAAATCCGATCCTGAGGAAGACCTAGCGGTCAAAGTCGAATCTGGAGTGGATCTCCTTGGAGAAGCCGGATCCCAGATCGACCCACCCGCGAAAGTCAAAATCCAGGAGGAGCATATCAATGACACTGATTCCGGCTCTGATGACGCCGGGACAGACAGGCCTTTCCTAAGGTACACACTGCGACGTATGATAATGCAAGATGCAAGCGCAGATGCAATTATCGAGACCATCAAAAGTTGTGACAAAGCTGATCGCGAGAGCCGCAGGTACCTCAGGAGGAGCGCAACGCACTTTGTCGAATACATTGGATCCGGATCCGGCTCTGCCGATGCTGGAGACAACACTGACTCTGTACTAGAGGCAATTGGAACAAACGCCGACGTACCTGCATCCTTGGATGAATCGATGACATCGACAGATTTCTGAAAGTTCTCCGCGGAATATGAAGAGGAGTATAACTCCAAAGCTGTAGAGGAAGGAGAAGCCATGGATGAATTATCCAGGGAACACTCTCCCAAAGTGTAGGATGACATGGAAGTCGGAGACAATCCTGAAGTCCAGATGTCCGCAAGTACCGATCAGAGCTTGACTCCGGGAAACGGACCCAAAGCTGTCTTTGCTACCGGCGCTGCCAAGAAGGCAAAGAAGAAGAACAAGACCCCGACAAAAGACCCTCTGACAGAGGAGGTGATTGCAGAGGAATATGAGGAAGACTTGGATGGAGCACTTATCCTAGAAGAGCCGAAAAAAGAGGAATCGGTGGATGGACACATGATCACTGAAGGTGCACGTAAACTCATCGATGCTGCATTAACCACACCTATCCCTACAGCTGCAGAACTTACTGCTGAAGAGCTGGACGAAAGGGCCCAAGCCCTAGAAGCGCGTCTTCAACAACTCTTGGATGAAGCTAAAAACATCGAGGGGGAAAAGAAACGCATGGCAACTAAGGATTACATGTCTCGGTTGCATCAAAAGACACAGAAACGTTACACAGGTGATGGTAAATTTTTCGAAGTGAACATGGTCCTCTTTGAAGGAGATCTAGGGATGCCTCATCTCGACAACAAAGGAGATCTGGTGTACCCAACACCGGTACAGAACACTGTCGCAGCTCGAGATATCCTATCAAATAACCCAGGCCCAGAACAGGTTCGATCGGGCATCAAGCTACTCACAAAGGGTCTGGAGAAACAGATGCCTGCGAAATCCGGAAGTGGAAAACTGGTCTCCAAATCCGACCAATGTCACACGGACTCAGCTTGGAATGATATAAGGCCCCAGCATGTTCTAGAACAGCATCACCGTTCCGACCGACTGGAAGACAACTACTCCAGAACTGGATCATCAGGACAGCATCACAGACCTGCACGTGACTAGAGCAACGTCGCTCCAGCGGCCGAACAAGAGGCCATTGCTGCACTGTATCCGAGGAATCCTCCCCGACGTGAGTTGAACGATTGAAGGGGAGAAGATAAAGAGAAATGTCGGGAGGGGGATCATCAAAAAATGCCACCTCCTAGACACGCAAGCCGTCTGGCTGAGCCTCACCCTAGTGGGAACGACGGATGAAGGAATGACGGAAACCATGCCGGGGCAAGCCGGAAGGGGGCTCATCATAGTGAAGACCCTCCCTGGAACCGTAATAATGACGCTCCGGATGGAGGACGGCGAACAGCCGGAAACAATCCAGCTGCCCCACCCTCTCCACCAAGCAGTCATCACAACGGCTCTCACGGAGGACAAGGAGGACGACATGGCGGAGGAGGTGGTGGCAGAAGCCGAAGTCCGGCTCCAAGGCACCGTAGCCACAGCCGACATTCAGGACGATCTCTATCCCCGAACGACGCAAGACACATGATCAACTCCAACATTGAGGCGCGGCGCTACGAAAATGATGATATCTACGTGGGCTAATGTCTACGCACTTCTATTCTTGTAGATAGTTGTTGGGTCTCCAAGTGCAGAGGTTTGTAGAACAGCAACAAGTTTTCCCTTAAGTGGATTACCCAAGGTTTATCGAACTCAGGGAGGAAGTGGTCAAAGTTATCCCCTCTCAAGCAACCTTGCAATCAAGATACAAGAAGTCTCTTGTGTCCCCAACACACCCAATACACTTGTCAGGTGTATAGGTGCACTAGTTCGGCGAAGAGATAGTGAAATACAAGTGGTATAGATAATTATAAGTGGTAACGGTGATATAAAATAGCTTGATGGCGTGGAAAAGTCTAAATTACAACTGAAATAAAGATAGCAGCAAGCAAACATGTAACGGATCTAGTAGCAAACGGTGTTTCAATGCTTAGAAACAAGGCCTAGGGATCATACTTTCACTAGTGAACACTCTCTCGTATAAATATCTTCTCTTTATGATACTACTCTTAACTACTCTCCGGCTGGACACTCTAATCGATGGTAGGGCTATAGCAGCACACCTCAAAGTAAGCCTTTCCCATCTAGAAAACCCCACACTATCACCTTGAGAACTAGATGATTCCAACAAACACCACAATTTCATAAAGACATCCAACTCAAAATATAACTCATAACAAGTATTTGTAATCTCTAGCCTAAGTGCCACCATGGTTTGCACGCTGTCACTTTCACACACATGGGGAGAGCAGAGATCTATTAAAGCACTTGAGTAACAAGGTAGATATACTTGATTACAAATCTCATGACCACAATAAGATCATGCATAGAGAGAGATGGACACATAGCTACCGGTAGAACCCTTAGCCTCGAGAGAGAACTACTCCCTCCTCATCATGGGAATCAGCAATGGTGATGGAGATGGTGGTGGAGATCGATGGAGATGGCTCCGGGGGCACTTCCCTGTCCCGGCAGGGTGCCGGAACAGAGACTTTTTGTCCCCCGAATCTCCCCTTCGGTGGCGGCGGCGCTGCGGAACTTTTCGTGGCTGGAGGCTTGATGATCTAGGGTTTTGGTATCGGGAGGCTCTTATAGGCGAAGGAGGCAAGGTCGGTGGCCGGCCAGGGGGCCCACACCATTCCCTGGCGCGGGCTAGGGTTGCCCGCGCCAAGGGGGGTGTGGCCACCCTGTGGCCCCTCTCCGACTCTCCTTCTGGCTCCGTGAGTCTTTCGGGAAAATAGTGACTTTGGCTTTTGTCCCGTCCAATTCCGAGAATATTCATTTTCTGACTTCCTGGAACCAAAAACAGCAGAAAACAGGCAACTGTCACTATGGCATCTTGTTAATAGGTTAGTCCAAGAAATCATATGAAAAGTACTCCAAAGTTGGAACAAAACACAAGAAAGTAGATAAAACCAAGCATGGAACAACAAAAATTATAGATACATTTGCAATGTATCAACATCCCCAAGCTTAACTCCTGCCCGTCCTCGAGTAGGTAAGTGATAAAAAGAAAGAATAATTTTTGAGGTGACATGCACCATCATAAACTTGATCAAAGCATTTCTAAAACATTGATAGATGGGATCATAGTACTTCAATCATAACATGAAAGACAAAGTTCTAGCAATAAGACAAAGAAACTATGATGCAACATGAAAAGGCACAAACAAAAGATTCATGAATAACAATGCTTTGCAAGATGTTTGTTTGTTTCACATCAAGAAAACATAGCATATTAGTATTCAACTTGTCCCTCAAATAGAGTAGCAAATATAAATGCATAGGACACCTTCAAAGTTCATAAGAGTGACTAGATACAAAAGTTTAAAACAAGCAATATCAAGTTATGCATCAATCAACTAGTCTTGGGACAATGCACATAGAACTAAGAATGGCCACTATGCTCTCAAAGTAGGTGCATAAAGGTAGAAGATGGAGACTCAATATAATGGTGGAAGAAAGGCCTTTTTATAAAAGGAAGTAGGGATTCAAGTCTCATAAAGAGCTTCCAAAAATTATGGTACTTATAGCTTTCAGCTCTCATTGCCCCTATCATAAGCATCTTTAAGGTGATTAAGGTTAAAGTGACACAACTAAGAGGATATGCTTGACAAGTTATAAACCAAAATCTCATGCCCCTTACTTACGAAGACCGATCCTCATGCTATTCAACTTCAGTCACGAGTAAGCTCTTGCCATTGTAAGTACATGTGTATCATTAAGAACCGCCAACGGGGTACCCCTTGCACATGATACGGGAGCTTTCCCATAATCAAAATGACAAGGTAAGAAGACAATAAGCATCTCAGCGATCTTTTTATTTGCTATTTGCATAGGTTTTTATTGAGGATGCTTCATAGAGTGCTCATTATGGTGATGCTGCAAGTTTCCACCATGATTAAGCATGGCTTAGGCTAGCGGCCCAGGCGTTTATCTAACACACATACAATCTCCATGATCTTACAAGTTCCACTTTTATTTCACACCGTCGGGATCCGTAAGCAAAAGAACATGATATCAACGGGGTACAAAGTACAAGTGCAATGTTGAAAGCGTTCCCCATGAAACATGGTTTTGCTAATTTCAACTTATAAAGCGCAGGCATATACGCAACAAAGAAGGACCCAATGGTTCAAGTTTATTAAATGCAGAAAAGTAAATTGTGCCATCAAGTTCGTGAGAGCTTTAATCACTAGTTTTCTCATAACAAGTTTAATTTGGAAGGTAAACAAAAGCATGAATATACTTGGAATAGCATAAGCTAGTAGGTAGGTATGGTGGACTCTTTGGAATAACTTGGTTTAGGGAGTTGGATGCATGAGTGGAACTCATACTTGGTTGTGGAGGCTAGCAAAAGACTGGGAGCGATAAACTAAGAGAGCAATAATGGCCATAATCATGCAGAGCGACAAAACATCATTGATCAAAGCATAAAGTGATATTACAAGTTGAAAACTAAAGGATCATAAAGGCTTATGGTGACTTGGGATAGTAATAACATGGTGTGAGCATGCGCCAAGTCAACCCAAATAAAGCATCAAAGGAGAATACCACTATACTATGCTTTAATATGCTAAAACAACGCATGATTCATCCAAGGCACATTAAGCAATATCAATTGTTTATAACAAGTCATGCTACAGCAAAGAATACTAAGCATAAAGCCAAAACAATATCTAGCATGGCATGACAAAGCATAGGCCACCGTAAAAAACGAGCTCTTTTTACCACATAAGTATGAACTTTCCTACTCTTTTCCAAACCAAACCAAACTATTTGCAAACCAATGTATGAAAGAGTGGGTCCAACCAATTTATTCAGCAAACTAAGCAAACTAAAGAAAACTAAAAACCAAAACGAAAACGAAAAATAAGATGCTCCAAAAACAACACAACTATGCATGAAACAATAAAAATGAAGCATTTGGAAGAAACCTAGAATTTTTATTGATGAAGAAGGGGATGCCTTGGGTATCCCCAAGCTTTGACGCTTGCACTTCTTGGTTATTTCTTGGTGTGACACGCGTGGCATCCCCAAGCTTGAGCTTAAGTTCATTCTTCATCTCATTACATCATTTTCTCCATACGCCTGAAATTTTTTCCTTCATACAAAACTTCACACAATCTTTATTAGCAACATTAGTGCACTCGAGATAATATGTCTTTGGGTTCAGTTTCAACACCAATAAAACTTCCAATTAAACAAAAGCTACTGTAGCACTTCCCTCAACAAGCTCAATTCCCCAAAAGAACTCAAAAAAGGAACCAACAAGAAGCAAATGCAGAAAATGGCAGAAATCTTTCAAAACAGACCAGCAGGTAAAGACGAATTTTTTCGAAGACCTTCTGTTGCTCAAATTGAAAAGTGTTGAAGTAACAAAAGTTATATAACAACCTGGGGCAGAAGCACAAAAATTCACGCCTCAAAAATACGTACAGAGATTTTACACGATGTTTTATAGTGAAGCACAAAAATCTGTTTTGGGACAGCAACTTTCCCAAGCATTACTTCTCTCTCATTAGAGGTTACTCTTGGCACAAAAAGCAAATAAAAAGGATAAGGAGCGGTTATTACAGAGGTAATAACTTCCAAGACTCATCTAAAACTTTTGGGTTATCTCCCAATAAGTACTTTTCTTTAACGCCTTTAATTTAGGCATGATAGTTTGAGAAGATGCTCACATAAGAAATAGGAATTGAACTAAAAGAGAGCATCAAGAAGCAAATTCAAAGCACATTTAAGTCTAACCCACTTCCTATGTATAGGAATGTTGTAAAGAAACAAGTCATGAAAGCACAAAGCAACAAGCATAGGAAAGCAAAACAAGTGCAACTTCAAGACTTTCAACATAAAGAGGGGAAACTTAATATTATTGAGATGCATAAAACCATGTTTCCCTCTCTCATAATAACTTTATCTAGCATCATGAATAAAATTAACAATATAACTATCACATAAAACATTCTTATCATGAGCCACATGCATATAATAATTATTACTCTCCATATAAGCATAGTCATTCTTATTAATTGTAGTAGGAGCAAATTCCACAAAATAGCTATCATTATTATTCTCATCACCATAATCATCAAATATAGGAGGCATATTGTAGTCATAATTAATTTTCTCCTCAATAGTAGGTGGACTGAAAATATCATATTCATCATTGTAAACATCATATATTGGAGACATAGTATCATCAAAGTAAATTTTCTCCTCCGTGCTTGGGGGACTAAAAATATCATGCTCATCAAAACTAGCTTCCCCAAGCTTAGACTTTTCCATAGCATTAGCAATAATGGTGTTCAAAGAATTCATACTAATAACATTGCTATTAGCATGCAAATAAAGTTCCATAGGTTTTTTAATTTTCTCTTCAAACACTTCATGTCCTAACTCAAGATAAATACTATAAAGCTCTATAATTATTTTGTTGTTTTCCATTAAGCCTAACTAGTGAAAACAAGAAAAAAAGACAAAATTGCAGAATCTAAAGGAAATAACTTCGAGCACTCACACCGCAGTATGTGAGTACCCTTTACCTTACCTCCCCAGCAACGGCGCCAGAAAATAGGTGTTTGCGGTGGGAGGTTCTTCTTTTTTAATCCTCCGATGTGAATACCTTTTACCTTACCTCCCCGGCAACAGCGCCAGAAAATAGCTTGATGTCTACGCACTTCTATTCTTGTAGATAGTTGTTGGGCCTCCAAGTGTAGAGGTTTGTAGAACAACAGCAAGTTTTCCCTTAAGTGGATTACCCAAGGTTTATCGAACTAAGGGAGGAAGTGGTAAAAGGTATCCCCTCTCAAGCAACCCTGCAATCAAGATACAAGAAGTCTCTTGTGTCCCCAACACACCCAATACACTTGGGTGTATAGGTGCACTAGTTCAGCAAAGAGATAATGAAATACAAGTGGTATATATAATTATAAGTGGTAACGGTGACAGAAAATAGCTTGATGGCGTGGAAAAGACTAAAGTAAAACTGAAATAAAGATAGCAGCAAGCAGACATGTAACGGATCTAGTAGCAAACGGTGTTTCAATGCTTAGAAACAAGGCCTCGGGATCATACTTTCACTAGTGAACACTCTCTCATATAAATATCTTCTCGTTATGATACTACTCTTAACTACTCTCCGGTTGGACACTCTAATTGATGGTAGGGCTATAGCAGCACACCTCAAAGTAAGCCTTTCCCATCTAGAAAACCCCACACTATCACCTTGAGCACTAGATGGTTCCAACAAACACCACAATTTCATAAAGACATCCAACTCCAAATATAACTCATAACAAGTATTTGTAACTCTAGCCTAAGTGCCACCATGGTGTGCACGCTGTCACTTTCACACACATGGGGAGAGCAGAGATCTATTAAAGCACTTGAGTAGCAAGGTAGATCTACTTGATTACAAAGCTCATGACCACAATAAGATCATGCATAGAGAGAGATGAACACATAGCCTCAAGAGAGAAATACTCCCTCCTCATCATGGGAATCAGCAATGGTGATGGATATGATGGTGGAGATCGATGGAGATGGCTCCGAGGGCACTTCCCCGTCCCGGCAGGGTGCCGAAAGAGAGACTTTCTGTCCCCCGAATCTCCCCTTCGGTGGAGGCGGCGCTGTGGAACTTTTCGTGGCTGGAGGCTTGATGATCTAGGCTCTTATAGGCGAAGGACGCAAGGTCGATGGCCGGCCAGGGGGCCCACACCATGCCCTGGCACGGCCTAGGGTTGCCCGCGCCAAGGGGGGTGTGGCCACCCTGTGGCCCCTCTCCGACTCTCCTTCTGGCTCCGTGAGTCTTCCGGGAAAATAGTAACTTTGTCTTTTGTCCCGTCCAATTCCAAGAATATTCATTTTCTAACATCCTGGAACCAAAAACAGCAGAAAACACGCAACTGGCACTGTGGCATCTTGTTAATAGGTTAGTCCAAGAAATCATATGAAAAGTACTCCAAGTTGGAACAAAACACAAGAAAGTAGATAAAACCAAGCATGGAACATCAAAAATTATAGATACATTTGCAATGTATCATGGGCCCAAAGTGCTTTGGACCACGTATCAGAGCTAAAAAATTCCCGGAAGGATTTGCTATCTCAAGACATATCCAAGCCTACGACGGTATTGCTCGGCCAGATACCTAGCTATAGGATTTCTTCCAAGCTTGTTGCATCGCCAAAGGCGGAAATATCCTGGTCGTAACCCGATATCTCCCACTTATATTGCGGAAGACGGCACGATCATGGCTTAATGAGCTTCCGGAGAACACCATCCACAACTGGTATGACATGCAAAGTGCGTTCTTTCGGAATTTCGAAGGCACATACCGGAGGTCCTGTACGGTCGGAGACCTACAGCGTTGCACCCAGAAGGCCGGAGAAACTTGCCGAGATTACCTCGGACGATGGATCGACAGCATGAACTCCTGTGAAGGAGTAAATGATCAAACTGCGATTGAAGCTTTCATTGCAGGTCTCCCAATTGGTCTACTGCGTCATCGTTTGAAGTGTGACAAAGTCACTGATTTGGGAGAAATGATAGAAACAACGAGCAAGTATGTAGATGCTGACGATGATGCAGAGGGATTACTCAATGCCCTGGCTGTGCCACAGTCGTCAAAACAACCAAAGCAACAAGCTCAGAAGCACAAAAATACCTCGGAAGAAAAACCCAATGCGGAAACGGTAGTGGTCACTGCTACTTTCAGGTCTGGAGGATGAGGAGGACGCGGTGGAGGCAGCGGGCGTGGCCGTGGGACTTCAAGAGTCCAAGGTAGAGGAGACCAGCAACCGAGCAAAACCTACTCTTGGGCCGACATTGCCAATAACCCATGTGTGCATCACTTAGACGCCAATGGGGGCTCGTCCCACACCAACGCTGAATGTCGTTTCAATGACGACATCAAAAGAGATGACACCACGGGCTACAAAGCTAAGCGGAAGAAGGGAAAGAAGAATCCCGAAAAAGATAAAGAGACCAAGGGAGATTCTGACATGGAGGAAGCTGATGCTTCAAATCCCAAGCCGGAAGGGAAGAAAAATTTTCCGACCAAAAAAGACACTTATGTCACCTTCCTTGGATCTCAACCAGCAAAGGTCAAGAAAGCAGTTCTACATGAGCTCAATGCAACAGTTCCAGCTGTCCCCCAATTTTTGGACTGGTCGGAAGTGGCAATCACATTTGACCACGCTGATCATCCGCCTAAGTTGCACAGGCGAGGAAAATACGCCTTAATTGTCAATCCACTTGTTGACGGTTATGGTTTCTCTAAGACCCTCATGGACGGTGGCAGCAGTATCAATATTCTCTATGTCAAAACGCTACGCCGGATGAAGATCTCGGAGACCCAGCTAAACCATAGCTCTGTGATCTTTCACGGAGTTGTCCTAGGAAGACAAGCTAATTCCCTGGGGGAGATCACTTTGGATGTTACCTTTGGGACTCCAAAGAATTATCAGACGGAGGCACTTTCCTTCGAAGTGGTCCCCTTCAAGAGCACATACCATGCTATATTCGGACGTCTGGCTTACTGGGCTTTTATGGCTCGTCCGTGTTACATTTACAATATGATGAAAATTCTAGTTCCCAACGGCGTAATAACTATCAGGGGAGACCCGAAGAAAGCGCGAGAGTGCGAGGATGGAAATGCCGCCTTTGCTGAAGCCGTGCTGCACGCCCAGGAGTACCAGGAGATCAAGAAGAACATAGATCCGTCCGAGATGCCCGCAACGAAGAAGGAGGTGACAAATCCAAATCCAGAGTTCAAGGCATCAAAAGAGACGAGGAAGACACCGTTGAAGGATGATGACCCCTCCAAGGTGACCTAGATAGGTGTAGGCCTAGGTAGCGCATAGGAAAGCGTGCTCGTCAAGTTCCTCCAAGCAAATCAAGATATCTTCGCATGGCAGCCATCTGACATGACCGGAGTACCTAGGGAACTTGTCGAGCACTCTTTAAATGTAAACTCGAACACTAATCCCGTCAAGCAGTCCTTACGATGTTTCGGCGATGAAAAGCGTAAGGCAATAGCTAAGGAACTAGCACGGCTCGAGTTAGCCGGATTCATAGAAGAGGTCATCCACACTGAGTGGTCGGCCAATCCTGTAATGGTCCCTAAAAAGGACACCACTGATTTAAGGATGTGTGTTGATTTTACTGCCTTGAACAAGGCTTGTCCAAAAGATCCGTTCGCACTGCCTAGAATTGATCAAGTTATTGATTCTACGGCAGGCTCGGAACTCCTCTGTTTTCTCGACACATATTCCCGTTATCACCAAATCCGGATGAAGGAATCTGACAAAGTCAAAACTTCATTCATAACCCCCTTCAGAACCTTCTGTTTTGTGACGATGCCCTTTGGGCTGAAGAACGCAGGAGCTACGTACTAGTGCACGATGCAGCGTTGCCTCCATGACCAACTCGGATGCAATGTACATGCATACGTGGATGATATTGTGGTGATGTCCAAAAAGAAGGAAACACTGATTTCCGACTTGGAGGAAACATTCGCCAATCTACGAAAATACAACATCATGCTTAACCCAAAGAAATGTTTCTTTGGAATACCAGCCAGAAAATTGTTAGGTTTCATCGTGTCTCAAAGAGGCATAGAGGTGAACCAGGACAAAATCAAGGCTATACTCAATATTTCCAGGCCAACTCGCCTGAAGGATGTAGAAAGACTAACTGATTGCATCGCTACGGTCAGTCGATTTGTAAGCCGGCTTGGTGAACGAGCCGCACCATTATACAAACTCCTGAAAATGACCAAGGATTTTGTTTGGACTGACGAAGCTGAAGCTGCACTACAAGACCTAAAGAAAGTACTCTCATCTACTCCTATCCTTGCTGTGTTGGAACCTCAGGAACCGATGTTGCTCTATCTTGCTGCAACAAATAAGGTCGTCAGTATCATTATGGTGGTGGAGAGACCGGAGGAAAATCAGGAACACCTGGTGCAGCGTCTGACCTACTTTGTTAGCGAGGTCCTGACAGAATCCAAACAGCGATATCCGCACTATCAAAAGTTAGCTTACGGTGTTTTTCTAGCATCTCGTAAGCTACGACATTATTTTCAGGAGCATCCAATTACCGTGGTGAGCACAGCTCCCATGAGAGATATAATCAACAACAGTGACGCCACAGGACGCATCGCCAAATGGGGCATAGAGCTTTCAGCTTTTGATATTGAGTATAAACCTCGGACAGTAATCAAATACCAAATCCTTGCTGACTTTGTCGCTGATTGGATAGAGACAAAGGAGAACATGACCCTCCCTGAGTCGGAATACTGGACCCTCTATTTGGATGGGTCTAAGGCTCGAGGGGGCTCGGAGGCTGGCATGGTGCTCAAATCACCCCAAGGAGATAAACTTCTGTACGTGTTGCAGATCCACTTCACAGCGACAAATAATATTTTTGAGTATGAAGCACTGCTGCATGGAATCCAGATTGCTAAGGATATTGGCATCCGATGTTTGATGTGTTATGGAGATTCGGATCTTGTTTCTCAACAAGTGTCGGATATTTGTAATGCAAATAAACACATGGTAGCGTATAAAGCTATCGTGGATGATCTATCTAAATCGTTCGAAGGGTTTGAGGTTCAACACATCCCTCGAGCAGAAAATGAGGAAGCAAATGCACTATCTCGGATAGGCTCTACGCGGAAAGAGGTCCCAGATGGCGCTTTTCTAGAGCACCTCAAAGTTCCCTCAATAAAAGGAGTAGATGAGGAATATCCAACCAAATCCGACTCATCCCTAATAGCAGTCCTAGCTGTAATTCCTAGCTGGACCCAACCCTACATTGATTATCTGGTAGATGGTAAATTACCCGAAGACGAGGTTCTGAGCCGGCAGATTATCCGATGAGCGAAAGCCTATACTATAGTTAAAGGTGAGCTCTATAAGCGGAGTATTTCTGGGGGGTTTCAGCGCTGCATATCTCCGGAAGAAGGAGTGGAAATCTTAAGAGAAATCCACGAAGGTGAGTGTGGTCACCATGCTGCAGCCAAATCTATAGTGGCAAAAACTTTTAGACACGGATTTTTCTAGCTTACAGCTCAGGCAGATGCCGAACGATTAGTCAAGACGTGCAAAGGCTGCCAAAAGTACGCCAAACAAGCTCATGGTCCAGCTGATCAGCTGCGAACAATACCTATAACATGGCCTTTTGCGGTCTGGGGGTTTGATAAGGTAGGACCATTTAAACGAGCTCCAAGTGGATTTACTCATCTCTTAGTGATGGTGGATAAATTCACCAAATGGATTGAGGCTAAACCTATCACTAGTTATGGTGGAGCAACAACCAAAAGATTTGTCGAGGATGTTATAATCCGGTATGGTTATCCGCATAGCATTATCACGGACAATGGGAGTAACTTCTCTATGGGAGAATTGGCCGAATTCTGCAACGAGCAAAATATCCGGCTTGACATTGCGTCAGTCGCACATCCATAGCCTAATGGACAAGTCGAAAGAGAAAATGGTTTAATCCTACAAGGCCTAAAACCGAGACTCGAAGCACCACTACGGCGTGCTGCGGAGGCTTGGGCAGAGGAATTACCCTCTGTAATATGGAGTTTACGAACGACTCCGAACAGGTCAACCGGATACACACCTTTCTTCTTGGTCTATGACATAGAAGCAGTTCTTCCTAGTGATTTGATTCACACTTCTCCTAGAGTGGCCGCGTATATTGAAGAGGATGCCGAGATTTCTCGACAAAATGATCTCGACTTAGTCGGAGAAGTTCGCGTCGTTGCTGAAATGAGATCAACAGCCTATCAGCGAAGTTACGCAAGTATCATAGCCAGAGAGTCCGAAACAGATCTTTCAATAAAGCCGATTTGGTTCTCCGGCTTGTGCAACAAAGAAAGCACAAACTTTCCCAGTATGGGAAGGGCCCTTTTTAGTTAGTCGAGTATTGCACAATGGTTCGTACTACTTAACTGACATGAGGCCAGTCAAAGAAAGACCCGCTACTAAGAAGAGAAAGAGAGCTGGAGGCAGTACAGATCCGGATGAGTTAGATAGACCGTGGAATATTGCTCAGCTACGTCCCTTTTATTCTTAGTTTATCCTTCTTTGTAATCATATATATGTACATGTTCTATGAGAAATAAAAGTTTTGGTTGCCTCAAGTTTTTCTGAGAAGTTTTTACCATCTTATTTCCGAATGATCATGTCATAGTCGAAAATCCCAGAATGCTTGAAAGTACTTTATACTCATGTTCGTTCTGGTTTAGATTTCCGATTCTAAAAATGCTACCCTCGGGTATAACTCTAAAGTTTCTAGTCTTTACTTTGGTTATTTGTCTTATTGCCGGATGCGGGTATTTTCTGAGTAGTGAATTGTTGGTACTGGAAGCCAGCTTTGTTTCCAAGTTTAAACTGGTTTAGCAATTGAGCTCCGTTGCAGGGCAAAGTTTCCGTGCAGAAGGTCTAGCCAGCTCATGAAAGGGACGAAGCAGAAAGCCAGATAAATGATAAGTATAGGCGAAAAAGTTCAAGTGCTTATGTAAACATTTCAGGCACACAAAAATTTAAAGCCAAAAGTGTTGAATAGATCAAAAGCTTAGCACTAGCAAAATTATAGTACTACATATTTACGGATCCATCATGTTTTTTCAGAATAATACAAATGTTTTTGGCAATCTATGATGCAGGAGGAGAAGAAGAAGCTGCCGGCTCGCTGGATACATCGCCTTGATATCGTTCCGATATGTCCACATCCGAAATGGTGCGGTGATCGTCGAAAACTTCTACTGCTTCTTCTGGAGGCGGTGGCGGAGTGTCCACGCGGGTGAAGAAAGGAGTGTCGTAGCTGGTCAAATCAGCCACGTGACACCCATATCCGGCATAGGAGTCCATAATAGCCTTGATGTCCTGCTCCTGGCCGTCTTCATCCACTGTAGAATACCCTCTGGTCACTTACCATATCTCCATTCTTCCATGGTGGCTCATGACCATGGTGAGAGTGTTCTGTGCTGCGGATCGTGCATAGGACATATTCCAATCCTGGACAAGCTGCGGCATCTCCTTCGCTTTGTCCCGCACCTGAAAATCCGACATGCTATGCATGTCCAGAATCTTGAGAGCTTCGCCAATATCCTCAAGGGATTGGCGGAAGTCATGAAGCAGGTCACCGACTTGGGTAAGCCGGTGGGTGCGGGGCTCGGCGGAGGTGGAGTCCGTCAAGTTCAGAGGACCTATACACAAAACAGTTAAGAAAATCCGACATTGAAAGAAGTTGATGAAAATGGACAAGTCAGACAGATGGAACATACAGAAGATGACATCGTCAATCTTGGTATTCTCTTCCCAAAGACTCCAGAGTTCAGGCCGGAGCGCCTCGGAAAGGTCCTTCTCTCTACACAGCTCATTATTGAGGTCCGAGATTTTCTGATCTTGAGCGGCAATCTTGCGATCGCGCTCGTCTGTATCCAGGGAGGAGGACTCGAGAACTTGAGCTATGCTCTTCTCATGATCCTCTTTGAGCTTATCCAGCTCTTGGCGAAGTTCCTTGTTCTCCACCACCAAAGTTTTGAGGTTCTCGGCCTCTTCAATCATGGCGCAGGACTGTTTTACCAGCGCTATAAGTCAAAAAAGAACAACAGTTCAGTCAAAGTTTGACTATGAAAACATGAAAGACAAGGTTTGATTCTTGGAATGTTTACCTTCGGCCTCATCCTTGGAGACCTTAAGCTCAGCATTCTTAAGTCGGAGAGCACTGATCTCTCTCCGCTTGTTGCAGACATTTTTCAACAAATCTTGGTTATAGGAACATACTTTCTGTAAGTCAGAATACCCAAAGTGAGAAGTCTACTAAAGACTCAGGCTAATATTTTTACTAATATCAACACGAGCCTTGGGGGCTACACTAATTCATTCCTTGGCATCCTAAGGAAGCATAAACCCGGATTATATATCCTACTTCATGCTAGGGGGCTAGAGGATATGATATGAAATAAGGAAAAAACAAGAGTTAGAATTCCGACTTACATATTTCTCGCGAGTAAGTTTATCCAAACTCGCATTTACTTCAACGGCAACCTTCTCAGCGAGAGTCAGAGGGACCACTGGCGCTATTGGAAGCTCGCCGGACCTGATCCTCTCGTTGCAAAGACGCACTTGTTCAAGAAGGTCAGAGTGCTTGATGTCCTCTGCCTCTTGTGCTTCTTCTTCGGCAAATAAATTTCTTTTCTCTAGGCATTGCCTGTCTAGCCGCTGGATCTCTTCCGCAGATTTTCAGGACAAGCCAAACTTGGCAAGACCCGGATTGCTGAGAAGGTTTTCGGCGAATATCTCTGCCGAGGGATCATTACCTGAAGAGGGTTCACCCTTATCTATACCTGACCCACTCATGGTGACGTTAGTTTGTGATTCAAGGATCATAGGCTTCATTGAAGGAGCCGGATCTTCTGCGACAGCCGGAGAAGGAATGATCACCGGCGTTGCGGAAGGTTGGGGGGCAGGAGTCGGAGGAGCCACGGCAGGAGAAGCCATGGAAAGCTTCGTCTGTCGCAGGGGCTTCACAGAAGTTCCCTTCCCCTTTCCCTTGATGAGCTGCTTAGCTCTGGGAATGTAATAAAGTCGAAAACATTACATCTCAGAAGAAAATTCGAGTAAGGTACAAAGGCGGAAATTGTGTTGAAAGTTACCTCTTCACGATAGGCACCTCCTTTGTGCCGACAGCCACTGTCGGATGATACATTGCAAATGTCTATATAATTTTTGATGTTCCATGCTTAGTTTTGTCCACTTTCTTGTGTTTTTTCCACACTTTGGAGTACTTTTCATATGATTTCTTAGACTAACCTATTAACAAGAGCCACAGTGCCAACTGCCTATTTTCTGCTGTTTTTGGTTCCAGGAAAGTCAGAAAATGAATATTCTCGGAATTGGACGGGACAAAAGCCAAAGTGCATATTTTTCCGGAAGTCATAAGATGCCAGAATACGAGACGGAGAGGGGCCAGAGGCCGGCCACACCACCTGGCCGTGCGGCCAGGCTGGGCGCGCGCCAGGGGGTGGTGTGGTGGCCCCTAGCACCCCCTCGGCCTCCCCTTCCGACTATAAGATGCCCTCGGGATGTAAAACCCTAAGGGCCCGATCAAAAATCCACGAAAGAGTCTGTAGCCGCCGTCATCTCCATCCCTAGATTGGGAGGGATCTGAAGCTCTTCCCGGCACCCTGCCGGAGAGGGGAATTCACCCTGGAGGCCTTCTTCATCACCACGCAAGCCTCCGGTGTGATGCGTGAGTAGTTCATCCTTGGACTACGGATCCATGTAGTAGCTAGATGGCTGGTTCTCCTCCTTTGTGCTTTCATGTCTAGATCTTGTGAGCTCCGTTCATGATCAAGATCATCTATTTGTAATTCTGCATGTTGTGTTTGCGGGGATTCGATGGATATTGAGATGCTATTTCAGATTGATTATTGATTCTATCATGTCTTTGTTATTTGTGATCTTGCATGCTTCCCGTTGTTAGTAGCTATCTTGGCCAAGTAGATGCTAGCAACTCCAAGAGTTAGTATTTATGCTCGATAGTGGGTTCATGCCTCTGGTAATCTGGGGAAGTGACAGAAATCACGAATGTACTAGATGTGCTGTTGCTACTAGGGAGAAAACAACAATCCTTTGTTCATAGAACAATCGTATTGTTTACTTTACACACAATTCGTAAAGCAATAATCGGTTGCTTGCAACTTAATACTGGAGGGGGTTTGGATGATAACCTGAAGGTGGACTATTAGTCATAGATGCAGTTGGATGGCGGTCTATGTATAATGTTGTAATGCCCAATCAAGTTCCAAAGGATTCAAGATGATTAGTATATGCTTGTATGCTTTCTTGATATTTGTCAATTGCCCCGCTGTAATTTGTTCACCCAGCATGTTATCTATCTTAAGGAGAGCCACCTCTAGTGAACTATGGATCCCGGTCCTTGTCTTTTATATACAATCTATAAACTGTTTACTACTTTGTGTTTACTTTCTGCAAACTATTACTTCTTTCCAATTGATACGTTTAATCCTTTGTTTTCCGCAAAACACGGTGAGATTGACAACCTCATCGCAAATTGGGGACAAAGTTCTGTGGTTGGGTTGTGCAGGTCTCCATGTTGCTACTAGCACCGGTAGTGCGCCCTACCAAAGCTCAACTAGTAACATCTTTGGGGTGTTTCCTTGCTCCTACTGGTTCGATTCAACCTTGGTTTCATAACTGAGGGAAACTTGCTGTTGTGCTCATCATACCTTCCTCTTGGGGTTCCCAACGAGCTCTACATCAACCATGCACCAGCTGTTTTCTGGGCGCCGTGCATTGAGCCATCAAGCATTTTTCTAGCGCCGTTGCCGGGGAGTCAAGGACATCTTCACAAGGGGAGTCCCTCACAACCAATCTCTTTACTTTGTTATTTTTGTTTTGCTTAGTTTCTTTTTGCTTTGTTTGCTTGTTTCTTTATCAAAAACACACAAAAAATTGTTTTACTTGTTTGCTTTCTTATTCAAAAACACACAAAAATTAAGTCTCCTTTAGTTGTTACCTCCTCCTTAGATCACCATGTTGATCCCCAATTTCACTCTGAAAGACCTTTCAATTGGTAGTGGTTCTATAATTGGGAAAGATAACATTGAAGAATTCTTTAATCATGTTATTAAACATGAGGATACTGAGGACAGATCCCTTGCAGAACTTGCTCCAAACTATGAGATTGCTGCAACTTCTATAATTCACATGTTAGAATCTAGGTTTGTTAACCTCAAGCCCTTAATGCAAGTAATGTTTCTTAAGCTTAAAGAAATTAAAGACCCTGAAAAAAGGGATTTTATTCTAGAAACTTTGTTTAAGGAGTTCTATGATGTTGCCAAGGAAGCTAGGAAAGTCTTTGAACGTTTCAAAATGCTAGGCTCGTGTGTAGATGTTGTTGGTACATGAGAAAAGATGAACAAAACCGAACCTAATGGGGAGGAACCTAAGATACCAATATCCTTTAAACTAGTAGCAATACATGATGCCATAGAAAAGAATGTTGATTGGATTGTTCCTGCAAACCCTTTTGATGAGAATAGTGAACCTAAGAGCATTGTGAGAGGATCCTCTAGAACTTATTTGGATGATATGCCTTGCCTTGTTGAAACTATTTATAGCATTGATCTTAATGCTTCTTCATTTGAGAACACTTGATCCTTTTTCTTGCTTCTTATGCCTAACTTAAAGGCGTTAAAGAAAAGTACGTATTGGGAGATAACCCAAAACTTTTAGATGAGTCTTGGAAGTTATTACTTCAGTAATAACCTATCCTTATCCTTTTTATTTGCTTTTTGTGCCAAGAGTAACCTCTAATGAGAGAGAAGTAATGATTGGGAAAGTTGTTGTCCCGAAACAGATTTATGTGCTCCACCGTAAAAATTCGTGTACAATCTCTGAACGTATTTTTAAGGCGTGAATTTTTGTGCTTCTGCCCAGGTTGTTATCTAACTTCCGTTAGTTCAACACTTTTTGATTTGAGCAACAGAATGTCTTCGAAAAAATTCGTCTTTACCTACTGGTCTGTTTTGACAGATTTCTGCCATTCTCTGCATTTGCTTCTTGTTGGTTCCTTTTTGAGTTCTTTTGGGGAATTGAGCTTTTTGAGGGAAGTGCTACAGTACCTAGTGTTCTAATGGGAGTTTATTTGGTGTTAGAGCTGAACCTTAAGACTTATTTATCTTGAGTGCACTAATGTTGCTAATAAAGATTGTGTGAAGTTTTGTATGAAGGAAAAATTTCAGGTGTATGGAAGGAATGAGTAATGATATGAAGGATGGACTAAAGCTCAAGCTTGGGGATGCCACGCATGTCACCCCAAGAAATATCCAAGAAGTACAAGCGTCAAAGCTTGGGGATGCCCAAGGCATTCCACTTCTTCATCAATAAAAATCATAGGTTTCTTCCAAACGCTTCATTTTTATTGTTTCATGCACAGTTGTGTTGTTCTTGGAGCGTCTTCTTTTTCGTTTTTGTTTTGGTTTTCGTTTGCTTGATTTTCTTAGTTTTCTGAATAAATTGGTTGGACCCCCTCTTTCATACATTGGTTTGCAAATAGTTTGGTTTGGTTTGGAAAAGAGTAGGAAAGTTCATGCTTATGTGGTAAAAAGAGCTTGTTTTTTACTGTGGCCTATGCTTTATCATGCCATGCTTGATATTGTTCTGGTTTTATGCTTAGTATTCTTTGCTGTAGCATGAATTGTTATAAACAATTGAGATTGCTTAATGTGCCTTGGATGAATCATGCATTGTTTTAGCATATTAAAGCATAATATAGTGGTATTCTCCTTTGATGCTTTATTTGGGTTGACTTGGCGCATGCTCACACCATGTTATGACTATCTCAAGTCACCATAGCCTTTATGATCCTTTAGTTTTCAACTTGTAGTATCACTTTATGCTTTGATCAATGCTGTTTTGTCGCTCTACATGATTATGGCCATTATTGCTCTCTTAGTTCGTCGCTCCCAGTCTTTTGCTAGCCTCCACAACCAAGTATGAGTTCCACTCATGCATCCAACTCCCTAAACCAAGTTATTCGAAAGATTCCACCATACCTACCTATTAGCATATGCTATTCCAAGTATATTCATGCTTTTGTTTACCTTCCAAATTAAACTTGTTATGAGAAAACTAGTGATTAAAGCTCTCACGAACTTGATGGCACACTTTACTTTTCTTGCCCTTAATAAACTTGAACCATTGTGTCGTCTATGTTGTATATGCTTGCACTTATTTGTTGGGAATTAGCAGAACCATGCTTTCATGGGGAACGCTTTCAACATTGCACTTGGTAGTTGTACCTAGTTGATATCATGCTCTTTTGTATATGGATGTCGTCGGTGTGAAATGAAAGGGGAGCTTGTAAGTCCATGGAGTTATGTATATGTGTTAGAGAAACGCCTGGGCCACTGGTCTAATCCATGCTGACATGGTGGAAACCTGCAGCGTAACCATAATGGGCTATCTATGAAGCATTCTTCTTATAAAAAAGAGTCCTATATTGAGAAAAAAGAGAAGGAGAAAAAAAGGAGATATTATGAAAATAGGAAAGAGAGAAAAAAGCACCATATTCCCATGGTAAATAAGAAGATTGCTGAGATACTCGTTGTCTGCTTGCCTTGTCATTTTGATATGGGGATTCTTCCGTATCATCAGGCAAACGGTACCCCGTTGGCGGTTCTCTATGATACACATGTACTTACGATGACAAGAACTTACCGGTGACTAAACTTGAGTAGCATGAGGAGTGTCCCTCGTATACAAGGGACATGAGATTTCTGACTTATACTTCGTCAAGCATGTACACCATAGTTTGTTCACTTTAACCTTAATCACTTCAAGATGCTTATGATAGGGGCAATGATAGCTGAAAGCTATAAGTACCATAATTTTTGGAAGCTCTTTATGAGACTTGAATCCCTACTTCCTTTACAAAGGCCTTTCTTCCACCCTTATATTGAGTCTCTACCTTCTATCTTTATGCACCTACTTTGAGAGCATAGTGGCCATTCTTAGTTCTACGTGCATTGTCCCAAGACTAGTTGATTGATGCATAACTTGTTATTGATTGTTTTAAACTATTGTATCTAGTCACTCTTATGAACTTTGAAGGTGTCCTATGCATTTATATTTGCTACTCTATTGAGGGACAAGCTGAATACTATTATGCTATGTTTTCTTTATGTGAAACAAACAAACGTCTTGCAAAGCATTGTTATTCATGAATCTTTTGTTTGTACCTTTTCATGTTGCATCATAGTTTCTTTGTCTTATTGCTAGAACTTTTTCTTTCATCTTATGCTTGAAGTACTTTGATCCCAGCTTTGAATGTTTGGCAAATACTTTGATCAAGTCTTTGATGGTGCATGTCACCTCAAAAATTATTCTTTCTTTTTATCACTTACCTACTCGAGGACGAGCAGGAGTTAAGCTTGGGGATGTTGATACATTACAAATGTATCTATAATTTTTGATGTTCCATGCTTAGTTTTGTCCACTTCCTTTTGTTTTGTCCACACTTTGGAGTACTTTTCATATGATTTCTTGGACTAACCTATTAACAATAGCCAAAGTGCCAGCTGCCTGTTTTCTGCTGTTTTTGGTTCTAGGAAAGTCAGAAAATGAATATTCTCGGAATTGGACGGGACAAAAGCCAAAGTGCATATTTTTCCGGAAGTCATAAGATGCCAGAATACGAGACGGAGAGGGGCCAGAGGCCAGCCACACCACCTGGCCGCGCGGCCAGGCTGGGCCCGCGCCAGGGGGTGGCCCCTGCCACCCCCTCGTCCTCCCCTTCCGACTATAAGATGCCCTCGGGACGTAAACCCTAAGGGCCCGATCAAAAATCCACGAAAGAGTCTGTAGCCGCCGTCATCTCCATCCCTAGATCGGGAGGGATCTGAAGCTCTTCCCGGCACCCTGTCAGAGAGGGGAATTCACCCTGGAGACCTTCTTCATCACCATGCAAGCCTCTAGTGTGATGCGTGAGTAGTTCATCCTTGGACTACGGATCCATGTAGTAGCTAGATGGCTGGTTCTCCTCCTTTGTGCTTTCATGTTTAGATCTTGTGAGCACCGTTCATGATCAAGATCATCTATTTGTAATTCTGCATGTTGTGTTTGCGGGGATCCGATGGATATTGAGATGCTATTTCAGATTGATTATTGATTCTATCATGTCTTTGTTATTTGTGATCTTGCATGCTTCCCGTTGTTAGTAGCTATCTTGGCCAAGTAGATGCTAGCAACTCCAAGAGTTAGTATTTAAGCTTGATAGTGGGTTCATGCCTCTAGTAATCTGGGGCAGTGACAGAAATCTCTAAGGTACTAGATGTGCTGTTGCTACTAGGAAGCAAACAACAATCCTTTGTTCATAGAACAATTGTATTGTTTACTTTACACGCAATTCGTAAATCAATAATCTATTGCTTGCAACTTAATACTGGAGGGGGTTCGGATGATAACCTGAAGGTGGATTATTAGTCATAGATGCAGTTGGATGGCGGTCTATGTATAATGTTGTAATGCCCAATCAAGTTCCAAAGGAGTCAAGAAGATTAGTATATGCTTGTATGCTTTCTCGATGTTTGTCAATTGCCCCGCTGTAATTTGTTCACCCAGCATGTTATCTATCTTAAGGAGAGCCACCTCTAGTGAACTATGGATCCCGGTCCTTGTCTTTTACATACAATCTATAAACAGTTTACTGCTTTGTGTTTACTTTCTGCAAACTTTTACTTTCTTCCACACAATACGTTTAGTCCTTTGTTTTCAGCAAAACAGGTGAGATTGACAACCTCACTGTAAGTTGGGGGCAAAGTTCTTTGGTTGTGTTGTGCAGGATTCCAAGTTGGCAACAACACCTTGGAGGTGTTTCCTTGCTCCTACTGGTTCGATAACCTTGGTTTCATAACTGAGGGAAACTTATTACTGTGCTCATCATACCTTCGTCTTGGGGTTTCCCAACGAGCTCGACATCAACCTCGAGCCAGCACGGCCCCACATGTCAACCTTACGGCAGCTGCCGTTCGAGCTCCTTGATGAGTTTCCGAGAAGGAGATGGGTACAACTGAGGAAAAATTATGCGGCTACGGAAATGTGAGTACAACTAAGGAACCAGGAGCACGAAAATAGAAATACCTATTTTTAAATAGTGTGGTGAGTGCCAATCATTCTAGCATCTTACAACCATCATTGATTATAAGTGCATCTTTGGATATACTGGATTCATCTAGAAGCCTCCCAAGATAAAGGGTTTGCTTGAACTTAAATTTTACAATAATTGATGTTACATGTATATCCTTGTTAGTTCTGTTATTCTTTAGTCTGAAGTTATGTACCATATATTATTTTTATTCTACATCACTATGTGTGCTGATGTTACTGAACTATTTGTCAGATTTCTTTGGTAGTTTATATTTTTCTATTATTTATGTACTGCAGCTTTGGTACTCATTTTCTCTGATTAACTATTATCGTAGTCTTTCGCAATGACTTCTCCTTCCTTTCTGAGTTATTCAGTTCGATGTATGCTTTAGTTGTGAGTTTTAGAACAATAAACTATGGAGATATCCCCTAATCATTTATAGATTGCAGCATTTTTTGAAAACGGTATTAAAATTAATAGAAACCTTTGTCCACATATATCATTATGGAAAGGAAAATTCTTTTCGGCTTCTATACCTCCTCACAGTGATTTTTTGATGATTTTGGTTTGAACGTGTTCTTACTAATTCTGCTAGAGAGGAACACAAAACTATGTTCTGTTGAACTAATAAATTATGAGTGCAAAACCTTATTTTACCAAATAAAACACTATAAAGTAGAACTAAATATGGTGCAAGCTGAATAACCGGTATTCTTATTCCAAAATAGAGTAATTTTGGATAAAAGAAGTTGTATCATTTTGTACCAAGTGATATCGATGTTTGTCCATGCACTACATATATGTTGCATCCAAGTCCGCTTTTTGTGATAAATTTGTGTTGTGTTTTGATGTGATGAAAATATTTTGATTTAACACAGAATTCCTGATTACCTCAAAATGGCATGTTTTTAACACAGATACACAACATTATTTTGTTGTTGGGCAAAATTTCTTTTTCCCATTAGCCGATAAGGTGATATGAACTGAAGAATAATGTCGTAATTGACCACAAATGAACCTTTTTGGGCTAAAAACTGAATACAATCTTGTCATGGAAATTGCTGAAACAGTTGTTGGCTAATCTCAATGAACTATACCTTGTTTGATTCAGTTTCTGCTTACCTATTTGTTTCTCTATTTCCATGCATGTCCTAGGATGAGTTGGTGCATGGATGATTCTTTCCAACATATGTAATATGCTTTGTGCACCTAGGAGGTGTTGTCTTCTATTGAAATCCTTGCCTCTTCACATGGTTATTATTCTTAGATCTTATTGTTTCGAAGCACTTATTCCCTGAGTTCTTATAGAATTGTTTTTTGTTAGATCATGGCTAACAATGGGCGTGTCATGAATAATAGTAGAGGCATGCCATCAGATTATCATTATAATAGACTAGATAACACTTTTAACTTGTGGACGGCATTAACAAAAAATAAGGAGTACTACAATTGGTTATCCACACAATGAAAAACACTGTCAAGATCACTAAGCCTTTCACACAATGTCAAAACGGGGTGTAGGCGATGCGGCGAAGAGGGCTTACCCACCTAGTTAACATTTAAGTGTAACTTTCTTTCTATGCATTGGCATTTTATATATAAATAAATAGAAGCAAGGTTGTGGTATCCAATGCACATAATGATCAGTAGCTTGAATTTTAAATAGAATGGAAATATAAAGAGGGTTTTCATCTCTTCCTCTTTCATAATTCTTGCAAGAAACAAAAGCAAACTCATTCTCATAGTTTTGAATAGATTCACCATATAAAGACAATTTATCTAATGATCATAATGGATCATCTAACTCAATTGTATCACTTTCATCCTCCCATATATTCGACACAATTGTTCCACATAGAGGACTACTAGAAAATAAACAATCATCATTATAAGAAGAGTTCTTCATGGGAATTTGTGTGTTACCCTTGTTGGGAGTGGGTAATGGGTAGTTAGTCCATTCTTCCTCCACTTGTTCTTCTTTCTCTTCTATCTCATTTTCTTTGTGATTCATGGTCATCCCCAAGCTTAGCCTTTTGTCATCTTCTTCCTTGACACTTTCAACATGATTTCTTGCATTCAAAAAGTTAGTGCCCAAGGGAATATTCAATCTTTCAACATATTTGACTAGCATATCATACATATCACTGTGAGCCTTGTGAAAAGGCTCCTTAGCATTTTCTATTATTTTTTTGGGGGTTAGTTTTATAAAAAGGTACTTAAAATAAACTATAAATGCAAGCAAGAATAGAAGCCTAGCGCTACGCTCACCGGCAACTATGCCAGAAAAGTATCTTGATAACCCCCAAGTGCAGGACATCACCGTAGTACAATTCGATAAGTATTTGAGTGTCGAACCCACGAGGAGATGAAGGTAAACTACCTATTCTATAAATCCCTATAACCCACTTCTATGGCCTTCTATGCAAAGCTAGGAAGTAGAGTGTGTGTGTGGTTGTTTTTTCTACTAACTAGAAAGCGATAAACTTTTGGAAGTAAAAACATATAGGTATAATATTGAGAGTAAAGTGGAGCTAATGAAGTGATGGCAAGTTTCTCAAGGGAGTAAAATGTTTAGGAAAATTGTTATATCATCTGTTTGGTTGTCGCAATTAGTGAAGCTCATAATAGTCTTTTTATTGCTTCTTCTAAGGAAGGGCCATAATTAGGTGCAGCCATAGACATGAGCAAATATGTCCCTAGTGATTGGTCCCTAGGCCAAGTGAATGTGCTAACAAGGGATTTCATTAATACAAATATGTCCAACCACCTCTTTAAGTTCTAAGGTCCCCATGATAATACCCCCGTTGATTAACCATGAATGAATATAACATGTATTTCTAAGACTTGGGATTTGGTTTCTATGAAACTCCGGCTATCCCTCATCCTATCAACATGCAACGGTCACAACCATGTGCATCCCCCAACATATGTGTGCACTCATACATTAGTACAGCAAGATCATCATAGAAGACAACATATACTTGTATGCAACCAATAACAAACTATATCACAATTGCCATAAACAAGTCACTACTCAAACATAGACATGGAGACACAATAGATCATGAGAAAACGATAAATTGTACCATACATCATGTTTGCCAAGAGATTACAGAGGGGAATCAAGATGGTACTGATGTAGACGGTAATGATGAACATGCTGAAGGGTATGTAGATCATGATGTAGACGGTGATGATGTACAGGCGATTCAGGCAGCATTCCCCCCTCAGATTCTATGTTTATGTGTTTTGTTCTCCGCCTTTGTGTGTCTCTAGGATAGCCGCCAAAGGGTATATATAGACGGGTTTAGGTCAAAACAAGTCGGTAGGAAAAAAGATCAAGCAGATCCGATGGCCGAGGGGGGAAAGAGGATGGAGGGCATGCCCCAGAAATATTGACATCCCCAAAAGCTCAGGTCCGTTTGAATCCATTTGGGTCCCTAAAAGATAAAAATACACAAAATAGCGATTTCCTGTCGTGCAGAGTTATAACCAAAATAAAGGGGATCATTTGTTAATCCCCAAAAATCAATGTAAAACATGGATATACCTTTATATATGATGCAAATATGTGGTTAAACATGTCAACAAACTATAAAGTTCATCTATGCATTTTACATGCATCAGAGACTATGATTTTAGAAACTTACGGTAGGCGCAGGTCGCGCTCTAGTCCTATATGGATCAAGTCCCTCCGACAAATCATTGAACTTCGCGTTCATGATCTTCAGGGCCACGACATAATCGACGATAGCCCACACTCCATGCAATGACTTCATCGTGTCCATCGACCCGGTGTACTCGTACATCCAGCAGGCTCGGGTGGCGAGTGGCACGAGTCACCTCCCGAGCCAGCAGTTGTAGAGGTTGATCGTCACAAAACCCTCGTCCTCCAGCTCCATTATGCGGGAGAACATCTCCGCCATGACTGTTGCCTGGACCTTGGGGATCTTCCCCGCCGACAAACGATGCGGATTGCTCCTCTCCGTGGTGTATGCAGGGATCGCCACCTTTCCGGTGGGAGTAGATTCCTCGACATAAAACCAGTATTCCTTCCACTCGTTTGCCGCTTTCTTCGGTAGCATCAGCTTCAGAAACTTGGTGTTGGACTCCACTTGGAAGGTGACGCCGCTTGTGGCCAAGTGACATAGGTATGATTATTCGGGTGCTTATGATTCATTGCGCTGGTTGCGTAAAATCTCACGGCCCATGAAGATTCAAGATGATGGCCCAAGAAGTATCCGATGATTTAGCTGTATTAGGAAAGGAAGCATGAACTAACAATATGTCGATGTTGTAATCATACATATGTAACCTATCTATATACAGCTTTGAGACCCGGCCTATTATATATAGGACGGGAAAATCCTGTGAGGAGGTACCAAAAAAACCCCTCACAATCTCTAACAAGGCTATTCATCAAGTATTCAGGCGACTTCGACTCCCTTGTTTTCTTGATATCTGATGAAATCCCCAGCATTCTCTTTTCTGCGGAACCCTATTCCATCATCATGGACATTGCCGAGGTTACCCCTCGTCAATTGGCACCGTTTGTGGGAAACCTGAATGCTGGAGCCATGGATTCGGTGGACCTCTTTTCACCGAGCAGCAATCCATCAAACGCGGGACCACACCCGCTCACCCCTAATTCGGTGCCCGCCAACGATGGATCCAAGCTCATCATCGGAAGTTTCCGTTTCCAAGTAGACAATCCAGAAGAATCCAACCCCTCGGCTCTGATCTCATCAGGACCGTCGGTCAGAAAAACTATGCCCATGGTAATAGCAGCATCATCCGTTGGGTCCTCGGCAAAAGTCACGACGCAGATTGATGCAGGAGAAGAAAACAAGGAAATCACGACAGATCTGGGGGACCTTGATGGTCTGTACGATGACCTCTCCTCCGGATCAGACCACCAAACAACCATGCTACATGAATCGAGTCCAACCAACCCAAAACCCTAAGAAAGTGATGAAAGCATCGACTTTGGGATAAGGAAGGCTAAAATTTACCCACAACAGAAAATCCCGGACTTCACTGACCCCCTAGACAGTGTCTCCCTTGATTCTGATGATGAAGTCACCAGTCGATACGCAACTCAGCACCAAGTGTGCATAATTATTGGGGACGCTTCGACTCAGCAAGACTCCAACAGTAACCCTATTTTCGATCCCGATGATATCTTATCAGATGATAATGCAGGAGACATGGAAACGAAGGAAACCGCGGAGACCTAACGAACAATAATATAACCCCAGAGAGAGAAGAACCACGCGAAGGTGAAAGACAACACCTCCGGCTCAAAACCGAAGCGTGGCAAAAAGCAAGGGCAGCAAGTTCGGGTGTAGTCCCAATGACACCCGATGCCACGCGTGAAGATTTGCTGGCATACAAATACCTCCTTCATAAAAAGAAAAGAGACCTTCTAAGGATGCAAAGACAGCTCGACAAAAGGAAAAGGATAGCCAACGAATCTAGCCTGCAGCAGGCGCAACTAAGCTCTACACGAGGATCAGGGAGCATAACGGGGGACCACCGCCAAGGAGAGGAGCATCACGGCTGCAGAACATACCCGAAGCTGAGAGAAAGGAATTGACTCGAGAACTCGACCTGTCATTCATGATAGTAGGTCCCACGGGACATATCAAGGCAAAAATCGCTCAACCCGTGATCGTGGCTGCACAAACATATCTTCTTACAACCCAACCAGCACCCGATGACCCTCGTGCAACTCTCCACCACTCCACTTTGATGAACCTTGGCATGGTGGGAGCATCTCTCGCACAAGAAAAACAAGGAATTACACAACAACCCGATAGATCCCCACGTTGTCGCAACATCCCTCAGCAAGCGGGACACACCCTACAATCACGATCGCCACATCGGGTCCACTTCTCAGGGTCAGAACCGCGAAATTATGAAAGAGACGATAACACACAACGCGGGATCGATAGATCCAGGGAAGAGCGTTGTAGCCGAAGATACTACGATGGCAAAAGCGAAGATGAACACGAGCTATGTGGAGCCAGTTTCTTTACCTGACGGGTTCGCAAAACTCCAGCACCAAAGGACTTCAAATTGCCTCACGATCGTCAAAAGTACGACGGTCTCCAAGAGCCTGAAGCCTGGTTGGCAGATTACCTGGCAACTTTCAAATTATAGGGTGGCTCCAAGGCCACCGCAATGCAAAGTTTGCAACTGCATCTGACTGGCGTGGCACGATCCTAGCTATGACAGCTACCCAAAGAATCCATCAGTAGCTGGAACGATCTGGAGGACAAATTCATCAGAAATTTCCACTCCACATTCAAGCGACCTACATCTTTGGAACAACTACGAGCACACAATCAAAAACCAGGATAACCGATACGGGCTTTCATCTAGCGGTGGAAAATCATAAAATATTCGTCTGAAGCCATATCTGATGAAAGAGCAATCGACGCTTTCAATGATGGACTTCTTCAACAAGAGTTTATCGAAGAATTGGGATGAGTCAAACCCATGACAATCTCGCAACTAATGGATATGGCCAACCGCTGGGCCAATAGGGAAGATGTAGTAAACAACAAAAGAGCTCGGTCACCCGAAGAAGACGATGAAATAACGATGGATACGGTGGACCAAGCTACGTCGCAGCCGGTTTTACCGGAGGGGATAACCGAAGAAGCAACAAATACAACAGTGGATATCACAGCAGCATCGACGACACCGGCGGAAGCCAGCCATAGCAACAATACACGCCGAAAAGTCGAGACCCACCAATGTCAGCAAGACAAATGTTGGAAGGACCCTGCAATATGCACTTCTATGTCGACTCAACAGGCAAAAGGCGATCCAATCACCTAATGAAGGTTTGATGAACATTCTTAAAGATGCAGGAGCTATGCAATGCAAGGGCAACCGAAGCAACAAAATGAGTCTACGCGACCACACCTGGCGGTTTAGCCATCGGTGCACCACCACAACCGCCGGGGGATTCGCCAGCTAGGCAGCCGCAGAATACAACACACCAAGAGGATGAATATCCTAGGTCAAAAGGAGCAATGTCGATGATCTAGAAAGGACGACCGTCTAATAGGACACAAAAGATGATTACCAAGCAAGTACACATGACAGTAACAACGCCACCCCTACACCTGAGTATCTCCACTGGTCAGAACAGGAGATTACCTTCAGCAGAGCTGATCATCCACTTAGGGTCCCTCGACCGTGTCAGTCAGCATTGATAGTAGAAGCACAAATCGGCGGATTCGACATGAGTAAGGTTTTCTTGGACGTAGGAGCAGTATCAACCTAATCTACGTCAAAACTCTGCGGGCAATGAATTGGTCCATGACAAATCTAATATCTACAAATACAACTATTCACAGGATAGTTCCGGGCAAAGCCAAAATCCCGCTAGGTAAAGTCCACCTTGACGTAGTCTTCGGATCAAGAAACAACTACAGACGCGAAAAACTGGAATTCGAAGTCATGGACTGGCCATCACAGTACCACGCGATCATAGGACGACCAGCCTTCGCCAGATTCATGGTAGTACCTCACTATGCATACTTGGTACTAAAAATGCTAGCACCCAACGGAGTTATAAAGGTACGCGGAAGTTTCAGCCGTTCGGATAGCTGCGATCGAGAATTTAACAAAATATCATAATCCTTGGGGATGGAGATAGAACTTCACCAGCTGAAAATAGCAGATGAAGAAACACTACACTAAGAATGCACTAAAAAATACCAGACCCAGGAGGCGTCAACTTCTCAACTAAGGATCACCTAGTAAACCAGTCACTTTTCTCTCCGGTCCACCGCAAAGACACGGCGCTTCTGGTCGAAAGAGCAAAAATCCCCTTGGACATGACACGAAGTATGATGAAGCACCTTAAGACTGAAGCCGTGAATCTTAGGATGATTCTTTACTTTTACGCATTTTATATTCAATAAAGGCCAACAGCCAGCCGAACAAGCCAATGTATCCCTTTATGTTCATCAATGAATAAAGAAGTACTTCCCGCCATTAAGTTCCAAGACACAATCACGAAGATAAATACGCTGAGAACGCCAAAAACATAGGGTTCAAAGGATCTCTTACACAAATAAACAAAATCTCGTATAGACGTACGACCTTTTTGATAAACACAATAAGTTTCATACAATATTCAATATTCTTCTAAGTACAAAAGTATACAATGAATGAAAAAATCAAATAGCAAAATTTATGAAAAATTCCGCGTCTGCCTCAAGGAACTTCCGGATAATCCGAATCGCAGGTCTACGGGCGACAACATAATGTGGCACCATATCGACAAGATCACCAACAGGAGGAGGAGGCATTCCCAACGATACAGCATCCAAATCCAGCATCGGATGATGTGCGTGCACCCATGAAAGTGCAAGTTTGGCTCCCGCCACAAGCTGAAGCTTCACGTAATGATGAATCCTTTCACCCCGTCGAAACTTTGAAAGAAAGTCGGCCAAAGTCCGAGGCTGAGGATCCTGAGGAAACATTGCATTCTAAATAATTGCCAATGATCTGCGACAACACTCGAGGAATTGCTCCACCTTGGATACGTGATCTTGAAGCAAAGCAATGGCGTGGGCCCGATGGTGATGAACCCAAAAGTCCGTCCCAGAATTTTGGGAAGATAACACAAGAGCTTGAATTGGATTAAGCAGATGATGGACTTCCTCCCTCTCGCACAATCGTATGCATACAAAAAGAAAAAAAGAAAATTGATATCCCGAATAAAGGGAGACAACACAAAAAGTAGATAGGGAAGACTTACACAACATCTTCTTGCTAGCCCTGGAAATCTCCTCCAACAAGAATGCTTCACGATCAAGGGCTTGGCGCGTTTTTGACTGAGCAACATCTACCATTGATTGCACAACCCGAATTTTTTCTTCAAGTTTCTTCACCTGTTCAAATTTTTCAGCATACAATGGCGGATCTACTACTCGCACAATGGCAGTACAAAAGTATACAATGAATAGAAAAAATCAAATAGCAAAATTTATGAAAAAATCCGCGTCTGCCTCTAGGCACTTCTAGACAATCCGAATCGCAGGTCTACAGGCGGCAGCGTAATGTGGCGCCATATCGATAAGATCACCAACAGAAGGAGGAGGCAGTCCCGACGATATAGCATCCAAATCCAGCATCGGATGATGCACGTGCACCCACAAAAGCGCAAGTTTGGCTCCCTCCACAAGCTGAAGCTTCACGTAATGATGAATCCTTTCAGCCTGTCGAAACTTTGAAAGCAAGTCAGCCAAAGTCCAAGGCTGAGGATCCCGAGGAAACATTCAATTGTAAACAATGGCCAATGATCTGCGACAACACTCGATGAATTGCTCCACCTCGGATACGCGATCTTGAAGCAAAGAAATAGCATGGGCCCGGTGGTGATCAACCCAAAAGTCCGTCCCTGAATTTCAGGAAGCTGACACAAGAGCCTGTATTCGATTGTGTAGACGCTAGGATTCCTCCCTCTGGCACAATTGTATGCCTACAAAAAGCAAAAAAGAAAATTGATATCCCGAATAAAGGAAGACAACACAAAAAAGTAGATACGGACGACTTACACAGCATCTTCTCGCTAGCCCCGGAAATCTCCTCCAACAAGAATGCTTCACGATCGAGGGCTTGTCACGTTTTTGACTCAGCAACATCCACCATTGATTGCACACCCCGAAGTTTTCCTTCAAGCTTCTTCACCTATTCATTTTTTTCAGCGTACAGTGGCGGATCTACTACGCGCACAATGGCAGTCACGATTGCAACCATTCCAGAAGAGGAAGGGATTGCATCCGACATTTGGATAGGCGTAGAAAATACAAAGACTTCAACATACAAAAGGCGACTCATATACAGAGATCTTTCTAGACCAAAAGAGAGCACTCAACAATTAGATAAAATTAAAAGTTCATTACAATAACACCACCAGGTACATGGACAGCTATAAAAACAAAACTACAGGGTGGATTTCTCCAAAGACAATGTCGCACTGGCAGAAGGAGCACTGTCTACAGGAAGAATAGTTGCGGCACAAGAAGGGGCCGCGGCCGAAGAAGGAGCACCAGTTGAAGAAGGGGCAGTTGGCTTCTCCGGACCTGGGCCTATGCCCAAAATCAGCTGAGAAAACTTCTTGGCCTTATTAATGTAAGGCTTCAAATCAACTGGTTGGTCTTCGTAAGTGACAGGGATAGAGGAGCTAACCTTCTCCTAGTCAACTTTCTCGCCATGCACCATTGCCAAAGCCATCGAAGTCTTCGCGCCACTCCTCGATTGTGTCATGTTGTAGCCGACAAGAGGACTCAGATCAGCACCAAACATGGCAAGGAGTTTGTTCAGATCAGCCCGCACTTCCTTCGACGGAAAAAATTCGGCATGAAGGCTTCTAAAAGCACGGCGTGAGTGGACAAGGAGGTTGCACCCACGAACGTTGTTGGCTTCCAAAGTACTAACTACATCCGATAAGGGACCAACCTTCTTATCTTCGTCCAGCAGCAAATTTTGGCCTATTAGCTCTACACATGCAAAAAGAAGAGGGGTAAGTACATAGAAAAAGGAGTGAAACAAAATTCTCCCTTGAACACAGAAAACTTACGAGTTAAGAAAGCATTGACGGTCTCTAGACGTTTGTGAAGATTATCATCTCGGATGGCGGCCTGCTTGGCCTTCTCCTCGACATCAGCAATAGCCAGTGGAAATCATGGACAAAAATCAAAGCACGAAAACACTTATGTCTTGCATGTCTACTTCAGCAGGGCTTTCAGATACCACCATGCCTTTGCCAGTGGATCTTCTTCTTCTCTGCGGCGGCGGTTTTGGTGAAGTGGCAACAGCTTTTTCAGCTAATTGACCCACGGGAGATGCATGCAAATCCTTTGGATCCGCGGATAGCTGTGGAGACTTTGCGGAAGGAGGGGCAACAGATGTCCCGGGAGGATATAGGGGAGGATCTTCCCCGTTGTCACCACTTCAAACACAAATGCAAAAAACTCAAAACAACATATTCATCCGGGAAAATAAAATGGAAAATACAATAAGTACTTATGAGGAAATGTTCTACGTAAAGCGGAACAAGTTCATCTAGGGCGAAGCCATTGAAACTGGGATGGAACACACAGGCTTTGAACCAGTGGAGTCATCTGAATCTTCAATTGTCTCTGCAGCGACAAAACGCTTCCTCTTCTCGCCAACAGTTGCCACACGAAAATCTTCGACGGAAGCGACAGCGTCCCTGATGAAGATTCTCCGGCTGACATCTCCATCTCCTCATCAGCAGCAGTCGGGAGACCGTCGGATGCAGAAGTATTGGCGGGAAGCTCGCCGTTTTCAGGGAGAGGAGGAAGGCAGGACAAATGATCATAATCCTACAAAAACAGAAGACCAGGAATCACAAAAGGAGACAATCGAAAAAAAAGAACACAAAAGGCACATATGAATAAATAGCAAAACATCAAAAGAAATTTTACCTCAGGAAGGCGCTTCTTGTTGCCAAAAGGCTCTACGTGGCAATCAGAAGGAACGAGCTTTTCACTGTAAGGGTTGTGAAATTATGAACCCTTTTCTCATAACCCTTGAGGGTTAGATCCTCCCGAGAAATCATCATTGGGTCCTTCTTGCTGGTATATGCCCACATAACAGAAATCCAGGCCTGCAGAGGCTGCACACGGATCCACAAGAAGTATACCAAAATTTGAAGACCTGACAATTCCTTGCCAACCTCATGCCGCAGTTTTGAAATACTGGCAAGGAGGGGTTCGATCTCCGTCATTTCTTCGGGAGTGGGATGCTGATCCCAAGAGTCAAGTTTGTGGCAAGTTTTCTTAGAGTCAAAGGGGGCTAACCCGAAAGATTGACCCTCGATTGACTGATCCTTGATGTAAAACCACCTAGTTTTCCACCCTTGGACGGAATCAGCAGGCTTAAAATCAAAGTAATCTACATTGGAGCGAACAGAAAAGATGGCACCACCAACATCATGAACGATGGTGTCGGTGGCATTCCGACGAACATAAAATAAGTACTTCCACAATCACTAATGGCGATGAATCCCGAGGAAGCACTCGCAAAGGGTGATGAAACAAGTAACATGGAGGATAGAGTTTGGCGTGAGCTGATACAGCTGCACGCCATAGAAAAAAAGAAGACCATGAAGAAATTCATGGACAGGGAGAGAAAGGCCACAGAAGAGAAAGGATAGAAACATTACCCTCCATCCTAATTTGGGGATTGGAGCAGCTTCATCTCCAGGAAGCTTGAAGGAACCCTCCTCTAGATGGCTGGAGTTCCGTGCCACACGTAACTCCTGCGCAGTGCACTTGGAAGGGGCCCATTCGGCGACCCTCTTCCTGGTGGCCTTGGTGGCCATGGTGGAAGTCCCCACCTTGCTTTTTCCCATGGTGAAAGAGGAGCGACACTAGCGCACGGAATAAATAGCAGGTGTACGCGAGATGGATAGGGGAAGGAAAGAGCGCAAGGAAGAAGATGAAACTAGCGAAGGAGGGTGAAAATAGTAAAAGGAGACTCTTCCCCTTTATAAAGAGCCACGACACCCTGATGTCTATGCACGCTTCTATTCTTGTAGACAGTGTTGGGCCTCCAAGTGCAGAGGTTTGTAGAACAACAACAAGTTTCCCTTAAGTGGATCACCCAAGATTTATCGAACTCAGGGCGGAAGTGGTCAAAGGTATCCCTCTCAAGCAACCCTGCAATCAAGATACAAGAAGTCTCTTGTGTCCCCAACACACCTAATACACTTGTCAGGTGTATAGGTGCACTAGTTTGGCGAAGAGATAGTGAAATACAAGTAATATGGATGATTATAAGTGGTAATTGCAATCTGAAATAAGAGTTGCAACAAGCAAACATGTAACAGGACTGATTGTAAACGGTGTTTCAATGCATAGAAACAAGGCCTAGGGATCATTCTTCCACTAGTGGACACTCTCATATAAATATCTTCTCTTCATGATGCTACCCTGAACTACTCTCCGGTTGGACGATGTAGGGTTATAATAGCACACCTTAAAGTTAGCATTCCCCATCTAGATAACCCCTCACTATCACCTTGAGCGCTAGATGGTTCCAACAAACACCACAATCTCATAGAGACATCCAACTTAAATTATACTCATGATAAGTATTTATGTAACCTTAGCCAAAGTGCCACATGGTGTGCACACTGTCAACTTCACACACGTGGGGATAAGCAGAGATTAATTAAAACACTTGAGTAGCAGAATAGATCCTAGATTAAAAAGCTCATGATCTCAATAAGATCACGCATAGAGAGAGAGATGAACACATAGCTACTTGTAGATCCCTTAGCCTCGAGAGATGGCGGTGGATTCGATGGAGATGGATCTAGGGGAACTTCCCCGTCCCTGTAGGGTGCCCGAACAGAGACTTTTGTCCCCCGAATCTCCTATTCAGCGGCGGCGGCGCTGCAGAACTTTTCGTGGAATTCTGATCTAGTACCTAGGGTTTTTGTCCTGGGAATATAAAGGCAAAGAGGCGATGCCAGAGGTAGGCCAGGGTGGCCACACCACCGGGTGGCGTGGCCAGGGGGACCCGCGCCACCCTAGGGTGTGCCTGCCTCCTGGCTCCCCTTCGTATCCCCTTTGGACTCCGTGTCGTGTCGGAAAAAATAGGAACTTCGGGCTTTCTTTCATCCAATTCCGAGAATATGTCTTTTCTAGATTTTCTGAAACCAAAAACAGCAGAAAACGGGCAACTGGCACTGCAGCATCTTGTTAATAGGTTAGTTCCATAATATGTATAAAAATACCTCAAAGTGTAGACAAAACATAAGATAGTTGATACAAAACAAGCATGGAGCATCAAAAATTATAGATACGTTTGCGACGTATCAAACATCCCCAAGCTTAACTCCTGCTCATCCTCGAGTAGGTAAGTGATAAAAAGAATAATTTTTGAGGTGACATGCACCATCATAATCTTGATCAAGGTATTTGTAAATCATTGATGGCTGGGATCAAAGTATTCTAACATGAACATGAAAAACAGAGTTCTAACAATAAGACATAGCAACTATGTTGTAATATGAAAAAGGTACAAACAAAAGATTCATGAATAACAATGCATTAAAAGACATTTGTTTGTTTCACATATAGAAAACATAATAAGAATGGTATTCAGCTTGTCCCTCATGGTATACAAAAATATAAATGCACAGGACACCTTCAAAGTTCATAAGGGTGACTAGATACAAATAATTTAAGAACAAGCAATATCATAGTTATGAATCAATCAACAAGTTTCGAGACAATGGACAATAAACTAAGAATGGTCACTATGCTCTCTCAATTGGTTCATAAAGATAGAAGATGGAGACTCAACATAAAAGTAAAAAAGAAAGGCCCTTCATAGGAGGGAAGCAGTGATTTCAAGTTTCATAAAGAGGTTCCAAAAATTATGGTACTTATTAGCTTTCATCTCTCATTACCCCTATCATAAGCGTCTTTAGGTGATTAAGGTTAAAGTGAAGAAATATGAGGATATGCTTGACAAGTTATAAGTCGAAAATCTCATGCCCCTTGTCTACGAGTACCGGACCTCATGCTACTCAACTTTAGTCACAAGTAAGTTCTTGTCATTGCAAGTACATGTGTATCATGGAGAACCACCAACGAGTACCCCTTTCCCCATGATACAGGAGATATCCCATATCAAAATGACAAGGCAATAGACAATGAGCATCTTAGCGATCTTTTTATTTGCTATTCGCATAGGTTTTTATTGAGGATGCTTCACAGAATGCTCACTATGGTTATGCTTCAAGTTTTCACCATGATTAGGCATGGCTTAGGCTAGCTTCCCAGGCGTTTCTCTAACACAGACAAAATCCATGAGCTTACAAATTCCCTTTTTATTCACACCACCGGGATCCATAAACAAAAGAACATGATATCAACCGAATAATAAGTGCAATGTTGAAAGCGTTCCACATGACAGCATGGTTCTGCTAATTCTCAACTTATAAAGTGCAAGCATATATGCAACATAGATGGATGCAATGGTTCAAGTGTATTAAGTGATAGAAAGTAAAGTGTGCCATCAAGTTCGTGAGAGCTTTAATCACTAATTTTCACAGAACAAGTTTAATTTGGAAGGTAGATAAAAAGCATGAATATACTTGGAATGGTGTAACACACCATGCATAGGAATTTATAGTGGACTCTATGTAATAACTTGGTTTTCTTGTGGGTTGGATGCTTGAGTAGAACTCATACTTGGTAGATGTCCAGCTAGCAAAAGACTGGGAGCGTCCAACTAAGAGATCACTAATGGCCATAATCATGCAAAGCGACAAAACATTATTAATTAAAGCATAAAGTGATATTACAAGTAAAAAAACTAAATGATCTTTGAGGCTTAGGTGACTAGTTCATAGTCTTAACATGGTGTAAGCATGTGCCAAGTCAACCCAAATAAAGCATCGAAGGATAATACCACAATATTATTCTTTTGAATGCTAAAACAACGCATGATTCTTTCAAGGCACATTATGAAATCTCAATTGTTTGGAACAAGTCATGCTACAGCAATAATTACTAAGCATAAATTCAAAGAAATATCAAACATGACACGATAAAGTCTAGGCCACAGTCAAAACAAAGCTCCTTTTGTACCACTTATAAGCATGAACTTTCCTACTCTTTTCCAATCACCAATCAACTTATTTGAAATATCATATGAATGCAGGGGTCCATCAAATTTATTTAAGAAAATTAAAAAAAAGAAAACTAAAAGCAAAAGCGAAGATTCTCCAAGAACAACACAATTGGGCATGAAACAATAAAAATGAAGTGTTTTGGAAGAAAACCTGAGATTTTTATTGATGAAGGAGGGGATTCCTTGGGCATCCCCAAGTTTTGACGCTTGTACTTCTTGAATATTACTTGGGGTGACACGGGTGACATCCCCAAGCTTGAGCTTTTGTCCATACTTCATCTCATCACATCATTCTTACCTACACTTGAAAATTTCCTTCATACAAAACTTCACACAATCTTCATTAGCAACATTAGTGTATTCAAAATAATAATCCTTTGGGTTCAGTTTCGACTCAAGTAAATCATCCATTAAAACATAAGCTACTGTAGCAATTTCTTTTAAAAGCTCAAGTGATCCAAGAGAACTAAAAAAGAAACCGATTAAGAGGCAAATGCAAATAATGGCAGAAATCTTTTAAAACAGACCAGCAGGTAAAAATCGATTTTTAGAAGACCTTCTATTGCTCAATCGAAAAGTTGAAAACTAACAAAAGTTGGTAATAACCTGTGGCATAAGAACAAACAATTACAGCTCAATCCGACGTTCTAGGATTTTTCACGATTTTTTACAGTGAAGCACAAAATTCTGTTTCGAGACAGCAACTTCCCCATATCTTACTTCCCTCTCATTAGAGGTTATTCTTGGCACAAAAACCAAACAAAAAGGATAAGGAGAGGTTATTACAGAAGCAATAACTTCCAAGACTCAACAAAACAAAAATAAACTAAAAGTAAAAATATAATGGGTTGTCTCCCAAAAGCTCTTTCTTTATAGCCATTAAGATAGGCATGATAATTTCGATGATGCTCACATAGGAAATATGAATTGAAGTAAAAGAGAGCATCAAGAAGCAAATATGGAACAAATTCAAGTCTAACCCACTTGCTATGAAAAATAATCTTGTAAAGAAACAAGTCATGAAAGCACAAAGCAACAAGGATAGGAAAGCAAAACAAGTGCAACTTCAAAAATTTCAACATAAAGATGGGAAACATAATATTGTTGAGATACATAAAACCATGTTTACCTCTCTCGTAATAACTTTCAGTAGCATCATGAATAAAATTAACAATATAAATATCACATAAAACATTCTTATCATGAGCCACATGCATAAAATAATTATTACACTCCCTATAAGCATAGTCATTCTTATTAATTGTAGTGGGAGCAAAATCAACAAAATATCTATCATTATTATTCTCATCACCATAATCATCAAATATAGGAGGAATATTGTAATCATAATTAATTTTCTCCTCAATAGTAGGTGGACTAAAAATATCATATTCATCATTGTAATCATCATATGTTGGAGGCATAGTATCATCAAAGTAAATTTCCTTCTCCGTGCTTGGGGGACTAAAAAGATCATTTTCATAAAAACTAGATTCCCCAAGCTTAGACTTTTCCATAGCATTAGCAATAATGGTGTTCAAAGAATTCATACTAATAATACTGTTATTAGCATGCAAATAAAGTTCCATAGGTTTTTCAATTTTCTCTTCAAACACTTCATGTCCTAACTCAAGATAAATACTATAAATCTCTCTAATTTTGTTGTTGTTTTCCATTAAGCTTAACTAGTAAAAATAAAAACAAGAAACAAAAAGATATAATTGCAGAATCTAAAGGAAATAAATTCGAGCACTCACACACCAGCAACAGTACTAGAAGATAGGTTAGTAGCCAGAGGATGTGAGTACCTTTTATCTTACCTCCACAGCAACGGCGCTAGAAAATAGCTTGATGTTTACGCACACTTCTATTCTTGTAGACAGTGTTGGGCCTCCAAGTGCAGAGGTTTGTAGAACAGCATCAAGTTTCCCTTAAGTGAATCACCCCAGGTTTAGCGAATTCAGGGAGGAAGTGGTCAAAGGTATCCCTCTCAAGCAACCCTGCAATCAAGATACAAGAAGTCTCTTGTGTCCCCAACACACCAAATACACTTGTCGGGTGTATAGGTGCACTAGTTCAGCAAAGAGATAGTGAAATACAAGTAATATGGATGATTACACTACAAGAGAAAAGAATTTTTGTGACAAATCACTTTCGTCACCGAAAATGCCATTTCCGTCACTAAGTACTCCCTCGTGACGAAAACGTGGCGTCACCAGGGTCATCACGGAAGCTCCGTCACAGATTCTTTTATAGTAACGGAATACAAATTTTTGTCACGCAAAATTGAGCTTCGGTGACGGTCCTTACAACGTCACCTAAGATAGGTTATCCGTGACGGGCCTTCTATGTCACCTAACATAGGAAAATCTATCACCGTTTAGCATATTCGTTGACGAAATATGCCATCACGGAAGATTTATGGCGTCACGAGGATTCTGGCAGGTGGGACCTACAATACTGACGTGGCAGCTGGCAGGTGGGTCCCACCATGATGACGTGGCATCTGACAGGTGGGTCCGACGATGCTGACGTGGCAGCTGGCAGGTGGGTCCGACGATGATGACGTGGCAGCTGGCAGGTGGGTCCGACGATGCTGACATGACAGCTGGCAGGTGGGTTCGACGATGCTGACGTGGCAGCTGGTAGGTGGGTCCGACGATGATGACGTGGCAGCTGGCAGGTGTGTCCCACCACGATGACGTGGCATCTGACAGGTGGGGCCAATGCGATGACGTGTCACCTTCGTGTGGGGCCCATGGAGATGACGTGGCAGCTGGCAGGTGGGTCCAGCGACGCTGACATGGCAGCATGTAGGTGGGGCCATCAACGATGACATGGCGTCTGCATGTGGGTCCCACGATGATGACGTGTCATTTTTTGGGCCGGCCCATTCGGAACTGCCTTGTGGGCCGAGAGGAATGTGACGCCTTCACCAATTTTTTTGCATGGACAAATTTGATTAAAAAATGAAATTCCACGCAAATTACGAAACAAAATGAAATGGAACCAAATATTTGAAATGGCAGAAAATTTATAAATATGAATTGTATCACACGCAAAATTTAAAATTCTGGTAGACTGAAACTGCTGTATCAAACTCGAATGACTAAAGGAATAAAAAACAATGTTTCGGCCCACCTGGCCCATTAGCATGCAGAGATTTTTGGCCCAAGTCACGGGGACTGGGACTGGGAGTTCTGTGACATCCTCAACAGGTAACTAAGCATGCCATCCATTTCATTCTGCCTCTTCTCAAATGCTAGACGATTCGCTTCGCTGGACTTTTTCACTGCTTCAAGTTCATCATCCTGCTTCTTTCTCATCTCTTCAAATCTCCTTTCCTGCTCTTGCATCCGTTCCTCCATCTCGTGTTGAACCCTTTCAGCTGCATTCAACGAATCTTGCTCCTGACTTGATAACTTTTCTTCTAAATCACGGATGCGCCCAGCTGAGATGCTAGACCTCTTGGAAGCAGATGAAACTCCGATGCTGGAAAGGAAAGTAATTGATCTTGAATTGTTCTGGTCTCTCGGGACTTCTTCAACAATCTCCAGATCAGTTTTGGGAATCCAATCTTCTGGGTGTGGTCCCATTTTCTGAAGCACCATCTCAGTCTACAATAGGATAAAAAAATAGCAAGTCCAGAGTTAGAAGAAATCAAATAATTAGACAAACTAATGAGAAATGTGTAGCACATAAAATAATTTACTTACATAAGCTTCTGCTAATTTCTGGGACATCATACCATCCTTGTTAGTGTGGCTTGCTTTAAAGAAAGCAATCAGGGATGTATCGACGTCCTCGGTCTTCTGAGATTTCTACAAGAATTATGACACGATGAATTATAAGTGTGTATGGCATGTTCACAAAAAGAAGTAGGTGTTGCATCTAAAGAGTTCGAATACTCACAAGTGCATGGTAATGTGCAACAAAGCTTCTTGAGCCAGTGGTGTGTTTCTTCATCACATCATCTTTGTTCTTCTTGTTACTCTCGCAGATTGCCTATGTACAGATGCATGAATTTAGTATTCCACAGTACAGTAGTATGTCTGTGATAGATGTAGCTGAAACAACATGAATCGTGTACCTTGTAGTGCTCATCATGCCATATATCAAGAAGCTCTGCCCAGCTTTCCTCGTCTACCTCTTTTGGTTTCAACAATAAAGCTTGCTCGTGGGTTAGATCTTTAACATATTTCCAATAGACCTTTTTCAGCCTCCAACGTTGTTGGCGAATACCTTTCTGTAAAATATCGGTGCAAATGTCTTTGCCAAGGTCACCACTGCTGTTCATTGCAAATTTTCCCAGCAGATAACATGGAACACAAATTCATATCAGCATCGAATGACAGAATTGTTAAAAAATCATCCACCAATGAGACATTTTATATGGAAAATGAATAAGAGGTTAACGGACTTACAGTTATAGACTTAATGGTTTCCGGAATAGTATCTTTCAGACGACCTTCCTTGTCACCATACTGCTTCCAGTGGGTTGCCAGTGGCATCTTGCTGCGTATGTGAATGCCACACTCTGAACTCAGTTTTGTTATTTGCATAGGATCAGTGGGTCTCCTCATGCTAGGAGTGAACTTGATCTACATCTTAGCCCCTCCATTCCTTCTAGACCACTCGTGTACCCCATGACCCATAGTAGGTTTACGTACATTACGCTTTTCCTTTAGAGCACCCGTGTCTACAATTGCAACTGAAACCAGTGACAAAACGATAGTCAAGACTTCAATTGAAAATTTTGCAACTAAACCAGTGAATATATTGTAAGACGTGCTGTCAATACCTTCCTGTTCGCTGCGGACAAGTACATTCTCCTCAGGTGAGTTGCTTCCTTTAGAGGTTTGAATTAGCATGGGCGAGGATTCATTTCCATTAGTACCCCCTTCCCCTGCTTTCTGGGTAGGGGTCTCTGTTTCACCATCATCTTGAGTCTCTGCATTTGTTGCTGACCTTGTTACAACATTTGGAGGCACAAAGGTTTTTGAGCGCTTCCGCTTCTTTTCTTTTTGTAGAACCTTCCATTACCTGCATTTTAATAGATCAAGCCATAAATATTAAAGCAATCTGTACATATCCTACATGTGAAGGCAGGAGAATGCTGCATTTCTTCACCTTAGAGGAAGATTTAACAACATCATGGTCCTCTTCATCCGGAACAAACACATCATCATCAGTGGGCTCGTTGCCAGGATCAGGCTCATAATTAGGGTCCTCGGTGATATCCTTCTCCTGTGGCTGTGCCTCTTTCCGTGTTGTCACTGCCACCGGTTTCTTAGCAGTACCAAACACAAATCCACGTGCCATCGCCGTGAAATCCTCCATTGGCTTGCCATGTTCAATAGCATTCTGCTTTAGTGCTTCAGACATACGAGACACGTTCTACTCCATCACTTGTTTCTTAATATTTTGATATGCGTTTGTTGTTTTGACTTGAGTAACTGAAAACAATCAAGCAAAGGCAAGTCATGATCATACTCATTAGTACAAACAGAGTAGACAAGATCATTAAAGCAAAAATTATGTGATCCATACTGTAAAATTAACATGCTCACAAAACATTATTCTATTGCCTCCAAATCTCGTATCGTCATTCAGTTAACTGTCTATACTCTACTGTCAACAAGTTCAGTTAAGTGTCAGGTTTAGTGTATTAGGTATCAAGTTGTTCAGTTGCATCAGTTAAGACGACAAGCAGCAGGGTTTATCCAACAAGTTGTGCCCTATTACCTGAACCATTATGTAGGAACAAAAACCTAAATCTAACACATAGTTATAAGATCGGATCATAGGGTGTCATGCTCAACACATTCATGGCATCTGGAACCATGATCTATGAAATTAAAACCCAAGACAAGCACATTGTCGAAGGATTCGGATCATAGGGTGTCATGCTCAACACGTGCTAGGCATCTCGAACCATGTCTATGATCTAAAACCTAGATCTTGCACATAAGCTGCAGCATCTTGAACAACGATCTACACATGTTGATCTACTAGAACTCATGCTTGACTGATATAGAAAGAGGCATAGACCTAGGGCGGCAGAAAAATGACCTGGGCGTTTACGCTTTTGCTTCGGTGTCGGGGGTAGCACATTCCGGCGTGGTGTGCTGCTTCGAAGACTGTCGGACATGTCGCCCACCGTAGAGGGGAAATTCGCCGGCAACCAACGCCTTGCTTGACGGATCTGGGGTCGAGGAAAGTGGCGATGGGGTTCTAGGTGGGCAGTGAACAAGGAACTGAATTAGGGGATGGGTATGCGGGAGGTGGGGCACGCCGTTTTTAAAGTGCCGTGGGGGCGCTAAATTGTTAGCGCCAAAATGGGCGGGCGGGTGGAAAACAAAAGAGGTGGGAACGAAATTTTTTTGGTACACAAGTGGAGGGAATGAAAACCATTCATTGTAAATTTGATTGGAAAAAACAGAGGGAACGGAATGGGAGGTTTACAAGCGGGGATTATCTCTAATTACATATTATAATTAAATAAATCCTAACACATGCAACAGTTTAGGTTTTACCACTACTTAGACCTCCCGTGCGGAATTTGTAATATGGTTTACAAGCCGGGATTATCTCTAATTCATTGTACTATAAATTTATTTGGCCATGAACCATATTAAATTATTTGAATAAGTCATTTGTTTATATATGAAAAGGAAAACAAAATATGTTCATTCACGTACAATAGTTGGATTACTGAGCAAACAATACCATTAGTTTCCTTCATTCCACAACTTCAACTTGAAAGCTGAAGCACAATATCACTTAAACAAGTAAACCTCATTGATTCGAAAAACAAATAGAAGAGCAGAATTATTTCACATATTAGATATGTAGCCAGCAAAATTTTCTAACATCCACCAAAAGGTAGGTGATCTCATTAGACTTTACACCCAGAAACTCAGCAAATAGTTTTGCAACTAGGAACAGGGGCGGATCTGCTTGGTCACACCCTGATGCACATGCAACAGGGTAGAAAAAGCATTTTTAGTCTTACATATTAGACTTAAGCATAGTGTATCAGGAAAACTTAAACAGAGTGCATCAGGGTAAGTTTAATCCTAGATCCTCTTCCTAGTCTAGGAAGAGGCAGACATGGAAATCAGATAGGGTCAGGACACGGTCTGGACGTCCGTACTAGCCCTCTGACATCTCCTCCTCCTTGACAGGCATGGTCTGCGTGTCCCTGTAACCGCCACTGCCATCATCGTCGCTATCATCGTCGCTGCTAGTGGTGTACTCCCGGCGGGAGAGCCTACCACCATAGATTCTGACGACCAGCTCCCTATTGCCAGCATAGTAGTCGAACGCCGGGATGTTTCCTAGCGAAATAGTGTAGAACTTGACGAACTTGGGCCAGCCCCTGCGGAGGTACAAGCGGCCGTCTCGATGATCGAAATGCATCTCCACATCGAAGTTCAGCCTGCTGTTACGCTCCCGGACACGCACAATGTTGGGATGGTCGCCGCTGATGTAATCTTTGAAAGCATGGCAGAGGGAGAGCTTGTCCCACTTGTCCTCGTGAAGGATGTGGATGAACATAAAGTCGGGGTTCGGATACAGCAGCAGAAGGGGTGGTGGAGGCGGTGACAGCGACGGTGATGGTGACGGCGACGGTGACGACGATGGCGATGGTGACAGAGAAGTGGCCCTGCCCTTGCCGCTGCCCTGCCCGTACGACGGCGCCTCTTCTTGACAACGCGCGTTGCCGGCGTACGCGTCTGTCCTTCACGTCCCCTGCCCGCCGTCGCCTTGGCACCCCTGAGCATGGACACTGGCGTAGGCGACAAATCATTTATTCTTCTAAATATGAAGACGAAACCCTCTCGGTTACGCCACCCTTCTGAATGCGCTTTCTTCGAGTATATGAGAACAGCTTGTCCCTCTTCTAGATCTGTGCTCTGTACGAAACACTTCCACCCATCTGGATCGAAGAAGAGGCGATCATCCTTTTCTATCTTGAAGTCGATGGGGGTGATCTCCTCTTTAGGAATACACACTCCAGTTGAGCCTCCCTCATAGATTTGTAGAGCATTAACAACCTTCTTAGGCAATTTCTAATCAATAAAAAACAAGATATATAAGTTAGTAGGTCGATGTCATAAACCACATAGACAAATTGCATACACGCATGGCAACAAAAAAGAATTAAAAGAAAGTTATATGAATGTACCATGTGGTACAACTTAAGATTCGTTTTGGTCAAGTGGGTTACGAATGGCAACCCGACAATTTTGCCCATGTTCGATTGAAGTTCCAGCTGATGCTCTTGCTCACTCTCAGTAAGCCGACATCTTTGGGCGATGAGTGGTCCGAGATCAAGCTTCAGCGAAGATGCTCCTGCCATGTTAAAGAATGGGCTGCGCATACAAATTTAGCACACATTAACAAATGGTAAAAGTTTAGGAAACACATTATAGGTATTACAGCGTCACAGCAACGTATTTCATCACAACAATACAAATATTGTTTCTAAAAATACTTGCAAGTTATTTCAATGCTACAAGCACTAGTCATAGCATAGGGAAAGCTCTAGACTCCTATTCTGTCAGATATAAGTTCTCTAAGAACTACCTTTGCTGTGTTGGATTTTAGAAACATCGTAAGTACTACATTAGTTCTTGCCATATATAGTAGCTAGATGGCCGATCTTTTTTGGGAGACTAGGAAGTTTAGGCCTATTTCTTATAGAAACAGATCATAGCTAGTAATTATGTTCTGTTTTAGTCACCAGAATATAATGCTTCAGCGATCTAGCACATCAGAGATGGCAAGTTAGTGCAGGTTCTTCCATTTCTCATGTTGTGGTTGCATGTGGTACAGCTGACCCCAAAACTGTCCCTCTATGCATCATGTGGTTGTACTTTCTAGGCATGTGTTTCTAGTTCATTGTCATTCATGCTCTGGACCTTGCTTACTACGAGTTGTTTCCTTGCAACAAGGAAAACAGCCAGGTGGTATTTTCTACACATTAACATCCATCCATAATTCCGGCATCGACAATTTCTTAAGACATGTCATGCCTAACTAATTTATCATCTATATGTGTGTGTCCAAACAAGTTCCATTTTTCCTATCAAGATGTAGCTAGCTAAACTTGTTATGTTTGATGGAGAGAATGAATGTGATCTGGTCATCTTGGTCATGGCAGAATGATGCATTATTGTGCACCAAGGAACTGGACCACCACCAAACTTCACTTTGAATCTCTGGCTTGTCAGTATTGTACATTAGATTTACTTTTTCATGCCTGATGTGCTAAGTTATAGCTATAGTGTATTCCTACCTATTAGGAAAACATTTATTCACAAGTGTTATCTGTTGCTCACCCTTGTCTAAGATTTTCAAGAAGTGGCACATGTTCTAACATGTTCTAGTTTCTCTTATTTGCAGGCACACAACGATGCAACTTCCTATAAGTACAAGGTTATCAAGTATTGGGATATAATTAGCACACTTTACTCAAGGGATTGAGCTACTGAGCAGGAGCTAGGACTGCAGCTAAAAGCCGTGCGGAAATGGCGGACGAGAACGCTAACAATGACAACATCATTGATCAAGCTGTGTTGATATAATGAGCAGACAAGTGTATTTGTGGATACATTGATCTTTATTCATGTTGTAGTTGATTTTTATTTTGAAAATATCATATTTTATTTACATTATGTAATTGAATTTGAAGCCAAATGTGTTGTTGATTTCACAATTGTCTTAAAATGGCAGCCAAACAGAAGTTGTAAATCATTTCATTTCAGAATTCCAGGTGGCAGCCAAACATAAAAATTCATTAAGGAATTTAAATTCCATCCAAATGAAGTGACATGGGGATTTAATTTCATTTCATTTCAACCAAATGAAGTGAATGCATAGGAGCCAAACGAGCCCTAATATATTTTCCTACACATGCATTGTAGAGTTCAGACCTTATGCAATGTTTCCTTCCAGTAGTGTTTGATTCATGGGATTGTAATGTGCAGGAATTATTCCAGTAGGTACACTAGTGTATTTTCATGGGAAATCTAGCTTCAGCACATAGCTCATGGAAAACCCTACTGGAAAAACAATGCAGACATGATTTCAGTGGGCAGCACAAGTAAATCCAACATGATTGGGCTCACCTTCAGCGCGGAGCAAGGTTGTAGAGATGCGGTCAACACCGACGGGCCGGCGTCGCGGTGGTGTGGCCGAAGTCGATGCGGACGTGCACGTCGTTATGGGCGGCGGATGTGTTGCGGAGATGCGCGGTGGCGTGGCTGTGGAGAAGCGCGGTGGCGGGGTTGCAGAAATACGGTCGTTGGTGGCTAGACGATCCTGACGGAGGCGATGCGGACGGCCATGGCGGTGCAGAGATGCGGAGATGCGGATGGAGAGGAGAAGTTTGGGGAAAGTACGAGAAGGGGCTAGGATATCTGCAGGGATAGATTTTTCCCCCAATTAGGTAAACTATTATTTGTACTAACATTGGTGCATGTTGGACCCACTTATACTAACATTGGTGCATGTGGGACCCACTTATCAATGTTTAAAATAGCGGGCTATTTGATTTAGCGGCGCCGATTTTAAAAGCTATCAAAAGCAATAGCGGAGCTATAGCGCTATGCCCATTTAGCGGGTTTGCTAAATAATGATTTTTTTGAAAAAAGAGCAGTACATATTGGTATATATATCAATAATTTACAAATATTTGACAGTTTTACAGATCAATGCTCTGATCAACTCACTTATAACAGGTTTGACAGTGCATAGTCCATATTACATAGTAAAATTTGAAACAGAGCCACTTATACTAGCATTGGTGCATGTGAGACCCAATGGCATCTGTGGTTCCTGTTTGGCTGAGTTTGGGAAAAATTTGACCCTGATGACACATGTGGGTCCAGTTACACTAGCATCGGTGCATGCGAGTACCGATGGCATCTGTGGTTATAGTCTGAGTGAGTTTGGGCAAAAGTTTGACTAAAATTGTGCAAAAATTGACCCTGATGACACATGTGGGCCCACTTACACTAGCAATGGTGCATGTGGGACCTAATGGCATATGTGGTTTTAGTTTGACTGAGATTGGGCAAAAGTTGATCCCGATGACAAATGTGGGTCCAATAACACTAGCTTAAAATAACTTTGTAACGCTTGCGTTTACAATTCTAGACTTTCATCAAGGCAAGTTTATATCTGTTAATAATCATATTCCTTTGAACTAGTATAGCCAGTGCACAAACACAACTGAACACACATATAACATTACATAGATATGTTTGCTAGCTCACGGTACTTTAAGAAACAAGCATACTAAAGTAGTTCAACTTAGAAAGTAAACAACTACAAAGTACCACGATTTGTACTACATAAACAACATACAACATCACGAATATAACTGGCTACAGTCTAGTAACGTGCATTAATTCCAGCCGGTGGCATTGGAGGCGGTGGGGTTGGTGGCTTTGTCGCCCCAGGCAGTAGTGGTGGTGCCGCCCTAGCCAGCGGTGGTGGTGTTGCCCCAGCCAGTGGTGTCGTTCTGCTCGCTGTCCTGGTCATCTTCGCCCGCTTCCCGTGAGCGTTTGGCAACATGCACCACCTCTCCATCCGCCTCTTCCGCTCCCCAGACCGCCTGCTGCTCTTCCCAGATCGTCGTCGCCTGTTCCCTTTCAGCCTGCTGTGTTGCATCATCCTGCTCGTCATCTGCATCACTCTGGTCTACAGCAGCTGCCGCCTCGGCCGCAGCTTTTGCCGCCTCGGCTTCTGTCGCCTCGGCCTTAGCTGCTGCCGCCTTTTGTGCTGCATTAATTGCAGCCTTGCGAGTCCCCCGGTGTAGCCCGTCCCTTAAGGTAATGAGCCTACGATACAACTCGTAGGCAACATACCCGTCTCTTACTGCATACTCTAGGTTCATCGCGGAAAGTGGCTTGTTCTCCCATACTTCGTGGCCATCGGCCGGGAGTGCCTTGCAATTCCCGAGATCTCTGTCAATGATGATCACTGCTAGAGATAACATCCCGTCCCTGTCATACGGCTGATTCCAATGGAACCGTTCTTCGGTCTTAAACATGTCTTGGATGTCGATGTGGTACTGTTCTGGAATGGTGATATCCTCATGTGCAAGCTTCTCTTTATCACTCCTGATGTCCATGCTAGTGAAAGTGATCCCCTTTTCCTGAAGGAACTCTGCCAATTTCGGACAAGGCTCCCTTCTCCTGCAGTATAAATGCAAATTAAGACATGAAAATAATTTGGATGATGTACAATTATTTGATGATAATGTTAAACAAGGTAATTGCATAACCGTACCATTAGGCCATGTATAACACCCACCGATCATGCATAATACTTGAACTAACATGTCTAAGTATTTGAAATAAACGAGTGCAAGCAATGTATTTGCATTGGCTAATTATACATGATCTCAAATGGAAAATAAAAATATGCACATAACCAGTTTCAGACAAGGCTCCCTTCTCCTGTAGTATAGATGCAAACTATGACATGACAATAAATTGGATGGTGTACAATTATTTGATGACAACGTTGAACAAGGAAATTGCGAAACCGTGCTATTAGGCCACGTACAACGCCCATAGATCATGCATAATACTTGATCTAACAAAATCCACAAGGACTTAAACCTATAGGAATTAAACAATGCACATAGGAAAAATTTCTAAGGATCAAAATCCTCCAAAATTCATATGAGATTCCTTTGAATCAAACAAGCCCTGCATCAAAGGAGGCCTGATGTGAAAACGTTCGTACAGGGTACAATGCTATGAATCAAACATGTGCTGATGGAAAAAACATAGGGATTGAATCCTGTACAAACCCATAGGAAATCCTTTGAATCAAAGGAGGCCTGAAATAGAAATTCCCATCCTTAGTACGTATATTACCTGCAGTAGTGGAACACGAGGACAGTCTCCTTCAGGGCGATCTGGATGATGGCGAGCTTTTGTGACGGAGCTTCGTCCCGTCTATTCCTTGTGTACTCGAGGTCGAGTCCGAGGAACTTGTAAGTCTCTTTCTCGAGCAATTGCTCGAACTTCTCCAGCATGTGATTCAAGTAGTTCACATCGTTGGTGTACACCACCTCCATAATCTTCGTGCCATAGGCACAGATGGGCTTGATGTCAACCGTGGTTTTCCGTCATCGAGGATGTCTCCATAGGGATGCATGGATGCTGAGTTCCCCATCGTGTGGAGGAGGAAGACGCGAGAGGAAGAAGAACAGACGAGAAGCGGACGCGTTGCGGTTATTGTGGTGTTACGGCGGCGGTGGAGTCGAGGCGGAGGGCCCGTACATCGATGTAGTCGACCCGTTACGGTGCGATGCGGTTAGTGCGGTGCAGTGCAGTCAATTTTGTTACGGTGCGACGCGTTTAGGAGTGGTGCGATGCAGTTATTGCGGTGAAGTGGGGTAAGTTTTATATTGTTACGGTGCGACGTGTTTAGGTGTGGTGCATGCGATGCGGCTATTGCGGTGCAGCAGTGGGATCTATTTTGTTACGATGCGACGCGTGTAGGTGTGGTGCGGTCCGGTCGTGGCTGCAAACTTTCAACAATTGAACGCACGGGGCTTTCACCAATCCTCTGGTCGTGGCTGCAACTTAATTTCAAAAATTGAACCCACGGCTTTCCTTCAACTTTCAACTCAAGTTTGACCTAAGCTTGTACAGTGCATAACTAATTCAAAATATCTCATAAAAATTGAAAACCTACACACTAATAAATTTTACGTGAACTAGTTGACACGAAAATTTTTAAACTTGAAACATTTCATTCTCATCAAAATAACAATCCCGCATATGAGCTTCCACATAGAATGTACCATGACTCACGTGGGTCCACATACACAAGCATTGGTGTAAGTGGGCCCAATAGCATATGTGGGTCCAGTTTGACTAAGATTGGGCTTAAGTTGACCCTGATGACACATGTGGGCCCACATAGCTAGCAGCGGTGCATGTGGGACCCTATGGCATTTGTGGGTCCAGTTTGACTAAGATTGGGCTTAAGTTGACCCTAATGACACATGCGGGCCCACATAGCTAGCAGCGGTGCATGTGGGACCCTATGGCATCTGTGGGTCCAATTTGACTAAGATTGGGCTTAAGTTGACCCTGACGACACATGTGGGCCCACATAGCTAGCAGTGGTGCACGTGGGACCCTTTGGCATCTGTGGGTCCAGTTTGACTAAGATTTGGCTTAAGTTGAACCTGATGACACATGTGGGCCCAGTTTGACTAAGATTGGGCTTAAGTTGACCCTGATGACACACGCGGGTCCACATACACTAGCATTGGTGCATGTGGGCCCAATGGCATTTGTGGGTTCTATGTTGACTCATATCGCCGCAAAAGTTGACCCCGATGACACATGTGGGTCCACTTAGCTAACATTGGTACATGTGGGACTCTATGGCATCTGTGGGTCCAGTTTGACTAAGATTGGGCTTAAGTTGACCCTGATGACAAATGTGGGCCCACATAGCTAGCACCAAGTGTTTCCACGAAGCCGTGGATTTTTGCCTGGTTTCCACGTTTTGGCCGTTCGACCCAACGTATCGCCCAGTTTTGGCATGTTTTGAGCGTAACCGACACACGCGAGACGCTAGTCGTGTTTTCCACGATGTCGGGTTGTTTTCCACGATGTCTCCTGGTTTCCACGTTTTGCTTGTTCGGTCCAACATATCGCCTAGATTTGGCCTGTTTTGAGTGTAACCGACACACACGAGACGCTAGTCGTGTTTTCCACGATGTCGAGCACCAAGTGTTTCCGCTACTATATGCCAAGATACTTCCATGATGTTAAGGTACGTTCTTCCAAACTTGTTCAGTCTTTTGTTTCGCCAGGTTGTTATGGATTTTTTTTCCTTCTGGCAATGTTGTCATCTTGCTGCCTTGTTCGAATAAGAATGACCGAGTGTTAGCTTTTTAGATGCATGATGTTCAAACTCATGAACCTGGCTTGGTAAGTTACAAGTGGAACCCAAACATGTTCGTTGCAATTATCTCTTGATGTCTGGTCGGTCTTCTTGAAGTCTGGGGACTTTGTACTTTCATATGGACATAGTTCGTGTGGGAAGCCCGATTGCATCTAATATACTACCAAGTGCCTTACGGTAGCAGCTAAGTGCTTCTCGGTGGACTTGTATATGATATATCCCGGACTTGGAGCTTTTGTGGAAGCACTTGGCAATGTTGGGAGGCTTCACACCTATTTCATGTAATATGCTGCCAGGTTGCTTTGCGTTGATAGCCAAGTGCTTCTCGATGGTCTCGTATATGCTTTCTCCCGGACTTGGTGCTTTTGAGGTAGCACTTGGAAACATTGGGTGGCTTCTCACCTATTTCATGTCATGTACCGCCAAGTGTTTTCCGTTGATCACAAAGTGCTTCTCGGTGGGCTTAAGTTGACCTGATGACACTTGTGGGTCCAGTTACACTAGCATCGGTGCATGCGGGTACCAATGGCATCTATGGGTCCAGTTTGACTGAGATTGGACAAAAGTTCACCTGATGACACACGTGGGTCCACTTACACTAGCATTGGTGCAAGTGGGGCCAATGGCATATGTGGGTTCTATGTTGACTGAGATTGGTCTGACCCTGATGATACGTGTGGGTCCAGTTACACTCATGACCCATTGGCATCTGTGTGTTCCAGTTTGATCGAGATTGGTTCCAATTTAATTTAGGATTTCAACTAATTTGAAAAAATTCAATATTTCTCTATAAAATCTTTTAGAAAACTTATTGTTTTATACACAATATACTTTTTTTACTTATATAATATAGATTTTTTTAACAATTTATATAATATAGAATTTGTAGAGATTCCTGCTGCAACTCGCCACTCTCCCAAATGTCATGCGTGGGTCCAATGTGAAAGCAATGGGAAAGTGGACCATAGGAAACCGAACCGCCAGCATCTATATAACACATCGGTCTCATCGTCTCTCCCACCATCGTCCACTTCTTCCCCAATCTGCCAAAAACCCCAATCCGCTCCCAGCACCGCACCACCAATCTCATCCCTTAGTGAATCTGCAAGATGAAGCGCGCTCATGAAGACGAGCCGGAGTCGAAGGCGGTCGGCGGCTCTGGCGATGCACCCGCGGTCGTCGCCGCGGTGGCGGGCGAGGAGTCTTCTTTGGGAGCACCAGCCGCTCGTCGGCGCGCCGTGACCGTTGCGGACTCCACCGTATCGGTTGTGGTCGCCATCGATGATGAGAAGAAGGAGGACGTCGTGGCTCCCGTGGCAGATCTATAGAACCCGCATGCAGGCCGCCAGGTCATCGTCGTGCCGGACGATGAGTACTACGACGGCAAAGACTCTGACTCCATCGAGTACCTCTATGAACAATCCCGCAAAGAAGATGTACCGTTCAAGGAGGAGGCCTCTGACGACGGCACCGAGGTTCTGAGCTGTTCTGTTCGATCTCCTCTATTCATCTTACTGTTCACATAGGGTTTGTTCGTAGAGTAGATTGATTTGTGCTGTCTAGGTGGTCTTCTAGATATTCTGGATTCTAGGGTTCATACGGTTCCTTTGTAGTTGACTTTGATTTGATCTGCCATATAGTATTCTTACTCATACGATATATATGGGTCCATGGTTATCAGATTAATTTCTGAATGTTGTGCCTTAAATTCATCTGAGTCTGATTTGATTGTAGAGATTATGATAACAAAGATTTTTGTTTGGGAAGAAAAGATTGATCTGATGCATAGAATTTATAATTACCATTTTCTTAATTTGCTGCTTATTAATGTGTTGATTCCATAGTGTGTATCAATTAGTATCATGTTAAGTGTAATGATCAATGTGTTTGAAACTTAAATTCATCCGAGTCTTGTTTAGTGATTATGATTGCTCATATGATATCTATCAGTTAATAGTTATCAGATTATATTCTGAATGTGTTAAGGTAGTTACCTTGCACATGATTGATCAACACAAGCGACTTAAATTTATTTGAGTCTAATTTGATTGTAGAGATTATGATAGCAAGAATTTTGTCTGGGAATAAAGGATTGTTTCATCATTACCATTATCTAAATTTGCTGCTTATTAATGTGATGATTCCATAGTGTGTTTGAATCAGTATCCTGTTTAGTGTAACGATCAATGCGTTTAAAACTTAAATTCACCCAAGCCTTCTTTAATTCTACTTATTATGATTGCTCATATGATATCTATCGGTTCATAGTTATCAGATAACTTTCTGAATGTGTTAAGGTAGTTAACTTGTAAATGATTCATCATTAAGTGCCTTAAATTCATCTGAGTCTAATTTGATTGTAGAGATTATGATAACAAGAATTTTATTTGGGAAGAAATGATTGATCTGATGAATGGAATTTAATGTGTAATGATCAATGCGTTTGAAACTTAAATTCATCTGAGTCTTCTTTCATTCTAGTGATTATGATTGCAAGAATTTTATTTAGGCAAAATTGGTTATTTGCCCTTAAAGTTCACATGCCTTGAATTATGTCCCCAAAGAATATTGTTCTTTAATAAATTATCCATTATGGACTTGCAGATAGAAATGAACGCGCAGGCGTTCCAGCGCTCACTAGACATGATAAGACAAAACTATCCTCGATTCATCAAATATTGGTCACACAACATTATCCTCGATTCATAAAATGTTAGTACTATCACCGCAACAGAAAACTGTCCTCGATTCATCAAATGTTAGTACTATCACCGCAACAATTTAGAATAATTTTGGTAGCATTGTTAATTTTTTACAGCTTATTTCGTTTGATCGTTGCTGTGCTCCTGTTTATCTCACTTCTTACGTATTTCAAAATTCACAGGAACACTCTGACGACGTGGGACACGACAAGGACGATAGGGACCGCAAGAGCCGCTTTGTTCTTAAGCGCCTGGTTAGTGGCCAGATACCTTTCCGCAGCCGCGGGGAGCTATATTGCCCATTCTGCGGCAGGGTCATCACCAAGAACTTAGAGAGCATGATCCAGCACGCGGATGGCGTTGGCGTAGGCAGCAGGCAGAAGCACAAGGGCCACACCATGGCGAAGCATGCCGCCTTTGGCAGATTCCTCGACAAGTACGTCAAGGGTGTCCTCATCCCGGTTATCGGTCCTGCTGTTGGCCCTCATGTTCTGTTTCCACAAGTTTAGTTTATGTTTGTGTTGTCCCTGTGGAGATGAAGAGAAACTGTGTATTGTTTGAAGACTAAGTTTTTATTATGTATGTTTAAGACTATGTTAATGTGTATGGAGTTTGCTGTCGCGTTACTGGTGCACTTGTTATCTGAATTCTCATGTTATTGCACACTACATTTGTTTACTAAATTAGATGGTTTGATGCTTTATTTTGTAGCTAAGAAAGTTTGAAGTAAGTTTGGACTATAAAAAGTTTTTGAAACTAATCTCAAACCAGAAACTTATGTACTTTACATACTGATGATCCTTCAGAATGTCTAAAAACAACCACAAACATGAAAGGCAAACTCCTTATTTCCAATACTTTTCATAAAATTTGCAAAATATTCTAACTAAAGGATTTAATTAATATAGCTAATTCTTTCCTTGTTAGTCTCAAGATTCTATTTAGGATCTTACAGGACCTAACTACGACGACTAAGTCAGAGCAATAAAAACCAAATCAATTTCCTTGCTCTGCGCACTAAATGTAATCAATATATTTCCTTGTTTTGCCTAACGGCTAAAGCTAATCACGTCGAGCCCACAAATTAAGCTTACAACTGGGTCCAGGCCCGGCATGCAAGCATAGTCGGACCATATATATATACGCTCTCCCTCCAACAAACCCTAAAGGCATAGTTTGAGTCAGCACCGCCATCTAAACCACCTTTGCCTAGGACGCAGATCTGTCGAGAGAGAGGGATGGCGAAGGGCAAGATCGTTGCGGTAAAAATCTAACCTATCTAGTTTGCATGTACTGGATCTATTTGGACAAAAATATACGGCCAATGATCTTTAAATTTTCTTTTTTTGATTCGTAGTGTCCTTGGTGTTTTGACACCAAGGGTCTGTGCGGCCTGGGCGACAAGATCAAGTCCTTTTTCGTTCTCACCCTTGTAGAGAATTTTGAAGAAATGACAGTATTGGTTTTATTCTTTGTATTATCATCAGTCTTTCCTGTTCCACCCTTTTGTCATGAATTATAGCATCTGTTAGTTTGTCATGTAGTAAACATGTTCCATTTTTCTTCAGTTAATACCCTGCTATGCTAGAGCGAATTTCCTTAAGAAGTTTGCCATCGACTCTGTCGACCACGAGAATGATTTTGTGGTCGAGGTGGTTACGGAAGAAGGGTTCGAATTCAACGTTGATTGTATCAACAAGGATGGCAGAACATATCTTGAAGGCCAATATTGGAGAGAATTTGCTAGAGTCTACAATCTGGATGTTGGAACGGAGCTTGTCTTCTCTACCGACACACAAGGTCCATCTACCCCTGTGACGTCGATCAACCTACCGATCACCCACCCATGTAAGTAACTGCTTATTTGAAGTACTCTCTCCGTTTACAAATATACGATGTTTACGAGTTTGTATAAAATGGATGTATATATGTAGATCCACTAAAATATTTAGGTTCACCCATTTTGCTCGGTTTCTAGTCTACTTTGTAATGTGTAGAATGTCATCGATGGAATTGTCTCTAGTTTTTTCCTTATGAAAAAAGAAGTAGTTGCTTTGTGTTTAGCATGATATTTTTTCCTTGTTCCTAAACAATCTTAATGTTGACGTACCTACCATGCATTAATCTTAATTTTGATTCAGTAATATTCATTTAATTAAGTATTTGAACTTGTACAGCATATTACAATCTGACCCAAGATAAGAAAGGCATACTTGACGCTATGCATGCCACTGATAGAACCATAATTAACTGGAGAATGATGGAGTCAGTGGTCAGCAATGTTGACATCATTGACACGCTAGTCGATGAACATGGAGCTGAGCCTTATCAAGTTGGAAAATGTGAGTCTCTGATCCACACATTAAGCTGGACAAATTGCCAAAAGAAAGAGCTGGTAAGTATGAGTGATCTACTTTGTTGTGCCTGTAATTTTCCGATTAACACATGTTCACATTGTGCATGTGGACCAAGAACAGAAACTCCCGCGATGCCTTGTCCCTGAAGACATGGCTGAATATGGTGATATCACAATTGTGTGTGATAAATACACAAAGGTCAAAGGGTCGTACTCAATTTCTCCTGAGGATGGCCGAGTATGCTGCGCTGGGTGGAGGGAAGTGATGTCAGAGGAGGAGGATTTTCGGCGAATTGGAGACACGATGTTTTTCATGCTGTACGTGGGACGTAAGGGGGCTTTCCTATTTGCCTTCTATGTTCCAAATGTGGAACTTTAGTAGCCTTGATCATTTTCACAATGATGGTCATGGGTCATTTGTCGACCTAATAATATGAGATGTTAAGACAATATTTTACGGTCCTTTCATTATGTGGCATTAGTATGTCTGAAGACATGGTTAAGTGTAATGGTACTATTAAATTTTTTATGAGCTGAAATATATTATGCCTGTCGTTGCTGCCAATTATAGTGAAATCGTGTTAATTGAGTTCATTTCATCGGTATCTATGAATATTTTATGAGCTACAAATTTTATGCGTGCACAACTTACTAGACGGACATGTCTGTCGCGTAGGTTGTGTCACGTAAAGAAGTATCTATCTCCAGTAAATCTATTTTGCTGCTCGAAGTAAGTATGACAAAAACAAGCAAAAACATCTAGGTACGACCATATATATCATTGTAATTAATAATTTTGTGTATAACATGGTTAGTGGGAATTGAATGCAACTGTCTCCATAACTAGTATCAAACAATACAACTAAGTGCTAGTATTTTAGTAACGCATTTTCACAAGGTACTAGTCAATATCACTATCAACATCTGAAATTCTCCTCCCAAATTCATCGACAACCGGTTCCAAGTCTTCTTGTTCTTCGTCGCTCAGGTCCATATCATTGTTTACACCATTTTTCCCTGCTAGTTGTCTAACAGTCTGAGAGTCAACAAATATCACATCATCAGAGCGATCAACCATGTCGTCTTCATGATCATCAACATATTCATCTGCCTCGTCCTCAATTTGGTGAACAATGGGACCTTCCGAGCCTAGGTCTTCCTGGTATGCACCTGCATTGCCTTCATCATCTTTTTCTGAAACATCGTATACATTCCTGTGCTTGCAAGTTTGCACCACCTTCCAAGGATCACCAAATTTTGTGTCTTCCAAGTAAAAACAAGTTTATTATTGGTGAGCTAATATGAAAGGGGCGTTCTTGTACCGCAATACAGACGTATTGATGCTTTTAAAGTATCCATCATCCTTCATCTCTGTGGTTTTCCTACTTCCAAGATCAAACCAATCACAGCGGAACAAGAACACGGATCTGTCGCCATGCTTGTTTCTCGGGTATTGTAACTCAAGAACCTCCTTCATCACACCGTAGTATTCTTGATCTTGTTCGTCAGAAACGGATCCCCTTGTCATTATGCCTGAGTTTTGAGTCCTCATGTTCTTCTCACGCTCGACGGAACGGAACCTAGCGTCATTTACATTGCACATAGGGTGTACAACTACACGAGCATCTGGACCAAGTGCTAGTGATTTTAAATCTTTTGGAGCATTGTCCAAATTACTGACATGTTTTTTAAACCATGCAGGGAATTCTTTCTCTAGTTCCGCCTCAATGTTGTTCACACCCCTGTTCTGTAGTTGTTGTCGGAAATTCCTAAAAATCAAAAACAAATTAGTAATGGTACTGCTATAACACAAAATATTACTGAAAATTTTGAATGATTAATAAAAAGGTAAATAGACCTACCGAATGTAATTTTGTGCCTCATCACAGTTCTGAAGTACATACCAAACCATACTGTCAAATTCTTTCGGAAAATACTTCAACTTGGATAGTCCTAAACCTCTGGCTCCATCTGAAAAAATATCAAACTCTAGCAGATTAACTCTTTGTTTCTTACCTTGGTTCCTCTCAGGCTTGTTATGTCTGGTTTCTATGACATTGCCCAAAAATTTAGGGCAATGATGCAAGCACTCATCCACGATATATCCCTCAGCAATTGAACCTTCAGGCCTTGATTTGCTACGCACAGTTGATTTCAGGTACCCCGAGCCTTCTTTCAATTGGATACATCCAACCATATTGAACAGGCCCCCTCTGAAGTGCCTCATCAGGTAGATGAATAGCCAGGTGCACCATTACATCAAAGAATGATGGGGGAAATAGAAGCTCAAGCTTGTAAAGAGTTATGACAATTTCAACCTTCATTCGACGCAGCACAGATGCTCTTAGAGTTTTGGCACACAACTCCCTGAAAAAGTTTCCCAGTTCAGCAATGGTCTCATACATTGCCTTTGATCCAATCCCTCTCAGACCAGCTGGCAACACATGCTGCATAAGTATGTGGCAGTCTTGCGTCTTCAGACCGTGCACTTTACCCCCTGGGATGTCCACACATCTTGCTAAGTTTCCAGCAAAACCATCTGTGAACCTAGTGTTGACCAAATACTTGCACAATTTTTGTTTGCCTTCCTTTTGAAGCGTCCATGGTGCTTTCTCCTTTGAAAAACCCTTGGCCTTAGGTTTCATCCAGAACTTCTTCCTGACATTAAATTTCTCCAAATCCATTCTACCACCAACAGTGTCCTTGTGCTTTCCATCAAGCTCAAGAAGGATACCAAGGATATTGTCCAATATGTTCTTCTCAATGTGCATCACATCTAGGTTGTGAACAAACTTCAAGCTTGACCAGTATGGCAGATCATATAAGCTGATCTTGAGGTGCCAGGTTGGCTCACCAGTCATGCCACGCTTTCTCTTCCTAGTTGATGGATTTTTCCCTGGCCTGTAATCCTGAACTCTCTGTACCCTCTCCTCTCTTTCTGCAAGTGTGAAACTTGTTGGTGCATCCTTAGGTTCAGGTTTTCCATTGAAGGCTCTGCTACTCCTCCACTTGTGATCGTGAGGCAGAAATCGACGATGACCAATATAACCAATTTTATTATGCAAAGACTCGTAGCAAGGATCCTTATCCCAGTGCGCACATGCGAAAAACCCTCTTGTGCTACGGACAGACATCGTGGCATATCCAGGATAGTCATGAATCGACCAAAGAAACGTAGCATGCAACGGGAACTCTCTACCTGTGCACGCATCATATGTGCCCACGCCACTCCATAGCTTCATCATATCTTTTATCAATGGCTGCATAAATACATGAAAATCCTTTCGTGGTGAATTTTTTCCAGGGATTAGCAATGACATCATGAAGTTGGATTGATCCACGCACATCCACAGTGGGAAGTTGTATGGAATGACAAAAACTAGCCACATACTGTATGAACTACTCATGTTTCTGTATGGGTTGAATCCATCTGTCGCAATACCAAGCCTTATGTTACGGGCATCTGAAGCAAACCATCCAAACTCCTTATCAAAGTGCTTCCATGCTTCACCATCAGCTGGGTGCCTCAAAATACCCGGTTGTGCAACCCTCTTCTCCTTGTGCCACTTGGTGTTCATCGATGCTTCCTTGGAAACAAAAAATCTTTGTAACCTTGGGATTATAGGAAAGTATCGAAGCACCTTGTGGGGAATCTTTCTCTTTGCTTCCGGGTCTTTCCACCTTGAAAATCCACACTCGGGACAATGAGTTTTTTTGGCATGGTCTCCCCAAAACAGAGCACAGTCATACTTGCAAACATGAATTGTGTCATAACCAAGCCCAACCTCAGAAAGAAGACTCTTAGCTTCAGCATAGGACTTGGGAAAATTCACTTTTGGCAAAGCAGCACATAAGACAGCCATAAATTGATCAAAAGCTCTATTTGTGACCCAGTTATATGATTTCACGTAAAGCATCTTCATAATGAATGACAACCTCGTCTCAGTGGTGCATCCCTCGTGAAGCTCTTTCTGAGCTTCTTCGATGAGGCTCGCATAAAAATTAGTGTCACTTGGGCCTCTGTCACCAGAATCATGCAGCTCATCTAACATCTTGTCAACATGATCATTATGATTCTCATTTCCATCATCATAATCATCATCGTCATCGTTTTGATACAAACTATGATCATAGTTTTCATCAGGACCATCATCTTCTCCATGACAACTCCACTTTGTGTACGAAACGGCCATACCATTGACGTGTAAGTGATACTGAACAGTGTCCTGAGTCTGCTACGTAATATTAAGGCATTTTTGGCATGGGCACAATATTGATGCACCTTTGTTGCAGTTTGCGCGCGCAAACTCCATAAACTCGCGGACACCTTGTATGTAAAAAGGGGTGAACTTGCGCCCATGAGTAATCCACTGTCGATCCATCGCCTACAAAAAAATATATAATGTGTTCCACTCGAGTCATGATGCCATTCAATTTGTACTAATCGATGTGAAAATTGTTTACCAAAGTCCAAATAAATCACAATGTGTAACATAAACACCAATCCAAATCAATTTCATAACAGATCTCAAAGGAACTCACATGTGCTTCCTATTGTCGTGCGCCGGCCTGCCGCGAAGCCTCGCTAGCTGGGATCGTGATCGATCGTCGTGATCGCGTAGGCGCAAGTCGCCAGGACTTGTAGATGAAGGGGCAGCGAATGTCGTGATCGCCTGGACAAGGGATACCCTTGACGGCGCTCGTTTGCAAGAACAGAGAAGAAAACTGTTTGGAAGATCGCACAAGTCCTAACTATAACGATCCGTGTTTGTACATGCCACTTACTACACATAGAGTTTACAAAATGGTAGGCCAATCAAACAATTCAAAAAACGAACGGTAGCCCAGCGGTAACGAAACGTTTTACTTTGTACTAGGTCCTCGGTTTGAAACCCATCTTTGCCCTTTTATCGTTTTTAACACAATTGCTAACTCGTTGGTCCCACGAATAGTCGTGCGGATAATCGGCGACGGTTTGCCGTGACGCGAAACGCGACCGTCACGCATTATCAAGAATACGTGACGCCCAAAACTAATCCGTCACCTATGGTTACTTTCGGTGACGGTTCTGAATTTTGTCACCAGGCAATTCGTCACCGAATCTAGGATCTGTTGTAGTGTTATAAATGGTAATTGCAATCTGAAATAAGAGTGGCATCAAGCAAACATGTAACAGGACTGATTGTCAACGGTGTTTCAATGCTTAGAAACAAGGCCTAGGGATCATACTTTCACTAGTGGACACTCTCATATAAATATCTTCTATTTATGATGCTACCCTGAACTACTCTCCAGTCGGACAATGTAGGGCTATAACAGCACACCTTAAAGTTCGCATTCCCCATCTAGATAACCCCTCACTATCACCTTGAGCGCTAGATGGTTCCAGCAAACACCACAAACTCATAGAGACATCCAACTCAAATTATACTCATGATAAGTATTTATTTAGCCTTAGCCAAAGTGCCACACGGTGTGCACACTGTCAACTTCACACACGTGGGGATAAGTAGAGATTAATTAAAGCACTTGAGTAGCAGAATAGATCCCAGATTACATAGCTCAGGATCTCAATAAGATCACCCATAGATAGAGATATGAACACATAGCTACTTGTAGAGCCCTTAGCCTCGAGAGAGAACTTCTCGATCCTCATCATGAGAGTCAGCAAGGGTGATGGATATGGCGATGGAGTCAATGGAGATGGATCCGGGGGCACTTCCCCGTCCCGGCAGGGTGCCGGAACAGAGACTTCTGTCCCCTGAATCTCCTCTTCGGTGGTGGCGATGTTGTGGAATTTTCGTGGAATACTGATTTGGTACCTAGGGTTTTCGTCCCGGGGGGAATATATAGGCGAAGAGGCAATGCCAGAGGTGGCCCAGGGTGGCCACACCACCTGGTGGTGTGGCCAGGTGGACCCACGCCACCCTAGGGTGTGCCTACCTCTTGGCTCCCCTCCGTCTCCCCTTTGCACTCCGTGTCGTGTTGGAAAAAATAGGAACTTCAGGCTTTGTTTCGTTCAATTCCGAGAATATGTCTTTCCAAGCCTTTCTGAAACCAAAATCAGCAGAAAACAAGCAACTGGCACTGTGGCATCTTGTTAATAGGTTAGTTCTAGAAAATGTATAAAAGTACAACAAAGTGTAGACAAAACATAAGATAGTTGATACAAAACAAGCATGGAGCATCAAAAATTATAGATACGTTTGTGACGTATCACACACAGCTAAAACCGTTTGATGTAAAATCGAACCATCACACACATGCGATGCTGATGTGTATCCATAAGTCCTGTAAAAGGAAAATATCTCTATCAGTTATTACTGCGGTAAAAACGGGAGAGCACCGCACGACGCCTCGATCTTCGCACGGAAAAGGAGATGTGCAGTCAAAAACATCGTTGAACACGCTACCCACGCATCATCATTACTGCTGCACAACCGCACATTTTGAAACGTCCCTTCACGATGTGTCTCTGGGAAACTACGGGGCAAGATTCCTCATCACGGACATCATATGACGCAAGTCGAAAAGAAAATTTGCGGCATTTCAACAAAGGATGAAGATCCAAAGATAATCAAAAAGGCTTGACTGATCAAAGATCAAGTTCAAAGGGAAAAGATATTGAGGCTACAATCGAATACTTCGACTATAGCCTCGGGGTTTACTCCTGTCGGGAGCGCTGGCCGCGCACCCGATAAAAATAAAAGGAATATTGATAAAACAGGTATGACATAAGATTTCGAGCCTATGTCCCGATACATACATCCGAACATAGCCTCGAGGGCTACTCCCATCATGGGCGCTGACCGCGCACCTGACGAAGAAAAATTAAATAAAGCATCATTAAAACATTACTCCTATCGGGAGCATCTACATAAACTAGAAAGTTTCAAGTCAGTCGATAAAAGTTAAATCTTGAAAATCTCGGATCGCACTCATCGCGAAAAAATTCCGAATGCCATGTCTAAAAACATGAAGGTAAGCCCCTAGGATTCATCATGTGCGGCCTGGTAATCGCACAAGAATGCACTTTGCCAGTAATATATCCGTATCAACGATACGATGAAAATTCCCAACGGACGCGTTGGGTACCCGATAAAATATAACTAGAATTCAGTATTCAATAAGACTTCAGCGGCTCGAACTGGAATACGCTAGTTATACTTCCAAATTCAGGCCTGGGGACCTAAATTTGATGTAGGTCAATAGTGTTTTTTCCCAGGAGCACTTAACTGATTCTCGATCCATCGAATGCATCAGGCATGTTGTACCAGATCCCTATAAAACCAAAAAACAATAGAAAACAGATTAGAACAAAGAAAAACTAAAAATATCTTTTGAGACTCAACCAGAATCTATGGTTCAGGTAGAGTCTCAGGGGCTATTGACATAGGTATGACTATTCGGGTGCTTATGATTCATCTCCCTGGTTGCCTAAAATCTGATGGCCAATGAAGGTTCAAGATGATGTCCCAAGAAGTATCCAATGATTTAGTTGCATTAGGAAAGGAAACATGAACCGACAATATGTCGATGTTGTAATCATACATATGTAACCTATCCATATACAGTTTTGAGACCCGGCCTATTATATATAGGACGGGAGAAGACCGTGAGGAGGTACCAAAAAACCCCACACAATCTGTAACATGTCTATTCATCAAGTATTTAGGCGACTTCGACTCCCTTGTTTGCCTGATATCCGATGAAATCCCCAGCATTCTCTTTTCCACGAAACCCTAAGTCCATCATCATGGACATTGCCGCGGTCACCCATCATCACCAAGATAGGCCAATACTTTCCCTCGCGGCTGACGCGGCCATGAAACAACTCTAGCTAGAGAGGGAAATAGGGCTTACACCCAAGGTATCTCTCGCAGAACGTGACGAAGATCGCGAGCTGCTCGATGCTGTGTGGCCCTAGGTCGGAGGGCTTGATCCGATAGTAGGTGCAGAAGCGTCGGAAGAAGATTGAGGTAGGGAATCCCAACAGCCGCTCCAGGTTACTAAGGAATGAGATGAATTCCCCAGCCTGCGGCTTCGTCTCGACCTCCCTCGCTGCGGGGATTCTCCAGTTCCCCTTCACGAGGACTCTGGCTTTCTAGAAAGATTGCAGCTGCAGTGCCGTGCACTTCGGCATTCGCTAGAGATCTTTGGGAGGCACCATCAAGAGTGAGCTCGCTTGGTCTAAAGATCTAGATCGGGGGCAGCTCGGGAAGAAGGACAAGGAATGGAGGAATGTGGAGTAAGATCCATACTATGCTCCTATACCCCCTTAAGTCAGGGGCGCCAATAAAATGACCCGGATTAGCCATTGCTTCGCGGTAATTCCACTGAAGTTATAGGTAAGGGTTATCTAATGGCTGGTTTGACCAGGCTGATGGTCCAAATTTGATCAAATTGATCACCTTTTCCATTCCACTCGCTCTGCTCCACACGCTAAAAGCAGCGACTTATGAACCATGTGACCCTCCTAATGCGACTTCGATCCTACGTTGAACCTGCATATTCTCCCTTGATTGAAGGATTTCGTCACCAATTCATCTGGGCGTCCACTCAGATTCACCTACTTCGACTGCCAAGTTGAAGCCTCCACTGAATTTCTGACGCACTCGAGGACAACTAATGGGTATATTGTTGGAATTATGCCCTAGAGGCAATAATAAAGATGTTATTATTATAATTCTTGTTCATGATAATGTTTATATTCCATGCTAGAATTGTATTAAGCGGAAACATTAATACTTGTGTGGTTTGTGAACAACACCGTGTCCCTAGTACGCCTCTATGGACTAGCTCATTGATCAATGATGGTTAAGGTTTCCTAACCATAGACATGAGTTGTCAATTGATAATGAGATCATATCATTGGGAGAATGATATGGTGGATAGACCCAAACTAAGCGAAGCAATTAGATCGTGTCATCGTGTTCGTCTTTGCAAAGCTTTTCTTATGTCAAATATTGTATTCCTTAGACCATGAGATAATGCAACTCCCTGGTATCGGAAGAAAGCTTTGAGGTCATCAAACGTCATCCTATGAGAGGGTGATCATAAAGGTGTCTCTCAGGTGATCGGAAAGTATCTGTTGGGTTGTATGTATCGAGATGGAATTTGTCCAAGTCGGAGACATATACTTCGGGCCCACTCGGTAATCGATATCAACACCGCTTGCAAGCATGTGGTTAAGGATTTAATCACAAAGTGATATCGGATTACGGAACGAGTAAAGTACTTGCTGTGAACGAGATTGAACTAGGTATGACGATACCGACGATCGAATCTCGGGCAAGTAAAATATCGCGAGACGAAGGGAATATATATATGGGATTGATTGAATCCTGGCATCGTGGTTCATCCGATATGATCATCGATGAATGTGTGGGAGTCAATATGGGTGCCCAGACCCCGCTGTTGATTATTGATAGAAGATCATGTCTGCATATTCTCGAACCCGCAGGGTCACACACTTAACGTGTCTCGACGCTAGGATAGATTGGATAATTGGTTTATGAATTTTTGTTCGGAGTCTCGATGGGATCCGGGACATCACGAGAGGTTCCGGAATGGTCCGGAGAATAAGATTCATATAAGGCAGTGCAGTTTTTGGAGTTCGGAATTGTTCCGGGTTAATCGGTATTGTACTGGAAGCTTCTAGAACCTTCCGGAAGGGGACCAACGTGGCCCCACCTTCTGGGAGGGGGCATGGGCCTATGAGGGAGTGTCCTGGCCGCATTGGGCCAGGGGCACAAGGCCCCATAGGGCCCAGCCGATCCTAGAGAGTTTAAATCGTTTAAACTAGAGATAAGATAAGATAGGATTTCTAGATAAGGGAGAGTTTAAATTGTTTAAACTAGAGATAGGCTTGGAGGAGAGGCTAGGGCTGGCCGCCCCCCCTCTATAAATAGAGGGCTGGTGCTCCCCCCTCCCGACACACACCTTCCTCCAAGCCCTAGCCTCCCTGCTGGCCCTCCTCTCTCCCTCCCGACTGTTTGTAGGCGAAGCCCTGCAGCAGAAATTCTCCGCCATATACACCACGCCGTCGTGTTGTAGATCCAATCCATCTCTCCACCATACTTGCTGGTCCGAGGAAGGAGGAGACGTCGAGGTGCTGCACGTGTGCATCTCACGGAGGCACCGCCACTTGTGGTGCTAGATCGGATCGGATCGCGAGGAGGAGAAGGGAGTACGACTACATCACCCACGTTCCGACGAACGTTCCGCTGTGCGAATCTTCAAGGGTATGAAGATCTAATCCAATCTCTCTCGTTGTTTGCATCTCCTAGATTAGATCTTGGCTTTCCCTCTGTTCGCTTCCGTAGAAAATTTTGATTTACTATGCTGCGAAACCCTTCAGTGGTATCAGAGCTAGATCTATGCGTAGATGTGATTCACGAGTAGAACGCAACATGGTTGTTGCGGGCGTTGATGTTTTCTGTTGCAAGCCTCTTGTTTGTGTTCTTCTTATGACGTGGGATAGTGAGATTGAAGCGGTCCAGGCCAACCTTACGCGACGTCGTTCGCAAGACCGGCTCCGCACTTGACGTGTGGCTTGTACCACACATGCGGCTGGTGGATGTCAGTTTCTCTCACTATAGTTGTCATGGGATTAACGCCGGAGTTTGGCAACCATAATATCACCGTTGTGGCTTTCCGTAGGTAAGAATCGTTCTTAGCATCTACTCCCATGAGCCACGTAAAACATGCAACAACAAAGTAGAGGCGTCTAACTTGTTTTTGCAGGGAGTGTTTTCTGTGATATGGTATGGCCCAAGATGTGATGTGTATATTGTATGCGATGATCATGTTTTGTAATGTTTCACGACTTGCATGTCGATGAGTGCACAACCGGCAGGAGCCATATGGTTGTCTTTATAATTGTGTATGACCTACGAGTCAACTTCTTATACGCCATGTAATAGCTTTACTTTATCGCTAAGTAGTTAGCAATAGTTGTAGTTGCTATTCGTGGTGGAGGCAATCATGGTGGAGTGATGGAGATCATGCCGGAACGCACAAGATGGAGATCATTGCGCGAAGATTGGCTATACCATGTCACATAAAGTTATATGCATGTGATGTTTATCCTTTTATGTATCTTATTATGCTTAGATCGCGACGGTAGCATTATAAGATGATTCCTCACTTAAAGATCAAGATAAAAACTGTGTTCTCCCCAAGTATGCACCGTTGCGAAAGTTCGTCATGTCCAAGCATCACGTGATGATCGGGTGCTATAGACTCTACGCTCACATACAACGGGTGCAAGCCAGTTTTGCACACGCGGAAATACTTGGGTCTAACTTGACGAGCCTAGCATGTACAGACATGGCCTCGGAACACAAGAACCGAAAGGTTAAGCATGAGTCATATGAATGATATGATCGACACTTTGTTGTCCACCATTAAAACCACATCTCTTCTCGTGATGATCGGATTAGGTGTGGTGAATTTGGATCGTGTTCACTAAACAACTTGAGGGATGTTGAATTTAGTGGGAGTTAGTCTAGTAATTTGATTAAGTTGAACTATTTATCATGAACATAGTCTAAATTGTACTTGCAAATACTGTAGATCACATGGCCAAGTCCAACTTCAACTTCAACATTTTTGCTGAGAAAGAAAAGCTTAGAAACAATGGGTCTAACTTCACCAACTGGTTCCGCAATCTAAGAATCATTCTGTCTGGCGGACAAAAGGACTATGTCCTTGAGAAAGCGTTAGGTAACCCCCCTGCTGCAACTGCGCCGGTTGATGAGAAAGCTATCTATCAGTCGCGCAAAGATGATTATGGTGTGATTAAGAGCACCATGTTGTTTGCTATGGAACCAGAACTTCAAAATCGTTTTGAAAACTATCCCGGGCCCTTTGAGATTCTCGAGGAGCTGAAAACCATGTTTCAGACTCAGGCCCGTTCTGAGAGATATGAGATCTCTGAGAAGTTCTTTAACTGCAAGATGGAGGAAGGGAGTTCCGTTAGTGAGCACGCCATTAAGATGTCGGGCTACACTCAACGCCTTGAGCAACTGGACTGCAAGATTCCAGAGGAGCTCAAGATTGACAGGGTTCTGCAATCACTCCCTCCCAGCTACCAAAGTTTTGTAGTGACTCATAATCAGATTGGTTCCACTGATACGATCACCGAGCTCTTCGCAAAGCTGAAGGCTGCGGAGGTGGACATCAAGAAAGATAATCATGTGTTGATGGTCAACAAGCCCTCCTTTAAGAAAGGTAAAGGTGCAAAGAATCCCTTCAAGAAAGGTGGCGGCAAGCGCGTTGCCCCTGCTGAGAAGAAGCTCAAGTCTGGTCCTAAGCCGGACACTGAGTGCTTCTATTGCAAGGACAAGGGTCACTGGAAGCGCAACTGTCCGAAGTACTTAGCGGACAAGAAGGCTGGCACCATCAAAGGTATATTTGATATACATGTTATTGATGTTTTCCTTACTAGCCCTCGTTGTAGTGCCTGGGTATTTGATACTGGTTCAGTTGCTAATATTTGTAACTCGAAACAGGAGCTACGGAATAGACGGCGTCTTGCGAGGGATGAGGTGACGATGCGCGTTGGCAACGGATCAAGAGTTGATGTGATGGCCGTCGGCACGCTCTCCTTAGTTTTACCTTCGGGATTAGTTTTAAACCTTAATAAATGTTATTATGTGCCTGCGTTGAGCATGAACATTATTTCTGGATCGTGTTTATTGCAAGACGGTTATTCATTTAAATCAGAGAATAATGGTTGTTCTATTTATATGAGTAACATCTTTTATGGTCATGCACCTATTGTGAATGGTTTATTTCTTGTAAATCTCGAAAGGGATGAAACACACATCCATAACATTGAGGCTAAGAGATGCAAAGTAGATAGTGATAATACTACTTATTTGTGGCACTGTCGTCTAGGTCATATTGGTGTAAAGCGCATGAAGAAACTCCATTCTGATGGACTTTTGGAGTCTCTTGATTTTGAATCATTTGACACATGCGAACCATGCCTCATGGGCAAGATGATCAAAACCCCGTTCTCCGGTATGATGGAGCGAGCAACGGACTTGTTGGAAATCATACATACCGATGTATGCGGACCGATGAGTGTTTCGACGCGCGGTGGATATCGCTATTTTCTCACTTTTACCGATGACTTAAGTAGATATGGGTATATCTATTTAATGAAACATAAATCTGAAACATTTGAAAAGTTCAAGGAATTTCAGAATGAAGTAGAGAACCATCGTAACAGAAAGATTAAGTTTTACGATCCGATCGTGGGGGCGAATATTTGAGTTATGATTTTCTCACGCATCTCAAAGCAAGTGGAATCGTTTCACAACTCACGCCACCCGGAACACCACAGCGCAATGGTGTGTCTGAACGCCGGAATCGAACCCTATTAGATATGGTCCGATCGATGATGTCTCTTACTGATTTACCGTTATCATTTTGGGGTTATGCATTAGAAACCGCTGCATTCACTTTAAATAGGGCTCCATCTAAATCCGTTGAGACGACACCGTATGAACTGTGGTTTGGTGCTAAACCTAAGTTGTCGTTTCTTAAAGTTTGGGGATGCGAAGCTTACGTCAAGAAGTTGATGCCGGACAAGCTCGAACCGAAAGCGGAGAAATGCGTCTTCATAGGATACCCTAAGGAAACTATTGGGTATACCTTCTATCACAGAACCGAAGGCAAAGTGTTTGTCGCAAAGAACAGTTCCTTTCTTGAGAAGGAGTTTCTCTCGAAAGAAGTGAGTGGGAGGAAAGTAGAGCTAGACGAGGTTATTGAACCTTCTCTTGAATTGGAGAGTAGCGCAGCACCTGAAATTGTTCCAGTGCCGCCTGCACCAACAATAGAGGAAGCTAATGATAAGGATCATGAAGCTTTGGACGATGCTGCTGCTGAACGTCACAGGTCGACAAGGTCGCGTGCCCCTCCTGAGTGGTACGGCAACCCTGTCTTGACTGTCTTGTTAGTAGAAGACAGTGAACCTACGAACTATGAGGAAGCGATGATGAGCCCAGACTCTGAGAAATGGCTAGAAGCCATGAAATCCGAATTGGGATCCATGAGCGAAAACCAAGTATGGACTTTGGTGGACCCTCCTAGCGACCGAAAGGCCGTTGAGTGCAAATGGATCTTCAAGAAGAAAACGGACGCGAATGGTAATGTTACCGTCTATAAAGCACGTCTTGTCGCGAAAGGTTTTCGACAAGTTCAAGGTGTTGACTACGATGAGACTTTCTCTCCCGTAGTGATGTTTAAGTCCATTCGGATTTTATTAGCAATTGCTGCGTTTCATGATTATGAAATATGGCAGATGGATGTCAAGACTGCGTTCCTCAATGGCAACATTGATGAAGAGTTGTATATGATGCAACCCGAAGGTTTTGTCGATCCTAAGGATGCTGATAAAGTATGCAAACTTCAGCGTTCCATTTATGGACTGAAGCAAGCATCTCGGAGTTGGAACCTTCGTTTTGATCAAGTGATCAAGAGCTTTGGATTTGTTCCAAACTGCTACGAAGCTTGCATCTACAAGAAAGTGAGTGGGAGCTCGGTGACGTTTCTGGTACTATATGTGGATGACATATTGATTATTGGAAATGACATCAACATGCTTAACGATGTGAAGAGTTATTTGAACAAGTGTTTTTCAATGAAAGACCTAGGTGAAGCTGCTTATATATTGGGCATCAAAATCTATAGAGATAGACAAAGACGCCTGATAGCTTTAAGCCAGAGTACATACCTAGACAAAGTTCTGAAAAGGTTCAGAACGGATAAGGCATTGAAAGGTTCAGTGCCTATGCTGTCAGGTAAGATATTGAGCAAGGCTCAGTGTCCAGCTATGGTAAATGATAGGGAAGCTATGAGCAAAGTGCCTTATGCCTCGGCCATAGGTTCCATCATGTATGCCATGCTGTGTACTAGACCGGATGTGTCCAATGCTCTTAGTTTGACGAGCAGATATCAAAGTGATCCAGGAGTGGAACACTGGACAGCCGTGAAGAACATCCTAAGGTACCTAAATAGGACTAAAGAAATGTTCTTAGTCTATGGGGGTGATGAACAGCTCGTCGTAAAAGGTTACGTCGATGCTAGTTTCGACACCGACAAGGATGATTCTAAATCTCAGACAGGATACGTGTATATTTTGAATGGAGGAGTTGTGAGCTGGAGAAGCTGCAAGCAAAGCGTGATCGCGGGATCTACAGTAGAAGCGGAATACATGGCTGCTGCAGAAGCGTCAAGTGAAGGAGTTTGGATCAGAAACTTCATCACTGAGCTTGGCGTGGTTCCAAGTGCATTGGACCCACTGGAGATATTGTGTGACAACACTGGCGCCATAGCACTCGCTAAGGAACCAAGATATCATCCAAAGACCAAGCATATCAACCGCAAGTTTCATATAATCCGAGATTATATAGCAGATGGAGATCTGAAGATCAACAAAGTACATACAGATCTGAATGTCGCAGATCCATTGACTAAACCTCTTCCACGTGTAAAACATGATCAGCACCTCAGTGCCATGGGTGTGAGATTTTTGCCAAATGTAAACTAGATTATTGACTCTAGTGCAAGTGGGAGACTGTTGGAATTATGCCCTAGAGGCAATAATAAAGATGTTATTATTATAATTCTTGTTCATGATAATGTTTATATTCCATGCTAGAATTGTATTAAGCGGAAACATTAATACTTGTGTGGTTTGTGAACAACACCGTGTCCCTAGTACGCCTCTATGGACTAGCTCATTGATCAATGATGGTTAAGGTTTCCTAACCATAGACATGAGTTGTCAATTGATAATGAGATCATATCATTGGGAGAATGATATGGTGGATAGACCCAAACTAAGCGAAGCAATTAGATCGTGTCATCGTGTTCGTCTTTGCAATGCTTTTCTTATGTCAAATATTGTATTCCTTAGACCATGAGATAATGCAACTCCCTGGTATCGGAAGAAAGCTTTGAGGTCATCAAACGTCATCCTATGAGAGGGTGATCATAAAGGTGTCTCTCAGGTGATCGGAAAGTATCTGTTGGGTTGTATGAATCGAGATGGAATTTGTCCCTCCCAAGTCGGAGAGATATACTTCGGGCCCACTCGGTAATCGATATCAACACCGCTTGCAAGCATGTGGTTAAGGAGTTAATCACAAAGTGATATCGGATTACGGAACGAGTAAAGTACTTGCTGTGAACGAGATTGAACTAGGTATGACGATACCGACGATCGAATCTCGGGCAAGTAAAATATCGCGAGACGAAGGGAATATATATATGGGATTGATTGAATCATGGCATCGTGGTTCATCCGATATGATCATCGGTGTGGGAGTCAATATGGGTGCCCAGACCCCGCTGTTGATTATTGATAGAAGATCATGTCTGCATATTCTCGAACCCGCAGGGTCACACACTTGACGTGTCTCGACGCTAGGATAGATTGGATAATTGGTTTATGAATTTTTGTTCGGAGTCTCGGATGGGATCCGGGACATCACGAGAGGTTCCGGAATGGTCCGGAGAATAAGATTCATATAAGGCAGTGCAGTTTTTGGAGTTCGGAATTGTTCCGGGTTAATCGGTATTGTACCGGAAGCTTCTAGAACCTTCCGGAAGGGGACCAACGTGGCCCCACCTTCCGGGAGGGGGCATGGGCCTATGAGGGAGTGTCTTGGACGCATTGGGCCAGGGGCACAAGGCCCCATAGGGCCCAGCCGATCCTAGAGAGTTTAAATCGTTTAAACTAGAGATAAGATAAGATAGGATTTCTAGATAAGGGAGAGTTTAAATTGTTTAAACTAGAGATAGGCTTGGAGGAGAGGCTAGGGCTGGCCGCCCCCCTCTATAAATAGAGGGCTGGTGCGCCCCCTCCCGACACACACCTTCCTCCAAGCCCTAGCCTCCCTGCAGGCCCTCCTCTCTCCCTCCCGACTGTTTGTAGGCGAAGCCCTGTAGCAGAAATTCTCCGCCATATACACCACGCCGTCGTGTTGTAGATCCAATCCATCTCTCCACCATACTTGCTGGTCCGAGGAAGGAGGAGACGTCGAGGTGCTGCACGTGTGCATCTCACGGAGGCACCGCCACTTGTGGTGCTAGATCGGATCGGATCGCGAGGAGGAGAAGCGAGTACGACTACATCACCCACGTTCCGACGAACGTTCCGCTGTGCGAATCTTCAAGGGTATGAAGATCTAATCCAATCTCTCTCGTTGTTTGCATCTCCTAGATTAGATCTTGGCTTTCCCTCTGTTCGCTTCCGTAGAAAATTTTGATTTACTATGCTGCGAAACCCTTCAGATATATATATCGGGGTATGCCAGGAGGAGAATTAAACTAACCAAGTCCACAACGAGTGGGTTCACTGGGACGGCGACTGGAAGCATTCTGACCCAAGAGGCCTGGCGACTCGATACAGAAGTCCCAGAAGTGTAATTAGGCCCAGTTGGATTAGGTCATGATCATCAAAACCATAAGAGATTCAGTATTATCGGTGTAAACCCTAGTGAGGTAGCACTATATAAGCCTCCCTAGGGTACCCTCTATAGGAACATAGTTTAATACACCCCATAGAGGTGACTCACTACCCTCATCGCCGATCTTTACCTCCCTTTGTAATCTCACTCCAATTAATACATCTAGCAGTAATTACGCCTTTTACCTTGTAGGGAGGGCTGAACCTGGGTAAAACCCCAAGTCTCCTCAATCTCGTCCCACGGATGGCTCACTCGGCCTTGCCCTCAACTCAACTGCTACCCCTGGTAGCGACTGTCGTGGTCATTCCCACGACACTAGGGGAGATTGGAGGAGGTGGGTGGGATTTATAGGCATGGGGTGGTGGCCGTTGTGGCTCGGGTGGAGTGGGAGGAGTGGGGATCGTGGGAGCGGCAGCCGAGGGTGTGGGGTGCGGTCGAAGGTTGGGGACAGGTCTAACAGGTGGGTCTGATCCACAGAGAAAGGAAGGAGAGGGGAGACGTGGGGCATTGGATTGAGGGAGATCAGACGGTCATAATCCTCCCGTGCCGGTTCGGTGCGAGATAGGCCACGGGCTATGCTAGCTAGGCCGGTTAGGGGGTTCCGCGGTAGATAGGACGGGTTGGCTCTGGCTAGCAAGGTGTGGGCCGGCCTAGTTGGGTTGGTTTCCTATTTTTTGTTCTTTTTTCTGGTTTATTTGTTTTAGCTCTACAATAACTCCAAAACTATTTCAATTTTTTAGAAACAATTGTAAAAATAGAAATAGGGAATTTTATATATGTGCACACTTTTCAATACCTAAATTAATTTTTGAAATAAAAATAATACTATAAATTGATATTAAAACTACTATAGGGGTATATCCCTATTAGGGTTTATATAAATTCAAAAATCATCAAAGCCAATTTTGAGAGTATAAAAAAGAGTAGTTATTTTTATATGTTTAAAAGCTATCTTAAAAGAAATCTAAAATTTTATTAAAAAAAATTGTATATAGATGCTTTGTCAAAAATCATTTTGGGGAATGCATATGGCACTGAAATAATTTGAATAAAAGGATTTATTTATTTAACTTTTGGAAACAACTGTGTTTCAATAATGAAAATAGAAATAGTATTTTATTATCCAAATAACATCTTTATAAATCCTTTTGTTAATCATTTGCTATTATAGCTTTATGAAATTATTTAAAGTCATAATATAGTTTTATATTTGGTACAAAAAACATTTTAATATTCAATTAAAATTTTAGATAAGATATTTGTTGTCATCCTATGGTTCTTATGGATTTATGGGTTTAAAGACAAAACATAGGTTTTATAATTTTCCCAAAACAATTCCTTTAAAAGGGGGTAAAAGCAATAATCATAAATAATGTTTTAAAGTCATTTTTAGTAAATAAGATATTTTTATTAAAGTGTGTTTTATGCAAAAAGGTTTTTGTAGATAATCTATTTAACAAATATGGTTCTCGATTTTGATAAAGCTAGGATTAATGTTCCTTCGTTTTCCATAAAACAAAATAACTTTAATAAGTTTTGGAATATAGTTTTTCCTAGTCAGTTGACCCAAATTCGTTTTGTCTAGAAATAGAATTTGTTTTATTTTCATAAACTTTGAAAAAAAAATCTTTTCATTTGAAAATTCAAATAAGAAAAAAAAAATTAATCAAACTATTTAAATAATTTAATATTCCAAAATTTTAAAATGTTTGGGATGTTACAATAATATATCAATTTGATGTATTATATATTGATCAACGACACAACCAGGAAAGTACACGAAACAATGAGACACAAATCAATTGAACATACCATCGAGTCGTGCAAGATCCAGCTGCTCAGATGAAAAGAGGGATCAGTCCTTCTCTTCACCGCACGGGACGGATATGGTGAAGGTCAAAGGAACGTAAAGAGAGGAACTGATCAGGGGTGAAGCGCCGGGATCGTGATCGACGTGAGGGACACAGAACCAAGTTAACCCCATCAGCGATGGCCTTATCTCGACCGACACATGGCACGTAACTCCGTTAGAAAAAATCTCAAGGCTCAACTGCTAACTGCCTTATCTTTTACCCAAGGATATATCCATGCATTCGGCTGATCTGATCCGATCAACTAGGAACCGTTCCACTATTCCTAAACATAGACTCTCCGGGCTCTCTATTTATACACTGCGTAGCTGAATCTAACTCATCGTTAGCTACAGATCCTACCTTCGAATCTAACTCATCGTTAGGTACAGAGATCCTACCTTCGAATCTAAGCATGGACGCGAGGCACATTACTCTATGCTTCTTGTTGGTGCTGGTCATCAACGCAGATCTGACTTCCGCAAGTATGTATTTTCTGTTTACGAGCAAATATATATTTTACATTATAATATCTTGATATGAATTCATACTAACTATAACCCATTGATCTATTGGTATATTTCATTCAGCGGAGTGTAGGCGATTTGTTGACTGGAGTCCTTTCTGCTCCAAATGGCTGTGCAAGGTGCAGTGTGAGCTCGAGGCACAATCCACCTCATGCTATGTTCAGTCGTACCACTGCAAAGGATCGTTTTTCAAGAGCGGCGCTTGTGTCTGTCAAATGTGCCGGGATTAGTGTAGCATGGCACTGATGTCCAATCCATCATCCAAGGACTGAATAACTTGTGCCTTTTCATATTTTATCGAACAAATCGTTTCAGGATTTTTGTGTTAGCCTTGTTTCAATATTTTAGGTAGTGCTGCATGTTACAAGACAGCCATCTTCTTGGATTGTTATCTCTGTTCTTTTAATGCAATTAGTTATGGTACCTTTGTTTCAGGTAATCTATCATATCCATGTTAGTCGTCTGCAATCTTAGTGTTCGGCTGATAGCTTGTGGTGGTTGATGTAGTCATATTACAATGGACGAAAACTGAAAATGAGGAAGAGAACATAATAATTAGATGGACGAGTAGGGTTAATGTTAACATGGTTAAAAATAGTTAAAAATAGTAATGCGTCCGTGAGAAATAAATGGTATGCCATTGTTACTGATACGTAAATTATATTATTAAAACATGAAATAATAATGTAAGATCAATAATTTTTTATAAAAAGTATTACAGAATTTATTTAATAATAATGGTCAAAGTTGTATGTTATAGATTGTTTGTGTCTAATACGTTTTGTATTTCACAACATGGGGGTGTCACGTATTTTTACAAATGAAGGAAACAAGAGTTTGAAAGATTGTGTAAAGTATATATAAAATTCTTATCCTTTCGTCCATAGGATATTAATGAGGATACATTCTTTTGTTTTACTTATATTATGAAAATATTACGGTCCACCCGAATGGTCTAAATATTGTAGGATCGATCATCTCTCAAGAAAAGTCAAATTATTTAACAATATGAAGGTTCGCCTTGCATACTTATTCAACATGGCCTCTGATTCAGTACATCCCCCTCCCCCCTAAACTCGTAAACACCCCCACACCGGCTATAAGCATACGGATCGAGACGTATAAACATACGACCTCTACCTATTTTCCTCCCCGCGCCAGCCATAGTCATCACCACTGCCGATCACCGCCGCCGCCAGCTATCGTCGCAACCGCCGCCGCCACCAGCCATTATCGCACGAGAAGCCGGTCTGTCCGGCGCACGAGAAGCCGTTCTGTTCGGCCTTTCAATTTTTCTGCTACCACCTTAAAATCATGCGTTGCATAGTTTTGTTTGCTGGTAAGTCTTTGCCTCCGGACTAGTTGTCATGGAAGTCTGGCCACAGGTCCAGCTGCGCCATGCACCTCCTATATATTTTGAACTCTTTAACGAACAGTGTGTTGGCTACCGGACAGATGGGATATAAGTTATTGGCCGCCGCGGAAAAGTATATTTCAAAAGATGTTTTGTGGCAACATGTTTTAAGGCCAGACAAGTTTTCTTAATTGTCCGAAAACATGTCCGGCGGCACCCAGAAGCTCCTTTTGAAAATTCTTAGCTGAGAATACACGACGGACAAAACGCCGGATAAACGCCCGGACAAACCGGCGGACAGTCCAGTCAATCGCCGGACTTAGACCCGGACTGTCCGAAGGGCCACCGCAGTGTACCCATCGCCCCACCGCCAAGTCTGTGCACCGCCGTCCCTCGCCGGTCCTTCCGAGGCGTGTGTCAGCCAGACCGAGTCACTGGCTTGCTGGACCCGACCGCCACAACTACCAGCTCGCGGAGCTCGCAGCCACAGGCGTCGCCGGTGATGATCCGTACCGACCGCCACCACTATCACCTCGCAGCCACGGCTATTGCCGTGGATGATCAGCCGTACATCCCTATCTTTTTTTTGCGAACATACTACCGGTACAGATACGTTTATTAGAAAGACGTACAATTTGGTTAGGCTATACGGGTTTTATACCGGGCTACGTATACCTATTTATACTAATTACGAAGGGGTATCAAGCGATCTGAGCAGTCCATGTGTTTAAGAATACACGAGTTTGTACGAGTTTAGGGGGTTGGTTGTACTGAATCAGAGGCCATTCAACATTAAGAATACACGAGTTTGTACGAGTTTAGGGTTTCTCCATCTCCTCAAGAACTAACGATCTACTCATTCATGGAGGCAATCAACATCATGGAAATAATAATGGAATCTATCATAGATGAATAGTACTTGTATAAATCCACACCGAGTACGGAAATTACAACAAGATCTAGACAAGATATAGATGGGATGAATGAAGATGGTGGTGATGCAGTGGTTGATGATGAAGATCAATTTCTTAGTCTCTCGAATCCGCGCAGGGCGAATATGGATCCCTGGTGGACGAGTTCCCCCTCCAAATGTCTTCCAGAGGTGAGGTTTCGGTGAATTTTGGTTGTTCTGTATGTCGTCTCCCTGATCTAGTTGCACGGGGTGAAACTATTTGAGGAGGCAATGGTGGCGCCAACTATACGACCGGAACTATACGGCTAGAAAATCAATTCCCGCCGTATAGTTGGTCGTTAAACCGTTTGTATGCTTTAATCGCTTCAGGTTTTCTTCTGGTGTTATTGATATTTCCCAAATAAGCGATTTACGTTGTTTTTGACTCCTTTTCTCCCCAATACAACTGCTCCAAGAATTGTGTCCATTGTATCCATCATCTGTCCTAATCCTGATGAAAGTAGACATAAAATATGCACGCGAACGCTATAAATACCAAGATCCTACATCTATAGTGCAAGATAATACTATAAAACTTGATGCAAATATGCACTCATCAGAAGGGGACCCCCAAACCCCTTGGCTAAGCCATGTGGGACTAAACAATGAGGGGAGATAGGGGAGAGGGGGTGGACATCGGCCAAGCCCCCATGGGCCCCGCCGGTGGGTGGCTAGGGCCCATGCGGCCCCTCCTCCCATTTCCTCCCTTTGCCTCTTTCCCACATGAGCCTTTCCCCTATGGAAATTGGCCCAATAGGGATTTTAATCCTTTTATTTTATTAAATAAATGATTAAATCACTATTGGACATCCTCCGGACCTTCCCGGAATCTTTCCGGTTTCTCTCTTTCTATTCTTTGGTGATTCTGATGATACCATAAACGATCTCTGAGCTTCGTCAAACCCTTAAGCGTGCTACCCAATGGTTTGGGAACACTCCATACATGGTCGACACCCCTCTTGGACCAATGATCATCAGCAAGACCTGGATTCCCATAATGGCTTTCCTTCAAAATGAGCTTTATTTCTTATCCCTAAGTGAAAAAGTATATTTTGTGTGTAATGTGAATGAACATGTTCCTGCATCGAAAAAAGAACAAAAGAAAAGAAAGAGAATTCATGATTCTTTGTCAAAATGGCACTATCGCTTAGACCATATTTCGAGGGGGGGGGGGGGGTAGAAAGACTAGTTAAAAATCAAACCCTTCCTCCATTAGAGTTCTCAAATATAGAGCAATGCATACATTGCATAAAAGGAAAGTATGTAAAGCAAATTTAAAAGGGTGAAAAACGAAGCACCGGAACACTAAAACCATTCACATATTTGTGGACCATTTCCCGTGAAAAGTGTGGATGGCAATGACTCGTTCATAACTTTCACAGACGACCTCTCCCGTTATGGTTATATTTATCCAATCAATGAGTACATGTAACATCAATTATTCGGTCGTAAGTTTGTTGTTAAGAATATTATACTTTATAATTTGGTCTTACTTAAGGCATGGATGCTGGATGTGATTATTAATACTAATGTCTAACTCATGTTTGAAATCCATGCTTGTGGCATAAAAATCAATTTGTGGAATTCGATATACCTAATTTCATCCATAATCAAGTCTCCTATTTTGTTACCTCAGTGTTTGCATAATGATCGAAAATTATAGATTACTAGGAGGTGTTCACCTGGCAGGCCTGGAAACTGTTCTGGGTGTAGTTCGCGATGGTACTCTTGTTCGATATTAGGTGGGACTCAGAGGCTAGAGCATTGATGGAAATCTTGGAAGCCAACAAATGATGGTCTTGTTACTACAGTAGTGGCAAGTCATTGGTGGGGTAAGGGTACTAGCTCAATGGTGTTACACGATGGCGTGGAGTGCAGCGTCAGGAGCATGCTAGAGTAGGATGCGGGTGGCCAAGCGTTATCCCTACATGTGGTGGAGCGATTAGGAGGGGCATCGGTTACTACTCCTTTTTGAAACTACTTCCTCCGTCCGCAAATATCTATACTTCTAGCCTTGTCTTAACTAAGGTTGACTAACTGTATATACAACATAGGAATGTTTATAACACTAAATTGGTACCACTAGATCCCTTTTCAAATTTAGTTTCATAATATAAGTGAACCGGCGCGATAGGGGTCCAACACTACAGGAAAAACAACGGTGTGCCGAGGGCTAGCTTCCCTCGGCGTAGCCCCTCGATACAATGCCTTGTCGGCACAGGCACTGAGCCTAAAGACGGGTTGTAATTTTTTCGAATTTTTTTAATTCAATTGTTTTAATCTTTGAATAGTTTGACTCATTAATATCTCATTTGGAATATTTTTAACACTAATTACACTTAATCTTCGGTCAAATTGTAGTCTTGATCAAACTCTTAACTTCTCTGTTCCTTTCGGATGAGTTTCCGCGAAGCAATTTGTACCTTGTTGTCAATACTATCATCTCAATCCTATTAACTCTTATATCATTATGTCACTCTTTTTTATTTTTTGAAACTACAAACAATTATTTAAGTAAACAACAGTGAATAAGTAATAATATTATTAAGTTCAAATAAAAATATGATGATTTTACATTGTCGTATTTTTCTATTTAATATATTTAAATCCGTAAATCGGAATTTGATAAATAATATGTCTAAATCAATCAGAAAAATGAGAGGAATCTACATATGATATCCATATCATCTTATCACAAATTATACCATGATTCTAGCCATAATTTCTTTTTCCTGTTTCAAACTATCATCAAACCGGGGGCATGAAGATTCTTAGCTCGGGGTTGATTCTCGCTAAACTTATAGTTAATCTCAGATGAAATAGCATATTGTGAACCTAAAAATGATTTTTCCAATAAAACATGAGCATTAGATCATTTACCTATAGTTCAAATCTAACTGGCTTCCTATCGATTCGGCAGGAATTTATCTTTTTCATCAGGGGTGGACGGAAAGTTTTAAGATACCCCGGTTCGAAAATTGTCCATATAACATGGTCTAGTATTTTTGAAAAATAGGATAGTACCAATACGAAACTTTCATTTGGTGGTTACTTCACAAAACACCTTGTTTTTGGCACTCGGAAAATAGAACATGGATTTTGGTGCGATGAAAAGGAAAACTTCCTCCTAAAAGATTGTAAGACATCCCAAGATGCATATATATACACAATAAGGGCACATTATCACAAACTAACCTACGATTCTAGCCATAACATTGGTTGTTTGGCCTGAAAGCCATGAAACCTCGAATGTTATAGCTCATTTGAGAAGGTTTTTTGATATTTATAATATTCTAAGTTTGATATCTTTCCTTACAACTATATCACAAAATATGCCCCATGCAAAGGTTTACATTGTTTGTATCGTTTTTTAATTTCTTATGCCTGTTTCAAACTATGGCCAAAACGGCGGGCATGAAGATTCTTAGCCCAAGATTCTTTGATAAAATAGAATATTGTAAACCTAAAAATGATTTTTCCAAAAAACCATGAGCATTAAATCATGTACCCGTAGTTCAAATCTGACCGGCTTCCTACCAATTTAGAAGGAATTTATCTTTTTTACGAGGTGGTGGACGGAAAGGTTTAAGATACCCTAGTTAGGAAATTGTCCATGTAAGGTGGTCTAGTATTTTTGAAAAATGGGGTAGTACCAATGTGAAACTTTAATTTGGTGGTTGCTTCACAAAACACCTCGTTTTTGGCAATCGGAAAATGGAAAATGGTTTTTTGTTGTGATGAATAGGAAAACTTCCTCCTGCAAGATTGTAGGTCATCCCAAGATACACATATATGCACAATATGGGCACATTATCACAAACTAACCGGCGATTCTAGCCATAACATTGGTCGTTTGGCATGAAAGCCATGAAACCTCCAAGATTATATCTCATTTTGAGAAGGTTATTTTTGTGATATTTACAATATTCCAAGTTTGATATTTTTTTCTTGCAACTATATCACATAATATGACACCACGTGAAGGTTTTATATTGTTTGGATCGTTTTTGAATTTCTTATGCCTGTTTCAAACTATATATAATATTTTTATGTTTTAGTTAGTTTTTATTTACAAATGTGTAATATTTGAGTTTAGATAGATATATTTTATTTTTCTGCAAATTTTGATATATTTTTTGTATTTTTGTGAATTGGAATGAGTTAGTTATGATTTTTCTAAAATTAATGCAGTAAAAGGAAAAATAGCTATGCCGATGGTATTGTCGTCGGCGTAGCTATAAAAGCTATGTGGAGGGAATTGCCATTGACACAACAATCCTACGCCAACGGCCAGCTTCGTGGGATGCCCGGTTTGTGGTCTATGACGACATCCCGACTTTTGACCGTCGGCGTAGCCTCTAGACCTCGACGCCTTCGAGTTTTCCTGTAGTGCAAGTCTATGTTCTATTTAGTGCTAGTCCCTGGATCAACTCGCTAGCACACACAGTTCAGTATCCAATATCACAAATCATAGGTCATATTAATATTAAATCGAATGATCCAGGACTTCACATAGCCACATATAAATTTCATAGAAGAAGGGATAGCTCCTCATAAATAAAGTTCAACAGTGGAAGACTAATAACTATAAACAGCTCCATTAAGAGCCATATGTGATAACATGCTGAGTGGAGACTCACAATGCTAACATCCTACCTCACTCATCATCAGGGCAACCTGCAATATGAAAGGTTGCGGTCACGAATGTTCAATACTTTGAATATATTGGCAAGCTCGCCTATTTGGTGGATATATAATCTCAACCTATAAAGTACATACATATTTTGTTAGGTGGAGGTTTGGCTGAATTTGCATAAAACAATGGTTTTGTCCTAACATTTTGAAATTCAGTTTTTATTTTAAGGAAAATGGTACTACTGATATAAGTTAGTGAACCTGGGTACCATCTATAGATATAAATGAACCCAAACCATAAAACGTTTACTAAGATGCTAACACCGATAGGCATCAGTGAACCATAGGTATGATCGATAGATATCAATGAACCCTCCTGCCCTTTTTATCACCAATCAAGATTTTATTTTAACAAATTGGATTGATGAGATTCTTGAATTGCTTCAATGCCTAGTCACTCAAAGTTGTCCGTAGACAGATACATGTCTAATTACTTAGATTTTACACTCTCGAAATGTTTGTACATTTGACCCACAAGAACCAGTGAACCCTCGCACAGAATACAACTCAAATGTGGCTCGACCAGAAGAAAACCAAGACGAGACCTTTTGGAAGTAATCCCCAAGACAACCCATACCCATCTACATAAACTACATTTTCTGGTCACGTCGGGACAAGATCATACAACTTAATAGTCAAGATAGAGCCATCTAACATGTGGTCGAACATGGAAGCTCGTAGACACGAACTCCTCCAATCTCTTTAAGCCTGGGTGCTTTCTGTAGGTGCACATAAGTCAGGAGCAAACCATTGATTTGGCCCCATAGACATGGTCCCCGTAGATATGGATGTGTGACCATATACATAGCCTCATAGATATGATTCTTGATTAGCATTCAACATCAAAATATCAATCTCATTCACCTAGGCGGTTCATTAAGTTATGTTGTTTTCATTATACAAATATATAACTTTTCACCATCACATAACTTCTCATGAATCCACCCATGATATCTATAGAATGGCTAAGCATTCAACTCCTATGTTGTTTGCTACTCAACATTTAAGATTCATGTGGCTATCATATTTGGGTTGCATAGCATAGCATAGTACTATAAGTAGTCATACACATGCAATCTTTGAAAATAACTAAGTGCATAAGAAAATAGTAGGATGTTTATGCAGTGAACTTACCTTTGTTGAAGTTGTTGGTTTCACTATCTTCACAAACACAATGGTTACTCTCCTGTCAATCTACAAATTTCACAGACATTTCAATGGGTAAACAAACCAAGCAAACATACCAATCACAGCAATACAAAGGAAGGAAAGTAAGATATGCTAAAAGGTTTTGCTTATGTTTTAAATGTTTTATTAAAACATTTTCTTAACCAAACATAATGATACGTCCAAAACGTATCTACTTTCCCGAACACTTTTGCTATTGTTTCTCCTCTATACTTGTGTGATTTGGATACAACTAACACGGACTGATGCTGTTTTCAGCAGAATTGCCTTGGTGTCTACTTTTTGTACAGAAAATCAACTATCAGGAAAAATCCCGGAAAATATGCCAAAAAACCTATTTCACCCGAAGACTCCAGGAGCCAGAATACGAGACGGAGAAGAGCCAGGGGTGGCCACACCACCTAGTGGCACAGGCCAAGCCAGGCCGCGCCAGGGGGTGGTGTGGGCCCCCCAGGCACCCCCTCGGTCTCCCTCTTCGCCTATAAGCTGCCTTCCGACCTAAAAACTTCGGGGGGTTCGACGTTTTTCCAGAAGGAGTTCCGCTCCGCCGCCACCGCCAGATTCCACGAAACAGCACCCGAAACTCCATTCTGGCACCCTGCCAGGACGGGGAATTGGAGGAGATCATCGCCATCATCATCACCATCGCTTCTCCATCGACCATCCATGTTTCCCCATCTATGAGTGAGTAATCCCCCGTTGTAGGCTATGGGGATGGTAGGGATTAGATGAGATCGTTCATGTAATGGCATCAGATTGTTAGGGCATGGTGCCTAGTATCTTCTATTAGTGCTTTATGATTTTGTTGCGACTTGTTGTGCTTAATGCTTGTCACTAGGGCCCGAGTGCCATGATTTCAGATCTGAACATGTTATTGATTCATTATGATATTATTGTTTATGGTCTTATCTGCAAGTTGTATACACACGTTGTTGTCCGGAACCGATGGCCCCGAAGTGACAGAAATCGGGATAACCGGAGGGAATGGATTTGATGTGAGGATCATATGTGTTCACGGAGTGTTAATGCTTTGCTCTGGTGCTCTATTAAAATGAGAACCTTAATTGCCATTAGTTCCCTTGAGGCCCCGCTCCAAACGGGCTGGCAGGACAAAAGATGTTGTGCAAGTTCTCATTGCGAGCACGTATGACTATATATGGAACACATGCCTAGGATTATCTAGTACTTGCATGCTTTATCTTATTTATCTGCAATTGCCCTATGTTCTGATTGCTCTGTGAATTGTCTTGTCCATGCAACGCCCGTCCATCCATCCCTATGCCTACCACACTCGAGTCCCACTATTTACTGCTATTATCACTACTGTCTTTACTTTACTACAACTGTTACTTTGCTATTCCTACTACAAAACTGTTGTAATTGATAAACTTCTATGAGCAAGATTGTTTCCAGGTGCAGCTGAATTGACAACTCAGTTGTTAAGGCTTATAAATATTCTTTGGCTTCCCTTGTGTCGAATCAATAAATTGGATTTCACTTCCCTCGAAAATACTGCGATACACCCCTTATACTTGTGGGTCATCAATACTATTTTCTGGCACCGTTGCCGGGGAGCATAGCTTTATTTATCAAGTTCACTTGGATTCTCTATTGTTTGCTGCTATCCATCCATCATGGGTAAGTCTCGTGATGGCAAGGTTCCTATTTTACCATCCACTACAAGAAGAGGTACGGTTCTAAACACATTTGCTGCTCTTGATTCACCGTCTGTTATGAGTAAGTTCCTTACACCACCACATACACACGCTACACACACTGCTACTACTGCTGAATCTGAAACTTCTGATGCTTATGATGCTGCTTCTACTATGCTTGATAAGAGTGGTTCATTAGGTCCTTACCTAGATGCTACGATTGCTAGAACTATAGCTGGAAATACCGAAACTCCTAATGAAGATGTTGGGCCACGTAGAGAAAAACAAATCTTTTTCTTACGCGGTGATCCCAAGATCCAGCTCAGGTAGAAGGCCACGAGGATTACCACTAGACGCGTAGTGGCGGAATTGATGAAGCACGTCGCTTGATGCAGTGTAGTCCTCGCGATCCATTCCGGTTCCACGATCCACGATCCGTTCTTTCTTCATGATTGTTGAAGTGCTGAATCTTACAGCACCTCCGCCGGTATCCACACGTACAAGGAGGAGCGCCGGCGATGGACTGCTAGGTCCGGTACGGCGGCGACAAGACTGGACTGGAGCTAGGGTTTCCAACACATGGAGTGACCTAGTCTTGTGCTCTAAGCACCTGTGCCCTAGCTTATATAGGGTGTGAAAGTGGGCTCCACTCACTTGTGGCCCATTCACTAAAAGGCCTATATTTTCCAATGCAAGTCTCACTTGCTGATTAAGTCCATGTCACTATTTGGGTCCAACCCAAATAGGTTTCCTGTTTGGGTCTAACCCAAACTGCTCCCGCTCTTAAGTGTGTGACCCGAGAGGCTCATGGTAACCCGGACACGATTCTGAGTCTCACTCGTGATCGATCAGTTGGTAGCGGCTCCTAGCAGAACGTGCCAACTCCCAAGTACCAATAAGTCATGACGACACACCTTCCAATGCGACTTTTGTCCGAGTCCCTTTTGCCTCACGATATACCTTGTCGGACTATAGGCGAATGATCGTCATCCCTTAAATAGTCCGACTCTCTTTCTCGATCCGAGATAAGTGATTCATCCGACTAACTCTTAGTCGGCTGCCTCGGTTAACACTTATCCGAGACGTGCATGGCCATGCTTCCCGAATCATATCTTCCGAGAGGGCCCAGAGAATATCTCTCCGGATGGAGGGGAAAAATCCCGTCTTGGTTATTCACATCACGCAGCTTGATTCTCAGTCGACCCGAACTCCGCCTTTATAACTGCCCAGTGACGGAACAACGTTTGACAGAACCTAAGTCGGTGATCCTCAACTCGGATTGTGCAATAACCTCAGGTCTAAGGATTACATTGATTGAGACATGCAAATGACGGCTTGTTCGTTGCATCTCAATATGGGTCAGTCCGACTCGCTAAACTCTTTAGCCGAATCCGTGTAAGTCGGAATAGCATCTCCATGCCCATGACAAGTGGAACCTAGTCATCTGCCGACTTTCACATTGGTCTAAGTTGTGTGTCCAGCACAACCTCAATGACCAAGGACAATTAGTATGAACAACATGAATATATAGTTCCACAATCAAATCACATATTCGATGATACATATCAGCAATTCATACATGGACCATAACCTTATGAATACATTGGGAATAACATCATACATGATTGCCTCTAGGGCATATTCCCAACAGTCTCCCACTTACACTAGAGTCAATCATCCGACATCACATGTCTAGGCATCTAATGCCCATAGCTCTCAGGTGCGCCTCATGCTTTGGCTGTGGAAGTGGCTTTGTCAACGGATCCGCAATGTTTGCATCCGTGTGTACCTTGCATAACTTCATATCACCTTGATCCATGAACTGGCGAATAAGGTGGTACCGCATGAGTATATGTTTGTTCTTCTGGTGTTGTCTAGGTTCCTTGGCTTGTGCAATAGCACCATTGTTGTCACAATACACGTCTAACGGATTGGACGAACCCTGAACCACACCAAGATCTATGAGGAAATTCCTCAACCAAACGGCTTCTTTTGCCGCCTCCGAGACAGCAATATAATCAGCCTCTGTTGTAGATGCAGACACCGTCTCTTGCTTGGAACTCTTCTAGCTCACAGCCCCTCCGTTTATTACAAACACATATCCGGATTGCGAACGAGAATCATCCGAGTCAGTGAGATAACTCGCATCCGTGTAACCCTTTACACTGAGTTCATCCTCACCTCCATAAACTAGGAACATATCCTTAGTCCTTCTCAAGTACTTTAGGATATTTTTAGCTGCTGCCCAGTGGATTTCTCCAGGGTCAGCCTGGTACATGCTCACAACACTTAGAGCATAGGAAACATCCAGCCTAGTACAAATCATAGCGTACATGATGGATCCGACTGCAGAAGCATACGGAATCGCACTCATCCGACTTCGCTCATCAGTAAGAAGCACACTAAGTCTTGCTAAGTTTCACACCATGGGACATCGGTAAGAATCCCTTCTTAGACGATTCCATATTGAACTTCTTTAATACTTTGTCCAAATATGTACTTTGACTCAATCCAATGAGCCGGCTTGATCTATCTCTATAGATCCGGATTCCTAGTATGTAAGTCGCCTCACCCAAGTCTTTCATCGAAAAACTCTTTTCCAATGATTCCTTGGTCTCTTGCAACATCTGGACATCATTTCCAATCAGTAATATGTCATCCACATATAAGATCAGAAAGTTTACTTTGCTCCCACTAAACTTCTTGTATAAACAAGAATCATGATCACTCTTGATGAAGCCAAACGATTTGACTACCTCATCAAAGCGAATGTTCGAACTCCGAGATGCTTGCTTCAACCCATAAATGGATTTCCGAAGTTTGCATACCTTGTCAGCAATAGCCGGATCAACAAAACTATCAGGCTGTATCATATACACGTCCTCATTTAAATTTCCATTAAGGAAAGCCGTCTTGACATCCATCTGCCATATCTCATAGTCGAAATAGGCTGCTATAGCTAACATGATCCGAACTGATTTAAGCATCGCCACGGGAGAGAAAGTCTCATCGTAGTTAACTCCTTGAACTTGTCGGAACCCCTTCGCGACAAGCCGTGCCTTATAGATAGAAACATTTCCATCCGTATCAGTTTTCTTCTTGAAGACCCATTTGCACTCGACGGGTCTTGCACCGTCTGGCAGATCAACCAAGTTCCAAACTTGATTTTCATCCATGGACTTTAACTCGGATCTCATGGCTCCAAGCCATGACTCAGAATCAGAACCCACCATCGCTTCCGAATAAGTTGTCGGCTCATCACTGTCTAACAGTAACACATCACGAACACTTCGCCATCTGGCCAATCTTCGTAGTGTCGGTGTTGTTTCTGGCTCAGGTACCATGACCGGCTCAACCTCCAAGGCTTTTGCCGACTCGCTACTGGCCGGTACCTCTCGAATTTCTTCAAGTTACACCGTGCTCCCACTGACTCCCCGACTGAGAAACTCTTTCTCAAGGAAGAGACCGTTTTGAGCTACAAACAATTTGCCCTCTTCTCGGTTGTAGAAGTAGTAACCCAAGGTTTCCCTCGGATACCCCACGAAAATACACTTATTCGACTTAGATGTAAGCTTGTCCGACTGAAGTCGCTTGACAAAAGCTTCACAACCCCAAATCTTGAGAAAAGACAAACTGGGCTTCTTGCCAGTCCACATCTCATGCGGTGTCTTTTCTACCGACTTTGATGGTACTCTGTTTAGTGTGAACGTTGCAGTTTCTAGACAATAACCCCAAAATGATAAAGGCAGATCTGTCCGACTCATCATTGATCGTACCATGTCCAACAAGGTCCGATTCCTCCTTTCCGATACACCGTTTCTCTGCGGCGTTCCTGGATGAGTGAGCTGGGGAACTATTCCACAACTCTTCAGATGGTCATCAAACTCATGGCTCATGTACTCGCCTCCTCAGTCCGACCTAAGAAACTTTATTTTCTTGCCAAGTTGATTTTGTACCTCATTCTGGAATTCCTTGAACTTTTCGAAGGCTTCCGACTTATGTTTCATCAAGTAGATATATCCATATCTACTCAAATCATCAGTGAAGGTAATGAAGTACTCATAACCACCTATGGCTGTCGTGTTCATTGGGCCACATACATCACTATGTAGTCCCAATAAGTCGGACGCCCTTTCACAACTCTTTGCAAAAGGTGTCTTGGTCATCTTGCCGAGAAGGCAGGATTCACATGTCTCGAACAACTCTAAGTCGAACGAAGTTAGGAGTCCATCATCATGGAGCCTCTTCATGCGTTTCCAACTTATATGACTAAGCCGACAATGCCAAAAGTAAGTCATATTCAGATCATTTGGTTTTAACCTTTTCACACTTATGTTAAAGACAGATTCACCCTCAAGATTCAAAATAAATAACCCGTCCTGGACGGGTGCAAAGCCATGAAACATATCATTCAAATATAAAGAACAACCATTATTCTTAATATTTGACTCATAGCCCTGTCTCATCAAACATGAGGCAGAAATAATGTTTCGACTAAGCACTGGAACATAATAACAATTATTCAGCTCCATTAAGAATCCAGAAGGTAAATGAAGTTGCATCGTGCCGACTTCCAATGCAGCAACTCTTGCTTTGTTGCCGACCCGAATGTCAACCTCGCCTCTTGCCATGCTCCTAGTTCTTACCAGTCCCTGCAACGAGTTGCATATGTGAATGACTGATCCGGTATCATATACCCAAGAACTACCAGGTGCATCAGCAAGATAAATGTCTATAACATTGCAAACAAGCGTACCTGAGCCGGAAGTCACACCTCCGCTCTTGGCTTTGTCAACCAGATACTTATTGCAATTCCTCTTCCAGTGGACATCCGACTTGCAGTAGAAGCAAGTGGATCCAGCTGCAGGAGATGGCTTAGTCCCTGAGGAAGCGCTTTGGACTGGGTCATCAGCCTTACCTCCTGACTTTGCCTTCTTCTTCTTAGTCCAAGAACTCTTCTTGAACTTAGCCTTGTTTTGTACCATCAACACTTGACTAGCACCTTTCTTGAGATCCACCTCAGCCTTCTTGAGCATCCCATGTAATTCAGTGAGCTTCTTATCCATACCATGGATGTGGTAGTTCGATATGAACTGGCCATACGCACTAGGAAGAGAGTTCAGAATTATGTCTGTAGCGAACTCTTCGCTAATGGGGTAGCCAAGTCTTTCCAGAGACTGCACGTAACCAACCATCTTGATCACATGCGGACTCAGTGGATCGCCATCCTTAAGCTTGCAGCTCAACAAAGCCTGAGAGACTTGATACCTCTCAGTCTTTGCCTGAGCCTGGAACATACTTTTGAGGCATTCGATCATATCGTAGGCCTAAACATTCTCGAACTGCTGCTGCAAGTCCGGTTCCATGTGAGCAAGCATAAGATAGCTAATCTCTGTGGATTCATCACAAATCCGACGGTAGGCATTGGTGGCTGCGACAGTCGCATTCTCATCCGGCTCAGCTGGAAGTGGGTTGTCTAGGACACGATCCCTCTTTTCTTGTTTGAGAAAAATTCTCAGATTACGATACCAGTTGGTGAAGTTAGTTCCATTCAGCTTATCTTTCTCTAAGATGGTTTTCAAAGCAAAACCGGAAATCTGAGGAAGACTGCTAGGTGCCATTGATCTACAACAGAAAATATGCAAAACCCTTAAGACATGTATCCATAAAAGAGCAAGCATATTAAACACTTTAATACTTATGCTCCCACTAGAACCAACACCCCTCCGATGGTTACTTAGTGATTCAGGACCCTAAATAAGCAAGTCGACTAGTGAGCTTTAGCATCACTGCTAGCCGTCAAGTGATCTAGGTAGACAACTCCTTGTCAATCGTATCTCATACGACTCCTGTTGGATGGGTGGCATCACATGCCCCGGCTCCCATCCGACTTTTCCCCAAGTCCCACAACCGTTGTGATAGACATGTCTAGATTACCAAGTGCTTCCGCTGTAAGAGTCCGACTCGAACCCACCTAGCCGGAAGGAATTGATAGCACCTCAATTTTATGAGCCCACTATCAAAAATGTCCGACTTGTGATGGTGCAGCACTGGCGGGGAAACCGACTAGACCTTCTTTGAGGGATTACTTTCTACCAACTATCTAATAGAGGTAAAACAGAGACATAACAATAACACAAAACAAGGGAATTATAATGTGAAATGGTATGGCTCTCTTCATGGCGATCTCCATCTCCATAAAGCCTGTAATCCGACTCGTGTCAACTCTTGTCACGTGCCGTTTTACACCATGTAGCCGACTTGTACACCGACTTGCATGCCATCCGGATTCTCCAAACAGCTACACTAGCTAGTAATGCAAATTACACAGAGAATCCGACACGCATGCCGTTATATTATAGGATGACAACACCTAGGCTCCAGCCGGCTGACAAAAACCATGATATGCAGATCACGTATGGATTACACACATCACATGCACATAAGCCATACCATTCACAACATCATCCTGCAAAAACAAGTTATGCATAGATACGATATCTACCGGTGTTGTGAAACTCGCAACGACATCTAAGGCACTACGACAGGGCGAAGCTGGCGGTCCCCGATGGCGGACTCCGATTTTTTCGAAAAACACAGATCTCATCTGCATTCCGGACATGGATTTCGTCATCGGATAAAACAATTTTACCCAAATCCGATCCGGACTCCAATTCGACCAAACTCTTTGATCTTCGATCACCGCATCCGGGTTTACGTGTCACAGTCTACCCCGATGGCGGAAGCCGACCGGTAGGCGTATGTCGTTCCACGACCTTAGCAGTTAGATCACGGAAACTAGATCATCCATTCCCCCGAGTACAGTTGATCCAATTAACTTTGTACAAAACCGATCTATCTCATAGATCGACCACCAAAACTACAATTAGATCCAATCTAACGCCAACCGCATATCACATATGCACGATCTCGAGCCTAAAACCAGAAGCTAACGCTCTGATACCACTATTGGGCCACGCAGAGAAAAACAAAACTTTTTCTTACGCGGTGATCCCAAGATCCAGCTCAGGTAGAAGGCCACGAGGATTACCACTAGATGCGTAGTTGCGGAATTGATGAAGCACGTCGCTTGATGCAGTGCAGTCCTCGCGATCCGTTCTGGTTCCACGATCCACGATCCGTTCTTTCTTCACGATCGTCGAAGTGCTGAATCGTACAACACCTCCGCCGGTATCCACACGTACAAGGAGGAGTGCCGGTGATGTACTGCTAGGTCCGGTACGGCGGCGACAGGACTGGACTGGAGCTAGGGTTTCCAATAGATGGAGTGACCTAATCTTGTGTTCTAAGCACCTGTGCCCCAGCTTATATAGGGAGTGAAAGTGGGCTCAACTCACTTGTGGCCCATTCACTAAAAGGCCTATATTTGCCACTGCAAGTCTCACTTGCTGACTAAGTCCATGTCACTATTTGGGTCTAACCCAAATAGGTTTCCTGTTTGGGTCTAACCCAAACTGCTCCCGCTCTTAAGTGTGTGACCCGACAGGCTCATGGTAACCCGGACACGATTCCGAGTCTCACTCGTGATCGATCAGTTGGTAGCGGCTCCTAGCAGAACGTACCAACTCCCAAGTACCAATAAGTCATGACGACACACCTTCCAATGCGACTTTTGTCTAAGTCCCTTTTGCCTCACGATATACCTTGTCGGACTATAGGCGAATGATCGTCATCCCTTAAATAGTCTGACTCTCTTTCTCGATCCGAGATAAGTGATTCATCCGACTAACTCTTAGTCGGCTGCCTCGGTTAACACTTATCCGAGATGTGCATGGTCATGCTTTACGAATCATATCTTCTGAGAGGGCCCAGAGAATATCTCTCCGGATGGAGGGGCAAAATCCCGTCTTGGTTATTCACATCACGTAGCTTGATTCTCAGTCGACCTGAACTCCGCCTTTATAACTGCCCAGTGACGGAACAACGTTTGACAGAACCTAAGTCGGTGATCCTCAACTCGGATTGTGCAATAACCTCAGGTCTAAGGATTACATTGATTGAGACATGCAAATGACGACTTATTCGTTGCATCTCAATATGGGTCAGTCCGACTCGCTAAATTCTTTAGCCAAATCCGTGTAAGTCGGAATAGCATCTCCGTGCCCATGACAAGTGGAACCTAGTCATCTGCCGACTTTCACATTGGTCTAAGTTGTGTGTCTAGCACAACCTCAATGACCAAGGACAATTAGTATGAACAACATGAATATATAGTTCCACAATCAAATCACATATTCGATGATACATATAAGCAGTTCATACATGGACCATAACCTTATGAATACATTGGGAATAACATCATACATGATTGCCTCTAGGGCATATTCCCAACAGAAGACACTACCACACCTGTTAGTTCACCTGAGTCTAGTGAAAGTTATGATATTGAAGATGGTTATGTTGAGATGATCGATGAATTTATTAAAGAATGTAAAAACACCCATGATAGGACTGCTGCTAAGAGTCTCCTTGAGAGGCGTACTATTAGACCCAAATTGTCTCCTATTGCTAAGTTTGCTACTTCTCCCATAAACATTATAGATGAAGATTATGATTTCTCTCTCGATCTATCTTACATAGCTATTGTCGAGAAAGAACCTTTTTGTGGGACTAAGAATGAAAGTGCGGTAGCACATATGAATGAACTTTCTACCATGAGTGGGTTGTTTTCTGATGATATTAAGATGCGTACTTATTTGTTGCTAAGATTTCCCCTTTTCACTAAAAGGTGAAGCTAAAACTTGGTTTAGTAATTTACCTCCTAGATCTATTGATATCCCTGAGTGCTTGATTAGTACTTTCCTGCAGAAATATTTTCCTCCTAGTGCTAGACATGCTGTTTTGCAGGAACTTTTTGATTTATGATAGGGAGAAAAAGAGGTATTGCCTGAATCTTGGGCAAGGTTTTGTGCTTTGATTAATGCACAGGCTGGAAGTCCATTACCTAAGAATGAGCTTCTTGATATATTTTATAATGGACTAACTGAAGAATCTAGGACATACCTAGATAGTTGTGGTGATTGTCTTTTCAGGAATAGGACTCCTAAGGAAGCTGAGGAATTAATGGCTAAAATAAGCAAGAATTATGAAGATTGGACTCCTCCTAAACAAGCTATACCTGAAGTAATTGTACCTGAACCATCTATTCCGGTGCCTATTCCAACATCAAAGAAGAGGGGATTTATTGAATTAAATGATGAAGTGATGAAGGAAGCTAAGAAATGTCTTAAGGAGAAGGGAATTAAAGCTGCACATGTTAAGAATTTACCTCCTATAGAAGAATTATGTAAGCCTATTCCCTACTCATCCACTATTGAGGTACACTCTCTCCAACACTTTGATAAAGGTGATATCCCTTACTCTAAACCTCCTGATCAATGCTTAGAAGAATTCGATATCTTTATTGCTAAGCAAGATAACTTTAATAAAAGGGTGCAAAATCATCTAATGGAAAACACTAGAGCTATTGTTGAGTTGAAAGATATTGTGGAAAGAACCTCTAATGATGTTAAAATGATTGTTAAACACTTTCAAATGGTTCAAACTCAAATAGATCAACTCGTTAAAGTGCAAAACGACTAGCTAGTTAATGCTGCTAAAGAAAAACATGCCTATGAAATTAGAACTAGAAGTGGAGCTGCTACCCAGGATCCTCTATATCCTGAGGGGCATCCCAAAAGAATTGAGCAGGATTCTCAACAAGCTGAAAATAGTGGTTCTACTCGTAAGAAAAGGAAAAAAGAAGCATAAAACTATTGTAGAACCCTCTGAACCTGCTATAGATCCTAATAGTATATCTATCTCTGATGCTGAAACTGAAAGTGGTAATGAAGAAAATGAAGTTCCTAATGAGGAAAAAGTTGAAGAAGAACCTGAAAACCACACTAAGAATACTAAATACACTAAAGAAGATTTTATTGCTAAGAAACATGTGTTGGAGATATGCCCAAGAGGCAATAATAAAACTGGTTATTATTATATCTTTGTGTTTATGATGAATGTTTACATCCCATGCTATAATTGTATTATAAGGAAACACTAATACATGTGTGTTTTATAAACATAAAAAGAGTCCCTAGTAAGCCTCTTGTTGAACTAGCTTGTTGATTAATTGATGATCATGGTTTCCTGATCATGGACATTGGATGTGATTAATAACGAGGTTATATCATTAGGAGAATGATGTAATGGACACACCCATAAGTAAGCGTAGCATAAGATCAAGTCATTAAGTTCGTATTGCCATAAGCTTTCAAATGCATAGTAACCTAATCCTTCGACCATGAGGTTATGTTAATCACCATCACCGGATGGGTACTTTGATGACATCAAACACCGCTTCGTAACTGGGTTGTTATAAAGGTGTCATTGGGTATTCTGAAAGTATGTGTTGAAGCGCATGGACCAAGATTGGGATTTGTCCATCCATATGACGGATAGATATGCTCTAGGCCCTCTCGGTGGAATGTCATCTAGTTAGCTTGCAAGCATGTGACTAGGTCACAAGGGATGACATAACATGGAACGAGTAAAGAGTACTTATCAGTAACGAGGTAGAACTAGGTATGGAGATACCGACGATCAAACCTCGGATAAGTAGAATATCGCGTGACAAAGGGAATTGGTTTCGTATGTTAATGGTTCAATCAATCACGAAGTCATCGTTGAGTATGTGGGAGCCGTTATGGATCTCCAGATCCTGCTGATGGTTATTGATTGGAGAAGTGTCTCCATCGTGTCTGCATATTCACGAACCGTAGGGTGACACACTTAAGGTTCGAAGTTGTTTTAAGTAGATATGGAATGTGCGTTGGAGACCTAATGTTGTTCGGAGTCTCAGATTGGATCCGGGACATCACGAGGAGATCCAGAATTGTCTAGAGAATAAGATTCATATATTAGGGATCATTTTCTAAGTTAGTAAATGTTCCGGAGTATTTGTATGGGGATTCTAGAAGGTTTCGGAATGTTCCGGAAGGTTCTAGGAGATTTCTTGGAGTTTGCTTGAAAACCAAGAAAGGATCAAGGAGTACTTGTGGGGCAAGATAAGGAGTCGTGCGGGAGGAGGATTCCTCCCCCCTCCCAATCCGCCGGCCAAGGAAGGGAGGGAGTCCTACAAGGACTCCCCCTCCCATGGCGTCTCCCTCCTTTAAATAGAGGGGTGGGGGCGCCACCCCCTAGCCCCCTCTATAACAAACCCTAGCCGCCGCCTCTCTCCTCCTCCTTCCCTCTGCTCCGGCTTAGGCGAAGCCCTGCAGAATTCTCTACTCCACCACCACCACCACACTGTCGTGCTGCTGGGATTCCGTGGAGAAGATCTACTACCTCCGCTGCTCGCTGGAATGGGGAGAGGAAGGTCTACTTCGACTCCGCACGTGTGACCGTCTGCGGAAGCGCTGCCGGAACGCGGCGCCGGAAGGATCGTCCACTCGATCTTGAGATCGGCAAGTGATCGACTACATCAACCACGAGATCCGATCTCGAACAAGGCTTTGGAAACTACGAGGGTTAGTACAGATCTATCTCGTTGCACATGTCTAATATATTAGATCTTGGCTTTTATCTAGATTAGATTTGGGTTTTGTTCGTTCTTGCGGTAGATTTTTTTTGTTTTACATGCTACAAACCCATCAGTGGTATCAGAGCCATGTCTATGCGTAGATATATTGCACGAGTAGAACACAATGGTGTTGTGGGTGTTGGTGCTCGTGCCGTCTTTTGCTGTGTGTACTTTGCATCTTGCGGTATGGTGGGATGAAGCGGCTCGGGCTAACATTACATGTCATCGAACATGAGACTTGCTCCACGCTTGACGTGTAACTTGCTTTGCACAAGTGGCTTTGCGGGTGTCTGTCTCTCTCACCATAGTATAGATCAATTTACACTTTGCACTTGATAGCACTTGTATCAACATTGTGGTTCAGTTTCGTAGGTAAGATCCGTTCTTATTCGAAAGCCCCAAACCACGTAAAACATGCAAAGAAAATTAGAGGCGTCTAACTTGTTTTTGCAGGGGTTTTGTGATGTGATATGGCCATCATGTGATTGTTATTATATTTGATGTATGCAATGATCCTTGTTGTAATATGGCAACCGGCAGGAGCCTAATGGTTGTCTTTAATTCTGTTAAGACCTGCGTGTCTATTCATCTTGTAATAGCTTTATTCCAAGTAGTTGTAATAGTTGCTAGTGATGATGGACAACCATGAAGCGGCGCCACTGACCTTGACGCAATGCTGGTGATGATGGAGATCATGTCCGTGCTTTGGAGGTGGAGATCAAAGGCATAAGAAAGAAGGGCCATATCATATCACACTAATTATGAATTGCCTGTGATGTTAATCCTTTATGCATCTTGTATTGCTTAGATCGTGACGGTAGCATTATAAGATGATCCCTCTCACTAAATATCAAGTAATAAAGTGTTCGTCCTTAGTTGGCACCGTTGCTAAGACTTGTCGTTTCGAAGCATCTCGTGATGATCGGATGTGATAGATTCTACGTGTGCATACAACGGGTGCAAGCCAGATTTGCACATGTGGAAACTAAGGTTAATCTTGACGAGCCTAGCATGTACAGACATGGTCTCGGAACACGGAATACCGAAAGGTAAAGCATGAATCATATGAGTGATATGATGAACATGAAGATTGTTCGCCGATGAAACTACATCTTCTCTCGTGAAGATCGGACTTGGTGTAGTGGACTTGGTTCGTGTAATCACTAAGACAATGTGAGGGATGTTGTTTTGAGTGGGAGTTCACCTAGTTAATTTAAGAATTAAAATTGAACTCAATTTATCATAAACTTAGTATAAACTACATGCAAATTTGTTGTAGATTATGGCGAACCTCTCCATCAATTTCAATGCGTTCCTAGAGAAAGAAAAGCTTAAGAACAATGGAAGCAACTTCACGGACTGGTTCCGTTGTCTGCAGATTGTCCTCAGGGCTGGTCAGATGACCTATGTGCTCGAAGCACCGCTAGGTGACCCACCTACAGAAGATGCCACCGATGACGTCAAGAATGTTTATGCCACTCGGAAAAATCATTACTCCACAGTTCAGTGTGCCATCCTGTACGGTTTAGAAACGGAGCTTCAGAAGCGCTTTGAGCACCACGACCCGTTCGATATCATTAAGGAGCTCAAACTCATTTTTGAGACTCACGCGGCCGTGGAGAGCTATGAGGCCTCCGAAAAGTTCTTTACCTGCAAGATGGAAGAGGAAAGCTCCGTTAGCGAGCACGTGCTCACCATGTATGGGCACGCAAACAAGCTCCAAGAGTTGGGGATAACGATTCCTAATGAGTTAGGGATTCACCGTGTCCTCCAATCACTGCCACCGAGTTATAAGAACTTTGTGATGAACTACAATATGCACTGCATGAACAAGACGTTCCTGAACTATCGTCCATGCTGGAAACTATTGAAGTGGAGATCAAGAAGGAGCACCAAGTGTTGATGGTCAATAAGACCACAAATTTCAAGAAACAGGGCAAGCCTAATAAAAAGGGCAACTTCAAGAAGGACGGCAAGAAAGTTGCCGCACCTGCTAAGAAGCCCAAGGCTGGTCCTAAGCCTAAAACTGAATGCTTCTACTGCAAGGGTGCTGGTCACGGGAAGCATAACTTCCCCAAGTACCTGGCGGATCTGAAGAACGACAACATCAAGAAGAAAGGTATATTTGATATACATGTTATTGATGTGTATCTTACTAGTAATCGTAGTAGTGCCTGGGTATTTGATACTGGTTCGGTTGCTCATATTTGTAACTCGAAACAGGAGTTGCGGAATAAATGAAGACTAGCGAGAGACGAGGTGACGATGCGCGTTGGAAATGGCTCCAAGGTTGATGTGATCGCCGTCGGCACACTCCCTCTACATCTACCTTCGGATTAGTTTTAAATTTGAATAATTGTTATTTAGTGCCTGCGTTAAGCATGAACATTATATCTGGATCTTGTTTATTGTGAGACGGTTACTCTTTTAAGTCTAAGAATAAAGTTTTTTCGATTTATATGAGTAATATCTTTTATGGTTATGCACCTGAGATAAATGGTTTATTCTTATTGAATCTCGATAGTAGTGATACACATGTTCACAACATAGATGCTAAACGAATAAAATTGAATGATAATTCTACATACATGTGGCACTGTCGTCTTGGTCACATTGGAGTGAAGCATATGAAGAAACTCCATTCTGATGGACTTCTTGAATCACTTGATTTTGAATCACTTGAAAGATGCGAAGCATGTCTAATGGGAAAAATGACTAAGACTCCATTCTCTGGAATAATGGAGCGAGCTACAGACTTATTGGAAATAATACATACCGATGTGTGCGGTCCAATGAGTGTAGCATCGCGTGGTGGATATCATTATGTTCTCACTTTCACGGATGACTTAAGTAGATATGGGTATATCTATTTTATGAAACATAAGTCCAAAACTTTCGAGAAGTTTAAGGAATTTCAAAGTGAAGTGGAAAATCATCATAACAAGAAGATTAAGTTTCTGCGTTCTGACCGCGGAGGTGAATATCTAAGTTATGAGTTTGACATGCATTTAAAGAAATGTGGAATACTTTCGCAGTTGACACCGCCGGGTACACCACAGCGTAATGGTGTGTCCAAACATCGTAATCGAACTCTCTTAGATATGGTTCGGTCTATGATGTCTCTTACAGATTTACCGCTATCGTTTTGGGGCTATGCATTAGAGACAGCCGCATTCACTTTAAATAGGGCACCATCTAAATCCTTTGAAACGACACTGTACGAATTGTGGTTTGGAAAGAAACCTAAGTTGTCGTTCCTTAAAGTTTGGGGTTGCGAAGCGCATGTAAAGAAGTTACAACCCGATAAGCTTGAACCCAAAGCGGAAAAATGCGTCTTCATAGGATACCCTAAAGAAACAATTGGGTATACCTTCTATCATAGATCCGAAGGCAAAGTTTTCGTTGCCAAGAATGGATCCTTTCTTGAGAAGGAGTTTCTCTCAAAGGAAGTGACTGGAAGGAAAGTAGAACTCGACAAGGTTATTGAACCTTCTCTCGGAGTTGAGAGTAGCACAGCACCGGAAGATGTTTTTGTGCCACCTGCACCAATTGGAGAGGAAGCTAATGATGGTGATCATGAAACTTCGAACAAAGTTACTGCTGAACCTCGCAGGTCAATGAGGGTTCGTACCACTCCTGATTGGTATGACTCTGCCTTGAATGTCATGTTGGTGGACAACACTGATGACCCTGCGACGTATGAAGAAGCTATGGTGAGCCCAAATTCCGACAAATGGCTAGAAGCCATGAAATCCGAAATGGGATCCATGTACAAAAACTAAGTATGGACTTTGGTGGACTTACCGGATGGCCGTAAGGCTATCGAGAACAAATGGATTTTCAAAAGAAAAACAGATGCTGATGGTAATGTTGCCGTCTATAAAGCTCGACTTGTCACGAAAGGGTTCCGACAAATTCAAGGTGTTGACTACGATGAGACTTTCTCACCAGTAGCGAAGCTAAAGTCTGTGAGGATTTTGTTAGCAATTGCTGCATATTTCGATTATGAGATATGGCAGATGGATGTCAAAACGGCGTTCCTTAATGGTGACATTGAGGAAGAGTTGTATATGGTACAACCCAAGGGTTTTGTCGATCCTAGTGATGCTGACAAGGTATGCAAACTTCAGCGCTCCATTTATGGACTGAAACAAGCATCCCGGAGTTGGAATCAACATTTTGATAAAGTAATAAAAAACTTTGGATTTATACAAACTTATGGAGAAGCTTGTATTTACAAGAAAGTGAGTGGGAGCTCTGTAGCATTCCTAGTAGTATATGTAGATGACATATTGTTGATTGGGAATGATATAGAACTTCTTAATAGCGTCAAAACCTATTTGAATAATAGTTTTTCAACGAAGGATCTTGGCGAAGCGGCATATATTCTAGGCATCAAGATTTATAGAGATAGATCAAGACGCCTAATAGCGCTTTCACAAAGTACATACTTAGACAAAGTTCTAAAGAAGTTTAGAATGGAAGAGAGCAAGAAAGGGTTCGTGCCCATGTTGTCAGGTAAGACCTTGAGTAAGACTCAAAGTCCGGCTATGGCAGAAGATAGAGAAAAGATGAATAAAATTCCCTATGCCTCGGCCATAGGTTCTATCATGTATGTCATGCTGTGTACAAGACCGGATATAGCACATGTTGTTATTTGACTAGCAGATATCAAAGTGATCCTGGAATGGAACACTGGACAGCGGTCAAGAATATCCTAAAGTACCTGAATAGGACTAAGGATATGGTTCTTTCTTATGGAGGTGATGAATATCTTGTTGTAAACGGTTACACTGATGCTAGTTGGAACACCGATCCAGATGACTCTAAGTCACAGTCTGGATACATATTTATTTTGAATGGTGCTGCAGTGAGCTGGAGGAGTGCCAAGCAAAGCGTTGTGGCGAAATCTTCAACTGAATCGGAATACATAGCTGCTTCGGAGGCTGCACAAGAAGACATATGGATGAAGGAGTTCATTATTGAACTTGGCGTGGTTCCCAGTGCGTTGGACCCGATGGCCATCTACTGTGACAACACAGGTGCCATAGCTAATGCACAGGAGCCAAGGTCACATAGCAAGCTGAAGCACATCAAGCTATGTTTCCATGCTATACGCGAGTATGTCCGAGATGGTGACATAAAGATTTGCAAAGTACACACTTATCTGAATGTGGCAGATCCGTTGACTAAACCTCTCCCTAGAGCAAAGCATGACCAACACCAGAACGCCATGGGTGTTAGGTATTTTACCATGTAATCTAGATTATTGACTCTAGTGCAAGTGGGAGACTGTTGGAGATATGCCCAAGAGGCAATAATAAAAGTGGTTATTATTATATCTTTGTGTTTATGATGAATGTTTACATCCCATGCTATAATTGTATTATAAGGAAACACTAATACATGTGTGTTTTGTAAACATAAAAAGAGTCCCTAGTAAGCCTCTTGTTGAACTAGCTTGTTGATTAATTGATGATCATGGTTTCCTGATCATGGACATTGGATGTGATTAGTAACAAGGTTATATCATTAGGAGAATGATGTAATGGACACACACCTATAAGTAAGCGTAGCATAAGATCAAGTCATTAAGTTCGTATTGCTATAAGCTTTCAAATGCATAGTAACCTAATCCTTCGACCATGAGGTTATGTTAATCACCATCACCGGATGGGTACTTTGATGACATCAAACACCGCTTCGTAACTGGGTGGTTATAAAGGTGTCATTGGGTATTTTGAAAGTATGTGTTGAAGCGCATGGACCAAGATTGGGATTTGTCCATCCATATGACGGATAGATATGCTCTGGGCCCTCTCGGTGGAATGTCATCTAGTTAGCTTGCAAGAATGTGACTAGGTCACAAGGGATGACATAACATGGAACGAGTAAAGAGTACTTATCAGTAACGAGGTAGAACTAGGTATGGAGATACCGACGATCAAACCTCGGATAAGTAGAATATCGCGTGACAAAGGGAATTGGTTCTGTATGTTAATGGTTCTATCGATCACGAAGTCATCGTTGAGTATGTGAGAGTCGTTATGGATCTCAAGATCCCGCTGATGGTTATTGATCGGAGAAGTGTCTCCATCATGTCTGCATATTCACGAACCGTAGGGTGACACACTTAAGGTTCGAAGTTGTTTTAAGTTGATATGGAATGTGCGTTGGAGACCGAATGTTGTTCGAAGTCTTGGATTGGATCCGGGACATCACGAGGAGATCCGGAATTGTCCGGAGAATAAGATTCATATATTGGGGATCATTTTCTAAGTTAGGAAATGTTCCGGAGTATTTGTATGGGGATTCTAGAAGGTTTCAAAATGTTTCGGAAGGTTCTAGGAGATTTCTTGGAGTTTGCTTGAAAACCAAGAAAGGATCAAGGAGTCCTTGTGGGGCAAGACAAGGAGTCGTGGGGGGCGGGGAGGATTCCTCCCGCCCTCCCAATCCGCCGGCCAAGGAAGGGAGGGGAGTCCTACTAGGAGTCCCCCTCCCATGGCGCCTCCCTCCTTTAAATAGAGGGGTGGGGCGCCACCCCCTATCCCCCTCTATAACAAACCCTAGCCGCCGCCTCTCTCCTCCTCCTTCCCTCTGCTCCGGCTTAGGCGAAGCCCTGCAGAATTCTCTACTCCACCACCACCACCACACCGTCGTGCTGTTGGGATTCCGTGGAGAAGATCTACTACCTCCGCTGCTCGCTGGAACGGGGAGAGGAAGGTCTGCTTCGACTCCGCACGTGTGACCGTCTGCGGAAGCACTGCCGGAACGCGGCGCCGGAAGGATCGTCCACTCGATCTTGAGATCGGCAAGTGATCGACTACATCAACCACAAGATCCGATCTCGAACAAGCCTTTGGAAACTACGAGGGTTAGTACAGATCTATCTCGTTGCACATGTCTAATAGATTAGATCTTGGCTCTTATCTAGATTAGATTTGGGTTTTGTTCGTTCTTGCGGTAGAATTTTTTTTTACATGCTACGAACCCATCAACATGGTAGTGAAAGAGAACCTTGGGTGCAAAAACCTATGTCTTTCCCTGATAAGAAACAGAAGTCAAAGGAAGACGGACACTATAACAAGTTTTGTGAGTGGATGAAACCTTTATTCCTGCAAATTCCTTTGACTGATGCTATTAAATTGCCTCTTACTCAAAGTATATGAAGGATATTGTCTCGAATAAAAGGAAGATCCGTAATGAAGAAATTTCTACTTTGCTTGCTAATTATTCTTTCAATGCTAAGGTTCCGAAGAAACTTGGAGACCCAGGGATTCCAACTATCCCTTGCTCTATTAAGAACAGTAATGTTAGAACTGCTTTGTGTGATTTGGGAGCTGGAGTTAGTGTTATGCCTTTCTTTCTCTATAAGAGGCTTCAACTAGAAAAATTAATACCAACTGATATTTCTTTGCAAATGGCTGATAAATCTACCACTATTCCTGTTGGTATATGTGAGGATGTACCTGTTCAGGTGGCTCACAATTGCTTGATATTAACTAATTTTGTTGTGCTTGAAATGCCTGAAGATGATAATATGTCTATTATTCTTGGGAGACCTTTTCTTAATACTGCAGGAGCTGTTATTAATTGTAATCAAGGAAAGGTGACTTTCAATGTTAATGACAAGGAACATACTATCTATTTCCCCAAGAAGATTGAAAGGACTTATGGTTTGAATTCAATTGAACATGTTGAAGGCATTTGGTACATTGCAAACGTATCTATAATTTTTGATGTTCCATGCTTGGTTTTATCTACTTTCTTATGTTTTGTTCCAACTTTGGAGTACTTTTATACACTTTTTGGGATTAACCTATTAACAAGATGCCACAGTGCCAGTTGCCTGTTTTTTGCTGTTTTTGGTTCCAAAAAGTCAGAAAATGAATATTCTTGGAATTGGACAGGACAAAAGCTAAATTTGATATTTTCCCGGAAGACCCATGGAGCCAGAAGGAGAGTCGGAGAGGGGCCATAGGGTGGCCATACCACCCCTAGGCGCGGTTCCACCTAGGCCGCGCCAGGGCATGGTGTGGGCCCCCTGGCTGGCCACCGACCTTGCCTCCTTCGCCTATAAGAGCCTCCCGATACCAAAACCCTAAATCATCAATCAGAAATCCACGAAAAGTTCCACAGCGCCGCCGCCATCGAAGGGGTGATTCGGGGGATAGAAAGTCTCTGTTCCGGCACCCTGTCGGGACAGGGAAGTGCCCCCGGAGGCATCTGCATCGATCTCCACCACCATCTCCATCACCATTGCTGATTCCCATGATGAGGAGGGAGTAGTTCTCTCTCGAGGCTAAGGGTTCTACCGGTATCTATGTGTTCATCTCTCTCTCTATGCATGATCTTATTGAAATCATGAGCCTGCTACTCAAGTGCTTTCATAGATCTCTACTCTCCCCATGTGTGTGAAAGTGACAGCGTGCACACCATGGTGGCAATTAGGCTAGAGATTACAAATACTTTTTATGAGTTATATTTGGAGTTGGATGTCTTTATGAAATTGTGGTGTTTGTTGGAACAATGTAGTGCTCAAGGTGACAGTGTGGGGTTTTCTAGATGGGAAAGGCTTACTTTGAGGTGTGCTGTTATAGCCCTACCACCGATTAGAGTGTCCAACCGGAGAGTAGTTAAGAGTAGTATCATAAAGAGAAGATATTTATATGAGAGAGTGTTCACTAGTGAAAGTATGATCCCTAGGCCTTGTTCCTTAGCATTGAAACACCGTTTGCTATTAGATCTATTACATGTTTGCTTGCTTCCATATTTATTTCAGTTTGCTTTAGTCTCTTCCACGCCATCAAGCTATTCTCTATCACCATTACCACTTATAATTATCCATCTCACCTGTGTTTCACTATCTCTTCGCCGAACTAGTGCACCTATACACCTGACAAGTGTATTGGGTGTGTTGGGGACACAAGAGACTTCTTGTATCTTGATTGCAGGGTTGCTTGAGAGGGGATACCTTTGACCACTTCCTCCCTGAGTTCGATAAACCTTGGGTGATCCACTTAAGGGAAAACTTGCTGCTGTTCTACAAACCTCTACACTTGGAGGCCCAACAACTGTCTACAAGAATAGAAGTGCGTATACATCAAGCTATTTTCTAGCGCCGTTGCCAGGGAGGTAAGGTAAAAGGTAATCACACCGGAGGATTAAAGAAGAAGAACCTCCCACGGCAAACGCCTATTTTCTGGCGTCGTTGCCGAGGAGGTAAGGTAAAAGGTACTCACATCCTCCGGTGTGAGTGCTCGAAGTTATTTCCTTTAGATTCTGCAATTTTGTTTTTTGTTTCTTGTTTTCACTAGTTAGGCTTAATGGAAAACAACAACAAAATTAGAGAGCTTTATAGTATTTATCTTGAGTTAGGACATGAAGTGTTTGAAGAGAAAATTAAAAAACCTATGGAACTTTATTTGCATGCTAATAGCAATGTTGTTAGTATGAATTCTTTGGACACCATTATTGCTAATGCTATGGAAAAGTCTAAGCTTGGGGAAGCTAGTTTTTATGAAAATGAACTTTTTAGTTCCCCAACTTTGGAAGATAGATATTATATTTCTTATGATGATACCAAACCTCCAATATATGATGATTACAATGATGAGTATGATATTTTCAGTCCACCTATTGAGGAAAAAATTTATTATGATTACAATATGCCTCCTATATTTGATGGTTATGGTGATGAGAATAATAATGATAGCTATTTTGTTGAATTTGCTCCCACTACAATTAATAAGAATGACTATGCTTATGTGGAGAGTAATAATTATTATATGCATGTGGCTCATGATAAGAATGTTCTATGTGATATTTATATTGTTAATTTTATTCATGTTGCTACTGAAAGTTATTATGAGAGAGGGAAATATGGTTTTATGCATCTCAATAATATTAAGTTTTCCCTGTTTATGTTGAAAGTTTTGAAGTTGCACTGGTTTTGCTTTCCTATGCTTGCTGCTTTGTACTTTCATGACTTGTTTCTTTACAAGATTCCTATGCATAGGAAGTGGGTTAGACTTAAATGTGCTTTGAATTTGCTTCTTGATGCTCTCTTTTACTTCAATTCATATTTCTTATATGAGCATCTTCTCAAACTATCATGTCTAACTTAAAGGCGTTAAAGAAAAGTACTTATTGGGAGATAACCCAAAAGTTTTAGATGAGTCTTGGAAGTTATGAATTCAGTAATAACCGCTCTTTATCCTTTTTATTTGCTTTTTGTGCCAAGAGTAACCTCTAATGAGAGAGAAGTAATGATTGGGAAAGTTGTTGTCCCGAAACAGATTTCTGTGCTTCACCGTAAAAATTCGTGTAAAATCTCTGAACGTATTTTCGAGGCATGAATTTTTGTGCTTCTGCCCCAGGTTGTTATCTAACTTACGTTAGTTCAACACTTTTTGATTTGAGCAACTGAAGGTCTTCGAAAAAATTCGTCGTTACCTGCTGGTCTATTTTGATAAATTTCTGCCATTTTCTGCATTTGCTTCTTGTTGTTTCCTTTTTGAGTTCTTTTGGGGAATTAAGCTTTTTGAGGGAAGTACTACAGTAGCTAGTGTTCTAATGGAAGTTTATTTGGTGTTGGAACTGAACCTTAAGACCTATTATCTTGAGTGCACTAATGTTGCTAATAAAGATTGTGTGAAGTTTTGTATGAAAGAAAAATTTCAGGTGTATGGAAGGAATGAGTAATGAGATGAAGGATGGACTAAAGCCCAAGCTTGGGGATGCCACGCATGTCACCCCAAGAAATATCCAAGAAGTACAAGCGTCAAAGCTTGGGGATGCCCAAGGCATCCCCTTCTTCATCAATAAAAATTCCTAGTTTCTTCCAAACGCTTCATTTTTATTGTTTCATGCACAATTGTGTCATTCTTGGAGCGTCTTCTTTTTCATTTTCGTTTTTGTTTTTCGTTTGCTTTTGTTTGCTTAGATTGTTGAATAAATTGTTTGGACCCCCTCTTTCATACATTGGTTTGCAAATAGTTTGGTTTGGTTTGCAAAAGAGTAGGAAAGTTCATACTTATGTGGTAAAAAGAGCTTGTTTTTGATTGTGGCCTATGCTTTGTCATGCCATGCTTGATATTCTTTTGGCTTTATGCTTAGTATTCTTTACTGTAGCATGACTTGTTATAAACAATTGAGATTGCTTAATGTGCCTTGGATGAATCATGCGTTGTTTTAGCATATTAAAGCATAGTATAGTGGTATTCTCCTTTGATGCTTTATTTGGGTTGACTTGGCGCATGCTCACACCATGTTATGACTATCTCAAGTCACCATAGCCTTTATGATCCTTTAGTTTTCAACTCGTAGTATCACTTTATGCTTTGATCAATGATGTTTTGTCGCTTTGCATGATTATGGCCATTATTACTCTCTTAGTTTGTCACTCCCAGTCTTTTGCTAGCCTCCACAACAAAGTATGAGTTCCACTCATGCATCCAACTCCCTAAACCAAGTTATTCCAAAGAGTCCACCATACCTACCTACTAGCTTATGCTATTCCAAGTATATTCATGCTTTTGTTTACCTTCCAAATTAAACTTGTTATGAGAAAACTAGTATTAAAGCTCTCACGAACTTGATGGCACACTTTACTTTTCGCCCTTAATAAACTTGAACCATTGTTTCGTCTATGTTTTATATGCTTTCACTTATTTGTTGGGAATTAGAAGAACCATGCTTTCATGCGGAACGCTTTCAACATTGCACTTGGTACTTCTACCTAGTTGATATCATGCTCTTTTGTATATGGATGTCGTTGGTGTGAAATGAAAGGGGAGCATGTAAGTCCATGGAGTTATGTATATGTGTTAGAGAAACGCCTGGGCCGCTGGTCTAATCCATGCTGACATGGTGGAAAACTGCAGCGTACCATAATGAGCTGTCTATGAAGCATTCTTCTTATAAAAAAAGAGTCCTATATTGAGAAAAAAAGAGAAAAAGAAAAAAAAAGATTTTGAAAAGTGGAAAGAGAGAAAAAAAGCACCATATTCCCATGGTAAATAATAAGATTGCTGAGATGCTCGTTGTCTGCTTGCCTTGTCATTTTGATATGGGGATTCTTCCGTATCATCGGGCAAGGGGTACCCCGTTGGCGGTTCTCTATGATGCACATATACTTACAATGACAACAACTTACCGGTGACTAAACTTGAGTAGCATGAGGAGTGGCCCTCGTATACAAGGGACATGAGATTTCTAACTTATACTTCGTCAAGCATGTACACCATAGTTTGTTCACTTTAACCTTAATCACTTCAAGATGCTTATGATAGGTGCAATGAGAGCTGAAAGCTATAAGTACCATAATTTTTGGAACCTCTTTATGAGACTTGAATCCCTACTTCCTTGTATGAAGGCCTTTCTTCCACCATTATATTGAGTCTCCACCTTCTAACTTTATGCACCTATTAAGAGAGCATAGTGGCCATTCTTAGTTCTATGTGCATTGTCCCAAGACTAGTTGATTGATGCATAACTTGATATTGCTTGTTTTAAACTATTTGTATCTAGTCACTCTTATGGACTTTGAAGGTGTCCTATGCATTTATATTTGCTACTCTATGAGGGACAAGCTGAATACTACTATGCTATGTTTTCTTTATGTGAAACAAACAAACGTCTTGCAAAGCATTGTTATTCATGAATCTTTTGTTTGTGCCTTTTCATGTTGCAATATATTTTCTTTGTCTTATTGCTAGAACTTTGTCTTTCATGTTATGATTGAAGTACTATGATCCCAGCATTGAATGTTTTACAAATACTTTGATCAAGTTTATGATGGTGCATGTCACCTCAAAAATTATTCTTCTTTTTATCACTTACCTACTCGAGGATGAGCAGGAGTTAAGCTTGGGGATGTTGATACATTGCAAATGTATCTATAATTTTTGATGTTCCATGCTTGGTTTTATCTACTTTCTTATGTTTTGTTCCAACTTTGGAGTACTTCTATACACTTTCTGGGACTAACCTATTAACAAGATGCCACAGTGCCAGTTGCATGTTTTCTGCTGGTTTTGGTTCCAGAAAGTGAGAAAATGAATATTCTCGGAATGTTGTTATTTTCCCGGAAGACTCACGGAGCCAGAAGGAGAGTCGGAGAGGGGCCATAGGGTGGCCATACCACCCCTAGGCGCCAGTCCACCTAGGCCGCGCCAGGGCATGGTGTGGGCCCCCTGGCTAGCCACCGACCTTGCCTCCTTCGCCTATAAGAGCCTCCCGATACCAAAACCCTAAATCATCAATCAGAAATCCACGAAAAGTTCCGCAGTGCCGCCGCCACTGAAGGGGAGATTCAGGGGACAGAAAGTCTCTGTTTCGGCACCCTGCCAGGACGGGGCAGTGCCCCCGAAACCATCTCCATCGATCTCCACCACCATCTCCATCACCATTGCTGATTCCCATGATGAGGAGGGAGTAGTTCTCTCTCGAAGCTAAGGGTTATACCGGTAGCTATGTGTTCATCTCTCTCTACCTTGCTAGTCAAGTGCTTTCATAGATCTCTGCTCTCTCCATGTGTGTGAAAGTGACAGCGTGCACACCATGGTGGCACTTAGGCTAGAGATTACAAATACTTGTTATGAGTTATATTTGGAGTTGGATGTCTTTATGAAATTGTGGTGTTTGTTGGAACCATCTAGTGCTCAAGGTGACAGTGTGGGGTTTTCTAGATGGGAAAGGCTTACTTTGAGGTGTGCTGTTATAGCCCTACCATCGATTAGAGTGTCCAACTGGAGAGTAGTTAAGAGTAGTATCATAAAGAGAAGATATTTATATGAGAGAGTGTTCACTAGTGAAAGTATGATCCCTAGCCCTTGTTCCTTAGCATTGAAATACCGTTTGCTATTAGATCTGTTACATGTTTGCTTGCTTCGATATTTATTTTAGTTTGCTTTAGTCTCTTCCACGCCATCAAGCTATTCTCTATCACCATTACCACTTATAATTAAATGATTTCATTGAACAAAACAATGTTTTCATTATGATTATCTCTGTTTATTTCTATCCTTTGTATTTTAGTTTTTGCTTTTGTTTAGCTTTCTTTTTCTTGTTAGTTGCTTGCATTCTAGAGTGTCTTAGAACTCCTATAGTTCTAGCCTTGTTTTGTCATTGCATCATAAAAAAATCTGTCTGTCAGAAAATCATTCTTCTATGCCTGAAAATGCCCAAAAATAAAGAGTCTCGAAAAATTGCAGAAAATTCATATTAAATTTTTACGTGAAAAAGGGGCAGAGGAGTACCTGGGAGGTACCAGGGGGCTCACCAGGAAGGCACACCACCTGGTGGCGCGGCTAGCCCTAGGTGGCGCCATGCCCTGGTGTGGGCCACCCCTGGCCCCCCACTAACTCTCTCACCTGCCACTTTCTTCTCTCTCCCGAGTAAGCTCTAGTTCATTGCTCAAAATCGAGTTCTTGCTGTGCTTGTTCTCGATTTTTTCGATCTCCTTTCTCATCCCATCTTTCTTGCTAGAATTTGGAGCATTTGTTCCCTGGTATGTGACTCCTCCCCTTGTCCAAGTAGATTTGTGTTTAGTGGACTACATCTTGAGTATGTTGCTGCTGTAGGTGACTGGTTATGAGAGCTTGTAATCTTGTTTGATACTTAGAGATATAGTTTTGATGCATGTTTAGGCCTCTTGCAAGTCCCTATGAGTAGAATCCTTCATTATATTCACTTTGCAATCACTTGTTTAATAGGTGTTTAAATTTTAGAATACCAAGCATGAACAACCATACTTTTGGAGAGATATTTGAGAGTTATGCACCTAGGAAGTCGAGGCCCTCAAGAACAGCCTCTCAGGCTAGGCCATCATAAAACGAAGATCTCATTGCAACTCGTATTGGTAGTGAAAGGGATGATGGGGATGCTCACCCATCCTCTTTTCCTTGTTTTACTTTCTTACAAGCTGCAGGTATTCTTGATGATTTCTTGCTACTTATTGAGAGGGTTGGTTTGACTGAAGGGAATATGCCCAAGAGGCAATAATAAAGTGGTTATTACCTTATTCCATGTTTATGATAAATGTTTATTTTGCATGCTATAATTGTATTGATCGGAAACATCAATACATGTGTGTTTAATAAACAAAAAGGGTTCCTAGTTATGCCTCTCTTATAGACTAGCTTGTTGATCAACAAGATGATCAAGGTTTCCTGATCATGGACATTGGATGTTGTTAATAACAATGTCACAACATTAGTTGAATGATGTGATGAACATTCATCCGAAGTATAGCATTACGATCAAGTCATTATGTTTATATTGCTATAACATCATACGAAGTAATCTTTATCCTTAGACCATAAGATCATGTTAATTGCTAACACCGGAAGAGTATCTTGATAACATCAAACGTCACACCGTAACAGGGTGACTATAAAGATGGGTTCAGTACTACGAAGGTTATGTTGAGTCTCATGGATCAAGAGTGGGATTTGTCAATCCCAATGACGGATAGATATACTCTGGGCCCTCTCGGTGATATCACATTGAGATAGCTTGCAAGCAAGTGATGTGATCACTAGAATGTTATATCTGTTGGAGATGTGCCCAAGAGGCAATAATAAAAGTGGTTATTATTATATCTTTGTGTTTATGATGAAAGTTTACATCCCATGCTATAATTGTATTATTAGGAAACACTAATACTTGTGTGTTTTGTAAACATAAAAGAGTCCCTAGTAAGCCTCTTGTTGAACTAGCTTGTTGATTGATTGATGATCATGGTTTCCTGATCATGGACATTGGATGTGATTAATAACAAGGTTATATTATTAGGAGAATGATATGATGGACACACACCCATAGTAAGCGTAGCATAAGATCAAGTCATTAAGTTCGTATTGTTGTAAGCTTTGAAATACATAGTAACCTAATCCTTCGACCATGAGGTTATGTTAATCACCATCACCGGATGGGTACTTTGATGACATCAAACGCCGCTTCATAACTGGGCGGTTATAAAGGTGTCATTGGGTATTCTGAAAGTATGTGTTGAAGCGCGTAGACCAAGATTGGGATTTGTCCATCCATATGACGTATAGATACACTCTGGGCCCTCTCGGTGGAATGTCATCTAGATAGCTTGCAAGCATGTGACTGGGTCACAAGGGATGACATAACATGGAACGAGTAAAGAGTACTTATCAGTAACGAGAAAGAACTAGGTATGGAGATACCGACGATCAAACCTCGGATAAGTAGAATATCGTGTGACAAAGGGAATTGGTTTCGTATGTTAAATGGTTCAATCGATCACGAAGTAATCGTTGAGTATGTGGGAGCTGTTATGGATCTCCAGATCCCGCTGATGGTTATTGATCGGAGAGGTGTCTTCATCATGTCTGCATATTCACGAACCGTAGGGTGACACACTTAAGGTTCGAAGTTGTTTTAAGTAGATATGGGATTTGCGTTGGAGACCGAATGTTGTTCGGAGTCTCGGAATGGATCTGGGACATCACGAGGAGATCCGGAATGGTCCGGAGAATAAGATTCATATATTGGGGATCATTTTCTAAGTTAGGAAATGTTCCGGAGTGTTTGTGTGGAGATTCTAGAAGGTTTCGGAATGTTCTAGAGGATTTCTTGGGGTTTACTTGAAAACCAAGAAAGGGATCAAGGAGACCAAGTGGGGCAAGACACGGATTCGTGGGGGAGGAGGATTCCTCCCCCCTTCCCACCGCCGGCCCAAGGAGGGGAGTCCTACTAGGACTCCCCCTCCCTAGGCGCGCCTCCCTCCCTTAAATAGAAGGGAGGAGCGCCCCCTCTTGCCCTCCTCTCATAACAACCAATCTCAGCCGCCTCTCTCCTCCACCTTTCTTCTGCACATGCATAGGAGAAGCCCTGCAGAATTCTCATCTCCACCATCACCACCACGCCGTCGTGCTGCTGGGATTCCGTGGAGAAGATCTACTACCTCCGCTGCTCGCTGGAACAGGGAGAGGAAGGTCTGCTTTGACTCCGCACGTGTGACCGTCTGCGCTAGCGCTGCCAGAACGCGGCGCCGGAAGGATCGTCCACACGATCTTGAGATCGGCAAGTGATCGACTACATCATCCACGAGATCTAATCTCGTAACGCTTTCGGTTCTACGAGGGTTAGTACTGATCTATCTTGTTGCTCATGTCTAATAGATTAGATCTTGGCTTTTGTCTAGATTAGATCTGGGTTTTGTTCGTTCTTGCGGTAGAATTTTTTTGTTTTCCATGCTACGAACCCATCAATATCACGGGAACGAGAAAAGAGTGCATGTCAATAACAAGATCAAACTAGGTATGGAGATACCGATGATCGAATCTTGGACATGTAATATATCACGAGACAAAGGGATTTAGTTACTAGCGTTAAAGGTTCTCACGATCACAGAAGTCATCGTTGAATGTGTAGGAGTCAGTATGGATCTCCAGGTCCCGCTTCTGATTATTGATCTGAGAGGGGTCTCGATCATGTCTGCATTATTCGCGAACAGTAGGGTGACACACTTAAGGGATACCGACACCATTTGGAGCAAATATGTTTCAGATAAAGATTTGAGAAAGCGCTGGAATTATTTCAATAGACACCAAAACTGTTTCGGGTGAAATTGCTGAAATTGGTTCTGCATGTAATATTGAAATGTTGCAGGGGGTTTTATGTGAATGTTTGTTAATTAAAGTAATTAACAAAATTCTGAATAAAAATAATAAAAGAGTTTTATTAAATGAGAGAGCATTAAATTTGGAGAAATTTAATGCATTTAAAGTGGAGACTTTAAAAGGGAATGTGAAGAGGCATTTTAATGTGGAGGGGTTACCACCACATGAATGGAGGAGGTGAAGAGGCACCTCCTCCATGCGCCGGCCATGAAGGAGGGGCACCCCCCTCCTCCTATAAAATGCCACCCTCTCCTCACTTCTCACACACACCTCCTTGTGAAGGATCTCTCTCCCCCTCTAGTATTATTCCCCCATGGTCTCGGATTAGCGAGATACATGTTCCCGGTGGCTTTATCTGGAAAGGAGTTGCTACTTCCGCTACTTTGCTGGAGCGAGGGACGAAGGTTGTCGGGGTACCGGACGTGTGTGCGATCACGGATGCACCGCTGCTTTGCGGTGCTAGACTTGGTGGTGCTGGAGCTGGATCTGATGGACGTGCTGGAGCCGGACCTGCTGGACTTCATCACGATCTTGAGATCGGCAAGTGTACGACTACATCAACCACGAGTTCCTACTCGTTAACAAAACTCGTTGTCTACGAGGGTAAGTTCTCGTTGGATGTATGTCCACCCGTTGCTTTGTACCTAGTAGATAGATCTTGGCGTGTAGTTCACACCGTAGGAAATTTTTTGTTTTCTATGTTGCGGACCCAACAGTGGTATCAGAGCCTGATCTATGTGTAGGTGCTTTGCACGGGTAGTACACATATGTTTATATGTGGGCGATGATGATCATGTTATTACATCTTCTATGTATTTTGGATATTGGTGGCATAGTGGGATGAAGCGGCCCGAACCAACCTTACATGTCATCGTACATGAGACCGGTTCCACGACTGACATGCAACTTGTTTTGCATAAGTGGCTGGCGGGTGTCTGTCTCTCCTACTATAGTCAATATCTGATTTACAACGAGTTGCTAATAACTTGGTTATCCTCGTTGTGGTTCATCTTCGTAGGTAAGAACGGTTCTATCTCCGAAAGCCCCAAGCCACGTAAAACTTGCAATTGATAAATTAGAGGCGTCTAGTTTAGATCATTGCTGGGCTAGTGTCTTGATATGGTATTGCTGTAAGTAGATGTATGATAGATACTCTTACAACACACTCAACGTGTAAGTTCCATAGACCTTGGCCTTACACACAAAGGAATGATAGAGATCATACCACGATGCAAGTGATAGAGATCAAATGCATGGACCATATCATCTCACTTTACACATTAGATGTTAGCATTTTATACTGCTAGTTTGGCGCTTTCTGTAGCATTGTAAGATGATCCCTCTTTTAGATATCAAGATAAAAATGTGTTCTTCCTTAAGTATGCACCGTTTTGTGGATCGTGTTTCGAGACATCACGTGATGATCAGGTGTACTCGAATCTACGCTTTCATAGGAACGGGTGTAGGATAGTTTTACACAAGCGAATACTAAGGTTCTTACTTGGCGAGCCTAGCATGTACAGATATGGCCTCGGAACACAGACCGAAAGGTTAAGCATGAGTCATATAGTTGATATGATGCCCATATAGATTCTCGCCTTTGAAGCTACATCAACTCACGTGATGATCACACTTGGTGTAGTGGATTTGGTTCATGTAATCACTAAAAAGACATGAGGGATGTCGTTTTTGAGTGGGAGTTCATTTCTAATTTGGATTAGTCGAACCAAATTTGTGATAAATTAAATCAAATTGAATTTGCATAGTTTGTTGTAGTCATTGGCATTCGTTTTCTACCTTATGCTTAGTTTTTATTTGAGATAATAGAACTATAGAATTCTGGATATTTATTTTACGAACTGGTATCGTATTGTTTTGAATGTCAATTTAAAGTTTATAAGTCCTATTGCAAACTTTCATCAAACTCTATTTACTCCATGAAGTTTAATAAGTAGTATTAAATCAAGAGTAAGAATTCCAATGTTAGTATCTAAAGTATCATGTTTGCCTCCATGATTATTGATATTCAAAAGTTGTTTTAATATCATGATTATATAGGAGCTGAAAACTGTTTCAGAAACCATCATGTGTGAAAGATATTGTGATATCTGAAACAATGTTTTTGGGTTGCATTATGATACAGTATAATTTATCAAAATACATGTTCTCATATTGTATGATAATTTGTGAAGGTTGGAGACGCTATGCGTCCTAATCTACCAAAAAGGTTTTGGGAACTGATATTATACTCGCGATTCTTCCTTAGAGGCTATAGTAGCTTGATCATGAAAGTTGTCATGATAAGGATGAAAAGAAGATGTAAGTAAAATGTTTACTACACTAATAGATTACTAAAGAATGGATTTTTGAAAGAACACCAAACATTTGATGATGGTAATCCACTTCAAAGTGCAAGTCAAAAGGTATTAGTATTTGACTATATACGCTTTGTACTATGTTTCATGTGAATGACACCACAATTGATGTTGATAGATTCTTTTAAAAGAAAAGGAATTGCTGAAAGAGAATCTATAAAATATTTGGCAGAAAAGAAAATGTTGGAAATGTCCAGCTTGGGTATATAGATGATATACATGTTATGGTTGTATTCCTTTCTTATTAAACAATGTCGTTCTTAGGTATTGGATACCGGTATTGGATACCGAATTGGTTCGTCTGAAGTGTCATACAGGACAACGCAATTCATGAACTGCAATGGCCTAAGTAACTAGCAAGAGAATAAGTGATGATGATCATCGAAAACAAATAAAGTGTTATTGTGCTTTTCGTTGTCGTCAAACCTAGCCTTCAAGATTTGTTTTAATAATTGTTATTTGGTTCCGGTATTACGAGAACAATGGTTGTTCAAATAATTACCGTATTCCATAAAGGATGGATGAACTTTTACAAGTCTAGTGGGAGAAATCACATCCATAAACACTATTGCTGAAATGTCGCAAGACAAATGATTGAAAGATCACTTATGAAGTGATATCGCTTTTTAAATTATATTGGAAAGAAAACATGAAGAAACTCCATGTGATTTTTGGAGTCTTTTGATTTTGATCAATTGACGGATGTGAGACTTTCCTCGAGATAATTGAAACTCCATCCATAGGCCAGAGAGGAACGGATGACTAGCTTATTGGAAATTGTACATGCTGATGTGCATAGTCCATTATGTGTAGCCATATGCGATGGATCTTTTTTTGCTTCATATACTTTCTTCAAAAAATTGAGTGAATATATCTGTATATTTACTTAATAAGGAAGAAGTATGAAACATTTGAAAGTTGTTCAAAGACTTTCAAGATGAAGTGAAAAATCATTGTAACAAGATTATAAAAGAGTTTATGATTTGATCATAAAGGAAGATATTTGAGTTACATGTTTAGCAAAACACCTAAGATTTGAGGAATTGTTCCATGAATTTGGATTTCCCGATAAACCATAGGAGTATGGCATATTCGAGAGATGAAATCAAACCATGTTTGACATGGTAAGATCAAGGGTGTCATTTATAAAACTGCCATTATGTTTTAAGGATTGAAGCTTTAGAGACAACCGCTTTTACACTGAAAAGAGCACCATCGTGATCCGTTGAAATGACACCATATGAGTTATGGTTTGGGATAAAACCTGAATTGTCTTTTCTTAAATTTTGGTATGCTATGCATAAGTAAAATGTTTACAACCAAAGTCGGATAAGCATGTCTTTGTAGGTTATCCCAAAGAATTTGTTGGGAATTTCTCCATAAGACCGAGGACAAAAGAGTTTGTCGCTTGGAACGTCAAGTTTCTTGAGAAGGAATTTTTCACGAAAAGTTAAGTGGGAGGACAATAGAACTTTGATAAGGTTGTTGAACCTTAGCTATATGTGCTAAGTAGCGCAGCGCCGGAAAGTGTCCCGGTGGCGGCCACAATGCTCATGGCTCCCGTGATTACAAAGGGTGTGATCTCGGGGATTAGAGTTCCTATTGAACCATGTGGGTTGGTAAGAATCAAATAGTAAGATTTGATAAGCAAGTCGTTATTGTTTTAACAATGATGAACCGACTACATGCAAAGAAGCGATGATGGGCCCAGACTCCATAAAATGACTAGAAGTCATAGAATCCGTGATAGTATCCATACACGAGAAATCAAGTTCTGAACTTGGAAGACCCTCTAGAAAGGCATGACGCCTATCGGTTGTGTTTGCATCTATAAAGAAATAGACATAGATGTTTAACATCTATGAAATAGTCGGCATGTCGGAAAGAAGTTTACGACAATGTTGAATGAGTTGACTATGACAAGATTTGATCTTTCATAGCGATATTTAGTCTTGACGGATTAATGTAGCAACCACTACATATAATTTGGTATATGGTAGTTGAATAAACAAAACAATGTTCTTCTAATAGAACGGTTACCTAGGACGTGTACATGACACGGTCCAAAGGGTTTTGTTAATTCAAAGGGTGCTAAAAGGGCATGCAAACTTCAATAGTTGAAGTAAGCATAGCGGAGTTGGAATCTTCACCATGATGAAACGGTTAAAAGAGTTTAAATTCATCGGAGATGATGAAGATGCTTGTATTTGCAAGAAATTAAGTGGGAGCGTTGAGACATATTTCTAATACATTATGTAGAGGACATATTGTTGATTGGAAATGATATATCTTGTATTGACACAAGTTAAGAATTTCATTAAAATAAGATTTCGATGAAAAACTTGGGCAAAACCGGAATATTAGGCATCAATATCTATATGGATAGATTGAGGCGCTAATATGGTTGTGCCAGATATACATATATGAGATATTGAAAGGGTTCAATATGGAAACAACAAGAAAGGTTCTTGCTGCATGGAAAGTATTGTATCAAGATTCAAGTGTTCCAACACTTGGTGAGTAAAACCACATGAAGATTTTGATCGATTATACCATGATATGTATATCTGTAGAATGTCCTATGCTCTAAATGTTATGATCACATACCAGAATGATCCATATGATGATCATTGGACAATAGTAAATATATTCTTATGAGCTTTGGAAGAACTAAGAATATATCATGTATAAGTGACAAATAGTTAAAGGTAGTTCATTGTAAAGTGTTACATTGATACTAGTTTTGTCACAAGATACAAATTAAATTTATCTCAATTTAAACTATGGGTGGCACAATATAATGGAAAGGATGTTCCATGATGTATTTGGATGAGTTCCAAAGTTGAGACATTGTGACGGATACTACAACAAAAGGCTAAGTATATAACTGCTATAGTAGCAGCAAAGGAGGGAATTTGTGTTAAGTAGTTTGTTATCAAACTAGGTGTGGTTCAAAGTGGACTAATACTATGAAGATATATTGTGTCACAATAATATCAACTTATTTTGAGCCGAACGAACTAAAGGTCTCACCAAAGGACCAAATTTATACAATGCCATCTCATTTGAGAATGAGTGATGCGTAGAGACACAAAGACATGCAAATACACACGGACCTGAAACTGTCAGATCCAGAGATTATGATAACCACTAGCAATAGCGTATATGCAACACCAGAAAGCCATATGTGTTTAATATGCAAAGTTTTTCAAACTAGATTATTGACTCTAGTGCAAGTGGGAGACTGAAGGGAATATGCCCGAGAGGCAATAATAAAGTGGTTATTATCTTATTCCATGTTTATGATAAATGTTTATTTTGCATGCTATAATTGTATTGATCATAAACATCAATACATGTGTATTTAATAAACAAAAAGGGTTCCTAGTTATGCCTCTCTTATAGACTAGCTTGTTGATTAACAAGATGATCAAGGTTTCCTGATCATGGACATTGGATGTTGTTAATAACAAGGTCACAACATTAGTTGAATGATGTGATGAACATTCATCCGAAGTATAGCATTACGATCAAGTCATTATGTTTATATTTCTATAACATCATACGAAGTAATATTTATCCTTAGACCATGAGATCATGTTAATTGCTAACACCGAAAGAGTATCTTGATAACATCAAACGTCACACCGTAACAGGGTGACTATAAAGATAGGTTCAGTACTACGAAGGTGTTATGTTGAGGCTCATGGATCAAGAGTGGGATTTGTCAATCCCAATGACGGATAGATATACTCTGGGCCCTCTCGGTGATATCACATTGAGATAACTTGCAAGCAAGTGATGTGATCACTATAATGTTATATCACGGGAACAAGAAAAGAGTGCATGTCGGTAACGAGATCAAACTAGGTATGGAGATACCGATGATCGAATCTTGGACATGTAATATATCACGAGACAAAGGGATTTAGTTACGAGCGTTAAAGGTTCTCACGTTCACAGAAGTCATCGTTGAATGTGTAGGAGTCAGTATGGTCTCCAGGTCCCGCTCATGTCTGCATTATTCGCGAACCGTAGGGTGACACACTTAAGGGATACTGACACCATTTGGAGCAAATATGTTTCAGATAAAGATTTAAGAAAGCGCTGGAATTATTTCAATAGACACCAAAACTGTTTCGGGTGAAATTGCTGAAATTGGTTCTGCATGTAATATTGAAATGTTGCAGGGGGTTTTATGTGAATGTTTGTTAATTAAAGTAATTAACAAATTTCTGAATAAAAATAATAAAAGAGTTTTATTAAATGAGAGAGCATTAAATTTGGAGAAATTTAATGCATTTAAAGTGGAGACTTTAAAAGGGAATGTGAAGAGGCATTTTAATGTGGAGGGGTTACCACCACATGAATGGAGGAGGTGAAGAGGCACCTCCTCCATGCGTCGGCCATGAAGGAGGGGCAACCCCCCTCCTCCAATAAAAGGCCACCCTCTCCTCACTTCTCACACACACCTCCTTGTGAAGGATCTCTCTCCACATCTAGTATTATTCCCCCATGGTCTCGGATTAGCGAGATACATGTTCCCAGTGGCTTTATCTGGAAAGGAGTTGCTGCTTCCGCTTCTTTGCTAGAGCGAGGAATGGAGGTTGTCGGGGTACCGGACGTGTGTGTGATCATGGATGCACCGCTACTTTGCGGTGCTAGACTTGGTGGTGCTGGAGCTGGATCTGATGGACGTGCTAGAGCCGGACCTGCTGGACTTCATCACGATCTTGAGATCGGCAAGTGTACGACTATATCAACCACGAGTTCCTACTCGTTAACAAAACTCGTTGTCTACGAGGGTAAGTTCTCATTGGATGTATGTCCACCCGTTGCTTTGTACCTAGTAGATAGATCTTGGCGTGTAGTTCACACCATATGAATTTTTTTTTCTATGCTGCGGACCCAACATTGACCTCATATATGCAAGATGAGAGTGCGCAATATGCTATGCTCACCAAAACTTTTGTTGAGAGCTTCACGTTTACTAACACATCCTATCAGTTGACTGTCTCTTTTAAAATCTATAATCTGCCCTTCACCATGCCTTTGGAGAGATTTTGCAGTATTGTAGGTGTACGTATGACAGGGACCATGAAGAAAATTCAAGGGCGACCCGCTGATTTGTTGGAGCTTTACCGAGGGGTGACCAATGATGATGACCGCGTGGCTCAGCGCGGAAAGATAAGAAATATCCAACTCCCTGCTCTTCGATACTTTGCATATTATCTTGCTACTAGTGTACTTGGTAGGGAGAACACAAGTAATATCTCCAACTATCATTTAGCATTCCTTGCTGTTGCGCTTAACAATGATACTCGGTACAATCTTGGCTCGCTTATTGCTCGCCGCCTAGCTGCTAGGGGGCCTATCTATGGGGGCATCATTGCCTCGCGTATAGTCAATGCATTAGGTCTTTCAGTGGATCCCTATGATGCTGTGCTGGCACCACAGACGCTTGACCTTGTTGCTATGAAAACTCATCACTTTGTCACTGCTACTTCTGATTTGAACAGTCTAGTATATAGGATGCTTTTCACTGACGGGGATGAAAGGGAGATCCTTTTGCCACAGCCTTCTTTGTTTAGTGTTCACAGGAGACCGTGGTCGCGCTCCAAGGAGGAGGTGGACGAGCAACTTCGCTTGCTTGGTTTCCACGAGCAGCACCAGGAGAATGTGCCCTCCTATGATTACTCCGCGCATTACGGAGGGACGTACTCGAGCTTGCACCAGGATGAGGGGACCTCTTCGTCGTACTAGGGTGACACTTCATCCTGGCCAGCTTGGGATTGATACCCACTTAGGCCAAAAGCCGAAGCTTGGGGGGGAGGTATGCCGACACCGCACTCATCTCCATATCATGTTGCGTCAGTACTTTGTATATTCATGTTTTTGTTCTCTTTTTAGTTTTCATTCTTCTTTGCTTTTGCTTTCCAAAAAACAAAAAGACCAAAAATATTTCTGTTGTTTCTCTTTGGTTTGCTTATTCTCTTTGCCTTGCTTTGTTTTTCCTTTTTGCTTTGTTTGAACTATTTGAAAAACCCAAAAAGATTTTTGCTTTGCTTGTTTTTCCTCTTTGGTTCTTGTTTTAAAAATCAAAAACAACAAAAATATTTGTCGTTCTTCTTTGGTTTTTGTGAGTTTGCTACAGGGTTCAGCAGTCCTCAGTGGATATTGGTTTCATAATATTATTCAAGCCACGCAAGTGAAGAGCAATAATGAGGATTAATGACAACTTGAGGCGTGGTAAGAGGCTGGTAACAAACTCTATTTGTTTTCATTTTTGTACATATACTCATCACTATGGGCATGCTTAGTCCGTTCATGTAGAGTGTATGTTTTCTTTGAATGCTTAGTAGTTCTTGCTTTCTTATGATTAGCTCCAGCTCAATAATAGTTTGTAGCATGTCTTATGAATGTTTGCCTGCATTGCTCTATTCATAAATTGGTATGACACCGCGGTATCCTCCTCTGAATGTTTCATTTGACTTGACTTGGCACATGCTCACGCATGCTCATGACTGTGATAATCAGTTAAGCCTTGATGCATTATTTTGCCCTGAGGATCTTGAATCACTTTCATGCCATGAGTAGTCATGTTTTGTTGCAAGCATGATAATGACAGCCATTGCTCTCTCGTTTGTCGCTCCCTTACTATTTCTAGCCTTCACTTCCACTGAGTGTTTTACTCAAGTTTCCAACTCCCTAAACAAAATATTTCCAAAGTGTCCACCATACCTACCCATTAGCATCATTTGCTACTTCCGTGCATATTCATTATGCCTTGTTTTCTTCCAAATAAAATGTTTGCTTGTTATGAGAAAGTTAGTTAGTAAAGCTCTCACGAACTTGATGGCACAATTTATTTTCTTGCACTTAATAAACCTGAACCATTGCGTCCTTCTTTGTTGCATATATGCTTGCGCTTTATGAGTTGAAGTTAGTAGAACCATGTATTATGGGGACCGCTTTCAACACTTCATTGGTACTTTGTACCTGGTTGATATCATGTTCTTTTGCTTATGGATCCCGGCGGTGTGAAATAAAAGTGGAACTTGTAAGATCATGGAGTTTGTATGTATGTTAGAGAAACACCTGGGCCGCTAGCCTAAGCCATGCCTAATCATGGTGGAATCTTGCAGCATAACCATAATGAGCATTCTATGAAGCATCCTGAATAAAAATCTATGCACATTGTAAATAAAAAGATCGCCGAGATGCTCATTGTCTGCTTGCCTTGTTATTTTGATTATGGGACAACTCCCATGTCATGTGCAAGGGATACCCCGTTGGCGGTTCTCTATGATACGTATATACTTACAATGACAAGAGCTTACTTGTGACTGAAGTTGAGTAGCATGAGGATCAATCTTCGTAAGTAAGGGGCATGAGACTTCGATATGTAACTTGTCAAGCATATCCTCTTAGTTGTGTCACTTTAACCTTAACCATTTAAAGATGCTTATGATAGGGGCAATGAGATCTCAAAGCTAACGAGTACCATACTTTCAGCATTTGGAAGCCTTTCAAACTATTTAAAACTTTTTCTTATTGAGTCTTCACACATTCTCCGAGCACTTTCTTGAGAGCATAGTTGTCATTCTTTGTGTTTGTATCATTACTTGAGTAATTGTGTTATGACTTTGATGCTTGTATCTTTGATATCTTTACATCTAGTCATCACTTGAATTTCAGAGGTGCCTTGATATTCATAATCAAAGGCAAGCGAGATACCACTCTATCATACCTTTATATGAGCATTGTAATGTTGCTTACGTTTATACTTCATGCTACTTATTTTTCTTGAGTTGGAATCTCTTCATAGCTTGCAATGCCTATTAAGTAAACTTAGTTGCATACTCTTTATTATGAACTGTCTAAGTAGTTGATCACATTCCTGAGAATATTTACATTATATGAAGCAAATGTGTTCGTGAAAGTTCTTTTATCGCACTCAGTTTTCAATTGAGTTGCTTGATGACAAGCAATAAGCTAAGCTTGGGGGGAGTTGATACGTCCAAAACGTATCTACTTTCCCGAACATTTTTGCTATTGTTTCTCCTCTATACTTGTGTGATTTGGATACAACTAACACGGACTGATACGTCCATTTTGCATCACTATTCTATGTCTTAATACAGTATTATTCATTGATATATTTCATATTGAGAGGTGATACTTATGTTATTTCATTTGTTTTTACATGGTTGATGACTTTTGGAGCATGGACCGCTGCAGTCAGGATTCTGATGGAAAAGGTGTTGTTTGGAGGCAAAATTCACGAAGATCAGAAAATCCGGGAAAATATACGGAAAATCCTATTTTTCCAGAAGACTAAGGATGCCAGAATACGGAGTGGAGATGTGCCACAGGGGGCCCACACCACCCCCTGGCGCGGGCAGCCCTAGGCCGCGCCAGGAGGTGGTGTGGCTGCCCTGGTCCACCTCTGGCTCTCTCCTCTGACGTATATCATCCTCCCGAAACCTTAAGACTCGGGGAGCGACCACAGAAAGATTCTGCCGCCTCTGCGGGGCGGAAAACACCGAGAGAGAAAGATCTCTCCGGCAGACAGATTTCTGCCGGGGCAATTCCTTCCCGGAGAGGGGAGATCGTCGCCATCAACACCACCATCAACCTGGACTTCATCGGGATCATCATCATCATCACCACCATCATCATCACCATCAGCACCCTCATCACCATCTCCATATTGCTGTAACAATTGAGTTGAATCTTGCATTAGTTCATAGGGGAAACTTTCCCGGTGTTGATTACTCTTTGTAGTTGATGCTATTGAGTGAACCATTGAATTATTGTTTATGTTCAGATTTTTATACATCATTATTCCATCTCTGTTCATGATCCATATGATGTCTTGTGAGTAGTTCGTTTAGTTCTTGAGGACATGGGACAAGTCATGTTGTTAGTAGTGGACTTGTGTTGAGAAAGATTCAATAGTTTGATATTTAAGTTGTGGTGTACTTCTTCTAGTGGTGTCATGTGAACATCGACTACATGACACTTCACCTATATGGGCCTAGGAGAATACATTGTGTATTTGGCTACTAATCGTAGGGGTTGTCGGAGTGACAGAAACCTGAACCCCCGTTAGGAAACCATTGCACAAGGGACGTAAGGGTCTTAGAGTTTAAGGATGTGGTTAGGTCTCTACCTTAATTACTTTCTTGTACTTACGGATGTTTGCAAGGGGTATAATCACAAGTATGTATTAGTCTTGGATGGGGCGGTACATTAGCACAGGTTCACCCACACAACACTTAGCAAGCTAGAGAAGATTAATCAGCTATATGAAGCGAAAGCACTTGACAGTCTTCTCATGTGTCCTCGAGAACATTTGGTCATCTTAAGTAATACAATCGGCTTGTCCTTTGCTGCATAAAGGATTGGGCCACTTGCTGCATTTATTCTTACTGTCTTTCATTTACTCGTACTTTGTTTACTTGCTTTATCAAAAAACCCTAAAAATCCGTTTGCTAAGTATTTGCAGAGAATTCCTGATCCATACCACTAGCCAGCACCTTCTGCTCCTCGTTGGGTTCGACACTCTTACTTATCGAAAATACTGCGATACACCCCCTATACTTGTGGGTCATCAAGACTATTTTCGGGCGCCGTTGTCGGGGAGTGAAGAGCTATTGGAGAGTGGAACTGGTAAAGGAAACTTCTACTATGAGTATTGTTTACTTCTGTTAGTTGCTTTATTTTCGTTATGGATAATTCGTTGAGTTTATTATTTGGTAATGCTACTACCATTGCTAAGGTAGTAGATAAGCCACCACCTGCTGAGAATGATGTTTTCAAAATACCTACAAGAATTATTGATTGTGTTATGGATAACTACTATGTTGGGGATGGAACTGTCCATCCCGGTGATCATTTGCTCTTTATACACGAATTATGAGGGTGTTCAAGTGTGCAGGTATTACTACGAATCAAGTTAAGAAGAAGTTATTCTCATTATCACTGAAAGGAAGAGCTGAGGAATGGTATAAGCTGCTAAAGAATGGTCAAGCTCTTGAATGGGAGGAAATAGTGCCTCTCTTCTATTCAAAATTTTATCCTCCTAGTGAGATTCATAAAGATCGGAATCAAATATACAACTTTTGGCCTCTTGATGGAGAGAGTACAGCTCAAGCTTGGGGGAGACTGAAGTTACTAATGCTCAAATATCCCATTCATGAGCTCCCCAACAATATTATTATCAATAACTTTTATGCAAGGCTCCCTCTACATGACAAAGATTTATTGGATGCTTCTTGTGATGGATCATTCACTCGCATGGAAGAAGAAGCTAAATGGGATCTTCTAGACCGTATTCAAGATAATGCTGAAGCTTGCGAGAATGGAAAAGGTAGAAAGTCATGTATAATTTATGATTATGAATGCATTGAATCTTTTATGGGAACTGATGACTTTCAAAATATTAAAAATACTTATGGTCTAGACTCTCAAGCTATTGCTTCTTATTTTAAGGCTTTTCATATATAGAAGTGCCTAAAAAGAAGTGGAATAAGTATCATGAACCTTATAAAGATATTGCTAAGAGTGTTCCTGCAAGAAATACTGAAGTTTATACTGCTAATCATGTTTTACCTGAACCTTATATTGAGAAAATGCCTTTTCTAGTTAAGGTAAAGGAATATTCTATGATAGCTAGTATGGTTAATGAAAGTACGAGTAAAGCTATTGGACCTGATAAACAAATGGTTGATGAACCTATAATCGCAAATGTGAAAGACTTTGTCACTAAGTATGAAGAAGAGGGACACACTATCCTTTGTAAGCATACCTCTAATATTGTTTCACAAAGTAGTGTTATGAGAGCTAGTATTTCTGTGTTTTCTATTAGAATAAGTGATCATTGATATGATGGTACTTGTGATAGCTATATTGTTAAGTATATGCATGATACTGAAAGTTACTATGAGAGAGGGAAAGTGTTCGTATGCATCTCAATAATATCAAATTTCCTCGTTTCATGCTGAAAGTTTTTATGTTGCACTTGTTTTCCCTTCTTATGCAAGTTGCCTCTAGTTTCAACAACTTGTTTATCTGCAAAAGTGGGTTAGACTTAAATGTGTGTATTTTTGCTTCTTAATGCTCTCTTTCACTTCAATTCATATTCCTATGTGAGCATCTTCAAAATTATCATGCCCATCTTAATGGCTTTAAAGAAAGAGCTTTTTGGGAGACAACCCAATTTGTTTTTGCTTTCAGTTTTTTTTTGTTTCTTTGAGTCTTGGAAGTTATTACTATGGTAATAACCGTTCATTATCCGTTTTGTTTGGTTTTTGTGTCAAGATCAACCTCTAATGAGAGAGAAGTAATATTTTGGGAAGTTGCTGTCCCGAAACAGATTTTTGTGCTTCACCGTAAAAATTCGTGAGAGATCTCTGTATGTCGGATTGAGCTATAATTGTTTGTGCTTCTGCCCCAGGATGTTATTTAACTTTCGTTAGTTTTACACTTTTTTATTTGAGCAACAGAAGATTTTTGAAAAAATTGATCTTTACCTTCTTGTCTGTTTTGACAGATTTAGCCACTCTTGCATTTCCTTCTTTATTCGATTTCCTTTTTGAATTCTTTTTGGGTTTTCGGAAGGAGTTGCTATAGCAGCTTATGTTTTGATGGTTTTAAGTTAAAGTTGAACCCAAAAGGTTTTATCACTTCACTTATACTAATGTTGCTAATGAGAACCGTGTGAAGTTTTGTGTGAGAGAAATTTCCAAGAAGTGGAGATAATGGTGTAATAAGGAAGAGAAGGGTTTTATGACTCAAGTAATAAGTGTATGAAGATGAAGATATTGATGTTATTCAAGTGGTGATTCTGAAAGAATCTACTAGATACCAAATTCAGAGACCTGTAGAGTCCGCTTTCAAATAGGTAACAGTTCTGGTAAGAAAAGTTCTGCAAAAATACTATCCAACTATATTTTTGCAGCTTTTAGTAAATAAGGAAAGTTACGAAGCGATAAAGGGACAGAAACGGAGCCAGGGTGGCTCACACCACCCTGTGGCGCGGGCCCACCCCTAGTAAGCCTCTTGTTGAACTAGCTTGTTGATTGATTGATGATCATGGTTTCCTGATCATGGACATTGGATGTGATTAATAACAAGGTTATATTATTAGGAGAATGATATGATGGACACACACCCATAGTAAGCGTAGCATAAGATCAAGTCATTAAGTTCGTATTGTTCTAAGCTTTGAAATACATAGTAACCTAATCCTTCGACCATGAGGTTATGTTAATCACCATCACCGGATGGGTACTTTGATGACATCAAACGCCGCTTCATAACTGGGCGGTTATAAAGGTGTCATTGGGTATTCTGAAAGTATGTGTTGAAGCGCGTAGACCAAGATTGGGATTTGTCCATCCATATGACGTATAGATACACTCTGGGCCCTCTCGGTGGAATGTCATCTAGATAGCTTGCAAGCATGTGACTGGGTCACAAGGGATGACATAACATGGAACGAGTAAAGAGTACTTATCAGTAACGAGAAAGAACTAGGTATGGAGATACCGACGATCAAACCTCGGATAAGTAGAATATCGTGTGACAAAGGGAATTGGTTTCGTATGTTAAATGGTTCAATCGATCACGAAGTAATCGTTGAGTATGTGGGAGCTGTTATGGATCTCCAGATCCCGCTGATGGTTATTGATCGGAGAGGTGTCTTCATCATGTCTGCATATTCACGAACCGTAGGGTGACACACTTAAGGTTCGAAGTTGTTTTAAGTAGATATGGGATTTGCGTTGGAGACCGAATGTTGTTCGGAGTCTCGGAATGGATCTGGGACATCACGAGGAGATCCGGAATGGTCCGGAGAATAAGATTCATATATTGGGGATCATTTTCTAAGTTAGGAAATGTTCCGGAGTGTTTGTGTGGAGATTCTAGAAGGTTTCGGAATGTTCTAGAGGATTTCTTGGGGTTTACTTGAAAACCAAGAAAGGGATCAAGGAGACCAAGTGGGGCAAGACACGGATTCGTGGGGGAGGAGGATTCCTCCCCCCTTCCCACCGCCGGCCCAAGGAGGGGAGTCCTACTAGGACTCCCCCTCCCTAGGCGCGCCTCCCTCCCTTAAATAGAAGGGAGGAGCGCCCCCTCTTGCCCTCCTCTCATAACAACCAATCTCAGCCGCCTCTCTCCTCCACCTTTCTTCTGCACATGCATAGGAGAAGCCCTGCAGAATTCTCATCTCCACCATCACCACCACGCCGTCGTGCTGCTGGGATTCCGTGGAGAAGATCTACTACCTCCGCTGCTCGCTGGAACAGGGAGAGGAAGGTCTGCTTTGACTCCGCACGTGTGACCGTCTGCGCTAGCGCTGCCAGAACGCGGCGCCGGAAGGATCGTCCACACGATCTTGAGATCGGCAAGTGATCGACTACATCATCCACGAGATCTAATCTCGTAACGCTTTCGGTTCTACGAGGGTTAGTACTGATCTATCTTGTTGCTCATGTCTAATAGATTAGATCTTGGCTTTTGTCTAGATTAGATCTGGGTTTTGTTCGTTCTTGCGGTAGAAATTTTTTGTTTTCCATGCTACGAACCCATCAATATCACGGGAACGAGAAAAGAGTGCATGTCAATAACAAGATCAAACTAGGTATGGAGATACCGATGATCGAATCTTGGACATGTAATATATCATGAGACAAAGGGATTTAGTTACTAGCGTTAAAGGTTCTCACGATCACAGAAGTCATCGTTGAATGTGTAGGAGTCATTATGGATCTCCAGGTCCCGCTTCTGATTATTGATCTGAGAGGGGTCTCGATCATGTCTGCATTATTCGCGAACAGTAGGGTGACACACTTAAGGGATACCGACACCATTTGGAGCAAATATGTTTCAGATAAAGATTTGAGAAAGCGCTGGAATTATTTCAATAGACACCAAAACTGTTTCGGGTGAAATTGCTGAAATTGGTTCTGCATGTAATATTGAAATGTTGCAGGGGGTTTTATGTGAATGTTTGTTAATTAAAGTAATTAACAAAATTCTGAATAAAAATAATAAAAGAGTTTTATTAAATGAGAGAGCATTAAATTTGGAGAAATTTAATGCATTTAAAGTGGAGACTTTAAAAGGGAATGTGAAGAGGCATTTTAATGTGGAGGGGTTACCACCACATGAATGGAGGAGGTGAAGAGGCACCTCCTCCATGCGCCGGCCATGAAGGAGGGGCACCCCCCTCCTCCTATAAAATGCCACCCTCTCCTCACTTCTCACACACACCTCCTTGTGAAGGATCTCTCTCCCCCTCTAGTATTATTCCCCCATGGTCTCGGATTAGCGAGATACATGTTCCCGGTGGCTTTATCTGGAAAGGAGTTGCTACTTCCGCTACTTTGCTGGAGCGAGGGACGAAGGTTGTCGGGGTACCGGACGTGTGTGCGATCACGGATGCACCGCTGCTTTGCGGTGCTAGACTTGGTGGTGCTGGAGCTGGATCTGATGGACGTGCTGGAGCCGGACCTGCTGGACTTCATCACGATCTTGAGATCGGCAAGTGTACGACTACATCAACCACGAGTTCCTACTCGTTAACAAAACTCGTTGTCTACGAGGGTAAGTTCTCGTTGGATGTATGTCCACCCGTTGCTTTGTACCTAGTAGATAGATCTTGGCGTGTAGTTCACACCGTAGGAAATTTTTTGTTTTCTATGTTGCGGACCCAACAGTGGTATCAGAGCCTGATCTATGTGTAGGTGCTTTGCACGGGTAGTACACATATGTTTATATGTGGGCGATGATGATCATGTTATTACATCTTCTATGTATTTTGGATATTGGTGGCATAGTGGGATGAAGCGGCCCGAACCAACCTTACATGTCATCGTACATGAGACCGGTTCCACGACTGACATGCAACTTGTTTTGCATAAGTGGCTGGCGGGTGTCTGTCTCTCCTACTATAGTCAATATCTGATTTACAACGAGTTGCTAATAACTTGGTTATCCTCGTTGTGGTTCATCTTCGTAGGTAAGAACGGTTCTATCTCCGAAAGCCCCAAGCCACGTAAAACTTGCAATTGATAAATTAGAGGCGTCTAGTTTAGATCATTGCTGGGCTAGTGTCTTGATATGGTATTGCTGTAAGTAGGTGTATGATAGATACTCTTACAACACACTCAACGTGTAAGTTCCATAGACCTTGGCCTTACACACAAAGGAATGATAGAGATCATACCACGATGCAAGTGATAGAGATCAAATGCATGGACCATATCATCTCACTTTACACATTAGATGTTAGCATCTTATACTGCTAGTTTGGCGCTTTCTGTAGCATTGTAAGATGATCCCTCTTTTAGATATCAAGATAAAAATGTGTTCTTCCTTAAGTATGCACCGTTTTGTGGATCGTGTTTCGAGACATCACGTGATGATCAGGTGTACTCGAATCTACGCTTTCATAGGAACGGGTGTAGGATAGTTTTACACAAGCGAATACTAAGGTTCTTACTTGGCGAGCCTAGCATGTACAGATATGGCCTCGGAACACAGACCGAAAGGTTAAGCATGAGTCATATAGTTGATATGATGCCCATATAGATTCTCGCCTTTGAAGCTACATCAACTCACGTGATGATCACACTTGGTGTAGTGGATTTGGTTCATGTAATCACTAAAAAGACATGAGGGATGTCGTTTTTGAGTGGGAGTTCATTTCTAATTTGGATTAGTCGAACCAAATTTGTGATAAATTAAATCAAATTGAATTTGCATAGTTTGTTGTAGTCATTGGCATTCGTTTTCTACCTTATGCTTAGTTTTTATTTGAGATAATAGAACTATAGAATTCTGGATATTTATTTTACGAACTGGTATCGTATTGTTTTGAATGTCAATTTAAAGTTTATAAGTCCTATTGCAAACTTTCATCAAACTCTATTTACTCCATGAAGTTTAATAAGTAGTATTAAATCAAGAGTAAGAATTCCAATGTTAGTATCTAAAGTATCATGTTTGCCTCCATGATTATTGATATTCAAAAGTTGTTTTAATATCATGATTATATAGGAGCTGAAAACTGTTTCAGAAACCATCATGTGTGAAAGGTATTGTGATATCTGAAACAATGTTTTTGGGTTGCATTATGATACAGTATAATTTATCAAAATACATGTTCTCATATTGTATGATAATTTGTGAAGGTTGGAGACGCTATGCGTCCTAATCTACCAAAAAGGTTTTGGGAACTGATATTATACTCGCGATTCTTCCTTAGAGGCTATAGTAGCTTGATCATGAAAGTTGTCATGATAAGGATGAAAAGAAGATGTAAGTAAAATGTTTACTACACTAATAGATTACTAAAGAATGGATTTTTGAAAGAACACCAAACATTTGATGATGGTAATCCACTTCAAAGTGCAAGTCAAAAGGTATTAGTATTTGACTATATACGCTTTGTACTATGTTTCATGTGAATGACACCACAATTGATGTTGATAGATTCTTTTAAAAGAAAAGGAATTGCTGAAAGAGAATCTATAAAATATTTGGCAGAAAAGAAAATGTTGGAAATGTCCAGCTTGGGTATATAGATGATATACATGTTATGGTTGTATTCCTTTCTTATTAAACAATGTCGTTCTTAGGTATTGGATACCGGTATTGGATACCGAATTGGTTCGTCTGAAGTGTCATACAGGACAACGCAATTCATGAACTGCAATGGCCTAAGTAACTAGCAAGAGAATAAGTGATGATGATCATCGAAAACAAATAAAGTGTTATTGTGCTTTTCGTTGTCGTCAAACCTAGCCTTCAAGATTTGTTTTAATAATTGTTATTTGGTTCCGGTATTACGAGAACAATGGTTGTTCAAATAATTACCGTATTCCATAAAGGATGGATGAACTTTTACAAGTCTAGTGGGAGAAATCACATCCATAAACACTATTGCTGAAATGTCGCAAGACAAATGATTGAAAGATCACTTATGAAGTGATATCGCTTTTTAAATTATATTGGAAAGAAAACATGAAGAAACTCCATGTGATTTTTGGAGTCTTTTGATTTTGATCAATTGACGGATGTGAGACTTTCCTCGAGATAATTGAAACTCCATCCATAGGCCAGAGAGGAACGGATGACTAGCTTATTGGAAATTGTACATGCTGATGTGCATAGTCCATTATGTGTAGCCATATGCGATGGATCTTTTTTTGCTTCATATACTTTCTTCAAAAAATTGAGTGAATATATCTGTATATTTACTTAATAAGGAAGAAGTATGAAACATTTGAAAGTTGTTCAAAGACTTTCAAGATGAAGTGAAAAATCATTGTAACAAGATTATAAAAGAGTTTATGATTTGATCATAAAGGAAGATATTTGAGTTACATGTTTAGCAAAACACCTAAGATTTGAGGAATTGTTCCATGAATTTGGATTTCCCGATAAACCATAGGAGTATGGCATATTCGAGAGATGAAATCAAACCATGTTTGACATGGTAAGATCAAGGGTGTCATTTATAAAACTGCCATTATGTTTTAAGGATTGAAGCTTTAGAGACAACCGCTTTTACACTGAAAAGAGCACCATCGTGATCCGTTGAAATGACACCATATGAGTTATGGTTTGGGATAAAACCTGAATTGTCTTTTCTTAAATTTTGGTATGCTATGCATAAGTAAAATGTTTACAACCAAAGTCGGATAAGCATGTCTTTGTAGGTTATCCCAAAGAATTTGTTGGGAATTTCTCCATAAGACCGAGGACAAAAGAGTTTGTCGCTTGGAACGTCAAGTTTCTTGAGAAGGAATTTTTCACGAAAAGTTAAGTGGGAGGACAATAGAACTTTGATAAGGTTGTTGAACCTTAGCTATATGTGCTAAGTAGCGCAGCGCCGGAAAGTGTCCCGGTGGCGGCCACAATGCTCATGGCTCCCGTGATTACAAAGGGTGTGATCTCGGGGATTAGAGTTCCTATTGAACCATGTGGGTCGGTAAGAATCAAATAGTAAGATTTGATAAGCAAGTCGTTATTGTTTTAACAATGATGAACCGACTACATGCAAAGAAGCGATGATGGGCCCAGACTCCATAAAATGACTAGAAGTCATAGAATCCGTGATAGTATCCATACACGAGAAATCAAGTTCTGAACTTGGAAGACCCTCTAGAAAGGCATGACGCCTATCGGTTGTGTTTGCATCTATAAAGAAATAGACATAGATGTTTAACATCTATGAAATAGTCGGCATGTCGGAAAGAAGTTTACGACAATGTTGAATGAGTTGACTATGACAAGATTTGATCTTTCATAGCGATATTTAGTCTTGACGGATTAATGTAGCAACCACTACATATAATTTGGTATATGGTAGTTGAATAAACAAAACAATGTTCTTCTAATAGAACGGTTACCTAGGACGTGTACATGACACGGTCCAAAGGGTTTTGTTAATTCAAAGGGTGCTAAAAGGGCATGCAAACTTCAATAGTTGAAGTAAGCATAGCGGAGTTGGAATCTTCACCATGATGAAACGGTTAAAAGAGTTTAAATTCATCGGAGATGATGAAGATGCTTGTATTTGCAAGAAATTAAGTGGGAGCGTTGAGACATATTTCTAATACATTATGTAGAGGACATATTGTTGATTGGAAATGATATATCTTGTATTGACACAAGTTAAGAATTTCATTAAAATAAGATTTCGATGAAAAACTTGGGCAAAACCGGAATATTAGGCATCAATATCTATATGGATAGATTGAGGCGCTAATATGGTTGTGCCAGATATACATATATGAGATATTGAAAGGGTTCAATATGGAAACAACAAGAAAGGTTCTTGCTGCATGGAAAGTATTGTATCAAGATTCAAGTGTTCCAACACTTGGTGAGTAAAACCACATGAAGATTTTGATCGATTATACCATGATATGTATATCTGTAGAATGTCCTATGCTCTAAATGTTATGATCACATACCAGAATGATCCATATGATGATCATTGGACAATAGTAAATATATTCTTATGAGCTTTGGAAGAACTAAGAATATATCATGTATAAGTGACAAATAGTTAAAGGTAGTTCATTGTAAAGTGTTACATTGATACTAGTTTTGTCACAAGATACAAATTAAATTTATCTCAATTTAAACTATGGGTGGCACAATATAATGGAAAGGATGTTCCATGATGTATTTGGATGAGTTCCAAAGTTGAGACATTGTGACGGATACTACAACAAAAGGCTAAGTATATAACTGCTATAGTAGCAGCAAAGGAGGGAATTTGTGTTAAGTAGTTTGTTATCAAACTAGGTGTGGTTCAAAGTGGACTAATACTATGAAGATATATTGTGTCACAATAATATCAACTTATTTTGAGCCGAACGAACTAAAGGTCTCACCAAAGGACCAAATTTATACAATGCCATCTCATTTGAGAATGAGTGATGCGTAGAGACACAAAGACATGCAAATACACACGGACCTGAAACTGTCAGATCCAGAGATTATGATAACCACTAGCAATAGCGTATATGCAACACCAGAAAGCCATATGTGTTTAATATGCAAAGTTTTTCAAACTAGATTATTGACTCTAGTGCAAGTGGGAGACTGAAGGGAATATGCCCGAGAGGCAATAATAAAGTGGTTATTATCTTATTCCATGTTTATGATAAATGTTTATTTTGCATGCTATAATTGTATTGATCATAAACATCAATACATGTGTATTTAATAAACAAAAAGGGTTCCTAGTTATGCCTCTCTTATAGACTAGCTTGTTGATTAACAAGATGATCAAGGTTTCCTGATCATGGACATTGGATGTTGTTAATAACAAGGTCACAACATTAGTTGAATGATGTGATGAACATTCATCCGAAGTATAGCATTACGATCAAGTCATTATGTTTATATTTCTATAACATCATACGAAGTAATATTTATCCTTAGACCATGAGATCATGTTAATTGCTAACACCGAAAGAGTATCTTGATAACATCAAACGTCACACCGTAACAGGGTGACTATAAAGATAGGTTCAGTACTACGAAGGTGTTATGTTGAGGCTCATGGATCAAGAGTGGGATTTGTCAATCCCAATGACGGATAGATATACTCTGGGCCCTCTCGGTGATATCACATTGAGATAACTTGCAAGCAAGTGATGTGATCACTATAATGTTATATCACGGGAACAAGAAAAGAGTGCATGTCGGTAACGAGATCAAACTAGGTATGGAGATACCGATGATCGAATCTTGGACATGTAATATATCACGAGACAAAGGGATTTAGTTACGAGCGTTAAAGGTTCTCACGTTCACAGAAGTCATCGTTGAATGTGTAGGAGTCAGTATGGTCTCCAGGTCCCGCTCATGTCTGCATTATTCGCGAACCGTAGGGTGACACACTTAAGGGATACTGACACCATTTGGAGCAAATATGTTTCAGATAAAGATTTAAGAAAGCGCTGGAATTATTTCAATAGACACCAAAACTGTTTCGGGTGAAATTGCTGAAATTGGTTCTGCATGTAATATTGAAATGTTGCAGGGGGTTTTATGTGAATGTTTGTTAATTAAAGTAATTAACAAATTTCTGAATAAAAATAATAAAAGAGTTTTATTAAATGAGAGAGCATTAAATTTGGAGAAATTTAATGCATTTAAAGTGGAGACTTTAAAAGGGAATGTGAAGAGGCATTTTAATGTGGAGGGGTTACCACCACATGAATGGAGGAGGTGAAGAGGCACCTCCTCCATGCGTCGGCCATGAAGGAGGGGCAACCCCCCTCCTCCAATAAAAGGCCACCCTCTCCTCACTTCTCACACACACCTCCTTGTGAAGGATCTCTCTCCACATCTAGTATTATTCCCCCATGGTCTCGGATTAGCGAGATACATGTTCCCAGTGGCTTTATCTGGAAAGGAGTTGCTGCTTCCGCTTCTTTGCTAGAGCGAGGAATGGAGGTTGTCGGGGTACCGGACGTGTGTGTGATCACGGATGCACCGCTACTTTGCGGTGCTGGACTTGGTGGTGCTGGAGCTGGATCTGATGGACGTGCTAGAGCCGGACCTGCTGGACTTCATCACGATCTTGAGATCGGCAAGTGTACGACTATATCAACCACGAGTTCCTACTCGTTAACAAAACTCGTTGTCTACGAGGGTAAGTTCTCATTGGATGTATGTCCACCCGTTGCTTTGTACCTAGTAGATAGATCTTGGCGTGTAGTTCACACCATATGAATTTTTTTTTCTATGCTGCGGACCCAACATTGACCTCATATATGCAAGATGAGAGTGCGCAATATGCTATGCTCACCAAAACTTTTGTTGAGAGCTTCACGTTTACTAACACATCCTATCAGTTGACTGTCTCTTTTAAAATCTATAATCTGCCCTTCACCATGCCTTTGGAGAGATTTTGCAGTATTGTAGGTGTACGTATGACAGGGACCATGAAGAAAATTCAAGGGCGACCCGCTGATTTGTTGGAGCTTTACCGAGGGGTGACCAATGATGATGACCGCGTGGCTCAGCGCGGAAAGATAAGAAATATCCAACTCCCTGCTCTTCGATACTTTGCATATTATCTTGCTACTAGTGTACTTGGTAGGGAGAACACAAGTAATATCTCCAACTATCATTTAGCATTCCTTGCTGTTGCGCTTAACAATGATACTCGGTACAATCTTGGCTCGCTTATTGCTCGCCGCCTAGCTGCTAGGGGGCCTATCTATGGGGGCATCATTGCCTCGCGTATAGTCAATGCATTAGGTCTTTCAGTGGATCCCTATGATGCTGTGCTGGCACCACAGACGCTTGACCTTGTTGCTATGAAAACTCATCACTTTGTCACTGCTACTTCTGATTTGAACAGTCTAGTATATAGGATGCTTTTCACTGACGGGGATGAAAGGGAGATCCTTTTGCCACAGCCTTCTTTGTTTAGTGTTCACAGGAGACCGTGGTCGCGCTCCAAGGAGGAGGTGGACGAGCAACTTCGCTTGCTTGGTTTCCACGAGCAGCACCAGGAGAATGTGCCCTCCTATGATTACTCCGCGCATTACGGAGGGACGTACTCGAGCTTGCACCAGGATGAGGGGACCTCTTCGTCGTACTAGGGTGACACTTCATCCTGGCCAGCTTGGGATTGATACCCACTTAGGCCAAAAGCCGAAGCTTGGGGGGGAGGTATGCCGACACCGCACTCATCTCCATATCATGTTGCGTCAGTACTTTGTATATTCATGTTTTTGTTCTCTTTTTAGTTTTCATTCTTCTTTGCTTTTGCTTTCCAAAAAACAAAAAGACCAAAAATATTTCTGTTGTTTCTCTTTGGTTTGCTTATTCTCTTTGCCTTGCTTTGTTTTTCCTTTTTGCTTTGTTTGAACTATTTGAAAAACCCAAAAAGATTTTTGCTTTGCTTGTTTTTCCTCTTTGGTTCTTGTTTTAAAAATCAAAAACAACAAAAATATTTGTCGTTCTTCTTTGGTTTTTGTGAGTTTGCTACAGGGTTCAGCAGTCCTCAGTGGATATTGGTTTCATAATATTATTCAAGCCACGCAAGTGAAGAGCAATAATGAGGATTAATGACAACTTGAGGCGTGGTAAGAGGCTGGTAACAAACTCTATTTGTTTTCATTTTTGTACATATACTCATCACTATGGGCATGCTTAGTCCGTTCATGTAGAGTGTATGTTTTCTTTGAATGCTTAGTAGTTCTTGCTTTCTTATGATTAGCTCCAGCTCAATAATAGTTTGTAGCATGTCTTATGAATGTTTGCCTGCATTGCTCTATTCATAAATTGGTATGACACCGCGGTATCCTCCTCTGAATGTTTCATTTGACTTGACTTGGCACATGCTCACGCATGCTCATGACTGTGATAATCAGTTAAGCCTTGATGCATTATTTTGCCCTGAGGATCTTGAATCACTTTCATGCCATGAGTAGTCATGTTTTGTTGCAAGCATGATAATGACAGCCATTGCTCTCTCGTTTGTCGCTCCCTTACTATTTCTAGCCTTCACTTCCACTGAGTGTTTTACTCAAGTTTCCAACTCCCTAAACAAAATATTTCCAAAGTGTCCACCATACCTACCCATTAGCATCATTTGCTACTTCCGTGCATATTCATTATGCCTTGTTTTCTTCCAAATAAAATGTTTGCTTGTTATGAGAAAGTTAGTTAGTAAAGCTCTCACGAACTTGATGGCACAATTTATTTTCTTGCACTTAATAAACCTGAACCATTGCGTCCTTCTTTGTTGCATATATGCTTGCGCTTTATGAGTTGAAGTTAGTAGAACCATGTATTATGGGGACCGCTTTCAACACTTCATTGGTACTTTGTACCTGGTTGATATCATGTTCTTTTGCTTATGGATCCCGGCGGTGTGAAATAAAAGTGGAACTTGTAAGATCATGGAGTTTGTATGTATGTTAGAGAAACACCTGGGCCGCTAGCCTAAGCCATGCCTAATCATGGTGGAATCTTGCAGCATAACCATAATGAGCATTCTATGAAGCATCCTGAATAAAAATCTATGCACATTGTAAATAAAAAGATCGCCGAGATGCTCATTGTCTGCTTGCCTTGTTATTTTGATTATGGGACAACTCCCATGTCATGTGCAAGGGATACCCCGTTGGCGGTTCTCTATGATACGTATATACTTACAATGACAAGAGCTTACTTGTGACTGAAGTTGAGTAGCATGAGGATCAATCTTCGTAAGTAAGGGGCATGAGACTTCGATATGTAACTTGTCAAGCATATCCTCTTAGTTGTGTCACTTTAACCTTAACCATTTAAAGATGCTTATGATAGGGGCAATGAGATCTCAAAGCTAACGAGTACCATACTTTCAGCATTTGGAAGCCTTTCAAACTATTTAAAACTTTTTCTTATTGAGTCTTCACACATTCTCCGAGCACTTTCTTGAGAGCATAGTTGTCATTCTTTGTGTTTGTATCATTACTTGAGTAATTGTGTTATGACTTTGATGCTTGTATCTTTGATATCTTTACATCTAGTCATCACTTGAATTTCAGAGGTGCCTTGATATTCATAATCAAAGGCAAGCGAGATACCACTCTATCATACCTTTATATGAGCATTGTAATGTTGCTTACGTTTATACTTCATGCTACTTATTTTTCTTGAGTTGGAATCTCTTCATAGCTTGCAATGCCTATTAAGTAAACTTAGTTGCATACTCTTTATTATGAACTGTCTAAGTAGTTGATCACATTACTGAGAATATTTACATTATATGAAGCAAATGTGTTCGTGAAAGTTCTTTTATCGCACTCAGTTTTCAATTGAGTTGCTTGATGACAAGCAATAAGCTAAGCTTGGGGGGAGTTGATACGTCCAAAACGTATCTACTTTCCCGAACATTTTTGCTATTGTTTCTCCTCTATACTTGTGTGATTTGGATACAACTAACACGGACTGATACGTCCATTTTGCATCACTATTCTATGTCTTAATACAGTATTATTCATTGATATATTTCATATTGAGAGGTGATACTTATGTTATTTCATTTGTTTTTACATGGTTGATGACTTTTGGAGCATGGACCGCTGCAGTCAGGATTCTGATGGAAAAGGTGTTGTTTGGAGGCAAAATTCACGAAGATCAGAAAATCCGGGAAAATATACGGAAAATCCTATTTTTCCAGAAGACTAAGGATGCCAGAATACGGAGTGGAGATGTGCCACAGGGGGCCCACACCACCCCCTGGCGCGGGCAGCCCTAGGCCGCGCCAGGAGGTGGTGTGGCTGCCCTGGTCCACCTCTGGCTCTCTCCTCTGACGTATATCATCCTCCCGAAACCTTAAGACTCGGGGAGCGACCACAGAAAGATTCTGCCGCCTCTGCGGGGCGGAAAACACCGAGAGAGAAAGATCTCTCCGGCAGACAGATTTCTGCCGGGGCAATTCCTTCCCGGAGAGGGGAGATCGTCGCCATCAACACCACCATCAACCTGGACTTCATCGGGATCATCATCATCATCACCACCATCATCATCACCATCAGCACCCTCATCACCATCTCCATATTGCTGTAACAATTGAGTTGAATCTTGCATTAGTTCATAGGGGAAACTTTCCCGGTGTTGATTACTCTTTGTAGTTGATGCTATTGAGTGAACCATTGAATTATTGTTTATGTTCAGATTTTTATACATCATTATTCCATCTCTGTTCATGATCCATATGATGTCTTGTGAGTAGTTCGTTTAGTTCTTGAGGACATGGGACAAGTCATGTTGTTAGTAGTGGACTTGTGTTGAGAAAGATTCAATAGTTTGATATTTAAGTTGTGGTGTACTTCTTCTAGTGGTGTCATGTGAACATCGACTACATGACACTTCACCTATATGGGCCTAGGAGAATACATTGTGTATTTGGCTACTAATCGTAGGGGTTGTCGGAGTGACAGAAACCTGAACCCCCGTTAGGAAACCATTGCACAAGGGACGTAAGGGTCTTAGAGTTTAAGGATGTGGTTAGGTCTCTACCTTAATTACTTTCTTGTACTTACGGATGTTTGCAAGGGGTATAATCACAAGTATGTATTAGTCTTGGATGGGGCGGTACATTAGCACAGGTTCACCCACACAACACTTAGCAAGCTAGAGAAGATTAATCAGCTATATGAAGCGAAAGCACTTGACAGTCTTCTCATGTGTCCTCGAGAACATTTGGTCATCTTAAGTAATACAATCGGCTTGTCCTTTGCTGCATAAAGGATTGGGCCACTTGCTGCATTTATTCTTACTGTCTTTCATTTACTCGTACTTTGTTTACTTGCTTTATCAAAAAACCCTAAAAATCCGTTTGCTAAGTATTTGCAGAGAATTCCTGATCCATACCACTAGCCAGCACCTTCTGCTCCTCGTTGGGTTCGACACTCTTACTTATCGAAAATACTGCGATACACCCCCTATACTTGTGGGTCATCAAGACTATTTTCGGGCGCCGTTGTCGGGGAGTGAAGAGCTATTGGAGAGTGGAACTGGTAAAGGAAACTTCTACTATGAGTATTGTTTACTTCTGTTAGTTGCTTTATTTTCGTTATGGATAATTCGTTGAGTTTATTATTTGGTAATGCTACTACCATTGCTAAGGTAGTAGATAAGCCACCACCTGCTGAGAATGATGTTTTCAAAATACCTACAAGAATTATTGATTGTGTTATGGATAACTACTATGTTGGGGATGGAACTGTCCATCCCGGTGATCATTTGCTCTTTATACACGAATTATGAGGGTGTTCAAGTGTGCAGGTATTACTACGAATCAAGTTAAGAAGAAGTTATTCTCATTATCACTGAAAGGAAGAGCTGAGGAATGGTATAAGCTGCTAAAGAATGGTCAAGCTCTTGAATGGGAGGAAATAGTGCCTCTCTTCTATTCAAAATTTTATCCTCCTAGTGAGATTCATAAAGATCGGAATCAAATATACAACTTTTGGCCTCTTGATGGAGAGAGTACAGCTCAAGCTTGGGGGAGACTGAAGTTACTAATGCTCAAATATCCCATTCATGAGCTCCCCAACAATATTATTATCAATAACTTTTATGCAAGGCTCCCTCTACATGACAAAGATTTATTGGATGCTTCTTGTGATGGATCATTCACTCGCATGGAAGAAGAAGCTAAATGGGATCTTCTAGACCGTATTCAAGATAATGCTGAAGCTTGCGAGAATGGAAAAGGTAGAAAGTCATGTATAATTTATGATTATGAATGCATTGAATCTTTTATGGGAACTGATGACTTTCAAAATATTAAAAATACTTATGGTCTAGACTCTCAAGCTATTGCTTCTTATTTTAAGGCTTTTCATATATAGAAGTGCCTAAAAAGAAGTGGAATAAGTATCATGAACCTTATAAAGATATTGCTAAGAGTGTTCCTGCAAGAAATACTGAAGTTTATACTGCTAATCATGTTTTACCTGAACCTTATATTGAGAAAATGCCTTTTCTAGTTAAGGTAAAGGAATATTCTATGATAGCTAGTATGGTTAATGAAAGTATGAGTAAAGCTATTGGACCTGATAAACAAATGGTTGATGAACCTATAATCGCAAATGTGAAAGACTTTGTCACTAAGTATGAAGAAGAGGGACACACTATCCTTTGTAAGCATACCTCTAATATTGTTTCACAAAGTAGTGTTATGAGAGCTAGTATTTCTGTGTTTTCTATTAGAATAAGTGATCATTGATATGATGGTACTTGTGATAGCTATATTGTTAAGTATATGCATGATACTGAAAGTTACTATGAGAGAGGGAAAGTGTTCGTATGCATCTCAATAATATCAAATTTCCTCGTTTCATGCTGAAAGTTTTTATGTTGCACTTGTTTTCCCTTCTTATGCAAGTTGCCTCTAGTTTCAACAACTTGTTTATCTGCAAAAGTGGGTTAGACTTAAATGTGTGTATTTTTGCTTCTTAATGCTCTCTTTCACTTCAATTCATATTCCTATGTGAGCATCTTCAAAATTATCATGCCCATCTTAATGGCTTTAAAGAAAGAGCTTTTTGGGAGACAACCCAATTTGTTTTTTCTTTCAGTTTTTTTTTGTTTCTTTGAGTCTTGGAAGTTATTACTATGGTAATAACCGTTCATTATCCGTTTTGTTTGGTTTTTGTGTCAAGATCAACCTCTAATGAGAGAGAAGTAATATTTTGGGAAGTTGCTGTCCCGAAACAGATTTTTGTGCTTCACCGTAAAAATTCGTGAGAGATCTCTGTATGTCGGATTGAGCTATAATTGTTTGTGCTTCTGCCCCAGGATGTTATTTAACTTTCGTTAGTTTTACACTTTTTTATTTGAGCAACAGAAGATTTTTGAAAAAATTGATCTTTACCTTCTTGTCTGTTTTGACAGATTTAGCCACTCTTGCATTTCCTTCTTTATTCGATTTCCTTTTTGAATTCTTTTTGGGTTTTCGGAAGGAGTTGCTATAGCAGCTTATGTTTTGATGGTTTTAAGTTAAAGTTGAACCCAAAAGGTTTTATCACTTCACTTATACTAATGTTGCTAATGAGAACCGTGTGAAGTTTTGTGTGAGAGAAATTTCCAAGAAGTGGAGATAATGGTGTAATAAGGAAGAGAAGGGTTTTATGACTCAAGTAATAAGTGTATGAAGATGAAGATATTGATGTTATTCAAGTGGTGATTCCGAAAGAATCTACTAGATACCAAATTCAGAGACCTGTAGAGTCCGCTTTCAAATAGGTAACAGTTCTGGTAAGAAAAGTTCTGCAAAAATACTATCCAACTATATTTTTGCAGCTTTTAGTAAATAAGGAAAGTTACGAAGCGATAAAGGGACAGAAACGGAGCCAGGGTGGCTCACACCACCCTGTGGCGCGGGCCCACCCCTGGCCGTGCCACCAGGTGGTGAGTCCACCCCGGACTCCGCCTCCGACTCGTTTTCTCCTAGTACCTTCCTTTTGTTATGAAACTTAATAATATATAACCCCCCGATCCCTCGAGGTTCGTATATCGTGTTTTTGTTTCGATCTATTTCTGCCAGGAACTATTCTTGAAGCTTTGAAGCACAATGGTGTCCGCCAAGGATAAAGGGAAGGATCCTATGGAGGAAGACCTCCAAGACCCCGGTAAGGAGAAGGAAATCAAGAGTGAAGGTGAAGAAGAGGCAAAGCACACCGGCACTACCATTGCAATCATTGGAGTGGTGGCGAACCCTGCCAGGATCAGAAGGACTACACGGATGCAGACTGGGGGGAAAGCCCCTCGTCACAGTTTGGCTCCACGGTCACCTTATCCAAGTACCAAGAGTCCCTTCCATACCTTTATCCATAACCATGCAGGAAAAGAAGACTCCAAGAGGGAAGAGCGGAAAAGAATCACAAGAGCTGGGATCCACAATCTAACATGATCATTCACCGCATCGAGCACAACTCGGAGTTGATTCGTACACTCACCTTTGAGATGGAGGACTTGGGGAAATTGGTCAAAAAGCTCATTGAGAGGATACCACCACCACCGAAGGAGTAATTCATCATCAGGTTTGGCATCCCCTTGGTTTGTTCCAAGCTTGGGGGAGTGTCGCGGTATCACATCACTATCTTCTATCTTTTTACCTTTTTAGTAGAGTCATATCATGAATAGAGGAGTTATTATGTAGTATGGTTTTCATTATGGAAGTGTCCCCTCTCTCGTTAGATATGTATCCCTTGGTGTGAGTTGCCTTTATGGAATATTAATGAGAAGTTCTATCATTTACTCTTTTGCATAGCTTATATTAGTTTTCAATTCGTGGTTATATGATTGATCTTGTTGTTAGTATTGGTATCACTTTGGGATCATTGAGTTAATTTAGTTGGTTTTGGCAAACCTGGCTCGGTCAGTAGCAACACTATTTTTGAGAGTTGAAAGAAAAGATAAAAGTACCTTTAAAGAAAAATAATTTTATCATCTTTCTTTCTTGATTTGCTCATAAGTTTATTATTCTCTAGTTAAGATCTTTTGTGCTTCCAAGGAAGATTGCATGTTTGCCTTTATCACTTGTATGCTTGGTTGTTTCCTTCAACTCTTATACTTGCTACCCAGCCTTGCTAGCCAAAAACCTGTACTGAGAGTGAGTTCTTCTCGTTCATCCACTCCTTTAAACCAAAACCCATGCCATTTGTGTCTAGCATACCTACCTATTAGCATTATTGCTATTCCTAGTAAATTCTTGTTTTATCTACCTTCCAAATTAAACTTGTTATATGAAAATTAGTGATTAAAGCTCTCACGAACTTCATGGCACACTTTACTTTGTTGCACTTAATAAACTTGAACCATTGTGCTCACCTATGTTGCGTATATGCTTGCGCTTTGTAAGTTGTGAATTAGCAGAACCATGCTGTCATGGGGAATGCTTTCAACATTGCACTGGTACTTTGTACCTAGTTGATATCATGTTCTTTTGTCTATGGATGTCGTCGGTGTGAAATGAAAGGGGAGCTTGTAAGTCCATGGAGTTATGCATGTGTGTTAGAGAAACGCCTGGGCCGCTGGTCTAATCCATGCTGACATGGTGGAAACCTGCAGCATAACCATAACGAGCATCTATGAAGCATTCTTCTTATAAAAAAGAGATAGAGATTGAGAAAAAGAGAAAAAGAAAAAAAGAGATATTATGAAAAGAGGAAAGAGAGAAAAAAGCACCATATTCCCATAGTAAATAAGAAGATTGCTAAGATGCTTTTTGTCTGCTTGCCTTGTCATTTTGATATGGCGATTATTCCGTATCATCGGGCAAGGGGTACCCTGTTGGCAGTTCTCTATGATACACATATGCTTACGATGACAAGAACTTACCGGTGACTAAACTTGAGTAGCATGAGGAGCGGCCCTCGTATTCAAGGGACATGAGATTCTCAATTTACAACTTGTCAATGCATATCCTCATATTTGATCACTTTAACCTTAATCACCCAAAGATGCCTATGATAGGGGCAATGAGAGCCGAAAGCTAGTAAGTATCATAATTTTTGGGAGCTCTTTATGAGACTTGCAATTCCTGCTTCCCTCTGCGAAGGGCCTTTCTTTTACTTTGTAGTTGAGTCAGTAAACCTACTCCCTTCTATCTCAGCAAGTATTTTGAGTTGTTGTGTTTCATTCATATGATGATTTATTCAATCATGTCTTATGTTCCTTGTTTTGCACATTGCTCTTATCTTGATGTTTACTACTTTGAAAGCAATCTTTGAAAACCAGCTATGTATGAACTCCAGAAAATTATCAACTATCCTTCGACCAAGAGCTAAGTTTGCCATTACCAATTATGATTCACTTTATGTATCTTTATTGTGTTTCCTTTACTCATTCCAAGCTAAGTTATATAATAGTGAGTTGTCTTCTATTATGATCTATGCACTTGATGGATGTGATGCTTTTTGTCCGTATTCTTTTATTGACTCTTCACTCCATAAACCTGAGGCCATGTTTATTGAGCTCAGTTTCGCTTGGGGACAAGCGAAGTCTAAGCTTGGGGGGAGTTGATACGTCCATTTTGCATCACTATTAAATGTCTTAGTTCACTATTATTCATTGATATATTTCATATTGAGAGGTGATACTTATGTTATTTCATTTGTTTTTGCATGGTTGATGACTTTTGGAGCATGGACCGCTGCAGTCAGGATTCTGATGGAAAAGGTGTTGTTTGGAGGCAAAATTCGCGAAGATCGGAAAATCCGGGAAAATATACGGAAAATCCTATTTTTCTAGAAGACTAAGGACGCCAGAAGACGGAGTGGAGATGGGCCACAGGGGCCCCACACCACCCCCTGGCGCGGGCAGCCCTAGGCCACGCCAGGAGGTGGTGTGGCTGCCCTGGCCCACCTCTGGCTCTCTCCTCTGGTGTATATGATCATCCCGAAACTCTAAGACTCGGGAAGCGACCACAGAAAGATTCCGCCGCCTCTGCGGGACGGAAAACACCGAGAGAGAAAGATCTCTCCGGCAAACAAATTTCTGCCGGGGGAATTCCTTCCCGGAGAGGGGATATCGTCGCCATCAACACCACCATCAAGATGGACTTCATCGGGATCATCATCATCATCACCAACATCATCACCATCAACACCCTCATCACCATCTCCATATTGCTGTAACAATTGAGTTGAATCTTGCATTAGTTCATAGGGGAAACTTTCCAGGTGTTGATTACTCTTTGTAGTTGATGCTATTGAGTGAACCATTGAATTACTGTTTATGTTCAGATTGTTATACATCATTATTCCATCTCTGATCATGACCCATATGATGTCTTGTGAGTAGTTCGTTTTGTTCTTGAGGACATGGGAGTAGTCATGTTGTTAGTAGTGGAGTTGTGTTGAGAAAGATTCAATGGTTTGATATTTAAGTTGTGGTGTACTTCTTCTAGTGGTGTCATGTGAACGTCGACTACATGACACTTCACCTATATGGGCCTAGGGGAATGCATTGTGTATTTGGCTACTAATCGTAGGGGTTGCCGGAGTGATAGAAACCTGAACCCCTGTTAGGAAACCATTGCACAAGGGACGTAAGGGTCTTAGAGTTTAAAGTTGTGGTTAGGTCTCTACCATAATTACTTTCTTGTACTTACGGATGTTTGCAAGGGGTATAATCACAAGTATGTATTAGTGTTGGATGGGGCGGTACATTAGCACAGGTTCACCCACACAACACTTAGCAAGCTAGAGAAGATTAATCAACTATATGAAGCGAAAGCACTTGACAGTTTTCCCATGTGTCCTCGAGAACGTTTGGTCATCTTAAGTAATACAACCGGCTTGTCCTTTGCTGCATAAAGGATTGAGCCACTTGCTGTGTTTATTCCTACTGTCTTTTATTTGCTCGTACTTTGTTTACTTGCTTTATCAAAAACCCCTAAAAATCCGTTTGCTAAGTATTTGCAGAGAATTCCTGATCTATACCACTAGCCAGCACCTTCTGCTCCTCGTTGGGTTCGACACTCTTACTTATCGAAAATACTACGATACACCCCCTATACTTGTGGGTCATCACGGCCTGACGCTGTTTTCAGCAGAATTGCCTTGGTGTCTACTTTTTGTGCAGAAAATCATCTATCAGAAAAAATCTCGGAAAATATGCGAAAAATCCTATTTCACCCGAAGACTCCAGGATATGAGACGGAGAAGAGCCAGGAGGTGGCCACACCACCTGGTGGTGCGGGCCAAGCCAGGCCGCGCTAGGGGGTGGTGTGGGGCCCCCAGGCACCCCCTCGGTCTCCCTCTTCGCCTATAAGTTGCCTTCTGACCTAAAAACTCCGGGGGGTTCGACGTTTTTCCGGAAGGAGTTCCGCTCCGCCGCCACCACCCGATTCCACGAAACAGCACCAGAAACTCCATTCTGGCACCCTACCGGGACGGGGAATTGGAGGAGACCATCGCCATCATCATCACCATCGCTTCTCCATCGACCATCCATGTTTCCCTATCTATGAGTGAGTAATCCCCCGTTGTAGGCTATGGGGATGGTAGGGATTGGATGAGATCGTTCATGTAATGGCATCAGATTGTTAGGGCATGGTGCCTAGTATCTTTTATTAGTGCTTTATGACTTTGTTGCGACTTGTTGTGCTTAATGCTTGTCACTAGGGCCCGAGTGTCATGATTTCAGTTCTAAACATGTTATTGATTCATTATGATAGTATTGTTTATGGTCTTATCTGCAAGTTGTATACACACGTTGTTGTCCGGAACCGATGGCCCCGAAGTGATAGAAATCGGGATAACCGGAGGGAATGGCTTTGATGTGAGGATCACATGTGTTCACGGAGTGTAAATGCTTTGCTCCGGTGCTCTATTAAAAGGAGCACCTTAATTGCCAGTAGTTCTCTTGAGGCCCCGCTGCAAACGGGATGGCAGGACAAAAGATGTTGTGCAAGTTCTCATTGCGAGCACGTATGACTATATATGGAACACATGCCTATGATTATCTAGTACTTGGATGCTCTATCTTATTTATCTGCAATTGCCCTATATTCTGATTGCTATGTGAATTGTCTTGTCCATGCAACGCCCGTCCATTCATCCTTATGCCTACCGAACTCGAGTCCCACTGTTTACTGGTATTGTCACTACTGTCTTTACTTTACTACTGCTGTTACTTTGCTATTCCTACTACAAAACTGTTGCTACTGATAAACTGCTGTGAGCAAGATTGTTTCCAGGTGCAGCTGAATTGACAACTCAGTTGTTAAGGCTTATAAATATTCTTTGGCTCCCCTTGTGTCGAATCAATAAATTGGGTTTCACTTCCCTCGAAAATACTGCGGTACACCCCCTATACTTGTGGGTCATCACATAACTTTTTAAAGTCTTGAGTCACAAAAATACAGTGAATTTACCTTTCTCAAAGTTGTTGGCTTCACTCTCTTCACAAACACAATAGTTACTCTCCTGTCAATCTACACATTTCACGAACATTGCAATGGGTAAACAAACCAAGAAAACACACCAATCACAACAATACAAAGGAAGGTAAGTAAGGCATGCTAAAAGGTTTTGCTTATGTTGTAAATATTTTATTAAAACATTTCCTTAACCAAACATAACATTATAAAGTCTTGGGTCAAAAGTATCATTGACACAGGATTTGTTGTTGACAACAGAGCCCTTATTGAAGTACTAGGTCATAGTATATATATTTGGTGCAAACATGTTTAAAAAATTGTATAATTTATTACTATTGCATATTGGAATCAACAGTGAACATTTTTTCAAAACAATTCATACTAAATTCATTTATTTCAATATATTTTTGTCCATGTTAGCATTTAAAAGGGTATAATTATATATTTAAATACCAATAGTGTAACCATTCATTAAAGTTTTACCTTTAGTCCTATTGGATAGAGGACCAAAATATAAGAATTTTGCAAAAGGAATCACCCTAAACTCATTTTTTGAATTAAAGATATGCCCAAATTATCTAAATGGTAATCTTGTAATTTTGTTCAATTTAAATTGTTTAAATTTGAAATCTACTTGTTTCAAGGATTCCAAAAATATATCATTTGCAAATTTTGGATTTACTATTTTGATAATAAAAACGCTCAAACTTGGGGTTTAAATTTTACAGAACTTTAGAATTGTCAAACTTCAAATTTTATTTCATTATATTGTTGTACATATTTTTATGAATCTATACATATATTACTTTCATTATTGTGATTTCTCGAACATTTTCTATACATTTTACAAGTTGTTGTATTTTTCTATCCATTTTAAAACGAAAAAGAAAATTAACAAAAAGGAAATGTCACACAGCGGCACGCGATTGGTCCACTGTGATGATGCGGTGCTGATTGGTGGTATATGCAGTGTGACAGTTACGAGGCGACCACGTGGCACTGACAAGACGTAGAAGCGACACGTGGTGCTGACGCGGCACGTGCTGATTAGGCAGTACCCGTTCGGACGGGACAGACGGTGGTTGTGCGATCTAACTAACGCGTGCGGCTGAGATGCGGCCACGTCGGCCAAGATTCGGGTCGGATGACGGCGACCCAAAATCAGCGGCGCGCGGTGTCGGTGCGGCAGGTGCTGGTGCGGCAAGCGCCCGCCCTACTCTGATCTTTGGTGGGATATAGGAAGCGGGAGTGATACATGGCAACGTGGAGGTGCAAAGTGATGTCTAGAGAGGTTGTCGTGCGGACGCGGGCGATGTGGGCGTCGGTGATTCCTCGCCGGAGTTGCGGGTGCGATAGAGGTCTTCGGGTCCTCTTCACGGTCGTCAATGTGGTGCTCCCAACGATGAAAGAAGGGGCTCAGAAGATGTCCGTGGAACAGAGGAGGCGAGAGAGACAATAAGGAGGGTGAAGGGTGGCTCGGGCTCACTGGAATCAACACCGGAGTGCGGCGGAACTAGTGGGGGAGTAGCTAGAAATCCGAGCAACCTAGCCGCGAGAGGTGTGCGCGCGTGCTGTGGGAGATTGAAGGAGGTGGGTGGGATTTATATGCACGAGCGGTGGCCATTGTGGCTCGGGTGGAGTGGGAGGAGTGGGGATCATGGGCGCAGCATGCGAGGGCGCGGGGTGCGGGTGGAGGTTGGGGACACGTCGAATAGGTGGGTCCCATCAGTGGAGAGAGGAAGGAGAGATGAGACGCGGGGCGTTGGATCCAGGATGATCAGACAGTCGTAATCCTCCTGTACCGGTTCGCAGTCTTAATCCTCCTGTACTGGTTCGGTGTGAGGTGGGCCGCGGGCTACGCTAGCTAGGCTGGTTCGGGGGCGCGCGTGGTAGATATGACGAGCTGGCTCTGGCTGGGAAGGTTTTGGTCGGACCAGTTGGGCTAGTTTCTTTTTTTTTCTTTTATCTGGTTTTTTTGTTTTAGCTCTAAAGTAACTCCAAAAATATTTTAATTTTTAGAAAAAGATTTTAACAATAGAGAAGTGGAATTTTGTATATTTGCACACTTTTCAATACCAAAAATAATTTTTGAAATAAAAATAATACTATAAATTGGTATTAAAACTACCATAGGGGTATATCCCTATTAGGGTTTATATAAATTCAAAAATCATCAAAGCCAATATTGAGAGTAATAAAAATTAAGAGTTGGTATTTTTATGTTTAAAAGCTATCTTAAAACAAATCTAAAATTTTATAAATGTTTTTTCTATATTGATGCTTTGTCAAAAATCATTTTGGGTAATGCATCCGACACTAAAATAATTTGAATAAAAGGATTTATTTATTTAATTTTTGGAAACAAATGTGTTTCAAAAATGAAAATAGAAATAGTATTTTATTATCCAAATAACCTCTCTATAAATCCTTTTCTTAATCATTTGCTATTATAGCTTTATGAAATTATTTAAAGTCATAATATAGTTTTATATTTGGTCCAAAGAATCATTTTAATATTGAAATAAAATTTTAGATAAAATATTTGTCGTCATCATATGGTTCTCGTGGATTTATGGGTTTAAAGACAAAACAAAGGTTTTATAATTTTCCCAAAACAATTCCTTTAAACAGGGGTAAAAGGAGTAATCATAAATAATGTTTTAAAGTCATTTTTAGTAAAGAACGTATTTTTATTAAAGTGTGTTTTATGCAAAAAAAGGTTTTTGTAGATAGTCTATTTAACAAATATGGTTCTGGATTTTAATAAAGCCAGAATTAATTTTCCTTCGTTTTGCATAAAACAAAATAACTTTAATAAGTTTTAGAATGTAGTTTTTCCTAGTCAGTTGACCCAAATTCTTTTTGTCTAGAAATAGAATTTGTTTTATTTTCATAAACTTTGAAAAGTTTGTTTTCTTTTAAAAATTCAAATAAGAGAAAGAAAATTTTAATCAAACTATTTAAATAATTTAATATTCCAAAATTTTAAAATGTTTGGGATGTTACAATAATATATCAATTTGATGTATTATATATTGATCAACGACACAACCAGGAAAGTACACGAAACAATGAGACACAAATCAATTGGACATACCATCTAGTCGTGCAAGATCCAGCTGCTCAGATGAAAAGAGGGATCAGTCCTTCTCTTCACCGCACGGGACGGATATGGTGAAGGTCAAAGGAACGTAAAGAGAGGAACTGATCAGGGGTGAAGCGCCGGGATCGTGATCGACGTGAGGGACACAGAACCAAGTTAACCCCATCAGCGATGGCCTTATCTCGACCGACACATGGCACGTAACTCCGTTAGAAAAAATCTCAAGGCTCAACTGCTAACTGCCTTATCTTTTACCCAAGGATATATCCATGCATTCGGCTGATCTGATCCGATCAACTAGGAACCGTTCCACTATTCCTAAAAATAGACTCTCCGGGCTCTCTATTTATACACTGCGTAGCTGAATCTAACTCATCGTTAGCTACAGATCCTACCTTCGAATCTAACTCATCGTTAGGTACAGAGATCCTACCTTCGAATCTAAGCATGGACGCGAGGCACATTACTCTATGCTTCTTGTTGGTGCTGGTCATCAACGCAGATCTGACTTCCGCAAGTATGTATTTTCTGTTTACGAGCAAATATATATTTTACATTATAATATCTTGATATGAATTCATACTAACTATAACCCATTGATCTATTGGTATATTTCATTCAGCGGAGTGTAGGCGATTTGTTGACTGGAGTCCTTTCTGCTCCAAATGGCTGTGCAAGGTGCAGTGTGAGCTCGAGGCACAATCCACCTCATGCTATGTTCAGTCGTACCACTGCAAAGGATCGTTTTTCAAGAGCGGCGCTTGTGTCTGTCAAATGTGCCGGGATTAGTGTAGCATGGCACTGATGTCCAATCCATCATCCAAGGACTGAATAACTTGTGCCTTTTCATATTTTATCGAACAAATCGTTTCAGGATTTTTTTGTTAGCCTTGTTTCAATATTTTAGATAGTGCTGCATGTTACAAGACAGCCATCTTCTTGGATTGTTATCTCTGTTCTTTTAATGCAATTAGTTATGGTACCTTTGTTTCAGGTAATCTATCATATCCATGTTAGTCGTCTGCAATCTTAGTGTTCGGCTGATGGCTTGTGGTGGTTGATGTAGTCATATTACAATGGACGAAAACTGAAAATGAGGAAGAGAACATAATAATTAGATGGACGAGTAGGGTTAATGTTAACATGGTTAAAAATAGTTAAAAATAGTAATGCGTCCGTGAGAAATAAATGGTATGCCATTGTTACTGATATGTAAATTATATTATTAAAACATGATATAATAATGTAAGATCAATAATTTTTTATAAAAAGTATTACAGAATTTATTTAATAATAATGGTCAAAGTTGTATGTTATAGATTGTTTGTGTCTAATACGTTTTGTATTTCACAACATGGGGGTGTCACGTATTTTTACAAATGAAGGAAACAAGACTTTGAAAGATTGTGTAAAGTAGATATAAAATTCTTATCCTTTCGTCCATAGGATATTAATGAGGATACATTCTTTTGTTTTACTTATATTATGAAAATATTACGGTCCACCCGAATGGTCTAAATATTGTAGGATCGATCATCTCTAAGAAAAGCCAAATTATTTAACAATATGAAGGTTCGCCTTGCATACTTATTCAACATGGCCTCTGATTCAGTACAACCCCCTTCCCCCTAAACTCGTACACACCCCCACACCGGCTATAAGCATACGGATCGAGACGTATAAACATACGACCTCTACCTATTTTCCTCCCCGCGCCAGCCATAGTCATCACCACTGCCGATCACCGCCGCCGCCAGCTATCGTCGCAACCGCCGCCGCCACCGGCCATTATCGCCGCCATCGGCTACAACCACCACCACTGCCACCTATGGGCATAGTCAGAACCGTTGTCGCCGTTGTCGTTATTGGACACGGCCTCGTCGCCCGTCCCCGCTGGAGAAGAGCTCCACTTTTCCTGATCGTGGTGTCACAGATCGCCACGTGTAGTTGTGTCGCCGAACTGTCCGACAAGGACAACAGATGCCTGTTTGGCGCAGCCAGACTGTCCGGCGTATGAGAAGCCGATATGTCTGGTGCGGCCAGACTGTACGGCGCACGAAAAGCCGGTCTGTTCGGCCTTTAAATTTTTCTGCTACCACCTCAAAATCATGCGTTGCATAGTTTTGTTTGCTGGTAAGTCTTTGCCTCCGGACTAGTTGTCATGGAAGTCTGGCCACAGGTCCAGCTGCGCCATGCACCTCCTATATTTTTTGAACTCTTTACTGAACAGTGTGTTGGCTACCGGACAGATGGGATATAAGTTATTGGCCGCCGCGGAAAAGTATATGTCCATAGAATAGTATATTTGAAAAGATGTTTTCTGGCAACATGTTTTAAGGCCAGACAAGTTTTCTTACTTGTCCGACAACATGTCTGGCGGCACCCAGAAGCTCCTTTTGAAAATTCTTAGCTGGGAATACACGACGGACAAAACGCCGGATAAGCGCCCGGACAAACCGACGGACTGTCCAGTCAATCGCCGGACTTAGACCCGGACTGTCCGAAGGGCCGCCGCCAAGCGTACCCATCGCCCCACCGCCAAGTCTGTGCACCGCCGTCCCTCGCCGGTCCTTCCGAGGCGTGTGCCAGCCAGACCGAGTCACTGGCTTGCTGGACCCGACCACCACCACTGCCAGCTCAGGGAGCTCGCGGCCACAGGCGTCGCCGGTGATGATCCGTCCCGACCGCCACCACTACCACCTCGCAGCCACGGCTATTGCCGTGGATGATCAGCCGTACATCCATATATTTTTTTCTTTTGCGAACATACTACCGGTACGGATACGTTTATTAGAAAGACGTACAATTTGGTTAGGCTATACGAGTTTTATACCGGGCTACGTATACCTATTTATACTAATTACGAAGGGGTATCAAGCGATCTGAGCCGTCTATGTGTTTAAGACTACATGAGTTTGTACGAGTTGGGGGGGAGGGGTGGGGTTGGTTGTACTGAATCAGAGGCCATTCAACATTATATAGAAGTTACCTGTTAGCTCAAGGTATAAACTTTAATTCTCTATATAGTACCAAATTAATCTTATGCACAAACTTCACATGTTCATTAACGTATTCCTCTCATAAAATCTTAATAATATTTGACCCATAACTTACAAACGATCAAAGATGTATTCTAGGCATGTGATATATATTTAGCATATATTTATCGTGGCTATACATGTTATTATTTTCTATAGCATCTAGAGATGTATTGATATTTCCGATGAATTTTGACACACTAAAAAAATCAACTATAGTTGATGCCCTCGCATTTGCGAGACCTAAAAACTGATTACACGCGTGGATACATAAACAATATCGTGTCTCTAGAAAACCTCTGCTAGACTAACTCGTTTATGTATATATAAATAACAAGTTTGGATAGATAGACCAGCTAGGGAGAATGGCCATGTTCTCTCTTGGCAACATTTTCTAAAAAAATCTCTCTGTTTCAGAATATAAAGCTATATAGTTTTAGCAAACAGAGGGAGGGGGTATGTACGCATGGATCAGAAATTCAACCCAAGCAGGGCCAAAAAATACAATCTTCGTGGCTCCCTCTCGCTCGTCTCCTCCAGGCGATGGGGGGAGCAACCCTAAATCCCCCCAGCGCCGCCACCCCTCCCCCGCCTGCTCCCTCCCTCGTCGCCCCTCAAGGCCGCTGCCCGGCGAGGCCGGGAGCCGCCGGTGAAGGGGCGACGGGGTTCTATCTCTCTCGGTCTCCCAGCGCGCGGAGAAGGAGGGAGGCCGCCCTACTGGTGGCCGGAGGGCGTTGGCGCTCATCAGTGCGCGGAGGCCAGGGCGGCGGCCCTGGACGGTGGTGGTGCTCCGGCGGCGTGCAGCGGAGGGCAGGAGGCGTTGCGGTGGCCGTCCGGTGCGGGGGGGGGGGGGCGTGATGGGCTCGTGCAGGGCCCGATCTGGGCCCTACGGGCCGCGTCCGTCTCATGCGCATGCGGGCACGCCGGCTAGGACTTGTGGCTGCGCAGGTGACCGGCGACGGCTGCGGCCGCTGTGGCCGTGTGGGCGGCACAGCGGCCAGATCTGCGGGCCCAGGCCCTACTGCGGTCGGTCCCGACCTAGTGCCCCTTGTCGGTGGTGGTTGGTGCCCCCTCTTCCTTGGCATTTTCCGATGCCCTTGGTGGTGCTCGGTGGTCGGTGGCTAGATGTAGCTCGGCTCCTCACCTCCGCGTGGTGCGGGTGGTGATGGCGGTGCTTGCGGAGCTCTGCAATCTGAGGTTGGGGGGCGACGGTGGCGCTACTGCGGCCCAGGCGTGTTGGCCGCCTTGGAGAGCTGATGTTGGCTGCAATCGACGGTGGTTTCGAGTGGCCGCAGGAATGCTGCTTGCGGTGGTCGGCGGTGGAGGCTGCGCCTGGGCTAGCCCAGCGCTAGAGCGGCATGGTGCTGGTCATGGCCCTGGGTGCGTGGTCAGATGGCTCGTCGTGGCGGCGCGGGCTTGTCCGGGTTTCGATCTGGGCCGCCAAGGAGATGTTATGGTGGCGGCGATCTTCTGTCCCTTTCACAGTGGCGGCTGCCCGGGTTCGCTCTGGTTTTTTTTGGCAACTATCTCGCGGGCTGTGGTGATGATCTGGATGGCGGCTTTCATCGCGGCGACGGGGAGTCTAGGCGTGGCGGCTGGAGTGGATGTTTGTTGATCGTCGGGAGCTTGGGGTAAGAGGGGAGGTGTGGTGGTTTGTGCCGGTCCTTGTTGGGAGAGCGTGAGGTTTGGGACTCTTCGCTAGGCGAAAGCCTTGTCCTGGCGGCTGGCCGGGACCGACGACGGTGACGCCCGTGGGCGCCGCATGCTTCTTCAAGCCGTCGTCGTTGCGGGTGTTTTCATGCTCCTCCGCCTGGGCTCTCTGGGGGAAACCCCAGATCCGTCGTGGGATCGGGCGTGGGCGACGCTCTGGTGTCGCTTTGCCTCTTGGGGCCTCGCTTTGAATGTCCACCGGACAAAGGGACTTGGTGACTTTAGTAGTGGTTGGAGGAGCGGGTTCGTCTTCGGCCAGGCGGGGCGCGGCCCTGGGGCCGGCGTGGTAGTTTGGAGTGGCAGCTCCGGTCTTTCGCCTCCGCCTGTTGCGTTGAGGTGTGGTGTCGACCTGGTTGGTCGTCGACCCGTTTGGAGCGTAGCCTTGGGGCTGGCGTGGGGTGTTGTGTTGTAATGGTTTTTCGGCCAGTTTTTCCTTATAAATGGGCCAACTCTTTTCTCCTATATCAATAAAAGGCAAAGCTTTTGTCTCGTTTCAAAAAAAGAAATTCAACCCATATCTTCCTTTATTTAAGATGACGTAGTGGAGTCCACGCATATATGAGGTATCCTCGTTAGAATTCACTACTGCACTACACACAGCTTATTTAGGTTGACGATGCACATGTGTACGGCTGATGCAGACTAGAACCGGATGGGGTAGGCCGGCGACTTGTCCGGGTTAAACAGTCCAAAGTGCTTCTCGGTCTGGTCCCCGAGCTGGAAGTTCTCTTTGAACATGGCGAAGATGTAGGTCTCCAGCGTGCCGGGTCTCTTGGGCGTGCCCCTGCCGACGTGGTCGATCAGCCCCTAGTTGTACGCCCTCGCGTTGTCCGCTGTTGCCACGAACCCGCTCGCCGACAGCCAGCCGCTCTCAGACACCACCACCCTCAGCCCCTCTGTGGAAGACGAGGATGAGGAGGTCGATGACATTAGCCCCTCTGCAGAAGAATGGAAGAAATTGGGGGGAGCAAGAAAAACAGCGCAAGGACGCCTCCCAGCCACCCCTACCTCCACAGTGTTGTGGAAATAACCACGCCAGTCGCTACCAGGGATAGCGATTGAAAGGATTTGGGGCAAGAGCGGATAGCCATCTGCAGAGCGAGATGAGGGCAAGACACAGGGGTTTACCCAGGTTCGCCCCCCCCCCCCCCCCCCCCCCCGTAGGGTAAAGACCTACTCCTGCTAGATTGTATTATCGAGTGAGTACAAAGGTGGTGAACCCCGCGGCTAGGCAGGGAGTCGATGGGGTGTATGATGGAACATGAGTACAGAGAGTACCCTAGGGAGGTTTAAATAGGGGTACCTCGCTAGGGTTTACAGATATACAACCGAATCAGTTAAGGACTCGGAGGATTTGACCTAATCCGACTGGGCCTAACTATGCTTCTGGGCCTCCAGCTTCTAGTCGCCGGGCTTCCTCCTCAATCGCATTCCAGTCGTCGTCCTGCAGGCCCACTCGCAAAGGCCTTGGTCCAGTCGAAACGTTCTGTTGGGTATACCCTATTCGGCATATCCCATTCAGTAGTCCCCGAGGCCAACGTTGGTTCGGCGCAGGTGTTCTTTGGCAGTTGGAATAGGCGGATCCAATCGGACACCTAGTCGAATCGACGGTGGACTCCCTCAATGAAGGAAGGAATCTCTTCTGTGTGTCTTCAGTCGCAGCATTGGCGAATATGTTGGAAATATGCCCTAGAGACAAATAGTAATAACGACTGTTATCATATTTCATAAATTTTATGATTAAGTTTTATATCATGTTATAACTTTATTGAGTGGAAACATCAATACACGTGTGATATATAAACAACCAGGGGTTTCCAGTAAAACTCTAGTCACTGGTTCATTGGTCAACAGATGATCAAGTTTCCTGGTCATGTGGCATTTATGCACATTGGAAATGGAGTCACCTCATTCGGAGAATGAGATGATGAACCAATACCCAACCTAAACATCATGACCCGATCATGTCATGAAGTTCAAGTTACGATGATTAGAAATGGATCCATGTAGACTATTCCTTAGTCCGTGAGGCTATATCAATCAATGTCTCCCGAGAGTGCTTAGATAGCATCAAGCGCCACTTGATAATACAGTGGTTATAAAGGTGTGTTCAGGTACTCGGAGGAAACCGTAGAGGAAATATATGTCAAGGGTGGGATTTGTCCGTCCACGTGATGGAAAGATACTCAAGGGCCCACTCGGAGAAGTTATATCCAATAGTTGCGTGATACGTCCATTTTGCATCACTATTCTATGTATTAATTCACTATTATTCATTGATATATTTCATATTGAGAGGTGATACTTATGTTATTTCATCTGTTTTTGCATGGTTGATGACTTTTGGAGCATGGACCGCTGCAGTCGGGATTCTGATGGAAAAGGTGCTGTTTGGAGGCAAAATTCGCGAAGATCAGAAAATCTGGGAAAATATACGGAAAATCCTATTTTTCCAGAAGACTAAGGATGCCAGAAGACGGAGTAGAGATGGGCCACAGGGGGCCCACACCACCCCTGGCGCGGGCAGCCCTAGGCCGCGCCAGCAGGTGGTGTGGCCGCCCTGGCCCACCTCTGGCTCTCCCTTTTGGTGTATATTATCCTCCCGAAACCTTAAGACTCGGGGGGCGACCACAGAAAGATTTCGCCGCCTCTGCGGGGCGGAAAACACCGAGAGAGAAAGATCTCTTCGGCAGACAGATTTCTGCCGAGGAAGTCCTTCCCGGAGAGGGGAGATCGTCGCCATCAACACCACCATCAAGCTGGACTTCATCATCATCATCATTACCATCATCACCACCATCAGCACCTTCATCACCATCTCCATATTGCTGTAATAATTGAGTTGAATCTTGCATAGTTCATAGGGGAAACTTTCCCGGTGTTGATTACTCTTTATAGTTGATGCTATTGAGTGAACCATTGAATTATTGTTTATGTTCATATTGGTATACATCATTATTCCATCTCTGATCATGATCCATATGATGCCTTGTGAGTAGTTCGTTTTGTTCTTGAGGACATGGGAGAAGTCATGTTGTTAGTAGTGGAGTTGTGTTGAGAAAGATTCAATGGTTTGATATTTAAGTTGTGGTGTACTTCTTCTAGTGGTGTCATGTGAACGTCGACTACATGACACTTCACCTATATGGGCCTAGGGGAATGCATTGTGTATTTGGCTACTAATCGTAGGGGTTGCCGGAGTGACAGAAACCTGAACCCCCGTTAGGAAACCATTGCACAAGGGACGTAAGGGTCTTAGAGTTTAAAGCTGTGGTTAGGTTTCTACCTTAATTACTTTCTTGTACTTACGGATGTTTGCAAGGGGTATAATCACAAGTATGTATTAGTCCTAGGAAGGTCAGTACATTAGCACAGGTTCACACACACAACACTTAGCAAGCTAGAGAAGATTAATCAGCTATATGAAGCGAAAGCACTTGACAGTCTTCTCATGTGTCCTTGAGAACGTTTGGTCATCTTAAGTAATACAATCGGCTTGTCCTTTGCTGCATAAAGGATTGGGCCACTTGCTGCATTTATTCTTACTGTCTTTTATTTACTCGTACTTTATTTACTTGCTTTATCAAAAAATCCTAAAAATCCATTTGCTAAGTATTTGCAGAGAAGTTCTGATCCATACCACTAGCCAGCACCTTCTGCTCCTCGTTGGGTTCGACACTCTTACTTACCGAAAATACTGCGATACACCCCCTATACTTGTGGGTCATCAAGACTATTTTTGGGCGCCGTTATCAGGGAGTGAAGCGCTATTGGAGAGTGGAACTGGTAAAGGAAACTTCTACTGTGAGTATTGTTTACTTCTGCTAGTTGCTTTATTTTCGTTATGGATAATTCGCTAAGTTTCTTATTTGGTAATGCTACTACCACTGCTAAGGTAGTAGATAAGCCACCACCTGCTAAGAATGATGTTTTCAAAATACCTACAAGAATTATTGATCGTGTTATGGATAACTACTATGTTGGGGATGGAACTGTCCATTCCGGTGATCATTTGCTCTTTATACACGAATTATGCGGGTTGTTCAAGTGTGGAGGTATTACTACAGATCAAGTTAAGAAGAAGTTATTCTCATTATCGCTAAAAGGAAGAGCTGAGGAATTGAATAAGCTGCTGAAGAATGGTCAAGCTCTGGAATGGGAGGAAATAGTGCCTCTCTTTTATTCAAAGTTTTATCCTCCTAGTGAGATTCATAAATATCGGAATCAAATATACAACTTTTGGCCTCTTGATGGAGAGAGTACAGCTCAAGCTTGGGGGAGATTGAAGTTATTAATGCTCAAATGTCCCATTCATGAGCTCCCCAACAATATTATTATCAATAACTTTTATGCAAGGCTCCCTCTACATGATAAAGATTTATTGGATGCTTCTTGTGCTGGATCATTCACTCGCATGGAAGAAGAAGCTAAATGGGATTTTATGGACCGTATCAAGACAATGTTGAAGCTTGGGAGAATGACAAAGGTAGAAAGTGAGGTATAAATTATGATTATGAATGCATTGAATATTTTATGGGAACTGATGACTTTCAAAATATTAATAATGCTTATGGTCTTGATTTGCAAGTTACTACGAATTGCTTTAGAGATTTTGCTTCTTATATTGAAATTCCAAAAGGGGATGGAATAAGTACCATGCACCTTATAAAGATATTGTTGACTGTGTTCCTGTTGGGAGCACTGAGTGTTGCATTATTGATCATATCTTACCTGAACCTTATATCGAGAAGATTCCCTTTCCAGATAAGGTAAAGTATCATCCTATGATAACTAATGTAATCACTAAAAGTGAAAAGAGAACTGTAAAACCTGATGAACAAATAAACGTTGAACCTGTGGTAGCAATTGTGAAAGACCTTTTCACTAAAAGCATAGAAGAGGGACGGTTAGTCTTTTGTGAGGATGCTTCTAATATTGTTTCACATCCTAATAGAACTAAAAAATCTAGTGTTCCTGTTCTTTCTGTTAGAATTGGTGATCATTGCTATTATGGTTTATGTGATATTGGTGCAAGTTCTAGTGCTATTCCTTATGACCTTTACAGAGAAATTATGCATGGAATCAGTCCCTACGAATTGGAAGAGATTGATGTGGTTATTCACCTTGCTAATAGAGAGACCATCTCTCCAATTGGTATCGTACGAGACATGAAGTTCTTTGTGGTAAGATCAAGTATCCTGCTAATTTTCTAGTACTTGGTTCAGCTGCTAGTAAAACTTATCCTATCATTTTTGGTAAACCTTTCTTGAGTACTTGTGGAGCTATTATTGATTGCAAGAGGGAGAAAATCTTCACTAAGTTTGATGGGGAATCTTATGAGTTTAATTTTTCGAAATTTGCTAAAGAACCTTGCGAAGAGGAAACCCATAATGAGGATTTTAGAGTTGAACAACTTGCTTCTATCTCTCTTGCTCCTAACAATGCTTTGCAGCAATTTATGGAAGATCACGAAAGTGAGATCTTCATGGAAGAAAGGAATGCGATTGATGAGATTCTCCGTCGTCAACCCCAGATGCTAAAGCATGACTTGCCTGTAGAAGACTTGGGTAGCACGTTGCCACCTAAAAAGGATCCGGTTTTCGATCTAAAACCTCTCCCTGATGATCTTAAATATGCTTATATTGATGATAAAAAGATATATCCTGTTATTATTAGCTCTAAACTTTCAGGAAAGGAAGAAGAAAGGTTGTTGGAGGTTTTGAAGAAACACCGAGGAGCTATTGGCTATACTCTGGATGATTTAAAAGGGATTTCACCTACTATATGTCAGCATTCTATCAACATAGAACCAGATGCAAAGCCAGTAGTGGAGCACCAACGACGTTTAAATCCTAGGATGAAGGAAGTGGTAAGGAATGAGGTATTGAAACTCCTTGATGCTGGTATTATTTACCCTATTGCTGATAGTGAATGGGTTAGTCATGTTCATTGTGTTCCTAAAAAGGGAGGTATTAACGTTGTTCCTAATGATAATGATGAGCTTATTCCTCAAAGAATAGTGGTAGTCTATAGTATGTGCATCGATTTTAGGAAAGTTAATAAAGTTGCTAAGAAATATCACTGCCCGCTTCCTTTTATTGATCAAATGTTGGAAAGGTTGTCTAAAAAGACCCATTTTTGTTTTCTTGATGGTTACTCTGGTTTCTCTCAAATTGCTGTTAAACAACAAGATCAAGAAAAAACTACTTTTACTTGCCCTTACGGAACTTATGCTTATAGAGGTATGCCTTTTGGTTTATGTAATGCTCCTGCTACTTTTCAAAGGTGCATGTCTGCTATCTTTCATGGTTTTTGTGAGGAAATTATAGAAGTGTTCATGGATGATTTTTCTGTCTATGGAACTTCTTTTGATAATTGTCTACACAACCTTGATGAAGTTTTGCAGAGATGTGAAGAAACTAATCTTGTTCTTAATTGGGAGAAATGCCACTTCATGGTTAATGAAGGGATTGTTCTTGGGCATAAAGTTTCTGAAAGAGGCATAGAAGTTGATAGAGATAAGGTTGAGGGAATTGAGAAGATGCCATGTCCAAGAGACATAAAAGGTATTCGTAGTATCCTTGGTCATGTTGGTTTCTATAGGAGGTTTATTAAAGACTTTTCTAGGATATCAAAACCCCTCACTAATCTTCTTCAAAAAGATGTACCCTTCGTTTTTGATGATGATTGTAAGGAAGCTTTTGAAACTCTCAAGAAGGCTTTAACTATAGCCCCTATTGTTCAACCACCTGATTGGAGTTTACCCTTTGAAATAATGTGTGATGCTAGTGATTTTGCTGTAGGTGCTGTCCTTGGGCAACGTATTGATAAAAAGTTAAACGTTATCCATTATGCTAGTTAGACTCTAGACGCTGCTCAAAGGAATTATGCTACTATTGAAAAGGAATTTCTAGCTGTTATTTTTGCTTGTGATAAGTTTAGGCCCATATTGGAGACTCAAAAGTCACCATTCAGACTGATCATGCTGCTATTAAATACTTTAGGACGAAGAAGGATCCTAAGCCTAGGCTTATTAGATGGGTGTTGCTTTTACAAGAGTTTGATCTACATATAGTAGATAGGAAGGGTGCTGAAAACCCTGTAGCTGATAATTTATCTCGATTGGAAAAAATCTCTTTTGACCCTATGCCTGTTAATGATAGTTTCCCAAATGAACAGTTGGCTGCAGTAGGGGTAAGCTCGCGAGGGAGCCCTTGGTACGCTGATTATGCTAACTTTATTGTCTCCAAGTATTTGCCTCCAACTTTTACAGCTCAGCGAAGAAGGAAGTTCTTCTATGATTTGACGCATTATTTTTGGGATGACCCACACTTATACAAAGAGGGAGTGGATGGTATTATGCGAAGATGTGTTCCAGAATATGAACAAAAGGAGATATTGCGTAAATGTCATGGTAGTGCTTATGGAGGACATCATGCAGGAGATAAAACTGCAGAAAAGGTGCTACAATCAGGTTTCTACTGGCCTACCCTTTTTAAAGATGCAAGAAAATTTGTTTTATCTTGTGATGAATGTCAGCGTGTTGGTAATATTTCTAGACGCAATGAAATGCCTATGAACTACTCTCTAGTTATTGAACCTTTTGATTGCTGGGGATTCGACTTTATGGGTCCTTTCCCTCCTTCGAAAGGTTACACTCATATTCTTGTTGCCGTTGATTATGTTACTAAGTGGGTAGAAGCCATTCCTACAAAGAGTGCTGACGGGGAGACTTCTCTAAAAATGCTTAAGGATGTTATCTTTCCTAGGTTTGGGGTGCCTAGGTATCTCATGACTGATGGGGGTTCTCATTTCATTCATGGTGGTTTTAGGAAGACCATTGCTAAATATGATGTTAATCATAGAATTGCTTCAGCTTATCACCCCCAAACTAGCGGGCAAGTAGAGTTATCAAATAGAGAAATTAAATCCATCTTGCAAAAGATGGTTAATAGGTCTAGAAAAAACTGGGCTAAGAAGTTGAATGATGCTTTATGGGCTTATAGAAATGCTTACAAAAATACTATGGGGATGTCTCCTTATAAAATGGTTTATGGGAAAGCTTGTCACCTACCCTTAGAATTAGAACATAAAGCTTACTGGGCAGTTAAAGAACTAAATAGAGATTGTAAGCTCGCTGGTGAGAAAAGATTATTTGACTTAAGTTCTTTAGATGAATGGAGGAGTGAAGCCTATGAAAATGCTAGGCTCTTTAAGGAAAAAGTTAGAAGATGGCATGACAAGCAAATACTTAAGAGAGAATTTCATGTTGGTGAGAAAGTTCTATTGTATAGGTCTCGTCTCAGATTTTTTGCAGGAAAGCTACTGTCAAAATGGGAAGGACCTTTCATTATAGAAGAAGTATACCGTTTAGGAGCAATAAAAATTTCTTCTTTAAAACATAATACTACACAAGTAGTGAATGGACAACGACTCAAACACTATATTGCTGGAGATTCTTACAATGAAGATGTTGATGCCTTTCAAGTTATAACTCCGGAGAAATTCATTGAGGACCAAATTCAGAGACCTGCAGAGTCTGTTTTCAAATAGGTAACAGTTCTGGTAAGAAAAGTTCCACGAAAATACAATCCAACTATATTTTTGCAGTTTTCAGTCAATAAGGAAAGTTACGAAGCGAAAAAGGGACAGAACAGGAGCCAGGATGGCCCACACCACCCTGTGGCGCGGGCCCATCCCTGGCCGCACCACCAGGTGGTGAGGCCACCCCGGACTCTGCCTCCGACCCGTTTTCACCCAGTACCTTCCTCTTGTTATGAAACTTCGTAATATACAACCCCCTATATCTTCCGAGGTTCGTGTATCGTGTTTTCGTCGTGTTTTTGTTTCGATCTGTTTCTGCCAGGTAGAATCCCATATTTGGAGCCATAATGTCTTCCACTGGATGAGCCGGGGGAGATTCCTTAGAAGATATCATCAACCCATACATGAGAGAGTTGAAGATTCATGCCAAGGAGTTGTTGCTCGAAGATGGGGAGGTCCGGATTAAATAGGTTCAAGGCCCCAAAGGTAAAGGAAGTCTAGAGGACAGGATTGAAGCACTGGAGCAAGAAGTCTTTAGGTACAAGAAGATGGCGGAGCGCGAAGTGGATATCATCCATAAGATTTGTTCCGAACTCATCACCGAGCACCAAAAGGATACTGCTGAACTCAAAGACGAAGTCCTCTCACTCCGCCAAACAACCAACGAACTGCAAGCATAGTTCTATGACGTTCAAAATCAAAACTGTGAGTATGAGGTTAGGTTTAAACGCATAAGTGCTGCTGTAAGTTTAAGGATGCTGGAAACCACGATGTCCTTTGTTGATGGGAAGCCCTTTCCTTGGAAGTCGGACGAAGTTTAAGGATTCATTCGTCATCAGGTTTGGCATCCCCATGGTTTGTTCCAAGCTTGGGGGAGTGCCGTGGTATCACATCACTATCTTCTATCTTTTTTCCTTATTAGTAGAGTCATATCATGAATAGAGAAGTTATTATGTAGGATGGTTTGCATTATGGAAGTGTCCCCTCTCTCGTTAGATATGTATCCCTTGGTGTGAGTTGCCGTTATGGAATATTAATGGGAAGTTCTATCATTCACTGTTTTTCATAGCTTATACTAGTTTTCAATTCGTGGTTATATGATTGATCTTGTTGTTAGTATTGGTATCACTTTGGGATCATTGAGTTAATTTAGTTGGTTTTGGCAAACCTGGCTCGGTCAGTAGCAACCCTATTTTTGAGAGTTGAAAGAAAAGATAAAAGTACCTTTAAACAAAAATAATTTCATCATCTTTCTTTCTTTCTTTCTTTCTTTCTTTCTTGATTTGCTCATAAGTTTAGTATTCTCTAGTTAAGATATTTTGTGCTTCCAAGGAAGATTGCTTGTTTTTCTTTATCACTTGTATATTTGGTTGTTTCCTTCAACTCTTGTACTTTCTACCCAACCTTGCTAGCCAAAAACATGTACTGAGAGGGTATTCTTCTCGTGCATCCACCTCCTTAAAACCAAAACATTTGCCATTTGTGTCCACCATACCTACCTAGTAGCATTATTGCTATTCCAAGTAAATTCTTGTTTTGTCTATCTCCCAAATTAAACTTGTTATGTGAAAATTAGTGATTAAAGCTCTCACGAACTTGATGGAACGCTTTAGTTTCTTGAATTTACTAAACTTGAACCATTGTGCTCACCTATGTTGCGTATATGCTTGCGCTTTGTGAGTTGAGAATTAGCAGAACCATGCTGTCATGGGGAACGCTTTCAACATTGCACTGGTACTTTGTACCAAGTTGATATCATGTTCTTTTGTATATGGATGTCGTCGGTGTGAAATGAAAGGGGAGCTTGTAAGTCCATGGAGTTATGCATATGTGTTAGAGAAACGCCTGGGCCGCTGGTCTAATCCATGCTGACATGGTGGAAACCTGCAGCGTAACCATAACAAGTATATATGAAGCATTCTTCTTATAAAAAAAGAGGTAGAGATTGAGAAAAAGAGAAAAGAAAAAAAAGATATTATGAAAAGAGGAAAGAGAGAAAAAAGCACCATATTCCCATGGTAAATAAGAAGATTGTTGAGATACTTGTTGTCTGCTTGCCTTGTCATTTTGATATGGGGATTCTTCCGTATCATCGGGCAAGGGGTACCCCATTGGCGTCTCTCTATGATACACATATGCTTACGATGACAAGAACTTACCGGTGACTAAACTTGAGTAGCATGAGGAGCAGCCCTCGTATTCAAGGGACATGAGATTCTCAATTTACAAATTGTCAATGCATATCCTCATATTTGATAACTTTAACCTTAATAACCCAAAGATGCCTATGATAGGGGCAATGAGAGCTAAAAGCTAGTAAGTTTCATAATTTTTGGGAGCTCTTTATGAGACTTGCAATTCCTGCTTCCCTCTGCGAAGGGCCTTTCTTTTACTTTGTAGTTGAGTCAGTAAACCTACTCCCTTCTATCTCAGCAAGTATTTTGAGTTGTTGTGTTTCATTCATATGATGATTTATTCAATCATGTCTTATGTTCCTTCGTTTGCACATTGCTCTTATCTTGATGTTTACTACTTTGAAAGCTATCATTGAAAAACCAGTTATTTGTGAACTCCAGCAAATTATCAACTATTCTTCAACCAAGAGCTAAGTTTTCCATTAGCAATTATGATTTACTTTAAGCATCTTTATTGTGTTTCCTTTACTCATTGCAAGTTAAGTTATATAATAGTGAGTTGTCTTCTATTATGATATATGTATTGATGAACGTGATGCTTCTTGTCCGTATTCTTTTATCGACTCTTCACTCCATAAACCTGAGGCCATGTTTATTGAGATCAGTTTCGCTTGGGGACAAGCGAAGTCTAAGCTTGGGGGGAGTTGATACGTCCATTTTGCATCACTATTCTATGTCTTAATTCACTATTATTCATTGATATATTGCGTATTGCGAGGTGATACTTATGTTACTTCATCTGCTTTTGCATGGTTGATGACTTTTGGAGCATGGACCGCTGCAGTCAGGATTCTGATGGAAAAGGTGTTGTTTGGAGGCAAAATTCGCGAAGATCAGAAAATTCGGGAAAATATATGGAAAATCCTATTTTTCCAGAAGACTAAGGATACCAGAAGACAGAGTGGAGATGGGCCACAGGGGGCCCACACCACCCCCTGGCGCGGGGAGCCCTAGGCCACGCCAGCAGGTGGTGTGGCTGCCCTAGCCCACCTCTGGCTCTCCCCTCTGGCGTATATTATCCTCCCGAAACCCTAAGACTCGGGGGCGACCATAGAAAGATTCCACTGCCTCTGCAGGACAGAAAACACCGAGGAAGAAAGATATCTCCGGCAGACAGATTTCTATCAGGGGAAGTCCTTCCCGGAGAGGGGAGATCGTCGCCATCAACACCACCATCAAGCTGGACTTCATCGGGATCATCATCATCATCACCATCATCACCACCATAAGCACCCTCATCACCATCTCCATATTGCTGTAACAATTGAGTTGAATCTTGCATAGTTCATAGGGGAAACTTTCCCGGTGTTGATTACTCTTTATAGTTGATGATATTGAGTGAACCATTGAATTATTGTTTATGTTCAGATTGTTATACATCATTATTCCATCTCTGATCATGATCCATATGATGTCTTGTGAGTAGTTCGTTTAGTTCTTGAGGACATGGGAGAAGTCATGTTGTTAGTAGCGGAGTTGTGTTGAGAAAGATTCAATGGTTTGATATTTAAGTTGTGGTGTACTTCTTCTAGTGGTGTCATGTGAACGTCGACTACATGACACTTCACCTATATGGGCCTAGGGGAATGCATTGTGTATTTGGCTACTAATTGTAGGGGTTGCCGGAGTGACAGAAACCTGACCCCCCGTTAGGAAACCATTGCACAAGGGACGTAAGGGTCTTAGAGTTTAATGCTATGGTTAGGTTTCTACCTTAATTACTTTCTTGTACTTACGGATGTTTGCAAGGGGTATAATCACAAGTATGTATTAGTCCTAGGAAGGTCGGTACATTAGCACAGGTTCACCCACACAACACTTAGCAAGCTAGAGAAGATTAATCACCTATACGAAGCGAAAGCACTTGACAGTCTTCCCATGTGTCCTCGAGAACATTTGGTCATCTTAAGTAATACAACCGGCTTGTCCTTTGTTGCATAAAGGATTGGGCCACTTGCTGCATTTATTCTTACTGTCTTTTATTTACTCGTACTTTGTTTACTTGCTTTATCAAAAACCCCTAAAAATCCGTTTGCTAAGTATTTGCAGAGAATTCCTGATCCATACCACTAGCTAGCACCTTCTGCTCCTCGTTGGGTTCGACACTCTTACTTATCGAAAATACTACGATACACCCCCTATACTTGTGGATCATCATTGCGCAGTGTGTGATTTGATCACAGGGATATCACTTGTCGGAACTAGTTAAGTAGCATTGTTCGGTAATGAGATTGAACACGACATGGTGACGTCATTGATCAGATCTCGGGCAATGCAAGTATCGAGAGACAAAGGGAATAAGACACGATCGTCCCAGTTCAAACGACGAAAGATCTTCGTGGAACGCACATGGGTCACATGGCCATCCAGCTCCCTGATACATTGCAAATGTATATCTATATTTTTTTATGTCCCATGCTTGGTTTTATCTCCTTTCTTATGTTTTGTCCACACTTTGGAGTACTTTTCATATGATTTCTTGGACTAACCTATTAACAAGAGCCACAGTGCCAGCTGCCTATTTTCTGCTGTTTTTGGTTCCAGGAAAGTCAGAAAATGAATATTCTCGGAATTGGACAGGACAAAAGCCAAAGTGCCTATTTTTCCGGAAGACTCACGGAGCCAGAATACGAGACGGAGGAGGGTCAGGGCTTATGATTTGAATTCAATTGAACATGCTGAGGGCATTCAAGTTGGAGAAATATATTGTCCCATACCAAGAGAAAAATTTGAAACTATTATGATTGGGACCATTGCTATCAAGGTTGAGGTAACATAATCATTTTGCTTATGCCTAACTTAAAGGCGTTAAAGAAAAGTACTTATTGGCAAATAACCCAAAAGTTTTAGATGAGTCTTGGAAGTTACTACTTCAGTAATAACCGCTCCTTGTCCTTTTTATTTGCTTTTTGTGCCAAGAATAACCTCTAATGAGAGAGAAGTAATGATTGGGAAAGATGCTGTCCCGAAACAGATTTCTATGCTTCACCGTAAAACTTCGTGTAAAATCTCTGTACGTCCTTTTGAGGCGTGAGTTTTTGTGCTTCTGCCCCAGATTGTTATCTAACTTTCGTTAGTTAAACACTTTTTGATTTGAGCAACAGAAGGTCTTTGAAAAAATTCGTCTTTACCTGCTGGTCTGTTTTGACAGATTCCTGCCATTTTCTGCATTTGCTTCTTGTTGGTTCCTTTTTGAGTTCTTTTGGAGAATTGAGCTTTCTGAGGGAAGTGATACAGTAGCTAGTGCTTTAATTGGTGTTAGAACTGAACCTTAAGACTTATTATCTTGACTGCACTAATGTTGCTAATAAAGATTGTGTGAAGTTTTGTATGAAGGAAAATTTTTTAGGTGTATGGAAGGAATGAGTAATGAGATGAAGGATGGACTAAAGCTCAAGCTTGGGGATGTCACGCGTGTCACCCCAAGAAATATCCAAGAAGTACAAGCGTCAAATCTTGGGGATGCCCAAGGCATCCCCTTCTTCATCAATAAAACTCCCAGGTTTCTCCCAAATGCTTCATTTTTATTGTTTCATGCACAATTGTGTTGTTCTTGGAGCGTCTTCTTTTTCGTTTTCGTTTTGGTTTTTCGTTTGCTTAGTTTGCTGAATAAATTGGTTGGATCTCCTCTTTCATACATTGGTTTTCAAATAGTTTGGTTTAGTTTGGAAAAGAGTAGGAAAGTTCATGCTTAAATGGTAAAGAGAGCTTGTTTTTGACTGTGGCCTATGCCTCTTCATGCCATGCTTGATATTGTTTTGGCTTTATGCTTAGTATTCTTTGCTGTAGAATGACTTGTTATAAACAATTGAGATTGCTTAATGTGCCTTGGATGAATCATGCGTTGTTTTAGCATATTAAAGCATACTATAGTGGTATTCTCCTTTGATGCTTTATTTGGGTTAACTTGGCGCATGATCGCATCATGTTATGACTATCTCAAGTCACCATAAGCCTTTATGATCCTTTAGTTTTCAACTTGTAGTATCACTTTATGCTTTGATCAATGATGTTTTGTCGCTCTGCATGATTATGGCCATTATTGCTCTCTCGTTTGTCGCTCCCTTTCTATTGCTAGCCTTCACTTGTGCTGAGTATAACCTTTACTCGTGCATCCAAATCCCCAAAACCAATATTGCCAAAAGTGTCCACCATACCTACCTATTAGAATCATTTGCTTTTCCATGCATATTAAGTATGCCTTGTTTTCTTCCGAATAAAATGTTTGCTTATTATGAGAAAGTTAGTTAGTAAAGCTCTCACAAACTTGATGGCACACTTTATTTTCTTGCATTTAATAAACCTGAACCATTGCGTCCTTCTTTGTTGCGTATATGCTTGCACTTTATAAGTTTAAGTTAGCAGAACCATGTTTCATGGGGAACGTTTTCAACATTTCATTGGTACTTAGTACCTCGTTGATATCATGTTCTTTTGCTTATGGATCCCGACAGTGTGAAATAAAAGTGGAACTTGTAAGATCATGGAGTTTGTATGTTTGTTAGAGAAACGCCTGGGCCACTAGCCTAAGCCATGCCTAATCATGGTTGAAACTTGCAGCATAACCATAATGAGCATTCTATGAAGCATCCTCAATAAAAATCTATGCACATAGTAAATAAAAAGATCGCTGAGAACATTCAAAACCATACTTTCAGCATAACCATACTTTCAGCATTTGGAAGCCTTTCAAACTTTTTAAAACCTGTTCATTTCCTTGTTGAGTCTGCACACATTCTATGAGAACTTTCTTGAGAGCATAGTGTTCATTCTTAGTTCTATGTGCATTGTCCCAGGACTTGTTGATTGATGCATACCTTGATATTGCTTGTTTTAAACTATTTGTATCTAGTCACTCTTGTAAACTTTGAAGGTGTCCTATGCATTTTATGTTTGCTACTCTATGAGGGACAAGCTGGATAACACTATGCTATGTTTTCTTTGTGTGAAACAAGCCAACATCTTGCAAAGCATTGTTATTCATGAATCTTTTGTTTGTGCCTTTTCATGTTGCATCATAGTTTCTTTGTCTTATTGCTAGAACTTTGTCTTTCATTTTATGATTGAAGTACTATGATCCCAGCTTTGAATGTTTTACAAATACTTTGATCAAGTTTATGATGGTGCATATGGCCTCAAAAATTATTCTTTCTTTTTATCACTTGCCTACTCGAGGACGAGCAGGAGTTAAGCTTGGGGATGTTGATACATTGCAAATGTATCTATAATTTTTGATGTCTCATGCTTGGTTTTATCTCCTTTCTTGTGTTTTGTCCACACTTTGGAGTACTTTACATATGATTTCTTGGATTAACCTATTAACAAGAGCCACAGTGCCAGCTGCCTGTTTTCTGCTATTTTTGGTTCCAGGAAAGTCAGAAAATGAATATTCTCGGAATTGGACGGGACAAAAGCCAAAGTGCCTATTTTTCCGGAAGACTCATGGATCCAGAATACGAGACGGAGGAGGGCCAGGGCCTGGCCACACACACCCCCCTAGGCGCGGGTATCCTCAGGCCGCGCCAAGGCATGGTCTGGCCAGCCCTGGCACCCCTTCGGTCTCCCTCCTTGCCTATAAGTTGCCTTCTGACCTAAAACCTCTAGGGGGTTCGACGTTTTTCCAGAAGGAGTTCCGCTCCACCGCCACCACCAGATTCCACGAAACAGCACCAGAAACTCCGTTCTGGCACCCTCCAGGATGGGGAATTGGAGGAGATCATCGTCGTCATCATCACCATCGCTTCTCCATCGACCATCCATGTTTCCCCATCTATGAGTGAGTAATCCCCCGCTGTAGGCTATGGGGATGGTAGGGATTGGATGAGATCGTTCATGTAATGGCATCAGATTGTTAGGGCATGGTGCCTAGTATCTTTTATTAGTGCTTTATGAGTTTGTTACGACTTGTTATGCTTAATGCTTGTCACTAGGGCCCGAGTGCCATGATTTCATATCTGAACATGTTATTGATTCATTATGATAGTATTGTTTATGGTCTTATCTGCAAGTTGTATACACACGTTGTTGTCCGGAACCAATGGCCCCGAAGTGACAGAAATCGGGATAACCGGAGGGAATGGCTTTGATGTGAGGATCACATGTGTTCATGGAGTGTTAATGCTTTGCTCCGGTGCTCTATTAAAAGGAGCACCTTAATTGCCAGTAGTTCCCTTGAGGCCCCGCTGCAAACGGGCTGGCAGGACAAAATATGTTGTGCACATTCTCATTGCGAGCACGTATGACTATATATGGAACACATGCCTAGGATTATCTAGTACTTGGATGCTTTATCTTATTTATCTGCAATTTCCCTATGTTCTAATTGTTATGTGAATTTTCTTGTCCATGCAACGTCCGTCCATCCATCCCTATGCCTACCCCACTCGAATCCTACTGTTTACTGCTATTGCAACTGCTGTCTTTACTTTACTACTACTGCTACTTTACTATTCCTACTACAAAACTATTGCTACTGATAAACTGCTGTGAGCAAGATTGTTTCCAGGTGCAGCTGAATTGACAACTCAGTTGTTAAGGCTTATAAATATTATTTGGCTCCCCTTGTGTCGAATCAATAAATTGGGTTTCACTTCCCTCAAAAATACTGCGATACACCCCCCCATACTTGTGGGTCATCAGTCCCTCTGTCGATCATTGGTCCGGGAGTGTCCTGACCATGTATGGAGTGTTCCCGAACTGTAGGGTATCACGCTTAAGTGTTTGATGATGCTTAGAGAATGTTTATAGGATCGGAAGAATCGCCAAAAAATAGTAGAGAGAAAACCGGGAGGGTTTCGGTAAGTCCGGAGGATGTCCGAAGTGGAGATGGAAGGTGTTCCATAACCACGGATATTGAATAATATATGAATGAATGTTAAATATTGATTTAATCATTTGTTCATAGTTATTTAATAAAAGATAAAATCAATTTAAAGGTCAAAAGGCTTAATAGGCCAATTCCGGAGGGAAGAGGGCCCATTAGGGAAAGGTGAGAGGGAGAAGGGCTAGAAGGGGTGGCCGGTGCCCTAGTGGGCCAGCCCCCCGGGCGGGAACCATGGGGGTGGTCGGCGGCGCCACCCCTCGCCCTCTCCTCTCCTTTAGTCCCACCCCAGGACTTTGAGGGAGGTAGTACCTCCCCTCCCCTATATAAAGTGGGGGTAATTGGCCAGATAAATACACACAATATTCAATAAAGGTCTTTCTACTTTTTGGAAGACCTCCAATTGATATTCTCTCTCCCTCTCTCTCTCCCTCTCTCTCTCTCTCTCTCTCTCTCTCTCTCTCTCTCTCTCTCTCTCTCTCTCTCTCTCTCTCTCTCTCTCTCTCTCTCTCTCTCTCTCTCGTGATAGTGGTCCCAAGTTCAGACTGCGCGAACGAGAGACATCTTCACCGCGGAGCGCCGTCACGCTGCGGGATTCGGATCTAGGAGCTCTACTTCGGCAACTACTGCTGGATCGGGGAAGCAGGAGTCATCGTCAGGCACCGGATGTGTGTAACTCCCTGCAAGGTGTCACACTTGAGGCACTCAAATTGTTAGAGCCACAGGAGCGCAAGGACTTCATTACGACCTTGAGGTTGGCTTCGGCTCGTCTACATCAACCACGCTCTCCTGAGCATTGACATTGCTTTTTGGTCTTCAAGGGTAAGTTTGTGAAAATCCCCTCCTGTTACTGTATTACTAATTGATAGGTCCTTGCAGCATCAGGGGTTCAGGGGCTTAGGGTAAAAATTATTGTTTCATACGCGGATCCCCTACAATGGTATCAGAGCCAGATCTATGCGTAGTAATGCTAGTACGGGTAGAACACACGAGATGTAGCGTGTGGGTGTTGATCTTTTAGTTGTTACCCTCCCATGTGTACTTGTGTATACCGCAGTAATGCTTGATGAAGCGGCCCCAACCGACTTTACGCGTTCATTCGCGAGACTGGTCCACGCTTGACATACGGCTTGTACCGTGTAAAGTAGCTTAGGGTGGACTTCTGTGCTTCACCGTAAAAATTCGTGTAAAATCTCTATACGTCCTTTTGAGGCATGAATTTTTGTGCTTCTGCCCCAGGTTGTTATCTAACTTGTTCAACACTTTTTGATTTGAGAAACAGAAGGTCTTCGAACAAATTCGTCTTTACCTGCTGGTCTGTTTTGACAGATTTTTGCCATTTTCTGCATTTGCTTCTTGTTGGTTCCTTTTTGAGTTCTTTTGGGGAATTGAGCTTTTTGAGGGAAGTGCTACAGTAGCTTGTGTTCTAATGGAAGTTTATTTGGTGTTAGAGCTAAACCTTAAGACCTATTATCTTAAGTACACTAATGTTGCTAATAAAGATTGTGTGATGTTTTGTATGAAGGAAAAATTTCAGGTGTATGGAAGGAATGAGTAATGAGATGAAAGATGGACTAAAGCTCAAGCTTGGGGATGCCACACGTGTCACCCCAAGAAATATCCAAGAAGTACAAGCGTCAAAGCTTGGGGATTCCCAAGGCATCCCCTTCTTCATCAATAAAAATCTCAGGTTTCTTCCAAAGGCTTCCAAAGGCTTCATTTTTATTGTTTCATGCACAGTTGTGTTTTTCTTGGAGCGTCTTATTTTTCGTTTTCGTTTTGGTTTTTCATTTGCTTGGTTTGCTTAGTTTTCTGAATAAATTGGTTGGAGCCCCTCTTTCATACATTGGTTTTCAAATAGTTTGGTTTGGTTTGGAAAAGAGTAGGAAAGTTCATGCTTAAGTGGTAAAGAGAGCTTGTTTTTTACTGTGGCCTATGCTTTGTCATGCCATGCTTGATATTGTTTTGGCTTTATGCTTAGTATTCTTTACTGTAGCATGACTTGTTATAAACAATTGAGATTGCTTAATGTGCCTTGGATGAATCATTCGTTGTTTTAGCATATTAAAGCATAGTATAGTGGTATTCTCCTTTGATGCTTTATTTGGGTTGACTTGGCACATGCTCACACCATGTTATGACTATCTCAGGTCACCATAGCCTTTATGATCCTTTAGTTTTCAACTTGTAGTATCACTTTATGCTTTGATCAATGATGTTTTGTCGCTCTGGATGATTTATGGCCATTATTGCTCTCTTAGTTTGTCGCTCACAGTCTTTTGCTCGCCTCCACAACCAAGTATGAGTTCCACTCATGCATCCAACTCCCTAAACCAAGTTATTCCAAAGAGTCCACCATACCTACCTAATAGCATATGCTATTCCAAGTATATGCATGCTTTTGTTTACCTTCTGAATTAAACTTCTTATGAGAAAACTAGTGATTAAAGCTCTCACGAACTTGATGGCACACTTTACTTTTCTTGCCCTAAATAAACTTGAACCATTGTGTCGTCTATGTTGTATATGCTTGCACTTATTATTTGGGAATTAGCAGAACCATGCTGTCATGGGGAACGCTTTCAACATTGCACTTGGTACCTTGTACCTAGTTGATATCATGCTCTTTTGTCTATGGATGTCGTTAGTGTGAAATGAAAGGGCAGCTTGTAAGTCCATGGAGTTATGTATATGTGTTAGAGAAATTCCTGGGCCGCTGGTCTAATCCATGCTGACATGGTGGAAACCTACAGCGTAACCATAATGAGCTGTCTATGAAGAATTCTTCTTATAAAAAAAAGAGTCCTATATTGAGAGAAAAAGAGAAAAAGAAAAAAATGAGATTATGAAAAGAGGAAAGAGATAAAAAAGCACCATATTCCCATGGTAAATAAGAAGATTGCTGAGATGCTCGTTGTCTGCTTGCCTTGTCATTTGGATATGGTGATTCTTCTGTATCATTGGGCAAGGGGTACCCCGTTTGCGGTTCTCTATGATACACATGTACTTACAATGACAAGAACTTACCGGTGACTAAACTTGAGTAGCATGAGGAGCGGCCCTTGTATTCAAGGGACATGAGATTCCTAACTTATACTTTGTCAAGCATGTACACCATAGTTTGTTCACTTTAACCTTAATCACTTGAAGATTCTTATGATAAGGGCAATGAGAGCTAAAAGCTACAAGTACCATAATTTTTGGAAGCTCTTTATGAGACTTGAATCCCTACTTCCTTCTATGAAGGCCTTTCGTCCACCATTATATTGAGTCTCCACCTTCTATCTTTATGCACCTACTTTGAGAGCATAGTGGCCATTCTTAGTTCTATGTGCATTGCGCCAAGACTAGTTGATTGATGCATAACTTGATATTACTTGTTTTAAACTATTTGTATCTAGTCACTCTTATGAACTTTGAAGGTGTCCAATGCATTTATATTTGCTACTATATGAGGGACAAGCTAAATACTATTATGCTATGTTTTCTTTATGTGAAACAAACAAACGTCTTGCAAAGCATTGTTATTAATGAATCTTTTGTTTGTACCTTTTCATGTTGCATCATAGTTTCTTTGTATTATTTCTAGAACTTTGTCCTTCATGTTATGATTGAAGTACTATGATCCTAGCTTTGAATGTTTTACAAATACTTTGATCAAGTCTTTGATGGTGCATGTCACCTCAAAAATTATTATTTCGTTTTTATCACTTACCTACTCGAGGACGAGCAGGAGTTAAGCTTGGGGATGTTGATACATTGCAAATGTATCTATAATTTTTGTTGTTCCATGCTTGGTTTTATCTACTTTCTTGTGTTTTATCCACACTTTGGAGTACTTCTCATATGATTTCTTGGACTAATCTATTAACAAGAGCCATAGTGCCAACTGCCTGTTTTCTGCTGTTTTTTGGTTCCACGAAGTCAGAAAATGAATATTCTCAGAATTGGACGGGACAAAAGCCAAAGTGCCTATTTTTCCGGAAGACATCTGAAGCCAGAGTACGAGACGTAGAAGGGCTGGGGGCCGGCCACACCACCTGGCCACGCGGCCAGGCCTGGCCCATGCCAGGGGGTGGTCTGGCCGACCCTAGCACCCCCTCGGCCTCTCCTTCCGCCTAAATATTGCCCTAGGGACCAAAACCCTAAGTACCAGATCAAAAATCCACGAAAGAGTCTATAACTGCCGTCATTTCCATCGCTAGATCGGGAGGGATCTGAAGCTCTTCACGGCACCCTGCCGGAGAGGTGAATTCACCCTGGAGGCCTTCTTCATCATCCTGCAAGCCTCCGGTGTGATGCGTGAGTAGTTCATCTCTGGACTACGGGTCCATGTAGTATCTAGATGGCTGGTTCTCCTCCTTTGTGCTTTCATGTCTAGATCTTGTGAGCTCCGTTCATGATCAAGATCATCTATTTGTAATTCTGCATGTTGTGTTTGCGGGGATCCGATGGATATTGAGATGCTATTTCAGATTGATTATTGATTCTATCATGTCTTTGTTATTTTTGATCTTGCATGCTTTCCGTTGTTAGTAGCTATCTTGGCCAAGTAGATGCTAGCAACTCCAAGAGTTAGTATTTATGCTCGATAGTGGGTTCATGCCTCTGGTAATCTGGGGAAGTGACAGAAATCTCTAAGGTACTAGATGTGTTGTTGCTACTAGGGAGAAAACGACAATCCTTTGTTTATAGAACAATCATATTGTTTACTTTACACGCAATTCGTAAAGCAATAATTTGTTGCTTGCAACTTAATACTGGAGGGGGTTTGGATGATAACCTGAAGGTGGATTATTAGTCATAGATGCAGTTGGATGGCGGTCTATGTATAATGTTGTAATGCCCAATCAAGTTCCAAAGGAGTCAAGATGATTAGTATATGCATGTCTTGCTTTCTCGATGTTTGTCAATTGCCCTGCTGTAATTTGTTCACCCAGCATGTTATCTATCTTAAGGAGAGCCACCTCTAGTGAACTATGGACCCCGGTCCTTTCTTTTACATACAATCTACAAAATGTTTACTGCTTTGTGTTTAATTTCTGCAAACTATCACTTCCTTCCATTTGATACGTTTAATCCTTTGTTTTCAGCAAAACCTGTGAGATTGACAACCTCATCGCAACTTGGGGACAGAGTTCTGTGGTTGTGTTGTGCAGGTCTCCACGTTGCTACTAGCACCGGTAGTGCGCCCTGCCAAGGCTCAGCTAGTAATACCTTTGATGTGTTTCCTTGCTCCTACTGGATTCATAACCTTGGTTTCATAACTGAGGGAAACTTACTGCTGTGCTCATCATACCTTCCTCTTGGGGTTCCCCAACGAGCTCATTAGTACACGAGTCAGCAGGGCGTTGCTTTTTGATATGGTTGTGGCAAAGGTAAAGTGATTACCTTATGTTACGTAGTAGTAGATAGTCACGGAGGTGAGGGACTACCACGCCGGAATGACACTAGTACCGTGGTGTCTACGGTGCCGGAATCTAGTGACGACGGATGGATATCACGACGTGAAGGACCATATAACATCGCATTTACATTCAATGTTATTGTTTGTATATCTTATTGTGTGCTAGAATTAGATACTCGATGGTATCCTAATAAGATGATCCCTATTAAAATTACCAATGATTGTGTTCCCCCTTAGTGTGCACCACCAAGAAAGTTCTTCGGTATGAGGAAATCCATGGTGAGTGGGTGTCAGACATATCTACGTTCGCATACAGTGGGTGTAAGCCATGTTGCACAACGAATACACTAAGGTTGAGTTCGCGAGCCTAGCATGTTACAGAGATGTGGCCTCGGAACGCGGATGGTCGAAAGATCGAGCACGAGTCGCATGAATGATGTGATCGACGTTTAACGTCCACCCTAGAACCCACATTGATGGCCGTGATGATCGGGGGAGATGTGGGGAAAAGGGGTCGTGTTATCACTAGGAACCCTTTATGGGATAGGTATTTCTGAGTGGAGTTATTATTAACTCATTTAATTATAAACTTAGTCTAAATTCCTTTTGCAATTATAAATGTAGAAAAGGTTCTACCCGATGCCACTTTTCCTGTTGACGATTGGTTAGACGGAGAGAAGCTCAGACTAGATGGATCAAACTTATCTATGTGGGTTGCGCGTCTCCACGTTCTCCTGAGCGAGAATGACGTGGTCGACTACATACTCGATGAGATGGATTTGGATCAGCCCATTAACCTAGAGACCCTAGAGCAGCGGGAAGACCGCTATCACCATCGGGAGATGGCCTCCTTCATTCCAGTTACAATGCGTTTCGGAATGGTGGACGAACTGTGGCCTTTCGTGGGTAATGTTAACCCTCGTATGGTAATACTACATCATAGGACACCTTTCGTGGAATAAGCACGCATATGGGAGCATGAGCTAATGGGAGACTTCCTCTCCATTAAGATGGAGGAGAACTCATCACTTGACGACCACTTGGAGCGCATGCATGATGCGTACATGAGGCCTGCATACTTCCTGGATAGCTGGATGACAGGCTCTTTTGCAAATGGCGTTGTGCTATGGTCGCTGCCACCAAGCTACCAAGCACAAGTCGGGACTTGCATTATGGGAGGCAACGTGGAATCAATGGAATTCCACAGGATCTTATAACATCTCAGGAATGTGATGGTTGAACCCATTGTCGCTGAGGTCATCAATGACAAAGGTATATATTTGATATACAATTTTATAAATGTTATAATCTTGCAAACACATTTGCAGTGTTAAGTATATTTGATACTTGTTCTGTTTTACTGAAAACGGGTCCTTCTGCATGAGAGGTACTTGCTGGAGAGGAGGTGACGTTGCGTGTTGATGGCGAGCATGATGATGATGGCCAACGATACTCTCCCTCAATATTTATCACTTAATTTATGTTTAGGATGATTATTGTAATCAATAGATTGTGAACTCCTTTAGTGTGTCTCACATTTTGTGAGACGGTTATTCATATGAGCTTGTAACAAATAGTTATTCCACTTTTATGAATGATTTCTATTTGTGTTCATATCTTGTTTGATTATGTGTGAATTATCCTAGTTTTGAAACTAATTGATAATAGATGAACATTTGTAAAATATTCAAATGCCTTTAAAATACCCAACTTAATGATATGTTCATTAATGAATGAAACCATTATTTGAATTCAAAAGTTATGTTGATAATATGTGAAAGGCATTTGATTTCTTATCACATATAAATCATGCCTAAGTTCGGCAAAATAACTTGAACACCGTGTATTACTTGAATACAAAGTATTTTAATGAATTGTTAAAAGTAAATACATATTCGATGTATTGTGTTTTAACAAATGGTAATTATCATTATATGATTGTTTAAATGTGTAAAGAAGTTTACCAAACGAAACATAAGTATAAAACTATTTGATATGCTCAAAGTGTTTGATCAACAAAGGGTACAAAGATAAAAGAGAATCTAATTACTACGATTTGATCAATAGTAATGAAATTCGACTTTATAAGAATGGCATAAAAGAAATTGTGAAATGCAAAGTGTTTTGAAATGTCAAAATGCAAGGCATCACAATATGATATTTTGATATCAAAGTGGGTGAATGTAGGGTTTCGTAGCATGGAAAACAAAAATTTTCTACCGCATACAAACAAACAAGCCAAGATCTATCTACTAGATTGAAGCAACGAGTCGATGGAATAACTCACCCTCGAAGATTCCAAAGTGTTTAACGAGAGCAGATTCTCGTGGGTGATGTAGTCGTACTCTTTCCGATCTCAAGATCGCGTAGACGATCCTTCCGGTGCTGCGTTCCGGCAGCGCTCCCGCAGTCGGTCACACATTCGGTACTCGACAAAGACCTTCCTCTCCCTTGTTCCAGCAGGCAGCGGAGGTTGTAGCACTCTCCTCGAGATTTCGGTAGCACAACGGCGTGGTACCGGAAGTAGAGGGGAGATCTCGCAGGGCTTCGCCTTAAGCCGGAGCGAGTATGGTGGAGTATGAGAGAGCTCCTCGGCGATCTAGGTTTTAGACACACCAAGGAGGAGGTGCTAGAGCCGGCGGCTAGGGTTTGGGGCACCCCAAGTCGGCGGCTAGGGCAACCCTGGGAGGTGGAGGCAGCAGCAGGAGGTGGTGGCGCCAATCTAGGGTTTTGGAGGAGAGGTACTTGTCTGCTAGGAGGGGCAGCCCTGCCCCTCCCTTTATAGGTGGGAGGCGCGGCCAAGGGGAGGGGAGTCCCTCCCCAACTCGGCTTGGAGGTGGGCTGGCGGTTGGAGGAGGGAATCCCTCCCCAACTCGGTTTCCACTCCTCCTCCTCTTTCCAAAACTTGTCGTTTGACTTTCAAACTAGCCGTTTGACTTTTCAATTTAGCATTTGAATAAACCCTTTATTTTGGACAGCAATGACTCCTAGTACATGATGCAATCATTCCAACTTACAATGACACATTCATGTACCCTTCCCCCTTCCGGAGTGCTGGACATTCCGGAACATTCTAGAACATTCCCGATGAAAACACCGGAACCATTCCCCAACTCCGAAACGGGACTTTCCTTATATGAATCTTATTCTCCGGACCATTCCGGATCTCCTCGTGATATCCCAAATCCCATTCGAGACTCCGAACAACATTCGGTCTCTTTCTCATCATTCCATAACTACTCAAACAACGTCGAATCCTTAAGTGTGTCTCCCTACGGTTCGTGAATTATGCAGACATGATCGAGACACTTCTCCAAACAATAACCAATAGAGGAATCTGGAAATTCATATGGCTCCCACATATTTCTACAATTACTTTGCGATCGAATGAACCACTTACATACGATATCAACTTCCCTTTGTCTCACGATAGTTTACTTATCCGAGGTTATGATCGTCGGTATCTCTGCATACCTAGTTCAACCTCGTTACTGATAAGTACTCTTTTCTCGTTCCCGTGATATGTGATCCCTTGTGAGCCAGTCACATGCTTGCAAGCTAATTGGATGACATTTCACCGAGAGGGCCCAGAGTATATCTATCCGTCATATGGATGGACAAATGCCACTCTTGATCCATGTGTTTCAACCAATACTTTCTGAACACTCAATGCCACCTTTATAGCCACCCAGTTACGGTGTGGTGTTTGATGTCATCAAAGCATCCATCCGGTAAAGGTGATATGCATGATCTCATGGTCGAAGGAATTAGATAACTATGTATCAGAAAGCATATAGCAATTGAACTATTAAAATGACTTGATCTTTATGCTACGCTTATCTATAGGAGTATGTCCACCATATCATTCTCCTAACGATATGATCTTGTTGTTAATAACATCTCAATGTTCATGATAGGGAAACCACAATCATCTATTAACCAACAAGCTAGTATTATATATAGAGGCTTTACTAGGGACTTCAAATTAAGTTTATAAATCACACAAGTATTAATGTTTCCTTGTTAATACTATTATAGCATGAATATAAACATTTATCATAAACACAAAGATATAATAATAACTACATTTATTATTGCCTCTAGGGCATATCTCCAACAGTCTCCCACTTGCACTAGAGTCATCTAATCTAGATTACATGGTAATATACCGAACACCCATGGCAGTTTGGTGCTGGTCATGTTTTGCCCTCGGGAGAGGTTTAGTCAACGGATCCGCCACATTCAGATCTGTGTGTACTTTGCAAATCTTTATATCCCCATCTTGGATATGTTCTCGAATAGCGTGAAAACGTAGCTTGATGTGCTTCAGCTTCTTGTGTGACCTTGGTTCTTGCGCATTGGCTATGGCGCCCATGTTATCACAGTAGATAGACATTGGGTCCAGCGCACTAGGAACCACACCCAGCTCTATAATGAACTCTTTCATCCATATTGCTTCTTGTGAAGCCTCCGAAGCAGCCATGTATTCCGATTCAGTTGAAGATCTCCCCACAACGCTTTGCTTTGCACTCCTCCAGCTAACTGCTGCACCATTCGAAATAAATACGTATCCAGATTGTGATTTAGAATCATCCGGATCGGTGTTCCAACTAGCATCGGTGTAACCATTAACAATGAGTTGTTCATCACCTCCATAAGAAAGAACCATATCCTTAGTTCTTCTCAAGTACTTAAGGATGTTTTTGACCGCTGTCCAATGATCCACCCCTGGATCACTTTGATATCTGCTAGTTAGACTAACAGCATATGCGATGTCGGGTCTAGTACATAGCATGGCATACATTAGAGATCCTATGACTGAGGCATAGGGAGTCTTACTCATCCTTTCTCTATCTTCTACCGATGTCGGACTTTGAGTTTTACTCAAGGTCGTATTGGGCAAAATGGGCAAGAACCCTTTCTTGCTATCTTCCATTCCAAACCTCTTTAGAACTTTGTCCAAATATGTACTCTGTGACAATGATATTTGGCGTTTCGATCTATCTCTATAAATCTTTATGCCTAATATGTAAGCTGCTTCGCCAAGATCCTTCATTGAAAAACTATTATTCAAATATTCCTTGACACTATTAAGAAGGTCTACATCATTCCCAATCAACAATATGTCATCCACATATAGTATTAAGAATGCTACAGAGCTCCCACTCACTTTCTTGTAAATACAAGCTTCTCCATAAGTTTGTATAAAACCAAAACTTTTGATCACCTTATCAAAACGTTGATTCCAACTTCGGGATGCTTGCTTCAATCCATAGATGGACCGTTGAAGTTTGCATACCTTGTTAGCATCTTTAGGATCGACAAAACCTTTGGGTTGCATCATATACAACTCTTCATCAATGTCTCCATTGAGGAATGCTGTTTTGACATCCATCTGCCATATCTCATAATCATAATATGCAGCGATTGCTAACATAATCCTCACAGACTTTAGCTTTGCTACTGGTGAGAAAGTCTCATCGTAGTCAACTCCTTGAATTTGTCGAAACCCTTTTGCGACAAGTCGAGCTTTATAGACAGTAACATTACCATCAGCATATGTTTTCTTCTAGAAGATCCATTTGTTCTCGACAGCCTTCCGGCTATCCGGTAAGTCCACCAAAGTCCATACTTGGTTTTTGTACATGGATCCAATCTCGGATTTCATGGCTTCTTGCCATTTATTGGAATCTGGGCTCATCATCGCTTCCTCATATGTCTCAGGGTCATCGGTGTTGTCCACCAATATGATACTCATAACGGGATCATACCAATCTGGAGTGGTACGAGTTCTCGTTGACCTGCGAGGCTCTGTAGCAACTTCGACCGAAGTTTCATGATCATCATCATTAGCTTCCTCTCTAATTGGTGCAAGCACCACAGGAACTTCTTCCAGTGCTGCGCTACTCACAATTTTGAGAGAAGGTTCGACAACCTCGTCGAGTTCTACTTTCCTTCCAGTCACTTCTTTCGAGAGAAATTCCTTCTCTAGAAAGGATCCATTCTTGGCAACGAAGATTTTGCCTTCGGATCTATGATAGAAGGTATACCCAATAGTTTCCTTCGGGTATCCTATGAAGACGCATTTTTCCGCTTTGGGTTCAAGCTTGTCCTGCTGTAACTTCTTTACATAGGCTTCGCATCCCCAAACTTTAAGGAACGACAATTTAGCTTTCTTCCCAAACCATAATTCATACGGTGTCGTTTCAACAGATTTAGACGGTGCCCTATTTAAAGTGAATGCGGCTGTTTCTAATGCATAACCCCAAAATGATAGCGGTAAATCTGTAAGTGACATCATAGAACGAACCATATCTAAGAGAGTTCGATTACGACGTTCAGACACACCATTACGCTGTGGTGTTCCCAGCAGTGTCAATTGTGAAAGTATTCCGCATTTCTTCAAATGCTCGCCAAACTCGTAACTTAGATATTCACCTCCACGATCAGAACGTAGAAATTTAATCTTCTTGTTACGTTGATTCTCTACCTCACTTTGAAATTCCTTAAACTTCTCGAAAGTTTCGGATTTATGTTTCATGAAATAGATATACCCATATCTACTCAAGTCATCCGTCAAGGTAAGAACATAACGATAACCACCGCGTGATGCTACACTCATTGGACCACACACATCGGTATGTATGATTTCCAATAAGTCCGTAGCTCGCTCCATCATACCAGAAAATGGAGTCTTAGTCATTTTACCCATCAGACATGCTTCGCATCTTTCAAGTGATTCAAAATCAAGTGATTCAAGAAGTCCATCGGAATGGAGTTTCTTCATACGCTTCACTCCAATGTGACCAAGACGATAGTGCCACATATAGGTCGAGTTATCGCTCGATTTCAAACGTTTAGCCTCAATGTTATTAATATGTGTATTTCCACTATCGAGATTCAATAAGAATAGACCATCTATCAAAGGTGCATGTGCATAAAACATATTACTCATATAAATCGAACAACCATTATTCTCGGATTTAAACAAGTAACCGTCTCGCAATAAACAAGATCCCGATATAATGTTCATGCTTAACGCAAGCACCAAATAACAATTATTTAAGTATAAAACTAATCCTGATGGTAGATGAAGGGGTAGCGTGCCGACCGCGATCACATCAACCTTTGATCCGTTTCCCACGCGCATCGTCACCTCGTTCTTTACTAGCTTCCGTTTATTCTGCCGCACCTAATTCGAGTTACAAATATGAGCAACCGAACCAGTATCAAATACCCAGGCACTACTACGAATACTAGTGAGATACACATCAATAACATGTATATCAGATATACCTTTCTTCTTGATGTTGCCGTTCTTCAAATCCGCCAAGTACTTTGGGCAATTCCGCTTCCAGTGACCTTCTCCTTTGCAGTAAAAGCACTCAGTATCGGGCTTAGGTCCAGCCTTGGTCTTCTTCGTCGGCGTGGTAACTTTCTTACTACCCTTCTTGAAGTGTCCCTTCTGCTTAGACTTGCCTTTCTTGAATTTAGTGGTCTTATTGACCAACAACACTTGGTGCTCTTTCTTGATCTCCACTTCTGCAGACTTTAACATAGCAAACAGTTCTGGCAACTGCTTGTTCATGTTCTGCATGTTGTAGTTCATCACGAAGTTCTTGTAACTTGGTGGTAGTGATTGGAGGACACGGTAAATCCCCAAAGCATTAGGAATCACTATACCCAAGCTTTGAAGTTTGTTTGCGTGCCCAGACATCTTAAGCACATGCTCACTGACGGAGCTGCCCTCTTCCATCTTGCAGTTAAAGAACTTTTCAGAAGCCTCATAACTCTCAATCGCCGCATGAGTCTCAAAGATCAATTTGAGATCACGGACAATATCATGTGGGTCTGAATTATCAAACCTTTTCTGAAGCTCCGATTCTAAACCATACAAGATAGCACACTGAACTATGGAGTACTGATTCTTCCGAGCAAGGTAAACATTCTTTACTTCATCGGTAGCATCAGCTACAGGTGGGTCACCCAGCAGTGCATCCAGCACATAGGTCAAATTACCAGCTGTGAGGACAATCCTCAAATTGCGGAACCAATCCGCGAAGTTGCTTCCATTGTTTTTCAACTTTTCTTTCTCTAGGAACGCATTAAAATTGATGGTAGGGGCTGCCATTGATCTACAACATATTTGCAATAGTTTAGACTAAGTTTATGACAAATTGAGTTCTAATAATTAAGTTTAATCTAGGTGAACTCCCACTCAAAACAACATCCCTCACATTGTTTTAGTGATCACACGAACCAAATCCACCATATCAAAACCGATCATCACGAGAGTTGATATAGTTTCAATGGCGAACAATCGACATGTTCATCATATCTACTATATGATTCATGCTTTACCTTTTGGTGATCCGTGTTCCTGAGACCATGTTTGTACATGCTAGGCTCGTCAAGATCAAACCTTAGCTTCCGCATAAGCAAATCTGGCTTGCTTACGTTGTTTACACTTGCGGAATCTAACACACCCGATCATCACGTGGTGCTTCAAAACAACAAGCTTTAGCAACGGTGCATACTAAGGGTGAACACTTTAGAACTTGAAATTTATGTGCATGAGGGATCATCTTATAATGCTACCGTCGTCTACTAAGCAATACAAGATGCATAAAGGATTAACATCACATGCAATTCATAATATGTGATATGATATGGCCTTTCTTCTTTGTGCTTCCGATCTCCATCTTCAAGCACGAACATGATCTCCATCATCACCGGCATGGCATCAAGGTCAATGACGCTTCTTCATGGTTATCGTCCACCAGCTTCAACTATTACAACTACTTTGAATAGACACGCGGGTCTTACCAGAAATTAAAGACAACCATATGGCTCCTGCCGGTTGCCAACTTACAATAAGGAACATTGCATACATCAAATATAATCACAATCATGGCCATATCACATCACTGCACACCCCTGCAAAACAAAGTTAGACGCCTCTACTTTCTTTGCATATTTTACGTGGTTTGGGGCTTTCAATAAGTGTCGTTCTAACTTACGAACAAGAACCACAACATTGATACTAGTATTGTTAATCACCCGTTGTAAATTGGAGCTCCACTATGCTGGGAGAAACAGGCACCCGCAAAGCCACTTATGCAATACAAGTTGCATGTCAAGCGTGGAGCAAGTCTCATGAACGATGTCATGTCAGGTTAGCCCGGGCCGCTTCATCCCAACATCCCGCAATATGCAAAGTACACAAGAAGCAATCGACAATAAAAGCATCAACATCCCGGGCCGCTTTATAGAACAATCATATTGTTTACTTTACACGCAATTCGTAAAGCAATAATCTGTTGCTTGCAACTTAATACTGGAGGGGGTTCGGATGATAACCTGAAGGTGGATTATTAGTCATAGATGCAGTTGGATGGCGGTCTATGTATAATGTTGTAATGCCCAATCAAGTTCCAAAGGAGTCAAGATGATTAGTATATGCATGTCTTGCTTTCTCGATGTTTGTCAATTGCCCTGCTGTAATTTGTTCACCCAGCATGTTATCTATCTTAAGGAGAGCCACCTCTAGTGAACTATGGACCCCGGTCCTTTCTTTTACATACAATCTACAAAATGTTTACTGCTTTGTGTTTACTTTCTTCAAACTATCACTTCCTTCCATTTGATATGTTTAATCCTTTGTTTTCAGCAAAACCGGTGAGATTGACAACCTCATCGCAACTTGGGGACAGAGTTCTGTGGTTGTGTTGTGCAGGTCTCCACGTTGCTACTAGCACCGGTAGTGCGCCCTGCCAAGGCTCAGCTAGTAATACCTTTGATGTGTTTCCTTGCTCCTACTGGATTGATAACCTTGGTTTCATAACTGAGGGAAACTTACTGCTGTGCTCATCATACCTTCCTCTTGGGGTTCCCCAACGAGCTCATTAGTACACGAGTCAGCAGGGCGTTGCTTTTTGATATGGTTGTGGCAAAGGTAAACTGATTACCTTATGTTACGTAGTAGTAGATAGTCACGGAGGTGAGGGACTACCACGCCGGAATGACACTAGTACCGTGGTGTCTACGGTGCCGGAATCTGGTGACGACGGATGGATATCACGACGTGAAGGACCATATAACATCGCATTTACATTCAATGTTATTGTTTGTATGTCTTATTGTGTGCTAGAATTAGATACTCGACGGTATCCTAATAAGATGATCCCTATTAAAATTACCAATGATTGTGTTCCCCCTTAGTGTGCACCACCAAGAAAGTTCTTCGGTATGAGGAAATCCATGGTGAGTGGGTGTCAGACATATCTACGTTCGCATACAGTGGGTGTAAGCCATGTTGCACAGCGAATACACTAAGGTTGAGTTCGCGAGCCTAGCATGTTACAGAGATGTGGCCTCGGAACGCGGATGGTCGAAAGATCGAGCACGAGTCGCATGAATGATGTGATCGACGTTTAACGTCCACCCTAGAACCCACATTGATGGCCGTGATGATCGGGGGAGATGTGGGGAAAAGGGGTCGTGTTATCACTAGGAACCCTTTATGGGATAGGTATTTCTGAGTGGAGTTATTATTAACTCATTTAATTATAAACTTAGTCTAAATTCCTTTTGCAATTATAAATGTAGAAAAGGTTCTACCCGATGCCACTTTTCCTGTTGACGATTGGTTAGACGGAGAGAAGCTCAGACTAGATGGATCAAACTTATCTATGTGGGTTGCGCGTCTCCACGTTCTCCTGAGCGAGAATGACGTGGTCGACTACATACTGGATGAGATGGATTTGGATCAGCCCATTAACCTAGAGACCCTAGAGCAGCGGGAAGACCGCTATCACCATCGGGAGATGGCCTCCTTCATTCCAGTTACAATGCGTTTCAGAATGGTGGACGAACTGTGGCCTTTCGTGGGTAATGTTAACCCTCGTATGGTAATACTACAGCATAGGACACCTTTCGTGGAATAAGCACGCATATGGGAGCATGAGCTAATGGGAGACTTCCTCTCCATTAAGATGGAGGAGAACTCATCACTTGACGACCACTTGGAGCGCATGCATGATGCGTACATGAGGCCTGCATACTTCCTGGATAGCTGGATGACAGGCTCTTTTGCAAATGGCGTTGTGCTATGGTCGCTGCCACCAAGCTACCAAGCACAAGTCGGGACTTGCATTATGGGAGGCAACGTGGAATCAATGGAATTCCACAGGATCTTATCACATCTCAGGAATGTGATGGTTAAACCCGTTGTCGCTGAGGTCATCAATGACAAAGGTATATATTTGATATACAATTTTATAAATGTTATAATCTTGCAAACACATTTGCAGTGTTAAGTATATTTGATACTTGTTCTGTTTTACTGAAAACGGGTCCTTCTGCATGAGAGGTACTTGCTGGAGAGGAGGTGACGTTGCGTGTTGATGGCGAGCATGATGATGATGGCCAATGATACTCTCCCTCAATATTTATCACTTAATTTATGTTTAGGATGATTATTGTAATCAATAGATTGTGAACTCCTTTAGTGTGTCTCACATTTTGTGAGACGGTTATTCATATGAGCTTGTAACAAATAGTTATTCCACTTTTATGAATGATTTCTATTTGTGTTCATATCTTGTTTGATTATGTGTGAATTATCCTAGTTTTGAAACTAATTGATAATAGATGAACATTTGTAAAATATTCAAATGCCTTTAAAATACCCAACTTAATGATATGTTCATTAATGAATGAAACCATTATTTGAATTCAAAAGTTATGTTGATAATATGTGAAAGGCATTTGATTTCTTATCACATATAAATCATGCCTAAGTTCGGCAAAATAACTTGAACACCGTGTATTACTTGAATACAAAGTATTTTAATGAATTGTTAAAAGTAAATACATATTCGATGTATTGTGTTTTGACAAATGGTAATTATCATTATATGATTGTTCAAATGTGTAAAGAAGTTTACCAAAGGAAACATAAGTATAAAACTATTTGATATGATCAAAGTGTTTGATCAACAAAGGGTATAAAGATAAAAGAGAATCTAATTACTACGATTTGATCAATAGTAATGAAATTCGACTTTATAAGAATGGCATAAAAGAAATTGTGAAATGCAAAGTTTTTTGAAATGTCAAAATGCAAGGCATCACAATATGATGTTTTGATATCAAAGTGGGTGAATGTAGGGTTTCGTAGCATGGAAAACAAAAATTTTCTACCGCATACAAACAAACAAGCCAAGATCTATCTACTAGATTGAAGCAACGAGTCGATGGAATAACTCACCCTCGAAGATTCCAAAGTGTTTAACGAGAGCAGATTCTCGTGGGTGATGTAGTCATACTCTTTCCGATCTCAAGATCGCGTAGACGATCCTTCCGGCGCTGCGTTCCGGCAGCGCTCCCGCAGTCGGTCACACGTTCGGTACTCGACGAAGACCTTCCTCTCCCTTGTTCCAGCAGGCAGCGGAGGTTGTAGCACTCTCCTCGAGATTTCGGCAGCACAACGGCGTGGTACCGGAAGTAGAGGGGAGATCTCGCAGGGCTTCGCCTTAAGCCGGAGCGAGTATGGTGGAGTATGAGAGAGATCCTCGGCGATCTAGGTTTTAGACACACCAAGGAGGAGGTGCTAGAGCCGGCGGCTAGGGTTTGGGGCACCCCAAGTCGGCGGCTAGGGCAACCCTGGGAGGTGGCGGCAGCAGCAGGAGGTGGTGGCGCCAATCTAGGGTTTTGGAGGAGAGGTACTTGTCTGCTAGGAGGGGCAGCCCTGCCCCTCCCTTTATAGGTGGGAGGCGCGGCCAAGGGGAGGGGAGTCCCTCCCCAAGTCGGCTTGGATGTGGGCCGGCGGTTGGAGGAGGGAATCCCTCCCCAACTCGGTTTCCACTCCTCCTCCTCTTTCCAAAACTTGCCGTTTGACTTTCAAACTAGCCGTTTGACTTTTCAATTTAGGATTTGAATAAACCCTTTATTTTGGACAGCAATGACACCTAGTACATGATGCAATCATTCCAACTTACAATGACACATTCATGTACCCTTCCCCCTTCTGGAGTGCCGGACATTCCGGAACATTCCCGATGAAAACACCGGAACCATTCCCCAACTCCGAAACGGGACTTTCCTTATATGAATCTTATTCTCCGGACCATTCCGGATCTCCTCGTGATATCCCGAATCCCATTCGAGACTCCTAACAACATTCGGTCTCTTTCTCATCACTCCATAACTACTCAAACAACGTCGAATCCTTAAGTTTGTCTCCCTACGGTTCGTGAATTATGCAGACATGATCGAGACACTTCTCCGAACAATAACCAATAGAGGAATCTGGAAATTCATATGTCTCCCACATATTTCTACGATTACTTTGCGATCGAATGAACCACTTACATACGATATCAACTTCCCTTTGTCTCACGATAGTTTACTTATCCGAGGTTATGATCGTCGGTATCTCTGCATACCTAGTTCAACCTCGTTACTGATAAGTACTCTTTTCTCGTTCCCGTGATATGTGATCCCTTGTGAGCCAGTCACATGCTTGCAAGCTAATTGGATGACATTTCACCGAGAGGGCCCAGAGTATATCTATCCGTCATATGGATGGACAAATCCCACTCTTGATCCATGTGTTTCAACCAATACTTTCTGAACACTCAATGCCACCTTTATAGCCACCCAGTTACGTTGTGGTGTTTGATGTCATCAAAGCATCCATCCGGTAAAGGTGATATGCATGATCTCATGGTCGAAGGAATTAGATAACTATGTATCAGAAAGCATATAGCAATTGAACTATTAAAATGACTTGATCTTTATGCTACGCTTATCTATAGGAGTATGTCCACCATATCATTCTCCTAACGATATGATCTTGTTGTTAATAACATCTCAATGTTCATGATAGGGAAACCACAATCATCTATTAACCAACAAGCTAGTATTATATATAGAGGATTTACTAGGGACTTCAAATTAAGTTTATAAATCACACAAGTATTAATGTTTCCTTGTTAATACTATTATAGCATGAATATAAACATTTATCATAAACACAAAGATATAATAATAACTACATTTATTATTGCCTCTAGGGCATATCTCCAACAGTGAATACCGCCCCTTTAAGGTCACCCTCTCACCGGAGAAAATGGCTTCATCATCTTCTTCCTCCGGTTTGGCGGCAGCAGAGGTGACGGCGAAGGCGGAAGCAGCAGCAGAGAAAGAAAGCTACCGAGGAATATGGATCCCCTGCGCCCTTGACGAAGCAGGCCTCAAGAACATGGAGAAGGAGGGGCTTCTCGTTGCCGGAGACTGGCGAAGCGGCTCCGGCGAAACCATCCCCAACCCGCACGAGGGCGAGCGAGTCCACTTCGGCACCCATCTGGACCGAGGTCTGTCTTTTCCTCCCTCGGAGTTCTTCTCCGAGGTGATATATCACTATGGAGTTCAACTCCACAATCTTCCTCCTAATTCACTTCTAAAATGAGCGCATATGCTACGCTTTGCGAGGGGTTTCTCGGCATTAGGCCGAGTTTGCTTCTCTTCCGGTTTTATTTCCATGTCCGGAGGAATTCCATTACTGCCGGTGTTCCTTACATCACCGGCACCATTAGTTTTTCTCTTAGACGAGACCGGGCATATCCCAAAATTTCTGCCAGTGACTCGGTCAAACAATGGCCAGCCACTTTTTTCTACCATAGGGATATTCCGGCTCCCGGCAAAGCTACTGCTTTGTCGGCTTTTGTCGACGGAGCCGCCACGGCCAAGCCTTCCTGGGACGAGGCTGCTCCGGCTCTCACTGATGATCTGATCCTCGCTAAGAGGCAGATCGAATATCTGATCAAGCACAGTGGTCTGAAGGGATCCGACTTGGTCCAGTGCTGGGTCTCACGTCGGATCCAGCCACTTCAGTACCACGGGGATAGACTGATGCACTCCATCACGTCTTCTCCAACCGACTCCCTCCGCATCAGCCCCAAAGCCTACACCACTCAAGGCTACATAAGCCAAATCAAGTGGCTGATCAAGGAGCGGATCGAAAGGCGGATTCCGGAGGTTTCTCTGGACATGCACACGGCGAAAAACCCTATGGTGCCGGTAAGTTTTCATCATCACATCTTTTATGTGTTTCTATCTTCGAGTTATATTGCAATACTGATATGTTTTCTTGTTTTCAGCTTGCTCACATCCCCGAGTCAGAACTTGCTCCGCTCGAAGGATACCCTCCGGAGTTTTCTCAGGAGGTAGAAGTAGTTCCACTGCCGGATCTTGCGCTCAATAAGCGCAAAGCTCTGACGGTAGCGGTTGGCACAGAGGAGATGCCTGTCGTGAAGAGGTATCTTTTCAGTCACAACTTTTCCGTCTTTGTACTTTACTCAAATTTCTTTCTGAGATGTAACGTTTCCGACTTTGTTACCTTCTCAGAGAAAAATCGATCATCAAGGCCAAGGGGAAAGGGATTTCTTTGAAGCCCTTATGCCAGACGAAGCTTACCATAGCTTCGCCTGCCGTAGCTCCTCCGACTCGGGCCCCTCAACCTTCTGCAACTCCGGTTATCTCGTCAGATGCTGCAGAAGATCCGGATCTTCAAACAGAGCCTGCGATCCTTGGGTCGCAAACTGACGTCAACGTGGGTGCTTCAGCTCAAGATAAGGGTGAACCCTCCTCAGGTAATGATCCCTCGGCTGAAGTCTTCGCCGAAAACCTCCTCAGCAATCCGGGTCTTGCCAAGTTTGGCCTGACCCAGAAATCTGCAGAGGAGATCCAGCGGCTAGCCAGGCAAGTCCTGGACAAAAGCCATTTATCCCCTGAGGAGGAAGCGCAAGAAGCAGAGGACGTCAAGTTCTCTAACCTTCTCACTCAAGTCTGCCTTCGGACAAGAGGATTAGGACTGGGGAGCTTCCAACAGCCCCAGTGATCCCTCTTACTCTTGCCGAAAAGGTGGCCGCTGAAGTGAACGCGGGTTTAGATAAAATCACCCGCGAGCAATATGTAAGTCGGAATTCCAACTCTTGTTTTTTCTATTATGTTATATCATATCCTCTAGCCCCCAAGCATGAAGTAGGATATAGAATCCGAGTTTATGCTTCATTACGATGCCAAAGAACGAACTAGTGTAGCCCCCAAGGCTCGTGCTAATATTTAGCAAAAATATTAGCCCGAGTCTTAAGTAGCTTTCTGACTTTGGGTATTCTGACTTACAGAAAGTATGTTTCTATAACCAGGAATTATTGACCAATGTCTGTGATAAGCGGAGAGAGATTAAAGCTCTCCGGCTTAAAAATGCTGAGCTCAAATTAGCCAAGGATGAAGCCAAAGGTAAATATTCTGAGATTCAAACCTTGTCTTTGCTTTTTTCAATGTCGAATTTTTCTGAACTTGTTGTTCTTTTTTGTCTTACAGCGCTGGTGAAACAATCCATCGCTATGATTGAAGAGGCCGAGAACCTCAAGACCCTGGTAGTGGAGAACAAGGGACTTCGCCAAGAGCTGGATAAGCTCAAGGCAGATCATGAAAAGATCATAGCTCAAGTCCTTGAATCCTCCTCGATGGCCAATGATGAGCGTGCTCGCAAGATTGCTGCTCAGGATAAAATAATCTCGGACCTCAAGAATGAGCTTGGCAGAGAGAAGGACATATCCCAGGCGCTCCGGGCTGAACTCTAGAGTCTCCGGGAGGAGAAGACCAAGATTGACGACGTCATTTTTGGTACGTTCCACCTCTCTAACTTATCTTTTTCTTCGACTTCTATCAATGTCGGTTTTTTATTAACTTTATTTTGATGTATAGGTCCTCTGAACTTGACGGACTCTTCCTCGTCCGAGCCCCACACCCACCGGCTTACCCAAGTCGGTGATCTTCTTCATGACTACCGTTAGTCCATTGAGGACATTGGCGAATCTCTCAGGATTCCGGACATGCCAAGCATGTCGGATTTTGAGGTGCGGGACAGGGCCAAGGAGATGTCGCAGCTTGTTCGGGACTGGAACATGTCCTACGCGCGGACTGCTGCGCAGAACGCTCTCACCATGGTCATGAGCCACCATGGAAACATGGAAATATGGCAAGTGACTAGAGGGTACTGCAAGGTAGACGAAGACGGCCAGGAGCAGGACCTTCAAGCCATCATGCACTCCTGTGCCAGATACGGGTGCCACGTAGCTGATCTGACCAGCTATGAGATCCCCTTCTTCACCCACGTGGATAATCCGCCTCCTCCTGCAGAAGAAGCCGAAGAAGTTTCCGACGATGAACGCACCAACTTGGATGCGGACATCTCGGAACGATATCAAGGCGGAGTGACCAGCGAGCCGACAGATCCTTCATCTCCTCCTGCATCATAGACCAGAAATTTATGTATTATTTCAGAAAAATCTGATGCGATTGTAAATATTAAGTACTATTTATCTTTGCAAGTGTTAAGCTTTTGATCTATTCAGCACTTTTGACTTTTGGAATTTTTGCGTGCCTGAAATGTTTACACAAGCACTTATATTTTTTCGTCTCTACTTATCGTTTATCCGGCTTTCCGCCTCGTCCCTTTCGTGAGCCAACTAAACCTTCAGCCGGAAACTTTGCCGAACAACGGAGCTCAATTGCTAAACCAGTTTAAACTCGGAAACAAAGCCGGCTTCCAGTACCAACAATTCACTACTCGGAAAATGCCTGCATCCAGCAATCAGACAAATAACCAAATTAAAGACTAGAAATTTTAGAGTTATACCCGAAGGTAGCAGTTTTAGAATCGGAAATCTAGACTAGAACGAACATGAGCATAAAGTACTTTCAAGCATTTTGGGATTTTCGACTATGACATGATCATTCGGAAATAAGATGGCTTAAGAACTTCTCAGAAAAAACTTGAGGCAACCAAAACTTTTATTTCTCACAGAACATGTACATATGTATGATTACAAAGAAGGATAAACTAAGAATAAAAGGGACGTAGCTGAGCAATATTCCATGGTCTGTCTAACTCATCCGGATTTGTACTGCCTCCAGCTCTCTTTCTCTTCTTAGTAGCAGGTCTTTCTTTGACTGGCCTCATGTCAGTTAAGTAGTACGATCCATTATGCAATACTCGACTAACTAAAAAGGGCCCTTCCCATACTAGGGAAAGTTTGTGCTTTCTTTGTTGCACAAGCCGGAGAACCAAATCACCTTTATTGAAGGATCTATTTCGGACTCTCTGGCTATGATACTTGCGTAACTTCTGATGATAGGCTGTAGATCTCATTTCAGCAACGACACGAACTTCTTCGACTAAGTCGAGATCACTTTGTCGAGAAATCTCGGCATCCTCTTCGATATACGCGGCCACTCTAGGAGAAGTATGAATTAAATCACTAGAAAGAACTGCTTTTGCGCCATAGACCAAGAAGAAAGGTGTGTATCCTATTGACCTTTTCGGAGTTGTTCGTAAACTCCAAATTACAGAGGGTAGTTCCTCTGCCCAAGCCCCCGCAGCATGTCGTAGTGGTGCTTCGAGTGTTGGTTTTAGGCCTTGTAGAATTAAACCATTTGCTCTTACGACTTGTCCGTTAGCCTGTGGATGTGCGACTGACGCAATGTCAAGCTGGATATTTTTCTCATCGCAGAATTCGGCTAGTTCTCCCATAGAAAAATTACTCCCGTTGTTCGTGATAATGCTATGCGGATAACCATACCGGATTATAACATCCTCGACAAATCTTTTGGCTATTGCTCCATCACAACTAGTGACAGGTTTAGCCTCGATCCACTTGGTGAATTTATCCACCATCACTAAGAGGTGAGTAAATCCAGTTGGAGCTCGTTTAAAAGGTCCTACCATATCAAGCCCCTAGACCGGAAAAGGCCATGTTATAGGTATTGTTCGCAGATGATCAGCCGGAACATGAGCTTGCTTGGCATACTTTTGGCAGCCTTTACATGTCTTGACTAATCGTTCGGCATCCGCCTAAGCTGTAAGCCAGAAAAATCCATGTCGAAAAGCTTTTGCCACTAAAGATTTGGCTGTAGCGTGGTGACCACACTCGCCTTCGTGGATTTTCCTTAAGATTTCCACTCCTTCTTCCGGAGATACACAGCGCTGAAAAACCTCAGAAACACTCCGTTTATGGAGCTCACCCTTAACAATAGTATAGGCTTTTGCTCGTCGGATAATCTACTGGCTCAGCACCTCGTCTTCGGGTAATTTGCCATCTACCAAATAATCGAGGTAGGGTTGAGTCCAGCTGGGAATTACAGCCAGAACTGCTATTAAAGGTGAGTCGGATTTAGTCAGATATTCCTAATCTACTCCCTTTATCGAGGGAACTTGCGGTGCTCTAAAAATGCGCCATCTGGGACCTCTTTCTGCGCAGAGCCAATTCGAGATAGTGCATCTGCTTCCTCATTTTCTGCTCGAGGGACGTGTTGAACTTCAAACCCTTCGAACGATTTAGATAGATCATCCACGAGAGCTTTATATGTGCCATGTGTTTATTTGCATTACAAATATCTGACACTTGTTGAGCAACAAGATCCGAATCTCCGTAACACATCAAACGTCGGATGCCAATATCCTTGGCAATCCGGATTCCATGCAGCAGTGCTTCATACTCGGCAATATTGTTTGTCGCTGTGAAGTGGATCTGCAACACGTATAATAGTTTATCTCCTTGGGGTGATTTGAGCATCACGCTACTCCCCGAGCCCCCTCGAGCCTTACACCCATCGAAAAAGAGGGTCCAATATTCCGACTCAGGGAGGACCATGTTCTCCTTCGTCTCTATCCAATCAGCGACAAAGTCAGCAAGGATCTGGGATTTGATTGCTGTCCGAGGTTTATACTCAATATCGAAAGCTGAGAGCTCTATGCCCCATTTGGCGACATGTCCTGTGGCGTCGCTGTTGTTGATTATGTCTCTCATGGGAGCTTTGCTCACCACGGTAATTGGATGCTCCTGAAAATAGTGTCGTAACTTACAAGATGCTAGGAAAACACCGTAAGCCAACTTTTGATAGTGCGGATATCGCTGTTTTGATTCTATCAAGACCTCGCTGACAAAGTAAGTCGGATGTTGCACCAAGTGTTCCTGATTTTCCTCTGGTCTCTCCACCACCATGACGATACTAATGACCTTATTTGTCGCAGAAATATAAAGCAACATCGGTTCCTGAGGTTCCGGTGCTGCGAGGATAGGAGCAGATGAGAGTACTTTCTTCAGGTCTTGCAGTGTAGCTTCAGCTTCGTCAGTCCAGACAAAATCTTTGGTCTTCTTCAGGAGTTAGTATAATGGTGCGGCTCTTTCACCAAGCCGGCTTACAAATCGACTGACCGCAGCAATGCAACCAGTTAATCTTTGTACGTCCTCTAAGCGAGTTGGCCTGGAAATATTGAGTATAGCCTTGATTTTGTCGCGGTTCACCTCTATGCCTCTTTGAGACACGATGAAACCTAACAATTTTCCGGCTGGTATTCCAAAGAAGCATTTCTTCGGGTTAAGCATGATGTTGTATTTTCGTAGATTGGCGAACGTTTCCTCCAAGTCAGAAATGAGTGTTTCCTTCTTTTTGGACATCACCGCGATATCATCCACGTATGCATGTACATTGTGTCCGAGTTGGTTGTGGAGGCAACGCTGCATCATGCGCTGGTACGTAGCTCCTGCGTTCTTCATCCCAAAGGGCATCGTAACAAAATAGAAGGTTCCGAAGGGGGTTATGAATGAAGTTTTGACTTTGTCAGATTCCTTCATCCGGATTTGGTGATAACCGGAATATGCGTCGAGAAAACAGAGGAGTTCCGAGCTTGCTGTAGAATCGATAACTTGATCAATTCTAGGCAGAGTGAACGGATCTTTTGGACAAGCCTCGTTCAAGGCAGTATAATCAACACATATCCTTAAATCAGTGGTGTCCTTTTTAGGGACCATTACAGGATTGGCCGACCACTCAGTGTGGATGACCTCTTCTATGAATCCGTCTAACTCGAGCCATGTTAGTTCCTTAGCTATTGCCTTATGCTTTTTGTCGCCAAACCGTCGTAACGACTGTTTGACGGGTTTAGCGTTCGGGTTTACATTTAGAGAGTGCTCGGCAAGTTCCCTAGGTACTCCAGTAATGTCAGATGGCTGCCATGCGAAGATATCTTGATTTGCTTGGAGGAACTTGACGAGTGCGCTTTCCTATGAGCTACCTAGGCCTACGCCTATCTCGGTCACCTTGGAGGGGTCATCATCCTTCAACGATGCTTTCTTTGTCTCTTTTGATGCCTTGAACTCCGGATTTGGCTTGGTAACCTCCTTCTTCGTTGTGGGCATCTCGGACGGATCTATGCTCTTCTTGATTTCCTGGTACTCCTGGGCATGCAGCACGGCTTCGGCAAAGGCGGCATTTCCATCCTCGCACTCTCGCGCTTTCTTCAGGTCTCCCCTGATGGTGATCACGCCGTTGGGACCTAGAATTTTCATCATATTGTAAATGTAACACGGACGAGCCATAAAAGCCCAGTAAGCCGGATGTCTGAATATAGCGTGGTATGCGCTCTTGAACGGGACCACTTCGAAGGAAAGTGCCTCCATCCGATAATTCTTTGGAGTTCCAAAGGTAACATCCAAAGTGATCTCTCCCAGGGAATTAGCTTGTCTTCCTGGGACAACTCCATGAGAAATCACAGAGCTATGGTTCAGCTGGGTCGCTGGGATCTTCATCTGGTGTAGCGTTTCGACATAGAGAATATTGATGCTGCTACCACCGTCCATGAGGGTCTTGGAGAAACCATAACCGTCAATAAGTGGGTTGACGATTAAGGCGTATTTTCCTCGCCTGTGTAACTTAGGCGGATGATCATCGCGGTCAAACGTGATTGCCACTTCCGACCAGTCCAGATACTAGGGGATAGCCGGAACTGTTGCATTGAGCTCGTGTAGAACTACTTTCTTGACCTTTGCTGGTTGAGATCCGAGGAAGGTGACATAAGTGTCCTTCTTCGTAGGAAAAGTTTTCTTCCCTTCCGACTTGGGATTTGAAGCGTCAGCTTCCTCCATGTCAGAATCTTCCTTGGTCTCCTTGTCTTTTTCGGGATTTTTCTTTCCCTTCTTCCGCTTAGTTTTGTAGCATGTGGTATCATCTCTCTTGATGTCGTCATTAAAACGACATTCAGCGTTGGTGTGGGACGAGCCCCCATTGGCGTCTAAGTGATGCACACATGGGTTATTGGCAATGTCGGCCCAAGAGTAGGTTTTGCCTGGTTGTTGTTCTCCTCTACCTTGGACCCTTGATGTCCCATGACCATGCCCGCGTCCTCCGCCGTGTCCTCCTCATCCTCCAGACCCGGAAACAGTAGTAACTACCAATGTTTCCGCGTTGGGTTTTTCTTCCGAGGTATTTTTGCGCTTCTGAGCTTGTTGCTTTGGTTGTTTTGCTGACTAAGGCACAACTAGGGCATTGAGTAGTCCTTCTGCATCGTCGTCAGCATCTGCATACTTGCTTGCTGTTTCTATCATCTCTCCCAAATCAGTAACCTTCTCACACTTCAAGCGATGGCGCAGTAAACCAATAGGGAGACCTGCGATGAAAGCTTCAATCGTAGTTTGATCATTTACTCCTTCGCAGGAGTTCTTGGTGTCGATCCATCATCTGAGGTAATCCCGGCAAGTTTCTCCGGCTTTCTAGGTGCAACGCTGTAGGTCTCCAACCGTACAGGGCCTCCGATATGTTCCTTCGAAATTCCGAAAGAACACGCTTTGCAAATCATACCAGTTATGAATGGTGTTTGCTGGAAGTTCATTGAGCCATGACCGTGCCATCTTCCGCAACATAAGTGGGAGATATCGGGTTGCGACCAGGCTGTTTCCGCCTTTGGCAATGTAGCAAGCTTGGAAGAAATCCTGTAACCAGGTGTCTGGCCGAGCAATGCCGTCATAGGCTTGGATATGCCTTGAGATAGCAAATCCTTCCAGGAATTTTGTAGCTCTGATGCATGGTCCGAAGCATTTTGGGCCCACGTATACGTCATCGTTTTCATAGCGTCGAGCCTCTATGTTGGAGTTGATCATGTGCCTTGCGTCGTTCGGGGATAGAGATCGTCCTGAATGCCGGCTGTGGCTGCGGTGCCGTGGAGTCGGACTTCGGCTTCTGCCACCACCTCCTCCGCCATGTCCTCCTCCTTGCCCTCCATGGGAGTCGTTGTGATGACTGTGTGGTGGAGAGGGTGGAGCAGCTTGACTACGACGAGCCCCCTACTGGCTTGTACCGGCAAGGTTTCCGTCGTTTCTTCGTCCGTCGTGCCCACAATGGTGAGGCTCAGCCGGACGGTTCTCATGTCTAGGAGGTGGCATTCTCTGACGATCCTCCTCCCGACGTTTATCTTTATCTTCTCCCCTTCGATCCTTAGATTCTCGCCGGGGAGGGTTCATCGGATTTAGGGCAGCGATGGCGTCTTTCTCGGCCGCTGGGGCGACGTTGCTCTAGTTACGCGGAGTTTTGTGATGCTGTCCTGAAGATCCGGTTCTTGAATAGTTGTCTTCCCTGTGTTCGGGGTGATGGTACTGCGCTCGAACGTAATGGGATCTTACGCCAGCCCATGCCGGATCTGTGCGACACTGGTCAGAATCCGAGACCAGTTTTTGACTTCCGGACAGGGCGACCTTTTGCTGCTCCAGTCCCTTGTTGAGTAGCCTGATACCCAAACGGATCTCCTCTGGTCCTGGATTAGCCGATAGAATTTCTCGGGCTGCCACGGTATTTTGTACTGGTGTTGGGTATACCCAGTCTCCGTTGCTATCTTTCCGTGGCTTCCCCATCTCATCTCCAAAAAGGACGGCATGGACACGTGGGAATTGGTTGTCATCTATGTGACGCTTCCGTGTCTTATAATGTAGACGAGACATGTATTCCTTGTTTGCCATGCGTTTCTTCTCCACCTCGATGTTTTTGGCTTCATCAAGGAGTTGTTGACGACGCGCTTCCAGGGCTTGCGCCCTTTCGTCCAGCTCATATGCAGTAAGTTCTGCAGCTGTAGGGATAGGTGTGGTTAATGCGGCATCGATGAGTTGACGTGCACCTTCAGTGATCATCCTGCGCTTCGGGATTATCTTCGACGTCCATGTCATCCTGCGCTATGGGAGAGTGTTCCCCGGATCCTTCATCCATGGCTTCTCCATCTTCTACAGCTTTGGAGTTATACTCCTCTTCATATACCGCGGAGAACTTTCGGAAATTTGCTGACATCATCGACTCATCCGAGGATGCGGGCACGTCGGCGTTTGTTCCAATTGCCTCCGGCACCGAGTCGGTGTTTTCTCCAGCATCGGCAGAGCCGGATCCGGATCCCACGTATCCGACAAAGTGCGACGCATGCTTCCCGAGGTACCTGCGGCTTTCGCGATCAGCCATATCGAAACTTTTGATGGTCTCGAGGATTGCATCTGCGCTTTCGCCTTGCAGTATCATGCGTTTTAGTGTGTACCTTAGGAAAGGCATGTCTGTCCCGGCATCATCAGAGCCGGAATCAGTGTCGTTGATATGCTTCTCCTGGATTTCAACTTTCGCGGGTAGATCGATCTGGGATCTGGCTCTTCCAGGGAGATCCACTCCAGATTCAACGTGCACCGCTAGGTCTTCTTCAGGTTCGGGTTTCTCCGCAACTGGTGCAGGCTGGGTGGGATTAGGGTTTTCTGAGATCCGGAACTCTACTGCCTCCGCGGACAAAGGGGACCCAGAAAATTCTTCTGCCTCTATCATCACCGCTGGGGTGGGTTGGGCAGGTTCAGCAAAACCGATGTAAACATCGATCTCACCAAAAGACATGATTGTGTAGGTAGTCACGGCCTCCCTTGCCGGAATCCAAGTCTCGTTGAGAACGGTGAGAGGGACGTCGCTGGCGTAGAGGATGCGACCGACGGTGATAGTCTCGCCGATTCCGATTTTTGCAGATTCTGCTCGGAACACAGATCCAAAGCTCACTTGCCCCATGGTGGGCGCCAACTGTTGTCGTATTGATGACAAGTATGCAATGAGGGGGTCCTCGAGGCATGCGGAAGAGAGGGGTGTGAGACGTACGGTGTTCCGGGACGGTGAGCACACAAGTTTACCCAGGTTCGAATCCGCAGGCTTTGGACGGATCCTACTCCTGCTAGCAATCCAGTAATACAGCAGAGCCGAAATATGGGTTACAAGGGTTTCGCCTGTGCGAGTTGATATTGTAGAATATTGAGGTGTGCCCTAAAGGCTCTCCCTAGGACGGCTTATATAGATATCCGGCCTAGGGTTTACAGGAGAGATCTATCTGGGTACGTCTAAGAGTCGGTTACAGGGTACATCTTGAACTACAAGTAACATTATGGGCCTAATCGGTAAGTCTTCTGGGCCTTCCCGTAGCCGGATTGGACTCCGTCTTTCTCCCTAACTAGGCCGCCCGTGAAGCAAAGCTCTAACCCGAAGTGGGCCACCCTGGTCAGTGAGGAACTGTGAGGATACCCGGAAAGTATATCCCCAACAAACGTTCCTGAACGATTCTCTTCACAGAAGGAAAGAATCAATGATAATGATCATTGTGTTTTCCGACTGGTGTTTTCACTACATGAAGTAGGATTCAAAATGTAACCCATATCTTGCATGGAGACATTTGTGAATCATTTTTCATGATTACCAGAATATGACATACCTGTGAATTACTAAGGAAATAATGGTAAGCTAAAAATATGAAAAATCTCGAAGCAAAATTCCCTTGAGACTAGAAAGCAATTCGTTGCTGGATCTTCACAAGTAAAAGGGTTGCTTGGAATTTTCCCAAATGACTGCAAAGCCATAGTGGAAAATGGGGTGAATGACAAAAGCACAATTTGTCAAGTATTGGACGAATTCAAATGAATTTGATTCAAGTGTGCTAAATGTCTAGTGGATTTAAAACTAGTAAAAGTACTAGTATCTCATAGTAAATCTCCAAGTTTGATATTTGATCAAAGGATTTTGAAATTGTTCAAAATAGTGAGTAGATATGTAATTTGCATAAAATTGAGTGGGAGCTATGAAAGTCTTCCTAAAACAATATGTGAATGACATGTTTTTGAGTGGGAGCAATATAAGTCTCAAATTCAAATATGTAGGAACATAGTTTGAGTAAGAGTAGTGACTCATACCCAAATATGTTGGGAACATATTTTGAGTGGGAGCTTATAGGAGTTATTCTTAAGTGTGTTAATAATAAAAGTGCAAGTACCGATAAATAATGATTTATAAGGTGTAGAAGTTGATAATAAGTGTATTATGATATTATGTAGTATTCCTTAAGGGATTCCAAAAAGGGTTTCAGAATAGAAGTTAATTAAGGAACTGGTCCTTAATAAATCGATTTAGGAATAGTATTAAGTTTAACATCAATGATTGAAAGAAAGAAAAGGATGATCATCATCCACTATGTTGAGACATAGGTTCTACCTTAGAAAACCATGATGATAACTTAACATAATATATGATCCAATAAGAAACGTTTAAAAAGTGATTAAGTTTGAATCACGGAATGTTGAGCTAAGTTTGTCCATAGTGTCTAATAGAGAACTGTAGACATGTTTTTTCAAATCCATAAAAGGATGACATATCTTAAAGCATAAAGGATTATGTTATAAGGGAATATGTTGGAAACTCCTTAATACGGATTAAAGTCAAGTAGGAAGCGAGGTGAACAAAAACATCAAAAGTTGCACAGAGTGCACTCGTGTTTCAATGGATACATTTATAATAATAGATAAGGGTACCATCTAAAGTGGTGTATAATGTTATGGCGGGGCTAGTTCGCTTTTAACGTAGAATGATGTGTCCCAGGGCACAGTGCCCATGAGAAAGCCCTCGAGGTTGATCTAAAGTCATTGTAGGCTCCTGGAATCAGGCCTCGTTCTGCTGCCATAGCGACGATGCATACACACAGATGTTATCATGTGATGATAAAGTATGAATGTCAATCAAGGTGACATTGGTAAGTTGCAAAGGATTTGGGACTGTAAAGTACATGTCCAAGACTCAACCTCTTCTATGAGCAAGCATGTTCAGGGTACTGGATATGGTGCCAATGATTAAGAACAAATGCAGCTAGTTTATTTGTAATCTAGTGCAAGTGGGAGATTCTTGGAAATATGCCCTAGAGACAAATAGTAATAAGGACTGTGAAAGAACATGTGTGCCCCATGTATGGTTTTGGTAATTAATGACAATCTTTATGGACTTATGTTTGCATTGAGTTTTACTTGTAGTATTTGTCCATAGGCAATGCTTGAACAATATGTTGGCTTCAAGGTTGGAATAAGAAGAAAGTGAAGAAGATCAAGTGTTGATCAAGGTTTCAAGGAATGATCCTGAGATTGGTCAAGTAGAAGTTGAGCCTATGACAAGTGTGTCTTGAATAATAAGATGATCTCAAGTGTAGCTTGCCATCCTTATGGTGATCATGGATATGTGAATATATGCCTAAAAGATAGCCTCTTCCATAGTGGAGTATGGGGGAGCAAATTCCAAGTCTTCACCAAGCTAGCACAATCAAGAAAGGTGTTCCATCTTGAGGTGTAGAAGATCGTCATCATCAACATCAAGTGGAATATACACAAGGCAATTGTTTGATCTTGATAGGGTTTCTTTCTTACCGGTCTTGTGGTGTTAGTTGGGGAGACCGGTTTATAGGATAGATAACCGTACTATCAAGAGGGGCTCTCGAGTTGGGGAGACCGGTTTATAGGATAGATAACCGTACTATCAAGAGGGGCTCTCGAGTGAGAGCTCAAACCTTTGCATATTTGGCATCATATTTCTTGGTTCTTATTTGGGTCGTACTCATGTGAGTATTTATATCTTGTGTTAATCTCCATGACAATCTCAAGTTCATCGAAAACGAATTTCATATGCATTCTCTATTGCATTTTTGATGTTGGAGGTTTTATCGGTTTGTCTTTTTGGGAGAGGTCAAACCTTTCATCATTTGGTTCTATCCTACCTTGCTAGACTATGATGTTTCTCTGGATGATCTTGTAGAGCTCATTGTCCTCTTTAAAACGATCCCAAGATCATCAAAAACGGAGTCCAGATGCAAAAGTTATGATTGTTTCAGTTTTGCTATTTCTGCCAGTTTTTAGGGGGGCGGATTATCCGGCCCAATTTTTGGGAAACGGCTAAGGACTTTGAGGCGTGACTCTCTGTAACAGGGGCAGATTATCCGGGCCTCTGGCGGCGGATTATCCGGCCCAAATATCCGCCCCCTATACAGAGGGTCGCACCGCGAAGTCCTTAGCCATATTTCGGCCTGGGGAACCCGGAATATCCGGGGGAGGGTCGGATTATCTGGCCTGGAAGGTCCCAAACGGTCATAGTTCATTGGGGAGGGGTATAAATAGACCCCTTCTTCCTCCTTAGGCTGGTTCCTTGCATTCTCTCTCTCCTCCATCGTTTTGACCTTCAAGAGCTTGCAAATACTCTCAATCCCTCCCATATGTCTTGAATCTTTTTGGGGGATTTGAAAGGGGGATCTAGATCTACAACTCCACCAATCCATCTCTCCTCTATGTGAGGGGAACATATTGGGATCTAGATCTTAGGGTTTCTTTAGTGAATTTCCTCTTGTGTTCTTCCTCTCTTATTCTCCCACTAGCTTTTGTAGCTTTGGTGGAATTTGGGAAAGAAGGACTTGAGCACTTCTTGTCTTCTTGCCATTGCATTTGGTGCATCGGTTTGATTTCTCGGTGAGGATTCGATTGGGTGAAAGGTGAGAAGCTTTTTACTCTTGGATTCTTGGAACCCTAGACGGTTTAGTTGTTTTGCAGGTTTGTGGATTACTTGGGGCCTCCAATTAAGTTGTGGAGCTTTCCCCGAGCTTGTTTGTTGGGAGCCTCCAATTAAGTTGTGGAGAAGTGCCCCAATCTTTGTGAGAGGTTACGGATTGCCACTGACAAGTGCACCGATAGTGAAGAAGTGAACCAGGCCTCTTGTGGAGAGGTTCACGGGAGAATAGGGTGAGGCCTTTTGTGGCGTGGTGGTCTTAGTACCGCCCACCCCTCCAACGAGACGTACTCTATTTATGGGAGGAACTCGGTAATAAATCACCGTCTCCGCGTGCCTCAGTTATCTCTATACCCGAACTATTTACTTATGCACTTTACTTTGTGATAGCCTTCGTGCTTGAAGTCTTATATCTAGGTATCACATAGTTGCTTGTTTTGCTTAGTATAAGTTGTTGGTGCACATAGGTGAATAGTAGTTTATTTAGGTTGTGTGCTTAACAAAGTAAACGCTAGTTTTATTCCGCCTTTGTTAAGCCCTTCTCATAAAAGTTTTAAACCACCTATTCACCCCCCTCTAGGCGGCATCTATATCCTTTTCAATTGGTATCAGATCCTAGTATATCTTTTGGGCTTCACCACCTTGAGAGTAAAGATGTCGGCTAGGGGATTAGTGCACGATGACATTTTCATATTCAATGGCACATGTTATGAGATTTGGAAAATTTGTATGCTTAATCATTTTTGGGCCATGGACCCAAATTTGGAGCAAATTGTAGATATAGGTTTTTCTCCTCCAATGGATTTCCTTAATCTATCTTCTGAGGATGAGAAAAACTTATATATCGATGCTCAAGCTTCTAATGTGCTTGTTTTTGAGCCATGTAGTTACTTCTTCAGTCATACCTTTTTGGAGCGCTCATGAGTTATGGACAAAACTTCAAGATAAATATGTTGTGTCCAATATTTTTGAGGATGATTGTGTTGCTTCCACTTCCGGTCGAGATGAGTTCTCATCTTCTACCACTTCACCAACATGTGATTTTTCACAAGGTAATGATATGGTAAGTGGTGATAGAAATTGCAATATGGATAGTGTGCTTACTATTTGTAATCCCTCCTCTCTATCTAGTTGCAATGATCTACCTTTCGACTTTAACACTTCTAGCACTACAAACTCCTTACATGCTTGTGTTGATAGTCCTTGCATATCATGTGTAAGTTGTTTGAGTAAATCTCATGATGATATGCTTGATATTCCTTGTTGCCATGATATAAATGCTTTTATTTCCTCTAGTTGTTGTGTTTCTAAAAATGTAGAGGAAACTGAAGATTCTACGGGTCAAGACAACATCTTGAATGAATCCTCAAGTAATTCTTCATTATCATCATCTCACGGTTCCCATCTATGCCTTATGGCTAGGGATTCAAAGGTATCTCCTACTTTGGAACCCAATACCTCTTGTGATGATGAGGATGAGTATAATGAGGAATAAGATATTGATGTTGATTTGTTACATGAAAAGGGTGAGATTTTTTATCATGCTCTTGTTAAGAATAATATTGCTTGCTCTAACTTTGTTGAAATCTTGGGTTTTGCTATTGAGAGCAATGAACGTGTTGATAAGTTAGAAGCTCAAGTTGAGGAGCATGAGAACACAATTGACAAAATGAGTAGCCTTGAGCGTGAGTACGCTAATGATATTGCAAATCTAAATGAAGCTCTTGAAGAAGCACAATCAACCAAAGAATCTCTTGAGGAGACATTTACTCTAGAAGTGTCTAAAGTAAAGGAAACCCGTGATAAAGCTCTTGAGGTGGCAATTGATCTCAAAAGAAAATATAATGAGATTTCCAAGTTGTCTTCTACTATTGCTCATTATAATGATACTTGTGCTACTAACTCTACTTCTTTTGAAGCATCTATTTTGAAGAAGAATGTTGAGCTAAAGGCTCAACTTGCTTTGCTGACTAGCAATTATGGTAAATTGGAAGAAAGTCATGTTATGCTATCAAGCTCTCATGGGGATCTTCTAGCCTCCCATGATAGGCTAAAGTTAGCTCATGAGGCTATTGTGTCAAAGGTAACATCTAATGAGCCTCATATGGACATTAGCACTACATCCACTACAAATGTCGTACTGCCATGTGCTAGTCCTCGTAATTCATCATCTCATATTATTGCTACATCTTGTAATGAATTACATTCCTTGTCGTGTTGCTCTAACAATGAATCTTCTACTTCCTCTAGTATTTGTGTTTATACTAACCATGTAGAGGAAATCAAAGAGCTCAAGGCCCAAGTCTCATCTTTGAAGAGGGACTTGAAAAAGGGTCAAGAAGGGAGGGCCACACTCAACAAGATCTTGAGTGTGCAAAAATCCCCAATGACAAGAGTGGGCTTGGATTCAAATCCAATATCTAGAACAAGTCCACTAACAATAATAAGTTTAAGAGATACAAGAAGAAGGGCCAAGAACATGTCAAGAATTTGGCCAAGATTGTTTGCTTCAAGTGCAAAATTGAAGGGCACCATGTTAGATCTTTCCCATTGAAGAATAAGACTCTCAGTGAGAAGCAAAAAGGGAAGAGGCCTCAAGTTCAAGGTCATGGTGTACCTCAAGTTGAAGAAAGGCCACTTCGCAAAAATAATCAAGATAATACTCCCATGGTGGATAAATCAAGTGTGAAGAAATGGAAGAAAAGAACTTGCTACATATGTCGTGATAAAGGTCACCTCTCTTCATGCACTATTGGTAACTCCTCATCCAACCCTATTATTATTGATGATGTTTATTCTCTTCGTAAGGATGAGGTTGGAAATGTGTTTGCCAAATATGTTGGTGCCCAATGTGGTGGCAAGAAAAGAACCATTTGGGTTGCCAAGCCTATTGTGACTAACTTCTTGGGACCCAACTTGGTTGGGGACCAACAAGCTAAAACTTGATCAATAGGTATTGGTGGAGGGCATTGGAGACTTGGCTAATCATGAAGAATTAAGGGAACTTCATCAATTATATTGTATCAAACCAAGTGATTTATATTATCTTATCTCTATCATATATCCATTGTTCCTCTTTGTGGTAACATGTTCTCAACTCATTTACATTTAAAGTTACTCGTCCCTTGTGCATGTGTTGGTTTGTACCTTGCATGTGTTTTTATATGTTGTGCATAACCACTTACTTACCTTGAGTTATCAAGTTTATTTGTGTATGTTGGCTTGCACACCATGTACTTGTTTTTTTGTGTTTAGTCTTTATTGAATCTACATGTTATCTCATTTTTGGATATTTCTTTGACTTGAAATCATTTAGTGCTCTATTTGATGTAGGTAGAGATGATGATCCCATGTAGGTGCATTTTGTATTCAAATAAAAAATCTTAAATAATGCACTAATCATGGGGGAGTTTTCCTATATTGTGTAGAACACTCCTTTTATGCTTCTTCACAACATGTTTTGCTCCATACCGTTTTTATGTCTTTGGAAGATAAATATTCCTTTGGTACATTGTGTCATCTTGAAAAGTGTTGAGAGTTTGGTGTGTTTTTTTTAAACTTTCTCTTTTTGGGAGTTGGCTTTATCTCATTCCTTGCTAACTTTTTTGACACTTTAGAATGAGATAAATCCTTGAGCATTTGTGTTTTTGTCTATCTCTTTCTCTTTGTTTTTTGCCTAGTTCATTTGTTGAACATGTGGTCTTTCATGAGTTGATTTGGTTATTTGATATAATTTGAACAACCTTTTATCGTGTCACACTTTGGTGTTTCTTCTCGGTTTACTTGGTATTTTGTTCAAATTTTATCTCCTTTGGTTCTTGAAAGTAGTGTGCATGCATATTTAATAAATGTATATATTATGGCGTGCTTGCTTTACTTGATCCAATATATAGGGGAAACTCCACAAAATCCTAATTGGCTAAGATGTGCATGAAATTCAATTCATATCAATATGCACTTATTTATGTGGAGTCTCTCCTATGTATTGTAGTTGCTCTAACTACTTTGTACCCAATAAGTTTGGGGACCATATTGTACTTGAAGTTTGTTTTAGGTACCTTCGAGGTGCATTGGATGCTTGTCTCTTTCCTAAGGAATAAGTGATGAATCAATGATAATTAGAGACAAACAAGGATGATCAAGAAACTCCTATCTACTTCATCACACCAATGATATCTCGGTAACAAGTATCTCTTACTCATGCGTACATATCGTCTTCCAACCTATGGTAGGTTGCATATTGGCATGATTTTTTTGTATTTGTAGTTGTTGTAGTTCTTTCTTTGGCCTTAAAGAACACTCTCTATTGCATATGTGAGTAAGTTGAGATGAGTGCATATAATTGGGACTATACAAAATCATGCTCATGATTCACCAATCCCAAATATGTCAATCTAGCAATTATATTGCCTATTGTTTCCTCAAAGTACTCTCATGTGCAATATTGATGAATTTGCGAAGTTGATTCTTTCTTTGTGATACTTGAGTCCTCTCGCAATACATTCCAACTATCTCTACTTCCCTTAGTGGTAGTTGTGATCTATTTGATATGTTTGTGGTTGAAGTTCATGAATATACAATAAGATAGAATTGAGCCTTTTGGCCATGCTATCAAGCAAAGATCTTAGTGGTGTATTGTCATGACTTCATTTTGGATACCTTGCTCTATTTATTTTAGTATCTATTTTGTGTGTACATGTTTCTTTGTGGATCAATATCTTTGTGAGATTGTCTACTTAGAAACTTATACACATGAGAGATGTTACTTCTCCATTTTTGACATCTTCTTTGTTTCGTGTGTGTTGTATGGTCATACTAAGCAATATCATTCATTGAAGACTATGTTGATGCTCAATGATCATCCTTGCATTAGTCTTATACTATGCATTGTCATGCCTCTCACACATCTTTGTGGTTGAGCCTGCTATTATGTTGTCTCTTACTCATTGCTCAACCATTTGTTTATTGCAAGTTTTATGCCTTGGTATATGCTCTTTTGTACATAGTTGGGTTTTAAATAATATCGAGGGAGTGAGGATGCCATGTTTGTCCATATTGTATTCAAATGCAATTTTTTTTGCACAAACCTTGGGGAGCCTCCTCATATTATATAGAACACTCTCTTTTCAATCTTATCATAATATCTATCTTTCATTTGGTATGTTCTTTTTGTCAAGTGGTTCTTTGGATCTTTTGATTGCTTGCTTCTTCACCTTGTTAATTTTTTTGCAATCTTTTGATCCTCAAGATTGTTTAACCTCCACCTAAGTATTTGTCATTGGATACGTGCATTTCATTCCAGTCACACTATTAGAAATGTACACATTTTGGAGGAATTATCACTCTATTGTCCGTGTAGAGCTTTTCAGCCATTTTGGCAATCGATGCCAATGGGGGAGAAGTTTTGGAGGGTTTAAGGGAAGTTCGTTTCATGCTTTGAGTTTGTTCTTAAGCATTTGCCTTTCATGCTCTTGCATCTTTGTTGTTGCTTTGCATGTTGAATATATAGATATAAACCCTCTCAAAGGGATTGTCATCAATTACCAAAATGGGGAGATTGAAAGAACATGTGTGCCCCATGTATGGTTTTGGTAATTAATGACAATCTTTATGGACTTATGTTTGCATTGAGTTTTACTTGTAGTATTTGTCCATAGGCAATGCTTGAACCATATGTTGGCTTCAAGGTTGGAATAAGAAGAAAGTGAAGAAGATCAAGTGTTGATCAAGGTTTCAAGGAATGATCCGGAGATTGGTCAAGTAGAATTTGAGCCTATGATAAGTGTGTCTTGAATAATAAGATGATGTCAAGTGTAGCCTAAAAGAGAGGCTCTTCCATAGTGGAGTATGGGGGAGAAAATTCCAAGTCTTCACCAAGCTAGCGCAATCAAGAAAGGTGTTCCATCTTGAGGTGTAGAAGATCGTCATCATCAACATCAAGTGGAATATACACAAGGAAATTGTTTGATCTTGATAGGGTTTCTTTCTTACCGGTCTTGTGGTGTTAGTTGGGGAGACCGGTTTATAGGATAGATAACCGTACTATCAAGAGGGGCTCTCGAGTGAGTAACTTGATCATATCCCTCTCTGAGAGCTCAAACTTTTGCATATTTGGCATCATATTTCTTGGTTCTTATTTGGGTCTTACTCATGTGAGTATTTATATCTTGTGTTAATCTCCATGACAAGCTCAAGTTCATCGAAAACAAATTTCATATGCATTCTCTATTGAATTTTCGATGTTGGAGGTTTTATCGGTTTGTCTTTTTGGGAGAGGTCAAACCTTTCGTCATTTTGTTCTATACTACCTTGCTGGACTATGATGTTTCTCTATATGATCTTGTATATCGCATTGTCCTCTTTAAAACGATCCCAAGATCATCAAAAACGGAGTCCGGATGCAAAAGTTATGATTGTTTCAGTTTTGTTGTTTCTGCCAGTTTTCAGGGGGCGGATTATCCGGCCCAATTTTTGGGAAACGGCTAAGAACTTTGAGGCGTGACTCTCTGTAACAGGGGCGGATTATCCGGGCCTCTGGGGGCGGATTATCCGGCCCAAATATCCGCCCCCTATACAGAGGGTCACGCCGCGAAGTCCTTAGCCATATTTCGGCCCGGGGAACCCGGAATATCCGGGGGAGGGGCAGATTATCCGGCCTGGAAGGTCCCAAACGGTCATATTTCGTTGGGGAGGGGTATAAATAGACCCCTTCTTCCTCCTTAGGCTGGTTGCTTGCATTCTCTCTCTCCTCCATTGTTTTGACCTTCAAGAGCTTGCAAATACTCTCAATCCCTCCCATATTTCTTAAATCTTTTTGGGGGATTTGAAAGGGGGATCTAGATATACAACTCCACCAATCCATCTCTCCTCTAGGTCAGGGGAACATATTGGGATCTAGATCTTAGGGTTTCTTTTGTGGATTTCCTCTTGTGTTCTTCCTCTCTTATTCTCCCACTAGCTTTTGTAGCTTTGGTGGAATTTGGGAAAGAAGGACTTGAGCACTTCTTGTGTTCTTGCCATTGCATTTGGTGCATCAGTTTGAGTTCTCGGTGAGGATTCGATTGGGTGAAAGGTGAGAAGCTTTGTACTCTTGGGTTCTTGGAACTCTAGACGGTTTAGTTGTTTTGCAGGTTTGTGGATTACTTGGGGCCTCCAATTAAGTTGTGGAGCTTTCCCCGAGCTTGTTTGCTGGGAGCCTCCAATTAAGTTGTGGAGAAGTGCCCCAATCTTTGTGAGAGGTTACGGATTGCCACCGACAAGTGCACCGATAGTGAAGAAGTGAACCAGGCCTCTTGTGGAGAGGTTCACGGGAGAATAGGGTGAGGCCTTTTGTGGCGTGGTGGTTTTAGTACCGCCCACCCCTCCAACGAGACGTACTCTCTTTATGGGAGGAATTCGGTAATAAATCATCGTCTCTGCGTGCCTCGGTTGTCTCTATACCCGATCTATTTACCTATGCACTTTACTTTGTGATAGGCTTCGTGCTTGAAGTCTTATATCTAGCTATCACATAGTTGCTTGTTTTTCTTAGCATAAGTTGTTGGTGCACATAGGTGAACCATAGTTTATTTAGGTTGTGTGCTTAACAAAGTAAACGCTAGTTTTATTCCGCCTTTGTTAAGCCCTTCTCATAAAAGTTTTAAACCGCCTATTCACCCCCCCCCTCTAGGCGGCATCTGTATCCTTTTCAGACTGTTATCATATTTCATAAATTTTATGATTAAGTTTTATATCATGCTATAACTTTATTGAGTAGAAACATCAATACACGTGTGATATATAAACAACCAGGGGTTCCTAGTGAAACTCTAGTCACTGGTTCATTGGTCAACAGATGATCAAGTTTCCTGATCATGTGGCATTTATGTCAGTTGAAAATGGAGTTAACTCATTCTATGAATGAGATGATGAACCAATACCCAACCTAAACATCGTGACCCAATGATGTCACGAAGTTCAAGTTACGATGATTAGAAATGGATCCTCGTAGACTATTCCTTAGACCGTGAGGCTATATCAATCACTGTCTCCCGAGAGTGCTTAAATAGCATCAAGCACCACTTGGTAATACAGTGGTTATAAATGTGTGTTCAGGTACTCGGAGGAAACCGTAGAGGCAATATATGTCAAGAGTGGGATTTGTCCGTCCACGTGACAGAAAGATACTCAAGGGCCCACTCGGCCAAGTTATATCCAATAGCTGCGCAGCGTGTGATTTGATCACAGGGATATCACTTGTCGGAACGAGTCAAGTAGCATTGTTCGATAACGAGATTAAACGCGACATGGTGATGTCATTGATCAGATCTCGGGCAATGCAAGTATCGAAAGACAAAGGGAATAAGACACGACCGTCCCGATTCAAACGACGAAAGATCTTCGTGGAACGCACAGGGGTCAGGTGGCCATCTAGGTCCCTCTGTCGATCATTGGTCCGGGAGTGTCCTGACCATGTATGGAGTGTTCCCGAACCGTAGGGTATCACGCTTAAGGGATTGATGATGCTTAGAGAGTGTTTATAGGATCGGAAGAATCGCTAAAGAATAGTAGAGAGAAAATCGAAAGGGTTTCGGTAAGTCCGGAGGATGTCTGGAGTGGAGATGGAAGGTGTTCCATAACCACGGAGATTGAATAATATATGAACGAATGTTAAATATTGATTTAATCATTTGTTCATAGTTATTTAATAAAAGAGAAAATCAATTTAAAGGTCAAAAGGCTTAATGGGCCAATTCCGGAGGGGAGAGGGCCCGTCAGGGAAAGGTGAGAGGGAGAAGGGCTTGAGGGGGTGGTTGGTGCCCTAGTGGGCCAGCCCCCCACACGGGGCCCATGGGGGTGGCCAGCAGCGCCACCCCTCACCCTCTCCTCTCCTTTAGTCCCACCCTAGGACTTTGAGGGAGGTAGTACCTCTCCTCCCCCATATAAAGTGGGGGTATTTGTCTAGAAAAATACACACAATATTCAATAAAGGTCTTCTCACTTTTGGGAAGACCTCCAATTGATATTCTCTCTCTCTCTCTCGTGACTGTGGTCCCAAGTTCGGACTGTGCGAATGAGAGACATCTTCACCGGGGAGCGCCGTCGCGCTGCGGGATTCGGATCCAGGAGCTCTACTTCCGCAACTGCTACTAGATCGGGGAAGCGTGAGTCATTGTCAGGAACCGGACGTGTGTAACTCCCCGCGAGGTCTCACACTTGAGGCAGTCAAGTCGTTGGAGCCACAGGAGTGCAAGTACTTCATCATGACGTTGAGGTCAGCTTCGGCTCGTCTACATCAACCATGCTCTCCTGAGCATTGACAATGCTTTTCGGTCTTCAAGGGTAAGTTCGCGAAAAGCCCCTCCTGTTACTATATTACTAATAGATAGGTCCTGGCAGCATCAGGGGTTCAGGGGCGTAGGGTAAAAATTATTGTTTTCATACGCGGAACCCCTATAGAATGGAATCGTGCTCGAGTCGCCATGCTCGGCCGACTAGAGGTAGGCGAGTCGAGTAAAGTAAGTCGGACCGTTAGCGCGGTCAAACTAGTCGTTGGATAATCCAATGGTAACTTCGGCGAATTTACCGCGGGGAAACGGCTCTCCCGAGAATTGTGGGTAGCGCCCCTTTATAAGGACAACAATAGGGGAATTTCACAGATCTTCTTCACATTTCTGCATCTTCGCATCTCCTCAGTCTCCAATCCTTCCTATGATCCAAATCCTTCGAACCGTGCAATCCTCGTATTCTCTGATGGCGCCCCCAAAGGATCTATGGGGCAAGTCGAAATGCACCACCGCCACCTTGAAATCCTTCCAGGATGCGGGGATCCTCTGCAAGGGGAACTGGCGGATCCCCGCACCCGGCGAGACGGAGCCCAAACCTCGCCCCGGCGAATTCATCTGCTTCCTTAGCCACTTGGAGAGGGGTTTAGGTTTCCCCATGTCAATCTTTTTCTGGCGGTTCTGCGCGTATTACGCAACCAAACCATCGGATCTTGGGCTAGACAGCATCGAGCAGCTTGCCATATTCATGGCTTTCTGTGAGTGCTATCTAGGATGCCATCCCTACTTTCCTCTATGGTTGGAGTTATTCCACAACCGCATCATCCGCGAGGGGGTCGGCGGCCCCATACTGGCGGCGGCGGTGTTACCTTCCAGCTGAAGCCCAAGGCCGTGTTCATGAAGCTCCTTCTACCGAAGAAGGCCACAAGCGAATGGAAGAAGAGCTGGTTCTATGTGAAGGAGTCCATTCCCGACAGCGAGGTGCCGCTCCCAATGTACATCGCCGAGAGGAGCGAGGCTCGCCGGTTGTCGATGACCGTGCTTCCTGATGACCAGAGGATGGCTGTCGACGAGATGCTGACGCGAATCAAAGAGATGAAGAAGGAGGGTCCCGAGACCATTAATCTGTATAACTGCTGGCTCGGGCGGCGGCTAGTCCCGCTGGCTACCTGAGCCCACTGGATGTACCAGTACACTGGTAAATATGATGCCACAAGAGCGAGCAAGGAGGTCTAGGAGGCCGACGACTACGTCGTCGCGCTGAAGAAGATAACGGAGGCGGAGTATACCGACCCGAAGGCCGGGCTTGCTCCATACACCGCCGCCGGGAAGCGTCAGGCCCCCACAGTATGTCTCCTTTCTTTCTCAATTTTGATTTAACGGTTGCAGTTTTACAGTCGCGGTTTCGTAGTCGTAGTTTTGCAGTCGCGGTATTTGTGTTTGTTTTGATCAAGTTTTCATTTCTTTGTCTCTGCTAGCTATTCCAAGTCCTGGAGAACTGGCTTTCTCCGCTCGATGAAGAAGTTCCCGTTGAGCTTGAGGAAGAGTAGGGGGAGGAGTCCTCCAAGAATGAGGAAGAGATTATGGAGGTGCACGCGCCTTCGTCCGCGGCTCGGAAGACCCGCGGGCAGAAATAGCGTGAGTTGGTGGCGAGTCGCAGCCTCGAAGAAAATTATAGTGATGTCGACATCGTAGAAGAGAAAAGTTCGCGGCGCATGGCCACGCCGGCCAAGCCCACGTTGAAGTTGAAGTCACCACCGAAGACAAAAAAGCCGGCGAAGGCCAAACCGGCGACGAAGCCGAAGTCGTCGGCTAGGTCCATGGTGATGTTCGACTCAGATGAAGAGTCTGACAACGCAGAAGCCCGGGACATGGCAAAAACTCTGGAGGATCCCGATCTGAGGATGGACATGGAGGTCACGGGCATGGTCATGGAAGTTCCACTCGCCGCCATCGCGCCAGAGGCGTCGGCGCCCCCATACGTGGGCATTGAAGCGGCCAAGGATTCAGCGACTCCACCACCGAAGGCGACGGCCGCAACGACGTTGGTGGAGATTTTGAAGGGAATATGCCCGAGAGGCAATAATAAAGTGGTTATTATCTTATTCCATGTTTATGATACATGTTTATTTTGCATGCTATAATTGTGTTAATTATAAACGTTAATACATGTGTGTTTAATAAACAAAATACAAAGTTCCTAGTAATGCCTCTCATATAAACTAGCTTGTTGATTAACAAGATGATCAAGGTTTCCTGATCATGGACATTGGATGTTGTTAATAACAAGGTCACAACATTGGTGGAATGATGTGATGAACATTCATCCGAAGTATAGCATTACGATCAAAGTCATTATGTTTATATTGCTATAACATCATATGAAGTAATCTTAGTCCTTAGACCATGAGATCATGTTAATTGCTAACACCAGAAGAGTATCTTGATAACACCAAACGTCACACCGGAACAGGGTGACTATAAAGGTGGGTTCAGTACTACGAAGGTGTTATGTTGAGGCTCATGGATCAAGAGTGGAATTTGTCAATCCCGATGACAGATAGATATACTCTGAGCCCTCTCGGTGATATCACATTAAGATAGCTTGCAAGCAAGAGATGTGATCACTAGAATGTTATATCACGGGAACGAGAAAAGAGTGCATGTCGGTAACGAGATCAAACTAGGTATTTGGATATCGATGATTGAATCTCGGACATGTACTCTATCATGAGACAAAGGGATTTAGTTACTAGCGTTAAAGGTTCTCATGATCACAGAAGTCATTGTTGAATGTGTAGGAGTCAGTATGGATCTCCAGGTCCCGCTTCTGATTATTGATCTGAGAGGGGTCTCGATCATGTCTGCATTATTCGCTAACCATAGGGTTACACACTTAAGGGATACCGACACCATTTGGAGCAAATATATTTCAGATAAAGATTTAAGAAAGTGCTAGAATTATTTCAATAGACATCGAAACTGTTTCGGGTGAAATTGCTAAAATTGGTTCTTCATGTAATATTGAAATGCTGTAGGGGGTTTTATGTGAATGTTTGTTAATTAAACTTATTAACAAAATTCTGAATAAAATTAATAAAAGAGTTTATTAAATGAGAGAGCATTAAATTTGGAGAAATTTAATGCATTTAAATTGGAGACCTTAAAAGAGAATGTGAAGGGGCATTTTAATGTGGAGGGGTTACCACCACATGAATGGGGAGGTGAGAAGTCACCCTCCCATGGGGCACCGGCCGTGGGGGAGGGGTACCCCCCTCCTCCTATAAAAGGCCCCCCTCACAGCCCTTCTTCCTCACACCTCCTCGTGAAGGATCTCTCTCCCCCTCTAGTTATTCCCCATGGTCTCGGATTAGCGAGATACATGTTCCCGGTGGCTTTATCTAGAAAGGAGTTGCTGCTTCCGCTGCTTTGCTAGAGTGAGCGACGGAGGTTGTCGGGGTACCGGACGTGTGTGCGATCACGGATGCACCGCTGCTTTGCGGTGCTGGACTTGCTAGAGCTGGATCTGATGGACGTGCTGGAGCCGGACTTGCTGGACTTCATCACAATCTTGAGATTGACAAGTGTACGACTACATCATCCACGAGTTCCATCTCGTTAACAAAGCTTTGTTGTCTTTGAGGGTAAGTTCTCTATGGATGTATATCCACCTATTGCTCTATATCTAGTAGATAGATCTTGGTGTATAGTTCTCATCGTAGGAAATTTTTTGTTTTCTATGCTACGAACTGATGGCTCTGTGTATGGCGCCCAGAAAAGTGCTGGAGCAATGATGATGTAGAGCTTGTTGGGAACCCCAAGAGGAAGGTATGATGAGCACAACAGCAAGTTTCCCTCAGTTATGAAACCAAGGTTTAATCGAACTAGTAGGAGCAAGGAAACACCCCAAAGGTGTTACTAGCTGAGCTTTGGCAGGGCGCACTACCGGTGCTAGTAGCAACGTGGAGACCTGCACAACACAACCACAAAACTTTGTCCCCAACTTGCGATGAGGTTGTCAATCTCACCGTGTTTTGCGGAAAACAAAGGATTAAACGTATCGAATGGAAAGAAGTAAAAGTTTGCAGAAAGTAAACACAAAGCAGAAATAGTTTCTAGATTGTATGTAAAGAAAAAGGACCGGGATCCATAGTTCACTAGAGGTGGCTCTCCTTAGATAGATAACATGCTGGGTGAACAAATTACAGCAGGGCAATTGACAAACACCGAGAAAGCAATACATGCATATACTAATCATCTTGACTCCTTTGGAACTTGATTGGGAATTACAACATTATACATAGACCGCCATCCAACTTCATCTATGACTAATAATCCACCTTCAAGTTATCATCTGAACCCCCTCCAGATTAAGTTGCAAGCAACAGATTATTGCTTTACGAACTGCGTGTAAAGTAAACAATACGATTGTTCTATGAACAAAGGATTGTTGTTTTCTCCCTAGTAGCAACAGCACATCTAGTACCTTAGAGATTTCTGTCACTTCCCCAAATTACTAGAGGCATGAACCCACTATCGAGCATAAATACTAACTCTTGGAGTTGCTAGCATCTACTTGGCCAAGATAGCTACTAACAACGGAAAGCATGCAAGATCACAAATAACAAAGACCTGATAGAATCAATAATCAATCTGAAATAGCATCTCAATATCCATCGGATCCCCGCAAACACAACATGCAGAATTACAAATAGATGATCTTGATCATGAACGGAGCTCACAAGATCTAGACATGAAAGCACAAAGGAGGAGAACCAGCCATCTAGCTACTACATGGATCCGTAGTCTAAGGATGAACTACTCACACATCACACCGGAGGCTTGGATGGTGATGAAGAAGGCCTCTAGGGTGAATTCCCTTCTCCGGCAGGGTGCCAGGAAGAGCTTCGGATCCCTCCCGGTCTAGGGATGGAGATGACGGCGGCTACAGACTCTTTCGTGGATTTTTGATCGGGTAATTAGGGTTTACGTCCCGAGGGAATCTTATAGTCGGAAGGGGAGACCGAGGGGGTGCCAGGGGCCACCACACCACCCCTGGCGCGGGCCCAGCCTGGCCGTGCGGCCAGGTGGTGTGGCCGGCCTCTGGCCCTTCTCTGTCTCGTATTCTGGCACTTGATGACTTCCAGAAAAATAGGCACTTTGGCTTTTGTCCTGTCCAATTCCGAGAATATTCATTTTCTGACTTTCCTGGAACCAAAAACAGCAGAAAACAGGCAGCTGGCACTGTGGCTCTTGTTTATAGGTTAGTCCAAGAAATCATATGAAAAGTACTCCAAAGTTGGAACAAAACACAAGAAAGTGTATAAAACTAAGCATGGAACATCAAAAATTATAGATACATTTGCAATGTATCACGAACCCCAACACTGGTATCAGAGCATGATCTATGCGTAGGTGCTTTGCACGGGTAGTACACATATGTTTATATGTGAGCAATGATGATCATGTTATTGCATCTTCTATGTATTTTGGATTTTGGTGGCATAGTGGGATGAAGCGGCCCGGACCAACCTTACATGTCATCGTACATGAGACCGGTTCCACGACTGACATGCAACTTGTTTTGCATAAGTGGTTGGCGGCTGTCTGTCTCTCCTACTATAGTCAATATATGATTTACAACGAGTTGCTAATAACTTGGTTATCCTCGTTGTGGTTCATGTTCGTAGGTAAGACCGGTTCTATCTCCGAAAGCCCTAAGCCACGTAAAACTTGCAATTGATAAATTAGAGGCGTCTAGTTTAGATCTATCCGGCTACGACTAAGAGTCGGTTATAGAGTACATCTTGAACTATAAGTAACATTATGGGACTAAATCGGTAAGTCTTCGGGGCCTTCCCGTAGCCGGATTGGACTCCGTCTTTCTCCCTGACTAGGCCGCCCGTGAAGCAAAGCTCTAACCCGAAGTGGGCCACCCTAGTTAGTGAGGAACTGTGAGGATACCCGGAAAGTATATCCCCAACAGCAGCCCCCAGAGGCCTCCAAGATCCAAAGTCGGATTTATCATCGTCTAGCTTGATCTTCGGCTTGCAGAATCTTGAAGGGTTCCTGACACTTCACAACAAAAAATACGATCCGGGTCTTAAAAGTAAGTCGGACCTATCAACAGGTTACTCGGATTTTCCAGCTCGATTTCAAACTAAGCCAGAACTTGGTCTCTAATGCCACCTGACACAAGCATGGTCAAGTCACGTCATCTGACAGGCGTTCCGTCAGCACGACCGTTGGTGGGTCCACGTTTCGTGGAACCGAGGCGCCATTTCAATGCGTGCGTGGAGATCAAGGCGACGCAATCATCGCGTGGGTCCTTCCCAGTTCCTTCCACGACGTGTGGCGGTTACACTATAGTATTTGCACGAATCTTAGCACAGTTAGGTGGATATAAGGGCTTAGGATTTTTCCTTCTCCTTTCCACCAGTCCTTTGCCGTTTCCTTTCCTCCCAATCCTCCTGCGTGCACAGAGCTTCCTCGTTATTCCCTCATAGAGCTCCTAGTGCCGCCCCTTTTAGGTTATCCTCTCACCGGAGAAATGGCTTCATCTTCTTCCTCCGGCTTGGCGGCAGCGGCGACATCGGAAGTAGCAGCAGAGAAAGAGAGCTTCCGGGGAATCTAGATCCCTTGCGCTCTGAACGAGGAGGGCCTCAAGAACGTGGAGAACGAGGGACTTCTCGTCGCCGGCAACGGCGGAGCGGCTACGGGGAAACCGTCCCCAACCCGCGCGATGGCGAGCGGGTCCACTTCGGCACCCACCTCGATAGAGGTCTATCTTTTCCTCCCTCGGAGTTCTTCTTCGAGGTAATAGATCATTACGAAGTTCAACTCCATAACCTTCCTCCCAACTCTCTCTTAGAGATGAGTGTGTATGCTTCGCTTTGTGAGGGCTTTCTCGGCATTAGGCTGAGTTTGACTCTCTTCCGGTATTATTTCCATGTCCGGAGAAATTCCATTACCGCCAGTGTTCCTTACATCACCGGCACTATCAGCTTTTCACTTAGACGCGACCGGGCTTATCCCAAAATTCTAGCCAGTGACTCGGTAAAACAATGGTCAGCCACATTTTTCTATCATAGGGATATTCCGGCTCCTGACAAAGCTACTGCTTTGTCGGCTTTTGTCGATGGAGCTGCCACGGCCCAGCCTTCCTGGGACGAGGCTGCTCTCGTCTTTCCAACGATCTGATCCTCGCTAAGAGGCGGATCGAATATTTGATCAAGCACAAGGGTCTGAAGGGATCCGACTTGGTCCAGTGCTGAGTCTCACGTCGGATCCAGCCACTTCAGTACCACGGGGATAGACTGATGCACTCCATCACGTCTTCCAAAACCGACTCCCTCTGCATCAGCCCCAAAGCCTACACCACTCAAGGCTACATAAGCCAGATCAAGTGGCTGATCAAGGAGCGGATCGAGAGGAGAATTCCGGAGGTTTCTCTGGATATGCACACGGCGGAAAACCCTGTGGTGCCGGTAAGCTTCCATCATCACACTTTTTATGCGTTTCATTCTTTGAGTTATACTGCAATACTGATATGTTTTCTTCTTTTCAGCTTGCTGACCTCCCCGAGTCGGAACTTGCTCCGCTCGACGGATATCCTCTTGAGTTTACCCAGGAGACAGAAGTGGTCCCATTGCCGGACCTTGTGCTCAAGAAGCGCAAAGCTCCAACAGTGGCTGCTGGCACAAAGGAGGTGCCTGTTGTGAAGAGGTAACCTTCAGTCACAACTTTCCGCCTTTGTACTTTACTCAAGTTTCTTTCCGAGATGTAATGTTTCCGACTTTACTACATTCTCAGAGCAAAATCGATCATCAAGGGCAAGGGGAAAGGGATTTCTTCGAAGCCCTTGCGTCAGACGAAGCTTACCATAGCTTCCCCTGCCGTGGCTCCTTCGACTCCTGCCCCTCAACCTTCTGCAACGCCGGCGACCATTCCTTCCCTGGTCGTCGCAGAAGATCCGGCTCCTTCAGTAGAGCCTGCGAACCTTGGGTCGCAAACTGACATCACCATGGGTGCGTCAGATCAAGATAAGGGTGAACCCTCTTCGGGTAATGATCCCTCGGCAGAAACCTTTGCCGAAAACCTCATTAGCAATCCAGGACTTGCCAGATTTGGCATGTCCCAGAAATCTGCAGAAGAGATCCAGCGGCTTGCCAGGCAATGCCTGGAGAAAAGCCATCTATCTCCCGAAGAAGAAGCACAAGAAGCAGAGGACGTCAAGTTCTCTGACCTTCTCGCCCAAGTCCGCCTTCGTGACGAGAGGATTAGGACTGGCGAGCTTCCAACAGCCCCAGTGATCCCTCTTACTCTTGCCGAGAAGGTGGCCGCTGAAGTGAACACGGGTTTGGATAAACTCACCAGTGAGAAATATGTAAGTCGGAATTCCAACTCTTTTTTTCCATTATGTTATATCATATCCTCTAGCCCCCAAGCATGAAGTAGGATATATAATCCGGGTTTATGCTTCATTAGGATGCCAAAGAACGAACTAGTGTAGCCCCCAAGGCTCGTGCTGATATTTAGCAAAAATATTAGCCCGAGTATTAAGTAGCTTTCTGACTGGGTATTCTGACTTATAGAAAGTATGTTCCTATAACTAGCAATTATTGACCAATGTCTGCGATAAGCGGAGAGAGATCAAAGCTCTCCGGCTTAAAAATGCTGAGCTTAAAGTTACCAAGGATGAGGCCGAAGGTAAACATTCTGAGACTCAAACCTTGTCTTTGTTATTTTGAATGTCGATTTTTTTTGAATTGTTGTTCTTTTTTTGACTTATAGCGCTGGTGAAACAATCCGTCGCCATGATTGAAGAGGCCAAGAACCTCAAGACCCTGGTGGTGGAGAACAAGGGACTTCGCCAAGAGCTGGATAAACTCAAGGAGGATCATGAAAGGAGCATAGCTCAAGTCCTTGAATCCTCCTCCATGGCCACTGATGAGCGTGATCGCAAGATCGCTGCTCAAGATAAAATAATCTCGGATCTCAAGAATGAGCTTGGCAGAGAGAAGGATATGTCCCAGGCGCTCCGGGCTGAACTCCAGAGTCTCCGGGAGGAGAAGACCAAAATTGACGATGTCATTTTCGGTATGTTCCATCTATCCGACTTATCTCTTTCTTCGACGTTTATCAATGTCGGATTTTTCTTAACTTGTTTTGTGTATAGGTCCTCTGAACTTGACGGACTCTTCCTCCTCCGAGCCCCTCACTCACCGGCTTACCCGAGTCGGTGACCTGCTTCATGACTTCCGCCAGTCCCTTGAGGACATCGGCGAAGCTCTCAAGATTCCGGACATGCCAAGCATGTCGGATTTTCAGGTGCGGGACAAGGCCAAGGAGATGTCGCAGCTTGTTCGGGACTGGAATATGTCCTACGCACGGACTGCTGCGCCGAAAGCTCTCACCATGGTCATGAGCCACCATGGAAACATGGAGATATGGCAAGTGACCAGAGGGTACTGCAAGGTAGACGGAGACGGCCAGGAGTAGGACCTTCAAGCCATCATACACTCCTGCGTCGGATATGGGTGTCACGTGGCTGATCTGACCAGCTATGAGATCCCCTTCTTCATCTGCGTGGATACTCCGCCTCCTCCTATAGAAGAAACCGAAGAAGTTTCCAACGATGAACGCACCACCTCGGATGCGGACATCTCGAAACAATATCAAGGCAGCGTAACCAGTGAGCCGGCAGCTCCTTCATCTCCTCCTGCATCATAGAATCTGGGATTTGATTGTTGTCCGAGGTTTATACTCAATATCGAAAGCTGAGAGCTCTATGCCCCATTTGGCGACACGTCCTGTGGCGTCGCTGTTGTTGATTATGTCTCTCATGGGAGCTTTGCTCACCACGATAATTGGATGCTCCTGAAAATAGTGTCGTAACTTACGTGATGCTAGGAAAACACCGTAAGCCCACTTTTGATAGTGCAGATATCGCTGTTTTGATTCTGACAAGACCTCGCTGACAAAGTAAGTCGGATGCTGCACCAAGTGTTCCTGATTTTCCTCTGGTCTCTCCACCACCATGACGATACTAATGACCTTATTTGTCGCAGAAATATGAAGCAACATCGGTTACTGAGGTTCCGGCGCTGCGAGGATAGGAGCAGATGAGAGTACTTTCTTCAGGTCTTGCAGTGCAGCTTTAGCTTCGTCAGTCCAGACAAAATCTTTGGTCTTCTTCAGGAGTTTGTATAATGGCGCGGCTCTTTCACCAAGCCGGCTTACAAATCCACTGACCGCAGCAATGCAACCAGTTAATCTTTGTACGTCCTTCAGGCGAGTTGGCCTGGAAATATTGAGTATAGCCTTGATTTTGTCACGGTTCACCTCTATGCCTCTTTGAGACACGATGAAACCTAACAATTTTCCGGCTGGTATTCCAAAGAAGCATTTCTTTGGGTTAAGCATGATGTTGTATTTTCGTAGATTGGTGAACATTTCCTCCAAGTCGGAAATGAGTGTTTCCTTCTTTTTGGACATCACCGCGATATCATCCACGTATGCATGTACATTGTGTCCGAGTTGGTTGTGGAGGCAACGCTGAATCGTGCGCTGGTACGTAGCTCCTGTGTTCTTCATCCCAAAGGGCATCGTAACAAAACAGAAGGTTCCGAAGGGGGTTATGAATGAAGTTTTGACTTTGTCAGATTCCTTCATCCGGATTTGGTGATAACCGGAATATGCGTCGAGAAAACAGAGGAGTTCCGAGCATGCTGTAAAATCGATAACTTGATCCATTCTAGGCAGAGCTAACGGATCTTTTGGACAAGCCTCGTTCAAGGCAGTATAATCAACACACATCCTTAAATCAGTGGTGTCCTTTTTAGGGACCATTACAGGATTGGCCGACTACTCAGTGTGGATGACCTCTTCTATGAATCCGTCTAACTCGAGCCGTGTTAGTTCCTTAGCTATTGCCTTACGCTTTTTGTCGCCAAACCGTCGTAAGGACTATTTGACGGGTTTAGCATTCGGGTTTACATTTAGAGAGTGCTCGGCAAGTTCCCTAGGTACTCCAGTCATGTCAGATGGCTGCCATGCGAAGATATCTTGATTTGCTTGGAGGAACTTGACGAGCGCGCTTTCCTATGCGCTATCTAGGCCTCCGCCTATCTGGGTCACCTTGGAGGGGTCATCATCCTTCAACAGCGCTTTATTTGTCTCTTCTGATGCCTTGAACTCCGGATTTGGCTTGGTAACCTCCTTCTTCGTTGTGGGCATCTCGGACGGATCTATGCTCTTCTTGATTTCCTGGTACTCCTGGGCTTGCAGCACGGCTTCGGCAAAGGCGGCATTTCCATCCTCGCACTGTCGCACTTTCTTCGGGTCTCCCCTGATGGTGATCACGCCATTGGGACCTAGAATTTTCATCATATTGTAAATGTAACACGGACGAGCCATAAAAGCCCAGTAAGCCGGACGTCCGAATATAGCATGGTATGCGCTCTTGAACGGGACCACTTCGAAGGAAAGTGCCTCCATCCGATAATTCTTTGGAGTTCCAAAGGTAACATCCAAAGTGATCTCTCCTAGGGAATTAGCTTGTCTTCCTGGGACAACTCCATGAAAAATCATAGAGCTATGGTTCAGCTGGGTTTCTGAGATCTTCATCCGGTGTAGCGTTTCGACATAGAGAATATTGATGTTGCTACCATCGTCCATGAGGGTCTTGGAGAAACCATAACCAGCAATAAGTGGGTTGACGATTAAGGCGTATTTTCCTCGCCTGTGTAACTTAGGCGGATGATCATCGCGGTCAAACGTGATTGCCACTTCCAACCAGTCCAGATACTGGGGATAGCCGGAACTGTTGCATTGAGCTCGTGTAGAACTACTTTCTTGACCTTTGCTAGTTGAGATCCGAGGAAGGTGACATAAGTGTCCTTCTTCGTAGGAAAAGTTTTCTTCCCTTCCGACTTGGGATTTGAAGCGTCAACTTCCTCGATGTCGGAATCTTCCTTGGTCTCCTTGTCTTTTTCGGGATTTTTCTTTCCCTTCTTCCGCTTAGCTTTGTAGCCTGTGGTATCATCTCTCTTGATGTCGTCATTAAAACGACATTCAGCGTTGGTGTGGGACGAGCCCCCATTAGCGTCTAAGTGATGCACACATGGGTTATTGGCAATGTCGGACCAAGAGTAGGTTTTGCCTAGTTGTTGTTCTCCTCTACCTTGGACCCTTGATGTCCCACGACCATGCCTGCGGCCTCCGCCACGTCCTCCTCATGCTCCAAACCCGGAAACAGTAGTAACTATCGATGTTTCCGCGTTGGGTTTTTCTTCCGAGGTATTTTTGCGCTTCTGAGCTTGTTGCTTCTGTTGTTTTGCTGACTAAGGCACAGCTAGGGCATTGAGTAGTCCTTCTGCATCGTCGTCAGCATCTGCATACTTGCTCGCTATTTCTATCATCTCTCCCAAATCAGTAACCTTGTCACACTTCAAGCGATGGCGCAGTAAACCAATAGGGAGACCTGCGATGAAAGCTTCAATCGCATTTTGATCATTTACTCCTTCGCAGGAGTTCTTGGTGTCGATCCATCATCCGAGGTAATCCCGGCAAGTTTCTCTGGCTTTCTGGGTGCAACGCTGTAGGTCTCCAACCATACAGGGCCTCCGATATGTGCCTTCGAAATTCCGAAAGAGCGCGCTTTGCAAATCATACCAGTTATGAATGGTGTTTGCTGGAAGTTCATTGACCCATGACCGTGCCGTCTTCCGCAACATAAGTGGGAGATATCGGGTTGCGACCAGGCTGTTTCCGCCTTTGGCAATGCAGCAAGCTTGGAAGAAATCCTGTAACCAGGTGTCTAGCCGAGCAATGCCGTCATAGGCTTGGATATGCCTTGAGATAGCAAATCCTTCCGGGAATTTTGTAGCTCTGATGCGTGGTCCGAAGCATTTTGGGCCCATATATACGTCATCGTTTTCTTAGCGCCGAGCCTCTATGTTGGAGTTGATCATGTTCCTTGCGTCGTTCGGGGATAGAGATCGTCCCGAATGCCGGTTGTGGCTGCGGTGCCGTGGAGCCGGACTCTTGGCCGCTGGGGCGACGTTGCTCTAGTTACGCGGAGTTTTGTGATGATGTCCTGAAGATCTGGTTCTTGAATAGTTGTCTTCCCTGCGTTCGGGGTGATGGTACTGCGCCCATACGTAATGGGATCTTATGCCAGCCCATCCCGGATCTGTGCGACACTGGTCAGAATCCGAGACCAGTTTTTGTCTTCCGGACAGGGCGACCTTTTGCTGCTCCAGTCCCTTGTTGAGTAGCCTCATACCCAAACGGATCTCCTCTGGTCCTGGATTAGCCGATAGAATTTTTCGGGCTGCCACGGTATTTTGTACTGGTGTTGGGTATACCCAGTCTCCGTTGATATCTTTCCGTGGCTTCCCCATCTCATCTCCAAAAAGGACGGCATGGACACGTGGGAATTGGTTGTCATCTATGTGACGCTTCCATGTCTTCTAATGTAGACGAGACATGTATTCCTTGTTTGCCATGCGTTTCTTCTCCACCTCGATGTTTTTGGCTTCATCGAGGAGTTGTTGACGACGCGCTTCTAGGGGCTTGCGCCCTTTCGTCTAGCTCATATGTAGTAAGTTCTGCAGCTGTAGGGATAAGTGTGGTTAATGCGGCATCGATGAGTTTACGCGCACCTTCAGTGATCATCCTGCGCTTCGGGATTATCTCCGACGTCCATGTCATCCTGCGCTATGGGAGAGTGTTCCCCGGATCCTTCATCCATGGCTTCTCCATCTTCTGCAGCTTTGGAGTTATACTCCTCTTCATATTCCACGGAGAACTTTCGGAAATCTGCTGATGTCATCGACTCATCCGAGGATGCGGGTACGTCGGCGTTTGTTCCAATTGCCTCCGGCACCGAGTCGGTGTTTTCTCCAGCATCGATAGAGCTGGATCCGGATCCCACGTATCTGACAAAGTGCGACGCATGCTTCCTGAGGTACCTGCGGCTTTCACGATCAGCCATATCGAAACTTTTGATGGTCTCGAGGATTGCATCTGCGCTTTTGCCTTGCAGTATCATGCGTTTTAGTGTGTACCTTAGGAAAGGCCTGTCTGTCCTGGCATCATCAGAGCCGGAATTAGTGTCGTTGATATGCTCCTCCTGGATTTCGACTTTCGCGGGTAGATCGATCTGGGATCTGGCTCTTCCAGGGAGATCCACTCCAGATTCAACGTGCACCGCTAGGTCTTCTTCAGGTTCGGGTTTCTCCACTATCTCCGCAACTGGTGCAGGCTGGGTGGGATTAGGGTTTTCTGAGATCCGGAACTCTGCTTCCTCCGCGGACAAAGGGGACCCAGAAAATTCTTCTGCCTCTATCATCACCACTGGGGTGGGTTGGGCAGGTTCAGCAAAACCGATGTAAACATCGATCTCACCAAAAGACATGATTGTGTAGGCAGTCACGGCCTCCCTTGCCGGAATCCAAGTCTCGTCGAGAACGATGAGAGGGATGTCGCTAGCGTAGAGGATGCGACCGACGGCGATAGTTTCGCCGATTCCGATTTTTGCAGATTCGGCTCGGAACGCAGATCCGAAGCTCACTTGCCCCACGGTGGGCTCCAACTGTTGTCGGATTGATGACAAGTATGCCATGAGGGGGTCCTCGAGGCATGCGGAAGAGAGGGGTGTGAGACGTACGGTGTTCCGGGATGGTGAGCACACAAGTTTACCTAGGTTCGAATCCGCAGGCTTTGGACGGATCCTACTCCTGCTAGCAATCCAGTAATACAGCAGAGCCGGAATATGGGTTACAAGGGTTTCGCCTGTGCGAGTTGATATTGTAGAATATTGAGGTGTGCCCTAAAGGCTCTCCCTAGGACGGCTTATATAGATATCCGTCGTAGGGTTTATAGGAGAGATCTATCCGGGTACGTCTAAGAGTCGGTTACAGGGTACATCTTGAACTAAAAGTAACAATATGGGCCTAAGTCAGTAAGTCTTTTGGGCCTTCCCGTAGCCGGATTGGACTCCGTCTTTCTCCCTAAGTGGGTCGCCCGTGAAGCAAAGCTCTAACCCTAAGTGGGCCACCCTGGTCAGTGAGGAACTATGAGGATACCCGGAAAGTATATCCCCAACAAACGTTCCTGAACGATTCTCTTCACAGAAGGAAAGAATCAATGATAATGATCATTGTGTTTTCCGACTAGTGTTTTCACTACATGAAGTAGGATTCAAAATGTAACCCATATCTTGCATGGAGACATTTGTGAATCATTTTTCATGATTACCGGAATATGACATACCTGTGAATTACTAAGGAAATAATGGTAAGCTAAAAATATGTAAAATCTCGAAGCAAAATTCCCTTGAGACTAGAAAGCAATTTGTTGCTGGATCTTCACAAGTAAAAGGGGTTGCTTGGAATTTTTCCAAATGACTGCAAAGCCATAGTGGAAAATGGGGTGAATGACAAAAGCACAATTTGTCAAGTATTGGACGAATTCAAATGAATTTGATTCAAGTGTGCTAAATGTCTAGTGGATTTAAAACTAGTAAAAGTACTAGTATCTCATAGTAAATCTCCAAGTTTGATATTTGATCAAAGGATTTTGAAATTGTTCAAAATAGTGAGTAGATATGCAATTTGCATAAAATTGAGTGGGAGCTATGAAAGTCTTCCTAAAACAATATGTGAATGACATGTTTTTGAGTGGGAGCAATATAAGTCTCAAATTCAAATATGTAGGAACTCATACCCAAATATGTTGGGAACATATTTTGAGTGGGAGCTTATAGGAGTTATTCTTAAGTGTGTTAATAATAAAAGTGCAAGTACCGATAAATAATGATTTATAAGTTGTAGAAGTTGATAATAAGTGTAGTATGATATTATGTAGTATTCCTTAAGGGATTCCAAAAAGGGTTTCAGAATAGAAGTTAATTAAGGAACTGGTCCTTAATAACTTGATTTAGGAATAGTATTAAGTTTAACATCAATGGTTGAAAGAAAGAAAAGGATGATCATCATCCACTATGTTGAGACATAGGTTCTACCTTAGAAAACCATGATGATAACTTAACATAATATATGATCCAATAAGAAACGTTTAAAAAGTGATTAAGTTTGAATCACGGAACGTTGAGCTAGGTTTGTCCATAGTGTCTAATAGAGAACTGTAGACATGTTTTTTCAAATCCATAAAAGGATGACATATCTTAAAGCATGAAGGATTATGTTATAAGGGAATATGTTGGAAACTCCTTAATACGGATTAAAGTCAAGTAGGAAGCGAGGTGAACAAAAACATCGAAAGTTGCACAGAGTGCACTCGTGTTTTGATGAATACATTTATAATAATAGATAAGGGTACCATCTAAAGTGGTGTATAATGTTATGGCGGGGCTAGTTCGCTTTTAATGTAGAATGATGTGTCCCAGGGCACAGTGCCCATGAGAAAGCCCTCGAGGTTGATCTAAAGTCATTGTAGGCTCCTGGAATCAGTCCTCGTTCTGCTGCCATAGCGACGATGCATACACACAGATGTTATCATGTGATGATAAAGTATTAATGTCAATCAAGGTGACATTGGTAAGTTGCAAAGGATTTGGGACTGTAAAGTACATGTCCAAGACTCAACCTCTTCTATGAGCAAGCATGTTCAGGGTACTGGATATGGTGCCAATGATTAAGAACAAATGCAGATAGTTTATTTGTAATCTAGTGCAAGTGGGAGACTCTTGGAAATATGCCCTAGAGACAAATAGTAATAAGGACTGTGAAATAACATGTGTGCCCCATGTATGGTTTTGGTAATTAATGACAATCTTTATGGACTTATGTTTGCATTGAGTTTTACTTGTAGTATTTGTCCATAGGCAATGCTTGAACAATATGTTGGCTTCAAGGTTGGAATAAGAAGAAAGTGAAGAAGATCAAGTGTTGAACAAGGTTTCAAGGAATGATCCTGAGATTGGTCAAGTAGAAGTTGAGCCTATGACAAGTGTGTCTTGAATAATAAGATGATCTCAAGTGTAGCTTGCCATCCTTATGGTGATCATGGATATGTGAATATATGCCTAAAATATAGGCTCTTCCATAGTGGAGTATGGGGGAGCAAATTCCAAGTCTTCACCAAGCTAGCGCAATCAAGAAAGGTGTTCCATCTTGAGGTGTAGAAGATCGTCATAATCAACATCAAGTGGAATATACACAAGGAAATTGTTTGATCTTGATAGGGTTTCATTCTTACCGGTCTTATGGTGTTAGTTGGGGAGACCGGTTTATAGGAAAGATAACCGTACTATCAAGAGGGGCTCTCGAGTGAGTAACTTGATCATATCCCTCGGTGAGAGCTCAAACCTTTGCATATTTGGCATCATATTTCTTGGTTCTTATTTGGTTCTTACTCATGTGAGTATTTAGAGCTTGTGTTAATCTCCATGACAAGCTCAAGTTCATCGAAAACGAATTTCATATGCATTCTCTATTGCATTTTCGATGTTGGAGATTTTATCGGTTTGTCTTTTTGGGAGAGGTCAAACCTTTCATCATTTGGTTCTATCCTACCTTGCTAGACTATGAATATTCTCTGGATGATCTTGTAGAGCTCATTGTCCTCTTTAAAACGATCCCAAGATCATCAAAAACGGAGTCCAGATGCAAAAGTTATGATTGTTTCAGTTTTGATGTTTCTGCCAGTTTTCAGGGGGCGGATTATCCGGCCATGCGGGCGAATTATCCGACCCAATTTTTGGGAAACGGCTAAGGACTTTGAGGCATGACTCTCTGTAATAGGGGCGGATTATCCGGGCCTCTGGGGGCGGATTATCCGGCCCAAATATCCGCCCCCTATACAGAGGGTCGTACCGGGAAGTCCTTAGCCATATTTCGGCCTGGGGAACCCGGAATATCGGGGGAGGGGCGTATTATCTGGCCTGAAAGGTCCCAAACGGTCATATTTCGTTGGGGAGGGGTATAAATAGACCCCTTCTTGCTCCTTAGGCTGGTTCCTTGCATTCTCTCTCTCCTCCATTTTTTTGACCTTCAAGAGCTTGCAAATACTCTCAATCCCTACCATATTTCTTGAATCTTTTGGGGGGATTTGAAAGGGGGATCTAAATCTACAACTCCACCAATCCATCTCTCCTCTATGTCAGGGGAACATATTGGGATCTAGATCTTAGGGTTTCTTTTGCGGATTTCCTCTTGTGTTCTTCCTCTCTTATTCTCCCACTAGCTTTTCTAGCTTTGGTGGAATTTGGGAAAGAAGGACTTGAGCACTTCTTGTGTTCTTGCCATTGCATTTGGTGCATCAGTTTGAGTTCTCGGTGAGGATTCGATTGGGTGAAAGGTGAGAAGCTTTTTACTCTTGGGTTCTTGGAACCCTAGACGGTTTAGCTGTTTTGCAGGTTTGTGGATTACTTTGGGCCTCCAATTAAGTTGTGGAGCTTTCCCCGAGCTTGTTTGTTGGGAGCCTCAAATTAAGTTGTCGAGAAGTGCCCCAATCTTTGTGAGAGGTTACGGATTGCCACTGACAAGTGCACCGATAGTGAAGAAGTGAACCAGGCCTCTTGTGGAGAGGTTCACGGGAGAATAGGGTGAGGCCTGTGGCGTGGTGGTCTTAGTACCGCCCACCCCTCCAATGAGACGTACTCTCTTTATGGGAGGAACTCGGTAATAAATCATCGTCTCTACGTGCCTCGGTTATCTCTATACCCGAGCTATTTACTTATGCACTTTACTTTGTTGTAGCCTTCGTGCTTGAAGTCTTATATCTAGCTATCACATAGTTGCTTGTTTTGCTTAGCATAAGTTTTTGGTGCACATAGGTGAACTTAGTTTATTTAGGTTGTGTGCTTAACAAAGTAAACGCTAGTTTTATTCCGCCTTTGTTAAGCCCTTCTCATAAAAGTTTTAAACCGCCTATTCACCCCCCCCCCCCCCGCCTTTGTATCCTTTTCAATTGGTATCAGAGCCTGGTATATCTTTTGGGCTTCACCGCCTTGAGAGTAAAGATGTCGGCTAGGGGATTAGTGCACGATGACATTTTCATATTCAATGGCACATGTTATGAGATTTGGAAAATTTGTATGCTTAATCATTTTTGGGCCATGGACCCAAATTTGGAGCGAATTGTAGATATAGGTTTTTCTCCTCCAATGGATTTCCTTAATCTATCTTGTGAGGATGAGAAAAACTTATATATCGATGCTCAAGCTTCTAATGTGCTTGTTTTTGAGCCATGTAGTTACTTCTTCAGTCATACCTTTTTGGAGCGCTCATGAGTTATGGACAAAACTTCAAGATAAATATGTTGTGTCCAATATTTTTGAGGATGATTGTGTTGCTTCCACTTCCGGTCGAGATGAGTTCTCATCTTCTACCACTTCACCAACATGTGATTTTTCACAAGGTAATGATATGGTAAGTGGTGATAGAAATTGCAATATGGATAGTGTGCTTACTATTTGTAATCCCTCCTCTCTATCTAGTTGCAATGATCTACCTTTCGACTTTAACACTTCTAGCACTACAAACTCCTTACATGCTTGACTTGATAGTCCTTGCATATCATGTGTAAGTTGTTTGAGTAAATCTCATGATGATATGCTTGATATTCCTTATTGCCATGATATAAATGCTTTTATTTCCTCTAGTTGTTGTGTTTCTAAAAATGTAGAGGAAACTGAAGATTCTACGGGTCAAGACAACATCTTGAATGAAGCCTCAAGTAATTCTTCATTATCATCATCTCACGGTTCCCATCTATGCCTTATGCCTAGGGATTCAAAGGTATCTCCTACTTTGGAACCCAATACCTCTTGCGATGATGAGGATGAGTATAATGAGGAAGAAGAGATTGATGTTGATTTGTTACATGAAAAGGGTGAGATTTTTTATTCTCTTGTTAAGAATAATATTGCTTGCTCTAACTTTGTTGAAATCTTGGGTTTTGCTATTGAGAGCAAAGAACGTGTTGATAAGTTAGAAGCTCAAGTTGAGGAGCATGAGAACACAATTCACAAAATGAGTAGCCTTGAGCGTGAGTACGCTAATGATATTGCAAATCTAAATGAAGCTCTTGAAGAAGCACGATCAACCAAAGGATCTCTTGAGGAGACATTTACTCTAGAAGTGTCTAAAGTAAAGGAAACCCGTGATAAAGCTCTTGAGGTGGCAATTGATCTCAAAAGAAAATATAATGAGATTTCCAAGTTGTCTTCTACTATTGCTCATTATAATGATACTTGTGCTACTAACTCTACTTCTTTTGAAGCATCTATTTTGAAGGAGAATGTTGAGCTAAAGGCTCAACTTGCTTTGCTAACTAGCAATTATGGTAAATTGGAAGAAAGTCATGTTATGCTATCAAGCTCTCATGGGGATCTTCTAGCCTCCCATGATAGGCTAAAGTTAGCTCGTGAGGCTATTGTGTCAAAGGTAACATCTAATGAGCCTCATGTGGACATTAGCACTACATCCACTACAAATGTCGTACTGCCATGTGCTAGTCCTCGTAATTCATCATCTCATATTATTGCTACATCTTGTAATGAATTACATTCCTTGTCGTGTTGCTCTATCAATGAAGCTTCTACTTCCTCTAGTATTTGTGTTTATAATAACCATGTAGAGGAAATCAAAGAGCTCAAGGCCCAAGTCTCATCTTTCAAGAGGGACTTGAAAAAGGGTCAGGAAGGGAGGGCCACACTCAACAAGATCTTGAGTGTGCAAAAATTCCCCAATGACAAGAGTGGGCTTGGATTCAAATCCAATATCAAGAACAAGTCCACTAACAATAAAAAATTTAAGAGATACAAGAAGAAGGGCCAAGAACATGTCAAGAATTTGGCCAAGATTGTTTGCTTCAAGTGCAAAATTTAAGGGCACCATGTTAGATCTTGCCCATTGAAGAATAAGACTCTCAGTGAGAAGCAAAAAGGGAAGAGGCCTCAAGTTCAAGGTCATGGTGTACCTCAAGTTGAAGAAAGGCCACTTCGCAAAAATAATCAAGATAATACCCCCATGGTGGATAAATCAAGTGTGAAGAAATGGAAGAAAAGAACTTGCTACATATGGCGTGATAAAGGTCACCTCTCTTCATGCACTATTGGTAACTCCTCATCCAACCCTATTATTATTGATGATGTTTATTCTCTTTGTAAGGATGAGGTTGGAAATGTGTTTGCCAAATATGTTGGTGCCCAATGTGGTGTCAAGAAAAGAACCATTTGGGTTGCCAAGCCTATTGTGACTAACTTGTTGGGACCCAACTTGGTTGGGGACCAACAAGCTAAAATTTGATCAATAGGTATTGGTGGAGGGCATTGGAGACTTGGCTAATCATGAAGAATTAAGGGAACTTCATCAATTATATTGTATCAATCCAAGTGATTTATATTATCTTATCTCTATCATATATCCATTGTTCCTCTTTGCGGTAACATGTTCTCAACTCATTTACATTTAAAGTTACTCGCCCCTTGTGCATGTGTTGGTTTGTACCTTGCATGTGTTTTTATATGTTGTGCATAACCACTTACTTATCTTGAGTTATCAAGTTTATTTGTGTATGTTGGCTTGCACACCATGTACTTGTTTTTTTGTGTTTAGCCTTTATTGAATCTACATGTTATCTCATTTTTGGATATTTCTTTGACTTGAAATCGTTTAGTGCTCTATTTGATGTAGGTAGAGATGATGATCCCATGTAGGTGCATTTTGTATTCAAATAAAAAATCTTAAATAATGCACTAATCATGGGGGAGTTTTCCTATATTGTGTAGAACACTCCTTTTATGCTTCTTCACAACATGTTTTTCTCCATATCGTTTTTATGTCTTTGGAAGATAAATATTCCTTTGGTACATTGTGTCATCTTGAAAAGTGTTGAGAGTTTGGTGTGTTTTTTTTTTAACTTTCTCTTTTTGGGAGTTGGCTTTATCTCATTCCTTGCTAACTTTTTTGACACTTTAGAATGAGATAAGTCCTTGAGCATTTGTGTTTTTGTCTATCTCTTTCTCTTTGTTTTTTGCCTAGTTCATTTGTTGAACATGTGGTCTTTCATGAGTTGATTTGGTTATTTGATATAATTTGAACAACCTTTTATCGTGTCACACTTTGGTGTTTCTTCTCGGTTTACTTGGTATTTTGTTCAAATTGTATCTCCTTTGGTTCTTGAAAGTAGTGTGCATGCATATTTAATAAATGTATATATTATGGCGTGCTTGCTTTACTTGATCCAATATATAGGGGAAACTCCACAAAATCCTAATTGGCTAAGATGTGCATGAAATTCAATTCATATCAATATGCACATATTTATGTGGAGTCTCTCCTATGTATTGTAGTTGCTCTAACTACTTTGTACCCAATAAGTTTGGGGACCATATTGTACTTGAAGTTTGTTTTAGGTACCTTCGAGCTGCATTGGATGCTTGTCTCTTTCCTAAGGAATAAGTGATGACTCAATGATAATTAGAGACAAACAAGGATGATCAAGAAACTCCTACCTACTTCATCAAACCAATGATATCTCGGTAACAAGTATCTCTTACTCATGCGTACATATCGTCTTCCAACCTATTGTAGGTTGCATATTGGCATGATTTTTTTGTATTTGTAGTTGTTTTGGTTCTTTCTTTGGCCTTAAAGAACGCTCTCTATTGCATATGTGAGTAAGTTGAGATGAGTACATATAATTGGGACTATACAAAATCATGCTCATGATTCACCAATCCCAAATATGTCAATCTAGCAATTATATTGCCTATTGTTTCCTCAAAGTACTCTCATGTGCAATATTGATGAATTTACGAAGTTGATTCTTTCTTTGTGATACTTGAGTCCTCTCGCAATACATTGCAACTATCTCTACTTCCCTTAGTGGTAGTTGTGATCTATTTGATATGTTTGTGGTTGAAGTTCATGAATATACAATAAGATAGAATTGAGCCTTTTGGCCATGCTATCAAGCAAAGATCTTAGTGGTGTATTGTCATGACTTCATTTTGGATACCTTGCTCTATTTATTTTAGTATCTATTTTGTGTGTACATGTTTCTTTGTGGATCAATATCTTTGTGAGATTGTCTACTTAGAAACTTATACACATGAGAGATGTTACTTCTCCATTTTTGACATCTTCTTTGTTTCGTGTGTGTTGTATGGTCATACTAAGCAATATCATTCATTGAAGACTATGTTGATGCTCAATGATCATCCTTGCATTAGTCTTATACTATGCATTGTCATGCCTCTCACACATCTTTGTGGTTGAGCCTGCTATTATGTTGTCTCTTACTCATTGCTCAACCATTTGTTTATTGCAAGTTTTATGCCTTGGTATATGCTCTTTTGTACATAGTTGGGTTTTAAATAATATCGAGGGAGTGAGGATGCCATGTTTGTCCATATTGTATTCAAATGCAAATTTTTTTGCACAAACCTTGGGGAGCCTCCTCATATTATATAGAACACTCTCTTTTCAATCTTATCATAATATCTATCTTTCATTTGGTATGTTCTTTTTGTCAAGTGGTTCTTTGGATCTTTTGATTCCTTTCTTCTTCACCTTGTTAATTTTTTTTGCAATCTTTTGATCCTCAATATTGTTTAACCTCCACCTAAGTATTTGTCATTGGATACGTGCATTTCATTCCACTCACACTATGAGAAATGTACACATTTTGGAGGAATTATCACTCTATTATCCGTGTAGAGCTTTTCACCCATTTTGGCAATCGATGCCAATGGGGGAGAAGTTTTGGAGGGTTTAAGTGAAGTTGGTTTCATGCTTTGAGTTTGTTCTTAAGCATTTTCCTTTCATGCTCTTGCATCTTTGTTGTTTCTTTTCATGTTGAATATATAGATATAAACCCTCTCAAAGGGATTGTCATCAATTACCAAAATGGGGAGATTGAAAGAACATGTGTGCCCCATGTATGGTTTTGGTAATTAATGACAATCTTTATGGACTTATGTTTGCATTGAGTTTTACTTGTAGTATTTGTCCATAGGAAATGCTTGAACCATATGTTGGCTTCAAGGTTGGAATAAGAAGAAAGTGAAGAGGATCAAGTGTTGATCAAGGTTTCAAGAAATGATCCGGAGATTGGTCAAGTAGAACTTGAGCCTATGATAAGTGTGTCTTGAATAATAAGATGATGTCAAGTGTAGCTTTCCATCCTTATGGTGATCATGGATATGTGAATATATGCCTAAAAGAGAGGCTCTTCCATAGTGGAGTATGGGGGAGAAATTTCCAAGTCTTCACCAAGCTAGCGCAATCAAGAAAGGTGTTCCATCTTGAGGTGTAGAAGATCGTCATCATCAACATCAAGTGGAATATACACAAGGAAATTGTTTGATCTTGATAGGGTTTCTTTCTTACCGGTCTTGTGGTGTTAGTTGGGGAGACCGGTTTATAGGATAGATAACCGTACTATCAAGAGGGGCTCTCGAGTGAGTAACTTGATCATATCTCTCGGTGAGAGCTCAAACCTTTGCATATTTGGCATCATATTTCTTGGTTCTTATTTGGGTCTTACTCATGTGAGTATTTAGATCTTGTGTTAATCTCCATGACAAGCTCAAGTTCATCGAAAACAAATTTCATATGCATTCTCTATTGCATTTTCGATGTTGGAGGTTTTATCGGTTTGTCTTTTTGGGAGAGGTCAAACCTTTCATCATTTGGTTCTATCCTACCTTTCTGGACTATGATGTCTCTCTAGATGATCTTTTAGAGCTCATTGTCCTCTTTAAAATGATCCCAAGATCATCAAAAACGGAGTGCGGATGCAAAAGTTATGATTGTTTCAGTTTTGTTGTTTCTGCCAGTTTTCAGGGGGGCGGATTATCCGGCCATGGGGGCGGATTATCCGGCCCAATTTTTGGGAAACGGCTAAGAACTTTGAGGCGTGACTCTCTGTAACAGGGGCGGATTATCCGGGCCTCTGGGGGCGGACTATCCGACCCAAATATCTGCCCCCTATACAGAGGGTCGCGCCGCGAAGTCCTTAGCCATATTTCGGCCCGGGGAACCCGGAACATCCGGGGGAGGGGCAGATTATCCGGCCTGGAAGGTCCCAAATGGTCATATTTCGTTGGGGAGGGGTTTAAATATACCCCTTCTTCCTCCTTAGGCTGGTTGCTTGCATTCTCTCTCTCCTCCATTGTTTTGACCTTCAAGAGCTTGCAAATACTCTCAATCCCTCCCATATTTCTTGAATCTTTTTGGGTGATTTGAAAGGGGGATCTAGATCTACAACTCCACCAATCCATCTCTCCTCTATGTGAGGGGAACATATTGGGATCTAGATCTTAGGGTTTCTTTTGCGGATTTCCTCTTGTGTTCTTCCTCTCTTATTCTCCCACTAGCTTTTGTAGCTTTGGTGGAATTTGGGAAAGAAGGACTTGAGCACTTCTTGTGTTCTTGCCATTGCATTTGGTGTATCAGTTTGAGTTCTCGGTGAGGATTCGATTGGGTGAAAGGTGAGAAGCTTTGTACTCTTGGGTTCTTGGAACCCTAGACAGTTTAGTTGTTTTGCAGGTTTGTGGATTACTTGGGGCCTCTAATTAAGTTGTGGAGCTTTCCCCGAGCTTGTTTGCTGGGAGCCTCCAATTAAGTTGTGGAGAAGTGCCCCAATCTTTGTGAGAGGTTACAGATTGCCACCGACAAGTGCACCGATAGTGAAGAAGTGAACCAGGCCTCTTGTGGAGAGGTTCACGGGAGAATAGGGTGAGGCCTTTTGTGGCATGGTGGTTTTAGTACCGCCCACCCCTCCAACGAGACGTACTCTCTTTATGGGACGAACTCGGTAATAAATCATTGTCTCTGCGTGCCTCAGTTGTCTCTATACCCGAGCTATTTACTTATGCACTTTACTTTGTGATAGCCTTCGTGCTTGAAGTCTTATATCTAGCTATCACATAGTTGCTTGTTTTTCTTAGCATAAGTTGTTGGTGTACATAGGTGAACCGTAGTTTATTTAGGTTGTCTGCTTAACAAAGTAAACGCTAGTTTTATTCCGCCTTTGTTAAGCCCTTCTCATAAAAGTTTTAAACCGCCTATTCACCCCCCCTCTAGGCGGCATCTGTATCATTTTCAGATTGTTATCATATTTCATAAATTTTATGATTAAGTTTTATATCATATATAACTTTATGGAGTAGAAACATCAATACACGTGTGATATATAAACAACCAGGGGTTCCTAGTGAAACTCTAGTCACTGGTTCATTGGTCAACAGATGATCAAGTTTCCTGATCATGTGGCATTTATGTCAGTTGAAAATGGAGTTAACTCATTCTTTGAATGAGATGATGAACCAATACCCAACCTAAACATCGTGACCCGATCATGTCACGAAGTTCAAGTTACGATGATTAGAAATGGATCCTTGTAGACTATTCCTTAGACCGTGAGGCTATATCAATCACTGTCTCCCGAGAGTGCTTAAATAGCATCAAGCACCACTTGGTAATACAGTGGTTATAAATGTGTGTTCAGGTACTCGGAGGAAACCGTAGAGGCAATATATGTCAAGAGTGGGATTTTTCCGTCCACGTGACAGAAAGATACTCAAGGGCCCACTCGGCCAAGTTATATCCAATAGCTACACAGCGTGTGATTTGATCACAGGGATATCACTTGTCGGAACGAGTCAAGTAGCATTGTTCGGTAACGATATTGAACACGACATGGTGATTTCATTGATCAGATCTCGGGCAATGCAAGTATCGAGAGACAGGGAATAAGACAGGACCGTCCTGGTTCAAATGACGAAAGATCTTCGTGGAACGCACAGGGGTCAGGTGGCCATCTAGGTCCCTCTGTCGATCATTGGTCCGGGAGTGTCCTGACCATGTCTGGAGTGTTCCCGAACCATAGGGTATCACGCTTAAGGGCTTGATGATGCTTAGAGAGTGTTTATAGGATCGGAAGAATCGCCGAAGAATAGTAGAGAGAAAACCGAAAGGGTTTTGGTAAGTCCGGAGGATGTTTGGAGTGGAGATGGAAGGTGTTCCATAACCACGGAGATTGAATAATATATGAACGAATGTTAAATATTGATTTAATCATTTGTTCATAGTTATTTAATAAAAGAGAAAAACAATTTAAAGGTCAAAAGGCTTAATGGGCCAATTCCGGAGGGGAGAGGGCCCATTAGGGAAAGGTGAGAGGGAGAAGGGCCTGAGGGGGTGGTTGGTGCCCTAGTGGGCCAGCCCCCCACGCGGGGCCCATGGGGGTGGCTAGCGGCGCCACCCCTCCCCCTCTCCTCTCCTTTAGTCCCACCCCGGGACTTTGAGGGAGGTAGTACCTCCCCTCCCCCATATAAAGTGGGGGTATTTGTCTAGAAAAATACACACAATATTCAATAAAGGTCTTCTCACTTTTGGGAAGACCTCCAATTGATATTCTCGCTCTCTCTCGTGACCATGGTCCCAAGTTCGGACTGTGCGAATGAGAGACATCTTCACCGCGGAGCGCCGTCGCGCTGCGGGATTCAGATCCAGGAGCTCTACTTCCGCAACTGCTACTAGATCGGGGAAGCGTGAGTCATCGTCAGGCACCGGACGTGTGTAACTCCCCGCGAGGTGTCACACTTGAGGCACTCAAGTCGTTGGAGCCACAGGAGTGCAAGGACTTCATCACGACCTTGAGGTCGGCTTCGGCTCGTCTACATCAACCATGCTCTCCTGAGCGTTGACAATGCTTTTTGGTCTTCAAGGGTAAGTTCGCAAAAAGCCCCTCCTGTTACTGTATTACTAATAGATAGGTCCTGGCAGCATCAGGGGTTCAGGGGCGTAGGGTAAAAATTATTGTTTTCATACGCAGAACCCCTATAGAATGGAATCATGCTCGAGTCACCATGCTCGCCGGACTAGAGGTAGGCGAGTCGAGTAAAGTAAGTTGGAACGTTAGCGCGGTCAAACTAGCCGTTGGATAATCCAACGGTAACTTCGGCGAATTTACCGCGGGGTAACACCTCTCCCGAGAATTGTGGGTAGCGCCCCTTTATAAGGACAACAATAGGGGAATTTCACAGATCTTCTTCACATTTCTGCATCTTCGCATCTCCTCAGTCTCCAATCCTTCCTACGATCCAAAGCCTCCGAACCGTGCAATCCTCGTCTTCTCTAATGGCGCCCCCAAAGGATCTATGGGGCAAGTCGAAATGCACCACCGCCACCTTGAAATCCTTCCAGGATGCAGGGATCCTCTGCAAGGGGAACTGGCGGATCCCCGCACCCGGCGAGACGGAGCCCAAACCTCGCCCCGGCGAATTCATCTGCTTCCTTAGCCACTTGGAGAGGGGTTTAGGGGTCCCCATGTCAATCTTTTTCTGGCGGTTCTGCGCGTATTACGCAATCAAACCATTAGATCTTGGGCCACACAGCATCGAGCACCTTGCCATATTCATGGCTTTCTGTGAGTGCTATCTAGGATGTCATCCCTACTTTCCTCTATGGTTGGAGTTATTCCACGACCGCATCATCCGCGAGGGGGTCAGCGGCCCCATCCTGGCGGCGGCGGTGTTACCTTCTAGCTGAAGCCCAAGGACGTTTTCGTGAAGCTCCTGCTACCGAAGAAGGCCGCAAGCGAATGGAAGAAGAGCTGGTTCTATGTGAAGGAGTCCATTCCCGACAGCGAGGTGCCGCTCCCAATGTACATCGCCGAGAGGAGCGAGGCTGGCCGGTTGTCGATGACCGTGCTTCCTGATGACCAGAGGATGGCTATCGACGAGATGCTGACGCGAATCAAAGAGATGAAGAAGGAGGGTCCCGAGACCATTAATCTGTATAACTGCTGGCTCGGGCGGCAGCTGGTCCCGCTGGCTACCCGAGCCCACTGGATGTACCAGTACACTGGTAAATATGATGCCACAAGGGCGAGAAAGGAGGTCTAGGAGGCCGACGACTACGTCGCCGCGCTGAAGAAGATAACGGAGGCGGAGTATACCGACCCGAAGGCCAGGCTTGCTCCATACACCGCCGCCGGGAAGCGTCGGGCCCCCACAGTATGTCTCCTTTCTTTCTCAATTTTGATTTCACGGTTGCGGTTTTGCAGTCGCGGTTTCGTAGTCATAGTTTTGCAGTCGCGGTATTTGTGTTTGTTTTGATGAAGTTTTCATTTCTTTGTCTCTGCAAGCTATTCCAAGTCCAGGAGAACTGGCTTCCTCCGCTCGATGAAGAAGTTCCCGCTGAGCTTGAGGAAGAGTAGGGGGAGGAGTCCTCCAAGAATGAGGACGAGATTATGGAGGTGCACGCGCCTTCGTCCGCGGCTCGGAAGACCCGCGGGCAGAAATAGCGTGAGTTGGTGGTGAGTCGCAGCCTCGAAGAAAATGACGGTGATGTCGACATCGTAGAAGAGCAAAGTTCGCGGCGCATGGCCACGCCGGCCAAGCCCACGTTGAAGTTTTAGTCACCACCGAAGATGAAATAGCCGGCGAAGGCCAAACTGGCGACGAAGCCAAAGTCGTCGGCTAGGTCCATGGTGATGTTCGACTTAGATGAAGAGTCTGACAACGCAGAAGCCCGGGACATGGCAAAAACTCTGGAGGATCCCGATCTGAGGATGGACATGGAGGTCATGAACATGGTCGTGGAAGTTCCACTCGCCGCCATCGCGCCAGAGGCGTCGGCGCCCCCATACGTGGGCATTGAAGCGGCCAAGGATTCAGCGACTCCACCACCGAAGGCGATGGCCGCAACGACGTTGGTGGAGATTTTGAAGGGAATATGCCCGAGAGGCAATAATAAAGTGGTTATTATCTTATTCCATGTTTATGATACATGTTTATTTTGCATGCTATAATTGTGTTAATTATAAACGTTAATACATGTGTGTTTAATAAACAAAATACAAAGTTCCTAGTAATGCCTCTCATTTAAACTAGCTCGTTGATTAACAAGATGATCAAGGTTTCCTAATCATGGACATTGGATGTTGTTAATAACGAGGTCACAACATTGGTGGAATGATGTGATGAACATTCATCCGAAGTATAGCATTACGATCAAAGTCATTATGTTTATATTTCTATAACATCATACGAAGTAATCTTAGTCCTTAGACCATGAGATCATGTTAATTGATAACACCAGAAGAGTATCTTGATAACACCAAACGTCACACTGTAACAGGGTGACTATAAAGGTGGGTTCAGTACTACGAAGGTGTTATGTTGAGGCTCATGGATCAAGAGTGGAATTTGTCAATCCTGATGACGGATAGATATACTCTGAGCCCTCTCGGTGATATCACATTAAGATAGCTTGCAAGCAAGTGATGTGATCACTAGAATGTTATATCACGGGAACGAGAAAAGAGTGCATGTCAGTAACGAGATCAAACTAGGTATTTGGATATCGATGATTGAATCTTGGACATGTACTATATCATGAGACAAAGGGATTTAGTTACTAGCGTTAAAGGTTCTCACGATCACAGAAGTCATTGTTGAATGTGTAGGAGTCAGTATGGATCTCCAGGTCCCGCTTCTGATTATTGATCTGAGAGGGGTCTCGATCATGTCTGCATTATTCGTGAACCATAGGGTAACACACTTAAGGGATACTGACACCATTTGGAGCAAATATGTTTCAGATAAAGATTTAAGAAAGTGCTAGAATTATTTCAATAGACATCGAAATTGTTTCGGGTGAAATTGCTGAAATTGGTTCTTCATGTAATATTGAAATGTTGTAGGGGGTTTTATGTGAATGTTTGTTAATTAAACTAATTAAAAAAATTCTGAATAAAATTAATAAAAGAGTTTATTAAATGAGAGAGCATTAAATTTGGAGAAATTTAATGCATTTAAATTGGAGACTTTAAAAGAGAATGTGAAGGGGCATTTTAATGTGGAGGGGTTACCACCACATGAATGGGGAGGTGAGAAGTCACCCTCCCATGGGGCACCGGCCATGGGGGAGGGGTACTCCCCTCCTCCTATAAAAGGCCCCCCTCACACCCCTTCTTCCTCACACCTACTCGTGAAGGATCTCTCTCCCCCTCTAGTTATTCCCCATGGTCTCGGATTAGCGAGATACATGTTCCTGGTGGCTTTATCTAGAAAGGAGTTGTTGCTTCTGCTGCTTTGCTAGAGCGAGCGATGGAGGTTGTCGGGGTACCGGACGTGTGTGCGATCACGGATGCACCGCTGCTTTGCGGTGCTGGACTTGGTGGTGCTGGACTTGCTAGAGCTGGATCTGATGGACGTGCTGGAGCCGGACCTGCTGGACTTCATCACAATCTTGAGATCGACAAGTGTACGACTACATCATCCACGAGTTCCATCTTGTTAACAAAGCTTTGTTGTCTTTGAGGTTAAGTTCTCTATGGATGTATATCCACCCGTTGCTCTGTATCTAGTAGATAGATCTTGGCGTATAGTTGATCAAATGCATATGATGGTGATCAAATGCATGAACCATATCATTCCACTTTACACATATGATGTTCGCATCTTATATTGCTTGTTTGGCGTTTTAGTAGCATTATAAGATGATCCCTCATTTAAATATCAAGATAAAAATGTGTTCTTCCTTAAGTATGCACCGTTGTATGGATCGTGTTTCGAGACATTTTCGTCAGTTTGAGGACAAGTATGCCATGAGGGGGTCCTCGAGGCGTGCGAAAGAGAGGGGTGTGAGACGTACGGTATTCCGGGACGGTGAGCACACAAGTTTACCCAGGTTTGAATCCGCCGGCTTTGGACGGATCCTACTCCTGCTAGCAATCCAGTAATACGGTAGAGCCGGAATATGGGTTACAAGGGTTTCGCCTGTGCGAGTTGAGATTGTAGACTATTTAGGTGCCCTAAAGGCTCTCCCTAGGACGGCTTATATAGATATCCGGCCTAGGGTTTATAGGAGAGATCTATCCGGCTACGACTAAGAGTCGGTTACAGAGTACATCTTGAACTATAAGTAACATTATGGGCCTAAATCGGTAAGTCTTCTGGGCCTTCCCATAGCCGGATTGGACTCCGTCTTTCTCCCTGACTGGGCCGCCCGTGAAGCAAAGCTCTAACCCGAAGTGGGCCACCCTGGTCAGTGAGGAACTGTGAGGATACCCGGAAAGTATATCCCCAACAGCATCCCCTGGAGGCCTCCAAGATCCAAAGTCGGATTTATCATCGTCTATCTTGATCTTTGGCTTGCAGAATCTTGAAGGGTTCCTGACACTTCACAACAAAAAATACGATCCGGGTCTTAAAAGTAAGTCGGACCTATCAACAGGTTACTCGGATTTTCCAGCTCGATTTCAAACTAAGCCAGAACTTGGTCTCTAATGCCACCTGACACAAGCATGGTCAAGTCACGTCATCTGACAGGCATTCCGTCGGCACGACCGTTGGTGGGTCCGTGTTTTGTGGAACCAAGGCGCCATTTCAATGCGTGTGTGGAGATCGAGGCGACGCAATCATCGCGTGGGTCCTTCCCAGTTCCTTCCACGATGTGTGGCGGTTACACTATAGTATTTGCACGAATCTTGGCGCAGTTAGGTGGATATAAGGGCTTAGGATTTTTCCTTCTCCTTTCCACCAGTCCTTTGCTGTTTCCTTTCCTCCCAATCCTCCTGCGCGCACAGAGCTTCCTCGTTATTCCCTCACGGAGCTCCCAGTGCCGCCCCTTTTAGGTTATCCTCTCACCAGAGAAATGGCTTCATCTTCTTCCTCCGGCTTGGCGGCAGCGGCGGCGTCGGAAGTAGCAGCGGAGAAAGAGAGCTTTCGGGGAATCTGGATCCCTTGCACTCTCAACGAGGAGGGCCTCAAGAACGTGGAGAACGAGGGGCTTCTCGTCGCCGGCGACTGGCGGAGCGGCTACGGGGAAACCGCCCCCAACCCGCGCGACGGCGAGCGGGTCCACTTCGGCACCCACCTCGATAGAGGTTTGTCTTTTCCTCCCTCGGAGTTCTTCTTCGAGGTAATAGATCATTACGGAGTTCAACTCCATAACCTTCCTCCCAACTCTCTCTTAGAGATGAGTGCGTATGCTTCGCTTTGTGGGGGCTTTCTCGGCATTAGGCCGAGTTTGACTCTCTTCCGGTATTATTTCCATGTCCGGAGAAATTCCATTACCACCAGTGTTCCTTACATCACCGGCACTATCAGCTTTTCACTTAGACGCGACCGGGCTTATCCCAAAATTCTAGCCAGTGACTCGGTCAAACAATGGTCAGCCATATTTTTCTATCATAGGGATATTCCGGCTCCTGACAAAGCTACTGCTTTGCCGGCTTTTGTCGATGGAGCTGCCACGGCCCAGCCTTCCTAGGACGAGGCTGCTCTGGCTCTTTCCGACGATCTGATCCTCGCTAAGAGGCGGATCGAATATTTGATCAAGCACAAGGGTCTGAAGGGATCCGAGTTGGTCCAGTGTTGGGTCTCACGTCGGATCCAGCCACTTCAGTACCACGGGGATAGACTGATGCACTCCATCACGTCTTCCAAAACCGACTCCCTCTACATCAGCCCCAAAGCCTACACCACTCAAGCCTACATAAGCCAGATCAAGTGGCTGATCAAGGAGCGGATCGAGAGGAGAATTCTGGAGGTTTCTCTGGATATGCACACGGCGGAAAACCCCGTGGTGCCGGTAAGCTTCCATCATCACACTTTTTATGCGTTTCATTCTTTGAGTTATACTACAATACTGATATGTTTTCTTCTTTTCAGCTTGCTGACCTCCCCGAGTCGGAACTTCCTCTGCTCGAAGGATATCCTCCTGAGTTTTCTCAGGAGACAGAAGTGGTCCCATTGCCGGACCTTGCGCTCAAGAAGCGCAAAGCTCCGACAGTGGCTGTTGGCACAAAGGAGGTGCCTGTTGTGAAGAGGTAACCTTCATTCACAACTTTCCGCCTTTGTACTTTACTCAAGTTTCTTTCCGAGATGTAATGTTTCCGACTTCACTACATTCTCAGAGCAAAACCAATCATCAACGGCAAGGGGAAAGGGATTTCTTCGAAGCCCTTGCGTCAGACAAAGCTTACCATAGCTTCCCCTGTCGTGGCTCCTCCGACTCCTGCCCCTCAACCTTCTGCAACACCGGCGACCATTCCTTCCCTAGTCGTCGCAGAAGATCCGGCTCCTTCAGCAGAGCCTGCGAACCTTGGGTCGCAAACTGACGTCACCATGGGTGCGTCAGATCAAGATAAGGGTGAACCCTCTTCGGGTAATGATCCCTCGGCAGAAACCTTTGCCGAAAACCTCATTAGCAATCTGGGACTTGCCAAATTTGGCATGTCCCGGAAATCTGCAGAAGAGATCTAGCGGCTTGCCAGGAAATGCCTGGAAAAAAGCCATCTATCTCCCGAAGAAGAAGCGGAAGAAGCAGAGGACGTCAAGTTCTCTGACCTTCTCGCCCAAGTCCACCTTCACGACGAGAGGATTAGGACTGGCGAGCTTCCAACAGCCCCAGTGATCCCTCTTACTCTTGCCGAGAAGGTGGCCGCTGAAGTGAACGCGGGTTTGGATAAAGTCACCCACGAGCAATATGTAAATCGGAATTCCAACTCTTGTTTTTCCATTATGTTATATCATATCCTCTAGCCCCCAAGCATGAAGTAGGATATATAATCCGGGTTTATGCTTCATTAGGATGCCAAAGAACGAACTAGTGTAGCCCCCAAGGCTCGTGCTGATATTTAGCAAAAATATTAGCCCGAGTCTTAAGTAGCTTTCTGACTTTGGGTATTCTGACTTACAGAAAGTATGTTCCTATAACTAGGAATTATTGACCAATGTCTGCAATAAGCGGAGAGAGATCAAAGCTCTCCGGCTTAAAAATGTTGAGCTTAAAGTTACCAAGGATGAGGCCGAAGGTAAACATTCCGAGACTCAAACCTTGTCTTTGTTATATTGAATGTCGAATTTTCCTGAATTGTTGTTTTTTTTTGACTTATAGCGCTGGTGAAACAATCTGTCGCCATGATTGAAGAGGCCGAGAACCTCAAGACCCTGGTGGTGGAGAACAAGGGACTTCGCCAAGAGCTGGATAAACTCAAGACGGATCATGAAAGGAGCATAGCTCAAGTCCTTGAATCCTCCTCCATGGCCACTGATGAGCGTGATCGCAAGATCGCTGCTCAAGATAAAATAATCTCGGATCTCAAGAATGAGCTTGGCAGAGAGAAGGATATGTCCCAGGTGCTCCGGGCTAATCTCCAGAGTATCAGGGAGGAGAAGACCAAAATTGATGACGTCATTTTAGGTACGTTCCATCTATCCGACTTATCTCTTTCTTCGATGTTTATCAATGTCGGATTTTTCTTAACTTGTTTTGTGTATAGGTCCTCTGAACTTGACGGACTCTTCCTCCTCCGAGCCCCTCACTCACCGGCTTACCGAAGTCGGTGACCTGCTTCATGACTTCCGCTAGTCCCTTGAGGACATCGGCGAAGCTCTCAAGATTCCGGACATGCCAAGCATGTCGGATTTTCAGGTGCGGGACAAGGCCAAGGAGATGTCGCAGCTTGTTCGGGACTGGAATATGTCCTACGCACGGACTGCTACGTAGAAAGCTCTCACCATGGTCATGAGCCACCATGGAAACATGGAGATATGGCAAGTGACCAGAGGGTACTGCAAGGTAGACGAAGACGGCCAGGAGCAGGACCTTCAAGCCATCATGCACTCCTGCGCCGGATATGGGTGTCACATGGCTGATCTGACCAGCTATGAGATCCCCTTCTTCACCCGCGTGGATACTCCGCCTCCTCCTCCAGAAGAAACCGAAGAAGTTTCCGATGATGAACGCACCACCTCGGATGCGGACATCTCGGGACAATATCAAGGCGGCGTAACCAGCAAGCTGGCAGCTCCTTCATCTCCTCCTGCATCATAGACCAGAAATTTATGTATTATTCCAGAAAAACCTGATGCGTGTAAATATGTAATATTTTAACTTTGCTAGTGCTAAGCTTTTGATCTATTCAGCACTTTTTGGCTTTGAAATTTTTTGTGTGCCTGAAATGTTTACACAAGCACTTGTACTTTTTCGTCTCTACTTATCGTTTATCTGGCTTTCCGCCTCGTCCCTTTCGTGAGCCGGCTAAACCTTCCGCCAGAAACTTTGCCGAGCAACGGAGCTCAATTGCTAAACCAGTTTAAACTCGGAAACATAGTCGTCTTCTAGTACCAACAATTCACTACACGGAAAATGCCCGCATCTAGCAATCAGACAAATAACCAAAGCAAAGACTAGAAATTTTATAGTTATACCCGAAGGTAGCGGTTTTAGAATCGGAAATCTAAACCAGAACGAACATGAGCATAAAGTACTTTCAAGCATTCTGGGATTTTTGACTATGACATGATCATTTAGAAATAAGATGGTAAAAACTTCTCGGAAAAACTTGAGGCAACCAAAACTTTTATTTCTCACAGAACATGTACATATATATGATTACAAAGAAGGATAAACTAAGAATAAAAGGGACGTAGCTGAGCAATATTCCATGGTCTGTCTAACTCATCCGGATTTGTACTACCTCCAGCTCTCTTTCTCCCCTTAGTAGCAGGTCTTTCTTTGACTGGCCTCATGTCAGTTAAGGAGTATGATCCATTGTGCAATACTCGACTAACTAAAAAGGACCCTTCCCATACTGGGGAAAGTTTGTGCTTTCTTTGTTGCACAAGCCGAAGAACCAAATCACCTTTACTGAAGGATCTATTTCGGACTCTCTAGCTATGATACTTGCGTAACTTCTGTTGATAGGCTGTAGATCTCATTTCAGCAACGACGCGAACTTCTTCGACTAAGTCGAGATCATTTTGTCGAGAAATCTCAGCATCCTCTTCGATATACGCAGCCACTCTAGGAGAAGTATGAATCAAATCACTAGGAAGAACTACTTCTGCGCCATAGACCAAGAAGAAAGGTGTGTATCCTGTTGACCTGTTTGGAGTTGTTCGTAAACTCCAAATTACAGAAGGTAATTCCTCTGCCCAAGCCCCCGCAGCATGCCGTAGTGGTGCTTCGAGTCTCGGTTTCAGGCCTTGTAAGATTAAACCATTTGCCCTTTCGACTTGTCCGTTAGCCTGTGGATGTGCGACTGACGCAATGTCAAGACGGATATTTTGCTCATCGCAGAATTCAGCCAGTTCTTCCACAGAAAAGTTACTCTCGTTGTCCGTGATAATGCTATGCGGATAACCATACCGGATTATAACATCCTCGACAAATCTTTTGGTTGTTGCTCCATCACAACTAGTGACGGGTTTAGCCTCAATCCATTTTGTGAATTTATCCACCATCACTAAGAGGTGAGTAAATCCACTTGGAGCTCGTTTAAAAGGTCCTACCATATCAAGCCCCCAGACCGCAAAGGGCCATGTTATAGGTATTGTTCGCAGCTGATCAGCCGGAACATGAGCTTGCTTGGTGTACTTTTGGCAGCCTTTGCACGTCTTGACTAATCGTTCGGCATCTGCCTGAGCTGTAAGCCAGAAAAATCCGTGTCTAAAAGCTTTTGCCACTAAAGATTTGACTGCAGCGTGGTGACCACACTCGCCTTCGTGGATTTCCCTAAGATTTCCACTCCTTCTTCCGGGGATACACAGCGCTGAAAAACCTCAGAAGTACTCCGTTTATGGAGCTCACCTTTAACAATGGTATAGGCTTTTGCTCGTCGGATAATCTGCCGGCTCTGCACCTCGTCTTCGGGTAATTTGCCATCTACCAAATAATCGAGGTAGGGTTGAGTCCAGCTGGGAATTACAGCCAAAACTGCTATCAAAGGTGAGTCGGATTTGGTCGGATATTCCTCATCTACTCCCTTTATTGAGGGAACTTTGAGGTGCTCTAAAAAAGCGCCATCCGGGACCTCTTTCCGTGTAGAGCCTATCCGATATAGTGCATCTGCTTCCTCATTTTCTACTCGAGGGACATGTTGAACTTCAAACCCTTCGAACGATTTAGATAGATCATCCACGAGAGCTTTATATGTGCCATGTGTTTATTTGCATTACAAATATCTGACACTTGTTGAGAAACAAGATCCGAATCTCCGTAACACATCAAACGTCGGATGCCAATATCCTTAGCAATCCGGATTCCATGCAGCAGTGCTTTATACTCGGCAATATTGTTTGTCGCTGTGAAGTGGATCTGCAACACGTATAAAAGTTTATCTCCTTGGGGTGATTTGAGCACCACGCCAGCCCCCGAGCCCCCTCGAGCCTTAGACCCATCGAAAAAGAGGGTCCAATATTCTGACTCAGGGAGGATCATGTTCTCCTACGTCTCTGTCCAATCAGCGACAAAGTCAGCAAGGATCTGGGATTTGATTGTTGTCCGGGGTTTATACTCAATATCGAAAGATGCAAGCTCTATGCCCCATTTGGCGACGCGTCCTGTGGCGTCAGTGTTGTTGATTATATCTCTCATGGGAGCTTTGCTCACTACGGTAATTGGATGCTCCTGAAAATAGTGTCGTAACTTACGAGATGCTAGAAAAACACCGTAAGCCAACTTTTGATAGTGTGGATACCGCTGTTTTGATTCTGTCAGGACCTCGCTGACAAAGTACGTCGGACGCTGCACCAGGTGTTCCTGATTTTCCTCTGGTCTCCCCACCACCATGACGATATTAACGACTTTATTTGTCGAAGCAATGTAAAGCAACATCGGTTCCTGAGGTTCCGGCGCTGCAAGGATAGGAGTACATGAGAGTACTTTCTTCAGGTCTTGTAGTGCAGCTTCAGCTTCGTCAGTCCAAACAAAATCCTTAGTCTTTTTTAGGAGTTTGTATAATGGTGTGGCTCTTTCACCAAGCCGGCTTACAAATCGACTGACCGCAGCGATGCAGCCAGTTAATCTTTGTATGTCCTTCAGGCAAGTTGGCCTGGAAATATTGAGTATAGCCTTTATTTTGTCGCGGTTCACCTCTATGCCTCTTTGAGACACGATGAAACCTAACAATTTTCCGGCTGGTATTCCAAAGAAACATTTCTTCGGGTTAAGCATGATGTTATATTTTCGTAGATTGGCGAACGTCTCCTCCAAGTCAGAAATCAGTGTTTCCTTATTTTTGGACATCACCGCGATATCATCCACGTATGCATGTACATTGCGTCTGAGTTGGTCGTGGAGGCAACGCTGCATCGTGCGCTGGTACGTAGCTCCTGCATTCTTCAGCCCAAAGGGCATCGTAACAAAACAGAAGGTTCCGAAGGGGGTTATGAATGAAGTTTTGACTTTGTCAGATTCCTTCATCCGGATTTGGTGATAGTCAGAATATGCGTTGAGAAAACAGAGGAGTTTCGACCCTGCCATAGAATCGATAACTTGATCAATTCTAGGCAAAGCAAACAGATCTTTTGGACGAGCCTTGTTCAAGGCAGTATAATCAACACACATCCTTAAATCAGTGGTGTCCTTTTTAGGGACCATTACAGGATTGGCTGACCACTCAGTGTGGATGACTTCTTCTATGAATCCGGCTAACTCGAGCCGCTCTAGTTCCTTAGCTATTGCCTTACGCTTTTCGTCGCCAAACCTCTATAAGGACTGTTTGACAGGTTTAGTGTTCGGGTTTATTTTTAGAGAGTGCTCGGCAAGTTCCCTAGGTACTCCGGTCATGTCAGATGGCTGCCATGCGAAGATATCTTGATTTGCTTGGAGGAACTTGACGAGCGCGCTTTCCTATGCGCTACTTAGGCCTGCGCCTATCTAGGTCACCTTGGAGGGGTCATCATCCTTCAACGGTGCCTTCTTCGTCTCTTCTGATGCCCTGAACTCCGGATTTGGCTTTGTCACCTCCTTCTTCGTTGCGGGCATCTCGGACAGATCTATGCTCTTCTTGATCTCCTGGTACTCCTGGGCGTGCAGCACGGCTTCGGCAAAGGCAGCATTTCCGTCCTCGCACTCTCGTGCTTTCTTCGGGTCTCCCCTGATAGTGATCACGCCGTTGGGACCTGGAATTTTCATCATATTGTAAATGTAACACGGACGAGCCATAAAAGCCCAGTAAGCTGGACATCCGAATATAGCGTGGTACGCGCTCTTGAACGGGACCAGTTCGAAGGAAAGTGCCTCTGTCCGGTAATTCTTTGGAGTTCCAAAGGTAACATCCAAAGTAATCTCTCCCAGGGAATTAGCTTGTCTTCCTGGGACAACTCCGTGAAAGATCACAGAGCTATGGTTCAGCTGGGTCTCCGAGATCTTCATCCGGCGTAGCGTTTCGACATAGAGAATATTGATGCTGCTACCACCATACATGAGGGTCTTGGAGAAACCATAACCGTCAATAAGTGGATTGACGATTAAGGCGTATTTTCCTCGCCTGTGCAACTTAGGCGGATGATCAGCGCGGTCAAATGTGATTGCCATTTCCGACCAGTCGAGATATTGAGGGATAGCCGGAACTGTTGCATTGAGCTCGTGAAGAACTGCTTTCTTGACCTTTGCTGGTTGAGATCCGAGGAAAGTGACGTAAGTGTCCTTCTTGGTGGGAAAAGTCTTCTTACCTTCCGACTTGGGATTTGAAGCATCAGCTTCCTCCATGTCGGAATCTTCCTTGGTCTCTTTGTCCTTTTCGGGATTTTTCTTTCCCTTATTCCGCTTAGCTTTGTAGCCTGCGGTATCATCTCATTTGATGTCGTCATTGAAACGACATTCAGCGTTGGTGTGGGACGAGCCCCCATTGGCATCTAGGTGATGCACACATGGGTTATTGGCAATGTCGGCCCAAGAGTAGGTTTTGCCTGGTTGTTGTTCTCCTCTACCTTGGACCCTTGAAGTCCCACGTCCACGCCCACGGCCTCCGCCACGTCCTCCTTGTCCTCCAAACCCGGAAACAGTAGTAACCACCGCTGTTTCTGCGTTGGGTTTTTCTTCCGAGGTATTTTTGCACTTCTGAGCTTGTTGCTTTGTTTTTGCTGACTGAGGTACAGCTAGGACGTTGAGTAATCCCTCTGCATCGTCGTCAGCATCTGCATACTTGCTCATTGTTTCTATCATCTCTCCCAAATCAGTGACCTTTTCACACTTCAAGCGGTGACGTAGTAGACCAATTGGGAGCCCTGCGATGAAAGCTTCAATCGCGGTTTGATCGTTTACTCCTTCACAAGAGTTCTTGGTGTCGATCCATCGTCCGAGATAATCTCGGCAAGTTTCTCCAGCTTTCTGGGTGCAATGCTGTAAGTCTCCGGCCGAACAGGGCCTCCGATATGTGCCTTCGAAATTCCGAAAGAACGCACTTTGCATGTCATACCAGTTATGGATGGTGTTCTCCGGAAGTTCATTGAGCCATGATCGCGCCATCTTCCGTAACATAAGTGGGAGATATCGGGTTGCGACCAGGCTGTTTTCGCCTTTGGCGATGCAGCAAGCTTGGAAAAAATCCTGTAGCCAAGTGTTTGGCCGAGCAATGCCGTCGTAGGCTTGGATATGCCTTGAGATAGCAAATCCTTCCGGGAATCTTGTAGCTATGATGCGTGGTCCGAAGCACTTTGGGCCCACGTACATGTCATCGTTTTCATAGCGTCGCGCCTCTATGTTGGAATTGATCCTGTGCCTTGTGTTGTTCGGGGATAGAGATCGTCCCGGATGCCGGCTGTGGCTGCGGTGCCTTGGAGCCGGACTTCGGCTTCTCCCACCACCATGTCATCCTCCTTGCCCTCCATGGGAGCCGTTGTGATGACTGTGTGGTGGAGAGGGTGGGGCAGCTGGATAGTTTCCGGCTGATCGCCGGCCTCCGTCCGGAGCATCATTATTCCGGTTCCGGGGAGGATCTTGACTACGACGAGCCCCCTGCCGGCTTGTCCCAGCATGGTTTCCGTCGTTTCTTCGTCCGTCATTCCCACCATGGTGAGGCTCAGCCGGACGGCTTGCATGTTTAGGAGGTGGCATGTTTTGACAATCCTCCTTCCTACGTTTCTCTTTATCTTCTCCCCTTTGATTGTTAGACTCTCGTCGAGGAGGGTTCGTCAGATTCAGGGCAGCAATGGCATCTTTCTCGGCTGCTGGGGCGACGTTGCTCTAGTTACGCGAAGTTTTGTGATGCTGTCCTGACGATCCAGTTCTATAATAATTGTCTTCCCGACGTTCGGGGTGATGATACTGCGCCCGGACGTAATGGGATCTTACGCCAGCCCATGCCGGATCTGTGCGACATTGGTCAGAATCTGAGACCAGCTTTTGACTTCCGGACAGGGCGACCTTTTGCTGCTCTAGTCCCTTGTTGATTAGTTTGATACCCAAACGGATCTCCTCTGGTCCTGGATTAGCCAATAGAATTTCTCGGGCCGCCACGGTATTCTGTACTGGGGTGGGTATACCCAATCTCCGTTGTTATCTTTCTGTGTCTTCCCCATCTCATCTCTAAAGAGAACGACACGGACACGTGGGAATTGATCATCATTGGTGTGACGCCTCCGTGTCTTCTGATGTAACCGAGACATGTATTCCTTGTTTGACATGTGTTTCTTCTCCACCTCGATGTTTTTGGCTTCATCGAGGAGTTATTGACGACGCTCTTCTAGGGCATGCGCCCTTTCGTCCAGCTCATTCGTAGTAAGTTCTGCGGCTGTAGGGATAGGTGTGGTTAATGCGGCATCGATGAGTTTACGCGCACCTTCGGTGATCACGTGTCCATCCACCGATGCTTCTTTTTTGGCTCTTCTAGAATAAGCGCTCCATCCGAGTCTTCCTCATATTCCTCGACAATCACCTCCTCTGTCAGAGGGTCTTTTGTCGGGGTCTTATTTTTCTTGTTCTTCTTCTTTGCCTTCTTGGCAGCGCCGGTAGCAAAGACGACTTTGGGTCCGTTTCCCGGAGTCAAGCTCTGATCGGTACTTTCGGACATCTGGACCTCGGGATTATCTCCGATGTCCATGTCATCCTGCGCTTTGGGAGAGTGTTCCCCGGATCCTTCATCCATGGCTTCTCCTTCCTCTGCAGCTTTGGAGTTATACTCCTCTTCATATTCCACGGAGAACTTTCGGAAATCTGCCGATGTCATCGATTCATCCGAGGATGCGGGTACGTCGGCGTTTGTTCCAATTGCCTCCAGCACCGAGTCGGTGTTTTCTCCAGCATCGGTAGAGCCGGATCCGGATCCCACGTAACCGACAAAGTGCGACGCATGCTTCCTGAGGTACCTGCGGCTTTCGCAATCAGCCATGTCGAAACTTTTGATGGTCTCGAGGATTGCATCTACGCTTTCGCCTTGCAGTATCATATGTTTTAGTGTGTACCTTAGGAAAGGTCTGTCTGTCCTGGCATCACCAGAGCCGGAATCAGTGTCGTAGATATGCTCCTCCTAGATTTCGACTTCCACGGGTGGGTCGATCTGGGATCCAGCTTCTCCAAGGAGATCCACTCTAGATTCGACTTGGACCGCAAGGTCTTCTTCAGGCTCAGATTTCTCCACTATCTCCGCAACTGGTGTGGGCTGGGTGGGATTAGGGTTTTCTGAGATCCGGAACTCTGCCGCCTCCGCAGACAAAGGGGACCCAGAAGATTCTTCTGCCTCTATCATCATCGCTGGGGTGGGTTGGGCAGGTTCAGCGAAACCGATGTAAACATTGATCTCGCCAAAAGACATGATTGTGTAGGCAGTCACGGCCTCCATAGCTGGAATCCAAGTCCCGTCGAGAACGATGAGAGGGACGTCGCTGGCATAGAGGATGCGACCGACGGTGATTGTCTCGCCGATTCTGATTCTTGCAGATTCCGCTCGAACATAGATCCGAAGCTCACTTGCCCCACGGTGGGCGCCAACTGTCGTCGGTTTGAGGACAAGTACACCATGAGGGGGTCCTCGAGGCGTGCGGAAGAGAGGGGTGTGAGACGTATGGTATTCCGAGACAGTGAGCACACAAGTTTACCCAGGTTCGAATCCGCCGGCTTTGGACGGATCCTACTCCTGCTAGCAATCCAGTAATACGGCAGAGCAGGAATATGGGTTACAAGGGTTTCGCCTGTGCGAGTTGAGATTGTAGACTATTGAGGTGCCCTAAAGGCTCTCCCTAGGACGGCTTATATAGATATCTGGCCTAGGGTTTACAGGAGAGATCTATCCGGCTACGACTAAGAGTCGGTTACAGAGTACATCTTGAACTACAAGTAACATTATGGGCCTAAATCGGTAAGTCTTCTGGGCCTTCCCGTAGCCGGATTGGACTCCGTCTTTCTCCCTGACTGGGCCGCCCGTGAATCAAAGCTCTAACTCGAAGTGGGCCACCCTGGTCGGTGAGGAACTATGAGGATACCCGGAAAGTATATCCCCAATAGACATCACGTGATGATCGGGTGTACTCGACTCTACGCTTTCATATAATGGGTGTAAGACAGTTTTACACACGCGAATACTAAGGTTCTTACTTGGCGAGCCTAGCATGTATAGACATAGCCTCGGAACACGGACCGAAAGGTTAAGCATGAGTCATATAGTTGATATGATGCCCATATTGATGCTCGCCTTTGAAGCTACAGCGACTCACGTGATGATCGGACTTGGTGTTGTGGATTTGGTTCATGTAATCACCAAAAAGGCACGAGGGATGTCGTTTTTGAGTGGGAGTTATTTCTAATTTGGATTAGTCGAACTCAATTGGTCATAAACTAAATCGAAGTGAATTTGCATAATTTGTTGTAGTCATTGGCGTCTGTTCACTACCTTATGCTTAGTTTTAATTGAGATAATAGAACTATAGAATTCTAGATATTTACTTTACGAATTGGTATCGTATTGTTTTGAATGTCAATTTAAAGTTTACAAGTGTACGACTACATCATCCACGAGTTCCATCTTGTTAACAAAGCTTTGTTGTCTTTGAGGGTAAGTTCTCTATGGATGTATATCCACCCGTTGCTCTGTATCTAGTAGATAGATCTTGGCGTATAGTTGATCAAATGCATATGATGGTGATCAAATGCATGAACCATATCATTCCACTTTACACATATGATGTTCGCATCTTATATTGCTTGTTTGGCGTTTTAGTAGCATTATAAGATGATCCCTCATTTAAATATCAAGATAAAAATGTGTTCTTCCTTAAGTATGCACCGTTGTATGGATCGTGTTTCGAGACATTTTTGTCAGTTTGAGGACAAGTATGCCATGAGGGGGTCCTCGAGGCGTGCGAAAGAGAGGGGTGTGAGACGTACGGTATTCCGGGACGGTGAGCACACAAGTTTACCCAGGTTTGAATCCGCCGGCTTTGGACGGATCCTACTCCTGCTAGCAATCCAGTAATACGGTAGAGCCGGAATATGGGTTACAAGGGTTTCGCCTGTGTGAGTTGAGATTGTAGACTATTTAGGTGCCCTAAAGGCTCTCCCTAGGACGGCTTATATAGATATCCGGCCTAGGGTTTACAGGAGAGATCTATCCGGCTACGACTAAGAGTCGGTTACAGAGTACATCTTGAACTATAAGTAACATTATGGGCCTAAATCGGTAAGTCTTCTGGGCCTTCCCATAGCCGGATTGGACTCCGTCTTTCTCCCTGACTGGGCCGCCCGTGAAGCAAAGCTCTAACCCGAAGTGGGCCACCCTGGTCAGTGAGGAACTGTGAGGATACCCGGAAAGTATATCCCCAACAGCATCCCCCGGAGGCCTCCAAGATCCAAAGTCGGATTTATCATCGTCTATCTTGATCTTTGGCTTGCAGAATCTTGAAGGGTTCCTGACACTTCACAACAAAAAATACGATCCGGGTCTTAAAAGTAAGTCGGACCTATCAACAGGTTACTCGGATTTTCCAGCTCGATTTCAAACTAAGCCAGAACTTGGTCTCTAATGCCACCTGACACAAGCATGGTCAAGTCACGTCATCTGACAGGCATTCCGTCAGCACGACCGTTGGTGGGTCCGTGTTTTGTGGAACCAAGGCGCCATTTCAATGCGTGTGTGGAGATCGAGGCGACGCAATCATCGCGTGGGTCCTTCCCAGTTCCTTCCACGATGTGTGGCGGTTACACTATAGTATTTGCACGAATCTTGGCGCAGTTAGGTGGATATAAGGGCTTAGGATTTTTCCTTCTCCTTTCCACCAGTCCTTTGCTGTTTCCTTTCCTCCCAATCCTCCTGCGCGCACAGAGCTTCCTCGTTATTCCCTCACGGAGCTCCCAGTGCCGCCCCTTTTAGGTTATCCTCTCACCAGAGAAATGGCTTCATCTTCTTCCTCCGGCTTGGCGGCAGCGGCGGTGTCGGAAGTAGCAGCGGAGAAAGAGAGCTTTCGGGGAATCTGGATCCCTTGCACTCTCAACGAGGAGGGCCTCAAGAACGTGGAGAACGAGGGGCTTCTCGTCGCCGGCGACTGGCGGAGCGGCTACGGGGAAACCGCCCCCAACCCGCGCGACGGCGAGCGGGTCCACTTCGGCACCCACCTCGATAGAGGTTTGTCTTTTCCTCCCTCGGAGTTCTTCTTCGAGGTAATAGATCATTACGGAGTTCAACTCCATAACCTTCCTCCCAACTCTCTCTTAGAGATGAGTGCGTATGCTTCGCTTTGTGGGGGCTTTCTCGGCATTAGGCCGAGTTTGACTCTCTTCCGGTATTATTTCCATGTCCGGAGAAATTCCATTACCACCAGTGTTCCTTACATCACCGGCACTATCAGCTTTTCACTTAGACGCGACCGGGCTTATCCCAAAATTCTAGCCAGTGACTCGGTCAAACAATGGTCAGCCATATTTTTCTATCATAGGGATATTCCGGCTCCTGACAAAGCTACTGCTTTGCCGGCTTTTGTCGATGGAGCTGCCACGGCCCAGCCTTCCTAGGACGAGGCTGCTCTGGCTCTTTCCGACGATCTGATCCTCGCTAAGAGGCGGATCGAATATTTGATCAAGCACAAGGGTCTGAAGGGATCCGAGTTGGTCCAGTGTTGGGTCTCACGTCGGATCCAGCCACTTCAGTACCACGGGGATAGACTGATGCACTCCATCACGTCTTCCAAAACCGACTCCCTCTACATCAGCCCCAAAGCCTACACCACTCAAGGCTACATAAGCCAGATCAAGTGGCTGATCAAGGAGCGGATCGAGAGGAGAATTCTGGAGGTTTCTCTGGATATGCACACGGCGGAAAACCCCGTGGTGCCGGTAAGCTTCCATCATCACACTTTTTATGCGTTTCATTCTTTGAGTTATACTACAATACTGATATGTTTTCTTCTTTTCAGCTTGCTGACCTCCCCGAGTCGGAACTTCCTCTGCTCGAAGGATATCCTCCTGAGTTTTCTCAGGAGACAGAAGTGGTCCCATTGCCGGACCTTGCGCTCAAGAAGCGCAAAGCTCCGACAGTGGCTGTTGGCACAAAGGAGGTGCCTGTTGTGAAGAGGTAACCTTCATTCACAACTTTCCGCCTTTGTACTTTACTCAAGTTTCTTTCCGAGATGTAATGTTTCCGACTTCACTACATTCTCAGAGCAAAACCAATCATCAACGGCAAGGGGAAAGGGATTTCTTCGAAGCCCTTGCGTCAGACAAAGCTTACCATAGCTTCCCCTGTCGTGGCTCCTCCGACTCCTGCCCCTCAACCTTCTGCAACACCGGCGACCATTCCTTCCCTAGTCGTCGCAGAAGATCCGGCTCCTTCAGCAGAGCCTGCGAACCTTGGGTCGCAAAATGACGTCACCATGGGTGCGTCAGATCAAGATAAGGGTGAACCCTCTTCGGGTAATGATCCCTCGGCAGAAACCTTTGCCGAAAACCTCATTAGCAATCTGGGACTTGCCAAATTTGGCATGTCCCGGAAATCTGCAGAAGAGATCTAGCGGCTTGCCAGGAAATGCCTGGAAAAAAGCCATCTATCTCCCGAAGAAGAAGCGGAAGAAGCAGAGGACGTCAAGTTCTCTGACCTTCTCGCCCAAGTCCACCTTCACGACGAGAGGATTAGGACTGGCGAGCTTCCAACAGCCCCAGTGATCCCTCTTACTCTTGCCGAGAAGGTGGCCGCTGAAGTGAACGCGGGTTTGGATAAAGTCACCCACGAGCAATATGTAAATCGGAATTCCAACTCTTGTTTTTCCATTATGTTATATCATATCCTCTAGCCCCCAAGCATGAAGTAGGATATATAATCCGGGTTTATGCTTCATTAGGATGCCAAAGAACGAACTAGTGTAGCCCCCAAGGCTCGTGCTGATATTTAGCAAAAATATTAGCCCGAGTCTTAAGTAGCTTTCTGACTTTGGGTATTCTGACTTACAGAAAGTATGTTCCTATAACTAGGAATTATTGACCAATGTCTGCAATAAGCGGAGAGAGATCAAAGCTCTCCGGCTTAAAAATGTTGAGCTTAAAGTTACCAAGGATGAGGCCGAAGGTAAACATTCCGAGACTCAAACCTTGTCTTTGTTATATTGAATGTCGAATTTTTCTGAATTGTTGTTTTTTTTTGACTTATAGCGCTGGTGAAACAATCTGTCGCCATGATTGAAGAGGCCGAGAACCTCAAGACCCTGGTGGTGGAGAACAAGGGACTTCGCCAAGAGCTGGATAAACTCAAGGCGGATCATGAAAGGAGCATAGCTCAAGTCCTTGAATCCTCCTCCATGGCCACTGATGAGCGTGATCGCAAGATCGCTGCTCAAGATAAAATAATCTCGGATCTCAAGAATGAGCTTGGCAGAGAGAAGGATATGTCCCAGGTGCTCCGGGCTAATCTCCAGAGTATCAGGGAGGAGAAGACCAAAATTGATGACGTCATTTTCGGTACGTTCCATCTATCCGACTTATCTCTTTCTTCGATGTTTATCAATGTCGGATTTTTCTTAACTTGTTTTGTGTATAGGTCCTCTGAACTTGACGGACTCTTCCTCCTCCGAGCCCCTCACTCACCGGCTTACCGAAGTCGGTGACCTGCTTCATGACTTCTGCTAGTCCCTTGAGGACATCGGCGAAGCTCTCAAGATTCCGGACATGCCAAGCATGTCGGATTTTCAGGTGCGGGACAAGGCCAAGGAGATGTCGCAGCTTGTTCGGGACTGGAATATATCCTACGCACGGACTGCTACGTAGAAAGCTCTCACCATGGTCATGAGCCACCATGGAAACATGGAGATATGGCAAGTGACCAGAGGGTACTGCAAGGTAGACGAAGACGGCCAGGAGCAGGACCTTCAAGCCATCATGCACTCCTGCACCGGATATGGGTGTCACGTGGCTGATCTGACCAGCTATGAGATCCCCTTCTTCACCCGCGTGGATACTCCGCCTCCTCCTCCAGAAGAAACCGAAGAAGTTTCCGATGATGAACGCACCACCTCGGATGCGGACATCTCGGGACAATATCAAGGCGGCGTAACCAGCAAGCCGGCAGCTCCTTCATCTCCTCCTGCATCATAGACCAGAAATTTATGTATTATTCCAGAAAAACCTGATGCGTGTAAATATGTAATATTTTAACTTTGCTAGTGCTAAGCTTTTGATCTATTCAGCACTTTTTGGCTTTGAAATTTTTTGTGTGCCTGAAATGTTTACACAAGCACTTGTACTTTTTCGTCTCTACTTATCGTTTATCTGGCTTTCCGCCTCGTCCCTTTCGTGAGCCGGCTAAACCTTCCGCCAGAAACTTTGCCGAGCAACGGAGCTCAATTGCTAAACCAGTTTAAACTCGGAAACATAGTCGTCTTCTAGTACCAACAATTCACTACACGGAAAATGCCCGCATCTAGCAATCAGACAAATAACCAAAGCAAAGACTAGAAATTTTATAGTTATACCCGAAGGTAGCGGTTTTAGAATCGGAAATCTAAACCAGAACGAACATGAGCATAAAGTACTTTCAAGCATTCTGGGATTTTTGACTATGACATGATCATTTGGAAATAAGATGGTAAAAACTTCTCGGAAAAACTTGAGGCAACCAAAACTTTTATTTCTCACAGAACATGTACATATATATGATTACAAAGAAGGATAAACTAAGAATAAAAGGGACGTAGCTGAGCAATATTCCATGGTCTGTCTAACTCATCCGGATTTGTACTACCTCCAGCTCTCTTTCTCCCCTTAGTAGCAGGTCTTTCTTTGACTGGCCTCATGTCAGTTAAGGAGTATGATCCATTGTGCAATACTCGACTAACTAAAAAGGACCCTTCCCATACTGGGGAAAGTTTGTGCTTTCTTTGTTGCACAAGCCGAAGAACCAAATCACCTTTACTGAAGGATCTATTTCGGACTCTCTAGCTATGATACTTGCGTAACTTCTGTTGATAGGCTGTAGATCTCATTTCAGCAACGACGCGAACTTCTTCGACTAAGTCGAGATCATTTTGTCGAGAAATCTCAGCATCCTCTTCGATATACGCAGCCACTCTAGGAGAAGTATGAATCAAATCACTAGGAAGAACTGCTTCTGCGCCATAGACCAAGAAGAAAGGTGTGTATCCTGTTGACCTGTTTGGAGTTGTTCGTAAACTCCAAATTACAGAAGGTAATTCCTCTGCCCAAGCCCCCACAGCATGCCGTAGTGGTGCTTCGAGTCTCGGTTTCAGGCCTTGTAAGATTAAACCATTTGCCCTTTCGACTTGTCCGTTAGCCTGTGGATGTGCGACTGACGCAATGTCAAGACGGATATTTTGCTCATCGCAGAATTCAGCCAGTTCTTCCACAGAAAAGTTACTCTCGTTGTCCGTGATAATGCTATGCGGATAACCATACCGGATTATAACATCCTCGACAAATCTTTTGGTTGTTGCTCCATCACAACTAGTGACGGGTTTAGCCTCAATCCATTTTGTGAATTTATCCACCATCACTAAGAGGTGAGTAAATCCACTTGGAGCTCGTTTAAAAGGTCCTACCATATCAAGCCCCCAGACCGCAAAGGGCCATGTTATAGGTATTGTTCGCAGCTGATCAGCCGGAACATGAGCTTGCTTGGTGTACTTTTGGCAGCCTTTGCACGTCTTGACTAATCGTTCGGCATCTGCCTGAGTTGTAAGCCAGAAAAATCCGTGTCTAAAAGCTTTTGCCACTAAAGATTTGACTTCAGCGTGGTGACCACACTCGCCTTCGTGGATTTCCCTAAGATTTCCACTCCTTCTTCCGGAGATACACAGCGCTGAAAAACCTCAGAAGTACTCCGTTTATGGAGCTCACCTTTAACAATGGTATAGGCTTTTGCTCGTCGGATAATCTGCCGGCTCTGCACCTCGTCTTCGGGTAATTTGCCATCTACCAAATAATCGAGGTAGGGTTGAGTCCAGCTGGGAATTACAGCCAAAACTGCTATCAAAGGTGAGTCGGATTTGGTCGGATATTCCTCATCTACTCCCTTTATTGAGGGAACTTTGAGGTGCTCTAAAAAAGCGCCATCCGGGACCTCTTTCCGTGTAGAGCCTATCCGATATAGTGCATCTGCTTCCTCATTTTCTACTCGAGGGACATGTTGAACTTCAAACCCTTCGAACGATTTAGATAGATCATCCACGAGAGCTTTATATGTGCCATGTGTTTATTTGCATTACAAATATCTGACACTTGTTGAGAAACAAGATCCGAATCTCCGTAACACATCAAACGTCGGATGCCAATATCCTTAGCAATCCGGATTCCATGCAGCAGTGCTTTATACTCGGCAATATTGTTTGTCGCTGTGAAGTGGATCTGCAACACGTATAAAAGTTTATCTCCTTGGGGTGATTTGAGCACCACGCCAGCCCCCGAGCCCCCTCGAGCCTTAGACCCATCGAAAAAGAGGGTCCAATATTCTGACTCAGGGAGGATCATGTTCTCCTACGTCTCTGTCCAATCAGCGACAAAGTCAGCAAGGATCTGGGATTTGATTGTTGTCCGGGGTTTATACTCAATATCGAAAGATGCAAGCTCTATGCCCCATTTGGCGACGCGTCCTGTGGCGTCAGTGTTGTTGATTATATCTCTCATGGGAGCTTTGCTCACTACGGTAATTGGATGCTCCTGAAAATAGTGTCGTAACTTACGAGATGCTAGAAAAACACCGTAAGCCAACTTTTGATAGTGTGGATACCGCTGTTTTGATTCTGTCAGGACCTCGCTGACAAAGTACGTCGGACGCTGCACCAGGTGTTCCTGATTTTCCTCTGGTCTCCCCACCACCATGACGATACTAACGACTTTATTTGTCGAAGCAATGTAAAGCAACATCGGTTCCTGAGGTTCCGGCGCTGCAAGGATAGGAGTACATGAGAGTACTTTCTTCAGGTCTTGTAGTGCAGCTTCAGCTTCGTCAGTCCAAACAAAATCCTTAGTCTTTTTTAGGAGTTTGTATAATGGTGTGGCTCTTTCACCAAGCCGGCTTACAAATCGACTGACCGCAGCGATGCAGCCAGTTAATCTTTGTACGTCCTTCAGGCGAGTTGGCCTGGAAATATTGAGTATAGCCTTTATTTTGTCGCGGTTCACCTCTATGCCTCTTTGAGACACGATGAAACCTAACAATTTTCCGGCTGGTATTCCAAAGAAACATTTCTTCGGGTTAAGCATGATGTTATATTTTCGTAGATTGGCGAACGTCTCCTCCAAGTAAGAAATCAGTGTTTCCTTATTTTTGGACATCACCGCGATATCATCCACGTATGCATGTACATTGCGTCTGAGTTGGTCGTGGAGGCAACGCTGCATCGTGCGCTGGTACGTAGCTCCTGCGTTCTTCAGCCCAAAGGGCATCGTAACAAAACAGAAGGTTCCGAAGGGGGTTATGAATGAAGTTTTGACTTTGTCAGATTCCTTCATCCGGATTTGGTGATAGTCAGAATATGCGTTGAGAAAACAGAGGAGTTTCGACCCTGCCATAGAATCGATAACTTGATCAATTCTAGGCAAAGCAAACAGATCTTTTGGACGAGCCTTGTTCAAGGCAGTATAATCAACACACATCCTTAAATCAGTGGTGTCCTTTTTAGGGACCATTACAGGATTGGCTGACCACTCAGTGTGGATGACTTCTTCTATGAATCCGGCTAACTCGAGCCGCTCTAGTTCCTTAGCTATTGCCTTACGCTTTTCGTCGCCAAACCTCTATAAGGACTGTTTGACAGGTTTAGTGTTCGGGTTTATTTTTAGAGAGTGCTCGGCAAGTTCCCTAGGTACTCCGGTCATGTCAGATGGCTGCCATGCGAAGATATCTTGATTTGCTTGGAGGAACTTGACGAGCGCGCTTTCCTATGCGCTACTTAGGCCTGCGCCTATCTAGGTCACCTTGGAGGGGTCATCATCCTTCAACGGTGCCTTCTTCGTCTCTTCTGATGCCCTGAACTCCGGATTTGGCTTTGTCACCTCCTTCTTCGTTGCGGGCATCTCGGACAGATCTATGCTCTTCTTGATCTCCTGGTACTCCTGGGCGTGCAGCACGGCTTCGGCAAAGGCAGCATTTCCGTCCTCGCACTCTCGTGCTTTCTTCGGGTCTCCCCTGATAGTGATCACGCCGTTGGGACCTGGAATTTTCATCATATTGTAAATGTAACACGGACGAGCCATAAAAGCCCAGTAAGCTGGACATCCGAATATAGCGTGGTATGCGCTCTTGAACGGGACCAGTTCGAAGGAAAGTGCCTCTGTCCGGTAATTCTTTGGAGTTCCAAAGGTAACATCCAAAGTAATCTCTCCCAGGGAATTAGCTTGTCTTCCTGGGACAACTCCGTGAAAGATCATAGAGCTATGGTTCAGCTGGGTCTCCGAGATCTTCATCCGGCGTAGCGTTTCGACATAGAGAATATTGATGCTGCTACCACCATACATGAGGGTCTTGGAGAAACCATAACCGTCAATAAGTGGATTGACGATTAAGGCGTATTTTCCTCGCCTGTGCAACTTAGGCGGATGATCAGCGCGGTCAAATGTTATTGCCATTTCCGACCAGTCGAGATATTGAGGGATAGCCGGAACTGTTGCATTGAGCTCGTGAAGAACTGCTTTCTTGACCTTTGCTGGTTGAGATCCGAGGAAAGTGATGTAAGTGTCCTTCTTGGTGGGAAAAGTCTTCTTACCTTCCGACTTGGGATTTGAAGCATCAGCTTCCTCCATGTCGGAATCTTCCTTGGTCTCTTTGTCCTTTTCGGGATTTTTCTTTCCCTTCTTCCGCTTAGCTTTGTAGCCCGCGGTATCATCTCATTTGATGTCGTCATTGAAACGACATTCAGCGTTGGTGTGGGACGAACCCCCATTGGCATCTAGGTGATGCACACATGGGTTATTGGCAATGTCGGCCCAAGAGTAGGTTTTGCCTGGTTGTTGTTCTCCTCTACCTTGGACCCTTGAAGTCCCACGTCCACGCCCACGGCCTCCGCCACGTCCTCCTTGTCCTCCAAACCCGGAAACAGTAGTAACCACCGCTGTTTCTGCGTTGGGTTTTTCTTCCGAGGTATTTTTGCACTTCTGAGCTTGTTGCTTTGTTTTTGCTGACTGAGGTACAGCTAGGACGTTGAGTAATCCCTCTGCATCGTCGTCAGCATCTGCATACTTGCTCATTGTTTCTATCATCTCTCCCAAATCAGTGACCTTTTCACACTTCAAGCGGTGACGTAGTAGACCAATTGGGAGCCCTGCGATGAAAGCTTCAATCGCGGTTTGATCGTTTACTCCTTCACAAGAGTTCTTGGTGTCGATCCATCGTCCGAGATAATCTCGGCAAGTTTCTCCAGCTTTCTGGGTGCAATGCTGTAAGTCTCCGGCCGAACAGGGCCTCCGATATGTGCCTTCGAAATTCCGAAAGAACGCACTTTGCATGTCATACCAGTTATGGATGGTGTTCTCCGGAAGTTCATTGAGCCATGATCGCGCCATCTTCCGTAACATAAGTGGGAGATATCGGGTTGCGACCAGGCTGTTTTCGCCTTTGGCGATGCAGCAAGCTTGGAAAAAATCCTGTAGCCAAGTGTTTGGCCGAGCAATGCCGTCGTAGGCTTGGATATGCCTTGAGATAGCAAATCCTTCCGGGAATCTTGTAGCTATGATGCGTGGTCCGAAGCACTTTGGGCCCACGTACATGTCATCGTTTTCATAGCGTCGCGCCTCTATGTTGGAATTGATCCTGTGCCTTGTGTTGTTCGGGGATAGAGATCGTCCCGGATGCCGGCTATGGCTGCGGTGCCTTGGAGCCGGACTTCGGCTTCTCCCACCACCATGTCATCCTCCTTGCCCTCCATGGGAGCCGTTGTGATGACTGTGTGGTGGAGAGGGTGGGGCAGCTGGATAGTTTCCGGCTGATCGCCGGCCTCCGTCCGGAGCATCATTATTCCGGTTCCGGGGAGGATCTTGACTACGACGAGCCCCCTGCCGGCTTGTCCCAGCATGGTTTCCGTCGTTTCTTCGTCCGTCATTCCCACCATGGTGAGGCTCAGCCGGACGGCTTGCATGTTTAGGAGGTGGCATGTTTTGACAATCCTCCTTCCTACGTTTCTCTTTATCTTCTCCCCTTTGATTGTTAGACTCTCGTCGAGGAGGGTTCGTCAGATTCAGGGCAGCAATGGCATCTTTCTCGGCTGCTGGGGCGACGTTGCTCTAGTTACGCGAAGTTTTGTGATGCTGTCCTGACGATCCAGTTCTATAATAATTGTCTTCCCGACGTTCGGGGTGATGATACTGCGCCCGGACGTAATGGGATCTTACGCCAGCCCATGCCGGATCTGTGCGACATTGGTCAGAATCTGAGACCAGCTTTTGACTTCCGGACAGGGCGACCTTTTGCTGCTCTAGTCCCTTGTTGATTAGTTTGATACCCAAACGGATCTCCTCTGGTCCTGGATTAGCCAATAGAATTTCTCGGGCCGCCACGGTATTCTGTACTGGGGTGGGTATACCCAATCTCCATTGTTATCTTTCTGTGTCTTCCCCATCTCATCTCTAAAGAGAACGACACGGACACGTGGGAATTGATCATCATTAGTGTGACGCTTCCGTGTCTTCTGATGTAACCGAGACATGTATTCCTTGTTTGACATGTGTTTCTTCTCCACCTCGATGTTTTTGGCTTCATCGAGGAGTTATTGACGACGCTCTTCTAGGGCATGCGCCCTTTCGTCCAGCTCATTCGTAGTAAGTTCTGCGGCTGTAGGGATAGGTGTGGTTAATGCGGCATCGATGAGTTTACGCGCACCTTCGGTGATCACGTGTCCATCCACCGATGCTTCTTTTTTGGCTCTTCTAGAATAAGCGCTCCATCCGAGTCTTCCTCATATTCCTCGACAATCACCTCCTCTGTCAGAGGGTCTTTTGTCGGGGTCTTGTTTTTCTTGTTCTTCTTCTTTGCCTTCTTGGCAGCGCCGGTAGCAAAGACGACTTTGGGTCCGTTTCCCGGAGTCAAGCTCTGATCGGTACTTTCGGACATCTGGACCTCGGGATTATCTCCGATGTCCATGTCATCCTGCGCTTTGGGAGAGTGTTCCCCGGATCCTTCATCCATGGCTTCTCCTTCCTCTGCAGCTTTGGAGTTATACTCCTCTTCATATTCCACGGAGAACTTTCGGAAATCTGCCGATGTCATCGATTCATCCGAGGATGCGGGTACGTCGGCGTTTGTTCCAATTGCCTCCAGCACCGAGTCGGTGTTTTCTCCAGCATCGGTAGAGCCGGATCCGGATCCCACGTAACCGACAAAGTGCGACGCATGCTTCCTGAGGTACCTGCGGCTTTCGCAATCAGCCATGTCGAAACTTTTGATGGTCTCGAGGATTGCATCTACGCTTTCGCCTTGCAGTATCATATGTTTTAGTGTGTACCTTAGGAAAGGTCTGTCTGTCCTGGCATCACCAGAGCCGGAATCAGTGTCGTAGATATGCTCCTCCTAGATTTCGACTTCCACGGGTGGGTCGATCTGGGATCCAGCTTCTCCAAGGAGATCCACTCTAGATTCGACTTGGACCGCAAGGTCTTCTTCAGGCTCAGATTTCTCCACTATCTCCGCAACTGGTGTGGGCTGGGTGGGATTAGGGTTTTCTGAGATCCGGAACTCTGCCGCCTCCGCAGACAAAGGGGACCCAGAAGATTCTTCTGCCTCTATCATCATCGCTGGGGTGGGTTGGGCAGGTTCAGCGAAACCGATGTAAACATTGATCTCGCCAAAAGACATGATTGTGTAGGCAGTCACGGCCTCCATAGCTGGAATCCAAGTCCCGTCGAGAACGATGAGAGGGACGTCGCTGGCGTAGAGGATGCGACCGACGGTGATTGTCTCGCCGATTCTGATTCTTGCAGATTCCGCTCGAACATAGATCCGAAGCTCACTTGCCCCACGGTGGGCGCCAACTGTCGTCGGTTTGAGGACAAGTACACCATGAGGGGGTCCTCGAGGCGTGCGGAAGAGAGGGGTGTGAGACGTATGGTATTCCGGGACAGTGAGCACACAAGTTTACCCAGGTTCGAATCCGCCGGCTTTGGACGGATCCTACTCCTGCTAGCAATCCAGTAATACGGCAGAGCAGGAATATGGGTTACAAGGGTTTCGCCTGTGCGAGTTGAGATTGTAGACTATTGAGGTGCCCTAAAGGCTCTCCCTAGGACGGCTTATATAGATATCTGGCCTAGGGTTTACAGGAGAGATCTATCCGGCTACGACTAAGAGTCGGTTACAGAGTACATCTTGAACTACAAGTAACATTATGGGCCTAAATCGGTAAGTCTTCTGGGCCTTCCCGTAGCCGGATTGGACTCCGTCTTTCTCCCTGACTGGGCCGCCCGTGAATCAAAGCTCTAACTCGAAGTGGGCCACCCTGGTCGGTGAGGAACTATGAGGATACCCGGAAAGTATATCCCCAATAGACATCACGTGATGATCGGGTGTACTCGACTCTACGCTTTCATATAATGGGTGTAAGACAGTTTTACACACGCGAATACTAAGGTTCTTACTTGGCGAGCCTAGCATGTATAGACATAGCCTCGGAACACGGACCGAAAGGTTAAGCATGAGTCATATAGTTGATATGATGCCCATATTGATGCTCGCCTTTGAAGCTACAGCGACTCACGTGATGATCGGACTTGGTGTTGTGGATTTGGTTCATGTAATCACCAAAAAGGCACGAGGGATGTCGTTTTTGAGTGGGAGTTATTTCTAATTTGGATTAGTCGAACTCAATTGGTCATAAACTAAATCGAAGTGAATTTGCATAATTTGTTGTAGTCATTGGCGTCTGTTCACTACCTTATGCTTAGTTTTAATTGAGATAATAGAACTATAGAATTCTAGATATTTACTTTACGAATTGGTATCGTATTGTTTTGAATGTCAATTTAAAGTTTATAAGTCCTATTGCAAACTTTCAGCAAACTCTATTTACTCCATGAAGTTTAATAAGTAGTATTAAATCAAGAGTAAGAATTCCAATGTTAGTATCTAAAGTATCATGTTTGCCTCCATGATTATTGATATTCAAAAGTTCTTTTAATATCAAGATTATCTAGGAGCTGAAAAATGGTTTCAGAAACCATCATGTGTGGAAGATATTGTGATATCTGAAACAATGTTTTTGGTTGCATTATGATAGAGTATAATTTAGCAAAATGCATGTTCTTATATTGTATGAGAATTTGTGAAGGATGGAGATGCTAGGCATCTGGATCTCCCAAAAAGGTTTTGGGAACTAACATTATACTCGCGATTCTTCCTTATAGGCTATAGTAGCTTGATCATGAAAGTTGTCATGATAAGGATGAATAGAAGATGTAAGTAAAATATTTACTACACTAATAGATTACTAAAGAATGGATTTTTGAAAGAATACCAAACATTTGATGATGGTGATTCACTTCAAAGTGCAAGTCCAAAGGTATTAGTATTTGACTATATACGCTTTGTACTATGTGTCATGTGAATGACACCACAATTGATGTTGATAGATTCTTTTAAAAGGAAAAGGAATTGCTAAAAGAGAATCTATAAAATATTTGGCAGAAAAGAAAAAGTTGGAAATGTCCAGCTTAGGTATATAGAAGATATACATGTTATGGTTGTATTCCTTGCTTGTTAAACAATATGGTTCTTAGGTATTGGATACCGGTATTGGATACCAAATTGGTTGGTATGAAGTGTCATACAGGACAACGCAATTCATGAACTCCAATGGCCTAAGTAACTGGCAAGAGAATAAGTGATGATGTTCATCAAAAACAAATAAAGTGTTACTGTGTTTTTCGTTGTCGTCAAACCTAGCCTTCAAGATTTGTTTTAATAATTGTTATTTTGTTCCGGTATTATGAGAACAATGGTTGTTCAAATAATTACCGTATTCCATAAAGGATGGATGAACTTTTACAAGTCTAGTGGGAGAAATCACATCCATAAACACTATTGCTAAAATGTCGCAAGACAAATGATTGAAAGATCACTTATGAAGTGACATCGTTGTTTAAATTATATTGGAAAGAAAACATGAAGAAACTCCATGTTGATGGATTTTTGGAGTCTTTGATTTTGATCAATTGACGCTTGTGAAACTTTCCTCGAGATAATTGAAACTACGTCCATAGGCCAAAAGAGGAACGGATGACTAACTTATTGGATATTATACATATTGATGTATATAGTCCATTATATGTAGCCATATGCGATGGATCTTTTTGCTTCATACACTTTCTCCGGAAATTTAAGTGAATATATCTATATATTTACTTAATAAGGAAGAAGTATGAAACATTTGAAAATTGTTCAAAGACTTTCAAGATGAAGTGAAAAATCATTGTAAGAAGAAAATAAAAGTGTTTATGATTTGATCATAAAGGAAGATATTTGAGTTACTGTTTAGCAAAACACTTAAGATTAGAGGAATTATTCCATGATTTGTGTTTCCCGGTAAACCATAGGAGTATGGCATATTCGAGAGATGAAATCAAACCATGTTTGACATGGTAAGATCAAAGGTGTCATTTATAAAACTGCCATTATGTTTTAAGGATTGAAGCTTTAGAGACTACCGCTTTTACACTGAAAAGAGCACCATCGTGATCCGCTGAAATGACACTGGTTTGGGATAAAACCCGAATTGTCTTTTTATAAATTTTGGTATGCTATGCATAAGTAAAATGTTTACAACCAAAGTCGGATAAGCACGTCTTTGTAAGTTATCCCAAAGAATTTGTTGGGAATTTCTCCATAACACCGAGGACAAAAGAGTTTGTTACTTGGAACGTCAAGTTTCTTGAGAAGGAATTTTTCGCAAAAAGTTAAGTGGGAGGACAATAGAACTTTAATAAGGTTGTTGAACCTTAGCTATATGTGCTAAGTAGCACAGCGCCAGAAAGTGTCCCGGTGGCGACCATAATGCTCATGGCTCCCGTGATTACAAAGGTTGTAATCTCGGAGATTAGAGTTCATATTAAACCATGTGGGTCGGTAAGAATCAAATAGTGATATTTGATAAACAAGTCGTAATTGTTTTGACAATGATGAACCGACTGCATGCAAAGAAGCGATGATGGGCCCTGACTCCATAAAATGACTAGAAGTCATAGAATCCGTGATAGTATCCATACACGAGAATCAAGTTTCTGAACTTGGAAGACCCTCTGAAAAGGCGTAAAGCCTATCGGTCGTGTTTGGATCTATAAAGAAATAGACATGGATGTTTAACATCTATGAAATAGTCGACATGTCAGAAAAAAGTTTACGGCAATGTTCAAGGAGTTGACTATGACAAGATTTGATCTTTTATAGCGATATATAGTCTTGACAGATTAATGTAGCAACCACTACATATAATTTGGTATATGGTAGTTGAATAAACAAAACAAGGTTCTTCTAATAGAACGGTTACCTAGGACGTGTACATGACATGGTCCGAAGGGTTTTGTTAATTCAAAGGGTGCTAAAAGGGCATGCAAACTTCAATAGTTGAAGTAAGCATAGCGGAGTTGGAATCTTCACCATGATGAAACTGTTCAAAGAGCTTAAATTCATCGGAGATGATGAAGATGCTTGCATTTGCAAGAAATTAAGTGGAAGCGCTGAGACATATTTCTAATACATTATGTAGAGGACATATTGTTGATTGGAAATGATGTATCTTGTATTGACACAAGTTAAGAATTTTATTAAAATAAGATTTTGATGAAAGACTTGGGCAAAACCGGAATATTTGGCATCAATATCTATATGGATAGATTGAGGCACTACTACGGTTGTGCCAGACATACATATATGAGATATTGAAAGGGTTCAATATGGAAACAACAAGAAAGGTTCTTGCTGCATGGAAAGGATTGTATCAAGATTCAAGTGGTTCAACACTTGGTGAGTAAAATCACATGAAGATTTTGATCGATTATACCGTGATATGTATATATCCAGAATGTCCTATGCTCTAAATGTTATGAGCACATACCAGAATGATTCATAAGATGATGATTGGACGATAGTAAAGATATTCTTATGAGCTTTGGAAGAACTAAGAATATATCATGTATAAGTGACAAATAGTTAAAGGTAGTTCATTGTAAAGTGTTACATTGATACTAGTTTTGTCACAAGATACAAATTAAAATTTATCTCAATTTAGACTATGGGTGGCACAATGTAATGGAAAGGATGTTCCATGATGGATTTGGATGAGTTCCAAAGTTGAGACATTGTGACGGATACTACAACAAAAGGCTAAGTATATGACTGCTATAGTAGCAGTAAAGGAGGGCATTTGTGTTAAGTAGTTTGTTATCAAACTAGGTGTGGTTCAAAGTGGGCTAATACTATGAAGATATATTGTATGACAATAATATCAACATATTTTAACCCGAACGAACTAAAGGTCTCACCAAAGGACCAAATTTATACAATGCCATCTCATTTGAGAATAAGTGATACGTAGAGACGCAAAGACATACAAATACACACAGACCTGAAACTGTCAGATCCGGAGATTATGTTAACCACTAGTAATCGCGTATATGCAACACCAAAAAGGCATAGGTGTTCAATACGCAAAGTTTTTCAAACTATATTATTGACTCTAGTGCAAGTGGGAGACTGAAGGGAATATGCCCGAGAGACAATAATAAAGTGGTTATTATCTTATTCCATGTTTATGATAAATGTTAATTTTGCATGCTATAATTGTGTTAATTGGAAACGTTAATACATGTGTGTTTAATAAACAAAATATAAAGTTCCTAGTAATGCCTCTCATATAAACTAGCTCGTTGATTAACAAGATGATCAAGGTTTCCTAATCATGGACATTGGATGTTGTTAATAACGAGGTCACAACATTGGTGGAATGATGTGATGAACATTCATCCGAAGTATAGCATTACGATCAAAGTCATTATGTTTATATTGCTATAACATCATACGAAGTAATCTTAGTCCTTAGACCATGAGATCATGTTAATTGCTAACACCAGAAGAGTATCTTGATAACACCAAACGTCACACCGTAACAGGGTGACTATAAAGGTGGGTTCAGTACTACGAAGGTATTATGTTGAGGCTCATGGATCAAGAGTGGAATTTGTCAATCCCGATGATGGATAGATATACTCTAGGCCCTCTCGGTGATATCACATTAAGATAGCTTGCAAGCAGGTGGTGTGATCACTAGAATGTTATATCACGGGAACAAGAAAAGAGTGCATGTCGGTAACGAGATCAAACTAGGTATTTGGATACCGATGATCAAATCTCGGACATGTATTATATCATGATACAAAGGGATTTAGTTACTAGCGTTAAAGGTTCTCACGATCATAGAAGTCATCGTTGAATGTGTAGGAGTCAGTATGGATCTCCAGGTCCCGCTTCTAATTATTGATCTGAGGGGGGTCTCGATCATGTCTGCATTATTCGCGAACCGTAGGGTGACACACTTAAGGGATACCGACACCATTTGGAGCAAATATGTTTCAGATAAATATTTAAGAAAGTGTTGGAATTATTTCAATAGACACCGAAACTGTTTCAGGTGAAATTGCTGAAATTGATTATGCATGTAATATTGAAATGTTGCAGGGGGTTTTATGTGAATGTTTGTTCATTAAAGTAATTAACAAAATTCTGAATAAAATTAATAAAAGAGTTTTATTAAATGAGAGAGCATTAAATTTGGAGAAATTTAATGCATTTAAAGTGGAGACTTTAAAAGAGAATGTAAAGGGGCATTTTAATGTGAAGGGGTTACCACCACATGAATGGGGAGGTGAGGAGTCACCCTCCCATGGGGAGCCGGCCATGGGGGAGGGGTACCCCCCATCCTCCTATAAAAGGCCCCCCTCACACCCCTTCTTCCTCACGCCTCCTCGTGAAGGATCTCTCTCCCCCTCTAGTTATTCCCCATGGTCTCGGATTAGCGAGATACATGTTCCCGGTGGCTTTATCTAGAAAGGAGTTGCCGCTTTGCTGGAGCGAGGGACAGAGGTTGTCGGGGTACCGGACGTGTGTGCGATCACGGATGCACCGCCGCTTTGCGGTGCTGGACTTGCTGGAGCTGGATCTGATGGACGTGCTGGAGCCGGACCTGCTGGACTTCATCATGATCTTGAGATCGGCAAGTGTATGACTACATCATCCACGAGTTCCATCTCGTTAACAAAGCTTTGTTGTCTTCGAGGGTAAGTTCTCTATGGATGTATATCCACCCGTTACTCTGTATCTAGTAGATAGATCTTGGCGTATAGTTCTCATCGTAGGAAATTTTTTGTTTTCTATGCTGCGAACCCCAACAGATTTTTGTGGCCGCGGCCTCGTCGGCGGATAAGCCCGCGACGTCGAGGCCAGCAAGCGTGTTCAAGAAAGGGATCACACGCAAGCTGGGCCCAGAACTAGAGAAGCCCACACACATCAGCATCGGACTGCATGCCCTCCCAGTCGCCAAGTAAGTCTCTTCTGCACCGCTCTTCGTGACTTTCGGGGATTTGGCGGATTGCTGACTGTGGTGACTTTACAGGTCTTGTGCCAAGAAGATCAACTGTCCTTCGGTGGCCAAGGTCGCGCCGGTTGACACCGAAGGAGGTGCTGATCCATCCAAGAAGAGCAAGGGCATCACCGTCGAGGCGCCGAGTGAAAGCGCGAAGAAATCGAAGTCGGGCGACCTTGTTGCCACAGTGGAGGAAGGAACGAAGAAGGATTACTCCATCGTTCATGCGGAGGAAGAGGTGTCGTTGGCTCGAAGCCAAGTAAAGTGGTCCCACCAGCGGAAACGCCAGCCTCAGTCACCGGTGCCCCAGTGACAATGGTCGCGACATTCCCGCGCTTTATGACAAGGAAGTTTGCCACGGTGACTGGAACTCAGTCGCCACAGGTTCCGGAGATCATCAATGGTGATGCCGGGCAGCGGCGCGAACGTACACCGTTCATGGTTCCTTTAGCGGACGCCACCGAACTTCACAGCATGCTGGGCATCGCCATCTAGGTATGTCAAGTCCCCGATGGACTAGTCGCTGAATTTCAGCGGCTAGACACTCAAAATTTTGGTTGTCCAGTCCCCGAGGGTCTAGTCACTGAATTTCAGTGGCTAGACACTCAAGGCTTTGATTGTCTAGTCCCCGAGGGTCTAGTCACTGAATTTTAGCGGCTAGACACTCAAAACTTTGATTGTCCTTGTTCTCATTATAATTGGTGTGCAGGACTTGCAGAGGGGGTCGATTGAGCAGGTTGGCCACGACGGAGTGGCTAGAACGCGACCTACAAGCATCACAGGAGGCCAGTCGCCTACTCCATGCGACTATAGGTGAGTGTTTGTCTTATCTCTTTCTTCTTTAGTGGCTTGGACTTCTTGTAGCTGTCAAATTTGTCTTATCTCTTTCTTCTTTGATTCAGATGATCATGCCGCGGCACTCGCCAAGGCTCATGAGGGCTACGTTCCGGTCACCGAGCTAGAAACTATGAAGGCGTCGTTAACCGCAGCGGAGGAACTGGTTGACTCCTTGGCGAAGGAATTGGAGGCGGCTAAGGCTTTGATGATTTATTCTGAAGAGAGAGCCAAGGTCGCGGTCATCGTGGCAGAGGATGAGTGAAAGGCCTCCGACTCGCTCATCATTGGTTTGTAGGAGCAGCTGTCGGCCTTGGAGAAGTTCGTCACTGAGAACTGCCGCAAGCTTCTTGGTAAGTGTTCCTTCCTCGTGCTTTCTTTTGGTAGTGGCGGGCGAGTCCCCGAGCGGCAGATCCGTAGGTATGCTTCCGCGTGAACATGATTTTCTGATGTTGCAGATGTAATAGGTCAGGGAGATCTGGTGGTGCAGACGTTCGATGCCACGCAGAGTGTGACGGCGGTGGTGAACGCAGCCACCGCCTCGGCGATGTGCGTCCAAGCCATCCTCCAGGGGATTTCTCCCACCGAGGTGATTCCTGGAGGGCTGACGGAGGTGTGTCGCTATCTCGAGGAAGCGCCTATAGTGGTCGAGTGGATGGCACGTTCGGCCTTCCGCCGTAGAGCGACTACAGCGCTGAGTCTTGGACTCGCGCACTTCCCGACGACTTCGACCTTGACGACGTCACCAGCGGGTACCCCTCGACGACTGGCTCGGTGGAGATCGCGGAGGTGCTGAAGTTGACCACCAAGGCTGCTCCTTTCGTGGAGTGAGTGCTGGCGATGGATGATTTGTTGTTGTACCAGGAGACGTTGTTGGCGCCGAATGACCCTGAGCCGCAGCACTACGACAAGAAGTCGGAGCAACCCTTCTGGTCGTCGCTTGCGAAGCAGTTGACAACGTATCCGGCGAACCCTTGGGAGCCTTTCGTCCGGGTCAAGGTTGATGGCAGCGCCTCCTCTTCGAAGCCTGCGGAGTGAAGGATTGCCCTGAGGAATTTTGTTTGTTGTGGCGACTAGCCGCTTTTGTAATATACCTCAATGATGAACCATGTATTTTGTTGCTGAAGAAAAAATGTCAATCGACTCGCATTGCTTTGTGATTTCTATTTGTTTGTATTTTTGGTTGTGCGAGTCCCCGAGCGTGTCCGCCCTTTAGTGTGGTTTGCCTCGCGTATATGTATGTTGGTTTGTACTAGGTTGTTAGGTTAACCGGAGTCGACTCGCCGTGGCTCGTGGAACCAGTCGCTTGGCGACCCCAAGGGGTGCTCTGTACTTGGTTGTTTTCCCGAACACGAACAGGGTCGGTTAGGCGAGTCCCCGAGCATGGTACTTAGCTGTTCTAGTCGCATGCCCAAGGTAGGTGAGGACGTGGTGCGTTGTTTGTAATGTGTCTCTCCTCCTAGCTCGGAAAGCCAGTCGCTTGGCGAGTCCGGGGCATGCTCTCGTACTTGCTGTATTCCCAAGCCACGTGACGTCTTTTTGGACAAGTCCCCGAGCGTGGTACTTAACCAATCGAGTCGCCATGCGTGAGGATGTAGAGGACAAGTCACTATGAGAAGCGTTTTTGGTTGTCTTTTCCTGGCGGGCCAGTTGAGCGGGGCGACTCCAATGGTGGCTCCAAGGTAGCGTTTTCGTGGACGGCGCAAGACCCGAATACTTTCGGTGCCCTTGGGCCGCACTACTTAGCCATGTCGGTCGCTCGACCAAGAGTTGACTTCCGTGGGTAGCATGTCGCTGAGTGTACGAGTGCGATTGGCACAAGAAGATGGCGAGTAGACACAATTTGTGAGATCGGATTGATTTCATCATATAGCAGCTAAGTACAAGTTTTAGTTCTATGTATAGAACTTTTGAAGGAGATTTACATTCCATGGCCGCCCAACGTCGAGCTGGCCGTCGCCTCGTATATCGACGAGGTAGTAGGAGTCGTTGCCAAGGACTCGCCCTATGGCGAATGGTCCCTCCCACGGGGGAGAGAGCTTGTGCATGCCCTTCTTGTCCTAGATGAGTCGCAGGACCAGGTCGCCTTCCTGGAAGGTGTGAGTCCGGACTCGGCGGCTGTGGTAGCGGCGGAGTCCCTGCTGGTAGATGGCGGTGCGAGAGCGAGCTAGATCGCGGGCTTCATCGAGCTGGTCGACCCCGTCTTGGCGGGCAATCTCGTTGTCCTCTTCCGTGTAGTTGGCGACTCAAGGCGAGTCGTGTTCCAGGTCAGTCGGCATGACAGCTTCGGCGTCGTACACCATGAAGAAGGGGGTGAACCCTGTCGATCGATTGACAGAGGTGCGGATGCCCCATAGCACGGAGGGGAGCTCTTCGACCCAGCACCCAGGAGTCCGTTCGAGGGGTACTCGCAGTCTTGGCTTGAGTCCGTGGAGGACGCTCTGGTTTGCGCGCTCTACTTGGCCATTTGATTCCGGATCGTCAACTGAGGCGAGGTCGAGTCGGATTCCGTTCTCCTCGCAGAAGTCAGCCATGGCACCTTTGGCAAAGTTGGTGCCATTGTCCGTGATGATGCTGTGCGGGTAGCCGTACCGGTAGATGAGCTCGCAGAGGAACTTGGTGGCGGTCTTGCCGTTGCACTTCTTGATTGGATTGGCATCTACCCATTTGGTGACTTGTTGACGGCGACCAGGAGGTGGGTGTAGCCTGATGGAATTTTCTTGAACCGGCCCACCATGTCGATGCCCCATACGACGAATGGTTAGGTGATGGGGATGGTCTTGAGGGCCGAACCAGGGATGTGCGTCTGGTTGGCGTACTTCTGGCATTCGACGGATCGTTGGATGATGTCGGTGGCATCGGCGTGTGCGGTGAGCCAGTAGAAGCCATGGTGCATGGCATTGGCGACTAGTGACCGGGCGCCGGCATGGTGGCCGCAGTCGCCGGTGTGGATGTCTTGGAGGATCTTGCGTCCCTCAGCTGGTTGTATGTAGCGATGGAACACGCCGGTCACGCTGCGCATGTGGAGCTCGCCGTTGATGATGACGAAATATTTGGAGTGTCGCACTATCATTCGCGCCTCCGTCTCGTCCGTGGATAGGATCTTATGCTCGAGGGGGCATGTCTACGCGAAAACGTGAAAAAAGGAGCCCAAAATCAATGCTACAATTTTGTTTGGTAGCCCGTGTGGTGGTTGATGGATTATGATAGCATTTCGGGCCGTGTATTTGTGTGTGGCAGCGTTCTCACGGGAGGCTCAAATAACGTGGTGCTTAAAATAAGGGAATCTTTCCCACGTTGAGAACATGTTTGTTCTTAAAGAAACTGCTGATTCAGCCGTTCTCCTATAGCCTCTCGCAGGGTGCTTTGAGGTTTGCGCCCACAGCTAGGCGGTCACCGCCATTTATTTGGTTGCCCACAGAAAAAGGAATCTTTCTCGCTCGATGCAGCCTAGCCTACCACTGCCTTGGCAACCAAACACGTTCCAAAAACAGATAACATGCTAACAAATCGATATTTCCTTGACGTGAGGTGCGTTGGTGGCCTGTGATGTTTTCTAGGGGACCAGAGTCTGTGTCTGGTACGACATGATTTATGTAACGCCGGTATTCAACTTAGACTCCATGATCCTTGACGTTGGCCGTAATATTTTCCTAGTGAAACAAAGTATCCGTCCTATACGACATGATTTATGTACTAATGGTGTTCAATATAAACTCCAACGATACACACCTGACTCATCTAGTTAAATCATAGCCATATATTTTTAATCTAACCATCAAAATAAAATAGATGATGTGGATTAACGTAGTTTATCGGAAAAGACTCTTATATTTCCTTTAGCATATAACTAGCATGTTGGCCCTCGCAATGCGAGGGCATCAACTTTAGTTTGTCGAAAAAGACTGTGAAATGAATTTATAGTTCAATTGATATTCTTATTATGCTTTAGAAGATATTACAATTGTATAGTCCACTTAAATAAATATACATAGATATATGTGATAACTTCTTTATTTTCATAGTATGTGTTGTAATCCATTGATATTTTCTCTAGCCGTCTTGCAAATCTGTTGAGCATGCGTGCATTTGGATCTTACATTTAATATAACTTAAATAGGAAATATGATAATGTTCACTTTTGTTAGGATTGAAACTTGAATATTTTTAAACTTGCTCACATCACTGCTGAACATTCAAATTCTGTAGCTCAAGTATATAGGTTAATAGTCTAGTATTTCAAACTCCAACGATTCCTCTCAACACCAATCACCCGCTAAGGTGTCGAGATGTAGGGTAATCATTGTGCAGCCTCTCAGAGTGTAGTTTAGGTTCTGTTCCACTGTGTGATCAAAGAAGTTTCTCCATGCAACCAATTAATATCTCTCCTTGTGATTTTGTTTTCGTCTGATCGGTAGTTCAGGGATGGAGTAGCAATTTGGCAGGCAGTATTTGGAGGAGTTTATCCCTATGATCAACAATCTTAGTCAGGGTCCCACTCCTTCATGTGGATGTCTCTATTTTTTTAAACCATGTGAGGCTAATCTGGTTTTTATTGTTTTATGCAATTTCATCACTAGAGACATAGAATAATATTTATGTTTTTCTACCAAAAGGTGTTGGGATGTAGGTTAACCATTGTTTAGCCTCTCAAGTGTAGTTTAGATTCTATTTCATGGTGTGACCAAGGTTTACTCCGTGGAACCAATTAACATCTCTCTTTATGATTTTTTTTTCTTCCCCTGTACTTCAGGAATGTAGCATCAATTTGTCATGCTAACTTTTCAGGAGTGTATCCCTAGGAAATATTACAATTGTATAGTCCACTTAAATAAATATATATAGATATATGTGATAACTTCTTTATTTTCATAGTACGTGTTGTAATCCATTGATATTTTCTCTAACCGTCTTGCAAATCTGTTGAGCATGTGTGCATTTGGATCTTACATTTAATATAACATAAATAGGAAATATGATAATGTTCTCTTTTGGTAGGATTGAAACTTGAATTTTTTAAACTTGCTCACATCATTGTTGAACACTCCAGTTCTGTAGCTCAAGTATAGGTTAATAGTCTAGTATTTCAAACTCCAACGATTCCTCTCAACACAATCACCCGCTAAGGTGTCGATATGTAGGGTAATCATTGTGCAGCCTCTCAAGTGTAGTTTAGGTTCTATTGCACTGTGTGATCAAAGAAGTTTCTCCATGCAACCAATTAATATCTCTCTTTGTGATTTTGTTTTCGTCCGATCAGTAGTTCAAGGATGGAGTAGCAATTTGGTAGGCCGTATTTGGAGGAGTTTATCCCTAGAAAATCTATGGTCAACAATATTAGTCAGGGTCCCATTCTTTGATGTGGGTGTCTCTATTTTTTAAAACCATGTGAGGCTAATCTGGTTTTTATTTTTGTATGCAATTTCATCACCAGAGACATAGAATAATATTTTGTTTTTCTACCGAAAGGTGTTGGGATGTAGGTTAACCATTGTTTAGCCTCTCAAGTGTAGTTTAGATTCTATTAACCAAGGAAGTTTACCCCATGGAACCAATTAACATCTCTCTTTGTGATTTTTTTCCTCCTCGGTACTTTAGGGATGTAGCATCAATTTGTCATGCTAGCTTTTGAGGAGTGTATCCCTAGGAAATATGTGATCAATGATCTTAGTTGCGGTCCCTCTCTCTGATGTGGGTGTATCTATTGGTTTGAACCATGTGAGGCTAGTATGGTTTTATGGGTTGTTCTATGTAGTTTCATCATCAAAGACATAGAAAAATGTCTAAGTTTTTTACCGAAAATAATTTCAAGATGGGAAGGAAGAATCTAGAGACTTAATTTAACTTCGAGGCAAACTAACGTGACTTTTGATTTATGGAGCATCTTTCTTGTAGGCATTTTTTAGATGTTTTGATCTCTTAGGTACTTTCAAATAAATTAATATGACTGGATCATTATATAGAGAATCATCTGAAGAAATAATTTTGAAGAGCTTTTACAACTGTGTTTGCGGTTTTTTCTGAACTTGGATTGTAATATTCTATAAGCCATCCTTGTACTTTTCGAATTTCTATATTGGTTTTTGGTGCTTTGATTGAATATTATTTAAGCAAGCCTGCAAAATTCCGAGTCATTTGAATATTTCCCTAAACTTTTGGATGCTCGGATATCTGATCATCGAAGTTAGTTTGTACATTTATAAATATCTATCATGATTAGTTTTATAAACTTGTCATCATTTTGAAACTGGAATATATGTTTTTAATACTGGGTTTGTAATTCTTCTGTAGAGCATTGTTCGTTTATTGGAACCTTGTGAATTTTTTGAATGTTTAACCTTTTTGCGACATTTGGTAATCCATCTAAATTTCTAATACACTTCCAACAAACTAATCAAATCTTTTCTCAAACATTTCAGGATCTATATTAAATTTGACTACACTCTCGAGAAACCAATTGGACCGTTGAAAAATAAACTTGTGGATTTTCTATGGCGCGTGACGTGAATCTATACCCTATCCTATTAGCTATTGCTTTGTCCGGACGAATGCATGTTTTATCTAGACTGAAGCACTTCCTCATTTTTGTTTCTATTTGCTTAACACCAAGCCAAGCGGTGTCACGTACGAATTTTCGAATATATATTTAAGTGTTATTACGTATGGATGTGATTCGCTTGTTTCTATTTGTTTAACACCAAGTGACATCGCTTACAAATTTTGGAGTATATATATTTAATGTTACTTATACAGACGGATTCGCAAAGTCTCCATGCACACATATGTTGTGCTTGTGTGAGTGGTGTTTTTGGATAAGAAAAAAAATACTTCATGAATCTAGATGTATGTACAAAACACTAATTATATATTGTACCTGGATTTTAAAAAAAGAGAACAAACCGTATATTGACCCGTACATAGTATATTGCCAGGTGACATGCATGTATAAATAAATGTATTAGTAAGCTCTCCATAGAAAAATCTTCTAATAATGGCGACGTGCATGAGTCAAAAAATATATTACTACTGCCCAGAAAAATTTTTGGCGTGTAAGCTGTTTGTAGGTTGCACATGGGACTCTCTAGAGTTCGATCCGCGTAGAAAAATCGTTGGCTTGTTATTGTGATTTAATTAGCATGTTTGCTAGCCTAACTTGTACGGACTCTCCAGGACGGATCAACCAATGTGGGCAGTGTTTTTTCCTCTCAGGCCCACGTCAAATAAATGACACGATGCAAATATCTGGGCAGTCACTAGTAGAAAAATGGGCATCCATCTAAGCCTTTAGTACCGGTTCCCTTACGAACCGGTACTAAAGGGTGCATTAGTACCGGCTCCCTTGTCCAGGCGGCCGAGAAACATTAATACCGGTTCGTTGAGGGCCTTTTGTACCGGTTCGTGTTACGAACCGGTACGAAAGGGTTTCAGTCCAATTTAGAAGCAAGGTGGGCCCAGAGCTGAACCTTTAGTACCGGTTTGTCTTAAGAACCGGTACTATAGGGTCCCTGCCCTATTTCTTAAGCCTGATCGGCTTGCATCTCATTTCCCCTTCTTCTTCTCCTCTCTCACATTTCCAAATATTTTGCACCTCTCACACTCCAACAAATCTCTATTTTTTCCACCATTTTATCAAGATTGACGGCACCCATCTATCCAAGGGTTAGCAATATCATCCTTTCTTCCGGCGTTTCTAATTTAGCTCATTTCTTTGCTAGTTTAACTCGTATTATTTTTGTAGTGCTAGCAAGGTGTTCGATGAAATGCCTAAGTTAGGGATTTCATTCTTTTTATATGCAATTTGATCTCAAATTAAAGTATGATTTGTAGGTTTTAGTATCGTCCCCGTCCTCACCACCGTCGATCGCCAGCGTCGTCCCCTAGCCAGCACCGTACCACCTCGGTGAGCCTCTTCTTGTTTATAAAAAAACTTAGTTTTATGTGATGAACTTGAATATTAATTAAGTTGGTCACTCATATATCCATGATGTTGTGTAATTAATGATTTTTGATATATTATATATAATGCAGATGAATCGATAATGGATATACGGTGACCGATGCCATCCTGACTTCATTACTGGCATGCATTATTTTCTCAACGTGGCTGAGGCAAACAGGCGGTCGAATGGTTTCATTTATTGTCCATGTAGTTCCTAACAATAGGAAGGATTACTCTACCTCAAAGACCCTTCACGTCCACCTGCTTGAGAACGGTTTCATGCCCGGCTATAATTGTTGGACCAAGCACGAAGAAAGAGGGGTTATAATGGAAGACAACGAAGAAGAAGAGGATAGTGACAACTATCCTATGTTCACTAATGACGGTGATAGTAGAATGGGGGAAGACGAAGATGAAGAAGATCCCATTTTGATGAGCCCATTTTTTATGACCCCGATGACGATTTGGGTCGGGCCATTCTTGATGCGAAGATATACTACGGAAGTGAAAAGGAGAGGTTGAAGTTGGAGAAAATGTTAGAGGATCATAACAAACTGTTGTACCCAAATTGCCAAGATGGCCAGAAAAAGCTGGGTACCACACTAGAATTGCTGCAATGGAAGACAGAGAATGGTACTTCTGACAAGGGATTTGAAAAGTTGCTGAAAATAATAAAGAAGATGCTTCCAGGGGAGAACGTATTACCCTCTAGTACGTACGAAGCAAAGAAGGTTGTCTGCCATCTAGGATTAGAGATGCAGAAGATACATGCATGCATCAATGACTGCATCCTCTACCGCAAGGAGTACGAGAATTTGAATGCATGCCCGGTATGTGGTGTATTGAGGTATAAGATCAGGCGAGATGACCCTGGCGATGTTGATGGCGAGTCCACCCCTAGGAAGAGGGTTCCTGCGAAGGTGATGTGGTATGCTCCTATAATACCACGGTTGAAACGTTTGTTCCAAAACAAAGAGCATGCCAAGTTGTTGCGATGGCACGAAGAGGACCGTAAGAAAGATGTGATGTTGAGACACCCCGCTGACGGGTCACAGTGGAGAAAAATCGACAGAGAGTTCCAGTCATTTTCAGATGACACAAGGAACTTAAGATTTGGTCTAAGTACAGATGGCTTTAATCCTTTCGGGGAGCAGAGCTCCAATCATAGCACCTGGCCAGTGACTCTATGTATCTATAACCTTCCTCCTTGGTTGTGCATGAAGCGGAAGTTCATTATGATGTCAGTGCTCATCCAAGGCCCGAGGCAACCCGGCAACGACATTGATGTGTACCTGAGGCCATTGGTTGAAGAACTTTTATAGTTGTTGCGTGAAGAAGATGTACTTGTGTGGGATGAGCACGAACAAAAGGAATTTAACCTATGAGCGTTGTTGTTTGTAATCATCAATGGTTGGCCTGCTCTTAGTAACATTTCAGGACAGTCAAACAAGGAATACAATGCATGCACACACTGTTTAGGTGAGACTGACAGTATATATTTGGGAAACAAGAATGTGTACCTGGGGCATCGTCGATTTCTTCCAAAACAGCATTACGTAAGAAAGAGAGGAAAGCATTTCAGAGGTGAGGCAGATAACCGAACGAAGCCTACCCGCCCTACTGGGGATGTTATATATGATATGGTCAAGGATTTAAAAGTGATCTTTGGAAAGGGTCCTGACGGACAATCTGTTCCGCATGATGTTGATGGACACGTACCCATGTGTAAGAAGATGTCTATATTTTGGGAGCTACCCTACTAGAAAATCCTAGAGGTTCACTCTGCAATCGACGTAATGCACATGATGAAAAATCTTTGCGTGAACCTACTAAACTTCTTGGACGTGTATGGGAAGACAAAATATACACCGGATGCACGGCAGGACCAACAATGTATCCACGGAGGAAACAACCTGAATCCAGAGAGTATCAAGGTACTGTCAGCTACGCTCTTACCAAAGAAGAGAAGGAGATCTTTTTTGAAGTCCTGAGTAGCATCAAGGTCCCGTCCGGCTTCTCGTCGAATATAAAGGGAATAATAAACATGTCAGAGAAAAAGTTTCAAAACCTAAAGTCTCATGACTGCCACGTGATTATGACACAATTACTTCCGGTTGCATTGAGGGGGCTTCCGCCAAAAAATGTTCGAGTACCCATTATGAAGCTATGTGCGTTCCTCAATGCAATTTCTCAGAAGGTGATCAATCCACTAACTCTACAAAATTTACAGAAGGATATGGTTCAATGTCTAGTCAGCTTCGAGTTGGTGTTCCTACCATCCTTCTTCAATATTATGACGCATCTCCTCGTTCACCTGGTCAAAGAGATTGGCGTTCTCGGTCCTGTATTTCTACACAACATGTTCCCCTTTGAGAGATTCATGGGAGTCTTAAAGAAATACGTTCATAACCGTGCTAGGCCAGAAGGAAGCGTCTCCAAGGGCTATGGAACAGAGGAGTTCATTGAGTTCTGTGTTGACTTTATTCCTGACCTTAAGCCTATCGGTGTTCCTAAATCGCGCTATGAGGGGAGACTGCGTGGAAAAGGCACGCTAGGAAAGAAAGCAACAATGTGTATGGACGGACATTCTTTCACTCAAGCACACTATACAGTTCTACATAATTCCAGCTTGGTGGCTCCGTACATAGTGGAACACAAGAATTTTTTACGCTCTGAATACCCGGAGCAACGTGAAGATTGGATTGATGGAGAACACATGAAGACTTTCGGCGGTTGGTTGCAAACATGTCTCATGAATGTCACCGATGAAGAACAGCTATACTTGTTGGCCAAGCAACCATCTTCGACTATATCGACTTTTTAAGGGTACGAGATAAATGGGAATACATTTTACACGTTTGCCCAAGATAAAAAAAGCACCAACCAAAACAGTGGTGTCCGCTTTGATGCAGCAGAAGACAATGGGAAGAAAGTCACATATTATGGGTACATAGAGGAGATATGGGAACTTGACTATGGACCTAATTTCAAGGTCCCTTTGTTCCAGTGCAAATGGTTCAACCTAAAAGACGTGGTACAGGTAGACCCGCAGTACGGAATGACTACAGTGGATCTCAAGAATCTAGGGTACGACGCTGAACCATTCGTCCTAGCCAGTGAAGTGGCTCAGGTTTTTTATGTGAAGGACATGTCTACCAAACCGAAAAAAAGAAAACAAAGGCAAGAGGACACATCATACGATGAGCCAAAGCGCCACATAGTTCTTTCAGGAAAAAGAAACATCGTGGGAGTAGAGGAAAAGACAGACATGTCAGAAGATTATAATAAGTTTGATGATATTCCACCCTTCAAGGTGAGAACTGACCCAAGCATCATGTTAAATAATGAAGATTGTGCATGGTTGCGTCGCAATCAGAAGAAAGGGAAACACACGAAGAAAACTCAAAAGACTAGATAGGGATCATAACTTGTGTATCTCAATATGGAAATCACTTTCCCATTTATTTTTGTGTAATGATCTTACTGTATGTAAGATATTAACAATGGAGATGGTTGGCTTGTTTTACTAGTTAAGTAGCTTTCACGGGCTTGCAGGGAAATTTTCGAGAAGCTCCGCCACGGGAGATTTCCCAACCCTTTCCCCAACACTATTAGAGGAGATGGAGTCTTTCACGGGCTTGCAGGGAAATTTTTCAGAGGTGGAGCTTCTGAAAATGCCATAGGGCGTGTGCACCAACGACATCTTCGAGAAGCTCCACCACGGGAGATTTCCCAACCCTTTCCCCAACACTGTTAGAGGAGATGGAGTCTTTCACGGGCTTGCAGGGAAATTTTTCCGAGGTGGAGCTTCCAAAGATGTCGTAGGGCGTGTGCACCAACGACATCTTCGAGAAGCTCTGCCATGGGAGATTTCCCAACCCTTTCCCAACACTGTTAGAGGAGATGGAGGCTTTCACGGGCTTGCAGGGAAATTTTTCCGAGGCGGAGCTTCTGAAGATGCCGTAGGGCGTGTGCACCAACGACATCTTCGAGAAGCTCCGCCACGGGAGATTTTCCAACCCTTTCCCCAACACTGTTAGAGGAGATGGAGTCTTTCACGGGTTTGTAGGGAAATTTTTCCGAGGCGGAGCTTCTGAAGATGCCGTAGGGCGTGTGCACCAACAACATCTTCGAGAAGCTCCGCCATGGGAGATTTCCCAACCCTCCATCCATGGGGATGAAACTCTCTCTACCTATGTTGGCTTGTTGAGCTGCTTGTCATGGCGTATCGATGCTCCTTTTATAGGCACGGCGCCGCTTCTACTTTGTCTTGTTCCTCTGACAAGGCATCGTGCGCTACATGCTTTATCTCATCGAGCAGTGCGTCCACCCACACATCCTTATCCTGCCGACAGCTTTAGTCTCGGTTGCATCCACCAGCCGGGACTAAAGGTTACCCACGCGTCCTTATCCCACCGACAGTTTGAAAAAGAAATAGAAAAAGAAATAGAAAAGAAATAGAAATAGAAAAGAAATAGAAATAGAAAGATGAAATAGAAAAGAAATAGAAATAGAAAAAAGAAAATAAAAACAGGAAAAAAATAGAAAAGAAAAAGAAATAGAAAAAAGAAAATAGAAACAGAAAAAAAAGAAATAGAAAAAGAAATAGAAAAAGAAATAGAAAAGAAAAAAAGAAATAGAAAAAGAAAAAGAGATAAAAAAAATAGAAAAAGAAATAGCAAAGAAAAAGAAATAGAAAAAGAAATATAAAAAGAAATATAAAAAAGAAAATAGAAACAGAAAAAAATAGAAAAGAAAAATAAATAGAAAAGAAAAAGAAATAGAAAAGAAAAGAAAAAGAAATAGACAAAAAAAAGAAATAGAAAAAAGAAAATAGAAACATAAAAAAATAGAAAAGAAAAAGAAATAGAAAAAGAAAAAGAAATAGAAAAAGAAAAAGGAATAGAAAAGAAAAAGAAATACAAAAAGAAATAGAAAAGAAAAAGAAATAGAAAAATAAATAGAAAAGAAAAAGAAATAGAAAAAAGAAAATAGAAACAGAAAAAAATAAAAAAGAAAAAGAAATACAAAAGAAAATAGAAATAGGAAAAGAAAAAGAAATAGAAAATAAAAAATAGAAATAGAAACGAAAAAGAAATAGAAAAGAAAAAGAAATAGAAAAAGAAAAAGAAAAAGAAAAGAAAATAGAAAAAGAAATAAAAAAGAAAAGGAAATAGAAAAAGAAATAGAAAAAGAAAAAGAAATAGAAAAGAAAAAGATATAGAAAAAGAAATAGAAACAAAAAAAATAGAAAAGAAAAAGAAATAGAAACAGAAAAAAATAGAAAAGAAAAAGAAATAGAAACAGAAAAAAATAGAAAATAAAAAGAAATAGAAAAGAAAAAGAAATAGAAAAGAAGAGAAAAAGAAATAGACAAAAAAAAGAAATAGAAGGAAATAGAAAAAGAAATAGAAAAAGAAAAAGAAATAGAAAAAAGAAATAGAAACAAAAAAATAGAAAAGAAATAGAAATAGAAAATAAAAAAATAGAAAAAGAAAAAGGAAAGAAAAAGAAATAGAAAAAGAAATAGAAAAGAAATAGAAATAGAAAAGAAAAGGAAATAGAAAAATAAATAGAAAAGAAAAAGAAATAGAAATAGAAAAAAGAAATAGAAAAATAAATAGAAGAGAAAAAGAAATAGAAATAGAAAAAAGAAAATAGAAACAGAAAAAATAGAAAAGAAAAAGAAATACAAAAAAAAATACAAAAGAAAATAGAAAAAGAAAAAGAAATAAAAAAAGAAAATAGAAAAGAAAAAAGAAAAAGAAATAGAAAAAAGAACATAGAAACCGAAAAAAAAATAGAAAAGAAAAAAAGAAATAGAAAAAGAAAAAGAGATAGAAAAAAAGAAATAGAAAAAGAAATAGCAAAGAAAAAGAAATAGAAAAAGAAATAGAAAAAGAAATATAAAAAAGGAAATAGAAACAGAAAAAAATAGAAAAGAAAAAGAAATAGAATAGAAAAGAAAAAGAAATAGACAAAAAAAAGAAATAGAAAAAAGAAAATAGAAATATAAAAAAATAGAAAAGAAAAAGAAATAGAAAAAGAAAAAGAAATAGAAAAAGAAATAGAAAAGAAAAAGCAATACAAAAAGAAATAGAAAAGAAAAAGAAATAGAAAAATAAATAGAAAAGAAAAAGAAATAGAAAAAAGAAAATAGAAACAGAAAAAAATAGAAAAGAAAAAGAAATACAAAAGAAAATAGAAATAGAAAAAGAAATACAAAATAAAAAATAGAAATAGAAAAAAATAGAAAAGAAAAAGAAATAGAAAAGAAAAAGAAATAGAAAAAGAAAAGAAAAATAAAAATAAAAAGAAAAGAAAATAGAAAAAGAAATAGAAAAGAAAAGGAAATAGAAAAAGAAATAGAAAAAGAAAAAGAAATAGAAAAAAGAAACAGAAAAAAAATAGAAAAGAAAAAGATATAGAAAAAGAAATAGAAACAAAAAAATAGAAAAGAAAAAGAAATAGAAAATAAAAAAATAGAAAAAGAAAAAGGAAAGAAAAAGAAATAGAAAAAGAAATAGAAAAGAAATAGAAATAGAAAAGAAAAGGAAATAGAAAAATAAATAGAAAAGAAAAAGAAATAGAAATAGAAAAAAGAAATAGAAAAATAAATAGAAAAGAAAAAGAAATAGAAATAGAAAAAAGAAAATAGAAACAGAAAAAATAGAAAAGAAAAAGAAATACAAAAAAAATACAAAAGAAAATAGAAAAAGAAAAAGAAATAAAAAAAGAAAATAGAAACAAAAAAAATAGAAAAGAAAAAGAAATAAAAATAGAAAAGAAAAAGAAATAAAAAATAGAAAATAGAAACAAAAAAATATAAAAGAAATAGAAAATAGGAAATAGAAACAAAAAAATATAAAAGAAATAGAAAAAGAAATAGAAAAGAAAAGGAAATACAAAAAGAAACAAAAAAATACCTTTGCTACCAGTTTGTGGCTAGAACCGGTAGCAAAGGTCCCCCAGGGGATTTTCTTACGCTGGGGCCTCCTTTCCAGAGAGCCACACGCGCGCGAGCCTGGCCTCCACACCGTCTCCGCACAGCCGCACGTCGCCGCGCCGTCTCCGCACAGCCACGTCGTTGCGCCGTCGTCCGCCACCGCGCCGCCTTCCGCAGGTAATTCCCCCGCTCCTCCCCTTCTTTCCCTCCCCCGCTCCCGCCACCGTCCACAGCCACGCCGCCACGCCGCCATCCGTCGTCGTGCCGCAGACGCCCACGCCGGCAACGCCGGTGCTACGCTGCGTGGCTTCGTCGACACCGCCCTTAGGGTGTTCGACGAAATTCCCACGCCGCCTCGCTCGCGCCACACGCACACGCCCATGCCGCCTTGCTCGCGCCGCACACGCCCACGCGGCATCACGACGCCGCCACGCCACGCCGCCTAGCCGGCAACGCCGGCTTGGTGGCCTCGCCACGCGACACGCCACGCCGGCTTGGCGGCCTCGCTAGCGCGCGGGCCGGCAGTGTCCGGTGTCGACGCCACCTCGCTCACGCCGTCTACGCGGCCTCGCGAAGCCGCCACGCCATGCCGGCTAGGTGGCCTCGCCATGCCACACGCCACGCCGGCTAGGCAACCTCGCTAGCGTGCGCGGGTCGGCAGTGTCCGGTGTCGACGCCGCCACGCCACACGGCCTCGCCTCGCCACGCCGCCTCGCTAGCACGCGCGTCAGCAGTGTCCGGCGTCGACGCCGCCTATCCTACGACGCTCCTTGCATGCTGCTCCCCTAGCCGACGGCGGTGTTGGCGAGGCTGCCCCCGTGCCAGGCACCGACGGCAGTGTTATCCATCTAGCAATTTGTTATGATCATGACATGATGAATCAAATAATTCCACTTAATTTTGTAGTGACATTGAGCTATGGAGGACAACACCTTCATCCGAGATGAGGAGCAAGAAGAAATGGTGCAGAAAATGATATATGAGAGTGTCCATGGACCGGAACCCGATGGAGATGGCGATGATTTCGCCTCACAATTTCTGAACGATGTCGGTGAGGGACTTGAGTCTGAAGAAAGAAGAGACAACGAAGTGTTCTTAACAAACTCCGGCGAGGTGTATATTTATATATCAAGGCTAGATGCATTGATTTATTTGTATTGCACTTATTAACGAATTATTTTTCTTATAGCCTTCTGGATCATGGAGCAAATCTGTTAAAACCCAACGAGGCCCGACGCAACGTCTAAAGGTCGAGGGTAGGTTAGCCCTCACCGCATTTAAGGATAGTGGTGAACCGGTGGAGCACTGCCGTACATTTGTAAATCAAGCTGGAGTTCTTGTTAGGGACCATGTACCGATCAGTATTGTACAGTGGCATAAGCCGAAGAACGCAGGGGCTGATGCTAGTTATGTCAACAATACTCTAAAATAGTTTCTTTGGGACAGTCTACTGACACACTTCAGCCTACCAGAAGACATGACGGAAGGGCAGAAGAAGAAAGTCAAGGAATGGACTTTTAGGAAGATGGCCACACAATTCCAGACCTGGAAAAAATATTTATGGGCCAGATATGAAGATGAAGATCCAGTATTCACTGAAAGTCTAGTGAAGATAAAAGATCACTGGCCCGCATTTAAGAGGTATAAGAAATCGTCTACTGTTGTGTCCCGATCAATCACAAATACGAAAAATGCTTCAAAGAAGAAACATTTCCATCATTTGGGGTCAGGTGGCTACAAGACTTCCATTCCGAAGTGGATAGCATTTGAAGCTAAACTAATGGAGGCCGGAATCACTCCACAGACATGGGACTGGCCTGACCGGTCCAAGTTCTGGTTGTTCGCGCATGGGGCAGGTTTGGACCCAAAGACAGGGAAGATCGTTGCAAAGGGAAAATGGAAGAAAAAAATTGAAGCAATCACGACGGAGCTTATAGATGCAATTGAAAAGTTAGAAAGGGAGAGTACATTCCCGATAGAGAGAATGACGAGATGACACTCGCTCTAGGGAATCCTGAACACGTTGGACGGATACGAGCCCTCCTAGGTGTCACCAAGAAGGAAGCATGGCCGGAGTGCGCTGACACTTATAGAAGCCGTTTGAGAAAGAAGAAGCAGGAGTCAGACAGGTTAGCAGAATTGATAAATAGGGTGGAGGTGCTTGAGAAAAATCAGAGGGCACCTGATCAGCCATTGTTTCTACAAGATCCTCAAGCCGATGCCGCCCCATCTCAGCGAAGAAGCAGTGTGGGTTCCTCGCATCTTGAATGTGGAGGAAGCTACCTCGTGGATTATGTCACGGAGAAGACAGATTGCGAGCTACATTTGCCAATGAGGAACGTGTCAGTTAAGGTGGCGGTCGTCTATGTTTACCAATTGAAGATGGAGCAACGCACCATCATATGCCCATTCCAGCTGGCTGTGTTCGTGTCGGGGTGGATGATGTTGTTCCGGGTTATGAAACAGTGGAGCTTGATTTTCCTGGAGGTGACGAGGAGAAGACATTGGCCGATGTCAAGCGAGGTTTCACCCTATGGTCCAAGAAATACATCGTCCTTTTGCCAAGGCCACCGACTCCTCCTCGTAGCAGTCCACATGAGCAGCAAATTACGCATGAGCATCAATGGCCATCGACTCCTCCTGGTAGCAGTCCACATGAGCAGCAAATTAGTCCACACCTACCTGAGAGGGACCCCAGCGCGAGTCCACCATCTCGAGATCCTCCACGTAAGATTGCGCCTGTTAAGCGAAATGGTACGCCGCCTAGGAAGAGACCTAGCAAGGAGAAACCACTGCCGCCTATTGAGAAGTTACCTTGGGAAAAAACTATCGAGCAATGCATCGAAACCTCTAAGTCCGAGGTGGAAAAACAGTTTGCTAAGAAAGTACCAGAGATACCTTTTGAGAAGACTCTAGATTCGGTGAAAGTTGTGCGTACCGTTGAGAATCTATATGACCCTATACCATCGCCGCCATCTGACTATAGGCATTCTATTGAAAGGTCGTATGACGATATGGTGGAGGCGAAAAAACCCGATAAATCGGTGGTCTCGGGTATAAAAAGGAAACAAGTGCACCAGCTCGGAGAACAACCCGTTCAATCGGTCCCCCCTCTCAAGGTGTTTGACGAGAAGGCCGTTCAAAGTTCTCGACAAAACACAACCGATTACCCCATCGCTGAAGTCGCATATAAATTTGTTCAAGGGAAAGATTTGGTCGAGAATATCAGGTCACTACCAACAAGTATGCGTACTTTACATGTGTGGTACACTAATGCCACAAAGAGAGGGATCGAGGCTATCATGGTGCGAGTTAAGGATGAGCACTACTTCTAAGAATACTCTGTGAGCGTTGACTTTTGTGAACTTTTTCAGTTATACAATCTCCGGGCCCTCGACAAATCTATCATTAGTTGCTATTGTTTGTAAGTGATTTATTAATGTAATTTGAGAAGTCTTTAACTCAGCTCGTTCATTGTCTACAAATTATCCTCAATTTAATCTTTTGTGCGCTATATTATAAAGATCGAAGAAGCTCGAATGCAAAAGGGATGAAATCACGAACATTGGGTTCATTGACCCAGATACAATGCATGAAAAAACCATAGAAGATCCCATCTATAACAAGGATACACAGGAGACTTTGCTAAAGTTTTTGAAGCGACAATGTGACAAAAAGATAATACTTTGGCCTTACAACTTCAAGTGAGTGTTACTGTCTTATAACACATTCTATTTTGCTCACCATATGTTAAAATTTTAACTGATGACTTATATCTATGAAACTGCATATTTAAACATGCGCAGGTTCCACTTTATTCTTATCGTCATTAAAATGTACGATGGAGAAGTTGAAGTCTTTGACTCACTAACCAAAGAGCCTATACTATACAAGACGGCTTTTGATATGCTCAAAAAGTAATTTTAATTCATATCAGATTTTTCGTTAATTTCCTAATATCAACAAATTGATAACTCGTTTATGCATTTTCTTTTGTCGGGCAGCGTATGGAAAAAATTCATCGACGAAGATCCGGCCGGTGGATGGAAATAGAAGATGATATGACGTGCGAACAAAGTAAGTAGTACTACCTAGGTCCACACACATTTATCATACTTGATTATTGTTTGATTGAATTATATTCTTGTACAGAAATGCGCGAAACAACCAAAGGGGACTAATCTATGCGGATACTACGTTTGCGAAAACATCCACAAGATTATTAGCGAGAGAATGAATAATCAAAGAAATAGAGAGGTGCGAAAACAGTATTCACAAATTAATTTTGTTACCATAACTTGTGCTGAGTTTCAGTCATAATTGTTTGATTGTGATTTTGATATATATATATACACACATAGCTCAAGTATTCATTTGTATCTCATTCTTTTACAGTTGGCAAGAAAGCGGGACATGGTTGAAGGGTTTCGCAGCATAGTAAATCAAAATTTTCTACGGAAGCGAATAGAGGGAAAGCCAAGATCTAATCTAGGAGATGCAAATAACAAGAGAGATTGGATTAGATCTTCATACCCTTGAAGATTCGCACAGCGGAACGTTCGTCGGAACGTGGGTGATGTAGTCGTACTCGCTTCTCCTCCTCGTGATCCGATTCGATCTAGCACCACAAGTGGCGGTGCCTCCGTGAGATGCACACGTGCAGCACCTCGACGTCTCCTCCTTCCTCGGACCAGCAAGTATGGTGGAGAGATGGATTGGATCTACAACACGACGGCGTGGTGTATATGGTGGAGAATTTCTGCTGCAGGGCTTCGCCTACAAACAGTCGGGAGGGAGAGAGGAAGGCAGCAGGGCTACTAGGGTTTGGAGGAAGGTGTGTCCAGGGGGAGGGGGCGCACCAGCCCTCTATATATAGAGGGGGGGTGCGGCCAGCCCTTTCCCATCCTCCAAGCCTATCTCTAGTTTAAACGATTTAAACTAGAAACCCTATCTAGAAACCCTATCTTATCTTATCTCTAGTTTAAACGATTTAAACTCTCTAGGATCGGCTGGGCCCTATGGGGCCTTGTGCCCCTGGCCCAATGCGGCCAGGACACTCCCTCATAGGCCCATGCCCCCTCCCGGAAGGTGGGACCACGTTGGCCCCCTTCCGGAAGGTTCTAGAAGCTTCCGGTACAATACCGATTAATCCGGAACAATTCCGAACTCCAAAAACTGCACTGCCTTATATGAATCTTATTCTCCGGACCACTCCGGAACCTCTCGTGATGTCCCGGATCCCATCCGAGACTCCGAACAAAAATTCATAAACCAAGTATCCAATCTATCCTAGCGTCGAGACACGTTAAGTGTGTGACCCTGCGGGTTCGAGAATATGCAGACATGATCTTCTATCAATAATCAACAGCGGGGTCTGGGCACCCATATTGACTCCCACACATTCATCGATGATCATATCGGATGAACCACGATGCCAGGATTCAATCAATCCCATATATATATTCCCTTCGTCTCGCGATATTTTACTTGCCCGAGATTCGATCGTCGGTACCGTCATACCTAGTTCAATCTCGTTCACAGCAAGTACTTTACTCGTTCCGTAATCCGATATCACTTTGTGATTAACTCCTTAACCACATGCTTGCAAGCGGTGTTGATATCGATTACCGAGTGGGCCCGAAGTATATCTCTCCGACTTGGGAGGGACAAATCCCATCTCGATACATACAACCCAACAGATACTTTCCGATCACCTGAGAGACACCTTTATGATCACCCTCTCATAGGATGACGTTCGATGACCTCAAAGCTTTATTCCGATACCAGGGAGTTGTATTATCTCATGGTCTAAGGAATACAATATTTGACATAAGAAAAGCTTCGCAAAGATGAACACAATGATACGATCTAATTGCTTCGCTTAGTTTGGGTCTGTCCACCACATCATTCTCCCAATGATATGATCTCATTATCAATTGACAACTCATGTCTATGGTTAGGAAACCTTAACCATCATTGATCAATGAGCTAGTCCATAGAGGCGTACTAGGGACACGGTGTTGTTCACAAACCACACAAGTATTAATGTTTCCGCTTAATACAATTCTAGCATGGAATATAAACATTATCATGAACAAGAATTATAATAATAACATCTTTATTATTGCCTCTAGGGCATAATTCCAACAGTCTCCTACTTGCACTAGAGTCAATAATCTAGTTTACATTTGGCAACAATCTCACACCCATGGCACTGAGGTGCTGATCATGTTTTACACGTGGAAGAGGTTTAGTCAATGGATCTGCGACATTCAGATCTGTATGTACTTTGCTGATCTTCAGATCTCCATCTGCTATATAATCTCGGATTATATGAAACTTGCGGTTGATATGCTTGGTCTTTGGATGATATTTTGGTTCCTTAGCGAGTGCTATGGCGCCAGTGTTGTCACACAATATCTCCAGTGGGTCCAATGCACTTGGAACCACGCCAAGCTCAGTGATGAAGTTTCTGATCCAAACTCCTTCACTTGACGCTTCTGCAGCAGCCATGTATTCCGCTTCTACTGTAGATCCTGCGATCACGCTTTGCTTGCAGCTTCTCCAGCTCACAGCTCCTCCATTCAAAATATACACGTATCCTGTCTGAGATTTAGAATCATCCTTGTCGGTGTCAAAACTAGCATCGACGTAACCTTTTACGACGAGCTGTTCATCACCCCCATAGACTAAGAACATTTCTTTAGTCCTATTCAGGTACCTTAGGATGTTCTTCACGGCTGTCTAGTGTTCCACTCCTGGATCACTTTGATATCTGCTCGTCAAACTAAGAGCATTGGACACATCCGGTCTAATACACAGCATGGCATACATGATGGAACCTATGGCCGAGGCATAAGGCACTTTGCTCATAGCTTCCCTATCATTTACCGTAGCTGGACACTGAGCCTTGCTCAATATCTTACCTGACAACATAGGCACTGAACCTTTCAATGCCTTATCCATTCTGAACCTTTTCAGAACTTTGTCTAGGTATGTACTCTGGCTTAAAGCTATCAGGCGTCTTTGTCTATCTCTATAGATTTTGATGCCCAATATATAAGCAGCTTCACCTAGGTCTTTCATTGAAAAACACTTGTTCAAATAACTCTTCACATCGTTAAGCATGTTGATGTCATTTCCAATAATCAATATGTCATCCACATATAGTACCAGAAACGTCACCGAGCTCCCACTCACTTTCTTGTAGATGCAAGCTTCGTAGCAGTTTGGAACAAATCCAAAGCTCTTGATCACTTGATCAAAACGAAGGTTCCAACTCCGAGATGCTTGCTTCAGTCCATAAATAGAACGCTGAAGTTTGCATACTTTATCAGCATCCTTAGGATCGACAAAACCTTCGGGTTGCATCATATACAACTCTTCATCAATGTTGCCATTGAGGAACGCAGTCTTGACATCCATCTGCCATATTTCATAATCATGAAACGCAGCAATTGCTAATAAAATCCGAATGGACTTAAACATCGCTACGGGAGAGAAAGTCTCATCGTAGTTAACACCTTGAACTTGTCGAAAACCTTTTGCGACAAGCCGTGCTTTATAGACGGTAACATTACCATCCGCGTCCGTTTTCTTCTTGAAGATCCATTTGCACTCAACGGCCTTTCGGTCGCTAGGAGGGTCCACCAAAGTCCATACTTGGTTTTCGCTCATGGATCCCAATTCGGATTTCATGGCTTCTAGCCATTTCTCAGAGTCTGGGCTCATCATCGCTTCCTCATAGTTCGTAGGTTCACTGTCTTCTACTAACAAGACAGTCAAGACAGGGTTGCCGTACCACTCAGGAGGGGCACGCGACCTTGTCGACCTGCGACGTTCAGTAGCAGCATCGTCCGAAGCTCATGATCCTTGTCATTAGCTTCCTTTATTGTTGGTGCAGGCGGCACTGGAACAATTTCAGGTGCTGCGCTACTCTCCAATTCAAGAGAAGGTTCAATAACCTCGTCTAGCTCTAATTTCCTCCCACTCACTTCTTTCGAGAGAAACTCCTTCTCAAGAAAGGAACCGTTCTTTGCGACAAACACTTTGCCTTCGGTTCTGTGATAGAAGGTATACCCAATAGTTTCCTTAGGGTATCCTATGAAGACGCATTTCTCCGCTTTGGGTTCGAGCTTGTCCGGCATCAACTTCTTGACGTAAGCTTCGCATCCCCAAACTTTAAGAAACGACAACTTAGGTTTAGCACCAAACCACAGTTCATACGGTGTCGTCTCAACGGATTTAGATGGAGCCCTATTTAAAGTGAATGCAGCGGTTTCTAATGCATAACCCCAAAATGATAACGGCAAATCAGTAAGAGACATCATCGATCGGACCATATCTAATAGGGTTCGATTCCGGCGTTCAGACACACCATTGCGCTGTGGTGTTCCGGGTGGCGTGAGTTGTGAAACGATTCCACTTGCTTTGAGATGCGTGAGAAAATCATAACTCAAATATTCGCCCCCACGATCAGATCGTAGAAACTTAATCTTTCTGTTACGATGGTTCTCTACTTCATTCTGAAATTCCTTGAACTTTTCAAATGTTTCAGATTTGTGTTTCATTAAATAGATATACCCATATCTACTTAAGTCATCGGTAAAAGTGAGAAAATAGCGATATCCACCGCGCGTCGAAACACTCATCGGTCCGCATACATCGGTATGTATGATTTCCAACAAGTCCGTTGCTCGCTCCATCATACCGGAGAACAGGGTTTTGATCATCTTGCCCATGAGGCATGGTTCGCATGTGTCAAATGATTCAAAATCAAGAGACTCCAAAAGTCCATCAGAATGGAGTTTCTTCATGCGCTTTACACCAATATGACCTAGACGACAGTGCCACAAATAAGTAGTATTATCACTATCTACTTTGCATCTCTTAGCCTCAATGTTATGGATGTGTGTTTCATCCCTTTCGAGATTTAGAAGAAATAAACCATTCACAATAGGTGCATGACCATAAAAGATGTTACTCATATAAATAGAACAACCATTATTCTCCGATTTAAATGAATAACCGTCTTGCAATAAACATGATCCAGAAATAATGTTCATGCTCAACGCAGGCACATAATAACATTTATTAAGGTTTAAAACTAATCCCGAAGGTAAAACTAAGGAGAGCGTGCCGACGGCCATCACATCAACTCTTGATCCGTTGCCAACGCGCATCGTCACCTCATCCCTCGCAAGCCGCCGTCTATTCCGTAGCTCCTGTTTCGAGTTACAAATATTAGCAACTGGACCAGTATCAAATACCCAGGCACTACAACGAGGGCTAGTAAGGAAAACATCAATAACATGTATATCAAATATACCTTTGATGGTGCCAGCCTTCTTGTCCGCTAAGTACTTCGGACAGTTGCGCTTCCAGTGACCCTTGTCCTTGCAATAGAAGCACTCAGTGTCCGGCTTAGGACCAGACTTGAGCTTCTTCTCAGCAGGGGCAACGCGCTTGCCGCCACCTTTCTTGAAGGGATTCTTTGCACCTTTACCTTTCTTAAAGGAGGGCTTGTTGACCATCAACACATGATTATCTTTCTTGATGTCCACCTCCGCAGCCTTCAGCTTTGCGAAGAGCTCGGTGATCGTATCAGTGGAACCAATCTGATTATGAGTCACTACAAAACTTTTGTAGCTGGGAGGGAGTGATTGCAGAACCCTGTCAATCTTGAGCTCCTCTGGAATCTTGCAGTCCAGTTGCTCAAGGCGTTGAGTGTAGCCCGACATCTTAATGGTGTGCTCACTAACGGAACTCCCTTCATCCATCTTGCAGTTAAAGAACTTCTCAGAGATCTCATATCTCTCAGAACGGGCCTGAGTCTGAAACATGGTTTTCAGCTCCTCGAGAATCTCAAAGGGCCCGGGATAGTTTTCAAAACGATTTTGAAGTTCCGGTTCCATAGCAAACAACATGGTGCTCTTAATCACACCATAATCATCTTTGCGCGACTGATAGACAGCTTTCTCATCAGCCGACGCAGTTGCAGCAGGGGGGTTACCTAACGCTTTCTCAAGGACATAGTCCTTTTGTCCGCCAGACAGAATGATTCTTAGATTGCGGAACCAGTTGGTGAAGTTAGACCCATTGTTTCTAAGCTTTTCTTTCTCAGCAAAAACGTTGAAGTTGAAGTTGGACTTGGCCATGTGATCTACAGTATTTGCAAGTACAATTTAGACTATGTTCATGATAAATAGTTCAACTTAATCAAATTACTAGATGAACTCCCACTAAATTCAACATCCCTCAAGTTGTTTAGTGAACACGATCCAAATTCACCACACCTAATACGATCATCACGAGAAGAGATGTGGTTTCAATGGTGGACAACGAAGTGTCGATCATATCATTCATATGACTCATGCTTAACCTTTCGGTTCTTGTGTTCCGAGGCCATGTCTGTACATGCTAGGCTCGTCAAGCTAGACCCAAGTATTTCCGCGTGTGCAAAAACTGGCTTGCACCCGTTGTATGTGAGCGTAGAGTCTATAGCACCCGATCATCACGTGATGCTTGGACACGACGAACTTTCGCAACGGTGCATACTTGGGGAGAACACAGTTTTTATCTTGATCTTTAAGTGAGGAATCATCTTATAATGCTACCGTCGCGATCTAAGCATAATAAGATACATAAAAGGATAAACATCACATGCATATAACTTTATGTGACATGGTATAGCAAATCTTCGCGCAATGATCTCCATCTTGTGCGTTCCGGCATGATCTCCATCACTCCACCATGATTGCCTCCACCACGAATAGCAACTACAACTATTGCTAACTACTTAGCGATAAAGTAAAGCTATTACATGGCGTATAAGAAGTTGACTCGCAGGTCATACACAATTATAAAGACAACCATATGGCTCCTGCCGGTTGTGTACTCAACGACATGCAAGTCGTGAAACATTACAAAACATGATCATCGCATACAATATACACATCACATCTTGGGCCATACCATATCACAGAAAACACTCCCTGCAAAAACAAGTTAGACGCATCTACTATGTTGTTGCATGTTTTACGTGGCTTATGGGAGTAGATGCTAAGAACGATTCTTACCTACGGAAAGCCACAACGGTGATATTATGGTTGCCAAACTCCGGTGTTAATCCCATGAAAACTATAGTGAGAGAAACTGACATCCACCAGCCGCATGTGTGGTACAAGCCACACGTCAAGTGCGGAGCCGGTCTCGCGAACGACGTCGCGTAAGGTTGGCCTGGACCGCTTCAATCTCACTATCCCGCGTCATAAGAAGAACACAAACAAGAGGCTTGCAACAGAAAACATCAACGCCCGCAACAACCATGTTGCGTTCTACTCGTGAATCACATCTACGCATAGATCTAGCTCTGATACCACTGAAGGGTTTCGCAGCATAGTAAATCAAAATTTTCTACGGAAGCGAACAGAGGGAAAGCCAAGATCTAATCTAGGAGATGCAAACAACGAGAGAGATTGGATTAGATCTTCATACCCTTGAAGATTCGCACAGCGGAACGTTCGTCGGAACGTGGGTGATGTAGTCGTACTCGCTTCTCCTCCTCGCGATCCGATTCGATCTAGCACCACAAGTGGCGGTGCCTCCGTGAGATACACACGTGCGGCACCTCGACGTCTCCTCCTTCCTCGGACCAGCAAGTATGGTGGAGAGATGGATTGGATCTACAACACGACGGCGTGGTGTATATGGTGGAGAATTTCTGCTGCAGGGCTTCGCCTACAAACAGTCGGGAGGGAGAGAGGAAGGCAGCAGGGCTACTAGGGTTTGGAGGAAGGTGTGTCCAGGGGGAGGGGGCGCACCAGCCCTCTATATATAGAGGGGGGTGCGGCCAGCCCTTGCCCATCCTCCAAGCCTATCTCTAGTTTAAATGATTTAAACTAGAAACCCTATCTAGAAAAGCTTCGCAAAGATGAACACAATGATACGATCTAATTGCTTCGCTTAGTTTGGGTCTGTCCACCACATCATTCTCCCAATGATATGATCTCATTATCAATTGACAACTCATGTCTATGGTTAGGAAACCTTAACCATCATTGATCAATGAGCTAGTCCATAGAGGCGTACTAGGGACACGGTGTTGTTCACAAACCACACAAGTATTAATGTTTCCGCTTAATACAATTCTAGCATGGAATATAAACATTATCATGAACAAGAATTATAATAATAACATCTTTATTATTGCCTCTAGGGCATAATTCCAACAATGATCTCAATCGAGCACCGCTCCAAAGGAATTGACGGGATTTTTCCTTCAGGACGCCATACCTAACTTCTCAGAGTACCACTATGAATGAAGATCTACATGTAATATATAGTTTGACTCGGAGAGTACCACTATTCTACATGTAATAGATAGTATGCCTCGGAGAGTACCACTATGCATGAAGATCGATCTTCATGCTTGTACTACTTAATTTTGCGATCCTATGCAATTACATGTGTTATATTATATGCACCAAGTTGATATGCATCACCTAGATCTTCATGTACTACCTAAACCCAAACGCGTTTCTGGTGCATCGACGCGATCCTCGTACGATGAAACGGTCTGATACCCCTAAACCCCTCCTAAAACCCTAAACCCTGGATTATCTGCCACGGCAGAGATTTATGCACTTTCTCTGCCGCGGTAGCCAACCTTTGGTACCGGTTCGTGTTACAAACCGGTACCAAAGGTCCCTAGCCCTGCGGTCTGCTGAGTGCCCACGTGGAGGCCCCTTTAATACCGGTTCGTAAGGAACTAGTACCAAAGTAGGGGGGGCTTTTGTCCCGAATCTTTTGTACCGGTTGCATTTCCGGTACAAAAGGGCCTCTGAAACCGGTATTGATACTCATTTTTCTACTAGTGAGTGTTTTTTATCTCACTCCCTCTCATTATGTGTCTTCTCTATTTAAATTTCTCTTTTTTGCGAAATTCCACCAAGCTATTAATAATCATCAACGGTAGTACGATCTAAAAGTAATAAAAATTACAAACAGGACATTGGACCACCTAGCGGCGACTATAAACACTAGCGCGAGCCAGAGACGCATGGTCGTCCTCGCCCCTCCATCACCATACATTTGCGCGTTGGACACTTTACGTACAGTTAAATCTAAGCCGTAAATTTTAGATCTAATTATAAAAATTAAATTTTTTTTGCGGAAAGGGCCCTGACATTAAAAGAACCATACGACAGTACAAAACACCATGAGAAAAACGAAAATTACAACGAAATCCTCAAGATGCCAATTCATCTTCAATCTCCAGACTATGTCGACGGCGCGCCGCCGCTGCCGCTCCTCCCTAAGCAGGCCTGACATTGTTGGTTGCGGACGGAAAGTCGCCGAACGGGTCTAGAGGACCACATCCATCGAGGAGACAAAGATGAAGAAGTAACCGTTGATAAAACTCCATGATGATCCATATATCCCTACAGGTGGAAGAAGTCCCCTTGATAAACACACCAATTGCCAAGATCGGAAGAGAAACAATAGATTTGGCGATGCTAACCCTCACGGGCCCTTCGTTGACTCCGAATTGGATGCCCACGAGATAGAGAGAGGCCGGAGAGACCTTATTACAACACGCCATCGTATAAGTTTAATGATGTGGCTTAACGTGGTGTCTCTATTGAACATGCGTATATTGATTTATATAATAGATACATATATGTTGCCAAATAGAGTTTCATTTTTTGCATAAAATAATTTTCCATTTCCTAAGTATAAGAACTATGTTTTGTGTGAATCAGGTGTAAATAATATGGTGTGAAATGCCATCACTCTAATATTTACTCACATTATATGACATTTAATTTTATAAATTTTCAAGCTATCTAGCTACTTTATCACATTTAAACAACATTTTGCCAATTTCATAAAAAAATATGTCAAATTTGAACTGCAAGTACGTGATAGTTCACTCCAATTGTTTTGAAAAAAAATCACTTTTAGGTACACAATTAGTCGCTGCATGGGAGCCAATGAGATATTGGTAATATTCAACCCATTGGTACGAACAGTCATGCATGCAATTTTGACCACATTTTAATTACTATAGAAAAATGTGAAGCTTGCGCACTAGGTGATTCTATATAAATGTAATATTTGCAAGAAATTTTATAAATACGGTTTTTGAAATATTTTGCAAAACTAATCACCAAAAACTATCATCAATGAACATCCATGGCTTTCAAGCTAAATGATCATGTTCATGGCATAGTTTGTGATAATTTGCCTATATTTGATACTAATTTGCACATTGGCATGACAAACAATGTAGTAAAGAAGTTTTAAAATTTTGTTCACACAAATATTGTTTTTCATTTTAAGTGCAAATATTGTATGCCCCCCGATCCATAATAAGTGTCGTTGTTTTAGTTAAAAATTGTATTAAATTAGCAACACTTATTATGGATCGGAGGGTTTTTTGTAAATGAAGTGCAAATATTACGATGCAAAATGGTACCACTCCAACTTTTGCCGAAGCAACAACACATTTAATCGACAAATTCTAACTTTTATGAATTTCCAAACTTTTAGCTAATTCTCCCCATTTAAACGACTTTCTGCCTCATACGACGTAGGACAAATTTGAACTACATGTACGTGTGATAGTTTGCTCTAATTGTTTCCAAAAAATTATTACGTACACAAATAGTCATTACATGGGAGATCCAATGAATTTAACAAGAACCAATGAGATCATGCGTGCAATTTTGACCACATTTTGAAAACTACAGAAAAAATAAAAGGTAGCATGACGAATGTAGTTGTGGTTCAACAAAGGATTAACAACATTTTTCCCTGCACCCATCCCGAGTTTGCCACCGTCATGAAGGTTTTTGAACATCATTTTCGCCGGAGAGTATACTCCATAGTAGAATTTTCTGTTGTTTTGTTTTTCGCATCATCATAAAATCATCGTGCATATTTTAGCACTAAAATTGTTTTTTATTAAAACCCTTTTTTTGTTTTAATATCATGTTGCTATATCTATTTCAAAATCAACCCTAAGTATTTTGCTTATTTTCCTTTGACTAATAATTATTTGCAAAATGGTTATTGTTTTAAAATCAAATCAAATGCTTTATAAAAATCTTGGGGGGGGGGGGGGGGGGCAGCCAACCTTCTAGGCGCAGCCAGGGCCACCTACCACCCCAGTTGGAGGCCCATCCAAATCCATCCCTAGTCTGCCCCGACGGCCCACCTGGTCCACCCGAGCCGAAACCCTAGGGTTCCCAGCTCGAAAAATAACTACTGGTCTACCTCCTTTTCTCCTTTGGATCTGGATCCCAGGATCTGACTCAAGGCTGCAACTTATCATGCCCTTCCTCACATTCTCCAGCAACTCGTCCCCATCAAATCCCCCATCTATGGCAAGACAAAGCTGGCCATGTTGTAGATCTCTTGAAGAACAACAATCAGATCATGGAAGAAAACTAGAAAAAAATCTGAGGAATAAATTAGGACAGTTTATAGAAAAAACAACTGTGAACTTGTAGCCCATGCGAACATTGATCTTCGACATAGTAAAACATAAGGATTAATCAAGAAAATTTCTTTTCCAGCAACTTAGTTGTCTACATACTTGGGACAAGAAGGACTAACAATTGCATACAACAACTTCCATATACAAGTAGGATCTATGGAACCGGAAAAAGGTCCTACATGGTACAACACAGACCTAGGAGTCCAGCAATTTTTTTTTTGTAGATACCCACATGCAAGTAACAAAAGAAGATCCAGCGGCAACTTATATCATGCAAGAAGTAGTTAGGGGAAGTCCTAGGTTCAAGTAAATAATGCGAACACAACTACATGTGAAAAAACAAAGTCAAAAGAGGATCAGTATGCAACTTGGACTAACATGTCTGATCAACTTAATTAAGTGGAATAATCAAATTAGGTCTATGGCACATATCAACACGGCGATAAGATCAAAGCCGCTTCCTCACGAGGACAAAGAGATTATCTAAATCTAAACTTGTAGGATAACATCTTAATGCATCGCACGTCGACGGCCCTGGTGCCCTGGTGTTGGCCTTCATCCACGGCCTGCATCGCACTTCGCGAGAACTTGCTCGGCAACTGTAGGCACACCCAGTCCATGAGCGAGTCGACGTCGTTGGAAAATCCCAGGAGGTACCAGTACATGAGCTTCGGGAGCAAGAGCCTCTCCGACAATGACACAGCCACGGCGGCCTGCATGTAGTCCCTCTTGGTAACCGGAAAGGATCAGGAACAGAAAACAACAAATGTAGTTTATAAGGGATGGAAGACAACTTACCAAGTGGTGGTAAACAGCTGACCGAAAAGTGAAAACAACTCAACAGCTTTACTAAAGCAACTTGGATCTAGAAAGGTGTGGACCTAAACATCTATATTGAAGCTATTTCATTATCTCCTTATCTAAACAAATACACCCATTAGGTTGAGTACCACAACATTAACTGTGTTTCCCTTGGTCCAATGAGTTTGCAGTGAATATAAATCTCATGAAAATAACTTAATAAGCCCAACCTACAATTGAAAACTTGTGTTTAAGAGCGGACACCGTGGAAACTAGGGCTTGTCTGCTTGGAGCAACTTAATCGAATCATCCTAACCATCATCTTAGACATTTTGGCTCGTGCAATCGAATCGATTATTGGGAATTGGAAGTAGTAGCTCTAGCTGAAATCAATCCTCCATGAAAAATGTAAAGTTACTTTTCATTTATCTTGTGGCTTGGGTTTTGTGAAGTTTTATTCAGTATTCCCACGTATTCATGACATAACAAAAAAAGAAATTCATCTAGTGGGTAACTACATTTACATCAGTATTCCACTGTTGCAAGCTCCAGCAAATCTAGTAGAGATAAAACCCAAAGAGCAGTCATTACTATATATATGAAAGGGAAGCCTTTCAGCGATCGTCTAGGTGTGCCAGATCAGACGTTGTTACTGTAGAAGCGATCTACAGTAACCGGTCTTTTCCCGCTGGCATTTTTCCACGGTTCTACCGGTTTCCTGTGTGGCTTTTTTCCAGGTCAAGGCGGTGGTCAAAGCGGCGGTGTCCATGATCCCCACCCATCGACGCACCCCCACCTCCCTCTCTTTTTTCCTCCCACCGCCGCCGCCTCACATCTCCCACCAAGGGCCGGCGACCTCCTGTACCTCTCTCGCCGGCGTGCCGCCTACCGACTATCCACCAGCTCCTCCGTCTCCTCCTCCGCCCCAGCCACCAGCGGCAGAACCCTAGACTAGACGGGCCATGGCTGGCTTTGGCGTGGACACGCGCCCAGTCATGACGGGGGAGGGCACGCTGTCCTTTTTCTCCTAGAGCTTGCAGGAGGACCTGTGCCTCATACGCGCGTGTGGGAGTTCGGCACGTTCATCCTTCGATGGGCATACAACACCACATCCTGCCTATCCTTTAGGGGTTGTGTTGTGTGGGTGTTCGTCGTCGACCTCTGTAACACCCTCGAATCGGCCCTATGCAAGTTTTAGCCCTTTCCGCCAAACCCGCATAAAAACGATTCAAGGACGCCCACCAGGCACTTTCGTGCGGGTGGAAAACGAAGTAATAACATTACACAACAGTCTTCGATGGGACCAACAGAACAGATATATATACAACAGCGACTCAGTGAGTCAAGAATACAGATATACAATACAAAGATCCAAATCACCTTGAAAACGATAGAGCGTCCGACGACAGACAAGATGCAAAGGGGGCTAAGAGCCCTGAAGAATAACCAATGGCATCCATAACCCTGCCCAGGCCAAGCCGAAAGGGTAACCCTGCTAACGACGACGATCTCAAACCTGCTAAAACAAAAAGGGGTGCCGACAAAGGGCAAAGGAAAAAGAGGAGCGTCAGTACTGAGGCCAGTACATGGCGAGGCTAGAATTCGGCGGCTCTCGCCTACATAGGTATGGTGGGCTGAAGCGGCAGCGCAGCGGCACTAAACAACCTATAGAGACTCGAGACAACTGGCGGTTATCAGAGAGGGGTAAGAAAGACCTATTCGGATCCAACCTGAAGCTAACACCAAACAAACCCATCCTGGTATTTCCCCCTCGAGACCAAACGAGGAAGTCGGACCGGGGAACTCACACAGTTGGCAATTTTACTCATTCCGTTATAGTTGCAGCACTTACTAATCAGATATAAATAGCATGAGTCATCCTGAAGCGTAAGTAGTGGGCAGTTTTAATTAACCATTCTGTGGTGGTTGGAACATTTACTAGTCAGATATAATTGTCCTGAGGAAACCCAAAACCCAGCAATTGTTGGCACTTTTATCACATTCCAATGGAGTTGCAATACTTACTAGGCATGTATAGTATGACACAGATCCACCAGTTGTTGGCATTTTTATTATCCATTCCATTATAGTTGAAGATGAATTACTAATCACATATTAAGTCAAATTTATAGCACTACTTTAGTTATGCTTGTCTATGATCGAGATACTGTGCTCCAAGTCGTCCATAACCGCGGACACGGCTTTCAGAAAGGTTTACCCTGCAGGGGTGCACAAATAGCAACACACACTCGATCAACCTCGGAAAAACCAACTCAAAACCCAACGAGGCTTTCACGACAAAGAGATCACAGGATTCAGAAATATTTCAGGGGGCCACCCCAATAAGCTACCCGCAACGAAGTTGGCCGGCTCCGAGACGGACCCAGGGTTTGCGACGATGGCTGTAAACGACTGGGAACCCGAAAGTGTGACTGGGCTTGTCGATACCGCGAAAACGTGGCGCGATCCAAAACAATACAGGTGCTCCACGCACAATCTTAAATAAAGCAGTAAAGCATGGCATAAGTACAGAATAGTAATAAAGCCCCAAACTACTTTGTGGCCCCAAGAAATAAGAATGAATCAAGCTCTGGCTCAGGGGGGTCCATAAGGCCTCCCGGATGTGGATAGTGCGAAAAATCCAGGAACAGGTATCAAGTACTCGGGGTCCTACGGGACACAAGTGAGCGTGGAAGAACCAAATAACATCTAGCCCACCGATGCCTCTGCATTAGTTATATCTAGCATTTTAATAGTTGTATTTAAAGTCATGATCATCTCCACCAGTAAGCATCTCCACCATTAACATCTGCCGGCATTCCAACAACTGTGGTACTTGACAACACGAGATAGCACCTGAGCAAGCAACTACGACTCGCAAGGTCAGCTATCTACCAAACATGGGTAATAGGAGGTGTCCAAGGCAATGTAGAGGCTGCACGGGATATAACTGGTGTACGGAAACTAAAGCATCGCGACACGGATAGCAATAGATCAACAAGAGGAAATAAATACTATAAATGCAAAATAGGTAGAAGGGGGAGAGATGCTCGCCTGGGGAACACTACCGACGGATCATAACCGGAGAACATGTCGACACTCGCATCCACTCATCGGCCTAATCCGCGAAGAAGCAAAGCACTAAAAGAAACACCGGATGCAATATTTAATACTACGGCAGAAGAATTGGCATGTTTATGATATGCATGCGAGATGAACAATTATTATGCAACAGGTTTTATATATAGCATTTATAAAATAGTGGCTCAGGAAAAGGGTTCACACATCTGGGGTCGAAGGTCTTGGGTTCCGGGGGTCCGGGGTCGGGTCTCAGGGATCCAGGGTTCGACGGGGATCGATCTCGGCGGGAACGTTCTCGGACAACGGAGTAGATCTTGGCGTTCCGAGAAGAAGGACTTGGTTTGGCGTCGGGGCGCATCGGATTTGCCCCGGTCGATGTCGATCTTGTCGTCGATGGCGAACTTGAGTAGATCGGGTATCGAGGGTCTTCGGATCCGTGAAGAAGATCTTGGCGTGCCGAGGGTTCATGAAGTAGATCTTGTTCGAGTCGAAGTCCTTGGGGTTTTTCCGTGACGGAGAACTTGAGACTTCGGCTTCAGTTGTCGGGGCAAACTTGTGTGGGGGTTCGAGGCGCATCGAAGGTGGAACTTGGATTGGCGTTGATGGTCTTGTACTCGAAGGCATTTCCGATGAACGGTCTTGTCCTCACAGAACTATCGAAACAAGAGCGTGGCATAGGAGGCCTTGAGCTGCAACGCCAGAGTGCAAATTGTCTGCGTGGTGGCTTCACCAGTGAACACACGAACGCACCAACAAAAGACCATCAAGGGTTCCCCATGCTGGACACAGAGGCCAGATGAACTCGGGAGAGAAAAAAAAGGACGGCGCACAAAAACAAGCTCGGATGGCCGACGCAGACAAGGCAGCGGCCGGGTCGTTGGTGCCCGGTGAGGACGATGGAGTGGCGGCCAGAGAACGGAGGGAGCGGCGAGGGTGTGGTCGTGGCCATGAGGATAGGGGAGCTTGGGGCCGACAGAGAGCAAAGCCGGCGCGGGTGGCGCGCAGGACGATGCAGAGGCGAGGAGGCCAGGTCGCAGCGGCGCGTGCAGGGGTCGGGTAGGCGACGTCGTCGCTGCAAGGGGCCCGCTTGTGGCTTGGCGGCTCAGCGGCTATGGTGCTCGCGGAGGCCGGGCAAGGTGGGGCTCGCGAGGCGCGGGGCCGACGGTGGTGGTTGGTGGAGCTCGACGGCGCGGAGGACGAGCTCCGAAGGAGGAGGTAGGCGAGCGGAGGCAGAGGAGAGGGGGCCGAGGTCGACCGCGGCGCGGCGGTGGCGCAGCGCACAGAGGGGAGGCGGGGAAGTGGAGCGCAGGCTGGGCGGCGACCGGAGGAGAGCGCGGCGGCAGACGGAGCTGCGGGGCGAGCGAGAGGAGGCGTGGGGTTGGTGGGATCTGGGGAGGAGCGGAGCGTGGCTCGCAGGGCGCTGGTAGGTGGGGCCACGCGGGCGGAGATCCCGAGGCGGTCGGGCGTGGGACTTGCTGCGGGACGGGGCTGGGAGCATGTCGATGGGGAAGGGTGGACCGGACGCGTGGTAGGTGGAGTGGGATTGGTGCAGGCGGTTGGACTCGGTCGGGTGCGCGCGCGGGTGGGTCCAGGGGCGAGGTGGACAGGCGAGGTGGGAAGAGAGAGAGAGAGAGAGAGAGAGAGAGAGAGAGAGAGAGAGAGAGAGAGAGAGAGAGAGAGAGAGAGAGAGAGAGAGAGAGAGAGAGAGAGAGAGAGAGAGAGAGAGAGAGAGAGAGAGAGAGAGAGAGAGAGGGAGAGGCGGGGGTGGGAAGTTGGGGTAGATAGGGTTTTGTCTGCTGGGGGTGGTAGGTGGCTGGCCGGCTGGGCCACTTGGGCCTGGTCGGTTGGCTGCCTCCCCCTAGAAAATAACTTTAATTATTTTATTTTGTTCGAATAGATTCTGGTAAAAAAATTTGTAGACAAAACAAAACATCCGGAAGAGGCCGGGTTTTAATTTGAAATAAAAACGAGGCGTTTAGAAAACAAAAACAGACTTTTCGAAAATAGTTTTTAAACAAATCATGCAAGATGACATGACGATGCTCAAATGCAACGTGGCATGATGACATGAGCATGCGTCATGATGATGTATTGCACAAAAACACAGCGATTTTCTAGTAGTGGTTTTGCGGGGCGCCACAATTCGACACCACTAACAAAGGATCTCGCCCTCGAGATCCGCCTCATGGTACCGGGAAGGAGGTCGGCGATCTGAAACTTCTCGCTTCGTGTAGATCCTCGCGACACCACTAACAAGGGGTCGTTGTTCGTGATTGTCGAGAGAACACTCCGGGAACAAAGGGCGAAGGTAGAGGTATCAACAAATAAAGCCACCTCTAACTTCGATAGAAAGAGAGAACCGACGCATTCTCATCCACTTCAATGTACGAGAGCAAATAGATTGAGTAGTCGGCATGGGGGCCAATCCATCACGCACCCAAACTATTACTCCGCACACGAATAGGAGAATTATGCAACCAGCTCTCGGAATTTAGACTGAAGATCTCGACAAGCGAGGTTCGGAAACAAAGGAGTGATGCAGACTCTGCATCGGATATGGCGTAGATGATGTCGTCGCGTCGGAAAACACCGGAAAGCACAAGAAGGTATAGAGAAGTCCAACAGATGAAGGATTCCTCAAATAGCACGAAGACCGGATGTAGAAGCACCGTTACCAAAGGAGGAAGCGAAACCCGGAAGGTACGACGGAAACCCAACCACGAGAATTCCTGGACTCGAAGAAAAGATAAGAGAGCAGATTCAAAACACGCAGAGGTAAGAGGAGAACAGCAGAGGGCTAAGGAGTAAAATCAGACCTAATCAGATCTATCCAACCGATTTTGCGAAATAGTTTTAACACTCTAGATCGTCCGTTAGCTAGATTATCCTACAGTATGGACCAGTGGGGTATCGCAACTGCTGGGCTCTGATACCACTCTGTAACACCCTCGAATCGGCCCTATGCAAGTTTTAGCCCTTTCCGCCAAACCCGCATAGAAACGATTCAAGGACGCCCACCAGGCACTTTCGTGCGGGTGGAAAACAAAGTAATAACATTACACAACAGTCCTCGATGGGACCCACAAAACAGATATATATACAATAGCGACTCAGTGAGTCAAGAATACAGATATACAATACAAAGATCCAAATCACCTTGAAAACGATAGAGCGTCTGACTACGGACAAGATGCAAAGGGGGATAAGAGCCCTAAAGAATAACCAATGGCGTCCATAACCCTGCCCAGGCCAAGCCGGAAGGGTAACCCTGCTAACGACGATGATCTCAAACCTGCTAAAACAAAAAGGGGTGCCGACAAAGGGCAAAGGAAAAAGAGGAGCGTCAGTACTGAGGCCAGTACATGACGAGGCTAGAATTCGGCGGCTCTCGCCTACATAGGTATGGTGGGCTGAAGCGGCAGCGCAGCGGCACTAAACAACCTATAGAGACTCAAGACAACTGGCGGTTATCAGAGAGGGGTAAGAAAGACCTATTCGGATCCAACCTGAAGCTAACACCAAACAAACCCATCCTGGTATTTCCCCCTCGAGACCAAACGAGGAAGTCGGACCGGGGAACTCACACAGTTGGCAATTTTACTCATTCCGTTATAGTTGCAGCACTTACTAATCAGATATAAATAGCATGAGTCATCCTGAAGCGTAAGTAGTGGGCAGTTTTAATTAACCATTCTGTGGTGGTTGGAACATTTACTAGTCAGATATAATTGTCCTGAGGAAACCCAAAACCCAACAATTGTTGGCACTTTTATCACATTCCAATGGAGTTGCAATACTTACTAGGCATGTATAGTATGACACAGATCACCACAGATCCACCAGTTGTTGGAATTTTTATTATCCATTCCATTATAGTTGAAGATGAATTACTAATCACATATTAAGTCAAATTTATAGCACTACTTTAGTTATGCTTGTCTATGATCGAGATACTGTGCTCCAAGTCGTCCATAACCGCGGACACGGCTATTAGAAAGTTTTACCCTGCAGGGATGCACAAATAGCAACACACACTCGATCAACCTCGGAAAAACCAACTCAAAACCCAACGAGGCTTTCACGACAAAGCGATCACAGGATTCAGAAATATTTCAGGGGGCCACCCCAATAAGCTACCCGCAACGAAGTTGGCCGGCTCCGAGACGGACCCAGGGTTTGCGACGACGGCTGTAAATGACTGGGAACCCGAAAGTGTGACTGGGCTTGTCGATACCGCGAAAACGTGGCGCGATCCAAAACAGTACAGGTGCTCCACGCACAATCTTAAATAAAGCAGTAAAGCATGGCATAAGTACAGGATAGTAATAAAGCATCAAACTACTTTGTGGCCCCAAGAAATAAGAATGAATCAAGATCTGGCTCAGGGGGGTCCATAAGGCCTCCCGGATGTGGATAGTGCAAAAAATCCAGGAACAGGTATCAAGTACTCGGGGTCCTATGGAACACAAGTGAGCGTGAAAGAACCAAATAACATCTATTGCCCACCGATGCCTCTGCATTAGTTCTATCTAGCATTTTAATAGTTGTATTTAAAGTCATGATCATCTCCACCAGTAAGCATCTCCACCATTAACATCTGCCAGCATTCCAACAACTGTGGTACTTGATAACACGAGATCGCACCTGAGCAAGCAACTACGACTCGTAAGGCCAGCTATCTACCAAACACGGATAATAGGAGGTGTCCAAGGCAATGTAGAGGTTGCACGGGATATAACTGGTGTACGGAAACTAAAGCATCGCGACACGGATAGCAATAGATCAACAGGAGGAAATAAAGACTATAAATGCAAAATAGGTAGAAGGGGAAGAGATGCTCGCCTGGGGAACACTGCCGACGGATCATAACCGGAGAACTTGTCGACACTCGCATCCACTCATCGGCCTAATCCGCGAAGAAGCAAAGAACTAAAAGAAACACCGGATGCAATATTTAATACTACGGCAGAAGAATCGGCATGTTTATGATATGCATGCGAGATGAACAATTATTATGCAACAGGTTTTATATATAGCATTTATAATATAGTGGCTCGGGAAAAGGGTTCACACATCTGGGGTCGAAGGTCTTGGGTTCCGGGGGTCCGGGGTCGGGTCTCAGGGATCCAGGGTTCGACGGGGATCGATCTCGGCGGGAACGTTCTCGGACAACGGAGTAGATCTTGGCGTTCCGAGAAGAAGGACTTGGTTTGGCGTCGGGGCGCATCGGATTCGCCCCGGTCGATGTCGATCTTGTTGTCGATGGCGAACTTGAGTAGATCGGGTACCGAGGGTCCGTGAAGAAGATCTTGGCGTGCCGAGGGTTCGTGAAGTAGATCTTGTTCGAGTCGAAGTCCTTGGGGTTTTTCCGTGACGGAGAACTTGAGACTTCGGCTTCAGTTGTCGGGGCGAACTTGTGTGGGGGTTCGAGGCGCATCGAAGGTGGAACTTGGATTGGCGTTGATGGTCTTGTACTCGAAGGCATTTCCGATGAACGGTCTTGTCCTCACAGAACTACCGAAACAAGAGCGTGGCATAGGAGGCCTTGAGCTGCAGCGCCAGAGTGCAAATTGTCTGCGTGGTGGCTTCACCAGTGAACACACGAACGCACCAACAAAAGACCATCAAGGGTTCCCCATGCTGGACACAGAGGCCAGATGAACTCGGGAGAGAAAAAAAAAGGACGGCGCACGAAAACAAGCTCGGATGGCCGACGCAGACAAGGCAGCGGCCGGGTCGTTGGTGCCCGGTGAGGACGATGGAGTGGCGGCCAGAGAACGGAGGGAGCGGCGAGGGTGTGGTCGTGTCCATGACGATAGGGGAGCTTGGGGCCGACAGAGAGCGAAGCCGACGCGGGTGGCGTGCAGGCCGATGCAGAGGCGAGGAGGCCAGGTCGCAGCGGCGCGTGCAGGGGTCGGGTAGGCGACGTCGTCGCTGCAAGGGGCCCGCTTGCGGCTCGGCGGCTCGGCGGCTGCGGTGCTCGCGGAGGCCGGGCAAGGTGGGGCTCGCGAGGCGCGGGGCCGACGGTGGTGGTTGGTGGAGCTCGACGGCGCGGAGGACGAGCTCGGAAGGAGGAGGTAGGCGAGTGGAGGCAGAGGAGAGGGGGCTGAGGTCGACCGCGGCGCGGCGGTGGCGCTGCGCACAGAGGGGAGGCGGGGAAGCGGAGCGCGGGCCGGGCGGCGACCGGAGGAGAGCGCGGCGGCGGACGGAGCTGCGGGGCGAGCGAGAGGAGGCGTGGGGTTGGTGGGATCTGGGGAGGAGCGGAGCGCGGCTCGCAGGGCGCTGGCAGGTGGGGCCACGCGGGCGGAGATCCCGAGGCGGTCGGGCGTGGGACTTGCTGCGGGACGGGGCTGGGAGCGTGTCGATGGGGAAGGGTGGACCGGACGCGTGGTAGGTGGAGTGGGATTGGTGTAGGCGGTTGGACTCGGTGGGGTGCACACGCGGGTGGGGCCAGGGGCGAGGTGGACAGGCGGGGTGGGAAGAGAGAGAGAGAGAGAGAGAGAGAGAGAGAGAGAGAGAGAGAGAGAGAGAGAGAGAGAGAGAGAGAGAGAGAGAGAGAGAGAGAGAGAGAGAGAGAGAGAGAGAGAGAGGCGGGGGTGGGAAGTTGGGGTAGATAGGGTTTTGTCTGCTGGGGGTGGTAGGTGGCTGGCCGGCTGGGCCACTTGGGCCTGGTCGGTTGGCTGCCTCCCCCTAGAAAATAACTTTAATTTTTTTATTTTGTTCGAATAGACTCTGGTAAAAAAAATTGTAGACAAAACAAAACATCCGGAAGAGGGCGGGTTTTAATTTAAAATAAAAACGGGCGTTTAGAAAACAAAAACTGACTTAAACAAATCATGCAAGATGACATGATGATGCTCAAATGCAAGGTGGCATGATGATATGAGCATGCGGTCATGATGATGTAATGCAAAAAACACAGCGATTTTCTAGTAGTGGTTTTGCGGGGCGCCACAACCTCGTTGGAGCCCGCGACGGGCGCCGGTGACGATGAGCTCGGCCGACTACACCGGCAACTACAAAGATAAGTACAACGCAGCGCACGGCGCCGAGGGGTATCACGGCCTCTCGTGCGCCACGGGGTTTGAACTGTGCTCTGATGTCCACCTCTGCCTCACCATGCTCGCTTCTTGCTACTGCATATTTTCATATTTTCTAGGCTCTGATGTCCACCTCTTCTTCACCATGCTCGCTTCTTGCTAGCATATTTTCAGACATTTCCTTCTAATTGAAGTGAAATACGTATGTGAGCATAATTCAGGCATATTGATCACTGACTGAGTAATGAAGTAGTCACATCTTGAAAACATTGGCCGGACAATCTGGTGTGGTTTCTATTATATTGTAATCTGGTTGGCAGAGGTAGAATGTTTGCATTCGAGCATCTTAAGATAGTTTTCTTGGTATGGGTGATGCAAGTGGTGATAAAAGAAATAAAGATTTGCTATTTGAGTACTGATTAAAGACCAAAACGTCTTAAATGATGTAGTTTTAAATGATGTCCATAGCATCTTAAGATAGTTTTCTTGGTATGGTGATACAAGCGGTGATGCAAGGTCTACACTCGAACTTTGCCATGACTTCCTAGGATTGTTAGATAATTTCAGCTATGAAATTCATTAGGGACTTGGTATACCTCAGCTTATTGTTCATACAGATATATACACTTTATGACTATATGTTTACTCTTGTGTTAATTATTGTTTCAGGTATTTGCATCCGGCAGTTTCCTGTAGATGAGATAACATAGCCTTGGAGAAATATTGGAACAAATTTCAGCTTTTGAGGTGAACTATTATCTTATTCTATCCATTTATTCCCCAATTTCGGTGGCTACATTTTTTGGCACTTCTATGTTATGATATGGCATTTCCCTGTCTTTACTCTTTCGTTATAATCTAGCAGTCCATGCAAAAGATTGCTTCATAACTTTCATGTTGCTTTGTTTTTTCCCTCTTGGACGTTTCTCTGAAGTCTTCAAGTTAACTGGTTGACATTAAGGACTTGGTATACCTCAGCTTATTGTTGATACAGATATATACACTTCATGACTATATGTTTACTCTTGTGTTAATTAATGTTTCAGGTATTTGGCAGTTTCCTGTAGATGACATAACATAGCCTTGCAGAAATATTGGAACAAATTTCAGCTTTTGAGGTGAACTATTATCTTATTTTATCCATTTATTCCACAATTTTGGTGGCTAGATTTTTTGGCACTTCTATGTTATGATATGGCATTTCCCTGTCTTTACTCTTTCGTTATAATGTACAAGTCCATGAAAAAGACTGCTTCATAACTTTCATGTTGCTTTGTTTTTTCCCTCTTGGATGTTTCTCTGAAGTCTTCAAATTAACTGTTAAGGACAGCTTGGTACTGAAGGAAGAACAGATTTAGGCCTCCAAGAGAACACCTGACAATTTCTGGCTGAAGCGGAAGCGAAGGACGAAGGTCTTGCTGGTGCCAGTGCCTGCTCGATGGTCCATGTCAGGCCAGCACCGACAAGGTTGCGTCAAGTCGTGGAAGAACTCAATGAGTTCCATCTAGGTTGGCTACATGTCGATCTAGGACAGGCGGAGCGGGCCCTTCAGCGTGGGCTCTACCAGGATAACCAAGTGTTGTGCTAATCGCTCGACGGCCTTGTGGTCGCCATGGGAAACTGGAATTGAACGAAGCTGGTGAGAGGAATGCTTTGTTGCTTCTTGCCAGCTATTATATTCTGTACTGCGAATATATATATTCGATACAACAGATATGTTCTTCTCATTGTTATTCCCCGTGGATCTTGATTACTTTATTTCTTCTGATTGGCAGAGTGCTCTCACTCCTTTTCTCATAATGTTTACATGATGTCCGGCTTTCCCTTAATAGTTTGATGAACTACAGTGGAGAGCCCATGTTGCAAGTGACAGCTATGCTCATTGAGAGTTCTGATTTACATGCTATATTGCACGGTATGTTGCTTTCCAAACTACTTAGTCACTTGGTTGATACAACAGATATGTTTACTTAGTCACTCTGTTGATATAACAGATTGCCTACATCCTTCGATCGGAGTGCTTCCTATCTAAATACTGCTGTCGCGAGTTTTTACATATATTTCAATCAAAGAATTATCACTGATATGCAGAGAGTAGGAACTGATCAGCTGGGATATGTTCACAAGAACAACCATGTTCAGGCAGTCAACTTGGACTTCTTGCAACTACAGGTTAGAGAAATTTGGTGCCTAAGAGGTAGTTCAGCTTCCAACCGCACTACGTTTGGTTTAGACGATGCCGTGGCTACGTTACATGTTCTTTCTATTGTTTTCTACCGGCAGTGGAGCCTTTGCTTTCTCTGTTTTATGTTGTATAAAGCTGTAATCAATCAGTGTACTAGCCTTCCTCTCTCATGTCTTCAGATTATACTGCTTCAGATTGTCCCCAGGAGCTCTAACGATTTACTCAATAGTGGCTTATGATTTTCATATAATTATTGTCTTCCCTCTGCCAACCCAACTTCTGTTTACTTCTGTGTATACCAGAGAAAGATTTTCTGCAGTTCTGCCCACTGGAAATACAATTTACGATGGTGTAGCTACTTTTCGTTTTCTCAGTGTAACTGATTTCGTACTGATGATGCCAAGACATAGGAGGTTTTTCTTTAACATATCGACTTATAATAAGTGCCCAAGAAAGAACAACATACCAGGCACTGACAGACCAGCTTGCATCCGCTCAAGCAGTTCACGGGACAATGTACACTCGATTTGTCACCGAACCGGCGAACCGTTCCACTTTGTACAAGGGCTGGCCGAGGAGATGGAGACCCTCGATTCCTCTCCTGCAGCTCTGCGCCCACAACCACCAAGCTGTCCCTCTTTGTACAGCAGCTCGCTAGCGTGATCAGCGACGCCGAGCGGAGGGATCCTGGCGTCAGCCAGAGCACCATCGTCACCTTCCCCTCCGACGAGCCCAGGCCCAAGTCCCCTCCAACGACCTACCAAACCACGGCTTGAATCTCGAACCTCCTCGCGCTGTCCTCTGCACCAACCAGGGAACACCTTGCAGGCAACGAGCCCGAAGTTCCCTCCAGCGACCTCCCAGAGCATGCTCCGGCTCTCAACCTCCCCGCACCGTCCTCCGCACAAGCCGAGAACTATGGCATCACCGGACCTGTCCTCGCCCTTCCAACACTTCTCTAATGAGGAGGATAAAGATGTAGACCACCGATGCAGGCCAGTGACAAGCTCTGCCTTTACCGTGCTATCAGCTATCTATATTAGCAGCAGTGTAGATTCCAGTAGGTACTCCGGTAGAAACATGTATGTAATGGCACCGTGCAGCCCAGTACAATGGGAATACATAGCAGGACATCCTCTCTCAACGTTATCCAGGAAGCAACTTTGTGAACATTGTACATTGTCGCTTATATTTCCTATCTTCTCTTATTACTGTGCGAATCATCAAATATACACTAAAAACAACTAACAATAGCTATGCATGCCAAAATAGATGCTACCACGGGCGCGGCGTGCCGGCGCGCCAAATTTCCCTAGTCTCTTCTATACGCGCTTCCATCTGCTCCGCACGAGGGCCTCTCTGCTCCGCTGTCCTACTCGAGGTGTCGTGCCTGAGCTCTCTGTTGTCCTCGACCTCCTCCCTGCGTCGCTGCTCCCTGCGCTCGCCGCTGGCCTACTCACGGCACCGCGCCCGAGCTCGCCATCGTCCTTGACCTCCTCCCTGTGCCTCTGGTCCTCCTCTGCTCCGCCGGTCCTCCTCGACAGCGCACCACGGGTCCTCCTCCACAGAGCTCCAACGTAGTGCCGCTGCTCCTCCTCGACCTGCTCGTCTGCTAGGTCGCTGAACTTTTTGCTGAAGAAGAACTGAGCAAAAATCATTGCACTAAAGAAGAAGAACAAGTGCTACTAAACTGAAGAAGATGTTCAGTTCAAATTTTCAGTTTAAGTTGACATCTCCTGTTTAATTAATTGATAGGAATAAAGGGTTGCAGACTGTGAGTACAAACAGTGCAAAGAATATCTGTACCTACATGGAAATTTTTGAAGTTTCTCATTATTTACTTTGAATTTTCAATACTCCATCTAGATCATGCAACTAAGTGGCCATGCTCTATTACAGTTATAGAATTTGAATGACACCATATAAAGAGGAACTGTAACTTCCATTCTAGAAAAAGAGTAAAATGACAGTACTAGTCTCCACAATACTGGTCACTATTGTAACCATGTTTCCAGTTGCCACATTGACATGCATCGGGTTTTCTTGTTCCAGCTTTAGATCTACTTATACTTTTCAAATAACCAAACAAGCATGCTTGATCCCTGGATCGAAATTTATTCATATTTACCTCAAGCTCTGAAATTTATTCAGACAACCAAACGCTACTACAGTTCTAAACTTCAAAGCACTTGCGCACTGCATTTTGAGAGAATAAAGTTTATATTTCATTTATATCAAATAGTGGATGGTTATTTTATATCACACAAATAATTCAAATTGAACCTGAATATAATCTGTTATTGACAGATTCAGTTTGTCAGTTCAGTAATGGAACTTGTGTGTATATTTTCTTTCCGATCAGTCATGGATAGTTGTATCTGCAACCTAATTAACTATTGAATGCAACGCCTACTATCGATCTAAGTGAGTCACACTCTCCTTATACAAATTCAGATGGACATCCTATATAGGAGTATCAATATTTATTCAAGGGTTAATTGGATAGATGCCACTATAATTTCTGCATATTTGAGAAACACCACTACAACTTACATCTTTTAAAAAACGCCACTGCAATTATCGATACATTTCATAAACGCCACTGTGCCCAGTTAAACACACATACCGGCCAATATAGACTCGTATTTCTGTCGTACATACGTACATATGGTAGGACCCACCCTAATAAGATAGGTAAGGTAACTGTGACATATAAAATTAGAGAAAATAATAAAAGTGGTGTAAATTGTATCACATCTTTTTAATATGTGTTTGCATTATCGTAGAATGGATTTTTTCATATCATAATGCAACATGAATACTACGGAGCAGGACGTCTGAAACTTCCCGGTTTTCATTAAAAATTTAACATGCAAACCAATGTACGTTAGGAAAAAAAAGTCCATTTCACTCATCCTTGTTGTAGTTGTAGTTGACATTTTTAGTTGCAGAACATGTTGACATTTATATAATAAATCCTCTAATCTCATCACACCTTACGCGCGAGTATCATTCAGACTCAACAATCAGGCTCAAATCGGCATTTACACACAAGTGTGACGGCACTAGTCCTTTTCGGATCGGAGGGAGTGGGTAGTAGTACACGCCACATGCATGTGTGGGCGGCAACCTTGGCGTGAACACTCCAGCACCAGCTCAAGCGGAGTCCATGGAAGAAGGGGCAGAAGGCGGGGTGCTGGTCGGCGCCGGCGCTCGTTCACGTCCTCCTCCTCCAGCACCAGCTCAAGCGGAGTCCATGGAAGAAGGAGCAGAAGGCGGGGTGCTGGTCGGCGCCGGCGCCGGCGAGCGCCAGCCGCCCAGCGGTGAGCACAGCAAGGACATCGTCTCCCATGAAGAACCAGCTGGGAGGCGTGAGCTAACACACTCCATGGAAGGGACGGAAGTCGGCGCCGGCGCCGGCGAGCTGAACTCCGCAGCTGGACGTGCTGGCGACGAGATCATCTCCCATGAAGATGGAGCTGCTGCAACCTCTGCCCCAGCAGCTGCTGCGCCTCCTACCACCGCTTCAGCAGCGGCGAGCGGCGACGGCAAGGAACCAGCTGGGAGGCGTGAGCTAACACACTCCATGGAAGGGACGGAAGTCGGCGCCCGCGCCCGCGCCGGCGAGCTCAACTCCCCAGCTGGGCGTGCTGGCGACGAGATCCTCTCCCACGAAGAAGCAGCTGCTGCAACCTCTGCCCGGGCAGCTGCTGCGCCTCCTACTGCCGCTTCAGCAGCGGCGAGCGGCGACGGCGACGGCGACGGGCGAGAGCAGCAGCGAGCGCGTGCGATCCTGGAGGTGGAGAGCCGCGGCGGCGGCGGCCTGCGCACGGTGACCTGGACGAACAACTGGGGCGCCAATTTCTGCGCGATGGCCCATCCCAAGCTCGCCAAATTGGTCTATATGATCCTCTTCGCCGGCGGCATCACCATGGCAATGAGTTCGAGGTACTTGGAGCTCTCTGCTTTCACGCAGAGAGTCAATGGGTACAACGATGACAGATTTCTTCTCGGCGCAGAGAGCTCTCTCCGCGTGAGCCTGGCCTTCTTCGTATCCATCAAAACATTGCTTGTACTAGTACCAAATCTCGTCCAATTTGTTACCTACTTTGTTATATGTTCGCGTTTTGCCTTAAACCCAATCAGCTCTTCTTCTTGGTGATGTTTCTGACTACCGTTTGGACCAAGAAGTTACACGACTGCAGGAATTTCTGGAACTCAAACTTGTTTGGGCCGCTGTTGGTCAAGGTCGCCATGGTGGCAGCGTCTCTGTACGTGGCCCAGCTCCCAACATCCTCAAACATCGAGCTTTACGGTAAGTCTTTACTATACCATCCTAATTACTGTTGATTATCGACAAGAATTTCATTTTCTCTTTGTGCTCCCTATAAAACAGCTACTCTCACTGTCCCAGAAAACATGTCGGAGGGCTAGTTCAATTTCATTTTTGCAAAAAGAATCCATAAACCATTCAAAACGCCTCAAATTCCTAATTTGAGACTTACAAACAACGATCCTTCGTCACGCATCCGTCGCCGAGGACCTCGTGCCCGCGCTGGCCACCTTCCTCCCTAGCGTCCACACTGTCCGCCGCCGCTTCCCCACTCCGCTGGACCAACGGAATCAATGCCGTCGCTTCCCCGCTCCGCTGGACCGATGGAATCGTCACCGTCTCCTCCCACTCCAGCTGCCGCTTCCCCACTTCGCTGGACCGACGGAATCGACTCCGTATCCTCCCACTCCGGCCGCCGCTTCCTCACTCCGGTGTCGCCCACGCGCTTGCTTCTTCTCCCCTGCCGCCAGTAGAGCTTGCTGCTGCTGCTCCCCAAGTTTCTGAACAGATCAAGATCAGCACAAGTTCAGACTAAAACTGACAGAACAGCACAAGTTCAGACTAAAACTGAAAGATAGCTATTTAAATTCAGTACTAAATCCTCCAAGATCATGCACACAAGAGCACTAGATACAAGTGTGATGTGACAGACAGCTATTTAAATTCAGTATACTAAATCCTCCAAGATCATGCACACAAGAGCACTAAATCCTCCAAGATCTTTGTTCTTCTGCTCCCATCACAACTGAATAAACAAGGTACATTATCAGGTAGCATATTGCACGTGCAATTATAAACTTTCTCACAGCCTGAGTACAGGTACAAGCATTCTCAGTTTGTGCTTTGTTGAGAGAACTCACTTTACCCACTTCAACATAGCAATATCTTGGAGTATATTACTTTCTCTCCTGTATATATATGGTATTGTCAAATCAGCTCCCTATATACATACAGGTGATGAAATCTGGAGTTAGAGAAATGTCTATAATTGCTTGGATGATGAAGTAGAAAATTAATCCAGAGATAAAACTAGCAAAAGGAAACATGACAATAACTTGCAAGAGTAACTTGACAGGAAAGGTAGAGAAAGTTTTACTGGTTAGCACTACTCCAAGTAAAACAACATGTGCTAGAGTAACTTGACAGTAACTTGCAATATCGGCGATATTCAGAATTTAGCTACTCCAGAATCTTACATGTGCTAGAGTAACTTGACAGTTAGCAGAATATTTTTTCATTCTCTTTTGCCATATATCAGTACCTATTGCAGGAACCTGAAGATAAATAATGCATCAAAAGATGTTCAGTGCAAGATTGGGAAAATTACCAGTCCAAGATTGAGTAACTATGCAAGATTAAGTAGATGTGCATGTTTCAGTATACAAACAAAGAACATTGATGCTAAGTTCAGTCAAGTTTTAAGGGTCCATCTTGCACGCTACAGGATAGGACAAGCTAGTTCTCATCTTGAAGAAAGAATCTGGTTTTGAAACCTAAAGGCCTGTTTCTAGTACTAGTTCATACTCCTTTGTACTACATCCATAAATTGACACCAACAGATAGAATTTCTGAACTATACTACTGGTCCATAGTATCAGGAGAGCTGCATTCAACTTTCTTTTTACATCAGCACCGGCAGCTTCACCTTCACAATGTCCTGTCCACGAAAACAGACAAGAGCAGAATGTGTGTGTCTATCAGTCTAATGATCCAAGGTTAGTTTCAGGTGCACCACAAGGTTACAATATCGTCGTTACTCCAACAGGTTACATATTACTCCAACATTTAACTTTGTTTCAAAAACTAAACCAAAGCCTGCGCCTAAACATTATAACTTGGTAATTAGCATATCTAAGATTCAAAAACTATTTAGCACATCTGCAAACTAGCGAAGCAGTACTCAGATAGGCATACCCAGGATCAACAATATGACTATTTTGGAGATATGTCAATAGATATACTACCCTAAAAGCCATAGCGGACCAACAACATTTTAAGAGGAAGCAAATGCATACAATTATAAGACCATATCAGTCTGCCAGATTGAGTAACACATCTTGCATCAACAAGAATATAAATAGTGGGAACTTTTCAGTTGACGTGTTAAAGTCCAATTGAAGCCAAAAGTAGTAACCCGGTATTTAGCATATATCTATATATGAGACAACTACCACTCTCAGATGGACAAACACAAGATTAACAATTCAGCGTGTGCCTAAATTTTGTGAAATTTCAGTAGAGATGCTAATATATGGGCCATAAGGACCAACACAATTTCTTTTAAGAGGAAGCAAGGGCATACAATCAAATCAACCTGCCAGAGCTGAACTTTTCAGTTCAGGTGTTGAATTCCACTGTGTAAGAGCAATATCTGCAAGTAGTATGCTGTATGGAAAAGATAGATTTTAGAAAGAATAGAGGGGGGAGAACAGGGACCTCACCGGGGAGCAGCAGCAGCTTGGAGTTGTGGCCGGCGGCAGGAGCAGGTGCCCGGAAGAAGCAGAACCTCGAGGAAATGGTCGCCAGAAGACATGGGTGGCAGCAGAAGCTCCGGCCGGACTACCAGCAGCAACAGCCGGGGCAGGCACACCACCAGGTCCTCCTCTGTGCTGGAGGTCGGGAAGGAGGAGGAGGGAAGGCCGGCGCTCCTTCCGGCCACCGGCACTGCAGATCTAGCAGCACCGCTGCGTATCCGGCCGCCGGAGGGGGGAAAATCAAAGCTTGAACTCTACGAGAAGGTGGACGACGCGCGGGAGGAAGAAGGCGGTGACGACGCGCGAGAGGAAGATGGAGGAGGCAGCGGGTCGCGGGGTACGCATGGCGGCAGCGGCATGCGGCGGGAGCGGGGGTGGCGGAGAAAGGCAACAGCAGGGTGGCGGGCGGCGCCAAGCGAGGAAAAGCCGAAGAGGGGAGAGGACGAGGAAGACAGTGCCTCGCCTGGACCTCGGGTTCGGTCGTAAATTTTGCAAGGTTTTTTTCACAAAAGGACCCCTCCGACATCTTTTCTAGGACGGAGGGAGTACTAGAATGGAAGTAATCGTTTGGGGGGAAAATCGGAAAGGTTCAATGACTGGTTTGCTGTCAAGTGTTCTTGCAATGACCGGTGAGTCCACAACCTGAATACCTGGGTGCCTTCCTTGGGTTCATAGGATTATCACCCCACTGAGGGCAGGTAGTGCTTTTGTGACCTTTCTGCCTACCTCCACCTTTTAACAAGCATCTCGTAAGCTGGCTTGTCTCTGCTCGTAGCAGGTCTTCCTCCCCTCGTTCCACCTGGCCTTTTCTTCTCAGGCACACTAATGCCGTAAACTCGTGGGAGACCCTATCTTCTGGGATTAGCGGCTCTGCAGTCACCATTGTATTCAACATTGGACCCATGGTTGAATTTACTGTCACTTCTTCGAGGCCCATTCCATCCCTAACACTGCTTACTCTTTCAAGCGTCTTACCAAGCTCAACCATCATATCCATTGCCATGGCTATGATTCAACATGTGCCTCCCCAAGCTGAACTATCTCCAATGCTTGCTTGCACAGTTTGGAATGCCTGCATCTTGCACTCTTAGGGTACATGACAAATTCCGTCGTCAGTATGTCCCTACCTTCTTTTGTCCAACGCTTCAGTATGTGCTTAGGAGGAATCTGAGCCAAATCTTGCTTCACCATGACCTACAATTTTATTTTTCAACAGCCGGGCAGATATAGGTCTTGAGATTTGAGAATATGGTTTGCAATATCACTCCATTGTGTGCTCGTCATATTTGCACAGAAAACTCCTTTGATGTATGCTTTAGCCCATTTGTGCCTCACCTCATATATCTGAGTAAGGAATGGATTGGTCTTGAGCTTGTACTTCTCAAGCATAGCCACCCACCCTTCCTAAAACTCCACCTCGTGTTCACAAGTTTATGGAACTCTGCCTTGAAATCTGACATTTTCCCATACAATGGCCCATGATGCTCTTTCGCCTTCCACAGCGGTGCATTGTATTTGGCATTACTTCTGATACTGCCACCTCCATCATCCTTGCCTGATCTGCAGACCTTTGTAAAATAGACCACATCAAGCTCATCAGATTATTCTGCTTGCAGAAACACCGAAATCAACATAACACATTCTGGCAAAACATCATCAAGACCAAAACCTTTACCTGTCAGCATTGTTCTATATTGAGGGCCACCCACCATCCAAAGAAACTCAGTGAACAACCACTTAAACGTTTACACCGTCTCATCGCAGAGCAGCACACCACCAAAAAACCTACTCTGGAAGTGATTATTCACACCAACAAACAGGTCGAGTGGCATGTCACGGAGGTTAGTCCAATAGGTAGTGTCAAAAGTCACAACATCCCAAAAGCACTTGTACAGCTCACAGCTTTTTGCTGATGTCCACATCAAAGTCTTCACCTTGTTTTCTTTATTTACCTGCACACTGTATGTGAACTCTGGATCTGCAGCCCTTTAAGCTTCATTTTGTAAATGGAACATTGTCAGATTTCCCAAAGAAGCTGCCAATGATGCTATGCACCTTACTTAGACTCATTCTTCTCCCTAAGTTGCTTCACCCAATCCTTTGTGTACCTGTCGATATGCCTAAGGGACTTCCAGTGCGACTTCTCTCTCCACACGTCTTCGAAAGCTTGTTCTCCCTAAGTTGCTTCCCAAATCCTTTGTGTACCACCCATTATCATCACTGCGAAGTAACCTGATCATTGTTGTGAACCCGCATCTAGTTGAGCGGGTGTGCTCCTTCAGTGGCTTCCCCTGCATTTTAAAACAAAAACATCAGCTTAACTGAACGTCAAGTGCCTTTTTTGCTCAGCAAATCAGAAGTTCTGAACTTTTTTTTCCTGCTGCAACATAACTACTTACCGAGCGTCTGCAAACAATCTCGTGCATGCATTCGAGATGATGTACGTTTAGTCTGCTCTTTACACACTTAACTCCAAAGCCAGTTTCCCAGGAATGATGCCGAATGATGTACCAACAGATGGGTTCACAGTCAACCTCGACTTGCAGTCAGCATAATCGTGGATTGAACACTCTAGTGCGGTCTTCCGGTTATGGTTCTTCTCACGTTCCTGTACCGCCCCATCAATCTTCGCCCTGCAGTTTTCAAGATCATAATTTCAGTTATCATTCGCTTTTTCTCCAGCTCCTATGTTTTCTACAACCATGCATACCAGGAGTGTATGTTTCTCAAACCGCAGCACAAATAATCAATATTAGAATATTTAAGTCATCACAGGAGTGTACATTTCCATGAACCACACCTATACAACCGTTGAATTAAGTTACGATTCTACAAACAAAATCCAGCAGGGCCACCAACCGCCCTTGTTACTTAACTACATCATATACTACACAAGCCACGATTTATTTCCATGACAACATCAGCGCAAATAAACAACACGAGACTAGATTACTCAACTTATTAATCCATATGCTGTACAATATAGTTGATTTACGGATAAAAAAATTCATGAGGGACTAAAAACCCACAATGCTTCTTATAGGCAGCTAATGTTCCATCACTGGCATATTTTTCTTATTGTCTCTTTCACCACTGGATTATATCCCGGGTGGCGCAGGAACATACATTTGTACTAAGTAAAGAAATAATTCAGCTGATACAGAGAATGAGATGGCTTTTGGGTGTAATTTTTCCAAAAAAAAGTGCCTCGGGTGTTTTCACACAAGATGATTTTGGAACTAATATGTTTAGTATTTCAGATAGTATTTTGTTGATGATGGTTTTCGTTTGTACCACATTTTTCAGGGAACATTGCACGAGCTGGAGCATGGTACCCGCAACTTTAAATTTTGAATATATGCATTATGTCATTATGTTTTGGTCACTAACACGTGTTACATTGTTTTGGATCTTGGATAGGCTGTTTCTTATTATTCAGCTCATAAGTATTACTAAATTCATCATGCGGGTGAATACATGGCAGCAGTTAAACCCCGAGAAACGGTACGGTTGCTCATGCAGTACTTGAGTTTTTCTAGTATACACTAGTAGAATCTAATAATACCCTTCAAAAAAGAATCTAATAATAACACTGGATTGGGTGGTCTGCTTGCAGGCTTTGGCTAGTGCGGCCTGCCACAATCCTATCGAATTTTGGTTCTTTCGGAGTCATCTTCTGGCTACTGCACGAGAACGGGTCAAACATAGTTGAATTCGTGATTGCCGGCGTCACACTAGTGCTGATGGTCATCATGCTCTGCATTTATTTGAAGTCTGAGGTAAATAAACTTTAGGTTCAAACTTTGTGGTGTGGATTGAATACTATAATTGCATAGTCAATTTGTTATCCATTGCAAAAATCAGGTCACCTATAATAACGTAGTAAATTTTTTACCATTGCAAAAATCAGGTCACGGCAGGGTGGCTAGCACTAGGACTGATGTTATCATACATCGTGGCCATGTCTTGGACAGTAATTAGAAGGTAAAAATTCATGCTTGATTTTCCTGTATACCACTGATTAATGATTAGTTCGATTCATGTTAACTTATGGCACATGTTAATTATTTTCTTTGCACTGTGAATTTCGCACCAAAGTGTGCCACACAGGGAGTCCACAGAAGCAAAAGACCCAAAAGGTCCAGATTGGCTAACCATCATGGTAAATACATTCCCCCTTCTGTTCAAATTTATATCTATGGTGATATTTATATAATTGAAATGTTATTTGAACATTGGCAGAGTCTTTGTTTTATGGCATATTCGGCACTCAGCACTGGCGAAGACGAATGGCTCCAGGTATGTTTGTCCATTCCGGCTGAATCTTAGTGGCACACACCAACTTCTTGATTAAACAAAAGGCCAAAGGCCGGGCTTTATAAATAAATCCTCGAATGGCAGCACGCACATACATGGTTTTAAAGGCGTTAAGGCGTCTTAAGGCGATCTGGGGGCGCTCTGACGCCTAGGTGGGCACTTTGGACGCCCAGGCGCCTAAAGCAGGCGATTTTCCAAGGCGGAGGAGGGGCGCCTGGACGCTTAGGCGACACCTTTAAAACCATGCGCACATAGTATCAGGTTTAGATATTACAGCAAGGTTCCGCACCCTAATGGTACCCTAAACAGAAGACAAAGAAGAGTAGCAGGGGCATCAGAGCTTAAGTACATAATAGGAGATGCAACCCACAAGCAGGTGATTAAAACAAAGATCTCATCCTAGGCTCTTCTCAGTCTTTGCCTGTAGAAGTCTAGCCGTGTCCAGCAGCACCTTGTCCTTTGGTCTGACCAACACCTTGCAACTCTGCATATAAGGGGTCATTCGGAACATCACATCAGCTAGGTTGCCAATGATCTTTCCTTCAGTTGTTAGTTTGTTTCTAGTGTTCCACAAAGCCCAGCATTGGGCTGCAAAGGTAATCCAGACTAATTAAAGCATCGCACCCGAAAGACCATGAAATATGGCTAAGAATTCCCTGGCCCCTGCTGGGTTCCAGCTGCATTGCAAGAGCTCCTGGACTCCTGCCCATGTGAATTGCACCAAAGGAAATGAGGAGAAAGTATGGTTAGAACCCTCAGGTTCAACGCAAAGGGTACACATCCCATTAGAAGGTCCCTGGTGCTTAGTGACTTGCTGACTCGAGGGTAGTCTCCCCGGATCATCTGCCAAAGGAAGGTCCCTGGTGCCAGCCATCAGCATTTCCGGCCTCCAAAATTCAGACATAAGGGTCAGCGCAGCAGCTGAATAACCTAGGAAATCTATCACGGAGAGGTGATGTCCCTGACCACCAATCCATCCAGAAACAAGTACGTCTACCGTCCTGGGCCTGGTGTTTGGCACCCAATTTAAAGTACCACTTGATTTTTTGCATGACATTCCAGAATTGGGATCCATGTCGAGGAACATTGAGTGAGAAGATATCATTTTCGCCCAAATACTTGGCTTTGATCAGATCAGCCCACAAGCTGTCCTCGTTTGGAAAAAGCTTCCAAATCCACATAACTAGCAGGGCAATATTCATATTTTGTAGTGTTGAGAACCCCCAAGCCCCCAAACTCTTGCGGTTTACACACTGTCGCCCAATCTATGATGTGGTATTTGCGCTTCGGGCCAACTCCTTCCCAAAAGAATCGAGCCCTAACCCTGTCCATCTTCGAGTGAGTCACGTCGTAAAGCAGAAACAAACTCATCGCCAGCATTGGCAAGCTGAGAAGAGAACCTCCTTAATCTAGAACTACTAGCACAAAGCAGAGAGCCAAGAGGGGATGAGAAAAGAAGAGGATGTACATGCCCAGCTGGGAGGCTTCCTCTCCTCCATTGTCGTGGGCGCTGCAGCTCGTTCGTTGCGCTGCTGCTCGCGTGTCATCCAGCGGCGGCGCCGTAGCCACCTCCACCTCGAGCTGCCTTTTGTTCTAGGATTTCTAATCAGGATGGCTGGTAGGGGGGGGGGGGGGGGGGGATGGAATGGAAGTAGGTGAGGCGGCTCTGGCTCGATGGTGTAGGGATGGGGAGGCCGGCTGTGGACTAGCTAGGCATCGTGGCGGCGTCGCAGCGCACCAGGTCGGGAAGAAGAACGAGGGGGTGAGATGCGGGAGGGGGAGGGGATGCAGGGAGGCGGAGCTGGAGGGTGGACAGTGGTGGGCTAGCTAAGCTAGGCTCCACGGCGGCGGCACATCCAGGCTTGGCCGGCGGCTGGGATGGAAGAAGGGAACAGACGAGATGCGGCACAAGAACGGGTGGTGACGGAAAAATCTATACGCCGACCAGGTTGGCACTTACCCTGCGCCGCACACCCCACGCGGGTATGGGCCAGGCCCATTTTAGTGTCTAGCTTTTTATGTTTTTTCTTCCCTGTTTTCTTCTTTTTTATTTTTTTCCCTTTTCTTTTTTATTTTTATTTTATGTTTCATTTTCTTTTCAGATTCGAAAAATGTTTCTGGTTTATTCTTTTTTCCTTTTCTTTTCTGTTTCTTTTTATTTTATGTTTCTTTTTTTATGTCTAACATGAAGACCCTACAGACCGGACACATGGATCTGAGGTCACCCTAGCCTCCCGCTGCCATGGGTCCGGCAGAGGGTAGGGGAACCGACAGTGGCACCGGCGTGCCGAGGGAGAACTTGATCGCCTCCGGTTGAAACCCTAGAATAACGCTTCGCGTAGCTAGCTCTTGTTTCGGACGGTTAACCTTTTTATTCCTCTAAGTTAATGGTTAATTAATGTTAACTGGCGGAAGTGACATTTTTGGAACCATGGCACTCCTTGGATGACATTTTTTTAGAATGACAACTACTTCGATGGATTTCTCGTAACATAGCAATCGTTTACAGTATTCTCGAAATTCTCTCTCAATAAACATGCTACTAGTCTTTTTTGTACGGCTGAAAAGAATCATCAACTATTTGCAGTTCAATAATGAAGAACAATCCGAGGACAATATTCCATATGGATTTGGATATTTCCATTTGGTTTTTGCCTTGGGGTCGATGTATTTCGGCATGATCCTTGTTGGCTGGAATGCATATCAGACAATGCAAAGGTAATTTCAGCATAATATACATACACAATGAGGAAGCAAAAGTTATATATGTTACTCATAAGTCCATTTACTGTAGTTTAAGAAACATTATAATCCATCTTATCTTAGGTGGACAGTGGATTTCGGTTGGTGGAGCGCAGTAGTTCGTGCTGTTAACGGATTTCTTGGAGTGGTGTTGTACAGTAAGTCAATTGAACCTTCAAACCTGAATCTCTTTTGAATACAGCACACATTTTTATCTAAAAATACAGCACACATTGCACTGAAATTTGGCCACAAAAATGTTTTTCACCTTTATCTTTGCTGTCTTGAAAGAAGTATATTGCGTGCACTCTTTTTACTCATGATTTAATGCTTGCACCTGCAGTTTGGATGCTGCGCACCCCATTTATCTGGAATAAGAAGAAGCTGGTATTGTCATTTCCGGAGGCTTCATGGGTACCTCACGCCACTTTCATTTGATGGAAAGTTCTGATCATGTCTTTGAATTACTTGATGTAATATGAACCACATGATAGTCCCATTGTGTGTCTGGACTTGTAATTTTCAGTTTATTCTGAACCCTATTTCTACCAGACAAAGAATGATTGCCGCAACTTGACCAACTATTACGACATCATGCTTAGTTTGTTCGCGCCCGATTCTCCTGCCATGACTGCTGAATTGCAAATAACCCGCGGCTTGTAACTATGTCCGACCATTCGAGCATGTTTTGAGTTTTTTTATTATAGATGATCCATTCATGATGAACAGCAGTTTGGAGTGACAGAAGTGTTCCGGCCACGTAACACCAAGATGAAGCGCACCAGGGGCTCCTCAGTAGTCATGTTCACCCCATTACCAAGACAAAATGGCAGCTGTTTCAGATTTCAAAAAAAAAAAAAAAGCAGCTGTTTCAGACGGGGTGCCAAGGTTCTCCTCCTAGGCCATGCCGTGCAGACTACAACTGCATATAGGTGCAGCTAGTTGGTCTCTCATATCATATGACACCCTGTTCAATGATTGTTTACTTGAAGCTTTTAGATGGTTAAGTCTTGCTTTCCTTCACAATAGTTCCACAAAGAAATGAGAATGAATCAATACAATCGGCGGGATTTCGTTAGCAACAGGCGTGCATTGCTGTTAGGCCACACATTCATGTATATGTGCACAACAGTATAGTGCCTTGCAAGCTAAGAAACCCCATTTGACTAAAATCACAGTTTGATTGCAGAAAATCATAAGACAGCCAAAATATTACATTCCAAATTAATTTCTTCATTTTTACATTTTGCATCTCTTCCCACCCCCTCCGTTGCCCGTGCTTTCTTCCTTGTGCGGCCACCCTCCACTGACCGTGCTGACTGCGTCAGCCACTTCAACTATCAGTACTCGTGTTCTACGCTCCTGGTCATGGGAGGGGGAAGCGTTGAGGGAGGAGCGAGGTTGTCGCAGGAAAGAGGGCAGTGGGAGGGGGTAGCGTTGAGGAGGAGCTGATGGGGGTACACACAGATTGAGGCGCGGCCATGCGGGAGCACGCAGATCTCGTGCAATGGGAGATAGGGGCGCCGTGCTGCCGTTGCTTCATTGTAGTTGTTGTTCAGACTTGAGAGGTACAGGAGTAAGATTGACAGAGATATGGATGTGTCGCAGCAGCTGCTTTGCTGTGATCTGCCACTGAAGAAATGTCTCTCGCTCTCTCCCCTGTCTCTCTTTTCTGAATGAATGAAAGTATCCTCTGTTGTTAGTTCAGTCCATGTTTCTGGTTGATCTTTGGATGAGTAGGTTGAATAAAGCAGAGTGGCGAACGGGTAACACCATTGTTATGGTGTGTATGATTGAGAGAATTCCGAATTGGATGTAGAGTCAGCCCAGTTCTAAGAGCATGTCTAATAGACCTCTTATTTTTCTGCCCCTTAAAACGCGAGTAGAAGGCCCTATATTCACTTTTCACCGGCCGAAAACTCGTCCGAGCTAGCAGACCCCGTACCCCCACCCTGCTAGCTCGGACGAGTTTCCAACCCCTCAAAACAGGGTTTTAGACAACAATTTCAGATCAAACATAGCACATCCAAAATATGTGATGCATAATTCATAGTTTTTACACCACAGCGCGATCTACGCGATCATAGCCAATGTTCAAGCCACGGAAGTTCCCAAATGTGATCAACCATCAACGAGTCCATCGCCAGCGGCGCCACCACTCGCCGGAGACTCACCTCGAGGAGTCGACGGACCAAGAGCACTTGCAGCACGAGCTTCATGCGCAACCTTCTTCCTCGCCATGATGTCCGCCTTGGTCTCCTTCCACCACGCCAGCTGATCCTCGTCCATGTCGTCGGTGCGCATCATCATGATTTCCCTCTCCTCGGCCAAGAGCTCCTTCATGGCCTTGGCTTCTCTGAGTGCGATCATCCTCAAGTCCAGCTCGGCCTTCACCTTGGCATCTTCCCGCCTTGCTTCCACCTTGGCAAGCTTCACCTCCTTCTTCTTCTCGGTGATGAGCAGCTTGGTCTCCAATGTCTTCATCGTCAATGCCTCCTTGGACTTCATGAGTTGATCCAACTTCTCCCGGAAGCTAGATGCTTCACCTTCTACCTTCACCCTCTCCTTGGCTTTCTTGTTGCCCTCGGGCTTGCCGGCGTTTCTCGCACTCATGTCTTCCGCTTCATCATCCATGGTGAGCAGTGCTTCCTTCTTGCACTTTGGTTTGCTGTCCCTCAACTTCCACTTAGGAAGATGTTGAAGAATGGAAAAGTAATGTTGGAACTGAAATTTCTTGTTCTTGGAGCCGGCCATGTCTTTGTACCTCTGTTGAGCATACTTGGGCTGCACAACAACAATATTAATGTGATGTTTGCACATCATCAACACATACTATGGATAGCAACCTCGGAAAACTTACATAGTCCTCCGGCACGCATCCACTAGGGGGGTTGTCGGCCACTTGGTCCATGGCAGCACTCCAACGAGAACAAGCTAGTTTGATGATGTTCCATCGGCCTTCAAGGGAGCGGTAGGATCTGTCGGCCATGCTCTTGGTGCGAGGCTTCAACTGGTGGTAGAGATCCTCGATGCGCTGCCAATAGCGCTTGCCGCCTTGGTCCACTCCGGTGCACACATCCATCCCCACCTTACTCCAAGCACAGACCAAGATCGCGTCTTCGATCTCGCTGTAGTTCGCCGTGCGTGGCTTCGGCGTCGCGGAAGAACCGGCGGCAGCCGGACCAACCTCAACCACCTCCTCGTCATCGACGGCTTCGTCACCCTCATCCTCCTCCTCCTCATCATCATCAATCCCTTCGACATAGTTCTCCCCATCGAACGCATCGATGCCGGCTTGCAAGTCCACCGAGGAATCGTTGAGCATGTCCATGTATGATGTTGTGGACTCAATATCGAACACCTTGTCTACGTCCATGGAGGGTGCCGGTGGCGCGGGCGTCGCCGCGGACGAAACGGAGGGAGGAGGGGTCGTGGCCTTGGATGACGGTGGAGGTGTAGGGTTTCGTAGCATGGAAAACAAAAAATTTCTACCGCATACAAACAAACAAGCCAAGATCTATCTACTAGATTGTAGCAACGAGTCGATGAAATAACTCACCCTTGAAGATTCCAAAGTGTTTAACGAGAGCAGATTCTCGTGGGTGATGTAGTCGTACTCTTTCCGATCTCAAGATCGCGTAGACGATCCTTCCGGCGCCGCGTTCCGGCAGCGCTCCCGCAGTCGGTCACACGTTCGGTACTCGACGAAGACCTTCCTCTCCCTTGTTCCAGCAGGCAGCGGAGGTTGTAGCACTCTCCTCGCGATTCCGGCAGCACAACGGCGTGGTACCGAAAGTAGAGGGGAGATCTCGCAAGGCTTCGCCTTAAGCCGGAGCGAGTATGGTGGAGTATGAGAGAGCTCTTGGTGATCTAGGGTTTAGACACACCAATTAGAAGGCTCTAAACCGGAGGCTAGGGCAATTAGAAGCTCTAACTTGACGGCTTGGGAGAAATCCCTAGGCTGTGGCTAGGGTTTAGGTTTAGAGGAGAGGGACTTGTGTGTTAGGAGGGGCAGCCCTGCCCCTCCCTTTATAGGTGGGAGGGCCGGCGGCCAAGGGGAGGGAGTGGAGTCCCTCCCCAACTCGGCTTGGGTGGGGCGCCGGCTTGGGGAGGAGGGAATCCCTCCCCAACTTGGTTTCCACTTCTCCTCCTCTTTCCAAAAACTTGCCGTTTGACTTTTCAATTTAGGATTTAAATAAACCCTTTATTTTGGACAGCAATGACACCTAGTACATGATGCAATCATTCCAACTTACAATGACACATTCATGTACCCTCCCCCCCCCCCCGGAGTGCCGGACATTCCGGGACCTTCTAGAATGTTCCCGATGAAAACACCGGAACCATTCCCCAACTCCGAAACGGGACTTTCCTTATATGAATCTTATTCTCCGGACCATTCCGGATCTCCTCGTGATATCCCGAATCCCATTCGAGACTCCGAACAACATTCGGACTCTTTCTCATCATTCCATAACTACTCAAACAACGTCGAATCCTTAAGTGTGTCTCCCTACGGTTCGTGAATTATGCGGACATGATCGAGACACTTCTCCGAACAATAACCAATAGAGGAATCTGGAAATTCATATGGCTCCCACATATTTCTACGATTACTTTGCGATCGAATGAACCACTTACATACGATATCAATTTCCCTTTGTCTCACGATAGTTTACTTATCCGAGGTTATGATCGTCGGTATCTCTGCATACCCAGTTCAACCTCGTTACTGATAAGTACTCTTTTCTCGTTCCCGTGATATGTGATCCTTTGTGACCCATTCACATGCTTGCAAGCTAATTGGATGACATTCCACCGAGAGGGCCCAGAGTATATCTATCCGTCATATGGATGGACAAATCCCACTCTTGATCCATGTGTTTCAACCAATACTTTCTGAACACTCAATGCCACCTTTATAGCCACCCAGTTACGGTGTGGTGTTTGATGTTATCAAAGCATCCATCCGGTAAAGGTGATATGCATGATCTCATGGTCGAAGGAATCAGATAACTATGTATCAGAAAGCATATAGCAATTGAACTATTAAAATGACTTGATCTTTATGCTATGCTTATCTATAGGAGTATGTCCACCATATCATTCTCCTAACGATATGATCTTGTTGTTAATAACATCTCAATGTTCATGATAGGGAAACCACAATCATCTATTAACCAACAAGCTAGTATTATATAGAGGCTTTACTAGGGACTTCAAATTAAGTTTACAAATCACACAAGTATTAATGTTTCCTTGTTAATACTATTATAGCATGAATGTAAACATTTATCATAAACACAAAGATATAATAATAACTATATTTATTATTGCCTCTAGGGCATATCTCCAACAGTCTCCCACTTGCACTAGAGTCATCTAATCTAGATTACATGGTAATATACCGAACACCCATGGCAGTTTGGTGCTGGTCATGTTTTGCCCTCGGGAGAGGTTTAGTCAACGGATCCGCCACATTCAGATCTGTGTGTACTTTGAAAATCTTTATATCCCCATCTTGGATATGTTCTCGAATAGCGTGAAAACGTAGCTTGATGTGCTTCAGCTTCTTGTGTGACCTTGGTTCTTGCGCATTGGCTATGGTACCCATGTTATCACAGTAGATAGACATTGGGTCCAGCGCACTAGGAACCACACCCAGCTCTGTAATGAACTCTTTCATCCATATCGCTTCTTGTGAAGCCTCCGAAGCAACCATGTATTCCGATTCAGTTGAAGATCTCGCCACAACGCTTTGTTTTGCACTCCTCCAGCTAACTGCTGCACCATTCAAAATAAATACGTATCCAGATTGTGATTTAGAATCATCCGGATCGGTGTTCCAACTAGCGTCGGTGTAACCATTAACAACGAGTTGTTCATCACCTCCATAAGAAAGAACCATATCCTTAGTTCTTCTCAAGTACTTAAGGATGTTTTTGACCGCTGTCCAATGATCCACTCCTGGATCACTTTGATATCTGCTAGTTAGACTAACAGCATATGCGATGTCGGGTCTAGTACATAGCATGGCATACATTAGAGATCCTATGGCTGAGGCATAGGGAGTCTTACTCATCCTTTCTCTATCTTCTGCCGATGTCGGACTTTGAGTTTTACTCAAGGTCGTATTGGGCAACATGGGCAAGAACCCTTTCTTGCTATCTTCCATTCCAAACCTCTTTAGAACCTTGTCCAAATATGTACTTTGTGACAATGATATTTGGCGTTTTGATCTATCTCTATAAATCTTTATGCCTAATATGTAAGTTGCTTCGCCAAGATCCTTCATTGAAAAACTATTATTCAAATATTCTTTGACACTATTAAGAAGGTCTACATCATTCCCAATCAACAATATGTCATCCACATATAGTATTAAGAATGCTACAGAGCTCCCACTCACTTTCTTGTAAATACAAGCTTCTCCATAAGTTTGTATAAAACCAAAACTCTTGATTACCTTATCAAAACGTTGATTCCAACTTCGGGATGCTTGCTTCAATCCATAGATGGACCGTTGAAGCTTGCATACCTTGTTAGCATCTTTAGGATCGCCAAAACCTTTGGGTTGCATCATATACAACTCTTCATCAATGTCACCATTGAGGAATGCTGTTTTGACATCCATCTGCCATATCTCATAATCGTAATATGCAGCGATTGCTAACATAATCCTCACAGACTTTAGCTTCGCTACTGGTGAGAAAGTCTCATCGTAGTCAACTCCTTGAATTTGTCGAAACCCTTTTGCGACAAGTCGAGCTTTATAGACAGTAACGTTACCATCAGCATCTGTTTTCTTCTTGAAGATCCATTTGTTCTCGACAGCCTTCCGGCCATCCGGTAAGTCCACCAAAGTCCATACTTGGTTTTCGTACATGGATCCAATCTCGGATTTCATGGCTTCCTGCCATTTATTGGAATCTGGGCTCATCATTGCTTCCTCATATGTCTCGGGGTCATCGGTGTTGTCCACCAACATGACACTCATAACGGGATCATACCAATCTGGAGTGGTACGAGTTCTCGTTGACCTGCGAGGCTCTATAGCAACTTCGACCGAAGTTTCATGATCATCATCATTAGCTTCCTCTCTAATTGGTGCAGGCACCACAGGAACTTCTTCCGGCGCTGCGCTACTCGCAATTTCGAGAGAAGGTTCGACAACCTCGTCGAGTTCTACTTTCCTTCCAGTCACTTCTTTTGAGAGAAATTCCTTCTCTAGAAAGGATCCATTCTTGGCAACGAAGATTTTGCCTTCGGATCTATGATAGAAAGTATACCCAATAGTTTCCTTCGGGTATCCTATGAAGACGCATTTTTCCGCTTTGGGTTCAAGCTTGTCCGGCTGTAACTTCTTTACATAGGCTTCGCATCCCCAAACTTTAAGGAACGACAATTTAGGTTTCTTCCCAAACCATAATTCATACGGTGTCGTTTCAACGGATTTAGACGGTGCCCTATTTAAAGTGAATGCGGTTGTTTCTAATGCATAACCCCAAAATGATAGCGGTAAATCTGTAAGTGACATCATAGAACGAACCATATCTAAGAGAGTTCGATTATGACGTTCGGACACACCATTACGCTGTGGTGTTCCCGGCGGTGTCAACTGCGAAAGTATTCCGCATTTCTTCAAATGCTCGCCAAACTCGTAACTTAGATATTCACATCCACGATCAGAACGTAGAAATTTAATCTTCTTGTTACGTTGATTCTCCACCTCACTTTGAAATTCCTTAAACTTCTCAAAAGTTTCGGACTTATGTTTCATGAAATAGATATACCCATATCTACTCAAGTCATCCGTGAAGGTAAGAACATAACGATAACCACCGCGCGATGCTACACTCATTGGACCACACACATCGGTATGTATGATTTCCAACAAGTCCGTAGCTCGCTCCATCATAACAGAAAATGGAGTCTTAGTCATTTTACCCATCAGACATGCTTCGCATCTTTCAAGTGATTCAAAATCAAGTGATTCAAGAAGTCCATCGGAATGGAGTTTCTTCATACGCTTCACTCCAATGTGACCAAGACGACAGTGCCACATATAGGTCGAGTTATCGCTCGATTTCAAACGTTTAGCCTTAATGTTATTAATATGTGTATTTCTACTATCGAGATTCAACAAGAATAGACCATCTATCAAAGGTGCATGTGCATAAAACATATTACTCATATAAATCGAACAACCATTATTCTCAGATTTAAACAAGTAACCGTCTCGCATTAAACAAGATCCCGATATAATGTTCATGCTTAACGCAGGCACCAAATAACAATTATTTAAGTATAAAACTAATCCCGATGGTAGATGAAGGGGTAGCGTGCCGACCGCGATCACATCAACCTTTGATCCGTTTCCCACGCGCATCGTCACCTCGTTCTTCACTAGCTTTCGTTTATTCTGCAGCTCCTGTTTCGAGTTACAAATATGAGCAACCGAACCAGTATCAAATACCCAGGCGCTACTACGAATACTAGTGAGATACACATCAATAACATGTATATCAGATATACCTTTCTTCTTGATGTTGCCGTTCTTCAAATCCGCCAAGTACTTTGGGCAATTCTGCTTCCAGTGACCCTCTCCTTTGCAGTAAAAGCACTCAGTATCAGGCTTGGGTCCAGCCTTGGTCCTCTTCGTCGGTGTGGCAACTTTCTTGCCACCCTTCTTGAAGTGTACCTTCTGCTTAGACTTGCCTTTCTTGAATTTGGTGGTCTTATTGACCAGCAACACTTGGTGCTCTTTCTTGATCTCCACTTCTGCAGACTTTAACATAGCAAACAGTTCTGGCAACTACTTGTTCATGTTCTGCATGTTGTAGTTCATCACAAAGTTCTTGTAACTTGGTGGTAGTGATTGGAGGACACGGTAAATCCCCAAAGCATTAGGAATCACTATACCCAAGCTTTGAAGTTTGTTTGCGTGCCCAGACATCTTAAGCACATGCTCACTGACGGAGCTGCCCTCTTCCATCTTGCAGTTAAAGAACTTTTCAGAAGCCTCATAACTCTCAATCGCCGCGTGAGTCTCAAAGATCAATTTGAGATCACGGACAATATCATGTGGGTCTGAATTCTCAAACCTTTTCTGAAGCTCCGATTCTAAACCATACAAGATAGCACACTGAACTATGGAGTACTGATTCTTCCGAGCAAGGTAAACATTCTTTACTTCATCGGTAGCATCAGCTGCAGGTGGGTCACCTAGCGGTGCATCCAGCACATAGGTCAAATTACCAGCTGTGAGGACAATCCTCAAATTGCGGAACCAATCCGCGAAGTTGCTTCCATTGTTTTTCAACTTTTCTTTCTCTAGGAACGCATTAAAATTGATGGTAGGGGCTGCCATTGATCTACAACATATTTGCAATAGTTTAGACTAAGTTTATGACAAATTGAGTTCAAATTAATAATAAATTTTAATCTAGGTGAACTCCCACTCAAAACAACATCCCTCACATTGTTTTAGTGATCACACGAACCAAATCCACCATATCAAAACCGATCATCACGAGAGTTGATATAATTTCAATGGCGAACAATCGACATGTTCATCATATCTACTATATGATTCATGCTTTACCTTTCGGTGATTCGTGTTCCTGAGACCATGTCTGTACATGCTAGGCTCGTCAAGATCAAACCTTAGCTAGCGCATAAGCAAATCTGGCTTGCTTACATTGTATTCACCCGCGGAATCTAACACACCCGATCATCACGTGGTGCTTCGAAACAACAAGCTTTGGCAACGGTGCATACTAAGGGTGAACACTTTAGAACTTGAAATTTATGTGCATGAGGGATCATCTTATAATGCTACCGTCGTCTACTAAGCAATACAAGATGCATAAAGGATTAACATCACATGCAATTCATAATATGTGATATGATATGGCCTTTCTTCTTTGTGCTTCCGATCTCCATCTTCAAGCACGAACATGATCTCCATCATCACCGGCATTGCATCAAGGTCAATGACGCTTCTCCATGGTTGTCGTCCACCGGCTTCAACTATTACAACTACTTTGAATAGACACGCGGGTCTTAACAAAAGAAAATAAAGACAACCATATGGCTCCAGCCGGTTGCCAACTTACAATAAGGAACATTGCATACATCAAATATAATCACAATCATGGCCATATCACATCACTGCACACCCCTGCAAAACAAAGTTAGACGCCTCTACTTTCTTTGCATATTTTACGTGGTTTGGGGCTTTCAATAAGTGTCGTTCTAACTTACGAACCAGAACCACAACATTGATACTAGTATTGTTAATAACCCGTTGTAAATTGGATCTCCACTATGCTGGGAGAAACAGGCACCCGCAAAGCCACTTATGCAATACGAGTTGCATGTCAAGCGTGGAGCAAGTCTCATGAACGATGTCATGTAAGGTTAGCCCGGGCCGCTTCATCCCAACATCCCGCAAGATGCAAAGTACACAAGAAGCAATCGATAATAAAAGCATCAATGCCCACAATGACCATTGTGTTCTACTCGTGCAACAGATCTATATATAGACACGGCTCTGATACCACTGTAGGGTTTCGTAGCATGGAAAACAAAAAAATTCTACCGCATACAAACAAACAAGCCAAGATCTATCTACTAGATTGTAGCAACGAGTCGATGGAATAACTCACCCTTGAAGATTCCAAAGTGTTTAACGAGAGCAGATTCTCGTGGGTGATGTAGTCGTACTCTTTCCGATCTCAAGATCGCGTAGACGATCCTTCCGGCGCCGCGTTCCGGCAGCGCTCCCACAGTCGGTCACACGTTCGGTACTCGACGAAGACCTTCCTCTCCCTTGTTCCAGCAGGCAGCGGAGGTTGTAGCACTCTCCTTGTGATTCCGGCAGCACAACGGCGTGGTACCGGAAGTAGAGGGGAGATCTCGCAGGGCTTCGCCTTAAGCCGGAGCGAGTATGGTGGAGTATGAGAGATCTCTTGGTGATCTAGGGTTTAGACACACCAATTAGAAGGCTCTAAACCGGAGGCTAGGGCAATTAGAAGCTCTAACTTGACGGCTTGGGAGAAATCCCTAGGCTGTGGCTAGGGTTTAGGTTTAGAGGAGAGGGACTTGTGTGTTAGGAGGGGCAGCCCTGCCCCTCCCTTTATAGGTGGGAGGGCCGGCGGCCAAGGGGAGGGAGTGGAGTCCCTCCCCAACTCGGCTTGGGTGGGGCGCCGGCTTGGGGAGGAGGGAATCCCTCCCCAACTCGGTTTCCACTTCTCCTCCTCTTTCCAAAAACTTGTCGTTTGACTTTCAAACTAGCCGTTTGACTTTTCAATTTAGGATTTAAATAAACCCTTTATTTTGGACAGCAATGACACCTAGTACATGATGCAATCATTCCAACTTACAATGACACATTCATGTACCCTTCCCCCCCCCCCCCGGAGTGCCGGACATTCCGGGACCTTCTAGAATGTTCCCGATGAAAACACCGGAACCATTCCCCAACTCCGAAACGGGACTTTCCTTATATGAATCTTATTCTCCGGACCATTCCGGATCTCCTCGTGATATCCCGAATCCCATTCGAGACTCCGAACAACATTCGGACTCTTTCTCATCATTCCATAACTACTCAAACAATGTCGAATCCTTAAGTGTGTCTCCCTACGGTTCGTGAATTATGCGGACATGATCGAGACACTTCTCCGAACAATAACCAATAGAGGAATATGGAAATTCATATGGCTCCCACATATTTCTACGATTACTTTGCGATCGAATGAACCACTTACATACGATATCAATTTCCCTTTGTCTCACGATAGTTTACTTATCCGAGGTTATGATCGTCGGTATCTCTGCATACCCAGTTCAACCTCGTTACTGATAAGTACTCTTTTCTCGTTCCCGTGATATGTGATTCTTTGTGACCCAGTCACATGCTTGCAAGCTAATTGGATGACATTCCACCGAGAGGGCCCAGAGTATATCTATCCGTCATATGGATGGACAAATCCCACTCTTGATCCATGTGTTTCAAACAATACTTTCTGAACACTCAATGCCACCTTTATAGCCACCCAGTTACGGTGTGGTGTTTGATGTTATCAAAGCATCCATCCGGTAAAGGTGATATGCATGATCTCATGGTCGAAGGAATCAGATAACTATGTATCAGAAAGCATATAGCAATTGAACTATTAAAATGACTTGATCTTTATGCTACGCTTATCTATAGGAGTATGTCCACCATATCATTCTCCTAACGATATGATCTTGTTGTTAATAACATCTCAATGTTCATGATAGGGAAACCACAATCATCTATTAACCAACAAGCTAGTATTATATAGAGGCTTTACTAGGGACTTCAAATTAAGTTTACAAATCACACAAGTATTAATGTTTCCTTGTTAATACTATTATAGCATGAATGTAAACATTTATCATAAATACAAAGATATAATAATAACTATATTTATTATTGCCTCTAGGGCATATCTCCAACAGGAGGCGCGAGGCCGATGCGGCTGACTGCCTTTGTCTTCACCTTGGACTGCGGGGCAACCCTCGGCCCGGCCGCCTTCATCTTCATCCTGCCCCCCTTCTTGGCAGCCGACGGAGCTGCGGCCGCCGCAGGGGCTTCGAAGAATTGCTTCAGGAACCTCTTCCTCTTCGACAGGATGGTGGCGGAGATCATGGCCGACACGTCGCCGGCGTTTGGCGGACCTCCGACGGGGACATCAACCACCGCGGCCGAAGGTGATGCACCGCCGGCGGTCGGCGGGCCTTGCGAAGGATCCATGGCAGCGAGATCCGACCGCGTCGTTGCCGGGAAGGACGGGGCGACGGCGGTGGTTGGGTTTCACTGAAACCCTTCGCGAGCAGTGGAGGAGAGGATACTGGTTTGGCCCTCTATTCCCGCTCCCACCCCGCACAAGTAGGGGGCGAAGAGCCGCCCCGTAACCAAAACTGGGAAAATTCGACGTGGAGGCCATTTTTACGGGGCCTGCTAGACGGCCGGGTAGAGCCCAACCCCGTATTTCGGCGGTTATTATACGGGTTTGACCCTTTTAAGGGATCTGTTAGACATGTTCTAAAGTCAAGGTACCTTATCTCTGGCATGTCAAACCTGTTTAGAGCATGACGAACTGATGTGTGCATATTTTCTGTATGAAGCTTTATAATTCTGAATTTGCGTGGAGTGATTTAAAAATTGAAGTCCTTGGACAAAAAGAGGAGCAAAAGGCTGTAGCTGCACCCAGAGAACAAACATCACGGGCTTGTGCTTAAATACTGAAAACATTCTTACTTGTGTGTTCAATTTAACAAGATTTGATTAATTTTCTCTATGATTATTTAATGCTTTTGGATACACATGACGTGTATAAGGAAATTAGAAAGTAAGTAGTGAGATTTTTCTATAATTTTGCGAGGATAGTTGTATAGTGCGACATCTAGGAGTTCGAAATTTGGGTGACAACCTTCATTCTTCTAAAACAGGGGTGTGGTCGCCGTGGGGAAAGAGGGTCGTGGGAGGGACAGTGTTGAGGCAATATCTGAGGAGGGAGAGAGGTGCAGCGCTGGGCCGGCGCCGAGGGGAGGGAAGCAGGCGCGACCAAAGAAAGCAATGCAAACCTGACCATGAAGAAGTACAGGTTCACCTCCAGCTTCTAGAGGGCCAAGTTAAGCTGCCTTCCCGCTAGAAAATGTTTACTTAACAGTTTATACTTTAGAAAATACAAAATAGCAACTGCTGTCTTGCTTCTAGGAATGATATGCTAGCTTTAGTTAAGAATGAAGGACAGTGGATTTCCTGCAAGCAATTCGTTTCATGAGCTCACATACTGAAAAAAGGAGTAGGGTTGTACTATTCAGGTTCAGACAACTATCTTACTATCCCAGCCAAAGTACATAGGTAAGGAAGCAAGCATCCAAGAATTGAGAAACAAATCATCAACCGTAGTGTTGTAGTCCTGTCCAACGAGGGGACCAAGAGGAATACAAAAAATGTAGAACACTGATCTCCAGGAATCAACAAGCAGAGTCATCGTTGATTGAATAGCACCAGGAAGGAATTAAAGTCCCCCCATTCAGGCACCGATAGCTCTGCCTTGCCCAACGGAAGAGTGCCTAATTAACATTTGTGGTGTGAGATGACAGCTCTGGAAGGGAGCCAGGGTCAGTCTACTGGGCGCGTTTGACGCTCTAATTGGAGTAGAAAATTTTAGATCAAATCAAAAGGTGATAAATAAAACAAGGGGCTAATTAAGGCAAGGAAAACAGTGGTTTGATCAATTTAAATTGTTGCTATATTAACTGAGAGAAGATTGTCCAATATTTCATAGTACTACTTTTTTTCAGTTATGTAGTAGAAAATAGTAGATCGAATAAAAAGTGATAAATAAATGAAAAAGCTAATTAAGACAAGAAAAACACTGGTTTGATCAATTTTGGACAAAATTAGGCCATGATGATGTTTTTGTCCGAAAGTTAATTATTTTTCCGTTGCAACGCACGGGCACGTGTGCTAGTATTAACTAAAAACTGATTACACGTGTGGATACATAAATAACACCGTGTCTCTACAAAACATCTACTAGACTAGCTCGTTTATGTATATATAAATAACAAGTCTGGATAGATAGACCAGCTATAGGGAGATTGGTCATGTTCTCTCTTGGCAACATTTTTCTTAAAAAAACTCTCTCTGTTTCAGAATATAAAGCATATATTTTTAGCAAACAGATGGAGTATGTATGCATGGATCAGAAATTCAACCCATATCTTTTCTTATTTAAGATGACGTATCGCAGTCCACGTATATACTTATGAGGTATCCTCGTTACAATTCACTGCTGCACTACACGCAGCTTATTTAGGTTCACGATGCACGGGTGTACGACCGATGCATATTAGAACCGGATGGGGTAGGCCGACGGTTCAACAGCCCAAAGTGCTTCTCCGTCAGCCCAAAGCTTCCAATACCTAGCCTAGCAGTCGGGCTTCATCAAAAACAGAATAATTATCGAGAACTTCTCCACTCCCATCGAAATGGTCCAGTGTGCTAAGGCATTCAGAAGGAAGGTAGTAGTTCTGAAACTTGATTTCACAAAGACATTCGACTCTGTACACTGGAAGGCCATCCTACATACTATGGCTACAAGGGGATTCCCTGCTGGATCAAGGTTTTACTACAAACCTCAAAGTCACAGTTGCTGATAAATGGATAGTGTGGTCGCAAATTTAGGATCCAGAAGGGGGTAGGCTAGAGAGACCCACTATCGCCATATATTTTTATTATAATGGCAGACATACTGCAACAAATGTTTAAACAAGCATATTCTAGTGAATTTCTGAGACACCCCATTCAACAAGGAGCTCCCATGCCAGCGCTTCAGTACGTAGACGACACTTTGCTGGTTCTTCATGGGTCGCGACAACAAGCTGAATTTGCAAAGGTTATCCTGGATACCTTTGCTAATTTTACTGGCCTCCAAATAAATTATCAGAAGAGCACTTTCGTTCCAATAAACCTGACACCTGAGGAAGCCACGGATATCGCCAACGTGCTGGGGTGCCCTGTGGCACAGCTACATGCTCCTATCTAGGGTTACCGCTTTCAACAAACAAGATATCTCACCAGCTGCTGCAACCGGGTCATTCAAAGAATTAACAACCGCCTTCCTAGATGGATGCCAAGATTGATGAATATTGGTGGGAGGGTTCAGATGGTAAACTTTGTATTGTCTGCTATACCCAACTATTTTATGGCCTGCATTGAGTGGGATCAGGCTAGCATCGATGCAGTGGACAGATTAAGACGGGCTTTTGTTTGGAAAAATGATGACAAGGTAAAAGGTGCCTCATTGCGTGGGATGTAGTAACCAAGCCTAAAGCACAAAGGGGACTAGGGATAAAGAATCTACGTCTGCACAACATGGCCATGATGGCAAATCTCACAGCGAAGCTGCTATCAAATGGAATAGGCCCCTGCTTTACCTGGCTGACAGATTGGTATTTGCAAGAAACCACACCAACACAAACTGCCTCGGCTGACTCGGCATTCTGGAAATCGATCATGAAGCTCATTCCCATTGTACAGAATACTAGCAAATGCACACCGGGACGTGGTGACAAAACCTCCTTTTGGCATGACAATTGGTCAGGACTGGGGCGTCTCAAACAGACTATGCCCATCCTATTCTCCTTTGCAGAGGACCAGCAATGCACTGTCCAATCGCAGCGACCCAATGGTGAATGGAATCTAAAGCTACTCAGCCCACTATCTGTCATTGCAGAGCGGCACTTTCAATATCTAATGAGCGAACTGTTAAATCAACAGTATGTTCCTCACAACTACGACTCCAGGATCCTGGCTACAACCGAAAAGCCTGCAAAAACGAGGGACTTCTATCGGCTGTTCAGCGGCAGCAGTGTACGCTGTACACCGGCCAAATGGATCTGGCGATCGGCCATTCCGCGAAGGCATAAGATATTCCTATGGTTGGCTTTCAGGCGACGGCTAAACACAAAGGATAACATGGTGAACAAGAAATGGTGCTCTGATGCTGGGTGTGATCAATGCCCAGCCTTCCAGCACATTGCACTACATTGCCAACAGGCCAGCTGGGTGTGGGACAAGCTCCAAATCGAACACCTTGCAGAAAACACAAATGACCTCATAAAATTCATGGAGCTGGGGATCAGTGGCAAAGATCAGAAGACATGGCCAGTCCTCATGGCGGCCTACTTTCTTGAACTATGGCATGCCAGGAACAACAGGATATTTAATAACAAGTACCTCACTAAAAGGATCTTGTTCAACAACATCGCTAGCACGCTGGAGCTTTGGACAGCAAGATCGGCGAAGCTGGCGCCTAATATGACAGAGTGGAAACAAAAGTTTCTACGACAATAAGTCTCATCTGGGGCTGTAAATTCTGCTCTACCCTTGTAACTCTGCTGTAACCATAAGGCCTGGGTTCTACCCTACCTTGATATATGAAAATATATAGTTCAGAAAAAAAGCTTCCAATGCTATTTTTTTTTAATATACTCTTCATCTTAAATTGATCAAATTACCGATCTAGATAGACTTGCACGCCCTAATAAACTGAGAAGAAGGGAGTATGTACTTCAAATTTAGATCACGAGAGTAGAAAATTGGTGAGATGGAATGATTAATAGGAAGCACAAATTTGAAAAAAAAGAGCACAAGAAGGTAGATCGCGAGTAGTCTTTAGCTTATATACGGTGTTAAGTGAGATCTTGCTAAACTCCCATTTATAGTTCATTTTGAGATTTCAAATGTAAAATTTTAACAAAATTTTACAGTACAAATTTTAAAATGAACGAGAAGTGGGATTTTGGTGGAATCAGCTTAGGTTTTGCCAATTTTGTTTAGTCCTCTTTGCAATTCCGAATCATTCAAAACGGTTTGCATGATGAGTGATGTAATATGCATGCGTGGATCAGAAATTCAAACCACATCTCCATTTATTAAAGACGACGTGTGACAGTCCATGATATGTATGAGGGGTATATCCTCGTTACAGTTCACTGCTGCACTATATACACGCAGCTTTAGGTTGACAACGATGCACAAGTGCACGTATTTATTAGCATGTACAGTATGGACGATGCAGACTAGAACCGGATCGGGTAGGCCGGCGACTTGTCCGGGTTGAACAGGCCAAAGTGTTTCTCGGTGAGGTCCCCGAGCTTGAAGTTCTCGTTGAACATGGCGAAGATGTAGGTCTCCAGCGTGCCGGGCCTCTTGGGCGTGCCCCCGCCGACGTGGTCGATCAGCCCCTGGTTGTACGCCCTCGCGTTGTCCGCCATCGCCGCGAACCCGCTGGCCGACGGCCACCCGCTCTCCGACACCACCACCCTCAGCCCAGCTGTCCCGCCCTTCTCCAGCGCCGCGTAGATGGCGTCCACCATGGCATCAAACAAGCACCGGTAGGTCAGCCCGTTGCCGTCGTCCCGCACCGTGGTGCCCGGCTGGAACGTCGCGTAGTTGAGGCTGATGTCCCGCGGGTTATCCTTGTAGGCGAAGTAGGGGTACACGTTGGCGAGGAGCGGCGCGCCTGTGCTGGACAGGAGCCGCGCCACGTCGGTCATGTAGCCCTGCGTGAACACGCCCGCGGAAGGCGGGAAGGAGTTGGCCACCACGTTGAACCGCACCGACGTGGACACCTTGATGCCGCCGAGACCGACGTTCGACAGCGCGGCGTTGAGGTTCCGGATGGCCGGCACGATGTTCCGCGTGTCGCCGCCCTGGACCTCGTTGCCCGCCACGATGTACTTGATGGTCAGGCCCTGGTACGCCTGGATGTTGGACCCGACCCAGGACGCCACGTTGGAGACGCTGGCGGCGAGGTTGGCGAGCACGTCTGTGCCGCCGACGTCAATCATGAGGCTGATGCCGGAGTTGCGGAGGGCGTTGAGCGTGACTGTGGTCCCATTGCTTGGGCTACGCGAACGAGGACTTCTTCACCGGCGGAGCGCCGTCGCGCTGCGGCATTCGGATTTGGGAGATCTACTTCCGCAATCTCGACTGGATCAGAGAGAAGCGGGAGTCATCGTCAAGCACCATATGTGTGTGACTCCCTCCGGCAGTGCCATACTTTTGGCACTAGGAGTTGTTAGAGCCGTTGGACTTCAAATGACCTTGAGATCAGCATCGGTACAACTACATCAACCACGTTTCCTGTGGTAAGTTAACCGCGTTTGGTCTTCAAAGGTGTGAATACCCTATCCCCTCTTGTGACTGCATTACTAATAGAGATCAGCATCGGTACAACTACATCAACCACGTTTCCTGTGGTAAGTTAACCGCGTTTGGTCTTCAAAGGTGTGAATACCCTATCCCCTCTTGTGACTGCATTACTAATAGATAGATCCTGGCATTAGGTTTTCGCTCGTAGGAATTTTTTGTTTTTTGCCCTCAAACCACAACAGTACGGTGTCCGGGGATGGTGAGCACACAAGTTTACCTAGGTTTAGATCCGACAGCGGTGATCGGATCCTACTCCTGCTAGCAACCCAGTAATATATCAGTAAGAGCAGGATGTTACAGCAGATTACAAGAGAGGTTCGTCTGTGCGAGTTGGTTGTGGTTATTCTATGAACTTGTGCCCTAAAGGATCCCGTAGGCTGTCTTATAAAGCCGGCAAGACGTAGGGTCACAAGGAGAGACCTATCCGGCTATGATACAGAGTCGGTACTAAGTACATCTTGGACTACAAGTAATACTACAGGCCTAAGTCGGTAAGTCTTCTAGGCCTTGGCGTAACCGGGAGTGACTCTGTCATCTTTCCATGACTGGGCCGCCTGTGGAGCAAAGCTCTAACCCTTGGTGGACCACCCTGGTCATTAAGTCATGTGGGTATACCCGGAAAGTATATCCCCATGATCATATATAAGTCTTCATGATATACCAAAAGTTTTTTATCCAAAAATCTAACTGGTCCTCTCACAATAGCAAATTAGGCTTGCAGAATCTCAAATGCTCTCTCCACGTCTTTTCTAGCCGGTGCTTGTGCATTATGAAAACCATGTTTTTTCTTATCTTGCGGTTTGTGTACCGGCTTCACAAATGTTTGTCACCTTGGATAGATATTATCGGCAAGGTAGTATCTGTAGTCGTATGTATGGCCGTTTTCTATAAACTCCACCAGTGGACTTTCACCTATTGCAATATGTGTCACGAGTGGTGACCATTGAAGAATATTAATGTCATTGCAAGAACCAGGCATTCCAAAAAAAAGAATATCAAATCCAAGTCTCATATCGTCCACGGGTTCAAGTATTATAGTGGAATAATTTGTGTGTCCTTTGAATTTTCCATGCCATGCCGAATGCAAATTCTTCCAACCCCAATACATGCAATCAATTGAGACAAGCATACCTGAAAACCCCTGAAATTTGTTGAACTCCAAAAGCCTAGCTCTGTCTTGAGCATTCGGGGCTCTCAAGTATATCTCACCCAAAACTTTCACAATGGCTACTTCGAAGCATTTGACACACTTGATGACTTGACTCTCACTCATTGCCAAGTGGTCATCAACTAGATCCGTCGGAACACCATATGCTATAATACGCAAGGCGTTGGTCACCTTTTCATAAGCGCGATGCAAAAGTTATTCGGTGGCATTTTTCCTTTGCTCAAAAAACCAATCATGCTTCATCACACACTCCGCAATGTGCTTAAACAACTTGATGCCCATCCTAAAAAGGCAACGAATATAGCGCTCGGGGTATGTGGGATTCTCCATAAAGTAGCTCTGCATCAACTTGTTGTGACATTTAATCCTTTCCCTCCACAATTTCTGTCGACCAAAAACGGAAACACCCCCCATTATTCATCGGATGAATCGTAGGACGAACTCATCTATTACAACCTAAAATATACTTATTTGAACTATCAACAATACTCATGAAATAAAAAGTGACGAGTCGGCGGCTAGACATATCTTGCAATGATTTTGTCAAACACCTTGTGTGCGCCGAGTTGTTTGAGGGCTTTCGGGCGCTGGATCGATGCTCATCGGAGCTTGAACTGACGCATACGACCTGCGATGGCGGCAAAGAACTGGGGGAGCGGCGACGGGTGGCGGCTCAATTTACAGCGGCGGTGTCTACCAGGGCATGTGGATGAGCGGCAGCTGCACAATAACGGTGAGGAGCGGCGGCGGCTGAGATTCGGTTCGGCTGGATCACCGGAGGAGGTCAGGTTTCTAATCCCCCAATTGCTTATGCTCAACTAAAACAGGATGCAGATAGCACGCACGCACGGAATTCGGATCGTGTTGTGTTGCAGTCGGCTCGCGACAAGGCGACGCGTGGAACTCGATCGAGACAACAGGTACACAATCTGGTCGCACATGTGAGGAGAAAAAAGCTAGAACAACATTATTGCCTAGGACGTGTTTGTTTCCATCAGCGACAAACGGTACGGTAATCAAGTTACGCTGGGATTGCAGCGTAATTCGACATTCTCGTATTTTGTTTGGATGGACTTCATAATGGAATCAAAGTTCAGGACCCCTGAAAGACATGCAGCAGCAATCAAGAAATAATAAGCTTTGCAAAGGGGCCTCTGGCTCTCACGAAGCGCCGCTCATGCTCTTCATGTGGCGCCGCTGCTGCTCCTTCCGCGTCGTGTTGCTGGCTGCAAAGAGGAAGTCGACGGAGAGATCTGGAGGCACCACCGCTGGTCGGTGAACAGATCAGCGGCCACCGCTCCCGCGACTACTCCTCCCGTAGCGCATTGCTTGTGATGAAGAGCGAGTTGGGGGAGATCTGCCTCCATGGTCACCAAGGCGGCTGTGCGAGAGAAGCCTGGGGGCAACCACCAGAGGGAATCGGAGACGGTGACAGAGGCTTCGCTTTCGCGGAGTCGTCCGGTAACATATTTGTTTACGGAGGGGTGGGCGGAATCGAAGTTAAGGTGGGCTATAATCTGTTTACACGGTATCGATTTACAGGGCGAGCAAACCAAACATGTTTAAAGGAATCAGATCACGGTGTAATCGGATACCGGGAAAAAAAGTCGAACCAAACACGTTCCCAATGTAAAGCTTGAAATCCGCTAGTCAAGTGTCACTACTGTGGAAAATCAAAGGAGAGATCGAGAGACCCGGCTTGCGTGTACCTACGCGCGCTGAAAGCTGGTAGCCAGGCCTCCAACGCAATGCAACATAGATATTGTAATGATTTGATCCACAAATTAATTAACCGTACTTCTATTCTATCAATGATCCGGTATATATACAAGGTGAAGGGACACGAGAGAAGTCGCGTCCGATCGTGAGGGGATGCATGGGAACATCGGTAGCAAGAAACCGTCATAAGGTTACAACACAGAATTATCTCCTATTTACCATGTTTAAATAAATCCTAACAGATATCACACCGGCGCCGGTCACGTCGCGGAAAGCACCGAAATGGCTTCACACATGACACGTACATGGGCCTATGGGCCTGGGTGCTCTGCTCGGCTTTGCCCGGGTGTGAAGCTACTAGTACTGCCGAGTATGCGCCTGGTTGCTCTGCTCTCGGGGTGGCAAGACGTTGCAGCGCGTTCTGTGCCGCACAGAGCAAGCGGGGCCTGTATATTTCATGCTTACATCATGAGTGCCCGCTTCCTGCCTCGTACATGTATACTTGATCCGACCATGCACGACAATCACATTTCTTTCGAAATTTCAGTTGCATTCCAATGTTGCTAAATTACAATCGCATACTTCTCCTTTAGAAAAAATACGTCAGATAATTTTTTTAGTTTAGTTATTTGCAAACTTAACTACTCGTATTTTGTTTGGGGAAACAAGGAAACAGATCTTCATATATATTTGCAAGTTAGAATTTCTCCATAAAAAAACTCTTATGGTTCTTTTGGGGAGTCACATCCATGGACATATTTGAATTCTACCTCTCTTATGTACCTTTCTAAAAAAAATGTAATCTTTTGTACATTTTCCAAGACTTGTATTATGGCTTCTTATCTGGTTTTCAACATCCACCTTCACCTCTTATTATTAATGTCCCCGTTCCAATCCACTTTTCAACAGAATTATTAATGGCTTATTATCTGGTTTTCAACATCCACCTTCACTAGTACAGGTCGGGCCTACTAAGCGCCTCCCCCCCCTGTTGATCACAGAAAGACATTTATGTGAGTGGTGCGAAAGATAGCTGACGCTGCAAAACTTTGACCGTCTATCGGTGGCCCAAGCAGGTTCCTTGTTTGATAAGAGAAAGTTTCATAGGACCATAACAAAAACATTGCAAACAGAAATATAAGAGAGGTCGCTCCTCTCTGCACAATACACAACAACACCATAAGTGCCTCCCATTCTAGACCTTGTTTGATCTTCAAGCCTTCCCCATCCTTGCTTGCGGCGTGCACCGCAAGACATGATAGTAGGCCTCCGGAACCCCGCCTCTTGCGATCCTGTACGGGAGAGAGGCAATAAGGTTTTAGGGGTGCGCGGCAGCACGACTACTGAGTTCATCACAGACCCCTTCACGGACAGCGGAGAGATGTTCCCCAAATATGATTTCTACCTCGAGACCGACAACCTCTTCGATGACATGACTGACGCCAACGTCAACTTGAGCGGTTCATCTTTTGCACCATGTGCTATATTTCTCCATCTTGTTCAGATCGTATGTCTTCCACTGCAATTTATGCTTCATATATTATGGGTAGAAATCTGTTCAGAATTACTTTCACTCTCTCCGTTAGATTCCACGATTAGTTTCATTGCTATGTTTCTAGTCGTGCTTTGTCTAGTATTTTCGTGGATTAAATTCTATGTTAAATTACTCATATTTCCAATAAGCATCTCTTCTGTCCTCGACGCCGCCGTCCAGCCCTGATGCCTCCGTCCCTCCCCACCGCCGTTGTCTCTCGCTAACACTCATGTACTAGCCGCCACCATCTAGCCACGGCGCCACAACACAGAACATCGCTCTAATGTCCGTATCCTTCCCCGACGTCGCCATCCCTCCGCCCCTTTCCCTCATTGGTGGCAGCAGAAGGTAGTGGCACTTGCTTACAATCGATGTTTGAGGCCGCAGTGAGTGTCCCTGGCCTCTCCGGGCAGGCCGTTTTAGTGCTTTCTGCAACATGCATGACAGGTGCCGGTGTGATACGTATGTTGCGTTGGGGGACGGTCGGGTTGCCCCATGCATGTAGCCAGGGTCTGGACTAATTGTGTGCATTCACTTATAACTTTGAAATGACAGAACATGGACTACAATAATAATCTTGAAAGCCAATTCCCCGTCTTGCCTGAATAATTTGCTACGGAAACACAGGACTTACAGGTGGGTCCCGCTAGACATGATCTTCGCCGAGCGCCCTGTTCATGCCTGTCAGCAAACCGTGGACAAATGTGAGAAAGAGAAAAGCAACGGTTCAGGACTGCTGGTGCTGCTAGCTCGCATGGTGCCGACCGACCGCTTGGGGGTGGGGGGGGGGGAGGTTGGCCGTTGGGCTCACGTCATGGGGAGGGGAATAAATATCTCAGTCTTTGGCAAAAGGAGGTGCTGGCTACCAGTCATGCACTGCACTGCACTGCTCACGCACGACATGGCTTTGTAGCAGCGAGTGAGGTAACGATCGAGGCTTTGACTGCCGGCAGTGGTCGCGCGGCACCGGATTCATAGCAGAGGGAACTGCCGGCTGTGAAGCCAACTGCATGCTATGCGCCTGGCCTGGGTGCTCTGCTCTGCTCTCGGGGGTGACACGGCATGGTCGAAGGCAAGGGACATAGTGGTAGCACAGATGCGCAGAAAATCGATTTGGAGGACGTCTTCCATGGAGGACTTAAAAAAAAAAATCAAAAAGCGTCAAAAAAATTGAAAATATATATATTCGTGTAGCCCACAATGTAAAATACATGTATGCAAAAAATGTAAAGAAAAATACATTGTATTTTGTGCGCAGTAAAAAAGCAAATATGACAAATTCTGAAAAGGAGGCCCATTCAAAAAAGCACTGTTCATGTCCGGATCTGAAATGTTCTCTTTTTTCTGAGGCGAGAATATAAATTATTTTCACATGCTTTTTTTGTACGCGCTTATTATAAATCATTATCTACGTCCCTTTTCGTATTATTTTGAAACTTCAAATTTGAATTTTTCAGGAAAAAAATTAAAGTCCTCACTGGCACCCATCCGCCAAATCGACGCACCCCACAGATGCGCCACTTTGTCGACGGGCACGGTAGGCGAGCATATCACCCCGTCACCAGGTTGAACACGTTGTACTAGTAGTTTCCCCCGCTCCTCGAGGAACAGAAGTCCATTGCACGAGTTCTGTATGGTGGTCTCCTGCTAGTACACAGGTCGTCGGAAGCCTGGTTTACAGTAGCTCCGTTTGTGCCGGGAGGGTGAGTTTAACACGACGATTTTTTATCTGTCTATTACAAAAAGCTCTACTATGTCAAGTTTTGTCCAGCTTCAATGATGGACGGGCGAGGAAGGCAGCGTGTCTTTGGCTCGTGCTATTTTCAGAAGTTGTCGCTTGGTGCTTCGTTGACCTATTTGTAATTTTTATTAGAACTCTTTTACTATTGTTGATATAATTATTAATAGGTCGGTGAAATTTCGCAAGAAACAAGTAGCGCCTCTAATTTTGCAACTAGACAAGGTTTGAGGGTAGGTGGGTGACTGAGAGCGCAATGATGGCATGCTCGTTTCGTCGGTTAATTGTGCAGGACGTGATGGGCTGAACTTATTGTTCACCGAGAGGACTCTCTCACCCCGCAAAAATGGTTTTCTCGGCCCAGGAACTTGGTATGGGCCCCTTTTTATGCAAATTGTCGCTCTTCGGCATGGGACATATGGAAGCAACGAAATCGCAAGTATTTTGACGCCTTTCCGCCAACCCCAGACTAGTAGTAGCTCTAAGAATGCGTCTAGAGCACTAAGACACTCCTTATACTCACCGTTGATTAGTCTTGTTTAATTTGGTTTGTACCCCTCTTGCCCTAGGACAAATGGCCTAGATTTGGACATCTCATGTGAATATATAACTCTTTTTTCTAATACTCCCTCCGTTCGGGATTATAAGTCCCGCGCGGATAACTAGATTGTAAATTTAACTAACAAAATATAAATAATATATTATAAAAATTATATCATTAGAAACTTTAGATATTATATTTTCTAATGGTATAATTCTAAGGATGCTAGCTTACGAGCAGTCGTGGGCACGATTGATTATTCGACAGCCCAAGGCCCAAGAGTGTCGTTTTCCCTGAAGCCAGAGGGGAAGAAGAAGACCGGAGGTGCAGAAGTAGGCTCGGCCCATGCAGCCACCACCGGGCGGACTGCCTTCCGCCACTGTCCTTGGCAGTGGCGCAACCACTACCGTCTCCCTGCATTGTTTCCTCAAAGATCGACCTCCTCATGTCCTCCATCGTCCACTGGTTTTCCTCGGAGGTTTACAGATCACCTTGTCTCCGCCGCCAGCACACCCACCCACCCCACCCCTAAGTCCATCACTTACCGCGGGGCTCACTCTATTCTTAACGATGCCTTCTTCTCCACGACTCTCTGGCAATTTTGGCGGCACCTCAAGTGATTGGTGGTGGCCAAGGGCATCTAGGTTTTTTCTTGTTATTAATTGAGTTGGACCACCAAAACTGTCTAAACATGTACGTTGGCGTTTTACTAGCTGTGCTAAGGTAGTACGGAGTACTTTTTAAAGTGCTGTTTTAGTGCTCTAAAAAATGTTTCAACAAATAATCAGTAAGTTTTTTACGCCAAGACACATTGTCCATATACATTGCATGACGTTTGTCATGGTTTAGAGCAGGGATGCCATACCCCTGTATCGCACAGGCTGATTCACATGGCTTTCATTATTGGCGACACGTATTAATAAGTAATTGAAGCTAAACGCGATTGAGGGCGACCAGCCAACGCTAGGCTGCTACCAAGTCGTGCAAGAATAAGATACAGCTTGCTCATCCGATCTTACTTAAATAGGATCTCATCAGACGAAATGTCAATGGAGAACTGTGTGCATGCATCAGCTTTACTTTGTCGCAGAGGTGTCCAAATCGTAGGCCACAAAACGTTTCCAACAGCTAATTAAGGGTGTATGTATCCGAGTAGTTGTGGACGAAAAGTCCAAGAAATTTCTGTAAACTAATGTTGGCACAGGATATACTAGCAGCTCTGTCATAGCTACAGGTCCTCCATATATAGCCATGGCATGACGAAGATACTAAATGGAAAATCAAGGATGAGATGACCCGGCTGATGTGATGCGTGTTTAATTGGATGACGGAATGAAGAAGCCGCCTAATAATGCAACCAAGCCACATGCGTGCATCTTTCCCACTGTATGTATCCTACTATCCAGTTGCAGTTCTTAACGAGCAAAGCTCGCAAGGCTGAGCATCCCGTCATCATTGATGATTGTTGCTGCTCTGGGTCTTTTTGAATCTCAGCACGACGATTTTCCTATTATTCTTCTAAAACAAGTTCTAGACAAGCTTTGTCCGGCTCCGATAATAGAGATGCAAGGATGGTGACGCGCATTTGGATTGTGCTAGTGTCTATAGTCGTCGCAAAAGGTAAGTCGCACAAAGATTATTTAAAAGTCAAATCTTACGAACTTTTGAACAAATATTTAGAAAAAATATTACATGTATAGTAAATTGATCAGGCTTGCACTGACACATTGTTCAAAGTAAATTGCATCGATAGGGTAACGTTTGACATGGTTTATAGGTAGCACACGTTGATATTTACATGCATTTCATCATCGGCGACACGTATTAATAGGTAAACGCAACTGAGGGCGACCAGCCAACGCGTGCACGCAGCGCTAAGCTGCATGCGACCGAGTCGTGCAAGAATGAAATCCAGCTCGCTCATCTGACACTGACAACGGAGTACAGTGTGTGTGTGTGTGTGTGTATGCATGGGCTTACTTAGTCGCCTACAAATTTGATCTCATCCAAGAATGCATAAACCATCATAGGCTTATATAAGTCGCAAATAAAGGTGGCCAAACGTAGGCCACGAACGTTTCCAATAGCTAATTAATGGTGTACATGTTCGAGTAGTTGCAGACGAGAAGTCCACAAAATTTCTTCAAATTTTGTGTACATCTCTGTCACAGGGTCATAGCTGCTGGTCCATAGAAAATTAAGGCTAAAATGACACGGCAGAAGTGACACGTACGTACGTGTTCAATAGTATGGCGTGGAATGAAGAAGCCGTGGAGCTAATAATGCAAGCAAGCAAGCCATATCTCGTGCATCTTTCCCACTATAAGTACCCTATATATCCAGTTGCAGTTCTTATCACAACAGGGATATATAACTAGGCTGAGCATCGACCTTCCTTACCAGAGCTTAATTTCTTGTTTGATTGCATTAGTACTTCGATCTGTTCTCGTTTGAAACTCCAGTTAGCTAGCCATGGTTGCCGGTGTGTGCTATGGCACGGTCGCCAACAACCTGCCCTCGGCGAGCGACGTGGTGCAGCTGTACAGGTCCAAGGGCATCACCGGCATGCGCATCTACTCCCCCGACGCGCAGGCGCTCAACGCCCTGCGCAACTCCGGCATCAGCCTCATGATCGACGTGGGCGGCACCGACGTGCTCGCCAACCTCGCCGCCAGCGTCTCCAACGCGGCGTCCTGGGTGAGGACCAACATCCAGGCGTACCAGGGCCTGACCATCAAGTACATCGTGGCGGGCAACGAGGTCCAGGGCGGCGACACTGGGCGCATCGTGCCGGCCATCCGGAACCTCAACACTGCCTTGTCGAACGTCGGCCTCGGCGGCATCAAGGTGTCCACGTCGGTGCGGTTCGACGTGGTGGCCAACTCCTTCCCGCCTTCCGCGGGCGTGTTCACGCAGGGCTACATGACCGACGTGGCCCGGCTCCTCTCCAGCACCGGCGCGCCGCTGCTGGCCAACGTGTACCCGTACTTCGCCTACAAGGACAACCCGCGGGACATCAGCCTCAACTACGCGACGTTCCAGCCGGGCACCACGGTGCGGGACGACGGCAACGGGCTGACCTACAGGTGCTTGTTTGATGCCATGGTGGACGCCATCTACGCCGCGCTGGAGAAGGCCGGGACGCCGGGGCTGAGGGTGGTGGTGTCGGAGAGCGGGTGGCCGTCGGCCAGCGGGTTCGCGGCGACGGCGAACAACGCCAGGGCGTACAACCAGGGGCTGATCGACCACGTCGGCGCGGGCACGCCCAAGAGGCCAGGCACGCTGGAGACCTACATCTTCGCCATGTTCAACGAGAACTTCAAGCTTGGGGACCTGACGGAGAAGCACTTTGGATTGTTCAACCCGGACAAGTCGCCGGCCTACCCCATCCGCTTCTAGTAGTCTGCTTCGGCTGTACACGCGTGCATCGTCAACCTAAATAAGCTGTCTGTAGTGCAGCAGTGAATTGTAACGAGGATACCTCATATATATACATGGACTGTGATACGTCATCTTAAATAAAGGAAGATATGGGTTGAATTTCTGGTCCATGCGTACATACTCCCTTTGTTTGCTAAAAATATATAGCTTTATATTCTGAAACAGATAGAGTTTTTTTTTAGAAAAATGTTGCCAAGAGACAACATGACATCGTTAAAAAAAAACATGACCAATCTCCCTAGCTGGTCTATCTATCCAGACTTATTTATATATCAACATAAACGAGCTAGTCTAGTAGAGGTTTTCTAGAGACACACGGTGTTGTTTATGTTGGGGTGGGAGGAGGAGATAGACACACAACCTTCCACGCTCTAGCCTGCGGTGAAACTTCGAGGATAGTTTCAATCAACAGATATGCAGCGGAAATAAAACAACGAGCACATGCACAGATGACACAATGATTTACGTGGAAAAATCTCCTCAAGGTGAGCAGGAAAAAACCACGGGTACGGACCAACCGGTCCACGTGAGCTTCACTATGAGCAACCTGGGTACAGAGTCTTCTCTAGAACATCTAAAGATATACAACACACTCAACACGTTGCCAACCGGCAACAACAACAACCACTTGAGAGAAAGATTACAGCAGAGCAGAGTATCTCAGTTTCTGTCCTCTTCGGTAATCAGCAAACTGCTCTTAAACCGCATATCCAATCAGCACCAAACTTGGTAGACAAGCTGACATACGAGTACCCAACATACACACCAAATTTCAGGTCAATCGGACACCGTTTGCCTGCCCAATCTGTTCGTTTACCAAAACTGCTCTGTGCTGAAACTGCAGCAGTCCGAACTGAATAAACCGCTTCCAAATCTGAAGCTACACTGACCCAGACCTCAAACCAGCTAACGAGATCGAAGTACTCAAAGCAAGGAATGAGCTCACCAAGTTTGGAGTCAATCCAAGCACCCTTGAGCCTCCAAACACTAGCTTGAAGACAGACCGGTCAGATCTCAAAAATCTGGACAGAAATCACCTCTCCTTCTTCTTCCTCTCTTCTCACTAGGTTGTGGTGTTCTTGTGTGTTCTCTCACCCTCTCTCAGCAGCAGCCACGATGGCTTGCTTCTCTCACTTTCTCACTTTGCTCCCACACTGCCACCAAGGGTGGCTAGGGTTTTCTTTTATACTCCTCTCTCAAGGAACACCTCAGCCATTGGATACGAACATCGATCAACGGTTGAAACATGTTGGACTTCACGGGCTGACGTTGGGCTGCCAACACACCTCCATGTGGAGGGACCTGGCCCAACAAACTCCCCCTCCCGACATCATGGAGGGTCTCACTGCCAACCGGCAGTCATGCCAATGAGCCGACGGCATACCTCGAGCTTTCCCCTTGTCATCACCTTGGTCAACATATCAGCCCCATTGTCATCTGTGTGCACCTTCTCAATTTGCATTTGCTTGGAATATAGCACATCTCGAATCCAATGATAGCGCACATCAATATGCTTCGACCTTGAATGAAAACTTGCATTCTTACTCAGGTGAATGGCACTTTGGTTATCACAAAACATCACATACTTGTCTTGCTCAATACCAAGCTCACAAGCCAATCGTTTCAGCCACAATAGCTCCTTGCTCGCCTCAGTTACTACGATGAACTCGGCCTCAGTTGTGTTCAGCGCACACACTTTTGCAACCTGCTTTGCCATGCCACTGCTCCCCCTGAATGGGTAATCAAATAACCTGAAGTAGACTTCCTTCCATCGACATCTCCAGCCAAGTCTGAATCTGAATATGCAATCAGCTTAGACTCACTACCACCAAAGCAAAGCTTCATATTAGTTCTGCCCCGGAGATAACTCAAAATCCACTTCACGGCTTCCCAATGTGGTTTTCCTGGATTGGACATAAATCTGCTCATAGTACTAACCACTTGAGCAATGTCAGGCCGTGTGCACACCATAGCATACATCAAACTCCCAACCGCTGAAGCATAAGGAACTTTCTGCATTTCCTTTTCCATCTCTTCATTGGAGGGACATTGCTTTTTACTCAACTTGAAATGAGCTGCGAGTGGACAACTCACTTCCTTTGCCTTGTCCATCTTGAACTTGCGAAGTACCTTCTCAATATATTTCTCTTGAGACAAGTACAACTTGTTGGATTTTCTGTCTCTCTCAATTCTCATGCCGAGAATACACTTTGCTGGACCCAAGTCTTTCATGGCAAAACTTTTGCTCAACTCTTTCTTTAGCCTAGCAATTCTTGAGACATTCTTGCCAACAATCAAGATATCATCCACATAGAGCAATAACATGATAAAATCATCACCTGAGAACCTCTGGATGAATACACAATGGTCTGAGCTACACCTCTTGTAGCCTTGCTCCCCCATGACAGATTCAAACTTCATGTACCATTGTCTTGGTGCTTGTTTCAGGCCATAGAGACTTTTCTTCAATTTGCACACATAGTCTTCTTTGCCTTTAACAAGAAACCCCTCATGCTGCTCCATGTAGATTTCTTCCTCCAACTCTCCATGAAGAAAAGTTGTCTTCACATTCATTTGCTCAACCTCCAAGTTGAGACTTGCTGCCATGCCAAGGATCATACGGATTGATGTCATCTTCACCACCGGAGAAAATATTTCATCAAAGTCAATACCTTTTCTCTGGATGAATCCTTTTACAACTAGCCTGGCCTTGTACCTTGGATGTGACGTGTGCTCTTCTTGCTTGATTCTGTAGACCCACTTGTTCTTAAGAACTTTCTTGCCCTTGGGCAACTTCACCAGCTCATAAGTATGATTCTTATGCAAGGAATCCATCTCTTCTTGCATAGCCTTATTCCACTCCTTGTTCTCATCTTTCATTGCATCTTGAACGCACTCAGGTTCTGAACCATCAGACAATAACACCACATATTGGTCTAAATCGTACCTGGTGGAAGGAACACGGTCTCGGCTGGACCGTCTGAGTGAAGCTGCTGGTGGACTATATGGTTCAGGTGCTTGCTGATCATGATCATCTTCTTCAGCATCATACTCTTGCTGCTGGGGAGCTTCCTCACCTGTACCACTATGTGCATCACCTTGCACATCTTCTGCATCATCATCTTCAGCTGAATCTGTAGGAACTGGGTCAGAATCAGATCTGTCTTGCTGCTGATTTCGAGGAGGAACATGCACCGGAACTTGCACCGGAGCCTGCACCTTTGTCTTCACAATATCCTCAATTGTTTGGTCTTCAACAAACACAATATCACGGCTTCTCACAACCTTTCTTGCTATTGGATCATACAACTTATAGCCGAACTGATCACCTCCATAGCCAACAAATATGCACTGTCGTGTCTTTGAATCAGAGCTTTGACCTTTCATCTTGAGGGATATGAACAAAGGCCTTGCACCCAAAAACCTTCAGGTGCTCATACGAGACGTCCTTGTCATAAAAGACCATGTTTGGAACATCTCCCTGCAATGGATAACTGGGTGAGAGATTAATAAGATAAACTGCAGTCGACAAAGCCTCACCCCAATAATGTTTAGGCAGCTTTGCACTCGATAGCAAGCATCTAACCCTCTCAACAATTGTCCTGTTCACCCTCTCAGCAAGACCATTCAGCTGTGGTGTCTTCGGAGGAGTAAATTGGTGCCTAATTCCCTATTCCTTGCAATAGGCATCAAATGGGCCAATATACTCTCCCCCATTATCGGTGCGAATGCACTTGATCTTATTCTCAGTTTCTCTCTCAACTAAGACTTGGAATTGCTTGAACATACTTAGTACTTCATGTTTGTTCTTCAAAACATAGACCCAAACTTTTCTGAAAAAGTCATCAATAAATGTGACAAAGTACTTTGCTCCACCCATTGACCTCACCGACATTTTGCAAACATCGGAATGTATCAAGTCCAGCACCTCGGGCTTCTTGTGAGGAGCTTGACTCTTGAACGCAACTCTATGTTGCTTCCCCGCTAGACAATCTGAACATATCTTGATGTGAACTCCCTTCACACCTTTCAATAGATTTTTCTTCACTAGCACCGCCATCCCTTTCTCACTCATGTGCCCAAGCCTCTTGTGCCATAAAGCACACGCATCCTCTTTCTGCAACGCATTTACACAAGCAGCAGAAAGCTTAGCATGAACTGTTGGGTCCGCAGCATAGAAAACAAAAATTTCCTACGGTGTGAACTACACGCCAAGATCTATCTACTAGGTACAAAGCAACGGGTGGACATACATCCAACCAGAACTTACCCTCGTAGACAACGAGCTTTGTTAACGAGTAGGAACTCGTGGTTGATGTAGTCGTACACTTGCCGATCTCAAGATCGTGATGAAGTCCAGCAGGTCCGGCTCCAGCACGTCCATCAGATCTAGCTCCAGCACCACCAAGTCTAGCACCGCAAAGCAGCGGTGCATCCGTGACCGCACACACGTCCGGTACCCCAACAACCTCCGTCCCTCGCTCCAGCAAAGCAGCGGAAGCAGCAACTCCTTTCCAGATAAAGCCACCGGGAACATGTATCTCGCTAATCCGAGACCATGGGGAATAATACTAGAGGGGGAGAGAGATCCTTCACAAGGAGGTGTGTGTGAGAAGTGAGGAGGGGGTGCCCCTCCTTCATGGCCGGCGCATGGAGGAGGTGACCCTTCACCTCCTCCATTCATGTGGTGGTAACTCCCTCCACATAAATTTGCCCCTTCATATTCTCTTTTAAAGTCTCCACTTTAAATGCATTAAATTTCTCCAAATTTAATGCTCTCTCATTTAATAAAACTCTTTTATTAATTTTGTTCAGAATTTTGTTAATTACTTTAATTAACAAACATTCACATAGAACCCCCTGCAACATTTCAATATTACATGTAGAACCAATTTCAGCAATTTCACCCGAAACAGTTTCCGTGTCTATTGAAATAATTTCAGCACTTTCTTAAATCTTTATCTGAAACATATTTGGTCCAAATGGTGTTGGTATCCCTTAAGTGCGTCACCCTACGGTTCGCGAATAATGCAGACATGATCGAAACCCCTCTCCGATCAATAATCAGCAGCGGGACCTGGAGATCCATACTGACTCCTACACATTCAACGATGACTTCTGTGATCGTGAGAACCTTTAACGCTAGTAACTAAATCCCTTTGTCCCGTGATATATTACATGTCCGAGATTCGATCATCGGTATCTCCATACCTAGTTTGATCTCGTTACCGACATGCACTCTTTTCTCGTTCCCGTGATATAACATTCTAGTGATCACATCACTTGCTTGCAAGCTATTTCAATGTGATATCACCGAGAGGGCCCAGAGTATATCTATCCGTCATCGGGATTGACAAATTCCACTCTTGATCCATGAGCCTCAACATAACACCTTCGTAGCACTGAACCCATCTTTTAGTCACCCTGTTACGGTGTGACGTTTGATGTTATCAAGATACTCTTCCGGTGTTAGCAATTAACATGATCTCATGGTCTAAGGATAAATATTACTTTGTATGATGTTATAGCAATATAAACATAATGACTTTGATCGTAATGATATACTTCGGATGAATGTTCATCACATCATTCCACCAATGGTGTGACCTTGTTATTAACAACATCCAATGTCCATGATCAGGAAACCTTGATCATCTTGTTAATCAACAAGCTAGTCTATAAGAGAGGCATAACTAGGAACCCTTTTTGTTTATTAAACACACATGTATTGATGTTTCCGATCAATACAATTCTAGCATGTAAAATAAACATTTATCATAAACATGGAATAAGATAATAACCACTTTATTATTGCCTGTCGGGCATATTCCCTTCAGTCTCCCACTTGCACTAGAGTCAATAATCTAGTTCGAAAACCTTTGCGTATTGAACACCTATGGCTTTCTGGTGTTGCATATACGCAATTGCTAGTGGTTAACATAATCTCCGGATCTAACAGTTTTAGGTCCGTGTGTATTTGCATGTCTTTGCGTCTCTACGCATAACTCATTCTTAAATGAGATGGCATTGTATAAATTTGGTCCTCTGGTGAGACCTTTAGTTCATTCGGGTTAAAATATGTTGATATTATTGTCACACAATATATCTTCATAGTATTAGCCCACTTTGAACCACACCTAGTTTGATAACAAACTACTTAACACAAATGCCCTCCTATGTTGCTACTATAGCAGTCATATACTTAGCCTTTTGTTGTAGTATCTGTCACAATATCTCAACTTTGGAACTCATCCAAATCCATCATGGAACATCCTTTCCATTATATTATGCCACCCATAGTCTAAATTGAGATAAATTTAATTTGTATCTTGTGACAAAACTAGTATCAGTGTAACACTTTACAATGAACTACCTTTAACTATTTGTCACTTATACATGATATATTCTTAGTTCTTCCAAAGCTCATAAGAATATCTTTACTATTGTCCAATGATCATCTTATGAATCATTCTGGTATATGCTCATAACATTTAGAGCATAGGACATTCTAGATATATACATATCATGGTATAATCGATCAAAATTTTCATGTGATTTTACTCACCAAGTGTTGAAACACTTGAATCTTGATACAATCCTTTCCATGCAGCAAGAACCTTTCTTGTTGTTTCCATATTGAACCCTTTCAATATCTCATATTGAACCCTTTCAATATTTTATATATGTATGTCTGGCACAACCATATTAGCGCCTTAATCTATCCATATAGATATTGATGCCTAATATTCTGGGTTTGCCCAAGTATTTCATCAAACTCTTATTTTAATGAAATCCTTAACTTGTGTCAATTCAAGATACATCATTTCCAATCAACAATATGTCCTCTACATAATGTATTAGAAATATGTCTCAGCGCTCCCACTTAATTTCTTGCAAATGCAAGCATCTTCATCATCTCCGATGAATTTAAACTATTTTAACAGTTTCATCATGGTGAAGATTCCAACTCCGCTATGCTTACTTCAACTATTGAAGTTTGCATGCCCTTTTAGCACCCTTTGAATTAACAAAACCCTTCGGACCGTGTCTTGTACACGTCCTAGGTAACCATTCTATTAGAAGAACATTGTTTTATTTGTTCAACTACCATACATAAAATTATATGTAGTGGTTGCTACATTAATCCGTCAAGACTAAATATCACTATGAAAGATCAAATCTTGTCATAGTCAACTCCTTGAACATTGTCGTAAACTTCTTTCCGACATGTCGACTATTTGATAGATGTTAAACATCCATGTCTTATTTCTTTATAGATCCAAACACGACCGATAGGCTTCACGCCTTTTCGGAGGGTCTTCCAAGTTCAAAAACTTGATTTCTCGTGTATGGATACTATCACGGATTCTACGACTTCTAGTCATTTTATGGAGTCAGGGCCCATCATCGCTTCTTTGCATGTAGTCGGTTCATCATTGTCAAAACAATAACAACTTGCTTATCAAATCTTACTATTTGATTCTTACCGGCCCACACGGTTCTATAGGAACTCTAATCTTCGAGATCACACCTTTTCTAATCACGAGAGCCATGAGCATTGTGGCCGCCACCGGGACACTTTCCGGCACTGCGCTACTTAGCACATATAACTAAGGTTCAACAACCTTATCAAAGTTCTATTGTCCTCCCACTTAACTTTTCACGAAAAGTTCCTTCTCAAGAAACTTGACGTTCCAAGCGACAAACTCTTTTGTCCTTGGTGTTATGGAGAAATTCCCAACAAATTCTTTGGGATAACCTACAAAGACGTGCTTATCCGACTTTGGTTGTAAACATTTTACTTATGCATAGCATACCAAAATTTAAGAAAAGACAATTCGGGTTTTATCCCAAACCATAACCCATATGGTGTCATTTCAATGGATCACGATGGTGCTCTTTTCAGTGTAAAAGTGGTAGTCTCTCAAGCTTCAATCTTTAAAACATAATGGCAGTTTTATAAATGACACCTTTGATCTTACCATGTCAAACATGGTTTGATTTCATCTCTCGAATATGCCATACTCCTATGGTTTATCGGGAAAACACAAATCATGAAACAATTCCTCAAATCTTAGGTGTTTTGCTAAACCTGTAACTCAAATATCTTCCTTTATGATCAAATCATAAACTCTTTTATTTTCTTGTTACAATGATTTTCCACTTCATCTTGAAAGTCTTTGAACAACTTTCAAATGTTTCATACTTCTTCCTTATTAAGTAAATATACAGATATATTCACTCAAATTTTTGAAGAAAGCATATGAAGCAAAAAGATCCATCACATATGGCTACACATAATGGACTATGCACATCAGCATGCATAATTTCCAATAAGCTAGTCATCCGTTCCTGTCTAGCCTATGGACGGATTTCAATTATCTCAAGGAAAGTCTCACATGCGTCAATTGATCAAAATCAAAAGACTCCAAAAATCCATCAACATGGAGTTTCTTCATGTTTTATTTCCAATATAATTTAAAACAGCGATGTCACTTCATAAGTGATCTTTTAATCATTTGTCTTGCGACATTTTAGCAATAATGTTTATGGATGTGATTTCTCCCACTAGACTTGTAAAAGTTCATCCATCCTTTATGGAATACGATAATTTATTTGAACAACCATTGTTCTCGTAATACCGGAACAAAATAACAATTATTTAAACAAATCTTGAAGGATTGGTTTGATGACAACAAAAAACACAATAACACTTTATTTGTTTTCGATGAACATCATCACTCATTCTCTTGGTAGTTACTTAGGCCATTGTAGTTCATGAATTGCGTTGTCCTGTATGACACTTCATACCAACCAATTCGGTATCCAATACCTAAGAACCACATTGTTTAACAAGCAAGGAATACAACCATAACATGTATATCTTCTATATACCTAAGTTGGACATCTCCAACCTTTTCTTTTCTGCCAAATATTTTATAGATTCTCTTTCAGCAATTCCTTTTCCTTTTAAAAGAATCTATCAACATCAATAGTGGTGTAATTCACATGACACATAGTACAAAGCGTATATAGTCAAATACTAATACCTTAGGACTTGCACTTTGAAGTGGATCACCATCATCAAATGTTTGGTATTCTTTCAAAAATCAATTCTTTAGTAATCTATTAGTGTAGTAAACACTTTACTTACATCTTCTATTCATCCTTATCATGACAACTTTCATGATCAAGCTACTATAGCCTATAAGGAAGAATGACGAGTATAATGTTAGTTCCCAAAACCTTTTTGGGAGATCCGAATGCTTAGCATCTCCATCCTTCACAAATTCTCATACAATATGAGAACATGTATTTTGCTAAATTATACTCTATCATAATGCAACCAAAAACATTATTTCAGATATCCCAATATCTTTCACACATGATGGTTTCTGAAAAAAATTTCAGCTCCAATATAATCTTGATATTAAAACAACTTTTGAATATCAATAATCATGGAGGCAAACATGATACTTTAGATACTAACATTGGAATTCTTACTCTTGATTTAATACTACTTATTAAACTCCATGGAGTAAATAGAGTTTGCTGAAAGTTTGCAATAGGACTTATAAACTTTAAATTGACATCCAAAACAATACGATACCAGTTCGTAAAGTAAATATCCAGAATTCTATAGTTCTATTATCTCAATTAAAACTAAGCATAAGCTAGTGAACGGACGCCAATGACCACAACAAATTATGCAAATTCACTTCGATTTAGTGTATGACAAATTGAGTTCGACTAATCCAAATTACTAATGAACTCCCACTCAAAAACGACATCCCTCGTGCCTTTTTGGTGATTACATGAACCAAATCCACTACACCAAGTCCGATCATCACGTGAGTCGGTGTAGCTTCAAAGGCGAGCATCAATATGGGCATCACATCAACTATATGACTCATGCTTAACCTTTCGGTCCGTGTTCCGAGGCCATGTCTGTACATGCTAGGCTCGCCAAGTAAGAATCTTAGTACTCGCGTGTGTAAACTGTCTTACACCCGTTGTATGAAAGCGTAGAGTCGAGTACACCCGATCATCACGTGATGTCTCGAAACACGATCCATAAAACGGTGCATACTTAAGGAAGAACACATTTTATCTTGATATTTAAATGAGGGGTCATCTTACAATGCTACAGAAAGCGCCAAACTAGCAGTATAAGATGCTAACATCTAATGTGTAAAGTGAGATGATATGGTCCATGCATTTGATCTCTATCATTTGTATCGTGGTATGGTCTCTATCATTCCTTTGTGTGTAAGGCCAAGGTCTATGGAACTTACACGTTAAATGTGTTGTAAGAGTATCTGTCATACATCTACTTACAACAATACCATATCAAGACACTAGCCCAACAACGATCTAAACTAGACGCCTCTAATTTATCAATTGCAAGTTTTACGTGGCTTAAGGCTTTCGGATATAGAACCATTCTTACCTACGAATATGAACCACAACGAGGATAACCAAATTATTAGCAACTTGTTGTAAATCAGATATTGACTATAGTAGGAGAGACAGACACTCGCCAGCCACTTATGCAAAACTAGTTGCATGTCAGTCGTGGAACCGGTCTCATGTACGATGACATGTAAGGTTGGTCCGGGCCGCTTCATCCCACTATGCCACGAATACCCAAAATACATAGAAGATGCAATAACATGATCACATCGCCCACATATCAATATATGTGTACTACCCGTGCAAAGCACCTACGCATAGATCAGGCTCTGATACCACTGTTGGGTCCGCAGCATAGAAAACAAAAAAATTCCTACGGTGTGAACTACACGCCAAGATCTATCTACTAGGTACAAAGCAACGAGTGGACATACATCCAACGAGAACTTACCCTCGTAGACAACGAGCTTTGTTAACGAGTAGGAACTCGTGGTTGATGTAGTCGTACACTTGCCGATCTCAAGATCGTGATGAAGTCCAGCAGGTCCGGCTCCAGCACGTCCATCAGATCTAGCTCCAGCACCACCAAGTCTAGAACCGCAAAGCAGCGGTGCATCCGTGACCGCACACACGTCCGGTACCCCAACAACCTCCGTCCCTCGCTCCAGCAAAGCAGCGGAAGCAGCAACTCCTTTCCAGATAAAGCCACCGGGAACATGTATCTCGCTAATCCGAGACCATGGGGAATAATACTAGAGGGGGAGAGAGATCCTTCACAAGGAGGTGTGTGTGAGAAGTGAGGAGGGGGGTGCCCCTCCTTCATGGCCGGCGCATGGAGGAGGTGACCCTTCACCTCCTCCATTCATGTGGTGGTAACTCCCTCCACATAAATTTGCCCCTTCATATTCTCTTTTAAAGTCTCCACTTTAAATGCATTAAATTTCTCCAAATTTAATGCTCTCTCATTTAATAAAAATCTTTTATTAATTTTGTTCAGAATTTTGTTAATTACTTTAATTAACAAACATTCACATAAAACCCCCTGCAACATTTCAATATTACATGCAGAACCAATTTCAGCAATTTCACCCGAAATAGTTTCGGTGTCTATTGAAATAATTCCAGCACTTTCTTAAATCTTTATCTGAAACATATTTGGTCCAAATGGTGTTGGTATCCCTTAAGTGTGTCACCCTACGGTTCGCGAATAATGCAGACATGATCGAGACCCCTCTCCGATCAATAATCAGCAGCGGGACCTGGAGATCCATACTGACTCCTACACATTCAACGATGACTTCTGTGATCGTGAGAACCTTTAACGCTAGTAACTAAATCCCTTTGTCTCGTGATATATTACATGTCCGAGATTCGATTATCGGTATCTCCATACCTAGTTTGATCTCGTTACCGACATGCACTCTTTTCTCGTTCCCGTGATATAACATTCTAGTGATCACATCACTTGCTTGCAAGCTATTTCAATGTGATATCACCGAGAGGGCCCAGAGTATATCTATCCGTCATCGGGATTGACAAATTCCACTCTTGATCCATGAGCCTCAACATAACACCTTCGTAGCACTGAACCCATCTTTATAGTCACCCTGTTACGGTGTGACGTTTGATGTTATCAAGATACTCTTCCGGTGTTAGCAATTAACATGATCTCATGGTCTAAGGATAAATATTACTTTGTATGATGTTATAGCAATATAAACATAATGACTTTGATCGTAATGCTATACTTCGGATGAATGTTCATTACATCATTCCACCAATGGTGTGACCTTGTTATTAACAACATCCAATGTCCATGATCAGGAAACCTTGATCATCTTGTTAATCAACAAGCTAGTCTATAAGAGAGGCATAACTAGGAACCCTTTTTGTTTATTAAACACACATGTATTGATGTTTCCGATCAATACAATTCTAGCATGTAAAATAAACATTTATCATAAACATGGAATAAGATAATAACCACTTTATTATTGCCTCTCGGGCATATTCCCTTCATGAACATGATACAAAACTGAAACCATGTTAACTTTAGCAACAATCAGATTTCCTTTGGTGAGCTTGTACTGTGTATTTCCAAATCTGCTCAAGTACCAATCTCTATTAAGCAATCCAACTGAGATAATGTTGAGCCGAAGGGCCTCAACATGCCTCACCGACTTGAGGACTAGTGTCGTACCATTTTCAGTCTCCAAGTGCACATCTCCTCTTCCAACCATTTTTGCTCTATCATTGTTCCCCATCTTCACAACACCAAAATCACCCGCTGTGTAGTTGGTGAAGAGCTCTCTACGAGATGTAGCATGTATGGTAGCACCGTGTCCGGAATCCAAGTCATCTCATCACCATCTGCAAGGCTGATGGTATCATCAGAAACTACAGTAATCCTCTCCTCAATGGTGGAAACACTGCTGCCATCATGTTCTTCATGCATGAGAAACATGATCTCCTCTACCGCAGCAATCCGGCCTCCCTCACTGTCACTGTCACTATCGGTTTGTTTCTGAACTTTCTTGTTATTCTTTTTGTCTTTCTTCCATTGTTCACAATGCCACTTAATGTGGCCCTTCTCACGGCAGTGATGGCATATAACACCAGCATACTTGTCTTTGCCTCTTGATTTGCTTCTACTTCTTTCTCCTCCCTTACTCGGACCTTTACTCTGGCTTCTACCCCGTGATTCGGTCACTAACATTTCAGAATGTGAAGAAGAACCGTCCTTATCAGCAATTTTTTTGGACTCTTCATTTAGTACCTTGGTCTTCACAAGGTTCCAAGTGACAACTCCATTAGGTGCTGAATTGCACACGGTGACCTTAAAGGTCTCCCAAGTGTCCGGTAATGAGCCAAGTAGCAGCAAGGCTCGCACTTCATCTTCAAATGTAATTCCCATTGAAGATAGCTGATTTATAATGCCTTGAAACTCATTTACATGATCTGCAATTGGAGTGCCCTCCTTGTACCTTAAACACATCAATTTTTTGATCAAGAACATCTTGTTGGTACCTTCTTTGCGGGCATACAACTCCTCCAATTTATGCCATAAGGTACGTGCATGTGTCTCCTCAATGATATGGTTCAAAACATTATCATCCACCCATTGGCGGATGAACCCACAAGCTTGGAGATGAAGTACCTCCCATTGATCTTCTTTCATATCACTGGGCATCTCAGTGGAGAATACCAGCATCCAGTAATTCTTCACATATAATAAGTCCTTCATCTTGCACTTCCAAGATTGATAATTTGTACCATTCAAAGAAATCATCTTGTTGGTATTCACTTCCATCTTTCACCACAAGCAAATGCAATCAGCCCAAAACAAACCTTGCTCTGAAACTGAATACAAAACTGAACCTCAGCTCTGATACCACTTTGTTGGGGTGGGAGGAGGAGATAGACACACAACCTCCCACGCTCCAGCCTGCGGTGAAACTTTGAGGATAGTTTCAATCAATAGATATGCAGCGGAAATAAAACAATAAGCATATGCACAGGTGACACAAGGATTTACGTGAAAAAACCTCCTCAAGGTGAGGAGGAAAAAACCACGGGTGCGAACCAACCGGTCCACGTGAGCTTCACTATGAACAACCTGAGTACAGAGTCTTCTCTAGAACATCTAGAGATATACAACACACTCAGCACGTTGTCAACCGGCAACAACAACAACAACCACTTGAGAGAAAGATTATAGTAGAGCAGAGTATCTCAGTTTCTATCCTCTTTGGTAATCAGCAAACTGCTCTTAAACCGCAGATCCAATCAGAACTAAACTTGGTAGACAAGCTGACATATGAGTACCCAACATACACACCAAATTTAAGGTCAATCGGACACCGTTTGCCTGCCCAAACTGCTCGTCTACCAAAACTGCTCTGTGCTGAAACTGGAGCAGTCCGAACTGAATAAACCGCTTCCAAATCTGAAGATACACTGACCTAGACCTCAAACCAGCTAACCAGATCGAAGTACTCAAAGAAAGGAACGATCTCACCAAGTTTGGAGTCAATCCAAGTACCCCTGAGCCTCCAAACACTAGCTTGAAGACAGACCGGTCAGATCTCAGAAATCTGGACAGAAATCACCTCTCCTTCTTCTTCCTCTCTTCTCACTAGGTTGTGGTGTTCTTGTGTGTTCTCTCACCCTCTCTCAGCAGCAGCCACGATGGCTTGCTTCTCTCACTTGCTCACTTTGCTCCCACACCGTCACCAAGGGTGGCTAGGGTTTTCTTTTATACTCCTCTCTCAAGGAGCACCTCAGCCGTTGGATACGAACATCGATCAACGGTTGATCTTCAACACAGAGGTGTGCTACTTTATCCACAAATATCGTTAGCATTGTTGCATAACCGGATGTACTTTCCCATTTACACTTCCATGGTACGAGTGCCGGACTAAAGACTCACCAATCACTGCCCTTCTCCACAATCCCATATTCCACTCTTTGCAATGAACTACGATCAACGACCATTTCTTATTACCCTCCTTTTCAAAGACACTAGAGTCGTCACATTGCAAGGATGGGGAAATTGTGGGATTCTACCTACTGTAATTCCTGAAGGAGAATATAACCCGGCCTAGAGCCCGGTAAGATACTAAAGGAAGAAGATCCAAGTCAGTTACCCGTCCCACTTTAGGATATGTGGTCAGTGTTGTCTATATAGATTCTCGCAGCATTGAGGTTCCTCCAAGGCTTTGTCCATTAGAACAAATCTTGTTGTAGATTAAGTTGTTTATCTTGTGAAAAGACTTCTATAAGAGGTAGAAACATCGTCATATGCATGGAGTTCTTTCTTTACATGAAATTCTACATGAATGAAAGGTTAAAGAGTAGCAAGGTGGTGTTTCCAAAATTGATCTCAAGCAAAGAAAAAACTGTGAGCATAGATTATTTTAAACTTACAATTGGAGTTTGTCCTCTGATATTCTAGAAAAATACAAATTTTGATAACTAACGTGTAGATATTTTTTAACAATGCATAGCTAACTGTTTTTCTTTGGGCGGGGACAAGGACGTCTAATAAAGAAGAAATAATAAGAAAAGTAAAAAAGAAAAGATCACGGTTGCACGCATTGACCTTAATCTCCAACGTGCGTCGTTAGAGCATCTCCACTCGGAGTCCTCAAAGGCCCCCCAAAGGCCTATGAGGGCCGCCGATGCCAAAAAAATGCGCCCAGTCACGGCCCTCATTGTAGAATTTCCGCCGGCGCGGCCCAATTATTAACCCGGCGGCCCCAGGCGAAACCCTATCTACAGGGAGGCAAGCGGGGGCACCGGAGGGGAATAAAATATTGCGATGTCAAGCCACGCGCCCTTCGGCGGCCATGCGCGGCCAGAAGTGGCTGTCACCGCGTCCCGCCAGTTCCTTCCCGCAAGTTCCACCGCTTCCCGCCAGTTCCTTCCCGCCAGATCCACCACTTTCCGCCACAACTTCCCGCCATTTTCGGCTACATAGGTCACGGCCGCCATTGCCATAGCTCAGATCTACACGCAATGTCATCCTCCAACCCCCCACACTAACATACGGAGGCGGAGGCGCTGTGCGCCTCCCACTACCCCTGCCCGCCGGGGTACGGGTGCCCTCCGGGCTAGAGGTTGAGCGCCGGTGGCGTGTCGGTCCCGCCCGTTCCTCAAGGTGCTGCCCGCCGGATGGCCATCACCAACCACTACTACGGCGAGCTCACGCCGGAGCAGCGGATGGACACCAACTGGGACCCCGACAACGCCGCCACCTGGAACGCCTTCTTCGCGAACCGTCGCGAGCGGCAACTCGCCATGTACGATGGGGACGGTCCGCCGCCCGTCAACAGCAACGAGGAGGGCCGCAGGCTGTGGTGGGGCGCCCGGGCTCTTGCCGGCGTGATGGACCACATAATGGCGAGCGACTATCCCCGCCTCCGGTACCCGCACTTCCAATGGAAAAAGGGCGGAGGTCGCGTGGTGTTCTGGGATCCTCTTGCCCCGCGCGCGATGCTACGCCTCGACCGGATGCTGGAGGCTCGGCCGGAGCCTCAGCCAGAGCCGCAGCCGGAGTGGGTGGTCCCTCCGGAATACGCCGTGGCGGCACGCCAACAGAGGTGTCCCGGTGACCCGGAAGAATTTGCGAGCCAGCGTGCGGCCATTCGCGCGTCGCTCGAATCGATGCCGCCGGGGGACACCTGGTGGCGGAAGGAGGAGGAAGCCTATCGTGCGTGAACGGAGGCGACGGCGAAGGCTGCAGCCATTGCGCGCGCCGGTCCCTGAAGCGACGATCGCTCTTCGGCGATCGTTCGATGTGGTGCGATCGTGGCCGGCCAACACCGCCGAGGCCGGAGCGCGCGCCGACCGACGACGGCTCCTACAACGACCACGAGGACGAGTACTACAAGGCTAGGCACGATTATGACTAGTTTTCTATTTTTTATATGTAATAAAATTATGTTTTCCCTATTTAAATATTATTTTACTAAAATATGTGTTTACTTTGGGGTCACGGCTGGGAAGGCGGCGCCCCCCATTTCCGATTACGCGCCGGCGACCCTCCGTACGGGCCAAAACGGGCTGCGCCGGAGTCCGTAGGAGGGTGACGAGTGGATATGCTCTTATGGTGGTTGACGCATTCCTCTGTCGCTAGTCTTGCTAGTTGTTAATTCGGGGAGTTGATAGGCTTCATCTTATTGCCGGGCCCGGGGCGGTAGAAGCTCAGCTCAGGTCGATGTCACTAGCGCTGTGTTGCTGCGTCGCTATGCAGCAGAATCGTCGGTTTCCCTCATTCGAGAAGGCCGTGTATCTGCATCCTTCTCTTTATTTAAGATGATGCAGAAAATATGTACGCATGCATCAGAAATTAATTCAACCCATATTTGCATCCTTCTCTTTATTTACTTCCTCCGGTCCGGTTTATTAAGCACGCACATAGTTAAGAATAAGTTTGATCATTAATTTTGGTCAACAAATTTTATATAATATGTCACAAAAATTATACCATTGGATTCATCTTTAAAAGTATACTTTTCAATGATATATTTTTTAAAACATATATTGCATATTTTATTAATCAAAATTGATAGTTAAACTTACTTTTAAACTACGTGTGTGCCTAATAAATCGGACTGAGAGAGTATTTAAGATGACGTGTCACGTGCACGTATGTATGTACCTAGTATCCTCGTTACAATTCACTGCTGCACTAGTAGCAACTTATTTAGTTTGGCGATAATGCTCGCGTCTTGTCCGGGTTGACCAGCCCAAAGTGCCTCTCCGTCTCAAGCCCGGTCTTGAACATGCAGAAAATATGTACCCATGCTCAGAAATTCAGCCCATATCTACATCGTTCTCTTTATTTAAGATGACGTGTCACGTGCACGTATGTATGTACTAGTATCCTCGTTACAATTCACTGCTGCACTAGCAGCTTATTTAGGTTGCCGATAATGCACACCTGCACGCAGTATTTGGTATGTACTGTACCGACAAAGACGCACGTCCGGACTATCTAGAACCGGATGGGGTACGCCGACGACTTGTCCGGGTTGAACAGCCCAAAGTGCCTCTCGGTCTGAAGCCCGGTCTTGCTGTTCTCGTTGAACATGGCGAAGATGTACATCTCGATTGTCCCTGGCCTCTTTGGCGTCCCTTTCCCGACATGGTCGATCAGGTTCTGGTTGTACGTCTACGCGTTGCCCGCGGTCGCCACCGGGTCACCGGCCGACGGCCACCCGCTCTCGGACACCACGATGCCGACATTCCCAGCCCCGGCGCTCTCGAGCGCGGAGTACATGGTGTCCACGAGCGCGTCGAACAGGTTCTGGTAGTCCTTGCCGCTGCCGTCGTCGTGCACCACCGTGTCCGGCGCGGTGAAGAGGGCATAGTCGAGGCGATGTTGGTGGTGTCGCCCTTGTAAGAGAAGTAGGGATATATGTTGGCGAGTAGCGGTGCGCCCGTGCTGGCGAGGTACTGCACGATGGGTGGCATGTGGGAGCCAGAGTCAGAGAAGGTGCCGTGGGAGGGAGGGAACCCGGCGGTGACGCCCGATTGTACGGCCGTGGACACCTTGATGCCGCCAAGGCCAGTGTTGGACAGCGCGCTGTTGACGTTCTTCATGGCCGGGAGGATGAGCTGCGTGTCGCTGCCGGACACCTCGTTGCCCACCGTGATGTACTTGATGGCCAGGCCCTGGTAGGCCTGGATGTTGGCCTTCACCCAGGCGGCCGCGTTGGACGCGCTGGCGGCGAGGTTGCCGAGCTGGTCGTTGCCCGTGTCGATGATGAGGTTGATGCCGCTGCCGCTCAGGGCCTTAAGGGCGTTGCTATCGGGGAAGTAGATGCGCATGCCGGTGATGCCCTTAGACTTGTACAGCTGCACCACGTCACTCGCCGAGGGCAGGTTGTCGGCGACCACGCCGTAGCAGACACCGGCCACCATGGCTGGATGAAGGTTGATCCGAATTCGTGAATATGCTTTACTCTCTCGATTGCTGCGATGAGAAGTGCAATTAGCTAGCTAGCCAGGATTCTATATTCACTTATGTACACGGAGAGATGCACCCATGTGACTTGTTGTTTGCATTATTTTGACGGCTTCTTCATGCGACCATCCTATATTAAACACATACCACGAGTCACTTCAGCCGCGTCATGTTAGCCTCAATTTTCAATTGGACCAGCAGCTATGAAGATGTGACAGGGCTGCTATATCTTGAGCCATTTTTCTTCATTTATTAGTTTATTACATAATCTTTGGAGAAATTTCCTCGACTCTTCGTACGTCCACAACTGCTCGGATATGTACACCCTTAATTAGCTGTTGGAAACGTGGTAGCCTATGTTTGGCAACCTCTACTGCTTTACGTGCGTAAGGTGATGCATTATTCAAATAAATTAAAAAAACTTAAGCTGATTCATGCACAGTGCTCCGTTGGCACCGTCTCGGATGAGATCAACTTTAAGTAGAATCACTTTAGCACGCCTTGCAGGACCCAGTAGCAACTTAGCGCTGCGTGCACGCGTTGGCTGGTCGCCTTCAATCGCATTTTAACTCCTATAAGATGTTTTTCTTTGTGAAATGAATATATCTAAACTCTTTTTAGTTTGTAGATTCATATAGATTTAGAATAAAGCTATCCTAAAATGAATCTAGATACACTCATTTCACAAATCGAAAACATGTTATATTTTAAAAGGGAGGGAGTATATTATTACTTAGTATACGACGTGCCGCCCATAGAAGGCATTTAAATTTAAATCAATCGTGCGATATATAGTGCTCAAGATCACCCCGTCGATGCAATATGTACTATGAAGAACATTGTGTCGTGCAAGCCTGGTCAAAACCTCCGTCCCAAAACGCGCCGGAGTAAAAGACTTGGAACCCGTTCAGATTGTCCTCCACTCCCCCAAATCCTCCACTTTGCTCTTCACTCCGCAAGATTGCACTCTGCTCGTCTGAAATTCTTTTTTTTTTCATTTTTATATAGATTTCACTTTTCTTTGCTTATAACAGAAAAAAATCAAGTTTTGGAAACGTTTGGTAGCCAACTTTGTTTTCTTTCGACATCTGTTCTAAGGGCATCTCCACCAGGCCGATCCATTTCGAACATGAAAGGTGTCTAAAACGGTTTGTTTCACTTCTAGAAAAAGGCTTATCTGTGCCGCATGGGTTTAGCATTTTGTGGCGCATATGGAATGTGTCACCGTTACCTCGCCATTAAATTGTAATTATGTGATGCATTTTTTTCAAATTTCAAAAAATAAAGAGGATCATATCTCAAGTTTCTGTGGCGCATATTGCCAATACGCGCCACAGAAATTTTCATGTTTACTGTCAATGGTAAAACTTGCCCCAGCGAATAATATAAGAATTGTGCAATATTCTAATAAGAACAAATTCATTACTTGGCCCCCTTTTTATGGAATACTCAATGATAATCTTGGCAGTGCATTTCACTGCCAGACAAAGAGTAAACTAATCCCACCTAACCTGTTTTCTAATTATTTTTCTTGTCTTTTTATTTTGCTTGCCGGACTGAGAGTAAACTTATCAATAAGAAGAATTACTTAGGTATTAGTTTAGAGTTTTCTTTTTTACACTATTATAATTTTCCTTTGTATTTTCAAATTGTAAAGACCATGTAATATTGTGTTTATAATATATATTATTTATTTCCTTGAATTCATTATTATATTCCATTTCCTTTTATTGTAATTTCATATTAGATTTTTTAAAACATTAAGAAATAAGGATTATTCCTTTAGTAATCAAGTTAGTTCATTTGAATTTATTCTTCTTTACTTGTATTTTAATTCAAATGTTTATCATAGAGCACTCAAACTTAAATCACTCCCCCCAAAACAAAGAATTGTACCAAGGTCATGTCAAAGTTTATCGCACTCACTAATAACCTAAACCCCTAAGTCATCAAATGAGAGAAACTTTGATCCCTTAGGGTTTTAAACTTAATCACGAAAATTTTCCCTACTTTCACATGCATGCACGCAGAAGCTCAAACCTATATCTACCCCTCCTTTGAAAATCTGGGATGTTACAATATTTCATAGCTATGCTCTCGTTATTTCTTTTGTTTCTTTAATCTACCAAGGTGTATGTTGTCTGGTGCCTTCGAAATGCTAGCTCGGTATATGACCATGCGCTGAGCGAAACTATGTTGTATGTGCACTTTTCCCGACACAGTTATTCATGTCGGATTTTTTCTGCGATAGTGCGAGCCCGGCGATTCGGCATGTGCCTCGGTGTTTATAACCGTCTGGGCCTGCATATTTTGTTTAGTGACGGCAACGATGAATACGAGTCTGCTCGACAAATTCTAATAAAGTGGGGGTTTGATGCGCTATCTACAGCCGTGATTCCAAGGTCCTAAGCTAATGCAAGTTTTCAAAATCATTTCTCAAAAAGATAAGTTTCATTCATAAATACAATGTCTGTCAGCCATCACGGGTCTTAGAGAACTTTATGGACTTTTCACGCTGCGGTCGTAGTTCATTCACAGAACAGGGAACATAGGTGCGCTTCTTTACCCACAAATATCTTTAGCATGGTTGCACAACCGGGTGTACTTTCCCATTTACACTTCCCTGGTACGAGGCCCCGGCTAATGACTCACCAACCACTACACTTCTCCACGACTCCATATTCCACCCTTTGTAATGAACTTTGATCAGCGACTATACCATTGCTCATTACCCTCCTTTCTAAGACACTAGAGTAGTTACATTGCAAGGATGGGGAAATTGTGGGTTCCTACCGACTGTAATTCCTCGCGGGGAATATAACCCAACCTAGAGCCCAAAGAGATGAAAAGGGAATAAGTGTTGGAATTTGGTGAGTTTTGGGCTGTTGGCCCATTAGTCAAATTCTGAAATTCTCTTTGGCCTATTTGTGCATGGCAGCATATGGCTGTGCAAGTGGTGTCAAAGTTTAGCCCCACATTGCTAGTTGAGTGAGAGTTACACCTCCTTATATACTAGGTTGTTCCACCACTCACTAAGGTGTGAGAAGAAGAGCAGCTCTCGCGCACTCCTCCTCCGACGCCGCCCGCCTCGCCTCGCCTCGCCATGACACGCGCGGGTTGCGGGTTGCGGGGATCTCGTCGAGCCAATCTTTATTTTTGCTAGTCGGGAAAATTAATCATAGATTAATTACGAGTTATTAAGGACGCGTTAATGAGTCAGGGCTGTTACCGACTCGAACATGGGCTGAGTCTCACGGTCTCCCTGACTTTCTCTATATAAACGCCTGCGCTAAACCTAATCGGTATCGCTTACCACACCCATCTCCTTCCAGTCTATTGCGTCACCATCTTCGTCTTCCCCATCCCGGCTTGCGGCGTGCACCGCAGATCGGGACAGTAGGCCTCCGGAACTCTGCCTCTTGTGAACTTGTACAGGTGAGGGGCGATCAGGTTTTTGGGGAGTGCTTCTGCACGACTAATGGCTTCCACAACGTCTTCTGACGACGAGTTTCTGAACGGCGACTTCTTCCCGGACGTCACCGACCTCTTCAACAACCTCAACATGAGCGACGACGCTCCTGCCACCGTTGCAGCTACTGCTGCTGCTATCGCCGCGGCCGCTGCTGCTGCTGCTGCTGCTCTACCGTACGTAACAATGAACTTTTTATTTCAGATTCTGCTAGAGTTTCTTATTCTAGCGTTCGGTGTAGATGTGATAGGTTTATCTTATTTAGATGTAATCTGTTTATCTACTTTGTTGATCTGCATGATTAGTTTTAGTATTGTCTTTATGATCATGCTTTATCAGTTTATTACGGATTAAATCATATGGATTATTGCTTATATTTTCAACAATCCAAAAACCTGATTATAGGCAACTGAATTCTACTGGTGTAGCCGCGGCTACTAGGCCTCCTTCGTTTGATGGTATGCACTATAAGAGATGGCACGCGGGAGCAATTCTATGGTTTAAAAATCTAAACTGCTATAGCGCCACTCTTGGCAAACCTGAAGGAGATCTTTCTGCTGAGCAGGAAGCGGCATTTAAGAAAGCCGATACCATGTTTATGGCGGCTATGTTTAATATTCTTGGAGACAACATTGTTGATCCATATATGTCATTTGATAATGGCACAGACGTGTGGGATGCGCTCGAGGCCAAGTTTGGGGTCTCAGACGCTGACACTGAGTTGTATGTCATGGAGCAATTCTATGACTACAAGATGGCTGATGAGTGCTCCGTCGTTGAGCAAGCTCATGAGATACAATCACTTGCCAAAGAACTTGAACAATTCAAGTTTACCTTACCGGACAAGTTTGTGGACGGAGGCATTATTGCCAAGCTTACTCCCATGTGGAGGAACTTTGCTACTTCTCTGAAACATAAGAGACAAGAGTTTTCCGTTACGGATCTCATTGGGTCTCTTCATGTGGAAGAGAAGGCGAGAGCAAAGGACACACGTGCTCGAGTACTTGAGGGAGCTTCTAGTGCCAATTTGGTACAGAAGAAAAACTTCCAATCCCACAAGTTCAAGAATAAAAACAACTCTGATGGCAAAGGGAAGTTTGATGGAAGAACAAGGCCACTCACTCCACCAACTTTAAGAGGAAGAATGATAAGAAGAAAGGCTCTTGCCACGTCTGTGGTGATCCTGATCATTGGGCTCCTAGCTGCCCTAATCGCTTTGACAAGCGGCAAGACCGCTAATGTTGTTATTAGCGATACTGAGATGAAGGACGCCGGGTATGGTATTTTACCTACTATCCTTTCAGTATGTCATTCTCCTGATTGGTGGATTGACACGGGTGCTAATACACATGTATGTTCTGATATATCCATGTTCTCTTCTTATCAGGTCGCAAGGACTTCCTCCGTGCTGATGGGAAACGGCTCACGTGCTTCTGTTCATGGTGTTGGTACGATAAATCTGAAGTTTACTTCGGGGAAGACCGTACAGCTGAAGAATGTGCAACACGTTCCTTCCATCAATAAGAATCTCGTCAGCGGATCGCTTCTATGTCGAGATGGTATTAAGTTGGTGTTTGAGTCGAATAAAATTGTAATTTCTAAGTATGTACAATTTGTTAGAAATGGATATGAGTGCGGAAGTCTGTTCCACTTATCTTTGTCAGATTCATGTACTAAAGTTATTAATCATGTTTGCAATGATAATGAGTCTAATATTTGGCATTCACGACTTTGTCATATTAACTTTGGTTGCATGATGCGGCTAGCAAATATGAGTTTAATTCTGAAATTTACCACTGTCAAAGGTTCTAAGTGCCAAGTTTCTGCAAGCAAAGCAACCCTGCAAGTCTCATACGGCTGCGGAATCGAGAAACTTAGCACCTCTAGAACTTATACATTCAGATCTTTATGAGACGAATGGTGTGTTGACACGAGGTGGAAAAAGATACTTTATGACATTGATTGATAACTCCACTAGATACTGCTATGTTTATCTTCTAAAGTCTAAAGATGAAGCTTTGAGTTACTTCAAAAACTATAAAGCTGAAGCAGAAAACCAACTTGATCTTAAAATCAAGCGGTTAAGGTCGGATCGTGGTGGAGAGTACTTTTCAAATGAATTTGATATATTTTTTACGGAACATGGTATTATCCATGAGAGGATGCCTCCCTACTCACCTCAGTCAAATGGGGTGGTCGAAAGAAAGAACCGCACTCTAACTGATTTGGTTAACGCCATGTTAGATACATCGGGTCTTTCTAAGGAATGGTGGGGGGAGGCGCTAATGACTGCATGTCATGTCCTAAACCGTGTTCCCGTAAAGGATAAAACCATGACTCCATTTGAGTAATGGGAGAAGAAAAGGATTAAACTCTCTTACTTACGAACTTGGGGATGGTTGGCGAAAGTAAATATTCCAATATCCAAGAAGCGAAAGCTTGGACCAAAAACCGTGGATTGTGTTTTTCTGGGATATGCTTTTCATAGCATTGGCTATAGATTTTTGATAATAAAATCTGAGGTATCCGACATGCATGTTGGTACGATTATGGAGTCGAATGATGTGACTTTCTTTGAGGACATCTTTCCCATGAAAGGTATGTCAAGCTCATCAACTCAGGAGATGACTAGTTCATCTAGTCAGGAATTTGTTATAATTCCCGAACCCACTATGCCGATAGAACACTATGATGATCCTGTGGAGGACAACAATGAAGCTCCTATAAGGACTAAGAGACAAAGGACTGCAAAGTCATTTGGTGATGATTTCATTGTGTACCTTGTGGATGATACTCCCACTTCTATTTCAGAATCCTATGCATCTCAAGATGCTGACTACTGGAAAGAAGCTGTCTGTAGTGAGATGGATTCCATCTTAGCTAATGGAACTTGGGAGGTCACTGATCGTCCTTATGGGTGCAAACCTATAGGATGTAAGTGGGTGTTCAAGAAAAAGCTAAGACCTGATGGTACTATTGAAAAGTACAAGGCACATCTTGTGGCCAAGGGTTATAACCAGAAAGAAGGTGAAGATTTCTTTGATACCTACTCACATGTAGCCAGATTGACTACTATTCGAGTACTACTATCCTTGGCTGCCTCACATGGTCTTCTCGCTCATCAAATGGACGTTCAGACAACTTTTCTAAATGGAGAGCTAGATGAGGAAATTTATATGGAGCAGCCTGATGCATTTGTAGTAGATGGTCAAGAAGGAAAGGTGTGTAAGTTAGTGAAGTCTTTATACGGTCTTAAGCAAGCTCCTAAGCAGTGGCACGAGAAGTTTGAAAGAACTTTAACCACTGAAGGCTTTGTTGTAAACGAAGTGAAAGAATATTTCATGTTTTCCTGTGTTTTGTGTGTTAGATAAGAATACTATGGAGATTTCTCATGCGCGCTAAGTGTGTAGGAGGTTTGGGGGGCCGGATTGTCTGCCCCACCAAGGGCCGGATAATCCGGCCTACCTCATTGACCAAAGGCTGCCAAGGCGCATCACCTAGAGAGGGGGCGGATTATTACCCGGAAAATCCGAACTGGGGCGGTTTTTCTTCCCCAGGCCAGATAATCCGGCTATCGCATGGGCCGGATAATCCGGCCCCCAGAATTTGAGCAAAGCATGCCAAGGCGCGTCGCTCGGAGTCCGGTCATATTTTCTCCCGAAAAATCCGAACTGGGGCGGTTTTTCCTCCCCAGGCCGGATAATCCGGCCTTCACATGGGACCGGATAATCCGGCCCCCAGAAGATGATCAAGGGAAAGCTCAGCGTGACACTCAGAGAGGGGGCGGACTATCTGCCGGATATTCCGAGTCTGGGACGGAGTTTTCCCTAGGACGGATAATCCGGCCCTCACTTGGGCTGGATAATCCGGCCCCGAAAGTATCCAATGGCTTGGTTTTGGAAGGGGGTATAAATATCCCTCTTTCCCCAACGTTCAAAACTCTTGATTCACTCAAAATTGTTCAGACACTGTGCAAGAGCTCCCATTCTAGATCTCCCACTTCAACCACGCGAAGGCTTCGATCTTTGGGGGAATTGAAGGAGGATAGAATCGTCATTTTCATCACGAATTAAGCGCATCAACTCCTCTCCATTCATTTGGGAAATCCCTGATCTAGTATTCTTGTCAATATCTAGATCTTGTTCTTTGTTATTGATAACTTGTTCTTGTGGCAGTTTGTTGTCATTACGGGAGCCTCCAAGTTGATTGTGGAGTTGTGCCCTGCTAGTTGTGTAAAGGCACCGGTACCCGCCTCGAAGGGTCCCTATAGTGGAAAGGTGGATCAGGCCTTTGGTGGCGGGATCCATCGAAGAACAGGGTGAGGCCTATTGTGGCGTGGTGGTCTTAGTATCGCCCACCCCTCCAACACAGACGTACTTCCCTTAACAAGGAAGGAACTGCGGTCAAACAAATCATGTGTCTCCGCGTGCTTCACTACGGTTTACCCATTCCTCTTCCACTCGCTCTTTACTAGCTAGTAGATAGGTTTGCATATAGGGAAATTCCACCTAATAGTATATCTAGAGAATTTACCCTTTGTGCTAAGCTTAAAATTGAAAAAGCATTAAAATTTGAAGTAGCACCTATTCACCCCCCCCTCTAGGTGCCCATACGATCCATTTCAATTGGTATCAGAGCCCCGGCTCTTTATTCGGGCTTAACCGCCTAAGAGAAGTATGGGTACCAAGAGAGATGGGGATGAGGCTGTGGATAAGGTCACAATGGATGACCTCAAGACGTTGGAAACAACCTTGTTGAAATCCTTTGAGGCCAAGATGGAGGAGATGAATCAAATGATTGCTCGTCTCACATCATCCATAGCCCCATCTCCATCCTCCTCTAAGGCCGCCACACCATCATCCAAGGATAAGTCTAACACCGGATCCAGGGATGATGAAGTGGTAGGTGAAAAACATAATGGTTCCACCTCCAAGAAGGGAAGTGGTAAGGAGGAATATAGTGAGGTTCGTCACGTATATTCCCCCGATCCACCTATCCCTCATCCTCATATAAACAATAGGGGTGATCCACCCAAGCTTACTGCATCCTCTTTTAATCAATGTCAATTCTTAATGAAGTCTCATGTTTGCAGCTCCTCAATTGAACTTTGGAGGATTATTGAAGAGGGTCTTCATATTGGAGATCATTCCAATATGACAAGAAGAGAAGTTATGGACAACCAATTGAATGCTACAGCACTCCACATGATACAACTCGGTGTGGGTCCTAAGGACATGCCCCACATTGAACATCTCAACACAGCTAAAGAAGCTTGGGATGCCCTCACCAATCTCTTTATTGGGAATGAAAGCATGAGAAGGAATAGGTATGATGCCCTGAGTAATGAAGCTGGAGGGTTCTACATGTTGGATGGTGAAAACCATGAAGGCATGTATAGAAGACTCAAGGGCATTGCAACAACATTTAGAAAGCATGGAGCCACCCACATTGATGATGCATGGATAAAAAGAAAATATGTGAGTGCCTTAATGCCTTTCGAGCCAACTAATTTGAAGAGCTTGCAAGGTAGACACAACTACCATCAAATGACATCCAATGAAGTCATGCAAGAAATGGCATCATTCAAAGTTGTCGCGAAGAACGCTGAAGATGCCCGGGCTCATGCCATTGGAATGCAAAAGGGAGTCAATGTTGCTCTAAAGGCCAATGTTGTTGAGCAAGATGAGGATGAAAGAGCTTTTGAGGGGGCCTCCATGGACTGCCCCGATGAATTCAAACGTGCTCATGGTGAGTACATGGAGTTTTACGCAAGGAACTTTTGGAAGGATCCTGCCAAGGCCAAGTCAGAACTCGAGCGCAAGAATGGGTCGAGTGGAAGAAGAGAAAGTGGCCCAAAACTAAGAACATGCTACAACTGTGGAGATAGGATGCACTTTGTAGCCGAGTGTCCTTATCAAAATAGAGAAGACAATGGTGGCAGGCTCATTCTTAAAGAAAAATCCAAGGCACCTAAGAAGAAGCCATTTATTAAAAAGAATGGCCTCTACAAGAAGCAACCCAAGATCGTCTTAGTGACACAAGAAGAATACTCCTCTGCAAGTGAAGATGAAGAGGATGAAGATAGTTCTCGCAAGGTGGCTGCTATAGCCACCACATCGACTCCATTATCTCTCTTCGACTCGCCAAACGAGAATGTCATCAACAACAACGCCACTTGCCTCATGGCAAGAGGGTCCGAGGTATCAAGTTCTAGCTCTTCATTTCCTAAGACTAGCATAATTTTGGGCATGATAGTCTTAAAATGAAAGAAGAAGTTATTGCTTTGGACAACTTTTTCACTAACCTGCAAGGTGAGCACAAACTCCATTTTGATGCTCTTATGAGTCAACTTGCTCAAGCCAAAGATCTTCTTGAAGAAAAGGGAAGAATCGAAAGAGAAGATGCCTTGGAGATAGCTTCTTTGAAGAATGCCTTGGAAGAAGAAGAGGAAGCTCAAGTATCTTTGGAAGAGAGACTCGAATCCATTGAGGAGTCACATGAAGTTGTGGCTCAGCTCATCAAAGAACATGACAATGCTCTTGCCAAGGTAAGGAAACTAAAGAAAGAAAAGATTGAATTTGGGGCTGTTCATGCTAGACTCTCGAAGAAGTTTGATAAACTTGAAAGTGCTCACAAGGCATTGAAGAGTGATCACTCTACTCTAAATGAGTCTCATGATCAGCTCCAAACTCAATTGAAGCTGTATGGTGTGCCAAGTACCTCCACATCATCTTATGGAAAAGAAGATCTTGGAAGAGGTTCTCAACACAAAGTTAAAGAGGTTCTTGATGAGACACTGAGCAAGCAAAGGACAAAAAATAGAAAAGAAGGTCTTGGTTACATTCCCAAGACAAAGAACAAGAAAAACAACAACAACAAGAAGAAGATCAAGACTGCTCAACCGAAGACTAGCAATATTACCAATGACAAGTCTAATTATGATGGTTTTGTAGGGGCTAACAATCCTAACTTTGAGTTATATTGCGATTATTATGGTGATGTTTATGCTAGTTATGTAGGCTCTTATGATTGTTACATTCCTTGGTCTATTTGGGTCCCCAAGACCCTTGTCACTAACATGAGAGGACCCATTGAAAAATGGGTACCTAAAACCAAGAAGTAACTTTCTTGCAGGGCTATGCTTCCGGTGGGTCTAAATGGGTACTCGATAGCGGGTGCACGAGTCATATGACCGGAAGCAAGGAGATCATCACGGAGATGCGGCCAAATCATGATCATTTAACCGTCTCCTATGGTGACAAGTCAAAATCTGAGGTATTGGGTCTCGGCAAAGTTGTGGTAGCTCACGATATCTCTCTCGTGGATGTCATGCTTGTTGAGACCCTCGGGTACAATTTACTTTCAGTTCACGCCCTTGGTAAGATGGGCTTTGTAGTTTATATTGATGCTAATTTGGTGGTACTCTTATGGAGCAAGTCTCTAAAAGTCGCTTTCGTGGGATATGTCGAAAATGACCTGTACGTGGTAGACTTTTCGAGGAAAACCACTACAGGCCCGATGTGTCTTTTTGGAAAGGCTGACGTGGGTTGGCTATGGCATCGCCGGCTAGCCCACGTCAATATGAGAACTTTGCAAAGTCTCCACAAGGGTGGCCACATCCTTAGACTAAAAGAAAATGTCTCCTTTGCCAAAGATCGTGTTTGCAGGGCTTGTGTTGAAGGGAAAATGCATGACTCTCTTCATCGTAGGAAGACTATTATCTCATCAAAAAGGATCTTAGAGCTCCTACATGTGGACCTCTTCGGACCTCCATCTCATGCAAGCCTCGGTGGGAAGAAGTACTGTCTTGTGATCGCTGATTATTACTCAAGATATACTTGGGTTTATTTCTTCAAGTTGAAGAGTGAAACTCAGCAAACGGTCATCGACTTTGCCAATGAGGTTCAACGTCAACACAACGTCCCTATTCTAGCTATAAGAAGTGATAACGGCTCTGAGTTCATGAACTACACCTTAAATGAGTTCCTAAGTGAAGAGGGGATTAGACATCAATATTCCGCTGCGTACACCCCTCAACAAAATGGTGTAGCCGAGAGGAAGAATCGGACTCTAATGGACATGGCAAGGTCAATGCTAGCCGAATTTAAGTCTCCATATAACTTATGGGCTGAAGCAATCTCTACCGCTTGTCATTCATCTAACCGGTTATACCTCCGTAAGATCTTGGACAAGACTCCGTATGAAATACTTACCGGTAACAAGCCAAACATCTCATACTTTTGGGTATTCGGGTGTAAGTGTTTCTTTCTCATCAAGGGAGTTCGTTTATCTAAGTTTGAATCTAAGGCTCTAGAAGGTATTTTTGTTGGTTATGGTGCCGAATCCCACACTTATGGAGTCTATAATAAGCTCTCCGGAACTGTTGTAGAATCTTGTAGTGTGGTGTTCGAGGAAAATGACGGTTCCCGTGCGGAGCAAGTTGGTGTTTGTGATGCAGATGTTGAAATACCCCAAGATGCCATAAGAAGAATGGGCGTGGGATTTTTCCGCCCCATTGAGGAACCCCTTGTGGCGGATTGGGAAGGACAATGCTCTACTCATGTAGAGCCCTCATCTACACATACTCAACGTGTTCCAACCACGGGAGCAACTTCTACACCATCTCCATCAACTGTTGAAGGTCAAGATGTTCCAGAAAGCTCCAGGACGGATTATCCGGTTGACACCGGATTATCCGGCCACCCTGCTCCTGACGACCAAATTGCTCCTGGTGCTGAAGAAATCGCTGCAAGCTCCAGGCCGGATTTTCCGGGTGATCCCGGATTATCCGGCCCCTCGCCAGTTCAAACAAGTCCCAGGCAGCCTGATGAAGCTGCTACAAGTTCTCCCAAGCCAGATTATCCGGCCTCTCCATCGGCCGAATTATCTGGCCCTGACTCACCTGTTGTTCAGCAGTCTCCTGTTACGACTGCTGACTCATCTCGAGGGCATGCTTCATCACCGCCTACTACTGTTATCCCAGATTCTAATCAAGGTCGAGCAAATGATTCCAATGAAGATTCAAGTGATGAAACTATTCCACCAAGATACAACAAGCTTATTGAACTTCGTCGCAAGGCTCGTGCTGATTGGAACCTTGAGTTAAGGGGTCACTCCCTCGACAAGGTTGTAGGTGACCTTCGAAGAAGGGTTTCTACAAGAAGGAACCTTCATCAATCAAGCAAAGTACATCCAAGACATTCTCAAGAGATTCAAGATGATGGATCTTAATGGTATCAAGCAGCTCCTAAAGAAAGCCACTTAGTGGCGGTCAAGAGGATCTTTCGATATTTAGTTCATTCCCCTAACTTTGGTCTATGGTATCCCAAGGGCTCCAATTTCTCTCTATGTGGTTATACTGATTCAGATTGGGCTGGTGATAGGATGATCGGAAATCCACTTCTGGAGCTTGTCAATTCTTGGGAAGATCTCTAGTGTGTTGGTCATCTAAAAAGCAGAATTGTATATCTCTCTCCACCACCGAAGCTGAATATGTTGCTACTGCTAGCGCTTGCACTCAATTATTGTGGACGAGGAAAACTTTAAAGGAATACAGTGTCAATTGTGACAAAGTGCCTCTTTTATGTGATAATGAAAGTGCAATCAAAATTGCGTACAATCCAGTACATCACACAAGGACAAAGCATATTGAGATTCAGAATCATTTTATTCGAGACCATGTTGCTCGAGGCGATATTGATCTATCTTTTGTGAGCACGAAGAACCAACTTGCTGGTATTTTTACGAAACCACTTGATGAAGCAAGATTCTGCTACTTGAGGAATGAACTAAATATCATTGATTCCAGGAGTTTGTCTTGATTACCCATGCACTCACTCGTACATCTCAGTCTTATTAGGTCTAGATGTGGGCATGGATATAGGGGGTGTGGTCCTAATTAATTGGGCTAACCGTCCCCCCATAATGCCAAAAGCAAGATAAATCATTTCTCTTAATATTATTTTGTGATATGTGAGCTTATTGATGAGTATTGGTCGTGAACCCAAGATATATCTTCGCGGTGTCACACCATACACTCCAACAAGGTGGCTTCGGCCACCGCCCTCTCCCTTGAGGAGAATTGGATTTTTATGGATCTTTTTGGTTGTTTTTGCTCATCTCATGTTCTTATGGGAATCACACTCAATTTTGGCTCTTATTTGATTTGGTTCTTGCAATTTGGAGTGTCTAGTACCATCTCAGTTTGGCTCTCTTAATCCTAAGCCTTTTCCTACCCCTCCCACACCATATGCTCGGTGGAACTCTTCTCCCGGGCTGAACTATGGAGAGCTGGAGCGTCACTTGTTCCCCTCTGCGGCCACTGCTGATGATGAGGATGATGACACCGAGGAGCTTGAAGATAAGGACGAGGATGGGAACAAGGAGAAGGACGAGGACGAGGATGAGGACTACGAGTGATCCCTTGGGGCGCTAGCATCGCTCTTCTTCCTTTTTGGCGTCTCGATGCCAAAGGGGGGAAGTAGTTCTATTAGGTCTTCGAGGATTTGCATGGGTCGGGCATAAGCACTTGCATTTTTTCCTATTCGTTGTTTTCTCGCTTATGCCCATTTAGCGTTGAACTTTAAATTTGTGATTTGTGATTTGTGGTTTGTTTGAGACTCTATGACGGTGGTTGTCTGGATTTATCTCATGGATTATGCTTATGGATTCATCTATTCATATCCTATTATGCTGGGAATCTTTATCAAGGAAGGCGCTTATATTGGTTATCACGTTGATAATTGTGGCTATTTCAAGGATGCCTCTCTTCTATCTCGGTGGTATGATTATGTTGTTCATATGTCTATGGAATAGATTCACCTATTTGTGTGCATTTGTATTCAAATGCAAAATTCTAATATGCACATATTGAGGGGGAGTCTCTTCCATGTTTATTGCTGGTAGTCTTGTGATCCTTTCCTGCATATCCTAGTATTGTCATCTAACACCAAAAAGGGGGAGACTGAAAGAACATTTCATGTTTTCCTATGTTTTGTGTGTTAGATAACAATATTGTGGAGATTTCTCATGTGCGCTAAGTGTGCAGAAGGTTTGGGGGGCCGGATTATCCGCCCCACCAAGGGCCGGATAATCCGTCCTACCTCATTGATCAAAGGCTGCCAAGGCGCGTCACCCAGAGAGGGGGCGGATTATCGCCCAGAAAATCCGAACTAGGGCGGTTTTTCTTCCCCAGGCCGAATAATCCGGCTATCGCATGGGCCGGATAATCCGGCCCCCAGAATTTGAGCAAAGCATGCCAAGGCGCGTCGCTCGGAGTCGGTGGGATTTTCTCCCGGAAAAACCGAACTGGGGCGGTTTTTCCTCCCCAGGACGGATAATCCGGCCTTCACATGGGACCGGATAATCCGGCCCCCAGAAGATGATCAAGGGCAAGCTCGGCGCGACACTCAGAGAGGGGGCGGACTATCTGCCGGATATTCCGAGTCTAGGGCGGAGTTTTTCCCAGGCCGGATAATCCGGCCCTCACTTGTGCCGGATAATCCGGCCCCCAAAGTATCCAATGGCTTGGTTTTGGAAGGGGGAATATCCCTCTTTCCCCAACGTTTAGAACTCTTGATTCACTCAAAATTGTTCAGACACTGTGCAAGAGCTCCCATTCTAGATCTCCCACTTCAACCACCCGAAGGCTTCGATCTTTGGGGGAATTGAAGGAGGATAGAATCGTCATTGTCATCACGAATCAAGCGCATCAACTCCTCTCCATTCATTTGGAGAAATCCCTGATCTAGTATTCTTGTCAATATCTAGATCTTGTTCTTTGTTATTGATAACTTGTTCTTGTGGCAGCTTGTTGTCTTTACGGGAGCCTCCAAGTTGATTGTGGAGTTGTGCCCCGCTAGTTGTGTAAAGGCACCGGTACCCGCCTCGAAGGGTCCCTATAGTGGAAAGGTGGATCAGGCCTTTGGTGTCGGGATCCATCGGATAACAGGGTGAGGCCTATTGTGTCGTGGTGGTCTTAGTACCGCCCACCCCTCCAACGCAGACGTACTTCCCTTAACAAGGAAGGAACTGCGGTCAAACAAATCCTATGTCTCCGCGTGCTTCACTACGGTTTACCCGTTCCTCTTCCACTCGCTCTTTACTTGCTAGTAGATAGGTTTGCATATAGGGAAATTCCACCTAATAGTATATCTAGAGAATTTACCCTTTGTGCTAAGCTTAAAATTGAAAAAGCATTAAAATTTGAAGTAGCACCTATTCACCCCCCTCTAGGTGCCCATACGATCCATTTCACGAAGTTGATAAGTGTGTGTACTATCGCCATGGTGGGGGCGAGGGAGTTATTATGTGTCTCTATGTTTATGATATATTGATATTCGGGACCAACCTCGCTGTTATTGAGGAGGTCAAAGAGTTCCTATCTCGCTGTTTTGAGATGAAGGACTTGGGAGTGGCTAATGTAATTTTAAACATCAAGCTACTGAAGGATGACAATGGTGGGATTACACTGCTTTAGTCCCACTATGTGGAAAAGATATTGAGTCTCTTTGGGTATAGCGACTACAAGTCTTCTCCAACACCTTATGATTCGAGCGTGCTACTTCGAAAGAATCGAAGGAATGCTACAGATCAATTGAGATATTCTCATATTATTGGCTTGCTCATGTACTTAGCCAGCGCTATGAGGCCTGACATCTTCTTTGCTGTAAGCAAACTGAGTCAATTTGTGTCAAATCCTGGAGATGATCGTAGGCATGCTCTTGAGAGAGTTTTGCGCTATTTGAAAGGCACTACGAGTTATGGTATTCACTATACCGGGTATCCTCGAGTACTTGAGGGTTATAGTGATTCAAATTGGATATCTGATGCTGATGAGATTCAGGCCACAAGTGGTTATTTGTTTACACTTGGTGGTGCTACTATTTCCTAGAAGTCTTGCAAGCAGACCATCTTAACGAGGTCAAATATGGAAGCAGAACTCACAACATTAGACATAGCCACTGTTGAAGCAGAGTGGCTTCGTGAGCTTTTAATGGACTTACCTGTGGTTGAAAAACCAATACCCGGCATCCCGATGAACTGTGATAATCAAACTGTGATCATCAAAGTAAACAGTTCTAAGGATAATATGAAGTCATGTGAAGAGGAGATTGAAATCTGTCAGGAAACTGAGAAACTCCGGAGTTATTGCGTTGGATTATATCCAAACATCTAAGAACTTGGCAGATCCCTTCACAAAGGGCCTATCACGTAATGTGATAGATAATGCATCGAGGGAGATGGGTTTGAGACGCACACAATGAGTTATTCGTAGTGGCAACCCACTCTATGTGACCGGAGATCTCGTGAATTAGAGCTGGGAGACAAGCTGTTGATCAGCTGAGAAGAGAGTATGTCCATATTATATCTACATCTCCATAAAGATGCAATACTCTCTTATTCTGCATGGCAGGTTGATATTTATCTTAATATGTTCTAAGTGGCTTTTCTAAGCAGAGATGTTGTCCTGCAGAACATCTATTGAGGAACACACCTATATGAGTCTAACTGTCAAACATCGCAGTCCGTGAGAGTTGGGTGCTCTCTAATAAACTCATGAAAGGCCTGGAGTATGACTCATAAGCTCCAAACCGCGGGGAAGTCCTACGGCAGCCCTGTACTGGTCTAGATTTTGTGTGAAACCAGTGTGCAGAAAACTTGTAGTTCAAGGTATAGTCCACTATTCAAGTTGCTCTCTAGTGTAGCATGAAGTCTAACATGGAAGTTCAACTTAACAGTCTCCACTACACACCGGTATATAAAACAATATTCTGGAATGGAAATGAGGTGATGTGCCAATGAGACTTTGTGGGGGATTGTTGGAATTTGGTGAGTTTTGGGCTGTTGGCCCATTAGACAAATTCTGAAATTCTCTTTGGCCCATTTGTGCAAGGTAGCATACTGAAGGAAATATGCCCTAAGAGGCAATACTAAATTTATTATTATATATTTCTTATATATGATAGATGTTTATTTTACATGCTAAAATTGTATTGATCAGGAAACATCAATACATGTGTGTTTAATAAACAAAAAGGGTTCCTAGTTATGCCTCTCTTATAGACTAGCTTGTTGATTAACAAGTTGATCAAGGTTTCCTGATCATGGACATTGGATGTTATTAATAACAAGGTCACACCATTGGTGGAATGATGTGATGAACATTCATCCGAAGTATAGCATTACGATCAAGTCATTATGTTTATATGGCTATAACATCATACGAAGTAATCTTTATCCTTAGACCATGAGATCATGTTAATTGCTAACACCGGAAGAGTATCTTGATAACATCAAATGTCACACCGTAACAGGGTGACTATAAAGATGGGTTCAGTACTACAAAGGTGTTATGTTGAGGCTCATGGATCAAGAGTGGAATTTTTCAATCCCGATGACGGATAGATATACTCTGGGCCCTCTCGGTGATATCACATTAAGATAGCTTGCAAGCAAGTGATGTGATCACTAGAATGTTATATCACGGGAACGAGAAAAGAGTGCATGTCGGTAACGAGATAAAACTAGGTATGGAGATACCGATGATCGAATCTCGGACATGTAATATATCGAGAGACAAAGGGATTTAGTTACAACCATTAAAGGTTCTCACGATCACAGAAGTCATCGTTGAATGTGTAGGAGTCAGTACGGATCTCCAGGTCCCGCTGCTGATTATTGATCGGAGAAGGGTCTCGATCATGTCTGCATTATTCGCGAACCGTAGGGTGGCACATTTAAGAGTTACCGGACACCATTTTGGAGCACATATGTTTCAGAAGAAAGAATTGCAAAGCACAGGAATTGTTTCAATAGAAACTAGAAATTGTTTCGGGTGAAATTGCAGAAAGTGGTTCTACATGTGATATTGAAATATTGCAAGGGCCTATATGTGAATGTTTGTTAATTAAAGTAATTAACAAAATTCTGAATAAATTTAATAAAAGAGTTTTATTAAATGAGAGAGCATTAAATTTGGAGAAATTTAATGCATTTAAAGTGGAGACTTTAAAAGGGAATGTGAAGAGGCATTTTAATGTGGAGGGGTTACCACCACATGAATGGGGGAGGTGAGGGGTCACCCCCATGCGCCGGCCATGGAGAGAGGGGGTACCCCCCTCCTCCCATAAAAGGCCACCCATTCCCTCCTTCATCCTCACACCTCCTTGTGAAGGATCTCTCTCCCCCTCTAGAATTATTCCCCCATGGTCTCGGATTAGCGAGATACATGTTCCCGATGGCATTTCGTCTGGAAGGAGTTGCTGCTTCCGCTGGATCGCTGGAGCGAGGAGGTGGAGGTTGTCCGGTGGCTTGAACGTGTGTGCGAGAACGGATGTGCTGCTGAGTTGCGGCGCTCGGACTTCCTCACGATCTTGAGATCGGCAAGTGTACGACTACATCAACCACAAGTTCCTTACTCGTTAACAAAACTTGTTTTCTTCGAGGGTAAGTTCTTGTGGGATGTATGGCCACCCGTTTCTTTGGACCTAGTAGATAGATCTTGGCGTGTAGTTCACACCGTAGGAATTTTTTTGTTTTCTATGCTGCGGACCCAACAGTGGTATCAGAGCCTAATCTATGCGTAGGTGCTTTGCACGGGTAGTACACATATGTTTATATGTGGGTGATGATGATCATGTTATTGCATCTTCTATGTATTTTGGATATTGGTGGCATAGTGGGATGAAGTGGCCCGTACGAACCTTAGATGTCATCGTACATGAGACCGATTCCACGACTGACATGCAACTTGTTTTGCATAAGTGGCTGGCGGGTGTCTGTCTCTCCTACTATAGTCAATATCTGATTTACAACGAGTTGCTAATAACTTAGTCATCCTCGTTGTGGTTCATGTTCGTAGGTGAGAACGATTCTATCTCCGAAAGCCCTAAGCCACGTAAAACTTGCAATTGATAAATTAGAGGCGTCTAGTTTAGATCGTTGCTGGGCTAGTGTATTGATATGGTATTGTTATAAGTAGATGTATGATAGATACTCTTACAACACACTCAACGTGTAAGTTCCATAGACCTTGGCCTTACACACAAAGGAATGATAGAGATCATACCACGATGCAAGTGATAGAGATCAAATGCATGGACCATATCATCTCACTTTACACATTAGATGTTTGCATCTTATACTGCTAGTTTGGCACTTTTGGTAGCATTATAAGATGATCCCTCATTTAGATATCAAGATAAAAATGTGTTCTTCCTTAAGTATGCACCGTTCTGTGGATCATGTTTCGAGACATCACGTGATGATCGGGTGTACACGAATCTACGCTTTCATAGGAACGGGTGTAAGACAGTTTTACACACGCGAATACTAAGGTTCTTACTTGGCGAGCCTAGCATGTACAAACATGGCCTCGGAACACGGACCGAAAGGTTAAGTATGAGTCATATAGTTGATATGATGCCCATATAGATGCTCGCCTTTGAAGCTACATCAACTCACGTGATGATCGGACTTGGTGTAGTGGATTTGGTTCATGTAATCACCAAAAGGACACGAGGGATGTCGTTTTTGAGTGGGAGTTCATTAGTAATTTGGATTAGTTGAACTCAATCTATCATAAACTTAGTCTAAATAAACTTTACAAATTCTGTTGTAGATGGCACCACCTGCTTTTAATTTCAATGTGTTCATGGAGAAAGAGAAACTTGCTACGAATGGTAGCAACTTCACCAACTGGGCTATGAATTTGAGGATTCTCCTCACTGCTGCACAAAAGCAATATGTGCTAGATGCGCCGCTATGCCCCCCACCAGCTCCTGATGCCCATGACGAGGAAAAGAATGTCTATGTGACTCGTCAGGAGGACCACAACTTAGTTCATTGCGGCATACTATATGGGCTAGAGCCAGAACTTCGAAAGCGTTTCGAAAATGGCAATGCCTTTGATACCATGGGAGAATTGAAAATGATTTTTGATACCCATGCTGCCGTAGAGAGTTATAATGCTACAGAAAAGTTCATTAGCTGCATGATGGAGGAAAACAACTCCGTTAGTGACCACGTACTCAAAATGTCTGGGTACGCCGATAAGCTTGTGTCCTTGGGAATAACGATTCCCATTGACTTAGGCATACATCGTGTTCTCCAATCTCTGCCACCTAGCTACAAGAGCTTCGTGATGAACTATAATATGCAGGGCATGAAGAAGACTCTTCCCGAGCTTCTGTCAATGCTTAAGACCGCAGAAGTGGAGATTAGGAAAGAACATCAAGTGTTGATGATCAATAGGACCACCGGTTTCAAGAAAGACAAGAAATACGAGCACAAGGGAAAGAAGGGTGGCAAGTCTGTTGCCACGCCCGAAAAGAAACCACGAGTTGGCCCTAAGTCTAACACCGAGTGCTACTATTGTAAGGGGACTGGCCATTGGAAGCGCAACTGCCCCAAGTATTTGGCAGACAAGAAGTCCAGCAAGGCAAACAAAGGTATATGTGATATACATGTTATTGATGTGTACTTGACTAGTACTTGCAGTAGCACCTGGGTATTTGATATGGGATCGGTTGCTAATATATGTAACTCGGTTCAGGGGCTACGGAACAAGCGACAACTAGCAAGGGATGAGGTCAGGATGCGGGTCGGCAATGGATCAAAAGTTGATGTGATCGCCGTCGGGACGCTACCTCTCCATTTGCCATCGGGATTAGTTATAAACCTAAATAATTGTTATTTAGTGCCTGCACTGAGCATGAACATTGTATCTGGATCGTGTTTGATGCAAAGTGGTCATTCCTTTAAATCTGAAAACAATGGTTGTTCGATTTATAAGAATGATATCTTTTATGGTCATGCACCTATGTTGAATGGTTTATTTCTGATAGATCTCGATAGTAATATTACACACATTCATAATGTTAATGCTAAAAAGATTAAACTTGATGATGATATTTCTACATATATGTGGCACTGCCGTCTAGGTCATATTGGCGTTAAACGCATGAAGAAACTCCATTCTGATGGACTTTTGGAATCACTTGATTTTGAATCATTTGATACATGTGAGCCATGCCTTATGGGCAAGATGACTAGAACGCTGTTTTCCGGTTGAATGGAACGGGCGACAGATCTATTGGAAATCATACATACTGATGTGTGTGGACCAATGAGTGTGTCGGCGCGAGGTGGATATCGTTATTTTGTTACTTTCACGGATGATTTGAGTAGATACGGGTATATCTATTTGATGAAACACAAGTCTGAAACTTTTGAAAAGTTCAAGGAATTTTAGAATGAAGTGGAAAATCATCGTAATAGAAAGATCAAATTTCTACGGTCTGACCGTGGAGGAGAGTATCTAAGTTATGAGTTTAGCACACACATGAAAGAGTGTGGAATAGTTTCACAACTCACGCCTGCCGGAACACCACAACGTAATGGTGTGTCGGAACATTGTAATCGTACCTTATTGGATATGGTTCGATCTATGATGTCTCTGACTGACTTGCCACTGTAATTTTGGGGTTGTGAACTGAAAACAGCTGCATTCACTTTAAATCGGGCACCATCTAAATCCGTTGAAACGACACCATATGAATTATGGTTTGGAAACAAACCTAAGCTGTCATTTCTTAAAGTTTGGGGATGCGATGTTTATGTGAAGAAACTTCAACCAGATAAACTCGAACCCAAAGCGGAAAAATGCGTCTTCATAGGATACCCTAAGGAAACAATTGGATATACCTTCTATCACAGATCCGAGGGCAAGGTTTTTGTTGCCAAGAATGGATCCTTTCTTGAGAAGGAGTTTCTCGCGAAAGGTGTGAGTAGTCGGAAGGTAGAACTCGAAGAGGTTATTGAACCTTCTCTTCATGGAATGGCGAGTGGCGCAGCACCGGAAGTTGTTTCGGAGTTGACTTCACCTGATGAAGAGAGAGCTAATGATAATGATCATGAAACTCCGAAAGAGGACACTACCGAACCTCGCAGGTCAAGCAGAACACGTGCAGCTCCTGAACTGTATGGCAATCCTGTTGTGAATTTCATGGTTGATGAAATGGATGACCCTGTGACGTATGAAGAAGCGATGATGAGCCCGGATTCCAACAAATGGCTGGAAGCCATGAAATCCGAGATGGAATCCATGTACGAGAACCAAGTTTGGAACTTGGTGGACTTACCTCACGATCGAAAGGCCATTGAGAATAAATGGATTTTCAAAAGAAAAACTGATGTTGATGGTAATGTGACCATCTATAAGGCTCGACTTGTCGCAAAGGGGTTTCGACAAATTCAAGGAGTTGACTACGATGAGACATTCTCTCCCTTAGTGATGCTTAAGTCGGTTAGGATTATGTTACAATTGCTGCATATTTCGATTATGAAATATGGCAGATGGATGTCAAAACTGCGTTCCTCAATGGTAATATTGAAGAAGAGTTGTATATGATACAACCTAAGGGTTTTGTCGATCCTAAGGATGCTAATAAGGTATGCAAACTTCAGCGATCCATCTATGGACTGAAGCAAGCATCCTGGAGTTGGAATCTCCGCTTTGATGAGGTGATCAAAGAGTTTGGATTTGTCCAAAGTTATGGAGAGGCTTGTATTTACAAGAAAGTGAGTGGGAGCAATGTGGCATTTCTGATATTATATGTGGATGACATATTATTGATTGGAAATGATATAGATCTTTTAAATAGTGTTAAAAGTTATCTAAATAGCAAATTTTCGATGAAAGACCTTGGTGAAGCGTCATATATATTAGGCATTAAAATCTATAGAGATAGATCAAGGCTCCTAATTGGGCTATCGCAGAGTACATACCTTGATAAGATATTAAAGAAGTTTAATATGGACAAAAGTAAGAAGGGGTTCTTACCTATGTTGCAAGACAAGACATTGAGTAAGACTCAAAGCCCGGCTACGGCGGAAGAAAGAGAGATGCTGGATAAGATCCCCTATGCCTCGGCCATAGGCTCTATTCTGTATGCCATGCTATGTACAAGACCGGATGTGGCACATGCTATTAGTTTGATTAGTAGGTACCAATCTGATCCAGGTTCGGAACACTGGATAGCGGTAAAGAACATTCTCAAGTACTTGAGAAGAACTAAGGATATGTTTCTTATATATGGAGGTGAAGAAGAGCTAGTCGCTAAGTGTTATGTCGATGCTAGCTTTGACACCAATCCAGATGACTCTAAGTCTCAATCCGGATACGTATTTCTCTTGAATGGAGCAGTAGTTAGTTGGAGGAGTTCCAAACAACCCGTGGTGGCTGGATCAACAACGGAGGCGGAATATGTTGCTGCTTCAGAAGCGGCGCAGGAGGCAGTTTGGATGAAAGAGTTCATTACAGAACTAGGTGTGGTTCCCAGTGCGTTGGATCCAATGGTGATCTATTGTGACAACAATGGAGCCATAGCCAACGCAAAGGAACCAAGGTCTCACAAGAATTCCAAGCATATTAAGTGCCGGTTTCACTCCATCCGCGAGCATGTCAAGGATGGAGATATAAAGATTTGTAAAGTACACACGGACCTAAATGTAGCAGATCCGTTGACTAAAGTTCTCCCTAGGGCAAAACATGATCAACACCAGAACTCCATGGGTGTTAGATTTATCACTATGTGAACTAGATTATTGTCTCTAATGAAAGTGGGAGACTGAAGGAAATATGCCCTGAGAGGCAATAATAAAGTTGTTATTATATATTTCTTATATATGATAGATGTTTCTTTTACATGCTAGAATTGTATTGATCAGGAAACATCAATACATGTGGGTTTAATAAACAAAAAGGGTTCCTAGTTATGCCTCTCTTATAGACTAGCTTGTTGATTAACAAGATGATCAAGGTTTCCTGATCATGGACATTGGATGTTGTTAATAACAAGGTCACACCATTGGTAGAATGATGTGATGAACATTCATCCGAAGTATAGCATTACGATCAAGTCATTATGTTTATATTGATATAACATCATACGAAGTAATCTTTATCCTTAGACCATGAGATCATGTTAATTGCTAACATCGGAAGAGTATCTTGATAACATCAAACATCACACCGTAACAGGGTGACTATAAAGATGGGTTCAGTACTACGAAGGTGTTATGTTGAGGCTCATGGATCAAGAGTGGAATTTGTCAATCCCGATGACGGATAGATATACTCTGGGCCCTCTCGGTGATATCACATTAAGATAGCTTGCAAGCAAGTGATGTGATCACTAGAATGTTATATCACGGGAACGAGAAAAGAGTGCATGTCGGTAACGAGATCAAACTAGGTATGGAGATACGGATGATCGAATCTCGGACATGTAATATATCGAGAGACAAAGGGATTTAGTTACAAGCGTTAAAGGTTCTCACGATCACAGAAGTCATCGTTGAATGTGTAGGAGTCAGTACGGATCTCCAGGTCCCGCTGCTGATTATTGATCGGAGAAGGGTCTCGATCATGTCTGCATTATTCGCGAACCCATTGTGGCACACTTAAGAGTTATCGGACACCATTTTGGAGCACATATGTTTCAGACGAAAGAATTGCAAAGCGCAGGAATTGTTTCAATAGAAACCAGAAATTGTTTTGGATGAAATTGTAGAAAGTGGTTCTGCATGTGATATTGAAATATTGCAAGGGGCTATATGTGAATGTTTTTGAATTAAAATAATTAAGAAAATTCTGAATAAATTTAATAAAAGAGTTTTATTAAATGAGAGAGCATTAAATTTGAAGAAATTTAATGCATTTAAAGTGGAGACTTTAAAAGGGAATGTGACGAGGCATTTTAATGTGGAGGGGTTACCACCACATGAATGGGGGAGGTGAGGGGTCACCCCCCATGCGCCGGCCATGGAGAGAGGGGGCACCCCCGCTCCTCCTATAAAAGGCCACCCATTCCCTTCTTCATCCTCACACCTCCTTGTGAAGGATCTCTTTCCCTCTCTAGAATTATTCTCCCATGGTCTCGGATTAGCGAGATACATGTTTCCGGTGGCATTTTGTCTGGAAGGAGTTGCTACTTCTGCTGGATCGCTGGAGCGAGGAGGTGGAGGTTGGTCGGTGGCTTGAACGTGTGTGCGAGTACGGATGCGCTGCTGAGTTGCGGCGCTCGGACTTCCTCACGATCTTGAGATTGTCAAGTGTACGACTACATCAACCACGAGTTCCTACTCGTTAACAAAACTCGTTGTCTTCCAGGGTAAGTTCTCGTTGGATGTATGTTCACCCGTTGCTTTGTACCTAGTAGATAGATCTTGGCGTGTAGTTCACACCGTAGGAAAATTTTTGTTTTCTATGCTGCGGACCCAACACATATGGCTGTGCAAGTGGTGTCAAAGTTTAGCCCCACATTGCTAGTTGAGTGAGAGTTACACCTCCTTATATACTAGGCTGCTCCACCACTCACTAAGGTGTGAGAAGAAGAGCAGCTCTCGCGCACTCCTCCTCCGATGCCGCCCGCCTCGCCACGCCACGCCTCGCCTCGTCACAACGCGCGCGCGCGCCGCGGGTTGCAAAAATCTCACTGAGCCAAGCTTTATTTTTGCCAGTCGGGAAAATTAATCATAGATTAATTACGAGTTATTAACGGACGCGTTAATTAGTCAGCCGTTTCCAATCTTTATGGGACGTGGGCTGTTACCGACTCGAATGTGGGTTGAGTCTCACGGTCTCCCTGACTTGCTCTATATAAACGCCTGCGCTAAACCTAATCGGTATCGCTTACCACACCCGTCTCCTTCCAGTCTATTGTGTCGCCGCCTTCGTCTTCCCCATCCCGGCTTGCGGCGTGCATCGCAGATCGGGACAGTAGGTCTCCGGAACTCCGCCTCTTGTGAACCTGTATGGGTGAGGGGCGATCAGGTTTTTGGGGAGCACTTCTGTGCGACCAATGGCTTCCACAACGTCTTCCGACGACGAGTTCCCGGACGGTGACTTCTCCCCGGATGTCACCGACTTCTTCGACAACCTCAACATGAGCGACGACGCTGCTGCCATCGTTGCAGCTACTGCTGCTGCTACCGCCGCGGCCGCTGTTGTCGCTGCTCTACCGTACGTAACACTGAACTTTTTATTTCAGATTTTGCTAGAGTTTCTTATTCTAGCGTTCGGTGTAGATGTGATAGGTTTATCTTATTTAGATGTAATCTGTTCATCTACTTTGTTGATCTGCATGATTAGTTTTAGTATTGTCTGTATGATCACGCTTTATCAGTTTATTATTCGGATTAAATCATATGGATTATTGCTTATATTTTCAACAATAAGATCTCGCTGACTTACCCGTTCTATTTTACGATCTGCGGTGAATGTTGTCTATACGGACTCTCGCGGCACTGAGGTTCTGCCAAGGCTTTGTCTATTAGATTAGATCTTGTTGTAGGTTAAGCTGTTTACCTTCTCAAAAGATTTTCCGTAAGAGGTAGAAACATCATGCATGGAGTCTTTTCTTTACATGAAATTCTACATGAATGAAAGATTAAAAAGTAGCAAAGTGGTGTTTTCAAAATGTATCTCAAGCAAAAAAAAATGTAACCATAGATTGTTTCAAACTTACAGTTGAAGTATGTGTCCTATGATTATTCTAAAAAAAACAAATTTGATAACTAGCGTGTAGATATTTGCTAACTGTTTTTCTTTGGGCAGGGACAAGGGCGTCTAATAATTCAGCCCATATCAGAAATTCAGAAATTGCTAACAATGCATTGTTCTCTTTATTTGTAAGTTTTTCTTTGAACAATGCATTGCTAACAACGCATGCATCAGAAATTCATTCCACATCTGCATCCTTCTCTTTATTTACGATGACGTGTCACGTGCACTTATGTTGTACTAGTATGTATTAGTATCCTCGTTACAATTCACTGCTGCACTAGCAGCTTATTTAGGTTGGCGATAATGTGCGTGTATGCATTTGGTATGTACCGATGAAGACGCACGTGCGGACTAGCTAGAACCGGATGGGGTACACCGGCGACTTGTCCGGGTTGAACAGCCCAAAGTGCTTCTCCATCTCAAGCCCGGTCTTGTTGTTCTCATTGAACATGGCGAAGATGTACGTCTCGATCGTCCCTGGCCTCTTTGGCGTCCTCTTCCCAACATGGTCGATCAAGGTTCTGGTTGTACGTCTGCGCGTTGCCTGTGGTCGCCACCGGGTCGCCGGCCGACGGCCACCCGCTCTCGGACTGTCGGACACCACGATGCCGACATTCGTGGCCCCGGCGCTGTCGAGCGCGGAGTACATGGTGTCCACGAGCGTGTCGAAGAGGTTCTGGTAGTCCTTGCCGCTGTCGTCGTCGTGCACCACTGTGTCCGGCACGGTGAAGAGGGGATAGTCGAGGCAGATGTTGGTGGCTTCGCCCTTGTAAGAAAAGTAGGGGTATATGTTGGCGAGTAGCGGCGCCCCCGTTCTGGCGAGGTACTGCGCGATGGGCGGCATGTGGGAGCCAGAGTCAGAGAAGGTGCCGCAGGAGGGAGGGAACCCGGCGGTGACGCCCGAGTGCACCGCCGTGGACACCTTGATGCCGCCGAGGCCGACGCTGGACAGCGCGTTGTTGACGTTCTTCATGGCCGGCAGGATGAGGTGCGCGTCGCTGCCGGACACCTCGTTGCCCACCGTGATGTACTTGATGGTCAGACCCTGGTAGGCCTGGATGTTGGCCTTCACCCAGGCGGCCGCGTTGGAGACGCTGACAGAGAGGATGGCGAGCTGGTCGTTGCCCGCATCGATGATGAGGTTGGTGTTGCTGCCGCTCAGGGCCCGGAGGGCGTTGTCATCGGGGAAGTAGATGCGCATGACGGTGATGCCCTTAGACCTTTATAGCTGCACAACGTCCCTGACCGGTCCACCGGCCCGAACACCGGATCATTCGGTCTATGCCCGATCCACCGGCCCGAACACCAAACCATCCTGTTTTGAAGCAGGTCCAACCGGCCCTGGCACCGGACCTCTCTGCAATGTTTATTTTTCACTACGCACTTGCTCAATTCTAAGTTTTTCCTCTCATTTTCTCTATGGCATGTGTACTTATCTTTGTGCTCCGCAACCCTTATCTATTTTTCACAGGTGAAGGTGACGACTATGAGAGTGAGGAGCATTTTCCTGAGCAACCTGCCAAGTCCAAGAGGGCTCGTAAGGCCGGTTAGTTTATGCATCATGAGGGTGAGGGCAGCACTCGTGCTTCTCGCTTGAAGATCGAGGCCAACAGGGGTAAACAAGCAGTAGTGAATGTTGAGGATGAAGATGTTGTAGGGGCTCCGCGCATGAAAACAATAAAATTTTACCCTATGCCCCTGAACCCCTGAAGCTGCCAGGACCTATCTATTAGTAATACAGTAATGGGAGGGGCTTTTCGCGAACTTACCCTTGAAGACCGAAAGCGTTGTCGACGCTCAGGAGAGCGTCGTTGATGTAGACGACCCGAAGCCGACCTCAAGGTCGTGATGAAGTCATTGCGCTCCTTCTGGCTCCAACGACTTGAGTGCCTCAAGTGCGACACCTCGCGGGGAGTTACACACGTCTGGTGCCTGACGATGACTCCCGCTTCCCCGATCCAGCAGCAGTTGCGGAAGTAGAGCTCCTGGATCCGAATCCCGCAGCACGACGGCGCTCCGCGGTGAAGATGTCTCTCGCTCGCGTAGTCCAGACTTGGGACCACGGTCACAAGAGAGAGAGGGGTAGAGAGAAAATATCAATTGGAGGTCCTCCCAAAAGTGGGGAGACCTTTATTGATTATTGGTGTATTTATCTTGGCCAAATACCCCACTATATATAGGGGGGGGGAGGTACTACCTCCCTCAAAGTCCCGGGGTGGGACTAAAGGAGAGGAGGGGGTGGGGAGGCCGCCAGCCAGCCCCTAGTGGGCCCCGCGGGAGGGGGGGGGGGGCTAGGCCCACCCGGCCAGCCCCCTTGGCCCCTCTCCCTCTTTCCTTTCCCTAATGGGCCCTCTCCCTCTAGAAATTGGCCCATTAAGCCTTTTGACCTTTAATTGATTTTCTCTTTATTAAATAATTATGAATAAATGATTAAATCAATATATAACATTCATTCACATATTATTCAACCTCCATGGCCATGGAACACCTTCCACCTCCACTCCGGACAACCTCCAGACTTACCGAAACCCTTCCGGTTTTCTCTCTTCTTTCCTTCGGTGATTCTACCGATCCTATAACACTCTCTAAGCATCATAAAGCCCTTAAGTGTGATACACCATGGTTCGTGAACACTCCAGACATGGTCGGGACACTCTCGCACCAATGATCGACAGAGGGACCTGGATGGCCATGTAACCCATGTGCGTTCCACGAAGATCTTTTGTCGTTTGAACCGAGACAGTCATGTCTTATTCCCTTTGTCTCTCGATACTTGCATTGCCTGAGATATGATCAATGACATCACCATGTCGTGTTCAATCTTGTTACTGAACAATGCTACATTACTCGTTCCGACAAGTGATATCCCCGTGATCTAATCACACGCTGCACAACTATTGGATATAACTTCTCCGAGTGGGCCCTTGAGTATCTTCCCGTCACATGGACATACAAATCCCTCTATTGACATATATTGCCTCTACGGTTTCCTCCGAATACCTGAACACACATTTATAACCACTGTATTACCAGATGGCGTTTGCTGCTATCTAAGCACTCTCGGGAGACAGTGATTGATATAGCCTCACGGTCTAAGGAATAGTCTACGAGGATGCCTTTCTAATCATCGTAACTTGAACTTCGTGACATGATCGGGTCACGATGTTTAGCTTGGGTATTGGTTCATCATCTCATTCTTAGAATGAGATGACTCCATTTCCAACTGGCATAAATGCCACATGATCAGGAAACATGATCATCTGTTGACCAATGAACCAGTGACTAGAGTTTCACTAGTAACCCCTGGTTGTTTGTATATCACATGTGTATTGATGTTTCCACTCAATATAGTTATAGCATGATATAAAAACTTAATCATAAACTATATGAAATATGATAATAGTCCTTACTACTATTTGACTCTAGGGCATATTTCCAACAGTCTCCCACTTGCACTAGAGTACAAATACACTAGCTGCATTTGTTCTCAATCATTGGCACCATATAACCGGTACCCTGAACATGCTTTCTCATGGAAGAGGTTGAGTCTTGGGTCTGTAGTTTATAGTCCCAAATCCTTTGCAACTTACTAATGTCACTTTGATTGACATTAATACTTTATCATCACATGATAGCATCTGTGTGTATGCATCGTCGCTATGGAAGTAGAACGAGGCCTGATTCCAGGAGCCTATAGTGACGGTAGATCAACCTCGAGGGATTTCTCATGGGCACTGTGCCCTGGGACACATCATTCTACGTTAAAAGCGAACTGGCCCCGCCATAACTTTATACAACACTTTAGATGGTACCCTTATCTATTATTATAAATGTATTCATCGAAACACTAGTGCACTATGTGCAACTTTCGATGTTTTGTTCACCTCGCTTCCTACTTGACTTTAATCGGTATTTACAGGAGATTCCAACATATTCCCTTATAACATAACTCTTTATGCTTTAAGATATGTTATCCTTTATGGATTTGGAAAACATGTCTGTAGTTCTCTGTTAGACAATACGGACAAACTTAGCTCAACGTTTTGTGATTCGAACTTAATCACTTTCAAACGTTCTTTATTGGATCATATATTATGTTAAGTTATCATCATGGTTTACTAAGATATAACCTATGTCTCAACATAGTGGATGACGATCATCCTTTTCTTTCTTTCAACCATTGATGTTAAACTTAATGCTATTCCTAATTCGAGTTATTAAGGACTGGTTCCTTAATTAACTTTTATTCTGAAACCCCTTTCAGAATCCCTTAAGAAATACTACATAATATCACAATACACCTATTGTCAACTTCTACATCTTATAAATCATTATTTATAAGTATTTTCCCTTTCATTCTTAACACACTTAAGAATTACTCCTATAAGCTCCTACTCAAAATATGTTCCTACATATTTGAATTTGAGACTTATATTGCTCCCACTTAAAAATATGTCAATCACATATTGTTTCAGGAAGGCTTTCATAGCTCCCACTCAATTTTATGCAAATTGCATATCTCCTTACTATTTGGAACAACTTCAAAAAATCTTTGATCAAATATCAAACTTGGAGATTTTACTATGAGATACTAGTACTTTACTAGTTTTAAATCCACTAGACATTCAGCACATTTGAATCAAATTCATTTGAATTTGTCCAATATCTGACAAATTGTGCTTTTGTCATTCACCCCATTTTTCCTACTATGGCTTTGCAGTCATTTCGGAAAATTCAAGTAACTCCTTTTACTTGTGAGATTTAGCAACGAATTGCTTTCTATTCTCAAGGGAATTTTGTTTTTAGGACTTCTCATAATTCTAGTTTACCATTATTTCCTTAGTAGTTCGTAGGTATGTCATATTCCAAGAATTATGACAAATGATTCACAAATGTCTCCATACAATATATGGATTACATTTTGAATCCTACTTCATATAGTGAAAACACTAGTGGGAAAAACACAATGATCAAAATCATTGCTTCTTTCCTTCTGTGAAGAGAATCGTTCAGGAACGTTGTCCGTTGCGCTTCTCAACACTATGATGCAGGGTTTTGAATCCTCATCGTATTTTTCACTAATTTCCATTTGCTCCATAATTGAGAAACATTATTAGAAGTGAGCTTTCTCAATAATATACCAAAATCCAAGCAATACGAATCTTACTTTCCTTTTGGTTTGAGCTATGGATTTCGTATTCAAAGTTTCCAATGAATACTCTATAAGGACGTATTCGCTATTGTTTTGGTTATATTGAATAACCCCAAAACTTTCACGAATTCAAATGGTTCACTGCCTTCTAATTGAGTGCTAACTATTTCTAAGCTAATGGTCTCTACATTTACACTACAATGATTTATTTCGTGCCTTCTATTCAACCCCTTTGATATCTAATATCACATTGTGATGCTTTATATTTTGACGTTTCAAAACACTTTGCGTTACACAATTTCTTTTATGCCATACTTATAAATTTGAATTTCATTACTATTGATCAAATCATAGTAATTAGATTCTCTTTTATATTTATACCCATTGTTTATGAAACACTTTGATCAAATCAAATAGTTTCATATTCATGTTTCCTTTGGTAAACTACTTTACACATTTAAACAATAATGATAATTACCATTTTCGTTAAAACACAATACATCGGATATGTATTTATTTTTAACAAATCATTAAACACTTTGTATTCAAGTAATACATGGTGTTCAATTTATTTTGCCGAACTTAGGCATGATTTATATGTGATAAGAAATCGAATGACTTTCACATATTATCAAATAACTTTGAATTCAAACAATGGTTTCATTCAATAATGAACATATCATTAAGTTGGGTATTTTTAAACAAGGCATTTTAATGTTTTACAAATGTTCATGTACTATAAATTAGTTTCAATAAACAAGGAAAATTCACAAGTAATCAAACAAGATATGAACACGAATAGAAATCATTCATAAAAGTGGAACAACTGTTTGTTACAAACTCATATGAATAACCGTCTCACGAAGTGTGAGACACACTAAAGAAGTTCACAATCTCTTGATTACAATAATCATTCTAAAACACAAACTAAATGATAAATGTCAAGGGAGAGTGTCGTTGGCCGTCATGATCATGCTCGCCATCAACACGCAACGTCACTTCCTCTCCAGCAAGCACCTCTCATGCAGAAGGACCTGTTTTTAGTAAAACAGAAACAAGTATCAGATATACTTAACACTGCAAATATGTTTGCAAGATTATAACATTTATAAAACTGTATATCAAATATATACCTTGGTCGTTGACGACTCTAGCGACGTTGGGTTCATCTACCACATTTCTAAAATGTGATATGAACTCGAGGAAATGCAGCGTTTTCGTGTCGCCTCTCATAATGCAGATCCTGACTTGTGCTTGGAAGCTTGGAGGAAGCGACCGTAGCACAACTCCCATCGCAAATGAGCTTGAGAACCAGTTGTCCAGGTAGTATGCCAGACTCATGTACGCATCGTAGAGGCGCAATAAGTGCTCATCCAGTGAGGAGCCCTCCTCCATCTTTATGGAGAGGAAGTTCCCCATCAGCTCATACTCCCACATGCGCACTTGTTCCACGAAATGTGCTCTTAGATTTGCCATGACCATCCGGGGCTTGAGACTCCCCACCATTGGCCACAGCCCATCCTCCATTCCGAGGCGCATGGTCACTAATATAAATGTGGCCATCACACGACGATGATAACGCAGATCCCACTGCTCCTAGGTCTCATGAGAATATGGTGGCTCTAAATACATCTCGCAGGTCATGTAGTCAGCTACATTGTTATCCCCAAGGAGATCAAACAGGCGTACCACCCATGCAGAAAAGTTGGATCCATCTAACTTGAGCTTTTCTCCTTTTAACCAATCGTCGATAGGAAATGTAATCTCGGGAAGAACCATTTTCTACATTTATAATTGCAAGAGGAATTTAGACTAAGTTTATAATTAAATGAGTTAATAATAACTCCACTCAGAAACACCTATCCCCAAAAGGGTTCTTAGTGATAACACGACCCCTATCAGCCACATCTCCCCCGATCATCACAGCCATCAATGTGGGTTCAAGGGTGGACGCTAAACGTCGGTCACATCATTCATGCGACTCGTGCTCGATCTTTCGACCATCTGTGTTCCGAGGCCATGCTTCTCTAGCGTGCTAGGCTCGCCAACTCAACCTTAGTGTATTCGATGTGCAACATGGCTTACACACAATGTATGCGAACGTAGATATGTTTGACACCCAGGCCTGTAACCCTGGATCGCCTCATACCAAAGAACTTTCTTGGTGGTGCACACTAAGGGGGAACACAATCATTGGTAACTTTAACAGGGATCATCTTATGAGGCTAGCGTCGAGTATCTAATACTAGCACACAATAAGACATACAAACAATAACATTGAATGTAAATGCTATGTGATATGGTCCTTTACATCGTGATCTCCATCCGTCGTCACCGGGTTCCGGCGCCAGGGTTCCGGCGCCGTAGACACCAGGGTACCGGTGTCATTCCAGCGTGGTAGTTCGTCACCTTCGTGACCATCTACTACTATGTAACAAAAGGTAATCACTTTACCTTTGCCACAACCATATCACAAAGCAACGCCCCCTGCAAAACAAAGTTATACTCCTCTACTTTATCTTTGCATGTTTTACGTGGCTGAATGGGCTTTCTCACAAGAACCGTTCTTACCTACGAACTTTCAGCACAACGCTGATCAAGTAGTTGTCTCTATTACACCCCATTCGGGGCCCTCCGTTGCAAATGGTATACCAACTAATGCGAGAGAGACAGACACCCCCCTAAGCCACTTTATACGGTACAAGCCGTTTGTCGAGCGTGGACCAGTCTCGCGAATGAACGCGTAAAGTCGGTTGGGGGCCGCTTCATCAAGCATTACTGCGGTATACACAAGTACACGTGGGAGGGTAACAACTAAAAGATCAACGCCCACACGCTACATCTCGTGTGTTCTACCCGTACTAGCATTACTACGCATAGATCTAGCTCTGATACCACTGTAGGGGTTCCACGCATGAAAACAATAAAATTTTACCCTACGCCCCTGAACCCCTGAAGCTGCCAGGACCTATCTATTAGTAATACAGTAACAGGAGGGGCTTTTTGCAAACTTACCCTTGAAGACCGAAAAGCGTTGTCAACGCTCAGGAGAGCGTGGTTGATGTAGACGAGCCGAAGCCGACCTCAAGGTCGTGATGAAGTCCTTGCGCTCCTTATGTCTCCAACGACTTGAGTGCCTCAAGTGTGACACCTCGCGGGGAGTTACACACGTCCGGTGCCTGACGATGACTCCCGCTTCCCCGATCCAACAGCAGTTGCGGAAGTAGAGCTCCCGGATCCGAATCCCGCAGCGCGACGGCGCTCCGCGGTGAAGATGTCTCTCGCTCGCGCAGTCCATACTTGGGACCACGGTCACGAGAGAGAGGGAGAGAGATAAACTATCAATTGGAGGTCCTCCAAAAAGTAGGGAGACCTTTATTGATTATTGGTGTATTTATCTTGGCTAAATACCCCACTATATATAGGGGAGGGGAGGTACTACCTCCCTCAAAGTCCCGGGGTGGGACTAAATGAGAGGAGGGGGTGGGGAGGCTGCCAGCCAGCCCCTAGTGGGCCCCGCGCGGGGGGGGGGGGGGGGGGGAGGGGCTAGGCCCAGTCGGCCAGCCCCCTTGGCCCATCTCCCTCTATCCTTTCCATAATGGGCCCTCTCCCTCCGGAAATTGGCCCATTAAGCCTTTTTGACCTTTAATATATTTTCTCTTTATTAAATAATTATGAATAAATGATTAAATCAATATTTAACATTCATTCACATATTATTCAACCTCCGTGGCCATGGAACACCTTCCACCTCCACTCCGCACAACCTCCAGACTTACCGAAACCCTTCCGGTTTTCTCCCTTCTTTTCTTCGGTGATTCTACCGATCCTATAAACACTCTGTAAGCATCATCAAGCCCTTAAGCGTGATACCCCACGGTTCGGGAACACTCTAGACATGGTCGCGACACTCTCGCACAAATGATCGACAGAGGGACCTGGATGGCCATGTGACCCCTGTGCGTTCCACAAATATCTTTTGTCGTTTGAACCGGGACAGTCGTGTCTTATTCCCTTTGTCTCTCAATACTTGCATTGCTTGAGATCTGATCAATGACATCACCATCTCTTGTTCAATCTTGTTACTGAACAATGCTACTTGACTCGTTCTGACAAGTGATATCCCCGTGATCTAATCACACGCTGCGCAGCTATTGGATATAACTTCTCTAAGTGGGCCCTTGAGTATCTTCCCGTCACATGGTCGGACAAATCCTGCTCTTAACATATATTGCCTCTACGGTTTCCTCCGAATACTTGAACACACCTTTATAACCATCGTATTACCAGATGGCGTTTGATGCTATCTAAGCACTCTCGGGAGACAGTGATTGATATAGCCTCACGGTCTAAGGAATAGTCTACGAGGATCCTTTTCTAAGCATCGTAACTTGAACTTCGTGACATGATCGGGTCATGATGTTTAGCTTGGGTATTGGTTCATCATCTCATTCTTAGAATGAGATGACTCCATTTCCAACTGGCATAAATGCCACATGATCAGGAAACATGATCATCTGTTGACCAATGAACCAGTGACTAGAGTTTCACTGGGAACCCCTGGTTGTTTGTATATCACACGTGTATTGATGTTTCCACTCAATACAGTTATAGCATGATATAAAAACTTAATCATAAACTATATGAAATATGATAATAGTCATTACTACTATTTGACTCTAGGGCATATTTCCAACAGATGTGCCTAATCAGAATATGAAGGGTATGGAGATTGCACTATACCTAACTCTTTGCAAGCAGAACCCCTATTGCTTCAAGGCTCATACCTATGCGGATCCTGACAAGAGGTTCTGGACTCAGACTCAAGCCTTGATGTAGGATTACATTTACACTTAGTTTAAGGTCACTCTCTGTGGTAAGATTGATGCTTTCAATGCGGAGTGGTTCAACATGTATGCAGCCTCAGATTATCGCTTTGTTGATGATGCTGTGAAGAAGGCCGATTTGTTTGACCTTGTGTGTCTTAAGGAGGACTACTACCCTGAGTACATCCGACAGTTCTATTGCACAGTCTATTTTCATGATGATGTTGAGCGCACTATGACCTAGATGACTAGCACGCGGAGGTACCGTGCCACCTATGCTGATTTGGTTGAGGTTAAGGGCTATGCTAGCAAGGGAGGAGGCTTTCACATTCATAGTGAGAAGGTCAAGACCGCTGAGACTCTTGCTTTTGGTACCCCAAGGATACTGAGTTTCCTCCTCCTTGCATGTCTAACATGTATTCTATTATCACACTTTGGCCAGCATATTTCGTCAGTCCCTTGTTCCTCAAGTTGGGTCTTCCCGTTTTCGTTGAACATGGCGAAGATGTACGTCTCGATCGTCCCGGGCCACTTTGGCGTCCCCCTCCCGACATGGTTGATCAGGTCCTGGTTGTACGTCTGCACGTTGCCTGGGGTCGCCATCGGGTCGCCAGCCGACGGCCATCGGCTCTCGGACACCATGATGCTGACACTTCCGGCCCCGATGCTCTCGAGCGTGGAGTGTGTCTACGAGCGCATCAAACAGGTTCTGGTAGTCCTTACCGCTGTCATCATCATGCACCACTGTGTCCAGTGCGGTGAAGGGGGCGTAGTCGAGGCGACTGTTGGTGGTGTCGCCCTTGTAAGAGAACTAGGGGTATATGTTGGCGAGGAGCGGTGCCCCCGTGCTAGCGAGGTACTACGCGATGGGCGGCATGTGGGAGAAAGAGTCAGTGAAGGTGCCGCGGGAGGGAGGGAACCGAGAGGTGATGCCCGAGTGCACGACCATGGACACCTTGATGTCGTCGAGGCCGACACTGGACAGCGCGTTGTTGACCTTGACCCAGGCGGCCGCGTTGGACACGCTGGCAACAAGGTTGGCGAGCTGGTCGTTGCCCATGTCGATGATGAGCTTGATGTTGCTGCAGCTCAGGGACCGGAGGGCATTGCCATCAGGGAAGTAGATGCACATGCCAGTGATGCCCTAGGACATGTATAGCTGCACCACGTCGCTCGCCAAGGGAAGGTTGTTGGCGACCACGCCATAGGAGACACTGGCCACCATGGCTAGATAAAGGTTGACCCGAATTCATAAATATGTTGTACTCTCGATCGATCCCTACTGCTGCGATGAGAAATGCTAGGAGCAAGTGGCCTAGCATGGGTGGTGATCACCAGTGGCCCACCTAACAATAGCTCCTCCTCCTGGGTCTGCCCCGCATAGGCAGTGTCCTCACGAACCAGCAACTCCTAGCACAGTTCGAGCGCTATCATCCTCGTCCTGCTGCCACCATCTCGGGAAGCCGACCCCTCTTGGGCCATCTTCCTCGAGCACCCCACAGAAACAACCTCATCAAGCACCGGTTGACGGTGCTCACGTGGAATAGAACGACCCAACACATTTGGCATGGACCACGCCATTGAAGCAGTCCTAGCGCAATCAACAGCCACTAAAGTCGCCTCCATAGCTTCCTGTAGTTGAACCTGCGAAACACGTGGTGAAGACGAAGTGCCCCTTCCATGTAGGGGAGAATCCCACTACTAGAAAACACCTAATGCGTGATGCACCTATTTTCGCTATTCGTGGCGCACATCCCGTGCGCCACAATCGGGACGATACTAGTATATTATACCCGTGGGGCACACTATGATGCGCCACCAGTAGTGCGCCGATATGCGTGGCACATGACGCCGTGCGCCACCACTAAGCATCCTCGGTCGCAAAAAAAAGGTCGCATGGCCATACAAGGCCACACATGTCCACCAGGTAATATTACATCCCTAATTAATTTACTTATTACAGAGAAATTAAATATGATTACAACGCAAATTTACATAAACACCCAAACAAGAAAAATAAAAATCAATCAAGGACCAGCAGGTCGTCGTCCATGGTGTCGTGGTTGCTAGGGCAGATAGGGAGGAGGAAGCACGCCGGAGGCCGGAGCTGCACGGTCAAAGCAGGCGTAGGCGCCGCCGGCAGGGTGCGAGGGGAGGGCGTGCACACGCGGCCAAGCGAGCGAGCGCGGAAGATGGTGGCGCGTACGCGGCCGGAGCGACACGGAGGAGCTTGGAGCGACACCCGACCAGTGCAGAGGAGGCCGGGCGGCGCGCAGCCGCAGCGTGGTGGAGGGATGAGGTCAGCGGCGTGCCAGAGGAGGGTGGGGGCGCGTGCAGGCTGCGGCCCGAGGCTTCCGCAGGGACGACGCGACCCTGGCAGCGACGGGCGGCCCTGGCGGCGACGGGCGGAGGTAGGAGGGGCGGCTGGGAGGCAGGGCGAGCTCGTAGTGGAGGAGATTGAGTGGAGGAAGGCGAGGGCTATGGGATCGAGCTCTGCTCGCTAGGGATCGAGTGGATGGAGGAGAGAGATGAGAGGCGGAGGGGATAAGGTGCAGCGGAGGTGGGTGAAGTGCGGATCGAGTGGAGGAAAGGCCCGGTGCTGCTCGGTCGAGGGGATAAGGTAGGGCCTATGTCACCGTGTCGTGTCAGTGTGCATCGTGCGGGTCGGTGTGCGTCGCGTGCCTGCTGTGCTATGTGGTTTTTTTTTTTGCAAATCACATGATGTCTGGTGTGGCACCCCTTATATTCTCTAACTTGGATGAGTGGTAGGTGGTCACATAGTGATGGCGCACTATGCACCGTGCCCCATGAGTAAAAAATACCGGTGGGGCACCCCATAGTGGTGCGCCACGGGTAGAAAACATACTCGTGGCGCACCACTATGTGGTGCATCATGGGTATGTGGGTGCTTTTCTGACTGCATAGCTCACACATAGTGGTGGCGCACCTGAAAGCACATGCGCCACGGGTAAGTGATTTACCTGTGGGGCATCTCTAGCAGGTGAGTCACGGCTATTTACCCGTGAGGCACTACCTAGCATGTGCGCCACGGGTATGTGACTTACCTATAGCTGTTTTCCTAGTAGTGTCCACTGATAGCGCTGCCACTAGTTCCCTTCCTTAGGGGTAGTAGGGTTGGAATTAAATGGCATGACAACAAATACCACATGCGAACCCTCCTAGATGATGACAACACCGAGCTCCCCTGCCCATGCAAGACCGAAGTAGAGCTAGACCCAACATTCTGGGTGCCAATGACCGGATCAGACGTATCCATAATATCATTAGAGGACTTCCCATTGGCATCATCGTCCGAGTCACCATCTCCTTTCTTCCACATGAAAGAAACAAACTCAGGCTCCAGAACATACCCTTCTAGTGCTAACCTGAAACGGAACTCATAACCCTTAAGCTTAACCATAGCATCAGACATGATACAATAACCCAACGTGTCATGCTTCTTTAGGAAAACCTTAGTATCAAAGACAAGAATACAAATGAATCCATGTTTCCGCATACTAATCAAGTCAACATCTAGAGTAGTCCCCATGAGACTACCAACAGCCCACAAACCTAAAAAAGAGCGAAAGGTCTGTGGAACCCCCTTGACATGTAACCAAACATGTTGGAGCTCACACTTGTGGGGAAATTCTTGCAACAAATATGCAGAAAAAGTAACCCGGGAGCTGCTAAGATGCACCGAAATCTGAATTCCATCAACTCTATCCATGTCCTCAAAAGACGGGAAGCTCACTAAGAAGGCATTCTTCCCATACGGCAAAGCCTCCCACTTCCACTAGTCGCGAACAGAGCATCACCTGGCAATCTGTTGCTGAACCACATCCGCAGATACCATTAGACTAGAAACTTGCACAAGAGTTATAGGAGTCTGGTTCGTCACCAAATGATCCCGAACCACGACACCACGAAACTGTGTGAAGAAAGTTAGCTCGTTGCGAATGCCAGCTATGTAGGGAGTAAGGCGCAGCTCCTTAAGAACATGGAATCTCAAGGTTGGATGGGTGGAATTATCACCTTACAGATCTAACAATAATGTACCACCTTACAGTCCTTAGACGCATGAGTATTTACCGCACACTTCCAGCATATAATTACCTTTTTATTCTTTTTACCAACAACAGCGGCCACCAACACAATATTTGTTACCTGCAGCGTGTCAACATGAGGCGGGGGTGTAGTGATCTAAACATGCTAATGTTCCTTCATATTGTACTGGTACTGTAATTGCTGGCCTTGAGCATAGAAAGGAGCACCATATGCCTCGGACACTTGAACTTGAGAATACCCAAATTGACTCGAACTCGGTTGTTGAAGCTGAGGGTTGGCCTGGACTTGGTGAGACGACGCCAGCCCCTGATTCCACTGCACCTGAGGTTGCTTCTTTCTTTATTTTTGGCACAGTTGCAGCCACAACTCTCACCCCAACCACAAACTGCTGGCCCGACAGCGGCCCTCACATGGAAGTCTGCATCGGCACATCCCCTTGAAGTACTTGAGGGCCAAGGGGAGGCATGCATCCCGCCGAAGCCCCTAGGATGTGTACCACGATAGGGAAGCTACAACGGGTGGTGCTGAACTTGGGCATGATTTGCATTGAAGTAGGCCGCGGGAGGGAATGGGGCCTGCACCCGCGGCGTCACCCCTGGCTACAGTGTTCCGGGCAGTGGCATCCCAGGCGGTCCAGAGAAAGGGGGCAGGTCGCGGTTGCCCGGCACAACGACGGGAGGAGGCATGACGACGGGCGGCCCCTAGGGTTAGGGGTTTCCACGGAAGAGGGAGCAGGGACGATGTCCGCGAAGGAGCGATGCAACATCGAAGAAGCCGAAGCATCCGACGACAGTGACACGGGATTCATCGACCGTGCAAAAGTTGGATTTGATTGGCGAGGAGGCAGCATAGACTAAATTAGGGCACCCGATGCCTCGCTATGCCAAGTCTTCGTGCGATCGCGATCCAGGAGAAACGTGACTCCGACTTAGACCTGGTGGCCCCAGCTGCATGCACCATGTCGGCAGTCCGCGGGGATTGCGAATCCCGAACCGGCCTCGAGTGTGCCCGATCCAATGCTGCTGCCACCAACTTCCCCAGCACCGGCGGAGCCGAAACCCTTCGCGGCGGAAGAGGACCCTTCCATGAACGGACACTCAGACCACGGTGGAGCAGCACACCAGTCGGCGAAGCCACATCCCCATGCCTCATCACCAAGGGAGAGGCAGATCGTCTCCTAGCCACATCCACCTCCTTCACCGGCTGCAACTCACGTTGTGACGATGTAGAGCCCCGTGACACCGACCCAGCCGAACCATTCTCCCAGAAATGAAAGGCCAGAGTAGGTAATCCGATCTCTTCCTAGAACGCTTGATGTAGCTCCTCGTCGGTCTTCCGTCGCCGGGGAGCAATGGTTATCCAACAAAGTTCCCCAGATAGATCCTCCAAATCCTTGAGAGCCACCCTAGCAGCCAGAGCCTCATCACCGTCCGGCCCTGATTCCAACCCAAGGCACTCAAACCGTGATCTAGAGCCGTCCTCCACCGGCGAATAAATGTGCGGCGGTGCCAAATCTCGGGGCGCCAGCGTCAGCGCCTCCCTCTCATGAGTCACTAGAAAATATGCATATTCGCTTTCATGATTACCGGATGGGGCCTGCTTCTAATTTCTCAATCGACGAAACCCACCTTGGAGAACGTCGGGCAGTGGGGAGTGGTCCTTTTGTTCTATATGAGACTAAAAATTGTCAATGTGAAATAAACTAAGATGATATGTTTTAGTGGTATATACACAATTTTCCCAAGGGGGCCGTTGCCCCCCCTCCACCAATACCAAACATGCTTATTCTTAGAAGATATAATGTTTAACTATTTCTACACACACATATATATACACATTGTTTGTCCATCCTCTACGGAGGAAGCATCTCACGCCGCTAGCTTCTTGGAGATCCGTGCGGGGTGGGAGAATTTTCTCTCTTTTGTGCATTTCCAGCCACTCCCATGTTAGACCAAAGTGGTCTTTCCCCTCTACCCTTTTCTGTATGTGCACTGTTGCTCTACGCTGGGCCATGTTAGCACCCTACCCACGCCTGCATCGTGCCATGCCTTCAGAGCTCACGGGTAAGCCACTCACTGCAGGGAGCCCTTGCCGGTGTAGGTTGCCATTGCATCATCCCATTAAATAGCACACGCCACCATTCCCCGTCTAGGTTCGCACCTCCGGCCACCACCTCCCGTTCCACACAACCACTGGTACCCCTCCCTCAGATTCGTTGCTGTTCCAAATCCCACCTCGGGCGACCAACGCCGTATCCCCTCCCCGGATTCGGCGCCATCCCACACCATCCGCCCACCATCGCCCCCTCCCGTTCCAGGTCCCTCCCGGTCCTGTTTCCCCTTTCCTGGTATCGTCACCGGGATTTAGGCTGGTCATCTCCTGCCACCGTAGCCTCTCCCCGCCGGTCATCGACCTAACAAGATTGTATTATGTACGTGTTACAATTTCGAAACCAGCATAGTAACACTCAATTTCTATTAAGATTGGTGATTGCGCTCTCGTTCAGATACAACCACCAGTAGTTCCAAATTGAGGCGTTGAGTATACGATGGCAACAACAACCCCGCATGTCGGGTCCTCTCTCCCACGGCTGACTCTTCTCCCATGCGTGTAAGTGCCAGATAATGGATCCCGTCCAAACCCCAAAATCCCGCGTGTCTCCATGAAGTTGGTACATTTTTTATTTTTTCTCTTTAACCACGTGAGGGCATACATGAAAAATTATGTGGACCACAACAAACTTCACTTTGATTGTGATGAATGAATAAACATGTTTGGTGGTGGGGTGGGGTGGGGGGGGGGGCAATGGCCCCCTTATGGGAAATTATGTATGTCCAGTAAATCATATGATCTTAGTTTATTTCACACTAGCTTTAGGTATGTCAGTAAGACTTTTTTGTTTTCCGTGTTGTAGGTGATTACCGAGAATGCAGTTAGTGGACAGTATTATAGAGCCTCACATTTTCAGAGCAACCTGTGCAACCCTCGCAAGGAATGGAGCTCCCGGTGTCAATTGTGAACGTGTACATCGAGGAGTTCTCTAGTTTAACACTGCTATAATAGAGCTTGCAAATTATTCAAGATTAAAATATAACAAAAGTGTTTACTTCACAGAAAGGTTTAGCACACACCACTTGACAAATAGGGATAAGCCGCCCCGTGGAGAAGTTTACCACTATTGTCCTCGCATGCCTTCACTTGTCCATCTCCCTGAGTTCCGGCAACGACCCCTCCCCCTTAAGTTGCAACGCATGCTCTGGCACGACCATTGCCACCTCAGTGGACGTGGACAGGAGCACCACCCCAACCACCATGAGCTCCTGCGTGAAACTAGAGAACCCCTAGTTATACACTTTCACAATTGACACGAGCAATGGGTCACTTGAAAGGGTTGCACATGTTACTCGACTAAAAATGTGAGACTCCATATTATTGTCCACTAACTGCATTCTTGGTAATCACCTAGAACACGGAAAATGAAGCATTTACGCTGGGTGCTTCCGATCCCAGGAAACCATTCCGTACACGTCGAGATCGCCCTGTACCTCGGCAGCCGCGGCGGCGATGGGTATTTCGTTGGTATCAAACGGCGGCTGGTCGGGGCGGTCAGGGTGGAGGTCGGGCCGGAATGGCGCGAGGGGAACCCGTGCTGCTTCACCATGGCTGGATGAGTGTCGGCAAGGGGGAGCTGCACCTGGAGGTGTAGGTGGAGGCCGACCCCCGGTACGTGTTCCAGTTCGAGGACGATGTCGCGCTGAACCCGCAGGCTGCAGGTGGTGCAGCTCCATGGCAGAGGCAGGCCAGGCAGCCCATCTTGAGCAGCAAGTTCAATCCGCGACGTCAGGCGGTGAGTGTGCCGCCATTGTTGTGATCTGAAAGAGTTCTGGACACTCTGAATTTGTAGAAGCGGCCGCTAATGTTTAATGTGTTGGCATGGCAGGGCGTCGTAGCCGGATCATCCGCGACGTCTACCGCAGCGGCAAGAAGGAGATGGTGGGGAAGAGGAGGGAGAGGAAGGGCTGGAAGGTGGCCATCCATGACGTGTCCGGTTCGGCCGTGGCCGTGGCGTTCAAGGCCACGCCGTTCGTGCCGGCGTCTGGCTGCGACACGGTGGCGCGGTCCAACCCAGGGGCGTGGCTCATCGTGCGCGCCGACACGACGGGCTCTTCTGAGAGCTGGCAGCCGTGGGGCTGGCTAGAGTCGTGGCGGCCTGGCGGGAGTGCGCACCTCTTCTCCGAGCGGCGTGACGTGCGGGTGGTCGTGTCGGAGACGCCCTTGAGTGGCGCCAGGGGCGGGGAGATCTTCATCGACATGGACAGCCATTCGGCCCACCGAGGACTCAGGCACGGCAGAGACGTCGTCGTCGTGCTGCGCCGCGAGCATTGGGGAATCGTGCTGCGGTGTGCAGGGCGAGGCGGCGAGCATCAGCCGACCGCCGCTGGTGTAGTTGGCCGCGCGGCACGTGACGTGCATGGACGACGTCATCGCGCTCGCCGGTCGCCGCCGCCATCGAACTGAGCGTCAAGGCGTGCAGGCCGTTCCGGAGCAAGCCTGCGGCGACTACCAAGGAGAAGAAGCAGCCTGCTGGCTCGTCGTCCCCGATGATCCTCTCGATGTTGTTGCAGTGGCTAGACTCACCGATGGATTCAGAGATTCAGAGTTTCAGAAACGATGAACACAGAGTTTAGTGCAGTGTGAAACTTACACGGTCAAAGCCGTTTATACAGCTGAAAACGAACGAAATTGTAGGAAGACCGAGCTTCACGGACACGCCATCCCACGCCCACTCGTTCTACGCTAAGATACCGCTGCATGAGCAAAATTCGTGCCATCCCACGAAGCGCACACAACGGCCTGATCTATCTCGATCTAAGTCCTAACTGAACGAATCATATGCCGAGCGTGCACAGAACACACGTTACACGCCATTGTTTATTTCCTAGAAAAGCAGTAAAGCCTTGTTTGGCAGAAGAGATTTTGAGCGTTTCGCTGAGTATTATTCCAAGTGTATTAGGTGAAAACACTTCATGCACCCGATCCCCTTCTTCCACCCCAATACTCCTCAAATCTCTCCTCCTCAATCAAGTTTGGGTATTTGGCATACCGGGATTTCATGAGGTTACAGTTTCTAAGTAAAATCAAATGAGATAAAGAAAAATGATATCGCAATGTAAAGCAATAAGTATCAGATTCATCGCATTCGACTGTGGCAAGCCACATTGTACTACATGGTATTGCCCTCTCCCAAGACAACCGGACAGAAACAAAAATCAAACGGCGGCATACAACATGAGCTAGCTTCTCTAGAATTGAATCGATCAGCTTCTTGTATACTGTACGTGCGTCCTTGAGTTCTGGACATGGCCAACGAAGGAGGTATCTCCGGCGCAACATGCGCCTGAACCGGCAATACTACTGGCGGCCCCCCACGAAGCTATCTGTCAGCAGCGGGTCAGCGCCCACACGGCCTTTGAATTCTGGGTGACCCGCAGTTGGTTTCTTCTTCGAAGAGCTCAGACGCGGCGTCCTCGGGCAGCCGCCAGAAAATGCGAGGGGTAGGCGTGTCGCGATTCCACATCAACCCGACGCGTTTTCTAGGGATTGCCAAGTATAAACCTATCTGATACCGGCCTGCCAAACAGTCTATTAGTGATTTCTACTGTCTTTGAGTTGGCCTGGTATTATACCCAATAAAACCGGACAAATCTCCTATGCTAAACAAGGTCTAAATGGGAGAAAGCTCAGACAGGGTTTTAGCTAACTTTTTCTTTAGATAAAAGTCAGCGTGAGCCGTCCGAATTTTTAAATTAATAATGCCAGAAGTTTACAACCAGAACAGCACGACCAAAAGCACAATGGTCAGTGACCCTGTCAACAACAAAGATTCAACAAGTTAAAAGGGTGGCCAGCCACCACACAAGCACACACAGAAGTAGCAGAGACAACACTCGTCTCGCACAGACTTAGGCAAACTGAAAGTAAATCTAGGTAGACGGAGTGGCAGCGCCAGGCATGGATCTAGATCTGGGAGGGGGTGCAAGTGTCGCGATGTAGCTTCTGCAATCCCTCCAGCAGCACATCCAGGCCTGTCAGGTCCTTAGTCTTGCACATCGGGCTCCACAGCGGCAGGAAAATACTCCCTCCGTCCCAAAATAAATGTCTCAGATTTGTCAAAATTTGAATGAATCTAGACACTATTTAGTATATAGATTCATCCAAATTTTGACAAATCCAAGACATCTATTTTGGGACGGAGGGAGTAGAAGATTTGAACACACAATCAGCAGGCTGCTTAGGAAACTTATGCTCCCCTTAAGCCTGGTTTGAAGCTTTCACCTCAATGACACAAAGTCTTTGCCTCATCTCGATGAAGTTGACTCGACCCAATGCCTTTGTGAGATGATATGCAAGTTGATCATTAGTTCCAATGTGTTCAATGCTAGCCTTCCTTTCCTCAACACATGATCAAAAGAAATGATATTTTGTGTCGATGTGCTTGCTTCTGTCATGATGAACAGGGTTCTTTGACAGAGCAATGGCTAACTTGTTGTCCACTTTCAGAGTAAAAATTCCAGGTTCTTGCCCAACCATTTCAGCGAGGAGACGACTGAGCCGAATACACTAACAGGCTGCGCTGGCTGCTGCAACATACTCAGCTTCACAAGAAGAGATCGACACTACCTGCTGCTTCTATGAGCTCCAAGTAACAATGTTGCCGCTGAGAAGGAAAACAATCCCTGAGGTGCTCTTCCTATCATTGGTGTCGTCTGCCAAGTCACTGTCGCTATAGCCTGTCAGCAAGGTTTTCTCTGAATTTTTCTTGTAGCAGCATCTATAGCCAATTGTGTCTTTGACATACCTCAGGATCTGCTTAATCAGTGCCCAATGTTTCTTGCATGGAGCCTCCATGTACCGTCTGGGAATGCCCACCGTGTACAAAATATCTAGCCTCGTGTTGACGAGGTATCTGAGGCTTCCGGTCACACTCCTATAAAGTGATGAATCGACCAATCTTTCTTGCCAATTTTCATACGACACTCCATTGGAGTACTGCATGGATTGCAAGAGCTCAGCCCAGCATTCTCGAGAATTCTCCGAGTGTAGCTACTCTGACACATGCGAATTTCACCTTTGCTCTGCTCAACATCAATACCCAATTAATAGGATACGATTCTGCGATCACTCATGTTGAACAACCTTTGCACCTTTGACTTGAAGTTGTCAATGTCTTGTGTGGAAGTACCAGTAATGATCAAATCGTCTACATAGACTCCCACGACCAGAAAGGACTTGGCATCACCTCTCATGTATACAACATGTTCTAGCTCGCTCCCGCTGAAGCCAAGTGAATGTAGAGATGCATCTAACTTGGCATTCCAAGAACGCGACACCTGCTTCAGCATATACAAAGCCTTTTTTTTCTGTTTGAGAACCTTGCCATTATCTGCGCCTTGCACATAACCTGGGGGCTGCTAAACATACACAGTTTCTACAATCTCACCATTCAGAAAAGCGTACTTGACGTCCATGTGGTGTACCTGCCAACCATCGTGCTCCGCGAGAGTGAGGAGAAATTGCACCGGTTCCATCTGCGCCACATGAGCGAAGACTTCTTGAAAATCCACCACCTAACGATGTGCACATCCCTTTGCTACCAAGCGTGCTTTGTGCTTCACAATGTGGCCAGTTGGATATTTTTTAACTTTGTATACCCACTTCAAACCGATCGCTCAATGACATGTCAGTAGATCCGTGGGCTCCCAAGTGCCATTTTCGACGATTGGCCGATCTCCTCCTCCATTGCCTTACTGTAGGCTGGATCAGAGAGAGCGGTGTCTAAATAGTTGGGTTCCTCTACTGCGAGAAGACACTTCCATGTGTCAGCGGACCCGTTGTCAACATCGGCAACATCAAGATCCACCACAGACACTGTAAAAATACCTCATACCCTTTTTAGGGCGGCACAAGTGAAAAGAACTAACAGAAGTTGGTTACCAGGTATATATTGTATTCTTAGTGACAATGAGTGCGGAGGGCGATTTTTATGCCATGAAAAATATATTTACAACATTAATTTACGCTACGCTAACTTTCCATCGGTATAGGCGTTCAGATACGTCTTGGTAACACGAACCGTGGCAGTAATAATTCCACCACGGAAAAGACGTGGCATTGTTTGTGGGTGCTACGGGTGAGATTTTCAAGTTTGTCTCACTGACCGGTGAGCCACATCGAACTCGAGTCGTTGCCATCTGAATATTTTAAGGGAACCGTCCTCCCCCACGACTGTAATTTCTCTCCCACTTTGTAATTTGTTCAACCTGTGTCTTTCTCTCTCCACGAAGCTTCGACTGGCGGTGGCGGCGGGAATCAGCGGTGACGTGATTAAAATATTCAATCTGTAGGTATACAACAGTATCGTCCAATCTGCCTTCTTAACGTTAGTTTTAAAATATTCACAAAAATTGCTACGATTAGACTAAATTCAGTAGTTGATCATGTTGTATGCCCATCTCAAACTGCTTTTATGCAAAAAAGAAACATTCTAGATGGTATAGTAATCTTGCATGAAACAATACATGAACTACACAAAGAAATTAAATGGTATACTGTTTAAGTTTGACTTTGAGGATGCTTATGACAAAGTTAATTGGTATTTTATTTAGCAAACGCTCTGTATGAAAGGTTTTACAGAGCAGTGGTATGCTCTCATATAGTCTTTTGTGTTTGGTGGTAGTGTTGCCATCAATGTCAACGACGATACTGGCAAATACTTTCAGACCAAAAAAGGGTTGAGATAAGGGGATCCATTATCGCCTATACTATTTAACATAGTGGCTGATATGCTGGCTATCCTTATTGAGAGCGCCAAGGCTGATGGTCAAATTAAAGGATTAGTTCCCCATCTGGTTGATGTTGGTCTCTCCATTCTTCAAAACACTGATGACACAATCTTATTTATGGAACACGATCTGGAGAAAGCTAAGAATCTGAAATTAATATTATCAGTATTTGAGAAACTCTCTGGATTGAAAATTAACTTTCATAAGAATGATTTGTATTGCTTTGGCGAGGCTCAAAACAAGGCCCACCTATACGCTGAACTTTTCGGCTGTGGACAGGGGCAATTTCCAATCAACTATCTGGAGATTCCCATCCACTATCGGCGTCTCACAATTGCTGAATGAAAACTCGTTAAGGAAAGACTACAAAAACATTTTAATAGTTGAAAAGGTAAATTTCTATCCCTTGGCGGAAGACTTGTACTCGTAAATTTAGTACTCATCAACATGGTACTATATATGATCTCGTTTTTCCAGCTTCCAAAAGGTGTCTTGAAGAAAAGTGGATTATTTCATATCAAGATTCTTTTAGCAAGGGGATGGTGAAAAAAATATGGACTAGCCAGATGGAATGTGGTTTGCCGACCGAAAGAATATGTGAACTGAGATACATGATTTGCAAGTCAAAAAGACCGTGCTTCTGGGCAAATGGCTTTTCAAACTACTTATAGAAGATGGTGTCTGGCAAACCATTCTATGGAGAAAGTATGTTGGATCCAAAAAGATGTCTCAAGTGGTTTGGAAACCTAGTGATTCACACTTTGGCTGGACTAATGGCGTCTAAAAAGCATTTCTTTCTTTTTGGTGTTTTTAATATTAAGGATGCACTAGTGCACACCCCCCCTCTAACACCGGTTTGGAGGGCCCTCTAACAGCGGTTGTAGAACCGCTGTTGAGGGTTCAGTGTTAGAGGGCGAACCGGTGTTAAAGGGTGGCGCACGTGGGGCTGCCGCAGGGCTCAGGCCCTCCCCCCTTTAACACCGGTAAAGGTTCTGTGCAACGGCAGGAAAAGGAGATAAATCTCTGTCGCGGCAGGAAAACGACCTAAATCTCTGCCGCGGCAGAGTTCTGCCCCTGCCCCGTTCTGGGCGTATTTCTGCGGCGCGGCGGGGACGGGGAGGGGGGAGGGGGAATCGATCGGGAGCGGTATACACATATATCGTCATCGGTACATACGAGTACATGAATAATTAAGCAACTATTATTATACACAACATCGTCATTGTGTGGTATTCTCCGTAAACGTTGAAGCATCAAGTACAAGACAAACACGTTCAAGCATATATACAACGTTCATTTTGGTGGATATCTAAAGAGTTCTCCGCCAGGCGTGACGACCTCATCAAGTATGAACCCCGCCAATTCCCCTTGAATGGCTCGTATGCGGTCAAATGGTAGGAGTTGGTCCCGCATCCGTTCGATCTGAATATATATGAAAAATGGGGTCAATATATATATAAGAATAAAACTCAACACAATTGATGGTAATAAAATAATATTGTGTACTTTGTTTACTTACTCTAAGTTGTTCTAGTGCGGCTTGGCCCGTCGCACATATCGTGTTGCGAATGAACTCGCAAACATAGTACCCACATAAGTTATTGCCGTGTCCCTGATGCGCGCACTTTACGAGAATAGAGAGTTCAATCAAAATAATAATCAATAAAGCATGATATAATGGAATTGGAAGCAGAATCAAAGAGATACGCAGACCTAGCTAGCTAGTATTACTTACATTTTGGTCTACAAATTTTAGTTCTTCTGACCATTCACCCACGGCCCTGCCCGTGAACCTTTTCCAAACCCTGTCCGGCAAAGAAAATGGATAAAGGAGTAATTAATTACTTGTTGTCATGAAAGTTGCCAATCTAGTGCGATAATATGATTGAAATTACCTCTGGAGCATCTCTCTAAAGTCTACCCATAACTCTTTTTCTTTTCGTAACGAGTCCATGACAAGGACTATTCCTGAGTCAGGTTGAATGACTAGCAGAATAAAGTGGAACCTACGCACGCATAACTCATCATCAGTTACACTTAACATCGAGTAAGCCGAAACAGAATGTGTACAAGAGAGGGTAACAGTACTCACGAGAAGTTGTAAGGCAATAGTATTTCCCTTTTGGTTTGTTGTCTCAGTAAAGACCTTAGCAATAAATCTTCTGTTTGCCCGGGTTTGGTTCTTACCACTTCTTCATGAACTCTATTTGGGTCAACGAACCCAATGTCAAAAGGTCCTCCTTTCATACATTCCATAACCTTTTTCCTGCATAATAGTATATACATATATGGTGAGCATATATATATACATGCAATTAATGAAGTGAATGATATGAGATAGAAAATACAGAAATAGTACTTACACACAATAAAGGCTGATGGTAGCTCTGTCGAGTTCCTTCTGATTGAATAGAAAATGCAAGTCTTGAATGTTGAAGGCGATCTCGTCGTCTCCGCACAAGAAAATCTGATCTATTATATGCGCCGTGATCCATTCTTCCTTTCTCGTCTTGCAGAAATCAAGGTACCACTTGTGCAATCTTCGCATCTTTGTTGGTAGATTCTTGAGCTCCTCTTTCTTGACGAGATTCTTCCCATACTTCCATGGCTGTATGGGGTTGGCATCGCATTTGGTCAAGTTGTCTCCCATGATGTTCAAGTATGCAATGTAAGTATCCCATCTCATTGGCCTTTCTTTATAGCTCTGCCTCGTAATCATTTACGGGAGGAGCGTCCCGTGTGTCGAACACTTGGAGCGGGGCGCATGATTAGTTTTCCTGCTCTCCGAGCATGGGAACTGTTTTCTGGGGTGCCGCACAACTGCTACTTTTAGTCTCCCTACGGCGCCTTGCATCCGCCTTCAAAATCTGGCGCTCGTAGTCCGGCACAAGTGGGGTTTCAGGTTTCAAAAGATTTTTGTAAAACTTCTCCACCACCGCCGGATCTATTTTCTCCTTTGGCTCGGCCCGTCTAGGTGCAAAGAATTTCTTGACCTCTTCTTCCGAGATCCTATTGGTCTCCTCGTCGCTGCGATTCCACGGTAAAACCGGCAATGGCTTGGCGGAAGGCTGCGGGACATAGTTTTTTGAACTCTTTCTGGCAATGCTAGTGATGCTCTTCGTGGCAGTGCTCTTCCGCTTACGCTGAGGAGATGGCTGAAGCATCGGAGATGGCTGACGGGCAGGAGATGGCTGGCACGCCGGAGATGGCTGAAGCGCCGAAGATGGCTGCCGCGCAGGAGATGGCTGAAGCGGCTCAGACTGCTGACGCTGCGGAGACGGCGGGGGTGCCAGTGGCCTCCAATTTGGAAGCACGATGTGTTCCTTCTTCCAAAGAATGGTTGTTTTCACTGCAAATTTGAGTTGAGTTTCCCCTTCACCTGTAGCATGGTCAAGCTGTGCTTCCTCATATTCCTTCACAACCTCATCCACCCCGACAATAGCATAGCCATCTGGAATTGGTCGGCAGTGGTAAGTTCCACCAGCTACAGGAGGTAAGGCATAGCCGACAGCCACCTTAATGGATAAGCCCATTAATCTCACATGCAGCTCAGCGTGTTCGCTCTCCGTGATCTCATCCACGGGGTATCGAGGACCCGCCATTTCAAGCGTGGACTGCACGTTCTCCGTGGAAGCCACGCTGCTTTTCCGCGCAGAGTCTGGGCCGCCGGCAGCTTCCAATGCAGGCTCTTCGTGCCGCTGAGATGGGCCGGTAGCTTGATGGCTCTGTTGTGCATTCACTTGCGCCTTCAGCGCCACAAGTGCATGTTCTATCTGTGTCATCCGCTCTGTACGCTCTTTTTCTTTTCTGTCGTGCCATCTGTAAGAGTCGCTCCACTCGGCAAACCCATCCTTCCACGTCATACCCCCTGTTCCTCGTGCATGTCCAGGGTGTTCTTTTTTACCGATGGCGCGTGTGAGCTGGTCATTCTCTCTGTCGGGATGGAAGGTCCTGGCGGCTGTTTCCTCGTATGCCGTGATGAGTTCAGTGACGGGTTTGGCAAGGAGGCGGGTTGGGACGATACACAATCATGTTTCTGGGTCCAACCTTGCCCCGATTCCGTAGAACCAAGTCTTTGCACGTAGGTCCTACCCATGTGTCTGGGGTGTGATCCCTCTGTCGCGCAGGGCCTTCTTAGCTTCCTCCCACTTAGGCCTTTGAGATATGTAGCCACCTGACCCTGTCCTTTGGTGATATTCCTTCTTCTGGGCATTTAGCGTATTGGTTTCTGACCTCTTTGTAGCTATAGCACCTTCCTTGTATGCCACAAATTCGCGCCAGTGAGGTCTTATCTTCGTATAATATGCGTCTTTGAAATCTGGAGTCTCGCGAGCTTTGACAAATTTGTTCAATTTTGTCTTCCAGTTGCGGAAAGCGTCAGCCATCTTCTTTAGAGTCCACTCTTTGACCTTTTCCATTATAACCGGTTTGTTTTCATCCTCCTCTGGCGGAAGGGTGAAATTTACCAACAGCGAATTCCAAAGCGTTTCTTTGGATCTTTCATCGACAAAGGTACAGTCGCCTTCTTTGGCTTATTCCAATATTCAATTATGATTGGGATTTGGTCCCTAACAACAACTCCAGCCTGACGTACAAGTTTGTCTGCGGCCTTCTTGGGCTCCATCGGCCTGCCATCAATACAGATTGCTTCGATCGTGAACTTTGCACGATCTTTCAACCGATGGCTCGCGCCTCGCTTGCTCTTTTTCGTAGAAGAAGATGGTTGCTGGCTGGTCAATCCAGAGGGCTAAAATAAGAAAGAAGCGTTAATTAATACATGTAGAAGAAGATTGTTGGTGGAAGTCAGTAGAGGCTTAATCAATGCATATACCTCGCCGGACTTTGTAATCACTAAATTGCGTTCACCGGAGTCTTCATCTTCTCCATGACTACTTGAGTTGTCATCATGTCCCTCCAAGTCTAGATATTGTGAGGTGTCCTCATCGATAATGTTCTCCATTATTTCTTCTTCTTCAAGGTTTCTACTAAGTGGATCCATAGTTTCTAAAACAATAATATTATCTAGAGTAAGAGAGTAAACATTCAAGTGGACTTGGATTCATACACAAATATACATATTATTCATACAAAAATACACAAATAGGATAAAGTACATAAGATAAAGTACATTATTAATACATCACCGGAGAATAGCTCGGGTGCATTATAGGATAAAGTATAAGATAAAGTACATTATTAATACATCACCGAAGAATAGCTCGGGTGCATTATAGGATAAAGTATAATATAAAGTACATTTTTAATACATCACCGGAGAATAGCTCGGGTGCATTATAGGATAAAGTATAAGATAAAGTACATTATTAAGATAAACTAGCAAACGCGGCTGCCACGTTCTATGCTACAGGAGCTCTGTAGCCACAGAAAAGGAACCATCACCGGAGAATAGCTCGGGTGAGATCCGTGAACCTGCCAGATATTGGAGAACCTAGTCTCCAAAAGATACATGTATCGCCGTACATGCTCGTCCTCCTCCCTAATACGACGACGTACCACCTCCTCGGGGGCTGGTTCCCTCTGCACCGCTCCTGGACCTCGTGGATGCCACCAAAGAAGCTCCGGGTCGACGATGATACCCGGATTCCTCACCAAGGTACGAGTCCTGACAGGTAGCACCTCCCAGTGCCAACCCGGCGGAGCCCAGACTCGGACATCCCCGACAGAGTCCAGTAGGCTCGGACGAGATGGACGCGGCATAACTAAAAAATAGCAATAAACAATCATAAAACATAAACAGTAACTAAATCACTAAGTATATAATGCCCTAATAAAAATAACCCTAAACCTATCACTAACTAAACTAAACCTCATTAACTAAGTATTCTAACTAAACCTAATCCCTAATAAACCCCAATCCCTAATAAAACCCTAAGCCCTAATAATAAACTAACTAAAATCCCTAACTAAATCACTACTAAAATCCCTAACTAAATCACTACTAAAATCCCTAACTAAAATCCCTAACTAAATCACTACTAAAATCCCTAACTAAATCACTAACTAAATCACTACTAAAATCCCTAACTAAAATCCCTAACTAAATCACTACTAAAATCCCTAATTAACTAAATCCCTAATTAACTAAAATCCCTAACTAAAATCCCTAACTAAATCACTACTAAAATCCCTAACTAAATCACTACTAAAATCCCTAACTAAATCACTAATTAAATCACTAACTAAATCACTACTAAAATCCCTAACTAAAATCCCTAACTAAATCACTGCTAAAATCCCTAATTAACTAAATCCCTAATTAACTAAAATCCCTAACTAAATCACTACTAAATCCCTAATTAACTAACAAAATCACACTAATTAACTAACAAAATCACACTAATTAACTAACAAAATCACACTAAAATCCCTAACTAAATCACTACTAATCCCTCGCCTCCCTTCTCCTCTTCCGCTTCCTTGTCGTCGCCGGCAAGAAGAAGAACATAATAATAAGGGTCCCGCCGAGCCCGAGGGCCATCCCCTTCTTTGGCCATCTCCACCTCCTCGACAAGCCCTTCCACGCCACTCTGTGCCGCCTCGCCGCGCGCCACGGTCCCGTCTTCTCGCTGCGCCTCGGCTCGCGCAACGCCGTCGTTGTGTCCTTGCCGGCAAAGGTTCCAACCGAAGCTGATGGGGAGAGGGACGGGAGGCTCACCTTGCGGAGGTCGGCTGGGGAGGAGCGGCGAAGTCGAGCTCGGCCTAGGAGGGTGTATTCCGGCAAGACGGGGGTGGCCCGGAGGTTCTTGGCGCCGTTGACCTTGTGGGAGCGGGCGGGAGGACGGAGGTGGGCGAGGACGATGGGATCCGAACGGAGACTACGAGGGAGGACGGCAGGGACCGTGGGGACGGAGGAGGAAGAGGCTAGACGGTAGGAGTTGAGGCGGCGGATGACTTCGGGTGGCGGCGCGGACGAGTTGCTCCCTCGTAGGGCTGGGGGAAGAATCGATCTGGCTGGGGGAAGAAGGAAGGGGTGGCGCGCGCGTTATAACCCCACCCCCCCTTTAACACCTGTTCGTGGCAGGAACCGGTGTTAAAGGGGGGAATTCGTTTCGCGCCCGCACCCCCCTTTAACACCGGTTCTAGCCACGAACCGGTGTTAAAGGGGGGTGTGCGCGCGCGAAACGAAATAAATGTGCCCCCCCCCTTTAACACCGGTTCATGGCTGGAACCGGTGTTAAAGGGGGGCATTTATTTCATGCATTAAAGGGGTGGGGGCATTTATAATTCAAAAAATAGGATATGAATTTAGAAAATTCATATCATATTCATTTCAACTCAGAAAAATATGAATAATATATCATAATTTTTAGAAAAATAATATCTATCCATTCATGTAAAAACATTTTATATTTACTTTAGATGAAAATTTTCAAAATGATTAAAACACTTACATATAAATTTTGATTATTCAATTCAAACAAAAATAAATTGTCAAATCCTAAAACTTTGAACATAAGAAATATTAAGCATCTAAAAAGGAATCTAACCCTATTTTATTAGAGCAAATCATATTTTATTTTGTATTAACATTTTTGAATTGATTGGATATTTATATGCCGCATCTTTTGTATACACTTGAATCTGACAAAGCCTCGCTCAACTTGCATTGGATTTTTGATAAAATAGCATATTGTGAACCTAAAAATGATTTTTGTAAAAAATCATGAGCATCGTATCATGTACCTGTAGTTTATATCTGACCCACTTCCTGCCGATTCGGCAGGAATTTGTCTTAAAGTACAGAAAGAACTGGAATTAAAATACAGAATGCAACTAATAGTAAGTTACATAAAGCACGACTGAAAATTAAGATACATAAAAGAACTGAAAATTAAGATACATGGCCAGATTAAGTAACAATCGGTCGAACTTGTTTCGGAATGTTGGAGTGATTCAGTCATGCTCCTGCCTACACCTGTAATACTCGCCACTATAGTCGTCGTACTCGCCGCCGCTGTCATCGCTGTCGTCGTCGGGGTCGCCGTAATTGAACCTTGAAGGCTGAGTACGCGTGGGCTGGACTTGAGGGTAGCGCAGACGAGGGTTAGAGTCGGCGGCAGTGTCATAGGCCATGACGCTCTGGAGAGTCCGACCACGCCACCATAGCCGACGGCTGGCCTCGTTGAAGTTCGGAGGAGGTGGGTCGTCCTCCTTGTGCCTGGCGAGCGCCCTCTCACGCCGATCCACGAAGAAGGCTTCCCAAGTAGGGAAATAGTCGGGATGCCATCTGGGATTCCTCCGCTGCTCCGGCGTGAGCTCGAAGTAGTAGTGGTTCGTGATGGCCATCCAGCGCGCCACACCTAGAGGGACAGGAGGAACCGGCATGCCTCCGGCGCTCAGCATCCAGCCGACGGGGACACAGTAGCCCGACGGGCAGGGGTAGTTCGAGGCGCAAAGCGCCTCCGCCTCCCTGGGGGTTAGTGCTACGGTGGAAGCCATGGGAAAGAGTGATGAGGTTGCAGATATGAGTCTAGAGATGTGCAATGACAATGGAGGCCAACCCTACATATATATATAGTGAAGAACTGGCGGGAAGAACTGGAGGGAAGAACTGGCGGGATAAAATGGCGGGAAGAAAAATGGCGGGGAAAATGGCGGGAAAAAATAGCGGGAAGAAAAATGGCAGGAAAAAATGGCGGGAAGAAAAATGGAGGGAAGAAATAGAAGGAAGAAAAATGGCTCATTTAATACATATACTGTTAACAGAAGAAATATGACATTGATTTCCATGTTGAGATACATATGTGTGCCAAAAATGGCTCAATTAATACATATAGTCAATCTTATGATCGCATCGGCCATAACCATGGAGTATCAACACCGTTTAACAGGATGGTTGGGTCAGTCTTCACTCTGAAGGGCGGAATTTCATCAAACTTATTATAATCTTCTGACATGTCTGTCTTGTCCTCCACTCCCACGATGTTTCTTTTCCCTGAAAGAACTATGTGACGCTTTGGCTCATCGTGTGATGTATCTGTTTGCTTATTTTAACTAGTCAAACTATTAACCATTTTGCCATTTTCATGTGATTTCGACGCTCCGGTGGTCTTCCTCCGGTGAAACCCTAGACCGGGGGCCTCGGATCGTCTACCCATGTAGCTTTCTCCGTACGAGGGTAGCCCCTTTAGGGTTTAGGGTTTAGGGTTTAGGCTTGGTCATTGCCATAGCACATCTAGACTTATATCTGCCGCCTCTCTCCACTCTATCCCATGGCTTTCACCATACCTCTAACCCCAGGGAGGCGGAGATGGAGTCTTTCATGGGTTAGCAGGAAAATATTTTCCGAGGCGGAACTTTCGAAGATGCCATAGGGCGTGTGCACCAAGGGCATCTTCGAGAAATTCCGCCACGGGAGATTTCCAAACCTTTCCTCCATCCATGGGGATGAAACTCTCCATCCATGTTGGCTTGGTCGTTGCCATAGCACATATACACTCATATCTACCGCCTCTCTCCACTCTATCCCATGGCTTCCACCATACCTCTAACCCCAGGGAGGCGGAGATGTAGTCTTTCACGGGCTAGCAGGAAAATATTTTCCGAGGCGGAACTTCCGAAGATGCCATAGGGCGTGTGCACCAAGGGCATCTTCGAGAAGTTCCGCCACGGGAGATTTCCCAACCCTTTCCTCCATCCATGGGGATGAAACTCTCCATCCATGTTGGCTTGTTGAGTTGCTTGCCATGGCGTATCGATGCTCCTTTTATAGGCATGGCGCCGCTTCTACTTTGTCTTCTTCCTCCGACAGGGCGTCGTGCGCTACATCGAGTAGTGTAGTCCACCCACGCGTCCTTATCCTACCGACAGCTTTAGTCCCGGTTTGAGCCCCCACCCGGTACTAAAGGTTACCCACGCGTCCTTATCCCACCGACAGTTTTGTTAGATGACACAAAAACCACCTTTAGTCCCGGTTGCACCCACCAACCGGTACTAAAGGTTAGCCACCCCCCAGATAAGGCCCTCCCAGATAAGCCTCCCCTAGATAAGGCCCCCCATCTTTTGGCCCACAATTGTAGAAGTTCATCAACTAATGGCCTTAGGTACACATCAATGTCGTTGCCGGGTTGCTTCGGGCCTTGGATGAGCACTGGCATCATAATGAACTTCCGCTTCATGCACAAGGAGGAAGGTTGTAGATACATATAGTCACGGGCCAGGTGTTGTGACTGCAGTTCTGCTCCCCAAAAGGATTCATGCCATCGGTACTTAGACCAAACCATAAGTTCCTTGCGTCACCAGCAAAGTCCGGGAAGTCTCTCTCGATTTTTCTCCACCGCCGACCATCAGTAGGGTGCCTCAACATCCCGTCTTTCTTACGGTCTTCCATGTGCCATCGCAACAACTTGGCATGCTCTTTATTTCTGAACAAATGTTTCAACCGTGGTATTATAGGAGCATACCACATCACCTTGGCAGGAACCCTCTTCCTGAGTCTTAAAGAAAAATGGCGGGAAGAAAAATGGCGGGAAGAAAAATGGAGGGAAGAAATAGAAGGAAGAAAAATGGTCATTTAATATATATACTGTTAACAGAAGAAATATGACATTGATTTCCATGTTGAGATACATATGTGTGCCAAAAATGGCTCAATTAATACATATAGTCAATCTTATGATCGCGTCGGCCGTAACCATGGAGTATCAACACCGTTTAACAGGATGGTTGGGTCAGTCTTCACTCTGAAGGGCGGAATTTCATCAAACTTATTATAATCTTCTGACATGTATGTCTTGTCCTCCACTCCCACGATGTTTCTTTTCCCTGAAAGAACTATGTGACGCTTTGGCTCATCGTGTGATGTATCTGTTTGCTTATTTTTTCTTTTTTTCGGTTTGGTAGACATGTCCTTCACATAGAAAACCTGAGCCACATCATTGGCTAAGATGAATGGTTCGTCTAAGTTCTTGTCTACCTTCATAAGATTGTTGAGATCCACCGTTGTCATTCTGTACTTCTTGTCTACCTCAACCCCCCCTCTTGTTAGCTTGACCCATTTGCATCGAAACAAGGGGACCTTAAAATTAGGTCCATAGTCAAGTTCCCATATCTCCTCTATGAACCCATAATACGTGGTCTTTTGCCCATTGTCTTCTGCTGCATCGAAGCGGACACCACTATTTTGGTTGGTGCTCTTTTTATCTTGGCCTATCGTGTAAAATGTATTCCCATTTATCTCATACCCTTGGAAAGTACATACAGTCGAAGATGGTGTCCTGACCAACAAGTACAGCTGATCCCCAACAGTGGTGTTATTCGTGAGAAGTCTTTGCAGCCAGCCGCCAAAACTCGCCATGTGTTCACTTATAATCCATTCATCAGACTGCCCCGGGTGTTTGAGGCGTATTAAATTCTTGTGTTCATTGATATACGGGGCAACCAAGATAGATCTTTGTAAAACCGTGTAGTGTGCTTGATTGAGAGAATGCCCGTCCCTACATATCATTGCTTTACATCCTAGGGTGCCTTTTCCACGCAGTCTCCCCTCATGTCGTGATTCTGGAACACCAATCGCCTTAAGGTCAGGAATAAAATCAACACAGAACTCAATGACCTCCTCTGTTACTTAGCCCTTGGAGATGCTTCCTTCTGGCCTAACACGGTTATGAACATATTTCTTTAAGACTCCCATGTACCTCTCAAAGGGGAACATATTATGTAGAAATACAAGACCGAGAATGGCAATCTCTTCTACTAGGTGAACCAGGAGATGCGTCATAATATTGAAGAAGGATGGTGGGAACACCAACTCAAAGCTGACAAGACATTGGGCCACATCTGTCTGTAACCCCGGTAGGCTTTCTGGATAGATTACCTTCTGAGATATTGCATTGAGGAATGCACATAGCTTCACAATGGGTACTTGAACATTTTCAGGTAGAAGCCCCCTCAATGCAATCGGAAGCAATTGTGTCATAATCACGTGGCAGTCATGAGACTTCAGGTTTTGGAATTTTTTCTCTGCCATATTTATTATTCTCTTTATATTCGACGAGAAGCTAGACGGGACCTTGATACTGCTCAGGCATTCAAAAAAGATTTCCTTCTCTGCTTTAGTAAGAGCGTAGCTGGCAGGAGTTAAGTGGCATCGCTTACCCTTCTCGTTCTCAGGATGCATAGGCTCTTCAGGGTCTTTCAGACGTTGCTGGTCCTGCCGTGCTTCCGGTGTATCTTTTGTCTTCCCATACACTCCTAGGAAGCCTAGCAGGTTCACGCAAACATTCTTCGTCACGTGCATCACGTCGATTGAAGAGCGGATCTCTAAGACTTTCCAATAGGGTAGGTCCCAAAATATAGATTGCTTCTTCCACATGGGCGCGTGTCCGGCATCGTCATTCGGAACAGATAGACTGCCAGGACCTTTTCCAAAGATTACTTCTAGGTCCTTGACCTTACCAAATACCTCCTCACCGGTACGGAGGACAGGCTTCCTCCGGGGTTCTGCCAGACGTTTGAAATGCTTGCCTTTCTTTCTTACTGGATGCAGGTTCGGAAGAAATCGACGATACCCTAGGTACACAACCTTCTTACATTTATCCAAATATACACTTTCAGTCTCATCTAAACAGTGTGTGCATGCATTGTATCCCTTGTTTGTCTGCCCTGAAATGTTACTAAGAGCAGGCCAATCATTGATGGTTACGAAAAGCAATGCTCGTAGGTCAAATGGCTTCCCTTTGTGCTCATCCCACATACGTACACCTGGTTTGGCCCACAACTGTAAAAGTTCTTCAACTAATGGCCTTAGGTACACATCAATGTCGTTGCCGGGTTGCCTTAGGCCTTGGATGAGCACTGGCATCATAATGAACTTCCTCTTCATACACAACCAAGGAGGAAGGTTATAGATACATAGAGTCACAGGCCAGGTGCTGTGACTGCAGCTCTGCTCACCAAAAGGATTCATGCCATCTGTACTTAGACCAAACCTTAAGTTCCTTGCGTCACGTGCGAAGTCCGGGTACTCTCGCTCGACTTTTATCCACTGTGACCCATCAGCGGGGTGTCTCAACATCGCGTCTTTCTTACGGTCTTCCATGTGCCATCGCAACAACTTGGCATGCTCTTTATTTCTGAAGAGACGTTTTAACCGTGGTATTATAGGAGCATACCACATAACCTTGGCAGGAACCTTCTTCCTAGGGGCCTCGCCCTCAACATCGCCAGGATCGTCTCGTCTGATCTTATACCGCAATGCAGTGCATACCGGGCATGCATCCAAATTCTCGTACTTCTAACCGCGGTAGAGGATGCAGTCATTAATGCAGGCATGTATCTTCTGCACGTCTAATCCTAGAGGACAGATAACCTTCTTTGCTTGGTATGTACTATCGGGCAACTCATTATTTCTTGGAAGAAGATTCTTCATTTTTACCAACAACTTTGAAAATGCGCTGTCAGTCACACCGTTCTCTGCCTTCCATTGCAGCAAATCTAGTGTGGTACCTAGCTTTTTGTGGCCATCTTCGCAAGTTGGGTACAACAATGTTTTGTGATCCTTTAACATCTGCTCCAGCTTCTCCTTCTCCTTTTCAGTTTCACATTCTTCCTTTGCATCAGTAATGGCCCGACCAAGATCGTCATCAGTGGGCCCATCTGCTGCCTCTTGATCTTCATTATCTACCCCCGTTGCAGTATCATCATATTCAGGATACATATTATGATAGTTGTCATCATCCTCTTCTTCTTTGTTGTCTTCCATCACAACCCCTTTTTCTCCGTGCTTGGTCCAACAATTATAGCCGGGCATGAAACCGGATCGAAGCAGGTGGGCGTGAATGGTTCTGGTATTTGAGTAGTCTTTCTTGTTCTGACAGTGAACACACGGACAACACATAAAACCATTGTGACCACGGTTTGCATTAGCCACAACGATGAAATTTTGGAGGCCCGTAATGTACTCGGAAGTGCGGCGGTCACCGTACATCCATTGCCGGTTCATCTGCATTAATATATAGTATATATCAAAAAATAATAGGGATATGACCATTTATATATATAGTACATCAATGACATATGAAAGGATAGTTGTCGACCTCGACCGAGAAGGAAAGAGCAACGAGAAAACTTATTTTGAGCTCTCGGGCATTTCACCGAACACCTCTTGTGCATACGAAAAAAACACAAACTAGCACACTTCACACCCTCTTGCTAGGCTCCAAAATGAGATAGTGAAAAAATGGAAGAGTGGGGTGTGGGTTGCGGTGTCTTATATAGCCCCCCCGTTTAACACCGGTTCAAGCCACGAACCGGTGTTAAAGGGGGGCTGCGGGGGCCACTGGTGCAGGGGCCTTTAACACCGGTTCGTGCCACAAACCGGTGTTAAAGGGGGGCTCCTTTTTGCTGCACGGGCCACGCTGGTACAGGCCCCCCTTTAACACCGGTTTGTAGAAGAACCGGTGTTAAAGCCCATTTCTAGGCTCAACCAAAGGCCTCGTTTCCACTAGTGATGCATCATAGATTAGGTTCTGGGAAGATAAATGGCTTGGCCAAACTTCAACAATATCCAGCTCTATATTCGATTGTTAGGCATAAAGGAGATACACTTTCCACAGTAGTAGAATCTAATCCTCCTAATGCGTCTTTCAGAAAAAGTCTCATAGGTGCTAGACTGGTATCTTGGAACAATATTTTATTATGATTATCCGTGATACAGTTGTCGGAGTGTGTGGACGAGTTCAAATGAAAATTACTAGAGAGTGGTAAATTTTTTATTGACTCAATGTATAGAGTTTTGATCCAACCTGATATTTGAGTCGATGATAATAGTGAAATTTGGAAGATGAAAATACCCCTTAAAACAAAGATGTTCGCTTGGTATGTCCGTAAGGGGGTCGTTCTTACAAAAGATAATCTTGTTAAGAGGAATTGGCATTGAAGTACACAATACGTTTTTTGTCACCATAATGAGACAATCCGACATTTATTCTTCCAGTAGAAATTTGCTCGTGCTATATGGTCGATGATCCAAGTAGCCTGGTTTATCTCCTCCACGTTCGGTAGCCAATATATTTGGTAACTGGTTACATGAGATACATGATAAATACAGGACTTTGTTTAGGGTGGGAGCGCTTGCCATTATTTGGTTGTTTTGCCAATGTAGAAATGACAAGATTTTTAATAATATTGTGTCTTCTTTCCTGCAGGTTATCTATCGGGCCACGGCTATCCTTCGATCATGGACTACTCTCCAACATATAGAGTTTTGCGACTTGTTTGTGGAGGGGTGTACGCGATTGGAGGACACGCCGAGAGATATTTTCTCCCGACATGGATGACAGCGTGATCTGCGGATAGATCTGCCATAAATCGAGGCCTTTTTATTTTATAGCATGGTTTGTAATACTGGTACTTTTGCTTTGATCACTAATTGTGTGGTTGATCGGCTGTGTGTATCCTAGCTATGCAGAGACCGGTGTATAAACATTACTGTTAAGTAATAAAGCGCCCATTTCTAAAAAAAAGATACCATAATGTTTACTTGAGTACAATATAATTGCTATTTTTTTGCAAGGCAGTCTAACACACCAAACAGTGCAGTTGCCGAATTGTTCAATTACTGCCGAAAGATGAAAACGAGTGCTAAGAAACATTCAGACACTGTAAATGGCATGTTCAGGTTTAGATGTTCTTCACAAGCATAGCAGCAGGAAATTCAAATTTTAGACTGCGCTGCAGTTTCAAACTAGACCGCACAGGACTAGACAAGCAACTTGTTTAGTTTCTGGGACCGAGTGAACCACCAGAAATTCGACCAGCGCACCGCATGGAAGCCTGGTGCAGAAATCTTCAAAGGCCTGGGAACAATCCCAACGGGTTACGGGCTTGCAATATATTATGTTTGGTCCTAGATGTACTCGTACAATATTTTGTTTTATGCATGTATAAATAGCCAGTAGCGTGCAACCTCTACCTTGGTTTCTTCCATGAACATTTTAGCACGAAATTATGAAATTCTGGTGGAGTACAAAAGTGTGACACTTGTGGGCAGAGCGTGGTATGGTGATCACATGCAGTTGCTGCTAGCTAGCTGGTACACGAGAATCTCCAAATAAGGCACGCGTTGATCGAGTGGTGAGACTGCTGATGGATGGAACGGGGAGAACCGGTTTCATTTCTGCGAGCACGAACATGGTACTAGTAGCTGTCTAGCTAGGCCGTCCTTGGGCAACAATCGTTGTGATGAGACTCGTGTAAGTTTCGTGCTGTGCTGTCACAGCCAGCCTTTTCAAAGGAAGAATGGCAGCGGGAGTTGTGGGACCAAGTGCTCTTCCTTTTGGATAACACGGGAGGAATTTGAGTTCTAAGCATTATCTCGACTTGCTCCAGCGCATGACCATCACGTCGGGATGGGCACGCGCCCCCGCCCCACACCTGGAGATTCAGAGCACGGGTCGGCTCTCAGGGGAAATCCGTCGGCTCCCACCGGTGAACACACGACGGCGCACAAGAAGGCGTCGGGGAGATCACTGGCGCCGGGAGGGGTTTCTTGCGCCACCGCGGCAGGATTCGACGCCCCGGTGGTCCTTCTCTCCTTCGTGGCTCCATCACTCCCCGATCTAACCTTCCCCACTCCCTCTGCTCGCCTCATGCCGCCGCCATGGATGGTATTGGCGGCCTCTCTACATGCCCGCCACACGCTGCCGGCATCTCACCATGGGAAGGCCCTGTGCAGCTTCAGTTCCATCATCCCCCGGTGTTGGGCGGATGTGGCGGGAGGAAGAAGAAGAGGGGAATGAGATAGGGCTGACAAGTGGGCCCCACATCCACTTTAGCTGCTTTTCCACATATGATGCCAACTCGGCTCTTACAAGTTGGCCCACTGGTCATGGTTGCTGTCAAAACGCATTTGGACGGAAATTAGTGCAATTTGTAACACCATGACTCCGAACCGCTAGTTTTTCAAAAAAAAAAGCAAAATCGGCACTGACTCATTACCTTGCCCTAATTGTGATAGTTCTATGTTGCTCTTGCACTGCTTCTCTTTGATACAGGGAATCTTGCACCGCTTCTCTAGGCCTATATTTTTGGAGATGCCGTTTTATTTGGTTCACATGATCATGGTCACGTTAGGTAAAAATATGTTTTAAAATGCTTATTATGACATTCATTTAGTTTTCGAAAATGTATATGTTTGTGTCTTTTATGTGTCCTGAAACATTTTGAAAAAAATGCTCAAAAAGGTATATTCTTCACATAGGTCGTACAAAAGTCTTTTTAAATGAAACTTTATACGTGCGTATACAATATGTAGGCATACATTTGGGTTTTTCTTAAAAAAACTACTCCCGGTTTTCAACGGCCTAGTAGCATTTTTTTTTAAAGGAAGCACAATTTTTGTCTCGCCCGTTAATTCGCCCGGTGGTGGCTTAGCTGCTGGTTCCTACTCTCGACACGTCGATGCTGCGAGAATCTCCAAAGACGTGCCTAGGCATCTGCCCCTGACCCTGTAGACAACTCGTGAGACTGATAGGGAGAACCGGTTCGTCATTTCTCTAGCGTCCTTCCCTTGTGCCCGAGCTGGATGGATGGAGGTTGCGCGCGTGCTTTTCCAGGGCCAGCTTTTCTAAGGGAGAAATGGCAGCGGTAGCTGTAGGAGCAAGTGTCTTTTAGCAAGGTGGCATTTTTCTTTTTTCGAATGGTCTTTTGGCATGTGGCATCCGATTCGACAATCGATTTTGATTATAACACAGTCGCCTTACCTCAACCTGGTTTTTATTGTAGTTAGGGCATCTCTAACCAATCCAGGAGTAAATGGATAAGTATTAAAGTTTACTCCTCTAAAGGTGGTTGGCACCTAACCGAATCGCTATTTTTAGAGGAGTAAAACTATTTTTATCACTTGCAATACAAATAGGTTGATACAAACACATATATTACCATAGATTTTGATACCGATAGATCCCGATATACCTAAAATAGATACCAATACAACTCGATACAATTGATCAGTAGCGGACCCAGGAAAATTATGAAGCCTGGGCAATCTTTAAATTCCAAACTTTAAGTTGCTAATTAGTACTCAAATAGTGATTAGATTAGGCTGCACGGCCGGCCGGAAGCCCGGGCAGTTACCCGGGCAACAGGGACGGTGGATCCGCCACTGCAATTGATACATAGAGAGTACATACTTCTCCCCATAGATACCGATACAACCCGATAGAAACCGGCACAAACCAAAGTGTTCTTGTTATGCATTAGACCGCATAACAATAATGTGCCATCTATTTAACATCGATGAAAGCGATCTACCATCTCCGGTTGTCTTTTCATTGAAATTCTTATGAATTTGCTTCCAAAAAAGTTGCAATGGCGGACGAACACCACTCGTTTCGTATATTGCGTCATCTACAAGAGTTTGATGTTGCCATGCAAAATACAACTCATTGTCTTCATCCTTGGTCCATGTAGAAGTCCTAGTACTTCATTTGTAACAAAAATCAAATAAGCCATGACTTCTTGTGCTCCAGTTTTACATGACGAAAAAGAGGGGAAAAATCCACCTTTTCCGTCTTGTGTTGGTTGCGGCTAGTAGTGCCGACGATCCATCTCCGGCAGCAGCATCGAGGATGTCGGCCCTGCATCCTCCAACTCCGGCTAGAGGTCCCGCGCGCTGACAAAACCCATCGTGGGCGGCGGGGGAGGCGGGGGCAACCGCCGGTCGCGCGGGACCTGTGGTGGGATAGGAGGAGGGGGCGAGCCGCGTCGCGACATCGGTGGTGGACAGCCTCCTGGGAGCCAACTCCGAGTTGTCGTGGTCACCGGAGGCCACGCCGGCTCCGGCTTGCAACGAATCGACACCGACGGAGCCCGATTCGGAGCAAACCGAGGCGGCGACCAGCGAAAACTAGGTCTCCCTGTCGATTTCGGCGACGGCGAGAGGCGGCAGAGGGACTAAGAGGTAGGCCGGAGGGCGGCGGAGGGACTGGGGTGGGGGCGGCAGGGTACGGGGTCGCCGACAGGAATGGGTGCGGCGGGTCGGGAGGCGGAGCTTTTTCTCGGATGTGGCCTCAGAGGAGTAAATTTAGGAGTCGACCGCCACTTTTACTCCTTCGGTGAGTATAATTTTACTCCTCTAACCGTTTAGGAGTTCGGTTAGATGCCGCCGCTCTGTATTTTTACTCCTCTAACTAATTTTAGGAGATCGGTTAGAGATGCCCTTAATTTACAGAGGTTTGCCTCCACGCATGCCCACATAGCACTAGCACCATGTACCACCCTGCTAAGCTAGAGGCTGCTATTTGAACTAGTACTTGCGTATTTTTTTTCCTTTTCTCCTTCCCATCTTACAACATTGGTTCATCGACCACACACTTCAACTACGATACTATGGTTTTTCCCCGACCTTCATGATTCGACCAAGCAGTACGATGAAACACAGAGGAAGAATTTGGGGGAGGGAGGGGGCGCACAAAGAAATCAAGGTAAATCAACTGTTAGGATGCCGAAGCGATGGAGCTGGTGCATGAGGAACGACTACAATGTGGGCTATACCGACGGTCGGGCTTCTTCCGTATCCCTGCGGTTTTGCCTTCGCCGATCACGGCGGCGCCGTACCACCATACCTGGCAACGAGGTGCTCCGGTGTTGGGCCACCTACTCTAAGGTGTCGCAGGGCGTTCGCCTCTCGAGTGGTTGGCATCTGAACCCTAATTGGGTTTCTAGTGCTGCCGCCCATATTGGGATGCCTACGCCGAGGTGTCATTGGACGTTTTGTTGGTCGTGAGTGCCCCGAGCAAATCCGTGCCCGGTGGGTGAACATGCCAGATGAGCTATAGACGGATCTGGCCTAAACAGTGGACTCACTTGTCTAGGACGATGTCTTCGAGACTGAACATATGATCTAACGCCACTCATTCTTCGCCACCTCGTTTTCCATGTCCTGGTTCAACTTCAGCAATGTGCCCATTTACTCCAATGACCCGGAATGCGTAAATACACGCAAAGACAGAGGCCGACATGTGTATGCCTCCTAGGCGAGGGAATCCTGGACTTGGCATTTCAGGCTCCGCGCTGATGGTGGTGGATGAGGTCAAGGAGAGTCAGGCCCCTAACAAGGTTCTCTATGTTTCCCAGATGGAGGTGGAGGTGATGCCTGCACCGACGCCTACGTGGGCCGATAGTCAATATTTAGTCCGAGATCATCAATATCAAATCCGACTCGGAGTACTAGAAACCCTACTTTACTAAGGTTTAGCTTATCTGAGATGTGCTTGCAAAAAATAATCGTGAAAACAAGTAGTAATCTACGTTTCTATCCTTTGAAGGCGTCCTTTGATGTATTAGCAATGTGCCTACTAAGGATGGTGATGGAGCGGGTTTGGACGAATATACCAAAATCAAATCCAAATTCAAATCCATAAACCTCACTCTAGCCCGCCCATGATGATATCCACGGGCATGGATGTTGCCCCCACATCCAAACCCGCCGGATATCCATTGGTTCAAACGCTATATACATAATCATAATAACATTCAGCATAACTGTGACATTATCTCAAATTTCAACAGCATTTCAGCAAATATTATTTGTATAATACATAGGAATATCAAAACAACACTATTTCAGTTGCCTCGTGCCCTCGACCCTCGACCCTCATCCAGTCGTGCGACTGCGACCTGGGGCTTTACAACATACATAGTAATTAGGGAATTAGGGAATACCGATTACTACTAAGGTCGGTCTTTGGGCCTGGGGCTTGGAAGTTGGGGCTTTTTATAGAGTAAATATTGTACATGTAAAAAACAATCTCGCTAACATGTGGATCCCACGTGTCAGTCGATTATTCGTTGGATATCCATAGAGCAAAACCACTACCCATGCCCGTCCCATGAATTAGCGGATATCCGCCCTATGAAATATGTGATGTAATCATGCCTCCATAACCTTACCTGCTGGTCAGATATCCGTAGATATCCGGATCCATGGATAAAATTGCCATCCTTAGAGCAACTCTAGCGGTGCCTTTAAAATACGAACTGTAAACGGAGGGTACAGGGCACTGAAAAACAATTTTACCATTCGCAAAAGGCTGGCGCAGAATGGTGCCTGTAAATGCGAACTATGAAAGAGAACGGTAAAATTGTTTTTTGCATATCCGTTTCAAACAAATAAACTCGGATAAATGAAATGATGCAATCCATCATAGTTTTTACATCACATCAAATTGTCATGATCGTAGCAACCCAAGCATAGGGTGCAATGTTCAACCATGGTACCCAAATGCTAGAGATCATCAAGCACTGCCGTCGGCGCCAAGCTCATCATCATGCATAAGATCACCATCGACAACACCACCAGCAGACTCACCTAGGCCAGTTGACGATGCACCACTTATTCGTGCTTGCTTCCTCTCCAATATGTCGGAGAGCATAACTTGATGCACCTCTAGTTGGAGTGCACTCATCTTGGAGGTGTCTATCATCATGATTTCCTTATCCTCGGCCATGATCTCTTTCATTTCCTTGGCCTCCATTATCTTTAGCCTCCTCTCCTCTAGCTCGGCCTTGTGCTGGACATCACTCTGCATTGCTTCCCACCTTGATTGCTTCATCTCCATCTTCTTGTCGTGCATCATCATCTTCATCTCCCATGTCTTGGTCATGATCACCTCCTTTGACTTCATCATGTCATCAATCTTATCCCTCAATGAGGATGATTCGGCTTCAAGCTTGGGCCTCTCCTTTGCCTTCTTGTTGCCTTCGAGCTTATTCTTGTTCCTTCCTCCCTCTTCCACATCACTAGCATCATCCATCTTCTTCATCTTGTCCTTCTTTTTTGGTAGTTCTTGGTCTCTCAAATTCCATTTGGGCATATTCTCAAGCAACTTCCAACAACGGTCAAGGTTGACAGATCTCCCATTCGATGCCTTCATCATTTTGTACTTCTCCCCGGCATAATGTTCCTATACACAATTGGACAATTAATCAGATTTCCGTAGCTCAACTAGATCAATGAAAATGAGATGAGTAAAAATCTCACATATTTGTCGACAATCACACCACTTGGAGGATTATTTCGCACTTGCGCCATACATCCGTCACAACGGCTACAAGCCGATTTGATCACATGCTATCAATCTTGCAGAGACTGAAATGATCGATACACCGGTTGTTCAACACGAGGCATAAGTTGGAAAAAGTTATCTTTGATGCGCTGCCAATAGCGCTTGCCGTTTGGTCCGTGCCCGTCACGGCGTCGATGGACACCATTCCCCATGCCCGCACCAAGCAGGTGTCTTCGATCTCGGTGTAGTTCACCGCGCGTTTCTTCTTCCCCTTCTTGCCTAGGGCGACATCGAATTCCTCCTCCTCTATCTCCTCCAACTCAGCCTCCGCCTCCTCCTGGTCATCACCGTTCTGGTCCTCATCGCCGAACGACATCTGGTTGTTCGTGAGGTCGAGCTCGCTCGCATTGAGCAGCTGAGTGAACGAGGCAGGAACGTTATGCGGATTGTAGTTGTGGCCTATGCAGGCATCATGTACTATGAAAAAAAATTGCAAGCAAAGCATCGTGGAGAATACGGAAGGCTTTACCTTTCGGTCGCATCGGCGACGGGCGTAGACTTCTTTAGGGTGCTCTTCTTCCCGTCCCCCACATGCACGCGCTTCTTCTGCGCCGAGGCGACAACTGCTGATTGTACCGTGGCCAGCGATCTAGCGGGGAGCGACGCGCCGGTGTTCCCTAGCCGCCTCCTCTTCACAGCTTTGTCGGCTCCGAGGTGGCTCGGCAGTACTCCGGCGGTGGCGGCGCTAGAACCAAATCTAGCCGCGATAGGGATTGCCTGCGGTGGCGTGACCTCGTCACTGGCCAGCAGAACCTCCGTGTGGTCCATCGACATAGATCCTGTGGACGGCGGCGCCGGAGAGTGACTGGGGCAAGAGATCGACGACGGTGGCGGCGCGGAAGCGGGAAAGGGGGCAGCTGAAAGCTCTGTCCCGCGCGAATGGCTCTAGCGATACATGCCTCGCTCGGTTTCGCCTCGCAGTTTCGGCACTCAGTTTCTCCGCGACCTGAAAACCGATTTACAGTTTCGTCACCTTTTACGGTTCCGTTAGAGCGAGTGACTTTCGCGGAAACGATAAAATAGCGGTTATTTTACAGTTTTGCCGTGTTTACAGGCATCATTAGAGTTGCTCTTAGTGCACTTATCCGTCGCACCCAAAACGGATACTTGATACCTGAGTTGAAGACGCTTGAGGGTGCAGTTCACGGTATAGTACTGGCTCCGTTTCACAAAGTAAAACGTTTTGGTAGGCAAAGCAACTTATACATTGGAACAGATGAAATATTAAATAACCTTATTATATACGTATATATTAAATGGAAATTGTCAAGGTTATAAAATTTTAGTGGTAGGAGGGATTGGAGCTAGCGGGTAACACTGTGGAACCTTGGGATGCAATTAGCGGAGGGTCGTGCGAGGTCAGTGGTCTGGTCAACAGCCAGACCAGGCGATGGTGCTGTTTGGACGCGTTGGTGCTGCACGTGGACGGGAATGCCTAAACCTGTGCCGTCGGATGCGATGCTTGCGGCCAGGATGGGGTTGCCCACATTGCTGCCTGCGTCGGGGTCCATGCGTTGCCTACAATAGAACACTGATGGAACAGAGCTCACAGAGGGAGAGGCACCCGTTATAGAGCGGAGAAAGAGAGAGAGCGGCACCTCGATCGCTGCGTTGCGCCCCGGAGTCTGCACTCTGCAGAGGAAATTTCGCCGGTGACGGAGCGAAGAAGCTGTGACTGTGAGCGGCGATATTTTGGGGAGAGCAGACGCAGACGGCGAGGGCCGAGGCCGACCGAGGGCGGCGGATGAAGGTGAGATTTGCAGGTGGCGGGGTTTTTTCTTTCTTCTTCCATTGAGCTCGTACCTTAACTTGGCGTTCTTCTCGATCTTGGTACTCGGATGACGCTGCCATGGTTGGCTGCCACGGTCACGGTGGTGGCAGTGCTGCTCCTGGCCACGGCCGCTGAGGCGGCGACGCTCCCACCGCCGCTGGAGCTGGAGCGCGTGCCGCTCAACGGGAAGCTGCTGACGGACCTCAGGGAGCGGGACAGGGCGAGGCACTCGAGGATGGGCGCGGTGAACCTCCCCGTGGAGGGCACCATCGCCCCCTTCTCCGACGGGTGGGTTGCCTCTCAACTTTGCAAATAAACTCGGTCACTAGTTGGAGTACTACGGAGTATTTCTAACTGAATCTTGCAAATCTGTAACTGAATCTTTGAAAACTTGCAGGCTCTACTATACCCGTCTGAAATTGGGGAACCCTCCGAGGGAACACACGTTCCAACTTGACACTGGCATCTCCATCTCGTGGGTCGCCTGCAAGGGATGCAAAACCTGCTTGGCAAAAAACGTGAGCCTTCTTCATTCTCTTATATCCATCACACTATCGTTTGGAACGCAGGTTTGCTGTAGGAATTTTACAGGATACGAAGTTTACAGGGTTTTTTTTTCTATCCTTCAGTTTTCACAGGCAGTCCGATCTAATGGAAAATTTCCTTTGCTTGTTTGCACACGCTTACAGCAGAGTTAATTAACTCTAGTTTATAGACACATGCTACGGACTCCATATTACACTCTGAGATGGAGACAGCAAGTTGGTGCTAGTCTTTTTTTTTTCTTCCTAAAATTACAAAGCACAATCTCTATCTTTTCCAACTTGCTGCACCCCGTCGACTGTCCGTAAGAATTTTGTTTAGAAAGTTGTACGTACACCCTACTGAAGAGCACAAGCTGTTCTAGAAAAACCTACTGTACCAAAGATTAAGCCATGCGAGCAAGATAAAATAGCCAGCCCACAAGTGCTCGCGGCAACCGTGGAGATGCTTGTTTTGTGTCTCCATGACTAATAAAATTTGGTTCGTATTTATAAGTACCGTGATACAATTGCACAATTTTGTTGGGTCAGATTTTTTTGATGTGCACGTCATGTTTGAGTAGGCATTTTGTCGTGGGTATTCTTGCATCACACTAGCACAATTATGTTGCACAGTCCACTAATTAATACGTAACGATAAGATGGTCTTATGGTTTAGAACTCAAAATTTTCTATATGTTTCCTGTCCTACGATTCAAATGGCAACTCTTTTCAATTCCTGTGTTTTTAGATTCCATAGGATTCAAGAGATATGTCATCCACCATCGATAGAATTCCTTCAGCGTTTTCCTCTTTTGGGCCTTTTTGCTTCTTTTTTTTCCCACGAGTAATTAGAAGCCCAGCAAAAAAATCAAAATCAAACAACTATAGTAGCCTAAATACAAGTCACCATGGAAAATCAAATCTAAAATAGAGGTTGGATATAAATTTTAAAATTAAACACATATATGCAATTATGTGCAATTACACATCTACGTGCAATTGAGTACATACATGGAATTGCACACATATGTGCAATATTGAGTCTACAAGGAAAGAATGCATAGATTTTTCTAATGTATAATATTGCAGTTGTATATAATTACACACATATACGCAACTACACACATACATGCAATTGCAAATAAGTGCAATTTCTCATAAAAAATTGTATGGGTTCCAATTGCACACATATACGCAAAGTGTAAAAAGTAGCGTCGGATTCCAATTACATGCGTATATACAATTTAACAAATATATATTTTTTAGAACATCAGAAGGCCTTTGCTCAGCCCAACACAAAAGGCAAAGAGACAAAAAAAGGGCCTACAACCTACACGGGCCGACCTAACAGAAAAAAGAGACAAAATCTTTACCGACGGGCAAACCAAACAGAATCCATTGGTCGATCGTGTCGATCGAACGCTTGCTTGATTCTCGGGCAGCCGAGAGTTAGCAATTGGGTTTTAGATTCCATAGGATTCAAGAGATATGTCATCTCAATTCCTGTGTTTTTTCTGTTCTTGTGTTTTTCCTATCATGCGTTCCAAACAGGGCCTAAGTAACCTGCACATGTTGTCTCAATATACTTTCTTTGTTTCTCAGACATCAATTGTGTTGTACAACCCTGAATCCTCATCAACATCATCCACAGTATCGTGCTCAGACAACGCTTGTGCAGCTGCTCAGATAGGGTCTACGGTGTGCAAAACCGGCGGTCTTTGCGGTTACAGTTTTACCTATGCTGGTGACGATATAGTGACCGGGTACTATGTATCCGACACTATGTATTTCGACTCTATCAAGGAGAAGCAGCGTTCTTTCAATTCTTCCGCCTCGGTGGTTTTTGGGTAAACTTCCCTTAAACTCACATATATTCCTTCATTTCTTTCTCTAGCACAATGATGTTAGCATGGTCCACACAATTTCTTCATGTTTGCCCCTGCTCACATGGTTCATCAAACTTTTCTTGAACAGATGTACCAAGACACCACCCAAGTTCATGGACACAGAGGGGGTTTTGGGCTTTGGACAGGATGAACTGTCTTTCATTTCACAACTTCACTCTCAGGGGTTATCCCCAAGAATCTTCTCGCACTGCCTGAAAGGTTCTGAAAAAGGTGGTGGCACTTTCATTCTTGGTAAAACATCGGCACCTGGAGTAGTATATACTCCACTTGTTTCGACCCTGTAAGTGTTTTCTTTCCTGGAACAACTTCGAGTGTACAATGATTAAAGTTCAGAATTTGACATCGCTCTCTTATTTGTGTTTGTTCTCTCCTTTTATTTCTCCCCCTAAAGACTGCAACATGTGTTTCACTTATTTGAGAGGACAGCAAAATATAGCCAGCGTTTTTAATCTCTGAAATGTGTGTTCTACCATCTCTGAACTTTCTGAGTTCTTCATACTAACCATTTTTGTGTGTTTATATTCTTAATGAAATACAGGTCTTCTTACAATTTGAATCTGGAGAGCATTGCTGTTAATGGTCATAAGCTTCCCATTGATTCTTCCTTGTTTGCAACATCAAATTCACAAGGAACGACAGTCGTCGACTCAGGAACAACACTTGCATATATTGTAGCCGGAGCCCATGGTCCATTGATTAGTGCGGTGAGTACATAAGGATCAGATCACACAACATTCTTCTTCTTTTGAACAACCAATATGTGAACAGCCTATGTTACATCAATTTGCTTAGTATGCCCTTATTAGGTGTGTATGTATAATTTGCATTTAGCAATGTGCAGATAACTGCAGCGATCCCTCCATCTGTAACTCCTGTGGACGCCAGGTTGAGCAAGAAGAGGGACAGGCATGACAAATGGTTCGTCTCTTCTGGCAGGTTTTGGTTTTTCTTTGAATAAAAATAACAGTTCATGTCTTTTAAGAATGTCAAACTAACAAAAATAAATCTTCTTACTTCTCTACTAGCATGGACTTATTATTTCCAACGGTGACACTGTATTTTAAGGGCGATGCTGCAATGACAGTGAAACCGTCGCATTACCTTGTGCAGCAGGGTACTTATGTAAGTTGAGCAGCCTTTTGATGCTCCCCTTTTTGTGTTTTTTTTGCAGTGACATATACGGTTAATATTTGTGGGGAACTTATTTCAAATATAAAAATATCGTATCATGGTTTACAGGGAAACGAGTCTGTGTGGTGCATTGGTTGGCAGAGTAGTCAGGCACTCTCGAATATCCAAGGAGTCGCTATCACTATACTCGGAGGTTAGTCTCTTACTGTATCAGCCAACTGTATAATTCACTTATTCAAGGAGCTTGGGAGAATGCTTTGAACTTTCTTTATGATTTTTTCATACTAACTAGTTGGTCTCTCTGGGTGGTTACAGATATTATCTTACATGATAAGCTAATTGTGTATGACTTGGAGAACAAGCAGCTGGGCTGGACGGACTACAACTGTAAGTTGAAACCCATCTGTGGTTACAGATATATTCTTTTTCATTTGAGATCAGTGCGGAATTCAAAAAATTTCCCCTTCTGTTAGGCTCATCACTCAACGCGACTAGCCCCTTGGATGTGAGCAGCGCGTCGGAATACTATAGTGGCGGCCTGATATGGGTGGCTGCTGTATGGGTGCTCCTTAGATTGTGAGCCGTGGGTCGAGCATTGTGTTGTTGTGGGCTTGTGGCTTTTGATATGTGATGATCAATTTCTTAAATGTGCGTTTTAGGAGTATGGGTACTCCTCATTGGCCACTCGGTTTATGGTTACATTGTTGCTGTGGCGTTTGGTGAATTGTGTTGTGCACGTCCAATAATTGTTGTATACCACATAGTCGATCATTCTATTTCTTAAATGTACATTTTTTAAGCATGGTAGATGTGTGATGATCAAGAGAGATGTTATTGCATTGGTACTCCAAATGGTCACTCGGTTTATGGTTATACAAGTGTTGCTGTAGCGTTTGATAAATTGTGTGGTGCACGTCCAGTAATGGATGTATGGAAGTGGGGGTTATCATAAGATGGACCATGCGTGATGCGTCAGCGGAGGCTGACTTTGGCGCCTGGGTTCTTGCTGATGCCAGGGACTACACTTTGGCGCCTGGGTTCTTGCTGGTGTTAGGGACTACACCGGCACACGTGCAACGTCTCTATCGGTATCCACACGTACAGGAAGGAAGCACATGCAGGGGACTGCTAGATCCCGTATAACCCGATTTGGGAGTGGAGAAAGTGACGGCTAGGTCAGAGACTATCCCTTGTCGCTCCACTTATATACATCCCTAATTGAACTCAACTCTTGAGGCCCATCTAGGATGTATCCCAACTACCAGATGGATCTAATTCATATGGGCTCCTTACCCTTAAGTGTGTGACCCTGTAGGTTCACATACACCTGGACACGACATGAGATACTCCTCCAAGTATCCCGTTATGGCTTTAAGTCCAACTCACTCCATGAACACTTGGTCTTAAGTCGATAGATGGTACCGGCTTATAGCAAGACGTGCCAACTCCCAAGTGCCGTAAAGTCTAGAAGACAAACCTTCAATGTGATATTCGTCCAAGTCCCTTTACCACACGATATACCTTGTCAAGATATAGGCAAGTGATTATCATCCCTTTAATAGATTAACTCTCTTCTCGTTTCATAATATATAATTCACTGGACTAACTCTTAGTCCGACTCCTCAGTTAACACTTAACTGAATAACGCATGACCATGCTTCCGAATCATATCACAAGAGAGGGCCCAGAGAATATCTCTCCATTACGGAGGGGCAAATCCTATCTTAGTAATCCATGTCACGCAGCTTGATTCACAACCAACCCTAACTCTACCTTTATAACTGTCCATTTATGAAACAACGTTTGATAGAACCTAAGTTGGTGATCCACAACTCGGATCATGTGATCACCTCAGGTCAAAGGATTCCATTGCTTGAGACTGCAAATGACAACATGTCCGTTGCATCTCAACTATAGGCCAGTTCGACTCGCTAAACTCTTTAGCCAAGTCCGTGTAAGTTGGAATAGCATCACCATGCCCATGAAAAGTGGAACCGAGTCATCAACCAACTTTCACATTGGTCTAAGTTGTGTGTCCAGCACAACCTCAACGACCAAGGACAATTAGTATGAACAACATGATTATATAGTTCCACAACCGAATCACGTATTCGATGATATATATCAGATGTTCATACAATGACAACTTAATAACTTTATGAATACTATAGAAATATTATCAAACATGATTGCCTCTAGGGCATATTCCCAACAGTCTTCCACTTGCACTAGAGTCAATCATCCCGACATCACATGTCTAGGCATCTAATGCCCATGGCTCTAGTGTGCGCCTTATGCTTGGGATGTGGTAACAGTTTTGTCAACGGATCTATAACATTTGTATCCGTGTGTACCTTGCATAACTTGATATCACCTCGATCCACAAACTGGCGAATCAGGTGGTATCACATTAGTATATGTTTGTTCTTCTGGCGTTGTCTAGGTTCCTTGGCTTGTGCAATAGCAGCATTGTTGTCACAATACACGTCTAACATATTGGACAAGCCCTAAACCACACCAAGATCCATGAGGAAATTCCTCATCCAAACAGCTTTCTTTGCCGCCTCCAGCAATATACTCAGCCTCTATTGTAGATGCATACACAGTCTCTTGCTTGGAACTCTTCCAGCTCACAGCCCCTCCATTTATAATAAACACGTATCCAGATTGCAAACAAGAATCATCTGAGTCAGTGAGATAACTCGCATCCGTGTAACCCTTTACACTGAGTTTCATCCTTACCTCCAAAAACTAGAAACACATCCTTAGTCCTTCTCAAGTACTTTAGGATGTTCTTCACCGCTGCCAAGTGGATTTCTCCAGGTTAGCCCGGTATCTGCTCACAACACTTAGAGCATAGGAAACATCTATCCTGGTACAAATCATGGTGTACATGATGGATCTGATTGCCGAAGCATATGGAATATCACTCATCCGACTTCGCTCATTAGTTGTCAAAGGACACCGAGTCTTGCTAAGTTTCATACCATGGGACATCAGTAAGAACTCCTTCTTAGATGATTTCATATTTAGCAGAGGAGTTCACTCCGTGGTGTCTTGGAGAAGCGCTCGACGGATTTCGGCTGTAGTCGTAGTCTTGTTTTGAGCGTTGGGTGTATCGGCATTTTCTTAGGCTTGTAAATATGGGTGTTCGGCCTTTTCTTAGGCTTGTATTTTAAAATTCTTTTCTATCAATGCATCGAAATGCAAAGCCTTTTGTGTTTTCGCGAAAAAAATATTGTCTTCAGAATCCAAGTCCGATAAACACTTGACACCACTTAAAATCGAATGGCCCAAGTGGGACACTCTTGAACTCATCCAGAATCAGAATTGGGGTAACCCTTAACTTATCTGAGATGATCGACACGTCAATTTTGTTAGAGTATACGTGTACACGGTAATTGAGGTAGTGTAGGATAGTTAGGACTCTAGCCTAACTTGTCTTGTACTCCAAGATGATCTCCTGTATGCCTATATATATACTCACCCATGAGGCTCAATAATATATCTATCATATTCCGCCAATCTCTCTCTCTCTCTCTATACTTCTATATGGTATCAGCCTAACCACGATTCTTCTACCCTAGCCGTCACCGACCCTCCCCCAGGCGCCGCCGGCTCCCCCGCCACCAAACCCTAGTGCCGCCGCCCGCCATGGCGTCGCGCTAGCCGCCGCACACGCTTCCGCGTAGCGCCGCCCCCGGGGGGGTCGATCTCCATGATCTCCGCCGGGGGCCGCGCAACCCGTACGCAGGGTTCGTCCGCCGATCCGTGATCGGCTGCCCTATAAGTCTTTTTGTTCGATCTCTTGATCGGTTTTCTTTTTTGGTTTACCGATCTTAGATCGGATTGAGTCGCCCACCACCATCGTCATCGCCGCGCCTCTACTCCGACCATCGGCATCGACGATCTACCGCGCCCGTGCGTCTGCCATCTCCGCCGCCGCGCCTGCTTCGGCAGGCTGTCGCGGCCTCACGGCAGGCTGCCACGCCCCGCGGCCGGCTGCTGCGGCTTCCTCGGGAGGTTGCCGCGGCCGACCCTCCTCGGATCGTCTTCGTCGTCATCGCTCGGGACTACACGGACAACGCCGCTATCGACTCCGATCTACGCATCGTCCATGCCATGGTGCATACGGCGCACCGTCGGTCTGATCAACCGGTCCCGCGCTCGTCTACACCAAGCACGTCCCCGAGCACGCGCCTGCCACTGATCGAGCTACGGGTTGCCGCTGCATCGCCCCTTCGGGTCGCAGCGCCGCCGCCTTGGTCTCCGCCTACCGGCTGCCAACGCGCCTCACAAGCGCGTATGCTCCGGTGGCCTCCAGCTGCTGCCCCGACTCGCGCCCTGCAGCCATGCCGCGCCTTCGGGCCATGGCATTGCTGCGCGCAGTCTACTTCGCCGTGCCCGCGCATCGACGCCCTCGGCCTCCACCGCGCCCTCTCCTACGGCGCGGATCGTCGCCGTCTGCGCCCGTCTTCGTCGCCTCACCTGGTCCCACGGCGCCAGGGCCTGCGACACCGTCCGCGTTGACCTCGTCCGCGTCGACACCGTCCGCGCCTGGCTCTACTTCGAGCACCGCCGCCGCACTCCACTAGGTAACCTGCAGGATGACTTCTCGCCATCGCAGGTCCCGCCGACTACCCCGCGCCCTCTAGGCATCCAGCATGAGCACTCAGGATGCCGCTAGTCCGCCGCCTTCTACATCTTCGACTGTCTCGACTTCGTCGCCCGCGTCATCGCCTCGTCCCTGTCTGCACCACCTGCTACTCTACTCCGAGAACCGCGGGCAGGGTCGACATCTTCGTCGATCTGCAACCGCAACGATTCCGGAGGCCTCCTCTGCTAGTCCCTCTGACATGGCGGCAAGTTCATGATGGTCCCTGCCCCCGCACACCTAGTACTGGCAACACCGGGAGTGCCTTCGTCCCCGAGTCGTTCCCGAGTCTGGCAAGCTCGGATCGGCGCCTCGTCTTCATCGGCTTCGACAACGTCTTCTTCGGCATCGACCCCTCTACGACTGCCTCGACCGCGTCACCGACGAGTTCTTCTTTGCATACTCGGTTCTGGTAAAAACGGAGTGTGCGTTCGTCCCCGACGTGTGCCTAGTTCTGGCAAAACTATGGCCGCACCTCGTCCTCGACGACTCGGACTGCATCGACTTCGGCATCGACACCCTCAACGACTGCCTCGACGCGTCTCCATCATTCTCCTCGCGCGCTATGCGCATGCGGCTTCAAGTGCGGCTACCTTGACACCGGCATCCCTGACCACGACATCGACCACGGCGACCCCTCGCACAGCTACCCCGACCACGGCACCGCCCAACGCTCTCGGCTCCCTCGACATCGGCACAAGGGCTTCCACCTCGCTTGAGCTTCACCAGCATCCTCTACAGTCCAAGCTTCGCGCCGCGACGCTGTCCACGACACTCCCGCTCGGACTGTGGGAGGATGTCAGCCCACTGGATGCTACTTCGGTTTCTCTCCAGTCTGACCGTCCGCGACGTTCCAGTCGTTCAGGACGCTCCCGCTACGACTGCGGGGGATGTTAGAGTATACGTGTACGCGGTAATTGAGGTAGTGTAGGATAGTTAGGACTCTAGCCCAACTTGTCTTGTACTCCAAGATGATTCCATGTACGCCTATATATACTCACCCATGAGGCTCAATAATACATCTATCATATTCCGGCAATCTCTCTCTATACTTCTACAACTTTCAACCATGTTCTCAAATTCTAAAAGTGCGTTTATCCAACGGGTGAAAACCAAGCCGTCCTTATCGGCACATCATGGCTCGAGCGGACAATCCTGCCTCGCGAAAACTGCAACGTTGCAGTCCAACGAACCATCCACTCCCATCACCGCATCGCAGTTCCCTTGCAGTTGCAAGCCGCAACCCCCGCCGTGCAGGACGCCGCCGCCCCTGCCGCAAAAGCCGTCGCCGCCGCGCAAGACGCCGCCGTGCTGCATGGTAGGTCCGTGCCTGCACGGCCTGCACGACGCGCCGCTCGGCCGCCGGCATGCGAGCCCACACTGCACGCCGGTGCCGTCCTGCCGCCGGTGCGCCAACATCCGCAGGTGCTGCAGTTTCTTCATGTTCGGCTTCTCCGTCTCTTTATTAACCTGTAATTTGAACAGAGGCCTAGATTGGGTTCAATAAGCGACGGATTTTCGCATCAAAATGTGCCTTCACGAATCAGACCTCTTAATTTGGCTAGAGAATAGAACGACTGTAGTTAGTTTGGTCAATTAAGTGTTTACAAAATTAGTTTTGTACTACCGTACTGTGTAAGTCGAATCTGTGGTCAGCGACTTGCATGCTTGCAAATTTGGGTTTCTAAAGGCCTTTTGTTTTTGTTTATGGTTAAGAAGTTTCTCCTAATAGGTTTCAAACCACAGTTCATGTGTATATCGACTATTTGTTGGGATGTACAGGCAATTCTCCAATATATTCATTGATGCTACTACATTGGCGGTCAGATATCCTTAATTTTTATGTGTTCTCTATTTGCCATCTATCAATTGATTTGTATTTTATTTTTGTTCTTTGTCTAAATAAAACTTATTTGTTTTTTTATAAAAGGCCAAATCGTAGCAGTTCCATTGAGAAACTGATTGTTTAGTTGCATGAATATCTTCTTTTGTGAGACAAGTTGCATGTAGGTTTGTGATTGATAATTTGGGTAGATAATAGTTTCTTCACATGAGAGTACTGTTTAATGTATCAATTCTCTTTCGCACAATTTCAGTCTTATGATCCAACATGATTACATTGGTAATTTTCTCAAAAAATAAAATCCATTCAGAGGAGCTCTCAGATCATGTAAGGTTTACTTCTTAATAAATTATTACTCTGTATATGCAAAGAGAACGCCTTTTGTCATTTTAGAACAACCAAGTCAAATTCAGTATTTTCTTTTGATTTTTAGGTTTACTATTGTCAAACACAGCAACATTGTCAAAACAGCCAAATTCAGTTTTTGATGCACATATATTTGCAAATTAGTGAAAATGGGTTGAGGTGAAGAGTGGTTCCGAGCCAAATTTTCTGAACCACTGCGACTGGCATTGCTCCTTGGAAACAAGCTTGCATGTTACAACGATATGTGCCAGCAATATTGAAGATCATAGGTATTTTTACTCTGCTCCAGGACTCTATAGTAGTGTAATTTCTTTGTGCAGTTTCCATACCATCCATTTTTGTTATTCCAGCCTCAGGCTTGGTCGTCATAGATGCTATGACAGGGATGTGTCACTACAGGCAAATCAAGGAATTACTACATATAGAAACCGCCGGGGATTACATTTACTCACATTCTAGGGCCACAAGATTGCTTTTAATTGATGATAAGAAGTCTGCCATGTACCCTTGCAGGTTCAGCAAAGCACCTTTGCAAATCTGCCTTATTTGGAATTGGGCAGACCATTATATGTCGTGCGACTACTTTGGGGGAATGAGCAAACAAAGTACTAAGATTACACGTGCATTGCACATCCACTGTTACTAGTCCTCTAAAAGAGAGTGCACTACCTTTTTTTGTCAGCCGAAACAACACACGTGCACCATAGCATCAGACACCATCTTTTTTAGTTAACAGAGAGTGCACGATCTTTTTTTTTGTCAACCGAAACAACACGGGTGCACCAACGCGGATGGGCTTGTTTTCTATTTGGGCCCAACATCTTTTTTGCCACATAGGCGCCTTAGACACTAAACTCTTTTTTTACTTCACCTTTAGTCCTGCACTTTCTGTTAACTGAAGAACATGCGACCCTCTTAACTGAAGAACAGGAAGTGAACTATTTCCCCCTTTTATTCAGTGAGCAAAAGATCCTTGCAATCGAGTTGGCATGGCGCATAGACCGCTTCCTCTGCCCCTGACCTAACTGACACTCTAACAATATCGAACAACTACTTCTAACAACTAATCAACATCAAGTAAAAGAAACACAAAGCAATGATACAACAGTAAAATCCTCCAGCCATCATGTTGGATTGCTTCTTCAAATCAGTCATCTTCCATAACCTATAGTTTGTCTTCTTTAATTTCCCCTTCAGTTCCTCATCCCCAATTGTCTCCCCCGTCGGAACGGCGCTACCCAAATTCTCCACTACCGACGACGAATTGAGCTCCCGGGTTGCGCCTCCCCTCAAATCACCCAAACCAATTAAGCTCTCCACTTCAAGCCTCTAAATGTATACATCCATCCACTTGAAGTGCTCGCATTTTTTTAGTTTGAAAATGGCAACATGAAGCCTAGATCCCAAATTCAAAGGATAAAAACGAAATCGGGAGAAATCAGAGCAAAGGATGTGAGAGAAATCAGACCTAACCTTCCTCGCTTGTGGTTTGACCTCACATTTCATGAACTCGCACCCACGGTTGCCATTCTCCACCTTCACATAGGTCAACTGCTTCAGAGGCTCGATCCATGGGTAGTCAGGGCATCTGGTCATCGACGCTGCAGCATATCGTCGCCAGGATGGGCGGGAGGCTGAAGTGGACCTAGACATCTCTTCCCGGCTGGTGTTTCCGCTTCGTCACGGAGAAGAAGAAGAATGGGATGGGGAAAGGAAAGGGAAGGCAGTGGCACGAGGACGGGCGCGAGGCTGGCTCAGGCTCCGTCTTGTACAACTATGAGGTGGATGAGTGGTGAGTCCCACGCTGATGAGGATACGTGATGGGTCCATCACTAAGGTGGATAAGTGGTGGATCCCCTAAAGAATAGACATACTCACATAATCCAGATAGCTAGCATTCAGTGTTAGCTTGTTTGTTGCCTTTAAAGCCTAACAAGGGCATGTCGTGTTTTAGCTATTTTGGTCATCTAAATGTCGCACGAGAGATATTCTGGCTAACCATGTCACTCTCCTTTCAATCCCAGGAAAAGATGTCGCATAGGAGCCATTGGCCCAGGAACAACATATCTATTATCTATTATATACTAAAAGCAATATAAGAGTATTTTTCAAGGCACCAGGTCGATCCACATCACCTAAATTATTTAGACAGTTAGATATATAATTAACGGATGAGATTAAAAGATCTAAAGTTACGTGCATACAAATATATAGTCTGATTCGTGCCCTATCGTCCTATACCAAACACGTACTAAAAGATAGATTAGTTGTTGAGATTTAAGCCTAACGTGTTGCACCCCGTACGATTCAAAGAAAAAAAGATGTGTTGCAACCCGTACTAAACCAGGGGCAACACGACAAAGAGGGTGTCAGGCATGTGCTAACATCATCAATGACATCAGCTCATTAACATAATATACGGTGTTTAGTTTTTTTTCCTGTGATATATGGTGTTTAGTTAAATTGCTTCGTATCACACCCCTTTTAAAAATCTATAATAGGACCTGCTGCTATTACGTGCATGTTAGGATTGTACTAACATGTGCACGTATCAGGTGATAGCACAAATAGTACAAGTCTAAGATATGATTTTGAAAATCTAGCGATATAGTTTACAAAAATAAGAAAAAATACGAATATAATTGATGTTTATTTTACCACCTCCTGAGCTCTCACCCAGAGTCTAATATCAGTAGAACTCTATATTTGTGTCGACCGCTCGGGGAGTGGGACACAATTATCTTCAAATTACCATTTTAATTTTTTTTGTAAAAGAAAATTGTAGCCAAACATGGTGGTGAGCTTCAAATCATATATCATAAAGTATTATCTAAGCCTTTCTCTAAGGTGTTTTTTTAAAAGACTGACATAGACATTTAATGATTTTAGGACTCAAAAGAAATTGGGGGATCACATTGACAAAGAATGATGTTAGGGCCCAAAAGAAATGGTTTAGATACTATAGATAAAAGAATGACTGAGATTTAGTCATGGATGAACAAAAAACAACGAATATTCACATAGAAAGATATCTTTTGATATTCTTAAAGCTTCATGTCGTACTACAACACCTATATTATTATGGAGACATACACACTTCTCTGACACATGGAAGTTGCAACCTGTGATTTCTTTTCAATCCAGTTTGAAATCTAAGATTACGTACACATAAAGTAACTTTAAGTAGTTTATGGAGATCTCAATTTTACGTACATATAAAATAATTTGGCACCTCACAACTACAAAAATCAATTGGTCAAGTTAAGTGTCCAGATTAAATCTGATATTTTTTCCATTTATATACAAGTCAAGACATGTACATAATATCTTAATCTTCGATGTATTTAACACTAGCAAAGAAGTAAGGCAATGCCACTTTATATTAACAAAATGGATGTACCAACCGGGTTTAAGTCTTCACGGATGCTTTAGTTCTCTTTCAAAAACAAAAAATCACGGTAGGTTCCTCCCTTAATGCATTCTTTAAAAAATTAACATTACCAAATAATTCTTAATCACCTGAGATATTTAGAAAGTCTTCATGAAAACTTGCAAGATTATAATAAAAAGAACTATTAAATGTATACAAAAATACAACTTAATTTATATGTAATGAAACCTACATTACCATTTTAAAGAATTTAGATCAATAATTATATTGGCTCATGAGGTGTTAAAACTTTTGAATAAAGCATGCCTCCCGCACACCCACTAAGGTTAGACCTAGAGTTTTCACCCTGTGACTAGAGATTTGGTACTTATAGAACAAAACACGAGAACAAAATCACCCTCATTTGCTATTATGGGAATGGCATAAACTTTATTCACCAACAAATTAAAGATGTTTTTTTTTCACAAAAGCAATAGTACACTAAGCTTTGAATTCAGATGACAATAGAATTGGAGTTTAGTTTTCTTACGCAAAATTGAAATAACCACAAACATCAAATTTATTCTAGAAACAATTTCAACACATTAAAAGTATGCCCTCGCAATTGCGAGGGTCATCCTGCTACTTAAGAGAAAGGAAGAATGCAAAGCAAATAAGCAGAAAAGAAGCCGCTCATGTAGCACCGCACTTGTCGACCGCCGCCACCAGGACCTCTCCAATCCGTCTATGCATCGCTTTAACTGGGGGCCAGGATAACCGGCAATATCCGAGCGAAACAGCGAACACACCCGCAAATTAGGAAGAGCCCACCGGCAAGAGCCGGTAAAAAGAATAAGTAGGCGGGAAAAATGACGGAAAAATAGGAAAACCTATCGAGACCGCACGACCCCGTTTGCCTATCTCCACTACTATTAAACAGTCAAACAATATCTTTCTTACGTACACCAAGCTTATCTTCACTAACCAATCAGAACCGCACGATTTGTCTCATTAATCCTAATCTAACCGCCACCGTTACTCTAATCTAGACCGGGTGCATTTAGCAATTTCTATTGTCTGACCATACTTCACCGGCAGAGGAAAATACTAAATTCCACCACACACGCTACAATCACGCAACGACCGTTTCTACTTTATACAATCTAAAAAAGGAAACTGAAAACAATCGTATCAATTCACACTGAACCCGGACCCCAATGTTATCACGCAATCATTCTTCCTGTCGCTCGGCTTCGAGCTCCCATCTCTCTCCCTTGACTACTTTTCCCTCCCCTCCCAATCCAGACCCGGCCTCCATCATCCCCGTCGCCGGTGGCCGGTGGTGAGAGGGAGTGAAGGCCAGAGATGTAGAGGTTGTTTAAGTAGGTTTATTTTCCGAAACAATCCTGATTTTTGTCGCTGGGTTCTTCTTCTTCCACATCTGTTCTTGTCCATGGAGGTCCTGGTCGTTGGATTTTTGGTGTGGTTCGCGACCCTGAAATTGTGGTGCTTGTCTGGAGTTCTTTACCCGCTCCCCTCCTCTTCTTCCTTTGCTCCCACGGGGTGGTCGGAACCTTGGGAGTGGTTGGCAGGGAGGGCCGGATCGAGGCCATGTCTGTCATGTTGGTGGTCTCGGTGGTTGGAGTTGGCCTACGACAAGTGCCATCCTGGGAGTTCCCACTCTGCAGTCCTCATTGCGGCGCTGCCGTTCCAGGTGGCAACAAGGACGGGAATACCTGTGGCTGTGGTCGAGTGTCAGGTCATGGAGAGGAGGCTGGGCCTCCTGTTTCACTTTCTTCCGGTGGCCGTCCTGGTGTGGTGTGGGAGATGGAGGAAGGGAAGGAAGATGATCTCAATATTATCTATTGTACAATGGCTCATTCACCTAGCTCGATCCCCTGGTCGAGCGGCGGTTTCCGCCTGCCAGACCTTGTGGACGAATTTGGATTATATCTGAACTCCCTCCCAGCTCTGCGTAGGTAAGATGGGAGAAGATCAACTGTTCTGTTTAGAGGAAGATCAACTACTACATGTCGGCGTCTGTGTGCTCTCCGTCAAAAAAGTTGTCCCCATTGCTTAGCCTCCCTCAACAAGCAGACCATACATCAAGAAAACTACAACGCCAAATCTTAGGCAAGATGGACATCCTCCCTTAACCTCTTTCATTCCATCGATGCACAATTTTTCTTAACTACTTATTAAAAGAGCAAACTTGAATTATCCTATATCCACTAATTTCTGTGTACATAGAACACCCAGGAACGTCAAATCATTTTTTTCTTTTCAAAAAAAAGAAACGTCAAATCATTTCCACTTGATGGAATCTAACCACTATAATTGTACTGATCCTTGGCCACGGCTCAGATTGATTTGTTTCACCGGGCACAGGACATTCAGCCAATCTTAAATCACTCCACGCCCTGTGTTGACAGATCCTATAGTCCCTCCAATCCAGATTATAGGGCTAATACGTATCTCAAGAAAATAATTTAACCATAAATTTAGGCAACAATATATGAATCATATGTCACAAAAATTGTACCATCAAAATCGTATTTTAAATATGAATCTAATGGTATATTTTTTGTTAAATATAGTTTGTATTTTGTTGATCAAATTTATGGTCAAACTATTTTTTCGAAATACCTATTTGCCTTATAAACCGGAATGGAGATAGTACTCCATATAATTATTTTTCATCTTAATGGCACATTAATAGGTCCCCTAATTCTTTTCCCGACAATTGTGCCACCCTCGTTGTCCTCGGTCAACTCTGCTGCGCCCTTTACATCCATGTCCGTTGAGGCCCGCGCCGCGTCGTCCGAGGAAGACGATCATGTTGATTGCCGCCACGCTCCACCCCGCAAGCACCATCTCCCAATTCCCCAATTCCGGCAACGCTCCTCCACCTCACTCGTGCACCACTATCTCCTCGGCTCGCACCACCGTCTTAGTCGCGCACCACTATCTCCTCTGCATCGCCCATTGATGATCCTGTCAGCAGGAGGTGCGTGCAGACTCATCGAGGACGTCCACACTCAGATACATGACGCCGCACTAGACAGTCGATCCTGCGGGCATCAGGGGCTCCATCCTCGGTTCTGGCAATGATCCTCCGAGACGAACGACGGTGGTGTAGAGATTATGACCCGGCCACAAACGCCCCTTTTTACTCACTTCCATCTTTGATCTCGCTTTATGTTGTGCAGATTTTGATCTTTAATGCCTCTTCACACTGGTGCATATTTTCAGTCTTTGTGATGCAGGTGCAGGCATGCAGCTTCACGGTTCCTACATCGACATCAAGCCTATGAAGTGTGAAAAAGGGTAGGCTGGTTTAGTTTGCAAGTCTCTTTTTTTAGAGTAGCGTACCTTAAATTTATAGTTGACAAAGTTTTAGACTTTGCAAGTCTCATTGGTTGAAAGTCTAGCTTACAGTCCAGAAGCCGATTGTTATTCAATTCATATAAGTAAGAAGTTCAATCTTCCTTTGCAATTATATTTTCTTGTATGTGTTCGATATATGGACACAAGAGAATAATATTGTCAATAACAATATGATGTACTACCGCATTTAGGATGATTACTTAATTCTTCTGATTTTCAGCTACTTAAACTACCAGAAAAATTACTCTATCTATTGATGTGCAAGTGGGGGTAGCAGTATTGCATGATTTCATATTACAGATTATGAAACTGTACGTGATTTTACTATGAATATTTCAAATAAATTCTACGGATCTTACCATCAATCAGGATTTACACTTATCAATACTTGGTTTTGTGCGTATGCTGCAACCAGCAACCTGTTGTAAGAATAATGTCATTGGCGTACTTCTTAGTTACTGCAAATGTGATTACAGGACCTGTAACGGGAGGTTCTCAAAGCATGCACCAATAATCATACACCGAATTTCAGTTACACGTTCTTTTTTTTTTTAGGGAAAGTTACACGTTCATTCAAGATGCCTAAATAGTGCCAGTGTGGTTAAAATCTTGTGATTGTGTAAAACTTCTCTGTTCCAATAGTATTTGGCTTCGGTTACATGGTCGTGAAGTAACTTTCAGTTACAAGCTTACTGTCAGTTACATGTTAGGGAAGTTACTTTCGGGTTTGAATTTAGTCGGAATACAAAATTTTGATTGCACATATCATAGTCTCTGCAGCATAAAGTCCATGACAAAAATGATGATGCATTCATATGCATAACATAATTCTTCACTGCACACAAGATATATTTCATTGTAACATATGGTCTCTATTTCGCATTGCAACAAGATTTTTTAGTTGCTTCATTTGGAGTTTGAATTGTATTTTTCATAGCTATAAAAATACTTCTTTGAATTTCAATTATCCAGGTCTTGTTGGGTCGTGCGTTGCACGTGCAAGCATACTAGTACAGTGAAAAGAACCGAAGCATCACTTAAGGATTGGCTAAAATTAGGAATGAACAGTCGCTAATAAGCCTTTATTTCTTCATCGATTCGTGTAGATTATCTATAGATATGGAAAAAATATCATATCTTATTTTGGGCTTAGGAATAAATACTACGGGTCAAAAAATAGTGTATACAGTATACACATTGATTTTTATCCACTCTAGAAGTTACAAGAAGTGCATACCCTTATCTAGTACTAGACGAAGATGCGCGTTTCACCGCGCCGCCTACATGGTGTTGTCATACAACATAACTGTAATAGTACACTCACAGACCCTTTGATATGTGACACAGTCCGGCATAACACATCTGCGATTTTAGTTTCAGTATACATGGCGGCACTCTAGCCCTCCATTTCTTCTGATGGCACCAAACTATGATATGTCAGCAGTCGAGCCATTTCAATCCCCTCCTGCTTCTCATTGACGGTGGTTGACCACTCGGTTAGAGGATAAAACATGACTATCTAGATAGTTATGGTTAATTATAGTTTACATGTCAAAATTTACGTTATCAAATCAATATAAGTAGATTTACAATAAAATATAATATATCATAATATATTTACTAAATATTGTAACTATCGATATATTATCTTATATATTTGTTCAAAGTAAGTAAGTTTTGCTTTTACTAAATATTTATGCCGTAATCATTTAAATGAAGAGAATAGTTTTTTTTCTTTAAAAAAAAAGAGAATATTTTTTTCCTCTCAGCTGATCCTCTGTTCTCTTTTAAGCTGTCCTTCATTGTGTCATTTTTGTATGGATCCACATGGAAGAGACATGTAGTAGCAAGTGGCCTCACCATGCTTCCTTTCTACCAAGCTTAAGTCTATAGTATATTTAATGATTACAAAACCAACTTGTGTTTGGATAGTTAGGTGGACGGTTGTACTCCCGGTCCACAACTGTGTTCAAACCCCAAGTGTGATACCGGTGTATCGGGATAATGTTTCAGCGGGAGAAAACAATCTCATTCATAATTGATAGTGACGTGTGTGGTGACTTATTCAATCTCAAGGCCAGATCCACCACTTCGTTTTTCGGAGGTGCTCATAGGATAGGTTGCGCGTGCGTGCGGTCATAGGGTGAGTGTATGTGCGTGTTGTGAGATCCTGAGTTTGTACCGTGTTTAAAAAAATCATTCAAAGATTAAAACCCCCTCTGACTTGATAGCAGTAATAGAAAATCATGTGTTTGTACTGTGTTTCAAAAAAAGCATTCAAAGATTAAAACCCCCTCTGACTTGATAGCAGTAATGGAAACAAATTTCTGTCTCTAAACTTTGCGAACAAAGTAATAATAATTTATTAACCACACCAATCGAAGGCTGTCCGCCGTACTCCTAACAAGTGATGCCCAGTCATGCATTCAAGCTGAAGTTTCTATGATCTACTGAAATAGACTTTGTATTAGAATGCTTCCGGAACTCTAGACTCCGTGCACTTCAGGCAGTAGCAGACTTTGGCGAACGTGCAGTATCCGCCTTTGAAGCCACCGGCGGTTATGCAGTGATTAACACACTCGGCGTCGTTTCCGGTGCAGTTCGGTTGTGGTTCCGGTGCCAGGAACGCCGTGCATTTACGACCATCTACGTAACAGAGAAAATTTATTATGTTAAAAATTCTATATGTACAGTTTTTCTTTTGATAATATGTACAGTTGTCGGAGGAATAAAATCAGTGATGCAAGTGGGTCACCATTAGGTACCCCTTATCCTTTTTAGTTCAAAAAATAAACTAGTTTTTCAAAAAGATGATTTCATTAGAAAATTTAGTTCTTTTTGTTGAATATTGTCCCACTTGCATCTCTAAATGAAATGTTTGTATTGAGCCTAGTTGTCTAAGCTTGACCAAGTTTTTAGAAAAATGTATAAAACCATATCAATAGATTACAAACATATATTTCAAGAATGATCTAATGAAACTAAATAAATGATTAGAAAATTTTGATTTAAGATAAACCTGAGACAAAGTTATTTAGAAACAGCTTACCGGAGGACACAAAGAGGAGTGCCAGAATCAAGATGGATGCCGCGACAGCGGCAACCTTGGAAGCCATGGGGGAGCACTGGAGGATGGGACGGAACATTGCATTTCACTCATCAGGACCAGTGTTTATATAGGGCTGAAACAAAAGATGGTATGAGCAATGAAAATGGTCTTCAAATTGGTGAGATATGAGAAACGTTAACGGTAATCTTGTTTTGATTGGCATTATAGGAAAAATAATATAATAATAGTAATATCGTTTAATGCCTGATTGCAATATTGTTTTAATTGTCATTGAATGATCATAATAATATTGTTTAATGGCTTATTGTACAAGTGCTGGATCAAATCGAGGCTTCCATATCATGTGTTTATATATGACTAGGAAACGTGCCCGTGCTTTGCAACGGAAGAATAAAATTTAACACAATTCACCCCAAAATTCTTAGCTCCATTCGTGCTCCAAAGACGTTGTATCTATAGCAATATATTACAAACTTCCGTAGCTGCCGCCAGGAAAGAGGTGATAGGACCTAGCTAAAAACCATCTAAGGTTCTGTCTCTCTCTCGGCAACGTCGCCAGTCCGTTTTACCTTCGCTCGCCATAGGGTCTTAACGGTGCAGCGGGACCTCTAGCCGACAGGAGTTTTTTCGTTCATTGTTTAGCTTGTTTTCAGTGTCTTCTTTGGATATTGAGACGATGGCTACGTCCTTAAGTAAGAATAAGGTCTTTCTCGCTCTATCTTCGCTTTGGTGGTGTATCAAGATCCGATGAAGGGTGCGTGTAGTTATTTTGTATGGTGGATCTCTAGGATCTTGTCCACTGGTTTGTTTTCAGGTTAATCTACGGTTATCATTATTAGTATTTTTTCTAGGGCTAAAAAATGTTTTCATTCAGATAGGTGGTGCATACGGTTACAGTCTAAGGACAAAGCCTTGTTTATCTGTTCTGGAAAAGCATAGCTCCAAACACACTCAACACCTAAACGCCGCTACGGTTATCATTATTAGTATTATTGCTGCTTTGTTGTGCTCGTCTTTTGTAATCTTAGCACGACAACTTTCCGTCTATCTACTACAACAAGTTTGAGTATGACAAGCTTTTCTGGCTCCGGTGATGGAGAGGCGAGGACGTCAACACGGCATTGCCTCACGCTAGTGTTTGTAGTCCTCCCTAGGTGGTCCAGTGACCTATTCGTAATTTTTTTACTTTTAGACCTCTTTGTACCGATGTTGATAATTTTTAATAGATCGGTGGAACTTTACCAAAAAAAAAAATTCTTCTCCACCTGCCGTAATAAATATTCTATACAATCTCAAAAAAAGAAAAGGAAGATTTGCTATAAGAACATGACAATATTTATTACTCACACTACAAGTGAAACATATGAAAAAATGTGGAAAAAATGTGGAAAAAGCGTGATTAAGAAAAATCACTCACGCTTTGTCATATACTTGCACACTGCAAGTGAACCATATGAAAAAAATGTGGACAAACCGTAATAAGAAAAATCACTGACACCTTTATATATGACAAATGATAAAAAATACGACCCAGATCTGCTACTATATTGAGCCTCGCAGTGGAACACGTCAAATCCACACATAGTTAGCATCAGATTCATCCACACACAGTTAGTACCATGTCTCTATTTTCATTTAGTGAAAAGAGAATGCCAATTTTGTTCCGAACACAAAGTAAAGATTAACGTAAAACATGAGACGGTAATTACAGTCTACATTGCGATAAGGCTCGAAATGGCTATAGAGCATGATTAGTGCTGTTTGCCCTTGAGAACCAGTCACCGTACGATTAGGCATGCACGATTCTTTTCCCACAATTCAGGCATGCACGATTCTTTTCCCACAATTCACCGATCAAAAGAGTCTCTGATTTTTTTTCGATAGCACGGGTACCCGTGCGTTGCAATGGGAAATATCCGTCTTGAGGAGACATCCAAAGTAAGTTGTTGTTGGTACAGGTACAGCCGTGACGTTCTGCGAAAAACACGAGGAAATATCGGTGTTGAGGAGACACCCAAGTAAGTTGTCGTTGGTACATTCAGAATTGTCCCACAATTTGATCAAGTAAGTTTTCTTGCATAGTACTTAACTGTGCAGACTGATACATTCAGAATTGTTCATGCCTATTTCCACTTCGGTAAACAAAGAGCCAAGCACACTACAACGGCAGAGAAGATGCTCCAATAACTCTACTACTTATCAATTCCTAGCAGCTCATTCGTTATCAAGCTATTTTTTTTATCCAGATGTAGCTTGGTCCTGTAAGTCAGCTTCTTCAAATCTTCAGCAAATAAATATGTATGTAATGTCACACTTGTACCTGCAGGCAAATACGGTAAGACAAATTTTCACCCATTGGCTCTCGCTTCTGATCAACCCCCACATGGTATAGCAGCCTGTTCAAGTTATATTGTGAGAGCCCATAAGTTCAAACTTCTCCAAAGATATCATGAAGAACATCATCGCCAACCTCTGCAATACCAACTTGCTGATATCAAAACTTTGGTTGGGTAAAAAATCACTATATCTATATTTATAGCAGCAGATAGGGGCTTTCTTACTAAATCACTATATCACTAAAGAGAGTGAACTATCACTTGAGCACTTTACCCCGCAGAGAATCTTGTAATACTGTTAGGGGTATATCAACTGACCTGCCAACAATATGCCATATACACTGCTGGCTCATAGTGCTCTCACAGAAACCGAGCATGAAGATTGAAGGAACTGATCTACAAAACCCCCTGGAAAGCAAACAAACATTGTTCTTCCAGCACAATTGCCGATATAGAAGAATCACATTGGCGCTTATTGAGTGCTAGCATAAGCAGTTTTGAATCAGTCTCAATGGCAGTGTCATCAAAGATATTTGATTGTACCCTGAACTACCAAAAGTTTTTATAAAGAGAATTCTACCCAACAAATCCATGAACGCTTATATCACATACAACAGGATATTAAGCATGTAAGTTATCAAAAAGCATAATAATTTTTAACTACCTCCGTAATAAATTCCGTGCTCCAAGGGCTATCAGTCTTTTGCAAAATTGGCACTGATTTATGTTGACAGCACTGTACAAACAATATCAAATTGTAAACTAAGTACCACATTGGCTGTTGTACCGGAGAATCTTGAGAATAACTTATGGTAACTACTGTTAGATCAGCTGCATAGTTTTTGAACAAAAAAATTAAGAAAGCCCCTATCTGCTGCTATATTACATGATCCTTTGAGGTGTTATATCACCAATCCAACTGAAAATTCTGCAGAAATAGAGTGAGCAACCTTTGAGAGCGCACGGGATCAGGCTCAGGGTCGGTGGAGATCTGCATAATGTCGTGGACGATGGCACGATCAGCGGCATGGGGCCGGTGCGCCAGAGCGCTCCTGCAGGTTGTACTGCAGCGAGTCCGAGGTGCTTGTGGCCCCAAAAGGCAGCCATGTAGTTGCCCGCATCCTGATGGTCTTCGACAACCTAAATTTAATCATGGGATTATAGATATTTTCAAAAACATTCTACATCACATGAACTAATTTATCTTTTGAATCTCAGTGCAAAAATTCAGAACATACATACATCCATTGTGATTTCTGTGTTGAAGTTACCTATACACATATGAATGAGGCGTAGGCATGCTAACATGAGATCTTTTTTGGCAGGATACATCCGTTGAGACATGATGAGCCAAGAATTTGTCTAATAAACTATTTGAGTGGATCTGGTACCTCTTCCCTGAGATGGTGAGAGTACCAGCCCAATTATTGTATATGCTGAAAATTAAATTGGTTACATAATTTTATGAAAACATTTCAACAATATCTGAAATTGAAAAAAATATCATCTCTACACGCGGATTTTTTTCTAGAAATTTTCAATGCTACTTTTCATAAACCAGAGGTAGTATCTCCCTAAGATCCAAAAATAATAATTGATACAGCAAAACAAACACGATGAGTTATTAACTAAATCTGCATAAACATGACAAATTCTCAAAACGCCACGAATTTGGTAGCTTTGTTGGAAACTTCAGCAATTTCCTAAAAGTATGCCCTGCAGAAGCAGTATAAGAAAATACAACAGCGTAACCCACGCGTAGTGAAAGAAGTTAAGGGGCATGGATAATAAATTACCGTCTCAAATCCACTTCAGTCCACGCACGATCATGCATGGCATAACGGTAGATGGGACTTCAGGGGTGGCTGGTAGAATGCGGCATCGGATGTGATCAGACGGAAAAGAAAATCTCTATCACGAACGACGTTGGATATACCACTCATCAACGCATCAAGGGACCAAAATTGCAGCATATCTAACGGCCCTATGCCTATGTGGAGCAATCACTATGGGTAGAAACCCCCCTTCGTAAACTATAATAGGAAGGGTATACAACATAAAAACTGAGGGTCCTAGATGATTTGAATATATAAAGAATAAAATAAAAAATGCTAATTCACCTCAGAAGTTCTAATAATTAGTGATAAATGCTGAAATGTGTGATGCTTATAAATCTATAAACTAATCTGACAAAACAGGGCCAACTTTAAAGAAATACATAAACTAATACATTAGTTGTTACTTTTTACCTCCAACTGCTAATAATCATCTCCTAGATTTGTGAAGGAAATAATCTTTCTGTCAATTACATCAACCATCCACACTGCAAAACATGAAAGAACCATTATCACTCACATTTTCTGATAGAACTTGAAGTAGCAGTCGATCTCTTAACAGCGCAAACAAAATATGAGGAAGGAGGCCCAGCTACCTTGTCAGAGCCTCAAAGGATTCCACAACGACGTAGGTCTTAGATGTGGTGGCACGGTAATGGATAATGGATATGACAGTGCAAAGGTAACAACCACCCATTCGACAGAGTTTGCAACAGAATCCTTCACATGTGATATTCTAGCCAATTAATAATATCGTCAAAGCTATATCAGAAGAAATAGAAAATTTGTTAAAGGTATTTCGAGAAAAACTTAAATACAATTCATTTTAGCAAGAAAAGAGGCAAAACATTCCATATCTATTTTTGCAAGCTGGCAAAGCTCGTAGTGATTTGTAGGTACGATGGGCCAAACTTGATGCTCTTATGGGACAGGACAAAAATGACATGATAGTCATAACTGGAAAGAGATTATGTCATCCAATGTTTCCTGTAACAAGAAAAAATAGTGTTCAAGGGGAAAGTATTATATGAATCGTGATTGAATTGTCGAAGATAAACACTTATAGTTTTACTTACATCAGTTAAATGAAATTTTATTCTTTTTGTTCCATACCCATTGAAGGGAGAGCTATGGCTTCAGATGCAGATTTATAGCAGCCGGTCGAGAGTGATGAAGAAGGAAACAGTGAACTGGAAAGTGGTGATGGTGTAATTGTGCAAGGCAAGAGCACTGTTTTCAGAAGCTAGATTAGGATCAAACAATAATTTTTTGTTTAACTTGTTTCCACCATGTCAATTTATCCAAAATTGGACCCAAGCCTTTGGCAGCATGAACAATAGGCCAAAAAGATAAATTATTGATCTCTGAGGAAATTTGAGCATACCCATTGTATGGATCGAGGAGAGCATGGCTAAATATGTGACAGTTCCATGCAAATTCAGAAGGTAGTCCACCAACACTCAGTAGCCTCCAGCACAAGGGAATCATACCTAACCGAGGGAAAACCAAGAGCCGGGGGCAACAGAATAGGAAGGGTCTTCACTGTATTTGCATTCAAATGTAAGTAGGTGAACTTGTTCAGTTGGTAAAAACACACACATAAGCTATAGGAGTGAAGCTACTTCCCTGTAATCAATTGGCACGTATATAGTTATGATCTAAGGTCCAGTACATGTGCTTATTGCAGTATTATTTATCATATATGTGTAGCTTAACCTGTTCAGTCACCAATCAAAATCCTATGCTAGCATCTAGCTTTCGGGTGTAACAATCACTTGCATGTGTCTGCTAGTGTAACAGGGTTTGCGTTGCTAGCACCTGCTATGGTCAGACCTGAAAACTTTGCAAGTTCAGTTAATAATCAATCGTAAGCTAGCTGGTAGTGATTTTAGATGACATTCCAATGCAAAAAAAAAGTGTTATTAACAGCACACTTGCTCAGCTAACTGGTAGTGTTACGAAGCAAATAAGAGCAGATTCTACACCGAAATCGTTGCATAAATAGATACAGAGGTATCCACCACCGCCAGCAGAATACGCCATGGGCTCGCACATAACACAACGAATAGAGCAGATGCGCGGGCTATGAAAAATAAAGAGGGAGAAAATATCCTCACCGGGAAGCAAAAATAGATCGGTGTTGCCCTCGATCCAGCGGTGACGACGGCCATCTAAGCGCACGTGAAGTACGGAGATGTTAAGAGGGGCGCTGCAAGTTCAGATTGCTTTATAGAAATTCAGATATCAGAGGAGGAGGCGTGGGGGGAATCAAGATGGAAGTGGCGAGAGGCAACCTTCCCCCAAACAGTGGCAGGGCGACATCCCTCTGGCCGGAGCCGGCGCCGGCGCTGGGGGCCCGAGGATCCGGGGAAGTCGTCGGTTTTGCGGCCGCCGAGGAGGGCGTTAGTGGTGCGGATATCGGGGAGGATGGTAGAGGGCGACGGGGAGTGCGCGGCGCCGTGCGAGGGGGCGAGAAAGATGGATCGAGGAGGAGCGTCGTCCTCTCCCTCTCGCCTCTCTTCTCTCTGTCGGGGTCTGGGAAAAGAGACGGGGAGGGCGTTAGTGGTGCGGATATCGGGAAGGATGGTAGAGGGCGACGGGGAGTGCGCGCCGCCGTGCGAGGGGGCGAGAAAGATGGATCGAGGAGGAGCGTCGTCCTCTCCCTCTCGCCTCTCTTCTCTCTGTGGGGGTCTGGGGAAAGAGACGTGGGGTAGCGTTTCGGGATAGTTTGGTCGAGGGCGACGTAGTGCGACCGGCAGAAAACGGAACACTCTTGTATTTTTTAGATAGTAGAGACTTGAACAAAATATGGTACTCCGTGGTGACACGGAATTTTGACTTGACCACAAGTGAACGCGAATTTGCATAGTAGTATTAGGCAAGTCATACAGTCATCTCTCGATACTTATGCAAAACCTCCGTAATTATGTTGTCCTAGGAAAGTGCTACAATACGGACGGCACCCCCTATGATCAAACCCGAGGTCTGAGGGTCTTTGAGGCTGGCCTTTTTTTTAGCTCCATCATCAATCGGTATAGCATGTATGTCCACGAACATTCATCATACATAGCCTCGAAGCCCTCCACTGACGTTGGTCCTCCAGCGATGACTCAGTAGTGGGAGCGGAGGAGGGGCGCGCTTTCACCCAGCATCAGGACCGGGACCCCGTGGTCTCGTGCTCTGTTGGGTGGCGCTGCAGCTAGCGGAGCCCTTAGCTCCGCCTCCATCCACGCTCTGTGCACGACCAATGCTTCGTGAGGCACGACCAATGCTTCGTGAGGTGGCTCATATTTGCGGCGGCGAGACATCATTTCTATAGTTTTTTTAAACATTTTTTTGCAGGTATGAGCTTGAACGCGAAGAATCTTGCATGCATGAAGACGGCGAGGGTAACACAACAAAGTAACACAAGATCAGTATCTAAGTCAGTCGATCACATTCAGAGAGATCGATCATGAACATGTCAGCTTTGGCCTTGTCGATATTTAACAAGTGGTGTCAGAGTACTTGACCATTATATGAATCATCATATAAAATGAAGTTTTTGTTGTCTTATAAAATACAACAAACATACAAAGACTAGTTTCTACCGGACACACGAAGCAAGTGCTCGCGCAGATTACACGTGATTATCCATGTGACTTATGACTTCAGATTTTGATCGACGGAGTTTTCGTCAAGAAATAAAATCCACCTATTTTGTTGTGAATTTTGTTAATCTATTGTGCTTTTGCAATACTCCCTATTAGATTCACTTTTTTATTTAGAAACCACATCATTGAGTCCTAGATACAGGCTCGATGGCAAGGGTAGAGTAGCTAAGCCACGATGGTCATGTATTCCACGACACACGACACGTAGAGGGGACAAGAGGAGAAGCATAAACTCTCATAAACTATCACAGAGCACCTTCACCCTTTTTGTGAAAGAGTGGGTACACCAACCTTGTATTGTGTTCTATACAAGCCTGGAAATTGTCAGAATCTAAATTTTGAAGGATTTAGAGGCTCTATTACAATAGTGTGAAATAAACTAAGATGATATATTTTAGTGACATACACACTTTTTCCTAAGGCCTCGTTTACTTGTCATGTATTTTTCGGGTTTGGAGAGTTTTTTCCCGGTCCTTTCCCTAATCCCCTAAAATACCGGGGAGGCTGTTTACTTCTCTAGTTTTCTCAGGATTTTTCCCGGCCCTTCTCGGAAAATCCCCCGCAAAATGAACAAACCTCATGTATTCTCGCCCACGATCCTACCCTCGTGTATTGTCGGGGATAACAGTGCGGGCGAAGGCGAGATGGTGCGGACGTTAACCTCGGAACGCCACCGACGATGCCCAACTTCCTGCCACGATGGACTCCTCTCCGGTGAGTTTCTCCACACCTAGACCTTCTCCCCCCTCCTGGCTCGTCCCTCTCCTTTCCTCCCTGTCCTAGGGATCTTGGTCGCTGTTGCCGCCCACCGTGTCTCGCGCCGGCAGAGACTTCTTCCTCGAGCTCGACAAAAGGCACTCGCTGCCGACTACCGCGTTGAGGTCTCCCATATCCACATTGGCCGCCACACCAAGTGCCATCACATCTTTTTCTGATTGATTCCACCCGCTTTCTTTTTTCTCTGTATCTTATTGAAAATTTCCCTTTCATTCGTGGTAGTAGTCTTGCAGGACTAAATCTAGCCAAAATCGTAGTCAGGGAACTATCTCTTTGGCTCTAATAGAAGCACTAGTTCAGGTATCTTGCCCAAATCGACTAGTCAGATAGCTCTCTATGTAGCTCTCTGTTTGGCTGGAATAGAAACACTAGTCCAGGTATCTTGCCCAAATCGATCTCAATGTGTATGGTGTAGTTCTTTCTTTTGACAGTTTGGATTTGCGGGATTAGATCAACCAGTCCTCTCATGGAATAGAAGTTGACTTCTCCTGATAATTTTTGTGTGCAACTGTTTTTGCTGAGTCTATGTAGCATCCCAATTGTCTAACAATCGTAATTCTACTAGCCTAGTCTATATATAAGCTACTTCCTACATATAATTGTTGCATCATTATTATATCATGCTCATGTCATCATGCCACCTTGCATTTGAGCATCATATAAAACCCTTTTTCTTTTGGATCTTGTTTCATATGCATTTATCAATTGTATTTGGTTCTCAATAAATTGTATTTGGTTCTTGATAAATGCTGGATGCCCAAGTTGAGTTGGGGGCATATCTTTTATTTAACTCCACCACCTTTATTTGTCGCCACCTTATAATTCCACCATCCCAAAATACTTGTGGGCTTTTGCATCTTCTCTTTTGGGTTTTGTCAAGCTCACATATATAAAGATGGATTCCCTTCTATACCACATGCCCCAATGGTGTTGACTATTGTTTTCACAATAGAAATGATGTGGGTCTACATGTGGGGGTATTTCTACATCCTCATATGGTTTACTTCTAAATGAGTGGGCATATCTAAATATAAATGGGACCATATAATTATCTAGTGGCATACACACACTAGCATATCCATTATATTTATTCATGCTTATTTCATCAACTCTTGGACATATGGGTTTAATTCCAACCATGTGTTAATTCCTTTGGCATGTATGATATGTGTGGCCCCATTATTTCATGTCGCATGAAATATAAGTCCCACATCTCCATCTTATTCTAGTTCTTCTATTTGATGCTCCTATTCAACCTCTTTAAACCTTTTTGTTTGAGCTTTATTCAAATTTGAGTGCATGGGATAAATGGAGTCATTTGAGCTTGTATTTGTTTTCACAAATATAATGTGGCCTATCTAGGTTCATGCATGGCCCATGCAAGCTTGTCCACTCTCCCTCTAATCGCAAATTCCTTGAGGTTTGGGTCTATTAATTTGGATGCATTCTAACATGAATGGATTCAAATAGATAATCCATGTCCACTTCCTTTGGACACCTCCTCTTTCCACCATGCATATTAATGTGGTGTTATGTCCTTGTGTTTGAATTCGAACCATACCACCCATATATGTTATGGATCCATATCCTTCTATTTGATTTCGCACATGCAACAATCTCACACCATTCTAGTCATCACATGAAATCATGGTAACATTGTTGTGCCATGTCTTTTGTTTGAAATATATTGGGGCTTTTGATTGTTGGTTTGTTGCAAAACCCTTTTGGCTAGCTTTCTCTCTCTCTAACCTAGCTATCCATCAACCTCCTCTCCACCACTGTGTCGTTGGACCCCCTCCCTTCTCTCTCTAACCAAGCACAAGTCGAGAGAGAGAGAGGAAACCATCCACCGAGAGCACCTTTCCCTCTCTAGTTTTTGCAAAAGTGGCACCCCATGTGCTCCCCATCCCTCTCTCCCTTGATCAGCCACCACCACACATCCTCCTGACCCCACCGACCCTCTCTCACGTTGGCAGCAGCGAGAACAAGCAAGACAAAGGAGAGAGGAGAAAATACCTACCCGATCACCCTCCTCCTCACCTTTTGCAAAGATACCACCCCCATGTGCTTCCTTCCTCCCTCTCCTCACCTAACCAGCCACCTAGAGCAGCCTCAGATCGAGATCTGAACGCCCCAGAACCATCTCCATCCTCTCTTCCTTCCCCTTTTCCAAACCATTGCCATGACACCATATCTCTAACCCTAGCTGTCTACCTGCTGCCCCGTCGACCTGGCGACCCCCAAGGCGAACCCGTAGTACCAGGACCTTCCCCTGCTACCTCACCGTCGCCCTGGACCTGCAGTCGTGCCTGGACCTCGCCGGATCGTCGCCGTCGCCACCATGCCCGCGAGGAAGCCGATGAAGCCGGCCGCGAGCCTCGCCAAGGATCACGTCCACCTCGAGCCGTCTTTCTGCACCTATCGGTCGCTGGTGAGGTCCTCAACCCTCTTGACAAGGTCCCCCGCTCCCTAAAACCCTAGCTTCGCCAATATTTTTGTCGAGCACACTGCGTGCGCCGCGCTCTGCGTGCACCACCAGCTACAGCAGCATAGCCCCTCCGGCAGCCTCTGTACTTCGCGTTTTTCCGACGCCTCCGTTGCTCCCCTGCGAAAACTCTCAACATGGCATCTCTTCTCCTCACTTATAGCTAACTAACGCAGTAGACATCGTTCATTTTGGTTCATCACAGCTCTTGTAAACATCCTGGGAAGATCGACTCGAAGTCTGTTTTCTAAGAATTGTGTCATGTGTGAACTGAACCTGACCTGAATCTCCGTGTTTTTCGGCGCACACAGGCATCTGCCGAAGAAACTTTGTACACGAACAGTGTAGAGCTAAGCGAGATCTACACTTTTCGTTTTTACATCACCTCCAAATTCCCGCTAGATTCGTCGCCATCTTCTTCGGAACTCAGCCTGATTTCAATGGTTTTCCAGATCTCAAAATTCAGTTTTCAGCCACACCGATGGAGTTTTGCTAGTAAGTCCCTGTAGTTTTTCCCGCCTCCAACCGCAGTCCCTAGATCCGCCACGTGGTTGTGCTTCCTTCGCCCGCCCGCGCGTGGACCCGTCGTGGTCTCGGTCCCACCGGTCAGTGACTGCGGCTGGGTGCACTCGCGGTGCAAAAGATCCGGCGCAGTCCCCGCCACGCCGGCGCTGCTGATCAGCGCATGGGCCATCTGTCAGCGGCTGTGGCTAGCCCCTCCTGAGTACAAAAAGTCCCTGTCTCGTTTCCTGTTTAATAAAAATAATTCCTGAAAATGTTTAATATGTTTTAATATCCAGAAATTAATAACTTTTAATTGGTAAATCCAAATAATACAAATGATATATGTTTTTGAATCAGAAAAATGTGAGGAATTCAAATCTGCCATCCAAAATAATGTTTGACTATTTTAAATTTTCGAAATTGTTTAATTGCAATAAAAATGCCTTTTTCTTAATTAATTAATAACTTTAATTCTATAACAACAAATTTGGCAAATAATATGTCTAAATCGATCAGCGCGACGAGCCCATTCTGATTATGCATTCCATGATATGAATTGAAGCATGCATCATGTCATTATTAAAAATCAGAACTGTTTATGGCAATAAAACTTGACCAAATAAATAATAAAATGATTTATTCTTGTCCCCACACCTCACCCTTGCCATGCTACCTTATTGCCATGTAAATTGTGCATCATTCATCATGGCATGCTTGTTGCTTGTCGCATTTTACTTATATGCTTGTGCACTTTATTTATGTTGGCCCTTGTTTGTTTGGTTCTTCTTTCGAATAGACGCCGAGCAGGGGAAATATCAGGAATCCCAGGAGTACTACCCAGATCCATCTCTCGCTTCAACTGAGCTGCCAGGCAAGCACTACCACATGCTTGCATACATATAGTACCTATTGCCTCTATCTTATTCTTGCATCATTGAGTCGCGATTGCATTAATTGAACCCCAAGTACTGCATAGCCTTTACTTTTAAACCCCACCGAAGCTTGTTCCTCCATCCCATGAGCCATTATTACAGGAGTTGTTTGAGCCATGCGAGTCATAGAAAAGCATGTGTAGGGTATGTGAGTGTCTGATGGATAACGAGGTACCTAAACAACTTAACCTGAGTAGTAATGGGATAACTAATGAAAGCGGCGCTGGTGAGCAATATCTGCTATTTGGTTTTCATGCTCACTTGAGTCCCGTAGGACCCCGAGTACTTGATTCCTGTTCCTTGACTATTCGCACTACCCACATCCAGGAGGCCTTATGGACCCCCCTGAGCTAGAGCTTGATTCATTTCTATTTCGTGGGGCCACAAAGTAGTTTGGGGCTTTATTACTATCCTGTACTTATGCCATGCTTTTCTGTTTTATTTAAGATTGTGCGTGGAGCACCTGTACTGTTTAGGATTGCGGAGTGTTTTCGCGGTATCGACAAGCCCAGTCACACTTTCGGGTTCCCAGTCGTTTACAGCCATTGGCGCAAACCTTGGGTCCGTCTCGAAGCCGGCCAACTTCGTTGCGGGTAGCTTCATGGGGTGGCCCCCTAAAATATTTCCGAATCCTGTGATCGCTTTGTCGTGAATGCCTCGTTGGGTTTTGATTTGGTTTTTTCGAGGTTGATCGAGTGTGTGTTGCTATTTGTGCACCCCTGCAGGGTAAATCTTTCCGAAAGCCGTGTCCGCGGTTATGGACGACTTAGAGCACAGTTTCTCGATCATAGACAAGTATAACTAAAGTACCGTTTTAATTTGACTAAGTACCTGACTAGTAAATAGTGAAATACTCATGGAATGGTTAATAAAACTACCAACGGATGGGTTGTTCGTCCACTTTCTCGTTGGTAAGCGAGAAGGAGGATGGATCTATTAATTATACTGTTATAACTGTTGTTACTAATTAACGGACATCCGTCTATCATTGGTTAGGCGGATGGTTAGCGAGTATCTATAGACTTGTTAGTTATTATCTTTTGCTGCAACTGCGTCACCCCAGGTATATGTCCCCTTTAGAGGCATAAAGACTTGCTGAGTACCCCTAGGGTCTCACACAATAAATTGTTTGATTCAGATAAACATGTGTACTCGCAAGATGGATACTGGGTGGAGGAGACAGATGATGTTGGCAACGATCACTCGGTGTAGAGATTCCAGGGATGGGGATCCGCGAGATCTGTGGGCGGGATGTGTTTATTTATGTGGCATCTTATGCCGATTTGCTTCTTATCCGTACTCGGATCTTGTTTTCCGCTTCCGCCTGATACTCTGATGTTTGATGTATGAGGAGCTATCCTAAACCATTATCTCTATCTAGGATATTTGGATCTTGCCATATGACATTGCAATATTTCTATTTCTTTTAGATGGAATGGCTCTGAAAACTATTGTATGGTGGCTTGCATACATACTCACTTGTGTATGTAGTTGATCCCTTCGTCTGCCGATTACGCCGCTCGTTCTTGTCCTGGTGTTTTGGAAGTGGTTAGGACGGCCGAAAGGTCTACCTGTGAGTGGCCCCTGGCCCCACCGTACTATTTTAACCACTTTCGTTCATCCAGGCATGCAACTTAGAGCGTAATTCACCGAGATAGTTACAATTGGTATCAGAGCCATCCCGCCCTTCAGGGTCTCAGCCAAATGGTCGTTGTCAGTCTAGCAAATATTTTTGGTAGCTATGTATACTAGGGAAAAAAACGTGAGAGTAGGACTGCTTCCATTTTTCTTCTTACCCACCCACCCACCCTTTTTCTGGTAAGGAAGTGTAACGTTTTCAATCCTCTTCTAAAATTCAAACTAGGATTCACGTGTTCTGGATTCCATAGTACCATAGGTTATGTGTGTGTGTAACTCCTTGTCTATTTGTTGCATCCAACATATTATCACTATCTGCCTTTTGGTTATCAACTGTTGGTACATTCCATACCGATAGGCCTTTGTAAACCGACGCGGTCTATCCGACTCTTTGTTAACCGGCGCAATCTTGCTAAGGGTGTTCTTCCTTCCTGCATGCTTTCACAGAATGTGGAGTTGCTAATCTCTATCTTATAAGTGGTTTTGCGCATCTATTGGTATTTTAATGCCGAAAAATGCGGGAAATTTTTCTTTGATACATCTGTGTTTCCACACTCCTCTTCAGTCGTGTGTGAAACATTATCTTTCTTCCTTTTATCGGCATGTTCATGCTAACCCATTCTTTTGTCACCGGCGCATAATCCTGGAGTTTTACTTCATCTTCAAATTCTCTTGGGTTAATTACATAACAAGTGTCGATCTGATGCTGGTGATTGTAAATTGGTTCTCGGCATAGCTATATGACACTTATCATGAGTGGAGTATGGTTAATGTTATTAATTCATCCTCCAAATGGTGACGATTATCTTCTATGATTTTGAGTTACACCATGATCATATCTATGCATATTCAAGTTGTATGGTGGCTTGCATACATACTCACTTGTGTATGTAGTTGATCCCTTCGCCTGTCGATTACGCCGCTCGTTCTTGTCCCGGTGTTTTGGAAGTGGTTAGGACGGCCGAAAGGTCTACCTGTGAGTGGCCCCTGGCCCCGCCGTACTATTTTAACCACTTTCGCTCATCCAGGCATGCAACTTAGAGCGTAATTCACCGAGGTAGTTACAGTCTACTAGTTGAAACTATATATAAGATGTTATGTGCTCATATTCTTTGTTCTTTGTGCTAACTGATGCACACACGCACGCTGTTTAATTCAATGTCATTTCTGAAGACAAGAGTTTAGACTGCTAGATGGTGGAAAGGTTCTGTTAATGGTAAGATTTTCAGAGCTATTTACATCTTTGGTATTTATTATGTTGCTTTTTCTTGTGTTGCTATCTGATGCTTCACCAAAGATATATTTCAGAATTGTATTTATTATGCAGCACCAAATATGTTGCCTTTTGCTTGTAGAAACATATATGTATGAGTCTTCAGCCTAACTATGCTTCCCACTTTTTCCTGTCTAGAATCGTTGAACCGCATTGAATTCTATGTATCTAAATATGTTGTCTAGATGCATATGTGTGAATCTAGCTTGCATGTATGAGATAACAAAAGTGAGTTCATATGTACATATTAGAGGTAAGCATACTTAGTTTCTGCCTTTTTTTCATTGGCAACCAACATAGCAATTCAAGTTTTGTGATTACACGTTAAGTATTGTAGCTCGATGTATGTGCCAGCTGTTTTTATTTATATTCTTTCTGTTGTTTTTGTGCTCTGCATTTCCTTCAGAAAATAACATATGCCATTGTTGTTGAGTATGTGTATGTATTTCTAGGTTAGATACTTATAACATTGAAATGTATGACACAGTTTTAATATTTATTTACACCATAGGAATTAACTTTGCATGTCTTATTTTTAACAAGCTGATGATCCCCTCTCTAGCTTTGAATATCGATTCTGAGGGCAAGGCAAGGAAAGGTTGAGGTATGCTCTTGTGTTGTCATCAAGGCCATGGGGTGTTGATACATTGCAAATGTATCTATAATTTTTTATGTTCCATGCTTGGTTTTATCTACTTTCTTATGTTTTGCCCACACTTTGGAGTACTTTTCATATGATTTCTTGGACTAACCTATTAACAAGAGCCACAGTGCCAGCTGCCTGTTTTCTGCTGTTTTTGGTTCCAGGAAGTCAGAAAATGAATATTCTCGAAATTGGACGGGATAAAAGCCAAAGTTGCTATTTTACCAGAAGACATCTGGAGCCAGAATACGAGACGGAGAAGGGATAGGGCCCGGCCACACCACCTGGCCATGCGTCCAGGCCTGGCCCGCGCCAGGGGTGGTCTGGCCGACCCCAACACCCCCTCGGCCTCCGATACCAAAACCCTACGGACCCGATCAAAAATCCACGAAAGAGTCTATACCCACCATCATCTCCATCCCTAGATCGGGAGGGATCTGAAGCTCTTCTCGGCACCCTGCCGGAGAGGGGAATTCACCCTGGATGCCTTCTTCATCACCATGCAAGCCTCCGGTGTGATGCGTGAGTAGTTCATATCTGGACTACGGGTCCATGTAGTAGCTAGATGGCTGGTTCTCCTCCTTTGTGATTTCATGTTTAGATCTTGTGATGAACGTTCATGATCAAGATCATCTATTTGTAATCGATACATGTTGTGTTTGCGGGGATCCGATGGATATTGAGATGCTATTTCAGATTGATTATTGATTCTATCATGTCTTTGTTATTTGTGATCTTGCATGCTTTCCGTTGTTAGTAGCTATCTTGGCCAAGTAGATGCTAGCAACTCCAAGAGTTAGTATTTATGCTCGATAGTGGATTCATGCCTCTGGTAATCTGGGGAAGTGACAGAAGTCTCTAAGGTACTAGATGTGCTGTTGCTACTAGGGAGAAAACAACAATCATTTGTTCATAGAACAATCGTATTGTTTACTTTACACGCAATTCGTAAAGCAATAATCTATTGCTTGCAACTTAATACTTGAGGGGGTTCAGATGATAACCTGAAGGTGGATTACTAGTCATAGATGTAGTTGGATGACGGTCTATGTATAATGTTGTAATGCCCAATCAAGTCTCAAAGGAGTCAAGATGATTAGTATATGCTTGTATGCTTTCTCGATGTTTGTCAATTGCCTCGCTATAATTTGTTCACCCAGCATGTTATCTATCTTTTACATACAATCTATAAACAGTTTACTGCTTTGTGTTTACTTTCTGCAAACTATTACTTCCTTCTTTTCGATACGTTTAATCCTTTGTTTTCAGCAAAACCGTTGAGATTGACAACCTCATCGGAAGTTGGGGGCAAAGTTCTGTGGTTGTGTTATGCAGGTCTCCACGTTGCTGCTGGCACCGGTAGTGCACCCTGTCAACGTTCAGCTAGCTACACCTTTGGGGTGTTTCCTTGCTCCTACTGGATTGATAACCTTGGTTTCGTACTGAGGGAAAACTTGCTGCTGTGCTCTTCATACCTTCCTCTTGGGGTTCCCCAATGAGCTCGATATATTTTGTGCTATCATCAAGCTTTTTCTGGCGCCGTTGCCGGGGAGTCAAGGACATCTTCACAAGGGGAGTCCCTCATAACCTATCTCTTTACTTTGTTATTTTTGTTTTGCTTAGTTTACTTTTGTTTTGTTTGCTTGTTTCTTTATCAAAAACACACACAAAATTAGTTCCTACTATAGTTGTTATTTTCGTTGGTCTGTTATTGCCTTGCTTTATCATGCTGTCTATCAATGGTTGGTTTCTTTGAAACTGAATCTTATTGGCAAGGTGGGTTCACGGAAGAACAAAAATATTATTATAAGGAACATCGCTTGTCACAAAAAGGGAAACACTTATGGGAACAAATTGATAAATTGAATACCATTGCTAGAAACGTGTGCTCTACTTATAATGTTACTTATTGCTTTGATAAATCATGTTGTTGTAGGAGGTATAAACACCTCCCTTTTCAATGTGAGTATAATGATAATGTTACCATATCTTCTTATGTTAAAGTAAATTATGACTTTTATGATGTGGAACAAATTGAGGAATTTATTGCTTGGAAGGGTGCATTTGAAATTGCTAGTTTCCTTGAAAATACTGATGATTCACCTTATAAATATGAGGTTTATGATATACTTAAATTCTGCTTTGATAATTACAAGGAAGAAAATGGCTATATTCTTGAATATCTTAATAGATGCTCTCCACCAATGGAAGAGACTAATGCCTTGCAGGAGATTATGGAAGAAGAAATTGCTGAAACTGGAAGCTCATTGGATGAAAAAGAGGAGGAGAGTGATGATCTAGAGGAGGAAGAATGGATCTACCCATGCCTACCTTCTAATGAGAGTAACTCTTTACCCCTTACATTATTTGATTGTCCTCCATGCTTACCAAAGGAGGATGAATGTTATGTTCCTGTTGATTCTTTTGAAAATGTTTATAATAAAGCTCTAGTGTTTGTAGATCATGAAAAACATGTTTTATGTGATAGTTATATTGTTGAGTTTATTCATGAGGCTACTGAAAATTATTATGATAGAGGAAAATATGGTTGTAAAAGTTTTCATGGCACTGAAACACCTCTCTATTTGCTGAAAGTTTTGAAGTTACTCTTGTTTTATCTTCCTAACTCTGTCACTTTGTTCTTTGTGAATTTATTTGCATACAAGATTCCTATGCATAGGAAGTGGGTTAGACTTAAATTTGTTTTGAATTTGCTTCTTGATGCTCTCTTTTACTTCAATTTATATTTCCTATGTGAGCATCTTCTCAAACTATTATGCCTAACTTAAAGGCGTTAAAGAAAAGTACTTATTGGGAGATAACCCAAAAGTTTTAGATGAGTCTTGGAAGTTATTACTTCAGTAATAACCGCTCCTTATCCTTTTTATTTGCTTTTTGTGCCAAGAGTAACCTCTAAAGAGAGAGAAGTAATGATTGGGAAAGTTGCTGTCCCGAAACAGATTTCTGTGCTTCACCGTAAAAATTTGTGTAAAATCTCTGTATGTCCTTTTGAGGCGTTATATTTTGTGCTTCTGCCCCAGGTTGTTATCTAACTTTCATTAGTTCAACACTTTTCGATTTGAGCAACATAAGGTCTTCGAAAAAATTCATATTTACATGCTGGTCTGTTTTGACAGATTTCTGCCATTTTCTGCATTTGCTTCTTGTTGGTTCCTCTTTGAGTTCTTTTGGGGAATTGTGATTTTTTAGGGAAGTTCTACAGTAGCTTGTGTTTTAATGGAAGTTTTATTGGTGTTAGAACTGAACCTAAAGACCTATTATCTTGAGTGCACTAATGTTGCTAATAAAGATTGTGTGAAGTTTTGTATGAAGGAAAAATTTCAGGTGTATGGAAGGAATGAGTAATGAGATGAAGGATGGACTAAAGCTTAAGCTTGGGGATGCCACGCGTGTCATCCCAAGAAATATCCAAGAAGTACAAGCGTCAAATCTTGGGGATGCCCAAGGCATCCCCCTCTTCATCAATAAAAATCCTAGGTTTCTTCCAAACGCTTCATTTTTATTTTTTCATGCACAGTTGTGTTGTTCTTGGAGCGTCTTCTTTTTCGTTTTCGTTTTGGTTTTTCGTTTGCTTTTGGTTTTCTTAGTTTTCTGAATAAATTGGTTGGACCCCCTCTTTCATACATTGGTTTTCAAATAGTTTGGTTTGGTTTGGAAAAGAGTAGGAAAGTTCATGCTTAAGTGGTAAAGAGAGCTTGTTTTTGACTGTGGCCTATGCTTTGTCATGCCATGCTTGATATTGTTTTGGCTTTATGATTAGTATTCTTTGCTGTAGCATGACTTGTTATAAACAATTGAGATTGCTTAATATGCCTTGGATGAATCATGCGTTGTTTTAGCATATTAAAGCATAGTATTGTGGTATTCTCCTTTGATGTTATATTTGGGTTGACTTGGCGCATGCTCACACCATGTTATGACTATCCCAAGTCACCATAGCCTTTATGATCCTTTAGTTTTCAACTGGTAGTATCACTTTATGCTTTGATCTATGATGTTTTGTCGCTCTGCATGATTATGGCCATTATTGCTCTCTTAGTTTGTCGCTCCTAGTCTTTTGCTAGCCTCTGTAACCAAGTATGAGTTCCACTCATGCATCCAACTCCTTAAACCAAGTTATTCCAAAGAGTCCACCATACCTACCTACTAGCTTATGCTATTCCAAGTATATTCATGCTTTTGTTTACCTTCCAAATTAAACTTGTTATGAGAAAACTAGTGACTAAAGCTCTCACGAACTTGATGGCACACTTTACTTTTCTTGCCCTTAATAAACTTGAACCATTGTGTCGTCTATGTTGTATATGCTTGCACTTATTTGTTGGGGATTAGCTGAACCATGTTGTCATGGGGAACGCTTTCAATATTGCACGGGTACTTTGTACCTAGTTGATATCATGCTCTTTTGTCTATGGATGCCGTCGGTGTGAAATGAAAGGGGAGCTTGTAAGTCCATGGAGTTATGTATATGTGTTAGAGAAATGCCTAGGCCGCTGGTCTAATCCATGCTGACATGGTGGAAACCTGCAGCGTAACCATAATGAGCTGCCTATGAAGCATTCTTCTTATAAAAAAGAGTCATATATTGAGAAAAAAGAGAAAAAGAGAAAAAAAAGAGATTATGAAAAGAGGAAAGATAGAAAAAAGCACCATATTCCCATGGTAAATAAGAAGATTGCTGAGATGCTCATTGTCTGCCTGCCTTGTCATTTTGATATGGGGATTCTTCTGTATCATCGGGCAAGGGGTACCCCATTGGTGGTTCTCTATGATACACATTTACTTACGATGACAAGAACTTACCGGTGACTAAACTTGAGTAGCATGAGGAGAGGACCTCGTATTCAAGGGACATGAGATTTCTAACTTATACTTCGTCAAGCATGTACACCATAGTTTGTTCACTTTAACCTTAACCACTTCAAGATGCTTATGATAGGGGCAATGAGAGCTGAAAGCTATAAGTACCATAATTTTTGGAATCTCTTTATGAGACTTGAATCCCTGCTTCCTTCTATGAAGGCCTTTCTTCCACTTATATATTGAGTCTCCACCTTCTATCTTTATGCACCTACTTTGAGAGCATAATGGCCATTCTTAGTTCTATGTGCATTGTCCCAAGGCTAGTTGATTGATGCATAACTTGATATTGCTTGTTTTAAACTATTTCTATCTAGTCACTCTTATGAACTTTGAAGGTGTCCTATGCATTTATATTTGCTACTCTATGAGGGACAAGCTGAATACTATTATGCTATGTTTTCTTTATGTGAAACAAACAAACGTCTTGCAAAGCATTGTTATTCATGAATCTTTTGGTTGTGCCTTTTCATGTTGCAACATAGTTTCTTTGTCTTATTGCTAGAACTTTGTCTTTCATGTTATGATTGAAGTACTATGATCCCAGCTTTGAATGTTTTACAAATACTTTGATCAAGTTTATGATGGTGCATGTCACCTGATACGTCCATTTTGCATCACTATTATATGTCATAATTCACTGTTATTCATTGATATATTTCGTATTGAGAGGTGATACTTATGTTATTTCATCTGTTTTTGCATGGTTGATGACTTTTGGAGCATGGATCGCTGCAGTCAGGATTCTGATGGAAAAGGTGTTGTTTGGAGGCAAAATTCGCGAAGATCAGAAAATCCAGGAAAATATACGGAAAATCCTATTTTTCCAAAAGACGAAGGAAGCCAGAAGGAGGGCTGGAGATGGGCCATAGGGGGCCCACACCACCCCCGGGCGTGGGCCACCCTGGGCTACGCCACCAGGTGGTGTGGCCGCCCTGGTCCACCCCTGGCACTCCCCTCTGGCGTATATATTCCCCCCGAAACCCTAAGACTGGGGGAGCAACCACAGAAAGATTTCGCCGCCTCTACGGGGTGGAAAACACCGAGAGAGAAAGATCTCTCCGTCAGACAGATTTCTGCCGGGGGAATTCCTTCCCGGAGAGGGGAGATCGTCGCCATCAACACCACCATCAAGCTGGACTTCATCGGGATCATCATCATCATCACCACCACCATCATCACCATCATCACCCTCATCACCATCTCCATATTGATGTAACAATTGGGTTGAATCTTGCATTAGTTCATAGGGGAAACTTTCCCGGTGTTGATTACTCTTTGTAGTTGATGCTATTGAGTGAACCATTGAATTATTGTTTATGTTCAGATTGTTATACATCATTATTCCATCTCTGATCATGATCCATATGATGTCTTGTGAGTAGTTCGTTTTGTTCTTGAGGACATGGGAGAAGTCATGTTGTTAGTAGTGGAGTTGTGTTGAGAAAGATTCAATAGTTTGATATTTAAGTTGTGGTGTACTTCTTCTAGTGGTGTCATGTGAACGTCGACTACATGACACTTCACCTATATGGGCCTAGGGGAATGCATTGTGTATTTGGCTACTAATCGTAGGGGTTGCCGGAGTGATAGAAACCTGAACCCCCGTTAGGAAACCATTGCACAAGGGACGTAAGGGTCTTAGAGTTTAAAGCTGTTGTTAGGTTTCTACCTTAATTACTTTCTTGTACTTAGGGATGTTTGCAAGGGGTATAATCACAAGTATGTATTAGTCCTAGGAAGGTCGGTACATTAGCACAGGTTCACCCATACAACACTTAGCAAGCTAAAGAAGATTAATCAACTATATGAAGCGAAAGCACTTAACATTCTTCCCATGTGTCCTCGAGAACGTTTGGTCATCTTAAGTAAAACAACCGGCTTGTCCTTTGCTGCATAAAGGATTGGGCCACTTGCTGCATTTATTCCTACTGTCTTTTATTTACTCGTACTTTATTTACTTGCTTTATTAAAAACCCCTAAAAATCTGTTTGCTAAGTATTTGCAGAGAATTCCTGATCCATACCTGAGCAAATGAAGAAAGAAAGATGATGAAATTATATTTCTTTAGAGTACTTTATATTTTCTTTCAACTCTCAAAAATAGTGTTGCTACTGACCGAGCCAGGTTTGCCAAAACCAACTAAATTAACTCAATGATCCCAAAGTGATACCAATACTAACAACAAGATCAATCATATGACCATGAATTGAAAACTAATATAAGCTATGAAAAAGAGTGAATGATAGAACTTCTCATTAATATTCCATAACGGCAAATCACACCAAGGGATACATATCTAACGAGAGAGGGGACACTTCCATAATGCAAACCATCCTACATAATAACTTATCTATTCATGATATGACTCTACTAAAAAGGTAAAAGATAGAAGATAGTGATGTGATACCGCGGCACTCCCCAAAGCTTGGAACAAACCAAGGGGATGCCAAACCTGATGATGAATTACTCCTTCGGTGGTGGTGGTATCCTCTTGATGAGCTCTTTGATCAGTTTCCCCAAGTCCTAAATCTCGAAGGTGAGGGTACGAATCAACTCCGAGTTGTGCTCGATGCGGTGCATGATCATGTCAGATTGTGGATCCCAGCTCTTGTGATTCTTTTTCCGCTCTTCTTCCTTACGGTCTTCTTTTCCTATATGGTTATGGATAAGGGTATGGAAGGGACTCTTGGTGCTTGGAGAAGGTGTCCGTGGTGCCAAGCAGTGACGCGGAGGCTTCCCTCCAGTTGACATCTGTCCAATCCTTCTAATCCTGGCAGGGTTCGCCACCACTCCAATGCTTGCAATGGTAGTGCCGGTGTGCTTTGCCTCCTCTTCACCTTCACTCTTGATCTCCTTCTCCTGCCCGGGGTCTTGGAGGTCTTCCTCCATAGGCTCCTTCCCTTTATCCTTGGCGGACACCATTGTGCTTCTAAGCTTTCAAAGAGTATGTCCTGGCAGAAACAGATCGAAACAAAAACACGATGAAAACACGATATACGAACCTCGGGGGATCCGGGGGATTATATATTACGAAGTTTCATATCAAAAGGAAGATACTGGGAGAAAACGGGTCGGAGGCGGAGTCCGAGGTGGACTCACCACCTGGTGGCACGGCCTGGGGTGGGCCTGCGCCATAGGGTGGTGTGAGCCACCCTGGCTCCGTTTCCGTCCCTTTTTCGCTTCGTAACTTTCCTTATTGACTAAAAACTGCAAAAATATAGTTGGATAGTATTTTCGCGAAACTTTTCTAACTAGAACTGTTACCTATTTGAAAGCGGAATGTGCAGGTCTCTGAATTTGGTCCTTGATAAATTTTTGCGGAGTTATAACTTGAAAGGCATCAACATCTTCATCTTCATACACTTAATACTTGAGTCATAAAACCTTTCTCTTCCTTATTACACCATTATCTCCACTTCCTGGAAATTTCTTTCACACAAAACTTCACACAGTTCTCATTAGCAACATTAGTATAAGTGAAGTGATAAAACCTTTTGAGTTCAACTTCAACTGAAAACCATCAAAACATAAGCTACTGAATAAACTCCCTCCGAAAACTCAAAAAGAATTCAAAAAGGAAATCGAATAAAGAAGCAAACGCAAGAGTGACAAAATCTGTCAAAACAGACCAGCAGGTAAAGATCATTTTTTTCGAAAATCTTCTGTTGCTCAAATCAAAAATTGCAGAACTAACAAAAGTTAAATAACAACCTGGGTCAGAAGCACAAAAAATTACAGCTCAATCCGACATACAGAGATCTCTCACAAATTTTTACGGTGAAGCACAAAAATCTGTTTCAGGAAAGCAACTTCCTCAAATCTTACTTCTCTCTCATTAGAGGTTGATCTTGACACAAAAACCAAAAAAAACAGATAAGGAGCGGTTATTACCGAAGTAATAACTTCCAAGACTCAAAGAAACAAAAACAAACTGAAAGCAAAAACAAATTGGGTTGTCTCCCAAAAAGCTCTTTCTTTATAGCCATTAAGATGGGCATGATAATTTTGAAAATGCTCACATATGAATATGAATTGAAGTGAAAGGGAGCATTAAGAAGCAAAGATACACACCTTTAAGTCTAACCCACTTCCTATGCAAGGGAATTTTGTAAACAAACAAGTTGTTGAAACCAGAGGCTACTTGCATAAGAAGGCAAAAGAAGTGCAACATAAAAACTTTCAGCATAAAACGGGGAAACTTGATATTATTGAGATAAATAAAAACACTTTTCCCTCTCTCATAGTAACTTTCAGTATCATGCATAAACTTAACAATATAACTATGATGGCTCGTGTATTAACAAGCTCGTTGGGGAATCCCAAGAGGAAGGTATGATGAGCACAGCAGCAAGTTTCCCTCAGTTATGAAACCAATGTTTAATCGAACCAGTAGGAGCAAGGAAACACCCCAAAGGTGTTTCTAGCTGAGCCTTGGCAGGGCGCACTACCGGTGCTACTAGCAACGTGGAGACCTGCACAACACAATCACATAACTTTGTCCCCAACTTGCTATGAGGTTGTCAATCTCACCGGTTTTGCTGAAAACAAAGGATTAAATGTATCGAATGGAAGGAAGTAAAAGTTTGCAGAAAGTAAACACAAAGCAGTAAATAGTTTGTAGATTATATGTAAAGGAAAGGACCGGGATTCATAGTTCACTAGAGGTGTCTCTCCTTAAGATAGATAACATGCTGGGTGAACAAATTACAGCAGGGAAATTGACAAACACCGAGAAAGCAATACATGCATATACTAATCATCTTGCCTCCTTTGGAAATTGATTGAGCATTACAACATTATACATAGACCTCCATCCAACTGCATCTATGACTAATAATCCACCTTCAGGTTATCATCCGAACCCCCTCCAGTATTAAGTTGCAAGCAACAGATTATTGCTTTACGAATTGCGTGTAATGTAAACAATACGATTGTTCTATGAACAAAGGATTGTTGTTTTCTCCCTAGTAGCAACAGCACATCTAGTACCTTAGAGATTTCTGTCACTTCCCCAGATTACCAGAGGCATGAACCCACTATTGAGCATAAATACTAACTCTTGGAGTTGCTAGCATCTACTTGGCCAAGATAGCTACTAACAACGGAAAGCATGCAAGATCACAAATAACAAAGACATGATAGAATCAATAATCAATCTGAAATAGCATCTCAATATCCATCGGATCCCTGCAAACACAACATGCATAATTACAAATAGATGATCTTGATCATGAACGGAGCTCACAAGATCTAAACATGAAAGCACAAAGGAGGAGAACCAACCATCTAGCTACTACATGGATCCGTAGTCCAGAGATGAACTACTCACGCATCACACCGGAGGCTTGCATGGTGATGAAGAAGGCCTCCAGGGTGAATTCCCCTCTCCAGCAGGGTGCCGAGAAGAGCTTCAGATTCCTCCTGATCTAGGGATGGAGATGACGGCGGCCACAAACTCTTTCATGGATTTTTGATCGGGTACTTAGGGTTTTTGTCCCGAGGGCATCTTATAGGCGGAAGGAGAGGCCGAGGGGGTGCTGGGGTCGGCCAGACCACCCCCTGGCGCAGGCCAGGCCTGGCCGCGCGACCAGGTGGTGTGGCTGGCCCCCAGCCCTTCTCCGCCTCGTATTCTGGCATCTGATGACTTCCGGAAAAATAGGCACTTTGGCTTTTGTCCCGTTCAATTCCGAGAATATTCATTTTCTGACTTTCCTGGAACCAAAAACAGCAGAAAACAGGCAGCTGGCACTGTGGCTCTTGTTAATAGGTTAGTCCAAGAAATCATATGAAAAGTACTCCAAAGTGTGGACAAAACACAAGAAAGTGGATAAAACCAAGCATGGAACATCAAAAATATAGATACATTTGCAATGTATCAAACTATCACAAGAACCATCATAGCAATGATCACTTATTCTAACAGAAAACATAGGAATACTAGCTCTCATAACACTACTTTGTGAAATAATATTAGAGGTATCCTTACAAAGGATAGTGTGTCCCTCTTCTACATATTTAGTGACAAAGTCTTTCACATTTGCTATTATAGGTTCATGAACCATTTGTTTATGAGGTTCAACAGCTTTATTCGTACTTTCATTAAACATACTAGCTATCATAGAATGTTCCTTTATCTTAACTGGAAAAGGCATTTTCTCAATATAAGGTTCAGGTAAAACATGATTAGCAGTATAAACTTCAGTATTTCTTGCAGGAACACTCTTAGCAACATCTTTATAAGGTTCATGATACTTATTCCACTTCTGTTTAGGCACTTCAATGTAGGAAGCAAAAGCCTTAAAATAAGAAGCAATAGCTTGAGAGTCTAGACCATAAGCATTTTTAATATTTTGAAAGTCATCAGTTCCCATAATAGATTCAATGCATTCATAATCATAATTTATACCTGACTTTCTACCTTTGTCATTCTCCCATGCTTCAGCATTCTCTTGAATACAGTTCAGAAGATCCCACTTAGCTTCTTCTTCCATGCGAGTGAATGATCCAGCATAAGAAGCATCCAATAAATCCTTATCATGAAGAGAAAGCCTTGCATAAAAGTTATTGATAATAATATTATTAGGGAGCTCATGAATGGGACATTTGAGCATTAGTAACTTCAATCTCCCCCAAGCTTGAGCTGTACTCTCTCCATCAAGAGGCCAAAAGTTGTATATTTGATTCCGATCTTTATGAATCTCACTAGGAGGATAAAACTTTGAATAAAAGAGAGGTACTATTTACTCCCATTCCAGAGCTTGACCATTCTTCAGCAGCTTATACCATTCTTCAGCTCTTCCTTTCAGCGATAATGAGAATAACGGTTGGGTCCGCAGCATAGAAAACAAAAAAAATCCTACGATGAGAACTACACGCCAAAATCTATCTACTAGGTACAGAGCAACGGGTGGACATACATCCATTGAGAACTTACCCTCGAAGACAATGAGTTTTGTTAACGAGTAGGAACTCGTGGTTGATGTAGTCGTACACTTGCCGATCTGAAGATTGTGAGGAAGTCCGAGCGCCACAACTCAGCAGCGCATCCGTACTCGCACACACGTTCAAGCCATCGGACAACCTCCACCTCCTCGCTCCAGCGATCCAGCGGAAGCAGCAACTCCTTCTAGACGAAATGCCACCAGGAACATGTATCTCGCTAATCTGAGACCATGGGGGAATAATTCTAGAGGGGGAGAGAGATCCTTCACAAGGAGGTGTGTGGAAGAAGGAGGGAGAGGGTGGCCTTTTCTAGGAGGAGGGGGTGCCCCTCTCTCCATGGCCGGCGCATGGGGGGTGACTCCTCACCTCCCCTATTCATGTGGTGGTAACCCCTCCACATTAAAATGCCTCTTCACATTCCCTTTTAAAGTCCCCACTTTAAATGCATTAAAATTCTCCAAGTTTAATGCTCTCTCATTTAATAAATCTCTTTTATTAAATTTATTCAGAATTTTGTTAATTACTTTAATCAACAAACATTCACATATAACCCCTTGCAATATTTCAATACCACATGCAGAACCACTTTCTGCAATTTCACCCGAACCAATTTCCGGTTTCTATCGAAACAATTCCTGCGCTTTGCAATTCTTTCGTCTGACACATATGTGCTCCAAAATGGTGTCCGTAACTCTTAAGTGTGTCACCCTACGGTTCGCGAATAATGCAGACATGATTAAGACTCCTCTCAGATCAATAATCAGAAGCGGGACCTGGAGATCCATACTGATTCCTACACATTCAACTATGGCTTCTATGATCGTGAGAACCTTTAACGCTAGTAAATAAATCCCTTTGTCTTGCGATATATTACATGTATGAGATTCGATCATTAGTATCTCCATACTTAGTTTGATCTCGTTGCCGACATGCACTCTTTTCTTGTTCCCGTGATATAATATTCTAGTGATCACATCACTTGCTTGCAAGCTATCTTAATGTGATATCACCGAGAGGGCCCAGAGTATATCTATCCGTCATCGGGATTGAAAAATTCCACTCTTGATCCATGAGCCTCAACATAACACCTTCGTAGCACTGAACTCATCCTTATAGTCACCCTATTACGGTGTGACGTTTGATGTTATCAAGATACTCTTCCGGTGTTAGCAATTAACATGATCTCATGGTCTAAGGATAAAGATTACTTTGTATAGTGTTATAGCAATATAAACATAATGACTTTGATCGTATTGCTATACTTTGGATGAATGTTCATTGCATCATTCAACTAATTTTGTGACCTTGTTATTAACAACATCCAATGTCCATGATCAGGAAACCTTGATCATCTTGTTAATCAACAAGATAGTCTATAAAAGAGGCATAACTAGGAACCCTTTTTGTTTATTAAACACACATGTATTGATGTTTCCGATCAATACAATTATAGCATGCAAAATAAACATTTATCATAAACATGGAATAAGATAATAACCACTTTATTATTGCCTCTCAGGCATATTCCCTTTAATAACTTCTTCTTAACCTGATCTGTAGTAATACCTGCACACTTGAACTACCCGCATAATTCGTGTATACAGAGTAAATGATCACCAGGATGGACAGTTCCATCTCCAACATAGTATTTATCCATAACACGATCAATAATTCTTGTAGGTATTTTAAAAACATCATTCTCTGCAGGTGGTGGCTTATCTACTACCTTAGCAGTGGTAGTAGCATTACCAAATAAGAAATTCAGCGAATTATCCATAACGAAAATAAAGCAACTAGCAGAAGTAAACAATACTCATAGTAGAAGTTTCCATTAACAGTTCCACTCTCTAATAGCGCTTCACTCCCTGGCAACAGCGCCAGAAAATAGTCTTGATGACCCACAAGTATAGGGGATGTATCGCAGTATTTTCGATAAGTAAGAGTGTCAAACCCAACGAGGAGCAGAAGGTGCTGGCTAGTGGTATGGATCAGGAATTCTCTGCAAATACTTAGGAAACAGATTTTTAGGGGTTTTGATTAAGCAAGTAAACGAAGTACGAGTAAATAAAACACAGTAGGAATAAATGCAGCAAGTGGCCCAATCCTTTATGCAGCAAAGGACAAGCCGGTTGTATTACTTAAGATGACCAAACGTTCTCGAGGACACATGGGAAGACTGTCAAGTGCTTTCGCTTCATATAGTTGATTAATCTTCTTTAGCTTGCTAAGTGTTGTGTGGGTGAACCTGTGCTAATGTACCGACCTTCCTAGGACTAATACATACTTGTGATTATACCGCTTAGAAACGTCCGTAAGTACAAGAAAGTAATTAAGGTAGAAACCTAACCACAACTTTAAACTCTAAGACCCTTACGTCCCTTGTGGAATGGTTTTCTAACGGGGGTTCAGGTTTCTGTCACTCCGGCAACCCCTATGATTAGTATCCAAATACACAATGCATTCCCCTAGGCCCATATAGGTGAAGTGTCATGTAGTCGACGTTCACATGACACCACTAGACGAAGTACACCACAACTTAAACATCAAACTATTGAATCTTTCTCAACACAACTCCACTACTAACAACATGACTTCTCCCATGGCCTCAAGAACAAAACGAACTACTCACAAGACATCATATGGATCATGATCAGAGATGGAATAATGATGTATAAAAATTTGAACATAAACAATAATTCAATGGTTCACTCAATAGCATCAACTACAAAGAGTAATCAACACCGGGAAAGTTTCCCCTATGAACTAATGCAAGATTCAACCCAATTGTTACAGCAATATGGAGATGGTGATGAGGGTGATGATGGTGATGATGATCCCGATGAAGTCCAGCTTGATGGTGGTGTTGATGGCGACGATCTCCCCTCTCCGGGAAGGAATTCCCCTGGGGCAATGAGAGCTGAAAGCTAGTAAGTACCATAATTTTTGGGAGCTCTTTATGAGACTTGCAATCCCTACTTCCCTCTGCGAAGGGCCTTTCTTGTACTTTTTAGTTGAGTCAGTAAACCTACCCCCTTCTATCTCAGCAAGTATTTTGAGTTGTTGTGTTTCATTCATTCATATGATGATTTATTCAATCATGTTTCTTATGTTACTTGTTTTGCACATTGCTCTTATCTTGATGTTTACTACTTTGAAAGCTATCATTGAAAACCAGTTATTTGTGAACTCCAGCAAATTATCAACTATTCTTCGACCAGGAGCTAAGTTTGCCATTACCAATTATGATTTACTTTATGTATCTTTATTGTGTTTCCTTTACTCATTGCAAGTTGAGTTATATAATAGTGAGTTGTCTTCTATTATGATCTATGTATTGATGAATGTGATGCTTCTTGTCCGTATTCTTTTATCGACTCTTCACTCCATAAACTTGAGGCCATGTTTATTGAGTTCAGTTTCTCTTGGGGACAAGCGAAGTCTAAGCTTGGGGGAGTTGATACGTCCATTTTGCATCACTATTATATGTCATAATTCACTGTTATTCATTGATATATTTCATATTGAGAGGTGATACTTATGTTATTTCATCTGTTTTTGCATGGTTGTTGACTTTTGGAGCATGGACTGCTGTAGTCAGGATTCTGATGGAAAAGGTGTTGTTTGGAGGCAAAATTCGCAAAGATCAGAATATTCGGGAAAATATACGGAAAATCCTATTTTTCCAGAAGACGAAGGAAGCCAGAAGGGGGGCTAGAGATGGGCCATAGGGGGCCCACACCACCCCTTGGCGCGGGCCACCTTGGGCCGTGCCACCAGGTGGTGTGGCCGCCCTGGTCCACCCCTGGCACTTCCCTCTGGCGCATATATTCCCCCTGAAACCCTAAGACTCGGGGAGCGACCACAGAAAGATTTCGCTGCCTCTGCAGGGCAGAAAACACTGAGAGAGAAAGATCTCTCCCGCAGACAGATTTCTGCCGGGGGAATTCCTTTCCGGAGAGGGGAGATCATCACCATCAACACCACCATCAAGCTGGACTTCATCGGGATCATCATCATCATCACCACCATCATCACCATCTCCATATTGCTGTAACAATTGGGTTGAATCTTGCATAGTTCATAGGGGAAACTTTCCCGGTGTTGATTACTCTTTGTAATTGATGCTATTGAGTGAACCATTGAATTATTGTTTATGTTCAGATTGTTATACATCATTATTCCATCTCTGACCATGATCCATATGATGTCTTGTGAGTAGTTCATTTTGTTCTTGAGGACATGGGATAAGTCATGTTGTTAGTAGCGGAGTTGTGTTGAGAAATATTCAATAGTTTGATATTTAAGTTGTGGTGTACTTCTTCTAGTGGTGTCATGTGAACGTCGACTACATGACACTTCACCTATATGGGCCTAGGGGAATGCATTGTGTATTTGGCTACTAATCGTAGGGGTTGCCGGAGTGACAGAAACCTGAACCCCCGTTAGGAAACCATTGCACAAGGGACGTAAGGGTCTTAGAGTTTAAAGTTGTGGTTAGGTTTCTCCTTAATTACTTTCTTGTACTTACGGATGTTTGCAAGGGTATAATCACAAGTATGTATTTAGTCCTAGGAAGGTCGGTACATTAGCATAGGTTCACCCACACAACACTTAGCAAGCTAAAGAAGATTAATCAACTATATGAAGCGAAAGCACTTGACAGTCTTCCCATGTGACCTCGAGAACGTTTGGTCATCTTAAGTAATACAACCGGCTTGTCCTTTGCTGTATAAAGGATTGGGCCACTTGCTGCATTTATTCCTACTGTCTTTTATTTACTCGTACTTTATTTACTTGCTTTATCAAAAACCCCTAAAAATCCGTTTGCTAAGTATTTGCAGAGAATTCCTGATCCATACCACTAGCTAGCACCTTCTGCTCCTTGTTGGGTTCGACACTCTTACTTATCGAAAATACTGCGATACACCCCCTATACTTGTGGGTCATCATCACCTAAAAAATTATTCTTTCTTTTTATCACTTACCTACTCGAGGACGAGCATGAGTTAAGCTTCGGGATGTTGATACATTGCAAATGTATCTATAATTTTTTATGTTCCATGCTTGGTTCTATCTACTTTCTTATGTTTTGCCCTCACTTTGCAGTACTTTTCATATGATTTCTTGGACTAACCTATTAACAAGAGCCATAGTGCCAGCTGCCTGTTTTCTGCTGTTTTTGGTTCCAGGAAGTCAGAAAATGAATATTCTCGGAATTGGACGGGACAAAAGCCAAAGTTGCTATTTTACCGAAAGACATCTAGAGCCAGAATACGAGACGGAGAAGGGCTGGGGCCCGGCCACACAACCTGGCCGCGCGGCCAGGCCTGGCCCGCGCCAGGGGGTGGTCTGGCCGACCCCAGCACCCCCTCGGCCTCTCCTTCTGCCTATATATTGCCCCCGATACCAAAACCCTAAGGACCTGATCAAAAATCCACGAAAGAGTCTGTAGCCGCCATCATCTCCATCCCTAGATTGGGAGGGATCTGAAGGTCTTCCCGGCACCCTGCCGGAGAGGGGAATTCACCCTGGAGGCCTTCTTCATCACCATGCAAGCCTCCAGTGTGATGCGTGAGTAGTTCATCTCTGGACTACGGGTCCATGTAGTAGCTAGATGGATGGTTCTCCTCCTTTGTGCTTTCATGTTTAGATCTTGTGAGCTCCGTTCATGATCAAGATCATCTATTTGTAATCCATACATGTTGTGTTTGCGGGGATCCGATGGATATTGAGATGCTATTTCAGATTGATTATTGATTCTATCATGTCTTTGTTATTTATGATCTTGCATGCTTTCCGTTGTTAGTACCCATCTTGGCCAAGTAGATGCTAGCAACTCCGAGAGTTAATATTTATGATCGATAGTGGGTTCATGCCTCTGGTAATCTGGGGAAGTGACAGAAATCTCTAAGGTACTAGATGTGCTGTTGCTACTAGGGAGAAAACAACAATCCTTTGTTCATAGAATAATCGTATTGTTTACTTTACACGCAATTCGCAAAGCAATAATCTGTTGCTTGCAACTTAATACTAGAGAGGGTTCGGATGATAACCTGAAGGTGGATTATTAGTCATAGATGCAGTGGGACGACGGTCTATGTATAATATTGTAATGCCCAATCAAGTCTCAAAGGAGTCAAGATGATTAGTATATGCTTGTATGCTTTCTCGATGTTTGTCAATTGCCCCGCTGTAATTTGTTCACCCAGCATGTTATCTATCTTAAGGAGAGCCACCTATAGTGAACTATGGACCCCGATCCTTTCTTTTACATACAATCTATAAACTATTTACTGCTTTGTGTTTACTTTCTACAAACTATTACTTCCTTCCATTCGATACGTTTAATCCTTTGTTTTCAGCAAAACCGGTGAGATTGACAACCTCATCGCAAGTTGGGGGCATAGTTTTGTGGTTGTGTTGTGTAGGTCTCCACGTTGCTGCTGGCACCGGTAGTGCGCCCTGCCAACGTTCAGCTAGCTACACCTTTGGGGTGTTTCCTTGCTCCTACTGGATTGATAACCTTGGTTTCATACTGAGGGAAAACTTGCTGCTGTGCTCATCATACCTTCCTCTTGGGGTTCCCCAACAAGCTCGATATATTTTGGGCTATCATCAAGTGTTTCCATGGTTGATTCAAAATTTGGAGTTGCAAGTGTGCCCATGATCTGGCTGTAATAGTGTTATATGTGTAATAATTTGATGTATTGCAAGTGTGCCTATGATCTGGTTGTAAGATTTGCTTCTTCCTATTGTAAAAATTGAATTTTTATTTGACATTCATACTTGCTCCAAAGATTGATTTTTTACTTGAAGAGAACTATGTCTATTCCCCTCCTATCACAATCCCCTCCCGTCCACAACAATCTAAGTAAACAAAGGGGATTGGGATCACAAGGGAACTTAGGGGATTTGGGGGATTGGGTGAAAGGGAGGGATTCACCAAATCCCCTCCCATCCCCAAAATCCCTGGGGATGAAAATACACTAGAAGTAAACAAGGCCCCCCTCCCCCCACCCCACCCAACCAACCAAACATGCTTATTCTTAGCAGATAATTCGAACTACTTCATGGAGACAGACCTGATTTTGGGTTTGGATAGGATCATCCATCTATAATTTCAACGATGGACTCTTAGGTGATATCCCCAAAAGCCTTCTCTCATTGCCTAAAACGTTCCGAGTATGGTGATGGCATTCTCGTTCTTGGAAAAACTGTGGGAACAGGATTAGTATTTACTCCACTTGTTCTAGCATAGTAAGTTCCTTCCTCTTGGAACTACTTTCATGGTATAACTAACGGTGTGGCCCTCGCAAAAGAGAGGGCATCATCTTTAAGTATTGAAAGTGACTATTGAATCAACTCATAGTTTCATGAAGATTCACATTTTTTACAAGGAATAACGCAGGTAAATAACCCACATAAATAAATAGACAGATGTTAAATTTCATTAGTCTGATATTTGTTTTGAAATCTATTGATATTTTCTCTAACAAATTGAAAATGTGCTGAGCATAAGTTCATTTTGATCGTACTCTTAGTTTAATTTAAATGGAAAATATGACCTTTGCTTTTACTAATATTAAAATTGTAGTAACTAGCATGGTGGCCCTCGCAAATGCGAGGACAACACCTTTAGTTGTTGTTTTTAGATAGGATAACCTTCCTTTAGTGTGTCCATCTATAATTGATAGTAAAATAAAAAATGGAGGAATATAATACATTTTAGTCACCATACATGTTAAATAAATATCGAATGTCTTTAATTCCTGGGTGGATGATTATTAGGCTATTTACAAACAAAAACTATAGTAATGACCATATGAGTTATTTGTCTTGTATAAGCAATTTAAGTTTATATTATGAGCTAGAGCTCGTAGTTTCTGTGTGGTGTTACAATAATATGTAAGGCTAACATTCTTATTAGAAAATAGTTAAGATTTGCTTCAGCAATGACCCTAGAATCCTTAGGCCATTATGATCCTACATAAATAGTTTTTCTAGTAAAGTAAAATCATAATTTATCCTTATTAATATATAGGTAACCTATGAATATTTGTTTTACTTTTTATGTCATATCTACCGACTTCACTTGATATCAATAACAAAGTTTAGAGAAGTTTAATTAAAGTTGGTATATGATATCATTTATTTTCCAACACATACAATATTATGTTTTAATATTTTTAAAATCCTTCCATGCTAAGCTCACTTTTGAATCCCGACATTCAGTGATCTCGATCACTTGTAGGTTGGCATGGATATCATAGTTTTGGCATCTTAATCAGTCACCATTCTTTCTACATGATTGAAAATTGCAATGACATGTCCAAATACGTATTTGGATAATAAACATAGAAACTTTGTCACAAAACCATGCAGATTTACATAAAACATTTTTTCGTCACATCATATTCAAGTCATGGATTTTTTTCGGTAAATGTTTATTCAAAGCAACTTTTATTTTCTAGTTGACTATGATTTATATTAATATTTTCTAAGATTGATAATCCTCATAAGTAACCATGCCAGCTCAATAGTTAATTATGGAATTAATTGTTACCATGACTTGTTGGATTATGAAGAAAATACATACTATCGATTGCATCTCCTGAAAACAACCCATTTTTTTGTGCTAATAGTATCAACTTTTGCACGTATCACTATTTTATTATACTATGTTTTTGCCAGGTTATGAATGATAGTATCATCAAGCTCAAAGCCAATTGAAGAACTCCTCAGCAATGACTTGGGTGTTGGGATGATGTCCTAATAAATATCTTTTGAATCCATCTAATTCTTGGCTTTCCCGTGTGGGGCATGTATTATGTAGTAGTCAATGGAATCGAAGATTCTCATTTATTTTTAATTTCAATTTTTTCTCGCATATTGCCAGTAGAGCGATGTCTCGACAATCTGTCTTGCAAGAAGTGTGACTGTTATTTCGAAAATGACGGGTAATACTCCCGAAAATCAACTTTTCATACTACTCCCTCCTTACCATAGTATAGTGCATATAAGATTTTGAAACTTCAAACGTTATCAACTCTGTCCAAGCTTATTGAGAAAAATGTATATATCTACAATAACAGATATATTCCATGCGAAAATATACATTATGATTAAATTAATTGTACTGATTTGGTATTCTACATGTTGGTATTTTTCCTACACACACGGACAAAGTTTACACTGACTTTTCAAAATTGTTATATGCACTAAATTTTGGCAAGGAGGCTGCATTATTTTGAATCTATGAGGTTAACTTAACTTTTACAAATTAAATTTTAAATTATAAATATTGTGTATTTGTCCATAAAATCAGTGATTCTCATTGTTTTTCTCGGGATATTGCTGGTGAATTCAACTTTTCAGATTTTTTATAATGTATGAGTTTAATTTAACTTGGTGATAATTCTATTTATATACACATACAAATATGTCTACTTTTAGAGCATGTATTTGCCAACCAGGCTAAGACCATGTCCCATGCACGTAATGATAATAATCATATATCACAATATGTGTATCAGCTTTCGTGTTTTTATCAGCGAGCCGTTTCAAAGTCTGCTTTTCATAAGTATGTACTATGTTGGAGCTTTTTCCCCGTCACTGATCAGCTTGATTTTTTTCCTTTTTGACTGGAAGATCAGATCCGTATGGCTGAACTCGGAACGAATAACATTGTCAGGTAATGGTAGTTAGACTTATCCACCATGTCATGGGAGTGTGGCCTTGTTTCTAGTGAAATCCTAGCTAAACCTACATTTGTAGGTTTTTTAATCACCGATCAGCCTGCTATATTGTTTCTTTTTTGACGGAAGACCAGAGTTAGCTTTTGATCAGCCTGCTATTTTTTCTTGTTTTTGACGGAAGATCAGAGTCAGCTTCCGACTCATCCCGTATGTGCCGATGGGATGGGTCCATGTCGTTAACGATTTGCAGGTGTGTTTTATTTACTCCTTGTACGTCGCATTGTCGATTGTTCTTTGTACCAAACATTTTACATAACATTTTCTATCTTTAAATCATAACCACAAACTATGGATCTAATGGTTAATATAATTTAGGTGACGTGGATCAACCTGGTGCCTCGAAAAACATCCTTATATATTTTTTTAGTATATAACTAGCATGGTGGCCCTCGCATTCGCGAGGGCATCAATTTTACTGTATAAAAATTGTTAAGTTTTAAGTTTTGTTAAGTTTTTTCTCACATTTACACACTTCATCCTGAATACAAAATAAAATATTTTTAATTTGGATAAATCATATATGATGCAACTTTGAACTTTGTTCTAAAATGATAATAATAATCTTGAAACTTGTTTTACAAAAATCAAATATTTTTTTATATATTGTTAATATACTCAGTATGGAATTGCAAAAACACAAACTAATTATCTGCAATGTGCATCTCCTCTAGATTAGTTTTTATGTGCTATCTACAATAGATCTGTATCATTTTATACATGGTTGCACGCATCAATCTGGTCCATTTGTTCATACTTTTCTCTTCATACGCTCCTCGAAGAGATACTTCATGTATGCACAACTGGATACACAGTATTTTTACTGTATATATGTTAATGATGTTACCTAACCTTTATTTTTTATTTTTTTATAAAAATAATTTTGAAATATCATTTACAAAATATCTAGTGATAATATTGTTCTATATATACAATTCATAGAGGAGGCATGGAGTTGCATAGATACAAACGAACTATCCCACAATCCCAATGTCAGCTAGGTTAATTGTTGTGTGGTCTCGTAGCATAGATCTACATCTCTAACTCTTTGTCATTTTGGACATGATTATACACAACAATCCTCTATTTCTATTGATACCCTCCTGGTATAGCTGCTTGCTTGTATGTACAACTGAACTGTAACAAACCAATGGTTGACACACCCATAAGGTTTCGATTCTAGCGATCAATGGCCGTGCACGTATTCCTCCACCGTTTCTCATGTTCATGCCTCAAACTCTTTTTTACAACAAAGTCCAGCACCTTTATATATACAGATCCTGGTAAAAAAAGGGATAAAAAGTTTTAGCTTTCAATATATCGCATGGTGTTTCAGGAGGAAGAGAAATTGAGCAGATGTCCAGGTCCTCATCCCATTCTGCTTCTCCTATATCGCCAGATTTTATGGGACTACATGGCACACAATTGTCTCCATCTTTCGCTCCAACGCATTAATTACCAGCCCATTTTTCGTGTGCTATAATTAGACGAAGCGTATATGAAGAAAGATTCTGAGCAAAGCAGGATACAATCGAGCCACGGTTCTGACGACGGCAGCAAGGAATTTTGAGCAAAGCGGGACTGCTAGGACGTTCTTTTCCTTACGGAGCTAGGGCGTTTATATTGGAGTATATATACATATACGTATATATGCAATGGGAACCACGTGTAAAGGTACCGAACAGCTAATTTCAAACGTGTTGTGGTCTTTTTTTTCTTTGAGGGATCAAACGTGTTGTGTTCGAACATGGTTACGTACAATGTTATATGAGACTATGGTGATGTTACTTATGTTATCGTGTTGGACCTGATGTGAAAGGTGATATATTTGTTGCGTAAGTCTGGTTGTGATTTAAAATCCTATCCACAAATTTTAGATCTAACTGTTTAAAATAATTCTGATGATGTGGATCAACCTAATGCCTCGAAAAACACCCTTATAATGCTTTTGGGAGTGACTAATTAACAGATAGCTGTTTTTTAATTGAGAAACAGACACATTTCTAAACCAATACAAACTTGCCAACTGTAAGGTACTCGTTACTCAAAAGAAGGGGGAAAATGTGTCTGTTTTCAGTTGTCTCCGAACAGTCTTTTTCTCCTCTCAGCCCAAAGACCTCATTCGACACAACCCAGAAATGCTCAGTACTGAGTCCAGTCTTTGAGTTACAGATAAACAGAGCTACAAAAGCAGCAGGAAAAAAGCCCACAAACGCCCAGAAACCTATGGGAAAGCCCAGTTAACTCTGAGCTCTACCTTCTTCTCCCCAAAGAAAGAACGCACTGCCTCTGACACTGACCGATCTTGGCAGCGAGAAAGGAACAACACGAACTGGTCTGTTCCCCATCCTTTCTCTTCTTAGTCGATCTGGGTGATTCTTGTCCAACAGATCACCCCCCTCCCCCCCCACATGATTATGGAAAGAGAGGAGTGAGGGAGATCAGATCCAAAAACCAGAAAAAGGAAGGGATGGAATCACAGGAGAAACAGAAAGAAAAGCATGGAGAAAACTCACTGGGATTTCAGGATACTCGTCTGTCACAGGTACGAGCCTTTACTCATCTTGCATTTGAAAAAAATGTGTTGCCTCATATCAGATATAGAAAATAGGTTCCTTAGTTTTCTATCTATAGGGGACACATTGTAAAGGGAGGTGTATACTTGTGATTAACCTGTCAAAATAAAACTTGTAATTATATAGAAAATGAAAACTTAGAAACCGACTAAGAACTAAAGAATACTTAACGCTTCATATGGAATAAGGTTCTTCGGATGCACCTCCCAGATTTCTTCTCCTGAAACTTACCTATCTTAGTAGATTTAAGAATGTGCGTTGGTCATATGACCAGCTCTTATAAACGCGTTGGTCATGGTCATATACCGAGAGATTGAAAAATAAATACAACTAAGATTCTGAGATATTGCAAATGATGAATAAGGTAATTATATAGAAAATAAGACATAGGACAAACTGAGCAAATATGACTGGAAATAACACCGAAGATAAGGAACTTTTAGCTGACAAGTCATATGAAATCATGAGAGCAAAAATTGATGAGAGAACCTGTCAAAGTTTGCTAGTAGTTATTAGCATTCAAAGCAAACCTAAAAAGCTCTCAGGTGGTACATAAATTATCCTATTTTTAATAAAAAATGAAGAATCCTAATGAATACATGGAACCTGAACACACTCAGCTATCTGGTATTTCTGGACTTGCATGTTATTCACAAAACCACACAAAAACATAAACACAAATGGACTGAACCAGGAACATCTATCTACTATGTCAATAACAATGGATATATACAAACTCCCTCATAATGAGAATGACAAAACCAGAGAGAAAGGTCAATAATTTGAAAGCAAAAGGAACAAGGACTCCTTGATAATAAGAATGAATTTATTGTTTTGCAGGTACTTAGTGGAGGGAGCGCAAAGCAATCAAAAGATATAGAAATGAATGAGCAGCTATTTCTATAGGTATTATTTAAAAAAAAAATATGTTACCCTATATTCATTCAGAGCAGACATAAAAAAAGAATGACTAACTTAGTGATAAACCTCTTCATAGAGAGACTTTTCATACATGGCTCTGCTGCGTGGAGATATAGACATCAACTACTCAAATTTTCATGAGAATCATCAGGTAAAACTACTAAATGCATAACCTTATGTTGTCGAAAACATTTAGTAAAATGTACATATGATACTTCTCTGCATCTACCAAATAAATGAATATGAATGTACCAGCAAGAAGAAAAAGTAAATGTATATGGTTAACATCGTGGCAGGAAAACTTACAGGTCAACCCCTTTTGGGAATGATGAAGGGACATCTGCAAGTTCATCATTTCATGATAAAGGAGTCAGTTTTGAGGTATAAATTCAATCAAGCACTTACATTTTAAGAAAAAGAAAAACACATGTGGTAAAAATGAACAGAAACTAACATTTCAACAAAAAACATACATTTTGAAGCAGCAAAAGAACACGCAACATGATGAAGATGGAGGAAATCCATGGGACGCAGATCTCTTTCGGGACATGGTACTTGACGAGGTTAGTTCTTCAAGCTTTTGCTGAAACATTTGAACTGAAAAAAAAGAAAAGGAAAGCTTGAAATTAGGGACATTAAAACCTTTACATCTACTTTCCTGTAGATTGTTGATGACGACAACCCAAGAGGTGAAGAAAATCGTCACGATTTCGACCATACATGGAACCTGGATGATCAAAATGTGAACAATAGTGGAAATCAGAATGAAAGTAACATATCCAATGAAAAAAATCACATGGAAAGAGAAGTGATAAATGAGGAAGATGTTGATAATTTTTTAGAAAATGATGTACCAGAAACTGAGCAAGCAAACTCAGCCGTAAGCGCCAAACTTATGCCACAGAAGGGTATGGAATTTAAATCAAGAGAAGAAGCTCATCAATTCTTGAACATGGACTCCTTTGCAGTTGGGTTTTCAATTGCGGTTGTGTCAGTTTACCGAACAAGCAGAAAGAAAATAAATAATGAGGTGACAAGGGTGACAATCAAATGTAACAAGCATAGTCATAACACGGAAACTGAAAAAGAACAGCTAGTAGGACAGAGACAATGCACAGTGATTGTCAAAACAGACTGCAAGGTAGAGATGGTCATTAGTGAGAAAAATGGGATATGGCGGATAACTAACCTGATGCTTGAACACAATCACCCTCTTGATCCAGGGAGCATGTTTTTCAGGTCACATGTCTACATGAAAAAGGAGGAGAAAGCAATCATAAGAACAATGAAGCAATGCAACATTCCCACTCGAAATATTGTCTCGGTTCTAGCACACATGAGGGGGGAATGGAACAGCTCCCATACAACAAAAGGAAAGTGTGCAACTATAGTACAAGTGTGAATAGAGAATTGAAGAACAGTGATCTTATGGAAGTACTAGCCTGGTTTAACAAGAAACAAGCTGACACGATCTACCCCAACATCAGCTCATCCGGCCAGCCAAGATTTGAACTCCTACGCGCCATGACACATCGGCTATGCCACCATGCGATCTACACTATGCCGACACCTACATCTGCACTGCATACCATCAAGTTGTACGACTATATCATACTACAAATCAAGATCTGCATCGAGTACATCCACGGAGAAACGACATCAATATCATTCACATGCCAGGCCGGTGTGGGACACAACTTCATCGACTTCTCACGTGCAGCATGGCATCGACACCATCGTCGCCACAAGGGACACCTTCAAGCAACGATCTACGTCACTCCTACTACAACATCGTTGACACATTATCGCCAAGGTCTACATCAACGTGGTCTTTATCAATATCTTCGTCAACACACCCGCCGCCGTTGTGATACTCGTCCACATGATGGACATACACCTACGACGCCCTCTGACAGTATAACGGCAAGGCACGACGACGGTATCACCGCGTCCACGACCCCGACGACTGCATCAACAAACCAGCATCACAATTATAATGCACCTACGACCGCACATACGGTTCTGGCAAAACCATGTGTACTTTGTGGGGTCCTCCAGTTCTGGCAAAACTGGTGATTTTACTTATACCCGCGTCCAAGAGACGCCCCGACGGTACCTCTACAAGGTGCAAAACATCCACAAGTGCAGCTCCGTCAACAAAAAAAACACGCAATTTTTTGCGCCTCAGGCACTGACGGCCACACCACTACGACGACTACGACATCGACCACACCCACCTCGACCACGGCTACAACACCGCTATCTCGACATCGATATCGACAACAATGTCTACAACTACACATCGGTAACAACTCCAGTCAACAGCGTCCGCGTCATCGCCTGCGTCCACGACACTCCCATTGTGACCGCGGGAGGGAAGAGAGGCACCAAAAGGGGACGCAGTCACCTCCCATAGGTTCTGGCCAAGATTATCAGAGAAGCAGTTGATAATGACAAGGAGGAGAAGATGACAGACTTCAAATCTAGTCGCAAACGTCAGTTTCTCTCCCGCTACGACTGAGGGGAAATGTTAGAATGCATATAGGACTAGAGATAGATTAGGACTCTACATCTTGTACTCAAAGTCTTCACCTACCCCCGTGTACGTCTACAAATACCCCGCGAGGGTCAGATCAATACACATAAAATATTAGGGATTCATATTTTCTTTTCTACAAGCTCGACAACCAGCTAAAAACTGAAACGGATGCTCGATCCATCGCCTTGAACCGCCGCTCAGAGCAAGTACCATAGTAGATCCTAATCAACAGTTTGTAAGCTGTTTTATATTATAAAATCTTAAGTGGAAGTCAGAAAATTAGGAGAGAATGAAACGGACACTTCTTCTACAGTTGGGCTCACACAAAAAAACGAGAAACTATAGCCTCTATGCATCCTATACACGAGCCCTTGAGCTGGCTCTTCCATCCGGTGGGTCTTGCATGCAGTCAGCACTCGTGCATGCAGCTGTCAGCTATATGTTGTATGTATGACAATTATAACGTACTATCTTCGTTCTAAATTATAAAATATTTTAACTTTTGTGAAATTAATATAGCTAAAACATTTAATACTATGGAACAGAGGGAGTACGGTTGGTCGCCACCTCCATAACTAGCGGTTACATTTTGGATCGAGGGAGTAGTATCTAAGAGCATGTACAATGGAAGGTTTTTAGGAAAATAAGCCGGTTTTTCATTAAGTTTCGATGCTTATTTATACTATGTAGATATCTCACTAAGCACCTCTTCTATACAAATAAGCATCAATACTTAGTAAAATGGTTGATTTATTTTTGTAAACACTCATCTAATATAAATACCTCCCATTATACATGCTTTAATGCACACAACACGCACGCACGCGCATGCAATACCACTCATCACTTTTGTCTTAACTTTTCTCGTTGCTTGATCATGTCTACCAAGAATCCTACATTTACGGACAGATTTTCTTAAGGAAACCTTATGAAAATACGTGGACTTAGTTGGTTGGCTGCGTGTTAACCTGCTGCTGAAAAAACGGATCATGGTTTGTAATCCCACCCTTACACGTCTGAGCCCCGTAAAAAAAATCAGACGGATACATCCGTAGGTGTAGCATTACTTCATGTCTAATGTGGTTTTCTTTTCTACTCCCTCTAGTCTAATAATAGTCTCAACTTTATCTAAATTCGTATCTATCTAGTTATGTATTTAGACTAGATGTTCATATCTAGACAAATTTAAGGACATTAATATGAACTGGATGAAGCTATGTATATGTATGTATGACAATCACAATCATGATGTAAGATTGATCGATACCTTCATAGCATCCAGTCCACGCACTCGCACCCACGCAAGCATCACACATCAAACTGGTTTGGTTACTCGCAGCGGCGAATCCAGAAGGAAAACGAAGGGTGGGCTCAAAGGTTGACACCATTTAGAGAATTTGAATGCATATGCACTAGTAGAAAACGGGCCTTTCGTCCGGGCCATTAGTCCCGACGGTGGCAAGGGCCGGGACTAATGGTCCGGACCCGGCCGCCCACTAGTACGGCACCATTAGTCCCAGTCTTGTTGGACGCATTGGTCCCGATTTGAGGTACAAATCGGGACTAATGTGTCTGGGGTCTGCTGCGCGCTGCGGACACCCCCATCAGTCCCGGTTTGTATCTCAAACCGGGACAAATGGGCCGCCCTATATATATGGCACAGACCTCCTTTATTTTTTCATTGAGGAAAGGTGTGACATAGTTTGTGTTAGATTTTTCTCTTCATATGCACTAGAGGTGCTCGATGAAATGCATGTGAGAGCGATGCCACTTGAGTTCACACAAGACAAACATGATATGAGGTGCCCGAGCCGCACTTAAGGTTTCTCCTCTTTGTTTCCAAGTGTTCTAAAAAGCAACTATTTTCTCGTTTAGACCGTGCGGTACTAATTTGAGCATCGTGATTGCGTTTGATATATATGGTTGTATGATGCAGATGAGTCATCCATGGATGTACGGTGACCGACGCTATGACGTTTATAGAGAAGGCGTGCGTTCTTTTCGCCTTGTGGCCAAGACGAACAAGTGGCGGGATGCTTTTATGTGTTGTCCATGTGTTGAATGTCAGAATGAGCAGGCTCACACTTCCTTAAAAGTCATTCAAAGCCACCTGCTTCGGTCCGGTTTCATGTCCAGCTATAATGTTTGGACCAAGCACATAGAAAGAGGGGTTATGATGGAAGAAGGTGATGAAGAAGAGAACAATGATAACAACTATTGATCTATGTTCCCTGAATACGCTGATACCGCAATGGAAGACAATGAAGAATAAGGGGGTGAAGAACGGGAACCAGATGAGCCCGCTGATGATCTTGGTCGGGTCATTTCTGATGCAAAGTGAGACTGCGACACAGAAAAAGAGACGCTATAGTTCGATCAGAGGTTTGAGAGCGGCTTTCAATTTATTCCATTCCTTGATTTATTTTTCTTCTTTCTTCTTGATGTGTCCCCAATACTCTTCATGAAGTTGTTTCACTTTATCTGCAGATGTCAGATGTGTGGGATATTCGACACGAGGCTTCTTATTTTCATTTTTCCAAGTTTTAGACTTCCTGGATTTACCATTCTTTCCTGCTTCAATGATGCAACAAGTAGAAGATATGGGAGTAACAGTAGAGGGTTGTCTGTAAGTTGTTGAATTCATTGTCTACATATAAGTTGTTCAGTTTTTCAGTTATTCAGTTTATTGCATATAATTATCCTTATTATATCCTTTTGTACTCTATTATTATACAGAATGAAGATCCAGGAATGTAAAAGAAGTTCACTCTTTGGTGTTGGGTTCATTGACCGATATAAAATACATGTAAAGACGCTAACGGATAAACCCGAGGAGACGAAGGAAAACCTTCTAAGATTTCTAACAGAGAAAAATTTCTGTGACCACATACTGTTTCCTTACAATTTCAAGTGAGGGTCTTACTCTGTTGTACACATTCACTTTTTCTTACTCGATGTTAAGTGTAATTGATGAGTTACCGATGTATATATAAATGTGTGCAGTTTCCACTAGATCCTGCTAAATATTCAACTTGATAAGGGAAGAGTTGAAGTCATGGACCCATTAAAGAGACCCCTGGAACAGTTTAGGGATATGCAGGACATGCTCTAGAGGTAATTTTCGTGCTACATCAATCTCTTTCGTTGATTTTCTGAGATATCACGTAATAAATAACTCATTCATTTTCTTACCGGGCAGGGTTTAGAACCGGTTCAAGAGTGCGGTTACGGGTGACTTTAGTAAGAATCTGACGTTTAAGCCGGTCTCGGTAAGTATTACGTGATATGTCCGTGCATATCTTTACTTCTAGTTTCAATACAATTATGATGCTAGATTATTATTCTGATTGAATTCTATTCTCGTAAAGTGCGCGAGGCGGCAACCGAGGACGAATATATGTGGATTCTATGTTTCTGAGTTCATTCACACGTTTACCACTGAGCACAAAGATTATAGATTCGATGTAAGCAATACATTCACAACATTATTTTATTATTGTCACTTTTTATTATCATGATTTGATAATTGATCACCTTTTCTTATATAGTTCGAGAGCATGCGGGATCAGCTCCTATTAGAGCAACACATACTAGGAATTGCTGAAGAACTGGCAGGATTCTTGATAAACGAGATGATAGATGACGCTGGAGAATTTAGTGTGAATAGGCGTTACCGATGATCCCGACCGTAGAATCGAATAGACGGGCTCTAGTCCCGGTAATTGTGATCTCCATGTAACTATCATGTATATATTTGTATGCTAGATCTTAAGACAAGTTATCTTATATATGTACGAATGTGTACGGTATTCGAAAACTATTTTGAAACAAAAAATAAATAAATAAAAGGATACAAAATAAATTCTCTGTCGCGGTAGAGAAAGTGCATACAATACTGTCGTGGCAGGGAACCATCTGTCCCGGTCCGTAATAGGAACCGAGACTAAAGGGGGGCACCCCGCTCGTGCAGAGGCAGCCACGTGGACGCCCATTGGTCCCGGCTGGTAACTGGGCCGGGACTAGTGGGTGGGCCTTTAGTCCCGCCTCTTCAGTCCCGGTTCCAGAACCGGGACTAAATGCCCGTTCTCCACTAGTGATGCCATAACAAGCATATAGGGAAATATAGTAAAACAATAATGCAGCAAGCTAATGGACATCTCGCCCACACTGTCTTTAGAATACTTGATCTAGTCTCATTTGTTAAATTATTGGTGCTATAGATAAATTTTCTATATTATTTGTAATATCACCGTTTCACAGAGTATTATTGATCACACAGTAGGTACATAAATGTTTCTATGTTAACTAGTTGCAAAAATCGCAGAATACTCGTTGACAAAACTATCAAGAAGACAATGATTTATTTTCTGAGATTCAAGTAGACAAATGAAGTACACAACAAATTGATAACTAGAAGAGACAAATAAAATTCTTTGAACTGGTGTTCGCTACTGTCGTTGCAACTTTCTTATTTTGCTTCTACTATTGTGGTTATCACAAGCTAAAAAATCCCATTGTCACTGCTAGCTCAAATATGAGTGCAATATTAGATTATTATACACATGTACTTGCAATGGGCAATCACAACTCAACTAGAGTTGGGCCATGTATTGACACCGCAAGGTCCAGGTAGAGAAAGTAGTGCATATAGCTTTGTTTTAGTTGTTCTTTGCTTCTCTGACTACCAAACCCTTTGATCTCTCACGATCATCTATGGTTGTGGCATGCATATTTGACTATTTGTTGGTAAAACTGGAGGGTAGGTTCGAGCCTAAATAAGCCTACCTTGTAAATTCGCCCCTGGATACGTCTGATCCGATCATTGGCACCCAGAATGCTAGGTCTGGCTCTACTTCGGTCATGCATGGGCAGGGGATCTCGGTCCTGTCGTCATCCAGGATGTGTCGTAGGTGGTATTTGCTGTCATGTCGTTTAATTCCAACCCTACTACCCCTCGAGGAAAGGAACGGGTGGCGGCGCTACCGGTGGATTCTCCCCTACGTGGAAGGGGCACTTCATCTTCACCACGTGTGTCTGATAACCCCCAAGTGTAGGGGATCACCGTAGTACAATTCGATAAGTATTTGAGTGTCGAACCCACGAGGAGCAGAAGGTAAACTATCTTTTCTCTAAAACCCTATAACCCACTTATATGGCCTTCTATGCAAAGCTAGGATCTAAAGTGTGTGTATGGTTGTTTTTGGTATTAACTAGAAAACATTAAAGTAGTTGAAATAAATACTATAAGTAAAATAATGCAAATGAAGTGGATCTAGTGGAGTGGATGTGGATAATCTTTGGGAGCAAATGTTTAGGAAAATTGCTACTTCATTCATTTGGTTGTCACAATTAGTGAAGCACATATATAGTCTTTTTTATTTTTTCTTCTAGGAGGAGGCATAACTAGGTGTAGCCATAGATATGAGAAAATACACCACTTTGATTGATCCCAAGGCCAATTAAGAACAAACAAGGGAATATTAAGACATAAAGTCCAACCACCACATTTAGATCTAAGGTCCCCATGATAATACCCTCGTTGATTAACCATGAATTAATACTACATATATCTCTAAGACTTGGGATTCGACTTCTGTCAAACTCCGTCTATCCCTCATCCTATCAACATGCAACGGTGACAATCTTGTGCATCCCCCAACATATGTGTGCACTCATATATTAGTGCATTAAGATCATCATAGAAGATAACATATACTTGTATGCAACCAAAACAAACTAGATCACAATTGCCATAACAATTCACTACTCAAACATCAACATAGTCATACAATAGATCATGGGAAAATAATATATTGCATCATACATCATGTCTGCCAAGAGATTATAGTGGGGGTGATGGGATCATGCAGTAGATTGTGATGGACATGAGCCTCCCCAAGGAGGAGAGGCAACGCCGACGTGGAGGAGGCGGCGTCGGTAGCAGCGTAGGGTGGCGGCACCCTGACGGCCTCCTAGGTGCGATGACTACCCTTGGGGGCAGCGACCCCTTGGCCCTTCTTCTTTCTTGGAGATGGTGCAGCAATTGAGGATCTCCCCATCCTTGGGGGATGCCAAGGAGGGTTTTTTGTGTGGCTATGGATGGATGCCTCCAAAAGTAGGGTTTCCTCTCAATATATAGTGGTAGAGATGCAATCTTGGCCATAGGATGGATGCCCCTTGGATCCAAGGGCTCTTGGGCATCTCTAGAACCTTCCTAGAAGTCCCCTCTGTCCTTAATGAGTCCATCAAGTCGTGGTTGGGCTGAAATCATCAAAGATGGAAGGAATTTGAGTCAACCATGTCACATATTTTTGGAGTCTCGAAATGGTTTCTGGCCTCCGCAGTAATATGGATTTTTCGGGTGCATACGGAGTCCGATTGGGACGAAATTTATATCTAAATTGTTACGCATAAAATTCCCACAACTTTTATTTCTAAACCTTTTCCATTGGACGTCATCTGCGGGGTCTTTGCTAGAAATCTTTGAAAAGATTTTTGAGAGACAGATTCCAGAAATTTCCAGATTTCTCCATAATGCACGGTTTCCATTCATATTTGTGTATTTCCTACACAACAAAGTGTAAAACAAGAACTTGTGCACTTTTGCAACTATTAGTAGGTTAGTTCCAATAAATATAATAATATTGCAAAATAATAATGATTTTGAAGCAATAAATGACAAATTTGATGGATGCATTTTACATGCATCAAGCATCCCCGGGCTTAACCTATTCTCTCGTCCTCGAGCATAAAGGTGATAAAATAAACATGGACTTTGGATTTTGTTGCTTTGATTTTTTTCATTGTCACACAAAGTTCACTAGGTTCAATCTTTAAGAAATAACAACAAGCAAGTGGGCTATAAAGTGATATCTTTCACACTCTACAAACATGCCCAATAATAAGTGGACTTGTGTTCAAACAAATGAGAGATAAAACAAACCTTCAAGCATACTTAGATGAACCTATAGAATTGTTGTAAGAATCTTTCCTATCACTGGCATGGGTTTTTATGCCTTTTTTACTTTGGGGTACTTTTTAATTTCATACCCTCGACCTGGAAGACTCACTTCTTAGTTTTATGTCTTCTCTTAAGATATTTTTATATCTCGTACCGAAAGTAATCATGGATTAAAGATGTGCAAAGGCCTATTTAGCTTCTAAACTCTATTTCATTAAGTTTATGATTCATCAATATTTCATCATTGGTGTTTGGTTCCATTTACCCCTATCATTAGCATCTTTACAGTTCAAACAAGAGAATAATTATAACAAGATAGACATGAAGTTCAACTTTTGTCGAACACTTTTTTATATGGCATTGATGTCTACGCACTTCTATTCTTGTAGACAATTGTTGGGCCTCCAAGTGCAAAGGTTTGTAGAACAGCAGCAAGTTTTCCCTTAAGTGGATTACCCAAGGTTTATCGAACTCAGGGAGGAAGTGGTCAAAGGTATCCCCTCTCAAGCAACCCTGCAATCAAGATACAAGAAGTCTCTTGTGTCCCCAACACACCCAATACACTTGTCAGGTGTATAGGTACACTAGTTCGGCGAAGAGATAGTGAAATACAAGTGGTATGGATATAAGACAACGGTGCTAGAAAATACTTTGATGGCGTGGAAGAGACTAAAGGCAAACTGAAATAAAGATGGAAGCAAGAAAACATGTAACAGATCTAATTGCAAACGGTATATCAATGCTTAGAAACAAGGCCTAGGGATCATACTTTCACTAGTGAACACTCTCATATAAATATATTCTTCTTTATGATACTACGCTGAACTACTCTCTGGTTGAACACTCTAATCGATGGTAGGGCTATAACAGCACACCTCAAAGTTCATCTTTCCCATCTAGAAAACCCCACACTGTCACCTTGAGCACTAGATGGTTCCAACAAACACCACAATTTCATAAATACATCCAAGTCCAAATATAACTCATAGCAAGTATTTGTAATCTCTAGCCTAAGTGCCACCATGGTGTGCACACTGTCACTTTCACACACATGGGGAGAGCAGAGATCTATTAAAGCACTTGGGTAGCAAGGTAGATCTATAGATTACAAGCTCATGATCACAATATGATCATGCATAGAGAGAGAGATGAACAAATAGCTACCGGTAGAACCCTTAGCCTCGAGAGAGATCTACTCCCTCCTCATCATGGGAATCAACAATGGTGATGGAGATGGTGGTGGAGATCGATGGAGATGGCTCCGGGGGCACTTCCCCGTCCCGGCAGGGTGCCGGAACAGAGACTTTCTGTCCCCCAAATCTCCCCTTCGGTGGCGGTGGCACTGCGGAACTTTTCATGGATTTCTGATTGACGACTTAGGGTTTCTGCATCGGGAGGCTCTTATAGGCGAGAGAGGCAAGGTCAGTGGCCGGCCAGGGGTCCTACACCATGCCCTGGTGCGGCCTGGGGGTACCCGCGTGTCGGGGCGGTAGCCACCCTGTGGCCCCTCTCCGACTCTCCTTCTGGCTCCGTGAGTCTTCCGGAAAAAGAGTAACTTTGGCTTTTGTCCCGTCCAATTCCGAGAATATTCATTTTCTGACTTCCTAGAACCAAAAACAGCAGAAAACAGGCAACTGGCACTATGGCTCTTGTTAATAGGTTAGTCCAAGAAATCATATGAAGAGTACTCCAAAGTTGGAACAAAACACAAGAAAGTAGATAAAACTAAGCATGGAGCATCAAAAATTATAGATACATTTGCAATGTATCAACATCCCCAAGCTTAATTCCTGCTCGTCCTCGAGTAGGTAAGTGATAAAAAGAAAGAATAATTTTTGAGGTGACATGCACCATCAAAGACTTGATCAAAGTATTTGTAAAACATTCAACACTGGGATCATAGTACTTCAATCATAACATGAAATATAAAGTTCTAGAAATAAGATAAAGAAACTATGATGCAACATGAAAAGGCACAAACAAAAGATTCATGAATAATAATGCTTTGCAAGACGTTTGTTTGTTTCACATAAAGAAAACATAGCATAATGGAATCCAGCTTGTCCCTCATAGAGTAGCAAACATAAATGCATATGACACCTTCAAAGTTCATAAGAGTGACTAGATACAAATAGTTTAAAACAAGCAATATCAAGGTATGCATCAATCAACTAGTCTTGGGACAATGCACATAGAACTAAGAATGGCCACTATGCTGTCAAAGTAGGTGCATAAAGGTAGAAGGTGTAGACTCATCATAAAAGTAAAAGAAAGGCCTTCATAGAAGGAAGTAGGGATTCAAGTTTCATAAAGAGCTTCCAAAAATTATGGTAGTTTTTAGCATTCAGCTCTCATTGCCCCTATCATAAGCATCTTGAAGTGATTAAGGTTAAAGTGAACAAACTATGGAGTATATGCTTGACGAAGTATAAGTTAGAAATCTCATGTCCCTTGAATACGAGGGCTGCTCCTCATGCTACTCAAGTTTAGTCACCGGTAAGTTCTTGTCATCGTAAGTACATCTGTATCATAGAGAACTGCCAACGGGGTACCCCTTGCCCGATGATACGGAAGAATCCCCATATCAAAATGACAAGGCAAGCAGACAACGAGCATCTCAACAATCTTCTTATTTACCATGGGAATATGGTGCTTTTTTCTCTCTTTCCTCTTTTTATAATCTCTTTTTTCTTTTTTCTCTTTTTTCTCAATATCTGACTCTTTTTTTTTATAAGAAGAATGCTTCATAGACAGCTCATTATGGTTACGCTGCAGGTTTCCACCATGACATCATGGATTAGACCAGTGGCCCAGGCGTTTCTCTAACACATATACATAACTTCATGGACTTACATGCTCCCCTTTCATTTCACACCGACGACATCCATATACAAAAGAGCATGATATGAACTAGGTACAAGTACCAAGTGCAATGTTGAAAGCGTTCCCCATGACATCATGGTTCTGCTAATCCCCAACAAATAAGTGCAAGCATATACAACATAGACAACACAATGGTTCAAGTTTATTAAGGTCAAGAAAAGTAAAGTGTGCCATCAAGTTTGTGAGAGCTTTAATCACTAGTTTTCTCATAACAAGTTTAATTTGGAAGGTAAACAAAAGCATGAATATACTTGGAATAGCATAAGCTAGTAGGTAGGTATGGTGGACTCTTTGGGATAACTTGGTTTAGGGAGTTGGATGCATGAGTGGAACTCATACTTGGTTGTGGAGGCTAGCAAAAGACTGGGAGCGACCGACTAAGAGAGCAATAATGGCCATAATCATGCAGAGTGACAAAACATCATTGATCAAAGCATAAAGTGATACTACAAGTTGAAAACTAAAGGATCATAAAGGCTATGGTGACTTGAGATAGTCATAACATGGTGTGAGCATGTGCCAAGTCAACCCAAATAAAGCATCAAAGGAGAATACCACTATACTATGCTTTAATATGCTAAAACAACGCATGATTCATCCAAGGCACATTAAGCAATCTCAATTGTTTATAACAGGTCATGCTACAGCAAAGAATACTAAGCATAAATCCAAAACAATATCAAGCATGGCATGACAAAGCATAGGCCACAGTCAAAAACAAGCTCTTTTTACCACATAAGCATGAACTTTCCTACTCTTTTCCAAACCAAACCAAACTATTTGCAAACCAATGTATGAAAGAGGGGGTCCAACCAATTTATTCAGCAAACTAAGAAAACCAAACAAACTAAAAACCAAAACGAAAACGAAAAAGAAGACGCTCCAAGAAAAACACAACTGTGCATGAAACAATAAAAATGAAGTGTTTGGAAGGAACCTGGGATTTTTATTGATGAAGAAGGGGGTGCCTTGGGCATCCCCAAACTTTGACGCTTGTACTTCTTGGATATTTCTTGGGGTGACATGCGTGGCATCCCCAAGCTTGAGCTTTAGTCCATCCTTCATCTCATTACTCATTCCTTCCATACACCTGAAATTTTTCCTTCATGCAAAACTTCACACAATCTTTATTAGTAACATTAGTGCATTCAAGATAATAAGTCTTAATGTTCAGTTCTAACACCAATAAACTTCCATTAGAACACTAGCTACTGTAGTACTTCCCTCAAAGAACTCAATTCCCCAAAAGAACTCAAAAAGGAACCAACAAGAAGCAAATGCAGAAAATGGCAGAAATCTGTCAAAACAGACCAGCAGGTAAAGACGAATTTTTTCGAAGACCTTATGTTTCTCAAATCAAAAGGTGTTGAACTAAAGAAAGTTAGATAACAACCTGGGGCAGAAGCACAAAAATTCACACCTTAATAGGACATTCAGAGATGTTACACGAATTTTTACGGTGAAGCACATAAATCTGTTTCGGGACAGCAACTTTCCCAATCATTACTTCTCTCTCATTAGAGGTTACTCTTGGCACAAAAAGCAAATAAAAAGGATAAGGAGCGGTTATTACTGAACTAATAACTTCCAAGACTCATCTAAAACTTTTGGGTTATCTCCCAATAAGTACTTTTCTTTAATGCCTTTAAGTTAGGCATGATAGTTTGAGAAGATGCTCACATAAGAAATATGAATTGAAGTAAAAGAGAGCATCAAGAAGAAAATTCAAAGAATATTTAACTAACCCACTTCCTATGCATAGGAAACTTGTAAAGAAACAAGTCGTGAAATCACAAAGCAACAAGCATAGGAAAGCAAAACAAGTCTAACTTCAAGACTTTTAACATAAAGAGGGGAAACTTAATATTGTTGAGATACATAAAACCATGTTTCCCTCTCTCATAATAACTTTCAGTAGCATCATGAATAAAATTAACAATATAACTATCACATAAAATAATCTTATCATGAGCCACATGCATATAATAATTATTACTCTCCACATAAGCATAATCATTCTTATTAATTGTAGTGGGAGCAAAATCAACAAACTAGCTATCATTATTATTCTCATCACCATAATCATCAAATATAGGAGGCATATTGTAATCATAATTAATTTTCTCCTCAATAGTAGGTGAACTGAAAATATCATATTCATCATTGTAATCATCATATATTGGAGGTTTGGTATCATCATAAGCAATAGAATAGCTATTTTCCAAAGCTGGGGAACTAAAAAGATCATTTTCATAAAAACTAGCTTCCCCAAGATTAGACTTTTCCATAGAATTAGCAATAATGGTGTCCAAATAATTCATACTAACAACATTGCTATTAGCATGCAAATAAAGTTCCATAGGTTTTTTAATTTTCTCTTCAAACACTTCATGTCCTAACTCAAGATAAATACTATAAAGCTCTCTAATTTTGTTGTTGTTTTCCATTAAGCCTAACTAGTGAAAACAAGAAACAAAAAGACAAAATTGTAGAATCTAAAGGAAATAACTTTGAGCAGTCACACCGGAGGATGTGAGTACCTTTTACCTTACCGCCCCGGCAACGGCGCCAGAAAATTGGCGTTTGCCGTGGGTGGTTCTTCTTCTTTAATACTCCGGTGTGAATACCTTTTACCTTACCTCCCTGGCAACAGCGCTAGAAAATAGCTTGATGTCTACGCACTTCTATTCTTGTAGACAGTTGTTGTGCCTCCAAGTACAGAGGTTTGTAGAACAGCAAAATGTTTTCCCTTAAGTGGATTACCCAAGGTTTATCGAACTCAGGGAGGAAGTGGTCAAAGGTATCCCCTCTCAAGCAACCCTGCAATCAAGATACAAGAAGTCTCTTGTGTCCCCAACACACCCAATACACTTGTCAAGTGTATAGGTGCACTAGTTCGGCGAAGAGATAGTGAAATACAAGTGGTATGGATATAAGACAACGGTGCTAGAAAATACTTTGATGGCGTGGAAGAGACTAAAGGCAAACTGAAATAAAGATGGAAGCAAGAAAACATGTAACAGATCTAATTGCAAACGGTATATCAATGCTTAGAAACAAGGCCTAGGGATCATACTTTCACTAGTGAACACTCTCATATAAATATATTCTTCTTTATGATACTACGCTGAACTACTCTCCGGTTGAACACTCTAATCGATGGTAGGGCTATAACAGCACACCTCAAAGTTCATATTTCCCATCTAGAAAACCCCACACTGTCACCTTGAGCACTAGATGGTTCCAACAAACACCACAATTTCATAAAGACATCCAACTCCAAATATAACTCATAGCAAGTATTTGTAATCTCTAGCCTAAGTGCCACCATGGTGTGCACGCTGTCACTTTCACACACATGGGGAGAGCAGAGATCTATTAAAGCACTTGAGTAGCAAGGTAGATCTATAGATTACAAGCTCATGATCACAATATGATCATGCATAGAGAGAGAGATGAACACATAGCTACCTATAGAACCCTTAGCCTCGAGAGAGATCTACTCTCTCCTCATCATGGGAATCAACAATGGTGGTGGAGATCGATGGAGATGGCTCCGGGGGCACTTCCCCATCCCGGCAGGGTGCCGGAAAAGAGACTTTCTGTCCCTCGAATCTCCCCTTCGGTGGCGGCGGTGCTGCGGAACTTTTCGTGGATTTCTGATTGACAACTTAGGGTTTCTGCATCGGGAGGCTCTTATAGGCGAGAGAGGCAAGGTCGATGGCCGGCCAGGGGGCCCACACCATGCCCTGGCGCGGCATGGGGGTACCCGCGCCTGGGGGGTGTGGCCACCCGATGTCCCCTCTCTGACTCTCCCTCTGGCTCCGTGAGTCTTCCAGGAAAATAGTAACTTTGGCTTTTGTCCCGTCCAATTCCGAGAATATTCATTTTCTGACTTCCTGGAACCAAAAAGAGCAGAAAACAGGCAACTGGCACTGTGGCTCTTCTTAATAGGTTAGTCCAAGAAATCATATGAAAAGTACTCCAAAGTTGGAACAAATCAAAAGAAAGTAGATAAAACCAAGCATGGAGCATCAAAAATTATAGATACATTTGCAATGTATCAGGCATCAGTTAACGGTCTTGCCCTCCTAGTTACCATTATAAACCTTATTCATGGGTCTTTCAGTAATGTCATATACTCTAAAACAACCTTTGCTTTTCACTTTCCATGGCTAGCCAAATCCTTAGGTGCCTACCTTTCCAACACCTTTCCCTAGAGCATATGTATTGAAATACCCATGACCCTTAGTTTACTCATTGATTACTAAGTAGAAAAAGAGTATCTCATGTCCCCTTGTTATCATTCCTTCCACTTTTTATCTTACAAAACCATTTTATGTTTCATAAATCATTACCACCTTTGGTGGTTGTGCCTTCAAGTTCGTGGTCACCCCACAACCAACTTCTCTATGACAACCATAACCATAAGAGCAATATTATTTGGAAGGTAAATAAAACAAGGCAAATGAGAAATATACTTGGAATAGCATTGATGCTATATAGGTATGTATGGTGTACATTTTGGGAATTGGTTTTTAGGGTATTTGGATAAACAAGCTTTGCTTGCATAGGAATTTTTGGGCTATCAAAAAGATCTACAAGTATGCCATTTGATCCATAGTGCCCAACATTTATCATCACACAATGCTCCTTAGTATTAAACATCAATGTATATGAGAAAAAGGTATCACTAAATAAGGCACCATCAAATTATCATTCATTAAAGTATTTGAGTTAGCAACACTAAACATGACTTTGAATTTCAGCTTTTTTGCTTTCATTCCCTTTTCTTTTCATAGCACACAACTCATTCTCATCAAGGAATTTAAATCATGGAATCGATTGTTTCAGTAGATATTTTATAAGAATGCAAAACATCTATCATTGTGGTTTCATTTATTCTCAAGGCAACATGCAATACTAGACAAAGACGCTCCAAGTTTCTACGATCATTCTTTGTTGCTCAAATAATAAAGTTTAGAGGTTTGCAAATCGAGAATTTGATAGGTCCAGGGGGTGACTTTGGAATCCCCAAGCTTATGTTATTAACCATTCGTGGATAACTCTTAGTGTGGTGTTCCTCCATTCCTTGTCAAAAAACTTCAACACAAAACTTTCTCCTATTTCTTTTCTATGGGGTGACATTAGTGGTACAAAGATATAGTGCTAGCTATGATAAAACCCCCAAATAAAATTTAGTTTTAAATGTCCAGAGAGTTACTTAAGTGGAAAATATCCCTAAAATATAAAAAGACTCAAAAAGAAACAAATCAAAACTCAAAAAGGCCACTCTTGCAACAAAAGACAGATTTTGTCCAGAAACACAACAGCTGCAGAACGTATTTATTTACCCACTTAAACATGTGAGAAATTTTGGCCAATTGTTTTGCCTATAGAGAATGAAAATTTGTAACTTTAGTAGAAAATTTAGCTCAATCATAGTTACATAAAAAAATCATAAAGATCGTTTGGTAAACTACAGCGTGTAGAAATTTTCAACTCCTAATATATGTTTCAACTTTTAACATAGAAAATGGTTAATATTTCGTACTTTATTTTTGTAAATATTAAAAAAATATAAAACCTTTATTTTAATAGAGATTTTTTTTACAAAAACCAAAAACCTAAAAGAAGCAAAAAGAACCAAGAAAGAATCAAGAGAACCAAACAAAGAAGAAATAATTTTTTTTTGTTATTTTTGTTTTATGAAAGATGAAAAGCAACAAAACAAACAAAAATGAAAAATCATAAAATATTTTTTGTTGTTTGGGTTTTATAAAAATAAGAACCAAATAAAAAACATAAAATGTTTTTGTTGTTTTTGTTTTTAGGAAAAACAAGAAGCAAATAAGAACCAAACGAAGAACCATAAAATATTTTAAAGTTTTTAGAAACAAAAGGAAAGAAGGAGCAAAAAGAACCAAATAAACATAAAAGATCTGTTTGGTATTTTGTTTTTATAAATAATATGAAAAATAAGACCCAAATAAAACAAAAAGGTAATTCAAACATGGTTTCCACAAACATACAAATAAAAACATGAAGGTAAAACTAAAACATGAGTTTGGAATGATATTACTTGAAATACTTGAAAGAAGAGGGGGATGTGTGGGCATCCCCAATCTTGTGTTCTTGCTAGTTCTTGTCCTCTACTTCTTTCTCATCATATCATGTCACTCATCTCAAACAAAGAAATATTTTCATCTTCATGTTACTTCAATGCCTACAAAATGGTTAGTTCTCCAAACAAATGATATAATAGTTTCTACCATGATGCAAAATTTAGTAATTATTGGGAAACCATTCTATTCAAGAAGCTAATATATTACAAAAGAGACACTCTTTTTATTTATTTTTTATGTGGGGGAAGTTTTAATGATCTAGACTTTTCAATGGTTCCATTGGCATGAACAACACATGCTCAAAGTCGACCCCAACTTCTCCATTGCTAATCCTTCTCATTTGCTCTCCCACATTTATATTTAGTTAAAATCTTAAAATAATTGTTAAATAATAGTAGCTAAAGTTATTTTACATGTTACATGGATATCAAGGTGTGTTCAAATATAATAGTATTTGAAAGTATATGGAGCACACCACAAAGCACATATACATTAACATTTAAGTCTAACTTTCTTCCTATGGATTGGCATTTTATATATGAATAAATAGAAGCAAGGTTGTGGTATCCAATGAACACAATGATCAGTAGCTTGCATTTTAAATAGAATGGAAACATAAAGAGGGTTTTTATCTCTTCTTGTTTCATAATTATTGCAAGCATCAAAAGTAAACTTAATCTCATAGTTTTGAATAGATTCACCATATAAAAAAAATTCATCTAATGAGCATAATGGATCATCTAACTCAATTATATCACTTTCATACTCCCATATATTAGACATAATTGTTCCACATAGAGGACTACTAGGCAATGAAAGATAATCATCATTATAAGAAGAGTTCTTCATGGTTATTTGTGTGTTACCCTTATTGGGAGTAGGAGATGGGTATCTACTCTATCCTTCCTCCACTTTTTCTTATTTATCTTCTATCTCCTTTTCTTTTAGATGCATGGGCATTCCCAAGCTTATCCTTTTGTCATCTTCTTCCCTAACACTTTCATCATGATTTCTTGCATTCAAAAAGTTAGTGCCCAAGGGAATATTCAAGCTTTCAACATATTTTACTAGCATATCATACACATCATTGTGAGAATTTTCCATTATGATTTTTTTGGGGGGTTTTAATTGTATATGCAAGGTACCAAAAATAAACTAGCAATGCGAACAATAATAGAAGCCTAGCGCTACGCTCCCTCGCAACGAAGCTAGAAAAGTATCTTGATAACCCCCAAGTGCAGGGGATCACTGTAGTACAATTCGATAAGTATTTGAGTGTCGAACCCACGAGGAGCTGAAGGTTAACTATATATTCTCTAAAGCCCTATAACCCACTAATATGGCCTTCTATGAAAAGCTAGGATCTAATGTGTGTGTGTGTGTGGTTGTTTTTGGTATAACTAGAAAACAATAAAGTAGTTGAAATAAATACTATAAGTAAAATAATGCAAATGAAGTGGAGCAAGTGGAGTGGATGTGGATAATCTATGGGAGCAAATGTTTAGGCAAATTGCTATTTCATTCATTTGGTTGTCTCAATTAGTGAAGCACATATATAGTCTTTTTATTGTTTCTTCTAGGAGGAGCCATAACTAGGTGTAGCCATAGATATGAGCAAATACACCACTAGTGATTGATCCCAAGGCCAATTAAGAACAAACAAGGGAATATTAAGACATAACGTCCAACCACCGCATTTAGATATAAGGTCCCCATGATAATACCTCTGTTGATTAACCATGAATTAATACTACATATATCTCTAAGACTTGGGATTCGACTTTTGTCAAACTCCGTTATCCCTCACCCTATCAACATGCAACGGTGACAACCTTGTGCATCCCCCAACATATGTTTTCACTCATATATTAGTGCATCAAGATCATCATTGAAGATAACGTATACTTGTTGATGACCCACAAGTATAGGGGGTGTGTTGCAGTATTTTCGAGGGAAGTGAAACCCAATTTATTGATTCGACAAAAGGGGAGCCAAAGAATATTTATCAGCCTTAACAACTGCGTTGTCAATTCAGATGCACCTGGAAACAATCTTGCTCACAGCATTTTATCAGTAGCAATAGTTTTGTAGTAGGAATAGCAAAGTAACAACAGTAGTAAAGCAAATACAGCAGCAACAATAGCAGTAAACAGTAGGATTCGAGTGCGGTAGGCATAGGGATGGATGGACGGGCGTTGCATGGACAAGACAATTCACATAGCAATCAGAACATAGGGCAATTGCAGATAAATAAGATAAAACATCCAAGTACTAGATAATCCTAGGCATGTGTTCTATATATAGTCATACGTGCTCGCAATGAGAACTTGCACAACATCTTTTGTCCTGCCAGCCTGTTTGCAGCGGGGCCTCAAGGGAACTACTGGCAATTAAGGTGCTCCTTTTAATAGAGCACCGGAGAAAAGCATTAACACTCCGTGAACACATGTGATCCTCACATCAAAGCCATTCCCTCCGGTTATCCCGATTTCTGTCACTTCGGGGCCATTGGTTCCGGACGACAATGCGTGTATACAAATTACAGATAAGACCATAAACAATACTATCATAGTGAATCAATAACATGTTTAGATCTGAAACCATGGCACTCGGGCCCTAGTGACAAGCATTAAGCATATCAAGTCACAACAAAGTCATAAAGCACTAATAAAAGATACAAGGCACCATGCCCTAACAATCTGATGCCATTACATGGACGATCTCATCCAATCCCTACCATCCCCATAGCCTACAGCGGGGGATTACTCACTCATAGATGGGGGAAACATGGATGGTCGATGGAGAAGCGATGGTGATGATGATGGCGATGATCTCCTCTAATTCCCCGTCCCGGCAGGGTGCCAGAACGGAGTTTCTGGTGCTGTTTCGTGGAATCTGGTGGTGGCGGCAGAGCGGAACTCCTTCTGGAAAAACGTCGAACCCCCCGAAGTTTTTAGGTCAGAAGGCTCCTTATAGGCGAAGAGAGAGGCCGAGGGGGTGCCTGGGGGCCCACACCACCCCCTGGCGCGGCCTGGCCTGGCCCGCGCCACGAGGTGGTGTGGCCACCCCCTTTCTCTTCTCCATCTCGTATTCTAGCTCCAGGAGTCTTCGGGTGAAATAGGATTTTTGGCATATTTTTCGGGATTTTTCCTGATAGTTGATTTTCTGCACAAAAAGTAGACACCAAGGCAATTCTGCTGAAAATAGCGTCAGTCCGTGTTAGTTGTATCCTAATCACACAAGTTTAGAGGATAAACAATAGCAAAAGTGTTCGGGAAAGTAGATACGTTTTGGACGTATCAACTCCCCCCAAGCTTAGCTTATTGCTTGTCCTCAAGCAATTCAGTTGAAAACTAAGTGCGATAAAAGAACTTTCACGAACACATTTGCTTCATATGATGTAAATATTCTCAGCAATGTGATCAACTACTTAGACAGTTCATAATAAAGAGTATGCAACTAAGCTTACTTAATAGGCATTGCAAGCTATGAAGAGATTCCAACTAAAAAATAATAAGTAGCATGAGGCATAAACATAAGCAACATTACTATGCTCATAAAAAGGTATGATAGAGTGGTATCTCGCTTGCCTTTGATTATGAATATCAAGGCACCTCTGAAATTCAAGTGATGACTAGGAGTAAAGATATCAAAGATACAAGCATCAAAGTCATAACACAAATAATCAAGTAGTGAGACAAGCACAAAGAATGACAACTATGCTCTCAAGAAGGTGCTCAAAGAATATGTGGAGACTCAACAAGGAAATGAACAGGTTTTGAAAAGTTTGAAAGGCTTCCAAATGCTGAAAGTATGGTACTCATTAGTTTTGAGCTCTCATTGCCCCTATCATAAGCATCTTTAATGTGGTTAAGGTGAAAGTGACACAACTAAGAGGATATGCTTGACAAGTTATAAATCGAAGTCTCATGCCCCTTACTTACGAAGACCGATCCTCATGCTACTCAACTTCAGTCACAAGTAAGCTCTTGTCATTGTAAGTATATACGTATCATAGAGAACCGCCAACGGGGTACCCCTTGCACATGACACGGGAGCTGTCCCATAATCAAAATAACAACGCAAGCAGACAATGAGCATCTCAGCGATCTTTTTATTTACTATGTGCATAGATTTTTATTAAGGATGCTTCATAGAATGCTCATTACGGTTATGCTGCAAGTTTCCACCATGATTAGGCATGGCTTAGGCTAGCGGCCCAGGCGTTTCTCTAACATACATACAAACTCCATGATCTTACAAGTTCCACTTTTATTTCACACCGCTGGGATCCATAAGCAAAAGAACATGATATCAACTGGGTACAAAGTACCAATGAAGTGTTGAAAGCGGTCCCCATGATACATGGTTCTGCTAACTTCAACTCATAAAGCGCAAGCATATACGCAACAAAGAAGGATGCAATGGTTCAGGTTTATTAAGTGTAAGAAAATAAAGCGTGCCATCAAGTTCGTGAGAGCTTTACTCACTAACTTTCTCATAACAAGCAAACATTTTATTCGGAAGAAAACAAGGCATATTGAATATGCACGGAGGTATCAAATGATGCTAGTAGGTAGGTATGGTGGACACTTTGGAAATATTTGGTTTAGGGAGTTGGGAACTTGAGTAAAACATACTCAGTAAAAGTGAAGGCTAGCAATAGTAAGGGAGCGACAAACGAGAGAGCAATAGCTGTCATTATCATGCTTGCAACAAAACAGGACTACTCATGGCATGAAAGTGATTCAAGATCCTCAAGGCAAAATAATTCATCAAGGCTTAACTGATTATCACAGTCATGTGCATGCGTGAGCATGTGCCAAGTCAATTCAAATGAAACATTTAGAGGAGGATACCACGGTGTCATACCAATTTATGAATAGAGCAATGCACGCAAACATTCATAAGACATGCTACAAACTATTAATGAGCTGGAGCTAATCATAAGAAAGCAAGAACTACTAAGCATCCAAATATAACACGCACTCTACATGAACGGACTAAGCATGCCCACAGTGACGAGTATATGTACACAAATGAAAACAAATAGAGTTTGTTACCAGCCTCTTACCACGCCTCAAGTTGTCATTAATCCTCATTATTGCACATCACTTGTGTGGCTTGAATAATAATATGAAACCAATATCCACTGAGGACTGCTGAATCCTGTAGCAAACTCACAAAAACCAAGGAAGAACGACAAATATTTTTGTTGTTTTTGATTTTTAAAACAAGAACCAAAGAGGAAAAACAAGCAAAGCAAAATCTTTTTGGGGTTTTCAAATAGTTCAAACAAAGCAAAAAGGGAAAAAACAAACCAAGGCAAAAAGAAGAAGCAAGCCAAAGAGAAACAATAGAAATATTTTTGGTCTTTTTATGTTTTAGAAAGCAAAAGCAAAGAAGAACGAAAACTAAAAAGAGAACGAAAACATGAATATACAAAGTACCGACACAACATGATATGGAGATGAGTGCGGTGTCGGCGTACCTCTCCCCAAGCTTAGACCTTTGGCCTAAGTGGGTATAAATCCCAAGCCGGCCAGGATGATGTGTCACCGTAGTACGACGAAGAGGTCCCCTCGTCCTGGTGCGAGCTCGAGTACGTCCCTCCGTAATGCGCGGAGTAATCATAGGAGGGCACATCCTCCTGGTGCTGCTCATGGAAATCCAGCAAGCGAAGCTTCTCGTCCACCTCCTCCTTGGAGCGCGACCATGTTCTCCTGTGAACACTAAACAAAGAAGGTTGTGGCAAAAGGATATCCCTTTCATCCCCGTCAGTGAAAAGCATTCTATATACTAGACTGTTCAAATCAGAAGTAGTAGTGACAAAGTGATGAGTTTTCATAGCAACAAGGTCAAGCCTCTGTGGTGCCAGCATAGTATCATTGGGCTCCACTAAAAGACCTAATGCATTAACTATACGCGAGACAATGATGCCCCCATAGATAGGCCCCCTAGCAGCTAGGCGGCGAGCAATAAGCGAGCCAAGATTGTACTGAGTATCATTGTTAAGTGCAGCAGCAACGAATGCTAAATGATAGTTGGAGATATTACTTGTGTTCTCCCTACCTAGTACACTAGTAGCAAGATAATATGCAAAGTATCTAAGAGCAGGGAGTTGGATATTTCTTATCTTTCCGCGTTGCGCCACGCGGTCATCATCATTGGTCACCCCTCGGTGAAGTTCCAACAAATCAGCCGGTCGCCCTTGAATTTTCTTCATGGTCCCTGTCATGCTACACCTATAATACTGCAAAATATCTCCAAAGGCATGGTGAAGGGCAGATTATAGATTTTAAAAGAGACAGTCGACTGATAAGATGTGTTAGTAAACGTGAAGCTCTCAACAAAAGTTTTGGTGAGCATAGCGTATTGCGCACTCTCATCTTGCATATATGAGGTCAAACCAACCCTCTCAATCAGTAGCAACAAATCATCAAGAATACCTGCAGCTTGTAAGAAAGTAAAACAAGGAAAAGAGGATGGGTGAGCATCCCCATCATCCCTCTCACTACCAATACGAGTCGCAATGAGATCTTCGTTGTATGATGGCCTAGCCTGACAGGCTGATCTTGAGGGCCTCGACCTCCTAGGTGCATCACTCTCAAAAATCTCTCCAAAAGTATGGTTGTTCATGCTTGGTATTCTGAAATTTAAACACCTATTAAACAAGTGATTGTAAAGTAAATATAATGAAGGATTCTACTCATAGGGACTTGTAAGAAGCCTAAACATGCATCAAAACTATATCTCTAAGCATCAAACAAGCTTACAAGCTCTCATAACCAATCACCTACAACAGCAAAATACTCAATATATAATCCACTAAACACAAATCTACTTGGACAAGGGGAGGAGTCACATACCAAGGAACAAATGCTCCAAATTTCAGCAAGAAAGATGGGCTGAGCAAGGAGATCAAAAAAATCAAGAGCAAGCACAGCAAGAACACGATTTTGAGCAATGAACTAGAGCTTGCTCGGGAGAGAGAAGAAAGTGGCAGGTGAGAGAGTTAGTGGGGGGGCAGGGGTGGCCCACACCAAGGCATGGCGCCACCCAGGGATGGCCACGCCACCATGTGGTGTGCCTGCATGGTGGGCCTCCTGGTACCTCCCAAGTACTCCTCTACCCCTTTTTTCTCGTAAAAATTTAATATGAATTTTCTGGTATTTTTCGAGACACTTTATTTTTGGGCATTTTCAGGCATAGAAGAATGATTTTCTGGTAGACAGATTTTTTTGTGGAAATGATGCAAGGAAAAAACAAAGCTAGAACTACAGAAGTTCTAAGACACTCTAACATGCAAGCAACTAACACCAAAGAGAACTAAACAAAAACAAAAACTAAAATGCAAAGGATAGAAATAAACGGAGATAATCAAGATGAAAACATTGTTTTGTTCAATGAAATTCTTTTGTTAACAAGGTTTATCAAGTCTTGCTACCAAAACAATTCCATATGAGACAAAACTTTGTATTCCACTAATGATTATGTTACCTCAACCTTGATAGCAATGGTCCTAATCATAATAGTTTCAAAATTTTCTCTTAGTACGTGTTGGGGATATACTTTCCGGGTATCCTCACAGTTCCTCACTGACCAGGGTGGCCCACTTCAGGTTAGAGCTTTGCTTCATGGGTGGCCCAGTCAGGGAGAAAGATGGAGTCCAATCCGGCTACGGGAAGGCCCGAAAGACTTACCGACTTAGGCCCATAATGTTACTTGTAGTTCAACATGTACTCTGTAACCGACTCTTAGTCGTAGCCGGATAGATCTCTCCTATAAACCCTAGGCCGGATATCTATATAAGCCGTCCTAGGGAGAGCCTTTAGGGCACACCTCAATAGTCTACAATCCCAACTCGCACAGGCGAAACTCTTGTAACCCATATTCTGGCTCTGCCGTATTACTAGATTGCTAGCAGGAGTAGGATCCGTCCAAAGCCGGCGGATTCAAACCTGGGTAAACTTGTGTGCTCACCGTCCCGGAACACCGTACGTCTCACACCCCTCTCTTCCGCATGCCTCGAGGACCCCCTCATGGCATACTTGTCCTCAATCCGACGACAGTTGGCGCCCACCGTGGGGCAAGTGAGCTTCAGATCTGCGTTCCGAGCGGAATCTGCAAGAATCGGAATCGGCGAGACTATCGTCGTCGGTCGCATCCTCTACGCCAGCGATGTACCTCTCATCGTTTTCTCAACGAGACCTGGATTTCGGCTAAGGAGGCTATGACTGCCTACACAATCATGTCTTTTGGCGAGATCGATGTTTACATCGGTTTCGCTGAACCTGCCCAACCCACCCTAGCACTGATGATAGAGGCAGAAGAATATTCTGGGTCCCCTTTGTTCGTGGAGGTGGCAGAGTTCCGGATCTCAGCAAACCCTAAACCCACCCAGCCCGCACCAGTTGCGGAGATAGTGGAGAAATCTGAGCCTGAAGAAGACCTAGCAGTCCAAGTCGAATCTAGAGTGGATCTCCCTAGAGAAGCCGGGTCCCAGATCGACCCACCTGTGGAAGTCGAAATCCAGGAGGAGCATAACAACGACACTGATTCCGGCTCCGATGACACCGGGACAGACAGGCCTTTCCTGAGGTATACACTCAGACGCATGATACTGCAAGGCAAAAGCACGGATGCAATCCTCGAGACCATTAAGAGTTTCGACATGGCTGATCGCGAAGGCCGCAGGTACCTCAGGAAGCACGCGTCGCACTTTGTCAGATATGTGGGATCCGGATCCGGCTCTGCCGATGCTGGAGAAAACACCGACTCTATGCTAGAGGCAATTGGAACAAACGCCGACGTACCCGCATCCTCGGATGAATCGATGATGTCAGCGGATTTCCGAAAGTTCTCCGTGGAATATGAAGAGGAGTATAACTCCAAAGCTGCAGAGGAAGGAGAAGCCATGGATGAAGGATCCGGGGAACACTCTCCCAAAGTGCAGGATGACATGGACGTCAGAGATAATCCCGAGGTCCAGATGTCTGAAAGTACCGATCAGAGCTTGACTCCGGGAAACGGACCCAAAGCCGTCTTTTGTACCGACGCTGCCAAGAAGGCAAAGAATAAGAACAAGAAGAACAAAACCCCAGCAAAAGACCCTCTGACAGAGGAGGTGATTGCCGAGGAATACAAAGAAGACTCGGATGGAGCACTTATTCCAGAAGAGCCGAAAAAAGAAGAATCGGTGGATGGACACGTGATCACCAAAGGTCCGCGTAAACTCATCGATGCTGCATTAACCACACCTATCCCTACAGCTACAGAACTTACTACTGAAGAGCTAGACGAAAGGGCCCAAGCCCTAGAAGCGCGTCATCAACAACTCCTCGATGAAGCCAAAAACATCGAGGTGGAGAAGAAACGCATGGCAACTAAGGACTACATGTCTCGGTTGCATCAGAAGACATGGAAGCGTCACACCGATGACGACCAATTCCCACATGTCCGCGCCGTCCTTTTTGGAGATGAGATGGGGAAGCCACGGAAAGATAGCAAAGGAGATTGGGTATACCCAACCCCAGTACAGAATACCGTGGCGGCCCGAGAAATTCTATCGGCTAATCCAGGACCGGAGGAGATCCGTTTGGGTATCAAACTACTCAACAAGGGACTGGAGCAGCAAAAGGTCGTCCTGTCCGGAAGTAAAAAGCTGGTCTAGGATTCCGACCAATGTCGCCCAGATCCGGCATGGGCTAACGTAAGACCCCATCACGTCCGGGAGCAGTATCATCGCCCCGAACGCCAGGAAGACAATTATTCAAGAACCAGATCGTCAGGACAGCATTATAGAACTACGCGTAACTGGAGCAACGTCGCTCCAGTGGCCGAAAAAGATGCCATTGCTGCACTGAATCCGAGGAATCCTCCCCGACGAGAGTTTAACGATCGAAAGGGAGAAGATAAAGAGAAATGTTGGGAGGAGGATCGCCAAAGAATGCCACCTCCTAGACATGCAAGCCGTCCGGCTGAGCCTCACCATGGTGGGAATGACGAACGAAGGAACGGCGGAAACCATGCTGAGACAAGCCGGCTGGGGGCTCGTCGTAGTCAAGATCCTCCCCGGAACCGGAATAATGACGCTCCGGACGAAGGCCGGCGATTAGCCAGAAACAATTCAGCTGCCCCACCCTCTCCACCAAGCAGTCATCACAACGGCTCCCAAGGAGGGCAAGGAGGACGATGAGGCGGAGGAGGTGGCGGCAGAAGCCGAAGTCCGGCTCCAAGGTACCGCAGCCATAGCCGGCATTCGGGGCGATCTCTATCCCCGAACGATGCAAGGCACAGGATCAATTCCAACATAGAGGCGCGGCGCTACGAGAATGATGACATCTACATGGGCCCAAAGTGCTTCGGACCGCGCATCAGAGCTACAAAATTCTCGGAAGGATTTGCTATCTCAAGGCATATCCAAGCCTACGATGGCATTGCTCGGCCAGATACCTGGCTGCAGGATTTTTTCCAAGCTTGCTGCATTGCCAAAGGCAGATATAGCCTGGTCGCAACCCGATATCTCCCACTTATGTTGCGGAAGACGGCACGATCATGGCTCAATGAACTTCCGGAGAACACCATCCATAACTGGTATGACATGCAAAGTGCGTTCTTTCGGAATTTCGAAGGCACATATCGGAGGCCCTATACGGTCGGAGACCTACAGCGTTGCACCCAGAAAGCCAGAGAAACTTGCCGGGATTACCTCGGATGATGGATAGACACCAAGAACTCTTGTGAAGGAGTAAACGATCAAACCGCGATTGAAGCTTTCATCGCAGGACTCCCAATTGGTCTACTACGTCACCGCTTGAAGTGTGACAAGGTCACTGATTTGGGAGAGATGATAGAAACAGTGAGCAAGTATGCAGATGCTGACGACGATACAGAGGGATTACTCAACGTCCTAGCTATGCCTCAGTCGGCAAGACAACCAAAGAAACAAGCTCAGAAGCGCAAAAATACCTCGGAAGAAAAACCCAGCGTGGAAACTGTGGTGGTTACTACTGTTTCCTGGTCTGGAGGAAGAGGAGGACGCGGCGGAGGCCACGGGCGTGGCCGTGGGACTTCAAGGGTCCAAGGTAGAGGAGAACAGCAACCAAGCAAAACCTACTCTTGGGCCGACATTGCCAATAACCCATGTGTGCATCACCTAGATGCCAATGGGGGCTCATCCCACACCAACGCTGAATGTCGTTTCAATGATGACATCAAAAGAGATGACACCGCAGGCTACAAAGCTAAGCGGAAGAAGGGAAAGAAAAATCCCGAAAAGGACAAGGAGACCAAGGAAGATTCTGACATGGAGGAAGCTGATGCTTCAAATCCCAAGTCGGAAGGGAAGAAGACTTTTCCCACCAAGAAAGACACTTACGTCACTTTCCTCGGATCTCAACCAGCAAAGGTCAATAAAGCAGTTCTCCACGAGCTCAATGCAACAGTTCCGGCTGTCCCCCAATATCTGGACTGGTCGGAAGTGGCAATCACATTTGACCACGCTAATCATCCGCCTAAGTTACACAGGCGAGGAAAATACGCCTTAATCGTCAACCCACTTATTGACGGTTATGGTTTATCCAAGACCCTCATAGACGGTGGTAGCAGCATCAATATTCTCTATGTCGAAACGCTACGCCGGATGAAGATCTCGGAAACCCAGCTGAACCATAGCTTTGTGATCTTTCACGGAGTTGTCCCAGGAAGACAAGCTAATTCCCTGGGAGAGATTACTTTGGATGTTACCTTTGGAACTCCAAAGAACTATCGGACGGAGGCACTTTCCTTCGAAGTGGTCCCGTTCAAGAGCGCATACCACGCTATATTCGGACGTCCGGCTTACTGGGCTTTTATGGCTCGTCCGTGTTACACCATCAGGGGAGTGCGAAGGGAGACCCAAAGAAAGCACGAGAGTGAGAGGATGGAAATTCCGCCTTTGCCGAAGTCGTGTTGCACGCCCAGGAGTACCAGGAGATCAAGAAGAGCATAGATCCGTCTGAGATGCCCGCAATGAAGAAGGAGGTGACAAAGCCAAGTCCGGAGTTCAAGGCATCAGAAGAGACGAAGAAAGCGCCGTTGAAGGATGATGACCCCTCCAAGGTGACCCAGATAGGCGTAGGCCTAGGTAGCGCATAGGAAAGCGCGCTCGTCAAGTTTCTCCAAGCAAATCAAGATATCTTTGCATGGCAGTCATCTGACATGACCGGAGTACCTAGGGAACTTGCTGAGCACTCTCTAAATGTAAACCCGAACGCTAAACCTGTCAAACAGTCCCTACGGCGGTTTGGCGACGAAAAGCGTAAGGCAATAGCTAAGGAACTAGCACGGCTCGAGTTAACCGGATTCATAGAAGAGGTCATCCACACTGAGTGGTCGGCCAATCCTGTAATGGTCCCTAAAAAGGACACCACTGATTTAAGGATATGTTTCGATTATACTGTCTTGAACAAGGCTTGTCCAAAAGATCCGTTCACTCTACCTAGAATTGATCAAGTTATCGATTCTATGACAGGCTTGGAACTCCTCTGTTTTCTCGACGCATATTCCGGCTATCACCAAATCCGGATGAAGGAATCTGACAAAGTCAAAAATTCATTCATAACCCCCTTCGGAACCTTCTGTTTTGTTACGATGCCCTTTGGATTGAAGAACGCAAGAGCTACGTACCAGCGCACGATGCAACATTGCCTCCATGACCAACTCGGATGCAATGTACATGCGTACGTGGATGACATCACGGTAATGTCCAAAAAGAAGGAAACGCTAATGTCCTACTTGGAGGAAACATTTGCCAATCTACGAAAATACAACATCATGCTTAACCCGAAGAAATGTTTCTTTGGAATACCAGCCGAAAAATTGTTAGGTTTCATCGTGTCTCAAAGAGGCATAGAGGTGATCCGAGACAAAATCAAGGCTATACTCAATATTTCCAGGCCAACTCGCCTGAAGGATGTAAAAAGATTAACTGGTTGCATCGCTGCAGTCAGTCGATTTGTAAGCCGGCTTGGTGAAAGAGCCGCACCCTTATACAAACTCCTGAAAAAGACCAAGGATTTTGTTTGGACTGATGAAGATGAAGCTGCACTACAAGACCTGAAGAAAGTACTCTCATCTGCTCCTATCCTTGCAGCGCTGGAACCTAAGGAACCGATGTTGCTCTATCTTGCTACAACAAATAAGGTTGTTAGTATTGTCATGGTGGTGGAGAGACCAGAGGAAAATCAGGAACACCTGGTGCAGCGTCCGACTTACTTTGTCAGTGAGGTCCTGACAGAATCAAAACAGCAGTATACGCACTATCAAAAGTTGGCTTATGGTGTTTTTCTAGCATCTCATAAGTTACAACACTACTTTTAGGAGCATCCAATTACCGTGGTGAGCACAGCTCCCATGAGAGATATAATCAACAACGGTGACGCCACAGGACGCGTCGCCAAATGGGGCATAGAGCTTTCAGCTTTCGATATTGAGTATAAACCTCGGACAGCAATTAAATCCCAGATCCTTGCTGACTTTGTTGCTGATTGGACAGAGACGAAGGAAAACATGATCCTCCCCGAGTTAGAATATTGGACCCTCTTTTTCGATGGGTCTAAGGCTCGAGGGGGCTCGGGGGCTGGCGTGGTGCTCAAATCACCCCAAGGAGATAAAATTTTATATGTGTTGCAGATCCACTTCACAACGACAAACAATATTGCCGAGTATGAAGCACTGCTGCATGGAATCTGGATTGCTAAGGATATTGGCATCTGACGTTTGATGTGTTACAGAGATTCGAATCTTGTTGCTCAGCAAGTGTCAGATATTTGTAATGAAAATTAACACATGGCAGCATATAAAGCTGTCGTGGATGATCTATCTAAATCGTTCGAAGGGTTTGAAGTTCAACACATCCCTCGAGCAGAAAATGAGGAAGCAGATGCACTATCTCAGACAGGTTCTGCATGGAAAGAAGTCCCGGATGGCGCTTTTTTAGAGCACCTCAAAGTTCCCTCAATAAAGGGAGTAGATGAGGAATATCCGACCAAATCCGACTCACCTTTGATAGCAGTCCTGGCTGTAATTCCCAGCTGGACTCAACCCTACCTCGATTATTTGGTAGATGGCAAATTACCCGAAGACGATGTGCTGAGCCGGCAGATTATCCGACGAGCAAAAGCCTATACTATTGTTAAAGGTGAGCTCCATAAACGGAGTGTTTCTTGGGTTTTTCAGCACTGTGTATCTTTGGAAGGAGTGGAAATCTTAAGAGAAATCCACGAAGGTGAGTGTGGTCACCATGTTGCAGCCAAATCTTTAGTGGCAAAAGCTTTTAGACACGGATTTTTCTGGCTTACAACTCAGGCAGATGCCGAACGATTAGTCAAGATGTGCAAAGGCTACCAAAAGCACGCCAAGCAAGCTCATGTTCCGGCTGATCAGCTGCGAACAATACCTATAACATGGCCCTTTGCGGTCTGGGGGCTTGATATGGTAGGACCATTTAAACGAGCTCCAAGTGGATTTACTCACCTCTTAGTGATGGTGGATAAATTCACCAAATGGATTGAGGCTAAACCTGTCACTAGTTGTGATGGAGCAACAGCCAAAAGATTTGTCGAGGATGTTATAATCCGGTATGGTTGTCCGCATAGCATTATCACGGACAACGGGGGTAACTTTTCTATGGGAGAATTGGCTGAATTCTGCAACGAGAAAAATATCCGGCTTGACATTGCGTCAGTCGCACATCCACAGGCTAACGGACAAGTCAAAAGAGCAAATGGTTTAATTCTACAAGGCCTAAAACTGAGACTCGAAGCACCACTACGACGTGCTGCGGGGGCTTGGGCAGAGGAATTACCCTCTGTAATTTGGAGTTTACGAACAACTCCAAACAGGTCAACAGGATACACACTTTTCTTCTTGGTGTATGGTGTAGAAGCAGTTCTTCCTAGTGATTTGATTCATACTTCTCCTAGAGTGGTCGCGTATATCGAAGAGGATGCCGAGATTTGTCGACAAAATGATCTCAACTTAGTTGAAGAAGTTCGCGTCGTTGCTGAAATGAGATCTACATCCTATCAGCAGAAGTTACGCAAGTATCATAGCCAGAGAGTCCAAAATAGATCTTTCAAGAAAGGTGATTTGGTTCTCTGGCTTGTGCAACAAAGAAAGCACAAACTTTCCCCAGTATGGGAAGGGCCCTTTTTAGTTAGTCGAGTATTACACAATGGATCGTACTACTTAACTGACATGAGGCCAGTCAAAGAAAGACCTGCTACTAAGAAGAGAAAGAGAGCTGGAGGCAGTACAAATCCGGATGAGTTAGACAGACCGTGGAATATTGCTCAGCTACGTCCCTTTTATTCTTAGTTTATCCTTCTTGTAATCATATATATGTTCATGTTCTGAGAGAAATAAATGTTTTGGTTGCCTCAAGTTTTTCTGAGAAGTTTTTACCATCTTATTTCCGAATGATCATGTCATAGTCGAAAATCCCAGAATGCTTGAAACTACTTTATGCTCATGTTTGTTCTCGTTTAGATTTCCGATTCTAAAAACTGTTACCTTCGGGTATAACTCTAAAAAAATTCTAGTCTTTACTTTGGTTATTTGTCTCATTGCTGGATGCGGGCATTTTCCGAGTAGTAAATTGTTGGTACTGGAAGCTGGCTTTGTTTCCGAGTTTAAACTGGTTTAGCAATTGAGCTCCGTTGCTCGGCAAAGTTTCTGGCAGAAGGTTTAGCCGGCTCACGAAAGGGACGAGGCGGAAAGCCAGATAAACGATAAGTAGAGACGAAAAAATATAAGTGCTTGTGTAAACATTTCAGGCACGCAAAAAGTTTAAAGCCAAAACCGCTGAATAGATCAAAAGCTGCACTAGCAAAATTAAAGTACTGCATATTTACAGATGCATCATGTTTTTCCGGAATAATACAAAAAATTCTGATCTATGATGCAGGAGGAGATGAAGGAGCTGTCAGCTCGCTGGTTATGCCGCCTTGGTATCGTTCCGAGATGTCCGCATCCGAGGTGGTGGTGCTCTCATTGTCGGAAACTTCTGTGGATTCTTCTGGAGGAGGAGGCGGAGTATCCACGCGGGTGAAGAAAGGGGTCTCGTAGCTGGTCAGATCAGCCACGTGACACCCATATCTGGCGCAGGAGTGCATGATGGCTTGAAGGTCCTGCTCCTGGCCGTCTTCATCTACTTTGTAGTACCCTCTGGTCACTTGCCATATTTCCGTGTTTCCATGGTGGCTCATGACCATGGTGAGAGCGTTCTGCGCCGTAGTCCGCGCGTAGGACATGTTCCAATCCTGAACAAGCTGCGGCATCTCCTGTGCCTTGTCCCGCACCTGAAAATCCGACATGTTGTGCATGTCCGGGATCTTGAGGGCTTCGCCGATGTCCTCAAGGGATTAGCGGAAGTCATGAAGCAGGTCACCGACTTGGGTAAGCCGGTGGGTGCGGGGCTCGGTGGAGGAAGAATCCGTCAAGTTCAGAGGACCTATAAACAAAACAAGTTAAGAAAATCCGACATTGATAGAGGTCGAAGAAAAAAGACAAGTCAGAAAGATGGAACGTACTGAAAATGACATCGTCAATTTTGGTCTTCTCCTCCCGAAGACTTTGGAATTCAGCCCGGAGCGCCTGGGAAAGATCCCTCTCTCTGCTAAGCTCATTCTTGAGGTCCGAGATTATTTTATCTTGAGCAGCGATCTTGCGATCACGCTCTTCAGTAGCCATGGAGGAGGATTCAAGGACTTGAGCTATGCTCTTTTCATGATTTGCCTTGAGCTGGTCCAGCTCTTGGCGAAGCTCCTTGTTTTCCACCACCAAGGTATTGAGGTTCTCGGCCTCTTCAATCATGGCGCAAGATTGTTTCACCAGCGTTGTAAGTCAAAAAGAACAACAGTTCAGAAAAATTCGACATTAAAAATACAAAGACAAGGTTTGAGTCTCGGAATGTACCTTCAGCCTCATCCTTGGCAACTTTAAGTTCAGCATTTTTAAGCCGGGGAGCTTTGATCTCTCTCCACTTATCACAGACATTCTTCAATAAATCCTGGTTATAGGAACATACTTTCTATAAGTCAGAATACCCAAAGTCAGAAAGCTACTTAAGACTCGGGCTAATATTTTTGCTAATATCAGCACGAGCCTTGGGGCTACACTAGTTTGTTCTTTGGCATCCTAATGAAGCATGAAACCGGATTGTATATCCTACTTCATGCTTGGGGGCTAGAGGATATGATATGAAATAAGGAAAAACAGAAGTTGGAATTCCAACTTACATATTGTTCGCGAGTGAGTTTATCCAAACTCGAGTTCACTTCAACGGCAACCTTCTCGGCGAGAGTCAGAGGAATTACTGGGGCTGTTGGAAGCTCACCAGTCCTAATCCTCTCGTCGCGAAGGCGCATCTAGGCGAGAAGGTCAGAGAACTTGACGTCCTCTGCTTCTTGCGCTTCTTCTTCGGCGGATAAAGTGCTTTTCTCCAAGCATTGCTTGGCGAGCCGCTGGATTTCTTCAGCAGATTTCCGAGATAGGCCAAACTTGGCAAGTCCCGGATTGCTGATAAGATTTTCGTCGAAGGTTTCTGCCGAGGGATCATTACCCAATGAGGGTTCACCCTTATCTAGATCTGACTCACCCATGGTGACGTCAGTGTGCGATTCAAGGATCGCGGGCTCTGTTGAAGGAGCCGGATCTTCTACAACAACCGGGGAAGGAATGGTCGCTGGCGTTGCAGAAGGTTGAGGGGCAGGAGTCAGAGGAGCCACAGCAGGGGAAGCTATGGTGAGCTTCGTCTGTCACAGGGGCTTCGAATAAGTTCCCTTCCCCTTGCCCTTGATGAGCGGTTTTTCTCTGAGAATGTAGTAAAGTCGGAAACATTACATCTCGTAAATAAATTCGGGTAAAGTACAAAGGCAGAAGTTGTGATTGAAAGTTACCTCTTCACGACGGGCACCTCCTTTGTGCCAACAGCCACTGTCGGAGCTTTGCGCTTCTTGAGCGTAAGATCCGGCAATGGGACCACTTCTACCTCCTGAGAGAACTCCGGAGGATATCCTTCGAGCGGAGCAAGTTCCGACTCGGGGAGGTCAGCAAGCTGAAAAGAAGAAAACATATCAATATTGCAATGTAACTCAAAGATTGAAACATGTAAAAAAGGTGTACTGTTAGAAGCTTACTGGCACTACGGGGTTATCCGCCGTATGCATATCCAGAGAAACCTCCGGGATCCTCCTCTCAATCCGCTCCCTGATCAGCCACTTGATCTGGCTTATATAGCCTTGTGTGGTGTAGGCTTTAGGGCTGATGCGGAGGGAGTCTTTCTTGGATGACATGATGGAGTGCATCAGTCAATCCCCATGGTACTGAAGGGGCTGGATCCGGCGTGAGACCCAGCATTGGACCAAATCGGATCCCTTCAGTCCCTTGTGTTTGATCAAGTATTCGATCCGCCTCTTAGTGAGGATCAGATCATCGGTGAGAACCGGAGCAGCCTCGTCCCAAGAAGGTTGGGCCGTGGCAGCTCCGTTAACGAAAGCCGGCAAAGCAGTGGCTTTGCCGGGAGCCGGAATATCCCTATGATAGAAAAAACATGGCTGGCCATTGTTTGACCGAGTCACTAGCTAGAATTTTGGGATACGCGCGCTCGCGTCTAAGTGAAAAATTCATAGTGCCGGTGATATAAGGAACACCAGCGGTAATGGATTTTCTCTGGACATGAAAATAATGCCGAGAAAGCCCTCGCACAACGAAGCATACTGATACATTGCAAATGTATCTATAATTTTTGATGTTCCATGCTTGGTTTTATCCACTTTCTTGTGTTTTGATCCAACTTTGGAGTACTTTTCATATGATATCTTGGACTAACCTATTAACAAGATCCACAGTGCCAGCTGCTTGTTTTCTGCTGTTTTTGGTTCCAGGAAAGTCAGAAAATGAATATTCTCAGAATTGGACGTTACAAAAGCCAAAGTGCCTATTTCCGGAAGGGATCAAGTGCCATAATACGAGACGGAGAGGGGACAGGTCCGGCCACACCACCTGGCCACGCGGCCAGGCCTGGCCCATGCCAGGGGGTGGTCTGGCCGACCCCAGCACCCCCTCGGCCTCTCCTTCCGCCTATAAGTTGCCCTCGGGACGAAAACCCTAGGGATCCGATCAAAAATCCACGAAAGAGTTTGTAGTCGTCGTCATCTCCATCCCTAGATCGGGAGGGATCTGAAGCTCTTCCCGGCACCCTGCCAGAGAGGGGAATTCACCCTGGAGGCCTTCTTCATCACCATGCAAGCCTCCGGTGTGATGCGTGAGTAGTTCATCCTTGGACTACGGATCCATGTAGTGGATAGATGGCTAGTTTCTCCTCCTTTGTGCTTTCATGTTTAGATCTTGTGAGCTCCGTTCATGATCAAGATCATCTATTTGTAATTCATACATGTTGTGTTTGCGGGGATCCGATGGATATTGAGATGCTATTTCAGATTCATTATTGATTCTATCATGTCTTTGTTATTTGAGATCTTGCATGCTTTCCGTTGTTAGTAGCTATCTTGGCCAAGTAGATGCTAGCAACTCCAAGAGTTAGTATTTATGCTCGATAGTGGGTTCATGCCTCTGGTAATCTGGGGAAGTGACAGAAATCTCTAAGGTACTAGATGTGTTGTTGCTACTAGGGAGAAAACAACGATCCTTTGTTCATAGAACAATTGTATTGTTTACCTTACACGCAGTTCGTAAAGCAATAATCTGTTGCTTGCAACTTAATACTGGAGGGGGTTCGGATGATAACCTGAAGGTGGATTATTAGTCATAGATGCAGTTGGATGGCGGTCTATGTATAATGTTGTATTGCCCAATCAAATCTCAAAGGAGTCAAGATGATTAGTATATGCATGTATTGCTTTCTCGGTGTTTGTCAATTGCCTCGCTGTAATTTGTTCACCCAGCATGTTATTTATCTAAGGAGAGCCACCTCTAGTGAACTATGGATCCTGGTCCTTGTCTTTTACATACAATCTACAACTGTTTACTGCTTTATGTTTACTTTCTGCAAACTTTTACTTCTTTCCATTCGATACGTTTAATCCTTTGTTTTCCGCAAAACACGGTGAGATTGACAACCTCATCGCAAGTTGGGGACAAAGTTCTGTGGTTGTGTTGTGCAGGTCTCCACGTTGCTACTAGCACCGGGTAGTGCGCCCTGCCAAAGCTCAGCTAGTAACACCTTTGGGGTGTTTCCTTCCTCCTACTGGTTCGATTAAACCTTGGTCTCATAACTGAGGGAAAACTTGCTGCTGTGCTCATCATACCTTCCTCTTGGGGTTCCCAACGAGCTCTACGTCGATCGTCGAGTGCATCAAGCTATTTTCTGGCGCCGTTGCCGGGGAGTCAAGGACATCTTCACAAGGGGAGTCCCTCATAACCAATCTCTTTACTTTGTTGTTTTTATTTTGCTTAGTTTTGTTTTTGCTTTGTTTGCTTGTTTTGTTCTTCAAAATAAAATACAAAAAAAATAGTTTTACTAGTATGCTTTCTTATTTGAAAACCCAAAAAAATGACTACTTTTGAAAACACTAAGTTGTGTGACTTCACTAGCACCAACAACAATGATTTTATGAGCACACCTATTGCTCCACCTGTGGCTGAAAATACTTTCTTTGAGATAAAACCTGCTTTGCTCAATCTTGTTATGAGAGAACAATTTTCTGGTATTGGTAATGAAGATGCTACTTCCCATCTAAATAACTTTGTTGAACTTTGTGAGATGCAAAAGCATAGGGATATAGATGGTGATATTATTAAACTGAAATTGTTTCCTTTCTCTTTGAGAGGAAAAGCTAAAGAATGGTTGAATTCCTTAACTAGGAATAGTATTGATTCTTGGACTAAGTGCAAAGATGCTTTTATTGGAAAATACTATCCTCCTGCTAAGATTATATACATGAGAAGTGAAATAATGAAGTTTAAACAACTTGATAATGAGCATGTTGCTCAAGCTTGGGAAAGAATGAAATCTTTGGTAAAGAATTGTCCCACTCATGGACTGACTGCTTGGATGATCATCCAAACTTTTTATGCAGGATTGAACTATTCTTCAAGGAACCTATTGGATTCAGCTGCTGGAGGTACCTTTATGACCATCACTTTGGGTGCTGCAACAAAACTATTGGATAATATGATGGTTAATTATTCTGAATGGCATACTGAGAGATCTCCACAAGGTAAGAAGGTAAATTCTGTTGAAGAAACCTCCTCCTTGAGTGATAAGATTGATATAATTATGTCTATGCTTGTTAATGGGAAAGCCCATATTGATCCAAATAATGTTCCTTTAGCCTCTTTGGTTGCTCAAGAAGAGCAAGCTGATGTGAACTTCATAAGAAATAACAACTTTGGCAACAATGCTTATGGTAATAATGCTTATAGGAACAATTTTGGTAACAACAATTATAAACCTTATCCTCCCAACAATGGTAAATCTGAATTACCTAGTGAAGGTAGAATTTTGGAAGTTGAAAGAGCCACTAAAAACTTCACGCAAATGCAATATGAGCAAAATAAACTATTTACTAAAACAATGGAGGAACAATCTATCATTTTGAAGAACATTAGCCATCAACTTGAGAGTCTAAATAGGGAAATTCCTAGTTTACAATTGAAACTCTCTAATGCTGAAAGAAACATATCATCTTTGTCTGAAGCTCAATCTTCATTGATTAATAAAATGGCTGCTAAACCTGAAACTAAATGACAATCCCTTTGCAGCTACTAATGCCATACAAGTAAGAATTGATGAAAATGATAGACTATTAGCTGAATTACATGCTAAGTGGGAAAGAGAAGATGAAATTGCTAGAAACATTAGTGTATCTACTATCACCACCACTAGTGTTGAGGCTAGTAATAGTTCTACTACTTTAGATGATAAAGTTGATTTTGATCTTGATGGTTGCAATATCTCTGAAGTTATTAAGTTCCTACAAAAGCTTGCTAAAATTCCTAATGCTAGTGTTATGAACATGGCTTTTACAAAACACATTACTGATGCTCTCATAAAGATTAAAGAAGAAAAGATGAAACATAAAGCTTCTATTCCTATAAAGCAAGAAGATGGTTGGGAACCCATCATTAATATGAAAGTGAATGACTTTGATTTCAAAGCTTTGTGTGATCTTGATAATAGTGTTTCTATTATGCCTAGAAGGATTTATGATATGCTTGATTTGCCTCCTCTTGAAGATTGTTATTTGAATGTCCCACTTGATGCTAATGCTAATAAGAAACTCATGGGGAGTCTTAATGATGTTCTTATTATGGTTAATGATTCCTATGCCCCGTTGATTTCTATGTTTTGGATGTTGAATACAATGCTTCTTGTCCTATTACTTTGGGAAGACCTTTTCTTAGAACTGTTGGTGCCATCATTGATATGAAAGAAGGAACCATTAAATATCAACTCCCACTCAAGAAAGGTATAGAACACTTCCCTAAAAAGAGAGAAAATATTTCTTTTGCTTCTCCTATGAAAACAAAATTTGGTCTTAATGCTTCTTCATTTGAGAACACTTGATTCTTTCTTTGCTTCTTATGCCTAACTTAAAGGCGTTAAAGAAAAGTACTTGTTGGGAGATAATACAAGAGTTTTAGATGAGTCTTGGAAGTTATTACTTCAGTAATAACCGCTTCTTATCCTTTTTATTTTCCTTTTGTGCCAAGAGTAACCTCTAATGAGAGTGAAGTAATGATTGGGAAAGTTGCTGTCCCGAAACAGATTTCTGTGCTTCACCGTAAAAATTCCTGAGAGAGCTCTGTACGTCGGATTGAGCTGTAATTTTTTGTGCGTCTGCCCCAGGTTGTTATCTAACTTTCTTTAGTTCAACACGTTTTGATTTGAGCAACAGAAGGTCTTCGACAAAATTCGTCTTTACCTGCTGGTCTGTTTTGACAAATTTCTGCCATTTTCTGCATTTGCTTCTTGTTAGTTCCTTCTTGAGTTCCTTTGGGGAATTGAGCCTTTTGAGGGAAGTGCTACAGTAGCTAGTGTTCTAATGGAAGTTTATTTGGTGTTATAACTGAACCTTGAGACTTATTTATCTTGAGTGCACTAATGTTGCTAATAATGAGATTGTGTGAAGTTTTGTATGAAGGAAAATTTTCAGGTGTATGGAAGAAATGAGAAATGAGATGAAGGATGGACTAAAGCTCAAGCTTGGGGATTCCACGCGTGTCACCCCAAGAAATATCCAAGAAGTACAAGCGTCAAAGCTTGGGGATTCCCAAGGCATCCCCTTCTTCATCAATAAAAATTCTAGGTTTCTTCCAAACGCTTCATTTTTATTGTTTCATGCACAGTTGTGTCTTTCTTGGGGCGTCTTCTTTTTCGTTTTGGTTTTCGTTTGCTTTTGTTTGCTTAGTTTTCTGAATAAGTTGGTTGGACCTCCTCTTTCATGCATTGGTTTGCAAATAGTTTGGTTTGGTTTGGAAAAGAGTAGGAAAGTTCATGCTTATGTGGTAAAAAGAGCTCGTTTTTGACTATGGCATATGCTTTGTCATGCCATGATTGATATTGTTTTGGCTTTATGCTTAGTATTCTTTGCTGTAGCATGACTTGTTATAAACAATTGAGATTGCTTAATGTGCCTTGGATGAATCATGCGTTGTTTTAGCATATTAAAGCATGGTATAATGGTATTCTCCTTTGATGCTTTATTTGGGTTGACTTGGCACATGCTCACACCATATTATGACTATCACAAGTCACCATAGCCTTTATGATCCTTTAGTTTTCAACTTGTACTATCACTTTATGCTTTGATCAATGATGTTTTGTCGCTCTGCATGATTATGGTCATTATTGCTCTCTTATTTTGTCGCTCCCAGTCTTTTGCTATCCTCCACAACAAAGTATGAGTTCCACTCATGCATCCAAGTCCCTAAACCAAGTTATTCCAAAGAGTCCACCATACCTACCTACTAGCTTATGCTATTCCAAGTACATTCATGCTTTTGTTTACCTTCCACTTGTTATGAGAAAACTAGTGATTAAAGCTCTCACGAACTTGATGGCACACTTTACTTTTTTGCCTCTAATAAACTTGAACCATTGGGTCCTTCTTTGTTGCGTATATGCTTGCGCTTTATAAGTTGAAATTAGCAGAACCATGTTTCATGGAGAACGCTTTCAACATTGCACTTGTACTTTGTACCCCGTTGATATTATGTTCTTTTGCTTACGGATCCCGGTGGTGTGAAATAAATGTGGAACTTGTAAGATAATGGAGTTTGTATATGTGTTAGAGAAACGCCTGGGCCGCTAGCCTAAGCCATGCCTAATCATGGTGGAAACTTGTAGCATCACCATAATGAGGACTCTATGAAGCATCCTCAATAAAAACCTATGCAAATAGCAAATAAAAAGATCGCTGAGATGCTCATTGTCTGCTTGCCTTGTCATTTTGATTATGGGAAAGCTCCTGTATCATGTGCAAGTGGTACCCCGTTGGCGGTTCTTAATGATACACATATACTTACAATGACAAGAGCTTACTCGTGACTGAAGTTGAGTAGCATGAGGATTGGTCTTCGTAAGTAAGGGGCATGAGATTTCGGTTTATAACTTGTCAAGCATATCCTCTTAGTTGTGTCACTTTAACCTTAATCACCTTAATGATGCTTATGATAGGGGCAATGAGAGCTGGAAACTACAAGTACCATAATTTTTGGAAGCTCTTTATGAGACTTGAATCCCTACTTCCTTTTACAAAAGGTCTTTCTTCCACCATTATATTGAGTCTCTATCTTCTATCTTAATGCACTACTTAGAGAGCATAGTGGCCATTCTTAGTTCTATGTGCATTGTCCCAAGACTAGTTGATTGATGCATAACTTGTTATTGCTTGTTTGAAACTATTATATCTAGTCACTCTTATGAACTTTGAAGGTGTCCCATGCATTTATATTTGCTACTCTATTGAGGGACAAGCTGAATACTATTATGCTATGTTTTCTTTATGTGAAACAAACAAACGTCTTGCAAAGCATTGTTATTCATGAATCTTTTGTTTGTGCCTTTTCATGTTGCATCATAGTTTCTTTGCTTATTGCTAGAACTTTGTCTTTCATGTTATGATTGAAGTACTATGATCACAACTTTGAATGTTTTGCAAATACTTTGATCAAGTCTTTGATGGTGCATGTCACCTCAAAAATTCTTTCTTTTTATCACTTACCTACTCGAGGACGAGCAGGAGTTAAGCTTGGGGATGTTGATACATTGCAAATGTATCTATCATTTTTGATGTTACATGCTTAGCTTTATCCACTTTCTTGTGTTTTGTTCCAACTTTCGAGTACTTTTATTATGATTTCTTGGACTAACCTATTAACAAGAGCCACAGTGCCAGCTACCTGTTTTCTGTTGTTTTTGGTCCCAGGAAAGTCAGAAAATGAATATTCTTGGAATTGGACGGGACAAAAGCCAAAGTGCCTATTTTTCCGGAAGGGATCAAGTGCCAGAATATGAGACGGAGAAGGGCTGGCGGCCGGCCACACCACCTGGCCACGTGGCCAGGCCTGGCCCGTGCCAGGGGGTGGTCTAGCCGACCCCAGCACCCCCTAGGCCTCTCTTTCCGCCTATAAGATGGCCTCGGGACGAAAACCTAAGTACCCGATGAAAAATCCACGAAAGAGTCTGTAGTCGCTGTCATCTCCGTCCCTAGATCGGGAGGGATCTGAAGCTCTTCCCGGCACCCTGCCGGAGAGGGGAATTCACCCTGGAGGCCTTCTTCATCACCATGCAAGCCTCCAGTGTGATGCATGAGTAGTTCATCCTTGGACTACGGATCCATGTAGTAGCTAGATGGTTGGTTTCTCCTCCTTTGTGCTTTCATGTTTAGATCTTGTGAGCTCCGTTAATGATCAATATCATCTATATGTAATTCATACATGTTGTGTTTGCGAGGATCCGATGGATATTGAGATGCTATTTTAGATTGATTATTGATTCTATCATGTCTTTGTTATTTGAGATCTTGCATGCTTTCCGTTGTTAGTAGCTATCTTGGTCAAGTAGATGCTAGCAACTCCAAGAGTTAGTATTTATGCTCGATAGTGGGTTCATGCCTCTGGTAATCTAGGGAAGTGACAGAAATCTCTAAGGTACTAGATGTGTTGTTGCTACTAGGGAGAAAACAACAATCCTTTGTTCATAGAACAATCGTATTGTTTACTTTACACACAGTTCGTAAAGCAATAATATGTTGTTTGCAACTTAATACTGGAGGGGGTTCGGATGATAACCTGAAGGTGGATTATTAGTCATAGATGCAGTTGGATGGCGGTCTATGTATTATGTTGTAATGCCTAATCAAGTCTCAAAGGAGTCAAGATGATTAGTATATGCATGTATTGCTTTCTCGGTGTTTGTCAATTGCCCCGCTGTAATTTGTTCACCCAGCATGTTATCTATCTAAGGAGAGCCACCTCTAGTGAACTATGGATCCCGGTCCTTTTTCTTTACATACAATCTACAACTGTTTACTGCTTTGTGCTTACTTTCTGCAAACTTTTACTTCTTACCATTCGATACGTTTAATCCTTTGTTTTCCACAAAACTCGGTGAGATTGACAACCTCATCGCATGTTGGGGACAAAGTTATGTGGTTGTGTTGTGCAGGTCTCTACGTTGCTACTAGCACCGGTAGTGCGCCCTGCCAAAGCTCAGCTAGTAACACCTTCGGGGTGTTTCCTTGCTCCTACTAGTTCGATTAAACCTTGGTCTCATAACTAAGGGAAAACTTGCTGATGTGCTCATCATACCTTCCTCTTGGGGTTCCCAATGAGCTCTACGTCGATCGTCGAGTGCATCAGTCTCCATGTTGCTACTAGCACCGGTAGTGCGCTCTGCCAAAGCTCAGCTAAAGGTGTTTCCTTGCTCCTACTGGTTCGATTAAACCTTGGTTTCATAACTAAGGGAAACTTGCTGCTGTGCTCATCATACCTTCCTCTTGGGGTTCGCAACGAGCTCTACATCAACACCACGCACCAAGCACTTTTCTGGGCGCCGTGCATTGAGCCATCAAGCGATTTTCTGGCGCCGTTGCCGGGGAGTCAAGGACATCTTCACAAGGGGAGTCCCTCATAACCAATCTCTTTACTTTGTTGTTTTTGTTTTGCTTAGTTTCTTTTTGCTTTGTTTGCTTGTTTTGTTCTTCAAAAGACACAAAAAAATTAGTTTTGCTTGTTTTGCTTTCTTATTTGAAAACCCAAAAAAATGACTACTTTTGAAAACACTAAGTTGTGTGACTTCACTAGCACCAACAACAATGATTTTATGAGCACTCCCATTGCTCCACCTGTGGCTGAAAATACTTTCTTTGAGATAAAACCTGCTTTGCTCAATCTTGTTATGAGAGAACAATTTTCTGGTATTGGTAATGAAGATGCTGCTTCCCATCTAAATAACTTTGTTGAACTTTGTGATATGCAAAAGCATAGGGATATAGATGGTGATATTATTAAACTGAAATTGTTTCCTTTCTCTTTGAGAGGAAAAGCTAAAGAGTGGTTGAATTCCTTAACTAGGAATAGTATTGATTCTTGGACTAAATGCAAAGTTGCTTTTATTGGAAAATACTATCCTCCTGCTAAGATTATATTCATGAGAAGTGAAATAATGAAGTTTAAACCACTTGATAATGAGCATGTTGCTCAAGCTTGGGAAAGAATGAAATCTTTGGTAAAGAATTGTCCCACTCATGGACTGACTGCTTGGATGATCATCCAAACTTTTTATGCAGGATTGAACTATTCTTCAAGGAACCTATTGGATTCAGTTGCTGGAGGTACCTTTATGACCATCACTTTGGGTGCTGCAACAAAATATTGGATAATATGATGGTTAATTATTCTGAATGGCATACTGAGAGAGCTCCACAAGGTAAGAAGGTAAATTATGTTGAAGAAACCTCCTCCTTGAGTGATAAGATTGATATGATTATGTCTATGCTTGTTAATGGGAAAGCCCATATTGATCCAAATAATGTTCCTTTAGCCTCTTTGGTTGCTCAAGAAGAGCAAGTTGATGTGAACTTCATAAGAAATAACAACTTTGGCAACAATGCTTATGGTAATAATGCTTATAGGAACAATTTTGGTAACAACAATTATAAGCCATACCCTCCCAACAATGGTAATGCTTATGGAAATTCTTACAACAATAGTAAGAGTGCTCCCTCTGAACTTGAGGTTATGGTTAAAGAGTTCATTAGTAAACAAACTGCTTTCAATAAAACTATTGAGGAAAAACTCTCTAATGCTGAAAGAAATATAGCATCTTTGGCTGAAGCTCAATCTACTTTGAATAAAATGGCTACTAAACCTGAAACTAATGAGAATCCCTTTGCAGCTACTAATGCCATACACGTAAGAATTGATGAAAATGTTAGACTATTAGCTGCATTACATGCTAAGTGGGAAAGAGAAGATGAAATTGCTAGAAACATTAGTGTTTCTACTATCACCACCACTAGTGTTGAGGCTACTAATAGTTCTACTACTTTAGATGATAAAGTTGATTTTGATCTTGATGGTTGCAACATCTCTGAAGTTATTAAGTTCCTACAAAAGCATGCTAAAAGTCCTAATGCTAGTGCTATGATCATGGCTTTTACAAAACACATTACCGATGCTCTCATAAAGATTAAGGAAGAAAAGATGAAACATAAAGCTTCTATTCCTATAAAGCAAGAAGATGGTTGGGAACCCATAATTAATATAAAAGTGAATGACTTTGATTTCCAAGCTTTTTGTGATCTTGATAGTAGTGTTTCTATTATGCCTAGAGGGATTTATGATATGCTTGATTTGCCTCCTCTTGAAGGTTGTTATTTGAATGTCCCACTTGATGCTAATGCTAAAAAGAAACTCATGGGGAGTCTTAATGATGTTCTTATTATGGTTAATGATTCCTACGTCCCCGTTGATTTCTATGTTTTGTATGTTGAATACAATGCTTCTTGTCCTATTACTTTGGGAAGACCTTTTCTTAGAACTGTTGGTGCCATCATTGATATGAAAGAAGGCACCATTAAATATCAACTCCCACTCAAGAAAGGTATAGAACACTTCCCTAAAAAGAGAGAAAATATTTCTTTTGCTTCTCCTATGAAAACAAAATTTGGTTTTAATGCTTCTTCATTTGAGAACACTTGATTCTTTCTTTGCTTCTTATGCCTAACTTAAAGGCGTTAAAGAAAACTACTTGTTGGGAGATAACCCAAGAGTTTTAGATGAGTCTTGGAAGTTATTACCTCTGTAATAACCTCTCCTTATCCTTTTTATTTGCTTTTTGTGCCAAGAGTAACCTCTAATGAGAGTGAAGTAATGATTGGGAAAGTTGCTGTCCTGAAACAGATTTCTGTGCTTCACCGTAAACATTCCTGAGAGAGTTCTGTACGTCGGTGTGAGCTGTAATTTTTTGTTCTTCTGACCCAGGTTATTATCTAACATTCGTTAGTTCAACACTTTTTCATTTGAGCAACAGAAGGTCTTCGAAAAAATTCGTCTTTACCTGCTGGTCTGTTTTGACAGATTTCTGCCATTTTCTGCATTTGCTTCTTGTTAATTCCTTCTTGAGTTACTTTGGGGAATTGAGATTTTTGAGAGAATTGCTACAGTAGCTAGTGTTCTAATGTAAGTTTATTTGGTGTTATAACTGAACCTTGAGACTTATTTATCTTAAGTGCACTAATGTTGCTAATGAGATTGTGTGAAGTTTTGTATGAAGGAAAATTTTCAAGTGTATGGAAGGAATCAGTAATGAGATGAAGGATGGTCTAAAGCTCAAGCTTGGGGATGCCACGCGTGTCACCCCAAGAAATATCCAAGTGCAAGCATCAAAGCTTGGGGATGCCCAAGGCATCCCCTTCTTCATCAATAAAAATTCCAGGTTTCTTCCAAACGCTTCATTTTTATTGTTTCATGCACAGTTGTGTTTTTCTTGGAGCGTCTTCTTTTTCGTTTTGGTTTTGGTTTTTAGTTTGCTTGGTTTGCTTAGTTTTCTGAATAAGTTGGTTGGACCCCCTCTTTCACACTTTGGTTTGCAATTAGTTTGGTTTGGTTTGGAAAAGGGTAGGAAAGTTCATACTTATGTGGTAAAAAGAGCTCGTTTTTGACTGTGGCTATGCTTTGTCATGCCGTGGTTGATATTGTTTTGGCTTTATGCTTACTATTCTTTGCTGTAGCATGACTTGTTATAAACAATTGAGATTGCTTAATGTGCCTTGGATGAATCATGCGTTGTTTTAGCATATTAAAGCATAGTATAGTGGTATTCTCCTTTGATGCTTTATTTGGCTTGACTTGGCACATGCTCACACCATGTTTTGACTTTCACAAGTCACCATAGCCTTTATGATCCTTTAGTTTTCAACTTGTAGTATCACTATATGCTTTGATCAATGATGTTTTGTCGCTCTGCATGATTATGGCCATTATTGCTCTCTTAGTTTGTCGCTCCCAGTCTTTTGCTAGCCTCCACCACAAAGTATGAGTTCCACTCATGCATCCAAGTCCCTAAACCAAGTTATTCCAAAGAGTCCACCATACCTACCTACTAGCTTATGTTATTCCAAGTACATTCATGCTTTTGTTTACCTTCCACTTGTTAAGAGGAAACTAGTGATTAAAGCTCTCACGAACTTGATGGCACACTTTACTTTTTTGCCTCTAATAAACTTGAACCATTGGGTCCTTCTTTGTTGCGTATATGCTTGCGCTTTATAAGTTGAAATTAGCAGAACCATGTTTCATGGGGAACGCTTTCAACATTGCACTTGTACTTTGTACCCCGTTGATATTATGTTCTTTTGCTTACGGATCCCGGTGGTGTGAAATAAATGTGGAACTTGTAAGATAATGGAGTTTGTATATGTGTTAGAGAAACGCCTGGGCCGCTAGCCTAAGCCATGCCTAATCATGGTGGAAACTTGCAGCATCACCATAATGAGCACTCTATGAAGCATCCTCAATAAAAACCTATGCAAATAGCAAATAAAAAGATCGCTGAGATGCTCATTGTCTGCTTGCCTTGTCATTTTGATTATGGGAAAGCTCCTGTATCATGTGCAAGGGGTACCCCGTTGGCGGTTCTTAATGATACACATATACTTACAATGACAAGAGCTTACTCGTGACTGAAGTTGAGTAGCATGAGGATTGGTCTTTGTAAGTAAGGGGCATGAGATTTCGGTTTACAACTTGTCAAGCATATCCTCTTAGTTGTGTCACTTTAACCTTAATCACCTTAATGATGCTTATGATAGGGGCAATGAGAGCTGGAAACTACAAGTACCATAATTTTTGGAAGCTCTTTATGAGACTTGAATCCCTACTATCTTTTACAAAAGGTCTTTCTTCCACCATTATATTGAGTCTCTATCTTCTATCTTAATGCACTACTTAGAGAGCATAGTGGCCATTCTTAGTTCTATGTGCATTGTCCCAAGACTAGTTGATTGATGCATAACTTGTTATTGCTTGTTTGAAACTATTATATCTAGTCACTCTTATGAACTTTGAAGGTGTCCCATGCATTTATATTTGCTACTCTATTGAGGGACAAGCTGAATACTAGTATGCTATGTTTTCTTTATGTGAAACAAACAAACGTCTTGCAAAGCATTGTTATTCATGAATCTTTTGTTTGTGCCTTTTCATGTTGCATCATAGTTTCTTTGCTTATTGCTAGAACTTTGTCTTTCATGTTATGATTGAAGTACTATGATCACAGCTTTGAATGTTTTGCAAATACTTTGATCAAGTCTTTGATGGTGCATGTCACCTCAAAAATTCTTTCTTTTTATCACTTACCTACTCGAGGACGAGCAGGAGTTAAGCTTGGGGATGTTGATACATTGCAAATGTATGTATAATTTTTGATGTTACATGCTTAGCTTTATCCACTTTCTTGTGTTTTGATCCAACTTTGGAGTACTTTTCATATGATTTCTTGGACTAACCTATTAACAAGAGCCACAGTGACAGCTGCCTGTTTTCTGCTGTTTTTGGTTCCAGGAAAGTCAGAAAATGAATATTCTCGGAATTGGACGGGACAAAAGCCATAGTGCCTATTTTTCCGGAATGGATCAAGTGCCAGAATACGAGATGGGGAGGGGCCAGGGGCCGGCCACACCACCTGGCCACGCGGCCAGGCCTGGCCCGCGCCAGGGGGTGGTCTGGCCGACCCCAGCACCCCCTCGGCCTCTCCTCCTGCCTATAAGTTGCCCTCGGGACAAAAACCCTAGGGACCCGATCAAAAATCCACGAAAGAGTCTATAGCCGCCGTCATCTCCATCCCTAGATCGGGAGGGATCTGAAGGTCTTCCCGGCACCCAGCCGGAGAGGGGCATTCACCCAGGAGGCCTTCTTCATCACCATGCAATCCTCCGGTGTGATGCGTGAGTAGTTCATCCTTGGACTTCGGATCCATGTAGTAGCTAGATGGCTGGTTTCTCCTCCTTTGTGCTTTCATGTTTAGATCTTGTGAGCTCCGTTCATGATCAAGATCATCTATTTGTAATTCATACATGTTGTGTTTGCGGGGATCCGATGGATATTGAGATGCTATTTCAGATTAATTATTGATTCTATCATGTCTTTGTTATTTGAGATCTTGCATGCTTTCCGTTGTTAGTAGCTATCTTGGCCAAGTAGATGCTAGCAACTCCAAGAGTTAGTATTTATGCTCTATAGTGGGTTCATGCCTCTGGTAATCTGGGGAAGTGACAGAAATCTCTAAGGTACTAGATGTGTTGTTGCTACTAGGGAGAAAACAACGATCCTTTGTTCATAGAACAATTGTATTGTTTACCTTACAAGAAGTTCGTAAAGCAATAATCTGTTGCTTGCAACTTAATACTGGAGGGGGTTCGGATGATAACCTGAAGGTGGATTATTAGTCATAGATGCAGTTGGATGGCGGTCTATGTATTATGTTGTATTGCCCAATCAAGTCTCAAAGGACTCAAGATGATTAGTATATGCATGTATTGCTTTCTCGGTGTTTGTCAATTGCCCCGCTGTAATTTGTTTACCCAGCATGTTATCTATCTAAGGAGAGCCACCTCTAGTGAACTATGGATCCCGGTCCTTTTTCTTTACATACAATCTATAAACTGTTTCTTCTTTGTGTTTACTTTCTGCAAACTTTTACTTCTTTCCATTCGATACGTTTAATCCTTTGTTTTCCGCAAAACACGGTGAGATGGACAACCTCATCGCAAGTTGGGGACAAAGTTCTATGGTTGTGTTGTGCAGGTCTCCACGTTGCTACTAGCACCGGTAGGGCACCCTGCCAAAGCTCAGCTAGTAACACCTTTGATGTGTTTCCTTGCTCCTACTGGTTCGATTAAACCTTGGTTTCATAACTGAGGGAAACTTGCTGCTGTGCTCATCATACCTTCCTCTTGGGGTTCCCAACAAGCTCTACATCAACACCACACACCAAGCACTTTTATGGGCGTCGTGCATTGAGCCATCATGTACGCGCTAATCTCTAAAAGAGAGTTGGGAGGAAGATGATGGAGTTGAACTCCGTAATGATCAATCACCTTGGAGAAGAACTCCGAGGGAGGAAACGACAAACCTTTGTCGAGGTGGGTGTCGAAGTGGACCCGCTCGCCGTCGCGCGGGTTGGGGACGGTTTCCTCGAAGCTGCTCCGCCAGTCGCTGGCGGCAAGAAGCCCCTCCTTCTCCATGTTCTTGAGGCCCTCCCTGTTGAGCGCGCAGGGAATCCAGAGCCCACGAAAGCTCTCTTTCTCCGCCACCGCTTCCGCCGCCGCCGCTGCCGCCAAGCCGGAGGAAGAAGATGAAGCCATTTCTCCGGCGAGCAGTTGACCTAAAAGGGGCGGCGCTGGGAGTTCTGTGGGGGAGGAACGCGGGAGCTCTGTGCACGCAGGGAGATTGGGAGGAGAGGAAAAGGCAAAGGACTGGTGGAAGGAGAAGGAGAAAATCCTAACCCCTTATATCCACCTAACTGCGCCAAGATTCGTGCAAATGCTACAGTGTAACCCCCACGCATCGTGGAAGGAACTGGGAAGGACCCACATGATGATTACGTCGCCTCGATCTCCATGCACGCATTGAAACGGCGCCTCAGTTCCACGAACCACGGACCCACCAACAGTCGTGCTGACGGAATGCCTGTCAGATGACGTGACTTGACCATGACTTGTGTCAGGTGGCGTTAGGAACCAAGTTCTGGCTTAGTTTGAAATCAAGCTGGAAAATCCGAGTAACTTGTTGATAGGTCTGACTTATTTTTAAGACCCAGATCATATTTTTTGTTGTGCAGTTTCAGGAACCCTTCAAGATTCTACAAGCCGAAGATCAAGCTAGACGATGATAAATCTAACTTTGGATCTTGGAGGCCTCCGGGGGCTGCTGTTGGGGATATACTTTCCGGGTACCCTCATAGTTCCTCACTACCAGGGTGGCCCACTTCGGGTTAGAGCTTTGCTTCACGGGCGGCCTAGCCAGGGAGAAAGATGGAGTCCAATCCGGCTATGGGAAGGCCCAGAAGACTTACCGACTTAGGCCCATAATGTTACTTGTAGTTCAAGATGTACTCTGTAACCGACTCTTAGTCATAGCCGGAAAGATCTCTCCTGTAAACCCTAGGCTGGATATCTATATAAGCCGTCCTAGGGAGAGCCTTTAGGGCACACCTCAATAGTCTACAATCTCAACTTGCACAGGCGAAACCCTTGTAACCCATATTCTGGCTCTGCCGTATTACTGGATTTCTAGCAGGAGTAGGATCCGTCCAAAGCCGCGGATTCGAACCTGGGTAAACTTGTGTGCTCACCGTCCCGGAACACCGTACGTCTCAGACCCCTCTCTTCCGCACGCCTCGAGGACCCCCTCATGGCGTACTTGTCCTCAATCCGACGACAGTATGGGACAATATATTTCTCCAACTTGAATGCCTTCAACATGTTCAATTGAATTCAAACCATAAGTCCTTTCAATCTTCTTGGGGAAATAGCCAGTATGTTCCTTATCATTAACATTGAAAGTCACCTTTCCTTGATTACAATTAATAACAACTCCTGCAGTATTAAGAAAAGGTCTCCCAAGAATAATAGACATATTATCATCTTCAGGCATTTCAAGCACAACAAAATCAGTCAATATCAAGCAATTATGAGCCACATGAATAGGTACATCCTCACATATACCCACAGGAATAGTGGTAGATTTATCAGCCATTTGCAAAGATATATCAGTTGGTATTAATTTTTCAAGTTGAAGCCTCTTATAGAGAGAGAAAGTCATAACACTAACTCCAGCTCCCAAATCACACAAAGCAGTTCTAACATAACTATTCTTAATAGAGCAAGGGATAGTTGGAATCCCTGGGTCTCCAAGTTTCTTAGGAACCTTACCATTGAAGGAATAATTAGCAAGCAAAGTAGAAATTTCTTCATTAGGAATCTTCCTTTTATTCGAGACAATGTCCTTCATATACTTTGAGTAAGGAGGCAATTTAATAGCATCAATCAAAGGAATTTGCAGGAATAAAGGTTTCATCCACTCACAAAACTTATTATAATGTTCATCTTCCTTTGACTTGTGATTCTTATCAGGGAAAGGCATAGGTTTTTGGACCCAAGGTTCTCTTTCACTACCATGTTTCTTAGCAATAAAATCTTCTTTAGTGTATTTAGTATTCTTAGTGTGGTTTTCAGGTTCTTCTTCAACTTTTTATTCATTAGGAGCTTCATTTTCTTCATTACCACTTTCAGTTTCAGCATCAGAGATAGATATATTATTAGGATCTATAGCAGGTTCAGAGGGTTCTACAATAGTTTTATGTTTCTTTTTCCTTTTCTTACGAGTAGAACCACTATTTTCAGCTTGTTGAGAATCCTGCTCAATTCTTTTGGGATGCCCCTCAGGATATAGAGGATCCTACGTAGCAGCTCCACTTCTAGTTCTAATTTCATAAGCATGTTTTTCTTTAGCAACATTAATAGCAAGTCGTTTTGCACTTTAACGAGTTGATCTATTTGAGTTTGAACCATTTGCAAGTGTTTAAAAATCATTTTAACATCATTAGAGGTTCTTTCCAAAATATCTTTCAACTCAACAATAGCTCTAGTGTTTTCCATTAGATGATTTTGCACCCTTTTATTAAAATTATCTTGCTTAACAATAAAGATATCGAATTCTTCTAAGCATTGATTAGGAGGTTTAGAGTAAGGGATATCACCTTCATCAAAGTGTTGGAGAGAGTGTACCTCGATAGTGGGTGAGTAGGGAATAGGCTTACATAATTCTTCTATAGGAGGTAAATTCTTGACATCTGCAGCTTTAATTCCCTTCTCCTTAAGACATTTCTTAGCTTCCTTCATCACTTCATCATTTAATTCAATAACTCCCCTCTTCTTTGATGTTGGAATAGGCATTGGAATAGAAGGTTGATACATTGCAAATGTATCTATAATTTTTGATGTTCCATGCTTGCGTTTATCCACTTTCTTGTGTTTTGTTCCAACTTTGGAGTACTTTTCATATGATTTCTTGGACTAACCTATTAACAAGAGCCACAGTGCCAGCTGCCTGTTTTCTGCTGTTTTTGGTTCCAGGAAAGTCAGAAAATGAATATTCTCGGAATTGGACGGGACAAAAGCCAAAGTGCCTATTTTTCCGGAAGGGATCAAGTGCCAGAATACGAGACGGAGAGGGGCCAGGGGCCGGCCACACCACCTGGACGCGCGGCTAGGCTTGGCCCACGCCAGGGGGTGGTCTGGCCGACCCCAGCACCCCCTCGGCCTCTCCTTCCGCCTATAAGTTGCCCTCGGGACGAAAACCCTAGGTACCCGATCAAAAATCCACGAAAGAGTTTGTAGCCGCCGTCATCTCCATCCCTAGATCGGGAGGGATTTTGAAGCTCTTCTCGGCACCCTGCTGGAGAGGGGAATTCACCCTAGAGGCCTTCTTCATCACCATGCAAGCCTCTGGTGTGATGCGTGAGTAGTTCATCCTTGGACTACGGATCCATGTAGTAGGTAGATGGCTGGTTTCTCCTCCTTTGTGCTTTCATGTTTAGATCTTGTGAGCTCCGTTCATGATCAAGATCATCTATTTGTAATTCATACATGTTGTGTTTGCGGGGATCCGATGGATATTGAGATGCTATTTCAGATTGATTATTGATTCTATCATGTCTTTGTTATTTGAGATCTTGCATGCTTTCCGTTGTTAGTAGCTATCTTGGCCAAGTAGATGCTAGCAACTCCAAGAGTTAGTATTTATGCTCGATAGTGGGTTCATGCCTCTGGTAATCTGGGGAAGTGACAGAAATCTCTAAGGTACTAGATGTGTTGTTGCTACTAGGGAGAAAACAACGATCCTTTGTTCATAGAACAATTGTATTGTTTACCTTACACGCAGTTCGTAAAGCAATAATCTGTTGCTTGCAATTTAATACTGGAGGGGGTTCGGATGATAACCTGAAGGTGGATTTGTTGGGTCCGCAGCATAGAAAACAAAAAATTTCCTACGATGAGAACTATACGCCAAGATCTATCTACTAGATACAGAGCAACGGGTGGACATACATCCATGGAGAACTTACCCTCGAAGACAACGAGTTTTTTTAATGAGTAGGAACTCGTGGTTGATGTAGTCGTACGCTTGTCGATCTCAAGATCGTGTGGAAGTCCGAGCGCCGCAAATCAGCAGCGCATCCGTCCTCGCACACACGTTCAAGCCACCGGACAACCTCCACCTCCTCGCTCCAGCGAATCAGCGGAAGCAGCAACTCCTTCCAGACGCAAGGCCACCGGGAACATGTATCTCGCTAATCCAAGACCATGGGGGAATATCTAGAGGGGGAGAGAGATCCTTCACGAGGAGGTGTGGTTTGTGAGAGGGGAGAGGGGGCTTTATATAGGAGGAAGGAAGACCCCTCCCCTCCCATAGCCGGTGCATGAGGGGGGGACTCCTCCCCTCCTTCATTCATGTGGTGAACCTCCACTCACATAAACATGGCCTCCACCCAAAATCCCACTCACATGTATTTAATTTCCACCAAATTAAATGCAACTCTCAATTAATAAAACTCTTTTATTTATTTTATTCAGAATTTTGTTAATTACTTTAATTAACAAACATTCACATAAAACCCCTTGCAACATTTCAATATCACATGCAGAACCACTTTCTGCAATTTCACCCGAAACAATTCCGGTTTCTATCGAAACAATTCCTGTTTCTATCGAAACATTTCCTGCGCTTTGCAAACCTTTTGTCTGGAACATATGTGCTCCTAAATGGTGTCCGGCAACCCTTAAGTGTGTCACCCTACGGTTCGCGAATAATGCAGACATGATTGAGACTCCTCTCAAATCAATAATCAGAAGCGGGACCTGGCGATCCATATTGACTCCTACACATTCAACGATGACTTCTGTGATCGTGAGAACCTTTAACGTCAGCAATTTAATCCCTTTGTCTCATCATATAATATATGTCCGAGATTCGATCATCGGTATCCAAATACCTAGTTTGATCTCGTTACCGACATGCACTCTTTTCTCGTTCCCGTGATATAACATTCTAGTGATCACATCACTTGCTTGCAAGCTATCTTAATGTGATATCACCGAGAGGGCCCAGAGTATATCTATACGTCATTGGGATTGACAAATTCCACTCTTGATCCATGAGCCTCAACATAACACCTTCATAGCACTGAACCCACCTTTATGGTCACCCTGTTACGGTGTGACGTTTGATGTTATCAAGATACTCTTCCGGTGTTAGCAATTAACATGATCTCATGGTCTAAGGACTAAGACTACTTTGTATGATGTTATAGCAATATAAACATAATGACTTGATCGTAATGCTATACTTCGGATGAATGTTCAGCACATCATTTCACAAATGATGTGACCTTGTTATTAACAACATCCAATGTCCATGATCAGGAAACCTTGATCATCTTGTTAATCAACAAGCTAGTCTATAAGAGAGGCATAACTAGGAACCCTTTTGTTTATTAAACACACATGTATTGATGTTTCCTATCAATACAATTATAGCATGCAAAATAAACATCTATCATATACAAGGAATACATAATAACAACTTTATTATTGCCTCTCAGGGCATATTTCCTTCAGTCTCCCACTTGCACTAGAGACAATAATCTAGTTTATATAGTGATAAATCTAACACCCATGGAGTTCTGGTGTTGATCATGTTTTGCCCTAGGGAGTACTTTAGTCAACGGATCTGCTATATTCAGGGCCATGTGCACTTTACAAATCTTTATATCTCCATCCTTGACATGCTCGCGGATGGAGTGAAACCGGCGCTTAATATGCTTGGAATTCTTGTGAGACCTTGGTTCCTTGGCGTTGGCTATGGCTCCATTGTTGTCACAATAGATCACCGTTGGGTCCAACGCACTAGGAACCACACCTAGTTCCGTTATGAACTCCTTCATCCAAACCGCTTCCTGCGTTGTTTCTGAAGCAGCAACATATTCCGCCTCCATCGTTGATCCAGCCACCACAGGTTGTTTGGAGCTCCTCCAACTAACTGCTGCTCCGTTCAAGAGAAATACGTATCCGGATTGAGACTTAGAGTCATCCGGATCAGTGTCAAAGCTAGCATCGACATAACACTTAGCGACTAGCTCTTCTTCACCTCCGTATACAAGAAACATATCCTTAGTTCTTCTCAAGTACTTAAGGATATTCTTGACCGCTATCCAGTGTTCCGAACCTGGATCAGATTGGTACCTACTAGTCAAACTAATAGCATGTGCCACATCCGGTCTTGTACATAGCATGGCATACATTATAGAGCCTATGGCTGAGGCATAGCAGATCTTATCCATTATCTCTCCTTCTTCTGCCCATAGCCGGACTTTGAGTCTTACTCAATGTCTTGCCTTGCAACATAGGTAAGTACCCCTTCTTACTTCCGTCCATATTAAACTTCTTTAATATCTTATCAAGGTATGTACTCTGCGATAGCCCAATTAGGCGTCTTGATCTATCTCTATAGATTTTAATGCCTAATATATATGAAGCTTCACCAAGGTCCTTCATCGAAAATTTGCTGTTTAGATAACTTTTAACACTGTTTAAAAGATCTATATCATTTCCAATCAGTAATATGTCATCCACATATAATATCAGAAATGCCACATTGCTCCCACTCACTTTGTTGTAAATACAAGCCTCTCCATAAGTTTGGACAAATCCAAACTCTTTGATCACCTCATCAAAGCGGAGATTCCAACTCCGGGATGCTTGCTTCAGTCCATAGATGGATCGCTGAAGTTTGCACACCTTATCAGCATCCTTAGGATCGACAAAACCCTTAGGTTGTATCATATACAACTCTTATTCAATATTACCATTGAGGAACGCAGTTTTGACATCCATCTGCCATATTTCATAATCGAAATATGCAGCAATTGCTAACATAATCCTAACCTACTTAAGCATCGCTACGGAAGAGAATGTATCATCGTAGTCAACCCCTTGAATTTGTCGAAACCCCTTTGTGATAAGTCGAGCTTTATAGATGGTTACATTACCATCAGCATCAGTTTTTCTTTTGAAAATCCATTTATTCTCAACAGCCTTTCGGTCATGAGGTAAGTCTACCAAGGTCCAAACCTGGTTTTCGTACATGGATTCCATCTCGGATTTCATGGCTTCTAGCCATTTGTTGGAATCCAGGCTCATCATCGCTTCTTCATACGTCGTCGGGTCATCTATTTCATCAACCATGAAATTCATAACAGGATTTCCGTACAGTTCAGGAGTTGTACATATCATGCTTGACCTGCGCGGTTCAGTAGTGTCCTCTTTCGGAGTTTCATGATCATTATCATTAGTTCCCTCTTCATTCGGTGAAGTCAACTCTGGAACAATTTCCGGTGCTGCGCTACTCGCCGTTGTATGAAGAGAAGGTTCAATAACCTCTTCGAGTTCTACCTTCCGACTACTCACACCTTTCACGAGAAACTCCTTCTCAAGAAAGGATCCATTCTTGGCAACAAAGACCTTGCCCTCGGATCTGTGATAGAAGGTATACCCAATCGTTTCCTTAGGGTATCCTATGAAGACGCATTTTTCCGCTTTGGGTTCGAGTTTATCCGGTTGAAGTTTCTTCACATAAACATCGCATCCCCAAACTTTAAGAAATGATAGCTTAGGTTTGTTTCCAAACCATAATTCATACGGTGTCTTTTCAACGGATTTAGATGGTGCCCTATTTAAAGTGAATGCAGCGGTTTCCAGTGCATAACCCCAAAATGACAGTGGCAAGTCAGTCAGAGACATCATAGATCGAACCATATCCAATAAAGTATGATTACGACGTTCTGACACACCATTACGTTGTGGTGTTCCGGCAGGCGTGAGTTGTGAAACTATTCCACAGTCTTTCATATGTGTGCTAAACTCGTAACTAAGATACTCTCCTCCACGGTCGGACCGCAGAAATTTGATCTTTCTGTTACGATGATTTTCCACTTCATTCTGAAATTCTTTGAACCTTTCAAAGGTTTCAGACTTATGTTTCATCAAATAGATATACCCGTATCTACTCAAATCATCCATGAAAGTAACAAAATAACGATATCCACCTCGCGCCGACACACTCATTGGTCCACACACATTAGTATGTATGATTTCCAATAAATCTGTCGCCCGTTCCATTGAACCGGAAAACGGCGTTCTAGTCATCTTGCCCATAAGGCATGGCTCACATGTATCAAATGATTCAAAATCAAGTGATTCCAAAAGTCCATCAGAATGGAGTTTATTCATGCGTTTAACGCCAATATGACCTAGACGGCAGTGCCACATATATGAAGATAAATCATTATCAAGTTTAATCCTTTTAGCATCAACATTATGAATATGCGTAATACTACTATCGAGATCCAACAGAAATAAACCATTCAACACAGGTGCATGACCATAAAAGATATTATTCATATAAATCGAACAACCATTGTTTTTAGACTTAAACGAATAACCACTTTGCATCAAACACGATCCGGATACAATGTTCATGCTCAGTGCAGGCACCAAATAACAATTATTCAGGTTTATAACTAATCCCGACGGTATATGGAGAGGCAGCGTTCCGATGGCGATCACATCAACTCTTGATCCATTGCCGACCCGCATCGTGACCTCATCCCTTGCTAGTTGTTGCTTGTTCCGCAGCCCCTGAACCGAGTTACATATACTAGCAACCGATCCCGTACCAAATATCCAGGTGCTACTGCGAGTACTAGTCAAGTACCCATCAATAACATGTATATCACATATACCTTTGTTTGCCTTGCCAGCCTTCTTGTCCGCCAAATACTTGGGGCAGTTGCGCTTCCAATGGCCAGTCCCCTTGCAATAGTAGCACTCGGTGTCAGACTTAGGGCCAGCTCGGGGTTTCTTTTCAGGCGCGGCAACAGATTTGCCGCCCTTCTTTCCCTTCTGCTTGCCTTTCTTGTCCTTCTTGAAACCGGTGGTCTTATTGATCATCAACACTTGATGTTCTTTCCTAATCTCCACTTCTGCAGTCTTAAGCATTGATAGAAGCTCGGGAAGAGACTTCTTCATGCCCTGCATATTATATCTCATCACGAAGCTCTTGTAGCTAGGTGGCAGAGATTGGAGAACACGATGTATGCCTAACTCAATGGGAATCGTTATTCCCAAGGACACAAGCTTATCGGCGTACCCAGACATTTTGAGTACGTGCTCACTAACGGAGCTGTTGTCTTCCATCATGCAGCTAAAGAACTTTTCAGAAGCATTATAACTCTCTACGGCAGCATGGGTATCGAAAATCATTTTCAATTCTCCCATGGTATCAAAGGCATTGCCATTTTCGAAACGTTTTCGAAGTTCTGGCTCTAGCCCATACAGTATGCCGCAATGAACTAAGTTGTGGTCCTCCTGACGAGTTATATAGACGTTCTTTTCCTCTTCAGGGGCATCAGGAGCTGGTGGGGGCCTAGCGGCGCCTCTAGCACATATTGCTTTTGTGCAGCAGTGAGGAGAATCCTCAAATTCATAGCCCAGTTGGTGAAGTTGCTACCATTCGCAGCAAGCTTCTCTTTCTCCATGAACACATTGAAATTAAAAGCAGGTGGTGCCATCTACAACAGAATTTCTAAAATATATTTAGACTAAGTTTATGATAGATTGAGTTCAACTAATCCAAATTACTAATGAACTCCCACTCAAAAACGACATCCCTCGTGTCCTTTTGGTGATTACATGAACCAAATCCACTACACCAGGTCCGATCATCACGTGAGTCGGTGTAGCTTCAAAGGCGAGCATCTATATGGGCATCATATCAACTATATGACTCATGCTTAACCTTTCGGTCCATGTTCCGAGGCCATGTCTGTACATGCTAGGCTCGTCAAGTAAGAACCTTAATATTCGCGTGTGTAAAATTGTCTTACACCCGTTGTATGAAAGCGTAGAGTCGAGAACACCCGATCATCACGTGATGCCTCAAAACACGATCCACAAAACGGTGCATACTTAAGGAAGAACACATTTTATCTTGATATCTAAATGAGGGATCATCTTATAATGCTACCAAAAGCGCCTAACTAGCAATATAAGATGCTAACATCTAATGTGTGAAGTGAGGTGATATGGTCCATGCATTTGATCTCTATCATTTGCATCGTGGTATGATCTCTATCATTCCTTTGTGTGTAAGGCCAAGGTCTATGGAACTTACACGTTAAGTGAGTTGTAAGAGTATCTATCATACATCTACTTACAACAATACCATATCAAGACACTAGCCCAGCAACGATCTAAACTAGATGCCTCTAATTTATCAATTGCAAGTTTTACGTGGCTTAGGGCTTTCGGAGATAGAACCGGTCTTACCTACAAACATGAACCACAACGAGGATAACCAAGTTATTAGCAACTCGTTGTAAATCAGATATTGACTATAGTAGGAGAGATAGACACCCGCTAGCCACTTATGCAAAACTAGTTGCATGTCAGTCGTGGAACCGGTCTCATGTATGATGACATGTAAGGTTGGTCCGGGACGCTTCATCCCACTATGCCACCAATATCCAAAGTACATAGAAGATTCAATAACATGATCATCATCGCCCACATATAAACATATGTGTACTACCCGTGCAAAGCACCTACGCATAGATCAGGCTCTGATACCACTTTTGGGTCCGCAGCATAGAAAACAAAAATTTTCCTACGATGAGAACTATACGCCAAGATCTATCTACTAGATACAGACCAACGGGTGGACATACATCCATGGAGAACTTACCCTCGAAGACAACGAGTTTTGTTAATGAGTAGGAACTCGTGGTTGATGTAGTCGTACGCTTGCCGATCTCAAGATCGTGTGGAAGTCCGAGCGCCGCAAATCAGCAGCGCATCCGTCCTCGCACACACGTTCAAGCCACCGGACAACCACCACCTCCTCGCTCCAGTGAATCAGCGGAAGCAGCAACTCCTTCCAGACGCAAGGCCACCGGGAACATGTATCTCGCTAATCCGAGACCATGGGGGAATATCTAGAGGGGGAGAGAAATCCTTCACGAGGAGGTGTGGTTTGTGAGAGGGGAGAGGGGGGCTTTATATAGGAGGGAGGGAGACCCCTCCCCTCCCATAGCCGGCGCATGAGGGGGGGACTCCTCCCCTCCTTCATTCATGTGGTGAACCTCCACTCACATAAACATGGCCTCCACCCAAAATCCCACTCACATGTATTTAATTTCCACCAAATTAAATGCAACTCTCAATTAATAAAACTCTTTTATTTATTTTATTCAGAATTTTGTTAATTACTTTAATTAACAAACATTCACATAAAACCCCTTGCAACATTTCAATATCACATGCAGAACCACTTTCTGCAATTTCACCCGAAACAATTCCGGTTTCTATCGAAACAATTCCTGTTTCTATCGAAACATTTCCTGCGCTTTGCAAACCTTTTGTCTGGAACATATGTGCTCCTAAATGGTGTCCGGCAACCCTTAAGTGTGTCACCCTACGGTTCGCGAATAATGCAGACATGATTGAGACTCCTCTTAGATCAATAATCAGAAGCGGGACCTGGAGATCCATACTGACTCCTAAATATTCAACGATGACTTCTGTGATCGTGAGAACCTTTAACGTCAGCAATTTAATCCCTTTGTCTCATGATATAATACATGTCCGAGATTCGATCATTGGTATCCAAATACCTAGTTTGATCTCGTTACCGACATGCACTCTTTTCTCGTTCCCGTGATATAACATTCTAGTGATCACATCACTTGCTTGCAAGCTATCTTAATGTGATATCACCGAGAGGGCCCAGAGTATATCTATACGTCATCGGGATTGACAAATTCCACTCTTGATCCATGAGCCTCAACATAACACCTTCATAGCACTGAACCCACCTTTATGGTCACCCTGTTACGGTGTGACGTTTGATGTTATCAAGATACTCTTCCGGTGTTAGCAATTAACATGATCTCATGGTCTAAGGACTAAGACTACTTTGTATGATGTTATAGCAATATAAACATAATGACTTGATCGTAATGCTATACTTCGGATGAATGTTCATCACATCATTTCACAAATGATGTGACCTTGTTATTAACAACATCCAATGTCCATGATCAGGAAACCTTGATCATCTTGTTAATCAACAAGCTAGTCTATAAGAGAGGCATAACTAGGAACTCTTTTGTTTATTAAACACACATGTATTGATGTTTCCTATCAATACAATTATAGCATGCAAAATAAACATATATCATATACAAGGAATACATAATAACAACTTTATTATTGCCTCTCAGGGCATATTTCCTTCAGGATTATTAGTCATAGATGCAGTTGGATGGCGGTCTATGTATTATGTTGTATTGCCCAATCAAGTCTCAAAGGAGTCAAGATGATTAGTATATGCATGTATTGCTTTCTCGGTGTTTGTCAATTGCCCCGCTGTAATTTGTTTACCCAGCATGTTATCTATCTAAGGAGAGCCACCTCTAGTGAACTATGGATCCCGGTCCTTCTTCTTTACATACAATCTATAAAATGTTTCTACTTTGTGTTTACTTTCTGCAAACTTTTACTTCTTTCCATTCGATACGTTTAATCCTTTGTTTTCCGCAAAACACGGTGAGATTGACAACCTCATCGCAAGTTGGGGACAAAGTTCGGTGGTTGTGTTGTGCAGGTCTCCACTTTGCTACTAGCACCGGTAGTGCGCCCTGCCAAAGCTCAGCTAGTAACACCTTTGGGGTGTTTCCTTGCTCCTACTGGTTCGATTAAACCTTGGTTTCATAACTGAGGGAAAACTTTCTGCTGTACTCATCGTACCTTCCTCTTGGGGTTCCCAACGAGCTCTACGTCGATCGTCGAGTGCATCAAGATCTTTTCTGGCGCCGTTGCCGGGGACTGAAGAAGAAGAAGCTCCCACATCAACCTCGTGCCATCAAAGTGTTTTCTAGCGCCATTGCCGGGGAGTCAAGGACATCTTCACAAGGGGAGTCCCTCATAACCAATCTCTTTACTTTGTTGTTTTTGTTTTGCTTAGTTTCTTTTTGCTTTGTTTGCGTGTTTTGTTCTTCAAAAAATACAAAAAAATTAGTTTTACTAGTTTGCTTTCTTTACCAAAAACACAAAAAAATTAAGTCTCCTTTAGTAATCACCTCCCCCTTAGCTCACCATGTTGATCCCTAAATTCACCTTGAAATACCTTTCAATTGGTAGTGGTTCTATAATTGGGAAAGATAATATTGAAGAATTCTTTAATCATGTTAGCAAACATGAAGATACTGAGGATAGATCCCTTATAGAACTTGCTCCAAATTTTGAGATTGCTGCAGCTTCTTTAATTCACATGTTAGAAGCTAGGTTTGTTAACCTCAACCCCTTAATGCAAGTAACGTTCCTTAAGCTTAAAGAAATTGAGGACCCTGAAAAGAGGGATTTTATTCTAGAAACTTTGTTTAAGGAGTTCTATGATGTTGCCAAGGAAGCTAGAAAAGTTTTTGAACGTTTCAATATGCTAGGCTCATGTGTAGATGTTGTTGGTACACGATAAAAGATGAACAAAACCGAACCTAATGGGGTGGAACCTAAGATACCAATACCCTTTAAACTAGTAGCAATACATGATGCCATAGAAAAGAATCTTGACTGGATAGTTCCTGCAAACCCTTTTGATGAGAATAGTGAACCTAAGAGCATTGAGAGAGGATCCTCTAGAACTTATTTGGATGATATACCTTGCCTTGTTGAAAATATTTCTGGTATGGATCTTAATGCTTCTTCATTTGAGAACACTTGATTCTTTCATTGCTTCTTATGCCTAACTTAAAGGCGTTAAAGAAAAGTACTTGTTGGGAGATAACCCAAGAGTTTTAGATGAGTCTTGGAAGTTATTACCTCTGTAATAACCTCTCCTTATCCTTTTTATTTGCTTTTTGTGCCAAGAGTAACCTCTAATGAGAGTGAAGTAATGATTGGGAAAGTTGTTGTCCCGAAACAGATTTATGTGCTTCACCGTAAAAATTCCTGAGAGAGTTCTGTACGTCGGATTGATCTGTAATTTTTTATTCTTCTACCCCAGGTTGTTATCTAACTTTTGTTAGTTCAACACTTTTAGATTTGAGCAACATAAGGTCTTCGAAAAAATTCGTCTCGACCTGCTGGTCTGTTTTGACAGATTTCTGCCATTTTCTGCATTTGCTTCTTGTGGGTTCCTTTTTGAGTTCTTTTGGGGAATTGAGCTTTTTGAAGGAAGTGCTACAGTAGCTAGTGTTCTAATGGAAGTTTATTTGGTGTTAGAACTGAACCTTGAGACTTATTTATCTTAAGTGCACTAATGTTGCTAATGAGATTGTGTGAAGTTTTGTATAAAGGAAAATTTTTAGGTGTATGGAAGAAATGAGTAATGAGATGAAGGATGGACTAAAGCTCAAGCTTGGGGATGCCACGCGTGTCACCCCAAGAAATATCCAAGAAGTGAAAGCGTCAAAGCTTGGGGATGCCCAAGGCATCCCCTTCTTCATCAATAAAAATTCCAGGTTTCTTCCAAACGCTTCATTTTTATTGTTTCATGCACAGTTGTGTTTTTCTTGGAGGGTCTTCCTTTTCGTTTTCGTTTTGGTTTTTAGTTTGATTGGTTTGCTTAGTTTTCTGAATAAGTTGGTTGGACCCCCTCTTTCATACATTGGTTTGCAAATAGTTTGGTTTGGTTTGGAAAAGAGTAGGAAAGTTCATGCTTATGTGGTAAAAAGAGCTCGTGTTTGACTGTGGCTATGCTTTGTCATGCCATGCTTAATATTGTTTTGGCTTTATGCTTAGTATTCTTTGCTGTAGCATGACTTGTTATAAACAATTGAGATTTCTTAATGTGCCTTGGATGAATCATGCGTTGTTTTAGCATATTAAAGCATAGTATAGTGGTATTCTCCTTTGATGCTTTATTTGGGTTGACTTGGCGCATGCTCACACCATGTTATGACTTTCACAAGTCACCATAGCCTTTATGATCCTTTAATTCAACTTGTAGTATCACTTTATGCTTTGATCAATGATGTTTTATCGCCCAGCATGATTATGGCCATTATTGCTCTCTTAGTTTGTCGCTCCCAGTCTTTTGCTAGCCTCCACAACAAAGTATGAGTTCCACTCATGCATCCAACTCCCTAAACCAAGTTTTTCCAAAGAGTCCACCATACCTACCTACTAGCTTATGCTATTCCAAGTATATTCATGCTTTTGTCTACCTTTCACTTGTTATGAGAAAACTAGCGATTAAAGCTCTCACGAACTTGATGGCACACTTTACTTTATTGCCTCTAATAAACTTGAACCATTGGGCCCTTCTTTGTTGCGTATATGCTTGTGCTTTATATGTTGAAGTTAGCAGAACCATGTTTCATGGGGAACGCTTTCAACATTGCACTTGTACTTTGTACCCCGTTGATATTATGTTCTTTTGCTTACGGATCTCGGCGGTGTGAAATAAAAGTGGAACTTGTAAGATCATAGAGTTTGTATGTGTGTTAGATAAACGCCTGGGCCTCTAGCCTAAGCCATGCCTAATCATGGTGGAAACTTGCAGCATCACCATAATGAGCACTCTATGAAGCATCCTCAATAAAAACCTATGCAAATAGCAAATAAAAAGATCGCTGAGATGTTCATTGTCTGCTTGCCTTGTCATTTTGATTATGGGAAAGCTCCCGTATCATGTGCAAGGGGTACCCCGTTGGCGGTTCTTAATGATACACATATACTTACAATGACAAGAGCTTACTCGTGACTGAAGTTGAGTAGCATGAGGATCGGTCTTCGTAAGTAAGGGGCATGAGATTTCGGTTTATAACTTATCAAGCATATCCTCTTAGTTGTGTCACTTTAACCTTAAACACCTTCAAGACGCTTATGATAGGGGCAATGAGAGCTAAAAGCTACAAGTACCATAATTTTTGGAAGCTCTTTATGAGACTTGAATCCCTACTTCCTTTTACAAAAGGCCTTTCTTCCACCATTATATTGAGTCTCCACCTTCTACCTTTATGTACCTACTTTGAGAGCATAGTGGCCATTCTTAGTTCTATGTGCATTGTCCCAAGACTAGTTGATTGATGCATAACTTGTTATTGCTTGTTTGAAACTATTATATCTATTCACTCTTATGAACTTTGAAGGTGTCCTATGCATTTATATTTGCTACTCTATTGCGGGACAAGCTGAATACTATTATGCTATGTTTTCTTTATGTGAAACAAACAAACGTCTTGCAAAGCATGTTATTTATGAATCTTTTGTTTGTGCCTTTTCATGTTGCATCATAGTTTCTTTGCTTATTGCTAGAACTTTGTCTTTCATGTTATGATTGAAGTACTTTGATCCCAGCTTTGATGTTTTGCAAATACTTTGATCAAGTCTTTGATGTTGCATGTCACCTCAAAAATTATTTCTTTTTATCACTTACCTACTCGAGGACGAGCAGGAGTTAAGCTTGGGGATGTTGATACATTGCAAATGTATCTATAATTTTTGATGTTCCATGCTTGGTTTTATACCCTGCATCTCTCGGATGAGAATAATTTAGAAATCAACGGTGAGAATCCTAAAAATGGGTATAATCCTAAAATTTGTTTCACCGCGTGCAGCAAATCAACGGTGAGAATAATTTGGAATACCTAAACCTAACCACGCAGTATCCACCCAATCGAATCCAGTTCCTGAGTTCAGGCATCCAAACCATCGGCATTTCAAAATAAAGAAATAAATAAATCGTCCCACATCGTTCTAATATGGCGCCAACCGAACCTCTGATCTCCATCTAACCACGGCTCAGAGGACTACCCAATCGATCGTAAGCCGACCAAAAGCCAGTCTCAGTGTCTCACTCACTCGCTGACACTACGACCCCAAGAGCGAGAATGTAAACAATTGGAAGCATGGCGCACTTTATGCGGAGCAGGTCGCGGGGGGTCCGGATGGGCTCCTTGGAGGCGCATAGGCCGCGGTAGGCGGCGGAGAGCGCGAGGCGCATAGCCTCCGACAGGCCTCCCGGCTGCTCCGCCATCATCGAGCGGTACTTCTCGAGGAGCTTGCCCGCGATCTCCTCATTCTCCGGGAGGCGCACCGTGAGCTTCTTCGGCAGCGGCGGCGGCGCCATCTGAATCGAGGGTTGCGAGTGGGGGTGGGAGCGGGAGGAGATTTTGCTTGTGGGGGTCAGGGTTTGGGGTTTGGGAGTGGGGAAGAAGAGCCCGACATTAATGGCTTGGAGGCTTGAGGTTTTGCGATTCACAGTCCTGAGTCCACCGTGGGTCCCACGGGACACACCCCAGGGTCTCCGAACTCCGATGCCATAGGGGTCGTGGGCAGGAAAAAAGCTATGATGGATGGGACGAGACCATTTGTATAGCGGTAGACGTGCAGACTAGTGAGTAATGTCGACAAGGCAACTCGTGGACTGCAGCCTACCAACGGTGCCATGTAGTAGTACTTCCAATCTCCCATCATGTATGCGACCAGAAAAAAGAACTGAAAAAAAATACTTTATTAAAGTTAGAAATAGCTTTTTAGAACACAAAATGATCCTAGATGTTTTTTCCTCGGTGAAATTTTACGATCATGTAAAAAACATGGGTATTTGTGAAAAAAGTTAAGGTAATTTTTTTGATGTTATTGTTCATATTGAGCCATTTCGTCTCTCTCTACATGGTAAGGGCATCCACTATGTGTAAAAAACCACACCTTAAGTCTTATGTGGCAATGTTTATAGTCTACTTTATACATAGTGAAAGAAATAAGAGTTGTTTATAAGCTTATAGGTGATCTTAAGCTTATGGGTTGTCCACAAGCAATAGAAAATAATTTACTCTTTCTTCCCTCTCATGCATGAGTATGTAGGATGAGACATGTGGGTTCCAGCTTATAGTTAAAATTCACCTTATACATAGTGGGAGATTTTACAAGAGAGGTGGATCCCGCCTTATGGCTAAAGTTCACCTTATACATAGGTGATGCCCTAAGGGCATGTGCAGCGTTTAGACATGGTGCTAAGAAACTGTGTAAGAAAAAGCTGGTCATGCAAGATGGTGCTAGCGGAGCATAGTCGGTAGGTCCAAGCCTGTTAAAAAGTAGTACTTCCTCCGACCCATATTAGTTAATTTGTATTTATCTAGATTCGGATGTATCTAGTAGTAAAACATGTCTAGATTCATCTAAATTTAGACAAATTCGAGTCAACTAATATGGGTGAGAGGGAGTAGTTTCTTTGCAATATTATTCATGCCATGCAGACACAACCTGCTCTGACCGGTGGTCCTGTCTAGGCTTTATTCTCTTAGCCATGGTGTCTAGAGCTAGACTCGAGCTAGGAAATTGCGTTCTTAGACGCAGGCTATGCAGCATTTAGACTCACGTCTAGAACCAAAAAGTCATTCTTATACACAACATTTTACCAACGCTGTACACGCTCTAATTACTCCTCTCCCTAAGAGCACCTCTACTCATTGGGCGTTCTCAGACTGAAATCCGACGCTATTTAGCACCGATGAATAACGCTAGATGGACGTAACTTTTGGCCTGGAAACGGCCAATTTTCCACTCGCGTTTTCAGACGTGGTTCCCAGACAACGCAAAAGCATCGTATTTTCGCCAAATTCAGCTCATATTGAAACAGAGTTCAGTGTAGTTCGCATAAATATGAATGCAGAGCACTATTCGGCATAGTTGGCATGAAATTAAACATAGTTCGGTATTAAATTAAACATAGTTCGGCATAGACTGAAATACAACAAAATTCAGCCTAGTTCGGTTAGATCATGCTCGGCATCTACGTGTTGTCCTTGCGTATCCATATGTGCTCAACCAGATCATCATGCAACATGGCGATGAATGCAGTCCACAATGGTGGCACCTGGTGATCAGGCTCTGCAAGGAGTCCCTGTCTGTAGTATGGCTCGTCCTGCTCGACCAAATCCACTGGGTCCTTTCTCTCATCCTTAATGATCATGTTGCGCAAGATCACATAACAGTTCATCACTTTTCACATCTGATCTTTCGATCAGGTCATAGCAGGGAACCGGACAACTGCAAACCTCTGTTGAAGCACACCAAATGCCCGCTCCACGTCCTTCCTGCAAACTTTCTGTTCCTTGGCAAACTGAGAATGGGGAGCATCGGGCTTGAGATAGACTTCACAAATGTTGATCAGAGTGTTTATGTGAAGATGTTTTTAACAGCTATGCCACGGCTACTAGCTAATTTATTAATTAATCCAAATGGTCCTTGATATTCTGTGGACTGGGTTTTCGTGATTACCGTGTATTTAACCAAGTTTTGTTGGCTCGCTAAGCATGGAGACGGATCACAAAACCGGCTAGTCTATGTGCTCGTGTTTTAAAGGAAAAGTAGTATCCTAATGACAGTTTGGAAGATATATAGTTTATTGAAAATGCGTCGTCAACCTGGCAAGCCATATCATATGGTCTGGATGTGTTAAAGAAGGGCTTAGTGTGGTGTATTGGCAATGGCCAAAATCTTAGCATCTGGCGTGACCCACGGATCCCTAGGCCGATCTCTTTCAATCGGGTATCGAGACAAGGGAGGTGCAGACTTCGTTCCGTATCAGAACTGATTGACCAGTTTGGTAATTGGAAGATTGAGTTGCTACGGCAATATTTCAGTCCCACGGATGTTGTTGAAATGTTGAAAATCAAACCATCGCAGCGCTTGAATGGTGATCATCTTGCTTGGGCCTTGGATAAACATGAATTGTTCAGTGTGCTTATCGGCTTGCAATGAAAGGAGTGTGGAGTATACTGAATCTTCAAGGACATCGCCTGATGGTAATAGAAAGGTCTGGGAGCTAATTTGGAAATCACAGATGTTCCTCCAAAAGTGTAAATTTTTACGTGGCGGCTTGTCACTGATTCTCTGCCAATCTGGCGTAATAAGGAGAGAAGGACTCTAGAGGCAAAAGACTAATGCCAGTCTTTTGTTCTGAACCGGATGACAACTTCCATCCTTTTGTTCGTTGTACTTCCGCAAAAGAGCTATCTCTTGCTTTACACCGGTGCAATTAGCCGCTCTTAATTGAGGCAGATTGTTTGGAGATGATCAAATTGCTGCAGAATGATATGATGGATAGGTCACTTGACATGACCATCATAGAAGAGGTTAAAACCTTTGCTTAAGGTTTGCAAAACTTGTATTTTTACTCGAAGATGTTAAAATAATACCAGCCATTTTATGGCTAACTATGCTAAGACTAGTGAATGTATAACACTGTGCTTTTCTCTGGCCCACACACTACAGAAAAACGTCAAGGCGTCGATGGTCTTTTCCTACGCAGATGGCTTTTAGTCGAGGTGCTGGGCGTAGGGCAAGAGCCGGGCAGCCCAGCAAAACGAACGTCGGTCCAGATAAGCCGGCGGCGTAGGACCGGCTATGCCGATGATAGCCGTCTGCGTAGGTTTGTCCGTTAGCGTATCTGTAGCTACGCCAATGTCGGCGTAGCTCTTTTCTCTTTTACCATATTAATCTTAGAAAAATCATAACTTAATTATTTTAATTCAAAAAATATATCAAAATTTACAGAAAAATAAGATCTATCTATCTACACTCAAATAATACACATTTGTGTTGAATAAAATATAGGTAAAATATAAAAACTATTATACTTTCGTATAACATATTTTAAAAGATATTTAAAATAAAAAATATGGTGGAATACCCCAAAACCCCGCTACGGCCAACCAAAGTGAATCTTACGGTAAAATAACCACATCCTTTTTTTATGTAGGTATGGCCTAAACAAATAAAAATGAAGATATAAGTCCATTGATCAACCATCGTTTGAGGCCGGTCAAAGTGATAGATCTACGGGTCCCCGGTCTAGGATTTTGGTGGTAACCGACCACCGAAGGCAGGAATACCTAAAAATTTGCATGTGGCTCTAATGTATGTGTATAAGTATGGTGCAACATTGATAGAGACACGTGATTTGAACTACAGGTACATGATCTAATGCTCATATTGTGTACACATGTGTGTCTTGGGATAGCGAACAATGTTGAAGAAGTACATTTTTCTTTTTTGTCGCACCAAAAAGCAATTTTTCATTTTCGAAGTACCAAAAACAGGATGTTTTGTGAAGCAACTATCAAATTAATGTTTTAAAAAGGTAACACCCTATTTTTCAAAAATACTAGACCACCTTCTATGCACAATGTCCCAAGCGGGATATCTTAAACCTTGTTGTCCATCCCTCGTGAAAAAGATAGAATCGGTATGAAGTGGGTCAAATTTGAACTATAGGTACATGATCTAATGCTCGTGATTTTTTGGAAAAATTATTTTTAGGTTCACAATATGCTATTTTATCAGATACAAGTTTTGCGAGGTTCATCCCAAGAAAAAAGTTATACTTTATTGATAATAGTATCCTATCAATGCTATTAACATTTTTTTATCGATTTGGACACATTATTTGTCTAATTCCAATTTACAGAATTGTAGATACGAATTATTCAATATTAAATAGAAAAGGACAGAAATAAATTTTTTATATTTGAATTCAAGATTATTATTACTTATTCATTTTTTTACTTAAATAATTTTTTGAAATTCAAAAATAAAGGCATGTGATATCATGGCCCAAGTGTTAATAGCATTGATAGGATACTATTATCAACAAAGTATAACTTCTTTCTCGAAAACTCATTGGAAAGAAATGAAGAAGTTAAGCATGCTAGTACCAGAGTAGTTTAAGGATGGGTTATAGTCCGACCGGGACTGTGACTAGGATTGAGCGAGTTGACTTAAAATTAATCATGCTTAGAGATAAAATATAAATTAAGCGTGTTTAGGGTTCCCTAGTGAGATTAACCGGTCAAATAATTCAAATATTTTGAAATTTTTGAAAAACAATTTGGCACTATGTCTACGGTGTCCAAGGCTAGGCCTAGCCGTCGACGTATGTGCCAAAGTCAAATAGTTGTTAGCCGGGTTCATGAGTGGGCCTAGACCGTCGGCGTATACGTCGACTGCTCCTTTTAGCCGTCGGTCTACCTTCTAAACCGACGGCAAATAGGGCTACGCCAACGCCTACCTACGGTGACGACTATCGTTGGCATAGTCCTATGCCGATGACAAATGGACTATGCTGATGGCTTCTGGCCATCGGCGCCTCGCGCGTTTCGTGTAGTGACATGGTTGTAAATCCTGATGTTTGAGTAATACGAGTGTCATTTGCCAAACACAAAACTAGCAGAGAGAGCAGAGTCGAGGATTTAGCGTAGCGGAATATTACTCCGGCGCCTTTGGCATGTAGATTTGACCTGGCACGACACAATGTTCTTCCTGGTACATATTGCATCGACAGGGTGACGTTTGCCATGATTTTGAGCAACGAGGATGACGTACATACTATATATCACACGTGCCCTTGATTTAAATTTAAATGCCTTCCATCAGCGCCACGTCTTATATTAAGTAGTAATCTCTATATCTATCTCTACTACTTAAAAAAGGAATTTTCTCTGTTTCCTCCGGTCTTTGGTTTCGTCAACACTTTTCAAATAAGACCATTTTGCCCTCCCACCTTATCACAGCATCTCTACGTCGCCCCTTCCTCCAACCACTGCACCGCGCATCATGGCATCAAATCTGCCCCACGACCGCCTCCGCCTTCGTCAATCCTCCTACGCCGCCCGCGCCATCCCTGCCTTCATCCTCCTCTAGCTACAACTCATGCCATCGCCATCGCCATTGCCATGGCCTCCTCCTCCCTCTCCGCCGCGTACATCCTCTCCCCCATCCCATTATGCCCCTGCCGTCTCTTCTGCACCCTCGCGACCTCGGGGTCTTGTGCTGCTCTGCCATCCCGTGGCATCCTCTAGCGGTCCGACTACGTAGGGTATCGACGCGGCCGCCGCTCGCGACAGCGTCAACGATGCAGCTGTAGCCCGAGACGTGGTGGAGACGGAATAGGGGGCGATGAGGATGAGCCCTAGGTGGTCCCAGCGAGGCGGTGGTGGGATCTGGTGAGGCTGCGGAAGCAGCAACAGACGTCGTCGAGTGGCGTACATGGAGACTACCAAGTACTGAGCCGCCTCATCCGCCGCGGGCCAAAGCTGCGGGAGTAGATGTTGTCGCTCAGCCTCCCGCTCATCCACATTCCCGAAGAGCCCGAGAAATTTGAGAAGCCCGCGCTGACACAAGCACCACCATCTGCCGCCCAAGATCAGGTTGATGGCGGCGCAGGCGCCCCTTCCCCCGTCCCGTGTTCCCGCCCGATCTGAGGTATCGAATCACCTCCTCTGCTTAGATCCCTCTCTTCGAATCTTCACGATATGATTCGATCTGTGCTTTCACTTTAGTATCCATGGATTTAGAATGTGTGGCTATCAGAATTGTGCCTAATTACTTTTGTAGGTTGTTAATCGTGGTAATGTCGGCCATTTTACCTTTGCTGATAATATAATTGCAAATTGATTCTTTAATTTTGTTTCCGTAGTAAAAGGATGTTGTACGGATTTTGACAAAAACGGGAGCACATGGAAGGAGCGGAGCACAGGCATCGTCAAGCTGCTGAACCAGATTCTACATCCTATTTTTTCCCCCTTATGGGGTGGAGTGGTGACGGCGATGAAGGTGCAAAGAACACCGGGAGTTATATGTCGTGCGTGTAGCACACTCTCGATTTTGCCGATGGTAAGCTCGTGGAGGAGGTGTTCGCCATCCGCTTTAGATAGGTCGAGAGCGAGCAGTGAGCACCCTATCATCTCTGCAGCTTTCGTGTTTTAGTTTTATGTGCATTATTACTAATGGATTGGTCGGCTGTCGGGCCATAGAACAATAAAAAATGCGTGATTGGCAAAAGAGTAGTACTTCCGGCTGATGTAGTGTGTTATATCCACCTATAACTCTAAATAAAAGGGCACATCAGAACAGTACAGGGCTATTATGTCATAAACCGCCATAGTTTTGGTGTTGTTCCTATATCAATCAATCATGGATAGAGTTTCATGATATTGTTTTGGATTTACCTAACCAATGTAGTCAATAAAGTATAGAGTTGCCTTACATCTTGCTGCATTGCACTTCTGTAGTATATTTTCTTCTTTGTTTGTAATTCTAGCTTACTGATTCTGAGTCGGTCAGATGTTTTGTGTTGCATTTCAAGTGATCATTATTTGTGAATTCACCTTAAGAAAAAAGGATTTAGATTATAAATAAAATATGGTATTGTTTATTGTAAAATTCTAAGGGCAAGGGCAAGGGCAAAGTTGCTAGAGCCGGCGCCCGACTTGGTGGTCCACCGTGCATCGGTGGGGAGCACTTTAGTGTTCGAGCAGCAGCGGACGGAGGCAGGGTCCACCTAGGTGGAGGTAGGAAGGGGCTGTCGGAGGAGGAGGTGCGACATCCCACTGAGAGTGCCTTCCTCTTCGCGTGGCTGAGCATCAACGCCATCATCCTGTCCAGGGCCTCGCCCTCGCCCCTTCGATAATTTACCTAGCGATTTCATTCTCGGCCTCCATCCATGCCGTTAAGAACTATTGGGGTGAATTGCACGATATTAATCTGATTTAAGCTTGTCTTCTGGAGAATTTTGACATTGCTTCTAAACATTGGAAAGGGGTGCCATGCCATGATAAAAGTTAAGAATCATTGCGGTTTAGTGTAATGTAGTGTTAACTTCAGCGACGTTTGGTATGAAGAATCGTGCTGACTTTGTAAACCTTAGATACACTTTTAATTGTTACCATGATATTTTGGAAGTATTAGGTCATCATAAGTTGTTAACTAAACTGAAGGATAGCTTGCATGACATTGGCTAATGCACCAAACACATCGTCGCTTTGGCTCATTTTTAATGGCTCGAGTAATCATCTTTGAGCCAAATTCTAAATTTCTAAGGGAGATCAAGACTGTAGTACTGTAGATTTGTTGACTCAAGTGGTAATCATGTTTGAGCCTTCTTGTGACATGCAGGTTTTAAGCCTGCAGAATGGGACAACTTTTTTGTCAAGTTTCTCTATCCATCGTTGACTCCGATGGTACTCTTTTTCTCGGGGGTGCGATTGGATATGTTGTCTTCAAGTACTTTGAAGGCAAGAAAACAAAGAATGGATATATTAAAACAAAAATATGAGGTTAGAGATTATCTCTCTTGAATATTTTTTTGGTTCATCAGTCTATTTGCACTATGGGTCCTACTTGTGATGCTCTTCATTTCTGTATATAGTCTAAACTATAGGTGAAATCTTATTTTTGCACTGTCGGTCCAACATGTGATGTTCTTCGGTGTATTAACGGATATATATGCTTGCTTTAACATGTTAAAAAATGTTGTGGAGCGGGTATGTTGTTCTGCCCTGAGAGCAATAGTGGAGAAAGTTGTGGTCAGCGGATGGGATTTTTTCACCCCTGCTTTACCACAGTACAACTCTATCTTTCTTAAATAATTTATATATGTAGGTTGTCTAGGTTTTCCAGAGAGCAAAACGCATGATTTAGTTAAAGAGTTGCAGAAATCTATAATAGTAAGATTACATGAATGCTTTAGTAAAAAAATGTCGCTCTGGACAATTGTCTATTATGTGGTGACCGCTTGTCGAGGATGAACTGTCGTCTCTAGGCTGTGCTGCTATAAGCATCAGCGGCGGCAAGTTCACGTGGGAGGGCGCAGACAACTACACCATGAGGATCTCGATCTCAGGGACAACAAGAGCACGAGGCGTTCTCATGTCAATGGCATCTACGGCTGCTCCGCCTATCGAACTATATATGCGGTAGTATGTAGCTTCCATATTGGAGCCTCTTATGATTGATCGAACTATATTGGTATTTTTTCTGATGTATCTTGTAGTGCATCGCTAATTCAGATGTCCTTTCAAGAATGGAAGTTACTACATCGCTGAATATAGATTTTCATTACAGTTCGCACATTCCATTTTAGATCTACGCAAGCTGGAGGTGAGAGAGAAAACGAGCTGCTCTCTGTGTTCACTTGGTATTTTTCTCAACCGATGAGTCGCAACTTCAGGCTTTCATAAGAGGTAACCATCCACCAGCAATGGCTTGGATTTATTCTGAGAGCACTAATATGTGTTTGATTTTTATTTCCTTTTGTCTTTGTTAGTCACTGAAAATTCGGATCACAGGTAGCTTTGTCATCGACATCTCTTTTTCTTGGTTGCTCCACACCCAATATATCAGGTCATACCGTTCTCTTTGCCGTTACTAGAAGTCCAGTAATATTTTGATATGTATACATGTGCAGTAACCCCTTTTACATGCATGATTCAAATGCATCTTTCGGTGCTTATTCTGTTTTTTTTACAAAATATGTTCAGTCACTTTCTAAAACACAATGATTATTCATAACCTTCAGGGTGTTTAATCACTCTTACATTTTGCCTTGGCTAGCTTGTCCAGGATTTCCTTTGTATTTGAGTTGTACGTGAGGATGGTAGCAATTCATAAAAGAAGTTTTATAGGGATATCTCCCAAGACTAAACATAGTGCATACATTTTTTCTGGATTACCGTGTCATTTTTTGCTACTTCAAAAGCTATGAATTGAAATATTTGTTTGTATTTTTACTATTTGAATGCCCTTATTGAATGTGTAATGTTAGTAGGACTGGGCTACTGTCAGTGGTTAAAGTATTCAACGTGAATGGGTTATTAGTGCCTGGTCCTCCAGTATGCTGATTAATGATCACTAATCAATGCTCCGTTTGTATTCTTGGATACACATGATTTCTTGGGTGAGAAGAGCCTAGAGCAGTCATTGCTTAAAGATTGAGGGAAGAAAGTTGTACTTCATATAAGAACATCGTGCCAAAGGTTAGTTGGGAGCCTTGTGATTACTTTCTGTATTCATGCTCTCTGCATTACTTTTGAAATTGCGGAAATGCCTACTCTCAAATTTATTGCCCATAATTAAGTAGGAATGACGAGCATGTTGTATTTGGTTATTGGATGCACTAGGTCAATCCATTTTCTATTTGTGTTCATTTCACATTGACGTTGACCTGAGGGATGATCTTGGTATCTGAATATATATAGTATTTGATTGTTCGATAGTCTCTCCATGAAGGTTACCTTTCACCTGGAAATTCATCTAGGGCTGGTTCAAAAAAAGGCTTTCTGGCCTTCTGAGAAAGAGAATGGAATGTTTCATATTCGTGCACTCAAACAACCTGCTGAGAGGTACAATACGGGGTTTTCCTATGTAGGAATAATCATTCGACTGATTGTTTTTCTGGTGAAGTAGCTTTGAAACTTCTAGAGGGTTTATCCCTCCCCCCCCCCCCCCCCCCCCCATGCTGTCTGATTCACTACATGTGAATATCCAGGTGACCTGAAATGATATATTACAAAGAAATACCTAAATACATAACCTTCATGTGATAGAGAGTACAATAATGTCGTTGATTAAAAAACTGGTTGCTACCACTAATGATGTTTTGTTCAAGTTGCAGTTTTACTAGACTTACAATTACATCACAACCAACAATAACATTGTTGTTTCTGCTTGCCAGGCAGTTCGTTGAATAATAGACATCAGAGAGGAATGACGGCTAGGTGAGCTTTGTAGGGATGTGAGAGGAATATGCAAGTGATTAAGGTTAGCTTGGACTCCAAGTGGCGAAAGAAGGATTATTTTTCTTGGAGAAGGCCGCCGACTGAGGGCTCTACTGCTGTTTTCATTTTTCTATTGATCTACTATGAAAACACCTAAGCACAATGCGAATGCCATTGTTGAAGTGGGGTGACTACGATGTATAGGGATGGCCGTTGTTGGAGTGCGTCGAGTATAAAGCATAGTACTGTGTAATGCACATGCATTCAAATGGGTAATTATAGGAGGAAACAAACAAAACTACTCCAAATTAATGCTTAGCCTTTTCTTATTCTCTCTGATCCAAATTAATTTCCTCTTATTTGCTTCGATTTAGATGTATCTAGCACTAGAATATGACTATATACATTCAAATCTAGATAAATCTGAGGTCATTAATTTGGATCAAGTAGAGTAATAAAATTAGTGTATTTTATTTAGGAAACTAATGACGTTGTATTGTATATGTTACATAATGCTTTTTATTAAAACTTGTCTATGTATCTTTCTCTACATTGCATTCAGTATTCTTATCCGAGACACTTGCACTTTTCTCTTTAGAAATAGTATTGATAAAACCATTATTATTATTGATGAGCTTACCCATAATTGTCATTCCTAAGTGGAAAAAAAAAATAATCAGCCCCTAAAGCATGCACTAGAGGAGAAACTCATGAAATAAAAATGGTAAGAATGGACAGAAAAAAACACATATTGGGATTACGAAGAGGGAGCAAATTGTGCGTGGTATTTGAAAAATCAATGCTTGTGGGTTTGACTGTTTTTATATTTTATTTTTCCGTGGTAACGCACGGACATTTAATAATATAATAGGAGTTAAATGCGATTGAGGGTAACCAGCCAACAACGCGTGCACGCAGCGCTAAGCTGCTGCTACGTGTGCTAAACCGGGTCCTGCAAGGCGTGCTAAACCGGTTCTACTTAAATTTGATCTCATCCGAGACGCTACCAACTGAGCACTGTGCATGCATGCATCAGCTTATTTTTCTTTTTTGAAATAATGCATCAGCTTAGTCGGTAGAGCCGTAGAGGTGGCCAAATCATAGGCCACGAACGTTTCAAACAGCTAATTAAGGGTGTGTATATATGAGCAGTTGTGGACGAAAAGTCCTGGAAATTTCTCCAAAGATTACGTCAACAAATCAATGAAGAAAAATGGCTCAAGATATAGCAGTTGTGTCATACCCTCGTAGCTGCCGGTCAAAGGAAAATTAAGGCTAAGATGACCCGGCTGAAGTGACACACATACTGTACGTGTTTAATAGGATGGTGGAACGAAGATGCCGCCTAACAATTAAAAAAAAACTAGTCACATGCGTGCATCTCTGCCTGTGTAGTATATAAGTAATCCTGGCTAGCTAATTGCAGTTCACATCGCAGCAGCAGGGATCAGACAAAATCATACGACCTCGCTTCAACCTTCGTCAGCCATGGTGGCCGGTGTTTGCTACGGCGTGGTCGCCAACAACCTGCCCTCGGCGAGCGACGTGGTGCAACTGTACAAGTCTAAGGGCATCACCGGAATGCGCATCTACTTCCCCGACGGCAACGCCCTCCGGGCCCTGAGCGGCAGCAACATCAAGCTCATCATCGACGTGGGCAACGACCAGCTCGCCAACCTCGCCGCAAGCGCCTCCAACGCGGCCGCCTGGGTGAAGGCCAACATCCAGGCCTACCAGGGCCTGACCATCAAGTACATCACGGTCGGCAACGAGGTGTCCGGCGGCGACACGCAGCTCATCCTCCCGGCCATGAAGAACGTCAACAGCGCGCTGTCCAACGTCGGCCTCGGCGGCATCAAGGTGTCCACGGCGGTGCAGTCGGGCGTCACCGCGGGGTTCCCTCCCTCCCGCGGCACCTTCTCCGCCTCTCACATGCCGCCCATCGCGCAGTACCTCGCCAGCACAGGGGCGCCACTGCTCGCCAACATATACCCCTATTTCTCTTACAAGGGCGACACCACCAACATCCGCCTCGACTACGCCCTCTTCACCGCGCCCGGCACAGTGGTGCACGACGGCGTCAGCGGCAAGGACTACCAGAACCTGTTCGACGCGCTCGTGGACACCATGTACTCCGCGCTCGAGAGCGCCGGGGCAGGGAGCGTCGGCATCGTTGTGTCGGAGAGCGGGTGGCCGTCGGCCGGTGACCCGGTGGCGACCGCAGGCAACGCGCAGACGTACAACCAGAACCTAATCGACCATGTCGGGAAGGGGACGCCAAAGAGACCAGGAACGATCGAGACGTACATCTTCGCCATGTTCAACGAGAACAACAAGACCGGGCTTGAGACGGAGAAGCACTTCGGGCTGTTCAACCCGGACAAGTCGCCGGCGTACCCCATCCGGTTCTAGGTAATCCGCACGGCGTCTTCGTCGGGACAGTACATACCAAATGCGTACACGCGTGTATTATCTGCAACCTAAATAAGCTGCTATTACAGCAGTGAATTGTAACGAGGATACTAGTACATACATACGTGCACGTGACACGTCATCTTAAATAAAGAGAGCGATGCAAATATAGGCTGAATTTCTGACGCACGGGTACATATTTTCTGCATGCGCACGTGGCCTTCTCGAATGAGAGAAAACGACGATTCTGCATATTCACGCAGAAACACGGCGCTGGTGACATCGACCTGAGCTGAACTTGTCAATGAGATGAACCCTGTCAACTCCCCGAATTATATAGACGTGCTTAATATTTTTTGGGTAGAGAGGAGAGTGGAGAAATTAGTGGGATAATAGATATAATTCGGTCAGCAACAATTCGGCCAGCAACTAGTGCTGACCAAAACACACAATTAAGCACATCTATACACTATCTGTCTATTTAAAATGATCTCCTAGATCATGCCCATGATCTAGAAAGAATCCTCTCATATCAGATGATCTTGTGATCACCAAGATCATTAAGAACACATCAAGAACATACCAAGAACACCAAATTTGATCCACTGAAAACTATCAAATAAAGGAATCATATTTCTACCTGACTAAACAACATGTACATCTTAAGAGCACCTCCACTCGCTGGGCGTTCCGAGGCCGAAATCCGGCGCTATTTAGCGCCGGACGAGCCTGGGAACGCCCGATTTTCCACTCGCGTTTCCAAACGTGGTTCCCAGACGACGCAAAAACGGCGAATTTTTTCGGCTCAAATTCAAACTCGCGTTTCCAAACGTGGTTCCCACTCGCGTAGTTTGGCATAAATATAAATATAGAGCAATGCTCGGCATAGTTCGGCATGAAATTAACATAGTTCAGCATGAAATACAACATAGTTCGGCATAGACTGAACAGGGCCGGCACTAGAGGGGGGCAGGGTGGGCGGCCGCCCAGGGCCCCCAAAATTCAAGGGCCCCATCCTACGTTACGTATGTTACGTATTGACATGCCAAGTGGCAGGGGAAAAGGGCCTAATTGGCCATGTGAGCGATCGTGTAGGAGACAAAGGGCCGCACGCATCAGAAAAATACTTGATCGATTCGAGTCGTGCGACCCCCAGCGACCTCCTCCATCTCATCTGCGTAAGGCGCTCAGGCTGCCACAGACGAACTGCCCAGGACCAACCAGCCGCCTGCTGTGCGCAGGGCCACGGCCTTCTTCAATTCTTCGTCGACACATGGATCACCGGATCTTAATTTCTAGAGCCCGATCACATGAATATGTCACACTGCTTTTTTTAGTCTCTAATACGCCGATCTTAACCCACGTCGTCGGATTTAACCAATCTGAGATATGTTGAATATTGTATTGCTACTTCCTAATACCCACCTTCACATACATTACCCATAGTTTGTACCACTACACATTTGATGTAATCTTTTTCCAGCATTGTGGGTTATCATGTTGTTCTCGGTCGAGAGAGTGCACGTCAGGTCACGCTAAAGAATAGTGTCTGCCTCTTTACTATTACAGAGAGGAGATATTTACAATTTATTGGACAACTATTTGATGTCAACAATGACTCAGCAAAGCTTAGATGGTTTGGCAATATTATGCATCTACTTGAAATTTGGATGACATCGATATTGGCCTCATCATAAGTGACTTTGCATCGAAAAATGTTTTAAGGTAATATATATATAAATTGTTTGATACGTGTACCGCTTGTGGATGCATTTAAGTGTTATTGACAACATATATTTTACACGTATAATATTCATTATTATTATTGTGATGTCTATAGGGCCCATATTTTAGTCTCGCCTAGGGCCCCCAAAATCTCAGGACCGGCCCTGAGACTGAAATACAACATAGTTCGGCCTAGTTTGGCTACATCATGCTCGGCATCTACGTGTTGCCCTTGCATATTCATATGTGCTCAACCAGATCATCCTGCAGTTGTTGATGCACTACCGGGTCTCGGATCTCCTGACACATGGCGATGAATGCAGCCCACGATTGCGGCACCTGGTGATCAGGCTCTGCAAGGGTCCATGTCTGTAGTATGGCTCGTCCTGCTCGATCAAATCCACTGGGTCCTTTCTCTCATCCGCAATGATCATGTTGTGCAAGGTCACACAATAGTTAATCACTTCCCACATCTGATCTTTCGACCAGGTCATAGCAGGGAATCAGACAACTGCAAACCTCTGTTAAAGCACACCAAATGCCCGCTCCACGTCCTTCCTATAAGCTTCATGTTCCTTGGCAAACTGAGAATGCTTGGGGAGCATCGGGCTTGAGATAGTCTTCACAAATGTTGGCCATCTTGGATAGATGCCATCTGCAAGATAGTATCCCTTGTTGTAGTGGTGCTCATTGATCTTAAAGTCCACAGGGGGAGAATGACCCTCAACAAGCTTGGCAAAGACATTTGAGAACTGGAGGACTTTGATGTCGTTGTTCGATCCTGCCATGCCAAAGAACGAGTGCCAAATCCAAAGATCTTGTGTAGCAACTGCCTCGAGTATCACAATGCAACCTCCTTTGTGGCCTTTGTACATTCCTTGCCAAGCAAATGGACAGTTCTTCCCGTGCCAATGCATGCAGTCGATGCTTCCAAGCATTCCAGGAAATCCTCTACTTTCATTGACTGCGAGGATCCGAGCAGTGTCTTCAACATTGAGAGTTCTCAAGTACTGTGCCCAAACACTGCAATCACTGCCCTGTAGAACCTGTACAAGCAATCAGTGGCGATGGACTCGGCCATGCGGAGATAGTCATCGGCACTGTCATTCGGATCTCCATATGCAAGCAACCTCATCGCCACTATGCACTTATGCAGTGAGGAAAACCCTACTATGTCGGTGCAGTCCTTATTGCATACGAAATAGGGGTCAAACTCTCGGATGGCATGCACGATGTTGAGGAAGAGTTTCCGGCTCATCCTGAAAAGGTGCCGAAACATGGCCTCTTCGTACAGCGGCTCGTCGTCAAAGTAGTCGGTGTACAGCATGCAGTAGCCCTCCATGCGCTGCCTTGCTTTGCACTTTCGGTGACCCTTCGCCGAGCCTCCATGCTTCAGCGCTGCAGTCTGCGTGTACAACCGGGCCAAGGAGGCGAGGATCTGCATGTGCTCTTCATCTTCGGCGGCCGCAGTGGTCTCTTCCTCCGGTAAAAGGGCAATCCTCGTTGTCGGAGTCCACGGTCGAATAGGCGAAACACCGAACACTTCGCGGGCAAGGTAACGGGAGCTCGGAACGAAGCCGAGCTGCGGCGAAATGAGGCCTAGGCAGAGGGGAAAGGAAACGGCGGAGGTGGCAGACCTATCTACAGGCATGGTTTCGGCTTGGTGTGGTGGGACCTCGCCGGTGACGAAAGCTCTCTACCGTGGGAGAGCCGAGTTGGGGTGGGGAATGGGTTTGCCTCGCCGACAGGGTTGGTCCACCTGTTTTTTGCTGCGTCCGGCGTTCCCAAGCGATTCTCAGCGCCCTGGGTTTGGCTTGAGAACGCCGGACGAAAGTTGGGCCAAATCCAGACCAATTTGGCATCCTAGGAACACGACTAGGAGAAATTTTGCCATCCCGGCAAAAAAATCGCCCTGGGAACCCGAGTGGAGATGCTCTAAGAAATCTTTAACCAATCATCTATCTAAGAATAGTAAGAATATACCTAGTAATTAATGTTAGAATATGCATTAACAATGATTGATTCTTGCCATGTTTGGTGATAGGATCACAATCAATGTAAACCGAATTTTCCACTGCTATAAGGCAACTCGGGTAGGTGTCAATCATGGTTAATTTCCTGGTTAATTCCTCCCTAAATATCTCTGTAATCTTGCAATAATTGTCAGCCCAATTGGGCATTTAACACGCAACCGATCGCTGAGACAAAGGCATCGTTCACACAATATTGATATGGTATCATGGCATACTCTTCCTTGACATCGAGAGAGAAAATTGAGCAATCTAAAAAAACTTCCATGGCCACTACCTCGTCGCCTCCTGAAGGCCTCGGTGCTCCACCGATGCTGAAGCTCAACCAGAGCAATTACCTACTCCAGAAGACCCAGGTGATGCCGCCCCTACGAGGGGCGCAGATGCACGACCTGGTCGATGGCATGGAGGCAGCGTCGCCGTCCACCCTGTCCGTCAAGAAGGAAGGAAAAACAACCTCAGTGTCGAACCCTACTTATGCCGCCTGGCTTGCAAGGGATCAGAAGGTCCTGGGATGGATGATAAACGGCTTATCCCCAAAGATCCTTGTACAGACCATCGGCCTGCAGCACACAGCGCATGTGTGGTCTACCCTCGCCACCATGTTCTCATCACAGTCGAAGGCACACATCTCGCATCCGCGGGGAGCGCTCAACAACACCAAGAGCATGGTATTCACGTTTGAGTACCAAGTTACAGGAATTGGGATTCAAACCCTCACAGGGAGACGCATCTCTATTTATCTACAACAAATCAGGTATCACTGTTTATGTACTAATTTATGTGGAGGATATTGATACGTCCAAAACGTATCTACTTTTCCGAATACTTTTGCTATTGTTTCTCCTCTAAACTTGTGTGATTTGGATGCAACTAATATGGACTGACGCTGTTTTCAGCAGAATTGCCTTGGTGTCTACTTTTTATGTAGAAAACCAACTATCAGGAAAAATCCCGAAAAATATGCCAAAAATCCTATTTCGCCCGAAGACTCCAGGAGCCAGAATACGAGACGGAGAAGAGCCAGGGGGTGGCCACACCACCTGCTGGCGCGGGCCAGGCCAGGCCATGCCAAGGGGTGGTGTGGGCCCCCCAGGCACCCCCTCGGCCTCTCTCTTCGCCTATAAGGAGCCTCCTGACCTAAAAACTTTGGGGGGTTCGATGTTTTTCCAGAAAGAGTTCCGCTCCGCCGCCACAACCAGATTCCACGAAACAACACCAGAAACTCCGTTCTGGCACCCTGTCGGGACGGAGAATTGGAGGAGATCATCGCCATCATCATCACCATCGCTTCTCCATCGACCAACCATGTTTCCCCCATCTATGAGTGAGTAATCCCCCGTTGTAAGCTATGGGGATGGTAGGGATTGGATGAGATCGTTCATGTAATGGCATCAGATTGTTAGGGCATGGTGCCTAGTATTTTTTATTAGTGCTTTATGACTTTGTTGCGACTTGTTGTGCTTAATGCTTGTCACTAGGGCCCGAGTGCCATGATTTCAGATCTGAACATGTTATTGATTCATTATGATAGTATTGTTTATGGTCTTATCTACAAGTTGTATACGCACGTTGTTGTCCGGAACCAATGGCCCTGAAGTGACAGAAATCGGGATAACCGGAGGGAATGGCTTTGATGTGAGGATCACATGTGTTCACGGAGTGTTAATGCTTTGCTCCGGTGCTCTATTAAAAGGAGCACCTTAATTGCCAGTAGTTCCCTTGAGGCCCCGCTGCAAACGGGCTGGCAGGACAAAAGATGTTGTGCAAGTTCTCATTGCGAGCACGTATGACTATATATGGAACACATGCCTAGGATTGTCTAGTACTTGGATGCTTTATCTTATTTATCTGCAATTGCCCTGTCTTCTGATTGCTATGTGAATTGTCTTGTCCATGCAACGCCCGTCCATCCATCCCTATGTCTACCGCACTTGAATCCTACTGTTTACTGCTTTTGTCACTACTGTCTTTACTTTACTACTGCTGCTAGTTTGCTATTCCTACTACAAAACTGTTGCTACTGATAAACTGCTGTGAGCAAGATTGTTTCCAGGTGCAGCTGAATTGACAACTCAGTTGTTAAGGCTTATACATATTCTTTGGCTCCCTTGTGTCGAATCAATAAATTGGGTTTTACTTCCCTCAAAAATACGGCGATACACCCCCTATACTTGTGGGTCATCAAGACTATTTTCTGGCGCCGTTGCCAGGGAGAATAGCTTTATTTATCAAGTTCACTTGGATTCTCTATTGTTCGCTGCTATCCATCCATCATGGGTAAGTCTCGTGATGGCAAGGCTCCTATTTTACCATCCACTACAAGAAGAGGTACGGTTCTAAACACCTCTACTGCTCTTGATTCACCGTCTGTTATAAGTAAGTTCCTTACACCACCACATACACATGCTACACACTACTACTACTACTATTGAATCTGAAACTTCTGATGCTTATGATGCTGCTTCTACTGTGCTTGATAAGAGTGGTTCATTAGGTCCTTTCCTAGATGCTACGATTGCTAGAACTATAGCTGGAAATACCGAAACTCTTAATGAAGACACTACCACACCTGTTAGCTCACCTGAGTCTAGTGAGAGTTATGATATTGAAGATGGTTATGTTGAGATGACCGATGAATTTACTAAAGAATGTAAAAACACCCATGATAGGAGCACTGGTAAGAGTCTCCTTGATAGGCATACTATTAGACCCAAATTGTCTCTTGTCGCTAAGTTTGCTGCTTCTCCCATAAACATTATAGATGAAGATTATGATTTCTCTCTCGATCTATTTTACATAGCTATTGTTGAGAAAGAACCTTTTTGTGGGACTAAGAATGAAAGTGCGGTAGCACATATGAATGAACTTTCTACCATGAGGGGCTTGTTTTCTGATGATGTTAAGATGCGTACTTACTTTGTTGCCAAGATTTTCCCCTTTTCACTGAAAGGAGAAGCTAAAACTTGGTTTAGTAATTTACCTCCTGGATGTATTGATATCCCTGAGTGATTGATTAGTACTTTCCTGTAGAAATATTTTCCTCCTAGTGCTAGACATGCTATTTTGCAGGAACTTTTTGATTTTAAACAGGGAGAAAAAGAGGTATTGCCTGAATCTTGGGCAAGGTTTTGTGCTTTGATTCATGCACAAGCTAGAAGTCCATTACCTAAGAATGAGCTTCTTGATATATTTTATAATGGACTAACTGAGGAATCTAGGACATACCTAGATAGTTGTGCTGATTGTGTTTTCAGGAATAGGACTCCTAAGGAAGTTGAGGAATTAATGGCTAAAATAAGTAAGAACTATGAAGATTGGACTCCTCCTAAACAAGCTATACCTGAAATAATTGTACCTGAACCATCTATTCTGGTGCCTATTCCAACATCAAAGAAGAGGGGAGTTATTGAATTAAATGATGAAGTGATGAAGGAAGCTAAGAAATGTCTTAAGGAGAAGGGAATTAAAGCTGCAGATGTCAAGAATTTACCTCCTATTGAAGAATTATGTATGCCTATCCCCTACTCATCCACTAACGAGGTACACTCTCTCCAACACTTTGATGAAGGTGATATCCCTTACTCTAAATCTCCTGATCAATGCTTAGAAGAATTCGATATCTTTATTGTTAAGTAAGATAATTTTAATAAAAGGGTGCAAAATCATCTAATGGAAAACACTAGAGCTATTGTTGAGTTGAAAGATATTGTGGAAAGAACCTCTAATGATGTTAAAATGATTGTTAAACACTTTCAAATGGTTCAAACTCAAATAGATCAACTCGTTAAAGTGCAAAACGACTTGCTATTAATGTTGCTAAAGAAAAACATGCTTATGAAATTAGAACTAGAAGTGGTGCTGCTACTCAGGATCCTCTATATCCTGAGGGGCATCCCAAAAGAATTGAGCAGGATTCTCAACAAGCTGAAAATAGTGGTTCTACTCGTAAGAAAAGGAAAAAGAAACATAAAACTGTTGTAGAACCCTCTGAACCTGCTATAGATCCTAATAGTATATCTATCTCTCATGCTGAAACTGAAAGTGGTAGTGAAGAAAATGAAGTTCCTAATGAAGAAAAAGTGAAGAAGAACCTGAAAACCACACTAAGAATACTAAATACACCAAAGAAGATTTTATTGCTAAGAAACATGGTAGTGAAAGAGAGCCTTGGGTCCAAAAACCTATGCCTTTCCCTGATAAGAAACACAAGTCAAAGGAAGATGAACACTATAATAAGTTTTGTGAGTGGATGAAACCTTTATTCTTGCAAATTCCTTTGACTGATGCTATTAAATTGCCTCCTTACTCAAAGTATATGAAGGATATTGTCTCGAATAAAAGGAAGATCCCTAATAAAGAAATTTCTACTTTGCTTGCTAATTATTCCTTTAATGGTAAGGTTCCTAAGAAACTTGGAGACCCAGGGATTCCAACTATCCCTTGTTCTATTAAGAATAGTTATGTTAGAACTGCTTTGTGTGATTTGGGAGCTGGAGTTAGTGTTATGCCTTTCTCTCTCTATAAGAGGCTTCAGCTTGAAAAATTGATACCAACTGATATATCTTTGCAAATGGATGATAAATCTACCACTATTCCTATGGGTATATGTGTGGATGTACCTATTCAAGTGGCTCATAATTGCTTGATATTAACTGATTTTGTTGTGCTTGAAATGCCTGAAGATGATAATATGTCTATTATTCTTGGGAGACCTTTTCTTAATACTGCAGCAGCTGTTATTAATTGTAATCAAGGAAAGGTGACTTTCAATGTTAATGACAAGGAACATACTATATATTTCCCCAAGAAGATTGAAAGGACTTATGGTTTGAATTCAATTGAACATGTTGAAGCCATTCAAGTTGGAGAAATATATTGTCCCATACCAAGAGAAAAAATTGAAACTATTATGATTGGGACCATTGCTATCAAGGTTGAGGTAACATAATCATTAGTGGAATACAAAGTTTTGTCTCATATGCAATTGTTTTGGTAGCAAGACTTGATCAACCTTGTTAACAAAAGGATTCCATTGAACAAAACAATGTTTTCATTATGATTATCTCCGTTTATTTCTACCCTTTGCATTTTAGTTTTTGCTTTCATTTAGTTTTCTTTTTTTTGTTGTTAGTTGCTTGCATGTTAGAGTGTCTTAGAACTTCTGTAGTTCTAGTTTTGTTTTGTCCTTGCATCATTGTTTCCAAAATAAAAAAAATTGTCTGTCAGAAAAATCATTCTTCTATTTCTGAAAATATGCCCAAAAATAAAGTGTCTCGAAAAATTCCAGAAAATTCATATTAAATTTTTACGTGAAAAAAGAGGCAGAGGAGTACCTAGGAGGTATCAGTGGGGCCCACCAGGCTGGCACACCACATGGTGGCGTGGCCAGCCTTGGGTGGCGCCATGCCCTCGTGTGGGCCACCCCTGGCCCCCCCACTAACTCTCTCACCTGCCACTTTCTTGTCTCTCCCGAGTAAGCTCCAGTTCATTGCTCAAAATCGTGTTCTTGCTGTGCTTGCTCTTGATTTTTTCGATCTCCTTGCTCAGCCCATCTTTCTTGCTAAAATTTGGAGCATTTGTTCCCTAGTATGTGACTCCTCCCCTTGTCCAAGTAGATTTGTGTTTAGTGGATTATATATTGAGTATTTTGCTGCTGTAGGTGACTGGTTATGAGAGCTTGTAAGCTTGTTTGATGCTTAGAGATATAGTTTTGATGCATGTTTAGGCCTTTTGCAAGTCCCTATGAGTAGAATCCTTCATTATATTTACTTTGCAATCACTTGTTTAATAGGTGTTTAAATTTCAGAATAGAAGATGAGTGAACACCACCTAAACCAACATAAGCTTTGGGTACCTGAGGTCATGAAGGTCCACCGGGAGGAGGAAGTTTTTCCCTCCATTTATCCATGCTCTGAGTTCATGAGAGCTGCATGAATTTTACAAGATTTCCACACTTTGGTTTCTAATGTAGGGTTAGAGCACTTTTTGGAAGATGAACCTTGTCAATTTGTGAAGCTAACCATGTATGTGGTGTAGGATTTCCAATTTAGTCACTCTTTGCCTAACCCCATGGTCCATTACAAAATTTACAATATTGATGTCAACCTTTCTCTTGATGATTTTTGTGCAGCTATTAAGGTACCTCAATGGGGATCATGTAGGAAGATTAAGGAGAGACCTGAACCACTCATGGATTTATATGCAGAAATTTGCTAAGGGAGTAGCTTCTCGAAGGAGAGTGGAAAAATCCGTAACATTCATCTTCCCTCCATTCGCTACTTTGCCTACTTTATTGCCAAGTGTGTTCTTGCTAGGAAAACTGCCAATAAGTTATCTTCGTTTGATCTAGCATTTATCTCTGCTGCTCTTAGACGAGATAGGTCTTACAACTTGGGTGCTTTGATAGCTTTCCGTCTTGCTGCTAACCGTGAGAAAGGTGGAATTTGTGGAGGCCTCATTGCTTCTCGTTTACTAGCATTGCATGGTTTAGTGCCTCATCATCTAGACCTACAGTTTCCTATAGAAAGGCTTGATCTTAATTCCATGATACAACATAAATTTGTTTCCTCGTGGGCTAGTATAAGTGAGTTATCTTATGAAATAACCTTTCTCAAAGCTGCTTGGAGAAAGAGCAAGTCCGAGCGTGTTGTTCTTTTGCCTGCACCTATTTTGTTTAACCTTGATAACAGGGAAGGATGGTCCCTCACTGAGGAGGATCTTGACACATACTTGGGAGAGCTCTCCCAACAGGAGCAGGACACTAGAAGGGAGGTCACGGATGATTCGGTCCAGCCCTCGAATGAGGGAGAATCTGCATATCAGCAGCCCGCTTATGATTGGGGAGCTTCTTGTTCTTCTCATGGGCTCACCTACGACCATTCTTACCAAGATCCGCCCGCTTGGAACCCCTATTCGTACATGGATTGATACCCACTTAGGCCAAAAGCCTAAGCTTGGGGGGGGGGGGGGTAAGCCGACACCACACTCATCTTCATATCATGTTGCGTCGGTACTTTGTATATTCATGTTTTCGTTCTCTTTTTAGTTTTCGTTCTTCTTTTGCTTTTGCTTTCTAAAACACAAAAAGACCAAAAATATTTCTATTGTTTCTCTTTGGTTTGCTTCTTATTTTTGTCTTGGTTTGTTTTTCCCTTTTTGCTTTGTTTGAACTATTCGAAAAACCCAAAAAGATTTTGCTTTGCTTGTTTTTCCCTTTTGGTTCTTGTTTAAAAATCAAAAAGACCAAAAATATTTGTCGTTCTTCTTTGGTTTTGTGAGTTTGCTACAGGGTTCGGCAGTCCTCAGTGGAATATTGGTTTCATATTATTATTCCAGCCACACAAGTGAAGAGCAATAATGAGGATTAATGACAACTTGAGGCGTGGTAAGAGGCTGGTAACAAACTCTATTTGTTTTCATTTTTGTACATATACTCATCACTGTGAGCATGCTTAGTCTATTCATGTAGGGTGTATGTTATCTTTGGATGCTTAGTAGTTCTTGCTTTCTTATGATTAGCTCCAGCTCGCTAATAGTTTGTAGCATGTCTTATGAATGTTTGCTTGCATTGCTCTATTCATAAATTGGTATGACACTGTGGTATCCTCCTCTGAATGTTTCATTTGAATTGCCTTGGCACATGCTCACGCATGCACATGACTATAATAATCAGTTAAGCCTTGATGAATTATTTTGCCTTGAGGATCTTGAATCACTTTCATGCCATGATTAGTCCTGTTTTGTTGCAAGCATGATAATGACAGCTATTGCTCTCTCATTTGTCGCTCCCTTACTATTGCTATCCTTCACTTCCACTGAGTGTTTTACTCAAGTTTCCAACTCCCTAAACCAAATATTTCCAAAGTGTCCACCATACCTACCTATTAGCATCATTTGCTACTTCCGTGCATATTCAATATGCTTTGTTTTCTTCCGAATAAAATGTTTGCTTGTTATGAGAAAATTAGTTAGTAAAGCTTTCACGAACTTGATGGCACACTTTATTTCCTGCACTTAATAAACCTGAACCATTGTGAACTCTCCATGAAAGTTATATGCTTGCAAATTATAGGCTGGGGATTAGCAGAACCGTGCTGTCACGGGGAACGCTTTCAACACTTGTAAATATATACCCAGTTGATACCTTGCTCTTTTGTTTGCGGATGTCGTCGGTGTGAAATAAAAGGGGAGCTTGTAAGTCCATGGAGTTATGTATGTGTGTTAGAGAAACGCCTGGGCCGCTGGTCTAACCCATGCTGACATGGTGGAAACCTGTAGCATAACCATAATGATATCTATGAAGCATTCTTCTTATAAAAAAAGAGAGAGATAGCTATTGAGAAAAAGAAAAAAAAGATTTATGAAAAGAGGAAAGAGAGAAAAAAAGCACCATTTTCCCATGGTAAATAAGAAGATTGCTGAGATACTCATTGTCTACTTGCCTTGTCATTTTGATATGGGGATTCTTCCGTATCATCGGGCAAGGGATACCCCGTTGGCGGTTCTTAATGATACGAACATACTTACTATAACAAGAACTTACCGGTAACTAAAGTTGAGTAGCATGAGGAGCGACCCTCGTACTCAAGGGACTTGGGATTTTCAGTTTATAGTCTGTCAAGCATATAACTCAGATTGGACCTCACTTTCACCTTAACCACATTAAAGATGCTTATGATAGGGGCAATGAGAGCTCAAAGCTAATGAGTACCATACTTTCAGCATTTGGAAGCCTTTCAAATTATTCAAAACCTTTTTCTTCTACTTGTTGAGTCTCCACTTATTCTTTGAGCACCTTCTTAAGAGCATAGTTGTCATTCTTTGTGTTTGTTCCATTACTTGATTATTTGTGCTATGACTTTGATGCTTGTATCCTTGATATCTGTACTTATAGTCATCACTTGAACTTCAGAGGTGCCTTGACATTCATAATCAAAGGCAAGCGAGATACCACTCTATCATACCTTTCTATGAGCATTGTAATGTTGCTTATGTTTGTGCCTCTTGCTACTTATTATTTTTGAGTTGGAATCTCTTCATAGCTTGCAATGACTATTAAGTAGACTTGGTTGCATACTCTTTATTATGAATTGTCTAAGTAGTTGATCACATTGCTAATAATATTTACATCATATGAAGCAAATGTGTTCGTGAAAGTTCTTTTATCACACTCAGTTTTCAACTGAATTGCTTGAGGACAAGCAATAAGCTAAGCTTGGGGGGAGTTGATACGTCCAAAATTTATCTACTTTCCCAAACACTTTTGCTATTGTTTCTCCTCTAAACTTGTGTGATTTGGATGCAACTAATGCGGACTGACGCTGTTTTCAGCAGAATTGCCTTGGTGTCTACTTTTCGTGCAGAAAACCAACTATGAGGAAAAATTCCGGAAAATATGCCAAAAATCCTATTTCACCCGAAGACTCCAGGAGCCAGAATACGAGACGAAGAAGAGCCAGGGGTGGCCACACCACCTGCTGGCGCGGGCCAGGCCAGGCCGCGCCAGGGGGTGGTGTGGGCCCCCTAGACACCCCCTTGGCCTCTCTCTTCGCCTATAAGGAGCCTCCTGACCTAAAAACTTCGGGGGGTTCGACATTTTTCCAGAAGGAGTTCCGCTCCGCTGCCACCACCAGATTCCACGAAACAACACCAAAAACTCCGTCCTGGCACCCTGCCGGGACGGGGAATTGGAGGAGATCATCGCCATCATCATCACCATCGCTTCTCCATCGACAATCCATGTTTCCCCATCTATGAGTGAGTAATCCCCGGCTGTAGGCTATGGGGATGGTAGGGATTGGATGAGATCGTTCATGTAATGGCATCAGATTGTTAGGGCATGATGCCTAGTATCTTTTATTAGTGCTTTATGACTTTGTTGCGACTTGTTGTGCTTAATGCTTGTCACTAGGGCCCGAGTGCCATGATTTCAGATCTGAACATGTTATTGATTCATTATGATAGTATTGTTTATGGTCTTATCTACAAGTTGTATACACACGTTGTTGTTCGGAACCAATGGCCCCGAAGTGACAGAAATCGGGATAACCGGAGGGAATGGCTTTGATGTGAGGATCACATGTGTTCGTGGAGTGTTAATGCTTTGCTCCGGTGCTCTATTAAAAGGAGCACCTTAATTGCCAGTAGTTCCCTAGAGGCCCCGCTGCAAACGGGCTGGCAGGACAAAAGATGTTGTGCAAGTTCTCATTGTGAGCATGTATGACTATATACGGAACACATGCCTAGGATTGTCTAGTACTTGGATGTTTTATCTTATTTATCTGCAATTGCCCTATGTTATGATTGTTATGTGAATTGTCTTGTCCATGCAACGCCCGTCCATCCATCCCTATGCCTACCGCACTCGAATCCTACTGTTTACTGCTTTTGTCACTACTGTCTTTACTTTACTACTGCTGCTACTTTGCTATTCCTACTACAAAACTGTTGCTACTGATAAACTGCTGTGGGCAAGATTGTTTCTAGGTGCAGCTGAATTGACAACTCAGTTGTTAAGGCTTATAAATATTCTTTGGCTCCCCTTGTGTCGAATCAATAAATTGGGTTTCACTCCCCTCGAAAATACTGCGATACACCCCCTATACTTGTGGGTCATCAGATATCATAGTCACAAGCTCATCAAGTCAAGCCATATCCACTCTAGTCAATGATTTGAGTACACACTTTGCTATAAAGGATCTGGGTGATTTGCATTTTTTTCTTGGGAATTGAAGTAAGAAAGGGGGAAGATCGATTAGTTCTCACTCAAGAAAAGTATGCCTCTGATTTGGTAAGAAAAGTTGGTCTCCATAATCGTAAACCCTACTCCACACCAATGCTTGCTTCTGAAAAAAATCTCAGTCCATGAAGGAGAATTGCTAGGACCAGAAGATAGTACAAGGTATAGAAGTGTTGTAGGGGTTGTGCAGTATTTAACCTTGACAAGACCTGATATTTCTTTTTCAGTCAATAAGGTTTGTCAATTTCTCCATGGTCCTACCACAACACATTGTGCATCTGTAAAAAGGATACTGCGGTATGTCAGAGATACACTAACAACATGACTTACTTTCACCAAGTCTATGTCTACCTTGATTAGTGCCTTTTCGGATGTAGACTGGGCAGGGGTACTAATGATAGAAGGTCCACCAGAGGATTTGCAGTATTCCTTGGACAAAATCTTATCACATGGAGTGCCAGAAAATAAACTACCGTTTCTCGCTCCAGTACAGAGGAAGAATACAAATCATTGGCAAATGCTACAACATAAGTTATTTGGGTTGAAATTCGTCTCAAGGAACTTGGAATTAACAATAATGAGGTTCCATGTTTATGGTGTGATAATATGTGACATGGGTATACCCTACGGGTACTCATGTTTAGCATATGCGGTGTAGCCCAAGAGGAACCCACGGGGCGATAGAAGCCCAATAAGGATTCAGGTGGCCCAAGTCCGAAGGAAAGCGACTGAGACAACAAGCAATAGATAGATTTTCAAAAGGGTGAAAACCCTAATCTATAACCGACTCGGCCTGCTATCCCGAGACCTAGCCTCACTATATAAAGGCTAGGAGAGGGCAGCGAGAAGGATATTCGTAACCTTAGCATACACCTCGCCAGATTTTATCTGTGCACCCCTGTAACTTTCGACTCCTCAATAATAAAAGAGCAGACAAGCAAGAGTAGGGTGATACGTTGCAAACATATCTATAATTTTTGATGTTCCATACTTGTTTTATATCTACTTTCTTATGTTTTGTCCATACTTTAGAGTATTTTTACACATTTTCTAGAACTAACCTATTAACAAGATGCCATAGTGCCAGTTGCCTGTTTTCTGCTATTTTTGGTTTCAGAAAAGCTAGTAAGAAAATATTCTCGGAATTGGACTAGACAAAAGCCCAAGTCAATATTTTACCCGAAGCAATACGGAGTCCGGAGGGGAGACGAAGAGGGGAACCAGGGCGGCCACACCCTAGGGTGGCGCGGCCACCAGGTGTGAGCCCCCTGGTACTCCACCGTCCTTGCCCCTTCGCCTATATAATCCTCCCGGGACGAAAACCCTAAGTACCAGATCATAATTTCACGAAAAGTTCCGCAGCGCCGCCGGCCACCGAAGAGGAGATTCGGGGGACAGAAGTCTCTGTTCCGGCACCCTGCCAGGACGGGGGAGTGCCCCCGGAGCCATCTCCATCGTCGTTGCCGACTCGTACGATGAGGAGGGAGTAGTTCTCTCTCAAGACTAAGGGCTCTACCGGTAGCTATGTGTTCATCTCTCTTTTTCTCTCTCTATGCATAATCTTATTGAGATCATGAGCTTTGTAATCTATAGATCTATTCTGCTACTCAAGTGCTTTAATGAATCTCTGCTTATCCCCACGTGTGTGAAGTTGACAGTGTGCACACCGTGTGGCACTTTGGCTAAGGTACATAAATACTTATCATGAGTATAATTTGAGTTGGATGTCTCTATGATATCGTGGTGTTTGTTGGAACCATCTAGCGCTCAAGATGATAGTGAGGGGTTATCTAGATGGGGAATGCGAACTTTAAGGTGTGCTGCTATAGCCCTACATCGTCCAACCGGAGAGTAGTTCAGGGTAGCATCATAAAGAGAAGATATTTATATGAGAGTGTCCACTAGTGAAAGTATGATCCCTAGGCCTTGTTTCTAAGCATTGAAACACCGTTTACAATCAGTTCTCTTACATGTTTGCTTGTTGCCACTCTTATTTCAGATTGCAATTACCACTTATAATCATCCATATTACTTGTATTTCACTATCTCTTCGCCGAACTAGTGCACCTATACAGCTGACAAGTGTATTGGGTGTGTTGGGGACACAAGAGACTTCTTGTATCTTGATTGCAGGGTTGCTTGAGAGGGATACCTTTGACCACTTCCTCCCTGAGTTCGGTAAACCTTGGATGATCCACTTAAGGGAAACTTGTTGCTGTTCTACAAACCTCTGCACTTGGAGGCCCAACACTGTCTACAAGAATAGAAGCGTGCGTAGACATCATAGGGTCCCTTCTGAGGGCCTGAACCTGGGTAAAACTACGTGTTCCCCATGTGCTTGTTTTCTAGCCGATCGACGTCTCCAGCGTTCCCTAATTCTTGTAACCCTAGTCCATCAACGATGGGCATTGATGAGTTAACCACTCGTCAATATGGGTGCCACATATCTTTCATCTAACCCCGTTTTCATGCCAGGATGAAGCACATAGAGATAGACTTCATTTGTTAAACAAAGGGTTGCTCAGAAAATGCTTAACATCAGATTCATTTCATCTCAAGATCAAGTAGCCGATGGTTTCACAAAGCCATTGGCGTCTAAAGAATTAGAGGAATTTAAGCGTAATCTAAACTTGTGCAAGTTTTGATTAGGGGGGGTGTTAGAATATGCATTAACCGTGATTGATTCTTGCCATGTTTGGTGATAGGATCGCAATCAATGTAAACTGAATTTGCGTCTGCTATAAGGCAACTCGGGTAGTTATCAATCACGGTTAATTGCCTAGTTAATTCCTCCCTAAATCTCTTTGTAATCTCGATGTAATTGTTAGCCCGATTGGGTATTTAACACGCAACCGATCACCAAGACAAAGGCATCGTTCACACAACATTGATAATTAAATCACAAACAATCAAATTATCCCAAAGCACTAAACAACTTGATCTAGAAACTAACAAATTATTTTAGCAACTACTTCATGTCTGTATACACTACTCTTGAATGATTATTGGTGTGGGTCATAAGCATCTTAGGATGATATGATCATTTACCTGCAGTAATATATGTTCTAACTCTATTAACTATTAAAAACTAAATAAAGATGCTTCGATGACTAACTCATCCACAGGAGCAACATAGTTGTAATCATGCTCTAGGAATTGACCACTAAAATAAACTAAAATAAACAAGAATGAATTAAACCTAAACAAGAATCAAATCATACTTTAGTAAATAAGGATTAACAACATATCCATATGATCACAATCACTTAAACATGCCCTATCATGCTTGATACAGTCGTCTGTATCAATTTAGGGATTTGATCTGCAACATGATAGTAACTAAACACCTAACCAGGACATATTTACCTACAACCGTGGCCTAACTCTAATCCTAGAATAGAAAAACACCACTAGGACTTCTACCAACATATTACAAACACCACTAGGACTTCTACCAACATATTACAGTAGACTAATTGCTCCAGTAAATTTAGAATTACTAAGTAAGAGAAGATGAGAACCATGACCATTTATATATGACCACACAATTTTCCTAGTCACAAACCAGAACATTTGTCTGCTTGGCAAACAACAAACAGTACATCCAAATCTAGTGATTAGCAACGAATCAAATCCTTCGATTCATCAAATTGGGATGAACATAACCTAATCTAAAGAACCCTAAACCTAAATTTTAAGCCTACACTAGCACATCAGCACAATGGCTAGTCACATAAGAGAGCATACATGCGCTAGAGCCGTAGTAGAAGTCGTAGATGCAGTAGTTGGAGATGAGGAAGTAGATGGGGTGGGAAGCCGCAACCTACCACCTGACCTTGGTCAGGGAGGCCACGGCCAGCCCTAGCTGTAGCGACACCTCCCCAGGGAGGGAGAGTAGGGACTCGTGGTCGACGTAGATGGATTAGGATGAGAGCAGCGCCCGAGCTCCGTGTTGTAGTGTAAGAAAGGAGTACATCATATGCATCTATTAATACATCTTACACATACATAGATTCCAATCTCATATATCAAATCATAGAATAAATATACACCACATAGGAATTACATATATGACCATAATCAGGTTGGACAGCTCATATGATACTAGATCTATGAAGAACAAGAGAAAGAGAGATCAAACTACTATCACAAATCCATAGCCTAGAGGTGGACTACTCCCTCTTTATCATGGTGATGAAGTTGGAGATGTTGGAGAAGGTAGAGATCCCTCCGGCGACGGGCTCCAGTTGAGTTTTCTCCTCCAATATTCGTTGGTATCTATTCCTTTTTGGTATTTATGTGTTTCTTGCGGCGCTTCCCTCGAGGATGCTCTTAGGGACCCTTTTTATAGCAGTTTTTAGGTCAAACCAAGTCGGTGGGCGAAAGATTGAAACGAATCAGACGGTCGAGAGTCAAAAGAGGTGTGGTGACACGTGCAGTTTTTTGCAATTGTCAATCGGCTTTTTGCAATGGGAAATGATACTGATCCCCTGGGGGATGGATCGTTCCCATCCCTCGGTAGCCACGGCACGCGTCATGTGTACGCTAACACGACCATCTCCCGCGGCCCCCACCACACCCACGCGCCTCCTCCTTAGTTTCCTCTTATCTCCTTCATCTGCAGCGCCCTTTGGGCCGCTCGCCACCGCCTCCAGCTCGTGCGATGAGCGCCGCCGCCTACAGCTTGTGTGCCACTCGCCATCACGCCACCGCCTGCAGCTCGTGCGCCACGCGCCGCCGCGCTGCTGCAACTCGTGCCGCTTGCCTTGTAGCTCGGGCGCTCGTGCGCCGCCTGCCTTGCAGTTCGGGCCGCCGCGGCCCGGACCTGTAGCTCGTGCCGCCGCGCTCCTCCCGCCTCGTTCCTCTCGCCGGAGATGGCGGCCGCCGGCCAAGGGCGCCCCGCTGCTCTGCCTCCACGCGCCATGGCCGCCGAGCTCCGCACCAGAGGCCATTTGTTCGCCAGGCACCGAGCGGACAACCATCGCGCCGCCGAGCTCCTCACCGGAGGCCATGTGGTCGCTGAGCACTGCACGGGCGGCCATGTCGCCGCCGAGCTCCACGCCGAAGGCCATCTCGCCAACGAGATCTGACACGGAGGCCATCTCGCACTACTACAGACGGTCGCGCAACCCTGCTACATATGGGCCGTCGGCCTGCTACAAGTGGTCGTCGTCCTTGCTACACACCGCGTCGGTGCCGCTACAGACTGACGCCAACCTGGCTACTTATTTTTGCTACACGCTTTTTTTTGTTTTGCTATGTATTCGGTTCGCTTTTGCTACATTGGTGTTCTTTCTATGCTACGCTGTTTCTCGTACAAATTTTGTGCTATGAATTCTGGCGATTTCTCCGGTGAAGTCATCTTTTTGCTACAATTAGATAATTTTTTTGCTACAACTGCTTTGTGGTTTTGCTACGATAGCATAATTTTTTTGCTACGAGGTCTCCTACAACTTTTTTCCGGTGAGTCTCCGGGGATGTCTCCGGCGAAGTCGGTTTTGCTACTAGGGCATTTTTTTGATACAAGATCGCCGGCAAAGTCTCCGCCGAACTCTCCGACGAGGTCTAGTCTGTTTATTATTTTTCTGGACTGAACCGTTTTTTACTACATGTACCAAAAGCGGGACACTTTGTAGTAAAATCGGACCAATTATAGCAAAAACGGGATTGACAACTGTTTTAGAGGACAAGTGTCGCCCTGGGGACCCGGGGATGGAGAGCAATTATCCCGGGCACGCGTAGCACTCCTCATTTGCAATTAACTCTTTTCACGTGGAAGCGGTAAGTTGTCATCATGACCATCCAATCTTCGTCTGGTGGCCAGCCTCGACGATGCCCGAGCAGATCATTGGACTGTCGATCAGAAACAGAGTAATTGGGATCTTTACACAAGAGAGGGCGCTGGATCTCCCAAGGAAATTCCGTGCACGCAGAATCTGTTGTGCAGATAGGCACAGACAGGTGGAGGGATCGGACGATCGGTTAATGCCCTGCTGGAATACTCCAAAGTGCGGGCACCTGCTTTATGTCTTGTCTTGCTTGCTAACTCTGGGATCCACTCTCACCTGACTGCATGCGGGGAACTCGCTCCTCTCGCGCAAAACCCAAATTTAAGATGAAGGTGTGTCAAGTTTTTTTTTGTTTGAGGGATGAAGGTGTGTTAAGTTGAAGTGAAACAAAGTTTACATGTGCGCAAGAAAATAATAATGGATATTTGATGATCTAAACAAGATTGTGTTACGTACAGACTTACAGTTCACAAACCAACATGGTAACACTAAATTGTTGCTCAGAGGCAACTACTGACAGTTCCGGAATTAAGGCGTTCAGTTTGCAATCAAGGTAGAATCAGACTGTTGTGCTGCCTTCCTTCCTGAGCAAGGGGGCTAGCACAGCCAGGGGAAAGAGCCTGTCAGACACGTCCAGCTTGCGGCAACACAGGTGGACTTGGATTCTTCCATGTGCTTGCCATTTCTCTCGGATGAAATTCAGGAGATGTCTTTCAAACTGGTGGTAGTGTCTCCTGTAGCTTCTTCGTCTACCTCACCAACATGGTCACCAGCACCACCACCTGTAGTCACCATGTTTCGACAGACTGCGGATGATGGTTGCTTAAATTAAGCAACTGCAGCAGAACAAATCCAGGAAAAAAAAAGCGTGCAGCTTAAAAGAAGGGACTGGCTGTGAATGGAGTTCACGCACTTCATTAGTAAAAAGATCAACTGAAAAAGAAAAAAAAATCAGTATGAAACAAATTAACTTGGTACAAGCGGTTTTCGTATGTCGCAGCCCGGTTGTACGTAGCTTATCCTCAATCTAATAAACAAACAGATTCAGATGATGGATGGAAAACATACGTTCTTCCTAGACCATGGTCCAAACTTGCAAACAAACAAAGAACATACCTTCGCAAGGCCAGCTGGTTTAAGCTTGCTTCCCGCAGCTAAACACAGACAGATCGAAGCACCTAAGCCCAGAAGAAAGCAAGGCCAAAACCAAAAACAAGTACTTGCAACAAGTGAAGGAGTTGCTACTCGATCTCATCTCGCTTTTCCGGTGGACAGACGCACACATACTGGAGAACACAATAGAGGGAAAACAGAGCAAAAACAGAGGAAAGCAGAGCACACTCTAGGTTTTATCCAGCCACCTTCTTAGGAGCCATCCTTTTCTTTTCTTCAGAAGTTATACTCTGATCACTGATCAGCAGTACCCCCAGGCCGTGCTCTACAGCGCCATCAGCTTCAGTAGTGTTGATCTAATTAAGCCATGGCTCCACTATCCTAGCTCTGGTTTTGTGCTGGGGATACCCAAAGCATGCACTACATGAAAGCATAACGGCATAACAGCAAAAAATAAACTCCCAGCCAAACATCCCCCCCCCCCCCCCCCCACATGCAAAAAGTAAATATATATATCTCGACCATCACAGCTGCAATAGATCTGCTACATTCAACCAACGGCTCACACTACTGAATTAAGAAGCTACTGCACATATCATCACAATAAACTTGGTGTGCCAACAATTGTATATCTCCTGATCATCACAGATCACCCCTACAAGTTAAGACTAAAGTGCACCATTACTCCGGTAATAATAAACAGGCCTAATAACTGAATTAAATGTCAACAACCCTAATGGCATATTCCCCCATTCAACTCCCTGACTAGCTTAACTTCTCCTCACCTCTTCTACTACTACCATCTTGCTATCACAGTAGAAGGCTGCACAGCCATATAGCAGCCACCCCAATAGCTATCAGGCCGCCGCTGTGGTATGTCGACGTGCCGCTGACATCTACCGGGCTCGCCGTGTTGAGTGACGAACCTGACAAAAGGAGGAGCAGTCAGGGGCGGGCCTAGAGTTTTTTCAATGGGTATCAAAATGAAAAGACACCTAGAATAGTAGAAATATTAGTGAAAGAATCAATGTTTTACACAAATTAAAACTGATTTTATGGCTCTATCACATAATTTTGGAAGGTTAGCCCAAACTTTTGGGTATGCAGCTGCATACCCATGAATACACTTGTGCCCGCCACTGGGAGCAGTTAGTCGCCATCAAGACTTTTTAATTCTGGAGTGACCTCAAATGAAAAGCAGTATCTGTAACCAGAAATGAGGTTGAACTTACAATTGTAGTCTGTCCAGCCCAACCGCTTTTTTCCCAAGTCATACACAATTAGCTTATCATGTAAAATAATATCTACAGCCAGCCAAAGAGACCAATTGGTTAGTAAGCACAAATCCAAAAATAAAGTTACAACAATTCATGGTAGCCAGACAATGTTGACATGGTACAGTAAGATTACTAACCTCTGAGTAGAGTGATTCCTTGCATATCCTGGAGTTCATCACTACTCTGCCAGCCAATGCACCACCAAGTATCATTTCCCTGTAAAACATGATACAGTATTTTCATATTTGAGATAAATTCCTCAGAAATATTAACCATATATGCAACTTCGAAAACACACGAAAAGAAGCAGCATCAAAAGGCTGTTCGAGTTACATTAGTACCCAGACGCACTAGATATTGCGACGGTTTCACCGTCATTGCAGCACCGCCCTTAAAATACAGTGTCACCGTTGGATATAACAAGTCAATGCTGGTACTGAAGTAAGAAACAAATATTGTCAGTAATACAACATACTTAAAGACATGAACCGCTGATTTCATTCCGAGAAAAAGGAAACCTGTTAGAAGACAGAAAACACTTGTCCCCTTTTCCATTCCACTCGGCGTCCATATAACGTACAGATGGAGGGCATGCTGCAATTATCTGCAAATAGCGAAATGCATATATTAGAACCTAGATACCTAATGATGGTATACTAAAAAAATTGAAGCAATGTAGGATGGTAACATATTAGTTGTTCAAAAGAAGAAGAATGAAGTGCGATCTCATCCTATGAACTCACCGCACTAACCAATGGACCATGGGCTCTGTCTACAAGGTATGCTAGTGTTGTTCCTGAGTCCACAACTGTTCCTTGTGAATCTGATGTTGCAAACACGGAAGAATCAATGGGTACCTTTTGACCACTAACAGCAATGCTCTCCAGGTTCAAAGTGTAAAGAGACCTATATTTCATCAAGAATATAAACACACAAAAAGTAGTTAGTATGAAGAACTCAGAAAGTTCCAAAATAAGAGAACCCACATTCAAGAGATTAAAAGCCCTAGCTATATTGTATTATTGTTGGCTTCTCAAATAAGTAAAACACACGTTCCTTTAGGAAAATAAAATAAGGGGAAATAAAACTAGAGCACAAACACGATCTAAAAAGAAATATCGCCATTGGGGAGGAGCAAATATGGCTGATGAAACATAGAGAGCAATGCACAATTCTGAACCCAGACGTTATACACTCGATGTAATTCCAGGAAAAAGAAACTCACTGCGATGGAACAAGTGGAGTATATACTAGTCCAGGTGCCACGATTTTACCAAGAACAAGAGTTCCACCACCATCTTCGGAACCTTTCAGGCAATGCGAGAAGGCTTTCGGGGATACCCCCTGAGAATTCAGTTGTGAAATAATTGATAGTGGGTCTTGCCCGAAGCCCAAAAGCCCGTCTGTCTCCATGAAATTGGATAGTGAGTTTATACATCTGCAATGTATATAAACACTTGAACGGTTAATCAGGATGACCATAGAGGAAAAGACTCGTGACTTTACGGAATGTTTACCCGAAAATGACGGAGGCTGAAGAATTTGCAGAGCTCTGATTTCCCATGATAGTGTTGAAATACATAGTGTCAGAGACGTAGTAGCCTGACACTCTAGTCTGGTCACCATATTTCAAATCATAGCCACACAGCCCGCTTTGGGTTCGGCAGAATCCAGACCCTGATTGTTCGGCCACTTTACAGCGGTGATCCGAGCATGATATTCTGGATGATGTTGATGAAGAGTCGGGGTTGTATAACTCCATGGAGATTTGAGAAACAAAGTCAGTAGAGAGAAAACATGAGCGTATTTTTTAGTGTGATGGACAAGAAGACTCACATTCTCAGAGCAACCTGTGCAGCCGTTGCAGGCGACCCATGGGACAGAACTTCCGGTGTCAATTGTGAAAGTGTACGTCTTCGAGGGATTCCCTAGTCTCACACTGGTATAATAAAGCCTGCAAAGTTTTCGAGATTTAGATACAATTATACAAACGGGAGCGTTTACTCCACGGAAAGGTTTAGCTCATGCAAACCGCTTCACGAACGGGACGAAGCCTCCCCCCACGGAGAAGTTCACCACGGCTGTCTTCGCATGCCTCGCCCTGTCCATCTTCCTGAGTTCTGGAATGGATATCCCCTTGAGCGGCACCGCACGCTCCAGTATAACCGCCGACGGGAGCGCCGCCTCAGCGGCCGTGGACAGGAGCACCATCCCAACCACCATGGCAGCGAACTTTGGCATCCTCATCTAAATGCCGCGAGAAGAGCACCAAGTTAATCAATCCATTATTGTAATAAGAGGTACAAAAGCACAACAAACAATCAAAACAATTCAAAAGGACAAATCTACATATCCATGCACAATATTTGGTAGCAACCGTGTTTCTGTTGTGGGATCAATAAGTTACAAAAAATTTGGTGAAAAAAAATCGTCACATGAAGAAAGCCAAGAACTTGCACCTCAAACAGACCACAACTCATGAAAAATGGCAAGTAAGCCTACCAAAAAAGATGGCAAGCTCGTCCCTTTCTTTTCCTTCTCCCAGCTCACAGTACCCCATTAGATTTGTGCACATTTTTAAAACTTAGTAGATCGGTGCACATTAGAATCAAAAGAAAATATAATCCTCAAAGGCAAAGCACATCTGAACTAAATAGTAACCGGAAAAAACCAAAGGAAGATCATGAACTTGACAAACAAAGCAGATAAAAAACAAGAGAGAAAACCACCTCACTGAAGTCTTTCTGGGTCAAGATCCTCTTATATATATAGCACAGAACTTATTTAAAAACCCAAACTGACCACGACTCATGAAACAATCAAGTTGACCCCTTTCCTTTTTATCCCCTAGCTCACATCATCCCACTTGATTTGATTTTGTGCACACTACTAGGGACAAAAGAAAAGATAATCTTCAAAGGCAGTGCAGATCCCAGACAAAAATTACCTGCAAAAAAGGAAAAAGGAAGATCAAGAGCTCCTCAAGAAAATCAGACTGAATAGAAAAGAAAAAACACTTTACTGAACTGTTGATCGGCAAAACCCCTCTTATAAAGAAATCCCAGGACTTGCATTAAGAAACACTAAACCGTGCAGAGCTCATGATAGATTAGCAAGTTCTTCACCTCAGAACATAGTATTTACTAATCACAATCGCGCTTCAAACAGGGCTTGTACTGTACCTCATAGTGAAGAAAAGCTCATATGAAGAAAGCCAAGAACTTGCACCTCAAACAGACCACAACCACAACTAATGAAAGATGGCAAGTAAGCCTACCAAAAAAGATGGCAAGTCCGTCCCTCTCCTTTCCTTCTCCCAGCTCACAGTACACCACTAGACTTGTGCACATTTTAAAAATAGTAGATCTGTGCACATTAGAATCAAAAGAAAGTATAATCTTCAAAGGCAGAGCACATCTCAACCAAATAATAACCAGAAAAAAAGAAATGAAAGATCATGAACTTCGAAAACAGAGCAGATCGAAAACAAGAGAGAAAACCACTTGACTGAAGTCTTGCTCGGTAAAATCCTCTTATAAACATAGCCAAGAACTTATTAAAAAACCCCACCCTGACCACAGCCTCATGAAACAGTCAAGTTGGTTCCTTTCCTTTTCACCCCCCAGCTCACAGCTAGCATCCCATTTGATTTGATTTGTGCACATTATTAGGAACAAAATAACAGGTAATCTTCAAATGCAGTGCAGATCTCAGCCAAAAATTAAGGCAAGAAAGAAAGATCAAGAGCTCCACAAACAAATCGGGCTGAAAAGAAAAGAACAGAAACACTTCACTGTATTTTTGATCGGTGAAACCCATCTTATAAACAAATCCTAGAACTTGCATTAAGTAAACCGTGCACAGCTCATGATAGATTAGCAAGTTCTTCGCCCCAGCTCACAGCATTTACTAATCAGAATCATGCTTATAATATGTCAAAAAGAGACGAAAGGGGTGGGGATGGGGTGGGGGGCGGAGCATACCTTGCAGAAGCGGTGCATTCGTCGCCGACCTTGAGCCCTGAGCAGTGAGCACCAAGGAAAGAGGAGGGTTTTGTGGAGGCGCAGGGGAGATGCTCTGTTGCTGCCTCTCCCTCGACCCTGCTTTGTTCACTGGCTCGAGTGGGTGCGCAAATAGAAGAAACTCGCGGCTGTCCGTCGGCGTGGCTGCTTTGCTTTACACGGGCAGCCGTTCATATATGTCCGAACAAGTTTTGGCTCGCGGTGTGCACGGAACCTATTACTCTCCCCGTTTACCTTCTACCTTTTTTGAAAATACATGTATCTACACGCATTTTATTGTTTAATTTTTCCATTTTAATCTGAATTTAGTCTACTTTAAAATATTTAAAATATTTTACATTAGTCAACGGATGAAGTAATAAAAAAATCATCAAAAGTAAATTTTAATTTATTACATTATATTGCTTGTGTAAAAAAAAACTATTTGTGAATAGTCACGTTGGAACATCGAAATTTGTCTTTCTACATGGGATATAAAAAATGTACTTTTTCTCGAAAACATGTGTGTGATGTCCAGATGTAAGTGCGGATATTTTTATCTAGATTTTTTTTAATATTTTGAAATACGTTTTAAACGACGGGTTCATTTACACCTGTGAGCCAAACTATACTGAATTTCCGCCGAACTCGTTCCTAGTTACATGGTGCCCGCCTGAACGACAACCTAGTTTGGTGCACAAGAGCAGGCAGTCTTTTTGGGAGGTGAAAACTCCAAAGAAAATCACAAAATAGATGGAATAACCCATTTGCAGCGCACTCAACCAAGAGGCGCCATTGTTAGATAGCACGACGCCCCCACCTAGGCGTCGTGCTATTTTCCTATGTGGCAGACCGGACCCGCATCTGGTATGTATGGTGCCTTCAGCCAAGGCACCGTAGTATTAAAACTATGACATTCTAAGCCATGGCGCCATGGTACCTTTATGTTTAAGTGGCTTGTCCATGGGTGGGCAATCCCCACCCACACTTTCGTTCTCCTCCAGCCGAGCAGGACCTCTCTCACACACACACACAAGCCCTAGACCATTTCTCCTCAAATTCCACCGAATCTGAGGGGTTTCTTCGTGGATTCCCACTCCTCTCCACCCACAAGGTAATCTCCCTTGTTCCCCTCATTTTTCCCAAGAAAAATCTTGAGATTTGGTTGTATTGTACATCTCTTTGAAACCCTAGAATTTGGCGTTACAAGAAAATCTTTGATTTGTTGTTGGTCTGTTTACCATAGGTGGTTGGTGTGATGGTTATGATGGTTTACTGTCTAGGATTTGTATGCTAGGGTTAGGGATTGGTTAGTATTATACTCCCTCCGTTCCGTCGTGACGATATCGCTGACGAACATCGTCGTGGCGATATCGCTGAAGATCCTCCAGCAAAGGAAGAAGAAGATGCTCGAGCTAACACCGATCTCGAGCGTTGCAGGGCCATTCGAATGGCCACGGATAGCTTCGGCAAGACGTCGTTGCTTGGAAGCTGCAGCCATGGGCACAGATTCCATCGTCCGCCAGGAAGAAGCACACTGAGCCACCGCCGTACCTCCTCCTCCACCACCACCTTTATGGTAGGACAAGGAATAGAACTGCATCAGATTAGCGAGGACACCGAACCTCTGCCTTCGCGATGCATGTGACTACTCGCCAAAACACTTCACCTCCTTGCCTCCACGACCGGCCAGGGGAAGTACAACCGCAAGTCTCGCCATGCCGCGCCGTCACTCCCCCTCGCCACCACGGTCTGACAGGAGAGACACCGCCACACAACTCTTGCGCATCAGAAAGCGATTGACGACCGCATTTTTTTTGGAAGAAGCGGCGTTCCATTCCTCCACCACCTGCTTCGACCATAGGAGCACTGGCAATAGAAAAAGAAACCCAAAGGCTCTGGACCTGGCCGTCATGACCCCAAGCACCGCTCTAACTACCGACATACACCCATTTACTCGACATCCTAGACCTACAGGGGCCGACGGCCTCTCCCCGCTCCACTCCACTTTGGCCACCATTCTCTAAACGAACTTTTCCTCGCCTGCCCAGAGAAAGTTCGTTTAGAGAATGGTGTAAACGAGGGTTTTGGCGTTTGATTGATACATCAGTATGTACAGGTAGCTGACGACGTGGGCATGGCGTACATGTAGCTGGCAGCCGAGATGGATGACTACCGGGCGACGCATCACAAAATTACTAGGAACCGAGTTCTTGCCTTTGGAACCGAGACGAGCATACAACCACACGGGGCCTAGAAAACCTCATGAGTAACTAACTTGTCTAGTAGATTCCATGAGTCACATAGTTCGGCATTCCATTCGACATATGCATAGAAAACGTTTTGAAAGATTTGGCGGGTGAAGGTGCATCATAACAGGTAGGTAAGCATGGCCGAGGTTGCTTAGGGTAGATGGCGCCCCTGATAACCAACCTCGACTCACATCTCTAGGGACCGGCTTCGGGATTTGACCCGTTACGGCGGAACCATCCTTAGGGCGTGACTCATGGTCTCGGCGAAAGCAAGGTAAAGGTCGTGTCCAACACCCTCTGCCAGCCTTCCAAGGAAGAGGGCTAATAGTTTGGCATTAAGAGTCGGTCAGTACGTGTGGGTAAAGTTGTACACCCCTGCAGGGTTAAATCTTTTCGAAAAGCCGTGTTCACGGTTATGAACGCTTGGTGACCGAATTCTAAGATCATAGAGAACTATAACCTAATCGTAAAACTTGGCAATTCAACGTGTGCTTAAGGATGCTTCCTCATGGGTACGAGGGGGTGATCCTAGTGGTGAGATGAGGATTACTTTGGTGGATATCAAGAAGATGATCAATTCTTCGGAGATGGCGCTCTCTTATCCCCTTTTAAAATATTCTGAGTAGACAAGCTTTTTCTCTCTCTTGTTTTATAAACAAGATGGCTTTATGCAAAATAACCCCACCAGCCATAAGTCTTGCGGAGTACACCCTGTACTCACCCTTGCTTTGTTGATACTTTCAGAGTAAGTGTTCCCCTGAAGATGAGTTTGGTCCGACATTGACACCGACGAGTAGTTTGGGGTTCCCGGCCGGCAGCCTGGAATCTATGGGCTGGGACGTCATCGTTATGCTCCAGGCCTCTTAGGCCATATGTTAAGTTTCCTATACTTAATAGCATAATTTTCCTTCCATTGTTTGATGTTTGTGGTCAGTGACCTCTGCTTGTAATATTTTGGTTCTTCGCTCAGTTATGAGCTTGCTGTAATAATTTTGTGTCACAGGTTACTGTTGTGTTACTGATTTCTCACTGAATATCCTCGAGCTCTAGGTTAAGCTTATGTCAGGCTAAGGTCTAGGATTTGTTTAACCCTGATCCCAGGGGTGTTACAATGGTCTAGAGAAACGAGGGAGAGGATTCTAGTATGATGGAGAAGTGTGTTTTGAGAGGTTTATGCATAGTGCGTTCATTGTGTTCAAGACTATCAATAGAATCTTCTAGATGCTAAAATGGAAAAGAAGATCCAATAATGGCTGGAAATGTTCGGATTCGCGAGTCTCGATCCAACGGTCAATATTCAAAGTTACTCGTACACTATATAGTGGTAAGATGAGATAAGATAGTGGAGCATTTTTGAATGAATTGGATCCATAGCACCAATCCCGACCGTTGGGCTGTTAAATCCAATGGTTCAGAGTAGCTTGATTCGTGTTAAATAGTACCGGCCTAGAGCAAACTTCACCATGTTCTAGAACCATCATGTCACCACCCCCAAAGTTTCATAGCATAGTAGCTTGTCTTCTCATTATGTGTAGATAGTTATTATTAATAGACTTAAAGTATGCATTTTTGGCTAACAAAACTATTGGTTAGTAACAACTTAATGTTTGTTAAATCACATTTCATATAGAACGTTCGGCTGTTAGATCCAATGGTTCAGAGCAGCTAGATCCATATTGAATAGTACCTATAGAGCAAACTCCACCATGTTCTAGAACCATCAGCATGTCACCACCCCCAAAATTTCATAGCATAGTAGGCTGTATTCTCAATATGTGTAGATAATTATTATTAATATACTTAATGTATGAATTTTTTCTCTAACAAGAATATTGGTTAACAACAACTTAATGTTTGTTAAATCACATTTCATACATTAGAGAAAAAATGCATGAATTAAGTCTATTAATAATAACTATATACACATATTGATAATACAGCCTACTGTGCTATGAAATTTTGGGGGTGATGACATGATGGTTCTACAGAACATGGTGGAGTTTTCTCTAGGTACTATTCAACACGAATCCAGCTACTCTAAATCATTGGATCTAACAGCCCAACGGTCAGGATTGGTACTATGGGTCCAATCAAAACTGCTCCATTATAGCAGTGGAGATCTAAAACATGAAATTTTTGGTAACATGGTCTAGAGAAACGAGGGAGAAGATTCTAGAATGATGGAGAAGTGTGTTTTGAGTTTTGTGCACAACATTCATTGTGATGAAGACTATCAATAGAATCTTCTAGACCGTTTAAAAAAATAGAATCTTCTAGATGCTAGAATGGAAAAGAAGATCCAATGGCTAGAAATGTTGGGATTCATGAGTTTTGATCCAACGGTTAATATTCAAAGTTATTCGAACACTATATAGTGGTAAGATAAGATAAGATAAGAATAGAGCAGTTTTGAATTGGATCCATAGCACCATACCTGACCGTTGGGCTGTTAGATCCAATGGATCAAAGCAGCTGGATTTGTGTTGAATAGTACCTAGAGCAAACTCCTCCATGTTCTAGAACCATCATGCATGTCACCACCCCCAAAATTTCATAGCATAGTAGGTTGTATTCTCAATATGTGTAGATAGCTATTATTAATATACTTAATTTATGCATTTTGGGGGTGGTGACATGATGGTTCTAGAACATGGTGGAGTTTTCTCTAGGTCTATACTATTTACAGCCTACCATGCAAAGAAATTTTAGGGGTGGTGGCTTGATGGTTCTAGAACATGCATGGTGGAGTTTGCTCTAGACTATTCAACACGAATCCAACTACTCTGAATCATTGGATATAACAGCCCAACGGTCAGGATTGGTACTATGGATCCAATCAAAACTGCTCCATTATAGAAGTGAAGATCTAAAATATGAAATTTTTGGTAACATGGTCTAAAGAAACGAGGGAGAAGATTCTAAAATGATGGAGAAGTGTGTTTTGAGTTTTGTGCATAACGTTCATTGTGATGAAGACTATCAATAGAATCTTCTAGACTGTTCAAAAAAATAGGATCTTCTAGATGCTAGAATGAAAAAGAAGATCCAACGGCTAGAAATGTTGGGATTCGTGAGTTTTGATCCAACGGTCAATATTCAAAGTTATTCGAACACTATATAGTGGTAAGATAAGATAAGATAAGAATAGTGCAGTTTTGAATTGGATCCATAACACCATACCCGAATGTTGAGCTGTTAGATCCAATGGATCAAAGCAGCTGGATTCGTGTTGAATAGTACCTAGAGCAAACTCCTCCATGTTCTAGAACCATCATGCATGTCACCATCCCCAAAATTTCATAGCATAGTAGGTTGTATTCTCAATATGTGTAGATAGTTATTATTAATATACTTAATTTATGCATTTTGGGGGTGGTGACATGATGGTTCTAGAACATGGTGGAGTTTGCTCTAGGTCTGTACTATTTACAGCCTACTGTGCTAAGAAATTTTGGAGGTGGTGGCATGATGGTTCTAGAACATGCATGGTGGAGTTTGCTCTAGGTACTATTCAACACGAATTCAGCTTCTCTGAACCATTGGATCTAATAGCCCAACGATTAGGATTGATGCTATGGATCCAATTCAAAACTGCTCCATTATAGTAGTAGAGATGAGGGGGAGTGCGCGCCCATGCTATAGTGGTTCAGGCGTCTGACATCCATAATTGTTTTGTCAGTTAGGGCGTCTCCAATGTGGATTTAAGACTCGGCCATAGGGGCAAAAGTGGCCTTAAGGTCGACCTTATACACTGTGGGAGTCGGTCATAGCAAGAAATAGTTTAAGACCGGGTCCTACCGGTGAAGCCAGGCCTCAAGACAATACAATACAATAAAACCACTGTTCCTTTGACTAGCTTTGCACTATTCACATGTAGCCGTTGGCCAAAAATAACCGTTGCCTTCAGCTTCTCCCCTTAAGCAAACTAGCCGTTGGTTGTCTTCAACGCCTCCAAAGTAGCAAACAGACCGTTGCCTTCTTCAATCTCTTCACACCATCTGCAATATTACCTATAAAAAGGAGAATGAACACATAGTAAATCACAAGTTCTTGAGAGCATTTGAAATCTCAGCTATTGCCATGGATGGACGAGACAGAAGCTTCCCAAACCATATGAGCCAAAATTCCCCAAATCCACATCAACAATCAGACCATGTAAACATCCCAGTATCTTAATATCCCCAGAGCTATTCTCACAACTATTCCAGCTCCCCAGGCTATTCACCACCTTCATATGGGATGCCACAATCTCACTACTCCCAGGACAGTCCACCCTCTCATTTCTTTCAAAATCTTCACCCATTTGGGTTTCGAAACAACTATCAACAACATGGTCTGTCAACAACAAGCTTTCAAGGTATGCAACAACAAGATTTTGTGAACTCACCAAGTGGAGTGGGTCGAGCTGCAGGTATTCATGCATCACCCAATGGGTATCCTGCGTCGCCTTTGATCCGAGGTTTTGGCAGTGCATCCTCGCAAGGACAAGGCTCGGTCCCTCCCCGCACAAGCTTCGAAGAGCAATCTACACAAAATGTAGAGTCAGATGCTAGTAGTCCAGAAGAAGATGATAGGAGAGCAGTGCGCCTCAACTAGAATGATGAAGAAAATATGCGGCTTGCTAGCGCATGGTTAGCCAATTCCAATGATTGTATTAGTGGTAATGCAAAGATATCAGATTTCTACTGGGCAAGCGTTGCTGAAGAATTTAACAAGAATAGGCCAGCAAATGGATTAGTAAGGACTCAAAAGCAATGCAAGAGCCATTGAAGAACTGTGCGATTTATGAGCGAGCAAAGAGCACTTATAGCAGTGGGCAGTGCGATAAGATGCTAATGAGCCATTGGAGAACTGTGAATAAGATTGTTACAGCAATTCCATGCGATTTATTCTCTCGATATTTTTTTTGCTCCCTATGTTTGGAGCTCCATTTCCGCTCGGGTAGCGTACGTTTCCAACTCCATTTCCCCTTGTGATATCCAACAGAACCACTGGTCTCACCACTACCGCGGCCATCTTCTCTCCCTTGAAAAAGCTGGCCGTGGAGAAGCTCGGGTGGCAGCACAGGCACAGACACAGCACAGCACGCAACAACACTTCCATCCATCCATCCAGCTCTGGCACGTACAAGGACGTCCTGGCTACACAGCTACCAGAGCTATATTCGTGCTACTGTGCTAGTCTCGTGCAGGTGACGCAGAAATGGCAACCCGGCCCGGTTCCCCCGCTCCATCCATCAGTCCCACAACTTAAGCAGGAGTAGCATATTCGTGCTACCGTGCTAGTCTACCAGGCCAGCTGCGCGTGCTAATTGAGTATATGTACCCGAGTTCGTCTCCGGTAGCTCTAAGGTGACCGTTGAGGGGATTTGATCATAAGGACTTATTATGTTGGGCACCAAAATAACTTATGAGGCAAGTCTAAATTATTTAAGAAATTCCAAATAATTTTCAAGTTATTTAAAAAATGTGGGCCAGGTTGATATTTGTGTTTAGCCCCTGCTTTTTTTCTGTTGGCGCCGACAGCCGCAGCAATCTACGTCGTCCTCGTCGTCTACGTTGGGAATCGACGGGTCCCCTCCTCCTCTGCTTGTCGCTCCGGCGACGGGAGGGGGTGAGGACCTCGGACCTGCGCTCGGCGTTGTAGAAGGTCCTTAAAGTTAGAGTTTGGTCAACCGGCATCGACGCTATGATGGCTATGGCGGCGTTGAGCGGGACAAAAATAAGGTATACCTGTCTCCTCTTCCACCTCGTCTACGACGATCTTGCCGCTGGCGTTGAGGAGGGCGGGGATTCGTCTGGTCACCGCTTCCATGGAGTGGTGGATCTCGTCCAGTCTACGTGTGTTCTAGGTTTGGTGCTACAAGTTTCAGATCAATTCAAGGGTTCAATGACGATTGCTTCAGCTCTAAGGCGCTGGTCCTTAGGGGCACGTGTACGAAGACTTCCCGACTGTCATCAACAAGCCGTCGCCGGTAAGGGAGCAGCGACAGCGGCGCGTCGGCGGCTCGCTCTGGCGGCAGTAGTAGTCGTTAGGTGGTCCAAGGACCTCTATGTAATTTTTATTATGTTTGGGTGCTTTGTACTTCTTGTGAACTCATGAAATAGATCTGGATCTTTTTCCGCAAAAAAAAAGAAAACAACTTCAACTCCAGCTAGCGACCACCGCCGTGCTCATGCGTTGCCGCCACTGAGTTGGGGGAGAACGAGAGCGGGAACAGGGAGGTCACCGCGACGAGCCATCACGAGAGTCGTTCACTGGCCATGCCTTCAGTGGCTATAGCGCAGTAGCACATCAGGGTGGAGACGAGACCTTAAGATGGGGACGACACACGAAGCGAGAGGTGGAGGTGGCGGCGCACACGATTTTGACGTGTTCGTGCTCACCCTGACGGGCGCACCCCGTTTCGTGGCGGGGGCCATCGGTGACTAGTTTGTATAAGAAGAATTTGACAGGTAGGACCCACTAGAAAAAAAGAAAAAAAAGATAAGGGGGTAGATGGGCTGGGCAGTGAGGTTGAAATGGGTCGGATGGGCAGTGGGGCGGAAATGGACCGCGTCTAGCACATGGATCCATCAGCGGTTTTTTTTTCTTCTATTCAAAAAATGATTTAAACTTGTATATTTCATAACTCATTCATATGATCTTAGAAAATTATGTATAATATGTCAAAATCTTTGTAAAATGCCATTTATCTATTTATGTGAAAAATAGCATATTTCAATAATCTATACATGACCAAAATTCAAAATTTCAGCCTCTTTTATAAATGCTAATCCCGGAAGTTTTGACGTAGTTTTGAGTTGAACAAAAAAAATAAAAATGAAACTTTTTCGCATGAAGCCCTGTTAAATGACCTAGCTCACATGAAAAATACCAAACCTGCAATAAGGTAATTTGAAAAAATAAATCACAAAAAACGCTATCATGTATCCTTTGGCCTTCTACCCAAGTGACCATGTTCATAGAAAAAAAATCTGATGTGCCAACATTTGGCACAGGAATCCATCTTTTCATGGCTAACACTATTGCAAAATAGAGTTTACAACTTTGTTTCATAAAAATGATTTTCCATTTTATTAGGGCAAAACGATAAAAAATGTTTTTTTGGGGAAGCAACTAAAAATATAAGGTGCAAAATGTCGTCATTCCTATTGTCAAACAAAGTAGACTATATAGGATGGACTATTCTGAGAGATAACAAAAAATTGTCGAGCTGCTGCTATATTGGGATTTATTATTGAGTTTCAGCCAATAGTCAAGTTTGAAGAGTAGGTATCATAAATATTGGTCATAAATTCAGGATAAAATACATCATGGTACCCTTGTATGATGCTATGCAGTATGCACGGCCTTTTAAATCCCATCCCCTTGTACGAATGATTGTGTCGACAAATTCGACCTAAAGAACTGAACCAAAGGAAAAATGAAAAAAATAGGCATCGAGTCCTTTCATGTGACCTAGTTCCCTGGAAAAAAAATTCCTAACTTGCAATATGGTATTTAAAGAAAACCACAATAAATGCTTATCATGTATGCCTTACTTTGGCTTTCGACTCGGATGAACAAGTTCATTGCAAAATCCATTGCAAACTTAGTGCTAATGTGCCCAAATTTGTCAAAGACGTACATCTTTGCATGGCAAAAAATTTCTATCTTTGTGTTTTCATAAAAAAATGATTTCCATTTCATTAGTGCAAAATAGTGTTTTTTAACATAAGGTGCAAAATGTCACCATTGCTATTTTCAAACAAAGTAGACCTTATAGAGCGGTCATTTCTGAGATATAGTGAATTTTTTGGGCAATTGTTGCTATATTTGGATTTATTTTGAGTTTCAGATGATTTTACTCAAGAGAAAATACCTCAAGGTACCCTTGTAATGCATGGCCAAAATTCAAAATTTCAGCCCCGTGCACGATTGGCCATGCGGTACATTTGACTCAAATCTGAATTGAACTAAAAGAAATTCAAAAAATAATAAACAAATGAAAAAGCTGACAATGGCCTCTGACCTCTCTGTGGGCCAACCCAAACGGACACATTCGACACACTTGAGATGTCCTAACAAACTTCTTCTTTTTCGTTTGAACCTGGATGGTACGGTTTCAAACGGGCTCACCCAGCAAGTTGGTTGGATTGGTCGGTTATGCTCATTTTTCGGGTTCACGCGATTTGGTAGGGTTTCAAATGGTCAACGCCAGCACATCCTCCACTCACGAGAGAACGAGGGACGACTGGTCAAGCAATATGCGATGAGAACACATGATTGGTCATCCACCTGACCGATATTTACTCTAGTCAAAAGCTTGTCATTGGCAAGAAGCCATACGGATACATGAATCATTGGCAAGATGCAATGTCCTGGTGCGCTTCTTCTTCGCATCCCGTTCTCGCAGCCCTTGAACCCTTGACCTTTGCCGTCAAATGCGCGTGTCCAGTGCTGCAAAGACATTGCATCTTCAAGGCCTTTCTAAAGTCGTGTTCTTGCACGGTCAGAGTTCTGTGGCCTCTGGCTTTATCCAGCTGTAAAATCAACTCGTTGACAATGAGGGTTTGCAGTCTAATGGCACTGAAATTAGATGCACCCACGCGGCTGACTTCTTTTTAGCTTGTGATTCTATTTAAGCTAGCTTTTGCAAGATTGTGGAGAGAAGCTGTGGTGGAGAGAAGCTCACATAATCTGGTTACATCCATTCTTTTTGGCTTCTAGACATTTAGCTTGTTTGATGTGTTGAGTTGTGAAATGTCTGTAACGCCCCTAAATTTCATATATACACTAGTTTTTAGTACACAATGAGCTAGAAATAAATAAAGATTATTATAAAATAGTCAAATGGGATGATACCATTAGTGGTATAATTAATTACATGTTCTAAATAAAAGTAAACTACACTGAAATTAGCATCATGTACTGTCAAGTGAATCTGGCTACACTGTAATCTAAATCGACAGAAGCAAATCAAAATCATGTGTTGTTTACGTGCAGCTACACAGGAATTGGAATCAACTACACTGCGGATGCGGCCCTGCCTGGGAGGAAGACATGGCGAGTTTACGTGGGGCGGTGAGCGTTGTCAGTTGGCGGCGGCGGTCCTTCACTTAGGTCGCGGGCGTCGGGGCGGCGGACGAGGTGGTGGCTGGGGCCGGCGGCGCTGCGGATGAGGTGGCGGCTGGGCCGGGCGGCGGCGCGGCGCACGAGGTTGCGGCTGGGCATCGGCGGCGCAGCGGCAGGCCGGGGTGGGCTTCGGCGTTGCAGCGACGGAGGCTGGGCTTCGACATCGCAGCGGAGCGGCGGATGGGGTGGCAGCTGGGCGACGGGTGGCGGCTGGGCGCGGCGGACGCGGAGATGCGATGCCTTTTTTCTTTTTTTCTTACCCTATTTTACTTCGGTGGCATTTCTTCGTAAATAAACGTAACTGAAGGGGCACCGGTAGGTACCGGTTCGATTTCTTGCGGGGAATCCCGGGAATCTGTCTAGATCGACTCCCGACCCGATTCTCGGTTTGTGAAGGAAACCAGATTCGCGGTAGAAAAAATCTGGCTAGAATCAGATCCGTTCTTTTGGACTTGTGTTATTCTGGGCATAGAATCTGTTCCAAAAGCTGAAAAGAAGTCGGCCTTTAGCTTCTTGGCAGTGTGGTTCAGCTTTTTGTTCAAACTGAGAGAAAAGAAACAGGGTAGAAAACAAAGACTCCAACCGGAATCTTGTGTGCGTGTTGGTAATGGAGTTGCAGAAGAGGAGCAGGGGACAGTACGTGGTCAGATATACTGGAATAAATGCGTTGCAGCAAAGCACTGGAGAAACTTGAATTCCAGGATAGGTCCCTGTCAAGTCTAACCGAAGTGGTGTTGAGTTGCTCATTGCTCCACGTACATGTTCTAGTACCATAGAGATACATGCCTTGTTAATTCAAAGAGAATTGGTAAGGTTCCTGAAAGCAATTAGCAGCCCTCTGTTTATCGTTCCATTGTTCTTGGCTGCTGATTCTGCAATGAAGAACGAAAATTCGACTGCACGCCTCAACCACCAGACTGCCATCAATCACCAACATTTTCGTTTCTTACTGACTGAATTTTCTCTGTCCATCGAACGAACAGCACATTGCCTTGCTAGAGAGTTAAGACCCCTGAAACAAACTGGTGGAATATTTCTTGAATGGTACAAACTAGAATATTTCATCGATACATCTAGAAAACAGGGACGGCGGAAAGAATGAAAAGAACTGATATAGGGTGGTTCTCACGCAATTGCCTGGCTCTTATTCTTTCAGCTAAACGCCTGAAGCGCGAGCTGAGTGGGAGCTTGGATCTGCACATCTGAGAGGGTATCTTGGAAGCACTTGGTGTAGCGGGCAAGCAGATCCGCTGGATCCGCGATTGGCTCCTCAAACGCGAGCCCAAGCTGGCGGCAGGCAAGCCGCTTTGCGCCGCATGGGGTCAACGTCGTAGCGATGGGGCTTGAAGTCTGTCTCTCTCAGAAGGCCAGGTGGTTGGGCTGCTTCCAAGCCGAGATGGTACAGTATTGGCTGAAATGCGAAAGGCAAGTGACAGTCGTCGCAAGAGCTGTGAGAAACTAAATCAGTAAAGTAATATAGTTCAAGTATTATCTGGAGTCAGAACTCATCGGTGAATTACCTTTCTGTGCCACCCATGGCCTCGGCCATTTCTTTGCATGGTTTCATAGGAGGTGGAGATGGCTTTGGATATCGACCCAGAATAAAAGAAAAATCCACATGGAAAAGCCACCTGTCATCTCTTAGAAGAAGATAATCTAGATGCCTAGAGAGAAATAGAGAGGGAGGGAAAATCAGCCATTTGTTATTTCTGAGAAACTGCGTATACTATACAGATAAAATGATATTGTCATCCAACAGGACCATCGCTATTGATGATGAAGCTGTATAAGATGTCCTGTCTAACAAGAATGAGGTAACATACTTGGCAAACTACAGGATGCAAAAGGCGTTGATAAATCACCATATTGGTCAGAAATAATAACTACCTAACTGCGCAGTAAAATTCTTACAAAAACGGAACACAAAACATTACCATTTTCATCGCTGACAGTAATCAGGAAGAATGAAAATGGAAGTTCTGGTTTCCTCCAAAGCAAGTAGAATGGTCTTGGACATGCAGTTTGAGCAACCGATATACTTACTGAATGTACAAACGAACTGAAAGAAATGCATGAGCCATCAGAAGATCTCCCTGGATCTGAGGTCAAAGGTTCTACAAACTTCATTGTATATCATACTCTGCAATAGGAATATATCTATAAGGAGTTGTTCGACTTGCATCTTGTACTCTTCAAATAGAAATTTCGATCGTATTTCACTCTACTGTTGGCAATAATAGTTCATTTCATCTCACTCTATAAATGGTAATAATTTAACCTAGTTGTCTTCTTCAATTTTTAATATTCCCTCCGTCCCAAAAAAGATGTCGCAGATTTGTCTATATTCACATGTATCTATACACTAAAATGCATCTAGATACATGCGAATCTAGACAAATCTATGACATCCTTTTTGGGACGGAGTGAGTATATATATAAGAGCAGATTGCATCATAAGCATATGGCGAACAATATATTCCACAATCGACTCGTCCTCATTTAAGCAATCCCTCTCCCACCAAATTTGGTGCTGTGTGTGGTTACAATTGTGATTCCTCGCCTTTATTAATCACTACAATGTTAATTCCTTCCAAATTACGTACACGGTTTTTAATGCCAGCGAAGCATGCGATGCATGCTCGATTAACTAGTAGATCTAATGTGTCGAGAATGTTTGAGTGATTTCATCATTAGTTGTCGAGTTATATAATCTCTATGAAAGACTAGCAATAGGGAAAAGTTGCCCTTACACCCACACCCAGCCACTCACCCTCCCACTCAAACACACCATATTAAACCCACTCATCGCCAAACACTACACCCAATTAATTAGCAACCAAAGGATCTCAGGGAGATGGAGGTCGTGACCGGGGCGATGAGCACGCTGCTGCCCATGCTCGGTGACCTGCTCACGAGCCTCACGGAGGAGTACAGCCTGCAGAAGAACACCAGGGGTGAGATCAAGTTTCTCAAAGCCGAGCTGGAAAGCATGGAGGCCGCCCTCATCAAGGTCTCGGAGGCGCTGCTGGACCAGCCACCTGACATCCAGGTCAAGCTCTGGGCGTGGGACGTCAGGGACCTGTCCTATGAGATTGAAGACAGCGTCGACAGATTCCAGGTGCACCTTGAGTGCAAGGAACAAAAGAAGCCTCGCGGCTTTATGGGTTTCGTCCAGAGAAACATGGACATGCTCACAAAGGGCAAGATCCGGCACAAGATAGGCATTGTTATCAAAGACAGCAAGAGCCACATCATGGAGGTCAGCGAGAGGTGTAAAAGGTACAAGGTTGACTGTGTTGCACCCAAACCCACTGGCACAAGTACTGATACCCTTCTCCAATTAGTCCTTTTTAAAAGGCAACAGAGCTTATTGGGACCTAAAGGAAGAGCCTTGACATAGTCATGATGCTGGGGGGAGACGAGGTGTTCAAGAAACAACTGAAGTTGATTTCTATTGTTGGCTTTGGAGGCTTAGGGAAGACAACTCTTGCTAGTGTGGTGTATGAGAAGCTTTGGGTGGATTTCAGTTGTGGTTCTTCTCTACTACTTAAAAAGAACGAATTTCCTCTGTTTCCTCCTATTGCTGGTTTCGTTAACACTTTTTCAAATAAGACCATTTTGTCCTTCCACCAGGTCTCTGTGACCTCACACCACACGAAAATAACATGTTCGATCCAATTTATCCCCGCTTCCTCCGCACCCTCCCTTCTCCTCCCGATCTAAACTCCCTCCCGACCCACTGCCTCCGTCCCCTTGATCGGCCATCGGCGGCACCCTCCCAACTTGGCCACCGCTGGCGCCGGACTTTTCGTCTTGCGCGTCTTCGCCTCTTCCTCCTCGACTTGAGAATGAGATTTTTCCACTCCGGTGACCAGATCTGCAGCGGCGAGGGGTGGCCCGGTCGTGCCGTTGTTGACGGCATAGGAGGCTGCGGTGGTGCTGCCTAGGAGCCTGCGAGCCCGCTGAAGCGGCCACGCCCGGACGCCGGTAGAGGTTGCACGGGGCACTGCCCGTTGTGCGTGGTGGACAGCTACAAGCCGACTTCAACAGGTGTCGCGACTTTGCTAGGTACTCCAAGACGCCCCTTGTTGTCATCGCACTCCGGGGATGCGCTTCGGCAAGCAGCACATCAGGTAATCACCATGCACAAAATGTCTGCAATTCCATCTCATTTGAACGGTCTGGGATTCTCAATTTAGCTCATTTGATTGTGATTTGCTAAGAGACCATTGCATGGCTACTGGCTGGCTACTGGCTAGCCAGATGAAACAAGATGCTAAAGCTCTATTTAAATGATGAACATTTAGTGTTCATGTCAGAAAAAAGTGTTCATGTCAGACCTCGCTAGCTGATCTGATCTTGACATTTAGTATCCACAACACTAAATTATGGAGTTCTGCATGTTCTCATATTCAACAAATAACTATATAAAGATTTTTGTGTGTTCATCAGTACTGTATAAAGATTCAACTACTGTCAGTGCATGATTTACTGAATTTACTTGCAAAGTTACTGTCAGTGCATGATCTACTGAATTTACTTGCAAATTTAACAGACAATATGTTTCTGAACTACTCCACTTACTCCTTGGAATTTAAACTATAGAACAGTGTACAACCTGAATATATTCCACTCATTTTTCTGTGCTTTTTTACCCGTGGTGCTCTCGCTTGCTTTTCTTCTTTAACCAATGTACACTTGAATGTTACTGCTCTACAAATTATTTGGAGAATTTAGCCCGCGCTTTTCTCCTCTACAAATGGCTGTCAAGTTGTTTTCTCCTAGGAACAAGTGCTTACTCCCACTTCTGGAATTTAAACTGATTTGGATTCAGCCTGAACAGGGTATAATCTTAATGGCTTAGCCGAAGTTTAAACTGATTTGGATTCAGTTTGTATCATCAAATTTTAGTCACTGAAACTTGACATGTCTTCGAAGTTTAGTCATCATGCCGAGTTCAAAAACCATTATCATTGAAACTTGACATGTCTCTGAATTTTAGTCATCATGCCGAGTTCAAAAACCATTGTCACTGAAACTTGACAATACATGCATCATTGTCTTTAGGTACTCCATTATCTTCTTCTGAAGGAACATTTTCTTCTTAGGGAGTACAATTGAGGTCCAGGAAGACCATAACTTCAGAGGAGAAGCCGTTGCTGGGGCGGCGAGGAGAAGCTTGGGCTGCAAATCATCGGCGATGAGGTGCTGGGCGAGCAGGAGCATGTGGGGGCGGCGAGGTGCGGTACAATTGAGGTCCAGGAAGACCATAGCTTCAGACCAATGTTGGGGCATAGGAGAAGCTATTGTTGGGGCGGCGAGGAGGAGAAGCTTGGGCTGCAGATCATCGGCGACGAGGTGCTGGGCGAGCAGGAGCACATGGGGCGGCGAGGCGCTGGGCAAGGGGACCCTGGGCGGGGAGGTATTGGGCTAGGAGAACCTGGGCGAGGAGGAGCACGTGTGGCGGCGAGGTGTTGGCCAAGGCGCCTAGGCGAGAAGCGCCTCGGAATTCGGAGGCGTCTGCATCGGCAGACGATAGGGAGCGGTGGTCGGGAGGTGACGAGGGTGTTCTCAGAGTACCTGGGCGAGGCATGCTCGGAGGCAGCGACGAGGGCATGCTTGGAGGACCCGGGCGAGGAAGAAACGAAGTTCAAAATTCAAACTGATCGATCGGCGGGGGTACAAAAGTACTTTCTGGCCTTTCTCTGGGCTTACGGAATTTTCTTCCGCACCTTGCAGAAGTGAAAAGAGGGAGTAACTTTTATTAGTTTTAGTTAACTGAACCTAATACTTTTATACACATCTAGAACATGTTATCTATTTTTCTGAGATTATTAAAGTCTTACTTTTACAAGTGGCACCCCATCATCCCTTTGCCTGAAATAGTTGTTAGGTTCTCCGTATTTTTTCCTTTTCTTTGTTGCATGTAGACCTCGAGGGTATCTGCAAATCTCTTCGGTGATTATTGGTTAGTGCTCCTAGCTTATGCAAACTACAAATGTTCTTATTATTCAAACAATTATAATATTGAGGCCTTTCATATGATATGTATTTGTTGCCATCAGATTAGGCTATCCATCGTTGTGTGCCCACTTATTCAGTTTGCATGTTCGCTTTTCCTTTCTTGCAGTTTTATGTACTCCCTCCGTCTAGAAATAACTGATTTAGGTGGATTTAAATGTATCTAGACGTATTTTAGTGTATAGGTATATTCGTATCTTGACAAACATAAGTCAGTTATTTCTGAACGGAGGGAGTACTTTACTTTAGTGAAAAGGACATATCTCTACTACCTAAAAAACTAGGGTTCCATCGTAGATTAATACGTCATTCGCTTCGTCAACATTGCTTCATCGTCCTCGCATCTAGGACAAAATCTGATGGCAACAAATATATCAGATGAAAGGCCTCAATATTATACAATGTTTTTACTGTATATATACAGGTGTACGTACGAACTTTTACAATATCACTTCCTCCTGTGCAATTAGTTTTCTCTTGTGAAGGTCAGTAAGGTGTCTTCTCACACTGTGTAACCAAAAGTAGACATAATTTTTCACACTTGGTGGACCGGTGCTCTTGACCGGATGAGAACAGACGAGTAAAATGATTGGAGTCTTAAAAGGAAATGAATTGTGCTAGCTTGGTCCAATTTTTCACCAATAATTTTTGTTTCATACTTTCATTTTTCTTGGGATACAAATGATCTCCAGTACACAGATTGTCTTGCTACTTTTCTAATAATCATCTTTTAGAGTTTAAATTTTAAGTTCTATGTGACAAACATGCTTCTATCTTTCACACTAAAATTGTGAGAACACACAATGTCAACTGGAATATTTGTGTACTTATATTTCCGTTTGGGCAATTGATTGTTGCTTGCTGTCGAACATGTGTATTTCATGAGTGATTGAGCAATATTGTGTGCCTGATTAATCTTCGGTTCTACAGAACCCATGTAATCTAACTTGGATGATTCTATCATTATTATGCAGAACAACTACCAATTGTTATATCCTACCATACCATTGTTGCTCTAGTCCTCTTTTTTATGTTAGTTTGATATTTAATGAATTATCATGGCTCATTGGTGTGGTTTACAATAGCAGATCATTTGGTAGCAATGAGGGGCATTAAGATGCTATTGTGAGGCTGCAGAGCACGACCATGTTTGGCGGGATTTAGACCTATGTCTTCCTCGGTGCATAACGATCATCATAACCATTACCATCGCCAGCTCAACTCCAATGTCCTTTCAGTTTTCATAATATCTCCACCTCTTATTCCATGAATTTGATTTTCTTAGACAATATGATCAAAAAATTAATTGATTTGATGGTGTACTGCAGGTGTCAGCTGCTACCAAATGCGGAGGTAGACTAGAGAGAAAACTAGCTGATTGTTGTCGCTGCTACCAAATGCGGAGGCAAGAGTGTTCTTATTAGGATATTACCAGTATGAATGCAAGTCACTTGATACAGCAAAGTTCCGTATGATAACGGCATTGGGAACCTTGATAAAGATTCAGAAAAAGTACTTCTCTTCATAAAGTGGTTATTTGCATAGCTGAATGACCCTTTTGCACTGCTATGAAAGCCTTTCAATTTCAGGCAAACGATGAAACATATTTTGTCATGTCTGAAGCATGCACTTACCCATGTACCTATACCACAAATGTTCTGATTGAGTTGAGTAACATCACTTGACAAAGCCCATTTGAATTCTGATCTCTGGTCGATATAGAAAAGTTGGTCATATTGATTTGATTCCCATTTAGTTTATGTGGTGCTCAATCTTGGAGAAGCTTTTTAAAATGATGGATGGGAATAAAGACCCATCCAAGTCAGTAGTCCATCGAGTTGAAAGGCCTGACTTAGAGCATGCAGGTGATAGGTTTGGCTGAGTAAAAGAAAAAAGGGAGTACTTCCTTGGTTTGTGAAAATACATGCAAACTGCTCAATAAAATAAAATGGGCAAATTAATCAATCTCTTATTTTTATTGGTTATCCCGTAGCAACGCACGGGCATGCAACTAGTTTGTTTCAATTTCTCTTAACCCTAACATGGTGAAGGTTTTGAAAAGTTTACTCCATCAACTTGACAAGGGAATGTACAATAACATCATGGAAGAGGCAGCATGGAGTGAAATACAACTCACAAATGAGATTAGACATATCCTAAGAAACAAGAGGTATGCACGCTGATGTCTTCGGTTTAGGAGTTCATCTTATTAACTCAGGACTATTTCCAGTAGTTGAATTTTCTGCTTAATATATAGGCCAGTATTACCTACAACTTGATTATTACATGTACTTTTATGTTTGTCTTATTGTCTGATTTTTATGGAAGTGAATGATGCGAATAGGTCTGTCCAAAAACAAGATAACAAAACGAATAGATCATGGAAAACAGGCTTTATCTACTTCTTTAATTCTTATAGAAAGAAAAGGACCAAACAAATTTTGAAGTTAAATATCCTAATTTGTACTCAAAACTATATAGTCTGGCCCTAAGCTAAATTTGTAATGCTATAATTCTGGAGTATATTAATAAGTAACTAACTGCAGTACATCATTTCACTTGCCTATATGTTTCAATCCGTCTTCATTCATCCAAATGTCACTATCTTTCAGATCTTTTTTTCTTGTCTGTTGGAGGCTTCTCTCAATAATGAGATGTAGGAATATTGGTAGCCATTGTGCGCCCATCCCTAATACTAAATATATGTTGACACTACTAACCACACAACTCCAATGAAATTCTAGCATAATATCTGGCCGGTAGCACCTCCTCTGAGTACAACCACGAAAGAATCTCATAATACTATTCCCAAGAACATCCACAAAATGTCAGTATCTTCAGATATTCTTCTTTTTTGTCCGTTCTAGGGTCCTGTCAAAAAAGCCTAGATGTAGGTTGAATATTGGTAGTGCCATTGTAATATCCACCCTAAATACTAAGATATAATGACACTACTAACCACACAACTCCATTGCAATTCTAGTATAAAAATCAGGCAGCACCTCCCTTGTACTACGAACATCACTGGAAGGAAATTTACTAGCACAAGTATATCTCTAAACTAGTGAGCAGATATCACGAGGTGGCGTCCAGCCATCCCGGGAGGTGCACCCATGAAGCTCGATGGGTCCCCTAGCATCTTATCCATTGTTTAGAATTATCTAATCTGTCAGATTTGGTGAAACACTAAACAAACAAATAATCCAAATTAATCGCTCTAACAAGCTGAACAGAACTACCGAGTCTGATTGTCCAAATGAAGAATTCCATTGTCCAAGCAGTAGGGTTTTTTATTTGCACACTCCCTCAGAAGAACCATGTTTAATCCTGCAATTTATGGTAAGGTTATTCACTCAGTGTTACAAGAATCGTATATGTCTTGATTGTTCATTCAACTATTTTAGTTAGGTGGCTGAAGAGTACTCAAAGCACATACAATAAATTAGTAACATATGGTCTTTTGGTATTCCCTCGTAGGTACTTGATTCTTAGTGGTGACATATGGGATAAATCTCTGGAATAAATATCATATGTGCTTTGATTGAGAATGAATGTGGTAGTAGAGTAATACATACAACTCGCATTCTAGTTGTTGCCAAAGAAGTTGGTGGTGTGTATCAGATTCAAACTCTTTCTACTAGTGACTCGAGGAGGCTATTCAACCAAAGAACATATGGAACTGAGGACAAGTTCCCTCGTCCTCAGCTGGCTGAACTAAGTGATAACATTTTACGGAAATGTGGAGGAGTACCGTTAGCTATCATTACAGTGGCAAGTATGTTGGCTGGTAAAAAGGGACATGAAAATACATATGGTATTGGTCCAAGGTGTACCAATCTGTGGGTTCTGGGCTAGAAAATAACCCTCACCTCAAGGACATGAGAAGGATACTATATGTCAGTTACTACGACTTGCCTCCAAACATTAAAGCTTGCTTACTGAATCTTAGTTTGTATCCAGAGGATTATAGTATTCAAACTACAAAATTGATATGGAAATGGATAGGTGAAGGATTTGATCATGAAGAGCAGGGAAAGAGTTTGTATGAAGTAGGAGAGGCTTACTTTGATAAGGTTATTAACAAAAGCTTGATCTAACCAATGGATATCAATAGCACTTATAAGGAAAGCTCTTGTCATGTACACGATATGGTGCTCAATCTTATCGCTTCGTTGTCAAACAAGAATTTTCTGACAAAATTGGGTGGTCATCAGCCCAGGTCGGTACCACCCAAGGTCCGTTGGCTCTCTCTACAAACCAGTAAAGAAGAGGATGCCACGAGGAATGCACTTCAGGAAGTGCTTGATATTAATCCCAACAAGCCCACACTGATGGTAAAGCTCTTATCTGCTCTTCATTATATGTATACTGATTCTTACTCTATTTGCATTCTTTGGCACTTCAAGTACTGGTTCAAACCACACGGATTTTCTATAGGCTAGCGATTTGTTATTCAATTTAGTTTTACCAATTGCCTTTTATTCAACAATAAGACAATTTATAATGATTCATGCAATTATTATGTTGTAACCTTATGATTTCTTCTATGATCTTCTAAGATTTTTTGAAGATGCACAAGTATGTAATTCTTAAACTCAAGCACATGAAAAAAATCTTAAACTCCAGCACCCACCCTTGCATGTACATTTTCTTCTCTCTATATCTTTTCAATTTCTCATATGGTTTCAGATCATGTTGTACCAATCTATTAGTCAGTATGGAGAAAGGGAAAACAGAAACTGTAGACAATGGAATTCAGTAAAACTCAAATATACACTCCATACACATCTTAAACGTTACCCGCTGATAGTTCCTCGTTGTTCCACAGGCAATGAGCATTGGGGAAGAACTGATGAGGTGGCGACGAATGTATAGAGCATACAGTACACAACCAGGGCATTCCATTCAGTTTAAGTGAATAGTTCTGCTATTTACCAGGAAGGTGGCCTTACAAAACGCAGTAAAACCAGTCGTGTGTATAGTAAGTTGTTCTACTCATAGCGTGCCATGAGTAAGGTAGCGAAATACTATAAAATTCAAAATGATTATTCATGACAAATTTCGCAAACAGTAAGGTAGCGATGAACTAGACACGGAATTGTGCTCGTTTTTCTACCGGAGCCATCCAATGTGTTGTTTGGTAGGGGAAGAAGAGCTGTCCATAGAGGACTAAACAGAGCTGAGGTGCTGGCCACCCCAGGAAACGAGGCTGGTGGTCGCATACAGTGGAGGAGATCTAGTGAAATCCATGGTTGAAGCGTTCTGCTGATGCAGGTGTATTAGAGTCCCTCTTACATCACCTATAAATGCCGAAACGGTGGGTTAGGCTACCTGTGCACATTGCCATAATATTAGGGAGCTACAGTGTAATTTTCTATTTAGTTTACTTTTGGGGAACTTTCACTGAACTCCGGTTTGTTATGTAGCTTGTAACAAGAGCTAAGTCCAGGCATGTGAATGTGTGCCCCACATCGGCTTTTAGTAAACACACATCTAGTTTCGTCCAGTTTCTATGTTTGTGCAGAATACAGACTTACAGAGGAATGGTGGTCGCTAAGTTTCAAACCTTTGTGAACACTGACTGTTCACTTGGGTGCAATATTTTCTATGATAACGTCTATGGTCTTATATAAATAATTATGGAATCTTAGTGGCAGAGTGTTCATGGTAAATTTACAGAATCACCACATATAGAAAATGTTGATGCTAATTTGACAAAAGATATTAACGAATTCTCTGCAAATGGCAATGTCATGTATATGCGCTGTACCTGGTGGTTGGGATGAAACCGCTTCTCGGGACGCCCCTGACTCCCTCGATGGAGCTCACCCCAGCTGAATTCTCCGGTAGATCGTTGGCATCCGGGGTGGGGGGATGGGGATGGTGGTGGTACAGAGGGAGAGGGAGGGGTCCATGATGCCCTCCAATTGTTGCCTGGATGTGAATGGGAGCCAGATTTAGGGGAGAAAGGAGGGGGAAGGAGATGCGATGGGATGGCTTGCTGCACCGGCGAGCATCCGCGGCGGCCGGAAGCGGTCAGGCCGGCCTTGGTGGTGGCGTGCGGTGTGTGCAGGGGGCTGCGACAATCGTCCTGCCAACTTGTTTGGAGTCCGGAGTTGGCCAAGTGCCTAAGACAACGTCGTGTCACGGGAGTAGGCCCCATGTTTTCGTTATGGTCACCGCTACCGTTCCAACTCCTCCGCCACCGAAGGACGTCTCGTCGTGTGGATGTGCTGCAGGATCCGTCCAGGGCTAACTTGATTTCAGCGGTCGTTGGCTCGGACGCGGCCAGCAACTTCCCCGCCCATGACCTATTCGACTAATTTCTCTGCCTAGTTTACATACGTAATCTTTCTTCACTTGCATTTTTTGACAATGGATGGGGTACCGAGGGTTGAATTTGTGACCATTGCTTCTAGTATACTTTTCTCATAGATTGTCATGCATAGCCCGGATGGATTTTTCTACAATCATTTTATAAACACATCATACGACTCCTCCGATGATGATCTCGATTTCCACGTGGCCAAACCTTTGCTCATCAATGAGCACAATGAGAGCGTGATGCCAAAAAGCCAGAGCTTGATGAAGGGACGTGCAGTGGCGTTGGATTGAAAGAGAGAAGACGACCATGCCCAAAACTTTACAACAACTACTTTCATTACACCAATGCATTGTACACTCTACCTCAGTTTTTGTCGCCGGTTCTGAATGAGAAGTCGTATGCCAGGGCGAGTTGGTTGAGCCCCAGCCCGGACCGGCAATTTTCCAACAATTTATCCATGTGGAAAATGATTTGGTTGACCATACGGGTTCACGTAGGAAATCGCTAGTCCTTTTATTTTATTTGTGTTTGTTTTTACCTTGAACTATTCTATGATTTGAACTTATGTGCAATTGGGTAAACTATATATGACAATGTTTAAATTTATTTGATTGTAAAGTTTGTTGTTTGACTGTAAATTTGGCCAACCGGCAAGACGGACGAAAGTGCGGATCAAAATTAGGCGCCCCATTGGGGGCACATGCGGAAAGGGGTGGCCAAAGTGTCTGTTCATGTCCTCTCGGCCACCCATTCTGTTTTGGTGTCTATAAAATAGGTTGGTCCGTTGGAGACTCTTAGAGAGAAAAAACTGACAGAACTGAGAAAATATTATGTTATTTCCACGGGACTTAAGCCTCGACATGGCGGTGCCACCGACGCTGGCCTACCGCAGCGTGCGGCAGAGGTCGTGGGGGTTGTGGGTTGCCGAAATCTCCGCCCGCAATACTCGCCGTATCTGGATCGACAACTTCCAGTCACTAGAGCAGGCGACAGACCTACGACATGGAGAACGTCCTCCTCCACGGCTCCAACTGCGGCGAGATCAATTTCCCGCTCGAGGTGGGAGGACCGGTGCCGGACCTAGAGCCGTTCGGTATTTGATTCGTCTTCAACCGCGAGCGGCGGGAGGACCAGGAGGCCCGCGGGCGCCTCGAGGCGAAGCGCCACGACGGGACAATGGAGGCAGTGCTCGCCAACCTAAATCCGGAGATCTCCGAGGAGGAGCGGCGCCAGCTCGAGGCATTCGCCGAGGCGAAGCGGAAGGCGGACACGACGATGATGAAGAAGGAGGACGTCGGTGATGCGGGGCCATCGGCAGCGTCGGAGCTGGCCAGGGTGAAGGAGGAGGACGTCGGCGATGGCGCTGGATCGTCGATGGCGCCTACGGTCATCGACCTCGACAGTGACTCCTCCTCCTACGACTAGGAGGAGAATTAGGGTAGTTTTATGTGAAATCCGGTCGAATCTAGTGAAATTCGATCGACTTTTGATTGTAAATGTGTACAACTTAGTGAAATGTAGTACTATGTTTCAAATTCGGTTCGAATCGTCCAAAATTCGATTGAATTTGATTGAGTTTTGGAGTGATTATAGGTTTTGTTGGAGATATGTCCAAGAGACAATAATAAAAGTGGTTATTATTATATCTTTGTGTTTATGATGAAAGTTTACATCCCATGCTATAGTTGTATTATTAGGAAACACTAATACTTGTGTGTTTTGTAAACATAAAAGAGTTCCTAGTAAGCCTCTTGTTGAACTAGCTTGTTGATTGATTGATGATCATGGTTTCCTGATCATAGACATTGGATGTGATTAATAACAAGGTTATATCATTAGGAAAATGATATGATGGAGACACACCCATAGTAAGCGTAGCATAAGATCAAGTCATTAAGTTCGTATTGCTGTAAGCTTTGAAATACATAGTAACCTAATCCTTCGACCATGAGGTTATGTTAATCACCATCACCGGATGGGTACTTTGATGACATCAAACACCGCTTCGTAACTGGGCGGTTATAAAAGTGTCATTGGATATTCTGAAAGTATGTGTTGAAGCGCATAGACCAAGATTGGGATTTGTCCATCCATATGACGAATAGATATACTCTGGGCCCTCTCGGTGGAATGTCATCTAGACAGCTTGCAAGCGTGTGACTAGGTCACAAGGGATGACATAACATGGAACGAGTAAAGAGTACTTATCAGTAACAAGGAAGAACTAGGTATGAAGATACCGACGATCAAACCTCGGATAAGTAGAATATCGCGAGACAAAGGGAATTGGTTTCATATGTTAATTGGTTCAATCGATCACAAAGTAATCGTTGAGTATGTGGGAGCCGTTATGGATCTCCAGATCCCGCTGATGGTTATTGATGGGAGAGGTGTCTTCATCATGTCTGCATATTCACGAACCGTAGGGTGACACACTTAAGGTTCGAAGTTGTTTGAAGTAGATATGGAATTTGCGTTGGAGACCTAATGTTGTTCGGAGTCTCGGAATGGATCCGGGACATCACGAGGAGATCCGGAATGGTCCGGAGAATAGGATTCATATATTGGGAATCATTTTCTAAGTTAGGAAATATTCCGGAGTGTTTGTATGGAGATTCTAGAAGGTTTCGGAATGTTTTGGAAGGTTCTAGAGAATTTCTTGGAGTTTGCTTGAAAACCAAGAAAGGGATCAAAGAGTCCAAGTGGGGCAATACACGGATTCGTGGGGGAGGAGGATTCCTCCCCCCAACCCGCCGGCCCAAGGAGGAGGGGAGTCCTACTAGGACTCCCCCTCCCCAGGCGCGCCTCCCTCCCTTAAATAGAAGGGAGGGGCGCCCCCTCTTGCACCTTGTCTCATAACTCCCAATCTCAGCCGCCTCTCTCCTCCACGTTTCTTCTGCACAGACATAGACGAAGTCCTGCAGAATTCTCATCTCCACCACCACCACGCCGTCGTGCTGCTGGGATTCCGTGGAGAAGATCTACTACCTCCGCTGCTCGCTGGAACGGGGAGAGGAAGGTCTGCTTCGACTCCGCACGTGTGACCGTCTGCGGAAGCGCTGCCGGAACGTGGCGCCGGAAGGATCGTCCACACGATCTTGAGATCGGCAAGTGATCGACTACATCATCCACGAGATCTAATCTCATTAACGCTTTTGGTTCTACGAGGGTTAGTACCGATCTATCTCGTTGCTCATGTCTAGTAGATTAGATCTTGGCTTTTATCTAGATTAGATCTGGGTTTTGTTCGTTCTTGCGGTAGAAATTTTTTGTTTTCCATGCTACGAACCCATCAGGTTTTACTCCTCTAAGTTTGGTGCTTCGGTTAGGAACCGCTTTTGGTTAGAGGAGTACTTTTACTCCTCTAATTTTTATACATCGGTTAGAGATGCCCTTAGCGTCCTTGTCTGTTCTGTTTAACCAATTTTCAAACATGTTAGTTATATTAGTTGGCGGAGGTACGTTATAAGTAGAGAACACCATTCTCCATACTAATCTAGAAAAAGGACATGAGAGAAATAAGGGTTCAACTGTTTCTTACACGATAAAAGCAACACTTTTTACTCCCTTTCCAGATCCTTTTAGCTAGATTATTCCTAGTTAACAAAACTTTTTACTTAGGACCCACATGAAAATCTTGATTTTAAGTGGGATTTTTAGTTTCCATAAATATTTACGGAGGAACCTTGTATCACCACTAATGGAATCATCATGAAGAGTTCTAACAGAAAATTGTCCAGAGGGTGTCAGTTCGGAACAAACTTGTCAGTTTCATTGTTCAAAGTTACCCCATTAGTCTTTGCATAACTGCACCCATAAGTTTCACTTATTGTCAGTAAGTGGCCTCCTAAAACCAATGATTAAATGGTCACAGACAAAATATTTGCAACATTAATTGCTGCACAATATTATTACTATAATGATTGGTTTGTAGCATAAGTGTGCGCCGATTTTTTTTTTGTACTAGCAAAAACCAGATACACAGTGGCAAGGTTGTAGCCGGACGGTCAAAAGCAGCTAGAGCGTGTGTGTGTGTACGTTGGCTCACACCTGCTCCTCCCATCCCACCAGTCCATCACCCTGCCACCGAGCGAGCATGCGCCGAGCCGTGCCGTCTGATGCTATGCGTGCGGGCACGATGGGTTGCCTCTGCCTGCGTCGGGGTTGGGGAAACACGAGCATGTGACAGAATCACAGAACGAACAAGGGTTTTGGAGAGCGAGAGGTTCCTCTTCCCATCCCATCCCCTTCCCACATCTCTAATCTCTCTGCTTTTTTACCGAGACACGAGGAGAGGATTGAAGTGGGAGGCTGCGGGAGGAGGAGGAGCAGATCGAGCGCTGCAACAAGGTTGGTTGGTTGGTTAATTTTGTATCCGTCAGGCGAGTTCTTCCCCTGCCGGCGCATTATTCCTCAACGATCTCTTTCTTTCTTCTTCTAGCTTTTCTATGGAGGATTAGCGGACGCTTGCTGCGAACGCAAGAGGGGAGGAGAGGAGCAGACGCTAGCTGCAAGAGGAGAGGAGAGCGAGCAGAGCGCTGCAAGGTCGGGCCTCGTCTCTTTCATCTCGCCCTGCTTTCGTTTCCTCTTCCTATCTTGCTTTTTCGCTTGCTCCGAGTTTGGCCGGATCTCCAAATCTGATCTGGTGCTCCCGGGCTCTGCCATACGTGCATTTCGATGGCGTTGCTAGATTGAGCAGAAAATTCGTTCCTCTGTTCAGCACTTCGACACTACGCTCTGAATCTTTAGGTGTTCCACTTCCACGCCGTGGTCGATCGATGCCCCAAAACCGAACAGTCTCACCGATGCCCTGAGAAACAATTCGGGGAGTGTATAAAAGAAAAACAAAAGCAGGGCCCACCCTCTCCTCGCACGACCCAAAAGAAAAGAAAAGAAAATCCCCTTCGTCTAGAAAAAAACCCGGCCACGGAATGCGCTCGTCGGCCACGGGCCGGCGGAAGTCCACGAGGTCGTCCGACGCCCACTCCAGCCGGGTAATGGTTCCGCACCATGCGGTGGGGCGACGCCCACGTAGACGATCCAGTTCGCGCGCTGGCACCTCCAGTCCTTGGCGTCCGCGGCAGTGTAGCCATGGCGCGGTCCAGGTCCTGGCCTTTTGGGCGGAGGAGCCATGGCGTAGCAGTTGACACTTCGTCAGTACTAGTAAAATTTCATCTGCTGCTACCGAGTTTCTCGGATTCCCTGAAAGAAATAATTAAGGCACAGCTGGTGGACGACACTTTGAGGAGCAGAGGCGAGTGGCTGAATGGGGGCAGAAATTGGGACGTCGCGGCGGCGGATGGGGAGAAGATGCGGCGTGGCGGCGGATAGGACTGGCAGCAGCTGTCTTGGGGAGGACCCGTGTGGCTGTGGCAGCCAAATCAAGATGCGAGTCAGGCTGCTTGGTGTTGTTCGCGTGCTTCTCTGGTATAAACCACTAGCTTGCCTGAATCTGTCAGTCAGGCTACGATTGCTTGGGTGCTCTAGTGCCTGTCTGCTGATTCGGCTGTGACTTCCAGATGTTAATCAACATGTACTAGTAGTAGTGTGCTCCTCTGTATTCAAGATAGATCTACAGATTCAGGAAAATCTAGTGCATATGCTTGGTGTTCTACCCATTGTATGTACTACTACAACAGTAGTAGTTGACACTTCAAGATGCGAGTCGGCTGTTGGGTGTTGTTCGCTTGCTTCTCTGGTAAACTTAGCTTGCCTGAATTTGTCAGTCAGCCGTAACTTCCAGATGTTAATTAAAACATGTACTAGTGCGCTCCTCTGTGTTCAAGATTGATTGACACTTCTAGTAAAATATAGCCTCAACTTTGTTATACAGTATAGGAGGATGCTAGGATTCCAAATTAAGTTTATGACCTCCAAATGCCATCTTCTGTATGTAAAATAATAGTTTGATTAACTTGGTGCTCTTCTCATGGTATTTAGATGAGGATGCTGGAGTTGTCTGCCACAGTGGTGGTGCTACTGCTGCTGCTCCTGGCCACGGCCGCTGAGGCGGCTCTCCCGGCGGCAGTGGTGGTAGAACGTGCGCTGCCGCTCAAGGGGGTTCACCTGAAGAACCTCAGGGAGCTGGACAGGGCGAGGCACGAAAGGACGAGGGTGTTAAATCTCTCTGTGCAGGGTACCAATAGCCCGTTCATCAAGGGGTAGGATGGCTGGCTCTTACTAGTTCATACACTCTTTTGTTCGTATCTCAACCTTGAACATTTTGCAGGCTTTATTATACCACTGTGAAATTAGGGAAGCCCTCCAAGGAATACACGTTCCAAATCGACACTGGCAATTCCATCCCCTGGGTTGCTGGCAAGGGCTGCATAGGTTGTTCAGCAAAAAATGTGAGTCTCCATACTCTTATCCATCACATTAAAAAATATGCACATGTTTTCACTCTACTTTTTTTTTGTTTTCTCAGATCTCGATGGATTTATACAACCCGGAATCTTCATCAACATCATCCAGAATATCATGCTCGGAGGAGGGCTGTGCAGCTGCCCACCAAACAGGTTCCGCAGTGTGCCGAGCATCGGATTCCCCAAACGGCTTGTGTGGTTATAATATTACATATGCTGATGATACTATTGTGTCCGGGTACTATGTATCCGACACTATGTATTTTGATAATATCATGGGAAGTCAGCATCCTGACAATTCTTCCGCCTCTATGATTTTTGGGTAAAATTTCCTTAAAATCATGCATTTTTTTCAATTCCTTAAATGTTTATTTATATTCCATTATTTCGTTCTCATGGGAATTCAGCTTTTGCTGCCTAACACGGTATACACAATTTCTTCATGTCTTCCCTGACATAGTTCATACAAACTTTTTAAAACAGATGTACCAACTCACTCCCCAAGATCTTGGAGACTGATGGTATTTTGGGTTTTGGACAGAAGCAACTGTCTATCATTTCCCAACTAAACTCTCAGGGGTTGTCTCCTAAGGTGTTCTCCCATTGCCTGAAAGGTTCTGAAGAAGGTGGTGGCATTTTCGTTCTTGGTAAACTTGTCGCACCAGGATTAGTATTTTCTCCACTTGATTCATCCAGGTACGTTTCATTGTCCTAGAATTAGTTTCAAGTGTGTAAGAGTTCGGAATTCCGTATTACTCGTTTATACTTCTATGGTGGTAATTGTTATGGAGGATAAAAGTTGATGACTACAAATGCAATAACTGACCCACTCATTGTTTTTTCATTCTTTATCACTATAATCCAAAACATGTTTGCTACATTAATTAATTTGAAAACAAGATATGCAATCTTGCAGTTCTAACCATCAGACTTCGGAGATATACTTTTTTATCACATATGTATCATATATTTTGGCATGTTTTATTATATCCCTAATTAAACAATTATTGCTGCAACTATTTTAGAATGTCACTATGTTTAAATACATGTAGCGTAATTAGTCATTGATCTCATACGTCCTCTCAAATTATGAAACAATATATACCATACAAATTGGCATGAAAGTTTGTTTGATTAGATAAGGCAAAAACATAGGATTCAGGAGGTGCATATATTTTTTCTAAAGGCTTATACTCAAAGGAAACTTTCATTTCAAATTGAATTGATCCATAGGAAAATCCCAAAGAATGTAGATTCACAGCATTTTTGCAGCTCTTTGAATAAAAGGTTTTCTGCTCTATTTGGATTAAAAATAGGTGCATATCTATGTTGTGAACACCAAAATGTCAAGCTGAAATCTTATGACTGAGTTCTTGTGACAAATACTGCTATTGTAGAAGCATCACGTATCATCGTTCTATCTTGTGCAATGACACTCCTAATTAGCATATTTTGCGCTCTATAGCTATATTTGTTTTGACAAAAATCGTGTGCAAACAGTTTATGAGTGACCATGCCATCAAGGTTAAAACATGAGTATATTATACACACAAACACATGCAGACACACACCACCATAGTGGCACACTCAAGCAGTACCTATCAAAAACTGAAGTCACCGACAGTTGCTATTAAAAACTGAATTCGCGAACAACGAGATTTATAAAATCAACATTGGTGCATAGATATCGATTGCGATGTCACCCCCAACTCTAAGGATAATCTCCCTTGTTGAGAAACAACAGTCATTTAAGCTGGGGTACAATCCTCGAGATGGAATCGAGTTATACCCAACCAACTAACCACCCAACGTACGGTTGTCTTTTAACAGTTCAACCCGATTCTGATTTATATCATAGATAGATCACAAAATTTCTTGATTATGTGACACGAGAAGTCACTGCTTAACTAAAATAATAGATGTGTAAAGTATCTGACCATGTAGACCGAATGATGTAATCCAAGCGCGATAGAAACCACCTATCAATCTTTGGTATATCATTCATCTATCCTACTCTTTTAATCAATTAGTAAATGAATTATTGGAAAGGTGGTACATGCAAATTTGAGTAGGAAATTTTACTAAATGTTTTCTTGGTTTACAAGTTATACTCTGATTCGCAATAAATTTACCTTTTAGTTATTCTATTATATGCAGTAACTATAAGTAAATTATACTCTGATTAGCAATAAATTTACCTTTTAGTTATTCTATTATATGCAGTAACTATAAGTAAATTTAGAGCATTTATTTGTTCTCATAGTATTTTCCTTGCCACGCTCTATGTGGTTCCCTTTGAACATACACGTAATACCTTGACACACTCTATGTGGTTCCCTTTGAACATACACGTAACACGGTAACTAATTTGATTAATCAGCTTGGAATAACTTTCTGCATTATACATGAGAGTGGACTCCTTTGAAGCCTATTCAATCAAATCACTTTTTTCTGTTCTGAAATAAAAACACTCCGAAGGCATCATATAATACATATTCCAGGACCACTTTTGTTATCCGTCTGCACTTTCATGCTCGCATACTTGCATTGGTGACCTATGTCGTAAAAAACAATCATGTGGTTAAATGTTTATTGTTTTATTTTCTGAAGTTTGAGTAATACAAGTCATTCGCAAAAAAAAAAAAAAACAGTGGCCTTTACCCATGTGCTTCTGTGGTTCAGTGTTTAAAAACGACTGAAACGACTGTAGCCGTTGTAGTATTAATTATTTGAGAAAAACGTGTCACATAGTAACATACATGCATGTGTATTTACTTTTTCTACTCCCAAATCAGCAACAATTATTACGGATCGGAGGGGTTAAAAATATCTCAACCTCACGTTCATGAGAAGAAATAGTTATCACGTGTCCAACTTAAACCCACCAATCAGCACTGAGAAATTGAAAAAGAACGATGAATAATTTGAAGTGCTTAGAAAATATGTTAGATTAAATTAAGAATACTTGTAACAAGATGAGACTGAGATTACTGAACAAAATTGGTTGTTTGACAGTCGATCAACAGATCAAGAAACAGTTAAAACCTTGCAAGCATATTCCTAGCTAGGGCTAGGGGATCCCACATATGGAGCACGATGGGATGGTATCGATTGATTAGTTAGTTGTACCTCCGGCAGGATTATACAGATCTAACATCTCCACCAGTGACCTAAAAGAAGACTTTCTAAGCACTGGATATATCCGAGACATGGATCGCACCGGAGTAATACCTATCTGGAGTACCTATCTACCTGAGGCATGGATCTCAGTCCAGCAATGGATCTTACCTTGCGTATGAATCGGCCTTTCCTTTGAGTCGTGCCCTTTTTCCGTTGTCTCCCTCTGAACTATGCAATGCCATGGCAGCACACAAGCGGCGGCGCTATTTTTTTTGTCGCATAGAGGATTATGGTTTGTTTTTTCTTAGCGTCCTTTGTATAGAGAGCGGTGTACGTGAATTTCTTTTGTTTGAGTAAAGTTTTCCTGAGTACATTGTACCGTATATGATGTAACATGCATGTGTGCATGATGTAATGTGTTAGCCCTGTTTACGTGAATAATTCTGTTTCTATCTCTCTTTAAATCTCAACTATTAATTACAGATCAAACTGTCTAGATAATTATGATGACATGGATTAACCTGGTGTTTCCAATAGAGTTCCTTATATTTCTTTTAGTATATAATAGATAGATGCTTGGGCTCCTCCCCCACAAGGTAGAGTTCTTTTTAGTTTGTGTTTGTGCTCTCCTTTTATTTCCCTTTATTTTGTTCCCTAAAGAAACATGTGTTTCATTTATTTGAGAGGCCAACAACAATAAAATATAGCTAGCGTTTTTAATCTCTGAATTGTGGGTTCTACCATTTCGGGGGTTTCTTAATTTATCATACTAACCCCTTTTTGTGTGCTAATATTCTTAATGAAATGTAGGGCTTCTTACAATTTGAATCTGGAGGGCATTGCTGTTAATGGACAAAAGCTACCCATTGATTCTTCCTTGTTTGCAACATCAAATTCACAAGGAACAGTTCTGGACTCAGGAACAACACTAGCCTATCTTGTAGACGGAGCCTATGTTCCATTGGTTAGCGCGGTGAGTTTATAGGATCAGATCACAATTCTTTCTTCTTCTTTTGAACAACCAATATACGACCAGGCTACATTGCTTCACTTTTTTAGTATGCCATTATTAGATATCTAGGTCCTATTAATTCAAATTTAGCTATTTGCAGATAGCTGCAGCGATCTCTCCATCTGTACGTGCTTTGGACACCAAGTTGAACGAGAAGCGGGACAGGCATGACAAGTGCTTTCTGTCTTCTAGCAGGTTTTCCTTTTTCTCAGAATGAAATCAACAGCTCATATCCTTGGTACTAACATTTTTTTTACTTCTCTACTAGCATTGACTTGGTATTTCCAACGGTGACACTGTATTTTAAGGGCGATGCTGCAATGACAGTGAAGCCATCGCAATATCTTTTGCAGCAGGGTAGTACTGTAAGTCAAAGAGCCTTTTATGGTGCCCTTTTTGTTTTTTTGGCAGATGCATATATTGTTAATATTTCTGGGGAACTTGTCCCAAATATTAAAATATCATATTGCGGTTTACAGGGAAAAGATGTTATGTGGTGTATTGGCTGGCAGAGTAGCCAGGGACTCCAGGATGCCCCAGGAATCACTCTACTCGGAGATTAGTCATCTTACTGTATCAGCCACTGAATGGTTTTAACTTTCTTTTTGAAATTTGTTCTTACTAACTAATTGGTCTCTCTGGCTGGGTACAGATATTGTTGTACATGATAAGCTAATTGTGTATGACTTGGAGAAAAAGCAGGTGGGCTGGATGGACTACAATTGTAAGTTCTAACCTCTCTCTGGTTACAGATATTGCTTTTCATTTGAGAACACTGCAGAATTAAAAATTCTTGATGGCAACTAAGTGCGCCTTTCCTTCTTTCAGGCTCGTCATTCAACATGACCAGCATGATTGATGTGAGTGGCACGTCAACATGCTACAGCGGCGGCCTGATAGCTGCTGGGGTGGCTGCTATATGGCTGGGCAGCCTTCTACTGTGATAGCAAGATGGTAGTAGTAAAGAAGTTAAGCTAGCGGGGGAGTTGAATGGGGGAGTATGCAACCATTAGGGTTGTTGACATTTTACATCAATTATTAGGCCTGTTAATTATTACTGTAGTAATGGTGCACTTTAATCTTAACTTGTAGGGGTGATCTGAGATATATAATTGTTGGCACACCGAGTTTATTGTGATGATCTGTGCAATAGCTTCTTAATTTAGTAGTGTGAGCCGTTGGTTGAGAATAGCACATCCATTGGAGCTGTGATGGTCGAGATATATATATATATATTTATTTTGTACTCCCAACTTTATTGTTTTGATCTGTGCAATAGCTTCTTAATTTGGAGCAATAGCTTTTAGCTTCAGCTGTGTAGAGCTTTCTCTTCTGTAATCTTTCACATGTGTGGAGGTTTGCCTGGGAGTTTATTTTTGCTGTTATGCCTTTATATTTTCATGTAGTGCATGCTTTGGGTATCCCCCAGCGTAAAACCAGAGCTAGGATAGTGGAGGCATGGCTTAATAGATCGCGGCCTGGGTACTGCTGACCAAGAATGGGGCTGGACAAAAACCCAGTGCGCTCTGCTTTCCTCTGTTTTTGCTCTGTTTTAACTCTATCGTGTCCTCCCTCCCGTGTGCGGGTGTCTGTCCACCAGAAAAGTGAGATGAGATCGAGTAGCAGCTCCTTCACTTGTTGCAAGTACTACTTGTTTTTGTTTATTGGACTTGCTTTCTTCTGGGCTTAGGCGGTTCGATCTGTCTGTGTTTAGCAAACTTAAACCATGGTCTAGGAAGAACGCGTTTTCCATCCATCATCTTAATCTGTTTGTTTATTTGATTGAGAATAAGCTACGTACTACTGTGCTGCCAGATATGAAAACCTAGCTTGTACAAAATTAATTTGTTGCATACTGATTTTTTTCCCTTTTCATTCTATCTTTTTTTTAATGAAGTGCATGAACTTCATTCAAAGAGCTCCTTCTTTTAAGTTGACACTTTTTTGCCTGGATTTATTCAGCTGCAGTGGCTTAATTTAAGCAACTATCATCTGCAGTCTGTCCAAGCTTGGTGGCTACAGGTGGTGGTGCTGGTAACCGAAAGAAACCTGATGTTGATGAGGTAGACGAAGAAGCTGCAGGAGACAGTACCGGTTTCAAGGACATCTACTTAATTTCATCCCAGAGAAATGGCAAGCTCATGGAAGAATCCAAGTCCACTTCTGTTGCCACAGGCCGGAGTGACTGACTCTTTCCCCTGTCTGTGCTTGAATTCTGACAAGTTCACTTTTCAGTCAGATAACTTTAGCTGTAGCTGCTCCGTCGTTTGTCTCAACTTGCCAAGGCTATTTAGCTCGGATTTGAGCTTGTAAAAACCGCAACTCTGTATTATTGGGTTAAACCCTAACCACCGTGTTCCGGCTGCCATAGCTCACTAAACTCTAGAACCTCTGAGAATCATCCCTCTGAAAGTGGATGAAGTAGCGAGTTAAACTGAATTTTCTGTACTTATTCTATGAATCCATAGTTTTTCCTATCAATTGGACCAGAGCAAGAAAATCCTTGGCTTCTTATGGATCTGAAGCAAGGTAGGGTTTGGTTCTCTCGTAAAATCTGCTATTCTTGTTCCTGATTCCGGCAGGCAGTGTGATTGCTGACGGTGGCAACTTGGTGGCGGCGGGACAGTTCAGGTGCAGATTAGGTACCGGGGCTGGTTTTGAAGGAACTTTTCTTCAGTTTAAAATCCCACCCCCTTGAAAATAGTCGGACAACCATGGCAATGGAGAAAGCAATTAAATTCATGAGTGGATCACTATACTTTACATGTAAAAATTAGACAGGACAGTATCCTTGAAAAAAAAGTATACAGGACATGTAAAGACCACTCAGTTCTTTGACATGAAACTCAATTCGGTTCAAGTACATTTTACTGGAGAGAAATCCTATGTGATAAGTAAAACTGCTACTTCTAACACATCCACATTAGGATAAGTTTTATATAAGGTAGTCAAAAATGAAAAAGAGCGTTTGCATGAAAACTTGCAACAAACTCATGAATGTCTTCAAACTCAACCCTGTCAGTTACACCCAATCAGATTTGTAGGCCAGTCTCCAGGCATTCAATGATGAGGATCCTCATGGGCGCCGCACCCTTGGTAACATATTTTTAATCTGATTTCTTCATGTATGCCAGTTTTCATGCTGTTTGCCCAAAAGCATTTTAGCATTAACAAATCTGACAATGCAGGTCTATTTCTCCGCAGATGCAAAGCTGACTTGTTAGACCCCTTGAGCAAGGTGAGTAACTTAATGAATTAATTCATATCTTCACAAGATAACATGAAAACATAATAGGCCATCAAAAACTAGTTGGTACCTCCTCTGGATGTTTTTCATTCATAAAAAAACAGTACTGATATGCCCCACTATTTGAAGAATTACAATGATGACATAGGAGTCACCAAGATGTGATAGATGTGCTTTGTGGCGATATGTGAAGTAAAGGTCTGAATCGATATATTCTGCTGGATTTGGGCCTGCTAAATCAACTCAAACAAACACTAAATCAAACGTAGATATGGAAAAGATGGTCCAGAAGTTAAAAGAAGTCTATAAACTTGGAATTGAAGGATTAAAACCCTTTTGCAAGGAAATAAACTTATTATTAACCGCACGAACTGAAGGTCCATCATCTAATAATTATTAGTACTACTTCTAACATGTGATGCCCAAATCATGCGTTCAAGCTAAAGTTTCTGTGATCTACTGAGATAGACTCTGTAGAATGCTTGACGGGCTCTTGACTCGTGCAGTTGAAACAGTAGCAGGTCTTGTTGAGTGAGCAGTATCCGCCGGAGCCGCCTTGGATTTTGCACACATCAAGGCACGCGGTTATGCTGGAGCAGTTCCGTTGCGGTGACGGGTACGACACGCATTTACCGTAAGTAGCGGACGCATCTGTGTAATCAAAGAAGATTTACAATGTTAAAAAATCTATGTGTACAATTGTTAGAAAAATGTAATGTTTGTCTCAAGCCACACTTGTAGTTTTCAGAAAAATATTATAAGATCGTATAATGGATCATGAACATATATATCATGATTGATCTGATGAAACATAGATAACTTTGATTTAAGATAAAACCTAAACCGACAATAATTCAGAAACAGCTTACCGGAGGACACAAGGAGGAGTGCCAGAACTATCAAGATGGATGCAGCGGCACTGCCGACCTTTGAAGCCATGGAGGAGCACCTGGGGTTTGTAGCAGCTTTGAGGATGGGATGTAAGATTGCTTTTGCGGTTTTGCCTCATCAGGATCCTGTGTTTATATATAGGGCTAGAACAAAATATGGTACTCCGTATATGCATTCAATTTGGTAAGATATGAGAAACGTGTAATCTCGGGCAGTAATCTTGTTATAATCGGCATTGAAGGAAAACAATACTCCTAACGTTTAATGCCTGGTTGCAATCTTGTTTTAATGGACATGGAAGGAATGTTTAATGGCTGATTGATGGACCAAATCGAGACTTCCATATTTGTTTATTTATAATTTATACGTATAATGTGTAGGATTGGGCTCCAGATCTGCGACCCGATGGCTGCTCGGGCAGACCTCGGGCCAAAGGGAACACAAAATTAAGGAAAAGCCAGCCCGCGGCCCGACGGCCCGGAAGAATTTGCGCAGCAAAGGTCAGGCTTGGGCCTAGAATATGTGCCGACAAGCCTTTTCCAGCCAGCCTGGCCCCAAAAATGCCCAGATATGCCCAACACACAAACAAGTAGGTTAATACTTTTATTCAGAAAACTCTTACCTAGTTTGCTCCACGATGTCAAACTCCAGTTCTTGAGCTATGGTGTGAGTATATATATATATATATATATATATATATATATATATATATATATATATATATATATATATATATATATATATATATATATATATATATGACATATTTATACTATACCCGGTGTAGTTATACCCATGCGTGTTTCACACTATATAGGCAGTATCTATCATACCGGAAGGTATGTACGTGTAGTATGAAATATATAAGAATATTTGGGCAGTATATATACTATTTTTTTGATAGTATGTAATTTTTATTCACATACTTCTTTTATACGTACAAATATGACGGAATTTTATATATACACCCGGATGTCATATACTACCTTACAGAAGTATTTGTAGTACTTTATCTATTTGAGTATGTTCATATACTGTATCTAAGATACTTACAAGCAAGTTAGGTGAAAAAATTGCAAGTGCATCCATAGTTTGCACTATATATATAAAATATCGTCATATTTATATGTACAAAAAGAGTATGTGAATAAAAATTACATACTACCAAAACAATAGTATATATACTGCCCAAATATTCTTATATACTTCATACTACGCGTACATATCTTCCGGTATGGTAGAAACTGCCTATATAGTGTGAAACACGTGTGGGTGTAACTACACCCGGGTGTAGTATGAATATGTCCTATATATATATAAAGAGAGAGAGAGTGACGCTATTTGACATCCAGGGTGTAGAATAATTATTTTTCACCAACCCTCTATCTTTCAAACCGTATATGATTTTTACGTCACGTAAATTTTCTCTTATCTCGAAAGTCAAGAAAAACATAAGAAAATTTAGACATGTCGTAAAAAAATCGTTTACACGCCGTATAAAAGTACGACGTAAAATGCATATTTTATATGTATTACTATAATGACTCATAAATCATATTTTTATGTCGATTTTTTACGTTTCTAATAAACATGAACATAATTATTAGTATACAAAACATAAATTTCTAAATGTGAGAACATAAAAATATGTGGGGTGCAAAATAACTATTCTGCACCATGGGTGTTGAATATGGTTTCTATATATATATATATGAGAAAAATACTTCTTACTCCCTATATACTATATCTAATACTTTATTTATTTGAGTATGTTCATATACTATATCTAAGATACTTACAAGTAAGTTAGGTGAAAAAATTGCAAGTACACCCATAGTTTGCACTATATATGTAAAATACCGTCATATTTACACGTACAAAAGGAGTATGTGAATAAAAATTACATACTACCAAAAAAATAGTATATATACTGCCCAAATATTTTTATATACTTCATACTACGCGTACATACCTTCCGGTATGGTAGATACTACCTATATAGTGTGAAACACGTGTGAGTGTAATTACACCCGGATGTAGTATGAATATATATATATATGATATATTCATTACTCCCGCGTGTAGTATATATATAGGACATATTCATACTACACCCACTTGTTTCACACCATGTAGGTAGTATCTATCATACCGAAGAGTATGTACGCGTACTATATAAGACTATTTAGTAGTATATATACTACTTTTGAGGTAGTATGTATAAGTTTTTTACATACTCTTATTTTGCGTACAAATATGAAGTGTATTTCGGAAATATAGTGCAAACTATGGCTCTGCTTGCATTTTTTCCACGTAACTTGATTTGAAGTATCTTAGATGTAGTATATGAACATACACAAACCGATAAAGTATCACCTATACTTTCGTACGGGAGTATATAAGACATGGGTGTAACTACACCCAGAAGTAAGAAGGATTTTCCCCTCTCTCTCTCTCTCTATATATATATATATATAGGACATATTTATACTACACCCGGGTGTAACTACACCCACACGTGTTTCACACTATATAGGCAGTATCTACCATACCGAAAGGTATGTACTCGTAGTATGAAGTATATAAAAATATTTGGAGAGTATATATACTATTTTTTGGTAGTATGTAATTTTTATTCACATACTCCTTTTGTACGTACAAATATGACGGTATTTTACATATATAGTTCAAACTATGGGTGCACTTACAATTTTTTCACCTAACTTGCTTATAAGTATCTTAGATATAGTATATGAATATACTCAAATAGATAAAATATTACATATATAGTTCAAACTATGGGTGCACTTACAATTTTTTCACCTAAGGTAGGATATGAGAGGTGGGTGTAGTTACATCCGGAAGTAAGAAGGATTTTTCATATATATATATATATATATATATAGGAAGTCTACATATGTTTGGAAACTACCATATGCAATTGCCTGAAAATAATATGTGATGTTTACGATTCTAGCGTGCGTGCGTGTGGGTGTGGGTGTGTGTACCCAGCCAAAAATTTGAGAAGAACATGAATTAAGGTTATTTGAATACCTAGTGACAATAGTTCCTGGACAAACTTCCTCTGATCAAAATATTATCTCTCTCACTCATACATCAGTCAACACATACACAACAAAGTTATCAATTGATGTTAAAAAAAACTCATACCCAAATAACCATTTACCTAGTTTCTTCATATGTCCAACTACATATCTGGTTGGGGACGGCATGTCTCCTGCTACTCATGGTATTTCTCTTATGGCTAGTGGACTAATAGTCTTCCTTCTTCCTTGTCTCCTCTGGTACTTGATCTTCTTGGCCATGGCCATGGCGTAGAGCTGCGATTAGGCAGGGATTGTGTCATATTCAACTGCATACCTACTAGTTGAATGTGGGGAAAGGCAGCACGTGAGGGGATTGGAAGAGGAGGAGGCCGGGGACTAGGTGTGGGATGCCCAATTGGAGAAGCTAGGGCTTTTTCATCCACGAGGGGTTGGTAGCTGGTCCACTCCAATCCCGCCTGAAACTAGAGATGCACCAAACTTTGTACCCCGCACACGCCGACAGGTGGACCAGCCCCGATCTAATGGCCCAAAACCGCGGTAGATGTGTGTGTGCCAGGATCTAACGGCCTAGATTTGCTGATTTTTGTGGGAGGCCCTGGGGTTCCCTTCATCTATTACTTTATATGGCATACTGAAAGAGCACCAGGTACATCTTCTAGGAAAGTCAACTCTATTGAGGAAGTAGATTCCTTCACCGTTAAAGTTGATGCTATATTTGCTTACATATCTAAACAAAATATTGATAACGTTCTCTACAAGATCTTGTTGGAAATACTGCCGAAAATGTAGATAATAACTCTTATGTTAAGCCACCATATGCTCAGAATAATTATGGTAACCATCCTTTTGTTTCATATCCTAGCGCTAATGATTCTCAAAATAAGTTGAAACCTCCAGCTACTCCGCCTACTAATGATAATATTGAAAATCGGCAAGAATTGAATAAGAACCTTGCTGAACAAGTAGCTAGTCACACTATAATGATAGAGGAACTAAACAAGTATATGTCTTCTGTAAGTTTTGATATTAAAGGCTTGCAACATAAAGTAGCAAGTTTAGGTAAAGCTCTTTCCAAACTAGCTGATAATCAAACAACACTATCAAGCATGTCTGCAGGTAACCCACAAGGACCACCTATTGGTAGGCATGAACTCTACTACTATCAATGAAAGTTTGCCTTCTACTTTTGAAGAAACTTATAATAAACTATTTACTTATACTGATCTTCTTGAACCACTATTGTTGCAATTTGGATCTCTTACTGAGGAAGAAAAAGATTCTAACATGATGGATGGAGAAAAAGATTCCATTACGGTAGTAGAAGATAAAAATTAGAGGAAGTTAAAATGCTAAGTGATAAAATAAATAAACCTCTATTATATCTTGATAAGTGTAGCTTGCATTAACTTATTAGTCTTTTGCAAAAATTCGCTAGTGACTCCTCTTTAAATGTTCATCAAGTAGGATTGGATCATACATTATCTAACTATATTATTAAAGAAAATATAGAAAGATGGAATAATGAATGTATGATACCACCTAAGCTTGGGGATGCTTGGATCCCCAAGATACTAGTTACTATTGGCAAAGAAACCCAACATTCTATGTTAGATCTAGGATCTAGTGTTTCTGTTTTGTCAAACAAATTATAAGATTTGCTTGAACTTAAAAAAGTGAAAAAATTATAATATAGATCTTTTACTTGTTAATGATTCTACTAAACATTCTTTAGGTAGAGTTAATGATGTTATGGTTTAATTAGACAAGACATTTTTTCCTACTGATTTCATTGTCATGGACATGAGGAGTAAAACCTCTAGTCCTAAAATTTTCGGAAGAGCCTTTTTGAGAACTACAAGGGCTGTCATTGATTCAAAGGAATATAAAGTTTTAGTTCCCTCACAATTAAGTGCATGGAACAATTTTCAAGGAATAAGGAGGTGGCACAAATGTACAAGTGTCCACATGATCTCTGCGCATCTTAAACAAGGTAAGTAAACCTAGCTATATGGCTTTAAAGAAAGCACTTCGCGAGAGGCAACCTAGTTGTTTTTATTTTGGTTTTTATTTTTGCACTCTTAATGTTGCAAGAGAGTTTTATTTTCGTTTTATTTCTAGAGTTTTCAATAAAGTGCCAAGTTTTACCAATTTGGATGTTTTAAAGATGAAAAAACTATTTGGAGTTGCATACTCCTACATGTTGTTGTTCATAAAAAGATTTAATGATTTTTCTGTAACTCCGATTGAGATCAAATTTATATTGAAGATACAAATTTTTATCCTATGTATGCAAAATATTCAGAAAAAATTCCTGACATTCCTAAGTGGGCAAAAAAATACATTTTTCTACTACTGTTTTTCTGGATAGATTCTGCCTTTTGTTGTTTAAGCCATTCTTTTGAGTTTCAACTTTATTATTTTTTTGTATTTTTATATTTTTTGAATGTTGGCAACTTAATATAATCCATGGAAATTTCAAAAATATACTTCCAGGATTTATAGCATCTTGCATTTCATCTTTATATCCACTACTGTCACACCTCACACCCACCGAAAACAAAAGGGAAAAAGTTTTTTGGTGAAGTTTTTTTATAGGGAAGGAAGGACCAACAAATAAGGAGTCATTCAACAAATGGTTAAAATCATAGCTTGGGGATGCCCATATCACCCCACTGGAATAATAAAACTCTATTTGCAAACCTTTTAATTTTATTTTCTGAGCACCATTCTGCTTTGGCATAAACTTGGAGCGTCTGTATCTAGTTTTGTATTTTTCTTTGCATTTTTACCTTTGGAATAAAAATACCACTATATGAAAATGTTTTTAATGAATTTGAATGAGCTACTGCAATAAACTAAAATTTTAAGTTGGATGCTAATAAAGAAAGGGGAAAAGGGAATAAAAGTTGCATTACAAGTTATTAATGTTGTTACACTTTGTTATTTGATTTATTTATTTGAATGAGTTGCAGTGTGCAAGTGTCTTATTTAGTGCTAGTTCTTATTTACCGCATATATGTTTAAACTTATGATGATTTTTTCTATTAATAAATGATTAGTACTATGGACACTTTTACATACTTGTAGAAGTTGAACTATCCCCCTTGCTAGCACGATAATTAAAACAAGCAAACACTTGTTGATCCATAATCCATATTAAACAAACTTATTACGGCAATGTCCACCATACCTATATAGAAAAATGTTGTTCCAAGTACATTTTCGTGTGTGGGTTTTATTTAGCTTTCAAACGGTATTGTTTTTGGTTATGGTTGTCATAGAGAAGGTGGTTGTGGGATGACCACGAATGCATAAGGCAAAATCACCCCTGCAGTAGAATAAAATATGCATACCATAAAGATGAGGGCAAAAAACCTCCTAGCAGGGTGCTACCGCTCAGATAAGGGCACAAACCTGATACATTGCAAATATATCTATAATTTTTGATGTTCCATGCTTGATTTTATCTACTTTCTTGTGTTTTGTCCATACTTTGGAGTACTTTTCATATGATTTCTTGGACTAACCTATTAACAAAAGCCACAGTGCCAGTTGCCTGTTTTCTGCTGTTTTTGGTTCTAGGAAAGTCAAAAAATGAATATTCTCGGAATTGGACGGGAAAAAAGCCAAAAATCATATTTCACCAGAAGACTTGAAACGGCACAACCCACAAGGATTGCACCTCTATGTATCACGCCAATCCCTGGATCGGTTCATTGGCATACATAGTATCAATAGACATTAAAGAATTAACAGTGCGTCATTATTACAGCGATATGATCCAGAATATTGCATTTTATTAAAAAGTTTGCAAAGCATAACGCTCGCGCAAATAAGCAAGTAGCAAAAAGATAGCATAAATAAAGTAGCTCCAGTCTCTATTAGACGCCACAGGCGAACAAAATGTTGAGTGGAGGGTCGCAACCAACACTACTACTCAGAGTAACTGAAAGAGTAACCTGCAACATGAAACGTAACAGCCCCGAAGGGTCAGCACTTGGAATGCACTGGCAAGTGGAACAATGAGAGAAACAACAAAGCTAATAGCTATATGCATATCTGGCTTGTGGGGTTCAGGCTTAGTTGCAGCAGCAAAATACTTTATCCTAACCTTTATAAATCATTTGTAAAACATTTAATCTTCAACAAACAACCCAATTAAGTTTCAACCACAAGTTTTAGCAATTACAAGTTAGAATGAAGGAGAACATGTCATAGCACCCACAATTCAGCAACTCAATCGTCCATTTCCAGGGACACGGCTAAGCACTTAGTTTACACCCTGCAGGGATTGCACACTTTACCCATATGACTTGGTCGACCCACTCGTACCACGACATGCATATTGAGTCATGATAGGGAGAAGCCCAAGAAGAGAAAATTCGGGAAGTAGCTCCCCAAGCCCGTCCACGCACCGTAACCAACCTATCACATTCACTACATCTCTGGATACGAAGAGCTCGGGTCGCCACAACCTACTAAGTCCATCCAACCACCCATAACTCACTGGCATATGGTTGCACACGGAAGCTACCAAATCAAGACACTAATCATTTCTCAAAAACCTGGGTGGCCATCCACAAGTGAGCTACTCGGGTAAACCATAGACATGGGCCCGACATTCACGAACCAAGCAATTACCAATCCACCCAGATAGTTCATTAATTAAGTTGTTTTCTCTTTCCAAACACGTTCTTTCAAAACAAGCTTTGCCATGGTGTATCCCACCCTCGTCTACATAAGCACAGCTAAGCACAGCTACTTACGACGACCTGCCTAACAAGACAGACTACGACATAATAGGATATAGCATAGCAATAGATAAACTTGTAAAAACAAAACAAGCTACAATGCATATAGAAAGTAAATAGGACATTTATGAAGCTCAACTTGCCTTGGTAGTTGCCGGAGTCAAAAGCACAGTCCGGACAGTCACACGGGTTACAATCCTCACAATCTACACGAAAGCAATTCAAACAATAAACAAACCGCACATAGAGATCAACAGATGCAACACAATGCATGCATGGTACATTAACAAAGCTTCAGTAGCTTGCTCAAGTTCTCTGATCAATACTACTACTGGATGATGCATGAGAAAACATTTAATGCAAAGAAAACATTTTATGCATAAAAGAGGTCTAGTTAATAGGTCTTTAGCCAAAACATTGCACCAAAGATGTAAACAGTGCAATACAAGTTTTACAAAAATACTACTGGATAGATAACTCCAATTAGAGCCTAGACCAAAAGGAATTATGCCAAAAAGGTTTACAGAACTTTTTCTATGAATTAAATACTACTTTAAGCCTTTCTATAATCTTAGGAAAATACATACAGTAAACCTGGGATATTATTGTAGAATAAAATTCTACACATTTTTGCGAATCCAACGGTACCTTATTTGCAATTTTTGGCCAAGCAGATCTTTTCCTATGAATTTTTGAAGTTAGACAAATTTTCTGGAAAATAAATAAACTCTGAAAAATCGACGGGGAATATTCCCGCTGACGAGCGGGCCCGGCTGACACGGCGGTGACCAAACCTTTGACCGGTCAGCGGTTGACCGGCCAGTCAACGGCCGATCTGAGCCGTTGGCTCGGGATCTGGCGGTCGGGAGGGGGTGCCGGCGGTTCTCACCTGACCAACGGCGTTGGTGGTCGGCGGCGACGGGGGGCGGCACTCCGGCGGGTTTGGCTGCGGCGGAGTGGCGGACGGGGTGCGGCAGGATGCGGCGGGTGCAGGGGCGGGGTCCGGCGGTCGTCGGCGACCTCGGGCGGCGGCGGTTCCCGGCTGGAGCGGCGGCGGTCGGCGGCGACTCCGGCGAGCTCGCGGGCGGCCCTGCGTGCGGTAGGACGGACGAAAAATGTCAGAAAAGAAGCGGCGCTCCGGCACAAGGTTGTGGTACAAAGGACGGAGCGCAGAGCTCGAAGTGGAGGTCGTACCGATGACAATGGTGACGACGGCGGCAGAACTCCGGCGAGCAATTGCTCTGTCGTGGCGGTGGAAGAGAAAGGGTTTGAAAGGGGCTTTTGAGGAGGAGACCGAGGGCTTTAAGGAGGGGGTGGCGGAGAAACTGGAGGCGGAACAAACTCCCGCGCCAGTCAGGAATTTCGGCGGGGTTCGTTGCTTCGGCGTCCGTGCTCGTGTCGAGCACGGTCTGCTCGATGCAGCGGCTGGCAAGTGGGCCCGGGCGGTGTGGCCTACGCGCTGCTGCGGGCGGCAGCAGCTATGCGCCGCTCACTGGCGCCGGTGGTTCCCGGGTGGGCCGTTGGGCCGCGGTGGGCTGGCGGTCCAGCCAGTCGACGCAGTTTTCTCTCTTTTTTTTTTTGCTCTGTCTGACCGCTAACCGAACTGACTGTCTGCTAAATGAAATTTCTGAACTGGAAATTCAGTCCACACAAGAACTATCATAACTTGTGATCTACAGCTTCGAATCGAGCGAAACAAGTTTCTACGGGTTCGTAATTGAAAACTCTATACAGCTAAACATCTGGAATGACTATATAATGTCAAACAAGCAGATGCTAGGTAAAAACCCTAATAGGCTTGCAAAAGGGATGAACTAGCAAAAAGGAGGTGTTTTGGCAAAACCTTTAGAACTAAAACTTTTTGCAAAGATGCTCATGATGCAATGACATGTATGTATGTATGCAATGCCAAATCTAAAATCCGCTACCTTCAACTTGTCCCGAACCAAACTAACCTTCTCTTCAGCATCCTTGATCAAATCCGGCCCAAACAGTTGGCGTTCACCTACTCCATCCCATAACAATGGTGTTCTGCACCTTTTTCCATAAAGTACATCAAATGGTGACATCTTGATGCTGGATTGGTAGCTGTTGTTGTAGGAGAACTCAGCATAAGGTAAATTTTCATCCCAACTAGCGCCATGAGCCAAGGCACAGGCTCTCAACATATCCTCCAAAATCTGATTCACCCTCTCGGTCTGACCATCCGTCTGGGGGTGGAAAGCTGTGCTAAACTCCAACCTCGTTCCCAATGACTCATGGAGTTGGCGCCAAAAGTGAGAAGTAAATTGGGTGCCTCTATCTGACACAGTGCTCTTAGGAACTCCATGCAGGCACACAATTCTGTTCATGTAGATCTTGGCTAACTTAGCACTGGTATAAGTGGTCTTCACGGGTATAAAGTGAGCTACCTTGGTCAAATGATCTACCACTACCGAAATAGAATCATATCCTGACTTGGTCCTGGGTAACCCTGTGATGAAGTCCATTCCAACTCTATCCCATTTCCATTCAGGTACCGGTAATGGCTGTAGTAACCCTGCTGGCTTCTGGTGCTCGTCCTTCACTCTACTACAAACATCACATAGGGCAATATATTCTGCAATCTCTCGCTTCATGTTAACCCACCAAAACCTTTCCTTCAAATCCATGTACATCTTCGTGTTACCTGGATGTATAGAGTACGGCGAATTATGAGCTTCCTGAAATATCAGCTTCCTAATCTCCGGATCGTTGGGCACACACAAGCGGTCCTTGTACCATAGCGTACCTTGATCATCCTCACGAAAACCTTCAGCCTTGCCTTTGCGTATGTTTTCTCTTATCTCCTCCAGGTCACTATCCTTCTTTTGAGCTTCTCTAATCTCATCCAGAAGCGTTGGCTTAACTTCCATTGTTGCCAAGTATCCCTCGGATACTACCTCCAACCTGAGGTCCTTGAGTTGTTCACACAAATCCTCGGGTAACTCCCCCGCTATTAGGCCATTAGCATAAACCTTGTGACTCAGTGCATCCGCTACAACATTGGCCTTCCCTGGGTGATATTGCAAACTCATGTCGTAGTCCTTTATGAGCTCCAGCCATCTCCTCTGTCTCATATTCAGCTCCTTCTGAGTGAATATGTACTTCAGACTCTTGTGATCCGTACACACATCACAATGCTTACCCATCAGGTAGTGCCTCCACACCTTGAGCGCGTGCACAACCGACACTAATTCCAAATCATGCGTGGGGTAATTCCTCTCGTGATGTTTGAGTTGGCGCGAGGCATAGGATACTACTCTTCCATCCTGCATCAATACACTATCTAGTCCTTGACGAGAGGCATCACAATACACTTGGAAATCCTTCTGAATATCTGGCAAACATAGGATAGGTGCGGTCACTAGGCGTTGCTTCAGTTCCTGGAAACTAGCCTCGCACTCCTTGGTCCAATCAAACTTCTTCTCCTTCTTCAGTAGTTCAGTCATTGGCTTTGCAATATTGAAGAGTTCTCTATAAACCTCCTGTAATATCTAGCCAGTCCTAAGAAGCTCCTGATATCTCCCACATTCTTGGGTGACTCCCATTCTGTAACTGACACCACCTTGCTTGGATCAACTGCGACTCCTTCACCTGACACCACGTGTCCAAGAAATCCAACAGTGTTCAACCAGAACTCACACTTGCTAAACTTGGCATACAATTTGTGCTCCCTCAGCTTATCCATAATTAGTCGCAGGTGTTTCTCATGTTCAGCATCATCCTTGGAGTATATCAATATGTCATCAATAAATACCACCACGAACTTATCCAAGTACTCCATGAATACCTTGTTCATCATGGTCATAAAATATGCCGGGGCATTTGTTAGTCCAAAAGACATAACTGTATACTCATATAACCCATACCTAGTGGTGAAAGCGGTCTTTGGTACGTCTTCCTCACGGATCTTCAATTGGAAATATCCCGACCTTAAGTCAATCTTGGAAAACACCTTTGCTCCTTCCAACTGATCGAACATGCCATTTATATTGGGAAATGGGTATTTATTCTTGATAGTCACTTCATTAAGTGAGCGGTAGTCAACCACCAATCTCTTACTACTGTCCTTCTTCTCCACGAATAGAACAGGCGCGCCCCAAGATGATGAACTGGGCTGAATAAATCCCTTGTCCAATTGCTCCCTAAGTTGCTCCTTTAACTCCTTCAGTTCCTCAACATCCATCTTATACGGCCTCTTGGCTATCGGTCTTGTTCCCGGCATCAAGTCAATAAGAAACTCCACGTCCCTGTCAGGTGGCTTCCCTGGCAGCTCATTCGGAAACACATCGGGGTACTCCTTTACTACGGCCACATCCTCTAGGCTAACCCCCTTAAGAGAATTCAACTTGGCCACTCTAGTTCTAAAAGGCGACTTATATCTGATCCTTACTCCCTTTGGTGTGGTGAGTGAAATTGCTCGTTGAGCACAATCTATCTGACCCTAATGCTCCGACATCTAGTCCATGCCCAATATGACATCTAGACCCTAGGATTCTAGTATAACCGGGTGTGCAGGAAAAGCATAAGCACCAATTTCTAGTGTCAGTCCTGGACATGCTGCACTAGCTATCATCTCTCCCCCAGGGGAACTTACTCTAATAGATGCTCTAAGAGCCTCGGTAGGTAGCTTATACTTATCCACAAATGCCCTTGATATGAATGTATGCGATGCACCAGTATCGAAAAGAACAAATGCGATGTGGGTATTGATTGGAAACTTACCAACCACTAGCTCTGGTTCATTCTGAATCTCCTCGACGTTCACATGGTTGACCGTCGCCTTCTGGTTTGCATTGGGCTTGCTTCCTGCTTCAATCCTCTTCTCTGGGTAGTTATCAGCATAGTGCCCCATCTTCTTGCACTTGAAGCATTCCACTTCACTGAGATCCCTCCTGCCAGAGCGGTTGTGTCCATTGTTCCTTCCAGAGTTGCTGCTGTAGCTCTTGTGGCCATTGTGGTGGTGGCCATTATGGTGGTGACCATTTCCTCCACGGTGGCGATTGTCACTCCTGTGACCCTCGTGGCGATGTCCACTACTTCCACGGTGGTTACGGTCATCTCCGCCATGCTTAGAGTATCCAGAGTGTCCATCATAGGAGGTACGAGCACGGTGGTGTGATCCTGAGGAGTGATGGATGCTCTTCCTCTTACGCCTTTCCACCTGCTGCTGTTTCCCCTCCAGAATTCTAGCCTTGTCCACCAGCTCCTGAAATGTCGGACAATAAACCACAGATAGCTGAAGTACGAGCTCATCACTGAGACCATCTAGGAACCTCTCCCTCCTCTTGGCATCAGTGTCCACATCCTCGGGGGCATAGCGAGAGAGATTGTTGAATTCCTCTATGTAATCCGCCACAGTGCGGTTGGTCTGGCGCAGGTTGCGGAACTCCTTCCTCTTCAGGCTCATGGTCCTGGCAGATACGTGGTTTGTCCTGAATCCTTCCTCAAACATAGCCCAGGTAACTGTCTCCAGCGGGTGAGTAATCTGGAAAGCATCCCACCATGAGGCAGCTGATCCCTCCAGCAAGTGAGCAGCAAACCTCACCTTCTCAGCATCAGTGCAGCCAACGGTCACCAGGTCCTTGTTCACAGAACGAAGCCAGTCAAGAGCAATCATGGGCTCAGGTGCAGAGGAGAACTTAGCTGGCCTCAGCCTCAAGAACCTGGTGAGAGCATCCCCCTATGGCGGATTGTTCCCGTTGTTGTTGTTGTTGTTGTTGTTGTTGTTGTTGTTGTTGTTGTTGTTGTTGTTGTTGTTGTTGTTGTTGTTGTTGTTCTGAGTTGCCATGAATTGCGTCATCACTTGGGTCAGCTGTGCTTGAGCAGCCATGAGCTGAGCCATCTCATCCGGTCGGCGGCGTGACATCTGCGGTTCAGCACAAGTAATATTAGAGAGAAGCAACTACAGATAAGCGATAGCCCTCTACCCATGCAACAAGCTCAAGCCACAACAATCATAAGCAATCACCACATGATCAAGCACACTCACAAACATCATTCCAGGTTTTCACTAACAGTATATAGCTGCAAAAATAGTTTAGAAACACTGACAACAGCGTTTGGCAAAGCAAAACAGCAAAAATAAGCAAAACCAGAAAATCTGACAGAACAGTTCTGTCCTGTTTACGAATTTTTCTGGGCACCTTAAACTCATCAGAAATTTTAGCCAATTTTTGTGCAGATTATACAGGTATTTACGATCAAGATCCTAAAATATGAGCGCAATCCGAGTTACCAGTAAGGAAATAAAAATCGCGCGGTAAAACTGGTCAGGCAGAAAACTGCAGCAGTAAACTCACGAAAATTACCCAAACTTGTTCAAAAATCATTTGATAAATCTCACGAAAAATCCTGGAACTTCAAGGTACTTAACTGAGCAATCTAAACACAATAAGCTAATAGTGCAGAAGTTTACATTGATCGATGCCTAAGATTAACGAATATCCCTAACGAAGACTAGTTTTGGAGGACCATCTCTAGCTATTTGATGAATAGGTTGCAGTAGGTTCTGGAGTCCATGCGCCGACGCTTCGCTCCTGGTGCATGCCATGGTGGTGGTGTGTACACCTCTCTCGAGTCCTATTCACTTGAGTCCTCGAATTCCACCTCTTCGGGGTCCTCCTCGTCACTTCCTTCAGCAAAAGCGCCCGCTGCATCTCCTCCATCATCGTCATCGCTTCCTCCACCATCACTGCCTCCACCATCATCATTGTTACCTCCATCTCCATTATCTGCATCATCATCATCACTATCATCATCATCATCATAGTTCCCATCATCATTGTTGCCATTGTTTGGTGGAGGATTCTGCTGTGCTTGAAGGGCAGCAATCTGGGCAGCCATGTCCACAATGGTTTGATCACGTTCAGCCACAACTTGATTCCTCTGCTCAATGGTTTGGTTCAGCGCTGCAATCATGGCATCCCTTCCAATGAGGGCTTGCTCCATTGTATTCACAGCAGTGTGCAAGGTTTCCATCTCATACCCTTGCAAGTGCACCGTGCCCTGAAAATAGTCCAGCTGCTCCTTTTGCTGCATCAACTTCTCTTCCCTCTCCCAAGCTTTGATCTCCATGTCTTCTAACTGCTTCACTTGGAGCGGCATGTTGTTCCGATCACCTGTGGTAATCATCACAAGCCCTTGCTCATTCCGACCTCCAAATGCAAGGAAGGGTGAACCTGCGGGTAGTCGGTGTCGGTGGAGATAGCACAGGCGTGACAGGGGCTCGTGCATGGCCGACTCCACTCCTTGCTCCCAGGTAAGGTACTTCTTGGTGAGGTTCAGGTTCTCAATGCCAGGCATGGTGGGGTCTGCAAGAACAATCGCGGTGATCTCCCCCACGCGATCTCCAGGCACATAGGTGTTCATCCTTCTCCCTTTGAACATCGGCATCAGCATGCTCAGTGTCTTGCAAAGCTCCACCAGCTATCTCGCGAAGGGCCTTGGTGATTGGATCTCAACATACTCAACTCTGGTAGCATCTCCCATCTATGAATTGTAAAGAGGAAAGAGTGAGAATAGCAAAAGAAGAGAATTTACTAGAATGAAAGGCATAAGAGTAAAGACATAATTTAAAATAGGCTTAAGTAAACATAAGGCATCCTATTCCAATCCTAGGTCACGATCCTACAGTCAACACACTGCTCTGATACCATCTGAAATGGTACGATCCACAAGGATTGCACCTCTATGTATCACGCCAATCCCTGGATCGGTTCATTGGCATACATAGTATCGATAGACATCAAAGAATTAACAGTGCATCATTATTACAGCGGTATGATCCAAAATATTGCATTTATTACAAAGTTTGCAAAGCATAACGCTCGCGCAAATAAGCAAGTAGCAAAAAGATAGCATAAATAAAGTAGCTCCAGTCTCCATTAGACGCCACAGGCAAACAAAATGTTGAGTGGAGGGTCGCAACCAACACTACTACTCAGAGTAACCGGAAGAGTAACCTGTAACATGAAACATAATAGCCCCGAAGGGTCAGCACTTGGAATGCACTGGCAAGTGGAACAATGAGAGAAACAACAAAGCTAATAGCTATATGCATATCTGGCTTGTGGGGTTCAGGCTTAGTTGCAGTAGCAAAATACTTTATCCTAACCTTTATAAATCATTTGTAAAACATTTAATCTTCAACAAACAACCCAATTAAGTTTCAACCACAAGTTTTAGCAATTACAAGTTAGAATGAAGGAGAACATGTCATAGCACCCACAATTCAGCAACTCAATCGTCCATTTCCAGGGACACGGCTAAGCACTTAGTTTACACCCTGCAGGGGTTGCACACTTTACCCATATGACTTGGTCGACCCGCTCGTACCACGACACACATATTGAGTCATGATAGAGAGAAGCCCAAGAAGAGACAATTCGGGAAGTAGCTCCCCAAGCCCGTCCACGCACCGTACCAACCTATCATATTCACTACATCTCTGGATACGAAGAGCTTGGGTCGCTACAACCTACTAAGTCCATCCAGCCACCCATAACTCACTGGCATATGGTTGCACACGGAAGCTACCAAATCAAGAAACTAATCATTTCTCAGAAACCTGGGTGGCCATCCACAAGTGAGCTACTCGGGTAAACCATAGACATGGGCCCGACATTCACGAACCAAGCAATTACCAATCCACCCAGATAGTTCATTAATTAAGTTGTTTTCTCTTTCCAAACACGTTCTTTCAAAACAAGCTTTGCCATGGTGTATCCCACCCTCGTCTACATAAGCACAGCTACTTACGACGGCCCGCCTAATAAGACAGACTACGACATAATAGGATATAGCATAGCAATAGATAAACTTATAAAAACAAAACAAGCTACAATGCATATAGAAAGTAAATAGGACATTTATGAAGCTCCACTTGCCTTGGTAGTTGCCGGAGTCAAAAGCACAGTCCGGACAGTCACACGGGTTACAATCCTCACAATCTACACGAAAGCAATTCAAACAATAAACAAACCGCACATAGAGATCAACAGATGCAACACAATGCATGCATGGTACTTTAACAAAGCTTCAGTAGCTTGCTCAAGTTCTCTGATCAATACTACTACTAGATGATGCATGAGAAAACATTTAATGCAAAGAAAACATTTTATGCATAAAAGAGGTCTAGTTAATAGGTCTTTAGCCAAAACATTGCACCAAAGATGTAAACAGTGCAATACAAGTTTGACAAAAATACTACTGGATAGATAACTCCAATTAGAGCCTAAACCAAAAGGAATTACGCCAAAAAGGTTTACAGAACTTTTTTTGTGAATTAAATACTACTTTAAGCCTTTCTATAATCTCAGGAAAATACATACAGTAAACCTGGGATATTATTGCAGAATAAAATTCTACACAATTTTGCGAATCCAACGGTACCTTATTTGCAATTTTTGGCCAAGCAGATCTTTTCCTATGAATTTTTGAAGTTAGACAAATTTTCTGGAAAATAAATAAACTCTGAAAAATCGACGGGGAATATTCCGGGAATATTTCGGGGAATATTCCCGCTGACGCGGCGGTGACCGGACCTTTGACCGGTCAGCGGTTGACCGGCCAGTCAATGGCCGATCTGAGCCGTTGGCTCGGGATCTGGCGGTCGGGAGGGGGTGCCGACGGTTCTCACCTTACCAACGGTGGCGGTGGTCGGCGACGACGGGGGGCGGCGCTCCGGCGGGTTCGGCGGTGGCGGAGTGGCGGACGGGGTGCGGCAGGATGCGATGGGTGCAGGGGCGGTGTCCGGCGGTCGTCGGCGACCTCGGGCGGCGGCGGTTCCCGGCTGGAGCGGCGGCGGTCGGCGGCGACTTCGGCGAGCTTGCGGGCGGCCCTGCGTGCGGTAGGGCGGACGAAAAATGTCAGAAAAGATGCGGCGCTCCGGCACAAGGCTGTGGTACGAAGGACGGGGCGCGGAGCTCGAAGTGGAGGTCGTACCGACGACAATGGTGACGACAGCGGCGGAACTCCGGCGAGCAATTGCTCCGTCGTGGCGGCGGAAGAGAAAGGGTTTGAAAGGGGCTTTCGAGGAGGAGACCGAGGGCTTTAAGGAGGGGTGGTGGAGAAACCGGAGGCGGAACAAACTCCCGCGGCAGTCGGGAATTCCGGCGGGGTTCTTTGCTTCGGCGTCCGTGCTCGTGTCGAGCACGGTCTGCTCGATGCAGCGGCTGGCAAGTGGCCCCGGGCGGTGTGACCTACGCGCTGCTGCGGGTGGCAGCAGCTATGCCCCACTCACTGGCGCCGGTGGTTCCCGGGTGGGCTGCTGGGCCGTGGTGGGCTGGCGGTCCAGCCGGCCGACGCAGTTTTCTCTTTTTTTTTGCTCTATCTGACCGCTAACCGAACTGAATGTCTGCTAACTGAAATTTCTGAACTGAAAATTCAGTCCACACAAGAACTATCATACCTTTAGATCTACAGCTCCGAATCGAGCGAAACAAGTTTCTACGGGTTCGTAATTGAAAACTCTATACATATAAACATCTGGAATGACTATATAATGTCAAACAAGCAGATTCTAGGTAAAAACCCTAATAGGCTTGCAAAAGGGATGAACTAGCAAAAAGGAGGTGTTTTGGCAAAACCTTTAGAACTAAAACTATGAGCTAGAATATGAGACAGAGTGGGGCTGGGGCCCAGCCACACCACCTGGCCACGCGGGCTGGGCCTGGCCGCGCCAGGGGTGGTCTGGCCGCCCTAGACACCCCCTCGGTCTCCCTCTTCACCTATAAGATGCCTTCTGACCTAAAAACTCAGGGGGGTTTGACGTTTTTCAAGAAGGAGTTCCGCTCCGCCGCCACCACCAGATTCCACGAAACAGCACCAGAAACTCCGTTCTGGCACCCTGCCAGGACGGGGAATTGGAGGAGATCATCGCCATCATCATCACCATCGCTTCTCCATCGACCATCCATGTTTCCCCCATCTATGAGTGAGTAATCCCCTGCTGTAGGCTATGGGGATGGTAGGGATTGGATGAGATCGTTCATGTAATGGCATCAGATTGTTAGGGCATGGTGCCTAGTATCTTCTATTAGTGCTTTATGACTTTGTTGCGACTTGTTATGCTTAATGCTTGTCACTAGGGCCCGAGTGCCATGATTTCAGATCTGAACATGTTATTGATTCATTCTGATAGTATTGTTTTTGGTCTTACCTGCAAGTTGTATACACACGTTGTTGTCCGGAACCAATGTCCCCAAAGTGACAGAAATCGGGATAACCAGAGGGAATGGCTTTGATGTGAGGATCACATGTGTTCATGGAGTGTTAATGCTTTGCTCCTGTGCTCTATTAAAAGGAGCACCTTAATTGCCAGTAGTTCCCTTGAGGCCCCGCTGCAAACGGGCTGGCAGGACAAAAGATGTTGTGCAAGTTCTCATTGCGAGCACGTATGACTATATATGGGACACATGCCTAGGATTATCTAGTACTTGGATGCTTTATCTTATTTATCTGCAATTGCCATATGTTCTGATTGCTATGTGAATTGTCTTGTCCATGCAATGCCCGTCCATCCATCCCTATGCCTACCGCACTCAAATCCTACTGTTTACTGCTATTGTTACTGCTGTCTTTACTTTACTGCTACTGCTACTTTGCTATTCCTACTATAAAACTGTTGCTACTGATAAACTGCTGTGAGCAAGATTGTTTCCAGGTGCAGCTGAATTGACGACTCAGTTGTTAGGGCTTATAAATATTCTTTTGCTCCTCTTGTGTCGAATCAATAAATTGGGTTTCACTTCCCTCGAAAATACTGCGATACACCCCCTATACTTGTGGGTTATCAAAACCCTTCAAGAAAATTATCAAGAGTGAGAGAGTGAGTATATAGGCAAAGCTATTTACTTTTGCATATGTATCCGGTTATAATATATAGGTGCGGAGAGGGAAGAAGCAAAAAGGGTCCAAAAATAAAAATGCAAAAAGAACTAGAGAGATGAGGGGCAATGGAACCAAACACTAGTGATGTACTATGGTTCACACATAAACTTAAGGGGTAGTGTTTGGAAGCTAAATTTCACCTGTACATGTTAATCCCTGCTTACTATCTACTTCTTCGAGTGTCCATATATATGAGAGATATTCATGATTCTAAAGACCACAGTAGGGCCATACATAATGCACTTTCACTTGCACTTTGCATGCTTAATGGTCCATAATACTTTCTGCATTTGTTTTTATACAAGATTGACATATTGGTAAGCATAGATAAGGAATGGGAAATATACTTTATAAGGCAAGTGTTTGGTGTCATTATTTAAAGGATGAATTATTTAACTTTATGTAGAAATTATTATGACTTATGATGTTCAACATACACAACAAACTCCAAAGTCCATGTTTTGTTTTATCACCTTTATGCTCAAGGAAGATCATAAGTTAAGCTTGGGGATGCTAATGCATGTAAAATGCATACATGAACTTTGTAATTTATTGTCACATATTCTAGTATATTTGAATCATTTACAATGTTATATCCATGTTTTACATTGATTTATGAGGATTTTCCAATGATCCCTAATGACTGGGTTCTTGCGTCCAACAGCAGGGTTATTGTAGTACTTGTAGCAGCAACTATTTATTATACGATTGATCCCAAAGGAGCTTTTTTGAAACCTTTTCTATTGCAGGGGAGACCCCCACAGCCCTTTATTGAAACATTAAAATACAAAAAACATACCTGAGTTCAGTTACAACGTATATTATATATATATATAGAGAGAGAGACTAAACTAAACAACACAACATTACAATATTAGGATAGATTGTCAAGCCATGATGACACTAAATCCTTATGCTTATCCCTTAACCTATGCACCAGCAGGGTAACATCATAAACAAAGCCTACCTTCCAACCTTTGAAAGTTGGTTTTATGTTCTTAAATATCCAATCATTCCTTTATCTCCAAATATTCCAGCAAGCTAGAATCACAATTTCTAGAAAGCAAGGCCCATGGAATGATTTGAGAGCATGATTAAAGCTGTCCAGTACTGATCTATCCACCCATTGTATTTGAATGTAGTTCCATACTCTAGTACTAAAATTGCACTGAAAAAGAGATGCTTCCAATCTTTTGTGACTCCAGTGGGACACAATACACATTCATGGTTATCAGTTACTCTCCAGTTTCTCCGAAGCAACATGTCCTTCGTATTAAGCCTATCATGCAGTATCAACCATGCAAAAAATCTATGCTTGGACATACATTTGCATTCCTAGATACTTTTGAGAGTAGGTCATTTTGTACCAAAGAAAAATAGTGATGATAATATGTCTGAGATTTATAAACCCCTTTATTGAGAATGCAATTCCACTGATCATCCTCCTGTGTTAAGCTCCAAGATGCCAAAATATCCTGTAACTGGGCATACTCTTGAAATGCTTCGGTAGATAAAGGCAGGTGAAAAGCTTCATGAAGATTGTTTAAAGCATATATATCCCTAACAAAGGCCATCTTAGCTTTATCAAAAGAGAACAACCTCGGGAATTTAGTAGCAAGTAATGTTTCATGCCATAGATCATTCAAAAAAGAATACTAAAGCCAGTTCCCACGATGCATTTTGAAATAGACCTCTAGTCATCAGTAAGTTTCAGAATCCCCCTCCACCAGAAAGACCCACTAAGAGTAACAACATGTGGAACAGTTTCATGATAATAAGATTCCCTTATTAATTTTACCCATGGTAAATCTGCATTGTTATAAAACTTGTCCAAGTGCTTAATCATTAGGGCCTTATTTTGTATTCTCAGATCAATCACCCCAAGACCTCCCCACGATTTTGGTGTCTAGACTATCTGTGAGGGGATACCGTAGGCATAGTCAGTCCTTTATGGAGCTTGCTAGGGGCACAACCGGCTCATAGAGTCTTTGGGTGCCTACTAGAGTTATAGCTGGTCCTATAAGGGGCTTAATAGAGCTGGGGCATGTCCTGGAGGGTCGTGTCTTCATGCGGGTCGCGGAGAGGGGCAGTGATTGGCTTGGATCTTAGACTGGGCCCCACACCAAGGATGTGTGGACGAGAATGCAACTCGGATGTGCAACAAAGCTAAGGTCTCTAATGGGAAAGTAACACACCTCTGTATAGTGTAAGAACTGTAACTTGTTACTCCCTGTTCTAGGAAGGAGCTATGAACACAGTAGGAAAGGAACTCCATGAAAGTTCTGGTCAACCTGTGAAGACTGTCAGACATAGTTTTCAGAATAAAATCAACCTTTGAAGAAATGTTTACAAAAACCTGCATTGCCTATGACCTCTGGTCTATTGCTATAGAGATAGTGCATCAGACACTCCTTTTTAGTGAACTTGCTGAGTACGCTTGTACTCAACCGTACCTTCTTAACCCTTGCTAGGTTCTAAGCCGTTGAAGATGACGTCAACATTAATTTCTACTCAAGAAACCATCATCGACAACTCAAGTTCTTCAGTAAAGTCAATGAAGGCAACATATACATCAACCGAAGTGAAGACAAAGATCTTGATTAGATAGGAGTAGATACACTATCCATAAAACCTACTTCTGTAGAGCATTACATTAGCAGCAATTGCAATCTAGATAGTTGAGATGCTAGTCTTATTAGCCTGATAGTTCTGAGTTATTATTTCTAGTTCTTCTTTGTAAGCAGTTTCTTTCTCTGTCTTTAACCTAGAGTGTTCTCTAGATCTTTTGTAAAGAGTCGAGTTGTAATCTATAGTCATGTCTTGGACCTGCTGTGTTTCTGTTGTACCACTCTGAGGGATGTAATACTAGTGAACGCCGTTTCATTGGTGTTATGTCAATGACTATAGTGTACTACATCATGCAGTGGTATGCTGGGTCACCGCACGCATCAACCACCAGTAAAAAGTACTCGCTCATAAACCTCCATATTAGCACAAAATTCGCAATTCCCTTTATAAAGTGGTAATCTGATATCAACAGTATCCTTGCATTAATAATTAAAATGATCCTTGGATCCATAGTCTTCACAAGTAAAGTTGTATGAGGTACATAATGTGGATGAATATCCTTTCAACCAATTCACCCATTCTTCTAATACATTTTCCCTGGTAATATAATATCCAAAAGTTCCTACTTTCTTCTCCTCTATTGCATGATTAGTAGAGATCTCGAAAGACATGATTAGTAGCAAATGGCTTTATAATTTTGTTTTATAAATTTTTATGGGTTTTTGGTTGTATATTTTTTTGTTATTTTCAAATAAGTAAAAGCCATAAATAGCAACAAATGGAAATAAACTATGTGCGAGTGGGTAGGTAATAACCAAACACTATGCTCCTCGGCAACAACGCCAATCTGATGGATGGGTTCCTGCATCTAATAATACGGTTATTACAGTACCCGTAGCAGCAAATATTTATTATAAGATTGGTCCAAAGGATCTTTGAGGGATGGAAACTACACAACTGCGTTGTCAATGCGGCCACGTTTACACCCAAACCATGGTTTGTAAATAGCCTACTCTATTGATGAAAGGGCATGTAAGCCCCTATATGTGGTTTTGGTAATTAATGACAATATCTATGGACTAATGTGTATATTGAGTTTCACTTGTAGGTTTGTCCATTGGAATCACTTGGACTATGTGTTGGTTTCAAGTTTGAAAAAGAAGAAGCAATGTCCAAGGGATTTGTGCCTATTGGGCCTATTGGAATCAAGTAAAAGAAGAAGAAGATCAAGAGTGTCTTGAAGAAGAAGATGGATTTCATCATGGCTATCTTTAATACATCATCAAGAAATGCAGGGCAAGCTCAACATGTGCCATATCTAGAAGATCTCATGCTTGAAGCTTGCCATCCTCAGTGACCATGGAGTGATGAAGACAAGTTCATAGAAGAGGTTCCCCCATGGAGTATGGGGGAGCATTTCACAAGTCTTCATCAAGCAAGAGCAATCAAGAAAGGAGATCCATCTTGAGAAGGACAAGACGATCTACATCAAGCTCAATTGGATTGCTCAAGGCAAAGGCATGATCTTGATAGGTTTTCTATTTTACCGGTCTCTTGTAGTGTTGGGAGACCGGGTTTAGGATAGATAGCTGTACTATCAAGAGGGGCTCTCGAATGAGTGACTCGATTATATCTTCCAGAGAGAGTCAAACCTTTGCATACATAGTATCACATTTCTTGGTTGACTTTGGATCTTGTCCATGTGAGGCTCTAGAGCTTGTGGTTATATTCTTAACAAGCTCTAGTTCATCAAAAACAAATTTCCCTTGCATATCTTATTATGTGTTTGATCTTTTGTGTTTTGCGGCTTCACACTTTGGGAGATATCTCACATATATATTTATGGAATTTTCTCCATTGGATTCTACACGTCATTATCTTTCCAACAAAACTGGTTTCATCTCGTTTGGAGTTCGGATGCGAAAGTTATTGCAGTTTTTGTTCTGAAGTTTCCTTGGGCGGAAGTTCCGATGAGCCACCGGTAATACCGCTAGGGCATTCTTGCCGCTGGTAGTACCAGAGCCACTTCCGCTCATCCTGGTTGCAATTCAGTTACCTCTCTGTTTTGTGAGTGCTATTTGGTGGAACTTTGATCGGAAGTTTAGGCGGTAGTACCATCCTTGACAGAAGTACCGCTGCTCCACCGGAAGTACCGCTCGGGCATCTCGCTGCCGGTAGTACTGATGAAAGCACCGGCCTCACTTCCGCCAAGGGCTGGTCTCTGGTCAGTATCCTCTCTATTTGTTGATTGCTATTTGTCGAAACTTTGGTCGGAAGTAAAGGCGGTAGTACCCTCTCCGCCGGAAGTTCTGGTGGACCGGTGGTAGTACCGACCAGGCTCGCTTTTCTGTCTCGCACATCGCTGTTCTTTGGACCATTGGCTGGGTTCCAGAGGTAGTACCGCCACCACCGGTACTACCGGCTGTGCACGGATTTGTGCATAATAGGCAGATCTGGGAGCCCTTTAAAAGGGGCCCCTCTTCCCCTTCGTGGGTATGAGTTCTTTTGGTCCATTTTTTCACTCTCTCTCTCCTCCATTGTTGACCTTGTAGAGCTTGCCCTCTCCCCTTCCCCCTCCTATTATTCTTGCATATTTTTGAGGGATTTGAGAGAGGAGATCTAGATCTACAATCCCCACCAAACCAAATCCCTTCTTTGTGAAGAAATCCTTGGGATCAAGATATTGGAGACTTTTGTGTTCTCCTCTTGTGTTCTTCCTCTCTTATTCCCCCAAGAGCTTTTGTAGCTTTGGTGGAATTTGAGAGTGAAGTACTTGCCTCTTTCATTTGGTGCATAGGTTTGAGTTCTCATCGGAGATTTGGTGAGTTCAAGCTCTTAGGCTTGTTTCTCTTGGGTTCTTGGAACCCTAGACGATTGTGTGGAGTTGTGGTGAGTTCTTGGGGCCTCCAATTGAGTTGTGGAGATTCCCCAAGCTTGTGGCCTATTGTGGCATTGTTCTTGGGGCCTCCAATTGTTATGGAGATTCCTCAAGCTTATGGCCTTTGTGGTGTTTCTTGGGAGCCGTCCAATTGAGTTATGGAGATTGCCCCAAGCCTTGTACGGGTTCCATGATCACCCTCAAGTGTCCCATAGTGGATCGTGAGTAGGCCTTTGTAGCGAGCTCATGGGAGAATAGGGTGAGCCTTTTGTGGTCCGGTGAGTAGCTCGCCTTCGCATCTTGGGGTGAGGCCTGTGTGGCATTGGGTGAGCATCGAGCCACCACACCTCAAGGTGAGCCATTTGTGGCATTTAGAGTACATTGTGGCATCGCACCTCTCCAACGGAGATGTAGCTTCTTTGGAAGTGAAGTTCGGGATAACAAATCATCGTCTCCGCGTCCATCGGTTATATCTCCACTGAGCCCTTTACTTATGCAATTTACATTATGATAGCCATCGTGCTTGAAGTATTATATCGTGCTATCACCTTGTTGCGTGTCTTGCTTAGCATATGTTGTTGATGCACTTAGTGAACCTAGTGGTTTTAGGTTTTGTGCTCTATAAATTGAGCATTAATTTATTTCACATTTATTAGAGCCTAAACAGTTATAATTTTAAAACGCCTATGCACCCCCTCTAGGCGACATCCGTTTCCCTTTCAATAGGTTACTACAGAACTAGTATAATCAAAGGAGAGCTTAATAAAGCAGTTGTGTGAAGGGTTTGCAACATAGAAATTTTTTTTTCTACGATAAGAATGCCAATTGTGCCAAGATCTAATATAGTAGATTCTTGTGACAAGTAAGAGGGTAACTAGAAAAACTAACCCTTGAAGACCGAAAGCCTTTTATGAAAACTGATTTCATTATTGATGTAGTCGATCACTTGCCGATCTCAAGATCGAGTTGTAGAGTGTCGCAAATCAGTAGCGCATCCGTCCTCAGGCACACATCCAACTCCCGAAAACTTCCACGCCTCCACTCCAGCCAAGTAGCGGAAGGAGTAGATAAATATTACTCTGAGAATCTGATGGCTCGAAATATATTCGAGCTCGTTGGGGAACCCCAAGAGGAAGGTATGATGAGCACAACATCAAGTTTTCCCTTAGTTATGAAACCAAGGTTATCGAACCAGTAGGAGCAAGGAAACACCTCCAAGGTGTTGTTTCCAACTTGGAATCCTTCACAACACAACCACAGAACTTTGCCCCCAACTTACAGTGAGGTTGTCAATCTCACCGGTTTTGCTGAAAACAAAGGATTAAACGTATTGTGTGGAAGAAAGTAAAAGCTTGCAGAAAGTAAACAGAAAACAATAAACAATTGTAGATTGATGGTAAAAGAAAGGACCAGGGTCCATAGTTCACTAGTGGTGGTTCTCCTTAAGATAGATGACATGTTGGGTGAACAAATTACAGCGGGGTAATTGACAAACATCGAGAAAGCATACATGCATATACTAATCATCTTGACTCCTATGAGATTTGATCGGGCATTACAACATTATACATAGACCGTAATCTAACTGCATCTATGATTAATAATCCACCTTCAGGTTATCAATCCAATCCCCCTCCAGTATTAAGTTGCAAGCAATAGATAATTGCATTACGCATTGCGTGTAAAGTAAACAATACGATTGTTCTATGAACAAAGGATTGCTGTTTCTCCCTAGTAGCAACAACACATCTAGTACCTTAGAGATTTCTGTCACTTCCCTAGATTGCTAGAGGCATGAACCCACTATCGAGCATAAATACTCCCTCTTGGAGTTGCTAGAATCTACTCGGCCAAGATATCTACTAACAACGGAGAGCATGCAAGATCAGAAATAACAAAGACATGATAGAATCAATAATCAATCTGAAATAGCATCTCAATATCCATCAGATCCCCGCAAACACAACATGTATGATTACAAATAGATGATCTTGATCATGAACGGAGCTCACAAGATCTAAACATGATAGCACAAAGGAGAAGAACCAACCATCTAGCTACTACATGGACCCGTAGTCCAAGGATAAACTACTCACGCATCACACCGGAGGCTTGCATGGTGATGAAGAAGGCCTCTAGGGTGAATTCTCCCCTCTAGCAGGGTGCCGGGAAGAGCTTCAGATCCCTCCCGATCTAGGGATGGAGATGACAGCGGCTATAGACTCTTTCGTGGAATTTTGATCGGGTCCTTAGGGTTTCTGTATCGGGGGCATCTTATAAGATAAAGGGGATGCCGAGGGGTGCCCTAGGCGGTCACACCACCCCCTGGCGCGGGCCAGGCCTGGCCACACAGCCAGGTGTTGTGGGCGGCCCCTGGCCCCTCTCCGTCTCATATTCTAGCTCCGTGTCCCCCTCGGTGAAATATTGACTTTGGCTTTTGTCCCGTCCAATTCCGAGAATATTCATTTTCTGACTTTCCTGGAACCAAAAATAGTAGAAAACAGGCAGCTGGCACTGTGGCATCTTGTTAATAGGTTAGTCCAAGAAAGTGTATAAAAAGTACTCCAAAGTGTGGACAAAACATAAGAAAGTAGATATAAACCAAGCATGGAACATCAAAAATTATAGATAAGTTAGCAACATATCAACATCCCCAAGCTTAACTCCTGCTCGTCCTCGAGTAGGTAAGTGATAAAAAGAAAGAATAATATTTGAGGTGACATGCACGATCATAAACTTGATCAAAGACACATTGATAGCTGGGATCATAGTACTTCAACATAGCATGAACGATAAAGTTCTAACAATAAGACATATAAACCATGTTGTAACATGAAAAGGCACAAACAAAAGATTAATGAATAACAATGCTTTACAAGATGTTTGTTTTGCATAAAGAAAACAAAACATAGTGGCATTCAGCTTGTCCCTCATAGAGTAGTAAAACATAAATGCATAGGACACCTTCAAAGTTCATAAGGGTGACTAGATACAAATAGTTTAAGAACAAGCAATATCAAAGTTATGCATCAATCAACAAGTCTTGGGACAATTCACATTAAACTAAGAATGGCCACTATGCTCTCTCAATAGGTGCATAAACATAGAAGGTGGAGACTCAACATAAAATTAAAAGAAAGGCCTTCATAGAAGGAAGAAGGGATTCAGGTCTCATAAAGAGCTTCCAAAAATTATGGTACTTATTAGCTTTCAACTCTCATTGCCCCTATCATAAGCATCTTTAGGTGATTAAGGTTAAAGTGACACAACTAAGAGGATATGCTTGACAAGTTATAAGTTGAAATCTCATGCCCCTTACTTATGAGTACCGAACCTCATGCTACTCAACTTCAGTCACAAGTAAGTTCTTGTCATTTCAAGTACATATGTATCATAGAGAACCGCCAACGGGGTACCCCTTGCACATGATACAAGAGCTATCCCATAATCAAAATGACAAGGCAAGCAGACAATGAGCATCTTAGTGATCTTTTTATTTGCTATTTGCATAGGTTTTTATTGAGTATGCTTCATAGAGTCCTCATTACGGTTATGCTGCAAGTTTCCACCATGATTAGGCATGGCTTAGGCTAGCGGCCCAGGCGTTTTTCTAACACACATACAAACTCCATGATCTTACAAGTTCCCCTTTTATTTCACACCGCCGGGATCCATAAGCAAAAGAATCATGATATCAACGGAATAATAAGTGGAATGTTGAAAGCGTTCCCTATGATACATGGTTCTGCTAACTTCAACTTATAAAGCGCAAGCATATACGCAACAAAGATGGACACAATGGTTCAAGATTATTAAGTGCAAGAAACTAAAGTGTGGCATCAAGTTCGTGAGAGCTTTAATCACTAGTTTTCACATAACAAGTTTAATTCGGAAGGTAGATAAAAACATGAATATACTTGGAATATCATATGCTAATAGGTAGGTATGGTGGACTCTTTGGAACAACTTGGTTTTATTTGGAGTTGGATGCATGAGTGGAACTCATACTTGGTTATGGAGGCTAGCAAAAGACTGGGAGCGACCAACTAAGAGAGCAATAATGGCCATAATCATGCAAAGCAACAAAACATCATTAATTAAAGCAAAAAGTGATATTACAAGTCGAAAACTAAAGGATCATAAAGGCTATGGTGACTTTGGATAGTCATAACATGGTGTGAGCATGCGCCAAGTTAACCCAAATAAAGCATCAAAGGAGAATACCACAATACTATGCTTTAATATGCTAAAACAACGCATGATTCTTTCAAGGCACATTAAGCAATCTAAGTTGTTTATAACATGTCATGCTACAGAAAAATCACTAAGCATAAAGCCAAAACAATACAAGCATGACATGACAAAGCATATGCCACAGTCAAAAAGAAGCTCTCTTACCACTTAAGCATGAACTTTCCCTACTCTTTTCCAATCCAAACCAAACAATTTGAAAACTAATGTATGAAAGAGGGGTCCAACCAATTTATTCAAGCAAACTAACAAAACCAAGCAAATGAAAAACGAAGATGCTCCAAGAACAACACAAGTGTGCATGAAACAATAAAAATGAAGTGTTTGGAAAAAACCTGAGATTTTTATTGATGAAGAAGGGGATGCCTTGGGCATCCCCAAGCTTTGACGCTTGTACTTCTTGGATATTTCTTGGGGTGACACTGGGTGGCATACTCAAGCTTGAGCTTTAGTCCATTCTTCATCTCATTACATCATTCTCTCCATACACCTGAAATTCTTCCTTCATACAAAACTCCACACAATCTTTATTAGCAACATTAGTGCACTCAAGATAATAAGTCTTTGGGTTCAGTTTCAACACCAATAAAACTTCCATTAAAACACAAACTACTGTAGCACTTCCCTCAAAAATCTCAATTCCCCAAAGAGAACCCAAAAAGGAACCAACAAGAAGCAAATGCAAATAATGGCAGAAATCTGTCTAAATAGACCAGCAGGTAAAAACTATTTTTTCGAAGACCTTCCGTTGCTCAAATAGAAAAGTGTTGAACTAAATAAAGTTAGATAACAACCTGGGGCAGAAGAAAAAAAAACCACGCCTCAAAACGACGTACAGAGATTTTACATGAATTTTTACAATGAAGCACAAAAATCTGTTTTGGGACAACAACTTTCCCAAGCATTACTTCTCTCTCATTAGAGGTTACTCTTGGCACAAAAAGCAAATAAAAAGGATAAGGAGCGGTTATTACAGAGGTAATAACTTCCAAGACTCATCTAAAACTTTTGGATTATCTCCCAATAAGTACTTTTCTTTAACGCCTTTAAGTTAGGCATAAGAAGCAAGAAAAGAATCAAGTGTTCTCAAATGAAGAAGCATTAAGAGAAAATTTTGTTTTCATAGGAGATGCAAAAGGAATCTTCTCTCTCTTCTTAGAGAAGAGTTCTATACCTTTCTTGAGTGGGATTTGATATTTAATGGTGCCTTCTTTCATATCAATAATGGCACCAACAGTTCTAAGAAAAGGTCTTCCCAAAGTAATAGGACAAGAAGCATTGCATTCAACATCCAAAACATAGAAATCAACAGGGACATAGGCATTGTTAACCATAATAAGAACATCATTAATACTCCCCATGAGTTTCTTTTTAGCATTATCATCAAGTGGGACATTTAAATAACAATCTTCCAATGGTGGTAAATCAAGCATATCATAAATCCTTCTAGGCATAATAGAAACACTACTATCAAGATCACATAAAGCTTTGAAATCAAAATCATTCACTTTCATATTAATGATGGGTTCCCAACCATCTTCTAGTTTCATAGGAATATAAGCTTTATGTTTCATCTTTTCTTCTTTAATTTTTATGAGAGCATCAATAATGTGTTTTGTAAAGGCCATATTCATAGTACTAGCATTAGGATTTTTAGCAAGCTTTTGTAGGAACTTAATTACTTCAGAGATATTGCAACCATCAAGATCAAAATCATAATTATCATCTAAAGTAGTAGATATATTACTGGCTTGAACACTAGTGGTAGTGATAGTAGAAACACTAATATTTCTAGCTATTTCATCTTCTCTTTCCCACTTAGCATGCAATTCAGCTAATAGTCTAACATTCTCATCAATTCTAACTTGTATGGCATTAGTAGCAACAAAGGGATTTTCAATAGTTTCAGGTTTAGCAGCCATTTTATTAAAAGAAGATTGTGCTTCAGCCAATGATACTATATTTCTTTCAACATTAGAGAGTTTTTCCTTAATAGTTTTATTGAAAGTAGTTTGTTTACTAATAAAATCTTTAAGCATAACTTCAAGTTCAGAGGGAGCACGCCTATTATTGTTGTAGGAATTTCCATAAGCATTACCATTATTGGGAGGATATGGTCTATAATTGTTGGGTCCGGAGCATAGAAAACAAATTTTTTCCTACGATGAGAACTATACGCCAAGATCTATCTACTAGATACAGAGCAACGGGTGGACATACATCCATGGAGAACTTACCCTCAAAGACAATGAGTTTTGTTAACAAGTAGGAACTCGTGGTTGATGTATTCGTATGCTTGCCGATCTCAAGATCGTTTGGAAGTCCGAGCGCCGCAAATCAGCAGCGCATCCGTCCTCGCACACACGTTCAAGCCACCGGACAACCTCCACCTCCTCGCTCTAGCGAATCAGCAGAAGCAGCAACTCCTTCCAGACGCAAGGCCACCGGGAACATGTATCTCGCTAATCCGAGACCATGGGGAAATATCTAGAGGGGGAGAGAGATCCTTCACGAGGAGGTGTGGTTTGTGAGAGGGGAGAGGGGGGCTTTATATAGGAGGGAGGGAGACCCCTCCCCTCCCATAGCCGGCGCATGAGGGGGGGGACTCCTTCCCTCCTTCATTCATGTGGTGAACCTCCACTCACATAAACATGGCCTCCACCCAAAATCCCACTCACATGTATTTAATTTCCACCAAATTAAATGCAACTCTCAATTAAGAAAACTCTTTTATTTATTTTATTCAGAATTTTGTTAATTACTTTAATTAACAAACATTCACATAAAACCCCTTGCAACATTTCAATATCACATGCAGAACCACTTTCTGCAATTTCACCCGAAACAATTCTGGTTTCTATCGAAACATTTCCTGCACTTTGCAAACCTTTTGTCTGGAACATATGTGCTCCTAAATGGTGTCCGGCAACCCTTAAGTGTGTCACCCTACGGTTCGCGAATAATGCAGACATGATTGAGACTCCTCTCAGATCAATAATCAGAAGCGGGACCTAGAGATCCATACTGACTCCTACATATTCAACGATGACTTCTGTGATCGTGAGAACCTTTAACGTCAGCAATTTAATCCCTTTGTCTCATTATATAATACATGTCCGAGATTCGATCATCGGTATCCAAATACCTAGTTTGATCTTATTACCGACATGCACTCTTTTCTCGTTCCCGTGATATAACATTCTAGTGATCACATCACTTGCTTGCAAGCTATCTTAATGTGATATCACCGAGAGGGCCCAGAGTATATCTATCCGTCATCGGGATTGACAAATTCCACTCTTGATCCATGAGCCTCAACATAACACCTTCATAGCACTGAAGCCACCTTTATGGTCACCCTGTTACGGTGTGACGTTTGATGTTATCAAGATACTCTTCCGGTGTTAGCAATTAACATGATCTCATGGTCTAAGGACTAAGACTACTTTGTATGATGTTATAGCAATATAAACATAATGACTTGATCATAATGCTATACTTCGGATGAATGTTCATCACATCATTTCGCAAATGCTGTGACCTTGTTATTAACAACATCTAATGTCCATGATCAGGAAACCTTGATCATCTTGTTAATCAACAAGCTAGTCTATAAGAGAGGCATAACTAGGAACCCTTTTGTTTATTAAACACACATGTATTGATGTTTCCTATCAATACAATTATAGCATGCAAAATAAATATCTATCATATACAAGGAATACATAATAACAACTTTATTATTGCCTCTCAGGGCATATTTCCTTTAGTCTCCCACTTGCACTAGAGACAATAATCTAGTTTATATAGTGATAAATCTAACACCCATGGAGTTCTGGTGTTGATCATGTTTTGCCCTAGGGAGTACTTTAGTCAATGGATCTACTACATTTAGGTCCTTGTGCACTTTACAAATCTTTATATCTCCATCCTTGACATGCTCGCGGATGGAGTGAAACCGGCGCTTAATATGCTTGGAATTCTTGTGAGACCTTGGTTCCTTGGGGTTGGCTATGGCTCCATTATTGTCACAATAGATCACCATTGGGTCCAACGCACTAGGAACCACACCTAGTTCCGTTATGAACTCCTTCATCCAAACCGCTTCCTGCGCCGCTTCTGAAGCAGCAACATATTCCGCCTCCATCGTTGATCCAGCCAGCACAGGTTGTTTGGAGCTCCTCCAACTAACTGCTGCTCCGTTCAAGAGAAATACGTATCCGGATTGAGACTTAGAGTCATCCGGATCAGTGTCAAACCTAGCATCGACATAACACTTAGCGACTAGCTCTTCTTCACCTCCGTATACAAGAAACATATCCTTAGTTCTTCTCAAGTACTTAAGGATATTCTTGACCGCTATCCAGTGTTCCGAACCTAGATCAGATTGGTACCTACTAGTCAAACTAATAGCATGTGCCACATCCGGTCTTGTACATAGCATGGCATACATTATAGAGCCTTTGGCTGAGGCATAGGGGATCTTATCCATTATCTCTCTTTCTTCCGCCGTAGCCGGACTTTGAGTCTTACTCAATGTCTTGCCTTGCAACATAGGTAAGTACCCCTTCTTACTTCCGTCCATATTAAACTTCTTTAATATCTTATCAAGGTATGTACTCTGCGATAGCCCAATTAGGCGTCTTGATCTATCTCTATAGATTTTAATGCCTAATATATATGAAGCTTCACCAAGGTCCTTCATCGAAAATTTGCTGTTTAGATAACTTTTAACACTTTTTAAAAGATCTATATCATTTCCAATCAATAATATGTCATCCACATATAATATCAGAAATGCCACATTGCTCCCACTCACTTTCTTGTAAATACAAGCCTCTCCATAAGTTTGGACAAATCCAAACTCTTTGATGACCTCATCAAAGCGGAGATTCCAACTCCGGGATGCTTGCTTCAGTCCATAGATGGATCGCTGAAGTTTGCACACCTTATCAACATCCTTAGGATCGACAAAACCCTTAGGTTGTATCATATACAACTCTTCTTCAATATTACCATTGAGGAACGCAGTTTTGACATCCATCTGCCATATTTCATAATCGAAATATGCAGCAATTGCTAACATAATCCTAACCGACTTAAGCATCGCTACGGGAGAGAATGTCTCATCGTAGTCAACTCCTTGAATTTGTCGAAACCCCTTTGCGACAAGTAGAGCCTTATAGATGGTTACATTACCATCAGCATCAGTTTTTCTTTTGAAAATCCATTTATTCTCAACGGCCTTTCGATCATGAGGTAAGTCCACCAAGGTCCAAACCTGGTTTTCGTACATGGATTCCATCTCGGATTTCATGGCTTCTAGCCATTTGTTGGAATCAGGGCTCATCATCGCTTCTTCATACGTCGCAGGGTCATCTATTTCATCAATCATGAATTTCATAACAGGATTGCCGTACAGTTCAGGAGCTGTACGTGTCCTGCTTGACCTGCGAGGTTCGGTAGTGTCCTCTTTCGGAGTTTCATGATCAATATCATTAGCTCTCTCTTCATTAGGTGAAGTCAACTCCGAAACAACTTCCGGTGCTGCGCTACTCGCCATTTCATGAAGAGAAGGTTCAATAACCTCTTCGAGTTCTACCTTCCGACTACTCACACCTTTCGCGAGAAACTCCTTCTCAAGAAAGGATCCATTCTTGGCAACAAAGACCTTTCCCTCGGATCTGTGATAGAAGGTATACCCAATCGTTTCCTTAGGGTATCCTATGAAGACGCATTTTTCCGCTTTGGGTTCGAGTTTGTCTGGTTGAAGTTTCTTCACATAAACATCGCATCCCCAAACTTTAAGAAATGACAGCTTAGGTTTGTTTCCAAACCATAATTCATACGGTGTCTTTTCAACGGATTTAGATGGTGCCCTATTTAAAGTGAATGCAGCAGTTTCCAGTGCATAATCCCAAAATGACAGTGGCAAGTCAGTCAGAGACATCATAGATCGAACCATATCTAATAAAGTACGATTACGACGTTCTGACACACCATTACGTTGTGGTGTTCCGGCAGGCGTGAGTTGTGAAACTATTCCACAGTCTTTCATATGTGTGCTAAACTCATAACTAAGATACTCTCCTCCATGGTCGAACCGCAGAAATTTGATCTTTCTGTTACGATGATTTTCCACTTCATTCTGAAATTCTTTGAACTTTTCAAAGGTTTCAGACTTATGTTTCATCAAATAGATATACCCGTATCTACTCAAATCATCCGTGAAAGTAACAAAATAACGATATCCACCTCGCGCCGACACACTCATTGGTCCACACACATCAGTATGTATGATTTCCAATAAATCTGTCGCCCGTTCCATTGAACCGGAAAACGACGTTCTAGTCATCTTGCCCATAAGGCATGGTTCACATGTATCAAATGATTCAAAATCAAGTGATTCCAAAAGTCCATCAGAATGGAGTTTCTTCATCTGTTTAACGCCAATATGACCTAGACGGCAGTGCCACATATATGGAGATATATCATTATCAAGTTTAATCCTTTTAGCATCAACATTATGAATATGCGTAATACTACTATCGAGATCCAACAGAAATAAACCATTCAACACAGGTGCATGACCATAAAAGATATTATTCACATATATGGAACAACCATTGTTTTCAGACTTAAACGAATAACCACTTTGCATCAAACACGATCCGGATACAATGTTCATGCTCAGTGCAGGAACCAAATAACAATTATTCAGGTTTATAACTAATCCCGACGGCATATGGAGAGGCAGCGTTCCGACGGCGATCACATCAACTCTTGATCCATTGCGGACCCGCATTGTGACCTCATCCCTTGCTAGTTGTCGCTTGTTCCGCAGCCCCTGAACCGAGTTACATATATTAGCAACCGATCCCGTATCAAATACCCAGGTGCTACTGCGAGTACTAGTCAAGTACACATCAATAACATGTATATCACATATACCTTTGTTTGCCTTGCCGGCCTTCTTGTCTACCAAATACTTGGGGCAGTTGCGCTTCCAATGGCCAGTCCCCTTGCAAGAGTAGCACTCGGTGTCAGATTTAGGGCCAGCTCGGGGTTTCTTTTCAGGCGCGGCAACAGATTTGCCGCCCTTCTTTCCCTTCTGTTTGCCTTTCTTGTCCTTCTTGAAACCGGTGCTCTTATTGATCATCAACACTTGATGTTCTTTCCTAATCTCCACTTCTGCAGTCTTAAGCATTGACAGAAGCTCGGGAAGAGACTTCTTCATGCCCTGCATATTATAGTTCATCACGAAGCTCTTGTAGCTAGGTGGCAGAGATTGGAGAACACGATGTATGCCTAAGTCAATGGGAATCGTTATTCCCAAGGACACAAGCTTATCGGCGTACCCAGACATTTTGAGTACGTGCTCACTAACGAAGCTGTTCTATTCCATCATGCAGCTAAAGAACTTTTCAGAAGCATTATAACTCTCTACGACAACATGGGTATCGAAAATCATTTTCAATTCTCCCATGGTATCAAAGGCATTGCCATTTTCGAAACGCTTTCGAAGTTTTGGCTCTAGCCCATACAGTATGCCGCAATGAACTAAGTTGTGGTCCTCCTGACGAGTCACATAGACATTCTTTTCCTTGTCAGGGGCATCAGGAGCTGGTGGGGGGCCTAGCGGCGCCTCTAGCACATATTGCTTTTGTGCAGCAGTGAGGAGAATCCTCAAATTCATAGCCTAGTTAGTGAAGTTGCTACCATTCACAACACGCTTCTCTTTCTCCATGAGCACATTGAAATTAAAAGCAGGTGGTGCCATCTACAACAGAATTTGTAAAATCTATTTAGACTAAGTTTATGATAGATTGAGTTCAACTAATCCAAATTACTAATGAACTCCCACTCAAAAACGACATCCCTCGTGTCCTTTTGGTGATTACATGAACCAAATCCACTACACCAAGTCCGATCATCACGTGAGTCGGTGTAGCTTCAAAGGCGAGCATCTATATGGGCATCATATCAACTATATGACTCATGCTTAACCTTTCGGTCCGTGTTCCGAGGCCATGTCTGTACATGATAGGCTCGTCAAGTAAGAACCTTAGTATTCACGTGTGTAAAACTGTCTTACACCCGTTGTATGAAAGCGTAGAGTCGAGAACACCCGATCATCACGTGATGCCTCAAAACACGATCCACAAAATGGTGCATACTTAAGGAAGAACACATTTTATCTTGATATCTAAATGAGGGATCATCTTATAATGCTACCAAAAGCGCCAAACTAGCAATATAAGATGCTAACATCTAATGTGTGAAGTGAGGTGATATGGTCCATGCATTTGATCTCTATCATTTGCATCGTGGTATGATCTCTATCATTCCTTTATGTGTAAGGCCAAGGTCTATGGAACTTACACGTTCAGTGAGTTGTAGGAGTATCTATCATACATCTACTTACAACAATACCATATCAAGACACTAGCCCAGCAACGATCTAAACTAGACGCCTCTAATTTACCAATTGCAAGTTTTACGTGGCTTAGGGCTTTCGGAGATAGAACCGGTCTTACCTACAAACATGAACCACAACAAGGATAACCAAGTTATTAGCAACTCGTTGTAAATCAGATATTGACTATAGTAGGAGAGATAGACACCCGCCAGCCACTTATGCAAAACAAGTTGCATGTCAGTCGTGGAACCGGTCTCATGTACGATGACATGTAAGGTTGGTCCGGGCCGCTTCATCCCACTATGCCACCAATATCCAAAGTACATAGAAGATGCAATAACATGATCATCATCGCCCACATATAAACATATGTGTACTACCCATGCAAAGCACCTACGCATAGATCAGGCTCTGATACCACTGTTGGGTCCACAACATAGAAAACAAAAATTTTCCTACGATGAGAACTATACGCCAAGATCTATCTACTAGATACAGAGCAACGGGTGGACATACATCCATGGAGAACTTACCCTCGAAGACAACGAGTTTTGTTAACGAGTAGGAACTCGTGGTTGATGTAGTCGTACGCTTGCCGATCTCAAGATCGTATGGAAGTCCGAGCGCCGCAAATCAGCAGCGCATCCATCCTCACACACACGTTCAAGCCACCAGACAACCTCCACCTCCTCGCTCCAGCGAATCAGCGGAAGCAACAACTCCTTCCAGACGCAAGGCCATCGGGAACATGTATCTCGCTAATCCGAGACCATGGGGAAATATCTAGAGGGGGAGAGAGATCCTTCACGAGGAGGTGTGGTTTGTGAGAGGGGAGAAGGGGGCTTTATATAGGAGGGAGGGAGACCCCTACCCTCCCATAGCCGGTGCATGAGGGGCGGGGGACTCCTCCCCTCCTTTATTCATGTGGTGAACCTCCACTCACATAAACATGGCCTCCACCCAAAATCCCACTCACATGTATTTAATTTCCACCAAATTAAATGCAACTCTCAATTAATAAAACTCTTTTCTTTATTTTATTCAGAATTTTGTTAATTACTTAATTAACAAACATTCACATAAAACCCCTTGCAACATTTCAATATCACATGCAGAACCACTTTCTGCAATTTCACCCAAAACAATTCCGGTTTCTATCGAAACATTTCCTGCGCTTTGCAAACCTTTTGTCTGGAACATATGTGCTCATAAATGGTGTCCGGCAACCCTTAAGTGTGTCACCCTACGGTTCGCGAATAATGCAGACATGATTGAGACTCCTCTCAGATCAATAATCAGAAGCAGGACCTGGAGATCCATACTGACTCCTGCATATTCAACGATGACTTCTGTGATCCTGAGAACCTTTAACATTAGCAATTTAATCCCTGTGTCTCATGATATAATACATGTCCCAGATTCGATCATCGGTATCCAAATACCTAGTTTGATCTCGTTACCGACATGCACTCTTTTCTCGTTCCCGTGATATAACATTCTAGTGATCACATCACTTGCTTGCAAGCTATCTTAATGTGATATCACCGAGAGGGCCCAGAGTATATCTATCCTTCATCGGGATTGACAAATTCCACTCTTGATCCATGAGCCTCAACATAACACCTTCATAGCACTGAACCCACCTTTATGGTCACCCTGTTACGGTGTGACGTTTGATGTTATCAAGATACTCTTCCGGTGTTAGCAATTAACATGATCTCATGGTCTAAGGACTAAGACTACTTTGTATGATGTTATAGCAATATAAACATAATGACTTGATAGTAATGCTATACTTCAGATGAATGTTCATCACATCATTTCACAAATGTTGTGACCTTGTTATTAACAACATCCAATGTCCATGATCAGGAAACCTTGATCATCTTGTTAATCAACAAGCTAGTCTATAAGAGAGGCATAACTAGGAACCCTTTTGTTTATTAAACACACATGTATTGATGTTTCCTATCAATACAATTATAGCATGGAAAATAAACATATATCATATACAAGGAATACATAATAACAACTTTATTATTGCCTCTCAGGGCATATTTCCTTCAATAACTATTATTACCAAAATTATTCCTGTAGGCATTGTTGCTAAAATTATTATTTCTTATAAAGTTCACATCAACTTGCTCTTCTTGAGCAACCAAAGAGGCTAAAGGAACATGATTCGGATCAATATGAGCTTTCCCATTAACAAGCATAGACATAATAACATCAATTTTATCACTCAAGGAGGAGGTTTCTTCAACAGAATTTACCTTCTTACCTTGTGGAGCTCTCTCGGTGTGCCACTCAGAATAGTTAACTATCATATTATCCAGAAGCTTTGTTGCAGCACCCAAAGTAATGGTCATAAAGGTACCTCCAGCAGCAGAATCTAGTAGATTTCTTGAAGAATAGTTCAATCCTGCATAAAAGGTTTGGATAATCATCCAAGCAGTCAGTCCATGAGTGGGACAATTCTTTACCAAAGATTTCATTATTTCCCAGGCTTGAGCAACATGTTCATTATCAGATTGTTTAAACTTCATTATTTCACTTCTCATAGATATAATCTTAGCAGGAGGATAGTATTTTCCAATGAAAGCATCGTTGCATTTAGTCCAAGAATCAATACTATTTCTAGTTAGGGATTACAACCATTCTTTAGCTTTTCCTCTCAAAGAGAAAGGAAAAAATTTAAGCTTAATAATATCTCCATCTATATCCCTATGGTTTTGCATCTCAGAAAGTTCAACAAAGTTATTTAGATGAGCGGCAACATCTTCAGTACCAATTCCAGAAAATTGTTCTGTCATAACAAGATTGAGTAAAGCAGGTTTAATTTCAAAGAAAGTAGCTTCAGGAATAGGTGGAGCAATAGGTGTGCACATGAAATCATTGTTGTTGGTGCTAGTGAAGTCACACAACTTAGTGTTTTCAAGAGTAGTGATTTTTTTGTGTTTTTAATAAAGAAAGCAAACTAGTACAACTAATTTTTTGTGTTTTTGATAAAGAAACAAGCAAACAAAGAAAAATAAACTAAGCAAAACAAAAATAACAAAGTAAAGAGATTGGTTATGAGGGACTCCCCTTGTGACGATGTCCTTGACTCCCTGCCAACGACGCCAGAAAAAGTACTTGATGGCTCAAAATATATTTGAGCTCGTTGGGGAACCCCAAGAGGAAGGTATGATGAGCACAACATCAAGTTTGCCCTTAGTTATGAAACCAAGGTTATCGAACCAGTAGGAGCAAGGAAACACCTCCAAGGTGTTGTTTCCAAGTTGGAATCCTGCACAACACAACCACAGAACTTTGCCCCCAACTTACAGTGAGGTTGTCAATCTCACCGGTTTTGCTAAAAACAAAGGATTAAACGTATTGTGTGGAAGAAAGTAAAATCTTGCGGAAAGTAAACAGAAAATAGTAAACAGTTGTAGATTAATGGTAAAAGAAAGGAGCAGGGTCCATAGTTCACTAGTGGTGGTTCTCCTTAAGATAGATGACATGTTGGGTGAACAAATTACAACGGGGCAATTGACAAACATCGAGAAAGCATACATGCATATACTAATCATCTTGACTCCTATGAGATTTGATTGGGCATTACAACATTATAAATAGACCGTCATCCAACTGCATCTATGACTAATAATCCACCTTCAGGTTATCAGTTCGAACCCCCTCCAGTATTAAGTTGCAAGCAACAAATAATTGCATTACGCATTGCGTGTAAAGTAAACAATATGATTATTCTATAAAAAAAGGATTGCTATTTCTCCCTAGTAACAACAACACATCTAGTACCTTAGAGATTTCTGTCACTTCCCCAGATTACTAGAGGCATGAACCCACTATCGAGCATAAATACTCCCTCTTAGAGTTGCTAGCATCTACTCGGCCAAGATATCTACTAACAACGGAGAGCATGCAAGATCACAAATAACAAAGACATGATAGAATCAATAATCAATCTAAAATAGCATCTCAATATCCATCAGATCCCCACAAACATGCATGTATGATTACAAATAGATGATCTTGATCAGGAACGAAGCTCACATGATCTAAACATGATAGCACAAAGGAGAAGAACCAACCATCTAGATACTACATGGACCCGTAGTCCAAGGATGAACTACTCACGCATCACACCGGAGGCTTGCATGGTGATAAAGAAGGCCTCCAGGGTGAATTCTCCCCTCCGGCAGGGTGCCGGGAAGAGCTTCAGATCCCTCGCGATCTAGGGATGGAGATGATAGCGGCTACATACTCTTTCATGGAATTTTGATCGGGTCCTTAGGGTTTCTGTATCAGAGGCATCTTATAGGTGAAAGGGGAGGCCGAGGGGGTGTCCCACACCACCCCCTGGCACGGGCCAGGCCTGGCCGCGTCGCCAGGTGGTGTGGGCATCCCCTGGCCCCTCTCCGTCTCGTATTATGGCTCCGTGTCCCTCTCGGTGAAATATTGACTTTGGCTTTTGTCCCGTCCAATTCCGAGAATATTCATTTTTTGACTTTCCTGGAACCAAAAACAGCAGAAAACAGGCAACTGGCACGTGGCATCTTGTTAATAGGTTAGTCCAAGAAAGTGTATAAAAAGTACTCCAAATGTGGACAAAACATAAGAAAGCAGATATAAACCAAGCATGGAACATCAAAATTATAGATACGTTAGCAACGTATCAGAATCTAACTGAACATGTACCTCACTAATCCAAGGTCATGGAGGAAATGCTAGAGGGGAAAGAGAACCTTCATGTGGAGGTGGTGCAAATGGAGAGGAGGAGGAGGCCTCCTTTAATAGGGGAGGGGTAAGCTACAAGGGGCATGGCCGCCGGAGATGGTGGTGCCCCCACCTCTTCCCTCATTCATATGGGTGGACTCTCCACTCACATAAAACACTCTTCCACTCACATGCATTAATTACCCACTAATTTAAATGCATTTTTATCTTTAAATAAAACTCTTTTATTTATTTTATTAAGAATTTTTTAATTACTTTAATTAACAAGCATTCACATAAAACCTTGCATTGTTTTGATATCACATCTAAAACCATTTTCATCAATTTGACCCGAAACAATTTCGGTGATCATCGAAACAATTTCAGCTCTAATAAATTTATTCACGGATATGTTTTATCTACCACTTAGTGTCGGAGAACCTTAAGTGTGTCACCCTACGGTTCACGAATAATGTAGACATGATAGAGACAGTTCTTATATCAATAATCAGAAGCGGGACCAGGAGATCCGTACTGACTCCTGCACATTCAACGATAACTCTTGTGATCGTGTGAACCATCAATGTCGTACCCAATTCCTTTTCTCTCGCAATACTTTACTTATCCAAGATCTGATCATAGGTATCTACCATACCCCAGTTCAATCTCGTTACCGACAAGTACTCTTTACTCGTTCCATGATACAACATCCTTGTGACCTAGTCACATGCTTGCAGGCGGTGTTGATGTGATATCACTTAGAGGGCCCAGAGTATATCTCTCCGTCATTAGGATGGATAAATCCCACTCTTGATCCATGAGCCTCTACATAAAACTTTTGGAATACCTGAACCCACCTTTATAGTCACCCTGTTACGATGTGACGTTTGATGTTATCAAGGCACTCTTATGGTGTTAGTGATTGACATGATCTCATGGTCTAAGGACTAGGAATACTTCATATGTGTTTGATGTAACAATGTAAACTTAATGACTAGATCATATTGCTAAATCTACATTGGGTGTATGTTCATCATATCATTCTTCTAATGGTATGATCTTGTTATTAACAACATGCAATATTCATGATCAAGAAACCTTTATCATATGTTAATCAACGAGCTAGTTGAATGAGAGGTATTACTAGAAACTTTGGTTTGTTTATTAAACACACGTGTATTAACATTTTTGATTAATATAATTCTAGCATGAGAAATAAACATTTATCATAAACATGGAATAAGATAATAACCATCTTATTATTGCCTCTCGGGCATATTCCCTTTAGTCTCCCACTTGCACTAGAGTCAATAATCTACTTAAAACTTGCTCATTCAACACCTATGGCTTTTAGATGTTTATTCATACGCTTTTCTTGTGGTAAACCTGATCTTCAGATCTGATGCTTTCAAGTTTGTGCTTATTTGCATGTCTTTGCGTCTCTACGCATCACTCTTTCTCAAATGAGATGTCATTCTATAAATTTGGTCCTTTGATGAGACCTCAGTTCCATAGGGTTAAATCATGTCGATACTATTGTCATGCAATATATCTTCATAGTATTATCCCACTTGGAACTACACCTTGTTTGATGAACAAACTTCTTGACCCAAATTCCCTCCTTAGCTGCAACTAGACCAGTCATATACTCAACCTTTATTGTAGTATCCTTCACAATGTCTTTAACTTTGGAACTCATCCAAATCCATCATGGAACTTTCTTCCATTATATTGTGCCTAACCTATAGTCTAAATTAAGATAAACTTGATCTGTATCTCATGACAAAACTAGTACCAATGTAACACTTTACAATAAACTATCTGTCTAGTATCAATGTAACACTTTACAATGAACTATCTTTATAGCGTTAATGTAACACTTTACAATGAACTATCTGTCACCTCGAAATACATAATATATTCTTAGTTCTTCCAAAGATCATAAGAATATCCTTACTATCATCCAGTGATCATCTTATGAGTCACCCTGGTATATGCTCATAACATTTAGAGCATAGGAAATATGTGGGTATGTACATATCATGGTATGATTGATCAAGGTATTCATGTGATTTTACTCATCAAGTGTCGAAACACTTGAATTTCGTTTCACTCGGCAAGTGTCAATAGACTTGAATCTTGATTCAACATTTTCCATGCTACAAGAACCTTTCTCATCCTTTCCATATTGAGCTCATTCAATATTTCATCTATGTATGTTTTGCACAACCATATTAGTGTCTCAATCTATTCATGTAGACTTTAATGTCTATGTCACATCCCAAGATTTTCCAAATCTTGTAATGTGAAAAATAAATAAACAAAATAAATTTTTGTTGAAAATCAGGGTGAAAAGAAACTTTTGTTTCTAAAAGGAAACTTAAAATCCCATCCTGAACAAACTTTGGTTAAAGTTTGAATTCAACAAATCCAAATCAAGAGAAATGCATTCCTCAATGAATGTATCTGGAAATTTGAACACTTGGAAAATAAATCCATATCCCTAAACCCTAATGGAAGGAAATCATTTCCAAAGTATCTCCAAATCTATGGATTTGATCCATACCAAAATGGATCAACAAATATTCACAAAGGATCAAGAAAGACCCTAGAGATTGGTTTCACTTAGTTTGGAACCATGGATAAAATCTTATGAATATAATAAGATAAGGAAATTGAATTTCCAAAGCCATTAAAGCCCTTACCAAAAACCCATACCAATTGGTGAACAAATAATCCTAAAGGGATTTATAAGGATAAACATTTATCAAAGGAAAATAAATTGTTTTGGAAACACTAATTTAGATCTTTTAATAAAAGACTTTGTTTTCAAATGAAAAGGTGAGCCAAATTAATTTTGGCCAAGCTTTTGTAATAAAATATTTTTGTTTTGATAAAATGAGTAAAGGTTTATTTAAATAAAACAATAAGGATTTAAATATCCAATTTTATTTAAGTAAAGGCTTTTCCCATTTTAAATGAACACCAAGTATTTTATTACTACTTTGAAATCTTTTATTAAAAGGTTTGATTAAAATGAGTAAAGAATTATTTAAGTAAAATAATAAGGATTTAAATATCCAATTTTATTTAAGTAAAGGCTTTCCCATTTTAATTAAACACCAAAACTTATTTATTTATTTAAATAAGTTTCCAAGTATTCTCTTATTTTTCAAATAAAACCTTCTGATTTGGTTTTGAAAATATTTGGATTTCAAATGGAAATTTTATTAATTAATTCAAACCCTATTTTTATTAAAAAGATCCATTTTATTTAATTATTAAATGGATCCTAAAATAAATAAAAATATTAATTTTGTTTTTGAGATTTGGATTATGTTGATAAACAGAACCAAATTCAAAATACAAAGTTGAGTGATTGTTTGAATTTGTTTGAATGTTTGAAAAATTGATTGAAATTCAAAACAGAAAAAGAATTAGAAAAGGAAAAAGAAGCAGACAGAAAAAATAGAGTTTGGACCAGCCCAGCCGGCCAGCCCACTAAGGCCCAGCAGCCCAGTATCCCCTCCCCGCAGAGAAAACGGTTGACACCGATTAACTGACCCGCTAAGACCCTGACCGGTGGACCCAACTCCCTTTCCTCCTCTAACGCTGACAAGACGGCCCCACCACTGTTCTTCCTCCTCACCCGCCACTGACCGAGCCCACCCTTCGCCGGTCGTTGCAGGCAGAATAACTCCGGCGTAATTCGCCTTAAACACGCGATGAATTAGCCCCCTGACCACGCTCGTTAAATCTCCTCTCCCTCCTCTCTCGTTCCCCTCTGTCTCCTCCCCCGAGCACGCCCCCAGGCCGCTCCAATTTCTCCCCGAGCCGCCTCTGTCCGACGATGCTCCGAAGCCGATTCCAGCAGCCCCTCGCTGCCCCTTGCCTCCTCAACCATGCTCACGTGATCCCCACCTCCTGGCGATCATCCCCGTAGCACCAGCTCGTCCCCGGGCGCCCTAGAGCGTCGGCAACGACAACCTCCAGCAGCACCGCCGTCTGCTTCCTCTCCGACGAAGCCCACAGGTAGTTTCCGGCCGCCCCTCTACCTCTCGTTCACGCACACGACTCTGTCTTGACCCTGTGAATCTAACCGTGTCTTCGCCTTGCCTTGGGGTGATCCACAGCGACGTCCACGACGACCACCCGACGCACCCGACGCCGTCCTCCACTCCGGCGAGCAATCGCAGTCGTGCCAGAGCGCCCCTCGCCCGACCAACAGTTCCCCGAGCATCGCCGTGACCCCCTGAGCACGGTGAGCAACTCCTCCTTCTCCCTCACCTCCTGTAGCGTCGCCTCTGTCGTCGACCGACCGCTCCGCCGCCGCTAGCCACCGCAGCGCCGCCCACCTTAGGTTGAGCCTGCCGCAACCGTTCGATCTCGATCCACTGGTTAGGATAGATCCACTTAGTCGCGAAGAGGTATGTCCTCTGGACCGCACGATCTAACTTAGATCTAACGCACCGCAGCACTCGATCCAGACGAACCGGTACGGGCGAATAAGAACACGACGCGTGGCACTAGATCTGTTTAAAAGAAATTTGAAAACAGATTTATTTGCAAACTTCAAACCCTTGTATCTTTGGATCCACACGTCCAAAAATTACAAATTTGATGCCGTTGGAATCAGCAAGACAAGCTCTAACCAACCCTGCCCTTGGTTTAGAAAATAGTATCTGTTAACTTGTTTAACTTTGCAGATTCTTTTGTGTGCTTGCTAACATTAGAAAATTGTTTAAAAATGATTTTTTGAGATCAAACCTTTGCCAATTAGTTTGTTGTGACCTTACTGACCCTAGGAACCAACCCATGTTTTGGAAAATGAATTTGGAAAAGTTTAGAATGGATTAATTAGTTTAGTCCATTTCTAGCTAAATAAAACTATGGTTTTGTTTATGAAAATGTTTTTGAGTAAAAACTTTTGAGAAAATGTTTTGGACCAAACCTACTGACCCAAACACCAAGTTTTGCAATAGCAACTCATTTGGTGAACCCTATAGGTTAATGCCCTAGTAAAAAAATATTTCTACAGCACATAGAATGATACTTTGTTTTGCAAATGGTTTTATAGTGAAACCTTTTGCAAATGACTTAGCCACTATACAAAATGACCAATAGGTGTGCCCAAATGTCTATGACCCATTAGGAACCCCTTTTTCAAACAAAACAAAGCTTGGCATGCTTGCATGCATTACTTTGACTTTGCCATTTTGGAAAATGACCAATTTGGAACTTACAAAGTTAGAAGCCTAGTGAAGACCATCCTTACAATAGGACCATCCTTTGCATGCTTACAAGCATGACTTAGACTCATTGTCTTGTGTGTGAATTTGTTTGAGTGATTCTTGGTATGGAATGTTAGTTGATTGGTGTTTGCTTGATTGACTTGTAGTGAAGTGTGAGACTAGCAAGATCAAGGAGTGAACCACCCTTCCCTACCAAAAGGCAAGTTGCACTATCATACAAAAGTCCTACTATTTTCATTATACTTAGTGGATTTTGAAAACATGCATGAAAACATTTTATACTTATGCTATGCTAAATCCTAATAGGATTCCCTCACCTTACTTAGTGAAAACCTTGTAGTTGTACATGCTTAGCCATGCTATATTTTGAAAAGAGATACATGTTGAGATTTTACAGAGTTGAGAAAAGGACTTGTGTTTTATAAAATAAAACAAGGACTCAATGAACCACCTAGGTGGAGGATACTTTAAGTTTTGGAGAAGGTGGCAACAAAAGGAACCATGACTATGGTAATCTCTTTGTGTTGTGCTCCAAAAGAAAACCCACCTAGGAAACTTAGAGATTGAACATGCTTCTCCAATTGTGGCTTACGTGTGCAACCACATGCTATTATGGCTCTGGTTAGTCAATTACATTAGGAAGACCCATACATTGTCTCTAGTTACCAGACATGGGGATCTGGAATGCTTCATGGGGGCTAAAGACAAGCTAGCAATGGTGTATGGGAGGACCTTTTGGAAAGACTTCATCACACTCTCAATCTGCCAGTATTCCATCTTGGTGAGTACTAATCCAGCGGCCACTGGTGGCAACAAGATGAGAGTGGGACATGTGGTTAAAGTGTACAACTTCTGCAGAAGATAATAAAATCTAAGTACTTAGCCGTGTCCCCGGTTATGGACAATACTGAGCAACTAAGGCCTGAAGCTATGGAATATCTCGACATTCTAATTTCTAAAAGAAAACTTTTAAAACTTGATGCACTTGGAGTTACCAAGGAACTCAAGAGATTTTGACAAAACTTGATGCACTTGGAGTTACCAAGAAGCTCAAGAGATTTTGACAAAACTTGATGCACTTGGAGTTACCAAGAAGCTCAAGAGATTTTGACAAAACTTGATGCACTTGGAGTTACTAAGGTGCTCAAGAGATTTTTGACAAGGACCTGAACACTTGGGTTTTCACCAAGGAGTTCAAGAGATTTTTGAAAGGAGATTTGACAAAGGACCAAAAACCATTTTTGAGAAGATAAGATAAAATATTGCTTTATGCAAATGAGCCTTAAACTCTACTTAGCCAATTATGCATGCAGTGATAGGATCCACCTATATTACACATAGAAGTGAAACTTGCCAATACAATTCAAATGTATTGACCCTTGTGGCTGTAACTTATTATGTTGCAGGTTTGATTGATTTTAGTGAAGATTGATTGATTAGGATTACAAAGTCTACAATCAACATCTGCCTGTGGCACTTGAAGATGAAGGACCCATGACTATAGTTATTCCGCTGCAATGTAATGTAATAGCCTAATGAGCTATGTATTGATGTAATAAAATTATATTATTCCTGGTTATAAAGTTGTATTATGACCTTTGTTTCTTGATATTACATCTTAACTGTGGAAGCTAGCTAATGATCCAGGGACTAGCATTGTAAACACAGGGGACTCAATCTTATTAAAGGTTGGGGACCTTACAGTCTAATATTCTGGTTCTGCCTAAGTCTTTCATCAAAATATTAATTTTAGTGAAATTCTCAACCTATGTTAATAAAAGCTACATCATTTCTAATCAACAACATGTCTTCTACATATTGTATTAGAAATATGTGTCAACGCTCCCACTTAATTTCTTGCAAATGCAAGCATCTTCATTTTCTCTAATGAAATTAAACCTTTTAACTATTTTCATCATTGTGAAGATTCCAACCCGTGATGTTTACTTCAACTAGTGAAGTTTGCATGCCCATTTAGCATCCTTTGAAATAACAAACCCTTTGGACCGTGTCACGTACACGTCCGAGGTAACCATTATATTAGAAGAATATTGTTTTGTTTGTTCAACTAGCATATACAACAATAGACATATGTAGTGGTTGCTACACTAATCCGTCCAGACTAAATATCGCTACAAAATCAAACCTTGTCGTAGTCAACTCCTTGAAAATTGTTGCATACTCTTTTCCGACATGTCGACTATTTCATAGATGTGAAACATCCATGTTTGTTTCTTTATAGATCCAAATACGACTGATAGGCTTCATGCCTTCTAGAGGGTCTTCCAAGTTCGGAAACTTGGTTTCTCGTGTATAGAACTATCACAGATTTTATGGATTCTAGCCATTTAACGGAGTCAGGGCCCATCACCTCTTCTTTCTATGTAATCGGTTCATCATTGTCAAATAATAATGATTTGATCTCAAATCTTAGTATTTGATTATTTACCCGACCTACGTAGTTAAACAGGAGCTTAGATCTCCGTGACCATAACCTTTGAGGCACGGGAGCTATGAGCATTGCAGCCGCCTTCGGGACACTTTCTAGCACTGCGCTACTCAGCATATGTTGCTCAAGTTCATCAACCTAATCAAAGTTCAATTGTCCTCCCACTTAACTTTTCGGGAGATCTCAAGAAACTTGACGTTCTAAGCGACAAACACTTTTGTCTTCCGTGTTATGGAGGTATATGTGGGGCCCCTGGATTAATCCTCCGAGAATCCCTGTTATGCATACACCACTATCCCATGATCAGTTAGTCGTGCCACATAACCGACAAGTATCAAAGTAAACATCCATTACTTAAGCGGATACATGTCATACCTTATTTGCCATTATGGCTACATCAACTATCATCAGCGGAACTTCACCATGCGTAGAGCCCGAGCCATGCCTTAACCTACAGGAAACTAACTGGGAGAACGCCCTAGCTCGCATAGTCGTCATCCTCACCTTCTTCTCAAGATCTGACCAAGTTAATAGCTAGGGACAATGCCAGTGAGTACTTTGAATGTACTCGCAAACCACCTTAAGAAATTAATAATAACAAGAGGATATGCAATATGGCTATGGTAGTAGGAGGGCTCCAAGAGAGTTTTTTTCTCAAATAGTTCTCTTGTAGATATAGAATCTACATATCTTTGTTGAAAACTTTTGTAAAACATTTTGGAAACCTTTTTGAAAAGTTTTGGAAAACACTAGGACTGGGTCACCCATTTGTTCCTCCTTCTGGTCATCCGATGATCAACTTCTTTCCTTCCTTCCCGGCCATCCCATCGTCACAACATTTCCAAAGCCTTTGCTTTTCCAAAGTCCTATTTAAAATCAAAACCAGCACCGCTCTATAGTAGTTTGTCCAACCCGTCCATACCGCTGACATGGCTATTCAAATAGATTTACACTCTACAGAGGTTATACACTTTACCCACACCATCCAAGTACCCTGCCCTGATCCATACCGATCGTGGGTCGAGTAATCGATCAAGACTCTCCGTATGCCACTCTAGCATAGGCCCTACCCTATGTAACACCCCAAAAACACTAATCAAGATTATAAAGTTCTAATCACCCAAAGTTAGGGTTAACAAAAACTTCTATTCCAAAAATCTATATGAATGCATGTGTGATTTGCATTTGTTTAGAATTGATTGAAAATGCCATGCTTGATTGCTACAAATGATGTGAAATGATTTAAGGATGAATACTACATCATCTAGACCAATTACAAACAAAATCCAAAGAAAAATAAATCAGATATGAATTAAGTAAACAAATGGTCATTTTGACCGAAGTTAACCACTAGGCCACTTTGAGTGTTCCTAGGAGAGAATTTCTAACAGAAATAATTCCAATTCTTTTCACCCCTTGCTAGACCAAGTAAAAGTGTATCAAGGCCACTTTACCAACTTACAGAAACATCTTTCAAATCTATTTAAAGGACAGTTGAAAATTGAATCTAGTTCATATGTTAAGATCACACTTTTTCAAAAACCTATCAAATCAATTCCCCTTGACCTCTCCAAGAAAACATAGACTCTCAAGCTTAACTTAAGATCACTCAAAAAAATTGAATCAAAATTTCCAAAGTAAGTTTCATGCGGCCCTTTTTACAGACACCTTGCTTACACTAACAAAGCACTGCCTAACTCCACTGTTTTGGAGCAGTAATCATCCACCCCTTTGTCCCCTCTTCACTCCACTGTCTCCCCAGCATCTAACGAAGCAGTGGACAGCATCCCCCCTTTGCCGTGTGCACAGTGGAGCGCTGCCCGATTTTGGTCATCGCCGACCGACCACGGCCAGCTCATATCAGACACCGCCGCAGCCAACCATGATGTCCAGGAAGCACGCCGCACTCCACTGCCACCCCTTGTCCCAGCCTCGACCCCAGCCGAGCCCTGGACCACCCTAGCTACACCGCGCCTAGCCTCTCTATGCCATGCCCAGAGCGCGCCAGCTCGCCGCGCCCGACCAGCTCGCCTAGACCGCGCCTTGCCTTCGCCGCGCACGCTCACGCTCACCACGATCACAGAAACCCAACAGACAACCATGTTCGCCACTACGCGACCCGCAGCTGCCGCACGCCACCGCAAACACTTCTGCGCCCGCGCGGATCACCGCACGCTCCCGACCAAACCACACCTCCCCATGCCTCGCCATTACGCCCGTGAGAACCGCCAGGGAACACAACACCGTCCACCTACCTCCGCCACGCTAATAGCAGCCTGTAGCGATGCCACCATCGAGCTCACGCCGCACTGTTCGCTCCCCTCGCCGCAATATAAAAGAAGGACACCCCCGCCTCCATTTTCCACACCACTCCACTCCCCACTCCTCACAGACACTCCCCCACTTCTTCCCGGATCAAGGCGAGCACCACCGTGTCTACCACGTCGATCGCCCCCGTCACCGACCCTAGCTGGAGCCCAGGTGAGCCCCACACGACCCCCACCGCCGCGTTAGGGTTGATTCCTCGCCGGAGTAGTTCGTCGTCGATGACGACTCCTAGCCGTTGATCTGTCTTCTAATCGCACGACTCAGATGCGTAGATACCGTTTCGCTTAGATGCACTCGCTAACTGGTGGACCCCCTCTGTCAGCAGCCCGCTACGCCGTGCAGTGCAGTTGGGCTGTCCCGTTTAGCTTTCCCGCGCAACCCAGAAAATTCAAATAATCATTTTCCATTTTAGTTTAAACTAGTTTCTGTACCTAGATCCAAAAATCAATTCAGAGAGTTTCACTGAACCAAATTGCATGATTCCAATTTTGCTAGAAAGGTAATTAAATTATCTATCCAAGCCTGTTGGATTTAAGCCAACTAGAGTTAGAGATAATCTATAGTAAAAATAAAAGACATAGAGTTTTGTAACTTTAAACATGTTTCAAAAATCAACCATAATAGGTTTTGAGTTGATTCCAACTCTCAAAAATCACATTTGACAATATCTATCTGAATATGTAAAAACATTTAGGTTTGCATGTAGTGACATTGTACTAGTACCAAAATAATGCTATTAGAGAATTTCTAGTCACTTTAAATCTATTAAATAATAATCTTAAATTTTATAAAATGTGACCAACACTTTAAATCACATTCCCATGTATTAGAATATGTGGTGATGACATGTGTCCACATGATCCCATATTCTATTTGGAGAATATTAAATCTTAATTAATTTCAATGAGTAGAAATTATTTTTTAAAATAATATGAATACAACTAGTTCTTTAATTCATGTGATGATTATGATGATGCTAGATCATCACGTGTGAGCCTTAGTGTGCTAACTAGCATTAGTTAAGTATTGTTTGGTGATTGTGTACCCCGTATTTATCTATAGACGATAGTCCCAACCAAGGATACGAGGAGGAGGAGTTCTACCCCGAAGAAGAGGAGGAAAACTTCAATCACTGCACCAATCAAGGCAAGCCATCACTACTAAGCAAGCTAGACCATTGCAAGCTAACCCTTGCAAGTATTAACCTAAGCAAGATGCATTAGGCATGTTTTGGTTATACCATTTTAATTATACCAATCCCAAGTTTTACTTGCAAGCTTTATTCTTTTACTTTACCAAAGTTCTTTACTTTTAGTATAGATAGCATAAAGAGTATAAAACTAGGCCTATCTAGTTATACTCATATGTCATACTATGGCATGAGATTGAAGATTAGCACCCCTCATTAGTGAACACTCTTAACCTGAGTGGCTAGTGATAAGCATAAAAGTTGATCACTTTAGATGGGAATACTTGGTGAAAATGATTATGAAAACCTTGGAATGATGAGTCATTCTATTGAAATGTTTTGACATGTGTTGAGAAACACAAAGGGATTTGATGATGAAAATGTTGAGGCATGAGCCTTAGCCCTTTTATAAAAACTGATGGCTGGGTTCGGATGCGATACCATTCCAATTTTACCATACAACCACAATACCTGAATTGGGTAGGGCTTAGTCGGAAGTTTATATGCCTTAGTATGGGTTCCCTCGCGGGAGAGCTTTGAGCTGAGGCTACCTCTTGATGTGTGTCCACCTATGTAGTGCCTAGGATGGCAGATGGCCATGGCTGGGAGGCCAAGCTCATAGGGGAGGTGCCTATACTAGAGTGTGTAATTGAAAGGTTATGATTGATTATCCGCATACTAAGTATGATGATTCAGGGTTATCCCTGACAGATGTATCAAAGTTTGTGGTGAAAGTGTACCACCTCTGCAGAGTGTCAAACTATTCGAATAGCCACATCCATGGTCATGGACTGTTGGAGCAGCCATACTGTTCCATCGTCAGATGTTTTCAAAATGACTTGTGAAATGAATTGTGACTTTGACTTGACCACAACAGGGTTATGAATATGAAAAATAGTTTCCCACTTAAGTGATTTAGAACATTAAATTAGCTTTCTTTACTTCTGAACTCAGTTTAGATAAATCTGGCTTTTTGCAAATAAACCTAGAGCTTAAGATTTCCTACTAGAACTACCTTACTTGTTAGTGATAGTTTGCAAGTACTTAAAGAGTACTCATGGCTTTGTCCCTAGCTATTCCCGTGGCTAGACTATGAGGAGGACTACCAGGATGACGGATAGCAGGATGTCTATGACAACTAGGATCATCTCCCATCGGCAGCATTGCCTGTGACCCTAAAGATGGAGCCCACTACTACAATGTATTATTCTGCTACTTGATTGTATTAAGACTAGATCATGAGATCCTTTATTTGTGTAAAACCTTATTATGGTTTGTAATGGATGATGTACTGTGATATCAATCTGTTATGTCTCACAAAAATGCTAATCCTAGGATTGCGAGGTATGGCATAACAGGCATCTAGGATTAAAAATCCGGGTATTGACAAGTTGGTATCAGAGCCATCTTGACCATAGGGGACCCTCGTTAGAATGGACGTCCGAACAAAAACTTAATTTCAAAACAAAGGAAGTGAGTATTTATGAAAACATATTCCTCCTCTTATCCTTGAGATTCTTTCAAAAAAATTCATGTTCCTCAAACATTCTACATAAAATTTGACACACTTGATCACCTCACTAACTTACTCATCCTAAATTTTTATAGATGGAAGTTTAGTATTGCAAGTTCTATCAATTGGGAAACGGAGGCCAACTGATCTTTGAGAGGGATCTAGATGCACTGTCAGAGTATCTGGAGCGCCCGCATCCAGAATTCTTCGGGGCTCAACTCAATGATCACATCAAAGGATATCTACAATGGCTGATAGTTGCAGACCTCCAAGGCAAGATGGAGGCACCCACTTCTGAGAAGATCCAATTCACCCTGCGAGAGAACAACTGGCTAGATGGATTAGCCAGGGCCATGCATGAAGCTCTTGCTCGTTTGTGTGGGCAAAACATCAACTTGATCCAGGGAACTCGCTTTGCTCACTTTGCAAGGCGTGATTCTATGGGAATGCCATTGAAGATGCCAAGCCACCCGGAGTTGAAGCACCAAGTGGACAATCTTGACTTCATGCTGTATGATAGGCATAAGGAGTTGGACAATGCTCGTGCCTACGCTAACCACAACCATGCCATTTCCGTCAAGAAGGATCAGACCATCTCCATGCTCGTCAAGGATCGCTAATCACTTCGTCGTCAACGCGACAAGAAGGATCGCACCATCGATCGTCTTTGCAAGAAGGTGGCCGCTCTCGAGGAGACCGTCCGTGAGCAGGAAATCCAGCTGGAAGCAAAGGAGGAGGAGGAAGGTGAAGATATCCAGGGAGATCTTTACTCTTACCTCAGTGATGACAACGACTACCTGGAGGATGATGCCATGGAGTTCCACATGGATGATGATGATTCTGACTTCATTGATGATGACTAGATGCACTTGATCACTACCGTAGGAATGAGTTGTACCGGTCCCACTGTATCGTAGTTTCATAGAATGGTTCTTAAAACCATCTGTTTTCCATTTGTGTGTGGTGTGTGTTTGTATTGTGTGCCTGGAATGAATGAGAAGAAGAAGTTAGTTTCCAAAACCTGAGTCAAACTCCAAGTTTAAAGCTTTTGAAACAAAACCCATGAACCTTAGAAATTTCCCTCTTATCTCATTATCTATCTTAATCTTCAAATGACTCGTGGAAACCCCGGAGGAAGTAGCTCATCTCAGGACCCGATGCTACAGATTCTTCAAATGCTAGTTTCCGACCGTGAAGCCAGTAGAGCAGAATGCCAAGCCAACGAAGCCACTCTGCAACAGATAGCTCAGATGGCCCACAATAATCAAGGCCATGGAAACCAAGATCACCATGGATCCAAACTCAAGAACTTTTAGAATACCAATCCCCCTATCTTTAGTAAGTCTAAGGACCCTTTAGATGTTGATGACTGGCTGCAAAGCATGGAGAAAAATCTGGAAGTAGCAGGAGTTGAAGCCAACGAGAAGGTACTGTTTGCCACTCACTACCTGGCAGGAGATGCAAGAGCCTGGTGGAATAGCATCCGTACCATGAACAACGGTCAGGTAATGACGTGGGAAGCATTCAAGATCAAGTTCAGCCGCACCCATGTGCCACAAGGTTTTGTCACCCAGATGAGAGATGAGTTCAGAGAACTGAAGCAAGGAAGGATGACGGTAGTAGAGTACCGTGACAAATTTCTGTCCTTAGCTATATATGCCCCTGATGAGATCAACACCAAAGTCAAGAAGAAGGAAAGGTTCCTAAATGGATTGCATGATGATATGCAGACTGTTCTAGTCAACATCCGTTTTGAGGATCTAAAAGAGCTAGTGGATTCTGCCATCCAGATGGAAGGGAAGATCAACCAAGCCAATGACAATCGCAAGCGCAGGATGATGCACCAGACTGGATCCCACAATACCCAGAAGTATCGCCCCAACCCGTCTGCAGGATATGCCCCGAGAAACAACAGACCCCCTATGTCCCGTCCAAGCTATCCCAATCATAGCGGAGGAAACTTGAAGTCTAGAGGAAACCACAACAACAACCCCAGCAACTCCAACAACTTCAACCGTGCACCGCCCAAGTCCAACAACAACAACAACAACAATACTGCCCCAAGGACTGGAAGCAATGCTGTGCCTATTGCCGCCAAAGACAAGTCCCAGATTACTTGCTTTGAGTGTGGAATCAAGGGTCACTACTCCAATGAGTGCCCCAAGAAGCTTGCAGCAGCCACCAATGTAAATGCACCCGCCCAGCAGCAACGCCGTGTTCAGTCTAGAAGAAAATTTGCCCTAGGGAACTCGCTCAACCGCAACGGCCGTCTGTTTCACATGAATGCTGAAGAAGCCCAGGAAGCGTCAGATGTCGTGCTGGGTATGTTTTCTGTTAACTCAGTACTTGCAAGAGTGTTGTTTGATTCTGGAGCATCGCACTCATTTGTTACAGAAGAATTTGCATGCACTAGTAAGATTCAACCAACAAAATTGAAGCATGTTATGATAGTTCAAATACCTGGTTCAACCACCAAAGCTAGAAAAATTTGCAAGGCTGTACCTATCAGAATCCATGGGATAGATTTTTATGCTAAGCTAGTAGTACTTGGAACCAAAGGTTTGGAAGTAGCACTAGGAATGGATTGGATGTCGAAACATAAAGGATTGATTGATTGTGCCAAGAAAACCATAACCATGACCAATAGCTCTAGAGTATCAGTAGAGCATGTATCTGAAACCTTGCCTCATCAATTAAAGTGCAACAAGAGTTTATCCCAACCAACCATAGACCAAGTCAGAGTAGTCTGTGAATACCCCGACGTATTCCCAGATGAATTGCCCGGTATGCCCCCAGATCGGGATATCGAGTTCATTATTGAACTAGTTCCTGGAACTGGACCCATAGCTCAGAGACCTTATAGTATGAACCCATCGGAATTAGTGGAGATGAAGAAGCAACTTGATGCTATGCTAGCAAAAGGTTTGATTCAACCAAGCGCATCGCCAAGGAGAACGCCTGTTTTGGTTGTTGATAAGAAAGATGGAGGTAACCGTTTGTGCACGGATTACCGGAAGCTGAATAACATCACCATTAAGAACAAGTACCCATTGCCGAAGATAGAAGATCGGTTTGACCAATTGACTGGTGCCAGAGTGTTTTCCAAGATTGATCTTACAACTGGTTATCATCAACTCAAGATTCGTGCAACGGATATCCCAAAGACCGCCTTTACCACCAGATATGGATTGTATGAGTATACGGTCATGTCTTTTGGATTAACCAATGTCCCCGCTTATTTCATGAATCTCATGAATAAGATTTTTATGAACTTTCTGGATAAGTTTGTCGTTCTTTTTATCGATGATATTCTGATCTATTCCAATTCAGAAGAAGACCATGAGCTACACCTGAGAACCATCCTTGAAACCCTTAGAGAACATCAGTTATATGCCAAGTTTAGCAAATGTGAGTTCTGGTTGAAGGAAGTAGGATTCCTAGTACATATTGTGTCGGCAGGAGGAGTCGTTGTCGATCCCGCCAAGATCAAAGATGTTGAAGCATGGAAAGCCCCAACCACTCAAACCCAAGTCCGCGCATTTCTCGGATTAGCGAGATATTACCGCAAGTTTGTTGAAGGATTTTCGAGCATCGCAAGACTGATGACCCAATTGTTGAAGAAAGATAAGAAGTTTGAATGGACTAACAAATGTGAAGCAAGTTTTCAAGAACTCAAGAAGAGATTGATTTCAGCCCCAATCTTGATTATGCCGGATATCAAGAAGCCTTTTGATGTGTATTGTGATGCATCCAAGATTGGTCTCGGATGTGTGTTGATCCAAGAAGGCCAAGTTATATCATATCTGTCCCGACAACGGAAGCCTCATGAGCAAAACTACCCTACCCATGACCTTGAACTAGCAGCCGTAGTTTTAGCCTTGAAGACATGGCGTCATTACCTTATGGGTAACCGCTGTTAGACTTATTTGGATCACAAGAGTCTAAAGTATATTTTCACCTAGAAGGAGCTGAATATGAGGCAAAGGGGATGGATAGAGTTAATCAAGGATTATGACCTTGACATTCACTATCACCCCGGCAAAGCCAATGTGGTAGCGGATGCTCTTAACAGATTGCCGTGTAGGTTAAACACCATGATTAAAGAAACCCAGCCTAGTTTACATGAGGAGTTGGAGAAGTTTAGAACGAAGCTAGTTAGCAAAGGATTTTTAGCTAGCATTGAACTTCAACCCATGTTGATCAGTTAGATCAAGGAAGCGCAGAAAGGAAATGCAAGTATCGACGGAATCAAACGTCGTATCAGTACAGGAAATGTACCTAGATTCACCGAAGATGAAGAAGGAGTTTTGTGGTACAAAGGACGTATCTGTGTGCCAGCAGATTCTGAGCTGAAGCAAGTTATCATGCAAGAAGCTCATGATACTCTTTATTCTATCCACCCCAGAGGAACGAAGATGTATCATGATTTGAAGGAGCAATTTATGTGGCACAAGATGAAGAGAGAAATTGGAAACTACATAGCTAAGTGTGATATCTGTCAGTGAGTCAAAGCGGAACATTAGAGACCCGCAGGATTATTGCCACCACTGCAGATTCCAGAATGGAAACGTGATTCTGTCGGAATGGACTTTATCACCGGTTTGCCTACTTCTAGTAGGGGAAATGACTCTATTTGGGTCATAGTTGATACATTGTCCTAGGTAGCCCATTTTATACCTGTCAAGACTACCTATCAGAGTTCGAAGCTGGCAGAGTTGTACATTGCTAGAATCATCATTTTGCATGGAACCCCTAAGACCATAGTATCAGATCGAGGAACCCAATTTACCTCAAGATTTTGGCAGAAAGTCCAAGAAGGATTGGGAACCAAGTTGAATTTCAGTACAACTTATCACCCGCAGACCGATGGACAAACTAAAAGAGTCAACCAAATCTTAGAAGATATGTTGAGAGCTTGTGTTTTGGAATATGGATCAAAATGGGAAGATTGTCTGCCTTTCGTAGAATTCTCATATAACAACAGTTATCAAGCCAGTTTGCAAATGGCCCCATTTGAGTTCCTATATGGAAGAAAGTGTCGTACCCCCTTGAATTGGTCGCAAGTAGGAGAGAGTCAAATTTTCGGACCCGACATCCTACGAGAAGCTGAAGAGAAGGTTCACAAAGTCCATGAGCACCTCAAGACCGCCCAATCTAGACAGAAGAGTTATGCTGACAGGAGACGTTGAGACTTGACCTTCAATGTCGAAGATTTTGTGTATCTCAAAGTGTCATCCTTGAAGGGAATGCAATGTTTTCAACTAAAAGGAAAGTTAGCCCCCAGATATATTGGACCCTTCAAGATTCTAAATCGCCAAGGAGAGGTATCTTATCAACTGGAACTATTGGAGGAGATGTCAGCCATCCATGATGTGTTCCATATCTTGTTACTTCGCAAATGCTTAGAAGTTCCGGAGAAGACCAAAGTGTTCAAGAACATCGATCACAGAGCCATAGATATCAACAAGGATCTGACGTATCGTGAAGTGCCCATTCGTATATTGGAAGAAGCCTTCAGAACCACTAGGACCAGGAGTATCAAATTTCTCAAGATCCAATGGAGCAACCATACTGAAGAAGAAGCTACCTGGTAAAAAGAAGATTATATTAGGACCGAGTTTCCAAATATCTTTAGTTCCTAGTTTTTCTTAAATCTCGGGACGAGATTTTGTTTAAGGCAGGAAGGTTTTGTAACACCCCAAAAACACTAATCAAGATTATCAAGTTCTAATCACCCAAAGTTAGGGTTAACAAAAACTTTTATTCCAAAAATCTATATGAATGCATGTGTGATTTGCATTTGTCTAGAATTGATTGAAAATGCCATGCTTGATTGCTACAAATTTTGTGAAATGATTTGAGGATGAATACTACATCATCTAGACCAATTACAAACAAAATCCAAAGAAAAATAAATCAGATATGAATTAAGTAAACAAATGGTCATTTTGACCGAAGTTAACCACTAGGCCACTTTGAGTGTTCCTAGGAGAGAATTTCTAACAGAAACAATTCCAATTCTTTTCACCCCTTGCTAGACCAAGTAAAAGTGTATCAAGGCCCACTTTACCAACTTACAAAAACATATTTCAAATCTATTTAAAGGACAGTTGAAAATTGAATCTAGTTCATATGTTAAGATCGCACTTTTTCAAAAACATATCAAATCAATTCCCCTTGACCTCTCCAAGCAAACATAGACTCTCAAGCTTAACTTAAGATCACTCAAAAAAACTGAATCAAAATTTCCAAAGTAAGTTTCATGCGGCCATTTTTACAAACACCTTGCTTACACTAACAAAGCACTGCCTAACTCCACTGTTTTGGAGCAGTAATCATCCACCCCTCTGTCCCCTCTTCACTCCACTGTCTCCCCAGCATCTAACCAAGCAGTGGACAGCATCCCCCCTTCGTCGTGTGCACAGTGGAGCGCCGCCCAATTTTGGTCATCACCGGCCGACCACCGCCAGCTCACTGCAGACACCGCCGCAGCCAACCATGATGTCCAGGAAGCACGCCGCACTCCACCACCACCCCTTGTCCTAGCCTCGACCCTAGCCGAGCCCTGGAGCACCCTAGCTACGCCACGCCCAGCCTCTCTGCGCCATGCCTAGAGCGTGCCAGCTCTCCGCGCCCGACCAGCTCGCCCAGACCACGCCTTGCCTTCACCGCGCACGCTCACACTCACCATGATCACAGCAACCCAGGAGACAACCCCGTTCACTGCCGCGCGACCCATACTGCCACACGCCGTCGCAAACACTTCTGCACCCACGCGGAGCACCACACGCTCCTGACCAAACCATGCCGCCCCACGCCTCGCCATTACGCCTGTGAGAACCGCTAGGGAACACAACACCGGACACCTACCTCTGCCACACCAATAGCAGCATGTAGCGACGCCACCGTCGAGCTCATGCCGCACCGTTCCGTCCCCTCACCGCAGTATAAAAGGAGGCCACCCCCGCCTCCATTCTCCACACCACTGCACTCCCCACTCCTCACAGACACTCCCCCACTTCTTCTCAGAGCAAGGCGAGCACCACCGTGCCGGAATTTCACCGGAGCCCACTGCTGCTGGAGGAGAAGGGCGCCGTCAATTTCGACCATCCCAAGCCCTGCCGTGACTACGCCTCGAACTGCCATCATCTACCACGTCGATCGCCCCTATCGTCGACCCTAGCTGGAGCCTAGGTGAGCCCCACTCGACCCCCACCACCGCATTAGGGTTGATTCCTCACTGGAGTAGTTCGTCGTCAATGACAACTCCTAGCCGTTGATCTATCTTCTAATTGCACGGCTCAGATGCGTAGATACCGTTTCGCTTAGATGCAGTCGCTGACTGGTGGACCCCCTATGTCAGCAGCCCGCTGCGCTATGCAGTGCAGTTGGGCGGCCGTTTAGCTTTCCCGCGCAGCCCAGAAAATTCAAATATTGATTTTCCATTTTAGTTTAAACTAGTTTCTGTACCTAGATTCAAAAATCAATTCAGGGAGTTTCACTGAACCAAATTGCATAATTCCAATTTTGCTAGAAAGGTAATTAAATTATCTATCCAAGCCCGCTGGATTTAAGTCAATTGGAGTTAGAGATAATCTATAGTAAAAATAACAAGACAGACTTTTGCAACTTTAAACATGTTTCAAAAATCAACCATAATAGCTTTTGAGTTGATTCCAACTCTCAAAAAATCACATTTGACAATATCTATCTGAATATATAAAGACATTTAGGTTTGCATGCAGTGACATTGGACTAGTACCAAAATAATGCTATTAGAGAATTTCTAGTCACTTTAAATCTATTAAATAATAATCTTAAATTTTATAAAATGTGACCAACACTTTAAATCACATTCCCATGTATTAGAATATGTGGTGATGACATGTGTCCACATGATCCCATATTCTATTTGGAGAATATTAAATCTTAATTAATTTCAATGAGTAGAAATTACTTTTCTAAAATAAGATGAATAAAACTAGTTCTTTAATTCATGTGATGGTTGTGATGATGCTAGATCATCAAGTGTGAGCCTTAGTGTGCTAAATAGCATTAGTTAAGTATTGTTCGGTGATTGTGTACCCCGTATTTATCTATAGACGATAGTCCTAACCAAGGATATGAGGAGGAGGAGTTCTACCCCGAAGAAGAGGAGGAAAACTTCAATCACTGCACCAATCAAGGCAAGCCATCACTACTAAGCAAGCTAGACCCTTGCAAGCTAACCCTTGAAAGTATTAACATAAGCAAAATGCATTAGGCATGTTTTGGTTATACCATTTTAATTATACCAATCCCAAGTTTTACTTGCAAGCTTTATTCTTTTACTTTACCAAAGTTCTTTACTTTTAGTATAGATAGCATAAAGAGTATAAAATTAGGCCTATCTAGTTATACTCAGATGTCATTCTATAGCATGAGATTGAGGATTAGCACCCCTTATTAGTGAACACTCTTAACCTTAGTGGCTAGTGCTAAGCATAAAAGTTGATCACTTTAGATGGGAATACTTGGTGAAAATGATTATGAAAACCTTGGAATGATGAGTCATTCTATTGAAATGTTTTGACATGTGTTGAGAAACACAAAGGGATTTGATGTTGAAAATGTTGAGGCATTAGCCTTAGCCCTTTTATAAAAACTGATGGTTGGGGTCGGATGCGATACCATTCCAATTTTACCGTACAACCACAATACCTGAATTGGGTAGGGCTTAGTCGGAAGTTTATATGCCTTAGTATGGGTTCCCTCGCGGGAGAGCTTTGAGCTGAGGCTACCTCTTGATGTGTGTCCACTTATGCAGTGCCCAGGATGGCAGATGGCCATGGCTGGGAGGCCAAGGTCATAGGTAGGTGCCTATACTAGAGTGTGTAATTGAAAGGTTATGATTGATTATCCGCATACTAAGTATGATGATTCAGGGTTATCCCTGATGGATGTATCAATTTTGTGGTGAAAGTGTACCACCTCTGGAGAGTGTCAAACTATTCGAATAGCCGCGTCCGTGGTCATGGACAGTTGGAGTGGCCATACTATTCCGTCGTCAGATGTTTTCAAAATGACTTGTGAAATGAATTGTGACTTTGACTTGACCACAACAGGGTTGTGAATATGAAAACTAGTTTCCCACTTAAGTGATTTAGAACATTAAATTAGCTTTCTTTACTTCTGAACTAAGTTTAGATAAATCTGGCTTTTTGCAAATAAACCTAGAACTTAAGATTTCCTACTAGAACTACCTTACTTGTTAGTGATAGTTTGCGAGTACTTAAAGAGTACTCATGGCTTTGTCCCTGGCTATTCCTATGGCCAGACTATGAGGAGGACTACCAAGATGACGGACATCAGGATGTCTATGACAACTAGGATCATCTCCCATTGTCAGCATTGCCTATGACCCTGAAGATGGAGCCCACTACTACGGTTTATTATTCCGCTGCTTGATTGTATTAAGACTGGATCATGAGATCCTTTATTTGTGTAAAACATTATTATGGTTTGTAATGGATGATGTACTGTGATATCAATCTATTATGTCTCGCAAAAATGCTAATCCTGGGATTGCGAGGTATGGCATTACAGGCATCTGGGATTAAAAATCCGGGTGTTGACACCCTATGAGTTGTTCCTATCAACACCGGGACATCAGGGCCACAGACCAACCAGAGTGCATTCCGACTCCTCAAGAGTGGGAACTTTCAATGAGAGGCTCATAGTATCGCCCGATCACTTACATGGGTGATCCTGCTTCCTCTAGGTGGCTGTCTAACAGTTGACCCTTTTTGTAAAGGCAAGCCCGAAATTAGAGGGAGGTTATCCCTTATAAGAAGTTATGAGAATTCCCACACCAGAGTAGCAAACTTCAAGTCCAGCCCTGTCCCGTTCCAGAGTAGTGTGGTTGCACGTGTTAAGTTGTTATAGCTAAAGCTGCAAAGAACCGGATGCATTTTTGTAAGAATTTTTCCTCCATCTTTCTTTCAGCATATTTTATAAAACAAAAACCTTTTTCTTTCTCAAACTTCTCTTGGTAGGTCAAACCTCACCAAGGCTTTACCATAAAACTCTTTGTAAAACTTTTCCGGGGTCTTCCCATCCTATAGCTTTGCTTCAGCTAAAACAGGGTCTCCAAAGGGGTATGGTGTTATACACCATCTACCATACTATGGTCAAATAGGTTTCATCAAGAGGGTTGTACTTATTAGTACAAAAGGGTAATGGTTTGGGGGAGACAAGCCACTACCGGAGATATAGCTCATCATATAATAAAACAATGCAGTTTCATAAACAATACGTAAAACATGCATAAGTAAAGCAATAGGACAAGGCTTATGAGCAAGAAGGTGGCTTGCCTGAGATCAGCAAACAGGCAATATATGTCCCTAGACTTCTTCTTAGAATACCATAATAATCCAATAATAACCACTTCTTCTGGTCTCCGATATAAGCGCAACTATCGCCGTTAGAGATAACACATCCAAGCAAACAAAGCCACAATGAACACAATGCATACAAGCATCATTACAATACAGCATCAAACATACAACATAGTAGTAACTTTAGTAGGTTTTGATGGATTGAGGTTAGAGAAGTTGGAATTACTTTATTTGCCTTTGTAGAATTCCTTTTTGATTTATTTGCCGAATACCACCTAATGAAGGAGGTTTTGAAGTAAGGCTTGGGTCTGTATGATATCAATGTACAAAAATTATATCTATAGATAGGTATTGGAATAACAGGGCCAACAAAAGTGGTTTCATGATTTTATCAATTTCCTTTATTTAGTTATGATTTTTCTAGTGAAACAACCTCTAGTTTAGGTGAATAAATCACCAGAAAAGATATGGAGCTCAAATAAATTTGTGTTCAGTTTATGTTGTATATATGTGAGTTTATGATTTTTGAGAGTTGGAGGCACCTCAAAATAATTACCATAATGCCCTTGGTAAAATCCCAAAGTCCATTTTGTAGTAAAATTGTCTTTTTAACCAGATTTATTTTATAGGTCCAAATTACATGAGACCAAGCATAGTGGATAGGTATTATTAATACCTTCCATTAGAAATTGGAATCATCTCATTTGGAGTTACAAAGCTTCTTCTAGGATTTATTGAGTGAAACTAGACTAGACAGAGATGTTTAATTCCCTATAAATTATCAATGGCTCAATAAATCTAGAGCTCCCGAGGTGTGGAAGGATTTAGTGGACCACATCACCGAGATTTGAAATGAGGTCAATTTAACTCATTGTTTGGCCTAGGGAATTTTCTAAATTCATAAATGTATTTAACTTGTCATTTTTGCTAAAGATAAACCACAGCTCCACTTGGAATGAGGTCAGGGTTATAGGATAGGTACATTCCATAGTTACCATATGAAAAAGGATTCACGCCATTTGGAGGTGTGGAACCTACTGAGGATTTTATTGACTGAAAAAGATCCATTTTAGTTGATTAAATACTAGAAAATAATGACAAGGATTTTGGACCTGAGGCTTGCGCTGCATGTTGTAGAAAACCCCTGAGCACATTGTAAAAAATGGATCTATTAACTTCCATGTAATTTTCAATTTCATACAGAATTAAACCATCAAGGTAGTTTTTGTAGATCTGGAGTATTATTAAAACAAAAAGGGGAGCTGGGCTGGGATCCAAACGGAGTTGGGCCGTAGAGAGGGAAAGCAGCTCACTCGAGTGGAGCCATGCACAAGAGGGACCCGGGTTTAAACCCGCGCTGGGGTCCATCTATCAGGGGGTGAGGAGGGCGAAGAGGTATCGCGCGATGGAGGCTGTTAGATTAGGATGGGATCGATGGAAGGGGCCTTCGTATCTGCTGAGACATGCGCAGTGGTGCAGAACCCTAGCCGACAGAGTAAATCATGCGAGGGAGCTCACCTTGGGGCGGAGAAGTCGACAGGGAAGCGTCAGGGCGAGGCGACGCACTTCAGCAACCTCAGAGATGGGCGGGAAAGGCAGCCTTCGAGCCTTGAGGTACCTCGCGCGGCTGCGACCAAGAGGTCCTCGTCGGAGCTCGGCGATGATGCATGAGGAGCCGTTCTTGGGCAAAAATAAGTGGGTTATTAGATGCATTAGAGCACGGTGGTCTCAAAACTGCCGCATGCAACAAGAGAGGAGCAGAGGAGAAGGAGTTAGGCTCAGATCTTGCAGCTGGCCAAGAATAGAGTTCCTCCATTTCCTAGTCAATAGAGAGGGAGAGAGGGGTTGGGTGTCTAAGGGGAGTGGTGGAGGAGTGCAGGGGAGTGGAATGGGCTAGCAGGAGCGGAGTTGGTGGCCTATGGACCTTTTAAGCCGATGGACAATGGTCCATGGTGGTCTAGTTCCATGGAGGAGTTAGTGGGGAGGGCTGGCCAGGGATAGGTCGACTTGGGCGGTGCTGGGGTGTGTGTGGGGTCAGCAGCTCGACAAGAGAGAGGGGAGGGGGTGTGCAATAGCTGTGATACCCTTTATTTCCCAAGATATGAAAGATTTTGTCTCTCTCTCACTTGCTCCATTGGCTAAAAGATAAGGGGCCTAGGGTTGCTATAGTGGCAGGTCGACCATGGTGTCATGCTTGCTGTGGTGAGTGATGGTGAGCTTTGGTGATGATTTAGTTTTTGGTTTAGCTCAAGACTAGCTAAGTGTGGCATCCCGCAAAACCACTACTAGAAAATCGCGTTGTTTTGTGCATTGCATCGTCATCATCTTGCATTTTCTTGCATAAAACTATTTCGGAAAAACCTATTTTGTTTTCTAAACGACCCGTCTTTGCTCAAACGCAAAACCCGGGACACCGGATTATTTTGTTTTGTCTGCTATCGGTTTGCAAAAGCCTTGTTTTAAATAAATAAAATATTTAATTATTTTTAGTGGGGCAGTCGAACGGGCAGATTCGACCCAGTCGACCACCCCTGAAAGAAAATCGGTCCACCCAAAAATCCCTAGTCTACCCAGACCTATTCTACCCACCCCTCCTCCACATCACCCCCACCAATCTCTGGCTGCCACCTCACCCTCTCCTTTCTCTCCCTCCATTCCTAGCCCGCCACCTGGCCACCCTCTCTCCCCCCCACTCCCCACTCAACCAGCACACACACGCAACACACACGCGCGCGCGCCCCTGTCCACCACACTCACCCCACACCGCCTCCCCCCGATCGACCTGCCCAGGTACACCCTCCCACCAACCGCACGCCACCGTCCCTGGCCCACCCCGGTCCCACCACCCACCGACCCCGCTCGCCCTCTCTCCCCTCCCCATCGTCCTCCGCTCGCACCCCGCCGCCCTGGTCCCTCTCCTCCGCCTCCGTTCCCCCTCGCCGGCCCGAGCCGCGCCCGTCCCCGCCGCCGCTCTGGGACCCACTTCGCCGCTGCCTCCTTCCACCCCGTCGCCCTCCCCTCCGCGCCTCCCCTCCGGCCGAGCGCCGGCTTCCTCCTTCCACCCCGCGGCCCCGCATCGCCAAGCTCCGCCGGCCTCTCCTCCCCGCCGGCCGCCTCGAGCCCCCCCCCCCCCCCGTCGACCTCGCCTCCGGAGCTCCCTCTCTCCGCGCCGGCCACGTTCTGCCCCGCCGCTCGAGTCTCCCGTCGGCGCTGCTCCGTCCCCCACCTTCACCGCCCCTCTCCCCGTCCAGCCCGTGCGGATCCGCCCTACCCCGACGCCGGCGCCTCCTCGGGCTGCCCCTGCTGCCAGAGCTCCCCCGGCGAGCCCGCCATCACCGTGCCCGCCTCCGGCGACAGGCCCCTCCGCCTCTGTTGTGCTGCGGCCGAGCACCCTGCAGCTCGCCATGCCCATCCCGTCAAGCTCAAGCCGTCACCTGTGTCGTCCTTCATCTCTTTTCCTGGGGCCCGCCTTCGTGCGGTGATGTTGTTCTCGTTTGTACCGTGGGGTGCCTGTGTGTTTGCGTTGTCCTGTTGAAGATCACTGACAAATCAAGGAGCCACCCACCACCGTTGGTAGCAATACCTCGAACGCTACTGCCAAGATCGATCGCTCATAGAGACCGACACGAGGTAAGATCCGGAGGGCTATGCAAGACCACTGACGCCAAGCGGGAGTCAAATGCCTGCACGACGCCAAGATATTCTGCATGGAGCACCGAGAACTACTTCCCGGACCCGAAGACCGATCCCGCCGAACGCCAAGATCTTCAATCGGATCCGAGGACCCGAAGACCACGGATGCGACAAGTTCTCCTTCCCGGATGCGAGCCCCAGATCCGAAGACCGCCAAGTCCTTCTTCCCGGATGCGAGATCGATTCCCGTCGAACCCTGAGCCCCTGTCGACCCCGAACCCCTCGGAGCCAAGTTCGCCAAACCCTAATGTGTGATTCCCTTCCCGAGCCCTATTTTATAAAATGAAATATAAGACTTGTTGCAAATTAAATTGTCATACTCGCATGCATATTGTCATGTGGTTTGGGGCCTTATGCCGATTCACCATATAATTAAATATGGGGCCCATATGCGGGCAAATCTAGTCTTATATTGGCCTCATTTAAATTTGTGTAGCGAACCGGTAACTTATCTTGCCCTGTTAAGACAACATTTAATTTGCGGGGTAGATAAATAACTTGAATCGTTTAATTAAATGTCGGGACCCCGGTTCCGCTTAATATGGCCTAATTGCATCGCACCTTGGCCATGTCATGCATCATACATGCATCATGCCCAATCTTCTGCCGTCGTATTAAATAGTGCATCCGGTGTTTCTTCTAGTGTTTTGCTTCTTCGCGGATAAGGCCGTTGAGTTGATGTGAGCTTCGCCCCGATCTTCGGTTGAACCTTCGACAATGTTTTCAGGCGAGCATCTCCCCCTTTCTACCTATCTTACTTTTATAGTATTTATTCCCTCCTGTTGATCTATTGCTATCCGTGTTGCGATGCTCTAGTTTCCGTATCCGTGATATCCCTTGCAGCCTTATATTGCCTTGGACACATCCTATTACCTGTTGTTTGGTAGATAGTTGGACTTGCGCGTCGTAGTCGCTTGCTCTGTTGCTGTTGCGTGTCGTCAAGTACCACAGTTGTTGGAGTATTGCCGCATGTTCAATGCTGGAGATGATCATGGCTTTAATTATTGTTCACTTTAATTACTGTTTAACAACTAAAATTGAAGTAGGTAAGCAGAGGCACCGGTGGGTGATAGATAATATTTGGTTTCCGACCGCCCACTTGTGTCCCGTAGGACCCCGAGTTCTTGACACCTGTTCCGAGATCGAGCGTGCTAACCACAGGTGGGGAGATATGGGCCCCCCATTGATTAGTACCTGATTTCAAAGTATTGTACTGGGGGCCACAAACTAGTTTGAGGTTTTATTTACTATCCTGTACTTATGCCATGCTTTACTGCTTTATTTAAATTGTGCGATGGATATCACACTGTACTGTTTAGGGAGCGGAGTGTTTTCGCGGTATCGACAGTCCCAGTTTTGGGATTTGCTGTCGTTTACAGCCACTGGCGCAAACCCTGAGTCCGTCTCGGAGACCGGCCGACTTTGTTGCGGGTGTACTTAGTGGGGTGGCCCCCCGTGCTTGCTTTGGGTCTGGGAAACGTCATGACTTAGGCCCCGCCGACATACCGATGGGTGTATGTTAATTGATCTGGCAAAAAGGGTCGAAGTGCTTGTGGATACTTTGGTGCACCCCTGCAGGGTTAAATCTTTTCGAGAAGCCGTGTCCGCGGTTATGGACGACTTGGAGCACAGTGCTTGATCATAGACAACTATAACTAAAGTTTACTATTATAAATTGACTTGTATCCGTTATGACTAGTAATCAGCTTCACTGCAACGGAATGGCTAAATAAAAGTACCAACAACTGCTGGGTTTTTGGGTAATCTCATGCTATTTGTATCTGACTAGTAAGTGTTGCAACTACAACGAAATGGTTAACTAAAACTGCCCACTGCTTATTTTATCAGAATGACTATCTATGTTTGACTAGTAATTGCCGCAACTATAACGGAATAACTAAAACTGCCAACTGTGCGAGTTCCTCGGTTGACTTCTCGGTTGGTATCGAGGGGAAATACTAGGATGGGTTTGTTTGGTGGTAGTGTCAGGTTGGTTCCGAATAGGTCCTTCTTATCCCTCTCTGATAACCGACAGTTATATCGAGTCTCTATAGGTTGTTTAGTGCATGCTGCGCTGCCGCTCAGTCCACCATACCTATGTAGGCGAGGACCGCCGAATTCTATCCTCGCCGTGTACTGGCCTCAGTACTGACGCTCCTCTTTTTCCTTTGCCCTTTGTCGGCACCCCCCTTTTGTTTAAGCAGGTTTTGGGATCGACGTCGTTAGCAGGGTTACCCTTCCGGCTTGGCCTGGGCAGGGTTATGGACGCCATTGGTTATTCTTCAGGGCTCTTAGCCCCATTTGCTTCTTGTCCGTAGTCGGACGCCCTATCATTTTCAAGGTGATTTGGATCTTTGTATATTATATCTGTATTCTTGACTCATTGAGTCGCTGTTGTATATATATCTGTTCTGTGGGTCCCATGAGGACTGTTGTGTAATGTTATTACTTCGTTTTCCACCCGCACGCAAGTGCCTGGTGGGCACCTTTGAATCGTTTCTATGCGGGTTTGGCGGGTTTTCGCTAAAACTTGCATAGGGTCGATTCTGAGGGTGTTACACTAAGTTTGCCAAATTTGATTAAATAGGTGGTTGTGAAGGAATTTAGAACCTAGTCTTTGGCAAGATTAGGAAATGGTACTAGTGTGTAGATAGGGGAAATACATAGCCCTAGTAATTGTTTGGGACTTTTCAGATGATTTTTGGTTCACTTGAAATCATTCATTCAAAAGGTGCTAAATTGGTTTCTGGAAGCTCATTTGATATTTTTATATTGGACAAGGTTGTTTTTTTGATGTGAGATGGTCCTAAACACCATATCACACATTGTAGAATTTTCTTGAAATTTATTTAGATAGAAAAGTATTATTAAGCAATTATTTCTTGTTTCTGCCATTTAAGAAAAAGGGCAAAAAGAAATAATAAAGCATCTCAAAAATATTTATTTTTGAAGTGGAAAGATAGGGTATGAGAAGTAGGCCTCAAATTTTCTTAAAGTTGGACAAGTGATTTGGACAAATACAAACTTTCCTTTATAGATGGAGTTTTTGAGATTTTGTTAAAAGAAAGGTTTTAAAATAGTTTTGGGCCAAATTAATTATGGAAGATATTTGATAAATTTAGATTTCCAAGTTATATGATGTCAAAATGTTGTATCTACCGTTGTAAACCTTGGGTTTTGAGAATCCAACTTGATTTGGATAAAGACCTGGAATAAGGGATCTTGGGCAAGGTTATTTTTATACCACCAAAACATGGTTGGATCTTGGAGCTCAAAGCTCCCCTTGGGGCATGGGATAGATGGATGGATAGACCAAGATGATTAGGTCACCATGATACAACAAGTTGAGCTTGATCATGCTTGAGTGCTCTAGGAATTGATTTCAAACTTCGAATAAAATAAGGGTGCCCAAACAGATTATCAAATAGCCTTCAAAACCTGGTGGGTTTTTGAAGCACAAGGACCCATTTGGAACAATTGAAGTATTTATTGATAAATATTTATGAGTAAAACACAATCATGCAAAGTGTATGTCCAGGGAATGTAGGATGAAGGTGTGAGCTTCTGACCAAGTAGGCTAGTTGAGAAGATTTGAAGGAAATATGATTTTCTTGCCTGCAAACCCATCAAGAACGGGTGGGTTAAAATATGATCTAGACAAGTTCAAGAAGGTTACTTGGTAGTCCTTAAGATGTTCTACAAGATGCTTCAATTACATTTCCAAAAGTGCATAGGAGTTGAGAAAGGGAGGTGCTCAAAGAAGGGATGTTGAAACAGTTTCCAGACTTAGTCAAATTTGGCAGTTTTGAGGAATTGACTAGAGTACAAGAGGGGACATTTTTGATTGGTTTCAAGGTACCAAAGCATCACCAATGGGATGATGTTGTAGTGTATATGGAGTAGTAAGGATCCATGCATGATAATGGTCTTGATAGACTTGAAACCTTCTAGAAGGAATGAAATCAAGGGTGATCTAGTTAAGGGATTAGATGGTCACTTTAGTGCCCAGATGAAAGGGTAAGCTTAGGGAATTTTTTATTAGGGTTTATAAACCTACTTTATGTTGATCCTAGAGAATGAGCTCCTAGGGTAGCTCATACTATTCCGAAGCAAACAAGTCAAATAGAAGAACAAGGCAAATCATCAGACAACAGATCAAGGCAATTCAGCTTAACAAGTAACTCAAGCTATTACTAGACTTACCATCAAGCCTATCTTGAGGTAAGGATGGGTATTTTGAAGAGCTTGGAGTTTGATCAAGGTAAGGTCCCTTGGTACATCTACCAAGAGTAGAGTTCAAAAGTTTTATAAAAAGGTTTTAGAGAAACCTAGAGGTAGAAGTATTTTGAAGGTTCTGTCTTGAAAATATAAGGAGATTATATCTTATAGATCTCCATAATTTTGGAAATAGAATCTAATAAAATATTTAGGGTTGCAAAGGCATCTTGGCTCAGGTTTTGAAATGCTAGAATATTTGAGAATATGTAAAATGAGCTAGGATAGTTTTGTTAAATAGTTTTTGTCAACTAGTGTTGAGGTAAGGAGTATATCATATATTACAAAGCCAGATGCATAAGCATAAACAAGCAAGCAACCAAACAGTGCATCACTAAACAAGAAAAAAAGTTTTTGTTCCCCCTGATTTTTGCATTCTGGACAACTAATCAGGGTTGCTGAAATTGGGATGTTACAGTATACCCAACATTTTTTTTGGAATAACCTACAGAAACTTGTTTATTCGACTTTGGTTGTAAACATTTTACTTATGCTTAGCATACCAAAATTTAATAAAAGACAACTCGGGCTTTATCCCAAACCATAACTTATATGGTGTCATTTGAACAGATCATGATGGTGCTCTTTTTAGCATAAAAGTGGTAGTCTCTACAGCTTTAATTCTTAAAACATGATGGCAGTTTTATAAATGACACCTTTGTTCCTACCATGTCAAACAAGGTTTCATTATATTTATCAAATACTCCATACTCTTATGGTGTTTCGGGAAACGAAAATCAATGGAATGATTCCTAAAATGTTAGGTGTTTGCTAAAATTTGTTACTCAAATATCTTCCTTTATGATAGATCATAAATTATTTATTTTCTTGTTACAATAATTTTCCACTTGATCTTGAAAGTCTTTAAACATGTTTCAAATAGTTCATACTTCTTCCTTATTAAGTAAATATACACATATATCCACTCAAGTTTTCATAGAAAGGATATGAAGTTAAAACCCATCGCTCATGACTACACATAATGGACTATATACATCAAAATGCATGATGTCCAATAGGTTAGTCGTTCATTCTTCTTTGGCCTATGAATGGAGTCTTAATTATCTCTAGGAAAGTCTTACAAGTGTCAATTGATCAAAATCAAAGACTCAAAAAATCCATCAACATGGAGTTTCTTCATGTTTTTTACCAATATATTAAACGGCGATGACATGGGTATGATTACTCGAGTGCTTATGTTTTGCTACCCTGGCTGTATAAAGGCTCACATCAGATGAAGATTCAAGATGATGGCCCAAGAATCATCCAATGGAAGCCTTAGTTGTATTAGATAAGGAAATAATAACCGACGTTGTGTTGGTGTTGTAATCGTAAATATGTAACCTATCCGTATACGGCTTTGGGACCTGGCCTATTATATATAGGCCGAGAGAAGTTAATGGAAAGGTACCGAGAAACTCCCAAGCAATCTGTAATAGCATTGTCCAACAATAATCAGGCAACTTCAAATCCCTTGTTTGCCTGACATCCGACAAAATCCCCAGCGTTCTATTTTCCGCAAAACCCTAAGTCCATAACTATGGGCATTGGTGAGGTTACCCCTCGTCAACTGGTGCCGTTTGTGGGAAACCTGAACGCTAGAGTAATGGATTCGGTGGACCCCTTTTCATCAAACAACAACCGAACGGAAGCGGTTCCACGCCCGTCCACCCATGTTTCACTACCCGCCGATTTCAACAGCGGATTCGATGTCATCATCAAAAGCTTCCACTTTCAAGTGGAGGATCCTGAAGAACCATACCTCTCAGCTCTAATCTCATCGGGACCGTTGGTCGAAAAGTCTGCGCCTATGGCGATACCTGCATCATCTGTCGGATCATCTGCAGAAGCTATACTCTAGGAAGAGAAAGATGAAGGAAACAATAAAAATACAACAAATCTAGGGGATCTTGATGGTCTTTACGATAATCTCTCCCCTAGGTCAGGCTCCCAGCTAACTCGACCATGTGGATCAAGCCCGGTAAACACAGAACCAGAAGAAAGCGGCGAAAGCATTGACTTCAGAATCAGGATGGCCCAAATTTATCTAGAACAAGAAATGCTAGACCTCTCCGATCTCCAAAACAGTGTTTCCCTTGGATCCGACGATGACACCACTAGTTTATACATAACACACCACCAAGTGTGCATGATCATCGGAGACCCTTCGACACATCACGACTCTAAGGATGACCCTATTCTTAACCCTGATGATATTCTATCAGATGACAATGCAGGGAATGACAACAACGAAGGAAATCACGAGAACAAAGGAGACCTGACGAATAACCACATAGTCCCAAGAGGAGGAGAACCATGCAGAGGTGAGAGGCAAACTCTCCGGCTACCAGTCGAAGCATGGCAAAGAGCAAGGGAAGGAATTTCGGGTGCAGTTCCAATGACATCTGAGGCGACACATGAAGATCTACTAGCCTACCAATATTTTCTTCATCACAAGAAAAGGGATCTCCTAAGGATGCAGAGGCAACTCGACAAAAGGAAAATGTTAGCCGATGAATCCATCCTACGGCGGGCGTAGCTAAGCTCCACCCGAGGATTAGGAAGCGTAACTAGGGGAGCACCGCCAAGATGGGGAATATCATGACTGCAGAACATCCCCAAAGCTAAAAGAAACGAACTGACTCAAGATTTCGATCTGTCGTTTATGTTAGTAGATCCAACAGGACACATCAAAGGAAAAATAGCCCAAGTCGCAATTGTAGACGCACAAACGTATCTACTTACAACTCAACCCGCACCCGACGATCCTCGTGCGGCTCTCCATCGCGCTTCTCTAATGAACCTCGGCATGGTGGGGGCATCTCTTGCACAAGCAGAACAGGGAATCACACATCAATCTGACAGATCCCCACGCTGTCACAACAGCCCTCGACAGGTGGGGCACACCCGAAGATCTCGGTCACCACATCGGGTGCACTTCTCTGGGTCCGAGCCATGAAACTGCGCAAGAAACAACAACACACAACACAGGAACGACGGATCTGGGGATGAGAGCCACAACCAAAGATACTACAATGGTGACAGAGAATATGACTATGAGTTATGCAGAGCCAGCTGCTTTACCTAGCAGGTTCATAAGACCCTAGTACCCAGGGATTTTAAACTTCCGCATGACCGGCAAAAGTACGATGGCCTACAGGAACTCGAAGCTTGGTTAGCAGATTATTTGGCCACCCTCAAATTACAGGGTGGCTTCACAGCCACCGCAATGCAGAGCCTGTAGTTGCACTTAACCGGCACCGCACGGTCATGGCTCGGACAACTACCTAGAGATTCCATCAGCAGCAGGAACGATCTTCATAATAAATTCATCCAACATTTTCACTCCACATTCAAATGACCCGCATCTTTGGAGCAATTTGCGGACGTGCAAACAAAAACTTGGAGAACCAATAAGAGCCTTTATACAGCGATGGAATATCATCAAGAACTCAGCTGAGGCCATATCCAATGAAAGGGCAATTGATGCCTTCAACGACGGCCTCTGCCATCGAGAATTCATAGAAGAACTAAGATGGGTCAAGCCCATAACAATTTAACATCTGATGGATATAGAAAATCGTTGAGCTGATAGAGAGGATGCAGTACACAACAAGCAAACACGTTCGCCCAAAGAAGACGGGACATACGCAATAGTGATAGAAGACGAAGGAACAACAACAGACATAGGGGACCAAGCTATGTTGCATCTAGTTTCTCAGGAGAGGATAACCACAGAAATGACGATTACCATGGCGGGTGCCTCAGCAACAGGGACGACGTCACAGGAAGCCAACCAACACAGCGATATCAGCCAAGAGCCCGAGACCCACCAATGTCCGCAATGCAAATGCTGGAGGGACCCTATAATATTCACTTTTATGTTGACTCAACCGGCAAAAGGTGATCCAATCATCTCATGAAAGATTGCTGAACGTTTCTAAAAATGCAAGAATTATGCAACACGAAGGCAACTGAAGCGGCAAGCCGAGGATACACCACTATGCCTGGCACATTAGCCATCGGTGCACCATCACCACCGTTGGCATACCCACCGGCGGGGCAGCCGCAAAACACAATAAATCAAGAAAATGAATACCCCATGTCCAAGGGAGCAATGTCAATGATTCAGAAAGGGCGCCCGTCAATGAGTCAATGACTCATAAGTGATATTCCAATCATTCTTCTTGCGACATTTTAGCATTAGCGTTATGGATGTGATTTCTCCAACTAGACTTTATAGAATACATTAATTATTTGAATAACCATTATTCTCATAGTACCAAAACAAAATAACAACTATTAAAACAAATCTTGAAGGCTAGGTTCGATGTCAGCGAAAAACAAACCGGTAATTTATTTCTTTCCTATGAACATCATCCCATACTCTCTTGCTAGTTACTTAGGCCATCGCATTTCATGAACTGTGTCGTCCTGTATGACACTTCACACCAACCAATTCGGTATCTAATACCCAAGAACCACATTGTTTAACAAGCAAAGAATACATCCACAACATTTATACAATCTATATACCTAAGTTGGACATTTCAAGTCTTTTTATTTTCTACCAAATATTTTCTAGATTCTCTTTCGAAATTTCCTTTCCTTTTTAGAGGAATCTATAAACATCAATAGTGGTGCCATACACATGATACATAGTCCAAAGTGTGTTAGTTAAACACTATTACCCTTGGACTTGCACATTGATGTGTATCACCATCATCAAATGTTTGGCGTTCTTCCAAAATCCATTATTTAGTAATCTTTTAGCATAGTAAACATTTTACCCACATCTTTTTATTCATCCTTATCATGACAACTTTCATGATCAAGCAACTATATCCTAAAAAGGAGAATTGCGAGTATAATATTAGTTCCCTAAAACCTTTTGGGAGATCAGCATGCCTAGCATCTCCAACCTTTGTAAGTTCTCATACAATATGAGAACATGTATCTTACTAAAATTATATTCTATCACATTGCAACTGAGCATTATTTCAGATATCACAATATCTCCCACACATGATGGTTTCTAAAACAATTCTTTTAGCTCCTAGATAACCTCAATACAGAAACAACTTTCAAATATCAACAATCATGGAGGCAAGCATGATATTTAGATACTAATGTTGGAACTATTACTTCTTGATTTAATACTACTTATTAAACTTCATGGAGTAAGTGCAGTTTGCTGAAAGTTTGTAATAGGAATTTAAACTTTAGATTGACACTCAAAACAATATGATGCCAATTCATAAAGTAGATATCCACAATTCTATAGTTCTATTATCTTAATTAAAACTAAGCGCAAGGTAGTATAATGAAATCTAGTGACTACAACAACTATGCAAAATCACTTTGATATAGTTTATGATAAATTGATTTAAACTTTAATCATATTACTACGTGAACTCCCACTCAAAAACAACATCCCTCAAGTTGTTTTGGTTATTATATGAACCAAATTCACTACACCATGACCGATCATCACGTCAATTGGTGCAGTTGCAAAGGCGAGCATCGATATGATCATCATATCAACTATATGACTCATGATTTACATTTTGGTTCGTGTTCCAAGGCCATGTCTGTACATGCTAGGCACGTCAAGTAGAACCTTAGTATTTGCTTGTGTAAATCTGTATTACAATCATCACTTGTGCTTCAAAACCACGAATTTTCTTAACAGTGCATACTAAAGGAAGAACACATTTTATCTTGATATTTAGTGAGAGGGATCATATTATAGCGCTACCGCCAATATCTAAATAAGACATAAGCATAAATAAGATGCACAAAAGTAATAAACATTACATACATAAATAATGTGATATGATATGGTCCTTTCTTGCACTTGATCTCCATCTTGTTCTCCATGGTATGATCACCATCATTCCATCGGCGTGGCTCCAAGGTCTATGGTGCCACCATATTGGTTGTTCTCCACTAATTCAAATTACATGGAATTCCATTTAAAGAATAAAACAACCATATGGCTCTAGCCAGTTGTCATAACTTACAAATAATATCATCGCATATAAGATTTGTAACAACTGACCATATCACATCACATGCCCTACAAAAACAAGTTAGACACCTCTAATTTCTTTTGCATATTTTATGTGGCTTTGGGCTTAAGATGAATTATTCATACCTACGAACTTCAAACCACAACGGTGATAAAAAATTTATTAGCAACCCATTGTAAACTAGATCTCAGCTATAGTAGGAGAGATAGACACCCACTAGCCAGTTATGCAATATGAGTTGCATGTCAAGCGTGGAACATGTCTCATGTGCGAGGACATGTAGAGTTAGTCTAGGCCACTTCATCCCACTATGCCACTAAGATCTAGTATAAACAAAAAGTTGCAATAACGTGATCATCAACACCCATAACCATATGTGTTCTACTTGTACAAAACATCTATGCATAGATATGGCTTTGATACAACTAAAGGGTTTGCAGCATAGAAAACAAAAAAATCCTATGATAAGAATGCCAATTATGCCAAGATCTAATATAGTAGATACTAGTAAAGAGTAAGAGGGTAACCAGAAAAACTAACCCTTGAAGACCGAAAGCCTTTTACAAAAACTTATTTTTTTATTGATGTAGTCGATAACTTGCCGATCTCAAGATTGAGTTATAGAGCACTACAAACCAGCAGCACATCAATCCTCGGGCACATGTCCGACTCTCAATAACCACCATGATTCCACTCTAGTAGAGAAATGGAAGTAGTAGATAAATCTTACTCCGAGAATCCAACAGAACATGTACCTCGCTAATCCGACGCCATGGGGGAAATGCTACATGGGGAAGTGAACCTTCATGGGGAGGTGGTGAAAATGGAGAGGAGGAGGAGGCCTCCTTTTATAGGGGATGGGGGAAATCCCCAAGGAGCATGGCCTCTGGCCATGGTGGTGCCCCCACCTCTTCCCTCATTCATATGGGTGGACTCTCCACTCACATAAAACACTCTTCCACTCACATGCATTAATTACCCACTCATTTAAATGCATTTTTATCTTCAAATAAAAATATTTTATTTAATTTATTCAGAATTTGTTAATTACTTTAATTAAAAACATTCACATAAAACCCCTTGCATTGTTTTGATATCACATCTGAAACCATTTTCATCAATTTGACCCAAAACAATTTTGGTGATCATCGAAACAATCTCAGCTCTAACAAATTTATTCTCAGATGTGTTTTATCTACCACTTAGTGTCAAAGAACTTTAAGTGTGTCACCCTACGGTTCGCGAATAATTTAGACATGATAGAGACACTTCTCATATCAATAATCATAAGCGGGACCTGGAGATCCGTACTGACTCCTACACATTCAACAATAACTCTTGTGATCGTGTGAACCATCAATGTTGTACCCAATTTGTTTTCTCTCATGATACTTTACTTGTCTGAGATCCGATCATAGGTATCTACCATACCCTAGTTCAATCTCATTACCGACAAGTACTCTTTACTCATTCCGTGATACAACATCCTTGTGACCTAGTCACATGCTTGCAAGAGGTGTTGATGTGATATCACCGAGAGGGCCCAGACTATATCTCTCCATCATTAGGATGGACAAATCCTACTCTCGATCCATGAGCCTCTACATAAAACTTTTGGAATACCTGAACCCACCTTTATAGTCACCCTATTACGATGTGATGTTTGATGTTATCAAGGCACTCTTCTGGTGTTAGTGATTGACATGATCTCATGGTCTAAGGACTAGGAATACTTCATATGTGTTTGATGTAGCAATGTAAACTTAATGACTAGATCATATTGCTTAATCTACATTGGGTGTATGTTCATCATATCATTCTTCTAATGGCATGATCCTGTTTTTAACATCCAATGTTCATGATCAGAAAACCTTTATCATCTGTTAATCAACGAGCTAGTTGAATGAGAGGCATTACAAGAAACTTTGGTTTGTTTATTAAACACACATGTATTAACATTTTTGATTAAAACAATTCTAGCATGAGAAATAAACATTTATCATAAACAAGGAATAAGATAATAAACATTTTATTATTGCCTCTCAGGCATATTCCCTTCATTGTGAATAAGAACAAAAAAGTAAATAAAGTATTGAAAGTAAACTATAACAAGAACTAAACTAATGGGGTTGTAGTGGTAGGATCGAGTAGAATGAGAGAGGGTTTCTAGGCTTCAGTCTCACTAGTACTAGATGGACAAATATATGTGTGATCCATTGTCTACAAAAGGTTCCTTGGAAAAATAAACTTCCCACTTGATTACCAGGCTGTCACACTGTGTGTACTATGCATGATTCTCGCGTTTCACTCGCAAGGCAAATGGAAACTTCTGGACCAAGGGATCCCATGAACTAATCTTCTTAACTCATGTAATTGTATACTTGGATGACAAAAATATTCTAACTTAGTGCACTAGATCAAACCTCAACCTAGAACTTAATCAATCACTCACACATGGATGAACAAAAAAACATAGATGAATACATTAATGAAGTCACAACCATGTTCAATCTTACAATTAATAAACAAAAGAGAGAGAGGGAGGTGGATTCTTTGATGGAGATGGAGATGGTGATGAACATGGCACCTGATGCATGGTGGTGGTGATGGTGATGTACTCCTTCTCCTCCTCTTCTTGCTTGGATGCCTTGATGGTGATGGTGTTGGAGATGTTGTGTGCAGAGTCTATGGAGGTGGAAGAGTAGCAGGGCTCTGGCCCCAACGCGTGGATGGATTCTCCCCCATGGCGGCTAGGGTTACCCTCTTTAAATAGGCATTCTTGAGGTCGGTTTGGCGAATCGACAGAGCTCGGGGCCGAATATGCCCATTGGGCCTTCACAAATGTGGTTCTGTTTGACAAAACAAAGACGATGGAGGGTGGTACGACCGTACGGTATGGTCGGGCTATACCCGTACCACGGGTCATTAAACCCTTTGTATTCTGTAGTGTTTTGGCTGCCATTTCTTCATATGGACTCCAATTGAGGTGTTCTTTGGCTCGTTGGATTCATATGGATGAGGGATACAACACCATTGTATTGTATCAGAAATATGAGACGATGGAAAAATATGACTTTTCCACATCTCATATGGCTAAGTTTGGCGCCTGTAACTTCTCCATATTGAATCTTCTTGGCTCCTTTTATCCATGATTGTCCATAGCACCTACACACAAGTCAAAGACAAGGAAAAATAAATAAAATCCTACTAAAACTACTAGTTGTGCAAAGTCCTTATGAAAATGAATAAGAACATGTAATCATGCATAATTGGTAGAGTTGTAGATAGATATAACATGTGATGAGTGAAAATATGAATAAATTGTATGCTTAAATATGCATCATATTTGTACTCATCAATCCCCTTTATTTGGTTTATAACTCTATAGGACAGGAAAACCCCTATTTTGCATATTTTAAACTTTTAGGGACCTAAATGGAGTCAAATGGACCTAGGATTTTTCGAGGATTATTTTTTTTATGAAGACAATCATGTGTAGCATTGGAACCTCACGAGCAGATCCTAGAGGGCCAAAATAGGCCATGTGGCATTGCCTAGGGCATCGTTCCACCTAGGCACGTTCGCTCCTCAAGCATCCTTAGTCATCCATCTTCAGCCCTAACTTTGAATCTTGACCTAAAAATACCTAAAAAGGTCCTCCATCATGATCTTAGAAGAGGTGGAGTCAAAACACAGAAACCACAAAATTAAGCTAGAAAGAGCGAAGGTTGGAGGGGGAACCGCCACCGGAGCCATCCGTGGTTCGATGTCCACCCTTTCCAATGGCATCGACACCATATCCATGATGAAGAGGGAGTAGTCCATCTCTGAAATATGGGCCTCTGATGTCTACGCACTTCCATTCTTGTAGACAGTTGTTGGGCCTCCAAGTGCAGAGGTTTGTAGAACAGCAACAAGTTTTCCCTTAAGTGGATTACCCAAGGTTTATCGAACTCAGGGAGGAAGTGGTCAAAGGTATCCCCTCTCACGCAACCCTGCAATCAAGATACAAGAAGTCTCTTGTGTCCCCAACACACCCAATACACTTGTCAGGTGTATAGGTGCACTAGTTCGGCGAAGAGATTGTGAAATACAATTGGTATGGATAATTATAAGTGGTAACAGTGATAGAAAATAGCTTGATGGCATGGAAAAGACTAAAGTAAAACTGAAATAAAGATAGAATCAAGCAAACATGTAATAGATCTAATAGCAACCGGTGTATCAATGCGTAGAAACAAGGCCTAGGGATCATACTTTCACTAGTGAACACTCTCATATAAATATCTTATCTTTATGATACTACTCTTAACTACTCTTCGGTTGAACACTCTAATCGTTGGTAGGGCTATAACAACACACCTCAAAGTTCATCTTTCCCATCTAGAAAACCCCACACTGTCACCTTGAGCACTAGATGAGTCCAACAAACACCACAATTTCATAAAGACATCCAACTCCAAATATAACTCATAACAAGTATTTGTAATCTCTAGCCTAAGTGCCACCATGGTGTGCACACTGTCACTTTCACACACATGGGGAGAGCAGAGATCTATTAAAGCACTTGAGTAGCAAGGTAAATCTACTTCATTACAAAGTTCATGATCACAATATGATCATGCATGGAGAGAGATGAACACATAGCTACCGGTAGAACCCTTAGCCTCGAGAGAGATCTACTCCCTCCTCATCATGGGAATCAGCAACGGTGATGGAGATGGAGGTGGAGATCGATGGAGATGGCACAGGGGCACTTCCCCGTCCCGGCAGGATGCCGAACCAGAGACTTTCTGTCCCCCGAATCTCCCCTTAGGTGGCGGCGGCAGCGCTGCGGAACTTTTCGTGGATTTCTGATTGACAATTTAGGGTTATCGCATCGGGAGGAATATATAGGCGAAGGGGCAAGATCGGTGGCCAACCAGGGGGCCCACACCATGCCCTGGCGCGGCCAAGGGGGACCCGCGCCTAGGGGTGGTGTGGCCACCCTGGGGCCCCTCTCCGACTCTCCTTCTGGCTCTGTGAGTCTTCTGGGAAAATAATAACTTTGGCTTTTGTCCCGTCCAATTCCGAGAATATTCATTTTCTGACTTCCTGGAACCAAAAACAGTAGAAAACAGGAAGCTGACACTGTGGCTCTTGTTAATAGGTTAGTCCAAGAAATCATATGAAAAGTACTCCAAAGTTGGAACAAAACACAAGAAAGTAGATAAAACCAAGCATGGAACATCAAAAATTATGGATACGTTAGCAACGTATCAACATCCCCAAGCTTAACTCCTGCTCGTCCTCGACTAGGTAAGTGATAAAAAGAAAGAATAATTTTTGAGGTGACATGCACCATCATAAACTTGATCAAAGTATTTGTAAAACATTGATAGCTGGGATCATAGTACTTCAATCATAACATGAAAGACAAAGATCTAACAATAAGGCAAAGCAACTATGTTGCAACATGAAAAGGCACAAACAAAAGATTCATGAATAACAATGCTTTGCAAGACGTTTGTTTGATTCACATAAAGAAAACATATCATAGTGGTATTCAGCTTGTCCCTCAGAGAGTAGCAAATATAAATGCATATGACACCTTCAAAGTTCATAAGAGTGACTAGATACAAATAGTTTAAAACAAGCAATATCAAAGCTATGCATCAATCAACAAGTCTTGGGACAATGCACATAGAACTAAGGATGGCCACTATGCTCTTAAAGTAGGTGCATAAAGATAGAAGGTGGAGACTCAACATAAAAGTAAAAGAAAGGCCTTCATAGAAGGAAGTAGGGATTCAACTTTCATAAAGAGCTTTCAAAAATTATGGTACTTATAGCTTTCAGCTCTCATTGCCCCTATCATAAGCATCTTGAAGTGATTAAGGTTAAAGTGAACAAACTATGGTGTATATGCTTGACGAAGTATAAGTTGGAAATATCATGTCCCTTGAATACGTGGGCCGCTCCTCATTCTACTCAAGTTTAGTCACCGGTAAGTTCTTGTCATCGTAAGTACATGTGTATCATAGAGAACCGCCAACGGGGTACCCCTTGCCCGATGATACGGAAGAATCCCCATATCAAAATGACAACGCAAGAAGACAATGAGCATCTCAGCACCATGGGAATATGGTGCTTTTTCTCTCTTTCCTCTTTTCATATATCTCTTTTTTCTTTTTTCTCTTTTTTCTCAATATAGGACTCTTTTTTTATAAGAAGAATGCTTCATAGATAGCTCATTATGGTTACGCTGCAGGTTTCCACCATGTCAGAATGGATTAGACCAGCGGCCCAGGCGTTTCTCTAACACATATACATAAATCCATGGACTTACAAGCTCCCCTTTCATTTCACACCGATGACATCCATAGACAAAAGAGCATGATATCAACTAGGTACAAAGTACCCATGCAATGTTGAAAGCGTTCCCCATGACAGCATGGTTCTGCTAATCCCCAACAAATAAGTGCAAGCATATACAACATAGACGACACGATGGTTCAAATTAATTAAGGGCAAGAAAAGTAAAGTGTGCCATCAAGTTCGTGAGAGCTTTAATCACTAGTTTTCTCATAACAAGTTTAATTCGGAAGGTAGATAAAAACATGAATATACTTGGAATAGCATATGCTAATAGGTAGGTATGGTGGACTCTTTGGAATAACTTTGTTTTAGGAGTTGGATGCATGAGTGGAACTCATACTTGGTTATGGAGGCTAGCAAAGGACTGGGAGCGACCAACTAAGAGAGCAATAATGGCCATAATCATGTAGAGCGACAAAACATCATTGATCAAAGCATAAAGTGATACTACAAGTTGAAACCTAAAGGATCATAAAGGCTTATGCTGACTTGGGATAGTCATAACATGGTGTGAGCATGCGCCAAGTCAACCCAAATAAAGCATCAAAGGAGAATACCACAATACTATGCTTTAATATGCTAAAACAACGCATGATCCTTCCAAGGCACATTAAGCAATCTCAATTGTTTATAACAAGTCAGGCTACAACAAAGAATACTAAGCATAAAGCCAAAACAATATCGAGCATGGCATGACAAAGCATAGGACACAGTCAAAAACAAACTCTCTTTACCACTTAAGCATGAACTTTCCTACTCTTTTTCCAATCCAAACCAAACTATTTGAAAACCAATGTATGAAAGAGGGGGTCCAACCAATTTATTCAGAAAACTAAGCAAACAAAGCAAACAAAAAACCAAAATGAAAATGAGAAAGAAGACGCTCCAAGAACAACACAACTGTGCATGAAACAATAAAAATGAAGCGTTTGGAAGAAACCTGGGATTTTTATTGATGAAGGGGATGCCTTGGGCATCCCCAAGCTTTGACGCTTGTACTTCTTGGATATTTCTTGGGGTGACACACGTGGCATCCCCAAGCTTGAGCTTTAGTCCATCCTTCATCTCATTACACATTCCTTCCATACACTTGAAATTTTTCCTTCATACAAAACTTCACAGAATCTTTATTAGCAACATTAGTGCACTTAAGATAATAAGTCTTTAGGTTCAGTTCTAACACCAATAAAACTTCATTAAAACACTAGCTACTGTAGCACTTCCCTCAAAAAGCTCAATTCCCCAAAAACAACTCAAAAAGGAACCAACAAGAAGCAAATGCAAATAAAGGCAGAAATCTGTCAAAACAGACCAGCAGGTAAAGACGAATTTTTTTGAAGACCTTCTGTTGCTCAAATCGAAAAGTGTTGAACTAACAAAAGTTAGATAATAACCTGGGGCATAAGAACAAAACTTCACGCCTCAAAAGGACGTACAGGGATTTTACACGAATGTTTACGGTGAAGCACAGAAATCTGTTTCGGGACAGCAACTTTCCCAATCATTACTTCTCTCTCATTAGAGGTTACTCTTGGCACAAAAAGCAAATAAAAAGGATAAGGAGCGGTTATTACAGAAGTAATAACTTCCAAGACTCATCTAAAAGTTTTGGGTTATCTCCCAATAAGTACTTTTCTTTAACGCCTTTAAGTTAGGCATGATAGTTTGAAAAGATGCTCACATAAGAAATATGAATTGAAGTAAAAGAGAGCATCAAGAAGCAAATTCAAAGCACATTTAAGTCTAACCCACTTCCTACGCAAAGGAATCTTGTAAATAAACAAGTCATGAAAGAACAAAGCAACAAGCATAGTAAAGCAAAAAAAGTGCAACTTCAAGACTTTCAACATAAAGAGGGGAAACTTAATATTGTTGTGATGCATAAAACCATGTTTCCCTCTCTCATAATAACTTTCAGTAGCATCATGAATAAAATTAACAATATAACTATCACATGAAACATTCTTATCAGGAGCCACATGCTTAAAATGATTATTACTCTCCACATAAGCATATTCATTCTTATTAATTATGGTGGGAGCAAATTCAACAAAATAGCTATCATTATTATTCTCATCACCATAATCATCAAATATAGGAGGCATATTGTAGTCATAATTAATTTCCTGCTCAATAGTAGGTGGACTGGAAATATCATATTAATCATTGTAATCATCATATATTGGAGGTTTGGTATCATCATAAGCAATAGAATAGCTATCTTCCAAAGCTGGGGAACTAAAAAGATTATTTTTTATAAAAACTAGCTTCCCCAAGCTTAGACTTTTCCATAGCATTATCAATAATGGTGTCCAAAGAATTCATACTAACAACATTGCTATTAGCATGCAAATAAAGTTCCATAGGTTTTTTCATTTTCTCTTCAAACACTTCATGTCCTAACTCAAGATAAATACTATAAAGCTCTCTAATTTTGTTGTTGTTTTCCATTAAGCCTAACTAGTGAAAACAAGAAACAAAAAGACAAAATTGCAGAATCTAAAGGAAATAACTTCGAGCACTCACACCGAAGGATGTGAGTACCTTTTACCTTACATCCCCGACAACGGCGCTAGAAAATAGCTTGATGTCTGCGCACTTCTATTCTTGTAGACAGTTGTTGGGCCTCCAAGTGCAGAGGTTTGTAGAACGGTAGCAAGTTTTCCCTTAAGTGGATTACCCAAGGTTTATCGAACTCAGGTAGGAAGTGGTCAAAGGTATCCCCTCTCAAGCAACCCTGCAATCAAGATACAAGAAATCTCTTGTGTCCCCAACACACCCAATACACTTGTCAGGTGTATAGGTGCACTAGTTCGGCGAAGAGATAGTGAAATACAAGTGGTATGGATAATTATAAGTGGTAACAGTGATAGAAAATAGCTTGATGGCGTGGAAAATACTAAAGTAAAACTGAAATAAAGATAGAAGCAAGCAAACATGTAATAGATCTAATAGCAAACGGTGTATCAATGCTTATAAACAAGGCCTAGGGATCATACTTTCACTAGTGAACACTCTCATATAAATATCTTATTTATGATACTACTCTTAACTATTCTCTAGTTGAACACTCTAATCGTTGGTAGGGCTATAACAACACACCTCAAAGTTCATCTTTCCCATCTAGAAAACCCCACACTGTCACCTTGAGCACTTGATGAGTCCAACAAACACCACAATTTCATAAAGACATCCAACTCCAAATATAACTCATAACAAGTATTTGTAATCTCTAGCCTAAGTTCCACCATGGTGTGCACGCTGTCACTTTCATACACATGGGGAGAGCAGAGATCTATTAAAGCACTTGAGTAGCAAGGTAAATCTACTTGATTACAAAGCTCATGATCACAATATGATCATGCATAGAGAGAGAGATGAACACATAGCTATCGGTAGAACCCTTAGCCTCGAGAGAGATCTACTTGTTGGGGATATACTTTCTGGGTATCCTCACAGTTCCTCACTGACCAGGGTGGCCCACTTAGGGTTAGAGCATTGCTTCACGGGCGACCCACTCAGGGAGAAAGACGGAGTCCAGTCTGGCTACGGGAAGGCCCAGAAGACTTACCGACTTAGGCCCATAGTGTTACTTGTAGTTCAAGATGTACTCTATAACCGACTATTAGTCGTAGCCGGATAGATCTCTTTTGTAAACCCTAGGCTGTATATCTATATAAGTCGTCCTAGGGAGAGCCTTTAGGCTACCCTCAATAGTCTACAATCTCAACTCGCACAGGCGAAACACTTGTAACCCATATTCTGGCTCTGCCGTATTACTGGATTGCTAGCAGGAGTAGGATCCGTCCAAAGCCGGCGGATTCGAACCTGGGTAAACTTGTGTGCGCACCATCCCGGAATATCGTACGTCTCACACCCCTCTCTTCCGCACGCCTCGAGGACCCCCTCATGGCGTACTTGTCATCAATCCGACGACAGTTGGCGCCCACCGTGGGGCAAGTGAGCTTCGGATCTGCGTTCTGAGCGGAATCTGCAAGAATCGGAATCGGCGAGACTATCGCCGTCGGACGCATCCTCTACGCCAGCGACGTCCCTCTCATCGTTCTCGACGAGACTTGGATTCCGGCTAGGGAGGTTGTGACTGCCTACACAATCATGTCTTTTGGCGAGATCGATGTTTAGATCGGTTTCACTGAACCTGCCCCACCCACCCCAGCGGTGATGATAGAGGCAGAAGAATCTTCTGGGTCCCCTTTGTCCGTGGAGGCGGCAGAGTTCCGGATCTCAGAAAAAACTAAACCCACCCAGCCCGCACCAGTTGCAGAGATAGTGGAGAAATACGAGCCTGAAGAAGACCTAGCGGTCCAAGTCGAATCTGGAGTGGATCTCCCTGGAGGAGCCGGATCCCAGATCGACCCACCCGCGGAAGTCGAAATCCAGGAGGAGCATATCAATGACACTGATTCCGACTCTGATGATGCCAGGACAGACAGACCTTTCCTAAGGTACACACTACAACGTATGATAATGCAAGATGCAAGCGCATATGCAATTCTCGAGACCATCAAAAGTTTCGACATGGTTGATCGCGAAAGCCGCAGGTACCTCAGGAAGCACGCGTCGCACTTCATCGGGTACGTGGGATCCGTATCCGGCTTTGCCGATGCTGGAGGAAACACCGACTCGGTGCTAGAGGCAATTGGAACAAACGCCGAGGTACCCGCATCCTCGGATGAATCGATGACGTCGGCAGATTTCCGAAAGTTCTCCGCGGAGTATGAAGAGGAGTATAACTCCAAAGCTGTAGAAGAAGGAGAAGCCATGGATGAAGTATCCGGGGAACACTCTCCTAAAGTGCAGGATGACATGGACGTCGAAGATAATCCCGAGGTCCAGATGTCCGAAAGTACCGATCAGAGCTTGACTCCAGGAAACGGACCCAAAGCCTCTTTGCTACCGGCGCTGCCAAGAAGGAAAAAAAGAAAAACAAGACCCCGACACAATACCCTCTGGCAGAGGAGGTGATTGCCGAGGAATACGAAGAAGACTCGGATAGATCACTTATCCTAGAAGAGCCGAAAAAAGAAGATTCGGTGGATGGACACGTCATCACTGAAGGTGCGCATAAACTCATCGATGCTGCAATAACCACACCCATCCCTGTAGCTGCAGAACTTACTGCCGAAGAGCTGGACGAAAGGGCCCAAGCCCTAGAAGCGCGTCGTTAACAACTCCTGGATGAAGCCAAAAACATCGAGAAGGAGAAGAAACGCATGGCAACTAAGGATTACATGTCTCGGTTGCATCAGAAGACATGGAAGCATCACACCAATGACGACTAATTCCCACGTATCCGTGCCTTTTTCAGAGATGAGATGGGGAAGCCACGGAAAGATAGCAGAGGAGATTGGGTATATCCAACCTAGTACAGAATACCGTGGCAGCCCGAGAAATTCTATCGGCTAATCCAGGACCAGAGGAGATCCGTTTGGGTATCAAACTACTCAACAAGGGACTGGAGCAGCAAAAGGTCGCCCTGTCCGGAAGTCAAAAACTGGTCTCGGATTCCAACCAATGTCGCACAGATCCGGCATGGGCTGACGTAAGACCCCACCGTGTTCCGGAGCAGCATTATCGCCTCGAACGATGGGAGGAAAATTATTCGAGAACCGAATCACCATGACAGCATCGCAAGACTACATGCGACTGGAGCAACGTCGCACCAGCGGCCGAGAAAGATGCCATTGCTGCTCTAAATCCGAGGAATCCTCCCTGACGAGAATCTAACGATCGAAAGGGAGAAGATAAGGAGAAACGTCGGGAGGAGGATCATCAAAAAATGCCACCTCCTAAACATGCAAGCCGTCCGGCTGAGCCCCACCATGGTGGGAACGACGAACAAAGAAATGACGGAAACCATGCCGGGACAAGCCGGCAGGGGGCTCGTCATAGTCAAGACCCTCCCCAGAACCGGAATAATGACGCTCCGGACGGAGGCCGGCGATCAGCCGGAAATTATCCAGCTGCCCCACCCTCTCCACCACACAGTCAACACAACGGCTCCCAAGGAGGACGACGTGGTGGAGGAGGTGGTGGTAGAAGTCGAAGTCCGGCTCCAAGGCACCGCAGCCACAACCGACATTCGGGACGATCACTATCCCCGAACGACGCAAGGCACATGATCAACTCCAACATAGAGGCGCGGCGCTACAAAAACGATGATATCTACGTGGGCCCAAAGTGATTCGGACCACGCATCAGAGCTACAAGATTCCCGAAAGGATTCGCTATTTCAAGACATATCCTATCCTACGACGGCATTGCTCGGCCAGATACCTGGCTACAGGATTTCTTCCAAGCTTGTTGCATCGCCAAAGGCGGAAATAGCCTGGTCGCAACCCGATATATCCCACTTATGTTGCGGAAGACGGCACGATCATGGCTCAATGAACTTCCGGAGAACACCATCCATAACTGGTATGACATGCAAAGTGCGTTCTTTCGGAATTTCGAAGGCACATATCGGAGGCCCTGTACGGTCGGTGACCTACAACGTTGCACCCAGAAAACCGGAGAAACTTGCTGGGATTACCTAGGATGATGGATCGACACCAAGAACTCCTGTGAAGGAGTAAATGATCAAACTGCGATTGAAGCTTTCATTGCAGGTCTCCCAATTGGTCTACTGCGTCATCGCTTGAAGTGTGACAAGGTCACTGATTTGGGATAGATGATAGAAACAGCGAGCAAGCATGCAGATGCTGACGACACTGCAGAGGGATTGCTCAATGCCCTAGTTGTACCTCAGTCGGCAAAACAACCAAAGCAACAAGCTCAGAAGCGCAAAAATACCTCGGAGGAAAAACCCAATGCGGAAACGGCAGTGGTCACTACTACTTTCGGGTCTGGAGGACGAGGAGGACGCGGCAGAGGCTGCGGGCGTGGGCGTGGAACTTCAAGAGTCCAGGGTAGAGGAGACCAGCAATTAGGCAAAACCTACTCTTGGGCCGACATTGCTAACAACCCATGTGTGCATCACCTAGACGCTAATGGGGGCTCGTCCCACACCAACGCCGAATGTCGTTTCAATGACGACATCAAAAGAGATGACACTGCGGGCTATGAAGCCAAGCGGAAGAAGGGAAAGAAGAATCCCAAAAAAGAAAAAGAGACCAAGGAAGATTCCGACATGGAGGAAACTGATGCTTCAAATCCCAAGCCGGAAGGGAAGAAAGCTTTTCCCACCAAGGACACTTATGTCACTTTCCTCGGATCTCAACCAGCAAAGGTCAAGAAAGCAGTTCTGCACGAACTCAATGCAACGGTTCCGGCTGTCCCCTAGTATCTAGACTGGTCGGAAGTGGCAATCACATTTGACCGCGATGATCATCCTCCTAAGTTACACAGGCAAGGAAAATACGCTTTAATCGTTAATCCACTGATTGATGGTTATGGTTTCTCCAAGACCCTCATGGACGGTGGTAGCAGTATCAATATTCTCTATGTCGAAACGCTACGCCGGATGAAGATCTCGGAAACACAGCTGAACCATTGCTCTGTGATCTTTCACGGAGTTGTCCCAGGAAGACAAGCTAATTCCCTGGGAGAGATCACTTGGGATGTTACCTTTGGAACTCCAAAGAACTATCGGACGGAGGGACTTTCCTTCGAAGTGGTCCCGTTCAAGAGCGCGTACCATGCTATATTCGGACGTCCGGCTTACTGGGCTTTTATGGCTCGTCCGTGTTACATTTACAATATGATGAAAATTCTAGGTCCCAACGGCGTGATCACCATCAGGGGAGACCCGAAGAAAGCGCGAGAGTGCGAGGATGGAAATGCCACCTTTGCTAAAGCCGTGCTGCATGCCCAGGAGTACCAGGAGATCAAGAAGAGCATAGATCCGTCGGAGATGCCCACAACGAAGAAGGAGGTGACAAAGCCAAATCCGGAGTTCAAGGCATCAAAAGAGACGAAGAAGACGCCGTTGAAGGATGATGACCCCTCCAAGGTGACCCAGATAGGCGTAGGCCTAGGTAGCGCATAGGAAAGTGCGCTCGTCAAGTTCCTCCAAGCAAATCAAGATATCTTCGCATGGCAGCCATCTGACATGACCGGAGTACCTAGGGAACTTGCCGAGCACTCTCTAAATGTAAACCCGAACGCTAAACCCGTCAAACAGTCCCTACGATGATTTGGCGATGAAAAGTGTAAGGCAATAGCTAAGGAACTAGCACGGCTCGAGTTTGCTGGATTCATAGAAGAGGTCATCCACACTGAGTGGTCGGCCAATCTTGTAATGCAATGATTTAAGGATGTGTGTTGATTATACTGCCTTGAACAAGGCTTGTCCAAAAGATCCGTTTGCTCTGCCTAGAATTGATCAAGTCATCGATTCTACGGCAGGCTCGGAACTCCTCTGTTTTGTCGAGGCATATTCCGGTTATCACCAAATCCGGATGAAGGAATCTGACAAAGTCAAAACTTCATTCATAACCCCCTTCGGAACCTTCTGTTTTGTTACGATGCCATTTGGGCTGAAGAACGCAGGAGCTACGTACCAGCGCACGATGCAGCGTTGCCTCCATGACCAACTCGGACGTAATGTACATGCATACGTGGATGATATTGCAGTAATGTCCAAAACAAAGGAAACGCTGATTTTCGACTTGGAGGAAACATTTTCCAACCTACGAAAATACAACATCATGCTTAACCCGAAGAAGTGCTTCTTTGGAATACCAGCCGGAAAATTGTTAGGTTTCATCGTGTCTCAGAGAGGCATAGAGGTGAACCGAGACAAAATCAAGGCTATACTCAATATTTCCAGGCCAACTCGCATGAAGGACGTACAAAGACTAACTGGTTGCATTGCTGCAGTCAGTCGGTTTGTAAGCCGGCTTGGTGAAAGAGCCGCACCATTATACAAACTCCTGAAAAAGACCAAAGATTTTGTTTGGACTGATGAAGCTGAAGCTGCACTACAAGACCTGAAGAAAGTATTGTCATCCGCTCCTTGCAGCACCGGAACCTCAAGAACCGATGTTGCTTTATCTTGCTGCGACTAATAAGGTCGTTAGTATCGTCATGGTAGTGGAGAGACCGGAGGAAAATCAGGAGCACCTGGTGCAGCGTCCGACTTACTTTGTCAGTGAAGTCCTAACAGAGTCAAAACAGCGGTATCCGCATTATCAAAAGTTGGCTTATAGTGTTTTTCTAGCATCTCGTAAGTTGCGACACTACTTTCAGGAGCATCCAATTACCGTGGTGAGCATAGCTCAAATGAGAGATATAATCAACAACAGTGACGCCACAGGACGCGTCGCCAAATGGGGCATAGAGCTTTTAGCTTTTGACATTGAGTATAAACCTCGGACAACATTCAAATCCTAGATCCTTGCTGATTTTGTCGCTGATTGGACAAAGATGAAGGAGAACATGATCCTCCCTGAGTCGGAATATGGGACCCTCTTCTTCGATGGGTCTAAGGCTCGCGGGGGCTCGGGGGCTGGCGTGGTGCTCAAGTCACCCCAAGGAGATAAAATTTTATACTTGTTGTAGATCCACTTCACAGCGACAAACAATATTGCCGAGTATGAAGCACTGCTGCATGGAATCCGGATTGCTAAGGATATTGGCATCCGACGTTTGATGTGTTACGGAGATTTGGATCTTGTTGCTCAACAAGTGTCAGATATTTGTAATGCAAATAAGCACATGGCAGCATATAAAGCTGTTGTGGATGATCTATCTAAATCGTTCGAAGGATTTGAAGTTCAACATATTCCTCGAGCAGAAAATGAGGAAGCAGACGCACTATCTCGGATAGGATCTGCGCGGAAAGAGGTCCCGGATGGCGCTTTTTTAGAGCACCTCAAGGTTCCCTCAATAAAGGGAGTAGATGAGGAATATCTGACCTAATCCGACTCACCTCTGATAGCAGTTCTGGCTGTAATTCCAAGCTGGACTCAACCCTACCTCGATTACTTGGTAGATGGCAAATTACCCGAAGACGAGGTGCTGAGCCGGCAGATTATTCGACGAGCAAGAGCCTATACTATTGTTAAAGGTGAGCTCTATAAGCGGAGTGTTTCTGGGATTTTTCAGCGCTGTGTATCTTCGGAAGAAGGAGTGGAAATCTTAAGGGAAATCCACGAAGGCGAGTGTGGTCACCACGCTGCAGCCAAATCTTTAGTGGCAAAAGCTTTTAGACACGGATTTTTCTGGCTTACAGCTCAAGCAGATGCCGAGCGATTAGTCAAGACATGCAAAGGCTGCCAAAAGTACGCCAAACAAGCTCATGTTCCGGCTAATCAGCTGCGAACAATACCTATAACATGGCATTTTGCAGTCTGGGGGCTTGATATGGTAGGACCATTTAAACGAGCTCCAAGTGGATTGACTCACCTCTTAGTGATGGTGGATAAATTCACCAAATGGATTGAGGCTAAACCTATCACTAATTGTGATGGAGCAACAACCAAAAGATTTGTCGAGGATGTTATAATCCGGTATGGTTATCCACATAGCATTATCACGGACAACGGGAGTAACTTCTCTATGGGAGAATTAGCTGAATTCTGCAACGAGCAAAATATCCGGCTTGACATTGCATCAGTTGCACATCCACAAGCTAACGGACAAGTCGAAAGAGCAAATGGTTTAATCCTACAAGGCCTGAAACCGAGACTCGAAGCACCACTACGACGTGCTGCAGGGGCTTGGGTAGAGGAATTACCCTCTGTAATATGGAGTTTACGAACGACTCCGAACAGGTCAACTGGATACACACCTTTCTTCTTGGTCTATGGTGCAGAAGCAGTTCTTCCTAGTGATTTGATTCACACTTCTCCTAGAGTGGCCACGTATATTGAAGAGGATGCCGAGATTTCTCGACAAGATGATCTCGACTTAGTCGAAGAAGTTCGCATCGTTGCTGAAATGAGATCTACAGCCTATCAGCAGAAGTTACGCAAGTATCATAGCCAGAGAGCCCAAAATAGATCTATCAATAAAGGTGATTTGGTTCTCCGGCTTGTGCAATAAAGAAAGCACAAACTTTCCCCGGTATGGGAAGGGCCCTTTTTAGTTAGTCGAGTATTGCACAATGGATCGTACTAATTAACTGACATGAGGCCAGTCAAAGAAAGACCTGCTACTAAGAAGAGAAAGAGAGCTGGAGGCAGTACAAATCCGAATGAGTTAGACAGACCAGGGCATATTCCTCAGCTATGTCCCTTTTATTCTTAGTTTATCCTTCTTTGTAATCATATATATGTACATGTTCTAGGAGAAATAAAAGTTTTTGTTGCCTCAAGTTTTTTCTGAGAAGTTCTTACCATCTTATTTCCAAATGATCATGTCATAGTCGAAAATCCCAGAATGCTTGAAAGTACTTTATGCTCATGCTCGTTCTGGTTTAGATTTTCGATTCTAAAACTGCTACCCTCGGGTATAACTCTAAAGTTTCTAGTCTTGACTTTGGTTATTTGTCTGATTGCTGGATGCGGGCATTTTCCGAGTAGTGAATTGTTGGTACTGGAAGCCGGCTTTGTTTCCGAGTTTAAACTGGTTTAGCAATTGAGCTCCGTTGCTCGGCAAAGTTTTCGGCAGAAGGTTTAGCCGGCTCACGAAAGGGACGAGGCGGAAAGCCAGATAAACAATAAGTATAGACGAAAAATTACAAGTGCTTATGTAAACATTTCAGGCACACAAAAAATTAAAGCCAAAAGTGTTGAATAGATCAAAAGCTTAGCACTAGCAAAATCATAGTACTTTACATTTACAGACGCATCATGTTTTTTCAGGATAATACAAATATTTCTAGCAATTTATGATGCAGGAGGAGATGAAGGAGCTGCCGGCTCGCTGGAAATGCCGCCTTGATATCGTTCCGAGATGTCCGCATCCGAGGTGGTGCGTTCATCGTCAGAAACTTCTGCTGATTCTTCCGGAGGAGGAGGCGGAGTATCTACGCGGGTGAAGAAGGGGATCTCGTAACTGGTCAGGTCAGCCACGTGACACCCATATCCGGCGCAGAAGTGCAGGATGGCTTGAAGGTCCTGCTCCTGGCCGTCTTCATCTACTTTGTAGTACCCTCTGGTCACTTGCCATATTTCCATGTTTCCATGGTGGCTCATGACCATGGTGAGAGCGTTCTGCGCTGCAGTCCACGCGTAGGACATGTTCCAATCCTAAACAAGTTTCGGCATCTCCTTTGCCTTGTCCCGCACCTGAAAATCCAACATGCTAGGCATGTCCAGAATCTTGAGAGCTTTGCCAATGTCCTCAAGGGATTGGCGGAAGTCATGAAGCAGGTCACCGACTTGGGTAAGCCGGTGGGTACGGGGCTCGGTGGAGGAAGAGTCCGTCAAGTTCAGAGGACCTATACACAAAACAAGTTAAGAAAAATCCGACATTGATAGAAGTCGAAGAAAAAGACAAGCCAGACAGATGGAACGTACCGAAAATGACGTCGTCAATTTTGGTCTTCTCCTCGCGGAGACTCTGGAGTTTAGCCCGGAGCGCCTAGGACAGGTCCCTCTCTCTGCTAAGTTCATTCTTGAGGTCCGAGAATGTTTTTCTTGAGCAACGATCTTGCGATCACGCTCTTCAGTAGCCATGGAGGAGGATTCAAGGACTTGAGCAATGCTTTTTTCATGATTTGCCTTGAGCTGATCCAGCTCTTGGCAAAGCTCCTTGTTCTCCACCACCAAGGTCTTGAGGTTCTCGGCCTCTTCAATCATGGCGCAGGATTGTTTCACCAGCGCTGTAAGTCAAAAAGAACAACAGTTTAGAACAAATTCGACATTGAAAATACAAAGACAAAGTTTGAGTCTCGGAATGTTTACCTTCGGCCTCATCCTTGGCAACTTTAAGTTCAACATTTTTAAGTCGGAGAGCCTTGATCTCTCTCCGCTTATCACAGACATTCTTCAATAAATCTTGATTATAGGAACATACTTTCTGTAAGTCAGGATACCCAAAGTCAGAAAGCTACTTAAGACTCGGGCTAATATTTTTGCTAATATCAGCACAAGCCTTGGGGGATACACTAGTTCATTCTTTGGCATCCTAATGAAGCATAAACCTGGATTATATATCCTACTTCATGCTTGGGGGCTAGAGGATACGATATGAAATAAAGGAAAAACAGGAGTTAGAATTCTGACTTACATATTGTTCGCGAGTGATTTTATCCAAACTCGCGTTCACTTCAACGGCCACCTTCTCGGCGAGAGTCAGAGGAATCACTGGGGCTATTGGAAGCTCACCAGTCCTAATCCTCTCGTCGTGAAGGCACACCTGGGCGAGAAGGTCGGAGAACTTGACGTCCTCTGCTTCTTGCGCTTCTTCCTTGGCAAATAAGGTTCTTTTCTCCATGCATTGCCTGGCTAGCCGCTGGATTCCTTCAGCAGATTTCCGGGACAAGCCGAACTTGGCAATACCAGGATTGCTCATGAGGTTTTCGGCGAAGGTTTCTACCGAGGGATCATTACCCAAAGAGGGTTCACCCTTATCTAGATCTGGCTCACCCATGGTGACGTCAGTTCACGATTCAAGGATCGTAGGCTCCATCGAAGGAGCCGGATCTTCTGCGATGACCGGGGAAGGAATGGTCACCGGTGTTGCAGAAGGTTGAGGGGCAGGAGTCGGAGGAGCCACGGCAGGAGAAGCTATCGTGAGCTTCGTCTCTCGCAGGGGCTTCAAAGAAACTGCCTTCCCCTTGCCCTTGAGGAGCGGTTTTGCTCTAAGAATGTAGTAAAGTTGGAAACATTACATCTCGAAAAGAAATTCGGGTAAGGTACAAAGGCGGAAATTGTGATTGAAAGTTACCTCTTCACGATAGGCACCTCCGTTGTGCCGACAGCCACTGTCGGAGCTTTGCGCTTCTTGAGCGCAAGATCCAGCAATGGGACCACTTGTACCTCCTGAGCGAACTCCGGAGGATATCCTTCGAGTGGAGCAAGTTCTGACTCGGGGAGGTCAGCAAGCTGAAAAGAAGAAAAACATATCAGCATTGCACTGTAACTCAAATATTGAAACACATAAAAAAGGTGTACTGATGGAAGCTTACCAGCAGTACGGGGTTGTCCGCCGTGTGCATATCTAGAGAAACCTCCGGGATTCTCCTCTCGATCCGCTCCCTAATCAGCCACTTGACTTGGCTTATGTAGCCCTGTGTGGTGTAGGCTTTGGGGATAATGCGGAGGAAGTCTTTCTTGGATGACGTGATGGAGTGCATCAGTTGATCCTCGTGGTACTGAAGGGGCTGGATCCGACATGAGACCCAGCACTGGACCAAGTCTGATCCCTTCAGACCTTTGTGTTTGATCAAGTATTCGATCTGCCTCTTAGCGAGGATCAGATCGTCGGTGAGAGCCGGAGCAGCCTCGTCCCAGGATGGTTGGGCCATGGCAGCTCCATCGATGAAAGCCAGCAAAGCAGTGGCTTTGCCGGGAGCCAGAATATCCCTATGATAGAAAAACGTGGTTGGCCATTGTTTGACCGAGTCACTAGCTAAAATTTTGGGATACGCGCGCTCGCATCTAAGAGAAAAACTAATAGTACCGGTGATGTAAGGAACACCGGCGGTAATGGAGTTTCTCCGGATATGAAAATAGTACCAGAATAGAGTCAAACTCTCCCTAATGCCAAGAAAGCCCTCGCACAACAAAGCGTACGCGCTCATCTCTAAGAGAGAGTTGGGAGGAAGATGATGGAGTTGAACTCCGTAATGATCAATCACCTCGGAGAAGAACTCTGAGGGAGGAAACGACAAACCTCTGTCGAGGAAGCCGCTCCGCCAGTCGCCGGTGCAGAGGAGCCCTTCTTTCTCCACGTTCTTGAGACCCTCGTTGTTGAGCGCGCAGGGGATCCAGAGCCCACGGAAGCTCTCTTTCTCCGCCACCGCTTTCGTCGCTGCCGCCGCCGCTGCCGCTTAGCCGGAAGAGGAAGATGAAGCCATTTCTCCGGTGAGTGGTTGACCTAAAAGGGGCGGTGCTGGGAGTTTTTGGGGGAGGAACGGGGGAGCTCTTTGCACGCAGAGAGATTGGAAGGAGAGGAAAAGGCAAAGGACAGGTGAGAGGAGAAGGAGAAAAATCCTAACCCCTTATATTCACCTAACTGCGCCAAGGTTTGTGCAAATGCTACAGTATAACCGCCACGCGTCGTGGAAGGAACTAGGAAGGTCCCACGCAATGATTACGTCGCCTCGATCTCCGTGCATGCATTGAAATGGCGCCTCGGTTCCGCGAACCGCGGACCCACCAATGGTCCTGCTGACGGAATGCCTGTCAGATGACGTGACTTGACCATGACTTGTGTCAGGTGGCGTTAGAGACCAAATTTTGGCTTAGTTTGAAATCAAGCTTGAAAATCCGAGTAACCTGTTGATAGGTCTGACTTATTTTTGAGACCCAGATCATATTTTTTGTTGTGAAGTTTCAGGAACCCTTCAAGATTCTACAAGCCAAAGATTAATCTAGACGATGATAAATCCGACTTTGGATCTTGGAGGCCTCCGGGGGCTGCTGTTGGGGATATACTTTCCGGGTATCCTCATAGTTCCTCACTGACCAGGGTGGCCCACTTCGGGTTAGAGCATTGCTTCACAGGCGGCCCAGTCAGGGAGAAAGATGGAGTCTAGTCCGGCTACGGGAAGGCCCAGAAGACTTACCGACTTAGGCCCATAGTGTTACTTGTAGTTCAAGATGTACTCTGTAACCGACTCTTAGTCGTAGCCGGATAGATCTCTTTTGTAAACCCTAGGCCGGATATCTATATAAGCCATCCTAGGGAGAGCCTTTAGGGCACCCTCAATAGTCTACAATCTCAACTCGCACAGGCGAAACCCTTGTAACCCATATTCCGGCTCTGCCGTATTACTGGATTGCTAGCAGGAGTAGGATCCGTCCAAAGCCGGTGGATTCGAACCTGGGTAAACTTGTGTGCTCACCGTCCCAGAATACCGTACGTCTCAAACCCCTCTCTTCCACATGCCTCGAGGACCCCCTCATGGCATACTTGTCATTAATCCGACGACACTACTCCCTCCTCATCATGGGAATCAGCAACGGTGATGGAGATGGCGGTGGAGATCGATGGAGATGGCTCCGGGGGCACTTCCCCGTCCTGGCAGGGTGTCGGAACAAAGACTTTCTTTCCCCCGAATCTCCCCTTCGGTGGCGGTGGCGCTGTGGAACTTTTCGTGGATTTCTGATTGACGATTTAGGGGTTTTGCATCGGGAGGAATATATAGGCGAAGGGGCAAGGTCAGTGGCCAGCCAGGGGGCCCACACCATGCCCTGGTGCGGCCAAGGGGGACCCGTGCCTAGGGGTGGTGTGGCCACCCTGGGGACCCTCTTAGACTCTCCTTCTGGCTCCGTGAGTCTTCCAGGAAAATAATAACTTTGGCTTTTCTCCCGTCCAATTCCGAGAATATTCATTTTCTGACTTCCTAGAACCAAAAACAGCAGAAAATAGGAAGCTGGCACTGTGGCTCTTGTTAATAGGTTAGTCCAAGAAATCATATGAAAAGTACTCCAAAGTTGGAACAAAACACAAGAAAGTAGATAAAGCCAAGCATGAAACATCAAAAATTATGGATACGTTAGCAACATATCAGCCTCGTTGAAGAAAAGTTTTTCGATCAAAGATTTGGGTGAAGCAACATACATATTAGGTATAAAGATCTACGGATATTGATCATGATGCCTAATAGGGGTTACCCAAGATACATATCTAGAAAATGTATTGAAGAGGTTTAGTATGGAAGGTTCTGGTAAAGTAAAACTTCCAATGGTACATGGCAAACCATTATGCAAGACACAATTTCCATCAACGTTTGCTGAGCAAGAATATATGAGTAGTGTTCCAAATGCTTTCGCAATTGGATCAATCATGTATGCCATGATATGTACAATACCAGATGTATCCTATTCTCTAAGTGTTGCGAGAGGATACGAGAGTGATCTTGGAAAGGCTCACTGGATAGCAGCAAAAAATATTTGCTTAAGTACTTAGAAGGATTAATAATATGTTTCTCATATATAGAGGTGATAAAGAGCTTGTTGCAAGAGGTTACACCGATTCTAGCTTTACAACTGATCCTAATGATTTCATGTCTCAATCCGGCTATGTGTTTACTTTAAATGGGGGAGAGGTGAGCTAGAAATGTTCTAAGCAAGATATGGTTGTGGATTCCACAACAGAAGCTGAGTACATAACATCGTCAAGTGCTATAAAGGAGGATGTCTAGATGAAGAACTTCATAGAACATGGTATGGTTACAAGTGCATTAGAGCCAACCGAGATTCATTATGAGAACAATGGTGTCATCGCTCAAACAAAAGAAGCAAGGTCCCATCAGCAGAACAAGCATGTACAATGTCCATTTCATCTCATATGACAGTTCGTCAATGACACTAATATCAAGATGTGCAAAATTCATATAGAAATGAATGTGGTAGACCCTTTGACAAAGTTACTCACGCTTGTAGAGAACGAGCAACACCAGGAAGCCATAGGTGCTAGACCGCTAAATGTAAACTAGATTATTGACTCTAGTGCAAGTGGGATACCAATGGAAATATTCCCTAGAGTCAATAATAAATGGATTATTATTATATTTATGTTTCATGTTTAAGTTTATTGTTTTGTGCTATAATTGTATTAGTTCCGGTTAATGAGTATTTGGAGGAAAACCCTAATACATGTGTTGAATTATAAACACCATTGATACATCCTTTGTCTCACCTCTAAGACTAGTTTGTGTATCATTAATAGTCTCGGTTTTCTGACTATGGGAAAATTACAAAATGTTGTAGAGATGTCGGTGCTATATGAGATCGGAGTTGTTGAGAAGAAGAACGATGATGGATAGACCCAAACATGATATACCATGAAACACATTGTAAACACTATTATTAGTAGTTACTCATGACAAGTATTACTGTTAGTAAATTCTGTTCGACCATAGGATACATATTAACTTGGATACAATAAGGAAGTAACGAGACCTTCAAACATTACTTCATCAAAGGGTAATCATAATGTTGGTCTTCGTCCTTAGCGGATACAACACGGAAGTAACGAGACCTGATGATGGAGAAATACACTTTGGTCCCACTCATGTATTGTGGTGTTCGTCATCATCTAGCCGAACATGTGATCAAAGTGTCAATCACAGGGACATCAAAAAATATGGGATGAGTAAAGAGTACATGCCGGATAACGATGATAACCTAGTGTTTCACCTCGGGAAATGTCAAAGTATCAAGAAGCAATGTGACGTGTATCGATAAGTAATATGAAAGGTTCACCTAATAAAGATCTTTGTGTTATGAGGTGGGGATCAATATGTATAGATTGAGATACCTATGTTGATCATTGTTACAGAATGAGTTCTGGACATGTCCACTCATATCTGAACCCACATGGTCACACACTTAAAGGTTTAGCAACATATAGAATTGTTAGCACCCGTTATGGGCCGATAAAAAATAACGTAGTTTGAATCGAAGAACGTAAGTTGTAGACGGACGCATTTTGTTGGTTTTCAGGATCCAGCCCAGAATTGTTGGTGGATGGCTGATGGCTCGGTGTTGATGTAGAGCTCGTTGGGAACCCCAAGAGGAAGGTATGATGAGCACAACAGCAAGTTTCCCTCAGTTATGAAACCAAGGTTTAATCGAACCAGTAGGAGCAAGGAAACACACCAAAGGTGTTGCTAGCTGAGCCTTGGCAGGGCGCACTACCGGTGCTAGTAGCAATGTGGAGACCTGCACAACACAACCACAGAACTTTGTCCCCAACTTGCGATGAGGTTGTCAATCTCTCCGTGTTTTGCGGAAAACAAAGGATTAAACGTATCGAATGGAAGGAAGTAATAGTTTGCAGAAAGTAAACACAAAGCAGTAAACACTTTATAGTTTGTATGTAAAAGAAAAGGACCGGATCCATAGTTCACTAGAGGTGGCTCTCCTTAAGATAGATCACATGCTCGGTGAACAAATTACAGCGGGGCAATTGACAAACATCGAGAAAGCAATACATGCATATACTAATCATCTTGACTCCTTTGGGACTTGATTGGGCATTACAACATTATACATAGACTGCTATCCAACTGCATCTATGACTAATAATCCACCTTCAGGTTATCATCCGAACCCCCTCCAGTATTAAGTTGCAAGCAACGGATTATTGCTTTACAAATTGCGTGTAAAGTAAACAATACGATTGTTCTATGAACAAAGGATTGTTGTTTTCTCCCTAGTAGCAACAGCACATCTAGTACCTTAGAGATTTCTATCACTTCCCTAGATTACCAGAGGCATGAACCCACTATCGAGCATAAATACTAACTCTTGGAGTTGCTAGCATCTACTTGGCCAAGATAGCTACTAACAACGGAAAGCATGCAAGATCACAAATAACAAAGACGTGCTAGAATCAATAATCAATCTGAAATAGCATCTCAATATCCATCGGATCACCGCAAACACAACATGCAGAATTACAAATAGATGGCCTTGATCATGAACGGAGCTCACAAGATCTAGACATGAAAGCACAAAGGAGGAGAACCAGCCATCTAGCTACTACATGGATCCGTAGTCCAAGGATGAACTACTCACGCATCACACCGGAGGCTTGCATGGTGATGAAGAAGGCCTCCAGGGTGAATTCCCCTCTCTAGCAGGGTGCCGGGAAGAGCTTTAGATCCCTCCCGATCTAGGGATGGAGATGACGGCGGCTACAGACTCTTTCGTGGATTTTTCATCGGGTACTTAGGGTTTTCGTCCCGAGGGCATCTTATTGAAGGAAATATTCCCTGAGAGGCAATAATAAAATTGTTATTATGTATTCCTTGTATATGATAGATGTTTATTTTGCATGCTATAATTGTATTGATAGGAAACATCAATACATGTGTGTTTAATAAACAAAAAGGGTTCCTAGTTATGCCTCTCTTATAGACTAGCTTGTTGATTAACAAGATGATCAAGGTTTCCTAATCATGGACATTGGATGTTGTTAATAACAAGGTCACAGCATTTGTGAAATGATGTGATGAACATTCATCCTAAGTATAGCATTACGATCAAGTCATTATGTTTATATTGCTATAACATCATACGAAGTAATCTTTATCCTTAGACCATGAGATCATGTTAATTGCTAACACCGGAAGAGTATCTTGATAACATCAAACGTCACACCGTAATAGGGTGACTATAAAGATGGGTTCAGTACTACGAAGGTGTTATGTTGAGGCTCATGGATCAAGAGTGGAATTTTTCAATCCAGATGACGGATAGATATACTCTGGGCCCTCTCGGTGATATCACATTAGGATAGCTTGCAAGCAAGTGATGTGATCACTAGAATGTTATATCACGGGAACAAGAAAAGAGTGCATGTCGGTAACGAGATCAAACTAGGTATGGAGATACCGATGATCGAATCTCGAACATGTAATATATCAAGAAACAAAGGGATTTAGTTACAAGCGTTAAAGGTTCTCACGATCACAGGAGTCATCGTTGAATGTGTAGGAGTCAGTACGGATCTCCAGGTCCCGCTGCTGATTATTGATCGGAGAAGGGTCTCGATCATGTCTGCATTATTCGCGAACCGTAGGGTGGCACACTTAAGAGTTACCGGACACCATTTTGGAGCACATATGTTTCAGACAAAAGAATTGCAAAGCGCAGGAATTGTTTCAATAGAAACCGGAAATTGTTTCGGGTGAAATTGCAGAAGGTGGTTCTGCATGTGATATTGAAATATTTCAAGGGGCTATATGTGAATGTTTGTTAATTAAAGTAATTAACAAAATTCTGAATAAATTTAATAAAAAGAGTTTTATTAAATGAGAGAGCATTAAATTTGGAGAAATTTAATGCATTTAAAGTGGAGACTTTAAAAGGGAATGTGAAGAGGCATTTTAATGTGGAGGGGTTACCACCACATGAATGGGGGAGGTGAGGGGTCACCCCCTCCCATGCGCCGGCCATGGAGAGAGGGGGCACCCCCCTCCTCCTATAAAAGGCCACCCATTCCCTCCTTCATCCACACACCTCCTTGTGAAGGATCTCTCTCCCCCTCTAGAATTATTCCCCCATGGTCTCGGATTAGCGAGATACATGTTCCCGGTGGCATTTCGTCTGGAAGGAGTTGCTGCTTCCGCTGGATCGCTGGAGCGAGGAGGTGGAGGTTGTTTGGTGGCTTGAACGTGTGTGCGAGTGTGGATGTGATGCTGAGTTGCGGCTCTCGGACTTCCTCACGATCTTGAGATCGACAAGTATACGACTACATCAACCACGAGTTCCTACTCGTTAACAAAACTCGTTGTCTTTGAGGGTAAGTTCTCCATGGATGTATGTCCACCTGTTGCTCTGTATCTAGTAGATAGATCTTGGCGTATAGTTCTCATCGTAGGAAAATTTTTGTTTTCTATGCTGCGGACCCAACAGTGGTATCAGAGCCTGATCTATGCGTATGTGCTTTGCACGGGTAGTACACATATGTTTATATGTGGGCGATGATGATCATGTTATTGCATCTTCTATGTACTTTGGATATTGGTGGCATAGTGGGATGAAGCCGCCCGGACCAACCTTACATGTCATCGTACATGAGACCGGTTCCACGACTGACATGCAACTAGTTTTGCATTAGTGGCTAGCGGGTGTCTGTCTCTCCTACTATAGTCAATATCTGATTTACAACGAGTTGCTAATAACTTGGTTATCCTCGTTGTGGTTCATGTTCGTAGGTAAGACCGGTTCTATCTCCGAAAGCCCTAAGCCACGTAAAACTTGCAATTGATAAATTAGAGGCGTCTAGTTTAGATCGTTGTTGGGCTAGTGTATTGATATGGTATTGTTGTAAGTAGATGTATGATAGATACTTTTACAACTCACTTAACGTGTAAGTTCCATAGACCTTGGCCTTACACACAAAGGAATGATAAAGATCATACCACGATGCAAATGATAGAGATCAAATGCATGGACCATATCACCTCACTTCACACATTAGCATCTTATATTGCTAGTTTGGTGCTTTTGGTAGCATTATAAGATGATCCCTCATTTAGATATCAAGATAAAATGTGTTCTTCCTTAAGTATGCACCGTTTTGTGGATTGTGTTTTGAGGCATCATGTGATGATCGGGTGTTCTCGACTCTACGCTTTCATACAACGGGTGTAAGACAGTTTTACACACGCAAATACTAAGGTTCTTAGTTGACGAGCCTAGCATGTACAGACATGGCCTCGGAACACGGACCGAAAGGTTAAGCATGAGTCATATAGTTGATATGATGCCCATATAGATGCTCGCCTTTGAAGCTACACCGACTCACGTGATGATCGTACTTGGTGTAGTGGATTTGGTTCATGTAATCACCAAAAGGACATGAGGGATGTCGTTTTTGAGTGGGAGTTCATTAGTAATTTGGATTAGTTGAACTCAATCTATCATAAACTTAGTCTAAATATATTTTACAAATTCTGTTATAGATGGCACCACCTGCTTTTAATTTCAATGTGTTCATGGAGAAAGAGAAGCTTGCTGCGAATGGTAGCAACTTCACCAACTGGGCTATGAATTTGAGGATTATCCTCACTGCTGCACAAAAGCAATATGTGCTAGAGGCGCCGCTAGGCCCCCCACCAGCTCCTGATGCCCCTGGCGAGGAAAAGAACGTCTATATAACTCGTCAGGAGGACCACAACTTAGTTCATTGCGGCATACTGTATGGGCTAGAGCCAGAACTTCGAAAACGTTTCGAAAATGGCAATGCCTTTGATACCATGGGAGAATTGAAAATGATTTTCGATACCCATGCTGCCGTAGAGAGTTATAATGCTTCTGAAAAGTTCTTTAGCTGCATGATGGAAGAGAACAGCTCCGTTAGTGAGCACGTACTCAAAATGTCTGGGTACGCCGATAAGCTTGTGTCCTTGGGAATAATGATTCCCATTGACTTAGGCATACATTGTGTTCTCCAATCTCTGCCACCTAGCTACAAGAGCTTCGTGATGAACTATAATATGCAGGGCATGAAGAAGTCTCTTCCCGAGCTTCTGTCAATGCTTAAGACTGCAGAAGTGGAGATTAGGAAAGAACATCAAGTGTTGATGATCAATAAGACCACCAGTTTCAAGAAGGACAAGAAAGGCAAGCAGAAGGGAAAGAAGGGCGGCAAATCTGTTGCCGCGCCTGAAAAGAAACCCCGAGCTGGCCCTAAGTCTGACACCGAGTGCTACTATTGCAAGGGGACTGGCCATTGGAAGCGCAACTGCCCCAAGTATTTGGCGGACAAGAAGGCCGGCAAGGCAAACAAAGGTATATGTGATATACATGTTATTGATGTGTACTTGACTAGTACTCGCAGTAGCACCTGGGTATTTGATACGGGATCGGTTGCTAATATATGTAACTCGGTTCAGGGGCTGTGAAACAAGCGACAACTAGCAAGGGATGAGGTCATGATGCGGGTAGGCAATGGATCAAGAGTTGATGTGATCGCGTCGGAACGCTGCCTCTCCTTATGCCGTCGAGATTAGTTATAAACCTGAATAATTGTTATTTGGTGCCTGCACTGAGCATGAACATTGTATCCGAATCGTGTTTGATGCAAAGTGCTTATTTGTTTAAGTCTGAAAACAATGGTTGTTCGATTTATATGAATAATATCTTTTATGGTCATGCACCTGTGTTGAATGGTTTATTTCTGTTGGATCTCGATAGTAGTATTACGCATATTCATAATGTTGATGCTAAAAGGATTAAACTTGATAATGATATATCTACATATATGTGGCACTGCCGTCTAGGTCATATTGGCGTTAAACGCGTGAAGAAACTCCATTCTGATGGACTTTTGGAATCACTTGATTTTGAATCATTTGATATATGTGAGCCATGCCTTATGGGCAAGATGACTAGAACACCGTTTTCCGGTTCAATGGAACGGGCGACAGATTTATTGGAAATCATACATACTGATGTGTGTGGACCAATGAGTGTGTCGGCGCGAGGTGGATATCGTTATTTTGTTACTTTCACGGATGATTTGAGTAGATACGGGTATATCTATTTGATGAAACATAAGTCTGAAACCTTTGAAAGGTTCAAAGAATTTCAAAATGAAGTGGAAAATCATCGTAACAGAAAGATCAAATTTCTGTGGTCCGACCATGGAGGAGAGTATCTTAGTTACGAGTTTAGCACACATATGAAAGACTATGGAATAGTTTCACAACTCACGCCTGCCGGAACACCACAACATAATGGTGTGTCATAATGTCGTAATCGTACTTTATTGGATATGGTTCAATCTATGATGTCTCTGACTGACTTGCCACTGTCATTTTGGGGTTATGCACTGGAAACCGCTGCATTCACTTTAAATAGGGCACCATCTAAATCCGTTGAAAAGACACCATTTGAATTATGGTTTGGAAACAAACCTAAGCTGTCATTTCTTAAAGTTTAGGGATGCGATGTTTATGTGAAGAAACTTCAACCGGATAAACTCGAACCCAAAGCGGAAAAATGCATCTTCATAGGATACCCTAAGGAAACGATTGGGTATACCTTCTATCACAGATCCGAGGGCAAGGTCTTTGTTGCCAAGAATGGATCCTTTCTTGAGAAGGAGTTTCTCACGAAAGGTGTGAGTAGTCGGAAGGTAGAACTCGAAGAGGTTATTGAACCTTCTCTTCATGAAATGGCGAGTAGCGCAGCTCCAGAAGTTATTTCGGAGTTGACTTCACCTAATGAAGAGAGAGCTAATGATATTGATCATGAAACTCCGAAAGAGGACACTGCCGAACCTCGCAGGTCAAGCAGGACATGTGCAGCTCCTGAACTGTACGGCAATCCTGTTATGAATTTCATGATTGATGAAATAGATGACCCTGCGACATATGAAGAAGTGATGATGATCCCTGATTCCAACAAATGGCTAGAAGCCATGAAATCCGAGATGGAATCCATGTACGAAAACCAGGTTTGGACCTTAGTGGACTTACCTCACGATCGAAAGGCCGTTGAGAATAAATGGATTTTCAAAAGAAAAACTGATGCTGATGGTAATGTAACCATCTATAAGGCTCGACTTGTCGCAAAGGGGTTTCGACAAATTCAAGGAGTTGACTACGATGAGACATTCTCTCCCGTAGCGATTCTTACGTCGGTTAGGATTATGTTAGCAATTGCTGCATATTTCGATTATGAAATATGGCAGATGGATGTCAAAACTGCGTTCCTCAATGGTAATATTGAAGAAGAGTTGTATATGATACAACCTAAGGGTTTTGTCGATCCTAAGGATGCTGATAAGGTGTGCAAACTTCAGCAATCCATCTATGGACTAAAGCAAGCATCCCGGAGTTGGAATCTCCGCTTTGATGAGGTGATCAAAGAGTTTGGATTTGTCCAAACTTATGGAGAGGGTTGTATTTACAAGAAAGTGAGTGGGAGCAATGTGGCATTTCTGATATTATATGTGGATGACATATTATTGATTGGAAATGATATAGATCTTTTAAACAGTGTTAAAAGTTATCTAAACAACAAATTTTCGATGAAGGACCTTGGTGAAGCTTCATATATATTAGGCATTAAAATCTATAGAGATAGATCAAGACGCCTAATTGGGCTATCACAGAGTACATACCTTGATAAGATATTAAAGAAGTTTAATATGGACGGAAGTAAGAAGGGGTACTTACCTATGTTGCAAGGCAAGACATTGAGTAAGACTCAAAGTCCGGCTACGGCGGAAGAAAGAGAGATGATGGATAAGATCCCCTATCCCTCAGCCATAGGCTCTATTATGTATGCCATGCTATGTACAAGACCGGATGTGGCACATGCTATTAGTTTGACTAGTAGGTACCAATCTGATCCAGGTTCGGAACACTGGATAGCGGTAAAGAACATCCTCAAGTACTTGAGAAGAACTAAGGATATGTTTCTCATATACGGAGGTGAAGAAGAGCAAGTCGCTAAGTGTTATGTCGATGCTAGCTTTGACACTGATCCGGATGACTCTAAGTCTCAATCCGGATACGTATTTCTCTTGAACGGAGCAGCAGTTAGTTGGAGGAGCTCCAAACAACCTGTGGTGGCTGGATCAACGACGGAGCCGGAATATGTTGCTGCTTCAGAAGCAGCGCAGGAAGCGGTTTGGATGAAGGAGTTCATAACGGAACTAGGTGTGGTTCCTAGTGCATTGGACCCAATGGTGATCTATTGTGACAATAATGGAGCCATAGCCAATGCCAAGGAACCAAGGTCTCACAAGAATTCCAAGCATATTAAGCGCCGGTTTCACTCCATCCGCGAGCATGTCAAGGATGGAGATATAAAGATTTGTAAAGTGCACACGTACCTGAATGTAGCAGATCCGTTGACTAAAGTACTCCCTAGGGAAAAACATGATCAACACCAGAACTCCATGGGTGTTAGATTTATCACTATATAAACTAGATTATTGTCTCTAGTGCAAGTGGGAGACTGAAGGAAATATGCCCTAAGAGGCAATAATAAAGTTGTTATTATGTATTCCTTGTATATGATAGATATTTATTTTGCATGCTATAATTGTATTGATAGGAAACATCAATACATGTGTGTTTAATAAACAAAAAGGGTTCCTAGTTATGCCTCTCTTATAGACTAGCTTGTTGATTAACAAGATGATCAAGGTTTCCTGATCATGGACATTGGATGTTGTTAATAACAAGGTCACATCATTTGTGAAATGATGTGATGAACATTCATCCGAAGTATAGCATTACGATCAAGTCATTATGTTTATATTGCTATAACATCATACGTAGTAATCTTTATCCTTAGACCATGAGATCATGTTAATTGCTAACACCGGAAGAGTATCTTGATAACATCAAACGTCACACCGTAACAGGGTGACTATAAAGATGGGTTCAGTACTACGAAGGTGTTATGTTGAGGCTCATGGATCAAGAGTGGAATTTGTCAATCCAGATGACGGATAGATATACTCTGGGCCCTCTCAGTGATATCACATTAGGATAGTTTGCAAGCAAGTGATGTGATCACTAGAATGTTATATCACGGGAACGAGAAAAGAGTGCATGTCGGTAACGAGATCAAACTAGGTATGGAGATACCGATGATCGAATCTCGGACATGTAATATATCGAGAGACAAAGGGATTTAGTTACAAGCGTTAAAGGTTCTCACGATCACAGGAGTCATCGTTGAATGTGTAGGAGTCAGTACGGATCTCTAGGTCCCGCTGCTGATTATTGATCGGAGAAGGGTCTCGATCATGTCTGCATTATTCGCGAACCGTAGGGTGGCACACTTAAGAGTTACCGGACACCATTTTGGAGCACATATGTTTCAGACGAAAGAATTGCAAAGCGCAGGAATTGTTTCAATAGAAACCGGAAATTGTTTCGGGTGAAATTGCAGAAGGTGGTTCTGCATGTGATATTGAAATATTTCAAGGGGCTATATGTGAATGTTTGTTAATTAAAGTAATTAACAACATTCTGAATAAATTTAATAAAAAGAGTTTTATTAAATGAGAGAGCATTAAATTTGGAGAAATTTAATGCATTTAAAGTGGAGACTTTAAAAGGGAATGTGAAGAGGCATTTTAATGTGGAGGGGTTACCACCACATGAATGGGGGAGGTGAGGGGTCACCCCCCCCCATGCGCCGGCCATGGAGAGAGGGGGCACCCCCCTCCTCCTATAAAAGGCCACCCATTCCCTCCTTCATCCACACACCTCCTTGTGAAGGATCTCTCTCACCCTCTAGAATTATTCCCCCATGGTCTCGGATTAGCGAGATACATGTTCCCGGTGGCATTTCGTCTGGAAGGAGTTGCTGCTTCCGCTGGATCACTGGAGCGAGGAGGTGGAGGTTGTCCGGTGGCTTGAACGTGTGTGCGAGTGCGGATGCGCTGCTGAGTTGCGGCGCTCAGACTTCCTCACGATCTTGAGATCGGCAAGTGTACGACTACATCAACCACGAGTTCCTACTCGTTAACAAAACTCGTTGTCTTCGAGGGTAAGTTCTCCATGGATGTATGTCCACCCGTTGCTTTGTATCTAGTAGATAGATCTTGGCGTATAGTTCTCATCGTAGGAAAATTTTTGTTTTCTATGTTGCGGACCCAACACTTATAGGCGGAAGGAGAGGCCAAGGGGTGCTAGGGTCGGCCAAACCACCCCCTGGCGCGGGCCAGGCCTGGCCGCGCGGCCAGGTGGTGTGGCCGGCCCCTAGCCCTTCTCCGTCTCATATTCTGGCATATGATGACTTCTGGAAAAATAGGCACTTTGGCTTTTGTCCCGTCCAATTCTGAGAATATTCATTTTCTGACTTTCCTGGAACCAAAAACAGCATAAAACAGGCAGCTAGCACTATGGCTCTTGTTAATAGGTTAGTCCAAGAAATCATATGAAAAGTACTCCAAAGTGTGGACAAAACACAAGAAAGTGGATAAAACCAAGCATGGAACATCAAAAATTATAGATACATTTGCAATGTATCAACATCCCCAAGCTTAACTCCTTCTCGTCCTCGAGTAGGTAAGTGATAAAAAGAAAGAATAATTTTTGAGGTGACATGCACCATCAAAGACTTGATCAAAGTATTTGTAAAACATTCAAAGCTGGGATCATAGTACTTCAATCATAACATGAAAGACAAAGTTCTAGCAATAATACAAAGAAACTATGATGCAACATGAAAAGGCACAAACAAAAGATTCATGAATAACAATGCTTTGCAAGACGTGTGTTTGTTTCACATAAAGAAAACATAGCATAATAGTATTCAGCTTGTCCCTCATAGAGTAGCAAATATAAATGCATAGGACACCTTCAAAGTTCATAAGAGTGACTAGATACAAATAGTTTAAAACAAGCAATATCAAGTTATGCATCAATCAACTAGTCTTGGGACAATGCACATAGAACTAAGAATGGCCACTATGCTCTCAAAGTAGGTGCATAAAGGTAGAAGGTGGAGACTCAATATAATGGTGGAAGAAAGGCCTTTATAAAAGGAAGTAGGGATTCAAGTCTCATAAAGAGCTTCCAAAAATTATGGTACTTATAGCTTTCACCTCTCATTGCCCCTATCATAAGAATCTTGAAGTGATTAAGGTTAAAGTGAACAAACTATGGTGTACATGCTTGACGAAGTATAAGTTAGAAATCTCATGTCCCTTGTATACGAGGGCCGCTCCTCATGCTACTCAAGTTTAGTCACTGGTAAGTTCTTGTCATTGTAAGTATATTTGTATCATAAAGAACTGCCAACGGGGTACCCCTTGCCCGATGATACGGAAGAATCCCCATATCAAAATGACAAGGCCAGCAGACAACAAGCATCTCAGCAATCTTCTTATTTACCATGGGAATATGGTGCTTTTTTCTCTCTTTCCTCTTTTCATAATCTCTTTTTTTCCTCTTTCTCTTTTTTCTCAATATAGGACTCTTTTTTTATAAGAAGAATGCTTCATAGACAGCTCATTATGGTTACGTTGCAGGTTTCCACCATGTCAGCATGGATTAGACCAGCGGCCCAAGCGTTTCTCTAACACATATACATAACTCCATGGACTTACAAGCTCCCCTTTCATTTCACACCGATGACATCCACATACAAAAGAGCATGATATCAACTAGGTACAAGTACCAAGTGCAATGTTGAAAGCGTTCCCCAAGAAAGCATGGTTCTGCTAATTCCCAACAAATAAGTGCAAGCATATACAACATAGACGACACAATGGTTCAAGTTTATTAAGGGCAAGAAAAGTTCGTGAGAGCTTTAATCACTAGTTTTCTCATAACAAGTTTAATTTGGATGGTAAACAAAAGAATGAATATACTTGGAATAGCATAAGCTAATAGGTAGGTATGGTGGACTCTTTGGAATAACTTGGTTTAGGGAGTTGGATGCATGAGTGGAACTCATACTTGGTTGTGGAGGCTAGCAAAAGACTGGGAGCGACAAACTAAGAGAGCAATAATGGCCATAATCATGCAGAGCGACAAAACATCATTGATCAAAGCATAAAGTGATACTACAAGTTGAAAACTAAAGGATCATAAAGGCTATGGTGACTTGAGATAGTCATAACATGGTGTAAGCATGAGCCAAGTCAACCCAAATAAAGCATCAAAGGAGAATACCACTATACTATGCTTTAATATGCTAAAACAACGCATGATTCTTCCAAGGCACATTAAGCAATCTCAATTGTTTATAACAAGTCATGCTACAGCAAAGAATACTAAGCATAAAGCCAAAACAATATCAAGCATGGCATGACAAAGCATAGGCCACAGTCAAAAACGAGCTCTTTTTTACCACATAAGCATGAACTTTCCTACTCTTTTCCAAACCAAACCAAACTATTTGAAAACCAATGTATGAAATAGGGGGTCCAACCAATTTATTCAGCAAACTAAGCAAACAAAATCAAACGAAACACCAAAACAAAAACGAAAAAGAAGACGCTCCAAGACCAACACAACTGTGCATGAAACAATAAAAATGAAGCGTTTGGAAGAAACCTGGGATTTTTATTGATGAAGAAGGGGATGCCTTGGGCATCCCCAAGCTTTGAAGCTTGTAATTCTTGGATATTTCTTGGGGTGACATGCGTGGCATCCCCAAGCTTGAGATTTAGTCCATCCTACATCTCATTACTCATTCCTTCCATACACCTGAATTTTTTCCTTCATACAAAACTTCACACAATCTTTATTAGCAACATTAGTGCACTCAAGATAAGTAAGTCTTAAGGTTCAGTTATAACACCAAATAAACTTCCATTAGAACACTAGCTACTGTAGCACTTCCCTCGAAAAGTTCAATTCCCCAAAAAAACTCAAAAAGGAACCAACAAGAAGCAAATGCAGAAAATGGCAGAAATCTGTCAAAACAGACCAGCAGGTAAAGACAAAAAATTTCGAAGAGCTTCTGTTGCTCAAATCAAAAAGTGCTGAACTAATGAAAGTTAGATAACAATCTGGGTCAGAAGCACAAAAATTCACGCCTCAAAAAGACGTACAGAGATTTTACACGAAATTTTACGGTGAAGCGCAGAAATCTGTTTCGGGACATCAACTTTTCCAATCATTACTTCTCTCTCATTAGAGGTTACTCTTGGCACAAAAAGCAAATAAAAAGGATAAGGAGCGGTTATTACAGAAGTAATAACTTCCAATACTCATCTAAAACTTTTGGGTTATCTCCCAATAAGTACTTTTCTTTAACGCCTTTAAGTTAGGCATAAGAAGCAAGAAAGAATCAAGTGTTCTCAAATGAAGAAGCATTAAGACCAAATTTTGTTTTCATAGGAGAAGCAAAAGAAATCTTCTCTCTCTTCTTAGGGAAGTGTTCTATACCTTTATTGAGTGGGAGTTGATATTTAATGGTGCCTTCTTTCATATCAATAATGGCACCAACAGTTCTAAGAAAAGGTCTTCCCAAAGTAATAGGACAAGAAGCATTGCATTCAACATCCAAAACATAGAAATCAACAGGGACATAGGCATTGTTAACCATAATAAGAACATCATTAAGACTCCCCATGAGTTTCTTTTTAGCATTATCATCAAGTGGGACATTCAAATAACAATCTTCAAGTGGAGGAAAATCAAGCATATCCTAAATCCTTCTAGGCATAATAGAAACACTACTATCAAGATCACATAAAGCTTTGAAATCAAAGTCATTCACTTTCATATTAATGATGGGTTCCCAACCATCTTCTTGTTTTATAGGAATAGAAGCTTTATGTTTCATATTTTCTTCTTTAATCTTTATGACAGCATCAGTAATGTGTTTTGTAAAAGCCATGTTCATAGCACTAGCATTAGGACTTTTAGCAAGCTTTTGTAGGAACTTAATAACTTCAGAGATATTGCAACCATCAAGATAAAAATCAAAATTATCATCTAAAGTAGTAGAACTATTACTATCCTCAACACTAGTGGTGGTGATAGTAGAAACACTAATGTTTCTAGCAATTTCATCTTCTCTTTCCCACTTAGCATGTAATTCAGCTAATAGTCTAATATTTTCATCAATTCTAACTTGTATAGCATTAGTAGCTGCAAAGGGATTATCATTAGTTTCAGGTTTAGCAGCCATTTTATGAATCAATGAAGATTGAGCTTCAGATAGAGATGATATATTCCTTTCAGCATTAGAGAGTTTTTCCTCAATAGTTTTATTGAAAGCAGTTTGTTTACTAATAAAGTCTTTAAGCATAACTTCTAGTTCGGAGGGTGCACTCCTATTATTGTTGTGAGAATTTCCATAAGCATTACCATTGTTAGGAGGATATGACTTATAATTGTTGTTACCAAAATTACTCCTATAAGCATTATTGCCAATATTATTATTTCTTATGAAGTTCACATCAACTTGCTCTTCTTGAGCAACCAAAGAGGCTAAAGGAACATTATTTGGATCAATATGGGCTTTCCCATTAATAAGCATAGACATAATAATATCAATCTTATCACTCAAGGAGGAGGTTTCCTCAACAGAATTTACCTTCCTACCTTGTGGAGCTCTCTCAATATGCCATTCAGAATATTAACCATCATATTATCTAGAAGTTTTGTTGCAGCACCCAAAGTGATGGTCATAAAGGTACCTCCAGCAGCAAAAACCAATAAGGTTCCTTGAAGAATAGTTCAATCCTGCATAAAAAGTTTGGATGATCATCCAAGCAGTCAGTCCATGAGTGGGACAATTCTTTACCAAAGATTTCATTCTTTCCCAAGCTTGAGCAACATGCTCATTATAAGATTGTTTAAACTTCATTATTTCACTTCTCATAGATATAATCTTAGCAGGAGGATAATATTTTCCAATAAAAGCATCTTTGCATTTAGTCCAAGAATCAATAATATTCCTAGTTAGGGAATTCAACCATTCTTTAGCTTTTCCTCTCAAAGAGAAAGGAAACAATTTCAGCTTAATAATATCACCATCTATATCGCTATGCTTTTGCATCTCACAAAGTTCAACAGAGTTATTTAGATGGGCAGCACTTCATTACCAATACCAAAAAATTGTTCTCTCATAACAAGATTGAGCAAAGCAGGTTTTATCTCAAAGAAAGTATATTCAAGCACAGGTGGAGCAATAGGTGTGCTCAGAAAATCATTGTTGTTGGTGCTAGTGAAATCACACAACTTAGTACTTTCAAGAGTAGTCATTTTTTGTGTTTTTGATAAAGAAATCAAACTAGTAAAACTAATTTTTTTGTGTGTTTTTGATAACAAAACAAGCAAACAAAGCAAAAAGAAACTAAGCAAAACAAAAATAACAAAGTAAAGCGATTGGTTATGAGGGACTCCCCTTGTGAAGATGTCCTTGACTCCCCGGCAAGGGCGCCAGAAAAATGCTTGATGGCTCGATGTTGATGTAGAGCTCGTTGGGAACCCCAAGAGGAAAGTATGATGAGCACAGCAGCAAGTTTCCCTCAGTTATGAAACCAAGGTTTAATCGAACCAGTAGGATCAAGGAAACACCCCAAAGGTGTTGCTAGCTGAGCCTTGGCAGGGCACACTACCGGTGCTAGTAGCAATGTGGAGACCTGCACAACACAACCACAGAACTTTGTCCCCAACTTGCGATGAGGTTGTCAATCTCACCGTGTTTTGCGGAAAACAAAGGATTAAACGTATCGAATGGAAGGAAGTAATAGTTTGCAGAAAGTAAACACAAAGCAGTAAACAGTTTGTAGATTGTATGTAAAAGAAAAGGACCGGGATCCATAGTTCACTAGAGGTGGCTCTCCTTAAGATAGATAACATGCTGGGTGAACAAATTATAGCGGGGCAATTGACAAACATCAAGAAAAAGCAATACATGCATATACTAATCATCTTGACTCCTTTGAGACTTGATTGGGCATTACAACATTATACATAGACCGCCATCCAACTACATCTATGACTAATAATCCACCTTCAGGTTATCATCCGAACCCCCTCCGGTATTAAGTTGCAAGCAATAGATTATTGCTTTACGAACTGCGTGTAAAGTAAATAATACGATTGTTCTATGAACAAAGGATTGTTGTTTTCTCCCTAGTAGCAACAGCACATCTAGTACCTTAGAGATTTCTGTCACTTCCCTAGATTACCAGAGGCATGAACCCACTATCGAGCATAAATACTAACTCTTGGAGTTGCTAGCATCTACTTGGCCAAGATAGCTACTAACAACGGAAAGCATGCAAGATCACAAATAACAAAGACATGATAGAATCAATAATCAATCTGAAATAGCACCTCAATATCCATCAGATCCCCGCAAACACAACATGTATGATTACAAATAGATGATCTTGATCATGAACGGACTCACAAGATCTACACATGAAAGCATAAAGGAGGAGAACCAGCCATCTAGCTACTACATGGATCCGTAGTCCAAGGATGAACTACTCATGCATCACACCGAAGGCTTGCATGGTGATGAAGAAGGCCTCCAGGGTGAATTCCCCTCTCCGGCAGGGTGCCGGGAAGAGCTTCAGATCCCTCCTGATCTAGGGATGGAGATGATGGCGGCTACAGACTCTTTCGTGGATTTTTGATCAGGTACTTAGGGTTTTCGTCCCGAGGGCATCTTGTAGGCGGAAGGAGAGGCCGAGGGGGTGATGGGGTTGGCCAGACCACCCCCTGGCGTGGGCCACGCCTGGCCGCGCGGCCAGGTGGTGTGGACGGCCCCCAGCCCTTCTCCGTCTCGTATTTTGGCATATGATGACTTCCGGAAAAATAGGCACTTTGGCTTTTGTCCCGTCCAATTCCGAGAATATTCATTTTCTGACTTTCCTGGAACCAAAAACAGCAAAAAACAGGCAGCTAGCAATGTGGCTCTTATTAATAGGTTAGTCCAAGAAATCATATGAAAAGTACTCCAAAGTGTGGACAAAACACAAGAAAGTGGATAAAACCAAGCATGGAATATCACAAATTATAGATACATTTGCAATGTATCAATGGCTGAGGGTAGCAAGCCGGCATAGAAGGAATGCCCAGAGGACTATTCACAAGGTGACCTAAATAGTAGGCAAATCCGGTAGCGGCATGCCCATTTACCAGAATATTCTAGAAGCCAGTGAAGGAAGCCGACTCATACCCAGAAGAGATCATGACTTGGTCAGAAAGAAGCTCAAAGACCATGAATATTATGCCAACACAGAAGCAATGAAAGTAATTCTACTAAGGACTTACTCGAACAATTGGATCCCGAATCGAGTACGGAGCCAATGTTAGTTGCCTGGTTTAGAGTAGTTTTCCCACTAAGGAATCCACATTAGACTCGTGCAATAGTCTCTCAGGCTTGTATAGAAAAGACCAGCTGCCTGATGCATGTAAAATGCATACATGAACTTTTTAGTTTATTGATATATATTCCCACATATTTGGAACTTATATACTGTTATATCCATGTTATTTATTTATGGGTATTATTTACCAATGATGCCCTTTATTTTGGATATAAGTCGGTAGAACAAGAATCCCCTGTTTTTGTGTATTTTTATCTTTCAGGGACAAAAACAAAGTCAAATTAACCTGAGATTTTTCAAGATTATTTCTTCGTGAAGACGATGACTTGGAGAACTTGGACCTCACGAGTAGTGCCCGGAGGCCCAAAATTGACTTGTTTTTGTGCATTATTTAAAATGCACCCATGCTCTTTCCCACCTCGAGCATCGCTAGCCATCCATCTTCAACCCTAATTCGAAGTCCTGACCTAAAAACACCTAAGGTCCCCTCATGTGTCATCATAGGAGGTGGTGCATAAGCACATAAACACTAAAACGGAGACATAAACTACGAAGATTGGAGGGGGAAACGACACTGGAGCCGCCGCCAGTGGGATCTCTACCTTCTCCAACATCTCCAGCATAATCACCATGATGAAGTGGGAGTAGTCAACCTATGGACTATGGGTTTGTGGCAATATCTTGATCTATTTCTCTTTTTTTCTACCATCTTTTTAGTACCCTATGAGCTGCCCAACATGATTATGGTCATCTATGTAATTCCTATGTGGTGGATCTTTATTCTATGAGTTGATATTTGATATTGTAATTATATTATGTGTAAGATGTATTGGTAGATGCATATTATGTACCCTATTCTTAAGTACTTGTTTTGATCCTACATGCATGAGAGGGTGTGTGGGGGGTGTGTATTTGTTGGAGGAACATGGTGGTGGTGATTGGATAGTGACATCAAATTTCGAGTTCCACTATGGTCTTTAGTTTTCTTTTGTTACCTCACTAGGGATTAAGTGAATTAATATGTTATAATATCATCTAGTGATAGCTAAGATGATCTTGTTTGTTCAAGGTAGCACATTTATTATTCAAACATCATGTCAAAGTATCAAAGGCTATACTATGTTTATTCTTAATTCTATATTGCATGGAGTTTTCCATTTCTAGAGGAGTATAAGTCAGATATGTTGCATCATCTTTAAAATAGGATGTGATGCCCATATGAATGCTTATCATACACATAATGAAGTTCATCAATATTATATTTCTTACAAATTGTTTTATGTCCATTGCACCTTATGAGAGAATAGACAAGTGAACCCATGAACCCCGGTCCACTTTTTATGATAAGAAATAACTTTCAGTCACTTTTATTTTCTTTTATATTTTCTGCATTAATTAAATTCAAAGATACAAAACACTTTTACTATTAGAAACACAAACAAAACTAGAAAGACCTTTACCTTATTGTTTTTACTTTTTTGTCTAGTTATAGATTGTTTTAATTTTATTTATTTATAGTTTTATTTTAGTTTTACTAATACAAAACCTTATACTTGACAACCACACAGTGGAGTTGGGGACACAAGGAAAATACTTTGTTTTGTAGGTTGCTTGAAGAGGAAAAGAGGATAAGTCTCTAGCTAATTCTCCGAAAGTTCGATATAAACCCTCGAGTCACCCTTGTGAGAAAAAAGACACTTGCTAAAACACTTTGCACTTGGAGTCCCAACGAGTTGGTACACATGGAGTTGCTGCCATCAAGAACATTTTTTGGCACTGTTGTCGGGGAATGACAAGAAACATCTCATAGTGGTTGCAGCATGGTGAAACTCTCACTACAACTGCTATAACTTTTTCGGGCACCGTTGTCATCATGTTTGGAGTGAAGAGCATCTTCTTGGCGCCATCACCATCTTTGTGCAAACACCTAATCTTGGGGAGGTTGTACCATTGTGAGCTCTTATTTTCTTTTAGATTTACAAAGCAATTTTGTTTTGTCTTGTTTTTTGCCTTTTGTGTGTTCTTTTGTTCATTTTCTTTTACTCTCATTTCTACCTTTCTACTATACATAAAAATCCATAGAAAATAGTGTAAATTTTCTTTTATTGCAAACATGGGAGAAACAAGTACTAAGTTATGTAACTACACCAACACTCCTAATGATCAATTTATTGCTAGACCTATCACAACTCCTGAAGCTAAAGCTAATAGTTTTGAAGTTAGTCCTGGGCTACTTAAGCTTATTGCTGAAGAAAAATTTGGGGGAAGTTCTAGTGAAGATGCATCTATGCATTTACATGACTTTTGTGAAATTTTTGACATGCATAAATTTAAGAATGTGGAAAATGACATTGATAAACATAAACTATTCCCATTCTCACTAAGAGGCAAAGCTAAGGAATGGCTATTGTCATTACCAACTGGTAGCATAAACTCTAGGATAATCTTAAAGAAGCTTTCATAAAGACATATTATCCTCTTGTTAAAATCTTGTAAAATAGAAATAGCATACTATCCTTTAAAAATGATAATGAACATGTAGCTACAACTTGGAAAAGAATTAAAATCATCCTTAGAACTTGTCCATCACATGGAGTAAATGAATGGACCATGTTACATTCTTTTTATAATGGTTTAAACTATATGTCTAGAAGTATGTTAGGTTCTGTTGCAGGGGGTGCATTCATGAGTAAAATTCTTCCTAAAGCAAAGAGTATCTTAGAAAACATGCTAAAAAATATAGCCAATGGCACACTGAAAGAGAACCTAATCCATCTTCTAGGAAAGTCAACTCTATTTAGGAGCAAGATTCCTTGGCTACTAAAGTTGATACTATACTTGCTTAAATATCTAAACAAAATATTGATAATGGTCCTTTGTAGGATCTTGTAGGAAACAATACTATAAATGTAGATGTTAACTACATAAGAAACTTTGGTAATAATGGATATGGGAATAACTACAATAATTCTTATGGCAGGCCACCTTATCCTCAAAGCAATCATGGTAACCTCCCTTTTATTCCATATCCCAATGGCAATGAAACTCAAAATAGATGGAAACCTACCACCATTCCTTCCACTAATGATTGTTTGGAAAAGCAATAAGAACCAAGTAAGAACATTGTTGAACAAGTACCCAGCCATACTAAAATGATAGATGTATTAAATAAGTCTATTTCATCCATTAGTTATGATATTAAGGGTTTGCAACATCAAGTAGCTGGTTTATATAAAGCTCTTTCTAAATTAGCTAATAATCAAGCAACATTATTAAGCATGTATGCAGGAAAACCACAAGGACCACCTATTGTAGGCATGAACTCTATCATTATTACTAAAAATATTCCCCTACTTTGGAATAAACATATAATGAATTGTTGAATTATACTGATCTCCTTGAACCACTATTGTTGCAACTTGAACTCTTATAAAAGAAGAAAAAGAATCTACCATGCTAGTAGTCAAAGAAAATAATGAGAAACAAGTAGAGGAAGTTAAAATGCTTAGTGAAGTAAATGAACCTCTACTAGATCTTGATAGATGTAGCTTTCATTAACTCTTTAATATATTACAAAACAATCTAATGATTCTGTTATTAATGTCCATGAAGCAGGCTTTGGATCATACATAGAAAACTATGTCATAAAAGAAAAGATAGCAAGATACAATAGTGAAGTTATGTACCAAATCTCAGGGATGCTTGGCTACCCAAAATATTAATCACTATTGGCAAAGAACTCACCATGATATATTAGATCTAGGATCCAGTGTTTTAGTTTTGTCAAAAAAAAATTGTATGACTTGCTTGAACTAAAAAGTATGGGAAAATGCTCCATAGATCTTTTACTTGTTGATGATTCTACTAAGCATGCCTTAGATAGGGATAATGATGTTATGGTTGAATTTCATATGACATTTGTTTCTATTGATTTTATTATTATGGACATGGGAAGTAAAACCTCTAGTCCTATTATCTTGAGAAGACCTTTTTTGAGAACCACATGGGCTATCATTGATACAAAAGAAGGGAATGTAAAGTTTCATTTCCCTCATAATAAGTGCATGAACACTTACCATGGAAGATGGATATGTCACCAAGGTACAAGCTACAACATGATATCCACCCATCTTAAACAAAGTAAGTCAAAGCCTGGCTATATGGTTGTAAAGAAAGAGCTTTTTCGGAGGCAAACCGTTTTTTATTTTGGATTTTCTTTTTGCACTATTGCTGTGGTAAGAGAGTTTTATTTTAGTTCACCTACTATATTTTTTAATCAAGTACCAAATTTTACCCATTTGGACATTTAAAAGATGATAGAACTGCCCTACTGAGTTCTTAACTCCGATTCAGCTCATATTTATATTGTAGTTGCAAATTTTCATCCTCTATATTCACAAAATTTGGAAAAAAAACTGACATGTCTAAGTAGGCGAAATAATTACGTTCCACAGCTATTGTTTTTCTACACAGATTATGTGTTTTGTTGTTTAAGCCATTCTTTTGAGTTTCAACTTGATTGTCTATGAGTTTTTTGATATTTTGGGATTGTAGAAAACTTAATATACCTACTAGAAACTTCAATTCAAATCTTGTTTAAGAATTCTATGGAAGCTAGCAATATATCTTCATATCTACTAATGTCACCCCATAGAAAAGAAATGGAAGGAAAGTTTTGTGTTGAAGTTTTTTAACAGGGAATGGAGGAACATCACACCATGAGATATCCAAGAATATTGAAAACCATAAGCTTGGGTATGCCCAAGGCACCCCACTGGACCTACTACACTCATGGTTTGCAAACCTCTAAACATTGTTTTTCGAGCAACATAAGAAAATTGCATAAACTTGGAGCATCTTTATCTAGATTCATGTTTACTTTTACATTTTTACCTTTGGAATAAATAGACAACCATATGGAGATGTATTTAATGGTTATGAAAGAGATACTGAAATAAAAAGAAGTTAAAGTTGGATGCTAAATAATAAAGGGGAAAGGGGAATAAAAGTTGAATTACAAGTTATGCATGTTGACACACCTCGTTAACTTGTTCCTGTGCTTTAATGAGAGATAATTTTCAAGTGCCTTATTTAGTTCTACCTTTTATTTACATGCATAGATGATCAACTTTAAGTTACTTTGTCTAATAAGAAATCATTAGCACTAGGCCAATTTTGCATGCTTGTAGATGGTCAACTTTCTCCCGCTTGCTAGCCATTAGAATTGAACAAGCAAAGCTTGTGCATCCATAATCCCTTTAAAACAAAGTTATTCCAGAAGTGTCCACCATACGTACCTATATAGCAAATGATATTCCAAGTATATTTTCACATGTGAGATCTATTTAGCTTCCAGATGGTATTGTTTATGGTTATGGTTGTCATAGATAAGTTAGTTGTGGGGTGACCACGACTGATAAGGCATAAGTACCCTTTGAAAAGTAGAATAAAATGCGCATAGAAATATAAGAAGAGGGCACAAGCCCTCCTAGCAAGGGTATCGATGCTAAGAATATGGAAAAAAACTTCTATATATATGTTTCAAGAGTGAGAGAGTGAGTATGTAGACAAAGTTTCTTAAACTCTTAGTAGGATACAAATTTATCAAATATATTCATGATAGGTGCTGAGTGGAAAGAAGAAAAAGAGTCCAACAAATAATGCCAAAATAATCAGAGATATGGGGAAAATGGAACCAAACACTAATGGTGAACTATTTCAAACATAAACTTAAAGGGTAGTGTTTGGAAGCTAAATATTACTTGCCATGTTAATCTCTGCTTACTATATTATTTTTCAAGTGTCCACATATATGATAGGTATTCTAAATACCAAAGTAGGATAGTACACACTGCACATTCACTTGCATTTTACATGCTTAATTGTCCAGGGAGGTTCACCGCGCCCATCCAAGAGTTCCTTGACCTGTCCCGTTCCTGAAGTCTGTTAGCAATTTCCCGTTGAGCGGCATGCGCTCCGGCCAAGGCGGAGCTCCCCTTAGGGAAAGCTAGGGCGGCCACCCTACCTTTTTTTGGCAAAAAATCCTACATATATATGTGTGTATTCTGTGGTGTATACAATTTGCTGCTACTTAAAATGGACTAATGAACTTTCTGATCACATACGAACTTGGAATTGGATGTTTAAATAGGAAAATGTAAGTTTTGAAAAATGGCTACAACTTTTATGTTTTGGTTCTTTTCATTTGGCATTATATTCCCGAAGCCTTTTGCCGATCTATAAGAACTAATCCTAGAGGGGCACATTTTGGGAAACTTCGAATTTCACCGCAAGCTACTTCGAAATTCGTCTAATATCAATGCAATTACTAACCATCATAATGTAAAGGGAAAACTAGTGAACTCTTACACCAATTAATATGTTAGTCCAAAAAATATAATTAAAGTTGTCAAATATCACAAATATGGACATAATAAACTTCAAAAATACATTGATTTGTTCCTATGAGTGTGCTATACCGAGCGAGGGATATTCAGAAGCCTTGATCTTGGTTAAATTAAGAAAGATTAAAAGAAGCTACAACTTTTCATTGCATTGAACTTTCCAAAGGCATTAAAGCTTTATTATCCGTAGGTTCGTAGGTTCTACTTCTATTTACATAAGTTTCTTTTATCTTGTATTTATATATTTTATTTTGTGTTGTACGATCATTTGTCGATTGGAATCCTTGAATAGCCGACAAACATGATTTTTATTCGATATAAATATTGGGGAGGGGCATCTGCCCTCCACCCACCCTTATGGTTTTAGTTAAACAGTGATACATGTCTATGAACTCGCCCTACCAAAAGTTTGAACCGTCCTTCTCCACCATCACCATGATAAGTAAACTATAACCACATAGGCCGCTGGTTTTGCAGACTGCGGACCCTATTTGGGCAGCTGCACAGGTATTGTCTAGGCACGATATTGTGGATAATGCTGAAGAGTCGGGTTTGTACACGCAACTGAGATATAAGAAACAAATAAAGTTCATTGAGAACATGTCCATACTACTTAATCCGATGGACAAGAGAATGAAGCCTCACGTTTTTGGTCAAGCAAGCTTTGCATCCCATGCAGTTACGGAGATGCAGTTTGAAATTGGAAAGTGTATTCTTTGGAGGGGTTCCTCAATTTCAGACGGGTGTAGCAAAGGCTGCAAGTTTTTCAGGATTTATTTACAGATTTGCAAGATTTAGTTAGAAAATAAGTAACAGAGCCTGCAAAGTTGAGACGAGTAAGTAGCCAACGCACCCGCTGGAGAACGGGGCGATGGTTCCCTGCATAGGGAGGTTCACCACGCCCATCCGCGAGTGTCGTGCCCTGCCCTGCTCCCTGAGGTCCTGAGGTCCGTCAACAATTTCTTGTTGAGTGGCACGTGCTCCAGCCAGGGGAGGATCTCCCCTTAGGGCAAGCTAAGGTGGCCGTTCTAACTTTTTTTTGGCAAAAAAAACTATGTATATACATGTGTGTGTATTTTTTTTATGTATATGGTTTTTGCTATTTTCTGCTCATCAAAATGGGCTAACAGACTTTCTAATCACATACAAACTTGGATTTGGACGTTTAAATAGCCAAATGAAACCTTTGAAAAATGACTATAACTTCTATTTTTTGGTTCTTTCTCATTTGGCATCATCCTCCTGAAGAGACTTTTACCGATCTTTAAGAACTGATCCTGGAGCAGCCTATTTTGATAAACTCCAAATTTCAATGCATGCTACTTCAGAACTCGTCTAATATCCATGCAGTTACTATACATCATAGTGTAAATGGGAAACTAGTGAACTCTTACAACTATTAATATGTTAGTCCAAAAAATATAATAGAAGTTGTCAAATCTCATAAATAGTAACATAATAAACTTCAAAAATAAATAAATTTGTTCTGATGAGTGCTCAATATCGAGCGAGCGATATTCAGAAGCCTTGATCTTGGTTAAATTAAGAAATATTAAAAAATCTACAAATTTGCAGTTGTCTAGAACTTTCCGAAGGTATTAAAGATTTATTATCGGTAGGGAAGCTTGTAGAGAAGTTGCTTTTATCTTGTATTTGCAGTTTTTATTTTGTATTGTACGATCTGATGTTGATTCGAATTTTTGAATAGACGACAAACATAATTTTTATTCAATACAAATATTGCGGAGGGGGCATGTGCCCCCCACCCACCCCTATGGTTTTAGTTAAACATCGATATATGTCTATAAATTTGCTTTACAAAACTTTTGAACCGTCCTTCAGCACTAGCTCCAACTCCAACGGCGGTGGTAGCACCGCATCAGCGGCCGTGGCTAGGAGCACCACGGCCAGCACCGCGACCGTGGCAGCCAACTCCAGCAGTGTCATCTAAGTACCACAATCGACAAGAGCACCATGTTAAGGAAGGAAAGTTAAATGAAAAAAAACTCGCCACCTGCAAATCTCACCTTCATACACCGCCCTCGGCCCTCGACGTCTGCTCTGCTCTCCCCAAAATATCGCCGCTCACTGCTTCTTCCGTCTGTCACCGGTGAAGTCTCCTCTATAGACTCTAGGGAGCAGTGCAACGATCGAGGTGTCGCTCCACTCTTTTCTGCACACCGCGGTGCCTCCCTCTCAACTTTGTATGCTCCGTTCCATTAGTTTTCTCTTGTACTCTCTCCATTACAAAATATAAGATGTTTTAGTTTTTGTGAAACGAATGTATAACTTACGTACTAAACGACGTCTAGATACATCGGTTCCACAAAAGATAGAACATCTTATATTATGGAGCGGAGGGAGTAGACAGGAGCAATGTGGGCAACCCCATCGTGGCCGCAAGTATCGCATTCGACGACACAGGTTTAGGCATTGCCGTCGACATGCAGCACCAACACGTCGAAACTGCCGGAGAGCCACCGGTGACCTGGTCTAGCTGTTGACCAGACCACTGACCACGCATGAAACTGCGGCACACACACTAGCCTGGTCTAGATATTCACCAGACCACTGACGTTCATTTACCTTGATTTCTTTGTACTTCCGCTTGTTCCCCCTGTTCGTCGGCCGTTTTCATCACACTGCTTGGTCAAATCGTGAAGGTCGAGAGAAATCATATCATAGTTACAGTGTGGCGTGGATGTACCAATGTTGTGAGATGGGAAGGAGAAAAGGGAAAAACATACCCAAGTAGTTCAAATAGAAACCTCTAGCTTGGCAGGGTGGTCATAGTGCTAGTGCTATGGGGGCGTGTGTGGAGGTAAACCTTTGTAAAGATAACTAATGAGAACCATGTTAAATTACGAATAAAGAAGCCACATTGACTTTTTATTAAGGCGACTGATTGTTATAATCAATGGATTGTCAATTCGGATGCCACCTGCCAATTCAGATGCCACCTGCCGAAAGGCCATTCGAAAAAAAAAATGGTGCTTGCCAAAAGACACTTGTTCCTACCGCTACCGCCGCCGTCGATTTAGACAAAATTGACCCTTTCGCCAAATTTTAATGGATTTTAACCCTCGGTCAAAACAACTTCGAAATTTAACCCTTTTGCATAGCGCCTGCAAGGAAGGAGCTACCCTCCACGGGGTAGCGCTCCACAAAGCGGAGCTACCCTCCCTGCCAGCGTGGCAACGCGGGTCCTGCAGGTGGGTACCCTGCCTCGACCGAGCGGGGTTTGGCCCAACTGGTATAACTTCGTGCCCAAGGGAGCTACCGTCCTAGAATTTTAATCGGCCCAACCCGACTTAACCAGTCACAGATCCTGGACATCACCTGGCCTAGAAGAGGGCACGACCTAGAGCATCACGGTGGTCGGTGGTGCACATGTGAGGTCCTCCCTGACGTCCCCTCCCTTCCTCTCCCTCTTATCCGCCCATCTCTCCCTCTTCTCGTCCTCATCCTATCCCTAACCCTAGGTCGATCGGGAGGCGGGATGGCGCACGGTGGCGGGATGGCGAGCGCCGACATGGTAGGGAGTGGTGGCAGGTTGGTGAGCAAGGCCCTCGTTGGTAAACTGGTTCTCCCTATTTCATCCATCTGTCTCACGAGTTATCTACTAGGGCAGATGAGTAGACTTGTCTTTTGACATTCTCGCAGCAATGATGTGTCGAGAATAGGAACCAACAGCGAAGCCACCAGCGGGCTAATTAATGGGACGAGACAATTTTTTGCTTCCATTTTAAAAAATGCTATTAGGCCAATGAAAACCAGGAGTAGTTAGTTGAAGTGGCCAGGAGTTACACCTCTTTTTGAGGCAACTATGACAAGCAAAGCCGTCTTGGACCATTTTCATTAGAAGATCGAACCTGGATACAAATGCAATGGCAACCACATGTAGCACACAACACTTACACAATAAAGTACGGAAAAACACAAAAAAGGGGGAACCGAAGACGAGCAAAGCCTACAACAGCACCAAGAAAAAAACTTATCACTTGGCAACTCCAAAACAGACCATGAAAAGCATGGAAAAGTGTTGTTGGATCAATCGAAAGGATCCCGAAGTCGAAACTGTCTAGAGAAACGAATCCCACTTGACTAGCCATCAATGTATACCTTGTAGAGATAGGAGATTCACAACCGCCGTAGAAGGGCATCCCCCTGCTGAGGTCATCACTGAAGGGCAAGGTTCCACTAAGAATACCAATGCACCTCCTTTTGGCCTCGAACATGATGACCAACGCCAAATGAGTGAACCTGAGCATATCAAAGCCACGAGAACCACATAAGACGTCGAAGGACCACGATCATCGAGACCTAACCGCTAGCACAAACCTCACAGGGAGTGGCTCAACTGGACCTGCATGAAGGACCAAAGGACTTAGCTTGGCACTAAGACAAAGAGCATTCCACGAAGACCGAAACTCGTCGAGCACACCCAAGTCGGAGGCACCTAAGCTGACAGGGGACAAGGAACCACAAAAACGCTTCCAAGGAAGGTAATGGCGCCAACAGGCGTCTCCGTCATCAACTGTTTTTTCACTCATTTCCCCTCATCTCCGGACAGCCCACCGCAAGCGTGAGTAGGGTTCTTTCGAAATGCCTCCAAGGAGGACAACGATGCCCACCACTGTTGGGTTTTCACCTGAACACAAAATACACATAACACCATATCTTGAGTTGACCTCCAGCGCAACAATGACTGAGCTAAGCACCGACGCCATCGAGCAAATGTTGCGGCTAGAAGTGTGCGGCATACACATGCTAGATCTAGAGGACGCACCAAGGATGCAGGCTGAGGTAGAAAAGGGCTCACCGGCATCAGTGTCAGGATTGCAGGTGGCAAGAAAGGAGGGAAGTAACTGATGGTCCAGCGGTGTTTGGCGGTTGGGTGGTGGTGTGGGAGGAACAAGACATCACATACCGACGAGGGAGGTGGGAGGCGGTGAAGTAAGGACGAGCTGCTGGCCACCGGCGAACGATGACAGAGGGGGCGCTCACATGTAAGGTGGTCGACTGCAGGCGACGGGGCGGGAAGATGCGGAGGGAGGGCGCCACTGCCGAAAGGGAGCGGACTCTAGCACCATCTGTGATGACCACGAGATCCCATCACGACGGCCTGCCTCCATACCAACATGCTAGGATCCAAGAGGCACTATATCTCTGACACCCCCTCCACCCGTATCGCGTGTCTTCGTCCGATAGTGGCCTCAAGGTGACAATGGGAGGGCGGTGGCGGCTGGGTGGCTAGGGTTCCCTCCCCCGGTCGCCCAGAGGAGGCGACACGAGTAGCGTTTTTTGGGTTCCCATTACTTTTGGAGTTACACCCACTAGTAAGAAAAATCTCATTGGTGGCGTTCGAAATATGAGGTTAGTGGTGTTGAACCCACATGCAACTAACTTCACACCACTAGTAGCAGGTAGTGGTGGTGTGTGGCTTGAACACCACCAGTAAGACCTGTACTAGTGGCACGTCGTCTGAACACCACCACTATTTCTTTTAGTACTGGCGCTTGAATTGAACTCTAGCAGTATCAAAAGGAATGTCGGTGTTCCATATTATTTGAACGCCACTAATGTTTTAGCACCAGTAGAATTTTACCCTTCCCCGGTAGCATTGTGGCGGGCTGCGACGATAGAGAAATATGCTAAAATGCTGCCGCTGCATGGCTTCAGGCAAGTGTATTGAGAAGTAATATATACGTGGAAATAATTAACTTTAAAATACAACAATAGATGATGGAAACTCGATAGATAAATTAAGCAAGTCTACAAGAATGTTCACACACACTGAAGTACAAATTAAGTAACTTAGAAAGTACTTGTACGCAAAACAATCTTAGAGGCACACACACAACGACACAATCTGATTAACAAAGTTTTGATGCAAGCGAGCCTTAAGAATGCTCGAAAATTACTTCGGGAGAAATGGGAGAACGCCTGGTAGTTCTTAAACGATGGGTTGTAGCCTTGTTGACGCATGCGATCCATCACCTCATCCAGAGTATCTACACCGACGTAGAACACTTCTTGTTCATCGGTAACATCTTTGTTGAGTATATTCGTGATAGCTGTGAGATTCGACATATTTTTGATAGTTTGTATTGATGGTTTTCCTCTGGATTTGATTGTTTTCTAGCTTTACCCAACACTAATACTTCGGTGGCAAATAAAACTTGGTTTTTAATGTGTGTTTCAGATTCTGAACGCCAACAGAAGGTTTTAACAAGGGAAACACTATATTCAGGCGAAAATAAGCAAGTCTCTTTTTGGAAGCAATCGAGGGAGGCAAACAGACGCTTTAACGAGAAACTATACGGCGGAAACATTTTCTGGCCATATAGTTCCCGCCGTATAACTGTCGCCTCCTCTGCCTTGTCAAAAGGGGCAACTTTCGCGAAGAGGGCATACACGAAACAAGAACACAACAGCCGTCGTCCCCATAAAGGAGAAAGAAGAGATTCGGAGAAGGAGGAGAAGACGTTCTTCATCTCGCTCCACAATCTTCGACCTCCTAGCCAAGACATCCCCATAGCCATTACTTGTACTAGAGAGAGAGAGAGATCTTCACCTTGCAAGACTAGGGTTTGAGATTGTTTCTTCCTATCTTGAATTGTGTTGGATTACTTTTCTATTCATATTGTGGATCTCCACAGTAATATCAAGAAGAACTCCTTTTATTTAATTATATCGATGATGCTTTCTTCTCTCATGTCTGAGTAAATTCCTTGGGCGTGGGAGATGTAAGGGATTGGTGAGATGTGATGTGCCTCCGTACATTTTACATTAGTTTGTGATTGATTTTAATTACTATATTAAGTGTGCTTGACTATATGTGGGATGCCTAATGCTTGTTGTCCAATTAAGGGCCTAGACAACATGATACTTCGTTCTACATGGATAGGATCTTACTCGCTAGCAGACTGACGACCCCCTGAGTGACACGGGGATATCAATGGAAAACTAGTAGACTCGAGGATAACGAGAAACCACCGTGCTTATTGCATTAGTCCGATCCAAGGAGTTTAATTGCTAAGCAACCTGAAGGATCTTAATCGTCTAGTGTATAACCATGGTTTTGGTAACAAACTAGTAGGATTATTGAAGTTGGGATAAGATCTACCAAGAGGAGTTCTAGATAATTATGGGTTGCTCACCTACACACATACTTATAAGATTACAATTGTTACAGTTATCATTCATCCACCTGGCACAGTCACTATCACCATGAACTGTATCTCCCCGCGCCTTCTTTGTCATCTGCAGAAAACAACCAACAATCAAATCGTTCTTTACTTTTATGCTTTTACATTTTAGTTTTATTTAAATACATCCACTTTAATCCAAATTCCATTCTTATTTCCACATTTGCAGTCAATTCACTCGAAGACCTGTGACAACTTTGGGTGTGACAGAGACTTCATTCATAAACACTTATCTTTGGGCTCCTTGTGGGATCGACATCTATACTTTGAAACTAGCTACAAAGGATCTATGCACTTGCAGACATCAAGCTATTTTCTAGCACCGTTGTTGGGGAGCTAAGCGCTAAGTGTTTGTCTCTTGATATTTCAGGTGTTTCTACTACAAAATGTTCTCCCTAAGAGACAAAGGGTCTACACGCTCTATTAGGACCTATTTACCAGATTATATTGAGCGCGTGCCTGCTCAAAGGTGCGAGGAAATTATTGAAAAACTTTTAAGATCAAATAAGGTTGAAGTTTAGAACCTGAGTGATATTATGGAAATCATGTCTCTTTACACAACAACTCCCAAGAAACCTGAGAAAACTCTCAGAGAATACAGTGCTCCAAGCTCTGAATTTCTTAAACAACCAATAGAATTCCCTAATCCTGGAGTTAGAGAATATTGATTTGATGGTGGAATTATTAAAATTTTGCAGGAAAAAGCTTTCAGTGGAAGGGAAGATGAAGACCCAGGAAGACATCTTAGAGAGTTCAATGATGTGATAACATCACTTGGACCAAAAGGTTTGCCAAGAGACTTCTCTCGTCTAAAATTATTTCATTGGTCTCTTAAAGGTAAGGCTCTAGACTAGTTATATTCTCTCCCTCGTTATTACATTAAATGTTGGGGAAAATGCATTGTTAAATTCATAAACCGATTTAATACTTTTAACAAGGTAACTGAAATTAGAAAGAATATAAGCAATTTTAGTCAGAACATGGGAGAAAACTACCCACAAGCCTGGGATAGATTCTTTGGAATGATCAATAGTATTCCTAATCATGGCTATTCTGAATTAACTATTTGCCATTTATTTTACCATGGTCTTGATACTCAATGTAGAGAGTTGCTTGACTTCTCAGCAGGAGGATCGATAAATACTTTAACTGTTAAAGAATGTTTGGAAATGATATCTATTAGGGCTAAGAATGATTCTTTATATAACCCTGATTTGGGCACTAAGCTAGAAAAAGGGATACTTCGAATAACTCATGATCTTATGCCTGAAGTATGCAAAACAATGAAAGAAAAAGGTATAGCTTTTGAACTTGTTAAGGAAAATAAAGTAGACTTGTTACAAGTTTTTACTAAAGAAGATAAGACTATAAAAGTTTTTCAAGAATTAAAACATCGACAAGCAATATCTCATAATAACCTGCATAAGCACTTTCAAAAACATAAATAGATTTTGGCGGAACTCACGGAAAATTATGATGATATTGGCTAAGAAATAAAATTATTTCACAAGTACCTTAGTATGATTGAAACCCAATGTGAACAAATAGCATCTGGTTATCAAATTTTTCTTCAAGATGATATAGATATTCATGTTTCTAATAATGTTGTTACAAGGAGAAGTGCAGTTGTTACAGGACCATTAGGACCACTGGAATATGAAGCTGAAAAAGATCGAAAGGAAAAAGCCTTGCTCAAAGCAAGCCAAGAAGATGATACACCGGTGGATCCTCAAGATGAAACTGCTGAAGAAACACAAGGTCAAACCTTGAAGGAGCAAAATGATGCACATGATGACTGTTATGACTCTGATGTAGAGACGGTTGATCCAAGAGAAGAAAAAGAAAATAGCAACAAAGATGAAGTTGTTGTAGTATAGAAGAAGAAGAGCGATAAGAAAAAACAAAAGAAAGCAACAAAAGAGCCTGACCCCCCCCCACAAAAGGTAAAAGACAAGAATTAGAAAGGAAGCTTCCTTATCCAGATCGAAAAAAGAAAGCACCGGATCAGGTAATCTATGATTCTTTTAAAAAGGCACCAATGACCTTCGTCTGGAAATTCCATTTGCGGATGCAATTAAAGTTCCTACCTATTCTAAATTCCTCCGTGATATTTTTAGTAGAAAGAAAAAATAACTGAAACTGTTGCCATGGTGACTAGTTATCCTGCTAATGGGAAGCTATTGTGTAAATCAGGAGATCCTGAAATACCAACTATTTCATGCTCAGTAGGAAAAACAGACATTCATAATGCCTTGTGTGATTTAGGTGCAGGAGTTAGTGTAATTTCATATACCCTCTATAAAAGGTTAGGATTAGGGGAGTATTCCCCTACTACTATTACTTTACAGATGCCTGATAAGTCCACTAAACAACCCATTGGTATGATTGAGGATGTTCTACTTAGAATAGATGGGCATGTTATTCCCACTGATTTTATTATTCTTGAAATTCCAGAGGATGAAAAATTATCCATAATACTTGGGAGACCTTTCCTTAGTACTATGGGAGCGTCAATTCACTGTGCTGAGGGAAAAATAATCTTCAATGTTTATGATGCTAAAATCATCCGATATTTTCCCAAAAAGCTAGAAGCGGGAGAAAGATATATTCCACCGGCAAAACGAGTTCATATGGTAAGTTCCTTTGATAAGGGGCAACCCAAGGTAAGAATTCGAGAACAGAGAAGGGGTTGAATTATTCAACCATTCTTAATAAAATGCTTAATGGGAGTCAACCCATCACATTACTAAAATAAATTAAAGAATAAGATATTCATCGCATTCCTACAACTTTTTCACAGTCATTCTTGCAAAAGTGCACCCGTGAAGATGCAGCTGTCAAAAAGTAGTAGAAACATCAATTGAACAAGCGTAGAATAAGTATAAAAATAAAAATTTGAGTTTTATCTACAAAAACTAGCTTAATCATTTAGTTCAGACTAAAAAGTAAATCTCCAGTTGAGGAGAAGAAGTTAGGTTGTACTAAAATTCCTGCTCTTTACATGCTGATGTTGGTCGATAGTTTCTACTGTCATTTTTCTATCAAAAACAAGGTATTTCGCTAAGTTTCAGGATAAGAAAGAATTCTAGAAGAAATGGAATTTTTTGATGGCTACTGATGGTTTAACGACCAACTATACGGCGGGAATAAAAATTTCGGATGTATAGTTTGGCCGTATAGATATCTTTGCCATCGACAAGTTTTCTTTCTTAGGTACAGAAGGTTTAACAACCAACTATACGGCGGGAAAAAAATTCCGGTCGTATAGATATCGATGCCTTCGTACAATTTCTTTCCCAGGGTTCTGATGGTTTAGCGACCAACTATACGGCGGGAATAAAAATTCCGGCCATATAGTTCCGCCCGTATAGGTATGGATGCCTGTTTTAGCAAATTTATCTTGAGACACAGAAGGTTTGACGACCAACTATACGGCAGGATCACTTTGATCCGGCCGTATAGTTGCACCCGTATAGCGGTGATCTGTGAAAATAAACCCTAATTGTCGACGCCACCGCAACTATACGGCCGGAACTACTTCACCGGCCCATATAGTTGCAGTCGTATAGTTTGGTGCGACCTCATAATCGCGCCGGGTAGCTAGGTTTCTTCTCCCTCCTCACTTTATATCTCATATTCTCTCTCCAAACCTCTCAGAACCCATCTAGAACTCTTGATTCTTCGCGGATTTCGTTCATTTGAGTAGGGGAATCAACAGCTCGGTATGTTTCTCTCCATGTCAATGCTTTATTTTCAGATTTCCATGGTTGAAACTATAACATTGATCTAGTGGATAAACTCAAGATTATTTTGTTTTTCCCATTGATTTCTCGTGTTAGGATTGAATTTTTCCACGTAGAATCGTTCGTATATCATGTAGAAACTATATGCCTAAGGTGTTATGGTGAAATTTTTCAGTGCATCAAGATGAACAAAATTGGTAACATCTTTTGCAAGAGCAAGCGCCAACGTGGCGAGAGCTCGGGGCTCCGGGCCGGGCTCAATAGCAAGTTGGCCATTGTTTCATCGAGGAGGGTGTTGTCCACACGTTGGGTCGATCACAGCTTTCTCACCTTTGCAGGGTTGAGGGCGGATTTCGACCTCATGTGTGAAAAGGCCAGGCTAATAGTACTCGGCTACGCAAGCCACAATACCTATGCCAAGCTCACCCATGAGTTCCTCGCCTCCTTCTACGATGACCATAGCGAGAAAGGTAATGCATGCATGGTAAGCTTCACCATAAACCGGCAGCCATATGAAATAACTTTCAAACAATTTTGTGATGCATTTATCCTCCCTCATGGTGGGGAGGCAACTGTTACAAATTTATATAGCGTCTCAAGTGGAGAAACCTGGGAGGTTATTTCTGTTAATGGTGGCAGGAACTTCTACCAGAAGAAGATGTCCACCATTCAGAATCCAACCATTCACTACTACGCCTTGTTCCTCGCCAATACACTGTTGAGAAGAGGTGATATCGGTTCCATGGCTAATGCGGACATGGACATGATCACCAAGGCACTCTTCCCCAATGCACCGCAAAGCCCCAATCCCGTGGCTCTTCTCATCCATCACCTTTGCCACCAGAGCAACAAAACAAAAGGTGACATTTGCATTGGTGGATTGGTAACCCACCTTGCCCATGCATTAAATATTACATTAGCTATTATGCAACCTGTTGATAGCTCCAAATTTATGGGTGTCAAGTATTTAATTTCTTGTGGCTTCCTTGGTGTTTACCAAGCTAACAGGAGGCTCCGAGCATATCAGTTTAGTTATCTTGGTGATGCACAGGGTGAGAAGGTTCCATTGCCCTATCCACAAGCCTTCTCGATTGTGGAGAAGGACATCTGGATCCTCACCAAGGATCAAGTGGTGGAGATCATGGCCCAATTCCAGCCTGATCAAGAAGAAGATGAAGAAGAAGAGCAGCAGGATGAGGATGAGCAGGAGCAGGAGCAGGAATACAACCCTGCTTGGTAAGGACAGCAACAGCAATAGCAAGGGGGATCTTGGGACCCATGGCCCAATCAGCCGTAGCAGGGTTCAACTATGTCCCCTATCAAGAATTTCAGCAGCTCAACCAGCACGTTGGGGAGATTTACCACACTCTACAAGGAGTGAATGAAGATGTGAATGCCTTAACTCACAACTTCAGTCACTTTATGACTCACTTCCCTGTCTACTACCAGTTGTATCCGCACTAGCCGCCGAATGAAGGCAACAACTGAGCCTAGCAACAGCCTAAGCTTGGGGGAGGTTTGAAAACCTCCAAACCTTGCACTCATATTTTTGTTTCTTCTTTTGATTTATTTTACTTCTTCAAAATTGCATGTTAACTTTCAATTTGCATTCCTAAACCAAAAACACACAAAAAATTAGTTGTAACCTTTATTGCAAATTTATTTCTTTGGTTCTCTTGAAGATTGCTAAATTTCAGGTGACTTGGCAATAGGGAAATGTAGAGGGATTCAACTCAAGTATGAGAATGAAGAAAATAAGAGGAGGTATCACATTCCTTTCATCACCTTTTCTGCAACTTTAATTTGACCCTACAATTATTCACTCGTTTGCACTTGAGTCACTCCCCACTTAGCTTGTTATCCTATAAATTCTATTCCTTTTCCAAGTGTCTCCTTTTTAGCTATGAACTAATGAACAATGAACTTGGTTTAAAATATTTCCAACATTTTGACAACAATAAAAAGCATCCAAAAGATGACTTGAGTCCATGTTTAGCCCAAAGTATTTGATTTTAGAACTACTCAACCCCATTTGAGCTTAATATAGATAGACTCGATAGCACTCTTGAAAGAAATTGTCAAATAAAATGGATGCTTCAAAGTAGTAGAGATTATGCCACTGCTTTTTCTAATAATTACTGTAAGATATAGCTTTACGTGTGTCATTACAACACTATCGTACTCCATGGGGAACTATTAACTCCGCTGGCCAACGAACGATCTAAATGTGGGAAACCACTTGATTTCAGCTATTGAGTTATGTAAGCGTCTGTAGAAGCAATGCTATGACGGGTAAAATTTTAGTCTCCTCGTGGTTTCACGTTCCAAGTGAAGTTGTAGTACTCCTCTGACCCATTATTGATCAACATCATTTATTGGCATGATCACGAGTGCGCAACATAGTCCCAATTAACATGTTTAAAATAGTGGCATCATTTCTCTATGAAAGGGCTGAAGTTTTTGAAAAATAAGGAAAGAAAAAAGGTGCTTTGAGAGTCTTGAAATTTTGACATGGGTATAGATGAGTTGTTCTTAAATTGAATGTTTTTGGTGCCAACTTCAGTACTCTTAATTGATTAAAGAAACAAGAGCAAAACTTTTCATCTCTCAACAAAGAGAGACACCAAAAGAATTTGTTTCACTTTCCTACCTAAACTTTTGACACTTGCTCGGGAATATGATTTATTTGCTAGCAATATATACGTGGTTAGGAAGTGGACTCAGTGCAATCTTGTGAATACTTGTATGATCATGTTTAAGATTGCAGGAATTATGAAGAAAAGAATTTGGCAACAATTCGAGCTTGTAATTTATTTTATTTCAGTCTAGAATCTCCGCTATTCTTCCTTATTTTCTTGTCACTCGAGGGCGAGCAACATCTAAGCTTGGAGGAGTTAATAGCTGTGAGATTCGACATATTTTTGATGGTTTTTGTTGATGGTTTTCCTCTGGATTTGATCATTTTCTAACTTTACCTAATGCTAATACTTCAGTGGCAAAGAAAACTTGGTTTTTAATGTGTGTTTCGGGTTCTGAACGTCACCAGAAGGTTTTATCAAGGGAAACACTATATTCAGGCGAAAACAAGCAAGTCTATTTTTGGAAGCAATCGAGGGAGGCAAATAGATGCTTTAATGAGCAACTATACGGCCGGAACATTTTTCTGGCCATATAGTTCCCGCCTTATAGCTGCCGCTGCATCCTTCTTGTCAAAAGGGATAACTTTCATGAAGAAGGCATACACGAAAATAGAACATAGTAGCCGCCATCCCATCCATCAAGGAGAAAGAAGAGATCCGGGGAAGGAGGAGAAGATGTTCTTCATGTCGCTCCATGATCTTCGACCTCCTAGCCAACACACCCCCATAGCCATTACTTGTACTAGAGAGAGAGAGTGATCTTCACCTTGCAAGACTAGGGTTTGAGATTGTTTCTTCCTATCTTGAATTGTGTTGGATTACTTTTCTATTCATATTGTGGATCTCCACGGTAATATCAAGAAGAACTCCTTTTATTTAATTATATCGATGATGCTTTCTTCTCTCATGTCTGAGTAAATTCCTTGGGCGTGGGAGATGTAAGGGATTGGTGAGATGTGATGTGCCTCCACACATTTTACATTAGTTTGTGATTGATTTTAATTACTATATTAAGTGTGCTCGACTATATGTGGGATGCCTAATGCTTGTTTTCCAATTAAGGGCCTAGACAACATGATACTTCGTTCTACATGGATAGGATCTTACTCGCTAGCAGACCGACGACCCCCCGAGTGACACGGGGATATCAATGGAAAACTAGTAGACTCGAGGATAACGAGGAACCACCGTGCTTATTGCATTAGTCCGATCCAAGGAGCTTAATTGCTAAGCAACCTGAAGGATCTTAATCGGCTAGTGTATAACCATGGTTTTGGTAACAAACTAGTAGGATTATTGAAGTTGGGATGAGATCTACCAAGAGGAGTTCTAGATAATTATGGGTTGCTCGCCTACACACATACTTATAAGATTACAATTGTTACAGTTATCATTCGTCCACCTGGCACAGTCACTATCACCATGAACTGTATCTCCCCGTGCCTTCTTTGTCATCTGCAGAAAACAACAAACAATCAAATCGTTCTTTACTTTTATGCTTTTTATTCCTAAAGTTTACATTTTAGTTTTATTTCCCCGTGCCTTCTTTTAGCCCTAGCCTTGCATGGCGGCACTCGCAGCAGGCCCAGCACATCGCCAGACACGCCCGTATGCCGCCGCTCGACCCATAGCCGCCGCATTTCTTGTCGAGCACCTGCGGCCACCGTGCAGTGCGCGGAAGCTCCCGACCAATAGAGATAGCCCCTTGCCGCGCCATCAAGCCATAGAGGATCACCAGGAGACCGGCCACCGTCCGCCTACCTTGCCCATGCCCTTAGCTCGCTGTGCCGTCGCCCACGTCGAGCTCTGCCCATGCCGCTCTGCACCCTTCGCTCGCCTATATAAGGAGGCCTCCCCAGCCATCTCTCTTCACACCATTCTCATCCCCACCTCTCACTCTCACTCCCCACAGCCAGCCGGAGCCGCTCGAGCACCAGGACGCCGGAATTGCAGCCGGAGCCGCCGCCTCGGGAGGAGAAGGGCGCCGTTGATCCAGGCCATCCCAGGAAGCACCGCTTGTACCAGGAGAACCGCCGTTGTCTTCCACTTCGTTCGCCTGCCTCGCCGACCCCGATGGAGCCCTGGTATGCCCCCACTTCACCCTCATCGGCCGCGCTAGGGTTAGCTCCCGTCGTATCCTGTTCCGACGAGGACGATAGTTGTGAGTCGTCGATCTACCCTCTAATCGCACGGCCACCTTTCATCCATACCCCTTCGGTACCCCCCTGTTCCACTGACGGGTGGGGCCCTCGCTTAAGCCATCCCGCGACGCTGCGCGGAGCGCAGTGGGCCGGCCCATTTCGTTCCCACGCACGTTTCAAATTCAAATTAGGAATTTTCCTTTTAGTTAGAATATAGTTTCTGTCCAGTGTTTCAAAATTCAATTCTGTGAGTTTGACAAATCCAAATTGCATGAAACTAATTTTGTCTGAAAGGTATTGAAAAGCTCTATCCAAGCACGTTGGATTTAATTCATTTAGAGTTATAGATTTCTCCTAATAAAAATAAGAAGACAGAAGCTTTTGCAACTTGAAACATTTTTATAAAATCAACCAAGTTAGCTTTTGAGTTGATTCCAACTCTCAAAAATCACATTTCATCATATCTATCCAAATATGTAAAAATATTAAGGTTTACAGGCAGTAACTTTGGACTAGTACCAAAATAATGCTATATAGGCATTTCTAGTCACTTTAAATCATTAAATAATAAAATTAAACCAAAGTAATATTGATCCAACCTTTAAATATCATTCCCACCTGTTAGAATATGTGGTGAGGACATGTGTCCACATGATCCCATATTTTGGTGGTGAATATTAAATTGTAGTTAATTTTTCAATGAGTAGAAATTACTTTTCCAAAATAAAAAGGTTAAAACTATTGAATTAAAACTTATGATGTTTGGGATGATAATAGATCATAAATTGTGTGGTTTAGAATACTACTTAGCCTAAGTTAAGTATTGTTTGGTGATTGTGCACTCCCTATGTATTTATAGACGATAGTACCGACCAAGCCTTCGAGGAGGAGGAGTTCTACCAAGAAGAAGAAGAAGAAAACTTCAACCACTGCACCAACCAAGGCAAGATATTAGTGGCAAGCTAACCCTTGCAAACATGCTTTAGTGAGCTATTGTAGCAAGCTAGAATAAAACCAGATAGTGTAGTAAAGATGCCTTAAGCATACTTTGATCACACCCCCTTAGTTTACACAAAGTTCTTTAATTAATTTTGAAGGTAGCATAAAAAGTATAAAACTTGACCTACTTAGGAACCTTTAGATGTCATTCTATGGCATGAGATTGATCCCACCTTTCCACCTTAGTGAACACTCTTAACCTAGTGTTTTAGAATAGAGCAAACTTGAGTCGCTTTAGATGGGAACACTTGGTGAAAATGAGTTATGAAAACCTTGGAATGATGAGTCATTCTATTGAGATGTTTTGACATGTGTTGAGAAACACAATTGGTTTATGATGATGAAAATGATGAGGCATGAGCCTTAACCCTTTTATAAAACTGATGGTTGGATTCGGATGCGATACCATTCCAAATTTACCGTATAACCACATTACCTGAATTGGGTAAGGCTTAGCTGGAAATTTATATGCATTAGTATTAGTTCCCTCACGGGAGAGGTTTGAGCTGAGGCTACCTCTCAATGATGTCCACCTATGCAGTGCCCAAGATGACTGATGGTCATGGTTGGGAGGCCATGCTCATAGGAGAGGTGCTTGTACTAGGGTGTGTAAAGGGAAGGTTATGTTTGATTATCTGCATACCAAGTATGATGATTCAGGGTTATCCCTGACAGATGTATCGAATCTTGTGGTGAAAGTGTACCACCTCTGCAGAGTGTCAAACTATTCGAATAGCCGCGTCCGCGGTTATGGACAGTTGGAATGGCCATACTATTTCGTTGTCAGATGTTTTCTAAATAACTTGAAAGGAATGATGAACTTTGACTTGACCACAACAGGGTTGTGTAGATGATAATAGCTTCCCCACTTAAGTGATTCTAGAACTTTATTTTATCTTTTCTTGTTTCAGAACTCAGCTTAGGTTTCAAACTTAACTTGATAGTTATTCTTTCAATTCAGTACTTTAACTTAGAATCATAACCCTTGCTAGTAGTAGTTTGCGAGTACTTAAAGAGTACTCATGGCTTTTGTCCCTGGCTATTATCATGGTCAGACTATGAAGGAGATTATCAAGATGATGGTCAGCAGGACAGCTATGATAACTAGGACTATCTGCCTTCATCAGCATTGTCTGTGCCCCTGAAGATGGACCCCACCGCTACGCTATCGTTTATTTCCGCTGCTTGTTGTATTAAAGACTGGATCATGAGATCCGTATTTGTGTAAAACCTTATGTATGGTTTGTAGTGGATGATGTACTGTGATATCCAATCCGTTATGTCTCGCAAAAATGGTAATCCTAGGATTGCGAGGTATGGCATAACGGGCATCTGGGATTAAAAATCCGGGTGTTGACAAGTTGGTATCAGAGCCATCCTGACCATAGGAGACCCTAGTTAGAATGGACGTCCAAACCAAAAACTTAGCTTTAAAACCAAAGTGAGTATTTATGAAAAACTATTTCCCCTCTTACCCTTGTGAACTCATTCTTTCTCAAAAATACATGTTCCTCAAAATTCTTACATTACTACTTAAAATTTGACACACTTGATCACTTCACTAATTTCCTCATCATAAATTCTTGTAGATGGAGACTCAGTTCAGCAAGTTTTACCAGTTGGGAAACGGAGGTCAGCTGATCTTCGAGAGGGATTTGGATTCACTGTAGGAGTTACTGGGACGCCCACATCCGGAGTTTCTTGGAGCTCAACTTCCAGGACCCCCAGGAGGAGACCTACAATGGCTAGTCACCGCAGATCTTCGAGGAAGCATTGAAGCACCAACTTCCGGGAGAATTCAGTTCTCCGTGAGAGAGAATAACTGGCTAGATGGATTAGCCAGGGCAATGCATGAAGCTCTCGCACGTCTATGTGCCCTCAGCATCAACAAGATTCAAGGAACCTGTTTTGCCCACTATGCAAGACGTGACTTCATGGGAATGCCGATGGAGATGCCAAGTCACCCAGAATTGATGCGTCAAGTGGAGAACCTTGACTTCTTGCTTCATGATCGACAGCAGGAACTGGACAATGCTAGAGAGTTAGCCAACCAGAACCGTGCCATCGCCGACCAGAAGGCCCAGACTTTCACACTGCTCGTCCAAGATCGCTAGTCTCTTCGTCGCCAGCGTACAAAGAAGGATCGCACCATCGCCCGTCTTCGCAAGAAGGTGGCCGACCTCGAGAAGACCGTCAAGGAGAAGGAAGCTCAGCTTGCCGCCAAGGAAGAAGATGATGAAGGAGAAGACATCCAGGGAGATATGGATTCCTACCTCAGTAACGATGACGATTTTCTGGCAGAGGATGCTGTGGACTTCTACACTGATGATGAAGACTCCGACTTCATCGACGATGAGTAGATGCACTAGAGCACTGTCGTAGCATGAGATGTATCATTTCATTGTATCGTAGATTGCAGAATGGTTCTTCAAACCATCTGTTTTTTCCCTTTGCTTGTTGTGGTGTGTGTTGTATCGTGTGCTTGCTTGCATGAATGAAAAAGAAGTTAGTTGAAAAACCTAAGTCTAACTCAAAGTTGTAGCTTTGAAAACCCAAAACCATGAACCTTAGAATTTCCCTCTTACCCCTATATCTATCTCAATCTTCAGATGACTCGTGGAAACCAAGGAGGGAGCAGCTCATCGCAGGACCCAATGCTGCAGATCTTGCAGAATCTCATTGCAGACCGTGAAGCAAGCAGGGCCGAGCGTCAAGCCAACTTAGCGACATTGCAGCAGATCGCCCAAATAGCTCTCAATAACCAAGGACATGGAAATCAGGATCACCATGGATCTAAACTCAAAAACTTTCAGAACACCAATCCCCCAATCTTCAACCAATCTGAAAACCCATTAGATGCTGATGACTGGTTACAGACCATGGAAAACAACCTCGAAGTTGCAGGAGTTGATGAGAATGAGAAAGTTCTCTTCGCCACCCACTATCTGGCGGGAGATGCAAGAGCTTGGTGGAATAGCGTCCGCAACATGAACCATGGCCAGGTGATGACCTGGGAAGCATTCAAGGTCAAGTTCAGCCGCACCCACGTGCCGCAAGGTCTTGTCAACAGGATGAGAGATGAATTTCGTGAACTGAAGCAAGGAAGATTGACTGTAGTAGAGTACCGTGACAAATTCTTGTCACTTGCCAGATATGCACCGGATGAAATCAACACGGAGGCCAAGAAGAAGGAGAGATTCTTAAACGGACTACATGATGAGATGCAGACTATCCTCGTCAACATCCGTTTCCAGGATCTCGAAGAGCTAGTCGACTCTGCCATTCAGATGGAAGGGAAGATTAACCAGGCAAACGACAACCGCAAGCATCATATGATGCAGCAGTCTGGATCCAGTAGTCACCAAAAGTACCGTCCCAACCCCTCACCAGGATATGCACCAAGGAACAACCGACCCCCACATTCTCGCCCAAGCTACCCCAACCGTAGCGGAGGAAATGTGAAGCCCGGAGGAAACAATCACAACTCTGGCAACGCCAACAACTTCAACTGTGCCCCTCCCAAGAGCAACAACAACAACACGGCCCCCAGAACTGGCAGCAATGTTGTACCTGTTGCAGTCAAGGACAAGTCCTAGATCACTTGTTTCGAGTGTGGAGTGAAGGGTCACTACTCCAATGAGTGTCCCAAGAAGACTGCCGCCAATGCCCCTGTGAATGCCCCAGCTCAGTAGCAGCGTCGTGTTCAACCAGGCAGGAGATTTGCCCCAGGGAACCCGCACAACCGCAACGGTCGTCTCTTCCACATGAACGCAGAAGAAGCCCAGGAAGCACCAGATGTAGTGCTGGGTATGTTTTCTGTCAACTCAGTTTTAGCAAGAGTATTGTTTGATTCTGAGCATCGCATCATTTGTCACCGAAGAATTTGTATGCACTAGTAAGATTCGCCCAACCAACCTGAAGCATGTCATGATAGTTCAAATCCCTGGTTCAACTACAAAAGCTAGAAAAATTTGCAAAGCTGTACCTATCAGAATACATGGGATAGATTTTTATGCCAACCTAATTGTACTTGGAACCAAAGGTTTGGAAGTAGTACTAGGTATGGACTGGATGTCAAGGCATAAAGGACTGATAGACTGTGCTAAGAAAGCCATCACCATGACCAGTAGTTCTGGAGTAACAGTAGAACATATCTCTGAAACCTTACCCCGTCAATTCAAATGCAACAAAAGTGTAGCCCTGCCTACCATTGACCAAGTCAGAGTAGTCTGTGAATACCCCGACGTATTCCCAGATGAATTGCCAGGTATGCCCCCGGATAGGGATATTGAGTTCATTATCGAACTAATCCCCAGAACCGGACCTATAGCCCAGAGACCCTATACCATGAACCCCTCAGAGTTAGTAGAACTGAAGAAGCAGTTGGAAGCCATGTTAGCGACCGGCTTGATTCAACCAAGTGCATCGCCATGGAGATCATCAGTGTTATTCATCGACAAGAAAGATGGAGGCAACCGTCTGTGTACAGATTACAGAAAGTTGAATGATGTCACCATCAAGAACAAGTACCCCTTGCCAAAGATAGAGGATCTATTTGATCAGTTGACTGGAGCTCAGGTATTCTCAAAGATTGATCTTAGGACTGGTTATCACCAACTTAAGATTCGTGCAACGGATATTCCGAAGACCGCCTTTACTACTCGCTATGGTTTATACGAGTATACGGTCATGTCTTTTGGATTAACCAATGCCGCTACTTATTTCATGAATCTCATGAATAAGATCTTCATGAATTTCCTAGATAAGTTTGTAGTTGTGTTTATCGACGACATCCTTATCTACTCCAAATCAGAAGAAGAGCATGAGCAACATCTGAGAATCATCCTAGAAACCCTGAGAGAGCATCAGTTATATGCCAAGTTCAGCAAGTGTGAGTTTTGGCTGAAAGAAGTAGGATTCCTAGAACATATAGTGTCTGCCGGAGGAGTCTCTGTTGATCCCAGCAAGATCAAAGATGTCGAAGAATGGGAAGCCCCAACCAATCAAACCCAAGTTTGTTCATTTCTCGGATTAGCGGGATATTACCGCAAATTCGTAGAAGGATTCTCGAGCATAGCCCGACCAATGACCCAATTATTGAAGAAGGACAAGAAGTTTGAATGGACAGACAAGTGTGAAGCCAGTTTCTAGGAGCTGAAGAAGAGATTGATATCAGCCCCAATTTTGATCATGCCAGATATCAAGAAGCCGTTTGATGTGTATTGTGATGCATCAAAGATTGGTCTAGGATGTGTATTGATGCAAGAAGGCAAAGTCATCGCATATCTGTCACGGCAACTAAAGCAGCATGAGTAGAACTATCCGGCCCATGATCTTGAGCTAGCAGCGGTGGTTCTAGCGTTGAAGACATGGCGCATTATTTGATGGGTAATCGCTGTGAGATTTACTCAGATCATAAGAGCTTGAAGTATATCTTCACCCAGAAGGAGTTGAATATGAGGCCAAGAAGATGGATAGAGTTAATCAAGGATTATGACCTTGACATTCACTATCACCCCGGCAAAGCCAATGTGGTAGCGGATGCTTTTAGCAGATTGCCGTGTAGGCTTAACACCATGATCAAAGAGAAACAACCAAGTTTGTATGAGGAGTTGGAGCAGTTCAGGACTGAGTTAGTTAGCAAAGGATTCCTAGCTAGCATTGAACTTCAACCCACTTTGATTAGCCAAATCAAGGAAGCCCAGAAGGGGAATGAAAGTATCGACGGAATCAAACATCGTATTGGTACAGGCAAAGTACCTGGATTCACCAAAGACGAAGAAGGTGTACTGTGGTACAAAGGACGTATCTGTGTGCCAGCAGATTCAGAACTGAAGGAAATTATCATGAAGGAAGCTCATGATACTCTTTATTCTATCCACCCCGGAGGAACAAAGATGTATCAGGATTTGAAAGAGCAATTTTGGTGGCACAAGATGAAGAGAGAGATTGGAAGCTACATCGCCAAATGTGACATTTGTCAAAGAGTCAAAGCGGAGCATCAGAGACTCGCAGGATTGTTGCAACCATTGCAGATTCCGGAATGGAAATGGGATTCCGTCGGAATGGACTTTATCACCGGTTTACCTACTTCTAGTAGGGGAAATGACTCAATCTGGGTCATAGTTGATAGACTATCCAAGGTAGCCCACTTCACACCAGTCAAGACAACCTACCAGAGTGCAAAACTAGCAGAGTTGTACATTGCTAGGATTGTTAGTCTGCATGGAACCCCCAAGACCATCGTATCAGATCGAGGAACCCAGTTTACTTCAAGATTTTGGCAGAAAGTTCAGGAAGGTTTAGGAACCAAGTTGAATTTCAGTACCGCTTATCACCCGCAAACCGATGGACAAACTGAGAGAGTCAACCAGATCTTGGAGGATATGCTTAGAGCTTGTGTGTTGGAATACGGATCAAAATGGGAAGACTGCCTGCCCTTCGCAGAATTCTCATATAACAACAGTTATCAAGCTAGCTTACAGATGGCACCATTTGAATTCCTATACGGAAGAAAGTGTCGTACCCCTTTGAATTGGTCGCAAGTAGGAGAGAGTCAGATCTTTGGACCCGACATTCTCCGAGAAGCAGAAGAGAAAGTTCACAAAGTTCGTGAGCACCTCAAGACCGCCCAATCTGGACAGAAGAGCTATGCTGACAAGAGAAGGAGAGACCTGACTTTCAATGTCGGAGATTTCGTCTATCTCAAGGTTTCACCATTGAAGGGAACCCAACGCTTTAGTCTGAAGGGAAAGTTAGCTCCCAGATATATCGGACCTTTCAAGATTCTAAACCGCCGAGGAGAAGTATCGTATCAGTTGGAATTTCCGAAAGAGATGTCAGCCATCCACAATGTGTTCCACATCTCGTTACTTCGCAAATGCTTGGAAGTGCCTGAGAAGACTGAAGTTTTCAAGAATATCGATCACAGAGCAGTGGAAATCAACAATGACCTGACCTATCGGGAAGTGCCCATTCGTATCTTAGAAGAAGCCTACAGAACCACCAGGACCAGGAGTATAAAGTTTCTCAAGATTCAGTGGAGCAACCATACCGAGGAGGAAGCTACTTAGGAACGTGAGGATTACATTAGGACAGAGTTCCCAGATCTCTTTAGTTCCTAGTTTTCTTGTAAATCTCAGGACGAGATTTTATTTAAGGGGGAAAATTTTGTAACATCCCAAAACTTCAATCCAAGTTTATCAAAGATCAAATCATCCAAATTTTGGATTAACAAAAACTTTTCCATATTTAAAATGAAAGCATTCATATATGTGTGCATTTAAAATAGGAGTTGTTTTGAATTTCCATGATTGTGTGATCCTTGGCTTCTAAAATGTTTCTTAGGTGATTTAAACATCATCTACATCATTCCCAAACTTTTCCTAAAGAAAATCAAATCAAAAAGAATTAAAATGAAAGAATGGTCATTTGGACAAATTTAACTCTCATGACTACTTTGGCTATTCCTAGTACTCAATTCTTAACAGAAACAATTCTTGATCTTTGCACCCCTAGCTAGTACACATAATGAGGTACCAAGGCCCACCTTTTGATCTACTAAAAACATTCTGTAAACTAATTTAAATGACAGTTTAAAATTGAATCTAATGCATATGCATAGATCACCCCTATTTCAAAAACCATATAATTGAGCACCATTTTCAAAACCCTTGTAACCAGAGACTACCTAGCACTAGTGGAGATCACTTAAAAAATTTGAACTCAAAAATCAAACTTTGGTCTCTTGCGGCCATTTCATCGAACAGGTGGCAGACACAGATCAAACATTTGTCAAAACACTATAGTGTGCAGTGCTTCTTGTCACCATTTGGGCCTAACTCGGTCCCCTTGTCCCCCAGCTCAAACCCCGGCCATAGCTCTCTCCCCCTCTCCCCTAGGTGCTCCAGTGCCAAGCCGCCCGACGCCATGCGCTAGGTCGACCATGGACAGCTCGCACAAAGCCGCCCCGCGCTCTCCTTCGCCCGCTGGCAGACAGGCGCCATCACACCGCACTGCCTCGACCAGCCCCCGACCAAAATTGAGCGGAGGACAAGCCCCAGTTGCTCGCGCCCACGCCTCTATCCGCCATGCCGATCACCCTGGAGCGCCGCGTCTGCCAGAGCAGCACCGGCCTCGCCAAGCCCTAGCCTTGCGTGGCGGCACTCGCAGCAGGCCCAGCACATCGCCAGACACGCCTGTATGCCGTCGCTCGACCCATAGCCGCCGCATTTCTTGTCGAGCACCTGCGGCCACCGTGCAGTGCACGGAAGCTCCCGACCAATAGAGATAGCCCCTTGCCGTGCCATCAAGCCATAGAGGATCGCCAGGAGACCGGCCACCGTCCACCTACCTCGCCCATGCCCTTAGCTCGCTGTGCCGTCGCCCACGTCGAGCTCTGGCCATGCCGCTCTGCACCCTTCGCTCGCATATATAAGGAGGCCTCCCCAGCCAGCTCTCTTCACACCATTCTCATCCCCACCTCTCACTCTCACTCCCCAACGCCAGCCGGAGCCGCTCGAGCACCAGGACACCGGAATTGCAGCCGAAGCCGCCGCCTCTGGAGGAGAAGGGTGCCGTTGATCCAGGCCATCCCAGAAAGCGCCGCTTGTACCAGGAGAACCGCCATCGTCTTCCACTTTGTTCGCCCGCCTCGCCGACCCCGCTAGAGCCCCGGTACGCCCCCACTGCACCCTCACCGACCGTGCTAGGGTTAGCTCCCGTCGTGTCTTGTTCCGACGAGGACGATAGCTGTGAGCCATCGATCTACCCTCTAATCGCACGACCACCTTTCATCCATACCCCTTTGGTACCCCCTGTTCCACTGACGGGTGGGGCCCTCGCTTAAGCCAGCCCGCGACGTTGCGTGGAGAGCAGTGGGCTGGCCCATTTCGTTCCCGCGCACGTTTCAAATTCAAATTAGGAATTTTCCTTTTAGTTAGAATATAGTTTCTGTCCAGTGTTTCAAAATTCAATTCTATGAGTTTGACAAATCCAAATTGCATGAAACTAATTTTGTCTGAAAGGTATTGAAAAGCTCTATCCAAGCCCGTTGGATTTAATTCATTTAGAGTTATAGATTTCTTCTAATAAAAATAAGAAGACAGAAGCTTTTGCAACTTGAAACATTTTTATAAAATCAACCAAGTTAGCTTTTGAGTTGATTCCAACTCTCAAAAATCACATTTCATCATATCTAGCCAAATATGTAAAAATATTAAGGTTTACAGGCAGTGACTTTGGACTAGTACCAAAATAATGCTATATAGGCATTTCTAGTCACTTTAAATCATTAAATAATAAACTTAAACCAAAGTAATATTGATCCAACCTTTAAATCTCATTCCCACCTGTTAGAATATGTGGTGAGGACATGTGTCCACATGATCCCATATTTTGGTGGTGAATATTAAATTGTAGTTAATTTTTCAATGAGTAGAAATTACTTTTCCAAAATAAAAAGGTTGAAACTATTGAATTAAAACTTATGATGTTTGGGATGATAATAGATCATCAATTGTGTGGTTTAGAATACTACTTAGCCTAAGTTAAGTATTGTTTGGTGATTGTGCACTCCCTATGTATTTATAGATGATACTACCGACCAAGCCTTCGAGGAGGAGGAGTTCTACCAAGAAGAAGAACAAGAAGAAAACTTCAACCACTTCACCAACCAAGGCAAGCTATTAGTGGCAAGCTAACCCTTGCAAACATGATTTAGTGAGCTATTGTAGCAATCTAGAATAAAACTAGATAGTGTAGTAAAGATGCCTTAAGCATACTTTGATCACACCCCCTTAGTTTACACAAAGTTCTTTAATTAATTTTGAAGGTAGCATAAAAAGTATAAAACTTGACCTACTTAGGAACCTTTAGATGTCATTATATGGCATGAGATTGATCCCACGTTTCCACCTTAGTGAACACTCTTAACCTAGTGTTTTAGAATAGATCAAACTTGAGTCACTTTAGATGGGAACACTTGGTGAAAATGAGTTATGAAAACCTTGGAATGATGAGTCATTCTATTGAGATGTTTTGACATGTGTTGAGAAACACAATTGGTTTATGATGATGAAAATGATGAGGCATGAGCCTTAACCCTTTTATAAAACTGATGGTTGGATTCGGATGCGATACCATTCCAAATTTACCGTACAACCACATTACCTGAATTGGGTAAGGCTTAGCTGGAAATTTATATGCATTAGTATTAGTTCCCTCACGGGAGAGGTTTGAGCTGAGGCTACCTCTCAATGATGTCCACCTATGCAGTGCCCAAGATGACTGATGGTCATGGTTGGGAGGCCATGCTCATAGGAGAGGTGCTTGTACTAGGGTGTGTAAAGGGAAGGTTATGTTTGATTATCTGCATACCAAGTATGATGATTCAGGGTTATCCCTGACAGATGTATCGAATCTTGTGGTGAAAGTGTACCACCTCTGCAGAGTGTCAAACTATTAGAATAGCCGCGTCCGCGGTTATGGACAGTTGGAATGGCCATACTATTTCGTTGTCAGATGTTTTCTAAATAACTTGAAAGGAATGATGAACTTTGACTTGACCACAACAGGGTTGTGTAGATGATAATAGCTTCCCCACTTAAGTGATTCTAGAACTTTATTTTATCTTTTCTTGTTTCAGAACTCAGCTTAGGTTTCAAACTTAACTTGATAGTTATTCTTTCAATTCAGTACTTTAACTTAGAATCATAACCCTTGCTAGTAGTAGTTTGCGAGTACTTAAAGACTACTCATGGCTTTTGTCCCTGGCTATTATCATGGCTAGAATATGAAGGAGATTATCAAGATGATGGTCAGCAGGACGGCTATGATAACTAGGACTATCTGCCTTTGTCAGCATTGCCTGTGCCCCTGAAGATGGACCCCACCGCTACGCTATCGTTTATTTCCGCTGCTTGTTGTATTAAAGACTGGATCATGAGATCCGTATTTGTGTAAAACCTTATGTATGGTTTGTAATGGATGATGTATTGTGATATCCAATCCGTTATGTCTCGCAAAAATGGTAATCCTGGGATTGCGAGGTATGGCATAACGGGCATCTGGGATTAAAAATCCGGGTGTTGACATGTACATATTCACTTATGTAATGAATGATGTAGTAGATGTCCATAATAACATTCCCAGGCGATAACATAGCAGGCTGCTACAAGCAAGGGAATTACTTGTTAATACGGAAGCCTGGCAAGGTGCTACCTTTCTTCCTAAGTTTTCTATTTATGTGTCCTCCATTGGTACTGAAATAGAAGAGAGCTTCGTCCAAAACGTCATGTACTAACGAGTAGTCTTTCTTCAAGCTTCTCACTGAATCCATGACGAAAGCCAGGAAATGATGTGGATTCATAACAATGAGAACATTGCGATTGCACACAAATAGTTGAACAAACCAACAATATAATGGAAAATATATATGAGGAAAGAGTATCAATCTTAATTAGCTAGTTGACTGATAAAATGACTTGCAGGGGAGTGTACGGAAGGAGAATTGTGGTCTTTCGCTTATTGGCAATGAAAAAGTCTGGCAGGTACTTCCTTGCTTATTTTAATCCCTCAAGGTTCTTCAACTTGTTCTAGATGAAAAGGTAGGGGTCTGAAATCGTGATGCCTTCGGTATTGTCGATGTTGATGATGGTGCGGGCAATATAGAGAGCCCATGGGCGGATACAGCTTCCATACAAGGGAAACAGGTGCATCGTATTGAAGATGGAATCGAACTATATGTAGAATTTTTTCGTAGGGGCTTTATCACTTTGAATCAATATATGATGGCACATGAACAGCAAAGACCAGGAGGAGATTTGATTCCTTTAGCGCTACTTTCCCCCTTGTTAGAACATTGTCATTCAACATTCTTAATGCAATGGCTGCAGTGCGGTAACTTTCCAACAGAAGGATGTTGTCTACGACGACATGCATGATAGGTAAATTAGCTTCATGAATCTCTGATTTTCCTGATCCAATAAGGAGGGCGAGCATACGGCCACTTTCCAGGGGCTGGCTGGCAGCTGCTGGCGGCCTTGCCCTTGCTGGTTGGCCACTTCCTATGCTTCTTAGTGGGTGCTAGTTGGTCCGGAACTATGTTATCGCTTCCCTGACTATGTTCCTAATGTATTTGGACTTAATAACGGTTGTCATTGGGTGTCCTTCTAGGTGTTTGTTGGTGTATGATCATCAAACAGACTCTTCTAACACTAAGGAATAACCCGTTCAACTACTGCTGCTTCTAATTGGGGTGGTCCTTCTGGTTGGGTTCCTTCTGGTTTGGATGATGGTCCTTTTGGTTGGCACGATGGTCCTTATGGTTGGCGAGAACAACTACCACCCATGACAAATAGTTTGAGGGGACCAAGGATGTCATACATGTTGGTGTTGCCGCCTACCGCCAAGTACTGGTCGGTGTCATCATACAACAGCTCATTTTCATATAGTGTGGCGAGGGCGAATCTAGGGCCAATAGGGTTCTGACCTAGAGGAGATGGCATCGTTGGAGTTCTCCTTGTATGTGGATTGTTGCTGTCACCCAGACGAATGTACGCCTTCGGCCACTCGAGCATCCAATAACCCCTACACTGTAAGAGGTTCATGTGGCTGTCCGCGTGGGCAGGTTGAATTGGAGGATGGATCTCCTCATAGCCCTCATGTATTGTGGAATAGAGGGAGTATTATCTATGATTCAATTTACTCAATGTGCTTGCATTCCCTGTCCATGGACATAACAACAATGTTCCTAACGAGCATGTAATGAGTGTTTCTTTCTCTTTTCTCCTCAGGTGAAGGAATGACTTAGCTCTATACAAACAGTACATGTCCATTAGCTACACCAAGTCTACCAAGCACCGCATAATCTTGGAATAAGATCAGTTGTTAACACAATAATAAACAAGTTATAACAATTGGTTTTGTAGCTTATATATGAAACTTTAAATATCATGTACACGGCTGCTGGGTTCCCCACTCCGGGACCTTCTCATGTCCGTGGTTTTTAATGTACAAAACCATCCGACACCAGGAAGCAGAGGGACAGAAAATGGCCAACCAAGTGGTTTTCCCAGCCGAGAACCAACCCATGGTTGGATGGTTAGCAGGGCAGTGGCACCCCCAGCCCACCAGAGCCACTCCCATGTGGCCGTCCGGGGCCGCGTTTCACCGGCGGAGCCTCCTCTGTTTCTACCATCACAGACTTGCCCTTGTTAGCGGCAGAGGGTCAGTCGGGTGCCATGGGGAAGGGCGAGATCTTAGCTTTAGATATGGGGAAGAAAGGGGAAGGAGTCGAGGGAGTGGTATCTGGGACAAGGCACCCCTTCCATGCCCCCATTTAACAAGGCGAGAAGGCACATCGCCTCGGGCACACGGCAGAAACCATAGGCTCACCCCACGCGTCGTCCAATCGTGGGTGAGCAACTGCCATGGTGGAGCAGGCCTTGTAGCATCCGATGGTTGAGGGCGTGCAGCCGTTTCGTGTGCACGGACAGGATGAACTCAGGGCCAGTCCAGTGTTGACCCAAGAAGCGGTAGAGCCCACCGATCGATTGGGCCCTTGCCCTTTCGTTCCTAACAAGGGACACATGCGCCGCAAGTGCCCGGGAGCTACTATCGGGGTTATGGTAACTGGGGTACCTCAACCCTACGGTCTCTGAGCCCACCGCCTAAGTAAAGACGGTCCTGTCGATCCACCGTTCCTCGACGCGTCGCCTCATGAGCCAAGTGCTAGGTGACCAATGGGGCTGCCTCACAAAGGTCGCCTCCATAATGGCTGCCTCACAAAGGTAAGGCTCCCGCCTTATCCAGGTCCCCAACGGGCCTCGGATACCTTGAATCACATCCCAGGGGTACCACCATAATCTCGCATCAAAAGGGAAAGAGACAAAAAAACATGGCAGGTGGCACCAGGACAGTGTAGACCGCCTCGGTAAAGAGGAGCCGGTCCGCCCTCTTCGGTGTAAAAGCTACATGGATGACTTCAGCACCAACGGGGCTACACCTTGCCACTTTGGTGCAAGGAAGGACGGGTGTGTCGTCGTGTAGAGGTGGGCGGTGCCAACAGCCACAGCTTTATGAAAGATTGGTAGGCAGCAAGTAGCCCTAGAACTAGTCCACACAACATAGACTAGTGGACCGAGCATCCTTCGAGCGGAAATGTGGAGACCCTTCCCACCCAAGGATCACGGGAAGAGGCCCGGCGCCCCTATAAAAGGAGAGTCGCTCCTACCTTAGAAGGGATGGATCTCTAAGATCTCAAGCCCTAGACATTCATCCATCTTTGTACCCTCACGAGACACCACGAGCAATACAACAAAGCAGGAGTAGGGGCTTTACCTCCTCAAAAGGGTCCCGAACCTCGGTAAATGCGGTGACCCAGCATACCACTTCATGATGTAGTACACTATAGTCGTTGACATAACACCAATAAAATACCGTTCCACTAGTATTACATCCCTCAGAGTGGTACAACAAAAACACAGCAGGTCCAAGACATGACTATAGGTTACAACTCGACTCTTCACAAAAGATCCAGAGAATACTCTAGGTTAAAGAGGAAGAAAACAACTCTTTACAAAGAAGAACCAGAAATAACAACTCAGAACTATCTTTAGACTAAGACTAGTATCTAAACTATTTAGCTTGCCATTGCTTCTATAGCAATGCTCTATAGAAGTAGGTTTTATGGCTAGAGAATCTACTCCTATCTACTCAGGAACATCATCTTCACTTTGGTTGATGTATATGTTAACTTTGTTGACTTTATTGAAGAACTTGAGCTATCGATGATGGTTTCTTAAGCATAAGTTGGTGTTGACGTTGTCTTCAACGGATTAGAACCTAGCAAGGGTTAAGAAGGTATGGTTGAGTACAAGCATACTCGGCAAGTTCACTAATAAGGACTATTTGATGCACTAACTACAGCCGTAGACATAGGTAGTAGGCAATGCAGGTTTTCGTAAACATTTATTCAAAGGTTGCTTTTATTCTAAAAAGCTATGTTCGTCAGCCTTCATAGGTTTACCAGAACTTTCATGGAGTCCCTTTCCTGCCCCGTTCGTAGCTCCTTCCCGGAACAGGGAGTAACATGTCACAGTTCTTACACTCTATAGAGGTGCGTTGCTTTACCCATGAGAGATCAAATCCTTGTTGCACAACCGGGCGATCTTTCCCATCCACACTTCCTTGGTGTGGGGCCTAGTAAATGATCCAAGTCAATCATTGCACTTCTCCATGACCCCGCATGAAGATACGATCCTCCAAGCAGGAATACCTCCGTCAACCCCCATATAGGCAGATATAACCCTGGCAACCCCCTTGGAGACTACAGTGAGCAAGTGATGTCCCTAGCAACCCCCACCGAAGTGGAAGCTATACCTCCGACAACCCCTCACGGATAGTCTAGACACCTAGTATCACGGGGAACTATGGGTTCCCAAACCCGTGATGGATTCTCCACGAGAAATCTACAGCCTCACGATAAGGTCATCCGTCCATGCGAAAGGAAGAAGATCCAGCTGACTTCTCCGTCCCATTCCAAATCTCGTGGTTAATGCCTAATTTACGGTGCTAGAATCACTGGCGACATTGGTTGTTAAGTCCTAGATATAATGTTCCTTTACCACTAGAATTGTATCAGTAGATTATTACCACTTGGTAAATAATCCATAATCATATTATTATGAAAATAGTATTTCATGACCTTTTTGAAATGCAGGTGATGACAACATTTGAGTTACAAGTATTTGATAGAAAATAACCAAAGGACATGAGCAAGTGTGAACTTGCCTTTTATGACCACTAGATTATGAAATCACGGTCTTTGAGACATTAGAAGATCCAAAATCTGTAAATAGCATCATTGGTCTGGTAAGGACTAATGTTGAAAGAAACAATATGCTGATGCATAAGTAATGTAATGCATTTTGTAAAATCCCGAGATAATTCCCCAATAATGTGAATGAGTTAAATTTTTAGTGATGCTTTTAAGATTTCGTTATTTCTAATGTTTATCCCATAATTAAACATATCTACGAAGCATTTAAGTGTTTAATATGCAAAGTATATAAGAGAAGTATAATAACATTCTAATGTGGAAGGGAATTAGTACTTGGTAATTAGGATGGTTATTGGTGTGATAGGTTGTTAAGAGTTAAAGGGTTTATTTATAAGGTTGTTGTTTGAAGTGGCAAAACAAATAACCTTTGAAGGAAAGGTCTCTTTGAATAGGTTTAAACAATCTTTCTAGTTAATAGAATGTGATCAATGTTGTTTGCGTTTGTTCGAATTGGTTGAACTTGAGATGCCTTATGTTTTAATTGAAACAAACCAAAGTTAACTATAAAAACATAATTAAATTTTATATATTGTGTTTGTAACTTGTTGGACCAAAGTTAACTTTAAAACATAAGTAGATCTAGGGTGTGATGTGTTTTAGAGTGTTAATAAGTCTTAAATTTGGCAATAAGTATGTCTAAGAGTATGAGATCATTCAGTTTCAATTTAAGTGAATGATGAGTTTAAATGCAATTATAAAATAATAGATTACTTATTAAATAAGCATAGATAGGTGGGCTTATTACTTGTTAAGGTTTGATGTTATAATTAGTATGGCTAAGAACTAAAGAGCACTCACCATATCATATGTGAGTGATACACAACATTAAATTAAAATTTGTTGATTTTTAATTTGGATTTAATGTTTTATAAAAGTTTTATAAAGTTAATAGTTTATACTTAAGTTTTATTGTAGACCTAAGTTAGGGCTTTGGACTTAGTATTTGATTGTAGAAGACTTTAAACAGAATTGTGATTACTTCTTACTTAAGAAATGTTTTTTAAAGAAATTACAAAATAGATAAGGGGTTATTACTTTAAAATCTTAAAAACCCATGTAATAATATATTTAATATTTTTATAGTAGAACATACTTATTCAAGATCTTAAAAATGATTTTTTATTTATTTTTAAGTATTATTCTTATTTTTATAAAACTCCACAAGGGTTAAGTGTATTTGATTACTTCAAGTTTTATTTTCAAATATAATTAAGTTAATATTTTTATAAAATAGTGGATTGATTTTTATACACATAAATTATTTTTATTAATATTTAGGTCTGTTACTTATTTTATGAAATTTCATTTGGAATTTAATAGTGTTAATATATATTTGTATTATATCTAACTTAAACAAGTAGATTTGTATTTTTATGAAGTAGATATTATTTTTGTGATCATTTTGATATATTATAATTGTTTTTTGGAGGGTATTTTAGTAATTTCCATTAATCCCTTTTTATTTATTTTTCTCATTTCCCTTATATTCCCAGATCTAGGCCCACAATTCAGTCCAGCCCAATAGGTTGGGCTAGACCACCTTGTCCAATCTAGTCGGTTGGTCGACCCCAACCCGACCTTCTCCTCCCCCTCTTGAGGCTCTCCTATCTCTGGCGATTTCATGGCGACACCGTCGTCGCTGCGATTCTAGCGGCTCCAGCCATTGCGGCCACCACTGGCCATCACGGATGATGTGCCGAACCTCGCCCTTCCTCTCCACCTTGGCGATTCTCCCGACTCGCCCTACTGCGTCCATGCACCACCTCTTTTGGTGCTAGGGTTCGGGGTGGTGGTGTCGCGGTTGCTGCCATTGGTCGCGGCTGGGCGCAGGTGCAGCACCTAGTTCCCATGTGCTGCCGTGCCATGGCCTCCCTCTTCTTCCACCACCTTCTTCCCCTCCTCCACCAACGGCTTCCTCTTCGTCGAGCCATCCTCGCCCCAGGTAGGTGCTTTTCTCCCCTCTGCTACCTTATCCTCTGCCTTCTCTCTCGCTAAGACTTCTCAGCATCTTATGACTGACCATGATCACAAAATAAGAATTGGATCCTTGAACTGTTACTTTGATTCCTACTTCCATTTTGGACTGGATTGAACCTTGTAAATTTCTATGATTGAGTTTATTACCCTGTCTCCAATAGTCCGACTCCTAAAGCTTAAACCATTGTTGTGGATTGATCAAATGGTCCAGTGGTTTATGAATCCATCTTAAGCTATGACACTCATCCATATTATGTATCTCTAGCAATTATGGCTTGGTTATCTATTATTTAATAAAATGATTCCTAGCCAAGAATGGCTAGGTAAATGATTTCAATTTAGTTGGAATTGATGAGCATATGGTGTAGCAGATATGAATGGGTTGATGATTTCTAGCTTATTTAGTTAGTGAGGTGATTTGAGGTAGCTTTGGGATTTCCCCAAAGTTGATTTATATCCAGAGGGGTGCTTCTCTGGTTCCTCTCAGCTCTATGGCTGCTGCTAGTATAGCTGCCACTGTGATGCCTCCCTCTGGAGTGTACATAGTGATAGCTATCCACTTATAGTTGGATGTTGGAATTAATTATCTGAGAAACTCTAATTAAGCTGCCCATGTAGATGTAAGATTTCTATGAATGTAGACAGTGAGGCTAATATCTGATTTTGATCCCTAAGTTTCTCCTAGGAGAATGATATGAACATTTATGTTGTTTACTAGTAAAATCTCCTGGTATTGCCAGCATGTCAATGAATATGATTCCTAGTGTCCCTTGACTAGGAAAATGGTTTGGGTCTTCCTGTGAGTGCTTTACAGATGGTTTTGATTAAACCAATGAACAATTGATTATGCACATGTAGGAACATGGACCTGGTGTGCTAAATTTCTATCTGGCTGAATCATTGATTTAGTGAAATGATTACTAAATATGGATAATGCTATGGGGTGATATTAGTGGCTTCTATTATCTGTAGGAGTCTACTGTGGTGCCTCTATGGAGTGTGCACGGTAAAAACTTACAATATCATGATCTGCTGCTTTTGATCATAGCCAATGATGCTTGGTCTGAGGCTTTAAATAAAAACAGATAGCATTGCCTTACTTTAACTCAATGATGATCTAGGCATGCCACTTGCATGCCAGACTGAGAGTACTACCACCTTAACTCTGAATTGATAAAAAACATGTGCTAAATGATGAGCTTAAAAACCAACCTACTACTGGTGGTGTAATTATTGTTACTTGCACTTGGGGTTCTCCTGCTTACCTTGATCTCTCTCTCCAGTTTGTTTTTCTTTCTTAGTGGAAATCTTGCTCAGCTTCTAATCTTACTATGGATCTTCTCTCACTAGTATTACTGGCTTGCTCTCCCTTGGGCTTCTGCTGGGCTTCTGCTCCTTGATTTACTTGGCAATTGTGAAGAGATTGGGTGGTGGATCTGGAGATGATATAGATGAAGGTGGTTGTGTGTGAAACTGTGTACATGGAGAATGTTGGGTGATGTAATCTGATAGAAATGTTGGGTGATGTAATCTGATAGGAAATATGATGGTTATGGCTAGCTATGGCTAGGACATGGAGAATTCCCTCTTTTTTACTACTTTCTTCTTTTGTTGTGGAGGTGACAACATAGAGATGCATATTATGAGTAAGGTGCTTGTAGCATGGCTCCACATGGTGCAAGTTCCTATTCCTTGGAACTTGTGCCTATGGATAAGCTCGACTTGAAAGATCTTTACTATAGATGTACTTGGGATGGATTGGTATTATCTTGGCTTGATCTTTATTTTGTGCTGCCAAGTACATATTTGATGGTGAAACTTGCCCCTACCTGTGATGTTGTACTAAGGCATACAAGCTGATAAGAACAGATTACTAATCTGCCCTTGATTTGATTTAAGCTCTATGATGTGCTAGCAATGCACTTCATTGCCATACTGAGAGCACAACTAACCCACAACCCCTCTTTTCTTTTCTCTTGTCTTTTGTCTTTGTTTTTGCAGGAATCGGAGATCAAGAAGATACAAAAATGAAGGAATAATTTGGTAGTTAGTTTAGGACTCCTTTTTATTTGTCGTAATCTTGATTTTTTTATTCTATGTAATTTATTCATTTGATCATTGTAAAGACAATGTAATATTTTTTCCAAATTAATAAAGTTGAATTTCCTGGTGTTACTCTTATAGCAATGGGTTTTGTGTGTTCTAAAATGTTTACTGATTATTCTTTTGTAACTTATTTTTTATTTGTATACATGTAATATATTGTAATATCATATATCATGTAATAAAGGCTTCCTTATTTAGTTATTGCAATCCTTTCTTGGTACTGAACTATTTCAATTTACTCAATGGTAATAGTGATTGTATTATCCATAATATAATAATTCAAATCCTTATCCTTTTGTACAATAAATCTTGTAATATTTTTATAACATTAATGAATTCTATAACTCATTTCTTTATTTTTAAACCAATTTGAAATTTCTTTTGAATTCAAATAAATCATTTAAATCTTTAAATTTAAAATGATTCCCCCAAAACACAAAGATACAATAGAGGTCATGTTGGAATCTGTCGCACTTGCCCGGATGTTTCCATCGGAGCAAGAAAGATCCTGATCCCTCACTGGCTTCTTTAGTTTTGCACGAAAATTCCCCGGATTTTCTTCTGCATGAATGCAATGCACACACATGTGTCCTATCTATTTCTTGGTGCTAATCCTGGGATGTTACAGTCTCCCCCTAAAACTCAACTTCGTCCCCGAATTTCGTACTCTCTGATGTTTCATAAGGTAAGACTAACTTTTTCCAGCTCTGGTAGTTCTCTAAATCCACGATGAAGATAATTGTTGTATCTTCGTTTAAACTTTTCCTTGAATCCTCTTCTGATTTTAATTGGGCCAACTACTAATCCCATCTGATACAGAGACTACTCTTGAATCTAGTAACGTTGCCCTGTTCAGGTCCTCTCGAGTGTCTTTGGGTTAGGCATCTATTCGAGAAAAGTTTGAGTTCTAGGAAGTCTCAATTAGGATAAAATTTGGCTTAATACAATTACCAACTATAGCCATGTATCTAACAATAACTTATTTATGGTTTACTAAAGATGTTTTGGACTCATTTAGTCCAAACCATTCATGGTTTTTATTCCTTGTTATAGGTCTTATTTGGTACTCGACATCCAAACTAGGAGGATCTTGATTCTAGGTTACCTTTTATTTGTATTTTTGATGTTAAACTACCTTATCTTGTTTGAACTTTTAATCTCATTGAAGACTTAACAAGTTCCTTAACAACATCTTCCTTTTATTGCTAAGCCGAAGATCCTCCTCTTATTGACTTGGGTCTAAGATTCAATTTCTCTAAGTTCATACTCTCGAGAGTCTCATTAACCTTATAAAAATAGGGTTTATCTGAGTCATAGTTTAGAATTTCTCCTTAACTTAACTCCAGATATTGGATCTCGATACTTACCCATCGTTTACTCACCCCTTAGGGTGTTCTAATACTTTCCAACTCCTAAATATACCACTATTTGGTTTCCATGGTTCGGACATTGCTCTGTTTGCAAGCCCGACTCCGCAAAGCGTCTCAGAAGACGATTGCCTTAATTTTCTACTCCCTTAGATCCAACTTAACTTAGGCCAAGTTTTATGCTCTTTAAATCATACAAGATGACTTGGTTAGCTAAACCACTAGGATACCAGCTACGGATCCTCCTAGGGTTTATAGCTTATGGATTATTCTATCAGTTTTTGACTTACTACTAGCACTCTCTCTGAGTTGTCAGAGCTGGAATACCACTCTTGTTCCAAGACTTCTGCTTTGCACTATTCCATGTTACTTCCATGAGCATAGTACTTCTACTTCATTAGCTTCTTAGCAACATGATATCTGCAAGAGCACAAATCGTTTGTAGCTAGTTTCAAAGTATATATCGATCCCACAGGGAGCCCAAAGGTAAATGTTTATGGCCGAAGTCTTTGTCACACCTGAAGTTTTCACAGGTCTTCAAGTGAATTGACTGCAAGTGTTGAAATAAGAATGGGGTTTTGATTAAATGAGATGTATTTAAATAGAACTAAAATGTAAACTTCAGAAATATAAAGCATAAAAGTAAAGAACGACTTGATTGTTTGTTGTTTCCTAGTCGCGGGGAGATTCAGTTCATGGTGATAGTGACTATGCCAGGTGGACGAATGATAAATGTAACAATTATAATATTATAAATATATGTGTAGGCGAGCAACCCATAATTAGCCAGAACTCCTCTTGGTATATTTCATTCCAACTTCAATAATCCTACTAGACTGTTACCAAAACCATGGTCAGACACTAGACGATTAAGACCCTTCAGGTCGCTTAGCGATTAAGCTCCTTGGATCAGACTAATGCAATAAGCACTGTGGTTCCTTGTTATCCTCGAGTCTACTAGCTTTCCATTGATATCCCCGTGTCACCCAGGGGTCACCGATCTACTAGCGAACAAGATCTTATCAATGTAGAACAAAGCATCATGTTGTCTGGGCCCTTAATTGGACAACAAGCATTAGACATCCCACAGATAGTCAAGCACATATAATATAGTAATTAGAATCAATCACAAACTAATGGAAAATATATGAAGGCACATCACATATCACTAATCCCCTACATCTCCCACGCCCAAGGGAATTACTCACACATGAGAGAAGAACGGATCATCAATATAATCAAATAAAGGGAATACGTCTTTGTATTACCGTGGAGATCCACAATGAGAATAGAAAATCCAACACCATTCAAGATGGGAAGAAACAATCTTAAACCCTAGTCTTGCAAGGTGGATATCCCTCTCTCTCTCTCAAGTACAAGTAGTGGCTATGGGGGTGTATTGGCTAGGAGGTCGAACATCGTGGAGCGAGATGAAGAACGGGTTCCCCTTCTTCTCTAGATCTCTTCTTTCTCCCTTCTGGATGGTATGGCAGCTGTTGTGTTGTGTTTTTGTCCTTGGTCCCTTCACGGAAGTTGTCCCTTTTGACAAGACAGAGGCGGTGGCAACTATACGGCAGGAACTATACGGCCGGAAAAATATTCCCACCGTATAGTTGCTCGTTAAAGCTTCTGTGAGGTCCCCTCGTGTGCTTCCAAAGTGAGACTTGCTTGTTTTCCCCAGAATATTGTGTTTCTCTAGTTAAAAACTTTTGTTGACATTCAGAACCTGAAACACACATTAAAAACCAAGTTTTCTTTGCTACCGAAGTATTAGCATTAGGTAAAGCCAGAAAACGATCAAATCCGAGAGAAAACCATCAATAAAAGCCATCAAAAATATGTCGAATCTCACAGCTATCAACTCCCACAAGCTTAGATGTTGCTCGCCCTTGAGTGACAAGGAAATAAGGAAGAATAGCGGAGATTCGAGACCGAAATAAAGGAACTCACAAGTTTGAATTGGTGTCAAATTCTTTTCTTCACAATTCCTGCAATCTTAAATATGATCATACATGTATTCACAAGATTGCACTGAGTCCACTTCCTAACCACGTGTATCTTGTTAGCAAATAAATCATATGCCCAAGCAAGTGTCAAAAGTTTAGCTAGGAAAGTGAGACAAATTCTTTTGGTGCCTATCTTTGTTGAGAGATGAAAACTTTTGCTCTTGTTTGTTTAACCAATTAAGAGTACTCAAGTTGGCATCAAAACATTTAATTTAAGGATAAGTCATCTACTCCCGTGTCAAAATTTCAAGACTATCAAAGCACCTCTTTCTTTTCTTCTGCCTTTCAAAACTTTAGCTCTTTCATAGATAAATCATGCCACTATTTTTATCATGTTTAATTGGGTTATGTTGTGCACTCGTGACCATGCTAATAAATAATTGTTGAGCAATAATGTGTCAGAGGAGTACTACAACTTCACTTGGAACGTGAAACCATGAGGAGACTAAAAAATTTACCCGTCATAGCATTGTTGCTACAGACGTTTACATAACTCAATAGCCGAAATCCAGTGGTTTCCCACATTTAGATCATTCGCTGGCCAGCGGAGTTAATAGTTCCCCATGGAGCACGACAGAGTTGTAATGACACACATAAAGCAATATCTTACGGTAATTATTAAAAAAGTAGTGGCATAATTTCTACTACTTCGAAGCATCCATTTTATCAAACAATTTCAATCAAGGGTAATATCAAGTCTATTTATATTAAGCTCAAACGGCATGGAGTAGTTCTAAAATTAAATTCTTTGGGATAAACATGGACTCATGTCATCTTTCAGATGCTTTTTCTTGTTGTAAAAATGTAGGAAGTATTTTTAACCAAGTTCATTGCTCATTGTTTGAAAGCTAAAAAGGAGACACTGGCTAAGGAATAGAATTTATAGGATAACAAGCTAAGTGGGGAGTGACTCCAGTGCAAGCGGGTAAATAATTGTAGGATCAATTTAAGGTTGTAGAAAGGATGCTGAAAGGAATATGATACCTTTTCTTGCTTGCTTCATTCTCGTATTTGAGTCAAACCCCCTCTACGTTTCCCTATTGCAAAGTCACCTAAAATTAAGCAATCTACAAGAGAAACAAAGAAATGAACTTGCAAATAAAGTTACAACTATTTTTTTTTGTATTGTCGGTTTAGACATGCAGAACTGAAAATAAACATGCAAATTTTGAAGAAATAAAATAAATCAAAAGAAGAAATAAAAACATGAATGCAAAGTTTGGAGGTTTTCAAACCTCGCCCAAGCTTAGGCTATTGCTAGGCTTAGTTGTTGCCGTCATTTGGCGGCTGGTGCGGAAACTGCTGGTAGTAGTCGGGGAAGTGGGTCATGAAGTGACTAAAGTTGTGAGTCAAAGTATTCACATCTTCATTCCCTTCCTGAAGAGAGTGGTCGATCTCCCCAATGCGCTGGTTGAGCTGTTCGAACTCCTGATAGGGGACGTAGTTGTACCCCTGTTATGGCTGGTTGGGCCACGGGTCCCAAGCTCCCCCTTGCTGCTGCTGTCCCTCCCAAGCAGGGTTGTGTCCCTACTCTTCATCCTGCTCCTGCTCCTCCTCATCCTGCTGCCCTCCTTCTTCACCTTCCTCTTCATCGGGTTGGTGCTCGGCCATGATCTCCATCACTTGGTCCCTAGTGAGGATCCAAGTGTTCTTCCCTACAATAGAGAAGGCCTGTGGGCAGGGCAACTGAACCTGCTCATCCTGTGCATCACCAAGATAATTGAATTGATATGCTCGGAGCCTCCGGTTAGCATGGTAAACACCAAGGAAGCCACAAGCAGTCAAATACTTGATGTCCATAAGTTTGGAGCGGTCAACAGGTTCCATAACAGGTAGTATAATATTTCATGCATAGGCAAGGTGGGTTACCAATCCACCAATGCAAATATCACCTTTGGTCTTGTTGCTTTGGTGGCGAAAGTGCTGGATGAGTAGAGCTGCAGGACTGGGGCTTTGCGTGAAGTGGGGAAGAGAGCCTTGGTGATCATAGCCATGTTCGCATTGGCCATGGAGCCTGAGTCACCTCTTCCCAGTAGTGTGTTGGCGAGGAACAGAGCATAGTAGTGAATGGTTGGGTTCTCAATGGTGGACATCTTCTTCTGATAAAAGCTCCTGCCACCATTAACATAAATAACCTCCCAAGTCTCTCCACTTGTGGCGCTATAGAGGTTAGTAACATTGGGATCCCCAGTATGAGGGAAGCTAGAAACATTGCAAAATTGTTCGAAACTTATGTCATAGTGCCGTCGGTTCATGGTGAAGCTTATTGTGTAGATATTACCGTTCTCCTTGTGGTCATCGTCGAAGGAGGCAAGGAACTCATGGGTAAGCTCGACGTAGGTATCGTGGCTTGCGAAGCCAAGTATCGCCAACCCCGTCCTGCTGCACATGAGGTCGAAATCCACCTTCAACCCTGTCGCGGTGAGAAAGTTGTGGTCAGTCCAACGTGTGGGCAACACCCTCCTCGATGAGACAATGTAACATCGCAAATCTTTAATCAATGTTATCAAGATCCAAATCACCCAATTCAGGGTTAACAAAAACTTTTTATCCTTAAAATAAAAAAGGATGCATATGTGTGTTGCATTGATGGCTCAGTGTTGATGTAGAGCTCGTTGGGAACCCCAAAGGTGTATGATGAGCACAGCAGCAAGTTTCCCTCAGTTATGAAACCAAGGTTTAATCGAACCAGTAGGAGCAAGGAAACACCCCAAAGGTGTTGCTAGCTGAGCCTTGGCAAGGCGCACTACCGGTGCTAGTAGCAACGTGGAGACCTGCACAACACAACCATAGAACTTTGTCCCCAACTTGCGATGAGGTTGTCAATCTTACCGTGTTTTGCTGAAAACAAAGGATTAAACGTATCGAATGGAAAGAAGTATAAGTTTGCAGAAAGTAAACACAAAACAGTAAACAGTTTATAGATTGTATGTAAAAGAAAAGGACCGGGGTCCATAGTTCACTAGAGGTGGCTCTCCTTAAGATAGATAACATGCTGGGTGAATAAATTACAGCAGGGCAATTGACAAACATCGAGAAAGCAATACATGCATATACTAATCATCTTGAATCCTTTGAGACTCGATTGGGCATTACAACATTATACATAGACCGCCATCCAACTGCATCTATGACTAATAATCCACCTTCAGGTTATCATCCGAACCCCCTCAAATATTAAGTTGCAAGCAACAGATTATTGCTTTACGAACTGCGTGTAAAGTAAAAATACGATTGTTCTATGAACAAAGGATTGTTGTTTTCTCCCTAGTAGCAACAGCACATCTAGTACCTTAGAGATTTCTGTCACTTCCCCAGATTACCAGAGGCATGAACCCACTATCGAGCATAAATACTAACTCTTGGAGTTGCTAGCATCTACTTGGCCAAGATAGCTACTAACAACGGAAAGCATGCAAGATCACAAATAACAAAGACATGATAGAATCAATAATCAATATGAAATAGCATCTCAATATCCATCGGATCCCCGCAAACACAACATGTATGATTACAAATAGATGATCTTGATCATGAACGGAGCTCACAAGATCTAGACATGAAAGCACAAAGGAGGAGAACCAGCCATCTAGCTACTACATGGATCCGTAGTCCAAGGATGAACTACTCACGCATCACACCGGAGGCTTGCATGGTGATGAACAAGGCCTCCAGGGTGAATTCCCCTCTCTGGCAGGGTGTCGAGAAGAGCTTCAGATCCCTCCTGATCTAGGGAAGGAGATGACGGTGGCTACAGACTCTTTCGTGGATTTTTGATCGGGTACTTAGGGTTGTCATCCCGAGGGCATCTTATAGGCGGAAGGAGAGGCAGAGGGGGTGCTGGGGTCGGCCAGACCACCCCCTGGCGCGGGCCAGGATGGGCCGCACGGCCAGGTGGTGTGGTGGCCCCCTGGCCCCTCTCCGTCTCGTATTCTGGCATCTGATGACTTCCGGAAAAATAGGCACTTTGGCTTTTGTCCCGTCCAATTCCGAGAATATTCATTTTCTGACTTTCCTGGAACCAAAAACAGCAGAAAACAGGCAGCTAGCACTGTGGCTCTTGTTAATAGGTTAGTCCAAGAAATCATATGAAAAGTACTCCAAAGTGTGGACAAAACACAAGAAAGTGGATAAAACCAAGCATGGAACATCAAAAATTATAGATACATTTGCAATGTATCATGCATTAATATGGAATTGCTTAGAATTGCCATGCTTGATTATTCTAATGGTTGTAAAATGATTCAAAGATGAATTCCACATCATCTAGATCATTCCCAAGCAAAATCCAAAGAAAAAGAAATCAAATGAAATGAATAAAGGCAAATGGTCACTTTGGCCATTTTAATCAACTAGGTCACTTTAGGTTTTCCTAGCACTCAAATTCAAACAGAAAAAAATTCTAACTCTTTGCACCCCTTACTAGTACAAGTAAAGATATACCAAGGCCCACCTTGTGATCTTACAAAAACTTTTAAACTCTAAATTAAATGACATTTGAAAATGGAATCAAGTGTATGTACCTAGATCCCACTTTTTCAAAAACCACTCAAATGAATTCATTTTAACAATCCCAAGAAACCACAGATGCTCAAGCATAAGACCAACAACTCCACCAAAAATCTTTGCAAAATTCAAAACTTTGTTTCATGTGGCCATTGTGTCGAACAGTTAGCAGACAAATAAAATCTGCCTAACAAACACTATTGTTGATCAATGCTTTGTCGAGCAATTTGACTCAATCTTGTCCCCTCTGCTCTCTTTGGTCTCTCCTAGCTCTAACCAGACCATAACCAAGCTATCCCTTAGCCCCCATCAGCAGTGTCACGCCACCCCGACGCCATGATCGTTGGCCGACCATGCCCATGTCGCAGGAGCACGCCCCGCCCTCTTTCGCCGCTCCAGGGAGGTAGGCGTGGTAGCACCACCGCCCTTGGTCCCTTCCCCGAGCCTTGCCAGCCCCTGGACCACCTCACATCGCTCGCGCCCACCGCCTCTGCGTCGTGCCCAGCTCATGTCAGAGCGCCGTCCCCGACAGGCCCGCAGAAGTCACGCTTTGCTCCCAGCTTGCGTGCGCCGTTCCGCAATAACCCCAGCATGCTCCCGGACACGCCCCTTTCCTGCCACGCGACCAGCAGCCACCATGAACCGCGTCGAGCACCACCACTGACGTGCAGAGCGCCAGCCTATCCCAATCGCAAGCCACTGCCCCTAGCGTCGCCTTTACGCCGTAGCTGACCGCCAGGAGGCAAGCCACCGTCCGCCTACACTGCCCATGCCTCTAGCGCCCTGTACCGTCGTCACTGATGAGCTCACCGTCGCCCTCATGGTATCCTCGTCGAGCCTATATAAGGAGCCCTCCCCAGCACCAATTCGCCACACTACCTCACTCCCCTCTCTCTTAGAACCACCTCACAGCATCGCCGGAGTAGCTCGAGCAGCCGTTCGCCGGAATTTCCACCGGAGCCGCCACAGCAGAGCAGGAACAGCCTCGTCGATTTCGTCCACCCCAGGAGTCGCCGCGACCTCGCCTGAGTCCATCGTCGTCTCCTTGTTCGATCGCCCTCATCGCCACACTAGCTGGAGCCCTGGTATGCCCCCATTGCACCCCCACCGAGCCACTAGGGTTCCGTCACGCCGGCGACCAGTTCGTCGTCGATGATGAACCACCACCGTCGAACTAGGTTCTAATCACACGGTCCGCAGCGCCTCGTATCGCTTCGCGTTAAGTGTGCCGCTGACATGTGGACCACCCCTGTTAGTTGCCAGTCGCGCCGTGGAGTGTAACTGGTCCGGCCCATTAGTGTTCCCGCCTTAGCCCGCAGAATCAAATTTAGATTTTGCTATTTAGACTAAATCTAGTTTCTGTCCACTAGTTTAAAAATCAACTTAGAGAGTTCTGCTTAACCAAATGACATGATTCAAATTTTGCTAGAAATGAAATCAAAATATCTATCCAAGCCCGTTGGATTTAAATCAATTGGAGTTAGAGATATCACCTAGCAAAAATAACAAGACAGAGACTTTTTCACATTCAAACATTTTTCAAAATTCAACCATAATAGCTTTTGAGTTGATTCCAACTCTCAAAAATCACATTTGACCATACCTATCTGAATATGTAATCATATTGAGGTTTTCATTTAGTGACTTTGGACTAGTACCAAAATAATGCTATATAGGCATTTCTAGTCACTTTAAATTGAATAAATAATAAACTTAAACCTTATAGAAGGTGATCAAACATTTAAATCACATTACCATGTATTATAATATGTGGTGATGACATGTGTCCACATGATCCCATGTTTTAATTGGAGGATATTAAATCTTAGTTAATTTCAATGAATAGAAATTACTTTTCTCAAATAAAATAAATGAAACTAGTTCATTAAATCTTGTGATGTTTGTGATGATGCTAGATCATCAAGTGTGTGCCTTAGTGTGCTAAATAGACTAGTTAAGTATTGTTTGGTGATTGTGTATCCCGTGTGTATTTATAGACGATAGTACCGACCAAGTCTACGAAGAGGAGGAGTTCTACCCTGAAGAAGACGAGGAGAATTTCAACCACTGCACCAACCAAGGCAAGCCATCATTAACAATGCAAGATATTGTTAGCAAGCTAGCATTCTACAAGATGACCTAAGCAAGATGCTTTAGGCATGCTTGGTTATACATTTTGACTTATACCTACCCCAAGTTTTACTTACAATCTTTACTTTCTTTTACTCTACTAAAGTTATTTACTTTGTTTATAGATAGCATAAAGAGTATAAAACTTGACCTACCTAGTTAGACTTAGATGTCAATCTATGGCATGAGATTGATATTAGCATCCCACCTTAGTGAACACTCTTAACTTAGTGTTTAGAGTTAAATAAAAAGCTTGATCACTTTAGATGGGAATACTTGGTGAAAATGACTTATGAAAACCTTGGAATGATGAGTCATTCTATTGAGATGTTTTGACATGTGTTGATAAACAAAAATGGTTTATGATGATGAAAATGTTGAGGCATGAGCCTTAGCCCTTTATAAAAACTGATGGTTGGGTTCGGATGCGATACCATTCCAAATTTACCGTACAACCATAATACCTGAATTGGGTAAGGCTTAGCCGGAAGTTTATATGCATCAGTATGAGTTCCCTCGTGGGAGAGGTCTGAGCTGAGGCTACCTCTCAATGTTGTCCACCTATGCAGTGCCCAGGATGGCAGATGGCCATGGCTGGGAGGTCAAGCTCATAGGAGAGGTGCTTGTAATAGGGTGTGTAATTGAAAGGTTATGATTGATTATCCGCATACTAAGTATGATGATTCAGGGTTATCCCTGACGGATGTATCGAGTTTTGTGGTGAAAGTGTACCACCTCTGCAGAGTGTCAAACTATTCGAATAGCTGTGTCCGCGGTCATGGATAGTTGGAGTGGCCATATTGTTCCGTCGTCAGATGTTTTCAAAATGACTTATGAAATGAATGGTGATCTTGACTTGACCACAACAGGGTTATGACTATGAAAACTAAGTTCCCAACTTAAGTGATTTTAGAACTTTATTTTATCTTTCTTTGTCTCTAAACTCAACTTAGGTTTCAAACATAACCTTGCAAATAAACTAAGAGTTTAGCATTCCTCCTAGAACTACTTTACTTGTTAGTGATAGTTTGCGAGTACTTAAAGAGTACTCATGGCTTTGTCCCTGGCTATTCCCGTGGCCAGACTATGAAGAGGACTACCAAGAGGAAGGACAGCAGGACGGCTATGACAACTAGGACTATCTCCCATCGTCAGCATTGCCTGTGACACTGAAGATGGACCCCACCGCTATGCTTATTATTTATTCTGCTACTTGTTGTACTAAGACTGGATCATGAGATCCTTTATTTGTGTAAGACCTTATTATGGTTTGTAATGGATGATGTACTGTGATATCCAATCTGTTATGTCTCGCAAAAATGGTAATCCTGGGATTGCGATGTATGGCATAACAGGCATCTTGGATTAAAAATCCTGGTGTTGACAAGTTGGTATTAGAGCCATCCTAACCATAGGAGACCCTAGTTAGAATGGACGTCCAAATAAAAACTTAGTTTCGAAACAAAAGAAGTGAGTACTTATGAAAACCTATTTCCACTCTTACCCTTGGGATTCTTTCTCTCAAAAAAATACATGTTCCTCCAAAATTCTTACATTACTACATAAAATTTGACACACTTGATCACTTCACTAACTTACTCATCCTAAATCCCTATAGATGGAAGTTCAGTACTGCAAGTTCTACTAGTTGGGCAACGGAGGCCAACTGATTTTTGAGAGGAATCTTGATTGTCTGAGCACTTGGAGCACCCTCATCCGGAATTCTTTGGAGCTCAACTCAATGGTCCCCCAGGAGGAGATTTACAATGGCTAATAGTTGCTGATCTTCGAGGCAAGATGGAAGCACCACTTTCGGAGAAGATTCAATTCACTGTGAGAGAAAACAACTGGCTAGATGGATTAGCCAGGGCAATGCATGAAGCTCTCGCCCGTCTTTGCGGACAGAATGTCAACTTGATCCAGGGAACTCGCTTTCCGCACTATGCAAGGCATGATTCTATGGGAATGCCATTGGAGATGCCAAGTCACCCGGAGATGAGATGCCAAGTGGAGAACCTTGACTTCCTACTGTACGACAGGCAGAAGGAATTGGACAATGCTCGAGAGTATGCCAACCACAACCTTGCCATTTCCACCCAGAAGGCCCAGACTTTCTCACTGCTAGTCAAGGATCGTCAATCACTTCGTCTTCAATGCGCAAAGAAGGATCGCACCATCGACCGTCTTTGCAAGAAGGTGGCCAACCTCGAGAAGACCATCAAGGAGCTCGAAGCTCAGCTTGCAGCAAAATAAGAAGAGGAAGAAGGTGAAGACATCCAGGGGATATTCACTCGTACCTCAGCAATGATGATGATTACCTGGAGGATGATGCCATGGACTTCTACACCGAAGATGATGACTCTGACTTCATCGATGGTGAGTAGATGCACTAGAGCACTATCATAGGAATGAGAAGTATCGGTCCCATTGTATCTTAGTTCACAGAATGGTTCTTAAAACCATATGTTTTCCTTTCATGTTGTGGTGTGTGTGTGTTTGTATCGTGTGCTTTGATTGAATGAATGAAAAGAAGTTAGTTGCAAAACCTGAGTCAAACTCAAAGTTTTAGCTTGTAAAACAAAACCATGAACCTTAGAACTTTCCCTCTTACCCCTTTATCTATCTAAATCTTCAGATGACTCATGGAAACCCTAGAGGGAGCAGCTCATCGCAGGACCCGATGCTGCAGATTTTGCAGATGCTAGTTTCCGACCGTGAAGCTAGTAGAGTAGAGCGCCAAGCCAACCCAGCCACCCTGCAGCAGATCGCCAGATGGCCCACAATAATCAAGGCCATAGAAATCAGGATCACCAGGGATCCAAGCTTAAGAACTTCCAGAATACCAATCCCCCTATCTCCATCCATTCGGAGAATCCACTAGATGCAGATGATTGGTTACAAACCATGGAGAATAACTTAGAAGTCGCCAGAGTTGATGCCAATGAGAAAGTTCTGTTTGCCACCCACTACCTGGCAGGAGATGCAAGAGCATGGTGGAACAGCACCCATACTATGAACCACGGGCAAGTGATGACGTGGGAATATTTCAAGACCAAGTTCAGCCGCACCCATGTGCCACAAGGTTTAGTCACTAGAATGAGAGATGAGTTCAGAGAGCTGAAGTAGGGTCGGATGACTGTAGTAGAGTACCGTGACAGATTTCTGTCTCTTGCTAGGTATGCACCTGATGAGATCAATACTGAAGCCAAGAAGAAGGAGAGATTCCTGAATGGATTGAATGATGAGATGCAAACGGTGTTAATCAACATCCGTTTTGACGATCTCGAAGAGCTAGTCAACTCTGCCATCCAGATGGAAGGAAAGATCAACCAAGCCAATGACAATCACAAGCGCGGAATGATGCACCAGAATGTATCCAACAGTCACCAGAAGTATCGCCCCAACCCGTCTGCAGGATATGCCCCGAGGAACAACAGACCCCCGATGAATCATCCAAGCTACCCCAACCGTAGCGGAGGAAATGTGAAGTACGGAGGAAATCACAACAACAACAACAACAACAACAACCCCGGCAACTCCAACAGCTTCAACCGTGCACCGCCCAAGTCCAACAACAACAACAACAATACTGCTCCAAGGACTGGAAGCAATGTTGTGCCTGTTGCAGCCAAGGACAAGTCTCAGATTACTTGTTTTGAGTGTGGAGTGAAGGGTCACTACTCCAATGAGTGTCCCAAGGAGCTCGCAGCCACTGCAAATGTGAATGCCCTAGCTCAGCAGCAACGTCGTGTGCAACCCGGAAGAAGATTCGCCCCAGGAAACTCTCTCAACTACAATGGTCGTCTCTTCCACATGAACGCCGAAGAAGCCCAGGAAGCGCCAGATGTCGTGCTGGGTATGTTTTCTATTAACTCAGTATTATAAAGAGTGTTGTTTGATTCTGGAGCATCGCACTCGTTTGTTACAGAAGAATTTCCATGCACTAGTAAGATTCACCCAACCAATTTGAAGCATGTCATGATAGTTCAAATACCTGGTTCAGCCACCAAAGCTAGAAAATTTTTCAAGGCAGTACCTATCAGAATACATGGGATAGATTTTTATGCCAATATAATAGTACTTGGAACCAAAGGTTTGGAAGTAGTACTAGGAATGGATTGGATGTCAAAACATAAAGGATTGATCGACTGTGCTAAGAAAGCCATAACCATGACCAGTAGCTCTAGAGTAACTGTACAACATATATCTGAAACCTTACAATGTCAATTCAAGTGCAACAAGAGTCTAACCCTGCCCACCATAGACCAAGTCAGAGTAGTCTATGAATACCCCGACATATTCCCAGATGAATTGCCTAGTATGCCCCTGGATCGGGATATTGAGTTCATCATTGAACTAATCCCTAGAACTGGACCCATAGCTCAGAGACCCTATAGCATGAACCCATCAGAGTTAGTGGAGCTGAAGAAGCAACTTGATGCTATGCTGGAGAAAGGCTTGATTCAACCAAGCGCATCGCCGTGGAGATCACCAGTTATGTTTGTCGGCAAGAAAGATGGAGGTAACCGTTTATGCACAGATTACCGGAAGTTGAATGACGTCACCATCAAGAACAAGTACCCACTGCCCAAGATAGAGGATCTATTTGATCAGTTGACTGGTGCCAGCGTGTTCTCTAAGATTGATCTTAGGACTGGTTACCATCAACTCAAGATTCGTGCAACAGATATTCCAAAGACCGCATTTACCACCAGATATGGATTGTATGATTATACAGTCATGTCTTTTGGATTAACCAATGCCCCCGCTTATTTCATGAATCTCATGAATAAGATTTTTATGAACTTCCTGGATAAGTTTGTCGTTGTTTTTATCGACGATATTCTTATCTACTCCAAGTCAGAAGAAGACCATGAGCAACATCTGAGAATCATCCTTGAAACCTTGAGAGAACATCTGTTGTATGCCAAGTTCAGCAAGTGTGAGTTTTGGCTGAAGGAAGTAGGATTCCTCGGACATATTGTGTCGACAGGAGGAGTCGATGTGGATCCCGCAAAGATCAGAGATGTTGAAGCCTGGGAAACCCCAACCACTCAAACCCAAGTCCGTGCCTTTCTCGGATTAGCGAGATATTACCGCAAGTTCGTTGAAGGATTTTCAAGCATTGCAAGACCCATGACCCAATTGTTGAAGAAGGACAAGAAGTTTGAATGGACCGACAAATGTGAAGCAAGTTTCCAAGAGCTCAAGAAGAGATTGATTTCAGCCCCAATATTGTTTATGCCAGATATCAAGAAGCCTTTTGATGTGTATTGTGATGTATCCAAGATTGGTCCCGGATGTGTGTTGATGCAAGAAGGCAAGGTCAGAGCATATCTGTCTCGACAACTGAAGCAGCATGAGCAAAACTACCCTACCCATGATCTAGAACTAGCAGCTATAGTTCTAGCATTGAAGACATGGCATCATTACCTTATGGGTAATTGCTGTGAGATTTATTCAGATCACAAGAGCTTGAAGTATATTTTCACTCAGAAGGAGCTGAATATGAGGCAAAGGAGATGGATAGAGCTAATCAAGGATTATGACCTTGACATTCACTATCACCCCGGCAAAGCCAATGTGGTAGCGGATGCTCTTAGCAGATTGCCGTGTAGATTAAACACCATGATCAAAGAAACCCAGCCAAGTTTACATGAAGAGTTGGAGCAGTTTAGAACTGAGATAGTTAGCAAATGATTCTTAGCTAGCATTGAACTTCAACCCACTTTGATTAGTCAGATCAAGGAAGTCTAGAAGGGAAATGCAAGTATCGACAGAATCAAACGTCCTATTAGTACAGGAAAGGTACCTGGATTCACCAAAGATGAAGAAGGAGTTTTGTGGTACAAAGAACGTATCTGTGTGCCCGCAGATTCAGAACTGAAGCAAGTCATCATGCAAGAGGCTCATGATACTCTTTATTCCATCCACCCCGTAGGAACAAAGATGTATCAGGATTTGAAGGAGCAATTTTGGTGGCACAAGATGAAGAGAGAAATCGGAAGCTACATCACCAAGTGTGACATCTGCCAAAGAGTCAAGGCGAAACATCAGAGACCCACAGAACTGTTGCAACCATTGCAGATTCTGGAATGGAAATGGGATTCTGTCAGAATGGACTTTATCACCGGTTTGCCTACTTCTAGTAGGGGAAATGACTCTATATGGGTCATCGTTGATAGACTGTCCAAGGTAGCCCATTTCATACCGATCAAGACAACCTACCAAAGTTCGAAGCTAGCAAAGTTGTACATTGCTAGAATCATCAGTTTGCATGGAACCCCCAAGATCATAGTGTCGGATCAAGGAACCCAATTTACCTCAAGATTTTGGCAGAAAGTCCAAGAAGGATTAGGAATCAAGTTTAATTTCAGCACAGCTTATCACCTGCAGACCGATGGACAGACTGAAAGAGTCAACCAGATCTTAGAAGATATGTTGAGAGCCTATGTGCTTGAGTATGGATCAAAATGGGAAGACTGTCTGCCTTTCGCAGAGTTCTCATACAACAACAGTTATCAAGCAAGTTTGCAAATGGCCCCATTTGAGTTCTTATATGGAAGAAAGTGTCGTACCCCCTTGAATTGGTCGCTAGTAGGAGAGAGTCAGATTTTCGGACCCGACATCCTACGAGAAGCCGAAGAGAAGGTTCACAAAGTCCATGAACACCTCAAGACCACCCAATCCAGACAAAAGAGTTATGCTGATAAGAGACGTAGAGACCTGACTTTCAATGTCGGAGATTTTGTGTATCTCAAAGTGTCGTCATTGAAGGGAACACAACGTTTTAGTCTGAAAGGAAAGTTAGCCCCCAGATATATTGGACCCTTCAAGATTCTGAATCATCGAGGAGAAGTATCGTATCAACTGGAATTGCCAGAGGAGATGTCAGCCATCCATGATGTGTTCCATATCTTGTTACTTCGCAAATGCTTGGAAGTGCCGAAAAAGACCGAAGTTTTCAAGAACATCGATCACCGAGCTGTTGATATCAACAAGGATCTGACGTATCGTGAAGTACCCATCCCTATCTTGGAAGAAGCTTACAGAACCACCAGGACCCGGAGTATCAAGTTTCTCAAGATTCAATGGAGCAACCATACCGAAGAAGAAGCCACTTGGGAGCGAGAAGATTACATTAGGACAAAGTTTCTAGATCTCTTTAGTTCCTAGTTTTTCTTTCGTAAATCTCGGGACGAGATTTTGTCTAAGGGGGGAAGGTTTCTAACATCCCAAATCTTTAATCAATGTTATCAAGATCCAAATCACCCAATTCAGGGTTAACAAAAACTTTTTATCCTTAAAATAAATAAGGATGCATATGTGTATTGCATTAATATGGAATTGTTTAGAATTGCCATGCTTGATTGTTCTAATGGTTGTAAAATGATTCAAAGATGAATTCCACATCATCTAGATCATTCCCAAGCAAAATCCAAAGAAAAAGAAATCAAATGAAATGAATAAAGGCAAATGGTCACTTTGGCCATTTTAATCAACTAGGTCACTTTAGGTGTTCCTAGCACTCAAATTCAAACAGAAGAAATTCTAACTCTTTGCACCCCTTGCTAGTACAAGTAAAGATATACCAAGGCCCACCTTGTGATCTTACAAAAACTTATAAACTCTAAATTTAAATGACATTTGAAAATGGAATCAAGTGTATGTACCTAGATCCCACTTTTTCAAAAACCACTCAAATGAATTCATTTTAACAATCCCAAGCAACCACATAAGACCAACAACTCCACCAAAAATCTTTGCAAAATTCAAAATTTTGTTTCATGTGGCCATTGTGTTGAACAGTTGGCAGACAAATAAAATCTGCCTAACAAACACTATTGTTGATCAATGCTTTGTCGAGCAATTTGACTCAATCTTGTCCCATTTGCTCTCCTTGTTCTCCCCTAGCTCTAACCAGACCATAACCAAGCTATCCCTTAGCCCCCATCAGCAGTGTCGCGCCACCCCGACGCCATGATCGCCGGCCGACCATGCCCACATCACAGGAGCACGCCCCGCCCTCTTCCGTCGCTCTAGGGAGGTAGGCACGGTAGCACCGCCGTCCTTGGTCCCTTCCCCGAGCCTTGCCAGCCCCTGGACCACCTCACATCGCTCGCGCCCACCGCCTCTACGCCGTGCCTAACTCACGCCAGAGCGCCATCCCAGACAGGACCGCACAAGCCGCGCTTTGCTCCCAGCTTGCGTGCGCCGCTCCGCCATAAACCCAGCATGCTCCCAGACGTGCCCCTTTCCTGCCGCGCGACCAGCAGCCGTCGTGAACCGCGTCGAGCACCGCCTCTGCCGCGTAGAGCGCCAGCCTTTCCCGACCGCAAGCCACCACCCCTAGTGTCGCCTTTACGCCATAGCTGACTACCAGGATGCAAGCCACCGTCCGCCTATACCGCCCATGCCTCTAGCACCCTGTACTGTCGACACCGACGAGCTCGCCGTCGCCCTCACGGTATCCTCGTCGAGTCTATATAAGGAGCCCTCCCTAGCACCAATTCGCCACACTACCTCACTCCCCTCTCTCTCAGAATCACCTCATAGCATCACCGGAGCAGCTCGAGCAGCCGTTCGCCAGAATTTCCACAGGAGCCACCGTAGCAGAGGAGGAAGAGCCTTATCGATTTCATCCACCCAAGGAGTAGCCTCAACCTCGCCTGAGTCCACCATTAACTTCTCGTTCGATCGCCCCCATCACCACACTAGCTAGAGCCCTGGTATGCCCCCGTTGCACCCCCACCGAGCCGCTAGGGTTCCGTCTCGCCGGCGACCACTTCATCGTCGACGATGAACTGCACCACCGTTGATCTAGGTTCTAATCGCACCGTCCGCAGCGTCCCGTACCGCTTTGCGTTAAGTGTGTCGCTGACACGTGGACCACCCCTGTCAGTTGCCAGCCGCGCCACGGAGTGTAACTGCACCAACCAAGGCAAGCCATCATTAACAATGCAAGCTATTGTTAGCAAGCTAGCATTATACAAGATGACCTAAGCAAGATGCTTTAGGCATGCTTGGTCATACATTTTAATTTATACCTACCCCAAGTTTTACTTACAAGCTTTACTTTCTTTTACTCTACTAAAGTTCTTTACTTTGTTTATAGATAGCATAAAGAGTATAAAACTTGACCTACCTAGTTAGACTTAGATGTCATTCTATGGCATGAGATTGATATTAGCATCCCACCTTAGTGAACACTCTTAACTTAGTGTTTAGAGTTAAATCAAAAGCTTGATCACTTTAGATGGGAATACTTGGTGAAAATGACTTATGAAAACCTTGGAATGATGAGTCCTTCTATTGAGATGTTTTGACATGTGTTGATAAACACAAATGGTTAATGATGATGAAAATGCTGAGGCATGAGCCTTAGTCCTTTATAAAAACTGATGGTTGGGTTTGGATGCGATACCATTCCAAATTTACCTTACAGCCACAATACCTAAATTGGGTAAGGCTTAGTTGGAAGTTTGCATGCATTAGTATGAGTTCCCTCACGGGAGAGGTCTGAGCTAAGGCTACCTCTCAATGTTGTCCACCTATGCAGTGCCCAGAATGGCAGATGGCCATGGCTGGGAGGCCAAGCTCATAGGAGAGGTGCTTGTACTAGGGTGTGTAATTGAAAGGTTGTGACTGATTTTCCACATACTAAGTATGATGATTCAGGGTTATCCCTGACGATGTATCAAATTTTGTGGTGAAAGTGTACCACCTCTGCAGAGTGTCAAACTATTTGAATAGCCGCATCCGCGGTCATGGATAGTTGGAGTGGCCATACTGTTCCGTCGTCAGATGTTTTCAAAATGACTTATGAAATGAATGGTGATCTTGACTTGACCATAACAGGGTTGTGACTATGAAAACTAAGTTCCCAACTTAAGTGATTTTAGAACTTTATTTTATATTTCTTTGTCTCTGAACTCAACTTAGGTTTCAAGCTTGACCTTGCAAATAAACTTAGAGTTTAACATTCCTCCTAGAACTACTTTACTTGTTAGTGATAGTTTGTGAGTACTTAAAGAGTACTCATGGCTTTGTCCCTGGCTATTCCCGTGGCCAGACTATGAAGAGGACTACCAAGAGGAAGGACAACAGGATGGCTACGACAACTAGGACTATCCCCCATTGTCAGCATTGCCTGTGACACTGAAGATGGACCCCACCGCTACGCTTATTATTTATTCGGCTGCTTGTTGTACTAAGACTGGATCATGAGATCCTTTATTTGTGTAAGACCTTATTATGGTTTGTAATGGATGATGTACTGTGATATCCAATCCGTTATGTCTCGCAAAAATGGTAATCCTGGGATTGCGATGTATAGCATAACAGGCATATGGGATTAAAAATTCGGGTGTTGACAGACATTGTCCAACTTAGAGTTGTAGGGGGCTCGGGACCCCGAGATCGAGCACTCACCCTGTTAGCGCTTGCTCGAACGAAAGAGCTTACCGATTTTGTTCATCATGATGCATTGAAAAATTTCACCATAAAACCTTAGGCATATAGTTACTACATGATATATGAACGATTCTACGTGGAAAAATTCAATCCTAACATGAGAAATTTATAGGAAAAACAAAATAAGCTTGAGTTCATCCACTAGATCAATGTGAGAGTTTCAACCATGGAAATCTGAAATAAAGCATGGATAGGGAGAGAAACATACCAATCTGATGATTTCCCCACTCAAATGAACGAAATCCGTGAAGAATCAAGAGTTCTAGGTGGATTTTGGGAGGTTTGGAGAGAGAATATGAGAGAAATAATGAGGAGAGGAGGAAGACCTAGCTGCCCCGGTGCGATTTTGTGGTCGCACCTAACTATACGGCCGGAACTATACGGACGGGTGATGTTGTTCTGCCCATATAGTTGCGGCGGCACCGCCAACTAGGGTTTCTTTATATAGGAAACAGCTATACGGATGCAACTATACGGCCGGATCACAATGATCCCACCGTATAGTTGGTCGTTAAACTGTATGCCTCTCGAGAAAAATTTCTAAAACTAGCAAAGATATCTATGCGACCGGAACTATCCGGCCGGAATTTTTATTCCTGCCGTATAGTTGGTCGTTAAACTCTCAGTACCTTTTGGATAAATTTCTACGAAGGCATCGATATCTATACGACCGGAGCTATACGGCGGAATTTTTATTCCCGCCATATAGTTGGTCGTTAAACTCTCAGTACCTTTCAGATGAATTTCTACGAAGGCATCGATATCTATACGACCAGAACTATACGGACGGAATTTTTATTCCCGTCGTATAGTTGGTCGTTAAATTCTCTGTGTGTTCGAGGAGAATTTGTTGATGACAAAGATATCTATACGATCGGAACTATACGGCCTAGTTGGTCGTTAAACCATCAGTAAAAATAAAAAAATAAAAATTCTTCGAGGATACCTTCTTATCCCAAACTTAGCGAAATACCTTATTTTTAACAGAAAATTGATAGTAAAAACTGTCGACCAACATTAGCATATTAAAAGAAAAATTTAGCTTCTGTAAATAGAAAACTCAAACTTTTATTCTTATTATTATTCTATACTCATTCAATCGATGTTTTTACTACTTTTTGACATCTGCATCTTCACGGGCGCGCTTCCGCAAGAATGTATGGAAAAGGTGGTAGGAATGCGATAAACTTCTTATTCTCTAGTCTACTTAACTGGCAAGATGGGTTGACTCCCATTAAGAATTTATTAAGAATGGTTGAGTAACTCAACCTCTTCTCTCTTCTCGAATTCTTACCTTGGGTTGCCCCTTATCAAAGGCACTTACCACATGAACTCGTTTTGACGGTGGAACATATCTTTCTCCTTCTAGCTTCTTTGGAAAATACCAGATGATTTCAGCATCATAAACATTGAAGATTATCTTTCCTTCTACACAATCAACTTATGCACCTATAGTACTAAGGAAAGGTCTTCCAAGTATTATAGATAATTTTTCATCTTCTGGCATTTCAAGAATGATAAAATCAGTGGGAATAACATGCTCATCTATTCTAAGTAAAACATCCTCAATCATACCAACTGGTTGTTTAGTGGACTTGTCAGCCATCTGTAAAGTGATAGTAGTAGGAGAATACTCCCCTAATCCTAACCTTTTATAGAGGGAGTAGGGCATTACACTAACTCCTGCTCCTAGATCACACAAGGCATTATGAATATCAATTTTTACCTATTGAGCATGAAATAGTTGGTATTCCAGGATCTCCAGACTTAGACAACAACTTCCCATTAGCGGGATAGCTAGTTACCAAGGCAATAGTTTCAGTTATTTCTTTCTTTCTACTAAGAACATCACGGAGGAATTCACTATAAGTAGGAACTTTGATTGCATCTGCAAATGGAATTTCCAGACGAAGGTCACTAAGTGCCTTTGTGAAAGAATTATAAATTACCTGATCTGGTGCTTTCTTTTTTGGATCTAGATAAGGAAGCTTTTTCTCACCTGACGTACTCTTGTCTTTTACCTTTTGTGGGGGGTCAGGCTCTTTCGTTGCTTTCTTTTGTTGTTGCTTATGGCTTTTCTTCTTTTCTACTACAACAACTTCATCCTCCTTGCTTAATTCTTTATCTTCTCCTGGATCAACCGTCTCTGCATCAGAGTCATAATGGTCATCATGTGCATCATTTTTGTCCTCCTTGGTTTGATCTTCTGTCTCAGTTTCATCTTGAGTATCCACCAATGTATCATATTTTTGGCTTGCCTCGAGCAAGGATTTTTCCTTTCGCTCTTTTTCAGCTTCATATTCCGGTGGTCCTAAGGGTCCTATAACAACTGCACCCCTTCTTGTGACAACATTAGTAGAAAAAGGAATATCTTTATCATCACAAAGAAAAAATTGATAACCAGATGCTATTTGTTCACACTGGGTTTCAATCATACTAAGATACTTATGAAATAATTTTATTTCTTGGCCAATCTCATCATAATTTTCGGTGAGTTTAGCCAAAATCTTTTTGTGTTTTTGGAAATGCTTATGCAGGTTATTATGAGATTTTACTTGTCGATGTTTTAATTCTGGAAAAACTTTTCTAATTTCATATTTTTCAGTTAAAACTGGTAACGAATCTACTTTGTTTTCCTAACAAGTTTAGAAGGTATACCTTTTTATTTCATAGTTTTGCGTACCTCGGGCATAAGATCGGGAGTTATCTGAAGTATCCCTTTTTCCGGCTTAGTGCCAAAATCAGGATTATATAAAGAATCATTCTTAGCCCTAGTAGACATCAATTCCAAACATTCTTTAATAGTTAAAGTATTTATTGATCCTCCTGCTGAGAAGTCAAGCAACTCTCTACATTGAGTATTGAGACCATGGTAAAATAAATGGCAAATTGTTAGTTTAGAATAGCCATGATTAGGAATACTATTGATCATTCCAAAGAATCTTTCCCAGGCTTGTGGGTAGTTTTCTCCCACATTCTGACTAAAGTTGCCTATGTTCTTTGTTAGTTCAGTTACCTTTTTAAAAGGATTAAACATGTTTATGAATTTAACAATGTTTTTTCCCAACATTTAATGTAATGGAGAGGGAGAGAATATAACCAGTCTAGAGCTTTACCTTTGAGAGACCATCGAAATAATTTAAGACGAGAGAAGTCTCTTGGCAAACCTTTTGGTCCAAGTGATGTTATCACATCATCGAACTCTCTAATATGTCTTCATGGGTCTTCGTCTTCCCTTCCACTGAAAGCTTTCTCCTACAAAATTTTAATAATTCCACCATCAAATCGATATTCTCTAACTCCAGGATTAGGGAACTCTATTGGTTGTTTAAGAAATTCAGAACTTGGAGCATTGTATTCCCTGAGAGTTTTCTCAGGTTTCATAGGAGTTGTCCTATAAATAGACATCATTTCCATAATCTCACTCGGGTTTTCAACTTCAACTTTATTTGATCTTAAAAGTTTTTCAATAATTTCTTCGCACCTCTGAGCAGGCACGCGCTCAATATAATCCGACAGGTAGGTCTTACCCGAGCGTGTAGACCCTTTGTCTCCTAAGGAGAACATTTTGTAGTAGCAACACCTGAAATATCAAAAGACAAACACTTAGCGCTTAGCTCCCCGGCAACAGCGCCAGAAAATAGCTTGATGTCTGCAAGAGCAGAGATCGTTTGTAGCTAGTTTCGAAGTATAGATATCGATCCCACATGGAGCCCAAAGGTAAATGTTTATGGGTGAAATCTCTGTCACACCCGAAGTTGTCACAGGTCTTCGAGTGAATTGACTGTAAGTGTTGAAATAAGAATGGGGTTTTGATTAAATGAGATGTATTTAAATAGAACTAAAATGTAAACTTCAGAAATATAAAGCATAAAAGTAAAGAATGACTTGATTTTTTGTTGTTCCCTGCAGATGGCAAAAGAAGGCGCGGGGAGATTCAGTTCATGGTGACAGTGACTATGCTAGGTGGAAGAATGATAAATGTAACAATTATAATCTTATAAATATATGTGTAGGAGAGCAACCCATAATTAGCCGGAACTCCTCTTGGTAGATTTCATTCCAACTTCAATAATCCTACTAGCTTGTTACCAAAACCATGGTCAAACACTAGACGATTAAGACCCTTCAGGTCGCTTAGCGATTAAGCTCCTTGGATCAGACTAATGCAATAAGCACAGTGGTTCCTCGTTATCCTCGAGTCAACTAGCTTTCCACGGATATTCCCATGTCACCCAGGGGTCGCCGATCTACTAGCGAACAAGATCTTATCTATGAAGAAGGCATCATGTTGTCTCAGCCCTTAATTGGACAGCAAGCATTAGGCATCCCACGGATTGTCAAGGACATATAATATAGTAACTAGAATCAATCACAAACTAATGGAAAAATATATGAAGGCACATCGCATCTCACCAATCCCCTACATCTCCCACGCCTAAGGGAATTACTCACACATGAGAGAAGAACGGATCATCAATATAATCAAATAAAGGGAATTCGTCTTTGTATTACCATGGAGATCCACAATAAGAATAGAAAAATATCCAACACAATTCAAGGTGGGAAGAAACAATCTCAAACCCTAGTCTTGCAAGGTGTATATCCCTCTCTATCAAGTACAAGTAGTGGATATGGGGTGTATTGGCTAGGAGGTCGAAGATCGTGGAGCGAGATGAAGAACATCGTCCCCTTCTTCTCCGGGTCTCTTCTTTCTCCCTTGTGGATGGTATGGAGGCTGCTGTGTTGTGTTTTCGTCCTCGGTCCCTTCACGGAAGTTGTCCCTTTTGACAAGACAGAGGCGGCGGCAACTATACGGCGGGAACTATACGGCCGGAAAAATATTCCCGCTGTATAGTTGCTCATTAAAGCTTCTGTGAGGTCCCCTCGCGTGCTTCCAAAGTGAGACTTGCTTGTTTCCCAGAATATTGTGTTTCTCTAGTTAAAATCTTATGTTGACGTTCAGAACCTGAAACACACATTACAAACCACGTTTTCTTTGCTACCGAAGTATTAGCGTTAGGTAAAGCTAGAAAACGATCAAATCCAGGAGAAAACCATCAATAAAAGCCATCAAAAATATGTCGAATCTCACAGCTATCACAACATCATCTACTTTGAGTGAACCTAAGTTCATCACTTTGTGTTGCTCCATACCTTTTCTACACTAATATTCCTTCTTATTATCAACTAATACTAAGATGGGATTGATCCATCCTTCAAAGTAGTGTTGATACACCTTATATTTGGCTTCTCTCTTCATGCAAGTCTTCATCTTGGTCTTTTGGGGCTCGTCACTCCCTTACACGAATTCTCTTTTCTATCTAGGTCTCTAACATCAAGTAATAACTTGATAATGCACATGCATTTGCACACCAAGTCAAACTTCGTGTATAGATCTAGTCACTCCAGAAGATCCAAGAAAAACCAATGAAACCAAATAATACACAAACATATAGCATGTATTAAATATAGATCTTCTAATTATTACAACCCCCAACTGCAGCAAGACACTCCCTTTGTACACTACCTCTTTATATTACAAGAGCTCTCCTTGCCTTTGTGAGCATACTTCTCACTTATTTCAGCGGCCTCTCAAACACTACAATACGCATTACCTGATATATACATTATTCAAGCATTCTATGCTACAACTCATTTCTCACTCCACCCTTATCTCCCTTTTCAGTGCTTCTTGGGCTTTCGTCCACGATGGTTCGGAGTCCAACGACTACCTTCTGGTGCATAAGAACATCAACTAGGTGCGTAATCTTGATTTGAAGTGCCAAGGTTGAGATTAGCCATTAAAAATGACTAACATACGCATGATCTTCTTCAGGATTCTCATGTTCCCCTTCAAGTGCATTTTCAATGTAAGAAGTATTATTTGCCTTTTCCTTAATCCAGTCATACATATTGGTGTAGTAACTACCGGGACATTCTTCCAGATCAATAGGATTATTACTACCCCCATATGGACCATACGGCTCCATAACATTGTAACTGGTCTCTACACCTTTTCCAGAATCACAAGGTATAGGATTTCCCACATTTCCATCATAAATCTATTCTCCCCATACACTATCATCCCTAATGGCATTATTTGGATTGGTGCATTCCAAGTTTTCTATTCTGCCTTGTATTTAGTCCACGGGTCTACTGGTTACTGGGGTTCAACTTGATAATAGGCATAGACTTCATATTGTGGGTCATCAAACTCCGTTTCTTCAAACACCTCCCTTGAGAAGATTGTTTTTGGGTGCTTAGATTCCTTATCTAACTTATTTCTATGTGCCATTACTTTAGCAGGATTAATAAAATCCTCAATGACTGTGTCCAACTCTTGAACTAACACTTGATGAGTGTTATGGAATGTATTTAGTAAATACCTATAACGATCCATATTCTCTATTGCCAGAGTAGGTTTAGTTCATACCAGAGCAGAATGATCTAACTCTGGATCAGAACTAAGGGTTTCATGAGGTATAGTAGTATAGGTACTACCTACCAGTGCCTTGGATTTTTGCTCCCTTATCATGGCTATGGCCGCTACTACTGCAATCTGATAGGTCGTCGCCATACATCTTGCCTTCCCTGATGGAATATCTACACTCATCCCTAACTTCTTCGGTAACATGATCATGACACAATATTTCGCTAATACCTGCCCGTCATAGAAACTGTAAACCTTGACGAGAAGTCGAGATTTGCAATCCAAACTCCAAAGAAGTTACCTCAGAGTAATGGTCCATTCTCCTTCATAATCATCTAAAGTCCTATTCAACACTTGAACATTCTGATGTGGATACTTAGGGGCCATCTTACGTAGTAGATAAGATATTATCATCGGTTAGATTGAGTTAAAACTCGTTGCTTAATACTTAAGGATACATCTTAGTAAAGAATTATCGCACTATTAACATGACGAGACTATTCCCAATTGAATACTCATCATGTTTCTAGAGAACTCTTAATTCCTCCGATCATTCTTCCTACAGGTCCTACCCATTTACTAGGTTTCCAACCTAAGGTCAAAGCATATGCTCAGATACCAGCTACGGTGACCCAGCATACCACTACATGATGTAGTATACTATAGTCGTTGACATAACACCAATGAAACACCGTTCCACTAGTATTACATCCCTCGGGGTGGTTGATAGCTGTGATATTCGACACATTTTCTATGGCTTTTATTGATGGTTTTCACCCGTATTTGATCGTTTTCTGGTTTTACCTAACGCTAATACTTTGGTATCGAAGAAAACTTGGTTTTTAATGTGTGTTTCAGGCTCTGAACATCAACAGAAGGATTTAACTAGAGAAATACAATATTCTGGAGAAAACAAGCAAGTCCCACATTGGAAGTTCGCGAGGGGAGCTCACAGAAGCTTTAACGAGCAACTATACGGCGGGAATATTTTTCCGGCCATATAGTTCCCGCCATATAGTTGCCGCCACCTCTGTCTTATCAAAAGGGACAACTTCCATGAAGGGACGGGGGATGAAAAGACAACATAGCAGCCACCACACCATCCAGAAGGGAGAAAGAAGAGATCCGAAGAAGAAGGAGAAGATGTTCTTCATCTCGCTCCACGATCTTTGACCTCCTAGCCAATACACCCCCATAGCCACTATTTGTACTTGAGAGAAAGAGGGATCTCCACCTTGTAAGACTAGGGTTTGAGATTGTTTCTTCCCATCTTGAATTGTTTTGGATATTTTTCTATTCTTATTGTGGATCTCCACGGTAATACCAAGATGAATTCCCTTTATTCAGTTATATTGATGATCCATTCTTCTCTCATGTGTGAGTAATTCCCTTAGGCGTGGGAGATGTAGGGATTGGTCAGATGTGATGTGCCTTCATATATTTTCCATTAGTTTGTGACTGATTCTAATAACTATATTATGTGTGCTTGACTATCTATGGGATGCCTAATTCTTGTTGTCCAATTAAGGGCCCAGACAACATGATACCTTGTTCTACATAGATAAGATCATGTACGCTAGTGGACTGGCGACCCTCAGGTGACACAGGGATATCAATGGAAAGCTAGTTGACTCGAGGATAATGAGTAACCACTGTGCTTATCGCATTAGTCCGATCCAAGGAGCTTAATCGCTAAGCGACCTGAAGGGTCTTAATCGTCTAGTGTCTGACCATGGTTTTGGTAGCAGGCTAGTAGGATTATTGAAGTTGGGATGAAATCTACCAAGAGGAGTTCCGGCTAATTATGGGTTGCTCGCCTACACATATATCTATAAGATTATAATTGTTACATTTACCACTCGTCCACCTGGCACAGTCACTATCACCATGAATTGAATCTCCTCGCACCTTCTTTCGTCATCTGCAGGAAACAACAAACAAGCAAAGCCGTTCTTTACTTTTATGCTTTATATTTCTGAAGTTTACATTTTAGTTCTATTTAAATCTATCGCATTTAATCAAAATACCATTTTAATTTCAACACTTGCAGTCAATTCACTCAAAGACCTGTGACAACCTTGGGTGTGACAGATACTTCACCAATAAACACTTACCTTTGGGCTCCCTATGGGATCGATATCTAAACTTCAAAACTAGCTACAAACGATATGTGCACTTGCAGTCATCAAGCTATTTTCTGGCGCTGTTGCCGGGGAGCTAAGCGCTAAGTGTTTGTCTTTTGACATTTCAGGTGTTGCTACTACAAAATGTTCTCCTTAGGAGAGAAAGCGTCTACACGCTCTGGTAGGACCTACTTGCCGGATTATATTGAGTGTGTGCATGCTCAGAGGCGCGAAGAAATTATTGGAAAACTTTTAAGATCGAATAAATTTGAAGTTGAAAACCTGAGTGAAATTATGGAAATCATGTCTATTTACAGGCTAACTCCTATTAAACCTGAGAAAACTCTTAGGGAATACAGTGCTACAAGTTCTGAATTTCTTAAACAACCAATAGAGTTCCCTAATCCTGGAGTTAGAGAACATCGATTTGATGGTGGAATTATTAAAATTTTGTCGGAGAAAGCTTTTAGTGGAAGGGAAGATGAAGACCCAGGAAGACATATTAGAGAGTTTGACGATCTGATAACATCGCTTGGACCTAAAGGTTTGCCAAGAGACTTCTCTCATCTTAAATAATTTTGATGGTCTCTTAAAGGTAAAGCTCTAGACTGGTTATATTCTCTCCCTCGCCATTACATTAAATGTTGGGAAAACTGCATTACTAAATTCATAGATAGGTTTCTTCCTTTTAAAAAGGTAACTGAACTAAGAAAGAACATAGGCAACCTTAGTCAGAACATGGGAGAAAACTACCCACAAGCCTGGAAAGATTCTTTGGAATGATCAATAGTATTTCTAATCATGGCTATTCTGAACTAACAATTTGCCATTTATTTTACCACGATCTCAATACTCAATATAGAGAGTTACTTGACTTCTCAGCAGGAGGATCAATAAACACTTTGACTATTAAAGAATGTCTAGAATTAATGTCTACTAGGGCTAGGAATGATACATTATATAATCCTGATTTTGGTACTAAGCCAGAAAAAGGGATACTTCGCATAACTCCTGATCTTATGCCTGAGGTACGCAAAACTATGGAGGAAAAAGGTATACCTTCTGAACTTGTTAAGGAAAGCAAATTAGATTTGTTACAAGTTTTAACTAAAGAAGATGAAACTGTAAAAGTTTTTCAAGAATTAAAACATCGACGGGTAAAATCTCATAACAATTTGCATAAGCATTTACAAAAACACAAAAAGATTTTGGCAGAACTCAGTGAAAATTATGATGAGATTGGCCAAGAAATAAAACTATTTCACAAGCACCTTAGTATGATTGAAACCCAGTGTGAACAAATAGCATCTAGTTATCAAATGTTTCTTCGTGAAGACAAAGATATTCCTGTTTCTGCTAATGTTGTCACAAGAAGGGGTGCAGTTGTTACTGGACCTTTAGGACCACGGGAATACGAAGCCGAAAAGAGCGAAAAGAAAAATCCTTGCTCGAAGCAAGCCAAGAAGATGATACATTGGTGGATCCTCAAGATGTAATTGAAACTCAAGAACAAACCAAGGAGAACCAAAATGATGCACAAGATAATCACTATGACTCTGATGCAGAAACGGTTCATCCAAGAGAAGATAAAGAAATAAGTAAGGAAGATGAAGTTGTTGTAGTAGAAAAGAAGAAAAGCAATAAGCAACAACAAAATAAAGCAACGAAAGAGCCTGACCCCCCAAAAAGGTAAAAGACAAGAGTAAGTCAGGTGAGAAAAAGCTTCCTTATCCAGTCAGAAAAAGAAAGCACCGGATGAGGTAATCTATAATTCTTTTACAAAGGTATTAGTGACCTTCATTTGGAAATCCCATTTGCGGATGAAAACAAAGTCCCTACTTATGGTAAATTCCTTCGTGATATTCTTAGTAGAAAAAAAGAAATAACTGAAATTGTTGCCATGGTAATAAGCTATCCTGCTAACGGGAAGTTGGTGTCTAAGTCTGGAGATCTCGGAATACCAACTATTTCATGCTCAATAGGTAAAACTGATATTCATAATGCCTTATGTGATCTAGGAGCAGGAGTTAGTGTAATGCCATACTCCCTCTATAAAAGGTTAGGATTAGGGGAGTATTCCCCTACTACTATCACTATACAGATGGCTGACAAGTCCACTAAAAAACCTATTGGTATGATTGAGGATGTCTTACTTAGGATAGATGAACATGTTATTCCCACTGATTTTATCATTCTTGAAATCCCAGAAGATGAAAGATTATCTATAATAGTTGGAAGACCCTTCCTCAGTACTGTAGGTGCATCATTAGATTGTGCAGAACGGAAGATAATCTTGAATGTTTATGATGCTAAAATCATCTAGTATTTTCCCAAGAAGTTAGAAGCAGGAGAAAGATATGTTCCACTGGCAAAAAGAGTTCATGTGGTAAGTGCCATTGATAAGGGGCAACCAAAGGTAAGAATTCAAGAAGAGAGAAGAGGTTGAGTTATTTAACCATTTTCAATAAATGCTTAATGGGAGTTAACCCATTTTCGTTAATTTATTAGAATAGAGAATACAAAGTTCATCGCATTCCTACCACTTTTTCACAGACATTCTTGCGGAAGCGCGCCCATGAAGATGTAGCTATCAAAAATTTGTAGAAACATCGATTGAATGAGTAGAGAATAATAATAAGAATAAAAAGTTTGAGTTTTCTATTTTCATAAGCTAATTTTTTTCTTTTAATATGCTAATGTTGTTTGAAAGTTTTTACTGCCATTTTTCTATTAAAAACTAGGTATTTCGCTAAGTTATGGAATAAGAAGGTATTCTGGAAGAAATCGAATTTTTTTGATGATTATTGATGGTTTAATGACCAACCATACAGCGGGAATAAAAATCCTGGCCGTATAGTTCCGGTCGTATAGTTGTCTTGCCATCAACAAATTTTCGTCGAAGGCACAAAGAGTTTAACAACCAACTATATGGCGGGAACAAAAATTCCGATTGTATAATTCCGGCCGTATAGATATTGATGCCTTCGTAGAATTTTATTCCAAAGGTACTAGGAGTTTAACGACCAACTATACGGCGGGAATAAAAATTCTAGCCGTATAGGTCCGGTCATATAGATATCGATGCTAGTTTTAGAAATTTATCTCGATAGGCAGACGGTTTAACGACCAACTATCCGGCGGGATCATTTTGATCCGGCCGTATAGTTTCACCCATATAGCTGTTTTCTGAATAAATAAACCCTAGTTGGCGGCACCACCGCAACTATATGGGCAGAGCAACATCATCCGCCTGTATAGTTCTGACCGTATAGGTTGGTGTGACCACTTAATCGCACCGGGTGGCGGGGTCTTCCTCCTCTCCTCATTATTTATCTCATATTCTCTCTCCAAACCTCTCAAAATCCACCTAGAACTTTTGATTCTTTGTGAATTTCGTTTGTTTGAGTGGGGGAATCAATAGATCGGTATGTTTCTCTCCCTATCAATGCTTTATTTTCAGATTTCCATGGTTGAAATTTTCACATTGATCTAGTAGATGAACTCAAGCTTATTTAGTTTTTCCTGTTAATTTCTCATGTTAGGATTGAATTTTTCCATGTGGAATCATTCATATATCATATAGAAACTATATGCCTAAGGTTTTATGGTGAAATTTTTCAGTGCATCACGATGAACAAAATCGGTAGTCTCTTTTGTTCCAGCAATCGCCAATGGGGAGAGGGCTCAAGTTTGGGGGCCCGAGCTCCGCGCAACTCCAAGATGGACATTGTTTCATCAAGGAGGGTGTTGCCCACGCGCTGGACCGACCACAACTTTCTCACCGCGGCAGGGTTGAAGACAGACTTTGACATCATGTGCAACAGGTCGGGGTTGGCGGTGATCAGCTTCGCAAGTCAAGACATTTACGTTGAACTCACCCATGAGTTCCTTGCTTCCTTCTACGACGACCACAAGGAGAAAGGTAACATGTGCATGATAAGCTTCACCATGAACCGGCAGCACTATGAAATAAATTTTGAACAATTATGTGATGCTTTTAGCCTCCCTCGTACTGGGGAACCCAATATTACTAACCTCTACAGCGCCACAAGTGGAGAAATTTGGGAGGCTATTTCTGTTAATGGTGGTAGTCACTTCTATCAGAAGAAGATGCCCACCATTTAGAAGCCAACCATTCGCTACTTTGCTTTGTTCCTCTCCAACACCATGTTGGGAAGGGGTGATACTAGTTCCATGGCCAATGTGGATATGGCGATGATCACCAAGGCTCTCTTCCCCACTGCAATGCAAAGCCCCTGTCCTAGAGCTCTACTCATCCAGCACTTCTACCACCAAAGCAACAAGCCCAAAGGTGATATCCGTATTGGTGGATTGGTAACCCACCTTGCCTATGCATTGAACATTGTACTACCTGTAATGGAACCTGTTGACGGCTCCAAACTTATGGACGTCAAGTATTTGACTGCTTGTGGCTTCCTTGGTGTTTACCATGCTAACCGGAGGCTCCGAGCATATCAATTCGGTTATCTTGATGACACACAGGTCGAGCAGGTTCAGTTGCCATGTCCCCAAGCCTTCTCGATTTTGGAGGACACTTGGATCCTCACCAAGGACCAAGTGACGGAGATCTTGGCCGAGCACCAGCCCGAGGAGGAGGAAGATGAAGGGAAGCAGGATGAGCAGGAATAGGAGCAGGAGAGAGGGCAGGGATACAACCCTGCTTGGGAAGCACAGCAACAGCAGCCAGGAGGAGCCTGGGAACCGTGGCCCAACCAGCCACAGCAGGGGTATGACTACGTCCCCTATTAGGAGTTCCAGCAGCTCAACCAGCGCGTTGGGGAGATCGACCACACTCTTCAGGATGTGAATGAAGATGTGAATGCTTTGACTCACAACTTCAGTCACTTCATGTCCAACTTCCCCAACTTCTATTAGTGGTATCCGTGCCATCCGCGAAATGACGGTTGAGCCAGGTAATAGCCTAAGCTTGGGGGAGGTTTGAAAACCTCCAAACTTTGCATTCATGTTTTTTATTTCTTCTTTTGATTTATTTCCTAAAAAATTGCATGTTTATTTTCAGTTTTGCATTCCTAAAAAATACAAAAAAATAGTTGTAATTTCATTTACAAGTTCAATTCTTTTGTTTCTCTTGGAGATTGCTTAATATAGGAGAGGTTTGACTCAAATACAAGAACGAAGCAAGCAAGAGAAGGTATCACATTCTTTTCATCACACTCTTTGCAACCTTAAATTTATCCTACAATTATTTACTCACTTGCACTCGAGTCACTCCCCACTTAGCTTGTTATCCTACAAATTATGTTCCTTTGCTAGTCTCTCCTTTCTAGCTTTGAAACAATGAGCAATGAACTTGGTTAAAAATACTTCCCATATTTTTACAACAAGAAAAAGCATCTGAAAGATGACTTGAGTCCGTGTTTAGCTCAAAGAATTTGATTTTAGAACTACTCCATCCCACTCGAGCTTAATATAAATAGACTCGATAGTACCATTGATTGAAATTGTTTGATTAAATGGATGCTTCGAAGTAGTAGAAATTATGCCACTACTTTTTCTAATAATTACCATAAGATATTGCTTTACGCATGTCATTACAACTCTGTCATGCTCCATGGGGAACTATTAACTCTGCGGGCCAACGAACAATCTAACTGTGGGAAACCACTTGATTTCGGCTATTGAGTTATGTAAACGTCTGTAGCAGCAATGCTATGATGTGTAATTTTTTTAGTCTCCTCATGGTTTCACGTTCCAAGTGAAGTTGTAGTACTCCTCTGGCCCATTATTGCTCAACATCATTTATTGGCATGGTCAGGAGTGCACAACACATCCCCAATTAACATGTTAAAAATAGTGGCATGATTTCTCTATGAAAGAGCTGAAGTTTTTGAAAGATAAAAGAAAGAAAAAGGTGCTTTGAGAGCCTTGAAATTTTGACATGGGAGTAGATGGGTTGTTCCTAAATTGAATATTTTGATGCCAACTTGAGTACTCTTAATTAGTTAAATGAACAAGAACAAAAAGTTTTCATCTCTCAATAAAGAGAGTCACCAAAAGAATTAGTATCACCTTCCTAGCTAAACTTTCGACACTTGCTTGGGCATATGATTTATTTGATAATAAGATATACGCGGTTAGGAAGTGGACTCAGTGCAATCTTGTGAATACTTGTATGATCATATTTAAGATTACAGAGATTGTGAAGAAAATAATTTGACACCAATTCGAACTTGTGAGTTCCTTTACTTTCAGTCTCGAATCTCCGCTATTCTTCCTTATTTCCTTGTCACTCGAGGGCCAGCAACATCTAAGCTTGGGGGAGTTAATAGTTGTGAGATTCGACACATTTTTGGTGGCTTTTATTGATGGTTTTCTCCCGGATTTGATCGTTTTCTGGTTTTACCTAATGCTAATACTTCAGTATCGAAGAAAACTTGGTTTTTAATGTGTGTTTCAGGTTCTGAACGTTAATAGGAGGATTTAATCAGAGAAATACAATATTCTGGAGAAAACAAGCAAGTCCAACTTTGGAAGCTCGCGAGGAGAGCTCACAGAAGCTTTAACGAGCAACTATACGGCGGGAATATTTTTTTCGGCCGTATAGTTCCCGCCGTATAGTTGTCGCCGCCTCTGTCTTGTCAAAAGGGACAACTTCCATGAAGGGATGGGGGACGAAAAGACAACACAACATCCGCCACACCATCCAAAAGGGAGAAAGAAGAAATCCGGAGAAGAAGGAGAAGACGTTCTTCATCTCGCTCCATGATCTTTGACCTCCTAGCCAATACACCCCCATAGCCACTACTTGTACTTGAGAGAGAGAGGGATCTCCACCTTGTAAGACTAGGGTTTGAGATTTTTTCTTCCCATCTTGAATTGTCTTGGATATTTTTCTATCCTTATTGTGGATCTCCGCGGTAATACCAAGACGAATTCCCTTTATTCAGTTATATTGATGATCCATTCTTCTCTCATGTGTGAGTAATTCCCTTGGGCGTGGGAGATGTAGGGATTGGTCAGATGTGATGTGCCTTCATATATTTTTCATTAATTTGTGATTGATTCTAATTACTATATTATGTGTGCTTGACTATTTGTGGGATGCCTAATGCTTGTTGTCCAATTAAGGGCCCAGACAACATGATACCTTGTTCTACATAGATAAGATCTTGTACGCTAGTGGACCGGCGACCCTCGGGTGACACAGGGATATCAATGGAAAGCTAGTTGACTCGAGGATAACGAGTAACCACTATTCTTATCGCATTAGTCCGATCCAAGGAGCTTAATTGCTTTGACCTGAAGGGTCTTAATCGTCTAGTGTCTGACCATGGTTTTGGTAGCAGGCTAGTAGGATTATTGAAGTTGGGATGAAATCTACCAAGAGGAGTTCCGGCTAATTATGGGTTGATCTCCTACACATATATCTATAAAATTATAACTGTTACATTTACCACTCGTCCACCTGGCATAGTCACTATCACCATGAACTGAATCTCCCCGCGCCTTCTTTCATTGTCTGCAGGAAACAACAAACAAGCAAAGCCATTCTTTACTTTTATGCTTTATATTTCTAAAGTTTACATTTTAGTTCTATTTAAATCTATCGCATTTAATCAAAATCCCATTTTTATTTCAATACTTATAGTCAATACACTCAAAGACCTATGACAACTTCGGGTGTGACAGAGACTTCAACAATAAACACTTACCTTTGGGCTCCCTGTGGGATCGATATTTGAACTTCGAAACTAGCTACAAACGATCTGGGCACTTATAGTCACCAATGGTACAACAGAAACACAGCAGGACCAAGACATGACTATAGATTACAACTCGACTCTTTACAAAAGATCTAGAGAACACTCTAGGTTAAAGAGGAAGAAAACAACTCTTTACAAAGAAGAACCAGAAATAACAACTCAGAACTATCTTTAGACTAAGACTAGTATCTAAACTATTTGGCTTGCCATTGCTGCTATTGCAATGCTCTACAGAAGTAGGTTTTATGGCTAGAGAATCTACTCCTATCTACTAAGGAACTTCGTCTTCACTTTGGTTGATGTATATGTCGACTTTGTTGACTTTATTGAAGAACTTGAGCTGTCAGTGATGATTTCTTGAGCATAAGTTGGTGTTGGCATTGTCTTCGATGGCTTAGAACTTAGAAAGGGTTAAGAAGGTACAGTTGAGTACAAGCGTACTTAGCAAGTTCACTAAAAAGGAGTGTTTGATGAACTAACTATAGCCATAGACCATAAGTCATAGGCAATGCAGGTTTTCGTAAACATTTCTTCAAAGGTTGCTTTTATTATGAAAAGCTATGTCCGTCAGTCTTCACATGTTTACCAGAACTTTCATGGAGTTCCTTTCTTGCCGCGTTCGTAGCTCCTTCCCGGAACAGGGAGTAACACGTCACAGTTCTTACACTCTATAGAGGTGTGTTGCTTTACCCATGAGAGATCAAATCCTTGTTGCACAATCGGGCGATCTTTCCCATCCACACTTCCTTGGTTTGGGGCCCAGTAAATGATCCAAGCCAATCACTGCCCTTCTCCACGACCCCACATGAAGGCACGACCCTCCAAGCAGGAATACCTCTGGTAACCCCCATATAGGCAGATATAACCCTGGCAACCCCTTGGAGACTCCAGTGAGCAGGTGATGTCCCTGGAAACGCCCACCGAAGTGGCATATATACCTCTGATAGCCCCTCATGGATAGTCTATACACCTAGTATCACGGGGAACTATGGGTTCCCAAACCCGTGCTGGATTCTCCACGAGAAATCTATAGCCTCACGATAAGGTCATCCGTCCATGCGAAAGGAAGAAGATCCAGCTGACTTCTCCGTCCCATTCCAAATCTCGTGGTTAATGCCTAATTTACGGTGCTACAATCACTGGCGACATTGGTTGTTAAGTCCTAGATATTATGTTCCTTTACCACTAGAATTGTATCAGTAGATTATTACCACTTGGTAAATAATCCATAATCATATTATTATGAAAATAGTATTTCTGACCTTTTTGAAATGCAGGCGATGACAACATTTGAGTTACAATTATTTCATAGAAAATAACCAAAGGACATGAGCAAGTGTAAACTTGCCTTTTATGACCACAAGATTATGCAATCATGGTCTTCGAGACATTAGAAGATCCAAAATCTGTAAATAGTATCATTGGTCCGGTAAGGACTAATGTTTAAAGAAACAATATGCTGATGCATAAGTAATGTAATGCATTTTGTAAAATCCCGAGATAATTCCCAAATAATGTGAATGAGTTAAATTTTTAGTGATGCTTTTAAGATTTAGTTATTTTTTATGTTTATTCCATAAGTAAACATATCTACAAAGCATTTAAGTGTTGAATATGCAAAATATATAAGTGAAGTATAATAACATTCTAAGGTGGAAGGGAATTACTACTTGGTAATTAGGATGGATATTGGTGTGATAGGTTGTTAATAGTTAAATAGTTTATTTATAAGGTTGTTGTTTGAAGTGGAAAAACGAATAACCTTTGAAGGAAAGGCCTCTTTGAATAGGTTTAAACAATCTTTGTAGTTAATAGAATGTGATCGATGTTGTTTGTGTTTGTTCGAATTGGTTCAACTTGAGATGCCTTATGTTTTAATTGAAATAGACAAAAGTTAACTATAAAAACATAATTAAATTTTATATATTGTACTTGTAACTTGTTGGACCAAAGTTAACTTTAAAACATAAGTAGATCCAGGGTGTGATTTGTTTTAGAGTATTAATAAGTCTTAAATTTGGTAATAAGTATGTGTAAGAGTATGAGATCATTCACTTTAAATTTAAGTGAATGATGACTTTAAATGCAATTATAAAATAATAGATTACTTATTAAAGAAAGCATTGATAGGTGATCTTATTACTTGTTAAGGTTTTATGTTATAATTAGTATGGTTAAGAACTAAAGAGCACTCACCATATCATATGTGAGTGATACACAATATTAAATTAAAAGTTGTTGATTTTTAATTTGGATTTAAAGTTTTATAAAGTTAATAGTTTATACTTAATTTTTATTGTAGACCTAAGTTAGGGTTTTGGACTTAGTATTTGATTGTAAAAGACTTTAAATAGAATTGTGATTACTTCTTACTTAAGAAATGTTTTTTAAAGAATTTATAAACTAGATAAGGGTTTATTACATTAAAATCTTAAAAACCTTAGCTATTATACATTTAATATTATTATAGTATAATATATTTATTCAAGATCTTAAAAATGATTTTTATTTATTTTTAAGTATTATTCTTATTTTTATAAAATTCCACAAGGGTTAAGTGTCTTTGAATATTTGCTTCAAGTTTTATTTGCAAAAATAATTAAGATAATATTTTTATAAAATAGTGGATTGATTTTTATACACATAAATGATTGACTTTTACTTATTTTATGAAATTTCATTTGGAATTTAATAGTGTTAATATATATTTGTATTATATGTAACTTAAACAAGTAGATTTGTATTTTTATGAAGTAGATATTATTTTTGTGATCATTTTGACATATTATAATTGTTTTTAGGATTTTTATATATTTTTCTAGAATTCAAAATGTTTGGAGGGTATTTTAGTAATTTCCATTAATCCCTTTTTATTTATTTTTCTCATTTCCCTTATATTCTCATATCTAGGCCCACAAGTCAGTCCAGCCCACTGGGTTGGCTAGACCACCTGGTCTAGTCCAGTCGGTTGGTCGACCCCAACCCGACCTTCTCCTCCCCCTCTCGAGGCTCTTCTCTCTGGCGATTTCATGGCAACACCATCGGTGCTGCGATTCCGGTGGCTCCAGCCGTTGCGGCCTCCGCTGACCATCGCGGATGATGTCGCCCAACTCGCCCTATTGCATCCATGCATGGCCCTTTCTGGTGCTAGGGTTCGGGGTGGTGGTGTTGCGGTTGTTGCCGTTGGTCGCGACTAGGCGTAGGTGTAGCACCTAGTGCCCCTGTGCTGCTGTGCCGTGGCCTCCCTCTTCTGCCACCACCTTCTGCCCCTCCTCCACCAAGGGCTTCCTCTTCGGCGAGCCATCCTTGCCCCAGGTAGGTGCTTTTCTCCCCTCTGCTACCTTCTCCTCGGCCTTCTCTCTCACTAAGACTTCTCAGCATCTTATGACTGACAATGATCACGAAATAAGAATTGGATCCTTGAATTGTTACTTTGATTCCTACTTCCATTTAGGACTGGATTGAACCTTGTAAATTTCTATGATTGAGTTTATTACCCTGTCTCCAATAGTCCGACTCCTAAAGCCTAAACCATTGTTGTGGATTGATCAAATGGTCATGTGGTTTATGAATCCCTCTTAAGCTATGACACTCATCCATATTATCTATGTCTAGCAATTATGGCTTGGTCATCTGTTGTTTAATAAAATGATTCCTAGCCAAGAATAGCTAGGAAAATGATTTCAATTTAGTTGGAACTGATGAGCAAATGGTGTAGCAGCTATGAATGGTTTGATGATTTCTAGCTGATTTAGTTAGTGAGGTGATTTGAGGTAGCTTTGGGATTTCCCCAAAGTTGATTTATATCCAGAGGGGTACTTCTCTGGTTCCTCTCATCTCTATGGCTATTGTTAGTATAGCTGCCACTATGATGCCTCCCTCTGGAGTGTACACGGTGATAGCTATCCACTTATAGTTGGCTGTTGGAATTAATTATCTGAGAAACTCTAATTGAGCTGCCCATTTAGATGTAAGATTTCTATGAATGTGGACAGTGAGGCTAATATCTGATTTTGATCCCTAAGTTTCTCCTAGGAGAATGATATGAACATTTATGTTGCTTACTAGTAAAATCTCCTGGTATTGCCAGCATGTCAATGAATATGATTCCTAGTGTCCCTTGACTAGGAAAATGGTTTGGGTCTTCCTGTGAGTGCTTTATAGATGGTTTTGATTAAACCAATGATCAAATGATTATGCACATGTAGGAACATGGACCTGGTGTGCTACTTTTCTATCTGACTGAATCTTTGATTTAGTGAAATGATTACTAAATATGGATAATTCTAGGGGTGATATTCGTGGCTTATGTTATCTGTAGGAGTCTACTATGGTGCCTCTATGGAGTGTGCATAGTAGAAACTTACAATATCATGATTTGCTGTTTTTGATCACATCCAATGATGCTTGGTCTGAGGCTTTAAATAAAAATAGATACCATTGACTTACTTTAACTCAATGATGATCTAGGTGTTAGAGATATGCCCAAGAGGCAATAATAAAGTGGTTATTATTATATCTTTATGTTTATGATAAATGTTTACATCCCATGCTATAATTGTATTAACCGGAAACATTAATACTTGTGTGTTTTGTAAACATAAAAGAGTCCCTAGTAAGCCTCTTGTTAAGCTAGCTTGTTGATTAATGGATGATCATGGTTTCCTGATCATGGACATTGGATGTCGTTAATAACAAGATCATATCATTAGGAGAATGATGTGATGGACACACACCCATAGTAAGCATAGCATAAGATCAAGTCATTAAGTTCGTTTTGCTACAAGCTTTCAAATGCATAGTAACCTAATCCTTCGACCATGAGGTTATGTTAATCACCATCACCGGATGGATACTTTGATGACATCAAACACCGCTTCGTAACTGGGTGGTTATAAAGGTGTCATTGGGTATTCTGAAAGTATGCGTTGAAGCGCATGGACCAAGATTGGGATTTGTCCATCCATATGACGGATAGATATGCTCTGGGCCCTCTCGGTGGAATGTCATCTACTTAGCTTGCAAGCATGTGCAAGAAATTAAGTGGGAGCGCTAAGACATATTTCTAATACATTATGTGAAATACATATTGTTGATTAGAAATGATGTATCTTTTATTGACACCGGTTAAGAATTTCATTTCGATGAAAGACTTAGGCATAACCCAAGAATTAGACATCAATGTCTATATGGATAGATTGAGGCGCTAATATGGTTTTGCCAAATGTACATAGATAAGATGTTGAATGAGTTCAATATGGAAACAACAAGAAAGGTTCTTGACGCACGAAAAGGACTGAATCAAGATTCAAGTGTGTTGACACTTGGTGAAATCACAAGAATATTTTGATCACATTCTTTGAGATGTACACATCCAGATATGTCCTATGCTCTAAATGTTATGAGCATATACCAGAATGACTCATAAGATGATCATTGGACAATAGTAGGGATATTCCTATGATCTTTGGAAGAACTAAGAATATATTATTTATATAGTTGTGACAAATAGTTCATTGTAAATTGTTACATTGATACTAGTTTTGTCACAAATTAAGTTTATCTCAATTTAAACTATGGGTGGCACAATGTAATGGAAAGGAAGTTCCATAACGGATTTGGTTGAGTACCAAAGTTAAAACATTGTGTCAGATACTACAACAAAAGGCTAAGTATATGACTACTATTGTAGCCGCAAATGAGGGCATTTGCGTCAAGTAGTTTGTTATCAAACTAGGTGTGATTCATAGCGGGATAATACTATGAAGATACATTGTATGGCAATTGTATCAACATGATTTAATCCCAAGGAACTAAAGGTCTCACCAAAGGACCAAATTTATACAATGCCATCTCATTGGAGAATGAGTAATGCGTAGAGACGCAAGGACATGCAAATACACACGGACCTGGAAGTGTCAGATCCGAAGATTATGTTTACCACTAGCAATAGTGTCTATACAACACCAGAAAGCCATAGGTGTTGAATGCACAAGTTTTTAACTAGATTATTGACTCTAGTGCAAGTGGGAGACTGTTGGAGATATGCCCAAGAGGCAATAATAAAGTGGTTATTATTATATCTTTATGTTTATGATAAATGTTTACATCCCATGCTATAATTGTATTAACCGGAAACATTAATACTTGTGTGTTTTGTAAACATAAAAGAGTCCCTAGTAAGCCTCTTGTTAAGCTAGCTTGTTGATTAATGGATGATCATGGTTTCCTGATCATGGACATTAGATGTCGTTAATAACAAGATCATATCATTAGGAGAATGATGTGATGGACACACACCCATAGTAAGCATAGCATAAGATCAAGTCATTAAGTTCGTTTTGCTACAAGCTTTCAAATGCATAGTAACCTAATCCTTCGGCCATGAGGTTATGTTAATCACCATCACCGGATGGATACTTTGATGACATCAAACACCGCTTCGTAACTGGATGGTTATAAAGGTGTCATTGGGTATTCTGAAAGTATGCGTTGAAGCGCATGGACCAAGATTGGGATTTGTCCATCCATATGACGGATAGATATGCTCTGGGCCCTCTCGGTGGAATGTCATCTAGTTAGCTTGCAAGCATGTGACTAGGTCACAAGGGATGGCATATCATGGAACGAGTAAAGAGTACTTATCAGTAACGAGGTAGAACTAGGTATGGAGATACCGATGATCAAACCTCGGATAAGTAGAGTATCGCGTGACAAAGGGAATTGGTTTCGTATGTTAATGGTTCTATCGATCACGAAGTCATCGCTGAGTATGTGGGAGCCGTTATGGATCTCCAGATCCCGCTAATGGTTATTGATCGGAGATGTGTCTCCATCATGTCTAGATGTTCACGAACCGTAGGGTGACACACTTAAGGTTCGAAGTTGTTTTAAGTAGATATGGAATGTGCGTTGGAGACCGAATGTTATTCGGAGTCTCGGATTGGATCCGGGACATCACGATGAGATCCGGAATTGTCCGGAGAATAAGATTCATATATTGGGGATCATTTTCTAAGTTAGGAAATGTTCCAGAGTATTTGTATGGGGATTCTAGAAGGTTTCGGAATGTTCCGGAAGGTTCTAGAAGATTTCTTGGAGTTTGCTTGAAAACCAAGAAAGGATCAAGGAATCCTTGTGGGGTAAGACAAGGATTCGTGAGGGAGTAGGACTCTCCCCCACCTCCTTGATCCGCCGGCCAAGGGAGAGGGGAGTCCTACAAGGACTCCACCTCCCCATGGCGCCTCCCTCCTTTAAATAGAGGGGTGGAGGCGCCACCCCCTTTGCCCCTTCTATTCTCTAGATCTCAAGTTGCCTCTCTCCTCCTCCTTCCCTTTGCTCTGGCTTAGGCGAAGCCCTGCAGAATTCTCTACTCCACCACCACTACCACGCCGTCGTGCTGCTGGGATTCCATGGAGAGATCTACTACCTCCGCTGCTCGCTGGAACGGGGAGAGGAAGGTCTGCTTCGACTCCGCACGTGTGACCGACTGCGGAAGCGCTGCCGGAACGCGGCGCCGGAAGGATCGTCTACTCGATCTTGAGATCGGCAAGTGATCGACTACATTAACCACGAGATCTGATCTCGTAACGCTTTTGGGTCTACAAGGGTTAGTACAGATCTATCTCGTTGCACATGTCTAATAGATTAGATCTTGGCTTTTATCTAGATTAGATCTGGGTTTTGTTCGTTCCTGCGGTAGAAAATTTTTCTTTTCCATTCTACGAACCCATCACTAGGCATGCCACTTGCATGCCAGACTGAGAGTACTACCACCTTAACTCTGAATTGATAAAAACATGTGCTAATGATGAGCTTAAATACCAACCTACTGTTGGTGGTGTAATTATTATTACTTGCACTGGGGGTTCTCCTGCTGACATTGATCTCCCTCTGCAGTTTGTTTGTATTTCTTAGTGGAAATCTTGCTCAGCTTCTAATCTTACTATGGATATGCTCTCACTAGTATTACTGGATTTCTCTCCCTTGGGCTTCTGATGGCCTTCTACTCCTTGATTTACTTGGCAATTGTGAAGATATTGGGTGGTGGATCTGGAGATGATATAGATGAAGGTGGTTGTGTGTGAAACTGTGTAGGGAAATGTTGGGTGATGTAATCTGATAGGAAATATGATGGTTATGGCTAGCTATGGCTAGGACATGGAGAATTCCCTCTTTTGTACTACTTTCTTATTTTGTTGTGGAGGTGATAACACAGAGATGCATAGGATGAGTAAGTTGCTTGTAGCTGGGCTCCACATGGTGCAAGTTCCCATTCTTTGGAACTTGTGCATATGGATAAGCTCAACTTGAAAGATCTTTATTATGGATGTACTTGGGATGGATTGGTATTATCTTGGCTTGATCTTTATTTTGTGCCACCCAAGTGTTCATTTGATGGTGAAACTTGCCCCTACTTGTGATGTTGTACTAAGGCATACAAGCTGATAAGAACAGATTACTAATCTACCCCTGATTTGATTTAAGCTCTATGATGTGCTAGAAATGCACTTCTTTGCCATACTCTTTTCTTTTCTCTTGTCTTTTGTCTTTGTTTTTACAAGAATCGGAGATCAAGAAGATACAAAAATGAAGGAATAATTTAGTAGTTATTTTAGAACTCTTTTTAATTTGTTGTAATCTTATTTTTTTATTCTATGTAATTTATTCATTTGTTCATTGTAAACACAATGTAATATTTGTCCAAATTAATAAAGTTGAATTTCCTGGTGTTACTCTTATAGCAATGTGTTCTTGTGTGTTCTAAAATGTTTACTGATTATTCTTTTGTAACTTCTTTTTTATTTGTACACATGTAATATATTGTAATATAATATATCATGTAATAAAGGCTTCCTTATTTAGTTATTGCAATCCTTTCTTGGTACTGAACTATTTCAATTTACTCAATGATAATAGTGTTTGTATTATCCATAATATAATAATTCAAATCCTTATCGTTTTGTACAATAAATCTTGTAATATTTTTATAACATTAATGAATTCAATAACTCATTTCTTTATTTTTAAACCAATTTCAAATTTCTTTCGAATTCAAATAAATCATTTGAATCTTTAAATTTAAAATGATTCCTCCAAAAGACAAAGATATAGTAGAGGTCATGTCAGAATCTGTTGCATTTGCCCGGATGTTTCCATCGGAGAAAGAGAGATCCCGATCCCTTACTGGCTTCTTTAGTTTTGCGCGAAAATTCCTCGGATTTTCTTATGCATGAATGGAATGCACACATCTGTGTCCTATCTATTTCTAGGTGCTAATCCTGGGATGTTACGGTAAAAAACCCTATGTCACTTTCTTTCGTGTACAAGCTCTGCCGCCTTTGTCGCCGCCAATAAGACCTGAACGCGTGTTCATCCCCCTCACGAACTCAGGTTTTAGTTGCTCTATTTAGTCTGTCAAACTTTGCATTGAAATGCGTGTACGCCTTATTCCTTAAAATAGAGGTAGTACATGTTGGTGGCGACCTTCACGGCGATGTCTCAGAGTTGATCGCAACGTGTGTTGCTCGGTCCTTCAGATCGATGGCTTGGTCTTCTCGTTGTTCTTTAGATATGGCGAGATCTCTTTCTAGATGTGCCGCTGGCGTTCATTGTTATCCAAAATGGTACTGGTGGCCGAGGCGAGGTGGTTCCTATAGAGCGAGGATGTTGGTCCGAAGGTGGTGGATCTATCATTCTTCTTCGACTTCGTTGATGGGACGTGGTGGATCTTGGTTCAAGACAGCACGGGGACATTCTCCGGTCGACGTGCCACATCGACATGTGGCTCGCTGCATGTAGCAGGCATGTTCGTCGACTCACAAAACCTTTCTGGTGATGGTGCTTTTTTGGATCTTACATTGGTGGAAGTTCGGCGTCTCTTCTGGTGTGCATCTTGACAGCGCTAGATCTGGACGGCGGCCGCTGACTTCAGTGGTTGTAGAAAACTCTAGGGATTGTTTTGTATTCTCGATCTCTTAGGATTTCATCTGCAAATTTAAGATAACCACTTTATCATGTGTGTTGCTTCTTGTAATTGGATATTTCATTAATGAAATAGTGGTTTCTGTCTCAAAAAAATGAGCAATTTCCTTGCATGCTTCGGACTCTGGACTCATAGCATCTCCACTCGGGGGTCATAAAGCCCCCCTAAAGGTCTATCGGGGCTGCCGGTGCTCAAAATCGTGCCCAGACCGCCCCCAAATCTTTTTTGCATCGGCGCGACCCATTTAGTTATCCGGCGGCCCCAGGCCGAACCCTACCTACAGGGCGCGAGCGGAGGCGTCGGATGGAGCTGAAAACGACACGGGCCAGCCCTGACAATGGGAGAAAGCTTTGTTCCCTCTCTTTCCGCCGCTTCCCGTTTCGTCTGCTCGCCCTTTTCCTCGCTATATCTAGGCGTCCCTCCCTCTCTCGCCCCCTCCCGCCGCCACCGCCATGGAGAGGCCCAAGCTCAATTTCTACGAGGCTGAGATGTTCGCCCACTATGACATCCTCGCGCCGCGCGCACGAGTCTTCCTGCTGGCTTCGAGCTCAGCTACGCCGGTGTGCCTGTGGTACTGAGTTGGCGATGCAGATCGAAGACGCCGCCGCGAGTTGCCAGAGTGGAAGAGGGCGATGCCCGGTACGCGCCCATGAGCGCGTACTGGCCAAAGCGGTTCAAGAAGGAGCGGGCGAAGGAGCTTGCGCTGCGCCGAGCTCAACGGCGGCAGCTCCACCAGGATTTGCGCAACCCCGAAGGGAGGCAGCGGTTCTAGGCAGTGCGCGGGAGTACGATCTACACGGCTATTGACGCGGTGCGTCGTCAAGCCGACGCGGCGCGCCGTGAATGATTCATGAGGAGGGCGGAGGTCGCCGGGATCGTCGACCTCGATTCCGGCATGAAAGGAGGATGACGGAGATGCGACGGACAACAAAGACGGCAATAGCGATAGTGAAAGCGGTATAGTAGATTAGGATGGCGTGAAGTTGATGTTGCAAATAATCACCCTCGGTTTATCTATGTACTCCCTCCGTCTCAAAATAGATATCTCGGCTTTTCCAAAATTTGAATGAATCTAGACACTTGCCCCCGTTGTCCAGAACGAAGAGAAGTCGAAATCTCTTTCTCACATTAGCGAATTGCTCCGTTGAAAGCTTTCTTTGCCCCGCCAAAGGGCATTAGTTATCCTTGGTCTTCGTTCAGGCAAGTCTAATCACACAAGATCAAAAGAAGTGATTTTGGTATATAGATTTATCCAATTTTTGACAAATCTAAGACATCTATTTTGAGACGAGTATATGAAATGAATGAATATGTAACTATCCAGAGCGAGCGTGGCTGGATCGATCCCTTCCCCGCATGCTCCCTTGTTCTGTTCCAAAATACTACTAGCGCTCCATTCTAAAATATAAGTTTTTTTTTAGATAGTTAGTACTACTCTCTCCAATCCCCAGAGAAGTCAACGCCGTACCTCAGAAAAGACAGAAAGATAAGGAGCTCTGTCTCATATTCGTTCGCTGTGATCTGCGGAGTGATCTCCTCCTCTCTCTCGAGTTCATCTTCCCCGCCCACATGCGGAGCTGCCTGCCCCACTTCAGCTTCTCCTCGTCCTTGGATGGTCAGGCATGCAGCAGGGAAACCGCCTCTCATGGTCAGATTTGCAGAGCCTGGCGCGGCGGAAGCCGGCGGCGAGCTCCAGCGGTCATGCCGCCGCTGAAGCCGAAGCAGCAGCGGATGGGGGCAATGGCAGACGCCTAGCCAAGGCGCTCTCCGTTCCCCACCTCACAGCCATCGGTACATTCCTCTTCTCATCATATCACAAGAGCCGTGCGTGTCACCTAGGGTCGTTTCTCCTAGCTAGCTGCCGTTGAAATGGTATTTCTTCTACTAGTTAATCCTGGAGGATCACAATCTGAATGCCCTGTATTCTCTTGACTATTCTTTCCTGAGAATCCGCCCACAACACGCGCCATGACTGGAGGTCGATTGCTCCTGCTTTAGCCTGCCTCATCACGAGCAGCATTGCAGTGTCGGTCCTCTTGTGTTAAAGACTGCGGCGTTTTGTTGCTTCCAGATCCACCACGCTGTGAGCATTATCAACGAGGGTAAAGCCCTTCCCAAATGACGATGTAGTGGGATCAATGATGACTGCTGCTAATGGTCAAATCTAGGATTGCTTCTGCATTACTTTTTAGCGTGTTTACCCCTGTAATGTAATTCTTGCAACTGGTGCCTGGTGACATGCTGCATTGATGTCAAGTGGCAGTCACTAGTTGAATCTAGTCTTACTAGTGGAGTCTTTACTTACTTCCGTAAGATTCTGCTGTCTTATCACAACCAAAGATGGGTTGTGTTGAAGCAAGATCCAACCGTGGCATAGGTTATTGGTTTCAGAGTTCAGTCACTTCTTGAGGGGGCTCCTGTGCTTCATTGCGATTTGCTATCAGATGCTGGCACATCAACATACGTCATTCTCATCTCACTTTCTTATATTGATGGACATTAGGTGTTGGTTCGACGATCGGCGCCGGCATCTATGTCCTGGTAGGAACTGTGGCCCGTGAGCATGCAGGACCAGCCTTGACAGTCTCTTTTCTCATAGCTGGCATTGCTGCTGCGCTTTCAGCCATGTGCTACGCTGAGCTTTCTTGCCGGTTCCCTTCAGCAGGAAGTGCTTATCACTATTCCTATATTTGCATTGGGGAGAGGTACTGGCACAAATGTGCGATCCCATTAGTTTCTTGTTGCTTTCCACTTTTCCTCACTGGACATTTGGCCAACTTATTGGCTAGTGTTTGGGCAGAACCAATTTCACCTACTTTTCTTCTCTACTTCTTGTTGACAAACTACTATCAGTGTCGCTTGGCTGATTGGTTGGGCTTTGATTCTGGAGTACACAATAGGAGGATCAACTGTCGCGCGCGGTATCTCACCAAACTTGGTAATTTTCCATAATAAGTTCTCTTCCGATATGTGGACTATAATAACCAGATAGCATTCCTTTGTTTCTTCAGGCTCTTTTTTTTGGTGGCCAAGACAAGTTGCCCTTCTTTCTAGCACAAGTGCATGTTAAATGGCTCGACACCGCAGTTGATCCTTGCGCTGCTATTCTTGTCCTGATAGTTACTGCATTACTCTGTCTGGGAATCAAGGAGGTACGTCTTGTTTTATGACTAACTTAGTTTGGAACCCATGAAATTTCTGGCTATTTTTCAACTTAATATAATGTCAATTTCAACACAGAGCTCACTTGTGGAAGGCGTCATCACCGTTGCAAATGTTGTAGTCATGATGTTTATCATTTGTGCCGGTGGATGGCTAGGATTCCAAAATGGCTGGCCTGGTTATAACGTTCCAAAAGGGTAAAGTTGAGGTTTATAAATCATATATACAACTACATAGAATCACATGGGCATCGCTCTGATATTTGCTTGGTTTGTACATAGTTACTTCCCAAATGGTGCCAGCGGAGTTTTTTCTGGATCAGCAACTCTCTTTTTTGCATACATTGGCTTTGATGCAGTCGCTAGCACAGCTGAGGAGGTTGGCCTATGTTCTTCCATCATTTACTAAGTAGTGTGCTCTAGCGTGGTGTAAATTCTATGTTGGAGTCTTGGTACTTCATTTAAGACCACTGTTAGTGTGCGGTGACATGATAATCTTTTGTTTGACGAAGTAATTTCCATTTTCCAGGTGAAGAATCCTCAACGTGATCTTCCATTGGGAATGGGTTTGACCTTGTCATTGTGCTGCTTCCTCTACATGATGGTTTCTGTTGTCATTGTTGGTCTGGTGCCATATTATGCAATGGATCCTGACACCCCTATTTCATCTGCATTTGCCCAATATGGAATGCAATGGGCAGTGTAAGTACCAGCTTCCATTCGAGCCAAAAAAAACAGGCTATTAAGATGATTATAGTAACATCTGTTTACTTATGCCAGTAATGAGCATTTCTCCATTGTACTTATCTCTGTTGAAATATAGGTATGTCATTTCCACTGGAGCTGTTCTTGCTCTCATAGCATCATTGATAGGCGCTATTCTCCCTCAGGTACATTGAGAAATTAGAACATTGGTAGATGTCTTTTCCACTTACTTGCTTTCTCCCGGTGTAGGATATGTAGCTTCACTAGAAATTTTAATAAGTGAAACCTTAACCTTAGGACTTGCAACTAAATCATAAATAGATTTATAAAGCGTTGATGATTATCACATTTTTATTCAGGAACAAATGAGTATCCAAATTACACTAGGAACCAGAACTGATTAGTTGCTTCCGTGTCTTGTCTTGGGCCAGCCAAGAATTGTGATGGCTATGGCAAGAGATGGACTTCTTCCACCAATCTTCTCAGCTGTGGATCAACGAACTAAAGTCCCAACCTTGAGCACCATCTTGACCGGGATATGCGCTGCTTTCCTTGCTTTTTTCATGGATGTGTCACAATTGGCAGGGATGGTAAGTTACTGTCCATGTAAAATGGGCATTGCGGAGTGTAGAGCTACTCCAGGTAATAACAGTTCCTTGATCTGTTTGTTCAGGTAAGCGTGGGCACACTATTGGCATTTACAATGGTTGCCATCTCGGTTCTAATAGTAAGATACGCTCCTCCAAATGAAATGCCAATGGAAGGGGCTGGTCCAAGCTCACTTGAATCACTAGCTTCACAGACTGAGCGTTCAGAGTCAGATGAGGAAATTTTGGGGGGTCCTTTTGGCAATGGTAAAGAAATGAGTGTCATATCTGAACCCCTTTTTTAAAATTTAATCACTTGTGTGCATTTTGAGTTGATTCGAGTTGGCAGCAGAAATATTATCTTGTTAGTGCAATTAGATGACTTTTCACTCAATTGAATGTTTCGCACATGTTAATTTGGACATTATGCATGCTGCTTTCCTTTCTCGGCTGGCTTCGCCTACATAAATTTGCTGCTACATGACCAATTAACTCCTCTCTTCAGTGTTATATTTTTCGCTGTAATCCTTACATGTAAATTGCCTTGCTGAGATATCTTATGTCACCAGTGGTTCATCATTTCCAAAACTACGTCGTGTTAAAGCCTCCTAACTCTTCTTTCATGATCACTGACAGGGTGTTGTTAGTTTTTTTCTTTCTAATTTGTTTTCTCCTTTATGCAACCAGTTCAAGATGTACCTACTGCCAGTGAGGCCGCCAATACTGTAAGGCGACAGAAAGCCAAACGATGCATAGTACTGGTATGCATTGGAGTCATCATCTTTGTTTCTGCGGTTTCTTTATCCTCTCTGCCATTGTAAGTGATAATTCAATCATTTGTCTGCGTCATGTACCACAAATTCAATTATTTGGCTTGTACAATGCAAAGAAAGTTAGTCCGTGCTGGCCTTCTGGGACACAATACTACAACTATACTTTCAACATTATTTACCAGGACCAGTCAGTAATATGAAGCATGTTTTAATATGGATACCAAAATTACTATTAGCTTGTTCAAAAGGGGAAATAATAATTATCCTAATTCTTTTCTACCTCCTGTAGTTATATGCAATGCACGATATGTGCCTTTAGTGGCTTGCTCTTGGTCAGTTCTACCATTGTACTTTCATGCACCGGACAAGATAAGAATTCTTCAAGAAAAATGGGAGGTACAAGCTTTAGACTAAGGACGTTATTTTTCTGCCAAATTGGTATTAGAATTTTGATAGCTTGATATTATAATCTAAAGAAATCTGAAATTATCTCACTGTCTCTCAGGTTTCATGTGCCCATTTGTTCCTATACTTCCAGTATGTTGCATCCTAATCAACGTATACCTTCTGATGAAGCTTGGGTAAGCAACTTAGCTTGTACTCCCTCCCTTCCAAATTATAAGATGTTTTAGATATTTCATTATGGTCTGCATCCGGACCGAAATGAGTGAACGTACACACTAAAAGGTTCTAGATACATGCGTTTCAGAAAAATTATAGACATATTATAATTCGAAAAGGAGGGAGTATACAACTACAACCTTGAAATTAGTTATCACAGCACATTGTAAACATATCACCTGAAATTAGTTCCTGCTATTTCCGTGTTCTTCTCTTGGTTTTCGGTATAGTTTGTCTTAGTTTGTTTTTTCATTTTCTGTTTGAGTTGTTCGTTGTATTTTGCTCCCTATCAGCATTCTTCTTCTAACACAAATCCACACGCATTTAGGCGAGTGTTGAGGAAAAAATCACCTGAATTTGAGTACTCTTTGGGATTGCCTATTACCAACTGAATTTTCTAACTAGGTTCTGATGAGTTGTGATTCTAGCAATTTCTGAAGATAATCATGGTCTCACGCTTTGATTCATTGGCTACAGGACACACACGTGGATTCGTGTTTCTGTATGGCTGGCGGCTGGTGCATTGATATATCTCTTCTATGGCCGAAGTCACAGTTCACTGACGAGCACGGCCTACCAGCGTGTATCACCTGCATAAGACAGCACGGGGTGTTCTACGTCTTATTTCCATATGTTGATTAATTTGTAAAGGCAAATGTCTCGGTGAAGTTCCATTGACAAGGTTGACACCTCCATGGTCTAGCAAAATGCCGAAAAGCCTTCAAACCAGTGATAAGAAATGACCAGCCATACATACATGGTTGGGGGTTCCCTACCAATGAGTCTGAGCAAGAAACTGAAATATGCAGAGGTACAAACATGTATAGGCACCTCCCACAATAGCATTGCATCGTGAATTGCTAGGATATTATCTCCTTTTATAATCATGTTTCGGCAGTTTCACCAACACATGCATGGATTTTTTGAGGGAAAATGGAGGAGTGCAATCCAAAATATCCTCGGTGTTTGTATCATTGTATGAAAAATAATTTCATAGTATACAATTTCTTCTTGAATATTTGAAGAACCAAACATGAGATGTAACGCCATTTAAAATGCTGTTTGAAACATACATAAAAGAAATTTACATTGGCTGAACAGTGAAAATCCACGTGTCTGTTCCATGCGCAGGTTCCAAGGAGAGTAAAGACCCGATCAAAAAAAAAAAAAAAAGGAGAGTAAAGACTAAGACCAACCTGAACACCCCAAAGTAATGTGGAGAGCAACCTGAACACTAGTCTAGCTGCTCTCCACAGGAGCTAGACTACTGGCAGACAGTCAGACTCTAATTTAGCCGAGGTACACTGAATATTTATCAGGTGCTTTAGCCCCTCCAGGCACGCCAACCTCAGCCTCCTCTGCAAGAACTTCCACTCTGAAACAATAACATCGCCACGACGGTCTCGCACAATTATATCTAGGCCGGCTCTCTTGCTGACACTAACCCATCTTGCCTCAACATTTGCTTTTAGAGTACCTGTTACAACATGACTGAGGACCCTCAGAATAATTAGCATAAACATGTTGAATTGGTTGCTCTCCTTTAGAGCTTCACACCGAGACAGTGTACATCGTGAATGACTCCAAATACTGCATAAACAAGGGGTTGATGCCGCCAGAAATGCTTTCCCACCACCGTGCACAAAAAAAATTCGGTGATGCCAAACTCACCGGAACAGAAAGATTAACCTCGATCGCATACTGGTTGTAACTCTTTGTATTGTGGTAAACCTACAAGCTCAGCTTTTACCAAAAAAGAAAATCATAAGAAAAAAATTACCATTAACACATAAAAAGGCAAAAGGAAAGAAAAAGGAAGGGTTGTGACAAACATCTTGCTTTCTACAATGCCCCCCCCCCCTCCCCTCCCAAGTGGACCCATGACTCGAGCACGATCCAAAGTTGTACTCCCTCTGTTTCAAAATATAAGATGTTTTACCTTTGTGAAAGGAATGTATATGGGCCTCTTTTAGTTTGTAGTTCACTCTAAACCTCAATGAGTCTACTCACTAAACGGGGTCTAGATACACTCCTTTCACAAAGTTAAAACATCTTATATTTTGAAACGGAGGGAGTACATGATAAGGTGAATGTTAGGGATATACTTTACATGTATATCCATGACAGGCATCGAGACTCAGATACGAGGGTGGCCTATTGGTGGTTACACTGGAGGCTCACCGGGCGGCCCAGTAGACGAGAGAAGGTGGAGGTCCATCCGGCAGAAGGAAGGGCTAGAAGACTTACGGACTCTGACCCATACAATAGAAGACTTGGACTGCAAGGCGTAGTGTTAGCCATTCATCTTGTTGTCTGTAGCATATCAGGATGAGATCATCCACGTAAACCCTAGTCTGGATGTCTATGTAGGACGGGCTAGGGGAAACCCTTAGGGTATGATTTCATCCACCATCATTCTACGTGAATTCTCAGGATTTATTGGCTTATAGTGATTGATAGCAGGACGTAGGTTTTGGCCACTACAGTCAGAACTAAACCTGTGTAAACCAAGTGCCATCATCGCAATGGGACATGAGCATCCGAATGGACTTCAGCATCGCTGCGGGAGAGAATGTCTCATCGCAGTCAACTCTTTAAATTTATCGAAACCCTTTTACGATAAGTCATGCTTTATAGACGTTCACATTACCAGTCACGCCTGTTTTCTTCTTATAAATCTATTTACACTCAATTGGCTTTACGCCTTTAGGAGGGTCCATCAAATTCTAAACTTGATTCTTGTACATAGATTCTATCTCAAATTTCATGGCTTCTTTCCATTAAATGGAGTCAGGAGCCATCATTACTTCTTTGTATGTAGTTGGTTCATCATTATCCAATAATAATACTTCATCTTCAAATCTTTCAACCGGAAGACGAACTCTATTAGACCTACGTGGTTCACTAGGAACTGTGATTTCTGGTAATACAACTTTTGTAGGCACGGGAGCTTCAGGCACCATAGGAGTCTCCGTAACCTTTTCTAGTGATGCACTACTTTGCTCATCTTGCTTAGCTATGGTAACCTCATCAAGTTATATTGTCCTCCCACTCGAACCTTGAGTAAGAAATTCCTTCTCAAGAAATACTCCTCCTTGCATGACAAATATCTCGCGTTCGGTTTTATGGTAGAAGGAATACCTAAGGGATAAACTACAAATTATCTATAAGCTTAAGCCTAGTCACATACAAGCATTCTGAGGCCATCTGACACTGCCATGTGGGCCATTTTACTACTTTTCACATTGATGTGTGGGCTCGTGTGGTACTCCTTCGTGCTTGTGATGGAGGCGTGCAAGTGCTACTTTACTCGTGATGTTTCAATGCATCCTCTCTTACTCCTGTCATGGCGCCGCCAGCCCAATCCCCCTCTCTCTCGGCATAAGAGTCCACCACCGCCTCCAATTACGATGATTTTAAGATTAAATTGAGCAAATATATGATAACTACTCAGCCTAACAAATAATGGTAGTTCCGAATATGTGTGGTCACTGTACCGACCGTCGTACCCACACCCATTTTGCATAGATCGAACCGCTATCTTCTTACATCTACACATGCCAGTAGGACCCAACAACAAAAATACGGAGGTGATGTTTTGACTCATGGGTACAAATGAACCTATTATAAGAAATATAAACAAAATTTAAAATGTCAAAAAATTAAGAAAGAAAATTCGGTGTGTATATCTGGATATTTTGTGTTCTTACACAACTTTTTGGGAAAAAGACCATTTTAAGTGACTTGTGTAAAAAGATAAAAAAAATGCCCAAGAATAATCATGTTGCAGCATCTGAATTTGTATTTTTACAAAGGACACAAATAATGTTTTCCCAGGAAAAGTGTGTACGAACGTAGAATGTCCAAATATACATGCGGATATTTTTTCTATTTTTTTAATATTTTGAAATATATTTTTGAATGATTGGTTCATTTGCATTCGTGAGTCGAATTGGATAGTTTCATAGAACAAATAGTTGCGGGTGTATCGTCTATAGTGTCATAGAACAAACCACCACGAGTGTACCGCGCATGAACACATTGTGAGAACGTCATGCATGTGGCGCGGCGAAGCGCGTCTATTCATCTAGTATACATTTATCCGACTTGGGATCAAGTTTATTTGGCCGTAAACGTTTTCATAAGCCTCGCATCCTCAAATTTTAAAAAACGACAACTTAGGTTTCTTGCCAAACCATCGTTTATACGGTCTCGTTTTAACGGACTTAGATGGTGCTCTTTTAAGTTTGAAAGCTGCAGTCTCTAATGCAAATCCCCAAAATGACAAAAGTAAATCAATAAATGACAACATAGATCTCACCATGTCCAACAAGTTTTGATTACACTGCTCGAACACTCCATTACGTTGGGGTCTCCCAGGTGATGTAAGTTGCGAAACAATTTCACAATCTCTAAGATTTGTTCGCTTAACTCGTGACTCGAACACCTCCATAGTTCGACCATAGGAAGTTTATATTTTTGCCACATTGATTATCTACTTTATTCTATTTTTTAAAAACTTTTCGAACGTTTCAGATTTATGCTTCATAAGATAAATATAACAACATATGTGTGTATTATTTCCAATAATTCACTTGCTCATTCAACGAATCCATTGAACGGAGAATTAGCGGTCTTACCCATCAAACACGCTTCACATATGTCAAAATATTCAAAATCTAAGAAAGTTAAAAGTCCATCATTATAGAGCTTTTTCATATGTTTGTTTCCAATATGTCCTAATCATCAGTGCCACAAATATGTGCTATTCAACTCATTAGTTCTTACATAATATCCTAATATAATGTTCTTACATAACACAGGAACATAGTAACAATTACTAAGTACTAATATTAATCTTGACGGTTGATGTAGAGGCATCGTGCCGACGACGATCACAACAACACTTGTTCTATTCTCGGTGTGCATTGTCACCTTGTTCGTGCTAAGCATCCTAGGACTACGTAGCTCATGTATCGTATTGCAGATATTAGCAAGCGATCCAGTATCAAATAACTAAGAGTTAATTTTAGGACCTTACAAGTAAGAATCAATAACATGTATATAATATACCTGAGCTAGAGGAACCAATGTTCTTATTCTCTTCTAAGTACTTTGGGCACTTTCTCTTCTAGTGACCCTTCTTATTACGGAAGATACACTTAACATCTGGGGTAGGGCCAGGCTTAGGAGCCTTGCCTTTCTTAGACGTGCGACGAGCCGCAACCTTCTCCTTATAACCCCCAAATTTCTTCTTCTTGAAGTGAGTAGTTTTCTTCACCATCATCACATGATTAGCATTCTTATGTATGTCCTTTTCAACCACCATTAACATCACGAACAATTATCCCACTGATTTATTCATGTCATGCATGTTGAAGTTCATGACAAACCCAGCGAAGCTAGATGGGAGGTATTTCAGGATTATGTTGGTTCCTAATTCAGAAGGGAAGGGCACAAGCGCCTCCATCCTCTGAACATACCCATGCAACTTGATTACATAGGCACTGACCCAGCTTCCTTCTGCCATTTTGCAGTAAAGCAGTTCTTGTGATATCTCATATCTCTTAGCCCTAGCATGTTGCTAAAACATCCTTTTCAGCTCATCGATAGTTTTAGACAGACCCCAGTTTTCAAACCTCCTTTGAAGTTCTGGGTCCATAGATGCAAGAATAGCACGCACTAGACAACGATATAATCATCACTAGTGTCTAAAATATACTTTGCACATCATCCAATGCAGTTTCGGCAGGAGCATCACCAAGAGTTGCATCTAACACATAGTCTTTCTTAGCTCCTTTTAGAACAATCCTCAAACTGGGGTACCAGGCCGCAAAGTTGGTCCCAGATTCATGCAGTTTCTCTTTCTCTAAAATCACAGCTAAAGGTAAGGCACTATTGCGGGTCATTCATCTACAAACAAGTGCAAATTCATTTATACATTGTTTCATAATTAATGAACTTAACAACTTAATTTTCTGTAGCTCCCACTAAAATCAATATCCCTCATAATTGATAATTAGTGATTCAAGATTTGCATCTTACTATCCGAAGATCAATGTGTGCACCGTGTGCTGGTGAGTAAAATCGGTAGGTATTCATACGAATCATATCACTATATGATTTTTATTAATCTTTTGATTCTTGTGTTCCATACTCTAGAAGTTTTAGGTAGTATGTCAAGTGAACCTAAGTACACCGGCTTCTACAACTGTGTTGCACCCAACATTATGCAATTCACCTAGGCACTCATGTGTTCATGGCATGCACCCACTCCAAATACACCATATGTGGTGCCTAAACTTAAATCTGTGTTTGCACTCTCATTTAGGATAGACCCACTATTTGTGCAGAAAATTAACATACTGCCATGAAAGGTTGTCTTGGAATGGCTACAACCTTAGGCCCATTATCATGAATAAATACACGCCACTACTAGTCTGCCACTACTAGTATATTAGTGGCAAAATACATGCACAAATAACTCGATTGGGTCGTCCGCTTTCACCAAGCCATAAAAAATTCAACTCTGCGCCAAAAACACCCAAGAAAATGGCTCCCTCGTCCGATATTCAAGAGGTGAGAAATTTCCATCTCGCCCTTCGGTCTATAAACAACGGCCAAAGGCAATTCTCTCAAGGGTTTGTCTTATAAATTCCCGCATGAGCACAATTCACAGTTTGACACTACCACCGTCGGCGCCCTTCGTATAGAAGAGGCGCCGAATCCCACATGATCACCTCACACAACCACGGTCGTGCCCCTCTGTCCAATCTCGCCATCACAACCTCCCCACCGGCCACCGTAGTGAGTGAAGATGTTTTACCAGCTCTAATTGCTGATCATGGGGAAAGTGGTGTGTGTGTGTTGACTAGGTACACTATACATGCTAGTACACACGAGAATGCAGTGTATGGTAATTGGAGTATGATGTTATGCTAGTAATCCATAATGCTTGATAGTATTATTTTGTTGCATTTCAGGGGCTTCACAACTCAACACATCAAATGCGCCAAATTTTCAGAAGCCAAGGGCATGTTTGGTAGGCAGTATTTCCGTTTCTCGCATGGCGCCGGAAGAATTAGGCCCGTTTTTGTAGCTAGGTCGCATAGATTTCTTGCACAACATGCTTTTTAAAGCAACCCAAAACTTGGCCCACCAGGAACACCCAAATCGAGCGTTTCTACGGGGATAGGCTGCGGCCATGCAAAAAATGGGGAAGAAACGCGCCACTCATGCAAGCTCGGGGATGGTGCGAGCAAGAACTTTCCACCAAAAGTCGGCGCGAGAAATTTCGTCACCGCCCGCCAAAACCCCACGCTATATATCACCGATTACCTCATCGTGTGTTGCCGCACCACCATTTATCCCCTCTCGAGCTCGGAATCATGTCAAGATATTCATCGACGAGTAGGTAAGCGGCAACAGCGATGTCCATGGTTGTAGGAGAACACCGACATACGTTCTTCTCTGGGCTCTTCGCCGGCAACGTGCTCCGTTCCTCCGATGCCGGTGAGTTTTCTTTAACCCCCACTCTAGGAGGTCCGATTTGTTAGCACATGGTAGATATGAGTGTAGTTTGTAGTAGATCCATGGTACTACGCCCAATATATTGCAAGATGTAGTCATAGATTGATGATTTTGTGGCCTTATTGCATGTTTAGGTAGGTTATTTTTTTATGTCATATATGCTTGTATTCATGTCTAGTTCCTCATAGGCACGTCGGTGATGCATGTAGGACATGACTGTAGAATTGTATAGAATAACAATCGATGACAATATTGTGGAAATTACAAGAGGTACATACGAAGGTCTAGGTGCACCGGCCTAGCCCTATAACAAATCACTATGACTCTTAAACCTAACAAGAGTTGTATTCTAATATCCCCCGCAGTGTCAACGGTAGGCTCGGCGACGTTGAGACTGAAACGAATATCTTGAAACAGAGTAGTCGCCAGGCCTTTGGTAAAGATACCAGCGACTGAGCTGAAGTAGGCACATGTAAAACACGAACTTGACCGAGAGCTACCTTCTCTCGAACAAAATGAATGTCGATCTCTATATGCTTGGTACGATGGTGTTGAACCGGATTCTCTGACATGTAAACAACTAAAATATTATCACAGTAAACAATAGTAGCTTGCTCAATAGGGTGATGCAGCTCCGATAGCAACTGGCGCAACCAAACAGTATCAGCAACCGCATGATCCACAACGCGATACTCATCTTCGGCTGATGAGCGAGAAACCGTAACTTGCCTTTTGAAGACCAAGAAACCAAATTGTTACCAAGAAAAACACAAAATCCGGTTATGGACCGTCGAGTATCGAGGCAACCAGCCCAGTCTACATCAGAGTAAGCTGGCAACGAGGTAGGAGAGAATTTGTTTATATGAAGACCTAAATCTAATGTGCCTTTGAGATACCGAAGAATACGTTTGACATGGTTGAAGTGAGAAACACGAGGATCATGCATGTAAAGGCAAGCTTGTTGGACAGAAAAAGAAATTTCAGGACGAGTAAGAGTAAGATATTGGAGGGCGCCGGTAAGACTACGATAAAGAGAAGGATCAGAAAAGGGATCACCATCAGCAGAAAGTTTTGAACCTGTATCAGCAGGAGTACGAGACTGTTGATAATCAAGCATACCAGCACGAGAAAGAAGATCTAGGGTGTACTGACATTGAGATAAGAAAAGACCAGATGAGTCACAGATGACATCAATACCTAAGAGGTGATGAAGAAGACCTAGATCGGACTAGAAAATTCTTTACGAAGAAGAGAGATAATATGATCTAAAAAGTGTTGTGAGGAAGCTGTGAGAATAATATCATCAACATAGAAAAGTATATAAGCGGTGTCGGTATTATGATAAAAGGTGAAGAGAGAAGTGTTAGAACGAGAAGGAGTAAAGCTAATTATTTGAGTATAAGTAGAAAAACGTTGAAAGCAAGCCCGTGGTGCTTGTTTTAGACCATAGAGAGATTTTTGAAGAAGAAAAACATGATTAGGATAAGAAAAAATTTCGAAGCCAAGAGGTTGTTGACAATAAACTATTTTTTGAAGAGAGCCATGGAGAAAAGCGTTTTTGACATCGAGTTGATGGATGAGCCAAAAATAAGAAACGACGATGCTAAGAACAGTACAAATAGTGCTGGGTTTGACAACTGGAGAGAAAGACTCATCATAATTGATGCCATGTTGCTAAGAGTAACCACGACATACCCATCGAGCTTTATAACATGCAAGACTTCCATCGGAATTAAATTTGTGTCGAAAAACCCATTTGCCGGAAACTATATTAGTGTTTGATGGACGAGGAACTAATTTCCATGTATTATTTTGAATGAGAGCATCATATTCATCTGTCATGGTTGTGGCCCAATCAGGATCTAGGAGAGCTGATTTGTAAGATTTGGGAATAGAGGAAGAAGACAGAGATGCATTGATATTTAGATGATCTTTAGCAGGTAAACGAAAACCGTATTTGCCACGTGCGCGCATGGTATGATCATTAGTGGGAGCTAGGACGATAGTAGCATGAAGAGGAGGGACAGATGATGATGTGGAAGACGCGCCCGACGCAGCGGAAGAAGCAGACGTGGGAGTCGGCGGTGGAGACGACGGCGGCAGGAAGTCTGCCGCGGCAGAGTTTTTGGCAGTTTCAGCAGCCGCGACAGAGGTGGCAGCAGGAGAAGGCGCGGCAGGATCGGCTGCCGCGGCAGAGAATTCGGGTGTTTTTGCTGCCGTGGCAGGAGCGACGGTAGGAGGTGGCTGATGAAAGAAGGGAAAATTATTTGGACGAGGGGTACTAGTAGATGTGCGGATGTTTTAGGATCAAGAGATTGACGCTCAGAAAAGGGAAAAATATTTTCAACAAAAGTTACATGACAAGACACATGGACGGGGATATATGCAATACGTTTATATCATTGAGTGATCCCGACAATTCAAAGAAGCAATGCTAAATCCACAAGTCCTGCGATGCCACTGCCTCAAGCACAATGGTTGGATCATGACTTTTACCACAATATTGCCCATGCCATGCTTTCGGGCAATTCTTCCACTATCAATGCATACAATCTACACTTTCCAATATCCCCGGCCAACCTCTTCTATCATTTATCGCTAGCAACCTTTGAACATCTTCTTCGTTTGGGGATCGAAGATATTTGGGCCTAAAAACCCGGATGACCGTTTTGGCAAACATCCGGACACTAGCAATGGTGGTGTCTTCTCCAATTCTAAGATACTCATCCGTATAATCGGTCGGTATGCCATACGCAATGACTGCTGAGATTTTTTGGTAAGCAGGAAAGCCCATGGTGCCGGCGGCATTTCTCCGGTGAGTAAAATGGGGGCAATTGGCCTCGCAAGCTTGTACTATGCTCACGAACAAATTACGGCGCATCCGGAACCTTCTACGAAAGAGACGCGGTGGGTATGTGGGTACCTCAATGAGGTAATATTGCATGAGCATGACGTGGCCGAGAGCTCGGTTCCGCGGGATGCAAGCGCGGCCGAACTGCGAACCGCGGCGCCGACGCATGAAGCCGATCTTGTCTTGGATCTGCTTGGCGGCGAGGATCATGACCATCATCTCCGTGTCGTCGTCATTGAGAAGCTCCTCAAGGTCCAAGCCGTGACGAGTCGTCCATCAAGAACTCCATGGTCAGCGAGATCGACATCTCGTCGCCTAGTTCGTCGAATCCGGTCGTCTAGCTCGCCAAATCCGGTCGCCGCGCGAGATCCAAGCCAGTTTGTGCTTATATTGTGAAAGGACTCGTAGCACAGATTTTTTCCTACAATTTTTGAAAAGCCAGCTTGTGCTCCATCTACCATAGTTTTATTTAATCCTTTTCTCCTCTATCGTACATGCCAGGCTGGGCTCTACGTATGGTCTTGTCGACCTTAGTAGGCTACTCTGCACCTCTACGTGGTCTCGTCCCATCCCACCACAGCCTTCTACTGTTACAGACGTGGTGAGCGGTGACCGTCAGCCACCACCGCGTCAGTTTTTTATTTCAGCTAGCATCACAGACACTGGACCGTGGGACCCATGGTACCGTAGCTCCTCAAACTGGTGGATCGCAAAGCCAAAACCTCCTCGCGAATCATCAATGGCGGGCTCTTCCTCCCCACTCCCGAACCCCAAACCCTGACCCCCACCACCACCCCACGCCACACACACACACACACGCATAATCGCCTCCCATCCCATTGGCCACCCACCCGCCACCCTCGACGCAGATGGCGCCGCCGTCGGTGCCGAAGAAGCGCAAGGTGCAGCTCCCGGAGAACGAGGAGCTCGCGGCCAAGCTCCTCGAGAAGCACCACTCAATGGCGGAGCAGCCGGGCGGTCTGTCGGAGCACCAGGACCAGGCGCTCTCCGCCGCCTACCGCGGCGTCCGCCTCGCCAAGCTGCCCTTCCGAACACCCCGTGACTTGTCCCGTATCAAGTAAGTGCGCGTTTCTTCACCTCTCGACTGTTCTAGTTCAAGCTGGCTGTTGGGAAGAGTGCTCGCAACGAGGCTAGGTTGTGGTCGATTCTGGGTCGTGAGCTCTGGATCGGGCGGCGATGTCGCTCTTCCGTGGCGTAGTCAGACACAAGTCAGAGGTCTCTGTTTTGGGGGCGTCATGGTACTATTGAACACGGGGAGGCGAATGTACTGGTGCCTTGACTCATGGATCTGGATAATATTTGGTGGATGTTATGTGTCTTAGCGGATTTGATCTGAGCATTCTTCGGCTTGCATGAGTTTTAGTTTGTAGTTCGTTTGCTCTACTGCAATCATTGATTTGCTGCAGGTGTATGCTGAAATAGGTTTTAAGTCATTACCATTTTTATCTGGTCAAATGTGTTCTGTATAAATACCACTGTAAGTTGACATTTAACTTGAAATTGGATTCTAAGTAGATAACCAAAGAACTGCTATAACAATTCTGTTTGCATCCATACAGGATTTTGTACTTCTGTTTTTTCTTTTGCGTGTTGGGTTGAGAAATGGAAACCTCATCAGGTTTTTGTTACTGTATCAATGGGTGTAATATACCCCAAATGCTACTCTTCACATTGAATTGCATCAGATCTTCAGAAACCGAACAAGTCTGATCACTGGCTTTGCTTCTTTGGTCGTATTATTTTTGTCAGGGGCGTGGGAGATTGGGTCATTCATGTCATGGAAGACTCCTTTCCAAAAAGTAATACACCGGGAGAAACCGGTCTATGATTGCTCATGTGACCTCTGAATCTGTTTTTCCTGTTTCATGATAAGGCTGTCGTTTCTTCTTCCTGTTCAGTGCTTTCGACAGAGAATTTAGTCAAAACATGTTTATTCTGTTAGATACTAAAGACTGCTGTCTATTTCTACAGGGAAGAAAATAAAACGAACTAAACCTTATGTGCCAGAGATTAATTCAGCTCCGTACGCAATAGTGATCACTCTCTACAGGTATAGTTTTCTTGGGTCTTATGTTACCTAAGTTTTCTTATTCACATGAAAAAAGTAGTAGCGACATCAGGACAAAGAACGCCATTTAATCAGAGGAAGTAGGACAAGGCACCTGAATATGCAAGAGGAGACTTTGACAGTTGCTTTTGCCCCTAGGGAAATGATGAAAGGGAAGGATTTTATGATGAGAAAAGAGCTTACTGATGCTGCTGAAGCCAGTGGTCTGTCACGACATGGAATAGGGTATAGTTTCCAGTGATTCTGTATATCGCATGGTTGTTTATTTCAGCTGATATTTTAGTGCATCACTAACTATGTCCGTTGCTTTATGAGCAGCCCAAACAACTATAGATCAAAACAGGTGAATTCCTGCAAGGACAGGTACACTGGATGGAGCGGCATGAAGACATTAATAAATAATAAACTGGTTACAAAGTGGAGTAACCCTGCAAAGTAATGTACCAGGCCCATCTCCCTGTTTTCATAACTTTGTGTCGTTTATTTAAAACAGTTGGATGTTTTAAAGGGATCAACCCCACACATTTTGTATGCATGTATGATGTATTTGACCCCAAAAGTATTACTACTTCCATCACATGCTATTATGTACTATTGCAGCACTGCTAAGTATTAGTTGTAATTTTTTGTTTAGCCAGAGCTTTGTTGAATACTTGAATGATAAAATGGTATTTAACGGACTGAAGGATTGGTGATACCAGACTATAAACTAGTGCATGCATGAACTTGACTCCTCTCATTAGAGGGTTCATAGAGTTCTCGTGTATTCAAGTAAAAATTTGTTTGCACAAGTTTATCTGATTTATGTTATCGCAACACTCACAAGATACTAAACCCATTCACCTGTTTTGCTCTGAGTGTGGATGGACTAGATTCCTAAAAGTGGGCTAATCTCTGGTGTGTTTTTGTTGATTGGTATATGGATTCTCTAGAAAATAAAAATTACCAAGAAGCATTTCTATTTCAGTTTTTTCCCTTGTTGGTCGGACTGGTTCTGATAAGTGCCACATTTCTATACCCATTTACCTGTTTTGCTCGGAGTGTGGATGGACTAGATTCCTAAAAAGCGGGCTAATCTCTGGTGTGTTTTTATTGATTTGTATATGGATTCTCTAGAAAATAAAAATTACCAAGAAACATTTCTATTTCAGTTTTTTCCCTTGTTAATCGGAGTAGTTCCGATAAGTGCCACAATAAAGTCGTATACATGCTAGCAGAGAATCTACATCTGATAGTTTGTTGTTTGAGCTTGTATGCACCTCAGGAAATTTACATTTCATCTCTAGTTGGGGCTTTATTTTCCATGCACACATATTCTGTTCAGATACTAAGCTTGGGGCCTACTGTATTAATTTGGTGTAGGTATGAGCTAACAGCAAAAGGTAAAGGGACTGCTTGTGGTTTTCTTGCATGGTTAGACGATCCTGCGGGACCTTCAAACCATCATTCTGAAGAAGTTTCTAGTGATTCAGATTCTGATGAACAATATGAAAGGAGCAATCCTCTGATAGGTATTCACTTATTCTCTATCCATGCACAAGTTTCCAAATGACCTATAATTAATTCCGGTTGCTCATTGCAGGTTCTGAAAATTATACTGAAAGGAGTGGAGTTCGAAATTCAAAAGGAGGCAGTTCCAGTTCCGTCTGTACCGGTATGTTTCTTTGCAGATAATCTAAAAGAAACATTTACTCTCTAATGGTCTTTCCAGTAAATTATTTTTTTCAGGAAAGGGACCTGCTACTAATTCTCCTCTTCCATCTCGAGGAGTGTTTGGACAGCAATCGTGTAGTGCAATGGTACACTTGAGTTCCCCTTGCTGTACCCTTCTTTCTAAACAGAACATAACACATTTCCCCCTTTTTTACCACCAGGGTTCTGCTGAAAATTCTCTACTAGCTATGCCACCTCGTCATTCAAATGAAAATTTTCTGGACACTTATGAAGTGGTGCTGATATTGGATGATCGAGAAACTCTCGGGTTTGTATGATTGATCTTAGTCATGAGTTATTTTATGTCGTAGTTCTGCCTGATCTTTAAGAAGGATCATAACAAGCCTGTTTTACCAAATCAAAGTTGTATGTCCCTTTGTGCCATTCTCCAAAATTTAAATTTCTGAATATGATACGAGAAGGTAAAAAAAATACAACTACACCCCCTCCCCATCTTTTGAGACTGGTAAGCAACTGAATATTGGCAGCATCAGTCCATGTTAAAGTAAGATAGATAAGGGTTTTCTCATACTTGTCCAGGTTCTGTACTCACGAGTTCTAAGAAAATTTGATTTGTTATCTTGTGTTTCTTAGGTTACCTTTTTATGATGACGTTTGATGCATTCACATTTATATACTATAAGTTTTGATTCTGCATAGTTTGAATATATACAAGTTATTTTCCAAGGAAACAAATTGATTATCATTGCATTCATCCATTTTCATGTTTAATTTAACCATCCATCAATGCATCATAATTCAGTTCTCTCATGATTGCTACCTTTTTTGTGCAGGCTCCGTAACAGAAGAAATGTTGTTAATAACATTCACTCACAGTTTCATGTAACTGTAGAGGTTAGTTGATTTCAGATTAATGTGAACTCTTCTTTGTTTTGTACTGCTCTTCCTTTCCTTGCTTCTTATATCTAATTCACTAGCACTCATTTTCTTGTACATTTCTCCGGATAACCAAAATACGCTGCTAAAAGTCATTCCTATGCATTAGCATGATTCTAAATTAAATGCCATGACTAGTGGATTAATTGTACTCCCTCCATCTAAAAATAGATGTCGCAGATTTGTCAAAATTTGGATGAACCTAGACACTATATAGTATATAGATACATCCAAATTTTGATAAAATTTCCGATATCTATTTTGAGACGGAGGGAGTATGATGTTTGGTCGCCGATGCTATCCTAAATTGAACTGTTTGTATGATGTGACAAAGAAACTAGTGTTGATCCTTGTGTTTGGACAATGTCATCCAGATGAAACGCTTGCCTGTTGGGGATGCACTTTGGATTGCTCGCCGTAGAGGACTTGACACAGACTATGTTCTTGATTTCATTGTTGAACGGAAAAATGTGGATGATTTTGTTGGCTCAATTATAGACAACAGATACAAAGATCAAAAACTAAGGATGAAGGTACCATCTGGACTAGATTTGAACTTTGTTGTTAGTATTATAAACCTTCATGTTAACTTCCCTATCTGTTCATGCTTCCAGTTTCTCACTGATAGTGATAAGAAATTCTACGTCCTATATCATTGTTTTCTTGTGATAATCCTAATCAGTAGTTGTGGCAACGCAAAACATTGTTTTGGTCATGAGGCAATGCCTAGTTGGTGTAGCCATAGAAGAGGATATCACCTTTTTTTGATGTTGCAATTAAATTGATGGTCATGTTCATGACCTGTTAGGAAGAGGCATCTCTAAACAGTTAGACAACGAATTTTGTGTAACTTGTATTGGGTATAATGTTTATTTCAGACTCAACGTGTTGATTGCGTCTTTTGATCTGCCATGTTTTATGCCTGCATGCTATGCCCAATGATTTGGTATTGCTTGAGTCTAATCTCAAGTGATGAATTTTTTGGTTATACTTATTTGTAAGCATACTCATATTGGGTATGACTACTGTTATTAGAAGACATAAGCTCGAGCCTGTAGATTCTGGATCTCTTCCCCAAAAAACTGAATTTCTTCTCCATATGTTTGGATTTTCAGGGGTTACTAAGTTACTTTATAGTTTTTATACTCCCTCCGTCTAAAAATAGATGTTGGAGATTGGTCTAAATTTGGATATATCTATACACTATTTAGTACTAGATACATACAAATTTAGAAAAATTTGCTACATCTATTTTGGGACGGAGGGAGTATTATTTTAGCGACATGACACTTCCTTTTGTTCTACCTTTGCAGAAATGTGGGCTAAGGAAACTAATATATCTGGTTGAAGGTGATCCAAACACTGTAGATGCACCCGAGAGCGTTAAAACAGCGTGTGTACACTGCTCATGAAATCTGCGTGATCATGTTATCCCTGCATATTAGTACCTTTCACATTCAGGATGTCAGTCATATGCCATTTTAACTGCTCCATGCCTTTTATTTCAGCTGCTTCACCACTGCAATTCTTGAAGGATTTGATGTCCAGAGAACAACTGGGTATGCTGATACTGAAAAGAAATATGGCCACCTCACACGCTCGATAATTTATTACTACAGCACAAACTTCTCTGCTGGTGCTGATTCTTCTCAACATTGTCTGACCTATGACGAGTTTGTGAAAAGGTGTTCTGACCTTAAGAAGATCACTGTGAGCGATGTATTCGCCCTTCAACTTATGCAGGTAACGGGTTGACATCAGCCGCCTTCCCCAAAGCTAGACACTTATCCATTTCGGGCCATAGTCTGCTCATTGATTTTGCATGCAAAGCAGGTGCATCTAGTGACAGAAGAAGCTGCTCTTGCTGTTACACGTCTCTACCCAACCGTTCGCTCACTTGCTCAGGCGTACTCCATGCTTGTGAGTCGTGTTTCTCTTTCAACTTACGCAAATGTTATTTTCATTTACAACTGTCAAATTCATACTCAGAAGTCAGAACAAATGTGAGCAATCTTTGTCTCTCACAGGAGACTTGAACACCTCCGTGAACTAAAATTTTATTCTTGTGTTGTTTAAGGATGGTGATAGGCGTGCCCAAGAGGAGATGCTGATGAACAAGACTGACTTGGTTAAAGCAGGTGCTAGCAAAGCCATCTTTAAGTTTGTTTGGGCTCAAGGATGACCTCTTCTTAGTTCTTACCTACCTCCCTAATGGTTTAACCGAACTTCTGGTCACCGTCGCGATGATATTGAGCCCAGACACGAGACTTTCATGTGCGGAAGGCAAAAACAGGAGGGGTTCTTTTTGTGTGCCTGTTGCCTCCAAAACTGAAAGTATCAGAACATGTAATACCACTTAAACAAAGGGCTTAGCATAGGCTCAGGTCCCACTAATATTACACCTACGCTGTAGAATTCCATGCTGGACAATATGGAATTATCGTGTAATGTAGGTGCACTACTGCTCATGTGTATTATCATCTTTTAGCTTGTTTGGATCGTGTGTTTGTCTCAACCTTGTTTGCTCAGGTGTCCACAAGACACGAGGTGTCGAGCTCCAATTGTAGTTTCTCTTTTTGGTCTGAAAGCTTGGCTGGAAATCTGTAACTCAAGAATTGAAGCCAGTCACGAATTGGTTAGATCTCCACAAACTATGAGCCGTTCTTTTCTCCTTGTGTGGCTGTTTTTTTTGTATCAAGTAGCAGGGACTCTACTGCACACGTTTATTAATTTAAAGCACACTTACATCGTTCACCAAAAAAGGGAGAATAAAAATCGGCGGCTCCTGAAACCAAACATAAGACTTGAGTTGCACACTCCTGGGCTAAAACATGAGCTACCATATTAGCATTTCTAGGACAAAAAAGAAAATTCTACGCCAGCAAAAGAAGTTGCTTGAATTCCAATGTCCTCAAAGACTGGAGGTACATAGAACAATTGAACCAGCTCAGTAGCGTATAATATTTCCTATCTCCGTCAACAATTCCGCTGGTAGCGCCTCACCATCTCAAGCGGTAGAGTCGTGGTTGGTGCCTAGAGAGACCTTGATGGTATCTGTAGTGGTAGCTGGAGAGACCTTGGTGTCATCTGTACTTTCTGTAGCAGCAGCCTCGGTGGTACGTGGAGCGGTAGATGAAGAGCTCGCCCTGCACAAAAACAAAAAAACTGAGCAAGTTCGATCATAAATTGTACTAGTAAATGCGAAGCAATTGTTTTGGCAACGAATTTGACAACGAACCTCGTGATCATCATGAGGTCGTAGGTGCCATGAACTCAGAGGAAGTAGACGAGAAACGCCGCGGAAGCTAGAACACGGAGCCATAACACGGTGGCTACGACAAGTTTGCCCGCGAGAGCAAATTGGGGCAACGACAAACGGACGCTACGACCAATACACCCCCTTCAAGATGTTTATGAAAATTTGATGCGGCGTAGGCTCTTTGATTCAAGGCGAAGCCAAGCCGTAGAACACGTAGTATAGTGAAAAAAAAGGAAAAAAACACGTACACGCTAATTAAACTAGGAAGGTCGAACCGCACATAAAGACTGGAAATTGGTTTGCTAGGACCATGACACGTGTCATACGGAGCGCGCACGGGAACAGACAATTCCCAAGATCTCCCTTTTTCTAGCTATAAGCATAAGCATTCTATAGGAGCCCCCGGCGCGGGAAGGGAATTTTTATGTCCATCCAAAAATACTTATGGGCCAGGCCTCGTTCAGGAGTTCGGTTCGGGTAAAAAGTCGACCCAACACTAAAAGCTCGCCGAATTTTTTGCAGGGCCCTTTTTTGGTGTCGCTAGATACTCACGGTGGATCGCAAAATCAAACCTCCCAGGTCCTAACCCGAAAATCATGAATGGCGGGCTTTTCCTCCCCACTCCCGAACCCCAAATCCTAATCCGTACAGGCAAAATCCCCTCCCTTCCCATTCGCCCACGAGCCCTCACCCTCACCCTCGACGCAGATGGAGCCGCCGTCGGCACCGAAGAAGCGCAAGCTGCATCTCCCGGAGAACGAGGAGGTCGCGGCCAAGCTCCTCGAGAAGCACCGCTCGATGGCGGAGCAGCCTGGCGGTCTGTCGGAGAAGCAGGGGGCCGAGCTCTCCGCCGCCTATCGCGGTGTCTGCGCCGCCAAGCAGCCCATCCGCACCCCCCGCGACCTGCTCCGCACGAAGTACGCGATGCTTCCAACTGTTTCTTCTGTTACCGTTGGGGCGAAACTGGCAGTGACGCTAGGTTTTGGTCGATCTGTGTCCGTGTACGGTCGATTCGCAGAAATGCTGCACTTAGGTGGGTCGTTAGATGGAGATCAGAGGTTTATTCAGCGCCTTATTACAAAGGATCGCTGTGAGACGAATGGATTGGTTTTTTATGTCGAAAAATGTCGATGGTTTGTGTGGGTTATCTCATGGATCTGGATTCGGTTTGGTGGATAATGTGTGGCTGGGGAATCTGAGCTGTTCCGGATTGATCTCATCATGCATTTGGTGTGCATGAGTTTTAGCTGTTCCGGATTGTTCTCACCATTAATTTGCTGCAGGTGCATGATGAAACCGATTTTAGGATATTACCCATTTTTATTTTTAAAGCCTGCTATTGCTAAATGCAAGTTAGAAGTCCTATAACAGTATGGCTTTAGTTTGGACCATACAGTTATGGGCAATGGTTATGCTTTTTCTCTTATATATGTTTTAATGAGAGATGGAAACCGCTAGAACTTTTCACTGATAGTTTAATGTTTGGAATAAATCTAGTACTATATGTTTCCTCTTGCTTGCCAGATTGCCTTGTCTATATTAGTTTCATTGTTTGCTTCTTCGGTTGCAGGGGCGTTGAAAATTGGGTCTTTAACGTCATGAAAGACTCTTTTCCTAGTTCTAGCCCAGATTTGTCTCCGCAAGAAGGTAATACAGCAGGAGAACAGGGTACCATTTTCATGCTTGCTCTCATGGTCCTGTGAGAATCCGTTCATTACTTTTCATCATCAGGCTGACCTTTCTTCTTCCTATTCAGTTGCTTCACCAATTGAAGTTAATGACAACATGTTTATTCTATTTGACCTTAAAGGTTATTGTTTTTTCTACAGCGAATAAAAGGAAATATGTGCCAAGGAAGAATTCAGCTCCTTATGCAATAGTGATCACACTCTACAGGTATGATTTTGTGGGTCTATTTTGCCTTAATTTTGTTATTCATGAAACACAAGAATTAGCTACCTTAGGACAAAGAACAACATTTAATGAAAGGAAAGAGGAAACAATGAAAAATTGACTTCCCCTCCCCCCCCCCCCCCCCCCCCCCCCCCCCAACACCTCCATTCTACAGGGAAATGATAAGAGGGAAAAATTATATGATGAAGCAGGAGCTTATTGATGCCGCTGAAGCCAGTGGTCTGTCAGAATCTGCTATCGGGTACAGTTTCATTGATCCAGTATATCATGTGGTTGCTGATTTCAGCTGATGTTTCTTAGTCCATCACTGACTATGTCTGTTGTATTATGAGCAGCCCAAACAACACTAGAGCAAAACCGGGGAGTTCTCAGAATGACTGGTACACTGGATGGAGCTGCATAAACAAACTAATCACTAAAAAACTGGTGGAGAAGTGGAGTAGCCCTGCAAAGTAATGTACTATGCTCATCTGAATGTCTGTTATTTTTTTCTGCCGTTTATTTGAAATAAAGGATGTATGGTTCAGACATTGGATTTTTAGTGGGATAGACCCCACACATTTTATATGCATGTACTAGACCCTACATGAATTATTACTTTTTTTTGCCACTGGCTATTGTTTTAGAATGTATTATTATCGTAGCACTGCTAGCTATTAATTGTAAATTTTGTTTAGGAAGAGCTGTTATGAATGATAATATGATAATTGAAGAGATTCAAGGATGGAGGGTAACAGAGCTATAAACTGTTGCACTTGTATGCATGGGCTCAACTCTTCCATTAGAGTGTTCGTAGGGTTGTCATGCATTTAAGATTAACTGTGTTGGCACTAGATTATTTGATCTGTGTTTTTGCAATAAGTTTAGTGTCACACGCACAGATACAACAGCCTATGCTTTGTTTGCTCTGTGTGGGGTTGGACTGTATTCCAGAAAGCAGGCTAATTGCTGGTGTGTTCTTGCTGACTGATATATGGATTCTCTAACAATTAAACTTTTACCTAGCAAAATTTCCATTTTCCCCTGTTGGTTGGAGGAAGTTTGATGTAGTGCCACAATAGCCATATATTTACTTGCAGATAATCAATACTCCTATGCACTTTAGCTAATATTTAATGCTGTCTAATCTTCTGAGTAAGTTAAGAAAACATATGTTCAAAGATACAGCTCTGTGTGGTATTCCATCAATCTCTTTTGATGGAACAGAAGCAGGCATGTCCAGTTCCATAGCTTTTTTGCACTTATTTGGTCCACAGTACAAACCTGCAGCACGTGTATAAAATCTCCCACATATGAGAATGATCCGGAGATATGGCAGTTGTTTGCTACATGATGTAGAACCATCTCTGAGTATTCGGGTCTTAAAATTATCTCCCTTTCATTTCATCCCTCTTAGGAGCAGAAGTTCACTCTGTACAGTTCACATTTTATTCTCTAGCTGCGGCTTTATCTGCTAATCGCACACATTCTATTAGAACACCAAGCATAGCTTGGGGCTTACTGACCGTGTTTGTGCAGGTATATGCTAACAGAAGAAGGTGAAAAGACTGCTCGTGATTGCCTCGAACGGTCGGGATTAGACAATACCGCAGGACCTTCGGGCCAACATTCTGAAGTTGTTCCCAGCGATTCAGATTCTGATGAACCACATGAGTGTAACAATCCTCTGATAGGTTTCATAGGTTTTCTAGTTACTATGAGTTTCTAAAATAACCTATTACTGTACCCCAACACTATAATTATATCTCGTTACTCATTTGCAGGTTCTGAAATTTTTGCTGAAAGTAGTGGACCTCCAAAATCGAAAGCATGCAGTTCCAGTTCCTTTGATATTGGTATGCTTTCTTTGCAGATAATATGATACCTCATAAGCAGAGTATTACTCTCTTCTGTACTTCTTAGTTAACCCTAACTCCTTCCTTTTTCCAGGCAAGGGACTTCCTACTAATGCTCCTCTTTCATCTCGAGGAATGTGTGGACAGCAATCATTTAGTGCAATGGTACACTTGTCTTCCCTTTACTGTACCCTTTTTCTTTTTCAAGTGGAATATAATGCAATTTTTTCCATCTCCACCGCCAGGGTTCTGCTGAAAATTTTCTATTACCCATGCCACCTCGACATTCCATTGAAAATTTTCGGGAAGTTTATGAAGTGGTGCTTATATTGGATGACCGAGAAACTCTTGGGTTTGTATGATTGTATTGTTTCTGTAATTAGGATCATAATATGGCGTCAAAATCAAAATTATATTTTGCTGTAAGTTTTGTTTATCAATATTATATATCACAATATTTATGATAACTTTGATTGCAAGCTTCAAGCGTTTTAATGATAGAATGAAAAATGATTCCCAAGGGCATTGTGATCTTCACATTTAATCATTATTTTGTTAGAATAAGATAAATAAAGGTTTCACATACTTGTCTAGATTCTGCTCGAGTTGTGAATTCTAAGACTTTGATTTGTTATCTTGTGTTAGTTAAATTTTAACGTTTGATGCATTGACATGTATATACTGTAAGTTGTAGACTATATTTGTCCAAATTATTTTCCAAGAAAACAAATCAATTATCACTGCAGCCAAACATTTTTCATGCCTTATAAGTTCTCTCATGATTGATACCTTTTTGTGCAGGCGCCGTGCCAGAAGAAATGTTGTTGAGAACATACGCTCGCAGTTTGGTATACCTGTAAAGGTTAGTTAGATTCAGAGTTATGTGAACTCTTTTTGGTTTCGCCTACTCCCTTCCCTTGCTTCTTGTATCTAATTCAGTAGTGTTATGCGTGTTATCCTTGTACATTTCTTCAGGTAACCAAATTACACAGCTAAAAGTCATTTCCTATGCATTGACACAGTTCTAACTTCTAAGTTAAATGCCCTTTACTGCTGGATAATTGTCTGATATGTTTGGTCTCCGTCCTACATTCTTTATGCTTTCTGGCTGCACTGTTTGCTTGCTTGTATAGTGACGAAGGGGATTGTCTTGCTTGTTATCTAATTCAGTAGTGTTTTGCTTGTTTGGTCTCCGTACAAGGGGATTGCATAAAATAATCTGACGAAGAAGCTTTGCATAGATTCAGCTTTTTGTATAATGTACCTAAGAAGGTGGTGCTGATTCTTCTGTTTGAACCATGTCATCCAGATGAAACGCTTGCCTGTTGGAGATGCAATTTGGATTGCTCGCCATAAAGTACTTCACACAGAGTATGTTCTTGATTTCATTGTTGAAAGGAAAAATGTGGATGATTTAGTTGGCTCAATCAGGGATAACAGATACAAAGATCAAAAACTAAGGCTGAAGGTACCATCTGAACTAGCTTTGATCAGTTTCTCAGTTCTCACTGATAGTGATAAGAAACTCCGTGTCCTAGATTATTATTTGTTTCTTGTGATAATCCTGATCGGTAGTTGTGTCAATGCAAAATATTTTCTTGGTCATGAGCCAATGTTGCAATTAAATTGATGGTCATAGCCATAAAGCCTGTTTTACTGCACAGTTTTGGAGGCATCTCCAAACAGTTATACAAAGAACTTTGTGTAATCTATTTTGGATATCATGCTTATTTTAGGTCTGTAATTGGGATCATAAATGCTGAATATGACGAGGGATGTTTCACTTCAACATGTTGAATGCTTCTGTTGACCTGCCAATGATCTGATGTGGCTTGAGTCTAACCTTAACTTGGGAATTTTTTCTTATTTTTGTTATCTTCAACTGAAAAACATATCCTGCAATGGGTATGAGATGGTGAAGACCGGTGTTAGTAGAACACATAAGCTTGCGCCTTTAGATGATGGATCTCTTCCCTTTATTTCTTTTTCATAGCTATGGATTTGCAGGGGTTACGAAGTTAGATTTGCAGTTTTTGTTGTTGTTTGTTGCAACGATTCAATGTCATACTTCCTTTTGTTCTACCCTTTGCAGAAATGTGGGCTAAAGAACCTAATATATCTGGTTGAAGGTGATCCAAACACTGTCGATGCATCAGAGAGCGTTAAAACAGCGTATGTACACTGCTTATGAAACCTGGGTGGCATGTTATCCATGAATATTTGCAGTTTTCTCGTTTTTTAAACATTATTATATATTGTTGCTTGCATTTAGGGCGTTAGGCGTATATGCCCTTTTAGCTGTTCCGTGCCTTTTATTTCAGCTGCTTCACCACTGAGATTCTTGAAGGATTTGATGTCCAGAGAACCACTGGGTATTCTGATACTGAAAAGAAATATGGCCAGCTCACACGCTCAATAATTGATTACTACAGCACAAACTTCTCTGCTGGTGCTGATTCTTCTCGACTTTGCCTGACCTATGACGAATTTCTGAAAAGGTGTTCTGACCTTGAGAAGGTCACCGTGAGCGATGTATTCGCCCTTCAACTTATGCAGGTAATGTGGCGACAACAGCTGCCTTCCCCAAAGCTCACTTGTCCATTTGGGGCCATAGTCTGCTGATTAATTTTTAATACAAAGCAGGTGCCACAAGTGACAGAAGAAGCTGCTCTTGCTGTTACACGTCTCTACCCAACTGTTTTCTCACTTGCTCGGGCGTACTCCGTGCTTGTGAGTCCTACTTTTCTCTATTCAACTTATGCAATGTTATTTTGCTTCACTGCGCTATTCGCAAGGTAGAAGAAATGTGCGCAATGCATGTTCGTATATATGCATGTCTCTCGCATAATACCTTAAACATCTCTGTGGACTAAAAGTTTATTCTTGTAATATTTAAGGGTGATGATAGGCGTGCCCAAGAGGAGATGCTGACGAACAAGTGCACCATGGTTAAAGCAGGTGCTAGCAAAGCCATCTTCAAGTTTGTCTGGGCTGAAGGATGAGCTCTCCTCTTACCTAGTTTTTCCCTAGTGGTTCTGGTGACCGGCGTGATGATTTTGGGGCATCGAGGCTGGAGTTTCAGGTTCGGAGGGCGTGATGGATCCTTTTTGTGTGCCTGTTGCCTCTTGGAAGTCTCAGAACTTGCAACCAACTTAAATTCGAAGGGTCTTAGCATAGGCTCACCTCCCACTAATATTTGCGCGGCTGGTGTAGAATCCCATGCCGGACACTATGGAATCATCCTGTAATGTAGTACATTAGCGCTCACACACTATTAGCTCTTGACTCAGTTGTTTGGAACATCTGTTTGTTGACAAGACAGTATGAGGTTTACACTTCCAGATAAAGTGTGGCTGTGTAGAGCACCGATGGTTGGGTGAAAACCTGAAAGTTTTCCTTGGTCGGTGTCATGTCATGGCTTGTCATCTTTGGCTCATTTTTTCTGGCTCGCCATGTTCATGTTATTATTAGTCTTGTCGTGCACTCTGTTTTCTGAATTCTCGGTCACCTCTGAACTTTGGTGTTCCGTCGACAACTAGTGTTGTTTATTTTGTCAGGTTCTTTCTCAAGTTGGACCAAGTAATTGTAAGCCAGATGTGCAGGTTCACGTTGTGGCAAATTAGTGAGTGCGTGTGTTTGTGATTGACCACAATCTAGTCGCGTGGGATGGCGCGTGATAGGAGGATCTTGGGCGATCGTTTCGGTTAGTCTGTTGGGGACTATCGTGTTCTGAATAAAAGGAAAGGACAACAGAAAAGACGCCGGTTAACGCGTCGCAAAACTCCCTGTCTCTGCTGTGTGTGTTCTTCAGTTCGTTCAGTAGAGATTAGAAACCACCTCTCGCGCGTGTGTAATCTGGGGTTCATCTGACAGTTCAGACCACTTTGTGCAACCTTCAGTGCATATGTACTGTCGATTGCCCCAGGTGTGGTGCCGGTCACCCATATCAGGTTTTAGTCCATTTTCATGGAGTCGTCAGCCTGTGAGCACGCATAATTTTACAATGAAATCACACAACATTTCTTTATTGATCCTTGTTACTACACTAGGGCTGTATTAACAATGATTATTCTCCCTGCAAAAAAAAAGTGATTATTCAGAATTAAGATCTGGCAGTGATACTCAAGGTGGAGCATCAGAAAAATGTCAAACGCCATCGAACATGGAAAGGGTAGCTGCAAGCCAAACCGTGCTTTGTCCATCCCTGAAAGAGAAATCAAAGAATTTTGCATCAAAGACACGATCAGCAGATCCGGCCTGCCACCTGTACAAAGGACAGGTTTCTATTCCTCAATCATGGTCTGCTCCGCGGAAGGAAGGAAGCGGGTTGTGAACAGAACAGCCTAAACATCAGTTGATTTGCTCGGAACTTTGGGGCCGTGCAGGCACCCGATGACGAGTCATTCTCCTGTCGGTACATGCATATGCAAGTTGGAGTTACTGGAATTGAAAAAAGAAAAGTCAGAGTTACCGCATTGTACATCTTCTGGGCTAAGAGCAACTCTACCTTGTGGCACGCGGCAAAAAGCGGCAACGCACGTGCTAAAATTATGGCGCCGCTTCAGCACACCGGATAAATCGCGAGCGCGCACACACCAACCACCGCTGAAGTTTCACCCTTTCCCCCACCGCTCGCCGCCTCGTCGCATGTCCAGTGTCCTGCTTCTGTCACCGCCGCCCATCCAGTGCCCGCTTCCGCCATCGTCGAATGGCGCCAAGCCGCTAGAACTCCTTCGGCTTCAGCGGGTGCGCGCGCGTGCCCCAACGAGACCTACTTCACTGAGATCCGCGGCGGCGGGGAGCCCGTCGTCCTCGGCACTTTCGAGAATGCGCACGAGGCAGCGCACACATTTGACGCGGCGGCGTGGCGTCTTAGCCATCCGTGCGGGTAGATGAACTTCGATGACGTGCGGACACGTGAGCAGGCAGAGATGCTCGCGCCGCCGCCCCGCCTCATCACCGACGAGCAGAAGTGGCACCACTGCGCGCGGCTCCGTCGCCTCTACCACACCGAGGAAGACGAGGTCTGGGCGGAGTGGGCCGCCCACACCTTCTACGCGCAGAGGAAGGGGGAGCGCAAGGCGGATCGCGCGGCGAGGAGGACTGACAAGGCACGTCGCCAGGCGTTCATCGAGGTGCACCTGGCCGGCCCGCAGACAATCGGCGACGACGACGCACGCTGGCTCGACCAGTTTTCGTCGACACCAATGGAGTCTTGACGGAGGACGAGTCAGATTTCGACTTCTAGACTAGTAGTTTTTATTTACTAGTATTTATGTTTCCTTGTATTCCGAAATGTGGTATCGTGTATGTTACTAGTATGTATGAACTTTATTGTTTTCAGTTTCTTTTTTTAGTTTGTTTGATCTATGTTTGATGTTTTTCGGGTACAAAGTTGGTTTGCGGCGCGCTGTATTTTAGCATGCTTGGTGAACGCGATTTAGCGCGCCCGGTGAAGCGGCACATGACCGTGCACACTAAAAGAGAAACACAGGTGTTGTGGACCAGTTTTAGCGCGCCGCATTTTCCAGTGCTTGTCGGAGTTGTTCTAAGGGAGTCATGGACCGTGGAAGTGCGCTCACATGTATGTGATTCTGATAAATACCGGCACAAAGGTTCGATGAACAACAATTATATGGATTGATGGCCGTAGTTCCACTTTTAACCACGGGTTAGCAACCCACAATGGGTGAAAGAACTAAGGACCATCATCATACGGCTAGAAGAGGCCACCCTAGTTATGTACTCTTGGTTCTAGAATCTCTCCTTTATCACTAGGTCAGTAGGTCACCCTTTTCAAGGGCGAACGAGCGTCACCATGTAGCTGTGCATATTAGATGCACGGCTAGACGTATAGCATCTATAGGTCACGTGCATTTGTGGGTGCAATATGTGTTATGCATTTCCCTGCAACACAACTCTAACGAAATAAAATGAGGGGAGTTATCTATTTGTCTTAGCACTGCCCATGGTGCCCATCTCGCCTTAGATAACTATCCTATATAGACCGTGATGGATGGGGGCTGCATATACACACACTGGATGGGTGGTAGGACGACATAAAGGCGATAATAACTCAATAACGCGGTGGATGGTGGGTATGCGTAGAACCGAAGACAAGCTATTGGGAAAGCTCTGAGTGAGCACCATAACATATACTACCCGACTAACTTTTTATTTTCTCCGTGATACTAAATCACAACAAAATTATCTAAAAAATATGGGTGTACTATAAGGTTATACTATTTCACACAAAACTATTCAGAGGAAAAACTTTTAATATGTGGCTAACACAAAACAAAAAGTGGTAGAACATATATATATATATATATACATATATATATATACATATATATATATATATATATATGTGAATATAAAACGCATCAAATGTTATATTTTTGTTCCTCTCAAATAACACAACTTAGTAACCTCAAACCTCAGTAATTAATATACTTTCACCGTCTCAAATTAGTTGTCTCAATTTTGTCTAGATTCGGATTCTCAGCTATGTTCCTCTCAAAGAGCACTAATTTTATTGCCAAGGATGATCTCTACTTACCTAGTCTCTGCCTAAGGTTTAACATGCCGGTCTTATGGTCATCAGCGTGATGATTTTGGGCCATCGAATCAGGACGGTATAGAATTCCATGTCGGACACTAAGGAATTATCCTGTAATGTAGTTCATTAGCGTTAGCTCTTAACTCAGTTGGTTGGATCATCTGCTGGCTGTGTAGGGCGCCAATGGTCATCAACATGTGCTTACGACCTGAAAGTCTTCCTTGGTCAGCGTCATGCCCTGTCTTCTTATCTTTGGTTCACTTTTTCCGTCTCGCCATGTTCATACCACTTTGAGCAACCTTCAGTGCATCTGTATTGTGGAAGGATATTGCCCTAGGCCTGGTGCCATCACCTGTATCAGGTTTTATACTTCCATTTTCTTGGAGTCGGTGAGCATGCACAATTTTTACAATGAAATCGCACAAGATTAATTTCTGTGTTGATCCTCGTTACTAGACTAGTGCCATACTTAACAATGACTAATATTCTGTGTTGGCGTAATCAGAAAATATCCCGTTCTTCAATGACGATCTGCTCTGGGGAAGGAAGGGAGCGGGTTGTGAACAGAACAACCTAACATCAGTTGTTTGTTTTGAACTATGGGTCCGTGCGGGCACATCCCCAGAGGATGAGTCATCATTTTCCAATGGGTACATGCATTGATGCATATGCAAGTTGAAATTATTGGAGTCGAAAAAACAAAAGCTGCAGTTACCGTGTACGCCTTGACTCAGTTGGTTGGATCAACCTGCTGGCTGTGTAGGGCGCCAATGGTCTTCAACATGTGCTTAGGACCTGAAAGTTTTCCTTGGTCGGTGTCATGCCCTGTCCACTTTTTCCGTCTCACCATGTTCAGACCACTTTGAGCAACCTTCAGCACATCTGTATTGTCGAAGGATATTGCAGGTGTGGTGCCTCAGGTTTTTTACTTCCATTTTCATGGAGTCTGTGAGCATGCACAATTTTACAATGAAATCGCACAACATTTTTGTGTTGGTCCTCTTTACGAGACTAGTGCGGTAATTAACAGTGACTAACATGCTGCCTTGGCGTAATCAGAAAATATCCTGTTCTTCAATGACGATCTGCTCCGAGGAAGGAAGGGAGCGGGCTGTGAAGAGAACAACCTAGCGTCAGTTGTTTGCTCGGAACTTTGGGGACGTGCGGGCACATCCGCAGATAGATGACGAGTCTTCAATTTTTCAGTCGGTACATGCATATGCAAGTTGGAGTTATTGGAGTCAGAAAAAACAAAAGTTGGAGTTATCGTGTACTCCCTCCGTTTCAAAATATAAGATGTTTTAGCTTTGTAAAAGGAATGTATCTAGACCCTTTCTAGTATGTAGATTCACTCTAAATCTAGATAAACATAGACACTAAAAGGAGTTTAGATACACTTTCTTCACAAAGCTGAAACATCTTATATTTTAAAACGGAGAGAGTACGTCTTCTTGGCTAAGGGAGGAAGCAGGGACCGTGGAACTGTGTGCACACGTATGTGATTCTGATAAAACCAAAACAAAGGTTCGATGAACATCAATTTTATGTATCGATCACCGTAGTTTCACTTTTAACCACGGTTGCACATGATGGGTGAAAGAACTTAGAAGACGGCTGGAAGAGGTGTCTCTTGTTGCGTACTCTTGGTTCTAGAATCTCTACTTTATCACAAGGTTAGTAGGCCAGCCATGTCAAATGCGAGCGAGCATCACCGAGTAGTGGTTCATATTAGATGCACGGCCAGAGACATCGCATCTCCAGGTCCATCTTTTCCCAATGCCTCCCAAATCTAACGTATTTGAGGTTTCATGCGTCTGTGGTGCGATATGTGCTCTATAAAATGAGAGGGATTGTCTATTTGTCTTAGCACTACTCATGGTGCCGGTCTCTCCCTAGATAACTACCCTATATAGACCCCGTAAAAAAAAACTACCCCGCATTCTCCATCGGGGTGACTAAGGCCCCACCCGACCAAAAGTCGGAGGCCAAGGAAAGACCCGACGAGGGAGACGAAGAGAAGAGATCCTTGTAGAAAGCATAAATATGGGAGGACAGCGCTTCGGGAGTCCCCCTCCCAGAGGCAGGGGATTGAGCACCGCCTCCTCCTGCCATTAGCGATGGCATGGAAGTAGGCAGTGTTCATCTCCCCCTGGACAGTGACAACGCCTGGGGGGACCTCCCAGAGGCAGGGGATTGAGCACCGCCTCCTCCTGCCATTAGCGATGGCATGGAAGTAGGCATTCTGTCCAGGGGAGATGAACACTGCCTACTTCCATGCCATCGCTAATGGCAGGAGGAGGCGGTGCTCAATCCCCTGCCTCTGGGAGGGGGACTCCCGAAGCGCTGTCCTCCCATATTTATGCTTTCTACAAGGATCTCTTCTCTTCGTCTCCCTCGTCGGGCCTTTCCTTGGCCTCCGACTTTTGGTCGGGTGGGGCCTTAGTCACCCCGATGGAGAATGCGGACCTCACCCGCCCATTTCTCCCGGGGGAAGTGGCTGAGGCACTGAAGGCCATGAAAGCTGGCTCGGCTCCTGGTCCTGACGGGCTGCCGGTGAGCTTCTTCTAGACCTTCTGGGAGCAACTCCAGCCGGTCATCCTGCCGATGTTCCAGGAATTCTTCACCGGGACATTAGTCATGTCCCGGCTGAACTTTGGGGTGATTACTTTGATCCCCAAGGTGGAGGGGGCCACAGATATTCGCCAGTTTCGCCCGATCACGGTCATTAATGTCATCCAGAGGCTCTTCGCGAAAGTCTGTGCCATTCGGCTTGCCCCAGTCATGGAGAGACTCACGCACCCCCTCCAATTTGCGTTCCTTAAGGGACGCCTCATTCATGACGATGTGCTCGCACTTCATGAGATCATTCATGAGGTTAAATCACGACGTCAGAAAGGGGTATTCCTGAAGCTGGACTTCCAGAAAGCCTATGACCGTCTGGACTGGGCTTTCTTGAGGTTAGTTTTGGAGAGGAGGGGCTTTGACGACCGCATGGTTTGCTGGATCATGCAATTCGTGATGAGCGGGCAAACAGCGATCAATATCAACGGCGAGATTGGCCCCTTTTTTGTTCCCTCTTGCGGGGTTCGTCAAGGGGACCCGATCTCCCCCCTCCTGTTTAATGCTGCTGTTGATGCCCTGGCAGAGATCTTGGATAGAGCCAAGACCGCTGGCCACATCTCGGGTGTGGTAGGGCACCTTATTCCTGGAGGGGGCGTCTCCCACCTCCAATATGCGGACGACACGATGATCATGGTGCAGGGTTCTGATCTGGACATCATTAACCTGAAATTCCTCCTTCTCTGCTTTGAAGACATGTCAGGGTTGAAGATCAATTTTGATAAAAGCGAAGTGGTGGTGCTAGGGTACTCGGAGGAGGAGAGCCAGCGCATTGCTGACAACCTCAACTGCAGGCTGACCGACTTCCCCATCTCTTATTTGGGGATGCCCGTACGGGAGACACGAGTGCTGATTCGGGACCTGTCACCATTGGTCACGAGGGTGCGCTCGAGGGCAGAACCCTGGAGAGCGCGGCTCACGACTAAGGGTAGTAAGACGGTCCTGATCAACTCCTGTCTCTCGAGCCTACCTATGTACCAGATGGGGTTATACTTGCTACCTGAGGGGACCCATGCTGACTTCGACAAGGAGTTATCTAGGTTCTTTTGGGCAGCTAGAGACGGCCATCAGAAGTACCATATGGTGAAATTGGCGGACATCTGCACCCCCAAATCCCTTGGGGGCATTGGTATTCTAGACTCTCGCCACTTCAATCTCGCCCTGATGCTGAAATGGGTCTGGCGCATTCTTAGGGACGAGGGTGGACTTTGGCTGCAACTCCTTAAGGCCAAGTACCTCGGTGGCCGCCCTCTCTTGGCTTGCGATCGCCGGGAGGGCTCCCAATTCTGGCGGGCCATCCAGGAGATCAAGCACTTCATTGGGTTGGGAATTGACTTCACTGTTGGGAACGGTCAGGGTTGCCGCTTCTGGCTGGACCCATGGCTTTCCCAGATCCCGCTAGGGGTCCGGTTCCCTGCCATCTTTGCTATTTCCGCGGCTCCGTCGGCCCTCACGGCGGAGATTTTCTGCGGGGATCGCTGGAACCTCCTCTTCCGCCGGGCCTTTAGCCTGCTTGAGGCAGCGGAGTTGCGGCAGCTTATGGCTGCTCTTCCCACGACTCTGGCTGACGCCCCCGACGCGGTCTCCTGGAGGCTCCTTCCCTCTGGTGAGTTCTCGGTCGGTTCGGCCTACCGGGCCCTCTTCCAGGGCCCGGAGCTGAGGTGGACGGCACCCCTCTGGAAAGCGCCTCTCCCGCTTAGTATTCGCATCTTCGTTTGGCAGTTGCTGCGCGACAGACTGCCCTCCGGTGTGGAGGTGGCCAAGCGCAAGGGCCCCGGCTCTGGCCGGTGCCTCCTATGTGGGACACCGGAGACGTGCGCCCACATCTTCTTCTCGTGTTCGGCGGCCCAGTCTCTTTGGTCCTTTGTCAGGGAAGCCCTTGGCCCGGCCTGGCAGGCGCAGGATCTGGGGGACTTCCTCCAATCCCAGGCCACTAGGGCCGGGCGCGGCCGCCGTCTTTTTTGGCTTGTCTTTGCAGCCATGGCCTGGGCGCTCTGGAATGTCCGGAACAAGATGGTGATTGAGAAGATATACCCCACGCGCGCGTCTGACTCGATTTTTGCTTTTCTTGCTTTCCTCCAGCAGTGGTCCCCCCTGGTGCGCCAGCGTGATCGGGCCGACTTCGACACCGCTCTTCGGGCCCTGCGGTCGGCTTCGCTTCCCCTCTCGGCGCCCCCACCTCCCTCGCTGCCGCTTCGGTTACCTGGTGATCGCTAGCGCCTGGTCTGGCCTCCGGGCCGTTTTTTGCTTTCTCTCTTGGGCGTTTGTGTGCTGTTGCCCCAGCAGTGTTGCACTATTTTTTTTATTTTTTTATTTTCTTTGTCCCTTTGGCTGAGGCCGGCTGCGTTGTTGTACCGACTGGACGGTTGTTGCTTTATTTATAAAGCGGGGCGAAAGCCTGTTTCGAGATATAGACCATGATGGATGTGAGGTACATGTATACACATCCATGGATGGATGGTAGGACGAAATAAAAGCGATAATAACTCAACACTGCGGTGGATGGTGGGTATGTGTAGAACGGAAGACACGCTATTGGAAAAGCTGTGAGTGAGCACCATAACATCTACACCCCCACTAACTTTTGATTTTATCTGTGATACTAAATCACAACAAAATTATCTAAAAAATATGGGTGTACTATAAGATTATACTATTAACATCTACACCCCCACTAATTTTTGATTTTATCTATGATACTAAATCACAACAAAATTATCGAAAAAAATATGGGTGTACTATAAGATTACACTGTTGCACACACAAATATTCAGAGGAAAAAAATTATATTACGTGGCCAACACAAAACAAAAAGTGGTAGCCTGTATATGTGAATATAAAATGCACCAAATGTTATAATTTTGTTCCTCTCAAATAGCACAACTTAGTAACCTCGAACTTCACTAATTAATATATTTCCACCGTCTCAAATTTGTTGTCTCAACTTTGCCAATACTCAGAGTCTGAACTATGTTCCTCTCAAAATAGCACTATTTTTGTTGCCAAAGATGATCTCTTCTTATGTGGTCTCTGCCTAAGGTTTAACCGGTCGGTCTTATGGTAACCGGCGTGATGATTTTGGGCCATCGAATCAGGACGGTGTAGAATCCCATGCCGGAAACTATGGAATCATCGTGTAATGTAGTGCATTAGCGTTAGCTCTTGACTCAGTTTGTTGGATCATCGGCTGACTGTGTAGGGCGCCAATGGTCGTCAATATGTGCTTATGACTTGAAAGTTTTCCTTGGTCGGCGTCATGTCGTCTTCTCATCTTTGGCTCGCTTTTTTGTGTCTCACCATGTTTAGACCACTTCCTTCAGTGCACATGTATTGTCGATGGATATTGCCCTAGGTGTGGTGTCGTCACCTATATCAGGTTTTATACATCCATTCTCTTGGAGTTTTTGTCGGCCCATGAGAATGCATAATTTTACAGTGAAACTGCAGAACATTTCCTTGTTGATCCTCATTACTGGACCAGTGTCGTACTTAAGATCTGACAGTGATACTCAAGGTAAAGAGCATGAGAAAAATGTCAAACTTAATATAGGACTATCTGCAAAACAAAACCATTCTTTGTCCATTCCTGAAAAAGAAATCAAATACTTCTGCATCAGCGACACGATCAGTAGACATGGCCCGCCACCTGCACAATAGACAAGATTCAATTCCAACATCCACGTCGGTGTAATCATACACCTCAATTGGAAATATCATATTCTTCAATTCTAACTTCCAGGGAAAGAAGGGAGCGGGTTGTGAACAAAACATCCTAACATCAGTTGATTTGCTCGGAACTTTGGGGCCGTACAGGTAGATCGGCAGATGATGAGTTATTTTACAGATGGACATGCATATGCAAGTTCGATTTACCGGAATCGGAAAACAAAAATTGGCTAAGGGAATCAGGGAGCGTGGAAGTGCGCACAAATGTATGTGATTCTCATAAATACTGATACAAGGCTTCGATGAATAACTATATGGATCGGTTCCCCTAGTTTCACTTTTAACCACGGGTTAGCAAACCACGACGGGTCAAAGAATCATCATCACGATGGGTCAAAGAATCATCATCAGATGGCTAGAACAAAAGACTCTAGTAAAAGTATCTCTAGCAGATACCGCATCTCGTGGTACTGCAAAATACGGATATGATATACCGTAAACCATTTTTTCTGGTCTAAATATGGTGGCGCGGAACAGATAGTGCATACGTGTACCCGCAAAACAGAATATTTATAAAATATTCGATCTGTCTTCCTCACATATGCGTGCCTGCTTGCTTGCTTGCTGCTTGCCGCATACGTCGGCGCTGCTTGCTGCTAGCTGCTGCCGCTGGTTAGTCGGCCTTCATCGGCGCTGCTTGCTGCTGCCGCTGGCGCTGCTTGCTTGCTGCCGCTGTTTGCCGCATACGCGTACGCTGCCGGCGTCCGCAACGACGACTCCGGCCGGCCGGCCTTGCTGCCGTTGCTTCTTGCGGCATACGCGTACGTTGCCGGTGTGCGTGCTTGCTTGCTCGCTCGCGTGCGTGCGCAACTCGACTAGCTTGCTTGCTTGCTTGTGGGGCTCTGCAGCTCGAGTGCGTGTGTGCTTGCTCGCGTGCGTGCTTACTTGTTTGCTCGCGTGACTGCGCAGCTCGCGCGTGCTTGCTTTCTTGCTCGCGTGGCTGCATGCTAGCTTGCTCGTGTGCATACGTATCATCGACTCCGCCCGCGCTTGCCCGGCCGGCTGCCCGTGCTCGTGCCACGGCGGCCATCCCAAACAGCGGCGGAGAATGGCGGCTACGCGATGGCGGAGGCGGCAAGAACGGAGCCACTGTAGCTGAATATTTCCTCCCGCCAAACTGTTTTTCGTTTGCGGTATACTGAATATTCGTCTCTCGAAACTGAATATATGCAGCACGGAAGCGACCTTTTGCGGGAAACCTAAAAAACTTTCAGATGCGGTACGATATGCGGTATCTAGAAAAGCCATTTTTCCGACTCGTACCACAAACTGGACGGTTATTTTGCGGTATGGGGCGGAATGCAGTATCTGTTAGAGATGCTCTAAGGTACTCTTGGTTCTAGAATCTCTCCTTTGTCACTAGGTTAGTCGGCCAACCATCTCAAGTGCGAGACACCATCAACGTGTATCGCATCTACATGTCCATCTCTTTCCCAATGCCTCCCAAATCTAATGTATTTGAAGTTGGCGTGTGTGTGTGGTGCAATATATGTTCTACATTTGCCTGCAACACAACTCTAACAAAATAAAATGAAGGGGGTTGTCTATTTGTCTTAGCACTACCCATGGTGTCGATCTCACCTTAGATCACTACCATAGACGGTGATGGATGGGAGCTACATATATACATACACTGGATGTGTGGTAGGAAAAAATAAAAGCGACGATAACTCAACGAACACCGTGGATGGTGTGTATGTGTAGAACTGAAGACAACTATTGGGGAAGTTGTCCGTGACGGCAAGCACCATAAAATCTACACCACCACTAGCTTTTGATTTTCACTGTCATACTAAATCACAACAAAAATATCTAAAACAATATCGGTGTACTATAAGATTATACTATTATTTTACACAAAAACATTCAGAGAAAAACTTATATTATGTGACCAACAAAAATAAAATAAGTGGTAGCATATATATGTGAATATAAAACGCAAGAAATGTTATATTTTTTGTTCCTCTCAAATAGCCCAACTTAGTAACCTCAAACTTCACAAATCAATATACTCCCACTGTCCCAAATTAGTTGTCTCAAAATTGTCTATATTTACATATCTAGACACATTTCAGTGCAGATATGCACGGAGCTAAAAAAAATTGAGACAACTAATTTGGGACGGAGAGAGTATTTTTTTACTACAACATGTAGATTTTTTTCCAAATTTTTGGTACAACCAAAAATGGCTAGAAAAGTGAGGGTGTAGGTGTAACCATCCTTAGAAAATCCCATCTCCAAGCTATTATGTTGCTATACATATTCTTAAGTAATTATAGGAGTTCTTGTAAAATTATAAATCCAGTTCTCCGAACAAGTCTGGTTGACGTATTTTTCTTGGTATTAATATCGCATATCAAATATATAATAAGATGTTTCAATTAGCCATGACAGGTTGAGTCGGGATGTTTGAAAACTCAATACGCAACCTCTCATCAGAGTGAAATTTAATAATATTTCCTTGGATGAGTGATTCATTAGTGAATTTGTGATTTCTTTGGATCTTAAAATTTTCTTAATGAGTTTTGGAGGATCTGAATGAGACGTATTTTTTTGGCAAAGGCTCTTCTTTTCATGGTTTTGGGATTATGAAATTCTCTATGCCATCTATTCTAGAAATTACTAGTAATAGATTGACCAAGAAGATCTCTTTGATTGCACGAATATGAATCACTATAACAGATGAAATGAGGTAATTTAGCAGGGATGCAAGCCAAAAACAAAAGGATTACAAAAGACAACATAGAGCATCAATAGTTATACGGATAAAACGTTAGAAAACTGCCTCAACCATGCATGAATGGGAGTAAAAAATGTTGGAGTGGGTGTCCAAATTCCTAAGAAATTGAGATACTAGGAATCAATCCATAGGAATTTGGGTACCGCAACTCATTTTATCCAAAGGGATTCTACTGAAGAACTTCTTTAGGATTGGAGTCATACCAAAATTCTATGAAAATGGTACAATTCATGCAAGTATAATTGGTAGCTACAGAAGACCATGTATGCACAAGTATTTGATGATTTAAATACATAAGATGATAAATTATAAATATTATATATATAACCAACATATAGGTTAACTAACATGTACAAAATACCATCACATGAACCGGTCAACTTATAACTACAAATCTGCACTAATAAAATTGAAATTGAGACTCACTGTAGTCTGTGAATTTAAAAATCCATACGGGTTAAGAATTTGAAATCAAATGTCTAGAATTTCAGTACATGTTTTGAATCAATTCAATAAGTAAAAGAAGATGATTTAACTCCATTGTTGTACTTTAGCTGATTTGCTTGGAATGCGCCAAGCGGTGATGATGCATCTCAATGTGTTAATTGGTATGGCAAAAGGAAAATTCAATTAACTGTACCATGAGACGATGTTGTAATTAGTCATATAACCTACATGGAGAAAGTGTATTAAGCACAAACCCCCAATGAATAATAAAATGAAATGTATTTTAATACATATATTGGCAAACTATAAAATCAAAAGATGCTAGCCACCTTTGTTAACACGCATGAAATACATATGCACATACCCATCTATTCGAAATTGATAAATTTGACACTAAGGTTCAATGTTGGTAGTACTAAGGTTTTTTCTAGAACCATGTGGTAATGTGAAACTATCATGATACTTCGAAAACTTCTATAGAATACAGGTCGATGATTAGGAATTCATGTGCCACCCCTCTAGGTCTTTAACAAATGTCACTGCATGTGGGAGGTGTAAGATCTTTATTTATGAACTTCATATATTAATACTTAGATAGTGTACCCTAAGAACACAAGAACTAGTTAGTAAAGATAGTTGGTACGTTGGGTTGTTGAACACACCATGGTATGAGTTTCTCCATGCACCCAGACGCCCATATATATCTAGCATCTGCACATAGAAGAATCAACATCTAGACTAAAGAATAAACATTTATTCCTTTCAGATAACTGTTTGATTTATGATGATGATAGCATAAACATGTGTCGACTGACACCCGCTGCCTTGCAATAATTACTACGAATGGTATGCACCGGAAAATTTCGAGCACAATGTTTAAAGAACCCCAAATTCTCTAGCATTGGTTTTGTTGGTGTCCTAAGGTGATCATGTGTAAGTTAGAATGGATCTAGTACCAATACAAGATTTGAATCAGCCAAAACAAAAGGAAATTGGAGAAGGTACCTCTATGCAGTGGCGACGGATTTGAGTAGTTTGGGAGATGGGTTTGAGAGGGGGCCGCCAACCTCAAACTGACATGGGTATGACCTGTCGGCTCTCTGTTATTGGCATACCTGGTACGAATTCAAGACAATGCCCATAAGGATCCAAAGGTTATGGAAGCACCCGAAGCCCAGGAACCAGACAAGAAAAGTCCAAGATTAGACTCTACACAAACACCAATTTATAACCGACTCGTATTGGTACCTGAGACCTAGCCTCCTCAGATATAAAGTCTAGGAGGGGCCAACAAGGAGAACACCGTATAACCACAATAGACAATAGATCTTGGCACCTGATACTAGTCATAGCAATCCACTATTAGCTAGACCGCATCTAGAAACCCAGCGATTTTGTACTCTCCATCATAAAGTTCAGACAAGCATGAAGTAGGGTTTTCTCTAAGAGGGCCTGAACCAGGGTAAATCTTGCATCCCTTGTTTGTCTGATAAGTAAACGAAATCACCAGTGCACCCCTTTTCTCTAAAACCCAAGTCCATAACAACGGACATTGTCGAGGTTACCCCTCGTCACAAACCCTAGATTCTTCTCTGTTCTTCTTGGGTGGAATGGGGGTGGATGGATTGGGCTAGGCCGGCTCGTGCGAGCTTATTAACTCTCGCTTAAGGATAGAGCCCATTAGAGAGGCGCTATGTTCCATAGGATCGCTCCTTGTAGAAAGGCGCTACATAACCCGAGTGGGGGCTGGCTGAAACCTACCATGCCATGCTAGAGGGGTGTGTAACGCCTGTCAGTGGGGCGCTACACTAAGGAGCATAGCACCCTATAGACATACACTACACAAAAGGGTTAGTTCCATGCAATTCTTTCGTCTGAGGTTTTATTAAATTTCTTATATCAAGGGTGTTATTTTTGTCGTTTTTACCGTTGTTTTACCCTTAGTATTCCTTTTGTTTGGGTGTGTTGCGCACGTCCAAAATGGACCAGAACATCGGGTCACTAGCGTCGGACTGGTGGTGTTTTGTTGGCTTTGGTCCTCCGAAACCAACTCGCACGCAAGTGGAGACCCCATGTGGCAACACTCCAAAAATTGCAAAGGCGCAAGCAGGTGGTGTGGTGGCTGTGGGCGGTGGTGCTGTGTAATGTAAAGCCGCTTGTGGCAGGCTGTCGATGCCTCCAAGGAGACACCGGGTTTCACTAAGCGTGTAGTACTTTAGTGTACTTGGGTGATGTAGTTCTGATGTACTTTCAACATCCTTTGCATTTTGTACTTTACAACTAGATTCACATGCACTCGTAAGTAGGCGTACATGGCATCACACGAGAGTAGCTACCGGTGACCTACCTTTTCTCTTGGCAGCACACGTACATGCTACTTAAGCTAGGAATCATGGAGACAACGCTTTCGTCGCTCACACGGTCCTCGGTCGCGGTCCGGCCTCTATGTGCGTACGCATGGGGAGCTGGTTTGTTGGACCGGGAGCGTGACACAAGTCATATGGAGGAGTGCTCACGCGTGGGAACAGACCTTCAAGAAGGTCGGTCTTCACCTAGTGGTACCCCCCTAATCGCTATCCAAGGAAAATCAGATCATCAGGGGGCTCGTCCCCCTGTCTTCGTCCCTGAGTCGCACATGCCGATCATTTCAGAATTGAAAATGGCATTGATGAATTTGAAAATAAGACTCTGTGTTCGTACCGTGGATTTGTCTAAAACATGTGGCAATGCAAAGCTGTTATACTAGTTCAAGACCTTCTGGAACACATGTCGATGATTACTAGGCATTCATGTGTTGTCCTCTAGGTCTTTAACCAAACTTACTGCACGCGAGAGCTCTAAAAACATCTTTATTTCTGGGCGTCTTATATTTATACTCAGATAGCATGTACTCTCAAAACACAACAGCTAGCCAGTTAGTAAAGATAGTTGGTCGATCGGTCGGTAAACGCACTGAAGTAGTATGAGTTACTCCATGCACCCGGACGCCCGTATATCTACTAGCATCTCCTCACGAAAGAACCAACATCTAGACTCAAGAATAAACCTTTATTCCTTTCAGATAACTGTTTGGTTTGTGAACATAGCATAAACATGCATGTGTCGAAGCACACCCGTGTAGTTGCAAGAATTATTACGAATGGGATGCACCGGAAGGATCTGAGCTCGATGTTCCGAGGACCCAAGTTTCTCTAGCATGTATGCACTGGTTCTGTTGGTGTCTTAGGTGACCACATGTAAGTTAGAATAGAGCTGTTGTCCACATCCCCGTTTATAGGAGTAGAACAAGGATGCTTGGACCTTGCTAGCACTTTCCGTTGCACACTTTTGTTCAGTCCAAGAACATCGGATGCGTGCATGGTAGCCTGGTGAATCGAGTTTCAGATGACTTCGCAGAAGCCGTGAAGGCCATCTCCAAAGTCTACATGAAGATCAAATCCATCCAGAGGAGAGTAGACGACCTGTACGGAACATATATAGTACTCCCTCCGTCCCAAAATAGATGTCTCAGATTTTTCATTCAAATTTTGACAAATCTGAGACATCTATTTTGGGACGGAGGGAGTACTACCTCCACTAGTGAGCCACGTTGCTATATTTGGCGCTGGCATTCGTCACAGATTGGGAGGATAGTCCACAGCTCCAATATATCTATTTCTGCATGTTTGTATGGATTGGCACCACGGGGGCCCTGCTCGCGTTTTGTTCTCCCTCTGCCTTTTCGGAGCTCCTGAACACTTCGCTCGTCTCTTCTTCTGTGTGCGGCCTGTCGTCACCTTGCTCGCCGGACAAGCTCAAGGAGGGAAGCGATAAGTTCGAATTTAGTGTGTTTTGGAAGCTTTTGTGATGTGTGTTTGCTTCTAAGTTAAGGTTCCCCCACTCCTCTGTTTATACGTGTGGCAAACAGCCAAAACGAAATCTCGCTTTGTTGTTGTTCAGCGTACATAGCCATGTTGAGCAGGAGCCTAGCGGAAAATTGCTGTTGGAAAATAAAAACAGAATTTGCAACCAAAATGGCATTGTGCTATGCATATTCGTTCCTATCTGTCACACCCTAGTCTACGACCATTGTTTTGCTCATCTCTTTATGTTCCTTGGTCGAATTCAGTTCTGCTCCAACCCTCGGAACAGAATGTTGTGTTGTTTCCTGAAAAAACATACGCACACTATTTGTCAATCTGGGATTATCATAGATCTGTACCTGAAAGAACACGTTCGGCGAGGCCCCCCGAGTCATCCGTGTCGGGCGACACGCGAGGCGGAACCCTAGCCACTGGAAGCCATCACCTCTTTGGCGGACCCAGGATTTGGGAAAGGGAAAGACCGGAACTAATATTTTTATAGGCAGAAACTACGAAAAAATACCACTCAATAAAACATTATATTTGCCCAAGCCTTGTGAGACTAGCCCTGGTCGTTATGGCCCAAGGACACGGGCGAGTTATTTGAGTCAATACATTTTGATCAAAATTGTAAGGGATTTACTTACACTCTGTAGGCCACGACCTGGGTTGTAGCCCGGGCTCCTTGGGGTGCAGGTCCGCCCCTCCTCCGAGCTCCTCCGTCGCCCGCTGGTGGGGCTTCTTCTAGCGCCCAACTCAGTCGGAACAAGTGTTGCGTCGAGTGCAGGTCGTCGTCTTCGCCACAGGTGCTGCTGGACAGAGGTGTCGTGTCACATCCTCTGATTCAGACAAGGATCATTGTGTTGCCGGAATTGATATCAGCCGTCCACATAACCATCAATGATCTAGATTCACTGATACCGCTTTGCGCCATCGGCCAACCTTTACAGCTGTTCACCTTATCGTCTCAAACACTCTCTAGTTTGTCTCTTAGTTACTTTTCTCCTATTTAAACCAAGTTCCTGAGTAGAGGAGGGCATCACAACAATTAGGGTTTATACCCCCAGCCGCCACTGTTCGTGATCTGGCCTCTAAGCACCTTGTAATAGAACTATTCCCCAGCAATAAAAAATCTGAATTCGGTGCTACTTTGCTGTCTGAATCCTCAATTTCATCTTCAGTTCAGTAGTTAGAGGCTTGGGGCTTGTCAATTTGGTATCAGGAGCCATCAGGTTCTCGGAGGCGATTGAATCCTAGCGGAGAGAGGTTGGGTTCTCTCGTAAAATCCCTACCTTTTGCTCTCAGTTCCGGCGGCACTGAGCGGCTATTGGTGGCGGCGGCAACATTCAGGTGTAAATTGGGGTACGGAAGTGGTTGTTGATGAATCCTTCATCTTCGGTAAAATCCAACCATCCCTCCCTGATCCGTGCATCTCCGGGGGCGCGACGGCATTGGCGGCGGCGATGGCAGAGGTAGGATCGACAACAACAAGACAGGTAGCCAGCTTTGCTTGCGTAAATCCCTCTTGCCAGTGTTGATCAATTTCGCTCTGTGGTTCGCAAAGCACACTGCTTGTTGGTGAAATTCCACACGGCTTGGATGGCTAATGAATCAGTCGACACAGGTATGCTTAAGCTAGAATCCCTATAGCTCGATGTGCAGATGTTGCAAAAGCATAGGGAAGAAGATAAACAAGAGTTTCTTGATTTTCTGCACGTATGAGAAATAACTTTGTGAGCATACAGAACAATTTTACAAGTATCCAAAGCAACTTTGAGAAGCTCTTTGCAGAAAGAAAAATTGCAGCTGTTGATCAAGCAATCAACACTCCTGAGACTCCACCTCACCAAGGAATGCTCTCAGCAAATTCAGTCAAGCATCAACAGCCAAATATCAAGGAAATTGGTACTAGCACTTTGCGGGCTCACAATGGGAGGGAGATCAACCTGGATGGTACCCCAAAACTGCCATACGGGCATCCAAACTTTGGTCAGGTTACCACACTACTTCCTAAGCAGCAAGCAGGTGCTGACGTCAACACCAAGACTCACCATCACAATACACAGTTGGAAGCAATTGCAGAATTACCAGAAGAGTGAAACATGATGAACAACAAGCATAAGATGCAAAACCAGCACCAACTGGATATGAGAAAATGAATACCATCAGTTAAGCCAGCCAAGATGAATATACATGAATTTGAAGGGGCAGATGTAGATTCTTGGATACAAACAATAGAGATATACTTTGATGCTGCCAGAACTACATTAGAAGAAAGAACAGAAGTAGCAGTGACATACCTCAAAGAGGATTCTATGCAATGGTGTAACAACCTCGGACCCTACGCTCTAAGTTCAAGCCTGGATGAACCAAAAGTGGTTAAGAAATTTTACAGCGGGGGCCCAGGGCCACCCACGTGTAGGCCCGTCGACCCCCCTAACCACTTCCAAGAACATCGGGACAAGAGCGAGCGGCGTAGGCAACATGCGAAGAGATCAAATACATACACAAGTGAGTATGTATGTAAGCTACCTTACAACAGTTCTCAGAGCCATACCATCTAAAAGAAATAGAAATATTGCAACGCCATACGGCAAGATCCAAATATCCTAGATAGAGATAATAGTGTAGGATAGCTCCTCATACATCAATCAACAGAGCAGCAAGCAGAAGCGGGAAACAAGATCCGAGTATGGATAAGAAACAAATCAGCATAAGATGCCACATAATTAAGCACATCCCGCCCACAGATCTCACGGATCCCCATCCCCGGAATCTCTACACCGAGTGATCGTTGCCAACATCATCTGTCTCCTCCACCCAGTATCCATCTTGCGAATACACCTGTGCATCTAAATCAAACAATTTATCGTGTGAGACCCTAGGGGTACTCAGCAAGTCTTTATGCCTCTAAAGGGGACATATACCTGGGGTGACGCAATTGCAGCAAAAGATAATAACTAACAAGTCTATAGATACTCGCTAACCATCCGCCTAACCAATGATATGCGGATGTCCGTTAATTAGAAACAACAGTTATAACAGTATAAAGTAACAGATCCATCCTCCTTCTCGCTTACCAACGAGAAAGCGGACGAACAACCCATCTGTTGGCAGTTTTATTAACCATTCCATGAGTATTACACTAATTACTAGTCAGATATTTAGTCAAATTAAAAGCGGTACTTCAATTATGCTTGTCTATGATCGAGAAACTGTGCTCCAAGTCGTCCATAACCGCGGACACGGCTTTTAGAAAGATTTACCCTGCAGGGGTGCACAAATAGCAACACACACTCGATCAACCTCGAAAAAACCAACTCAAAACCCAACAAGGCATTCACGACAAAGCGATCACAGGATTCATAAAATATTTTAGGGGGCCACCCCATTAAGCTACCCGCAACAAAGTTGGCCGACTCCGAGACGGATCCAAGGTTTGCGTCAATGGTTGTAAACGACTGAGAACCGAAAATGTGACTGGGCTTGTCGATACCGCGAAAACACTCCGCATCCAAAACAGTACAGGTGCTCCACGCACAATCTTAATAAAATAGTAACATGGCATAAGTATATGATAGTAAATAAAACCCCAAACTAGTTTGTGGCCCCAAGAAATAGAAATGAATCAAGCTCTGGCTCAGGGGGTCCACAAGTCCTCCCGGATGTGGATAGTGCGAATAGTCAAGGAACAGGAATCAAGTACTCGGGGTCCTACGGGACACAAGTGGACATAAAAACCAAATGACAGATATTGTCCACCGGTGCCTCTTTCATTAGTTATCTCATTACTACTCAGGTTAAGTTGTTTAGGTACCTCGTTATCCATCAGACACTCACATACCCTACACATGCTGTTCTACGACTCGCATGGCTCAAACAACTCCTGTAGTAATGGCTCATGGGATGGAGGAACAAGCTTGGTGGGGTTTAAAAGTAAAGGCTATGCAGTACTTGAAATTCAATTTAATGCATTCGCGACTCCATGATGCAAGAATAAGATAGAAACAATAGGTACTATATGTATGCAAGCAGGTGGTAGTGCTTCCCTGGCAGCTCAGTTGAAGCGAGGGATGGATCTGGGTAGTACTCCTGGGATTCCTGATAATTTCCCTGCTCGGCGTCTATTCGATAAGAACCAAACAAACAAGGGCCAATATAAATAAAGTGCACAAGCATAGGAATAAAATGCGACAAGCAACCAAGCATGCCATGATGAATGATGCACAATTTACATGGCATAGCATAGCATGGCATGGGTGAGGTGTGGGGTACAAGAATAAAGCATTTTATTAAGTTTTTAGTCATGTTTTGCTCCCATATAACTTGCTGTCCACTTAATATTTATATGATGCATGCTTCAATTCATATCGTGGAATGCATAATCAGAACGGGCTCGTCGCGCTGATCGATTTAGACATCTTATTTGTCAAATTTGGAGTTATAGCATTAAAGTTATTAATTAATTGAGAAAAGGCATTTTTATTGCAATTAAACAATTTCGAAAATTTAAATTAGTCAAACATTATTTTGGATGGCATATTTGAATTCCTCACATTTTTCTGATTCAAAAATATATATTATTTGTATTATTTGGAATTACCAATTAAAAGTTTTTAATTTCTGGGTTTAAAATCATTTAAACAAATTCTGAAAATAATTTTTATTAAACTGAAAAAGGAACACAGACTTTTTATACTCGGAAGAAGCTAGCCACAGACGCTGACGGGTGGGGCTGAGATGCTGAGTCAGCGCGGCCGACGCGGCGGGAACTGGTACGGGCTTTTCTTACCGCGGGGAGTTCCAGCCACAGAGGATGACTGGTGGGCCTCCAGGCGGCGGGGCCATAGCGCACGCGTGGCCCGCGGGCGTGTGACACGTGGGCGAGGCTAGGGCGCGAGGGACCTGTCTGTGACGGACAGAAACTGCCAGGGGGTTTTGTGCAAAAGACCTACGAACTGAAACTTGATCCACTAACACGAGCTAGCTGGAGTGATCTTGGCGAGAGGATTGCGATCGATCCAAAGTGAATTTGGCGATACCGCAAAGAGCAAAAGTGTAGAGGAGATCAAGGACTTCATCTTTTGTTCACGAGTCGTCGCCGGAGAAGGTCTGCAGCGGTCGGAAAACGGCGAGGAATAGAGGCGATCTAGTCGGTTCAGACTGATGGAAAAAGGGGCAGTTCACTGAGAGAAATTGCGATCTTCAGCAGACGATTCCCGGAGCTGTGGTCGACGGATTGGTGCGTGATTTGATTCAATGCTAGGCTGGGACACCCCTCTTTGAATGGGTGTGCAGAGACTCACCCGATTTGGGTGGATAGCAACGGAAGTTTCGTCGGAGCAGAGGTACCGCGAACTGCTTCTGCTGTCGAGGTGAAGATCAGAGCGGCACGGGGAGCGCACGCGTGATGGTTGGCCGGTACGGAGGCGTCGGTGTTCTGGAAAAAAACAACGTCGGCATCGCGGCACCAGCTGACCGAGTGGTGAACGATGGCGAGGGGTAGCGAGCAGCAACGTACATCAACGACGGCGGCAGGCGCTACGACTACAGAGGCGAGAAAAGAAGGCCGGGACGCTCACCAGCGTACTCCTCGCCGAGCGACGCTTGCTGAAGAGGTGGAGGACGGCGGCGATATGGTGAGGTGCTCGGGCCTGCTCCTCCTAGCTCCCGGTACCGTATAACGTCAGGGTCGACGTGCCGCTCCACGCGCTGCGACTGGACACCCGGCCCGGCGACGGCGGCAACATGACGATGACGGACAGGGTAGTTGGCAGCTAGGGTTTAAGGGGATGGGCTGGTGCTTGGGAAGGGGATGGTGCCTTGCCAGATTTTGATCTGGGAGTGGTTGGGAAGGATGAGGCTAAGGTTGCCCTCCTGCTGCTACTTTATGCAGAGGTGAGGGAAGAGAGGAGGCAGGCGCTCGGCGTGGCTGCTCGCTCATGTGCTTGCGTCCAGGAAGAAAAACAGGACCCGGCCAGATCACCTCCCGCTGGTTCGGTTGGGACAGAGCGAGCAGCTGGGAAGGAAAAGAGAGGAGGCGCGCAGCTGGCGATGGTTCAGGCTGGGAGGATCTCTAGGTGAGGCTGCTGTCGTTGCTCGGTTCAGGGAAAAACATCTCCCCCCTAGACTGCCTTGGTGCACATGTGTGTGTAACCAGGTGCATGCAACAACACACCAGATGAGGGTGTAGATAGCTAGCTTAGGCACTAGCTAGGGACAAAAACTTGAGGGATTGAACAAAAACGAAAATAAAACCAAAACAAATCCAAAACAAAACAAAGGCATTATCACATGAGGTTTATTATTGCATGTGACTAGAATGTTGCATGCATGTGAAATATTTTGTGAAAACAAAATATATCTCATGTATGGGTGTCTAGATAACGTTCAAATTTAAAAGATGGCAAAACAAAACAAGATCTTAAGTGTGACCATGTACACATGGCACGAAGGAAGGATTTGGGTATGATCCCATGTGTAGATGAATAGAAGAAGGGTCCATACCAATATTGATGTGGGCTAGATTTAAATACCAAGGGATGATGGCAATGCCCCCATACATATTTAGATGGTGGAAAAAGAATGATACCCAAAGGAAATTGGCATGCCAAATTAGTAAATTAAAGAGATATGCCCCCAACTCAATTTAGGCAATTAGAAATATATCAAGAACCAACTACTATTCATCAAGAAACAAATACAATTGATATAAATGCATATGGGCTAAGAACCAAAGAAAAGGGTTTTATATGATGCTCAAATGCAATATGGCATGATGACATGAGCATGATATAATTATGATGCAACAATTACAATTATATATAGGAAGTAGCCTTTTATTATTAGACCATGTAGCATTACAGATGTTAGACAGATGGGATGCTACAACTCTCCCCCACTAAACAGGAATCTCGCCCCGAGATTTTAGGAAGAAGAAGAAGACACGAAGAGGGTAGGATACTTGGCACGGAGCTCATCCTCGCGTTCCCAAGTGGCTTCATCAACGAAATGGTGCGACCACTGCACCTTGCAGAACTTGATAGACTTGTTGCGAGTCTTTCTTTCTGTGACTTCTAGGATTTTTGCTGGGTGTTCTTGATAAGACAGGTCTTCTTGGAGATTGATAAGCTCATGGTCCACGGTCCTGCCGGGATCCTTGAAGCACTTCTTGAGTTGAGAGATATGGAAAACATCATGGACCTTAAGTTTTTCAGGGAGCTCAAGAGCATAAGCAACTTCTCCTCTTCTTCCACGAATTTTGAAAGGACCGATGTATCTAGGAGCAAGCTTCCCTTTGATACCAAAATGGTGCGTGCCTCTCATGGAAGTGACACGAAGGTAAACGAGATCACCAGGGACATACTCCATGTCCCTGTGCTTTCTGTCATAGTTGCTCTTCTGGCGACTTTGAGCAACCTTCAGGTTCTCAAGAATGATAAGAACCTTCTCTTCTGCTTGAGTGACAATGTCGGGGCCAAAGAATTTTCTTTCACCCGCCCCTGACCAACCAATCGGAGTTCGGCATTTGCGACCATAGAGGACCTCAAAGGGTGCCATCTAGAGACTCTTCTGATAGCTGTTGTTGTAAGAGAATTCAGCATAAGGAAGGCATTCTTCCCACTTCATGCTGAAAGAGATGACGCAAGCACGGAGCATATCTTCCAGAATCTGATTGATCCTTTCAACTTGCCCTTGCGACTGAGGGTGGTAAGCTGTGCTGAAGTTCAACTTTGTTCCCAAAGCATTTTGGAAACTTCCCCAGAACTTGGAAGTGAAGATGCTTCCACGGTCTGAACTGATCTCTAGAGGAACCCCATACAGAGAGACAATTCTGTTGATATAGAGCTCAGCCAACTGAATTGCAGAAATTGTTTCCTTGACGGGTAAGAAGTGAGCCACTTTAGAAAGCCCGTCGATGACAACAAAGATTGCATTGTTGCCTTTCTGCGACCTTGGAAAACCAGTTATGAAGTCCATCTCTACTTTCTCCCATTTCCATTCCGGAGGCTTTAATGGCTGTAGAAGACTGGAAGGTTTCTGATGGACAGCTTTAACTATGCGGCAGACATCGCACTCGGAGACATACTTGGCACAACATTGTTTCAACCTAGGCCACCAATATTGTGTTTTCAGGTCCATGTACATCTTTGTGCTGCCAGGATGGATAGAAAGAACAGAATCATGCGCCTCCTTAAGAACTTGCTCTCTCAAACCCGGGTAGTTCGGAACAAACATCTGGTGTTCAAAGAAAAGAGCTCCTTCATCATCGACGTGGAAGGACTCATACTTCGGCAGCTGAATGTTGGAGATGATGTTTTTGGTGTAAGCATCACCTCGCTGACTAGCACGAGTCTTTTCTTCAAAGAGAGGGGTTGCCAGAAGATTCAGAAGATACCCTTGATCCACAATTTCAAGGTTGAGCTGGCGGAATTCCTCGCACAAGAGAGGCTGTTGTTCTTCCACCATGACGTTGTTGACATAAGCTTTTCGGCTGAGAGCATCGGCCATGACATTAGCTTTGCCAGGAGTGTAGTTGATGGAAAGATCAAAGTCGTTGATGGTTTCAATCCATCTCCTTTGGCAAAGGTTGAGGTCCGGCTGAGTGAAGATATACTTCAGGCTTTTGTGGTCAGAAAAGATCTCACAACGGTTTCCAAGCAAGTAGTGCCTCCATACTTTTAGAGAGAAGACAACCGCTGCAAGTTCAAGATCATGTGTTGGATAGTTGAGCTCATGAGTTTTCAATTGACGGGAAGCATAAGCAACGACTTGCTTTTCTTGCACGAGGACCACACCCAATCCTTGCAAGGAGGCGTCACAGAATATCTGGAAAGGCTTTGATGTATCTGGAGGAATCAAGACTGGTGTGGAAGTGAGCTTCTCTTTGAGTGTTTCAAAGCTAGCTTGACATGCAGGAGACCAAAGGTATTTCTTGCCTTTCTTGAGGAGATCGATAAGAGGCTTCGCAATCTTCGAGAAGTTCTAAACGAAGCTACGACAGTAACTAGCCAAACCAAGGAAACTCCGGACTTCTTTGACATTTTTGGGTGGAAGCCACTCAACAATTGTCCGAACAGTTTCTGGGTTGATGGCAATGCCCTTAGCAGAGATGACGTGACCAAGATAGGTGACTTCGGGAAGCCAAAATTCACACTTGGAGAACTTTGCATACATGCAGTTCTCGCGAAGCTTGTTTAGGACACACCGAAGGTGTTCTTCATGTTCTTCCTTTGACTTAGAATAGACTAGAATGTCATCCAGATATACCATGATGAACTTATCAAGATACTCCATGAAAACCGAGTTCATAAGCCTCGAGAAGGTGGCAGGTGCGTTGGTGAGACCGAAGGACATGACCATGTACTCGTACAGGCCATAGCGGGTGGTGAAAGCTGTTTTGGGAACATCTTCCTTGCGAATCTTGATTTGATGATATCCACCTCTCAAGTCAAGCTTAGAGAATACCACAGCTCCAGCTAGCTGATCGAAGAGATTATTAATCCGCGGAAGGGGATATTTATTCTTGATGGTTTTAGCATTGAGAGCCCGATAGTCAACACAAAGTCTATCAGTGCGGTCTCGCTTCTTCACAAAGATGGTTGGGCTACCCCAAGAAGAAGCGCTGTGCTAAATGAAACCCAACTTCTCTTGTTCATCAAGCTGGCGTTTGAGTTCAGCCAACTCAGCAGGACCCATTTTATAAGGCCGCTTGGAGATAGGAGCGGTACCCGGTTCAAGCTCAATCACAAACTCGACCTCTCGATCAGGAGGCATACCTGGTAACTCTTCGGGAAAAACATCTGGGAACTCACAGACCTCCAGAACACTCTAAATAGCATCCATAGCATCATCATTCAGAGCCGCCAAAGAGAAAAGTTGAATTGCAGGAGTCAGACTTGGAGAATATACTATATGGCCTTCAGGAATTTTCAGAGAAACCAAGCGTTCATCACAATCAATCACAGCTGCATTTGCTGTTAACCAATCCATGCCCAAGATAACATCAATGTCAGAATTTCCCAGAATGATTAAGGAAGCCGAGAACGAAGAGCCACCAATCTCAATTTGATTGCCATGGCTGATTTTGGAAGATGCCATTGTTGCCCCAGGAGAAAGGACCATCAAGCGCTTAGGAAGCACATCCATTGCTAACTCATTCTCATTTGCAAACTTGTGAGAAACAAAAGAATGCGATGCACCAGAATCGAACAAAACTCGTGCATGAACTGAGTTAACAGGGAGCATACCCATCACAACTCCAGGTGCATGCTCAGCTTGAGCGACGTTGACACAGTTGGCTCGAGCAACAGTCGACCCGGGCTTGGTGTTGATGTTGAGAGCCCGAGGTGGAGGTGCAAGAACCATAGAAGGACTTGCTGCAGGTCTTGGAGGTGGTGGAGGAAGAGCCTTGTTGTTCATGGGACAACTCCAGTGTTGATGCCCAGTGTTCCCACAAGTGTAACAAGCACCAGGTTGACGTGGAGCAGCGTAGCCAGGGACTCCACCAGGCGCTCCAGGGTAGTTGTGGTTGTAGCCCCTAGGAGCAGCGTTGAAGGAGTTTGGTGGCCTTGCTGCGTAGCTTGGAGGTCTTGGTGGATCTGGGAGCGGCGGTGCGGTATTAGGAACCCACACGCGGCGCTTAGAAGGAGCTGTCGTAGCTGAAGAGCTTGCTGCGTCACGACTGTGTTTCTTGGACTCCTCGAACACTCGCCTACTGGCTTCTTCCTGCAGAGCTGTATGTTGGAGTTCCAGAAAAGACCCCGACCTTGCATGAGTGATTGCATATTTGATAGATGCATTGAGCCCTTGCCTAAACCTCTTTTGTTTCTTCTTGTCATCAGAGATCTCATCGCCACCATACCGAGAAAGATTCATGAAGTTTCTGATATAGGTGTTGACATTGTCATTGCCCTGCTTGAGGTTGAGAAACACTTCCTTCATCATTTCCATGACAATTTCTGACAGGTATTGCTCTTTGAAAGCCCCAGCGAACTGCTCCCAAGTAGGCTGAAAACCAGAGTGGTTTGCCTTCAGGTAATTCTCCCACCATAGAGCTGCGTCTCCCTTCAGAAGGTGAGTGGCGCATTTTACCCATTCTTGTTCAGGAACATCAACAGTCATCAGCAACCTTGACATCTCACGAAGCCAATCATCAGCATCCAGTGGCTGATCAGACACCTCAAAGTGGCGCGGGTTAAACTTCAGAAAGCCCTTGATGTCTCCTCGCTTGGGAGGTGGAGGTAGCGGGGCAAACTCATTCCTTCTGACACTTTCTTCAAAACGTTGTTGATTCTGTTGCATTGTGCCCAAGGCATTAGCAATACTTGCCAACGCAGCCCCCAATTCAGGTGGTATGTCATCCTCAGTGCGGCGTGGCGGTGCCATCCTGTGATTGATATAAAACTCAAGTCAGTACCATAATGGCAAATAATAATAATCCAAAATAGTACCAAAATGGAATTAACCAAGATTAAAGGATACAAATTACTAAGATGATATTAAAATATCAACAAAGTTCAAAGCACCTAGAAGATAGTAAGCATATCGCACACGACTGAACAAGGAGTGTGGTACACAAAGCTATCAAAGAAAAAATTTCCGCAAATTTCGGCATTAAAATACCACTATCTGCGCAAAACCACTTAATGTATCAAGATTAGTAACTCTACCAATTCAATATACAAGAGCGAATGATAAAAGTAGTGGTATGGTCGCGATTCCATCCCGCACTCAAAGCATTACTCCGCACATGAATAAGTAAAACACATATCCCAACCCTCTTCCTTCTTAAGATGAACCTAAAGATTAGCAACTACAGAAACAAACACCCCAAACAAGATAGCGTCGGATAACAAAGAGTAAAACAGATCGCGTCGGTTTACAACAAATCAGATAGATCGTGTCGGTTTACAAAGGCCTGTCGGTATGGAATGTACCAACAGTTGATAACCAAAAGGCAGATAGCGACAACAAGTTGGATGCAACAGATAGACAAGGAATTACCCACACACACACACACACACACTCACACAACCTATGGTACTACAGAACCCAGAACACGTGAATCCTAGTTTGAATTTTTAGAAGAGGATTGAAAACGTTACACTTCCTTACCAGAAAAGGGTGGGTGGGTGGGTAAGAAGAAAAATGGAAGCATTCCTACTCTCGCGTTTTGTTTTTCCCTAGTATACATAACTACCAAAATATTTGCTAGACTGACAACGACCATTTTGGCTGAGACCCTGAAGAACGGGATGGCTCTGATACCAATTGTAACAACCTCGGACCCTACGCTCTAAGTTCAAGCCTGGATAAACCAAAAGTGGTTAAGGAATTTTACAGTGAGGGCCTAGGGCCACCCACGTGTAGGCCCGTCGACCCCCCTAACCACTTCCAAGAACATCGGGACAAGAGCGAGCGGCGTAGGCAACAGACGAAGAGATCAAATACATACACAAGTGAGTATGTATGCAAGCTACCTTACAACAGTTCTCAGAGCGATACCATCTAAAAGAAATATAAATATTGCAACTCCATACGACAAGATCCACATATCCTAGATAGAGATAATAGTGTAGGATAGCTCCTCATACATCAATCAACAGAGTAGCAAGCGAAAGCAGGAAACAAGATCCGAGTACGGATAAGAAGCAAATCGGCATAAGATGCCACATAATTAAGCACATCCTGCCCACAGATCTCACAGATCCCCATCCCCAGAATCTCTACACCGAGTGATCGTTGCCAACATCATCTCTCTCCTCCACCCAGTATCCATCTTGCGAATACACCTATGCATCTGAATCAAACAATTTATCGTGTGAGACCCTAGGGGTACTCAGCAAGTCTTTATGCCTCTAAAGGGGACATATACCTGGGGTGACGCAATTGCAGCAAAAGATAATAACTAACAAGTCTATAGATACTCGCTAACCATCCGCCTAACCAATGATAGGCGGATGTCCGTTAATTAGAAACAACAGTTATAACAGTATAAAGTAATAGATCCATCCTCCTTCTCGCTTACCAACAAGAAAGCAGACGAACAACCCATCTGTTGGCAGTTTTATTAACCATTCCATGAGTATTGCACTAATTACTAGTCAGATATTTAGTCAAATTAAAAGCGGTACTTTAGTTATGCTTGTCTATGATCGAGAAACTGTGCTCCAAGTTGTCCATAACCGCGGACACGGATTTCAGAAAGATTTACCCTGCAGGGGTGCACAAATAGCAAAACACACTCGATCAACCTCGGAAAACCAACTCAAAACCCAACGAGAAATTCACGACAAAGCGATCACAGGATTCATAAAATATTTCAGGGGGCCACCCCATTAAGCTACCCGCAACGAAGTTGGCCGACTCCGAGACGGACCCAAGGTTTGCGTCAATGGCTGTAAACGACTGGGAACCGAAAATGTGACTGGTCTTGTTGATACCGTGAAAACACTCCGCATCCAAAACAGTACAGGTGCTCCACGCACAATCTTAATAAAACAGTAACATGGCATAAGTATAGGATAGTAAATAAAACCCCAAACTAGTTTGTGGCCCCAAGAAATAGAAATGAATCAAGCTCTGGCTCAGGGGGGTCCACAAGTCCTCCCGGATGTGGATAATGCGAATAGTCAAGGAACAGGAATCAAGTACTCGGGATCCTACGGGACACAAGTGGACATAAAAACCAAATGTCAGATATTGCCCACCGGTGCCTCTTTCATTAGTTATCCCATTACTACTCAGGTTAAGTTGTTTAGGTACCTCGTTATCCATCAGACACTCACATACCCTAGACATATTGTTCTACGACTCGCATGGCTCAAACAACTCCTGTAGTAATGGCTCATGGGATGGAGGAACAAGCTCGGTGGGGTTTAAAAGTAAAGGCTATGCAGTACTTGGGATTCAATTTAATGCATTCGCGACTCCATGATGAAAGAATAAGATAGAAGCAATAGGTACTATATGTATGCAAGCAGGTGGTAGTGCTTCCCTGGCAGCTCAGTTGAAGCGAGGGATGGATCTGGGTAGTACTTCTGGGATTCCTGATAATTCCCCTGCTCGACGTCTATTCGATAAGAACCAAACAAACAAGGGCCAATATAAATAAAGTGCGCAAGCATAAGAATAAAATGCGACAAGCAACCAAGCATGCCATGATGAATGATGCACAATTTACATGGCATAGCATAGCATGGCATGGGTGAGGTGTGGGGTACAAGAATAAAGCATTTTATTAAGTTTTTAGTCATGTTTTGCTCCCATATAACTTGCTGTCCACTTAATATTTATATGATGCATTCTTCAATTCATATCGTGGAATGCATAATCAGAACGGGCTCGTCGCGCTAATCGATTTATACATCTTATTTGTCAAATTTGGAGTTATAGAATTAAAGTTATTAATTAATTGAGAAAAGACATTTTTATTGCAATTAATCAATTTCGAAAATTTAAATTAGTCAAACATTATTTTGGATGGCATATTTGAATTCCTCACATTTTTCTGATTCAAAAACATATATTATTTGTATTATTTAGAATTACCAATTAAAAGTTATTAATTTTTGGGTTTAAAATCATTTAAACAAATTCTGAAAATAATTTTTATTAAACTAAAAAAGGAACACAGACTTTTTATACTCGGAAGAAGCTAGCCACAGAAGCTGACGGGTGGGGCTGAGATGCTGAGTCAGTGCGGCCGACGCGGCGGGAACTGGTACGGGCTTTTCTTACCGCGGGGAGTTCCAGCCATAGAGGATGACTGGTGGGCCTCCAGGCGGCGGGGCCACAGCGCGCGCGGCCCGCGGGCGTGTGACACGTGGGCGAGGCTGGGGCGCGAGGGACCTATCCGTGATGGACAGAAACTGCCGGGGGGTTTGTGCAAAAGACCTACGAACTGAAACTTGATCCACTAACACGAGCTAGCTGGAGCGATCTTGGCGAGAGGATTGCGATCGATCCAAAGCAAATTTGGCGATAACGCAAAGATCAAAAGTGTAGAGGAGATCAAGGGCTTCATCTTTTGTTCACGAGTCGTCGCCGGAGAAGGTCTACAGCGGTCGAAAAACAACGACGAACAGGGGCGATCTAGTCGGTTCAGACTGATGGAAAAAGGGGCAGTTCACTGAGAGAAATTGCGATCTTCAGCAGACGATTCCCGGAGCTATGGCCGACGGATTGGTGCGTGGTTTGATTCAATGCTAAGCTGGGACACCCCTCTTTGAATGGGTGTGCAGAGACTCACCGGATTTGGGTGGATAGCAACGGAAGTTTCATCGGAGGAGAGGTACCGCGAACTGCTTCTGCTGTCGAGGTGAAGATCAGAGCGGCACGGGGAGCGTGCGCGTGATGGCTGGGCGGCACGACGGTGTCGGCGTTCTGGAAAAAACAACATCGGCATCGTGGCACCAGCTGACCGAGTGGTGAACGATGGCGAGGGGTAGCGAGCAGCAACATACAGCAACAAACGGCGGCAGGCGCTACGAATACAGAGGCGAGAAAAGAAGGCCGGGACGCTCACCAGCGTACTCCTCGCCGAGCGACGCTTGCTGAAGAGGTGGAGGACGGCGGCGATATGGTGAGGTGCTCGGGCCTACTCCTCCTAGCTCCCGGTACTGTACAACGTCAGGGTCGACATGCCGCTCCACGCGCTGCGACTGGACACCCGGCCCGGCGACGGCGGCAGCAGGACGATGACGGCCAGGGTAGTCGGCAGCTAGGGTTTAAGGGGATGGGCTGGTGCTTGGGAAGGGAATGGTGCCCTGCCAGATTTCGATCTAGGAGTGGTTGGGAAGGATGAGGCTAAGGTTGCCCTCCTGCTGCTGCTTTATGCAGAGGTGAGGGAAGAGAGGAGGCAGGCGCTCGGCGTGGCTGCTCGCTCACGTGCTTGCGTCCAGGAAGAAAAACAGGACCCGGCCAGATCACCTCCAGCTGGTTTGGTTGGGACAGAGCGAGCAGCTGGGAAGGAAAAGAGAGGAGGCGCGCAGCTGGCGATGGTTCAGGCTGGGAGGATCTCTAGGTGAGGCTGCTGTCGTTGCTCGGTTCAGGGAAAAACATCTCCCCCCAGACTGCCTTGGTGCACATGTGTGTGTAACCAGGTGCATGCAACAACACACCAGATGAGGGTGTAGATAGCTAGCTTAGGCACTAGCTAGGGACAAAAACTTGAGGGATTGAACAAAAACGAAAATAAAACCAAAACAAATCCAAAACAAAACAAAGGCATTATCACATGAGGTTTATTATTGCATGTGACTAGAATGTTGCATGCATGTGAAATATTTTGTGAAAACAAAATATATCTCATGTATGGGTGTCTAGATAACATTCAAATTTAAAAGATGGCAAAACAAAACAAGATCTTAAGTGTGACCATGTACACATGGCACAAAGGAAGGATTTGGGTATGATCCCATGTGTAGATGAATAGAAGAAGGGTCCATACCAATATTGATGTGGGCTAGATTTAAATACCAAGGGATGATGGCAATGCCCCCATACATATTTAGATGGTGGAAAAAGAATGATACCCAAAGGAAATTGGCATGCCAAATTAGCAGGTTGGAAGGAATTAAAGAGATATGCCCCCAACTCAATTTAGGCATTTAGCAATATATCAAGAACCAACTACCATTCATCAAGAAACAAATACAATTGATATAAATGCATATGGGCTAAGAACCAAAGAAAAGGGTTTTATATGATGCTCAAATGCAATGTGGCATGATGACATGAGCATGATATAATTATGATGCAACAATTACAATTATATATAGGAAGTAGCCTTTTATTATTAGACCATGTAGCATTACAGATGTTAGACAGATGGGATGCTACAAATGGTGTAGATGAACTCATTATAGTGCTCATAACCTTCCTTGGCACATGTTTTGCAGGTATATTGGAGATAGAATTTCTATCAGCTCAAGTTGTGACAATGTAAGAGCATTTCATTCTCTCACTCAAACATCCACAGTAGCTGTCTACATCTAGAGATTTGAGGGAGCAATGAATCTCCTTAAAAGAGATAACCCTAGCCTACCTGAAGATTAGTATGTGAGTAGTTTTATCTCTGGCTTGAGTGATTACATACAAGCTCATGTGCAATGTCATAAACCAGAGGACCTACAGAAGGCTATGTGGCTATCAATAAGAATGGAATTGGCAAAATCTCCCAAAAAGTCTTACACTAGCCAGTCCTTTCCTGTAAGGAGGCAAGTCCAATTTGAGAAGAAACCAACTAATGCAACTCCTGCAACTGTCATTCAGGATGCCACCCTAAAGGTCCTCTACTATAAGTGTAAGGAACCTTGGTTCCCTGGTCACAAGAAGGTGTGTAAACTGACAAACAAAAATCAAATCTTAGCATTACAAGTAGCCCAAACTGACTCAAAAGATGTCATCTACATCACTAAAGATACTGACAGTGAAGAGGACTCTGAACCACATCCAGCACCTGAGCTTCAATTGTCTATGCATGCACTACTTGGCATCAAAACATCAAAGCATACATTCACTGTGTCAGTACTCATATTGGCACAACATATGCTACTTCATTGATAGATACATGCAGCACCACAACATTTATGTAACCCTCATTTGCTATTAAGTCCCAGTGCCAATTGATTCCAACACCAATAATGAAAGTGACTGTGGAAAATGGAGAAAATCTATGGACTGAGTTCACTTATTTCAATTGTGCATATTCTATACAAGGTGTTCCCTTCCAATCTAAATTCAGGATACTAAAACTTAGTGGATATGATATCATCTTAGGAGCTGTCTGGATTCACCAACAGAGCCCAGTAACACTGGACTACAAGAAGATGACCTTACCAGTAACAACTCAAGATAATCCAGTAGTTACATTCCATGATGAAAGTCTTTCAGATACTTCAGCAATTAGATAAAGTCAAAATCTCCATAAACTCTTGCTCAGTGCCACTTGTGGGGCAATGCTGTTTTCAGATCAATCTCACAAGATACTCCTAACAGACCAGTATACAACCCTCTACTCCAGAATCTACTCCAAGAGTTCAAGCAAGTATTTGAGGAACCAACACAGGTACCACCTAAGAGGGAATGTGACCACACAATACCAATGTTACCAGAGGCCAAAGTGGTTAATCAGAGACCTTATAGGTTACCACACCAACAAAAAAATGCCCTAGAGGAAATAGTAATATACCTCCTCAACAGAGGTATGATTAGGGTCAGCTCAAGCCCATATTCGTCACCTTGCGACTGAGGGTGGTAAGCTGTGCTGAAGTTCAACTTTGTTCCCAAAGCATTTTGGAAACTTCCCCAGAACTTGGAAGTGAAGATGCTTCCACGGTCTGAACTGATCTCTAGAGGAACCCCATACAGAGAGACAATTCTGTTGATATAGAGCTCAGCCAACTGAATTGCAGAAATTGTTTCCTTGACGGGTAAGAAGTGAGCCACTTTAGAAAGCCCGTCGATGACAACAAAGATTGCATTGTTGCCTTTCTGCGACCTTGGAAAACCAGTTATGAAGTCCATCTCTACTTTCTCCCATTTCCATTCCGGAGGCTTTAATGGCTGTAGAAGACTGGAAGGTTTCTGATGGACAGCTTTAACTATGTGGCAGACATCGCACTCGGAGACATACTTGGCACAACATTGTTTCAACCTAGGCCACCAATATTGTGTTTTCAGGTCCATGTACATCTTTGTGCTGCCAGGATGGATAGAAAGAACAGAATCATGCGCCTCCTTAAGAACTTGCTCTCTCAAACCCGGGTAGTTCGGAACAAACATCCGGTGTTCAAAGAAAAGAGCTCCTTCATCATCGACGTGGAAGGACTCATACTTCGGCAGCTGAATGTTGGAGATGATGTTTTTGGTGTAAGCATCACCTCGCTGACTAGCACGAGTCTTTTCTTCAAAGAGAGGGGTTGCCAGAAGATTCAGAAGATACCCTTGATCCACAATTTCAAGGTTGAGCTGGCGGAATTCCTCGCACAAGAGAGGCTGTTGTTCTTCCACCATGACGTTGTTGACATAAGATTTTCGGCTGAGAGCATCGGCCATGACATTAGCTTTGCCAGGACTGTAGTTGATGGAAAGATCAAAGTCGTTGATGGTTTCAATCCATCTCCTTTGGCAAAGGTTGAGGTCCGGCTGAGTGAAGATATACTTCAGGCTTTTGTGGTCAGAAAAGATCTCACAACGGTTTCCAAGCAAGTAGTGCCTCCATACTTTTAGAGAGAAGACAACCGCTGCAAGTTCAAGATCATGTGTTGGATAGTTGAGCTCATGAGTTTTCAATTGACGGGAAGCATAAGCAACGACTTGCTTTTCTTGCACGAGGACCACACCCAATCCTTGCAAGGAGGCGTCACAGAATATCTGGAAAGGCTTTGATGTATCTGGAGGAATCAAGACTGGTGTGGAAGTGAGCTTCTCTTTGAGTGTTTCAAAGCTAGCTTGACATGCAGGAGACCAAAGGTATTTCTTGCCTTTCTTGAGGAGATCGATAAGAGGCTTCGCAATCTTCGAGAAGTTCTAAACGAAGCTACGACAGTAACTAGCCAAACCAAGGAAACTCCGGACTTCTTTGACATTTTTGGGTGGAAGCCACTCAACAATTGTCCGAACAGTTTCTGGGTTGATGGCAATGCCCTTAGCAGAGATGACGTGACCAAGATAGGTGACTTCGGGAAGCCAAAATTCACACTTGGAGAACTTTGCATACATGCGGTTCTCACGAAGCTTGTTTAGGACACACCGAAGGTGTTCTTCATGTTCTTCCTTTGACTTAGAATAGACTAGAATGTCATCCAGATATACCATGATGAACTTATCAAGATACTCCATGAAAACCGAGTTCATAAGCCTCGAGAAGGTGGCAGGTGCGTTGGTGAGACCGAAGGACATGACCATGTACTCGTACAGGCCATAGCGGGTGGTGAAAGCTGTTTTGGGAACATCTTCCTTGCGAATCTTGATTTGATGATATCCACCTCTCAAGTCAAGCTTAGAGAATACCACAGCTCCAGCTAGCTGATCGAAGAGATTATTAATCCGCGGAAGGGGATATTTATTCTTGATGGTTTTAGCATTGAGAGCCCGATAGTCAACACAAAGTCTATCAGTGCGGTCTCGCTTCTTCACAAAGATGGTTGGGCTACCCCAAGAAGAAGCGCTGTGCTAAATGAAACCCAACTTCTCTTGTTCATCAAGCTGGCGTTTGAGTTCAGCCAACTCAGCAGGACCCATTTTATAAGGCCGCTTGGAGATAGGAGCGGTACCCGGTTCAAGCTCAATCACAAACTCGACCTCTCGATCAGGAGGCATACCTGGTAACTCTTCGGGAAAAACATCTGGGAACTCACAGACCTCCAGAACACTCTAAATAGCATCCATAGCATCATCATTCAGAGCCGCCAAAGAGAAAAGTTGAATTGCAGGAGTCAGACTTGGAGAATATACTATATGGCCTTCAGGAATTTTCAGAGAAACCAAGCGTTCATCACAATCAATCACAGCTGCATTTGCTGTTAACCAATCCATGCCCAAGATAACATCAATGTCAGAATTTCCCAGAATGATTAAGGAAGCCGAGAACGAAGAGCCACCAATCTCAATTTGATTGCCATGGCTGATTTTGGAAGATGCCATTGTTGCCCCAGGAGAAAGGACCATCAAGCGCTTAGGAAGCACATCCATTGCTAACTCATTCTCATTTGCAAACTTGTGAGAAACAAAAGAATGTGATGCACCAGAATCGAACAAAACTCGTGCATGAACTGAGTTAATAGGGAGCATACCCATCACAACTCCAGGTGCATGCTCAGCTTGAGCGACGTTGACACAGTTGGCTCGAGCAACAGTCGACCCGGGCTTGGTGTTGATGTTGAGAGCCCGAGGTGGAGGTGCACGAACCATAGAAGGACTTGCTGCAGGTCTTGGAGGTGGTGGAGGAAGAGCCTTGTTGTTCATGGGACAACTCCAGTGTTGATTCCCAGTGTTCCCACCAGTGTAACAAGCACCAGGTTGACGTGGAGCAGCGTAGCCAGGGACTCCACCAGGCGCTCCAGGGTAGTTGTGGTTGTAGCCCCTAGGAGCAGCGTTGAAGGAGTTTGGTGGCCTTGCTGCGTAGCTTGGAGGTCTTGGTGGATCTGGGAGCGGCGGTGCGGTATTAGGAACCCACACGCGGCGCTTAGAAGGAGCTGTCGTAGCTGAAGAGCTTGCTGCGTCACGACTGTGTTTCTTGGACTCCTCGAACACTCGCCTACTGGCTTCTTCCTGCAGAGCTGTATGTTGGAGTTCCAGAAAAGACCCCGACCTTGCATGAGTGATTGCATATTTGATAGATGCATTGAGCCCTTGCCTAAACCTCTTTTGTTTCTTCTTGTCATCAGAGATCTCATCGCCACCATACCGAGAAAGATTCATGAAGTTTCTGATATAGGTGTTGACATTGTCATTGCCCTGCTTGAGGTTGAGAAACACTTCCTTCATCATTTCCATGACAATTTCTGACAGGTATTGCTCTTTGAAAGCCCCAGCGAACTGCTCCCAAGTAGGCTGAAAACCAGAGTGGTTTGCCTTCAGGTAATTCTCCCACCATAGAGCTGCGTCTCCCTTCAGAAGGTGAGTGGCGCATTTTACCCATTCTTGTTCAGGAACATCAACAGTCATCAGCAACCTTGACATCTCACGAAGCCAATCATCAGCATCCAGTGGCTGATCAGACACCTCAAAGTGGCGCGGGTTAAACTTCAGAAAGCCCTTGATGTCTCCTCGCTTGGGAGGTGGAGGTAGCGGGGCAAACTCATTCCTTCTGACACTTTCTTCAAAACGTTGCTGATTCTGTTGCATTGTGCCCAAGGCATTAGCAATACTTGCCAACGCAGCCCCCAGTTCAGGTGGTATGTCATCCTCAGTGCGGCGTGGCGGTGCCATCCTGTGATTGATATAAAACTCAAGTCAGTACCATAATGGCAAATAATAATAATCCAAAATAGTACCAAAATGGAATTAACCAAGATTAAAGGATACAAATTACTAAGATGATATTAAAATATCAACAAAGTTCAAAGCACCTAGAAGATAGTAAGCATATCGCACACGACTGAACAAGGAGTGTGGTACACAAAGCTATCAAAGAAAAAATTTCCGCAAATTTCGGCATTAAAATACCACTATCTGCGCAAAACCACTTAATGTATCAAGATTAGTAACTCTACCAATTCAATATACAAGAGCGAATGATAAAAGTAGTGGTATGGTCGCGATTCCATCCCGCACTCAAAGCATTACTCCGCACATGAATAAGTAAAACACATATCCCAACCCTCTTCCTTCTTAAGATGAACCTAAAGATTAGCAACTACAGAAACAAACACCCCAAACAAGATAGCGTCGGATAACAAAGAGTAAAACAGATCGCGTCGGTTTACAACAAATCAGATAGATCGTATCGGTTTACAAAGGCCTGTCGGTATGGAATGTACCAACAGTTGATAACCAAAAGGCAGATAGCGACAACAAGTTGGATGCAACAGATAGACAAGGAATTACCCCCACACACACACACACTCACACAACCTATGGTACTACAGAACCCAGAACACGTGAATCCTAGTTTGAATTTTTAGAAGAGGATTGAAAACGTTACACTTCCTTACCAGAAAAGGGTGGGTGGGTGGGTAAGAAGAAAAATGGAAGCATTCCTACTCTCGCGTTTTGTTTTTCCCTAGTATACATAACTACCAAAATATTTGCTAGACTGACAACGACCATTTTGGCTGAGACCCTGAAGAACGGGATGGCTCTGATACCAATTGTAACAACCTCGGACCCTACGCTCTAAGTTCAAGCCTGGATAAACCAAAAGTGGTTAAGGAATTTTACAGTGAGGGCCTAGGGCCACCCACGTGTAGGCCCGTCGACCCCCCTAACCACTTCCAAGAACATCGGGACAAGAGCGAGCGGCGTAGGCAACAGACGAAGAGATCAAATACATACACAAGTGAGTATGTATGCAAGCTACCTTACAACAGTTCTCAGAGCGATACCATCTAAAAGAAATATAAATATTGCAACTCCATACGACAAGATCCACATATCCTAGATAGAGATAATAGTGTAGGATAGCTCCTCATACATCAATCAACAGAGTAGCAAGCGGAAGCGGGAAACAAGATCCGAGTACGGATAAGAAGCAAATCGGCATAAGATGCCACATAATTAAGCACATCCTGCCCACAGATCTCACAGATCCCCATCCCCAGAATCTCTACACCGAGTGATCGTTGCCAACATCATCTCTCTCCTCCACCCAGTATCCATCTTGCGAATACACCTATGCATCTGAATCAAACAATTTATCGTGTGAGACCCTAGGGGTACTCAGCAAGTCTTTATGCCTCTAAAGGGGACATATACCTGGGGTGACGCAATTGCAGCAAAAGATAATAACTAACAAGTCTATAGATACTCGCTAACCATCCGCCTAACCAATGATAGGCGGATGTCCGTTAATTAGAAACAACAGTTATAACAGTATAAAGTAATAGATCCATCCTCCTTCTCGCTTACCAACAAGAAAGCAGACGAACAACCCATCTGTTGGCAGTTTTATTAACCATTCCATGAGTATTGCACTAATTACTAGTCAGATATTTAGTCAAATTAAAAGCGGTACTTTAGTTATGCTTGTCTATGATCGAGAAACTGTGCTCCAAGTTGTCCATAACCGCGGACACGGATTTCAGAAAGATTTACCCTGCAGGGGTGCACAAATAGCAAAACACACTCGATCAACCTCGGAAAACCAACTCAAAACCCAACGAGAAATTCACGACAAAACGATCACAGGATTCATAAAATATTTCAGGGGGCCGCCCCATTAAGCTACCCGCAACGAAGTTGGCCGACTCCGAGACGGACCCAAGGTTTGCGTCAATGGCTGTAAACGACTGGGAACCGAAAATGTGACTGGTCTTGTTGATACCGTGAAAACACTCCGCATCCAAAACAGTACAGGTGCTCCACGCACAATCTTAATAAAACAGTAACATGGCATAAGTATAGGATAGTAAATAAAACCCCAAACTAGTTTGTGGCCCCAAGAAATAGAAATGAATCAAGCTCTGGCTCAGGGGGGGTCCACAAGTCCTCCCGGATGTGGATAATGCGAATAGTCAAGGAACAGGAATCAAGTACTCGGGATCCTACGGGACACAAGTGGACATAAAAACCAAATGTCAGATATTGCCCACCGGTGCCTCTTTCATTAGTTATCCCATTACTACTCAGGTTAAGTTGTTTAGGTACCTCGTTATCCATCAGACACTCACATACCCTAGACATATTGTTCTACGACTCGCATGGCTCAAACAACTCCTGTAGTAATGGCTCATGGGATGGAGGAACAAGCTCGGTGGGGTTTAAAAGTAAAGGCTATGCAGTACTTGGGATTCAATTTAATGCATTCGTGACTCCATGATGAAAGAATAAGATAGAAGCAATAGGTACTATATGTATGCAAGCAGGTGGTAGTGCTTCCCTGGCAGCTCAGTTGAAGCGAGGGATGGATCTGGGTAGTACTTCTGGGATTCCTGATAATTCCCCTGCTCGACGTCTATTCGATAAGAACCAAACAAACAAGGGCCAATATAAATAAAATGCGCAAGCATAAGAATAAAATGCGACAAGCAACCAAGCATGCCATGATGAATGATGCACAATTTACATGGCATAGCATAGCATGGCATGGGTGAGGTGTGGGGTACAAGAATAAAGCATTTTATTAAGTTTTTAGTCATGTTTTGCTCCCATATAACTTGCTGTCCACTTAATATTTATATGATGCATTCTTCAATTCATATCGTGGAATGCATAATCAGAACAGGCTCGTCGCGCTGATCGATTTATACATCTTATTTGTCAAATTTGGAGTTATAGAATTAAAGTTATTAATTAATTGAGAAAAGACATTTTTATTGCAATTAATCAATTTCGAAAATTTAAATTAGTCAAACATTATTTTGGATGGCATATTTGAATTCCTCACATTTTTCTGATTCAAAAACATATATTATTTGTATTATTTAGAATTACCAATTAAAAGTTATTAATTTTTGGGTTTAAAATCATTTAAACAAATTCTGAAAATAATTTTTATTAAACTGAAAAAGGAACACAGACTTTTTATACTCTGAAGAAGCTAGCCACAGAAGCTGACGGGTGGGGCTGAGATGCTGAGTCAGTGCGGCCGACGCGGCGGGAACTGGTACGGGCTTTTCTTACCGCGGGGAGTTCCAGCCACAGAGGATGACTGGTGGGCCTCCAGGCGGCGGGGCCACAGCGCGCGCGGCCCGCGGGCGTGTGACACGTGGGCGAGGCTGGGGCGCGAGGGACCTATCCGTGATGGACAGAAACTGCCGGGGGGTTTGTGCAAAAGACCTACGAACTGAAACTTGATCCACTAACACGAGCTAGCTGGGGCGATCTTGGCGAGAGGATTGCGATCGATCCAAAGCAAATTTGGCGATAACGCAAAGATCAAAAGTGTAGAGGAGATCAAGGGCTTCATCTTTTGTTCACGAGTCGTCGCCGGAGAAGGTCTGCAGCGGTCGAAAAACAACGACGAACAGGGGCGATCTAGTCGGTTCAGACTGATGGAAAAAGGGGCAGTTCACTGAGAGAAATTGCGATCTTCAGCAGACGATTCCCGGAGCTATGGCCGACGGATTGGTGCGTGGTTTGATTCAATGCTAAGCTGGGACACCCCTCTTTGAATGGGTGTGCAGAGACTCACCGGATTTGGGTGGATAGCAACGGAAGTTTCATCGGAGGAGAGGTACCGCGAACTGCTTCTGCTGTCGAGGTGAAGATCAGAGCGGCACGGGGAGCGTGCGCGTGATGGCTGGGCGGCACGACGGTGTCGGCGTTCTGGAAAAAACAACATCGGCATCGTGGCACCAGCTGACCGAGTGGTGAACGATGGCAAGGGGTAGCGAGCAGCAACATACAGCAACAAACGGCGGCAGGCGCTACGAATACAGAGGCGAGAAAAGAAGGCCGGGACGCTCACCAGTGTACTCCTCGCCGAGCGACGCTTGCTGAAGAGGTGGAGGACGGCGGCGATATGGTGAGGTGCTCGGGCCTACTCCTCCTAGCTCCCGGTACTGTACAACGTCAGGGTCGACATGCCGCTCCACGCGCTGCGACTGGACACCCGGCCCGGCGACGGCGGCAGCAGGACGATGACGGCCAGGGTAGTCGGCAGCTAGGGTTTAAGGGGATGGGCTGGTGCTTGGGAAGGGAATGGTGCCCTGCCAGATTTCGATCTAGGAGTGGTTGGGAAGGATGAGGCTAAGGTTGCCCTCCTGCTGCTGCTTTATGCAGAGGTGAGGGAAGAGAGGAGGCAGGCGCTCGGCGTGGCTGCTCGCTCACGTGCTTGCGTCCAGGAAGAAAAACAGGACCCGGCCAGATCACCTCCAGCTGGTTTGGTTGGGACAGAGCGAGCAGCTGGGAAGGAAAAGAGAGGAGGCGCGCAGCTGGCGATGGTTCAGGCTGGGAGGATCTCTAGGTGAGGCTGCTGTCGTTGCTCGGTTCAGGGAAAAACATCTCCCCCCAGACTGCCTTGGTGCACATGTGTGTGTAACCAGGTGCATGCAACAACACACCAGATGAGGGTGTAGATAGCTAGCTTAGGCACTAGCTAGGGACAAAAACTTGAGGGATTGAACAAAAACGAAAATAAAACCAAAACAAATCCAAAACAAAACAAAGGCATTATCACATGAGGTTTATTATTGCATGTGACTAGAATGTTGCATGCATGTGAAATATTTTGTGAAAACAAAATATATCTCATGTATGGGTGTCTAGATAACATTCAAATTTAAAAGATGGCAAAACAAAACAAGATCTTAAGTGTGACCATGTACACATGGCACAAAGGAAGGATTTGGGTATGATCCCATGTGTAGATGAATAGAAGAAGGGTCCATACCAATATTGATGTGGGCTAGATTTAAATACCAAGGGATGATGGCAATGCCCCCATACATATTTAGATGGTGGAAAAAGAATGATACCCAAAGGAAATTGGCATGCCAAATTAGCAGGTTGGAAGGAATTAAAGAGATATGCCCCCAACTCAATTTAGGCATTTAGCAATATATCAAGAACCAACTACCATTCATCAAGAAACAAATACAATTGATATAAATGCATATGGGCTAAGAACCAAAGAAAAGGGTTTTATATGATGCTCAAATGCAATGTGGCATGATGACATGAGCATGATATAATTATGATGCAACAATTACAATTATATATAGGAAGTAGCCTTTTATTATTAGACCATGTAGCATTACAGATGTTAGACAGATGGGATGCTACAAATGGTGTAGATGAACTCATTATAGTGCTCATAACCTTCCTTGGCACATGTTTTGCAGGTATATTGGAGATAGAATTTCTATCATCTCAAGTTGTGACAATGTAAGAGCATTTCATTCTCTCACTCAAACATCCACAGTAGCTGTCTACATCTAGAGATTTGAGGGAGCAATGAATCTCCTTAAAAGAGATAACCCTAGCCTACCTGAAGATTAGTATGTGAGTAGTTTTATCTCTGGCTTGAGTGATTACATACAAGCTCATGTGCAATGTCATAAACCAGAGGACCTACAGAAGGCTATGTGGCTATCAATAAGAATGGAATTGGCAAAATCTCCCAAAAAGTCTTACACTAGCCAGTCCTTTCCTATAAGGAGGCAAGTCCAATTTGAGAAGAAACCAACTAATGCAACTCCTGCAACTGTCATTCAGGATGCCACCCTAAAGGTCCTCTACTATAAGTGTAAGGAACCTTGGTTCCCTGGTCACAAGAAGGTGTGTAAACTGACAAACAAAAATCAAATCTTAGCATTACAAGTAGCCCAAACTGACTCAAAAGATGTCATCTACATCACTAAAGATACTGACAGTGAAGAGGACTCTGAACCACATCCAGCACCTGAGCTTCAATTGTCTATGCATGCACTACTTGGCATCAAAACATCAAAGCATACATTCACTGTGTCAGTACTCATATTGGCACAACATATGCTACTTCATTGATAGATACATGCAGCACCACAACATTTATGTAACCCTCATTTGCTATTAAGTCCCAGTGCCAATTGATTCCAACACCAATAATGAAAGTGACTGTGGAAAATGGAGAAAATCTATGGACTGAGTTCACTTATTTCAATTGTGCATATTCTATACAAGGTGTTCCCTTCCAATCTAAATTCAGGATCCTAAAACTTAGTGGATATGATATCATCTTAGGAGCTGTCTGGATTCACCAACAGAGCCCAGTAACACTGGACTACAAGAAGATGACCTTACCAGTAACAACTCAAGATAATCCAGTAGTTACATTCCATGATGAAAGTCTTTCAGATACTTCAGCAATTAGATAAAGTCAAAATCTCCATAAACTCTTGCTCAGTGCCACTTGTGGGGCAATGCTGTTTTCAGATCAATCTCACAAGATACTCCTAACAGACCAGTATACAACCCTCTACTCCAGAATCTACTCCAAGAGTTCAAGCAAGTATTTGAGGAACCAACACAGGTACCACCTAAGAGGGAATGTGACCACACAATACCAATGTTACCAGAGGCCAAAGTGGTTAATCAGAGACCTTATAGGTTACCACACCAACAAAAAAATGCCCTAGAGGAAATAGTAATATACCTCCTCAACAGAGGTATGATTAGGGTCAGCTCAAGCCCATATTCGTCACCTTGCGACTGAGGGTGGTAAGCTGTGCTGAAGTTCAACTTTGTTCCCAAAGCATTTTGGAAACTTCCCCAGAACTTGGAAGTGAAGATGCTTCCACGGTCTGAACTGATCTCTAGAGGAACCCCATACAGAGAGACAATTCTGTTGATATAGAGCTCAGCCAACTGAATTGCAGAAATTGTTTCCTTGACGGGTAAGAAGTGAGCCACTTTAGAAAGCCCGTCGATGACAACAAAGATTGCATTGTTGCCTTTCTGCGACCTTGGAAAACCAGTTATGAAGTCCATCTCTACTTTCTCCCATTTCCATTCCGGAGGCTTTAATGGCTGTAGAAGACTGGAAGGTTTCTGATGGACAGCTTTAACTATGCGGCAGACATCGCACTCGGAGACATACTTGGCACAACATTGTTTCAACCTAGGCCACCAATATTGTGTTTTCAGGTCCATGTACATCTTTGTGCTGCCAGGATGGATAGAAAGAACAGAATCATGCGCCTCCTTAAGAACTTGCTCTCTCAAACCCGGGTAGTTCGGAACAAACATCCGGTGTTCAAAGAAAAGAGCTCCTTCATCATCGACGTGGAAGGACTCATACTTCGGCAGCTGAATGTTGGAGATGATGTTTTTGGTGTAAGCATCACCTCGCTGACTAGCATGAGTCTTTTCTTCAAAGAGAGGGGTTGCCAGAAGATTCAGAAGATACCCTTGATCCACAATTTCAAGGTTGAGCTGGCGGAATTCCTCGCACAAGAGAGGCTGTTGTTCTTCCACCATGACGTTGTTGACATAAGATTTTCGGCTGAGAGCATCGGCCATGACATTAGCTTTGCCAGGAGTGTAGTTGATGGAAAGATCAAAGTCGTTGATGGTTTCAATCCATCTCCTTTGGCAAAGGTTGAGGTCCGGCTGAGTGAAGATATACTTCAGGCTTTTGTGGTCAGAAAAGATCTCACAACGGTTTCCAAGCAAGTAGTGTCTCCATACTTTTAGAGAGAAGACAACCGCTGCAAGTTCAAGATCATGTGTTGGATAGTTGAGCTCATGAGTTTTCAATTGACGGGAAGCATAAGCAACGACTTGCTTTTCTTGCACGAGGACCACACCCAATCCTTGCAAGGAGGCGTCACAGAATATCTGGAAAGGCTTTGATGTATCTGGAGGAATCAAGACTGGTGTGGAAGTGAGCTTCTCTTTGAGTGTTTCAAAGCTAGCTTGACATGCAGGAGACCAAAGGTATTTCTTGCCTTTCTTGAGGAGATCGATAAGAGGCTTCGCAATCTTCGAGAAGTTCTAAACGAAGCTACGACAGTAACTAGCCAAACCAAGGAAACTCCGGACTTCTTTGACATTTTTGGGTGGAAGCCACTCAACAATTGTCCGAACAGTTTCTGGGTTGATGGCAATGCCCTTAGCAGAGATGACGTGACCAAGATAGGTGACTTCGGGAAGCCAAAATTCACACTTGGAGAACTTTGCATACATGCGGTTCTCACGAAGCTTGTTTAGGACACACCGAAGGTGTTCTTCATGTTCTTCCTTTGACTTAGAATAGACTAGAATGTCATCCAGATATACCATGATGAACTTATCAAGATACTCCATGAAAACCAAGTTCATAAGCCTCGAGAAGGTGGCAGGTGCGTTGGTGAGACCGAAGGACATGACCATGTACTCGTACAGGCCATAGCGGGTGGTGAAAGCTGTTTTGGGAACATCTTCCTTGCGAATCTTGATTTGATGATATCCACCTCTCAAGTCAAGCTTAGAGAATACCACAGCTCCAGCTAGCTGATCGAAGAGATTATTAATCCGCGGAAGGGGATATTTATTCTTGATGGTTTTAGCATTGAGAGCCCGATAGTCAACACAAAGTCTATCAGTGCGGTCTCGCTTCTTCACAAAGATGGTTGGGCTACCCCAAGAAGAAGCGCTGTGCTAAATGAAACCCAACTTCTCTTGTTCATCAAGCTGGCGTTTGAGTTCAGCCAACTCAGCAGGACCCATTTTATAAGGCCGCTTGGAGATAGGAGCGGTACCCGGTTCAAGCTCAATCACAAACTCGACCTCTTGATCAGGAGGCATACCTGGTAACTCTTCGGGAAAAACATCTGGGAACTCACAGACCTCCAGAACACTCTAAATAGCATCCATAGCATCATCATTCAGAGCCGCCAAAGAGAAAAGTTGAATTGCAGGAGTCAGACTTGGAGAATATACTATATGGCCTTCAGGAATTTTCAGAGAAACCAAGCGTTCATCACAATCAATCACAGCTGCATTTGCTGTTAACCAATCCATGCCCAAGATAACATCAATGTCAGAATTTCCCAGAATGATTAAGGAAGCCGAGAACGAAGAGCCACCAATCTCAATTTGATTGCCATGGCTGATTTTGGAAGATGCCATTGTTGCCCCAGGAGAAAGGACCATCAAGCGCTTAGGAAGCACATCCATTGCTAACTCATTCTCATTTGCAAACTTGTGAGAAACAAAAGAATGCGATGCACCAGAATCGAACAAAACTCGTGCATGAACTGAGTTAACAGGGAGCATACCCATCACAACTCCAGGTGCATGCTCAGCTTGAGCGACGTTGACACAGTTGGCTCGAGCAACAGTCGACCCGGGCTTGGTGTTGATGTTGAGAGCCCGAGGTGGAGGTGCACGAACCATAGAAGGACTTGCTGCAGGTCTTGGAGGTGGTGGAGGAAGAGCCTTGTTGTTCATGGGACAACTCCAGTGTTGATGCCCAGTGTTCCCACAAGTGTAACAAGCACCAGGTTGACGTGGAGCAGCGTAGCCAGGGACTCCACCAGGCGCTCCAGGGTAGTTGTGGTTGTAGCCCCTAGGAGCAGCGTTGAAGGAGTTTGGTGGCCTTGCTGCGTAGCTTGGAGGTCTTGGTGGATCTGGGAGCGGCGGTGCGGTATTAGGAACCCACATGCGGCGCTTAGAAGGAGCTGTCGTAGCTGAAGAGCTTGCTGCATCACGACTGTGTTTCTTGGACTCCTCAAACACTCGCCTACTGGCTTCTTCCTGCAGAGCTGTATGTTGGAGTTCCAGAAAAGACCCCGACCTTGCATGAGTGATTGCATATTTGATAGATGCATTGAGCCCTTGCCTAAACCTCTTTTGTTTCTTCTTGTCATCAGAGATCTCATCGCCACCATACCGAGAAAGATTCATGAAGTTTCTGATATAGGTGTTGACATTGTCATTGCCCTGCTTGAGGTTGAGAAACACTTCCTTCATCATTTCCATGACAATTTCTGACAGGTATTGCTCTTTGAAAGCCCCAGCGAACTGCTCCCAAGTAGGCTGAAAACCAGAGTGGTTTGCCTTCAGGTAATTCTCCCACCATAGAGCTGCGTCTCCCTTCAGAAGGTGAGTGGCGCATTTTACCCATTCTTGTTCAGGAACATCAACAGTCATCAGCAACCTTGACATCTCACGAAGCCAATCATCAGCATCCAGTGGCTGATCAGACACCTCAAAGTGGCGCGGGTTAAACTTCAGAAAGCCCTTGATGTCTCCTCGCTTGGGAGGTGGAGGTAGCGGGGCAAACTCATTCCTTCTGACACTTTCTTCAAAACGTTGCTGATTCTGTTGCATTGTGCCCAAGGCATTAGCAATACTTGCCAACGCAACCCCCAGTTCAGGTGGTATGTCATCCTCAGTGCGGCGTGGCGGTGCCATCCTGTGATTGATATAAAACTCAAGTCAGTACCATAATGGCAAATAATAATAATCCAAAATAGTACCAAAATGGAATTAACCAAGATTAAAGGATACAAATTACTAAGATGATATTAAAATATCAACAAAGTTCAAAGCACCTAGAAGATAGTAAGCATATCGCACACGACTGAACAAGGAGTGTGGTACACAAAGCTATCAAAGAAAAAATTTCCGCAAATTTCGGCATTAAAATACCACTATCTGCGCAAAACCACTTAATGTATCAAGATTAGTAACTCTACCAATTCAATATACAAGAGCGAATGATAAAAGTAGTGGTATGGTCGCGATTCCATCCCGCACTCAAAGCATTACTCCGCACATGAATAAGTAAAACACATATCCCAACCCTCTTCCTTCTTAAGATGAACCTAAAGATTAGCAACTACAGAAACAAACACCCCAAACAAGATAGCGTCGGATAACAAAGAGTAAAACAGATCGCGTCGGTTTACAACAAATCAGATAGATCGTGTCGGTTTATAAAGGCCTGTCGGTATGGAATGTACCAACAGTTGATAACCAAAAGGCAGATAGCGACAACAAGTTGGATGCAACAGATAGACAAGGAATTACCCACACACACACACACTCACACAACCTATGGTACTACAGAACCCAGAACACGTGAATCCTAGTTTGAATTTTTAGAAGAGGATTGAAAACGTTACACTTCCTTACCAGAAAAGGGTGGGTGGGTGGGTAAGAAGAAAAATGGAAGCATTCCTACTCTCGCGTTTTGTTTTTCCCTAGTATACATAACTACCAAAATATTTGCTAGACTGACAACGACCATTTTGGCTGAGACCCTGAAGAACGGGATGGCTCTGATACCAATTGTAACAACCTCGGACCCTACGCTCTAAGTTCAAGCCTGGATAAACCAAAAGTGGTTAAGGAATTTTACAGTGAGGGCCTAGGGCCACCCACGTGTAGGCCCGTCGACCCCCCTAACCACTTCCAAGAACATCGGGACAAGAGCGAGCGGCGTAGGCAACAGACGAAGAGATCAAATACATACACAAGTGAGTATGTATGCAAGCTACCTTACAACAGTTCTCAGAGCGATACCATCTAAAAGAAATATAAATATTGCAACTCCATACGACAAGATCCACATATCCTAGATAGAGATAATAGTGTAGGATAGCTCCTCATACATCAATCAACAGAGTAGCAAGCGGAAGCGGGAAACAAGATCCGAGTACGGATAAGAAGCAAATCGGCATAAGATGCCACATAATTAAGCACATCCTGCCCACAGATCTCACAGATCCCCATCCCCAGAATCTCTACACCGAGTGATCGTTGCCAACATCATCTCTCTCCTCCACCCAGTATCCATCTTGCGAATACACCTATGCATCTGAATCAAACAATTTATCGTGTGAGACCCTAGGGGTACTCAGCAAGTCTTTATGCCTCTAAAGGGGACATATACCTGGGGTGACGCAATTGCAGCAAAAGATAATAACTAACAAGTCTATAGATACTCGCTAACCATCCGCCTAACCAATGATAGGCGGATGTCCGTTAATTAGAAACAACAGTTATAACAGTATAAAGTAATAGATCCATCCTCCTTCTCGCTTACCAACAAGAAAGCAGACGAACAACCCATCCGTTGGCAGTTTTATTAACCATTCCATGAGTATTGCACTAATTACTAGTCAGATATTTAGTCAAATTAAAAGCGGTACTTTAGTTATGCTTGTCTATGATCGAGAAACTGTGCTCCAAGTTGTCCATAACCGCGGACACGGATTTCAGAAAGATTTACCCTGCAGGGGTGCACAAATAGTAAAACACACTCGATCAACCTCGGAAAACCAACTCAAAACCCAACGAGAAATTCACGACAAAGCGATCACAGGATTCATAAAATATTTCAGGGGGCCACCCCATTAAGCTACCCGCAACGAAGTTGGCCGACTCCGAGACGGACCCAAGGTTTGTGTCAATGGCTGTAAACGACTGGGAACCGAAAATGTGACTGGTCTTGTTGATACCGTGAAAACACTCCGCATCCAAAACAGTACAGGTGCTCCACGCACAATCTTAATAAAACAGTAACATGGCATAAGTATAGGATAGTAAATAAAACCCCAAACTAGTTTGTGGCCCCAAGAAATAGAAATGAATCAAGCTCTGGCTCAGGGGGGGTCCACAAGTCCTCCCGGATGTGGATACTGCGAATAGTCAAGGAACAGGAATCAAGTACTCGGGATCCTACGGGACACAAGTGGACATAAAAACCAAATGTCAGATATTGCCCACAGATGCCTCTTTCATTAGTTATCCCATTACTACTCAGGTTAAGTTGTTTAGGTACCTCGTTATCCATCAGACACTCACATACCCTAGACATATTGTTCTACGACTCGCATGGCTCAAACAACTCCTGTAGTAATGGCTCATGGGATGGAGGAACAAGCTCGGTGGGGTTTAAAAGTAAAGGCTATGCAGTACTTGGGATTCAATTTAATGCATTCGCGACTCCATGATGAAAGAATAAGATAGAAGCAATAGGTACTATATGTATGCAAGCAGGTGGTAGTGCTTCCCTGGCAGCTCAGTTGAAGCGAGGGATGGATCTGGGTAGTACTTCTGGGATTCCTGATAATTCCCCTGCTCGACATCTATTCGATAAGAACCAAACAAACAAGGGCCAATATAAATAAAGTGCGCAAGCATAAGAATAAAATGCGACAAGCAACCAAGCATGCCATGATGAATGATGCACAATTTACATGGCATAGCATAGCATGGCATGGGTGAGGTGTGGGGTACAAGAATAAAGCATTTTATTAAGTTTTTAGTCATGTTTTGCTCCCATATAACTTGCTGTCCACTTAATATTTATATGATGCATTCTTCAATTCATATCGTGGAATGCATAATCAGAACGGGCTCGTCGCGCTGATCGATTTATACATCTTATTTGTCAAATTTGGAGTTATAGAATTAAAGTTATTAATTAATTGAGAAAAGACATTTTTATTGCAATTAATCAATTTCGAAAATTTAAATTAGTCAAACATTATTTTGGATGGCATATTTGAATTCCTCACATTTTTCTGATTCAAAAACATATATTATTTGTATTATTTAGAATTACCAATTAAAAGTTATTAATTTTTGGGTTTAAAATCATTTAAACAAATTCTGAAAATAATTTTTATTAAACTGAAAAAGGAACACAGACTTTTTATACTCGGAAGAAGCTAGCCACAGAAGCTGACGGGTGGGGCTGAGATGCTGAGTCAGTGCGGCCGACGCGGCGGGAACTGGTACGGGCTTTTCTTACCGCGGGGAGTTCCAGCCACAGAGGATGACTGGTGGGCCTCCAGGCGGCGGGGCCACAGCGCGCGCGGCCCGCGGGCGTGTGACACGTGGGCGAGGCTGGGGTGCGAGGGACCTATCCGTGATGGACAGAAACTGCCGGGGGGTTTGTGCAAAAGACCTACGAACTGAAACTTGATCCACTAACACGAGCTAGCTGGGGCGATCTTGGCGAGAGGATTGCGATCGATCCAAAGCAAATTTGGCGATAACGCAAAGATCAAAAGTGTAGAGGAGATCAAGGGCTTCATCTTTTGTTCACGAGTCGTCGCCGGAGAAGGTCTGCAGCGGTCGAAAAACAACGACGAACAGGGGCGATCTAGTCGGTTCAGACTGATGGAAAAAGGGGCAGTTCACTGAGAGAAATTGCGATCTTCAGCAGACGATTCCCGGAGCTATGGCCGACGGATTGGTGCGTGGTTTGATTCAATGCTAAGCTGGGACACCCCTCTTTGAATGGGTGTGCAGAGACTCACCGGATTTGGGTGGATAGCAACGGAAGTTTCATCGGAGGAGAGGTACCGCGAACTGCTTCTGCTGTCGAGGTGAAGATCAGAGCGGCACGGGGAGCGTGCGCGTGATGGCTGGGCGGCACGACGGTGTCGGCGTTCTGGAAAAAACAACATCGGCATCGTGGCACCAGCTGACCGAGTGGTGAACGATGGCGAGGGGTAGCGAGCAGCAACATACAGCAACAAACGGCGGCAGGCGCTACGAATACAGAGGCGAGAAAAGAAGGCCGGGACGCTCACCAGCGTACTCCTTGCCGAGCGACGCTTGCTGAAGAGGTGGAGGACGGCGGCGATATGGTGAGGTGCTCGGGCCTACTCCTCCTAGCTCCCGGTACCGTACAACGTCAGGGTCGACATGCCGCTCCACGCGCTGCGACTGGACACCCGGCCCGGCGACGGCGGCAGCAGGACGATGACGGCCAGGGTAGTCGGCAGCTAGGGTTTAAGGGGATGGGCTGGTGCTTGGGAAGGGAATGGTGCCCTGCCAGATTTCGATCTAGGAGTGGTTGGGAAGGATGAGGCTAAGGTTGCCCTCCTGCTGCTGCTTTATGCAGAGGTGAGGGAAGAGAGGAGGCAGGCGCTCGGCGTGGCTGCTCGCTCACGTGCTTGCGTCCAGGAAGAAAAACAGGACCCGGCCAGATCACCTCCAGCTGGTTTGGTTGGGACAGAGCGAGCAGCTGGGAAGGAAAAGAGAGGAGGCGCGCAGCTGGCGATGGTTCAGGCTGGGAGGATCTCTAGGTGAGGCTGCTGTCGTTGCTCGGTTCAGGGAAAAACATCTCCCCCCCAGACTGCCTTGGTGCACATGTGTGTGTAACCAGGTGCATGCAACAACACACCAGATGAGGGTGTAGATAGCTAGCTTAGGCACTAGCTAGGGACAAAAACTTGAGGGATTGAACAAAAACGAAAATAAAACCAAAACAAATCCAAAACAAAACAAAGGCATTATCACATGAGGTTTATTATTGCATGTGACTAGAATGTTGCATGCATGTGAAATATTTTGTGAAAACAAAATATATCTCATGTATGGGTGTCTAGATAACATTCAAATTTAAAAGATGGCAAAACAAAACAAGATCTTAAGTGTGACCATGTACACATGGCACAAAGGAAGGATTTGGGTATGATCCCATGTGTAGATGAATAGAAGAAGGGTCCATACCAATATTGATGTGGGCTAGATTTAAATACCAAGGGATGATGGCAATGCCCCCATACATATTTAGATGGTGGAAAAAGAATGATACCCAAAGGAAATTGGCATGCCAAATTAGCAGGTTGGAAGGAATTAAAGAGATATGCCCCCAACTCAATTTAGGCATTTAGCAATATATCAAGAACCAACTACCATTCATCAAGAAACAAATACAATTGATATAAATGCATATGGGCTAAGAACCAAAGAAAAGGGTTTTATATGATGCTCAAATGCAATGTGGCATGATGACATGAGCATGATATAATTATGATGCAACAATTACAATTATATATAGGAAGTAGCCTTTTATTATTAGACCATGTAGCATTACAGATGTTAGACAGATGGGATGCTACAAATGGTGTAGATGAACTCATTATAGTGCTCATAACCTTCCTTGGCACATGTTTTGCAGGTATATTGGAGATAGAATTTCTATCATCTCAAGTTGTGACAATGTAAGAGCATTTCATTCTCTCACTCAAACATCCACAGTAGTTGTATACATCTAGAGATTTGAGGGAGCAATGAATCTCCTTAAAAGAGATAACTCTAGCCTACCTGAAGATTAGTATGTGAGTAGTTTTATCTCTGGCTTGAGTGATTACATACAAGCTCATGTGCAATGTCATAAACCAGAGGACCTACAGAAGGCTATGTGGCTATCAATAAGAATGGAATTGGCAAAATCTCCCAAAAAGTCTTACACTAGCCAGTCCTTTCCTATAAGGAGGCAAGTCCAATTTGAGAAGAAACCAACTAATGCAACTCCTGCAACTGTCATTCAGGATGCCACCCTAAAGGTCCTCTACTATAAGTGTAAGGAACCTTGGTTCCCTGGTCACAAGAAGGTGTGTAAACTGACAAACAAAAATCAAATCTTAGCATTACAAGTAGCCCAAACTGACTCAAAAGATGTCATCTACATCACTAAAGATACTGACAGTGAAGAGGACTCTGAACCACATCCAGCACCTGAGCTTCAATTGTCTATGCATGCACTACTTGGCATCAAAACATCAAAGCATACATTCACTGTGTCAGTACTCATATTGGCACAACATATGCTACTTCATTGATAGATACATGCAGCACCACAACATTTATGTAACCCTCATTTGCTATTAAGTCCCAGTGCCAATTGATTCCAACACCAATAATGAAAGTGACTGTGGAAAATGGAGAAAATCTATGGACTGAGTTCACTTATTTCAATTGTGCATATTCTATACAAGGTGTTCCCTTCCAATCTAAATTCAGGATCCTAAAACTTAGTGGATATGATATCATCTTAGGAGCTGTCTGGATTCACCAACAGAGCCCAGTAACACTGGACTACAAGAAGATGACCTTACCAGTAACAACTCAAGATAATCCAGTAGTTACATTCCATGATGAAAGTCTTTTAGATACTTCAGCAATTAGATAAAGTCAAAATCTCCATAAACTCTTGCTCAGTGCCACTTGTGGGGCAATGCTGTTTTCAGATCAATCTCACAAGATACTCCTAACAGACCAGTATACAACCCTCTACTCCAGAATCTACTCCAAGAGTTCAAGCAAGTATTTGAGGAACCAACACAGGTACCACCTAAGAGGGAATGTGACCACACAATACCAATGTTACCAGAGGCCAAAGTGGTTAATCAGAGACCTTATAGGTTACCACACCAACAAAAAAATGCCCTAGAGGAAATAGTAATATACCTCCTCAACAGAGGTATGATTAGGGTCAACTCAAGCCCATATTCGTCACCTGTGGTATTGGTCAAGAAGAAATATAACTCATGGAGGAAATGCACGGACTATAGGAAGCCAAATCAACAAACTATGAAAAAAAAGTAGCCAATCCCAATAATAGAGGACTTGCTGGATGAACTCTAGGGAGCTACTGTTTTCTCCAAGATTGATCTCAGAAGTGGGTGTCACCAAATAAGAATGAAGGAAGAAGATATTATTAAAACAACGTTTAATACACACCAAGGACATTATGAGTACCTGGTGATGCCATTTGGGATTACAAATGCACCAACTACATTTCAACAACTTATAAATTCCGTCTTGGCACCTATCTTAAGAAATTTTACACTAGTCTTATTTGATGACATTCTACTATACAACAAATCCATGACTGAACATGTGTCCCACTTGAAACGAGTCTTTGAAATCCTGCAGACCAACAAGTTGTATGCCAAGTTGACAAAGTGCACCTTTGCTACAAACAAGGTGGAATACTTGGGGCATATCAGTTTAGAAGGGGTGGCAATAGACCCAAATAAAATTGAGGCAATTCTTAAATGGCCACAACCTGCTAATGTCACAGAATTAAGAGGTTTCCTTGGCCTCACATGATATTACAGAAGATTCATTAAGCATTATGGAATAATATGCAGGCCACTCTTTGATGCCTTGAAGAAAGACAAATTTATCTAGAGTGAAGCACAAAACAATGCCTTCCAGTTGCTTAAGAAAACAATGACCGAGCCACCTGTGTTAGCCTTACCCAACTTCTCACTTCCCTTTATTTTGGAAGTTGACGCTTGTGACTATGTAATTGGGGTTGTTTTGATGCAACAAGGGAACCCAATTTCCTTCTTGAGAAGAAGCATTGGACCTAGATCTGTAGGGCTATCCACTTATGATACAGAAGCTATGACTATCTTAGAAGCTTTAAAGAAATGGAAACATTATTTCTCAGCTTTTTCCCTCATAATTAAGATTGATCAACAATGCCTCAAATATATATATGAGCAAAAGACAACTGATGGTATACATCACAAGTTACTAGTCAAGTTGCTGGGCTATAATTACACCGTGGAGTACAAAAAGGAAAATAAAACAAAGTAGCATATGCTTTATATAGAGTGAAACATAAACTCCTCTCTATGTTCACTAGCACTGGCATTCTAGTATGGATAACAGAAGTCATCCAGTCCTATGAAGAAGATGAACGGTGCAAAGAACTGCTGAAGCAGCTCATAGTATGACCTACTAGCCACCCTAACTATACAATCTCTAGGGGAATACTAAGGTACAAGAACAAGATCCTTGTAGGCAGTACAACTAATTTGAGAAACAGGGTCATCGATTCTCTACATAACTCTGAACTAGGAGGGAATTCAGGGAAAAAATAAACATACCAAAGGATCAAGCTATTGTTACATTGGCCAGGCATGAAGCAGCAAGTAGTGGAGTTCATTAAACAATGCCCTACTTGTAAACTCAACAAAGATGAACATTGTAAGTACCCAGGGCTGCTGCAACCATTACCAATTCCAGACTTTGCTTGGACACACATAAGCATGGACTTTGTAGAAGCCCTACCTCTCTCTGAACAAAAGGACAGATTCGCTAAGTATGCCTACTTCATCTCCATGAAACACCTAATTACTGTGAAAACTGTTGCTAAATCTTTCAGTGACAACATCTTCAAATTACATGGCCTGCCAACTATCATAGTAACTGAGAGGATAGGATCTTCACCAGTACATTGTGGCAGGATCTCTTCAAATCCTTGGGAGTAAAGTTGCACTTTAGCACTTCCTACCATCCCGAGAATAATGGTCAAACTAAGAGAGTCAACCAATGCCTGGAGAATTACCTAAGAAGCATTCTTGCAACCTAACAAATGGCATCACTGGTTAGCACCTGTTGAATGGTGGTACAACACATCATTCCACACATCTCTGAAAATGACACCATTTCAGGCAATGTATGGCAGACCACCACCAATTCTGACTAAAATGTTGTTACCACTTGATGACACCACTTCTACATTGATACCATCCACCACAACTGCATACATTGCACAACAAATCAAAGCAAATCTGCAGAAAGCTCAAGAGAGGATGAAAATACAAGTAGATAAGAACATACAGGAAAGGAAATTGGAAGTGGGAGATATGGTTTACCCCAAACTTCAACCTTACAGACACACATCTCTCAGTATTCATAGATGTTTGAAATTGCATTCCAAATACTATGGACCATTTCAGGTGCTGGCTAAAGTGGGCAATACTTCATACAAGACACTCCTACCTGAGGGATGTCAACTCCACCACACATTCCATGTGAGTCAGCCAAAGGAACACTTGGTCCCAAAGGCCATACCCACACCACATTTGCCTCTACTTAACCTAGATGGCATAATTCTTATGGCACCCAAAGCAATACTGGAGAGGAAGCTCATACCTAGGGTCCAGGGCTCCATATCGATTCTAGTGGTCCAATGGAAGATCAAATGGGAAAATCTACCAGCTGATCAAGCAACTTGGGAATATGCCACTTTCATCCAAAAGGTTTTTCTAGGATTTTAGCCTTGAGGACAAATCTGTTCTCAATGTGGGGGAGTTGTTACATCCTCTGATTCAGACAAGGATCACTGTGTTGCCGGAATTGATATTAGCCGTCCACATAACCATCAACACTCCAGATTCGCCGATACCGCTTCACGCCATCGCCTAACCTTTACAGTTGTTCACCTTATCATCTCAACCACTCTCTAGTTTGTCTCTTAGTTACTTTTATGTTGTTTAATCCCAGTTCTTGGGTAGAGGAGGGCATCACAACAATTAGGGTTTATACCCCTAGCCGCCCCTGTTCGTGGTTTGGCCTGTAAGCACCTTATAATAGAACTATTCCCCAGAAATAAAAACTCTGAATCCGGTCCTACTTTGCTGTCTGAATCCTCAATTTCATCTTCAGTTAAGTAGTTAGAGGCTTGGGGCCTGTCATGCCGCAGGTCTCTGTAGCAGCAGGCCTCCAAGAGGGTGGTGGTCGGGCTGGCTTCGCCGAGCTTTGGGCCAAGGTTGGGTCCCTGCGCCTGCTCAGTTGGGTCGTGGCCGCCTTTTAGCCTATCATATCTGGAGCCATTTTCTCCCCATATGCTGCTAGCCGTCGTGTCTAGGAGGATCTGGCCTTCCATGCGTGTTGTTTTGCAGGCCACGTCCATGTTATTTTGGCCGGGAGCCATGGTGGTTGAAGCTTGGCCCTTATTGCGGTGGAGGGTGCCTCTTCTCGCTTGTTAGGATGTGCCTGGAGGTTGGATGCTAGGGTGGCGGCCCCGAGCTGGTGGAAGACGTGACGCTAGGGCAGGGGTCATGGTTAAGTGTTGGCTAGTGTTCATGGCCGTTAGAGCGGCGTGATGTCTTGGTGAGCAGCGAGAAGTGGAGGTGTGTTGGCAGCTATGTCGACGTCCAACCGTACTCGGATATGGAGATGGGGTCCCTTGCCGGGGTGAAAACCTGCCTAGTGTTGTCTTGGCCGACACTCATGGGTGTCATTTCCTTCTTGAAGGCACTGCCATGGATCATCTCCAGTTCCTCCCCGATGCCCGAGAGGAGATATTGGTGAACAAGTACAACATGGTTAAAGCAGGTGGTAGCATAGCCATATTCAAGTTTGTTCTTCTCAAATAGCCCAAGTTAGGAAAATCAAACTTGACTAATTAATGTACTTCCACCATTTCAAATTAGTTGTCTCAACTTTGTCTATATTGAGAGTCTTAACTATGTTCCTCTCAAATAACACTATTTTGTTGCCAATGATGATCTCTTCTTACATAGTCTCTGCCTAAGGTTTAACCGGCCGGTCACCGGTGTGGTGATTTTGGGACATCGAATCAGGACGGTGTAGAATCCCATGCCAGACACTATGGAATCATCCTGTAATGTAGTGCATTAGCGTTAGCTCCTGACACACTTGGTTGGATCATCTTGCTGGCTGTGTAGGGCACCGTTGGTCGTCAACATGTGCTTACGACCTGAAAGTTTTCCTTGCTCGGCGTCATGCCCTGACTTTTCATCTTTGGCTCACTTTTTTGTGTCTCACCAGACCACTTCCTTCAGAGAAAGCATAATAGAGTCTACTCAGCATGCTACAAGGTTTTCACGTCATCAAAATCCTACCTGGAGGGGAGAGAAGAGAGGAGAGAGAACGGAACGGGCGCTCCGTGTGTCGCCCGGCGACCTGCAGCCATAAACTACCTATGCTATTAAGCTAAATCTGCTAGATAGTTAACTGTTTTGTAAGGTTTGGTGATATAGTAATCTACTTTAGTGTTCCAGTATTTACCCCCTGTCATGTTCTTTTTTTCCCATATAGTGGTTGAAGGTCATTGATGCAAGTGCTTAGCTTCTCAAACAATGGCCGTGTGCCTTTATCATCGTCGAGATTAGAATAATGGCTTGTTTGCTGGAGGTCAACTATTTTGTTTGGTTACTATTTTGTTTCTCATTATCGTCAAGATCAAAGCTGATGGCTTGTTTGCCAGGTATCTTGTTTACTGTTATGTTTGGTTTAAACTATCTCATGGACTTCCTTAATATTCAAGTGTCAGTATGGTGCTATGAGCATCCATTGTTGCTTGCTTATTGATCAGCTTGCCTTGATGTCTCTTGAAGTGGATGGTACATATGTATATTGCTTGAATGGTTACAAATTTACATCTCACGGTGGATCATAACAGATCATATATACATGCAGTCATTAAATAACTACTATGAAGTCAGTGTACCAGCCAGCCTAAAAGCCAGCCTATTGTAGTATTCTGGCTATAAACTAAATTTAAAGTGACGTGGCGTGAGCATACAGCCGGCTCTCTTATTGAACTTGCTCTTTGTGCACATGTATTGTCTAAGGATATTGCCCTAGGTGTGGTGTCGTCACCCATATCAGGTTTTATACATCCATTCTCATGGAGTCTTTGTCGGCCCGTGAGCATGCATATTTTTACAATGAAATCACCAAACATTTTCTTGTTGATCCTCGTTACTAGACCAGTGCCATACTTAAATCTGACAGTGATACTCAAGGTGGAGAGCATCAAAAAAATGTCAAACGCACATATAAGACTAGCTGCAAAACCAAAGCGTGCTTTGTCCATTCCTGAAAAGAGGTGTGCTTCGGTGTGCCCCCCCCCCCTAAACTTAAGTTTGCATGGGCTAATTTTATTTTGACCGGTCGAAACCTATATTCAGGCTATGTACACCTCCGTATAGGTGTACGCGGCCGAGTTGGGTATACTCTACGTTCATATCGGCTGATCCCACCTTCCTTTATCGCGATCTACATCTTTGCATGCCATGTTTTAATTTTTTTTTTGCTGCTGCTATATACTTCCCGATTTCCGTCCCCCGCAGGCACGCGAGTATATGTCTAAGAGGACCATACGGGCTTTGGTGGGTTCATACTATCTACGAAACGAATCTGTATCGAGTTTTTATTGTCCAAGTTTGAAAAGGAGGGGTTGAAGCAAAAGTGTCCTAAAAAAAAGAAATCAAAAACTTCTGCATCAGCGGCACGATCAGCAGACCCTGGCCTGCCACCTGTACAAAGGACATGTTTCTATTCCAACATCCAAGTCAGTGTAATCTGAAGTATTCTTCAATTCCAACTTCCGGGGAAGGAAGGGCGCGGGTTGTGAACAGAATATCCTAACATCAGTTGGCACATCCGTAGATGATGAGTCATTTTCGAGACGGGCATACATATGGAAGTTCGATTTACCGGAGTCAGAAAAAAAGAGTTGCCTAAGGGAATCAGGGAGCCTGGAAGTGCGCGCGGACGTGTGTGATTCTAATAAATACCGATACAAAGCTTCGATGAACAACTATATGGATCGGCCGCCGTAGTTTCACTTTTAACCACGGGTTAGCAACCCACGATGGGTCAAAGAATCATCATCAAATGGCTAGAATGAGGACTTTAGTTAAGTACTCTTGGTTCTAGAATCTCTCCTTTGTCACTAGGTCAGTCCGCCAGCCATATCAAGTGCGAGCGAGCATCACCGAGTAGTGGTGCATATTAGATGCACGACCAGAGGCATCGCATCTACAGGTCCATGTTTTCCCAATGCCTCCCAAATCTAACATATTTGAGGTTGCGTGCGTGTGTGGTGCAATATGTGCTATGTATTTCTCTGCAACACAACTTTAATGGAAAGAATGAGAGGGGTTGTGTATTTGTCTTAGCACTACCCATGGTGCTGATCTCATCTTAGATAACTAACCTATATAGACGGTGATGGATGTGAGCTACAGTTGGCAAGGCTACGCCGAGAGTTGGTGAGCGAGGCTGGCCTGGCCCAGGCCTACGTCGACAGCCCCGATCTTTGACCGTTGGCGCATCTCGTCATTCCTGTAGTGCTTGAAGCTTGTTGGATTTTCTTCATTTTTTTCAAGCCGTGCGACTCGATGTAATCTTGGGTAGCTGGAGTATATTAGTTTCTTACTTGCTACTTTGGCCAATCACAAGGGCATGATGGTGACACGTTTGAAGCCAACGTTTGTTCCCCTTCTTCTGATAAAAAACTCCTTGCTGAAAAGAATTCCATACCACCCATCATGGCCTGATCCGTGAATACGAAGAACTCCACCGCAGCGTCGTTAGACCATTTTGACACAATCGGACAGGTGTCAGTCAAACCGAAGAAAATTCGATCGCCTGCACATGCACTCCAATCCGAAACGTCCAAAAATCTCCCAAACAAATAAACAAGCGAAGACACTAACGGATCAGAATATAATCCCACGACGATCACGCGGCTGCTGGTTACGGCCCTAGGCAGGCAAGATCCGTGATGAGTAATCGCATGCAAACGTAAACGTATGCACCGCGTCTGCATGAGCTCTGTTCCAGTGTTGAGTGCGTTTGACATTAGCTACGTGGTAATATAGCTAGACGAAAATCTGTTTCAAGGATAGGTGCCGGCTTTGACGGATCTTTCCCTGTTTGTCGATCTAATTTGATCGTATTTTCCATTCTTGTTCGTACAGGCAGCAAGTATAGGAGTAGCACTTTCTGAATGTAGTATTAGCTCCACTTCGTAGGAATCGGCGTTGCACAATATTGAGTTACCGTGCAATGTACTACTGGACTATATTAGTTTCCTAAAATATTCATTATGAAACATATTTCGTAGCATTATCTTTGTTCTAAAAACTAGCGAGGTGGCCCTCGCAAATGCGAGGGCATGGTCTGTAGTGTGTTCAAAGTGTTCCACAAATAATAATATCGTTTCAAGGATATCACATTATCACCTGTTATGTCATAAGAAACAAAACTGCTTTACAACTATCGCATATATTATGGTAAATAACACGTACGCCAGTAACATTTTTGGCCATCGAGTGATTATTATGTCGTTTGTGCCAAAAAAACATGTGTGTCAGTTGTAAGTTATATTATATAATTAAATGGATACACGATGCTAGATCAGTATGTGAGGCTAGTTGACTCTGATAATTGGATGAACTGGAAGGAAAATTATCTGTCCTTAATAGTTAGGCCACATTAAATCATGAGAAATATCTTCTTTAGATAGTTCTTCCTCTCATTTACATACTACATGTCAAAATGTGGTATTTTTTAGAGACATGAATGTTGTTTCCTCCATGAAATTTTCATGATTATTTGTTATATTAATATATAGCAAAAATATTTTCTTTTAGGATTACAAGTTCACACAACGGTAGCCAAAGTTACAGATATATGACTCTATCACATTATATGTTACGAATCAAAAATGCTCTACACCTATTACAAACAACATGGTAAACAAAATATCATGTATGCGTGTATCATCTTTGACCATCTTAAATTTGTGGGCGAATGATCATTATGTCTAGTTCTACACACTAAGTGACATGTATTTTTGTGTCAAGCTACCTGACTACTCGGCTTGTGACATTGTTAAGACTCTTATTAATCATAAATTTGTTTTCTGATTGGATTGCCATGTCCTCTTACATTGATCCTTTAACATAATAGAAAGACCTATAAATTATTCAAAGATGTCTATCAATAGATAGCCTAGACTTAAAATATTACTGCCATGGTGTGTGGCTACTAAAGATAAAACATATCGATAAATTTTGTAGACAACAATAATAACATATAAGGATACCGAGAACGGTCAAGTATATCTCATCCTATCCTTGAAATCATAGAATCGTACACTTTTTCTTGCATACATATGCAAATTGGACAAAAGGTTTTAAGGTCTTATTACGATGGTATGACATGCATCAATGAGCATTATTTTCAATAAAACGGCTTTTGAAACATATCATGTTTTTACGTTGGGTACTCAAATTAGAAATGTGTACTTTTATTCAAAACCAACTTGTGGTTGGATGGTTAGTAGCCTAATTGTAGCCACGGTCCATCGGTGATCAAATCTAAGACTTTATGACATGTGTCTCATTAAGCTGGATATTCTATTACTGAAAGATCATTATCACCGATCACGACAAAATGTGGTGATTTAGCCCCTAGTATATCATTAAGAAGGAATATATCTTAATGTGAAGGACATTCCCACCGAGAGCAACTAATGTGATGACTTCATTAACGTTGAAGTTGGCGACTCCAAAATCCTATAGGAGTTTTGTGAGTGTGTATGGATCCAATGGTAGTAAAATAAAGTTTTCATTTTTTATAGAATATTGTCGACGGTTATATCATATTTTTTATTTAAAAATTTCTAAATGTTATACCGGACGTCAATCACTTGTTTCTACACACTCCGCCAAATACACTTTTCTACTATGCAACATGACTATGTGACCTGGAGAACATAGTTCAAAACTCATAAGTAGTCCTCAATTTCATTGCACGATTGGAATGTCATGTGATGATATGTTGATATTTTAACATCACAGAAAGACAAATACAAAATTTCGAAGAAATCTTCCATACAAACAAAATAATATCCGCTTGAAAAATTCCTATGAATCAAGATACTAAGTATTTTAGGTCCTCTTAATAAAAATATTATTGCCATGATATGTAAATACTAAAGATGAAACATATGAATCAATTCACCAGCCAATGGAATTTTTTAAGGATATCGAGAACAATCATCCAACATCTGACGTACTATCCTCTTGAAAATCTTGGGTTGTATACGTGTTTCTTTGTTTGCATAAAATTCTAGGTTTCACATCATCTGTCCTTAAATCAGAATATTCTTTTAATCACTTGTAGAATCAGTGCTAATTTAGTTCCTCATGTATCATTTGGAAGACTATTTTCAGTGTGACAGCAATACCGCCTGTAGCTGAGCCGGCATAATAGATGAGTATGGTATAGGTTTGTACTCCGTGAAATATCAATGTCCAGCTGGATCGATCCAAGGGAGCACAATTCAGCAATTTGCACGATTTAGCAGCAGCTATGTAGACGAATCTATCTCATTCTGGTTCTTTGCGCATTACATATTGCTCTAATTGATGATCCATAGAAAAAATTGAGGCATTGATGATGGATTTTGATCACGTTGGATTCTTTTTTTCTCACAGCCACCACGTTCCAGCCTGATTTTTTTTGCAACTATCACGTTCCACCTACAGGGTTAGCGAGCATACACGGTTAATTTTTTTATAGCAGATGCAACGTAATTATGGGAGTCCACGTGATGCACTTGTCAGCATAATCTGGTTCCGGTTTCCTCGTTGATTCATAAAAAACTTCAACCTTTGATGATGGATGTTGATCACGTGACCCGTCACGTGTACGTGAGTTTTGGGTTCCTTTTTTTCTCAAAGCCACCAGTCCAGCACATTCCTGCCTGTTTTTTTTTTGTTTCCAATTATCACGTTCCAACCAGAGGGTAGCGTGCGTACACTAATTATGGGAGTCCACATGATGCACTTGTCAACAGGTATTGTGTCAAACAGGTTACGTAACTAATTATCTTCCGCTAAATCGTAACCGTAAATTTTATATCTAACCATCACAGAATTTTAGATGATGTGGATCAACGTGGTGCCTCGAAACACAACCTTATATTACTTTTAGTATATAATAGATAAATATTTTTGTCACGGAGGTGCATGGACTGGGCCGTAACAGATGCAAGACCATCGAAGCCCAAGACCGTGGAGAAGTGAAGCCCACAAAAATAGCTAAAATAGTGGACGGTAACATATTTAGTACTAGTACTATTTGGTGCGTTGTCATTAGTGGGACCGTCACAGTTTTGCAAAGCTAAAGTAGCTCACTAAAACTTTTTAAGATGTTTCGGTACATTAGCGCTTCATTCATGCATACTCGCTTGTTTGTACCATATGTACTTTTGCCTTGTGCTCTCGGTTTCTCACGACCCTGTTTGCTCTCGTGTGTAGACGACAATGCGTGGCCGTAGAGAGCCCATGGTTGCGTCCATGATGTGCTAGCTGAAAACCTGAAAGATATCCTTGGTCGGTCGGCCTCATGGCCAGCAAACCTGTCTGGTCATCTTTGGCATGCCTTTTCTGTCTTGCCACGGTTAGTCCACTTCGAGCAAGCGCTTGTTCTGATTCAGATGCGAATCTCTAGGAAGGGCTTGCTATTCTCGCAAGTGTATCGATTGTCCCAGTGGAGGGAAGACAATGCTTTGGACAGCTAGCTAGCGCTGTGGACTGTGATACGTACCCTCTCATCTAGTCATCAGACATTTTTATGTTCTTTTGGACAGCGTCAGATATATTCCCTTGTCCAGCTTTTATCACTGGACTAGTGCTCTTTTTTTCGGGGTACTGGACTAGTGCTCTACAGTTGTATTGATACTGGAAGAAATTGTCCAGAATTAAGAGCTGACAGTGATACTCTAGATTTGTAGAGAGAGGGCAGCAATATTGCTGTTTGAATGTAGGCGCACGGGCGGACAAGAAAATAAAAAGGGTAAAAGAATCGCACGCCATACCACTTTAGCGCCTGGTGCCAAGAGCAAAACAGGCTCACCCGTCCCATCACCTTTCACCTAGCTCAATGCCAAGCCGTGCGGCACCAGAAGTCCAACTCCAAAGACAAGCACGGTTGTCTCTCGCGGTTGGCGCTGGCGCTTTGTGCACCGGTCAGGAGGATATGTCCAACGCTCCAGCGTTCAAACAAATGCACAAAGCGTCCAACCCAGACCCAGCGCACTGAGACGAAGACAAGGTGCACCTCACCTTGCCCCCTTTGTCCGTACCCTCGTGTTGGTGTCACGACTCACGAGTTCGCGATGGATAGGGTGCGTCCAAACCGGATGGGAACAATGATGGGTCGGGGTCCAGCTCGCTAGCGTCGGAAGGATGGTGCTTAATTTGTTGGGTTCGAAAACGAACCAGCCCAGGTCGAAGCCGCACGCGGCAACGCTCCGAAAAAGACCCCCCAAAAGTCCAAAACCCCTCGTGATGGAGGCAGAAGCAGGTGCTGGTGGTAGGGAATTAAGCAGCGAGCCTGCGATGCATCCAAGAAGGCACCTGGAATAGAGAGGTCATCTCCGGTTTACATTATGCTTGAATTCTTCATAAGTGTCCTTAAGGGAAGGAGCTCTTTGAAACCATCAGCCAACAAATCTTTGCTTCAGATGAAGTTAATCTTGAGTAATTTATTTGTAACTCTTTCTCTCAACAAGTGAAAGTCAATCTCAATGTTTTATTAGGACATGCAAAACTGGATTTGCCATAGATAGATGGCTCCAAGAGTGTCACACCATAAGCAAGGCGTGGCACGAAGAGACACCCCTAGCTCACGTAAGAGTGCTTCAATCCACAAGATCTCAGTCATTAGCAAACCCAGAGAAATTACAAAGCCTGGGCAATCTCTATATTTAAGGCTTTAGTTACTAATTATTAGCCAAATAAGCACGAAATTAGGCTGCGTGCCCGGCCGGAAGCCCGGACAGAGCAACTGCCCGGGCAATAGGGATGCCCGGTCCGCCGTTGATCTCAGTAGTGGCATTTGCCATGGCTTTGTATTCAGCTTCAATACTCAAGCGACAAACTCTTGGTTGTTTTCTGGCACTCCAAATGATAAGATTATGACAAAAATATATTGCAAACCGGCCCATAAAACGTCTATCATGAAGACAACCTGTCCAATACGCATCAAAAAAACACTGAGGAGAGTAGAGGATGGCTTCTGAAATTTAACAACTTTGAGTGTATCTTGAACATAACACAATATCCTTTTAAACGTGGTCCAATGTGCTATAGTTGGAGCATGTAGAAATTGATATATTTTATTAACATAAAGGACAAGTTCGGACGGAGTATGTCAAATACCGTAAGGTACCAACAATACTCTGTGGTGAGTGCAATCCTCAAGAGATTAGTTTGATTTCTTTGAAATGCATACGTAGATTCTTGATGAGATTGTTTATAACCAACTGAAAAATGATTGGATAGAGTATTTGTGGAGACTCAAGGGAGAGGCGATAGCATGAGAATCGGGTTTGATCTAGTTAAACTTCATTTTATTTGAATTGTATTGAATATTGTATAACTTTTATTTTCATGTGTCGTGATTTTAAATTTGCCAGCATCCCAAACTATTGATCGGGCGTTGTTGCCGAATGTTGCTGGGAACTCAGATGATGCGTCTGGTGTACTTCGCCATCCGCTCGTAGTAGTCTGTAGTTTCATGATTGTCTATGTTTTTTAAAATCCAGTACAATCAGGGGTGGACCTAGAACCAAAATTACCCGGTGTCACTATCTTAGTCATATATAATTTTTACCTAAAGTTGAGGGTGTCACACACTATAAATGAGTAAAACATAACAAAAAAATTAATTTGCACCGGGTGTTTTGTGACACCTGCTACCATAACCTGGGTACGGCTCTGAGTACAACATAGACGCTCACAACTTTAAACATACACTCATCTATATATACGCAAACACACACATTCTACACTTATGAGTACCTTTAAAAGACTGACTCTGAAAGACTAATCCGAGTGATCTTGAGATTTACGAAGTTACCATTGTGTCTTGCTATCAACGAGAAGGTTGTCTTCCACTGGAGAATATTCCACATTTTAATTAAACTTGGAGTTTAAGCCATTGTGGGCTGATACCAGACTACCAGAGGTTGATTTTCTACGGCATGTGTTTTGGCAAAGGTTACTCGTAATAAAACTGAAAGTTTGTTAAGCGAAGGGGTCTTAGCATGGCTTGTGTAGTGCTAGTAACTACCTAGGATTAAGAAAGTGACGATGATAGTCTAGACTAGCCATTATTGCTACTTGTATGCAGGTGCCCGGGCCGACAAAGAAAAATGGTAAAGAATCGCACGCCATATATACCACTTTAGCGCATGGTGCCAAGAAGAAAACAAGCCCACCCCGTCCCATCACGTCGCTACACTCCATGCCATGCCGCACCACAAGTCCAACTCGGAAGACAAGCACCGTTGTCTCTCGCGGCTGGTCAGGAGCATGGGTCCAACGCTCCAACGTCCAAACAAGAAATGCACAACCCAGACCCAGAGCATTGGGTTGACAGAGACAAAAGGTGCACATCACCTTTGCCTTGGTTTTTTCCGTGTGTTTTCCGGTTGGGCGCTGGCCGTGGCGACTGTGCCTAGTACCCCCGTGCTCGCGACGGATAGCATGCTTCCAAACCGGATGGGAACAATGGGTCACTAGCGTCGGACCGACGGTGATTTGTTGGCTTTTGAAAACCGACCCAAGCCCAGGTGGAGGCTGCACGCGGCAACGCTCCAAGAAAAAAACCCAAAAAAGTCCAAAAGCCCTTGTGACGGAGGCAGAAAAAAAGCAGGTGGTAGTGGTGGGGAATTAAGCCGATCGAGAGCGTGCGTGCGATGCGTCCAAGAAGACACCCGGAAGCCGACGCCCCAAAGCGCGCTCCGCGACAATGCGAGCGTTTCCGCCCTTTCTCCAGTCCCGATCGATCGATCCCTATCTATCTCCGTATGTTTTGTATGGATTTGCACCATGGGCCGCGCTCTTGTTTTGGCCTTTCGTTTGGCCAAGAGCTCGGGACCCTTCCCTCCCCCACCGATATGTTCAAATTTATTGCCTGGGTTTTTGGACGCTTTTGGTGGTGGTGCTTTCAAACTTTTCTTTTGCGAAATTCCACCAAGCTATCAAAAATCATAAACAACACCTCTCAAAAAAATCATAAAAAACAGAATAAATAAACAGATCCAAAAGTAACAGAAATTATAAATAGATAATTGGACTGTTGTTTATAATTTCTATTTACAATTATCTCCAAGCTAACTTCAAGTTATGGTAACTCTGTCATTTCTTGGTATAAATAGAGTTGCATTAATGGTAACCTGCTTTATAAATAGATAATTGGACTATTTCTAAACTTTATAACTCCAAGTTATAAATAGAGCTGCATTAATGGTCGTTGCTAGCATGACACATATTTATTGGTAATTTCACGTTAACTCCAAGTTATGATAACTCTGTCATTTCTGAATTCACTAGTGATGACCTAAGAGCAACTCATCACTAGTGATAACCTAAGAGCAACACTAATACTAGATTCCTTAAAAAACTGCCATTAAAACGCTATAAAGGCCACCTAAAACCCTTTTTGCCCTAAAACAACCTCTATCAGTCGAGTCTCAGTATCAACGCACATTTCACAATTTTTCTTATTTATTTACCCTTCTTCCCGACGTGAGTGCTCGACTACACTCACAGGTCACACCCCAACCTGTCGCTGCCCTATCCCTTCTTCGAAACTGGCCGAACCGATACAAAGTAACAAAGAATCCTCTTACAACATAGATCAAAGATAAACAAGAGAAAACAAGAAGCGTCGAGCTTGCCACCGAAACCTGAGGAGACCGAACAAATCAGGGCTCCACGGCGATGCCCCCTAGAGGGTAAGCACGCTAAGCGCTGGCGTCATCAAGACCAAAAGGTCAAGGGTTTTGGCCCAGATCTCAAGTGTGGAGACGGTAACCACAATGATAGCCTCAAGAGGGTTATGACCCTCATAGGGGTCGACACCGTTGGCACCATAATGCAGAGCTTTCGCCTGGAAAAACCATCGAAACCTTACACGGTATGTCGGACCATCCAAAGACCCTGAACCCGGTCTTCACCAGAAGATCTGGGAGTTGTCCTTATCGAATCACCGTCAGCACCAGGGTCCACAAGCGCCCGCTCCTCGCCCCCTCACGGATAAACGAGACATGCCATCACCACTGCCACATCGCTCGCCGTAGAGATGCCAGTGTATTCCACCTTCCAGGGTCGCCGCCCCGGCGTCCGAGATCTCACATCCGTGTCTTGGCACACCACCACCACACGAGGTGTCGAGGTCCACTAGAATGGGTAGGAAAGGACGATAGCGGTCAGCCCTTGAACATTATAGTACATCAAGAAGGACACACCCGCAAGTCGATCCGCAGAGCCCCGAAGGGGCCGCCAGATCACCCAGATGCGGCACCCCAGCCACACCATGGCTAGGGGTGGGCTCGCGAGAAAGCAGGGCCTAGCCAACCCTAATCATGCTAGAGGGGCTAGATCTGGGCCATGGCCGGAGCACCGCAACGCCAGTCTGTGCCACCACCAGGCCGTCCAAGAGTCGCTCCTGCACCATCCACGCCACCTCCTGCTCCGGTGAGACGTGCTGCCGCCGTGCTTGGCCGACACCGCCGAGCGGGACCTCCCCTGTTTGCCGCGTCGCCCAGGAACTGCCATGGATGTCATCCATAGGGGGCACCGCAGCCACCCAGTGATGCTTGTCTGCAAGGCCACCATGCCACTGAGGCTGCGCTGGCGTGCCCCTCGCCGATCTCGTTGCCCGTCATGGCTCATGCCACGCCTCCACACGCCAGGAAACGGGATGTCGCATGATGTCTACACACTTCTATTCTTGTAGACAGTTGTTGGGACTCCAAGTGCAGAGGTTTGTAGAACAGCAGCAAGTTTTCCCTTAAGTGGATCACCCAAGGTTTATCGAACTCAGGGAGGAAGTGGTCAAAGGTATCCCCTCTCAAGCAACCCTGCAATCAAGATACAAGAAGTCTCTTGTGTCCCCAACACACCCAATACACTTGTCAGGTGTATAGGTGCACTAGTTCGGCGAAGAGATAGTGAAATACAAGTGGTATGGATAATTATAAGTGGTAACGGTGATATAAAATAGCTTAATGGCGTGGAAAAGACTAAAGGTAAACTAAAATAAAGATGGAAGCAAGCAAACATGTAACAGATCTAGTAGCAAACGGTGTTTCAGCGCTTAGAAACAAGGCCTAGGGATCATACTTTCACTAGTGAACACTCTCATATAAATATATTCTTCTTTTTGATACTACGCTGAACTACTCTCCGATTGGACACTCTAATCGATGGTAGGGCTATAACAGCACACCTCAAAGTAAGCCTTTCCCATCTAGAAAACCCCACACTGTCACCTTGAGCACTAGATGGTTCCAACAAACACCACAATTTCATAAAGACATCCAACTCCAAATATAACTCATAACAAGTATTTGTAATCTCTAGCCTAAGTGCCACCATGGTGTGCATGCTGTCACTTTCACACACATGGGGAGAGCAGAGATCTATTAAAGCACTTGAGTAGCAAGGTAGATCTATAGATTACAAGCTCATGATCTCAATAAGATCATGCATAGAGAGATGAACACATAGCTACCGGTAGAACCCTTAGCCTCGAGAGAGAACTACTCCCTCCTCATCATGGGAATCAGCAACGGTGATGGAGATCGATGGAGATGGCTCAGGGGCACTTCCCCGTCCCGGCAGGGTGCCGGAACAGAGACTTTCTGTCCCCCGAATCTCCCCTTCGGTGGCGGCGGTGCTGCGGAACTTTTTGTGGATTTCTGATTGACAATTTAGGGTTTTGGCATCGGGAGGATTCTTATAGGCCAGAGGGCAAGGTCGGTGGGTGGCCAGGGGGCCCACACCATGCCCTGGCGCGGCCTAGGTGGACCCGCGCCTAGGGGTGGTGCGGCCACCCTGTGGCCCCCCTCCGGCTCTCCTTCTGGCTCCGTGAGTCTTTCGGAAAAATAGTAACTTTGGCTTTTGTCTCGTCCAATTCCGAGAATATTCATTTTCTGACTTCCTGGAACCAAAAACAGCAGAAAACAGGCAACTGGCATTGTGGCTCTTGTTAATAGGTTAGTCTAACAAATCATATGAAAAGTACTCCAAAGTGTGGACAAAACACAAGAAAATAGATAAAACCAAGCACGGAACATCAAAAATTATAGATACATTTGCAATGTATCAACATCCCCAAGCTTAACTCCTGCTCGTCCTCTAGTAGGTAAGTGATAAAAAGAAAGAATAATTTTTGAGATGACATGCACCATCATAAACTTGATCAAAGTATTTGTAAAACATTCAAAGCTGGGATCATAGTACTTCAATCATAACATGAAAGACAAAGTTCTAACAATAAGACAAAGCAACTATGCATGCAACATGAAAAGGCACAAACAAAAGATTCATGAATAACAATGCTTTGCAAGACGTTTGTTTGTTTCACATAAAGAAAACATAGCATAATGGTATTCAGCTTGTCCCTCATAGAGTAGCAAACATAAATGCATAGGACACCTTCAAAGTTCATAAGAGTGACTAGATACAATAGTTTAAAATAATTGTATCAAAGTATGCATCAATCAACTAGTCTTGGGACAATGCACATGGAACTAAGAATGGCCACTATGCTCTCAAAGTAAGTGCATAAAGATAGAAGGTGGAGACTCAATATAATGGTGGAAGAAAGGCCCTTCATAGAAGGAAGCAGGGATTCAAGTCTCATAAAGAGCTTCCAAAAATTATGGTACTTATAGCTTTCAGCTCTCATTACCCCTATCATAAGCATCTTGAAGTGATTAAGGTTAAAGTGAACAAACTATGGTGTACATGCTTGACAAAGTATAAGTTAGAAATCTCATGTCCCTTGTATACGAGGGTCGCTCCTCATGCTACTCAAGTTTAGTCACTGGTAAGTTCTTATCATCGTAAGTACATGTGTATCATAGAGAACCGCCAACGGGGTACCCCTTGCCCGATGATACGGAAGAATCCCCATATCAAAATGACAAGGCAAGCAGACAACAAGCATCTCAACAATCTTCTTATTTACCATGGGAATATGGTTCTTTTTTCGCTCTTTCCTCTTTTCATAATCTTTTTTTTCTTTTTCTCTTTTTTTTCAGTATAGGACTCTTTTTTTATAAGAAGAATGCTTCATAGACAACTCATTATGGTTACGCTGCAGGTTTCCACCATGTCAACATGGATTAGACCAGCGGCCCAGGCGTTTCTCTAACACATATACATAACTCCATGGACTTACAAGCTCCCCTTTCATTTCACACCGATGACATCTATATACAAAAGAGCATGATATCAACTAGGTACAAAGTACCCGTGCAATGTTGAAAGCGTTCCCCATGACAGCATGGTTTTGCTAATCCCCAACAAATAAGTGTAAGCATATACAACATAGACGACACAATGGTTCAAGTTTATTAAGGGCAAGAAAAGTAAACTGTGCCATCAAGTTCGTGAGAGCTTTAATCACTAGTTTTCTCATAATAAGTTTAATTCGGAAGGTAAACAAAATCATGAATATACTTGGAATAGCATATGCTAGTAGGTAGGTATGGTGGACTCTTTGGAATAACTTGGTTTAGGGAGTTGGATGCATGAGTGGAATTCATACTTGGTTGTGGAGGCTAGTAAAAGACTAAGAGCGATAAACTAAGAGAGCAATAATGGCCATAATCATGTAGAGCGATAAAACATCATTGATCAAAGCATAAAGTGATACTACAAGTTGAAAACTAAAGAATCATAAAGTCTATGGTGACTTGAGATAGTCATAACATGGTGTGAGCATGCGCCAAGTCAACCCAAATAAAGCATCAAAGGATAATACCACAATACTATGCTTTAATATGCTAAAACAACGCATGATTCATCGAAGGCACATTAAGAAATCTCAATTGTTTATAACAAGTCATGCTACAGCAAAGAATACTAAGCATAAAGCCAAAACAATATCAAGCATGGCATGACAGAGGATAGGCCACAGTAAAAAACGAGCTCTTTTTACCACATAAGTATGAACATTCCTACTCTTTTCCAAACCAAACCAAACTATTTGCAAACCAATGTATGAAAGAGGGAGTACAACCAATTTATTCAGCAAACTAAGCAAACCAAGCAAATGAAAACCAAAAACGAAAAACGAAGACGCTCCAAGAACAACCCAACTGTGCATGAAACAATAAAAATGAAGTGTTTGGAAGAAACCTGAGATTTTCATTGATGAAGAAGGGGATGCCTTAGGCATCCCCAAGCTTTGACGCTTGTACTTCTTGGATATTTCTTGGGGTGACATGCGTGGCATCCCCAAGCTGGAGCTTTAGTCCATCCTTCATCTCATTACTCATTCCTTCCATACACCTGACATTTTTCCTTCATACAAAACTTCACACAATCTTTATTAGCAACATTAGTGCACTCAAGATAATAAGTCTTTAGGTTCAGTTCTAACACCAAATAAAATTACATTAGAACACTAGATACTGCAGCACTTCCCTCAAAAAGCTCAATTCCCAAAAAAAACTCAAAAAGGAACCAACAAGAAGCAAATGCAGAAAATGATAGAAATCTGTCAAAACAGACCAGCAGGTAAAGACGAATTTTTTCAAAGACCTTATGTTGCTCAAATCAAAAAGTGTTGAACTAAGGAAAGTTAGATAACAACCTGGGGCAGAATCACAAAAAATGACAGCTCAATCCGACATACAGAGCTCTCTCACGAATTTTTACGGTGAAGCACAAAAATCTGTTTCGGGACAGCAACTTTCTCAATCATTACTTCTCTCTCATCAGAGGTTACTCTTGGCACAAAAAGCAAATAAAAAGGATAAGAAGAGGTTATTACTGAAGTAATAACTTCCAAGACTCATCTCAAACTCTTTGGTTATCTTCCAACAAGTACTTTTCTTTAAAGCCTTTAAGTTAGGCATGATAGTTTGAGAAGATGCTCACATAAGACATATGAATTGAAGTAAAAGAGAGCATCAAGAAGCAAATTCAAAGCATATTTAAGTCTAACCCACTTCCTATGCATAGTAATCTTGTAAATAAATAAGTCATGAAAGCACAAAGCAACAAGCATAGGAAAGCAAAACAAGTGCAACTTCAAGACTTTCAACATAAAGAGGGGAAACTTAATATTATTGAGATACATAAGACCATGTTTACCTCTCTCATAATAACTTTCAGTAGCATCATGAATAAAATTAACAATATAACTATCACAAAAAACATTCTTATCATGAGCCACATGCATAAAAGAATTAATACTCCCCACGTAAACATAGTCATTCTTATTGATTGTAGTGGGAGCAAATTCAACAAAATAGCTATCATTATTGTTTTCATCACCATAATCATCAAATATAGGAGTGAAGAGAATATGCCCGAGAGGCAATAATAAAGTGGTTATTATCTTATTCCATGTTTATGATAAATATTTATTTTACATGCTAGAATTGTATTAATTCGGAAACATCAATACATGTGTGTTTAATAAACAAAAAGGGTTCCTAGTCATGCCTCTCTTATAGACTAGCTTGTTGATTAACAAGATGATCAAGGTTTCCTGATCATGGACATTGGATGTTGTTAATAACAAGGTCACACCATTGGTGAAATGATGTGATGAACATTCATCCGAAGTATAGCATTACGATCAAGTCATTATGTTTATATTGCTATAACATCATACGAAGTAACCTTTATCCTTAGACCATGAGATCATGTTAATTGCTAACACCGGAAGAGTATCTTGATAACATCAAACGTAACACCGTAACAGGGTGACTATAAAGGTGGGTTCGGTGCTATGAAGGTGTTATGTTGAGGCTCATGGATCAAGAGTGGGATTTGTCCATCCCGATGACGGATAGATATACTCTGGGCCCTCTCGGTGATATCACATTGAAATAGCTTGCAAGCAAGTGATGTGATCACTAGAATGTTATATCACAGGAACGAGAAAAGAGTGCATGTCGGTAACGAGATCAAACTAGGTATGGAGATACCGATGATCGAATCTCGGACATGTAATATATCGCGGGACAAAGGGATTTAGTTACTAGCGTTAAAGGTTCTCACGATCACAGAAGTCATCGTTGAATGTGTAGGAGTCAGTATGGATCTCCAGGTCCCGCTTCTGATTATTGATCTGAGAGGGGTCTCGATCATGTCTGCATTATTCGCGAACCGTAGGGTGACACACTTAAGGGATATCGACACCATTTGGATAAAATATGTTTCAGATAAAGATTTAAGAAAGCGCTGGAATTATTTCAATAGACACCGAAACTGTTTCGGGTGAAATTGCTAAAATTGGTTCTGCATGTAATATTGAAATGTTGCAGGGGGTTTTATGTGAATGTTTGTTAATTAAAGTAATTAACAAAATTTTGAATAATAATAATAAAAGAGTTTTATTAAATGAGAGAGCATTAAATTTGGAGAAATTTAATGCATTTAAAGTGGAGACTTTAAAAGAGAATGTGAAGGGGCAAATTTATGTGGAGAGAGTTACCACCACATGAATGGAGGAGGTGAAGAGTCACCTCCTCCATGCGCCGGCCATGAAGGAGGGGCACCCCCTCCTCCTATAAAAGGCCACCCCCTCCTCACTTCTCACACACACGTCCTTGTGAAGGATCTCTCTCCCCCTCTAGTATTATTCCCTCATGGTCTCGGATTAGCGAGATACATGTTCCGGGTGGCTTTATCTGGAAAGGAGTTTCTGCTTCCGCTGCTTTTGCTGGAGCGAGGGACGGAGGTTGTCGGGGTACCGGACGTGTGTGCGATCACGAATGCACCGCTGCTTTCCTGTGCTAGACTTGGTGGTGCTGGAGCTAGATCTGATGGACGTGCTGGAGCCGGACCTGCTGGACTTCATCACGATCTTGAGATCGGCAAGTGTACGACTACATCAACCACGAGTTCCTACTTGTTAACAAAGCTCGTTGTCTACGAGGGTAAGTTCTCGTTGGATGTATGTCCACCCGTTGCTTTGTACCTAGTAGATAGATCTTGGCGTGTAGTTCACACCGTAGGAATTTTTTTGTTTTCTATGCTGCGGACCCAACAAGGAGGCATATTGTAATCATAATTAATTTCCTCCTCGATAGTAGGTGGACTGAAAATATCATATGCATCATTGCAATCATCATATATTGGTGGTATAGCATCATCATAAGCAATAGAATAGTTATCTTTCCAAGTGTGTTCATTTGTAAACATATCATCATTGGAAGGATCATGGATAGCACTAATAGTACAACAATTATTAATATCATCATTTTCAGAATTGGTACCAAAGAGATTTTCAATATCAAAAGAAGTGTGCTTTTCCCAATCATGATCACTACTATAGGTAACAGGCATAGGAACATCATCGAGTTCAGACTCATCAAAAACTATAATAAGAGCTACATGCTTAGGGGAAAATACCGTTTCCTCCCTCCTTTTACTCCTCCTCTTCTTCTTTCTCTTCTCCTCTTTAGGAGGGAGAGGCTTGAAAGGAATCTTCTCCATATACCCTGGTTCATTGTTAGAGACAATAGAAGAAACTTTGGAGGATTCCTTCTTTTCATTAATAAGATCAAAACACATATTAGTCCTATCATATTTTGGTAAAATCTCATCTTTTATAATATTTTGTATGTAAGTATTTGTGTGGAAATTATCAACACAATAAAGATGACAACCATGCAGGACACTATTCATATCAAAAGCACCCATATCTACCAAAGAGGTTTTTCTTGATAACTCTTCACACCCCAAAAATAATATAAGTTCATCATGATGATTAGGAGTGATCATGTCATCACAATACAAACTTGCAGTACTCATTGGATTAGAAGGGCTATTATTATGGCCTGAGGATTGAAAATTGAAATGACCCACTTCGAAGCAAAGTTCACAAATAAAAGGATAAAGGGCACAAACTTTTTTACCAAGACCATTTAAAGCCCTATACCACATTCTAGTTTTTTCATTCCTGTGGGTGATACAATATTCTTCTTCAATTTGATTATTATCACAAGGTCTATGTATTCCACAAAAATTAACATGCTTATAAGAAATAGTATTTTCAGAGGTTTGAGCATGTTTATTGTTATCATTAACAACAATTTCATTTTCCATGCAAGTTTCTTTAAAAGGCTCATGATACATGTCCCACTTTTCTTTAGGAGCATTAATATTAGAAGCAAAGGTTTTAAAACAATCAATAAGAATTTGAGGATCAAGACCATATTTAGCACTAAGCTCTTGAAAATCAGCAGTTTCAGCGAAAGACTTAATGCAATCATACTCATAGTTTATACCTGGTTCTTTACCTTTGTTGTTATCCCAATCTTCGGTATTGCTTTGAATTGTTTCAAGAAGATCCCACTTAGCTTTGACCTCCTTACTCGTGAAGGATCTCTCTAAACAAGTATCTAGATAGTCCTTGTAATGTCCTGAAAGCCTTGCATAGAAATTATTAATAACAATATTCCTGGGGAGCTCATGAATGGGACATTTGAGCATTAGTGACTTCAATCTTACCCATGCTTGGGCAATACTTTCTCCATCATGAGGATGAAAATTATAAATATAATTCCTATCTTTATGAATTTTATGAGGAGGATAAAATTTAGAGTAAAAGAGAGATTCAAGTTCCTTCCACTCCAAATGATGAGGATCATCCAGTAGCTCATACCACTCCCTTGCTTTGTCCTTAAGTGATAAAGAGAATAACTTCTTCTTGACGTGGTCTGTTGTAATACCTGCACATTTGAACAACCCGCATAATTCGTGTATAAAGAACAAATGATCACCGGGATGGACAGTTCCATCTCCAAAATAGTAGTTATCCATAACACGATCAATAATTCTTGTAGGTATCCTAAAATTATCATTAGAATTACCACATATGGGAGATAAAGTATCATCAGAGCAAATTTTATTCTTTAAAACAGGGAAGTAAAAAGATCATTTTCATAAGAACCAACTTCCCCAAGCTTAGACATTTCCATAGCTTTAGTAACAAAGGTGTTCAAAAGATTCATACTAATAACATTGTTATTAGCATGCAAAGAAAGTTCCATGGGTTTTTTAATTTTCTTTTCAGACAATTCGAGTTCTAACTTAGGAAAAAGACTAAAAAGCTCTCTAATTTTGTTGTTGTTTTTCATTAAGCCTAACTAGTGAAAACAAGAAACAAAAAGACAAAATTGCAGAATCTAAAGGAAATAACTTCGAGCACTCACACCGGAGGATGTGAGTACCTTTTACCTTACCTCCCCGGCAACGGCGCCAGAAAATAGATTGATGTCTACGCACTTTTATTCTTGTAGACAGTTGTTGGGCCTCCAAGTGCAGAGGTTTGTAGAACAGCAGCAAGTTTCCCCTTAAGTGGATCACCCAAGGTTTATCGAACTCAGGGAGGAAGTGGTCAAAGGTATCCCCTCTCAAGCAACCCTGCAATCAAGATACAAGAAGTCTCTTGTGTCCCCAACACACCCAATACACTTGTCAGGTGTATAGGTGCACTAGTTCGGCGAAGAGATAATGAAATACAAGTGGTATGGATAATTATAAGTGGTAACGGTGAAATAAAATAGCTTGATGGCGTGGAAAAGACTAAAGGCAAACTGAAATAAAGATGGAAGCAAGCAAACATGTAATAGATCTAGTAGCAAACGGTGTTTCAGCGCTTAGAAACAAGGCCTAGGGATCATACTTTCACTAGTGAACACTCTCATATAAATATATTCTTCTTTTTGATACTACGCTGAACTACTCTCCGATTGGACACTCTAATCGATGGTAGGGCTATAACAGCACACCTCAAAGTAAGCCATTCCCATCTAGAAAACCCCACACTGTCACCTTGAGCACTAGATGGTTCCAACAAACACCACAATTTCATAAAGACATCCAACTCCAAATATAACTCATAACAAGTATTTATAATCTCTAGCCTAAGTGCCACCATGGTGTGCACGTTGTCACTTTCACACACATGGGGAGAGCAGAGATCTATTAAAGCACTTGAGTAACAAGGTAGATCTATAGATTACAAGCTCATGATCTCAATAAGATCATGCATAGAGAGAGATGAACACATAGCTACCGGTAGAACCCTTAGCCTCGAGAGAGAACTACTCCCTCCTCATCATGGGAATCAGCAACGGTGATGGAGATCGATGGAGATGGCTCAGGGGCACTTCCCCGTCCCGGCAGGGTGCCGGAACAGAGACTTTCTGTCCCCCGAATCTCCCCTTCGGTGGCGGCGGTGCTGCGGAACTTTTTGTGGATTTCTGATTGACGATTTAGGGTTTTGGCATCGGGAGGCTTCTTATAGGTCAGAGGGCAAGGTCGGTGGGCGGCCAGGGGGCCCACACCATGCCCTGGCGCGGCCTAGGTGGACCCGCGCCTAGGGGTGGTGTGGCCACCCTGTGGCCCCCATCCGGCTCTCCTTCTGGCTCCGTGAGTCTTCCGGGAAAATAGTAACTTTGGCTTTTGTCCCGTCCAATTTCGAGAATATTCATTTTCTGACTTCCTGGAACCAAAAACAGCAGAAAACAGGTAACTGGCACTGTGGCTCTTGTTAATAGGTTAGTCCAAGAAATCATATCAAAAGTACTCCAAAGTGTGGACCAAACACAAGAAAGTAGATAAAACCAAGCATGGAACATCAAAAATTATAGATACATTTGCAATGTATCGCCGCGCCGCCTCCTGTTTCGGTGAGACGCGCTGTCGTCGTGATTGGCCACCACCGCCGGGCGAGACCTCCCATGTTTGCTGTGTCGCCCTAGAACCGCCACCGATGTCGATCGTAGGGAGCCACCGCAGCCACCCAGTGATGCCTACCTACAAGGCCACCATGCCGCTGAGGCCGTGCCGGCGTGCCCCTTGTCAATCTCGCCACCCACCATGGCCCATGCCATGCTTCCACGCACGGGAAAGGGGATGCCCCGCCGCCAGCGCCCAGTCTACGCACGGCGAGGCCGTCCAACAGTGACGAGGAGGAGGGAGGTAGGTGGGGGCTGCTCGGGGGTTAGGGGTCCCTCCCGTCTCCCACGGGAGCGACGTGGGAGGGGGAGGAGAGGAGCGGGACAGGGATCTACCTGCTCACAACTTATATATGTCGTGTGTCGGTGCCCGTTCTGTCGCATTGCACGTACTCCCTCCGTTCAAAAATATAAGGTGTCTGAGGACTGATCAAAAGCCAAATCTTACTAAATTTGATCAAATATTTAGGAAAAAATATGTGTATCTACATTATGGAATTGACACATTAAAAAAAATATTTTATGATAAATCTATTGATATTAATTTAGTATTGTAAATATTTATTATTTTTTGTATAATCTTAATTAAACTTGGAAAACGTTGGTTTTTAACTAAACCTTAGGCGTCGTACATTTTGAAACGGATGGAGTATTTAACAAACTTCACACAGCCACACATCCGTGAAAAAAAAACACGCACACAACTTCCTGTCGCCCGTCGGTGTGCATCAGGTGTACGAGCGCAATGGTTTAATTATCTCCATCTACTCAGAGCTTCTGCTGTTTGGACGCATCCTTCCTTTCTTGATACCCAGCCGCTCTCATGATAAAATCAAACCAAACCAATTTCGAGTTGGCCTATCGTACGAACCCACGTTGTTGGTGTGTTCATCTAGGGCGTGGTTGGTTCTGGTACGGATTTTCCCCCACGGGTACAAAACAAGTTGTATGCACGGAGATTGCACGCGTGGATCCGAATCTGAGACAAAATATTCTCCTTACTAGTGTTAGTATGATCTCTCCACGTCCGTCCCAACGGACGGACGACTTGGTCCAGCGCTCTGATCGGGGGCGTCCAACGTTACCATCGTTGGTGGGCCCCTGTCGCGCAACGCTATATAGAAGAGGTGGGGGTCGGCGGCATGGATCTTGAGGTTCGTCGCCCGTCTCACCCCACTGACACATCCAAGCCCAAAGCCACCGATCTGGCTAGCGCTGTAGCGACGGGACTAACCCACCTCACCGCCGCCACCTCTCTGTCGAACTCCATGACGAGCTCGTCGTCAACCTCGAAGGCCGACGGTATGTATATCTCACTCACACTCTCTAGATCGACGCCTAGCGATCCTAAAGGTCTAACAATGGTATCAGAAGCGCTAGTTCTAGTTGATCTAGTAGAGAGAGCAGTATATCCGAGGAAGAAAAGTAAAAGGCTAGGTTTTTTTTTCAGAAGCGCCGCCGCAAGGCCGCGTCGTTCCTCTCGATCCCGACGCATCGGCAAGCCGAGGTCGGGAAGAAGAACAAACCCCTCTGGGGTGAAGAAAAATAAGAAACCCAAGGCCGTAGATCCCTCCTTCCCCGGATAAGATCGATCTAGAATCGAAAAGAAAAGAAGAGAAATTCCCCGCGTAGTCAAATCCCCAAATCCCCTTCCACAAAAATAAAAAAAAGGGTTCCGGCCACCACCGGCAAAGAGCACCGCCGCCTGAGCCGCTTGACGACGGCGCACCCACCCACGGGTGGATGCGTGCACCGGCAAGGGGGTCAGGGGGGCCGCCGCCGTCCACAGGTCCTCTCGGCTCTCGCCTCTATGCAGGTTGGGGAGGTGGACAGAGAAGAAGTAGAGGAGGAGAGGCTCGTCGCCGGCGCTGCGCCGGTCGACGCCGCCGCCTCGCCAACCTCACCGGCACGGGGCGGTGCGCCACCGCCGCCGGGAGCAGAGAAGAGGGGGAGAGGGAGGGGCTTGCACGCCGGCGCTGATGCCGGGCGGGGCGGCCACCTCGCCTCACAGAGAGTGGTGCCACCGGAGGAGCGTGCGACCGCGAGGAGAAGGGGCGAATGGGGCTATGTTTTCCAGGAGCAGGCGGCGGGGGCGGGTTTTGTTCCCGCGATACGCGCGCGCGACCGTCCGATCTAGGTCGGACGGGATGGACGGCTAGGATGAAAGGGTGGGGCGGCGCCGGGCAACTGGGCCGCGTGAGGGCGTAGGAGGCCAGCCGGCCGTGGGCCGTTGCAGGCCTAGGGCGCCTTACACGCCTCCTAGAGGTGCTGGGCCGGCTATTTTCCACCCAGGACAATTTTTCACCCAGTTTTTTTTACAGAAGCTGTTTTGGATGATTTTTGTGCAGTTTTTTTTGGCAAATTTCGTCTAGTTTTTTCTATTCAATATTATCCAACGATATTTTGTCTAGAAAGTACTAATGTAATAGTAAAGTTTCTGTAAAATATAAAGTTTGATGAATGTTTTATTCATCGTTTTCCGCTACAAATAGTTAAATGTATTTGCTTAATTGCAATAAAGTGAGGATTTTATTTGATGACCAACGTTATTAGTAAGATTTTCACTATGGATAGTAAGTTTTATCACTATTATTTCTATTTCTGCCCAACGGTGATGTAGAATTAATATTGAGAAATTTCATGTTTTAATTTGACCAACGTTGAATTAACTCATTTTGGTGATATTTTGTTTTTAGGCAATCATATGAGTTTCATCTCGGCTATTGAGACCCTCAATGGAGGGAACTACGGCTCATGGCGAGAGAAGGTTGAGATGGGGCTTGCTTTGCTTAACCTCGACTTGGCACTGATTGAGACCTGTCCCAAAGAACCTGAGGACCCCTTAAGGGGCGAGAAAGAAAGTGAAGATGACTTCAACAAAAGGGTCCATGACCATGGACCAATAAGAATGAAGTACGACCTTGATCGTGCAAAGTGGGACTCGTCCAACAGAAAATGCTTGATGGTCATTAAGAGCTCCATTATGGAAGCAATAAGGGAAGCAATCCCAGACTGTTATGGAGAAAATGCTTGATGGTCATTAAGAGCTCCTTCTCAAGAAATTTGACGTTCCAAGTAACAAACTCTTTTATCCTTGGTGTTATGGAGAAATTCCTAACTAATTCTTTGGGATAACCTACAAAGACGTGCTTATCCGACTTTGGTTGTAAACATTTTACTTATGCATAGCATACCAAAATTTAAGAAAAGACAATTCGGGTTTTATCCCAAACCATAATGTTGGAGATATGCCCAAGAGGCAATAATAAAGTGGTTATTATCATGTCTTCACACTTATGATAAATGTTTACATACCATGCTATAATTGTATTAACCGGAAACATTAATACTTGTGTGATTTGTAAACTAAAATAAGAGTCCCTAGTAAAGCCTCTTGTTAAACTAGCTTGTTGGTTAATATATGATCATTGTTTCCTGATCATGAACATAGAGATGTTATTAACAACAGGATCATATCATTAGGAGAATGATGTGATGGACATACTCCTATAGATAAGCGTAGCATAAAGATCAAGTCATTTCAGTAGTTCAATTGCTATATGCTTTCTGATACATAGTAACCTAATTCCTTCGACCATGAGATCATGCATATCACCTTTACTGGATGGATGCTTTGATGTCATCAAACACCACACCGTAACAGGGTGGCTATAAAAGTGGCATTGAGTGTTCGGAAAGTATTGGTTGAAACACATGGATCAAGAGTGGGATTTGTCCATCCACATGACGGTTAGATATTCTCTGGGCCCTCTCGGTGAAATGTCATCAAATTAGCTTGCAAGCATGTGACTTGGTCACAAGGGATCACATATCACGGGAACGAGAAAAGAGTACTTATCAGTAACGAGGTTGAACTAGGTATGCAGAGATACCGACGATCATAACCTCGGATAAGTAACATATCGTGAGACAAAGGGAAATTGGTATCGTATGTAAGTGGTTCATTCGATCGCAAAGTAATCGTAGAAATATGTGGGAGCCATATGAATTTCCAGATTCCTCTATTGGTTATTGTTCGGAGAAGTGTCTCGATCATGTCCGCATAATTCACGAACCGTAGGGAGACACACTTAAGGATTCGACGTTGTTTGAGTAGTTATGGTATTATGAGAAAGAGACCGAATGTTGTTCGGAGTCTCGGATGGGATCCGGGATATCACGAGGTGATCCGGAATGGTCCGGAGAATAAGATTCATATAAGGAAAGTCCCGTTTCGGAGTTCGGGAATGATTCCGGTGTTTTCATCGGGGATATTCTAGAAGGTTCCGGATTGTCCGGCACTCCGGGGGGGAAGGGGTACATGAATGTGTCATTACATATTGGTACTAAGTGTTCTTGCTGTCCCAAATATAGGATTAAATTGAATCCTAAAACAGAAAAGTCAAATGTCCAGTTTGAAAGTCAAACTGCCAAAACAAGAAACTGTGGGAAACAAGCAAGAGGAGTTGGAACCAACCTGGAGGAGGAGTTGGATTCCTCCAGGCCGGCGCCCAGCCCAAGGCCGAGTTGGGGAGGGACTCCCTCCCTCCCCTGGCGCGCCAAGACCCCCCTCCCATAAAAGGAGGGGCAGGGCTCCTCCTAGACACACAAGTTTCCTATCCTCTAAACTAAACCCTAGATCTAGACCCCGGTTTAGAGCTATTCGGTTTAGAGCCTTCTAATTGGTTTAGAGCCCTCTAATTGGTATGTCTAATTACTAGACCACTAATAGCCTCTCTCATAAGCTCCACCATACTCGCACCGGCTTAAGGCGAAGCCCTGCGGGATCTCCCCTCTACTTCCGGTACCACGCCGTTGTGCTGCCGGAATCGCGAGGAGAGTGCTACAACCTCCGCTGCCTGCTGGAACAAGGGAGAGGAAGGTCTTCGTCGAGTACCGAACGTGTGACCGACTGCGGGAGCGCTGCGGGAACGCGGCGCCGGAAGGATCGTCTACGCGATCTTGAGATCGGAAAGAGTACGACTACATCACCCACGAGAATCTGCTCTCGTTAAACACTTTGGAATCTTCGAGGGTGAGTTATTCCATCGACTCGTTGCTACAATCTAGTAGATAGATCTTGGCTTGTTTGTTTGTATGCGATAGAAAATTTTTGTTTTCCATGCTACGAACCCCTACAGTGGTATCAGAGCCAGGTCTATATGTAGATCTGTTGCACGAGTAGAACACAATGGTCATTGTGGGCGTTGATGCTTTTATTGTAGATTGCTTTTTGTGTACTTTGCATCTTGCGGTATGTTGGGATGAAGCGGCCCGGGCTAACCTTACATGACATCGTTCATGAGACTTGCTCCACGTTTGACATGCAACTTGTATTGCATAAGTGGCTTTGCGGGTGCCTGTTTCTCCTAGCATAGTTAAGATCCAATTTACAACGGGTAATCAACAATGCTAGTATCAATGTTGTGGTTCTTGTTCGTAAGTTAGAACGACACTTATGGAAAGCCCCAAACCACGTAAAATATGCAAAGAAAGTAGAAGCGTCTAACTTTGTTTTGCAGGGGTGTGCAGTGATGTGATATGGCCATGATTGTGATTATATTTGATGTATGCAATGCTCCTTATTGTAAGTCGGCAACCGGCAGGAGCCATATGGTTGTCTTTAATTTCTGTTAAGACCTGCGTGTCTATTCAAAATAGTTGTAATAGTTGATGCTGGTGGACGACAACCATGAAGAAGCATCATTGACCTTGATGCTATGCCGGTGATGATGGAGATCATGTTCGTGCTTGAAGATGGAGATCGAAAGCACAAAGAAGAAAGGCCATATCATATCACATATTATGAATTGCCTGTGATGTTAATCCTTTATGCATCTTGTATTGCTTAGTAGACAACGGTAGCATTATAAGATGATCCCTCATGCACATAAATTTCAAGTTCTAAAGTGTTCACCCTTAGTATGCACCGTTGCCAAAGCTTGCTGCTTCGAAGCACCACGTGATGATCGGGTGTCTTTGATTCCGCGGGTGAATACAACGTAAGCAAGCCAGATTTGCTTATGCGGTAGCTAAGGTTTGATCTTGACGAGCCTAGCATGTACAGACATGGCCTCAGGAACACGGATTACCGAAAGGTAGAGCATGAGTCATATAGTAGATATGATGAACATGTTGATTGTTCGCCATTGAAGCTATATCAATTCTCGTGATGATCGGTTTTGATGTGGTGAATTTGGTTCGTGTGATCACTAAAACAATGTGAGGGATATTGTTTTGAGTGGGAGTTCACCTAGATTAATTTAATTATTAATTAGAACTCAATTTATCATAAACTAAATCAAAGTGAATTTGCATAGTTGTTGTAGTCATTGGCATCCGTTTACCACCTTGCGCTTAGTTATAATTGAGATGATAGAACTATAGAATTCTGGTTAGATACTTTACGAACTGGTATCGTATTGTTTTAAGTGTTAATCTAAAGTTTAAAAGTCCTATTGCAAACTTTCAGTAAGTTCCGGTTACTCCATGAAGTTTAATAATTAGTATTAAATCAAGAGTAACAATTCCAAGTGTTAGTATATAAGTATCATGTTTGTATCCATGATTCTTGATATTCAAAGGATTCCCTTAATATCAAGGTTATCTAGGATCTGAAAGAGTCGTTTCAGAAACCATGATGTGTGGAAGATATTGTGATATCTGAAACAAAGTTTTGGTTGCAACATGATAGAGTATAATATGGCAAAAGTCATGTTCTCATATTTGATGAGAATTTGCAAAAAGGTAGGAGACACTTGTTGTCCTAATCCTCCAAAAGGTTTTGGATAGCAACATTATACTCATAATTCATCGTTATAAGCTAAAAGTAGCTTCATCATGGATGATTCCATGATAAGGGTGAGTATTTAATGTAGGTAAAATGTTTACTACACCAAGAGATTACTAAAGAAAGGAATTTGAAAGAACACCAAATATTTGATGATGGTGATCTACTTCAAAGTGCAAGTCCAAAGACATTGGTATTTAATTATACACGCTTTGGACTATATGTCATATGTATGACTCCACTATTGATATTGATAGATTCTTTCAAATAGAAAAGGAAATATTGAAAGAGAATCTCATAAATATATGGCAGAAAAGAAAAGACTAGAATCGTTCAGTTTAAGTATATAGATGATATACATGTTATGGCTATATTCTTTGCTTGTTAAACAATGTGGTTCTTAAGTATTTGATACTGAATTTGTTGGTGTGAATCGTCATACGAAACAACAGAATTCATGAACTACAATGGCCTAAGTAACTAGCAAAAGAATATGTGATGATGTTCATCGAGAACAAATAAAGGGTTATTATGTTGCTCGTTAAAACATCAAAGCTTGCCTTCAAGATTTGTTTTATCAGGTATTATGAGAACAAAAGGGTTGTTCAAATAATTGCCGTAATCCATAAAAGATGGATGATTCACAAATCTCGTTGGAGAAATCACATCCATAAAACTAGTGCTAAAATGTCAAAAGACAAATTGATTGAAAGATCACTTAGGAAGTGACATCGCTGTTTGAATTATATTGGAAAGATAACATGAAGAAACTCCATGTGGATGGAATTTTGGAGTCTTCTGATTTTTGATCAAATGACGCTTGTGAAACTTTCCTAGAAATAATTAAAACTTCGTTCATAGGCCAAAAGGGAATGAATGACTAGCTTATTGGAACTTGTACATATTGTTGTACGAAATCCATTATGTGTAGTCAAGAGCGATGGATTTCAACTTCATATGCTTTCTCCAAAAATTTGAGTGAATATATGAATATTTACTTAATAAGGATAAAGTATGAAACACTTGAAAAGTTCAAAGACTTTCAAGATGAAGTGCAAAATCATTGTAACAAGAATATAAACAGTTTATGATAAAGATCATAAAGGAAGATATTTGAGTTACAAGTTTAGCGTAATACCTAAGATTTAAGGAATCGTTCCGTGGATTTGCATTTTCCCGAAACACCATAAAGAGTATGGAGCGTTCGAGATATGTAATTAAACCTTGTTTGACATGGTAAGATCGAAAGGTGTAATTCATAAAACTGCCATTGTATTTTAAAGATTAAAAGCTTTAGAGATTACCGTTTTTCCACTGAAAAGAGCTCCATCATAATCCGTTGAAATGACACCATATAAGGTTATGGTTTGGGATAAAACCCAAGTTGTCCTTTCTTAAACATTGGTATGCTATGCATAAGAAAGATGTTTGCAACCAAAGTCGGATGAACCTGTCTCTGTATGTCATTTCGAATAACTGTTAAGTACTCCTCCATAACATTGGAGACAAAAGTGTTTGTCACTTAAAACGTCAAGTTTCTTTGAGAAGAAATTTTTCGTGAAAAGTTAAGTGGGAGGACATTAGAACTTTGATAAGGTTAAAAGAACCTTAGCTGTATGTGCAGAGTTGCGCAGCGCCGAAAAGTGTTCCGGAGGCGGCAACAATGCTCATGGCTCACGTGCCTCAAAGGTTGTGGTCACGGAGATCTAAGTTCCTATTGAAACAAGTAGATCGGGTAAACAATCAAATACCAAGATTTGAGGGTTGAATCATTATTTGAGAATAATGAACCGACTACATGCAGAGAAGCGATGATGGGCCCTGACTCCGTAAAATGGCTTGAAGCCATAAAATCCGTGATAGTTCCATACACGAGAAATCAAGTTTTGAACTTGAAGGACCCTCGAGAAAGGTGTAAGACCTTATAGTTGTGTCTGGATCTATAAAGAAATAGACATGGATGTTTCACATCTAGTCGACATGTTGGGAAAGAGTTCACAACAATGTTCAAAGGTTGACTATGACAAGATTTTGATCTTTCTTAGTGATATTTAGTCTAGACGGATTAATGTAGCAACCACTACATATAATTTGTTATATGGTAGTTGAATAAACAAAACAAGTTCTTCTAATAGAATCGTTACCTAGGACATGTGCATAACACGGTCCATAGGGTTTTGTTAATTCAAAGGATGCTAAAAGCATATGCAAACTTCAATGGTTGAAGTAAGCATAGCGGAGTTGGAATCTTCACTATGATGAAACTGTTAAAAGATTTTAATTTCATCAGAGACAATGAAGATGCTTGCATTTGCAAGAAATTAAGTGGGAGCGCTAAGACATGTTTCTAATACATTATGTGGAAGACATATTGTTGATTGGAAATAATGTATCTTTTATTAACACATATTAAGAATTTCATCCCGATGAAAGACTTAGGCAAAACCCAAATATTTGGCATCAATAGACGCTAATATGGTTGTGCCAGAAGTACATAGACAAGATATTGAATGAGTTCAATATAGAAACTACAAGAGAGGTTCTTGTCGCACAGAAAGGATTGAATGAGTTCAATGTTGATGATATATTCAAGTGTATTGACATTTGGTAAAGTGACACAAATAATCAAGTATAGATTGATACTTGATGTATGAAATCACAAAGAGTATCAATCGTACTGTGATATGTACAAATCCAGATATGTCCTATGCTCTAAATGTTGTGAACATATACCAGAATGATTCGTAAGATGATCATTGGACAATAGTAAGGATATTCTTATGATCTTCTGAAAGAACTAAGAGTATAATATTTGTAGAAGTGACAAATAGATGGTTAGTTCATTGTAAAAGTACTACATTGATACTAGCTTTGTCACAAAGTACAAATTAAGTTTATCTCAATCTAAACTAAGGGTGGCACAATATAATGGAAAGTGAGTTCCATAATGGATTTGGATGATTTCCAAAATTAAGACATTGTGACAGATACTACAACAAAAGGCTAAGTATATGACTGCTATTTTAGCAGCATAAGAGGGCATTTGAGTCAAGTAGTTTGTTATCAAACTATGTGTAGTTCACAGTGGGATAATACTATGAAGATATATTGTGCGACAATATTATCAACATGTTTTTAACCCCAAAGAGCTAAAGGTCACACCGAAAGACCAAATTTATACAAAGCCATCTCATTAGAGAATGAGTGATGCGTAGAGACGCAAAGACATGCAATTACACACGGACCTGGAAGTGTCAGATCCGGAGATCAGTTGACCACTAGCAATCGTGTACATACAACACCGGAAAGCCATAGGTGTTATATACACAAAGGTTCGAAACTAGATTATTGACTCTAGTGCAAGTGGGAGACTGTTGGAGATATGCCCAAGAGGCAATAATAAAGTGGTTATTATCATGTCTTCACACTTATGATAAATGTTTACATACCATGCTATAATTGTATTAACCGGAAACATTAATACTTGTGTGATTTGTAAACTAAAATAAGAGTCCCTAGTAAAGCCTCTTGTTAAACTAGCTTGTTGGTTAATATATGATCATTGTTTCCTGATCATGAACATAGAGATGTTATTAACAACAGGATCATATCATTAGGAGAATGATGTGATGGACATACTCCTATAGATAAGCGTAGCATAAAGATCAAGTCATTTCAGTAGTTCAATTGCTATATGCTTTCTGATACATAGTAACCTAATTCCTTCGACCATGAGATCATGCATATCACCTTTACTGGATGGATGCTTTGATGTCATCAAACACCACACCGTAACAGGGTGGCTATAAAAGTGGCATTGAGTGTTCGGAAAGTATTGGTTGAAACACATGGATCAAGAGTGGGATTTGTCCATCCACATGACGGTTAGATATTCTCTGGGCCCTCTCGGTGAAATGTCATCAAATTAGCTTGCAAGCATGTGACTTGGTCACAAGGGATCACATATCACGGGAACGAGAAAAGAGTACTTATCAGTAACGAGGTTGAACTAGGTATGCAGAGATACCGACGATCATAACCTCGGATAAGTAACATATCGTGAGACAAAGGGAAATTGGTATCGTATGTAAGTGGTTCATTCGATCGCAAAGTAATCGTAGAAATATGTGGGAGCCATATGAATTTCCAGATTCCTCTATTGGTTATTGTTCGGAGAAGTGTCTCGATCATGTCCGCATAATTCACGAACCGTAGGGAGACACACTTAAGGATTCGACGTTGTTTGAGTAGTTATGGTATTATGAGAAAGAGACCGAATGTTGTTCGGAGTCTCGGATGGGATCCGGGATATCACGAGGTGATCCGGAATGGTCCGGAGAATAAGATTCATATAAGGAAAGTCCCGTTTCGGAGTTCGGGAATGATTCCGGTGTTTTCATCGGGGATATTCTAGAAGGTTCCGGATTGTCCGGCACTCCGGGGGGGAAGGGGTACATGAATGTGTCATTACATATTGGAATGATTGCATCATGTACTAAGTGTTCTTGCTGTCCCAAATATAGGATTAAATTGAATCCTAAAACAGAAAAGTCAAATGTCCAGTTTGAAAGTCAAACTGCCAAAACAAGAAACTGTGGGAAACAAGCAAGAGGAGTTGGAACCAACCTGGAGGAGGAGTTGGATTCCTCCAGGCCGGCGCCCAGCCCAAGGCCGAGTTGGGGAGGGACTCCCTCCCTCCCCTGGCGCGCCAAGACCCCCCTCCCATAAAAGGAGGGGCAGGGCTCCTCCTAGACACACAAGTTTCCTATCCTCTAAACTAAACCCTAGATCTAGACCCCGGTTTAGAGCTATTCGGTTTAGAGCCTTCTAATTGGTTTAGAGCCCTCTAATTGGTATGTCTAATTACTAGACCACTAATAGCCTCTCTCATAAGCTCCACCATACTCGCACCGGCTTAAGGCGAAGCCCTGCGGGATCTCCCCTCTACTTCCGGTACCACGCCGTTGTGCTGCCGGAATCGCGAGGAGAGTGCTACAACCTCCGCTGCCTGCTGGAACAAGGGAGAGGAAGGTCTTCGTCGAGTACCGAACGTGTGACCGACTGCGGGAGCGCTGCGGGAACGCGGCGCCGGAAGGATCGTCTACGCGATCTTGAGATCGGAAAGAGTACGACTACATCACCCACGAGAATCTGCTCTCGTTAAACACTTTGGAATCTTCGAGGGTGAGTTATTCCATCGACTCGTTGCTACAATCTAGTAGATAGATCTTGGCTTGTTTGTTTGTATGCGATAGAAAATTTTTGTTTTCCATGCTACGAACCCCTACACATAACTCATATGGTGTCATTTCAACGGATCACGATGGTGCTCTTTTTAGTATAAAAGCGATAGTCTCTAAAGCCTCAATCCTTAAAACATAATGGCAGTTTTATAAATGACACCTTTGATCTTACCATGTCAAACATGGTTTGATTTCATCTCTCGAATATGCCATACTCCTATGGTTTATCGGGGAACACAAATCATGGAACAATTCCTCAAGTCTTAGGTGTTTTTGCTAAACATGTAACTCAAATATCTTCCTTTATGATCGAATCATAAACTCTTTATTTTCTTGTTACAATGATTTTTCACTTCATCTTAAAAGTCTTTGAACAACTTTCAAATGTTTCATACTTCTTCCTTATTAAGTAAATATACAGATATATTCACTCAAATTCTTGAAGAAAGCATATGAAGCAAAAGGATCCATCGCATATGGCTACACATAATGGACTTATGCACATCAGCATGCACAATTTCCAATAAGCTAGTCATCCGTTCCTCTTTGGCCTATGAACGGAGTTTCAATTATCTCGAGGAAAGTCTCACATGCGTCAATTGATCAAAATCAAGGACTCCAAAATTCCATCAACATGGAGTTTCTTCATGTTTCTTTCAAATATAATTCAAACAGCGATGTCACTTTATAAGTGATCTTTCAATCATTTGTCTTGCGACATTTTAGCAATAGTGTTTATGGATGCGATTTCTCCAACTAGACTTGTAAAAGTTCATCCATCCTTTATGGAATACGGTAATTATTTGAACAACCATTGCTCTCATGATACCGGAACAAAATAACAATTATTTAAACAAATCTTGAAGGCTTGGTTTGATGACAACGAAAAACACAATAACACTTTATTTGTTTTTGATGAACATCATCACTCATTCTCTTGCTGGTTACTTAGGCCATTGTAGTTGATGAATTGCGTTGTCCTGTATGACATTTCATACCAACCAATTCGGTATCCAATACCGGTATCCAATACCTCATAACCACATTATTTAACAAGCAAGGAATATAGCCATAACATGTATATCTTCTATATACCCAAGTTGGACATCTCCAACCTTTTATTTTCTGCCAAATATTTTATAGATTCTCTTTCAGCAATTCCTTTTTTCTTTTAAAAGAATCTATCAACATTAATAGTGGTGTCATCAACATGACACATGGTACAAAGCGTATATAGTCAACTACTAATACCTTTGGACTTGTACTTTGAAGTAGATCACCATCATCAAATGTTTGGTGTTCTTTCAAAAATCCATTCTTTAGTAATCTATTAGTGTAGTAAACACTTTACTTACATCCTCTATTCATCCTTATCATGACAACTTTCATGATCAAGCTACTATAGCTTATAAGGAAGAATCACGAGTATAATATCAGTTCCCAAAACCTTTTTGGTAGATTCGGATGCCTAGCATCTCCATCCTTCACAAATTCTCATACAATATGAGAACATGTATTTTGCTAAATTATACTCTATCATAATGCAACCAAAAACATTGTTTCAGATATCACAATATCTTTCACACATGATGGTTTCTGAAACAATTTCCAGCTCCAATATAATCTTGATATTAAAACAAATTTTTGAATATCAATAATCATGGAGGCAAACATGATACTTTAGATACTAACATTGGAATTCTTACTCTTGATTTAATACTACTTATTAAACTTCATGGAGTAAATAGAGTTTGCTGAAAGTTTGCAATAGGACTTATAAACTTTAAATTGACATTCAAAACAATATGATACTAGTTCGTAAAGTAAATATCCAGAATTCTATAGTTCTATTATCTCAAATAAAAACTAAGCATAAGGTAGAAAACGAATGCCAATGACTACAACAAACTATGCAAATTCACTTTGATTTAATTTATGACAAATTTGGTTCGACTAGTCCAAATTAGAAATGAACTCCCACTCAAAAACGACATCCCTCGTGCCTTTTTGGTGATTACATGAACCGAATCCACTACACCAAGTCCGATCATCACGTGAGTTGATGTAGCTTCAAAGACGAACATCTATATGGGCATCATATCAAGTATATGACTCATGCTTAACCTTTCGGTCCGTGTTCCGAGGCCATGTATGTACATGCTAGGCTCGCCAAGTAAGAACCTTAGTACTCGCGTGTGTAAAACTGTCTTACACCCGTTTGTATGAAAGCGTAGAGTCACGTACACCCGATCATCACGTGATGTCTCGAAACACGATCCACAAAACGATGCATACTTAAGGAAGAACACATTTTTATCTTGATATCTAAATGAGGGATCATCTTACAATGCTACAGAAAGGGCCAAACTAGCAGTATAAGATGCTAATATCTAATGTGTAAAGTGAGATAATATGGTCCATGCATTTGATCTCTATCATTTGCATCGTGGTATGATATCTATCATTCCTTTGTGTGTAAGGCCAAGGTCTATGGAACTTACACGTTCAGTGAGTTGTAGGAGTATCTATCATACATCTACTTACAACAATGCCATATCAGTACACTAGCCTAGCAACGACCTAAACTAGACGCCTCTAATTTATCAATTGCAAGTTTTACGTGGCTTAGGGCTTTCGGAGATAGAACCGTTCTTACCTACGAACATGAACCACAACGAGGATAACCAAATTATTAGCAACTCGTTGTAAATCAGATATTGACTATAGTAGGAGAGACAGACACCCGCCAGCCACTTATGCAAAATAAGTTGCATGTCAGTCGTGGAACCGGTCTTATGTACGATGACATGTAAGGTTGGTCCGGGCCGCTTCATCCCACTATGCCACCAATATCCAAAATACATAGAAGATGCAATAACATGATCATCATCACCCACATATCAACATATGTGTACTACCCGTGCTAAGAACCTACGCATAGATCAGGCTCTGATGCCACTGTTGGGTCCGTAGCATAGAAAACAAAAAAATTCCTACGGTGTGAATTACACGCCAAGATCTATCTACTAGGTACAAAGCAACGGGTGGACATACATTCAGCAAGAACTTACCCTCGTAGACAACAAGCTTTGTTAACGAGTAGGAACTCGTGGTTGATGTAGTCGTACACTTGCCGATCTCAAGATCGTGAGGAAGTCCAGCAGGTCCGGCTCCAGCACGTCCATTAGATCCAGCTCCGGCACCACCAAGTCCAGCACCGCAAAGCAGCGGTGCATCCGTGATCGCACACACGTCCGGTACCCCGACAACCTCCGTCCCTCGCTCTAGCAAAGCAGCGGAAGCAGCAACTCATTTCCAGATAAAGCTATCGGGAACATGTATCTCGCTAATCCGAGACCATGGAGAAATAATACTAGAGGGGGAGAGAGATCCTTCACAAGGAGGTGTGTGTGAGAAGTGAGGAGGGGGTGGCCTTTTATAGAAGGAGGAGAGTGCCCCTCCTTCATGGCCGGCGCATGGAGGAGGTGACCCTTCACCTCCTCCATTCATGTGGTGGTAACTCCCTCCACATAAATTTGCCCCTTCACATTCTCTTTTAAAGTCTCCACTTTAAATGCATTAAATTTCTCCAAATTTAATGCTCTCTCATTTAATAAAACCCTTTTATTAATTTTATTCAGAATTTTGTTAATTACTTTAATTAACAAACATTCACATAAAAACCCCTGCAACATTTCAATATTACATGCAGAACCAATTTCAGCAATTTCACCCGAAACAGTTTCGGTGTCTATTGAAATAATTCTAGCGCTTTCTTAAATCTTTATCTGAAACATATTTGCTCCAAATGGTGTCGGTATCCCTTAAATGTGTCACCCTACGGTTTGTGAATAATGCAGACATGATCGAGACCCCTCTCAGATCAATAATTAGAAGCGGGACCTGGAGATCCATACTGACTCCTACACATTCAACGATGACTTCTGTGATCGTGAGAACCTTTAACGCTAGTAACTAAATCCCTTTTTCCCGCGATATATTACATGTCCGAGATTCGATCATCGGTATCTCCATACCTAGTTTGATCTTGTTACCGACATGTACTCTTTTCTCGTTCCTGTGATATAACATTCTAGTGATCACATCACTTGCTTGCAAGCTATTTCAATGTGATATCACCGAGAGGGCCTAGAGAATATCTATCCGTCATTTGGATTGACCAATTCCACTCTTGATCCATGAGCCTCAACATAACACCTTCGTAGTACTGAACCCATCTTTATAGTCACCCTGTTACGGTGTGACGTTTGATGTTATCAAGATACTCTTCTGGTGTTAGCAATTAACATGATCTCATGGTCTAAGGATAAAGATTACTTCGTATGATGTTATAGCAATATAAACATAATGACTTGATCGTAATGCTATACTTTGAATAAATGTTCATCACACCATTCCACCAATGGCGTGACCTTGTTATTAACAACATCCAATGTCTATGATCAGGAAACCTTGATCATCTTGTTAATCAACAAGCTGGTCTATAAGAGAGACATGACTAGGAACCCTTTTTGTTTATTAAACACACATGTATTGATGTTTCCGAATCAATACAATTCTAGCATGTAAAATAAACATTTATCATAAACATGGAATAAGATAATAACCACTTTATTATTGCCTCTCGGGCATATTCCCTTCACTTTCAGGGTTCCAGGCCACAAGGGAAACCTCAGGGGCCTCCCCCTCCTTCTAAGCCTCATGGAAAGGATGATGATCACCGACATCAGGAGGTGGACAAGGACACCTGCAGGTGGTGCAAGGAAAAGGGCCACTATATGAGTGACCGTGTGAGCTTCCTAAAGCATTTGTGCAAGAAAGGTGAGGATTTAATTACTTTTGTTGATGAATCACTATTTTTAAGTTATGCAAAATCTACTTGGTGGATTGACTCAGGTGCAACTGTCCACATTGCAAATTCATTACAAGGATTCCGTATGAGAAGGACCCTGCAAAGAGGAGAAAGAAGAATTTAGGTGGCAAATGGCGTCCAAGCTGAAGTCGAAGCTATTGGAGATCTCCCATTAGAATTATCAAATGGCTTTGTACTTTTACTAGTAGATGTACTTTATGTACCCTCTTTGCATCAAAACGTAATAAGTGTATCGCGCTTAGATGATGATGGTTTTGCTTGCCATTTTGATGATGGACAATGTAAAATCAAGCGTAATAATGAGATTGTTGGTCTTGCCTTCAGACAAGACAAGCTTTATTTGTTATCACTTTGTGAGAATGTGTATGCATTAAGCGCTGAGAATGAGAATGCCTCCTCATCCCTGAATGGAAAGAATAAAAGTAAAAGAATTGATGATCTCTCTTCGAAATTATGGCACTGTCGTTTAGGCCATATTTCGAGGGGGAGAATAGAACGCTTAGTAAAAGAATCAATTCTACTGCCTTTAGAATTTCCAAATTTAGAGCAATGCATCGATTGCATTAAAGGAAAGTTCTTAAAGAACATTAAAAAGGGCGCCAAAATAAGCATAGAAGTCTTAGAAATAATTCATACGGATATATGCGGTCCGTTCCCTGTGACATCTGTGGATGGATATGATTTTTTCATAACATTCACGGATGATTATTCGCGTTATGGTTATATTTATCCAATTAGAGAGCGTTCTGAAGCATTGGATAAATTTAAGATATTTAAGGCTGAAGTTGAAAATCAGCATAGTTTAAAAATTAAAGTACTAAGGTCCGATGGTGGAGGCGAATACTATGGTCGGCACACCCCATATGGCTAGGTTCCTGGACCTTTTGCAAGTTTTCTACAGGAACATGGTATAGTAGCCCAGTATTCAACGCCGGGCGAGCCTCAGCAGAATGGAGTAGCTGAAAGACGTAACCGTACCTTGATGGATATGGTAAGAAGCATGTTAAGTTACTCCACCTTACCGATTGGTTTGTGGATGGAGGCGTTAAAAACCGCCATTCACATACTTAATCGAGTTCCCAGTAAGTCGGTGTCTAAAACACCATATGAGTTATGGACTAGTCGCGAACCTTCACTCAATTATTTGCGAGTGTGGGGCTGTCCAGCTGAGGCTAAGCTCTTTAACCCAAACCTTGGGAAGTTAGATCCTAAAACAGTAAGTTGCCATTTCATTGGCTATCCAGACAAGTCAAAAGGTTATCGTTTCTATTGTCCAGACAGATTTACTAAGTTTGTGGAAATGAGACACGCTGTATTTCTGGAGGATCAGATGATCAGGGGGAGCACGGTATCGCGAGAAATCAACCTTGAGGAGAAGCGGGTGCATGCACCCACTCCGATGATTCAGGAACCGTTTTTCTCGATACATGTTGCTGCACCGACACAGGAATATGTCGATGTGCCACCTGTTGTTAGTTCTCCTGTGGCAACAATGAATGAAAATGAAGACCCTATTGTCACACAAGAAGGGGAGATGGAATAGCCCCAAACAGAGAATGTGCCAGAAGGCGAGACCCTCAGAAGGTCTCAAAGAACTAGAAAGCCAGCTATTCCTAACGATTTTGAAGTCTATGCAAGTGAAGAAGTTCAAATGGAGGGTGATCCCACCACATTTGAATAAGCCATTAAAGGTGCTCACTCATCAAGGTGGCTTGAAGCCATGGAAGATGAAATGAGATCCATGAGTAGTAACAAAGTCTCAGATTTAGAAGAAATTCCTAAAGGAGCCAAAACAGTAGGTTGTAAATGGGTCTACAAAACAAAATGTGACTCTAGAGGGAATATTGAAAGATATAAAGCACGACTTGTTGCTAAAGGTTTCACCCAAAGATAGGGAATAGATTATAATGAGACATTTTCTCCAGTCTCAAGTAAGTATTCTTTTAGAATCGTAATGGCTTTAGTGGCACACTATGATTTAGAATTACATCAGATAGATGTAAAGACGACTTTCCTAAATGGAGACCTAAAAGAAAAAGTTTACATGGCACAACCCAAGGGTTTTGTTGTGAAAGGAAAAGAACGTATGGGATGTTGTCTGAAGAAATCCATTTATGGATTAAAACAGGCCTCCAGGCAATGGTACTTAAAGTTCCATGAAATAATAAGAAAGTTTGGGTTCGATGAGAATGAGGAGGACAATTGCGTATATGCAAAGTTCAAGAATGGGAAGTTCATTTTCCTTATCCTGTATGTGGATGACATTCTACTCGCTAGTAGTGATGTTAGTCTACTATTGGAGACAAAGAAATTCTTGTCCTCGAATTTTGATATGAAAGACCTCGGTGAAGCTTCATTCGTTCTAGGAATTGAAATTCTCCGAGATAGAGAAAAAGGGGTTTTAGGATTACCGCAAATGGCATACTTAGAAAAGGTTCTGAAGAAGTATGGTATGCATGCGAGTAATGCTATGCTTTCTCCCATAGTCAAGGGCGATAGATTTGGGAATTTCCAGTGTCCCAGGAACCAATATGAGATCGATCAAATGAAAGCGGTTCCATATGCTTCTACTGTCGGAAGTTTGATGTATGCTCAAGTATGTACATGCCCTGACTTAGCTTTTGTTACCGGGGTACTTGGCAGATTTCAAAGCAATCCAAGAATAGATCACTGAAAAATGGTGAAGAAGGCATTGCGTTATACAAAAGGCACAAAAGGCCTCATGTCGACGTACAGAAGATCTGATTCCCTTGAGATAGAAGGGTATTCAGATGCAGATTATGCGGGAGATATAGATGAAAGAAAGTCCACGCCAGGATATATATTTATTCTCGCAAGGGGAGCTATATCGTGGAAAAGCTCCAAGCAAACCATCACGGCATCATCCACGATGGTGGCTGAGTATGTAGCATGTTATGAGGCCACGGGGCAAGCAAACTGGTTAAAAAAGTTTAAACCCGGGGTGAGAGTGGTAGACAGCATTCAAAGACCACTCAGAATGTACTGCGACAATGAGCCAGCGGTATTCTATGCTCACAATAATAAGTCAAGCATTGCTGCCAAACAGATTAATATTAAGTTTTATATTATGAAAGAAAGAATCCAGGATCATACCATAAGTTTAGAGCATATAAGTACAAAAGAAATGCTCGCGGATCCGCTCACAAAAGGCTTACCACCCAGTGTGTTCAGAGAACACTTAGCCGGCATGGGTTTACGGGAAAGCCTACGATACCTGGATATTAAGGGCCTAGAACTAGAACCTATTTCAAAATAGAAAGGCGTATAGTGGTTGTTGAATCTATTGTGCGTAACTGACCATTATGACGAGACATGTCCTATATGTTGGTCTATGGTTGAATGGGTGCCAAAGTATAAGTTTGAAGTATGAGTTAAATGAAAGATGAGATCAAGGGGAGAATGTTAGTATGATCTCCCCACGTCCGTCCCAACGGACGGACGACTTGGTCCAGCGCCCTGATCGGGGGCGCCCAACGTTACCATCGTTGGTGGGCCCCTGTCGCGCAGCGCTATATAGAAGAGGTGGGGGCCGGGGGCACGGATCTTGAGGTTCATCGCCCGTCTCACCCCACCGACACATCCAAGCCCAAAGCCACCAATCTGGCTAGCGCTGTAGCGACGGGACTAACCCACCTCACCGCCGCCACCTCACTGTCGAGCTCCATGACGAGCTCGTCGTCAACCTCGAAGGCCGACGGTATGTATATCTCACTCACATTCTCTAGATCGACGCCTAGCGATCCTAAAGGTCTAACAACTAGATCATTGACGGCGCACGTTACCGTGCCTATCCTTTTTCTGAAAGAATGGCAACAGAAATTATAAATAAATGGACGTGAAACATATAATGATATAAGCTTACATGAACATATAGTTTTGACTAATTTAAAAGGACTATCTTTAAGTAATGCACACCTATTAGTTTTGACTAATTTTTTAGCATTTTATCTATAGAATTTTGAGTAGTGTTGAGATTGGCAAAAATTAACAGTACCGAAACTTGGGTCGCACGTGTCCAGTTTTGGTCACGGGAGCGTCGACGGAAAACAAATGGATGTGCGTGCGTACACGTGAGATGCGTGATCGATCCATGGTAGGGTAGGTGCGTGACAAGCTAGAGAGCTAGGAAGGTGGAAACAATTAAGCTAACCACGTTGCTGAACCGGCCCCCACATCAATGCACTGCATCGCATCACCAGGGACCAATACCTCGCGTTGGTTGACATTCGGTGCATCTCTACGTTAAGGCTGGTCATAGTGGGAGTATCATATTATTAGTATCGTGTATATGATACTAGTATATAATTACCTCTCTATTGGTTAGTATCATGTAGTAGTATCATAGTATTATTGTATTTAATTTTTTCTACAATCTCAATGTAATTGTGTGTATGAGATGTATTGGTCATTAAATTACGTAGTTTCATGAGCTATGATACAGTATCATATTATGATACTACTAACACCTCTCTTTATTAATTGTGGTGTCACATCAGATTTTTGCCAAGGTGGCATGCATGATACTCCCGCTAGGACTAGGCTAACGACAGATCATCACTTACTCCATCTAGTACTACAGACAAAAAAGATTTAGCTAGCGTGCGAATCGGGCTGATTGCTGTGTGATCCACGTCGTGGACCTGTGGTACTACCGAAATTTGGCTTGTTCGAAGTGGCCAGTGCATGGATATCGTGCGTGCGTGAGGACTTAGCTTGGATGATCATCCATCCCTCCTTGCGTCAAATTAATTTAGATATAGTAGTACATGGGTTGGGTTTCTAGAACAACCTTAATTAATTAATTAACCGTCCCGCTAGCTGGTCGCCTGAACCGGGATCCGTACTATAGACATCGATCGCGTGGCCAGCAAAAACAGCCGTGCATGTCGCTCTCCTCCTCCAGTACTCTTCCACGTGATTTAACTCGGAACCCTTCTCTGACGACTTAAACAAAGACTTGCAGTCGCATTCGCCACGTCCATACGAAAGAAGAGACAGAAAATCGATCACCATTTTGTTTCCGCCGAACCCGACATGGCCTGTGATGGTTCAGTGACCGGTTTCCGCCTTCCTTCGCAGAACCATTTGTTAACTGGTTGAACACGCGATGACCATCATTGGCTACTTTATTAGGCACAATCGGACACGGCCGCGAGTCAAACCGTAGAAAAACATGTGATCCCATCCGAATCCTCCAAATAGCAAAGAAGATACAGACGAGCAAGCCACGACACACTGCTCGATCCAGACTAGTATAAACCATTGCGCTACCGTGACGAGTCGAAAGCGTACGCATCGCGTGTGCATCATCCACGCAAGCATGATGCCGGGCCGGCTTTCAGGAACTTGGCTTTTTTTTTCCGGCTTGTGTCAGGTCTGATATGGCTTCTCGTAGACGCAGTCAGTAGTTGTAGCAACTTTTTCGAATGCGTGGAAGACTGTATGTGCTGTACTTTACGTAGTTGCTACACGTCGTGAATTCATTAGCTACATTGCGTGTACATGTACGCAGCTAATTTTGCAGAAACGGGCACGAAAAGCTGGCGAGGAAAAGCCACAAGCAGCTCGTCACCTGGCAATGCAGATCACGGACAAGCACCCAATTATATTGCGGCAATACACTTGCATAACCGGACGTACTACTAGAGTAGAGTAGTACTAGGGTAAAGGGACATAGAAAACGTGGACGGCTCGCGTGGCGTGGTAGGCAGGCACGGACGAGGGCGCGCATGACGGCCAAAAGGATGAACGAAATCAATGCCGCAATGGCGCCGGACAGGGTGAGCAGCGCACTGCCCTCTGCCCCTTGCATCTACTATAGTACTAGTATTTCTTTGCTTTGGATTTTGGCGTTGGACTCTAGTCTAGGAATAACGTGCTCGCTGGCGAGATACTGGTTTGGACTCTAACCTCGGCTCTGTACTGTTCACACACTAGTTTATACCACTACCTAGTTTGTGAGTGACAATGGATCGTTGATTATTCTCTTCCCTCACACGTCAAACAAGACAACTACTACTCCTAATTTGAAATTAGGGGGAGCTTCACTTTCACACCGCATTTTCTAGGCAGGACGGACCACTGTTTCTTTCCACAGCTAGCGAGAGCGTGTACCGCACTATTACAAAACTATTATTAATTTTAAGCCGTCGTCGCCGTCGAAGAACAATGTACTAGTAGGTAGTACACGGCAGGCACACCCAGCTTCTCTTTTCAGCCGCTAGCGCGTGGGATCTAGCTTTGTTTTCTCAAAGAGAGCCCAGAAAGGACGAGCGGAGCCGGGCGCGGGGTGATGGCGCTTTTGTTTCGTTGCGGCGCTTGTGTGTGTGGCTCGTCGCGCAGCTTGGGGCGGATCCTTTATTCCGTCTTCCCGCCACACGGCGACAAGGGTCTCTGGCGCCAAAAGTAAGCGACGCCATGCATGATTGGTTTTCCCAAAACTAGCTACGCCCTTTCCCAAAAATAGACGGAAAGAAATATATATAAAGTTACTAACACCAAAGATCCTTTTAAAACGGAATTGCCAATTTTGAACTCTTTGTAGGCCGGTTTGTTCTATCTTCGTGGTTCTTGAACTGTCCGAAATATATAAGACAGCTCTTTGCATGGGTTGATGTTGTAGTGTTCATTTACAAGACGGACCCTGAACATTCTTCGTATTGAACACTGTAATAGCCGTCAGTTCTTACAGGACTTGTGATGCTATGCTGAATATAAGGATATGCTACTAAAAAGTAATTTAAAAATTCTCTCTTGTTTCCCGATGAAAAAGTTGGCTCTCATTTACTCTTGAATTTTTACTTTGATTATCATAATTTTTTAACAATTTTCTTTGTTAAACATACATCAAATAACCCCTAGATTCCAGTGCATTACATTTGTAAAAAACAGCATATAAGAGCAACATCCTTTTTTTCCAACAATTGCTTGAAGATTAGCCAGAGGTGTACTTAGGAACCCGTGAAATATTCCAGCGGCATATATAGTGGGAACAAGAAGTTTTTGAGTTTTCATATTTGATATTTTACAATTGTTGTGCGTCAAATATTGTATATTTTTTCTCTTGATGTGTTGACCGAGGGTGAGATGCGAAACAAAACATATTTTTTAAAAGATGGTTTGTTCTAACCTGAGTGCGGTTTAGATCCATTAGAAATAAATTTGAGTGTTTTGTGAATGGACGGATTTTGTGTTTTTCACGAGATCAATCTCATATCATTATTCATGTAGTACTACATTAAAATAGTTGTGAAAATGGATCTTTCTTTAAAATTCAGTCGAAAGGTTTCAAAAAGATACCGTCATGATGCCGAATAAGAGTATATGCCGCCAACGCTTCATGGTATGTTCATAGTAAAACCGCTTACATATTATAGAAGTGCAACTAATACATTTTTTAAAACATAAAATAAGAAATGAGAATGCAGTTCTGGAGACGCTTGGACTCAGATTTGGGCCACCAAACCAATTCCCTTGGAGGATCTTTGCCATAAATAAAATAAAGTTAAAGATAACACTATTAGGCAAGTGCTTATATGTGATGTTACATTAGTGACGTGCCACCATCGTGTCACGCCACTAAGCGGTAGCGTGCCACAGTTTCGTACACCGCCACTAATTTCCAACCAGTTCGGTGTCGAACTTTGCGACACGCGACGATCCCTTTCAAGTGGTCGTAGTACCATGTTGCTCAGTCGTCCTGCCCCTTCCTCCCCCATATTTTTTTCATGCCATCACCTCCTCCACGTGCTATGATACAGTATCTATCTATGATATTCTAACCATCACTTTCTTTATTAATTATTGTGCCATATCAGATTTTTGCCAACATGGTATGGTGATAATACTAGCTATGATACTCCCACTATGACTAGCTAAATGGATTTCGAACGTTCAGCCACATGATCTAGTTGCCCATAATCAAATCGTGGTGGTGGCTCGACAAGTTGTACCGTCTCTTAAAGTCGGACCCACCCGGTCGATCTGATAAAATATTACTGGTGGTGACGTGGTGTGGGGTTTTCTTATCACATGACTAGTGCTCTAATTCTTTTTGTGTGGTACTCTCTCCGTTTTAAAATATAAGATGTTTTAGCTTTGTGAAAGTAGTGTATCTAGACCTCTTTTAGTGTCTAGGTTCATTTACATTTTATTCACAAATCTAAAACATCTTATATTTTGAAACGGAGGGAGTACTAGTAATTGAAGTAGGAGCTGACGGTGATACTCTAGAGTCCTAGTAGAGAGGACTTCAACATTGTTGTTCGTATGTACTGGGTGCACGGGCAGACAGGAAAAAATGGTAGTACGTAAAAGAATTGCACGGCATACCAAACGCAACACAAACTTACCCGTCGCATCATGTCGCTACCCTCCAGGCCATGCGGCACCACAAGTCCAACTGGGAAGACAAGCAGCGTTGTCTCTCGCGGTTGGCGCTGGCACTTTGTGCACCGGTCAGGAGGATGGGTCCAACGCTCCAACGTCGGAACAAATGCACAATGCCTCCAACCTAGACCCATAGCACTGACGAAACACAAGGTGCACCTCACCGCACCTTGCCCCGTTTGTTCTTACCCTCGTGTTGGCATCACGAATTCACGATGGATAGGGTGCGTCCAAAGCAGATGGGAACGAAACAACGGGGTCGCTAGCTAGCGTCTGGGCGGGCGGATGGTGGTGTTTGTTTTGTAGGGTTCAGAAAACAAACCGAGCTCGGACAGAGGCCGCACGCGGCAACGCTCCAAAAGCACCTAAAAATCCAAGAGCTCTCGTGACGGAGGCAGAAGAAGCAGGTGCTGGTGGTGGGGAATTTAAGCCGAGACCCTGCGATACGTCCAAGCGGAACACCGGGAAGCCGACGCCCACGGCCACGACCGAGCGTGCCCTGTTGGTTTCCTCCACCTCCGCCTTCCTTTTCAAGTCCCGATCGATCCCAATAATACCTGGGCATTTTTCGGACCGGACCGGGCTTGGGCCGGGCCGGAGAAAGCCCGCCCGTGCAAACCCCAGGCCCGAGCCCGGCCCGCAGTGCACATTTTCTCCCTGGGCAGTCGGGCAGTGGGCTGGGCCTTTCCTTAAACTCGCCTTTTCTCTGGCCCGAGCCCATCCCAAGTACCCTACGGGCCGCAGATCTGGAGCCTAGGCCTAGCCTGTCGGGCTTTTTTCGGGCCAGGCCGGCTGCCCACGCCTAGATATAATCGGCACCACGGGACGGGTCGTGCCCCCCTCTTGTTCTCTCGCTGCCTTTCGTTTGGCGCGCAGCTCTTGGACCATTCTCTCATCTCTCGTCTCTTCTCCGTGTGCGGCTCGTCATATTCCCTCTGGGGCAAATTCGAGTGGAAAGACAAGTGATATGTTCAAATTTATTGCCTTGGTTTTGGACCCTTCTGTTAGATTTATATGGGTTGCGGCCATGTAGGCAGCCCATCTAGTCTAATAAATTCTGAAATCTCAAGGCTCATCTACTATGGCAGCTTGGGAGCTCTATGAGAGACAAAGTTTAGTCTCATATTGCTAGTTGGAAGAGAGTTCGACCAGCTGTTGGATAGGTGTCAACATTCGTGTGCATGTTTGACGCGTGTCCTTGTCTTCCAACGCGTGGCGACTCGGTCGGCTCACCTCCCAGGCTATAGAGCGAGAGACAGACAGATCTAGACGATCCAGTTCTTTTCTCAGTCTCTCTCGCTGTGTGTTCTACTTGTTGTGCTACTCTCTAGGCTTCCTCATCTCGGCGGCTGCGTGCACTGCTGTCCGGGAGAGCAGGCCTCCGAAACCCCGTCCTTTGAGATCCTGCACCGAGAGACGGGCGATAAGGTTTTTGGGGAGCGTCTCGGCACGACTGCTCGCCTACGTTCGTGTGTTCTTCTTCGGCAACCGACGATCTCATCAGCACCATGGTCGACATCAACAAGGACCAGGGTTCTGCTGTGGTGACAACCTTCCCGGGCAACCTGTACGTGCTATTCCTCTCTGTGTATGCACTAGTTCTTGCTAGATTTTCATATCTACTAGATGTGGTTTTTTGGCTGCATGTGTTTAGATCTGCTAGTGCTTACATAATTCTGATTTCGGTAATTAATCTCATGTGGAAATTGCCTAATATTCCAACAATCCAAAAACCTTATTTGTTTAGGCATTTTTCATCATCTGCATTTGCTGCTTCGCTGAAATCGACCACTTTTACGGGTGCTAATTTTAAGAGATGGCAAGGGAAAACCCTCTTGTGGCTCACTGCTATGGGCATAGAAAAAGTTGCAGATGGCACTGCCAGAGGTCCACTCACTCTCGAGGAAGAGAGAGCATTCAGGGAGGCCACTGTACTTTTTGTTAGCTCTGTACTCAGTGTGCTTGGAGACAAGTTGGTTGATGCATATTTGCATATCCGTGATGCCAAAGAACTGTGGGATGCGCTGGACGCTAAGTTCGGTGCTGCTAATGCCGGTGGTGAACTGTATGCTATGGAGCAGTTCAATGACTACAAGATGGTTGAAAACCGATCTGTAGTAGAACAGGCTCATGAGCTACAGATCATGGCAAAGGAACTCGAACTCCTCAAGTGTGTGCTTCCGGACAAGTTTGTCGCGGGATGCATTGTCGCTAAGCTTCCCCCTTCATGGATAAACTTTGCCACTTCTCTGAAACATCAGAGGCATGAGCTCTCTGTTGAGTACCTTATTGGTTCTCTGGATGTTGAAGAGAAGGCGTGGACAAAAGGCAAACACACTAGTGGAACCGAGGGACATTCTGCTGCTAATATGGTGCAGAAAAATGCCCACATGTCCAAGGGAAATAACAAAATCTGCCAGACTATCAACTTCAAGAAGAAGAAGGGGCAGAACAAGGAAAAGAAAGAACCTTGCTAGGTGTCTGGCGAGATTGGCTATTGGGCTCACCGTTGTCCACAGAAGAAAGGCAAGAAGGGTCAGGCTGGACAGAGTTCTAAATCTGTCAACATGGTCATTGGCAATACTGATGCATGAACTTCAGGTTCTGGGTACGGTAATTTATTACCTACTACTCTTTCAGTATTTCAACCCACAGAATGGTGGGTTGATACAGGTGCCAATGTTCATGTGTGTGCTGACATTTCCATATTCACCTCTTATCAGGCTCGAGATTCCTCAATCATGATGGGGAATGGGTTACATGCTACTGTTCTTGGTGCTGGCATGGTAGATCTGAAGTTTACTTTGAGCAAGATCGTGCAATTGAAGAACGCGCAGCATGTCCCTTCTATCAAGAATAATCTCGTTAGTGGATCCCGTCTTCTGAAAGATGGGTTTAAGTTGATATTTGAATTCAATAAAGTTGTACTATCTAAGTATGTAACCTTTGTTGGAAAAGGCTATGAATGCGGAGACATGTTCCGTTTTTCATTGGTAGACTTCTGTGATGTAGTGAACCATGTTTGTACTACTAGTAATGAAACTAATGTTTGGCATTCATGACTTTGTCATATTAATTTTGGTTGTATGTCGTGGCTTGCTGGTATGAGTGCTATCAAGTGCAAAGTGCAAAGTGTAGATTGGATCTATACTATGGTGAGAGAGACAGACACCCGCAAAGCCACTTGTGCAAAGCAAGTTACACGTCAAGCGTGGAGCAAGTCTCATGTACGATGACATGTAATGTTAGCCCGAGTCGCTTCATCCCACCATACCGCAAGATGCAAAGTACACACATAGCAAAAGACGGCACGAGCACCAACGCCCATAACATCATTGTGTTCTACTCGTGCAACAGATCTACGCATAGACAAGGCTCTGATACCACTGATGGGTTCGTAGCATGTAAAACAAAAATTTTCTACCACAAGCACGAACAAAACCCAAATCTAATCTAGATAAAAGCCAAGATCTAATCTATTAGACATGTGCAACGAGATAGATCGGTACTAACCCTCGTAGTTTCCAAAGCCTTGTTCGAGAACAGATCTCGTGGTTGATGTAGTCGATCACTTGCCGATCTCAAGATCGAGTGGACGATCCTTCCGGCGCCGCGTTCCGGCAGCGCTTCCGCAGACGGTCACACGTGCGGAGTCGAAGCAGACCTTCCTCTCCCCGTTCCACCGAGCAGCGGAGGTAGTAGATCTTCTCCACGGAATCCCAGCACCACGACGGTGTGGTGGTGGTGGAGTAGAGAATTCTGCAGGGCTTCGCCTAAGCCTGAGCAGAGGGAAGGAGGAGGAGAGAGGCGGCGGCCAGGGTTTGTTATGGGAGAGTGCTAGGAGGGGGCGCCCCCTCCCTTCTATTTAAAGGAGGGAGGCGCGCCTGGGGAGGGGGAGTCCTAGTAGGACTCCCCTCCTCCTTGGGCCGGCGGGTTGGGAAGGGGGGAGGAGTCCTCCTCCCCCACGAATACGGAGCTCGCCCCACAAGGTTTCCTTTGACCCTTTCTTGGTTTTCAAGCAAACACCAAGAACTCCTCCAGAACCTTCCAGAACTTTCTGAAACCTTCTAGAATCTCCATACAAACACTCTGGAACATTTCCTAACTTAGAAAATGATCCCCAATATATGAATCTTATTCTCCGGACCATTCCGGATCTCCTCGTGATGTCCCAGATCCAATCCGAGACCCCGAACAACATTCGGTCTCCAACGCATATTCCATATCTACTTAAAACAACTTCGAACCTTAAGTGTGTCACCCTACGGTTCGCGAATATGCAGACATGATGGAGACACTTCTCCGATCAATAACCATCAGCGGGATCTAGAGATCCATAACGGCTCCCACATACTCAACGATGACTTCGTGATCGATAGAACCATTAACATATGAAACCAATTCCCTTTGTCACGTGATATTCTACTTATCCGAGGTTTGATCGTCGGTATCTCCATACCTAGTTCTACCTCGTTACTGATAAGTACTCTTTACTCGTTCCGTGTTATGTCATCCCTTGTGACCTAGTCACATGCTTGCAAGCTAACTAGATGACATTCCACCGAGAGGGCCCAGAGCATATCTATCCGTCATATGGATGGACAAATCCCAATCTTGGTCCATGCGCTTCAACACATACTTTCAGAATACCCAATGACACCTTTATAACCACCCAGTTACGAAGCGGTGTTTGATGTCATCAAAGTACCCATCCGGTGATGGTGATTAACATAACCTCATGGTCGAAGGATTAGGTTACTATGCATTTGAAAGCTTATAGCAAAACGAACTAAATGACTTGATCTTATGCTACGCTTACTATGGGTGTGTGTCCATCACATCATTCTCCTAATGATATAACCTTGTTATTAATGACATCCAATGTCCATGATCAGGAAACCATGATCATCTATTAATCAACAAGCTAGTTCAACAAGAGGCTTACTAGGGACTCTTTTATGTTTACAAAACACACAAGTATTAATGTTTCCGGTTAATACAATTATAGCATGGGATGTAAACATTTATCATAAACATAAAGATATAATAATAACCACTTTATTATTGCCTCTTGGGCATATCTCCAACAGTCTCCCACTTGCACTAGAGACAATAATCTAGTTAAAAACTTGTGCATTCAACACCTATGGCTTTCTGGTGTTGTATAGACACTATTGCTAGTGGTAAACATAATCTTCGGGTCTGACACTTCCAGGTCTGTGTGTATTTGCATGTCCTTGCGTTTCTACGCATTACTCATTCTCCAATGAGATGACATTGTATAAATTTGGTCCTTTGGTGAGACCTTTAGTTCCTTGGGATTATATCATGTTGATAGAATTGTCATACAATGTATCTTCATAGTATTATCCCGCTATGAACCACACCTAGTTTGATAACAAATTACTTGATGCAAATGCCCTCATTTGCTGCTACAATAGCAGTCATATACTTAGCCTTTTGTTGTAGTGTCTGTCACAATGATTTAACTTTGGTACTCAACCAAATCCGTTATGGAACTTCCTTTCCATTACATTGTGCCACCCATAGTTTAAATTGAGATAAACTTAATTTGGGACAAAACTAGTATCAATGCAACAATTTACAATGAACTATTTGTCACCACTATATAAATAATATATTCTTAGTTCTTCCAAAGATCATAGGAATATCCCTACTATTGTCCAATGATCATCTTATGGGTCATTCTGGTATATGCTCATAACATTTAGAGCATAGGACATATCTGGATGTGTACATCTCAAAGAATGATTGATCAAAATATTCTTGTGATTTCACCAAGTGTCAAAACACTTGAATCTCGTGTCAACACACTTGAATCTTGATTCAGTCCTTTCCGTGCGTCAAGAACCTTTCTTGTTGTTTCCATATTGAACTCATTCAACATCTTGTCTATGTACATTTGGCAAAACCATATTAGCGCCTCAATCTATCCATATAGACATTGATGCCTAATTCTTGGGTTATGCCTAAGTCTTTCATCGAAATGAAATTCTTAACCTGTGTCAATAAAAGATACATCATTTCTAATCAACAATATGTCTTTCACATAATGTATTAAAAATATGTCTTAGCGCTCCCACTTAATTTCTTGCAAAATGCAAACATCTTCATCGTCTCTGATGAAATTAAACCTTTTAACGGTTTCATCACGGTGAAGATTCCAACTCCGCGATGCTCACTTCAACCATTGAAGTTTTGCATACTCTTTTAGCATCCTTTGAATTAACAAAACCCTTTGGATCGTGTCATGTACACGTCCTAGGTAACCATTCTATTAGAAGAACTTGTTTTGTTTATTCAACTACCATATACCAAAATATATGTAGTGGTTGCTACATTAATCCGTCCAGACTAAATATCGCTATGAAAGATCAAATCTTATCATAGTCAATTCCTTGAACATTGTCGTAAACTCTTTCCGACATGTCGACTATTTCATAGATGTGAAACATCCATGTCTATTTCTTTATAGATCCATATACGACTGTAAGGTCTTACACCTTTCCAGAGGGTCTTTCAAATTCAAAGCTTGATTTCTCGTGTATGGAATTATCACGGATTTTATGGCTTCAAGCCACTTAACGAAGTCAGGGCCCATCATTGCTTCGTTGCATGTAGTCGGTTCATCATTGTCAAACAACAATGATTTAACTCTCAAATCTTGCCATTTGATTACTTACCCGACCTACTTGGTCCAATAGGAACTTAGATCTCCGTGACCACAACCTTTGAGGCACGTGAGCCATGAGCATTGTTGCTGCCTCCGGGACACTTACCGATGTTGCGCAACTCAGCACATATTAGCCAAGGTTCAATAACCTTGTCAAAGTTCTATTGTCCTCCCACTTGATTTTTCACCCAAAAATTCTTCTCAAGAACCTCGACACTCTAAGCGACAAACAACTTTGTCTTCAGTGTTATGGAGGAATACCCAATGGTTATTCAAACTAACCCACAAAGACATGCTCATCCGACTTTGGTTGTAAACACTTTACTTATGCCTAGCATACCAAAAATTTAAGAAAGGACAACCTGGTTTTTATCCCAAACCATGACTTATATGGTGTCATTTCAACGGATCACGATAGAGCTCTTTTCGGTGTAAAAGCGGTAGTCACTAAAGCATTAATCTTTAAAATATAATGGCAGTTTTATAAATGACACCTTTGATTTTACCATGTCAAACAAGGTTTCATTACATATCTCGAACACTCCATACTCCTATGGTGTTTTGGGAAATGCAAATCCATGGAACGATTCCACAAATCTTAGGTGTTTTGCTAAACTTGTAACTCAAACATCTTTCTTTATGATCCAATCATAAACTTTTTATTTTCTTGTTACAATGATTTTCCACTTCATCTTGAAAGTCTTTGAACATTTTCAAATGTTTCATACTTCTTCCTTATTGAGTAAGTATATACACATATTCACTCAAATCTTCGGAGAAAGCATATGAAGTTGAAATCCATCGCCCACGACTACACATAATGAACTATATACATCAATATGTACAAATTCCAATCAGTCGGTCGTCCGTTCCTCTTTTGGCCTATGAACGGATTTTTAATTATCTCTAGGAAATTATCATAAGCGTCATTTGATCAAAATCAAAGACTCCAAAAATCCATCAACATGGAGTTTCTTCATGTATTCCTTTCAATATAATTTAAACGGTGATGTCACTTCGCAAGTGATCTTTCAATTATTTGTCTTGCGACATTTTAGCATTAGTTTTATGGTCATTGTTTCTCCAACCAGACTTGTATATCATCCATCTATTATGGAATACGGTAATTATTTGAACAACCTTTTGTCATCATAATACCTGATCAAAATAACAATTATTGAAACAAATCTTGAAGGCAAGCTTTGATGTTAACGAGCGACACAACAACCCTTTGTTTGTTTTCGATGAACATCATCACATATTCTCTTGCTAGTTACTTAGGCCATTGCAGTTCATGAATTGTGTTGTCCTGTATGACACTTCATACCAACCAATTCGATATCCAATACCGATATCCAATACCTCAGAACCATATTGTTTAACAAGCAAGGAATACAGCCATAACATGTATCTTCTATATACATAAGTTGGACATCTCCAATCTTTTCTTTTCTGCCAAATATTTTATAGATTCTCTTTCAACAATTCCTTTTCTTTTAAAAGAATCTATCAACATCAATAGTGGTGTCATTCACATGACACATAGTACAAAGTGTGTATAGTCATATACTAATACCTTTGGACTTGCACTTTGAAGTGGATCACCTTCATCAAATGTTTGGCATTCTTTCAAAGTTCCATTCTTTTGTAATCTTTTAGTGTAGTAAACATTTTACTTACATCTTCTATTCATCCTTATCATGACAACTTTCATGATCAAGATGCTATAGCTTATAAAGGTGAATTGCGAGTATAATGTTTCTATTCCAAAACCTTTTGGAGGATTAGGACGACTAGCGTCTCCAACCTTCACAAATTCTCATCAAATATGAGGACATATACTCTATCATGTTGTAACTAACACATTGTTTTAGATATCGCAATACCTTTCACATATGATGGTTTCTGAAACATTGCTTTCAGCTCTTAGATAAACTTGATATTAAAAACAATTTTTTTGAGTATCAAGAATCATGGAGGCAAACACGATACATTAGATACTAACACTGGAATTGTTACTCTTGATTTAATACTGTTTATTAAACTTCACAGAGTAAACGGAGTTTGCTGAAAGTTTGCAATATGACTTTTAAACTTTAGATTGACACTCAAAACAATACAATACCAGTTCGTAAAGAAAATATCTAGAATTTCTATAGTTCCACTATCTCAACTATAACTAAGCGTAAGGTGGTGAACGGATGCCAATGACTACAACAAACTATGCAAATTCACTTTGATTGTGTTAATGATAAATTGAGTTCGACTAATCCAAATTACAAATGAACTCCCACTCAAAACAACATCCCTCGAGTTGTTTTAGTGATTACACGAACCAAATCCACTACACCAAGTCCGATCATCACGTGAGATGATGTAGTTTCAATGGCGAACAATCATCATGTTCATCATATCATATATATGACTCATGCTCTACCTTTCGGTATTCCGTGTTCCGAGACCATGTCTGTACATGCTAGGCTCGTCAAGATTAACCTTAGTTTCCGCATGTGCAAATCTGGCTTGCACCCGTTGTATGCACACGTAGAATCTATCACACCCGATCATCACGAGATGCTTCGAAACGACGAGTCTTTGCAACGGTGCCAACTAAGGACGAACACTTTTATTACTTGATATTTAGTGAGAGGGATCATCTTATAATGCTACTGTCGCGATCTAAGCAATACAAGATGCATAAAGGATTAACATCACAGGCAATTCATAATTAGTGTGATATGATATGGCCCTTTCTTCTTATGCCTTTGATCTCCATCTCCAAAGCACGGACATGATCTCCATCATCACCAGCATTGCGTCAAGGTCAGTGGAGCCGCTTCATGGTTGTCCATCATCACTAGCAACTATTACAACTACTTTGAATAAAGCTATTACAAGATGAATAGACACGCAGGTCTTAACAGAATTAAAGACAACCATTAGGCTCCTGCCGGTTGCCATATTACAACAAGAATCATTGCATACATCAAATATAATCACAATCACATGATGGCCATATCACATCACAAAACCTCTGCAAAAACAAGTTAGACGCCTCTAATTTTCTTTGCAAGTTTTACGTGATTTGGGGCTTTCGAACGGATCTTACCTACGAAACTGAACCACAACGTTGATACAAGTGCTACCAAGTGCAAAGTGTAGATTGGATCTATACTATGGTGAGAGGGACAGGCACCCGCAAAGCCACTTGTGCAAAGCAAGTTACACGTCAAGCGTGGAGCAAGTCTCATGTACAATGACATGTAATGTTAGCCCGAGTCGCTTCATCCCACCATACCGCAAAATGCAAAGTACACACATAGCAAAAGACGACACGAGCACCAACGCCCACAACATCATTGTGTTCTACTCGTGCAACAGATCTACGCATAGACAAGGCTCTGATACCACTGATGGGTTCGTAGCATGTAAAACAAAAAAATTCTACCGCAAGCACGAACAAAACCCAGATCTAATCTAGATAAAAGCCAAGATCTAATCTATTAGACATGTGCAACGAGATAGATCGGTACTAACCCTCGTAGTTTCCAAAGCCTTGTTCGAGAACGGATCTCGTGGTTGATGTAGTCGATCACTTGCCGATCTCAAGATCGAGTGGACGATCCTTCCGGCGCCGCGTTCCGGCAGCGCTTCCGCAGACGGTCACACGTGCGGAGTCGAAGCAGACCTTCCTCTCCCCGTTCCAGCGAGCAGCGGAGGTAGTAGATCTTCTCCACGGAATCCCAGCAGCACGACGGTGTGGTGGTGGTGGTGGAGTAGAGAATTCTGCAGGGCTTCGCCTAAGCCTGAGCAGAGGGAAGGAGGAGGAGAGAGGCGGCGGCCAGGGTTTGTTATGGGAGAGTGCTAGGAGGGGGCGCCCCCTCCCTTCTATTTAAAGGAGGGAGGCGTGCCTGGGGAAGGGGAGTCCTAGTAGGACTCCCCTCCTCCTTGGGCCGGCGGGTTGGGAAGGGGGGAGGAGTCCTCCTCCCCCACGAATCCGTGTCTCGCCCCACAAGGTTTCCTTTGACCCTTTCTTGGTTTTCAAGCAAACACCAAGAACTCTTCCAGAACCTTCCAGAACATTCCGAAACCTTCTAGAATCTCCATACAAACACTCTGGAACATTTCCTAACTTAGAAAATGATCCCCAATATATGAATCTTATTCTCCGGACCATTCCGGATCTCCTCGTGATGTCCCAGATCCAATCCAAGACCCCGAACAACATTCGGTCTCCAACGCATATTCCATATCTACTTAAAACAACTTCGAACCTTAAGTGTGTCACCCTACGGTTCGCGAATATGCAGACATGATGGAGACACTTCTCCGATCAATAACCATCAGCGGGATCTGGAGATCCATAAAGGCTCCCACATACTCAACGATGACTTCGTGATCGATAGAACCATTAACATACGAAACCAATTCCCTTTGTCACGTGATATTCTACTTATCCGAGGTTTGATCGTCGGTATCTCCATACCTAGTTCTACCTCGTTACTGATAAGTACTCTTTACTCGTTCCGTGTTATGTCATCCCTTGTGACCTAGTCACATGCTTGCAAGCTAACTAGATGACATTCCACCGAGAGGGCCCAGAGCATATCTATCCATCATATGGATGGACAAATCCCAATCCTGGTCCATGCACTTCAACAAATACTTTCAGAATACCCAATGACACCTTTATAACCACCCAGTTACAAAGCGGTGTTTGATGTCATCAAAGTACCCATCCGGTGATGGTGATTAACATAACCTCATGGTCGAAGGATTAGGTTACTATGCATTTGAAAGCTTATAGCAATACGAATTAAATGACTTGATCTTATGCTACGCTTACTATGGGTGTGTGTCCATCACATCATTGTCCTAATGATATAACCTTGTTATTAATGATATCCAATGTCCATGATCAGGAAACCATGATCATCTATTAATCAACAAGCTAGTTCAACAATAGGCTTACTAGGGACTCTTTTATGTTTACAAAACACACAAGTATTAATGTTTCCGGTTAATACAATTATAGCATGGGATGTAAACATTTATCATAAACATAAATATATAATAATAACCACTTTATTATTGCCTCTTGGGCATATCTCCAATAGAATGTTATATCACGGGAACGAGAAAAGAGTGCATGTCGGTAACGAGATCAAACTAGGTATGGAGATAACGATGATCGAATCTCGAACATGTAATATATCGCGGGACAAAGGGATTTAGTTACTAGCGTTAAAGGTTCTCACGATCACAGAAGTCATCGTTGAATGTGTAGGAGTCAGTGTGGATCTCCAGGTCCCGCTGCTGATTATTGATCGGAGAGGGGTCTCGATCATGTCTGCATTATTCGCGAACCATAGGGTGACACACTTAAGGGATACCGACACCATTTGGAGCAAATATGTTTCAGATAAAGATTTAAGAAAGCGCTGGAATTATTTCAATAGACACCAAAACTGTTTCGGGTGAAATTGCTGAAATTGGTTCTGCATGTAATATTGAAATGTTGCAGGGGGGTTTTATGTGAATGTTTGTTAATTAAAGTAATTAACAAAATTCTGAATAAAAATAATAAAAGAGTTTTATTAAATGAGAGAGCATTAAATTTGGAGAAATTTAATGCATTTAAAGTGGAGACTTTAAAAGAGAATGTGAAGGGGCAAATTTATGTGGAGGGAGTTACCACCACATGAATGGAGGAGGTGAAGAGACACCTCCTCCATGCGCCGGCCATGAAGGAGGGGCACCCCCTCCTCCTATAAAAGGCCACCCCCTCCTCACTTCTCACACACACCTCCTTGTGAAGGATCTCTCTCCCCCTCTAGTATTATTCCCCCATGGTCTCGGCTTAGCGAGATACATGTTTCCGGTGGCTTTATCTAGAAAGGAATTGCTGCTTCTGCTGCTTTGCTGGAGCGAGGGACGGAGGTTGTCGGGGTACCGGACGTGTGTGCGATCACGGATGCACCGCTGCTTTGTGGTGCTGGACTTGGTGGTGCTGGAGCTGGATCTGATGGACGTGCTGGAGCCGGACCTGCTGGACTTCATCACGATCTTGAGATCGGCAAGTGTACGACTACATCAACCACGAGTTCCTACTTGTTAACAAAGCTCGTTGTCTTCGAGGGTAAGTTCTCCATGGATGTATGTCCACCCGTTGCTTTGTACCTAGTAGATAGATCTTGGCGTGTAGTTCACACCGTAGGAAATTTTTTTTCTATGCTGCGGACCCAACAGTGGTATCAGAGCCTGATCTATGCGTAGGTGCTTAGCACGGGTAGTACACATATGTTTATATGTGGGCGATGATGATCATGTTATTGCATCTTCTATGTACTTTGGATATTGGTGGCATAGTGGGATGAAGCGGCCCGGACCAACCTTACATGTCATCGTACATGAGACCGGTTCCACGACTGACATGCAACTTGTTTTGCATAAGTGGCTGGCGGGTGTCTGTCTCTCCTACTATAGTCAATATCTGATTTACAACGAGTTGCTAATAACTTAGTTATCCTCGTTGTGGTTCATGTTCGTAGGTAAGAACGGTTCTATCTCCGAAAGCCCTAAGCCACGTAAAACTTGCAATTGATAAATTAGAGGCGTCTAGTTTAGATCATTGTTGGGCTAGTGTCTTGATATGGTATTGTTGTAAGTAGATGTATGATAGATACTCTTACAACACACTCAACGTGTAAGTTCCATAGACCTTGGCCTTACACACAAAGGAATGATAGAGATCATACCATGATGCAAGTGATAGAGATCAAATGCATGGACCATATCATCTCACTTTACACATTAGATGTTAGCATCTTATACTGCTAGTTTGGCGTTTTCTGTAGCATTGTAAGATGATCCCTCATTTAAATATCAAGATAAAATGTGTTCTTCCTTAAGTATGCACCGTTCTATGGATCGTGTTTTCGAGACATCACGTGATGATCGGGTGTTCTCAACTCTACGCTTTTATGCAACGAGTGTAAGACAGTTTTACACACACGAATACTAAGGTTTTTACTTGGCGAGCCTAGCATGTACAGACATGGCCTCGGAACACGGACCGAAAGGTTAAGCATGAGTCATATAGTTGATGTGATGACCATATTGATGCTCGCCTTTGAAGCTACACCGACTCACGTGATGATCGGACTTGGTGTAGTGGATTTGGTTCATGTAATCACCAAAAAGGCACGAGGGATGTCGTTTTTGAGTGGGAGTTCATTTCTAATTTGGATTAGTCGAACTCAATTTGTCATAAACTAAATAGAAGTGAATTTGCATAATTTGTTGTAGTCATTGGCATTCGTTTTCTACCTTATGCTTAGTTTTTATTTGAGATAATAGAACTATAGAATTCTGGATATTTACTTTACAAACTGGTATCGTATTGTTTTGAATGTCAATATAAAGTTTATAAGTCCTATTGCAAACTTTCAGCAAACTCTATTTACTCCATGAAGTTTAATAAGTAGTATTAAATCAAGAGTAAGAATTCCAATGTTAGTATCTAAAGTATCATGTTTGCCTCCATGATTATTGATATTCAAAAAGTTGTTTTAATATCAAGATTATATTGGAGTTGGAAATTGTTTCAGAAACCATCATGTGTGAAAGATATTGTGATATCTGAAACAATATTTTTGGTTGCATTATGATAGAGTATAATTTAGAAAAAATACATGTTCTCATATTGTATGAGAATTTGTGAAGGATGGAGATGCTAGGCATCCGAATCTACCAAAAAGGTTTTGGGAACTGATATTATACTCGCGATTCTTCCTTATAGGCTATAGTAGCTTGATCATGAAAGTTGTCATGATAAGGATGAATAGAAGATGTAAGTAAAATGTTTACTACACTAATAGATTACTAAAGAATGGATTTTTGAAAGAACACCAAACATTTGATGATGGTGATCAACTTCAAAGTGCAAGTCCAAAGATATTAGTATTTGACTATATACGCTTTGTACCATGTGTCATATTGATGATACCACTATTGATGTTGATTGATTCTTTTAAAAGAAAAGGAATTGCTGAAAGAGAATCTATAAAATATTTGGCAGAAAATAAAAGGTTGGAGATGTCCAACTTAGGTATATAGAAGATATACATGTTATGGCTATATTCCTTGCTTGTTAAACAATGTGGTTCTTAGGTATTGGATACCTGTATTGGATATCGAATTGGTTGGTATGAAGTGTCATACAGGACAACGCAATTCATGAACTGCAATGGCCTAAGTAACTAGCAAGAGAATAAGTGATGGTGTTCATCGAAAACAAATAAAGTGTTATTGTGTTTTTCGTTGTTGTCAAACCTAGCCTTCAAGATTTGTTTTAATAATTGTTATTTTGTTCCGGTATACGAGAACAATGGTTGTTCAAATAATTACCGTATTCCATAAAGGATGGATGAACTTTTACAAGTCTAGTGGGAGAAATCACATCCATAAACACTATTGCTAAAATGTCGCAAGACAAATGATTGAAAAATCACTTATGAAGTGACATCACTGTTTAAATTATATTTGAAAGAAAACATGAAGAAACTCCATGTTGATAGAATTTTGGAGTCCTTGATTTTGATCAATTGACGCATGTGAGACTTTCTTCGAGATAATTGAAACTCCGTTCATAGGCCAAAGAGGAACGAATGACTAGCTTATTGGAAATTGTGCATGCTGATGTGCATAGTCCATTATGTGTAGCCATATGCGATGGATCTTTTTGCTTCATATGCTTTCTCCGAAAATTTGAGTGAATATATCTATATATTTACTTAATAAGGAAGAAGTATGAAACATTTGAAAATTGTTCAAAGACTTTCAAGATGAAATGGAAAATCATTGTAACAAGAAAATAAAGAGTTTATGATTCGATCATAAAGGAAGATATTTGAGTTACATGTTTATCAAAAACACCTAAGACTTGAGGAATTGTTCCATGATTTGTGTTTCCCGATAAACCATAGGAGTATGGCATATTCGAGAGATAAAATCAAACCATGTTTGACATGGTAAGATCAAGGGTGTCATTTATAAAACTGCCATTATGTTTTAAGGATTGAAGCTTTAGAGACTACTGCTTTTACACTGAAAAGAGCACCATCGTGATCCATTGAAATGACACCATATGAGTTATGGTTTGGGATAAAACCCGAATTGTCTTTTCTTAAATTTTGGTATGCTATGCATAAGTAAAATGTTTACAACCAAAGTCGGATAAGCACGTCTTTGTAGGTTATCCTAAAGAATTTGTTGGGAATTTCTCCATAACACCAAGGACAAAAGAGTTTGTTACTTGGAATGTCAAGTTTCTTGAGAAGGAATTTTTCGTTAAAAGTTAAGTGGGAGGACAATAGAACTTTGATAAGGTTGTTGAACCTTAGCTATATGTGCCAAGTAGCGCAGTGCTAGAAAGTGTCCCGGTGGCGGTCACAGTGCTCATGGCTCTCGTGATTACAAAAGGTGTGATCTCGGAGATTAGAGTTCCAATAGAACCGTGTGGGTCGGTAAGAATCAAATAGTAAGATTTGATAAGCAAGTCATTATTGTTTTGACAATGATGAACCGACTACATGCAAAGAAGCGATGATGGGCCCTGACTCCATAAAATGACTAGAAGTCATAGAATCCGTGATAGCATCCATACACGAGAAATCAAGTTTCTGAACTTGGAAGACCCTCCGGAAAGGCGTGAAGCCTATGGGTCGTGTTTGGATCTATAAAGAAATAAGACATGGATGTTTAACATCTATGAAATAGTCGACATATCGGAAAGAAGTTTACGACAATGTTCAAGGAGTTGACTATGACAAGATTTGGTCTTTCATAGCGATATATTGTCTTGACGAATTAATGTAGCAACCACTACATATATTTTGGTATATGGTAGTTGAATAAACAAAACAAGGTTCTTCTAATAGAACGGTAACCTAGGGAATGTACATGACATGGTCCGAAGGGTTTTGTTAATTCAAAGGGTGCTAAAAGGGCATGTAAACTTCAATAGTTGAAGTAAGCATAGCGGAGTTGGAATCTTCACCATGATGAAACTGTTAAAAGAGTTTAAATTCATCGGAGATGATGAATATGCTTGCATTTGCAAGAAATTAAGTGGGAGCGCTGAGACATATTTCTAATACATTATGTAGAGGACATATTGTTGATTGGAAATGATGTATCTTGTATTGACACAAGTTAAGAATTTCATTAAAATAAGATTTCGATGAAAGACTTGGGCAAACCCGGAATATTTGGCATCAATATCTATATGGATAGATTAAGGCGCTAATATGGTTGTGCCAGACATACATATATGAGATATTGAAAGGGTTCAATATGGAAACAATAAGAAAGGTTCTTACTACATGGAAAGGATTGTATCAAAATTCAAGTGTTTCAACACTTGGTGAGTAAAATCATATGAAGATTTTGATCGATTATACCATGATACGTATATATCTAGAATGTCCTATGCTCTAAATGTTATGAGCATATACCAGAATGATTCATAAGATGATCATTGGACAATAGTAAAGATATCCTTATGAGCTTTGGAAGAACTAAGAATATATAATGTATGTGACAAATAGTTAAAGGTAGTTCATTGTAAAGTGTTACATTGACACTAGTTTTGTCACAAGATACAAATTAAATTTATCTCAATTTAGACTATGGGTAGCACAATGTAATGGAAAGGATGTTCCATGATGGATTTGGATGAGTTCCAAAGTTGAGACATTGTGATGGATACTACAACAAAGGCTAAGTATATGACTGCTATAGTAGCAGCAAAGGAGGGCATTTGTGTTAAGTAGTTTGTTATCAAACTAGGCGTGGTTCAAAGTGAGCTAATACTATGAAGATATATTGTGTGACAATAATATCAACATATTTTGAGCCGAACGAACTAAAGGTCTCACCAAAGGACCAAATCTATATAATGCCATCTCATTTGAGAAAGAGTGATGCGTAGAGACGCAAAGACATGCAAATACACACGAACCTGAAACTGTCAGATCCAGAGATTATGTTAACCACTAGCAATAGCGTATATGCAACACCAGAAAGCCATAGATGTTCAATATGCAAAGCTTTTCAAACTAGATTATTAACTCTAGTGCAAGTGGGAGACTGAAGGGAATATGCCCGAGAGGCAATAATAAAGTGGTTATTATCTTATTCCATGTTTATGATAAATGTTTATTTTACATGCTAGAATTGTATTGATTGGAAACATCAATACATGTGTGTTTAATAAACAAAAAGGGTTCCTAGTTATGCCTCTCTTATAGACTAGCTTGTTGATTAACAAGATGATCAAGGTTTCATATCATGGACATTGGATGTTGTTAATAACAAGGTCACACCATTGGTGGAATGATGTGATGAACATTCATCCGAAGTATAGCATTATGATCAAAGTCATTATGTTTATATTGCTATAATATCATACGAAGTAATCTTTATCCTTAGACCATGAGATCATGTTAATTGCTAACACCGGAAGAGTATCTTGATAACATCAAACGTCACACCGTAACAGGGTGACTATAAAGGTGGGTTCAGTACTACGAAGGTTTTATGTTGAGGCTCATGGATCAAGAGTGGAATTTGTCCATCCTGATGACGGATAGATATACTCTGGGCCCTCTCGGTGATATCACATTGAAATAGCTTGCAAGCAAGTGATGTGATCACTAGAATGTTATATCACGGGAACGAGAAAAGAGTGCATGTCGGTAACGAGATCAAACTAGGTATGGAGATACCGATGATCGAATCTCGGACATGTAATATATCGCGGGACAAAGGGATTTAGTTACTAGTGTTAAAGGTTCTCACGATCACAGAAGTCATCGTTGAATGTGTAGGAGTCAGTATGGATCTCCAGGTTCCGCTTCTGATTATTGATCGGAGAGGGGTCTCGATCATGTCTGCATTATTCGCGAACCGTAGGGTGACACACTTAAGGGATACCAACACCATTTGGAGCAAATATGTTTCAGATAAAGATTTAAGAAAGCGCTGGAATTATTTCAATAGACACCGAAACTGTTTCGGGTGAAATTGCTGAAATTGGTTCTGCACGTAATATTGAAATGTTGCAGGGGGTTTTATGTGAATGTTTGTTAATTAAAGTAATTAACAAAATTCTGAATAAAAATAATAAAAGAGTTTTATTAAATGAGAGAGCATTAAATTTGGAGAAATTTAATGCATTTAAAGTGGAGACTTTAAAGAGAATGTGAAGGGGCAAATTTATGTGGAGGGAGTTACCACCACATGAATGGAGGAGGTGAAGAGACACCTCCTCCATGCGCCGGCCATGAAGGAGGGGCACCCCTCTCCTCCTATAAAAGGCCACCCCCTCCTCACTTCTCATACACACCTCCTTGTGAAGGATCTCTCTCCCCCTCTAGTATTATTCCCCCATGGTCTCGGATTAGCGAGATACATGTTTCCGGTGGCTTTATCTGGAAAGGAGTTGCTGCTTCTGCTGCTTTGCTGGAGCGAGGGACGGAGGTTGTCGGGGTACCGGACGTGTGTGCGATCACGGATGCACCGCTGCTTTGTGGTGCGGGACTTGGTGGTGCTGTAGCTGGATCTGATGGACGTGCTAGAGCCGGACCTGCTGGACTTCATCACGATCTTGAGATCGGCAAGTGTACAACTACATCAACCAAGAGTTCCTACTTGTTAACAAAGCTCGTTGTCTTCGAGGGTAAGTTTTCCATGGATGTATGTCCACCCGTTGCTTTGTACCTAGTAGATAGATCTTGGCGTGTAGTTCACACCGTAGGAAATTTTTTGTTTTCTATGCTGCGGACCCAACAGTGGTATCAGAGCCTGATCTATGCGTAGGTGCTTAGCACGGGTAGTACACATATGTTTATATGTGGGCGATGATGATCATGTTATTGCATCTTCTATGTACTTTGGATATTGGTGGCATAGTGGGATGAAGCGGCCCGGACCAACCTTACATGTCATCGTACATGAGACCGGTTCCACGACTGACATTCAACTTGTTTTGCGTAAGTGGCTGGCGGGTGTCTGTCTCTCCTACTATAGTCAATATCTGATTTACAACGAGTTGCTAATAACTTAGTTATCCTCGTTGTGGTTCATGTTCGTAGGTAAGAACGGTTCTATCTCCGAAAGCCCTAAGCCACGTAAAACTTGCAATTGATAAATTAGAGGCGTCTAGTTTAGATCATTGTTGGGCTAGTGTCTTGATATGGTATTGTTGTAAGTAGATGTATGATAGATACTCTTACAACACACTCAACGTGTAAGTTCCATAGATCTTGGCCTTACACACAAAGGAATGATAGAGATCATACCATGATGCAAGTGATAGAGATCAAATGCATGGACCATATCATCTCACTTTACACATTAGATGTTAGCATCTTATACTGCTAGTTTGGCGCTTTCTGTAGCATTGTAAGATGATCCCTCATTTAGATATCAAGATAAAAATGTGATCTTCCTTGAGTATGCACCGTTCGGTGGATCGTGTTTCGTGACATCACGTGATGATCGGGTGTACTCGAATCTACGCTTTCATATAAACGGGTGTAAGACAATTTTACACACGCGAATACTAAGGTTCTTACTTGGCGAGCCTAGCATGTACAGACATGGCCTCGGAACACGGACCGAAAGGTTAAGCATGAGTCATATAGTTGATGTGATGACCATATTGATGCTCGCCTTTGAAGCTACACCGACTCACGTGATGATCGGACTTGGTGTAGTGGATTTGGTTCATGTAATCACCAAAAAGGCACGAGAGATGTCGTTTTTGAGTGGGAGTTCATTTCTAATTTGGATTAGTCGAACTCAATTTGTCATAAACTAAATAGAAGTGAATTTGCATAATTTGTTGTAGTCATTGGCATTCGTTTTCTACCTTATGCTTAGTTTTTATTTGAGATAATAGAACTATAGAATTCTGGATATTTACTTTACAAACTGGTATCGTATTGTTTTGAATGTCAATATAAAGTTTATAAGTCCTATTGCAAACTTTCAGCAAACTCTATTTACTCCATGAAGTTTAATAAGTAGTATTAAATCAAGAGTAAGAATTCCAATGTTAGTATCTAAAGTATCATGTTTGCCTCCATGATTATTGATATTCAAAAAGTTGTTTTAATATCAAGATTATATTGGAGTTGGAAATTGTTTCAGAAACCATCATGTGTGAAAGATATTGTGATATCTGAAACAATATTTTTGGTTGCATTATGATAGAGTATAATTTAGAAAAAATACATGTTCTCATATTGTATGAGAATTTGTGAAGGATGGAGATGCTAGGCATCCGAATCTACCAAAAAGGTTTTGGGAACTGATATTATACTCGCGATTCTTCCTTATAGGCTATAGTAGCTTGATCATGAAAGTTGTCATGATAAGGATGAATAAAAGATGTAAGTAAAATGTTTACTACACTAATAGATTACTAAAGAATGGATTTTTGAAAGAACACCAAACATTTGATGATGGTGATCAACTTCAAAGTGCAAGTCCAAAGATATTAGTATTTGACTATATACGCTTTGTACCATGTGTCATATTGATGACACCACTATTGATGTTGATTGATTCTTTTAAAAGAAAAGGAATTGCTGAAAGAGAATCTATAAAATATTTGGTAGAAAATAAAAGGTTGGAGATGTCCAACTTAGGTATATAGAAGATATACATGTTATGGCTATATTCCTTGCTTGTTAAACAATGTGGTTCTTAGGTATTGGATACCGGTATTGGATATCGAATTGGTTGGTATGAAGTGTCATACAGGACAACGCAATTCATGAACTGCAATGGCCTAAGTAACAAGCAAGAGAATAAGTGATGATGTTCATCGAAAACAAATAAAGTGTTATTGTGTTTTTCGTTGTTGTCAAACCTAGCCTTCAAGATTTGTTTTAATAATTGTTATTTTGTTCCGGTATACGAGAACAATGGTTGTTCAAATAATTACCGTATTCCATAAAGGATGGATGAACTTTTACAAGTCTAGTGGGAGAAATCACATCCATAAACACTATTGCTAAAATGTCGCAAGACAAATGATTGAAAAATCACTTATGAAGTGACATCACTGTTTAAATTATATTTGAAAGAAAACATGAAGAAACTCCATGTTGATAGAATTTTGGAGTCCTTGATTTTGATCAATTGACGCATGTGAGACTTTCCTCGAGATAATTGAAACTCCGTTCATAGGCCAAAGAGGAACGAATGACTAGCTTATTGGAAATTGTGCATGCTGATGTGCATAGTCCATTATGTGTAGCCATATGCGATGGATCTTTTTGCTTCATATGCTTTCTCCGAAAATTTGAGTGAATATATCTGTATATTTACTTAATAAGGAAGAAGTATGAAACATTTGAAAATTGTTCAAAGACTTTCAAGATGAAATGGAAAATCATTGTAACAAGAAAATAAAGAGTTTATGATTCGATCATAAAGGAAGATATTTGAGTTACATGTTTAGCAAAAACACCTAAGACTTGAGGAATTGTTCCATGATTTGTGTTTCCCGATAAACCATAGGAGTATGGCATATTCGAGAGATAAAATCAAACCATGTTTGACATGGTAAGATCAAGGGTGTCATTTATAAAACTGCCATTATGTTTTAAGGATTGAAGCTTTAGAGACTACCGCTTTTACACTGAAAAGAGCACCATCGTGATCCATTGAAATGACACCATATGAGTTATGGTTTGGGATAAAACCCTAATTGTCTTTTCTTAAATTTTGGTATGCTATGCATAAGTAAAATGTTTACAACCAAAGTCGGATAAGCACGTCTTTGTAGGTTATCCTAAAGAATTTGTTGGGAATTTCTCCATAACACCGAGGACAAAAGAGTTTGTTACTTGGAACGTCAAGTTTCTTGAGAAGGAATTTTTCATGAAAAGTTAAGTGGGAGGACAATAGAACTTTGATAAGGTTGTTGAACCTTAGCTATATGTGCTAAGTAGCGCAGCGCTGGAAAGTGTCCCGGTGGCGGCCATAGTGCTCATGGCTCTCGTGACTACAAAAGGTGTGATCTCGGAGATTAGAGTTCCAATAGAACCGTGTGGGTCGGTAAGAATCAAATAGTAAGATTTGATAAGCAAGTCATTATTGTTTTGACAATGATGAACCGACTACATGCAAAGAAGCGATGATGGGCCCCTGACTCCATAAAATGACTAGAAGTCATAGAATCCGTGATAGCATCCATACACGAGAAATCAAGTTTCTGAACTTGGAAGACCCTCCGGAAAGGCGTGAAGCCTATGGGTCGTGTTTGGATCTATAAAGAAATAAGACATGGATGTTTAACATCTATGAAATAGTCGACATATCGGAAAGAAGTTTACGACAATGTTCAAGGAGTTGACTATGACAAGATTTGATCTTTCATAGCGATATATTGTCTTGACGAATTAATGTAGCAACCACTACATATATTTTGGTATATGGTAGTTGAATAAACAAAACAAGGTTCTTCTAATAGAACGGTAACCTAGGGCATGTACATGACATGGTCCGAAGGGTTTTGTTAATTCAAAGGGTGCTAAAAGGGCATGTAAACTTCAATAGTTGAAGTAAGCATAGCGGAGTTGGAATCTTCACCATGATGAAACTGTTAAAAGAGTTTAAATTCATCGGAGATGATGAAGATGCTTGCATTTGCAAGAAATTAAGTGGGAGCGCTGAGACATATTTCTAATACATTATGTAGAGGACATATTGTTGATTGGATATGATGTATCTTGTATTGACACAAGTTAATAATTTCATTAAAATAAGATTTCGATGAAAGACTTGGGCAAACCCGGAATATTAGGCATCAATATCTATATGGATAGATTAAGGCGCTAATATGGTTGTGCCAGACATACATATATGAGATATTGAAAGGGTTCAATATGGAAACAATAAGAAAGGTTCTTACTGCATGGAAAGGATTGTATCAAAATTCAAGTGTTTCAACACTTGGTGAGTAAAATCATATGAAGATTTTGATCGATTATACCATGATACGTATATATCTAGAATGTCCTATGCTCTAAATGTTATGAGCATATACCAGAATGATTCATAAGATGATCATTGGATTATAGTAAAGATATTCTTATGAGCTTTGGAAGAACTAAGAATATATAATGTATAAGTGACAAATAGTTAAAGGTAGTTCATTGTAAAGTGTTACATTGATACTAGTTTTGTCACAAGATACAAATTAAATTTATCTCAATTTAGACTATGGGTAGAACAATGTAATAGAAAGGATGTTCCATGATGGATTTGGATGAGTTCCAAAGTTGAGACATTGTGATGGATACTACAACAAAGGCTAAGTATATGACTGCTATAGTAGCAGCAAAGGAGGGCATTTGTGTTAAGTAGTTTGTTATCAAACTAGGTGTGGTTCAAAGTGAGCTAATACTATGAAGATATATTGTGTGACAATAATATCAACATATTTTGAGCCGAACGAACTAAAGGTCTCACCAAAGGACCAAATCTATATAATGCCATCTCATTTGAGAATGAGTGATGCGTAGAGACGCAAAGACATGCAAATACACACGAACCTGAAACTGTCAGATCCAGAGATTATGTTAACCACTAGCAATAGCGTATATGCAACACCAGAAAGCCATAGATGTTCAATATGCAAAGCTTTTCAAACTAGATTATTGACTCTAGTGCAAGTGGGAGACTGAAGGGAATATGCCCGAGAGGCAATAATAAAGTGGTTATTATCTTATTCCATGTTTATGATAAATGTTTATTTTACATGCTAGGATTGTATTGATTGGAAACATCAATACATGTGTGTTTAATAAACAAAAAGGGTTCCTAGTTATGCCTCTCTTATAGACTAGCTTGTTGATTAACAAGATGATCAAGGTTTCATATCATGGACATTGGATGTTGTTAATAACAAGGTCACACCATTGGTGGAATGATGTGATGAACATTCATCCTAAGTATAGCATTATGATCAAAGTCATTATGTTTATATTGCTATAATATCATACGAAGTAATCTTTATCCTTAGACCACGAGATCATGTTAATTGCTAACACCGGAAGAGTATCTTGATAACATCAAACGTCACACCGTAACAGGGTGACTATAAAGGTGGGTTCAGTGCTACGAAGGTTTTATGTTGAGGCTCATGGATCAAGAGTGGAATTTGTCCATCCTGATGACGGATAGATATACTCTGGGCCCTCTCGGTGATATCACATTGAAATAGCTTGCAAGCAAGTGATGTGATCACTAGAATGTTATATCACGGGAACGAGAAAAGAGTGCATGTCGGTAACGAGATCAAACTAGGTATGGAGATACCGATGATCGAATCTCGGACATGTAATATATCGCGGGACAAAGGGATTTAGTTACTAGTGTTAAAGGTTCTCAGGATCACAGAAGTCATCGTTGAATGTGTAGGAGTCAGTATGGATCTCCAGGTCCCGCTGCTGATTATTGATCGGAGAGGGGTCTCGATCATGTCTGCATTATTCGCGAACCATAGGGTGACACACTTAAGGGATACCGACACCATTTGGAGCAAATATGTTTCAGATAAAGATTTAAGAAAGCGCTGGAATTATTTCAATAGACACCGAAACTGTTTCGGGTGAAATTCCTGAAATTGGTTCTGCATGTAATATTGAAATGTTGCAGGGGGGTTTTATGTGAATATTTGTTAATTAAAGTAATTAACAAAATTCTGAATAAAAATAATAAAAGAGTTTTATTAAATGAGAGAGCATTAAATTTGGAGAAATTTAATGCATTTAAAGTGGAGACTTTAAAAGAGAATGTGAAGGGGCAAATTTATGTGGAGGGAGTTACCACCACATGAATGGAGGAGGTGAAGAGACACCTCCTCCATGCGCCGGCCATGAAGGAGGGGCACCCCCCTCCTCCTATAAAAGGCCACCCCCTCCTCACTTCTCACACACACCTCCTTGTGAAGGATCTCTCTCCCCCTCTAGTATTATTCCCCCATGGTCTCGGATTAGCGAGATACATGTTTCCGGTGGCTTTATCTGGAAAGGAGTTGCTGCTTCTGCTGCTTTGCTGGAGCGAGGGACGGAGGTTGTCAGGGTACCGGACGTGTGTGCGATCACGGATGCACCGCTGCTTTGTGGTGCTGGACTTGGTGGTGCTGTAGCTGGATCTGATGGACGTGCTGGAGCCGGACCTGCTGAACTTCATCACGATCTTGAGATCGGCAAGTGTACGACTACATCAACCACGAGTTCCTACTTGTTAACAAAGCTCGTTGTCTTCGAGGGTAAGTTTTCCATGGATGTATGTCCACCCGTTGCTTTGTACCTAGTAGATAGATCTTGGCGTGTAGTTCACACCATAGGAAATTTTTTGTTTTCTATGCTGCGGACCCAACAGTGGTATCAGAGCCTGATCTATGCGTAGGTGCTTAGCATGGGTAGTACACATATGTTTATATGTGGGCGATGATGATCATGTTGTTGCATCTTCTATGTACTTTGGATATTGGTGGCATAGTGGGATAAAGCGGCCCGGACCAACCTTACATGTCATCGTACATGAGACCGGTTCCACGACTGACATGCAACTTGTTTTGTCCCTTTTTAGTGTGTAGGTCCATTTAAGTTTGGAGTGAACCTACATACTAAAAAAGGTCTAGATACACTCATTTCACAAAGCTAAAACACCTTATATTTTGAAACGGAGGGAGTACATGGAGTCATCCCGATCTGTGTCGGTGAGATTTACTCCGAAGATACTCTTCACCCCTACTTTCAATGTCGAAGAGTTTTGGAAATATGGTCAAATCTTGGTCCATTGGATTGGATAAATGATACTATGTCCTCTGTAGCCAGATCGGGCTTCTCGGTCTTCGAAGAAATGATGCGTTCTGCTGATCATACGTTTAAGATAGTTAGAATTCTAGCCTAACTTATCTTGTACTCCAAGTTGATCTCTTTATGTTTATATATACTCGTTCATGAGGCTCAATAATACATCCAACATATTCTGCCAATCTCTCTCCCATTCTATCGTTCTACATGGTATCAGAGCGGCAAGATCCTTAACCTAGCCGCCGCCGCATCCACATAGAGTTGCCGTCGCCACTTCCCAAACCCTAGCGCTGCCGTCCGCCATGGCGCCGCGCTAGCCGAGCAACACGCTTCCGCCGCGCCGCCCCTGGGGAGGTCAATCTCCATGATCTCCGCCGGGGGCTGCGTAACCCGTACGCAGGTTTATCCGCCGATACGGGATCGGCTGCCCTGTAAGTCTTTTTTTCTAATCTCTTGATCGGTTTTCTTTTTTGGTTTACCGATCTTAGATCGGATTGAGTCGTCCACCGCCGTCGTTATCGCCGCCTCTACTCCGACCATCGGCATTGAGGATCTACACCGCGCCCATGTGCCTGCCTCCTCCAATGTTGTGCCTGCCTCGGCAGGCTGCCGCGCACCGCGGACGACTGCTACGCCTTCCTTTGAAGGCTACGGCAGCCACCCTCCCTCGGATCCTCTTCGTCGTCATCGTTCGGGACTTTACTAACAACGCCGCTATCGATTCCGATCTACGCGTCGTCCACGCCATGGTGCATACGGTGCACGTCGGTCTGATCAACCAATCCCGCGCCTGCCTACGTCAAGCACGTCCCCGAGTACGCGCCTACCACCGATCGAGCTACGGGCTACCGCTGCGTCGCCCCCTCGGGCCGTAGTGCCGCCGCCTTTTGTCCACGCTACCGGCTTACAACGCGCCTTCCTTGGCGTGTACATCGCTGGTGGTCTCCCAGCCGCTGCACCGACTTGCGCTCTGCAGCTATGCCACTCCCCCGGGTCATAGCATGGTTGCACGCAGTCTATTTCGTCGTCCTCGTGCATCGAAGGCATCGGCTTTCACCGCGCCATCTCCTGCAGCGCGGATCGCCACCGTCTGCGCATGGTCTTCGTCACGTCGCCGGGTTCTTCCTCGCCTACTTCGAGCACCGCCGCCGTGCTTCACAAGGTAACCTGCAGGGCGCCCTCTCGCCGTCGTAGGTCCTGCCAACTACCCCATCGCCACTCCAGGCATCCAGCATGACTACCCCAGGTCGCCGCTCTTTTCGCCACCTTCTACGTCTTCGTCCACTACAACTTTGCCGCCATCGTCATCACCTCATCTCCGACTACACCACCTGCTACTCTACTCCAACAACTGCGGACAGCGCCGCCATCTCTCTCTTTGCCGCTCTGCGCGTCGCAGCCGCTCTGAAGGCTTCCTCTGCTAGTCTTTCTAACATGACAACAAGTTCATGATGGTCCCTGCCCCCGCACGTCTGGTACTGGCAACACCGAGAGTGCCTTCGTCGCCGACGCATTCCCGAGTCTGGCAATCTCGGACCGGCACATCGTCTTCATCGGCTTCGATAGCGTCTTCTTCGGCATCGACCCCTCTACGACTGCCTCGACCGCGTCACCGACAAGTTCTTCTTTGCATACCCGGTTCTGGCAAAACCGGAGTGGCCGAAAAAACCGACATCTGTGGCGTGTCCATATGACACGAGCGAACTCAAGCGTTGTGGACAGCTAGAGGTGTGATCGACGGAACACAAAAGAACAAGCGTACGTGCGTACACGTGAGATGCGTGATCGATCCTTGGTAGGTGCAGGACAAGCTTAGACTAGTAGAGGTAGGAGCTGGAAACAATTAAGCTAACCACGAGTTGCTGCACCGCCCCAACATCAATGCATTGTTTGCCATTTGGTGCATCTTCTTTGCATATACTCCGTCTAGTACAGACCAAAACGATTTAGCGAGCATACCGAAATTTGGCTTCTTCGATAGTGGCCATTGCATGGATATCGTGCGTGAGGACTTAGCAGGGAGGATCATCCGTCCTTGCGTCAAATGATTTAGTTGCGTCAATGGGTTGGTTGTACGTTCTCCTTAATTAATTAAACGTTCCGCTAGCTGGCCGCTTGAACCGGGATTCGTATACAGACAATGAGTAGTATATAGACACATCGAGCGCAGCAAAAATAACCCTGCAGTCGCTCCCCTCCAGTACTACACTCTTCCACGTAATTAAACTTGGAACCTTTGTGTCTGACTAGTTTCGACGACTTTAACAAAGGCATGCAGTCGCATTCGCCAAACCAATACGACACATCCATATGAAAGAACAGAAAGAAAATGATCTCCGTTTTGTTTCCGGCGAACCAGACATTACCTATGATGATGGTTCGGTAATCGGTTCCCGCCTATGGAGAACCATTTGTTAACTGGTTGAACACGCGACGCAGTGAGAATAACCGCCGCGCGACATCGTTGGCTGCTTTATTACTAGCAGTAGGCACAACCGGACACGGCCGCTAGTCAAACCGTGGAAAAACATATGGCCCTGCCCCTGCCTATGTGATCCCCACCAGAATCCTCCAAAAATCTACAAACAGACGGTCAGTCAGACATACAAGCTAGCAGTCCACGATATTGTGCTCGATCTGCATATACGTCCTCGATTAACCATTCGTGACGAGCCTCAAACGTACGCATTGCGTGTACATAATCCATGCATGGACAAGCTCCTTTGACGAAATTCGCTTTTTTTTTCTTTGGTCGGGTCTAAGAGCATCTCTAACCATCCTCTTTTTTTAGAAGAGAAAACGGTCGGAGTAAACTTATAGGAGCAAATTTGCTCCTCTAAACCTAGCGCCGCAGAATTGACCCCCAATATTTGGAGGACTAAATTTCCAATTTGGGTCAGACATTCCGTCGGACACTTGACATGCATATCTTGGTCGTCGTTGTCCACCATGTCATGTCCACGATTCTGGCGTGGCTATTTCCCCTCCGTCCTCGCTGAGCTCGTGCTCATGCTCACGGTGAGGTTCCCGACCTTTTCCCGCACGGACTCGAGGAAGAAACAAAGAGGGCACCCGCCGGACTCGAGGAAGAAAGAGACGGGGCGCCCGTGACTGCGACTGCGTGTACCACAAGTCGTCCATGCTCTAGAAGCTTCGCGATGTCAGTCCACTGCCCCATGTCCAGCGGCACAGCTTCGACCGACATCATGGAGGTCGACCACGAGCCATCTCGCCGGCTCGATCTTGGGGATGTTGACGAGTCCCCGGCCGGGCGTCCCCACTGCCTCTCCTCCCGCCCCACGCTGCTGGCGACGTGGAAGCTCCGGGGCACCGCTGTCCTAGCGATAGGGAGAGGGCAGCCGCTGCCGCGCTGCTAGCGACGGGGAGAGGGCGATTCCAGGCATCGGCGGGGCAGATTCCAGGCGTGGCGGCGTGATTCGAGGTGGGGTGAATCCCGGCAAGCATGCCAGGGGAGGCCGGGAAGGGCGGCGGTGACGGCGTGCCCCCCGGCAACCATCCTGACGGCGACGACGGGTTAGCCGGTACGTTTTGCCTCGCCGGAGACGGTGGAGAAAATATACTTCTCGGCCTCGCGGCCTCCTATATTTAGGAATCAGGATTGAGCTGGAGAAAAAATTTACTCCTCTGAACGACTATTGAGGATCGGTTTGGGTGTGGTTTTAGCCGTTAGATAAGCAAATTTAGTCCTCTATAAAGGCTTTTTGAGGATGGATTAGAGATGCTCTAAATTTGGTTGCTCCTACGCGCAGTCGGTAGCAGTAGCGACTTTCCGAAAGCGTGGAAGACTGTACGTGCTGGACGTTACACGCACCCTTAATTTGGTTGATGTATACTAGTAGGAGTACTAACACACCGTGAATTCGTTAGCTGCATTGCGTGTACATGTCCGCAGCCGTTTTTTCAGAAACCGGCACGAAAAGCTGCTGGCGGGACGAACAACGGCCACGCAAAAAATGAAAAGACGAGGGAAAGCCACAAGCAGCTCGTCACCTGGCCACGGATAAGCGTTCGCACCCGTCATGGATAACCGGACGTACTAGGGCAAAAGGACGTATAGAAAAATCGTGGACGGCTCGCCTGGCGTGGTAGCCACTGTTTCACGGACGAGGACGCGCAGCACGGCCAAAAGGACGAACGGACGAAATCAATGGCGCATTGGCGCCGGACCACCGCAAAACAAAGAGAGGCGTCTGCTTCACAGGGCAAACCTTCCGCTTGTCGTCTCGTCTTTTAATACTCGGAGGGGGCGGCCACCGCACACCACGCCACGCCAGCGCGCTACGCGACGATCCTGCCTGTCTTAAACTCGCTATGGTGAGCAGCGCACTGCCCTCTGCCCCCTGCGTCTACGTGTTCCTTGCTTTGGATTTGGGTGTTGGACGCTAGTCTAGGAATAACGTGCTCGCTGGCTAGATCCTGCTTTGGACCTCCAACCTCTGCTCTGTACTATTGTTCCTACACTAGTTTAGTAGTTTGGGAGTGACCGGCCGTCCGTGTTTTGACAATGGATCGTCGATTATTCTCTTCTCTCACACGTCAAACGGAACAAAACTCCTGATTTGAAATTAGGGGGAGCTTCGTTTTCACACCGCAGTTTCTCTATGCAGGACAAGAAGCCGAGAGGACCACTGTTTCACCAGCTAGCAACATAGCAACGGTATCCCCCGTACTACAACAAAACTACTCTTTCCGTCACAAAATAATTGATTTAGATTTGAATAGATTAGCATGTACCTATACTAAAACACACGTCTTGATACATACGAATTTAAACAAACTAAAGTCACTTATTTTGGGAGGAGGGAGTACGAGTAACTTCACTTTATTTAGACTATGTATTTAGTCATAAAACAAGTCTAGATACATGTAAAACTAGACAAAATAGAGTTGTTATTTTATTTTAAGACGAAAGAGAGTACTAATTTTCGTCGTCGCCGTCCAAGAACGATGTAGTAGTACACACACGGCCGGCACACCCAGCTTCTCTTTCCAGCCGCTAGCGCGTGGGATTTTGCTTTGTTTTCTCAAAGAACGCCACAAAGGACGAGCGGAGCCGGGTGCGGGGCGATGGCGCTTTGTGGGCTTGTGGCTCGTCGCGTAGCGCGGAGCGGAGGAATAACGAGGACACGCCACCCCCCGGCCGGATCCTGACGGCATCCCCCGTCCGAGCGCCTATGAGGGTTTCAGAATAGAGGGAGGAGAAAGTGAGGAAAACTAAGCGGCTAGGGAAAACTAAGTACAACTAACGAACCAAGGGCACGAAAATAGAAATTCCTAAAGTTTATATAAGAAACACATACTTATGAGGCTTTGCAACCTCTACAAGATAGGTTCAAATGAACCAGAGTACATGGGGGTTGCACAAGAGGAGAAGAAAAGGAAAAACACACACAAACAAACACACAAGAACAAGGAGAAAAAAGTGACCTCCCCACAAAACCTGGGGTCGGTTGACTAGTGAGAAAAACTCATCGCGGCCCAAGCACAGCGATCACAAGGAACAACCCACATAACATGCCCGAAGGACAACCTAGCTTGAGGCCTCGCCGGAATAATCGAACGGCTTTGGTCAGCGAGATCCAACAACGACACTGGACCATCGATGTAATCGAAGGGCAATGCGCATTCGAGACCACAAAATGCACCGCACCACTCGTGTTTCTGGTGTGGCCGAAAGGTCGCGTTCGTCAAGATGACTCCATGATGCCTGTGTGCCACCGGCTGAGGTCGAAGGGCATCATAGAGAAGAGACACACCCTTGAGCACTCTGGCATGGAGCACCCTCAATGCATGCGAGGGTCGCCGCTGTGGTCGAAATACATAGCACCACTGAGGGCAACCCCAAGCCCACCAAGGTCCGATATACCCGAAGGGCGGGCTAGCCGAGAGTATGTGCTAAGACCACCCGCACTCTCACCATAGAGCTCCCACAAGGACCCAACACTGGAGCCTAGAAACCGGAAGAAGCCACCACCACTGCCACGGCTCACCGCACATCAAAGAGAAGACCGCACCCATGCCGCCATCTGTAGAACATGGGGCACACCAGTACAGCGGAAGCAACATCCTCTGTAACTGATGGCAAGAAAGAGGGGCTCTACACCCAGCCACAACGCCCCTCCCCCGCGTGGGGAGCGCATCACCACCATGGCCGCCATCCGCCAAACCTCGACACCCGCCAGCCTCAGCGGGAAACCCGTTGGAGGATGATGGACGAGTAAAGAGGTGGACGGCACTTGCAGCCATACCACCGACCATCGACCATCGGCGACCAGCACACCGCTGCCCAACACCACCCTGGCCAGCAAGAGGAGCAGCCCACGCCCACTGCCACCAAGAAGACCGCACGCCGTGGCCTGGGGGCCGCCCTGGCTCCGAGGCAGGAGATGGGAACCACCCTATCAGATCTAGTCTGAACCAGATCTGCAAGCCAAACCGGCCACATCCGCCGTCCCGAGCGCCAGCAGCACCTCAAGACCCACCACACCGATGGCCAGCACACGCAGCTCCGCTATCGGTGCTCGCAACTGCACCGCCGCTCGATGCCAACAACATGCGCCTTCACCTCCGAGCGTGGGGAGAGAGAGCCCCACCGCTGACCAGGCTACGCCCGCCAGCGCACCTAGGCGGCGGCTTGTGGAGGGGAAGGAGGGGGCGCGGGTACCGGCGGCTAGCGTTTCGTCCCGATCGCTCGCGGAAGTGTCTCGAGGACTTGGACTATGGTTGCACCCACTATTGCGGAAGAGTGGATTAATCATCGCCATATGTCAAAAGAGGAAGATCTGCCTAGGATGATCTGCACGACAACATGGCAATTCAGGGAACCAGAGAATAGATGCTGTGCTCCTCCACTGTGTGCTGTAGATGAGGCACAGCACTAACTGGAGCAGTAATAAACAGTGCCACATCGTCCAGCTGGGAAGAGGAGCTTTCGCGACTCGTGTGGAATGTGGAGTGCGTTTGTCAAAATATTATCCGGACATGGATAAGCTTCAGTCTCCATCAGTCGATGCATGGAGAACCAGGACAGTAGAGCATCAGCATCTTACCTTTTACTCCCCCAGTACTACTCCCTGAAACATGATGTGTGAAACTGAATCATCGTGATGCAAACGGTGCCTGGGCCGCTCTTCTCCACCGTACGGTTGAAAACTCAAATTGGTTTGAGGAGACGCGCGGGAAACAGAGGGGAAACTCCTCGGACAAGCCATGGTGGCCATCCCGCAGAAGTTCAGACAAAGACCAGCGTCTTGTCCGGTTTACCCGACAGTTGAATAATTACAGAGTTTTCTTGGGAGATGTTGGACCGGATTATGTCTTGTTTTCAACGTGGAACAATCGGAGAGTACCGCCCTGTAATCGCACTCTTCCCGTGACAAGAAATCTCTCGATTCTCAACGCCACTTATCCTCGATCAGTCAGTCAGCTCACGAGCTTTGCGTAACTCGTAAGGAACTGATCTGATCGCGTCTTGCTTGCATTGATTTATCCCCTTTTCACCAGATGCAACCTACCCATCTTCGATCAGCACTTGATTGAACTGATGTGCAAGCCACCAAAACCGACCCAATCGGCTAATCACTTCATCGTCATTTCTGACTAAAATCTACTACTCCGTATTGCATTGCATTAATCTGAACAGAACGGGAGAGAAGGCGCACTATGAACAAACACATGCATGTACTACTAGCAAAGTTCAGTCTAAAACGCACACACCGACGCAGAAGGGGAAAAAAAATTGAATTTCACCCGACGCAACCACGCGACAGGTGAAACGCCTAGCTAGCTAATGTCCACCCGCGGGTAGGGTAGGGTAGGTAGCGAGGTAAAATCAAATCTACTGGTACGAATCCTTGGCACCGCCGGGCCGGGCGGTCAGTCGAAGCGGCGGCCGCGCCAGGCGGAGACGGAGAAGAGGGCGCGGTCCTGCCAGCAGAGGAAGAAGACGCCCTTCTCCTCGCGGACCTTGAACCCGTCGCACCCGAGGCCCTGCGCCGCCCGGCGCGCCTGCAGCAGCGAGTAGTAGCTGAGCGGGACGCGGCCGAACCCGGCGCCCTCCATCCTCGCCGCCCAGCGCTCGTGCCTCTCGTGGCGCTCCCTGCGCTCGGCCCCGTCGCATGCGACGATGTTCTTGATCTCCTCGCCGAGGAGCCAGCGCTCGACGCGGGCCCGCTCCACGGAGCCGCGCGCCGCGCCCACCTCCAGGCAGTCGAAGAGCGCCGCGTAGTAGTTGAGCGCCTCCACGAACCGCTCCGTCAGGCCGGGGGTGTTGTGGCTCGCCTCCTGCTCCGTGACCACCATGATCTTGGGAGAGAGCCCCCACAGCGCGCCCAGGAAGGCGTCGGCGCGGGAGGTGGACGGGGAGAGGAGACCCGAGGAGTCCTCCGGGCTGCTCCGCCCCCGCTTCTCCTTGTCGACGACGGTGGTCGAGGTGTCGTCGTCGGTGGCGAGGAGGCGGTGGAGCTGCAGACTGGAGGTGATGGCGAGCGCCTCGCCCGTCTTGACGCGCAGGGACTCCACGTCGAGCGCGTCTAGGCGGGTCGCCACGGGGTTGAACTGGAACGGCACGTCCAGGCGCTCCGCTTCTTTCGTGAGCACCATGGCCGTCTGGGCGAGCAGGTCCTTGTGCTCGTGCACGGCGGTGAGGCGGAAGTGGGGCGGGCCCTCGGGGCGCGCGGCGAGGAGGTGCAGCAGCTCGAGCCACTGGGCGGCGTCCGCGCCGCCGAGGTCGATGACGTGGACGATCTTCTCCGACTCCATGGCCTCGAGCACGGCCTGGTTGGCCGCGGCGCCGGCGAGGCGGAGGAACGGGCAGAGGTCGAGGAAGTGGCGGCGCGCGACGGCGACCTCGGCCGGCGTGGGGGACGCGCGGGGCAGCAGCAGCGCCCTGCAGAGGCCCGGCCAGGCACGGAGCGCGCGCCGCGCCAGGGCCTCCGCGAAGGCGGCCGCGACGCGCTGCATGGCGTCGCCGTCGGGGGACGCGAGGGAGGCGATGTGCTCGAGGGCGGCGTTGGCGGCGTCGAGGCGCCCCGCGGCGGCCGCGGCGGCGCAGTTGAGGAGGAGGTGGATGAGGCAGAGGCCGCGCTCGTCGGAGCGGAGCTCCCGCAGCATCCACGGCGGCGTGGACGCCGCGGTGGCCGGGTGCAGCGGCATGTTGGAGAAGTTCTGCAGCGGGGACGAGGTTACCGACGAAGAGGAGCCTTCGTCCTGCTGGTGGATCATGAGCCTCGCCAGCGCTGCCTGCCCTTCTGAATTCGCAAGAGCTGAAGCTGGTTCGTTTTGGGCCGCGGTGCTGTGGATCAGTGGATGAGATGGGATGATTTATACGGGTCCGGAAATGGTATGGCCTTCACGGGCACAGGAGGCGCGTTTGAGGTTCTTGGAGGTTTTTGGCTGGCGTCTCGTCTGCACTCTGCCCGCAGCCTGAGAGGCTAAATTGGGAATACTGTAGTAGGAGAGCTGCAAAAGCCTGCGTGTGCGCTGCAAAGAGAAACCCCAATTAACAAACTAAGCAGCCTTAAATAGAAGGGAGCGACACGGCAGAGGAGCCACAGAGAGAGAGAGAGGACAAAGCAAAGACAAGGAGAGAAGAACAAAGGGCAGGGAACCAAGCAGGTCGCAACAAGCGGCAACAGCTCCAGAAACAAAAATACAATTCCCTCCGCTCCCCTCTCATTCAGGCCAGAATTTCTCAGGTTGGGGCGTGAGGACAAGAGGAAAATCAAGGCCATTTATTTCTGGACTCGTCGGGCATGCATGCATCAGTGGACTTTACTGTATGCAGCATCCATCCACAGAGGCTCAGCGCTCATCATCAGACTACCATACCGACACCAGGGGCAGCCAGGCAGGAGGGCGAACAGAGCATTACTCAGACGAGAAAAATTCCCCCAAAAAAATGGCACAAGAAACGCTCACCTCAAAGGACAAGCCAATCCAGGAGCAGCAGCCGTACGCGTCACCCGGCGTAAGGGATCGACCGACGCAAATATAGAAGCAGCAGCAAGGTGAGAGAGACGTGGATGGCGTGGGAAGTGGGAAAGAAGGGAAGGGGACGAGGAGGAGAGCAGGGAGCGTTTTGGAGTTTTCTGTCCGTCGGCGACAAAAGGCGGGGCCGGGGGAGGCTTTTGTCTTCCATCGAATCGCGCTTGGCCTCTACCGGCGCGAGCCCACGCTCGTGGTTTGGACTGGAGCCGCGCGACGGAGGAATTTTTCTGGATGTGTGCACCGTCCCCCTTCTATTCTCGCGTAATCATAATCTACACAGGGTTAGGTGGACTCTGCAGGACTGCAGGCCACCTACACACAGGAACAATTACTACCCGTGTAGGGATGCAGCTGGTCGTTAGCAGCCTCTCCGATTTGTTTATTAAACCATCGCTTTTCCTTTCGAGCGGATTTTTTTTTTTGTCTCTACCGTTATTTAAAAAAAATCAAAATTCATATCTATGAGTGTCAATTTTTTTTAAAAAAATCTAATGCACCAAATGATCTTCTCACGGGGATGTACTATCCTACTTTTTTCCTAAAAGATGTAGGTTTAATCGAACCTTAGAAAACAATATAAAATGAAATAAAAAGAACACGTCTACAAGATGTTTTTTTTATCTATGTTTACCGGATCAATCTAGTTTACTTTTATAATGGGTTGAATCAATTGAAGGAGATAGGTCAGGGTTCAAGATCCCCTTCCAACTGCACATCATATGGGATGACAGGTAATAACAAGCACATTCATGTGTAAAATTTTTAATAGTGATAATCTCTTGTGGGTAACACATCCTAATATACTAGAGCCCCCATGATGAATCGGGCATAGCAAAAGTCTTTTCATCCAGCCGAGTGTACCAAGAAGCAACGGGACAAACGATTATTAAGTGTAAAACACAGATCAAAGCATTAACTGATAATATTGTTGTGATCCCGAATGGGTCGCTAAGCGAAGACCGTACTACCCTTTCTGTCACTAGGGTTCCTATGAGATCGCCGCTAGCCAAGTATCTCACCTCAAGCCTTTATCAATCTATGGGATCTTGGGTACCTACAAGTCCACAGCTCGAGACAAGAGACAAAGAACAAAAGATACAAATCCCTATTTCAAACAATACACAATTCTCCCATAAATTAGATGCACATAACCGCTGGAAGGTTTCTCCCCAACCCGCAGCCCATGAGGACTACTTACTCATAACAATAAGATCAAGGATAGAAAACATTGTGCAAAATATTTAGATTGAAATCAAATATTCTTATAATGGTCGTCTAATCACAATGAGATCTAAAGTACAAAGCAATGGTTATGTCTAATGGAGGGGATTGATGATGGATGGATGAACAATGGTGTAGATCTCCTTTGATGGTGTTCTTTTGCAATCTCGAAATGGAGGCTCTCTGGTCGGCGGCTGGAGCCTCAAAATATATAGGTGTCTTCACGAAAGTTGTAGGGTTTTACGAGATGAAGCCGTCGCCACATGGTACGGGCAGACAAAACGGGCGGGCCGTGCCCGTACCAGTGGTCGTTACGGCGTCTGACTCCTGGAATTGACTCCACAATTACTTGGTCGTGTGGACTTCCTCAAAACCTTCATTATGACTCCGGATTTCGCATTAAAAAGCATGATTTCCTGTACAACATAATTCAAAGCAAGGTTTTGTATATCTTTTAAATTATTAGTAATTAGTGGCAAGGATTGAGATTTTCTTGTCAATTGCTTAACCGAAAACAATATTTAAACACGGTGGAAGATGACTATTTTTAGAGCCATCAACCTCCCCAAAGCTCAAACCTTGATCGCACGAGCAAGAAGAAACAAAAAAACTATAAGAAATTCAGCATTTAAACTTGAAACAACGAGAACAAGAATTCACTTATGATTGGTAGTCATATGCGCTCGGTACTTAATCCATTTGAAAAGTTTATCAAAGTTAGAGAGATGACCAGAGTACTATACAAGCTTTGGCAAGTCAAGACAATCAATTTAATATAAGTATAAATAATTAGAAGTGTAGTAATCAATCCAATTCTTCTAGTTAACTCTTAGCTTGCTAAGGAACACTAGGATGTTTTTAATATCATAATTAAGTAATCAAGTTTATGTCCTATGTAGATCAGTGAAGTGTCTTATTTACGCTCACATCAATAGATTAAGTTTATCAAAAACAGTTCTAATCCAATCATTATCATTTAAGAAAATTCGTAAAGTAGTAACAAGACCATGCCAATAACTTGTTATGTGGATCTTCATACATATCTTTTTTCTTTTTCTTCTTCCTTTTTCTTTTTTTCTTCCTATTTCAAGGATCATTGGCTATTTCTTTTACAAGTGCTTGCACAACCTTTAAAAGTACCAATATATTTGCCCATATATTGACACGTATGTCACTCATGTCATCAACTCATAGCCAAATCTAGGGTTATACCATAGATCGTTCAAAAGCTAGCGGTGTTGTTGGCATCCCAAAGGTGTGCATGAGAAACATATAACTTTTTCTTTTCTCCTCTTTTTTTATTGCTAGAACCATGGTTTGATCCACAAGGTTAGCTTTGGCATGCATCACAATTACCACTAGAATTTATTTCAATCAAACAACTCCTTTCAAGAGTGTCGTCAAGGCTATCAAAACATCTATGGGGTTAAGTATCTTCAAGGGTATACTCTCAAGACAATCATTTATCAAATAAGTCGTAAATTTTAGACTTTTTTATTGTACTTGTTTGGCAATATTATTTCCCTGGGACGATGTCGTGGAATGTTGTGTCTGATGTCTCCAAGCAGGTTAGAGGGATCCTCATTGCTCGCAAGGTACTCGCGAATATGAGGTTGATGCCGCTTCCGCCATCCATGAAGACGCGACTCATGTCGAAGCCTCCAATTTGCGCCTCGAGTACGAGGGGGCAATGACCTGGGCGAGGTACTTGAGGCGGGTGGTCGCATTTGTCGAAGGTAATGCACGACTCGCTGCCACTGAGGTACTCAGTGGTGGATGGTGGCGAGTGCGTGGCCAAGTTGACTTGGCGATTCATAGCCTTCTGCACCCTGTTGGAGGGGCGCCCCTTTTGGATCATTATGGTACCCATGGCCCGTGGGTACGGTTCGCCTCCGTGGTGCTGGTCCGGTGCAGCTCCGTTCGGGGTGGCCTGGGTGGTGGTGGCGGTGCGCCATGTGCCATGGCGCCTGGAGCGGCTCCGTAGCCTCTTTCGACTGCGTTGCGGTTCATCCGAACCAATCCCTCGTGTAGCTTGAGGAACTCGCGGCAGTCCTTGAGGAGGTGGCTGGACTTTCTCTTGCCATCATGCTTGTCGATGTAGAAGTGTACCGTGCATGGCCCAGACAGTTTGTCCTCGATGGAGGTCGTGGGTGCCTCATCGCGAGTGCGGTGTTGCCACACTTGCGTGGTTTTCCCGGAATCGCGATATCCGCTGTTGTGGTATCCGCTGTTGCGGTTATCGTCGCGTCTATCGGCGTAGCCGGCTGCAACCATGTTGACGTCATCGCGATCGTCGTAGATGCGCATGCGACGCTTGCCCCGGCGGTCGCGTCTGTGTTCGAGTTCTGCCTCCTCGTCGGAGTGAACGCGATTCTTCACCGAATCTTCTCCATCGGCCCACCGATTCGTGATCTCCATCAGGTGGTCGATGGTCTGGGGCTTTGAGCGGCCTAGCTCCTCCCTGAGTTCCATGTGGCGGACACCACCATTGAATGCATCAATCAAGCGGTCTTCCGAGATGTTCTCCATGGAGTTCTTGATGATGGACCACCTTTGGATGTAGGAGCGCAGCGATTCGCCAGATCTTTGCTGGCAGCATCTCAGTTCTTCGATTGAGGCGGGCCATTTGTACATGCCCTTAAAGTTGCGCACGAAGTTGTAGACCAGCTCATCCCAACTGCGAATGGATCCACGTGGGAGGTTGTTGAGCCATGCCCGGGCGGCGCCCTGCAGCTGTAGCTGCAAGCATTGCATGGCAGTACTTCGACTGCCTCCGTGTAGCCTGACGGAGGAGATTTGGTCCTTCAGCCAGATCTTGGGGTCCTGATGACCGTCAAATTTCGGGTTCTCTGATGGGAGTTTAAACCCTTTAGGCATTCGCTTCTGCCTAATCGATCTGCTGAAGCATCTAGCGCCGCAGAGCTCCCCATCTTCCTCTTCCGAGTCAGTCGACCGAGCACGTCGTGCCCTTGACTTGTCGATCTTGCGTTGTGTGAGGTCGTCGCGTGCATCGTAGTCGCGGTTGTGTCGCCGTGAGCGGCGGCGTCGAGACAGGTCGTGACTGTCATCACTGGATGAGGGCGAGGAGTAGCGCTTTGCTAGCACTTTGCCCTTTTTTGGGTCTGGTACTGGCTCCTTGTCGACGGCGGCCTCGATTAGCCCCAAGCCCGCGATAGTGGATCGGTGCATGGCCGTTTGGGGATCTCCAGCTGGCGGCTGGTTATTGAGGAGGTACATGGTGGCTGCTGTCACCGCGGCCTATGGTGTCCTGGGAACCACGTTGTCTCTCGTGTCGACTATCATAGAGCCAAAGTCGAGGACTTTCGTGGCCTCTATGCGCTCTTGTTCGGTGAGGTGAGCCATCCGCCACTGCCTCTTCTTGGCGAGGTACTCGTTGCCTCTAGAGGAGGATCCTCCGTAGGAAGAGAGCCCAGCACGACGAAGGCTCGATGCGTCTGCTGCCTTGTTACGCGCCTTAAGTTGTGTGATTGCTTGTTTTTGGTGATTGAATTCTTCTTTTAGGAGCCAGTGGTAGCCCATCAGCAGTTCCTGCGGGGACCCGAAGGGTAGAGGTGCACCTCGCAGGGCTTCGCGGCAGCGATCCCACTCTTGCTCGTTGAGCCTGATCACGACGCGTTCGCCGGTTTTCTCATTGATCATGTTGGGAGGTTCGACTGCTCCTCCGTTGCCACCGTTGCCGGCGTTGGGTGGATCGGTGCCGTTGCCGGTGTTACCACCGTTGCCGCGATTGGGTGGATCGGTGCCGTTGCCGGTGTTACCACCGTTGCCACGATTGGCGGAGGTGTCACCTGCGTTGATGACGGCGCACATGAAGTGATTGGGGAAGTTGTTGCTTTCGCAACTTTCAGATCCGAAACCGTAGGTTCCATCTTCAGTGGCCAGATCGCTTAGATCGGAGTCGCGACTGCTGTCGCTGACCGTGTTCTCGACTGCCACCGGAGCGTTGAGCTCGCTGAGGGTGCCGATCGATGGAGGGAACCATGATGCCGGGGCAATTGCCGGTGTTGTCGGCTGATCAGGCATGCGAAGCGTGCCCATCTGACCAACTTGGAAGCGGAAGCTCCCAATCGCCAGGCTGATTCCGTCGCCCATGGACTCGAAGGCCGGGCGGGTGGCCGGCGTGTGAACGGTGAAGTCGAAGGCGTCGAAAAGCTGACGAATCTCTGATGTTGCAGAGTTGTAGATCGCAGTTGATGGGGCCGAAGAAGCCGCAACATCGGCACTCCCAATTCCCACAAACGGCGCCAATTGACGAGGGTTTAACTCGTCAATGCCCATTGTTATGGACTTGGGTTTTGGAGAAGGAGGGAGCGCTGGAGACATCTATCGGCTAGCAAACAAGCACACAGGGAACAAAGGATTTACCCAGGTTTAGGCCTCGTAGAGGTCCCTACTCCTGCTTGTCTGCTCGTGGAATTATTGAGGGAGTCGAAAGTTACAATGGTGTGCAGATGTAATCTGGCGAAGGTTGTGGAAACTAGGGTTGCGTGTGTCCTTCTCGCCGCCCCTCCTAGCCTTTATATAGATAGGCTAGGTTTCGGGTAGCAGGTCGAGTCGGTTACAAGTTAGGATTTTTCCCTTTAATCTTTCTATCTTTATCTTCTTCTTGTTCTTCAAGCAATCGAGAGTCCGTAGGTTACTCGAGTCCCTCCATCCGGGCCTTGGCGACACCGTGGGGCTATATGTATTTGGACCGTATATACCAAGCTCGAGTACCTGTAGGGTATACCCATGTCACTAGGCAAGAGGCTTGCCATTAATTGATATAGGAGAAGAGAAATGGCTAGTTTATGAGGGAAACCAGCTGAAAACCGATACAACATAACACCACACACCGGACCCGAGGCCCCGCACCACACGAGCCGATGGCCTAGCCACCCAAGTGGCCAAGGCCGACACCCAAAAAACCTCAAAATGCAACAAGGCGGAGGCAAAGACTCGGAGCCGCTGCTCCGACAACCACGCCGACATCGGGGTCGCGCACCACCTAGCCGAAAACGGGCCAAGGACAAAACCAACAAGACAGACAAACCGAACACCAACACTTGCAGGAAAGGGCCTCGACAGTGATGCCTCCAACGAGGGGAGCGACGACCAAGAGCGCCGCCTTCACCGGCATCGGCCGTGGCTAGAGCAGAGTTTTCACCCGGAGCACACCAAACCGAAGTCATGTCCGCCAGACCGCTGAGTCGAGGAATCCCAACAGCCCGTCGACGCCAACAACCAACTCGCTCTGCTAGTCCCTCTAGCCGATGGAGCATCCAAGGCAAGGACCCAGGAGGCCAAACGACACAAGAGAGTGCCACCCTTGCCCGATCCCGCGAGGGATCGAGGTTTTCCCCGGAGAACCCGGGCGGAGGCTCAAGAACACCACCACGACAACGCCTCCAAGGAGGAAATAGCGCCAAAAGGCGTTGCCGCCGTTGGCTCCGGCCGCAGCCAGAAACAAGACTTTCGCCTGGTAGAGAGTTGCAACCTCACACCCGCCACTCGAGGCCGGCCAGACCACCATCACCATCCCGTCCACCTTCGAAGCCATCGGACTGGGCAGCTGGACCCGGCCGCCTGCACACCGCCACATCTAGGCTCCCTGTCAATGCGATAAAAGCCGTCGTACAGATCATCACCGCTGCCCGCGAGTTAGCTGCCGAAGCAACCAGAGCGAACCCGGGCAGCTGTCGTAGCAGACAGGAACAAAGACCACAACCACCACCATCCTCCACCTCGCACGCTGGCAGCGCCAAACGCCGCACAGCAGCCACCACCACCATCATACCAGACCGGAGAGCCCCACGACCACGGCCGCCACCAACCGCACCACGTGAAGAAGAGAAGCCGGGCAGTACCAGCCTATCAGTGAAGATTGCACCGCCAGAACGCCACAAAGAGGGGGCGCCAACCGACACCGACGCGGGGCTCGAGGACGAAACACCGATGGCCGCAGACGCGAACTCCCAAGACCCGCCCCCGCGCCGCCCACGCGGCCACCGCAGCCGCCGCGCCGCCGAGGAAACCCGGGGCCGCCGCCCCGGCACCCAAACTCTGCTGGAGACGCTGCACCGTTCTGGGCCCCGTGCCGCTCCGGCCGGAGATCCCACTGCCCGATGAGAAGAGGCCCCCGCCCAGATCCCGTCGCGCGAGAGGAGGGAGGCCAGCCGCCGCCGTCAGCCGCGCGGCCTTCGTCCGGCGGCGTCCTCTAGCGGCGGCGGGCGGAGGTGGAGGGGGAAAAGGGGTGGCGGCGGGATTGGATCGGTCACCCGAGCCGCACCCTGGGAACGATGTTAATGGTTAAATGGGGTTGATAAGGAGAGCAAAGCTAGATTACGCATTGGTGTTTCAACTTTATGTAGATCCATCTGGACATGCAGAAATAATATGTTTTTAACAAAAAAAAAGTTTTTCTTTTTGCAGATCATTTGCTTAACTACCTATTGGATACAGCTATGGTCCTATTTTCTTCCGATGGATGAGCGGAGGCATATGGACATTGGATGCGACCGACTGCTCAAGGTTGCTCAAGATTTCTACTACCTAGCTATTTGGCTGACAGCACACTAGTAGACTTCAGAATGGATAAAAGAAATCTTCTATTATTCAATTGGTGAATACATGTGTCGATCCTTCGTGATCCACGAGTGTATAATACTGAATTTTTGAACTACTTACTATAGACAGGATGTGTGCATCGGCGTGATGTAGAGGCAGGGGTCTAGCTCCCATTTTGAAAAAAAATAACAGAGCTGGAAACCACCAAGATAGAACAAGCCGGCATATAAATAAAGAATTCTATATTGGCAAGCACGGTTTCATAGAATTGCGACTAGTTTAATTTCCTTGTTCATATCTTACATATTTTTCTGAAAAATCATTGCAACAATGCTATTGCATGTATGGTCCAAGTCTACAAGTTGTAGACTAAAATTTGTTAGCTTAGAGCAAGTACAATAAGTCCTAGTCAGCTCGCTATAAGAATTAAAATATTATTTTTTTGTCTAGTTAGAAGAGAGAGAATAGGAGAGAGAAAAAGAGTAGGCTCTCATGTAAGAGCCAGCTCTAGCACGTGCTTCTAGGCACTTTAAGAGAGTGAAATGTGAACCATGTGGTGCTAAAATAGTATATTTTTTAGCTCAGTACTAAATTGGTTATAGATGACATGATACTTGGTTTATAGCCGGCAGCTTGCTATAGTATTATTATTGCTCTTTGTATCATAAGGCGTTTGCCTTTGCTACTCTGGGTGAGGACCGACGCTATGCACTGCTAGTCTGCTAGCTCCAACAGTCGACGACGACGATAGGATAGCCTTTGGCGCCACCCAGTAAATGGGCACTACACCCCACGTACGACCCTTGTCGCGACGTGGAGGGAAGACGGAATAAAGGATCGCGCAGAGGGCATGGCGTGTCCTCGTTATTCCTCCGCCCCAAGCTACGCGACGAAGGACGCCGCAACGAAACCAAACTCCCACCACGCCACCACCACCACTTCGTCCTTTTTTCTACGAGAAAACAATGTAGAGCCCATGCGCTAGAGTCTAAAAAGAGAGAGGAAACGGCGACGATGAAATTAATAGTTTTGTACTAGTACGGGATACGCTTGCTAGGTGGTGAAACAGTGGTCCGTCCGGCTTATTGTCGCCTATAAAATACGGTGTGAAAGCGAAGCTCCCTACTCTAATTTGAAATTAGCATTGGTTTTGTTTGACGTGGGGTGGGGGAGGGAATAATCAACGCTCGCTCCATTGTCAAAACGCAGGAGGTCATAGGAACAGTACACGGCTGAGCTAGGCATCCCAGAAAGAAAATAAAAGCGAGCACGTACAGGACAGGATCTAGCGAGGGAGCACGTCACTAGCGTCCAGGACCCAAATCCAAAGCAAGGAACACGTAGACAGAGGGCAGTGCGCGCCCCACCAGCTAGCGAGTTTAGGCCTTTCACAATGGGTGTTTCTTAGCGCAGTATCCTAGGTGTTTTGCCTATGTGACATGTCATTTAATGAAGAAATATGGTGTTGTTGTATCTTAGCTAAGCTATACCCTTTGCACGGTATCATAGGCAAAAAAACTTGGCTAGACCAATCACATATATGCATGAGACTAAAATCATTAAATACAACACCGCTAAGAAACACCATCTAAGAAACAATGCATTGTCATTGTTGTTTCTTAAGTTTTAATTACTTCTATAAAAACGTGCTAAGAAACACCCCATTGTGAAAGGTTAAGGCAGGCGGGATCGTCGCGTACCGCGCTGGCGTCGCGTGCGGTGGCCGCCTCCGCCTCCGGGTATTAAAAGACGAGACGACAAGCTGGTGGTTTTGACGCTTGTCCAGCGCGCCCTTTGAGTTTCGTTCGCCCTTTTGGCTTTTGGGCCGTTCTGCGGCCTACGTCGTCGCCCGATCCGTGGCTACGACGCCAGGCGAGGCGTGCTGAACGTACGTCCACGTTTTCTGCGGAGTTCCCTTTGCTGCAGTGGCCGGCGCGTGAGTTGGGTAGTACTACTACTTATCCTGACCTGTGCGTGCTTATCCATGATCTGCATTGGCAAGTCATGAGCTGCCTCTGCTTTTCTTCGCCACGTCTATTGCTCGTCCCAGCTTCTAGGGGGCGGTTTCTGCAAAACAAGATGCCAAGATGGGCTATACATACATATATACCCGGGGCTTGCCATGGATGCGTGTAGTACTCCTATTGATAAAACAAGAGCCAAGATACCTTGCATGTACAGGACAAGATGCCAACGCTCGCTCCATTGTCAAAACAAGAGCCAAGATACCTTGCAACCACAAATGTTTTGGTGCCTCCTATTGATAAAATTATGGAGATCTATAGGATAACATCACCTTATGTTTTTAAGACAAAACTTCCAAATAAGCTTACCCTAGCTTTTCCAAAGCTCATTTCTAAAACTTTTGACTTCCAATCTTGGTAGAAGTACCAAGGGACTATTACGTTCTTCAAAACCACAACCCTTAAAATTACCTCTCTATATCTCAAGCTAGGCTTGATGGTATCCATAGCTGTAGTTTTAATCTGCTTGTTAAGATGAATTGCCTTGATCGGCTGTCTTAAACTAGATGGCCTGGACTTGCTTGATTAGGAAGTAATATGAGCTACCCTAGGTGCTCATACTTTAGTAAAAAACTACCCCAACAATGCAACCTCTAATCCCTTGAGGAGAAATCATCAACCCTTAGTAGGAAGATCACCTCTCTCCCTACTATCAGGATCATCTCTTGATAATCTACTTAAAAACCCCTAACTCCTGATCTAGGGCCTTGTGCCTCCTCTACACTCATCCTTGGGATGTGCTCTATCATCCAATACCCTCCCTTGATCAAGGAACCCACTACCCAAGTTTCCCCAATATTGTACTGATCCCTAATCATGCAAGCGACCATTTGTGCTCCTTATCAAACTCAATTTTGAGTCACTTCTCTTTTGTAGTTTCCAAGGTAGAAAATACCTACTTAAGCCATGGATCCTTTCACTTAATCTACTATTAAACATCTTGATGATGAGGAACCTTGCATCCCATGAAAACCACTACACCTTGTACCCTATCCTAAAACACTAAAACAATCAAAATATGACCAAGTATGAAACTGTTATCCTGAACCCCTCTTTGAGTCTCTACCTACATCAACCCTTGTGCATTTTCAAAAATGCACTCGAACCATCTTGTAAACCATTATGAGTACTTACAAATCACACCCTTGCCCTTGTCTAAATCATTCCTGGACCCACTTGTTCTTGATGGTTTTCCAGGCAAGAAAATAATCTGTTTCAGTCAATCTTATCAACGTGCCTACTTTGGCAGAAGCTCCCATCTCCATGCCATACTCTTTTGACCAACTCCTTGCATGGTTGTGCTCTACTCAACTTTGTACATCAACCCCCACTTACCTTGTTTGAATTGGAGACTTATGCTTCTTAAACCCACATGGTTTTGGAGGCTAAATAATACTTCCAAACTAACTTGTCAGCCAACCGACGCTGAACATGAACCCTGTTGCAATAACCACGCTTGTCGACCTGTGAAGGCCGGATACAAACACCTTTCACCTCCTGACCAGGGATATGACCCCGACTCTTAAAGATATTTCGATGATTTTTGCACTTCCCACCGAGGGAGCTCCTCTGTATATGAGCACAGATTTTGATAACTAGCGTGGGAGCCTGAGGACAAGAGTAAAGAAAGAGTCCCGCCATCGTTACTTATACTTTTGTCATACAAAACTTCAAGACGTGCCTCGCTGAGACTGATAAAGATGATATTCATCAGTATGCCCATATGTACGTGTGGAATGTTACCTCAAGGACTCTGTTTACCGATGACGGTGGTAGGACAGATCACAGGAATTGGCTCAAGGCGTTAACTGTATGGGATGCCAAATGGATCTGGGGTTCGACACCACTGACCTACTTGTACCGCCAAGTAATCTCCAGTACCCTCTTTTCTGCACTACCTCTCTTAAACATCTTCTTACTGAACCGTGTTTCTCTTCATGTGCAGTTGGACGATGCTTGTTTTGGGCATGGAGGTCACAACGGTTTTGGTGGTGCCTTGCTCCTACTTTCTGTCTAGAATTGGGAACAAGACTTGGAACGATCATGGCAACCTGCTGCAGTTCCTCACGCGGGCTTACAAGTGGGACGTGATATCAGAGATGATGAGTGGCCCAGATATTAACTACAAGCACTACACCAACGAGTTCGATATGTTTACCGTCAAGCAGGTAAATGTTGCCTTGGCTTCACTCACTTCCATGCTCTCTATCAAAACACCAAATCAATATGCTTCTCTTATGTTAAAGGCGGAATGATAACCAAAATGGTGGCATGAATAGTTTTGGTGACCACTTATCTGCGGCGCACCCAATGGTGGTGCGCCCCGGATAACCTAGGCGGGATTCGAAATTCAAACCGGTCGGCCACCTAACCCATCTACTTCTTTCTTCTCCTTTCTCTTTCTCCTCCACTACTTCTTCCTTCTCATTTCTCCTTCTCCTTCTTCCTTCTCATTTCTTCCTTCCTTCTCCCTTTTTCTTTCTTCCTTCTCCCTTCTCCATTCTTCTTTCTTCCTTCTCCTCTCATTCCCTTCTTTTCTCCTTCTCCATCTCCTCTCCTTATCTTCCTCTTCTTTTCTCCTTCTCCTCTCCTTCTCCTTCCCTTCCCCATTCGTGGCTCCTCCCACCTCTACTTCTCCTCTCTCCGAAAATCGGCCGCCGCACCGTCCTCGAGCTCCTCCCTGGCCCCCGCCTCCCATTGGCTCGACCACGGCCTCCCGCATCTACCTGCGGTGGTAGGCTATGGCAACAGCGAAGCGGCGCGACGTGATGACGACGAGGCGATCGCGGCGCCAGATCTAGATCCAGAAATTTTTTATGAAATTTGAAAATTTTATCAGTGGTGCACCATGCCCACAGGCGTCACAAATAACTTTTCATATCCCGTCTTTAAAAAAAAATTAAAATCGCTATTAGTAATGTACCATACCCCATGCGTCACGGATAAGTGAGGTTATCTGTATCGCACGACCCCATGCCACGGATAAAAACTATCAGTGACATGATGACATGCCGTGTAGGCCATTCTGTACTATAATGCATCAATGCATGGATGCACACGCAGTGCATATGTTTGCCGCTCGTCACGCTAGCTGCCGCTCCGTGATCTTCAATCGTGGATATCATTGAGTCTCTGTTTTTTTGTTTGTTTGTTTGTGACGTTTTTAGGGGATTTTGGAGCATTCGTTTGGTTTGCATGTGCAGGCGGCTGAGTTTTGTACGGTTTTTTTTTCCGGAAAAATCCGGATCTATTTCATGAGTTCATAAGAAGTACAAAGTATCCTAAACATAATAAAAATTACATCGAGGTCTTTGGACCACCTAACGAATACTACTGCCGCCAGAGCGAGCCGCCGACGCGCCGCTGTCGCCGCTCCATTATCGAAGCCGGCATGCCATTGTTGATGACAGTCGGGAAGTCTTCGTGCACGTGTTTCTAAGGACCAGTGTCCCAGGGATAAAGTTGTCACCATTGAACCCTTGAATTGATCCAAAACTTGTAACACCAAATCTAAAACACAAGTAGACTGGACGAGATCCACCACTCCATGGAAGCGGCGACCAGACGAATTCCCACCCTCCTCAACGCCAGCAGCAGAATCGTCACCGACAGATGGAAGAGGAGGCGGGTATACCTTATTCTTGTCCCGCACAACGCCGCCATAGCCACCATAACGACGATGCCGGATGACCAGACTCTAACTTTAGGGACCCTTCTACACCGCCGAGCGCAGGTCCGAGGTCCCCACCTCCTCTCGCCGCCGAAGCGGCAAGCAGAGGAGGCGGAGACCCGTCGATGCTCGGTCACAGACAGCGAGAACGAAGTAGATTGTGGCGGCTGCTAGGGTTTTTACCCTAGCCGCCGCCTCTTTTTCTCACGGGAGGAGAGTTTTCTACGGTTTGACTAGCTACCGTGTCCGCATTGCGCCTAGTCATCCCGTGACTAGTGGTCGTACTTGCATTGATCGATCGATCTGGTCACATGGAGGGTTTAATTACAGTCCATGTGATCGTGCCGTGTGGCTCTTCCGCAGCAAACAACTGTTTTTTTAAGCAGAATAACAATGTTGGCCCCAACCGTGTCATAAACTCAGATTATGTTACTACGGCCCCTACTGACCCCTTGCGTGACCGGTCAAAGTACGTGGGAGGCGCTGTTCGATTCGATTGGCTTGAAAGTAAAAATCAAATCAGTTTCTCTGTGTTGTTACTTAGAAATTTGTCAACTACTTAGAAAATTCCAATTCGTTACTCCCGATGGATAAATCTTTCAACTAGTACTTAGAAAATTCCAACACGCGTGTTCAACTTGTTAACAAATGTGGACATGTCTGGTTCGGCGGAAACAAAAAGGGACATGGACATTTTCCTCTCCTTTTCACGGCCGTAGCATACAGTGGACTAGTCGATTTCCATATGCATACTCGTATAAGGGGCCAAGTACCAACACATGTACTCTCTACGTTTCAGAATATAAGATGTTTTAACTTCCCAAACGGTAAAAAATGACCGGTGGCTGGTTTGTCGAACCGAGCCACCGATTTGTGGCCGTGCGATTCGGTAGATCCGGACACATCGCCAGTTACTTTTCCACCTGGGGTTATTACTCGCGCGTGTGTCGGTGTGGGCGTGCGAAGAGCCGTGCGGCCCACTTCTCTCGCGCGAGCACGCAGTCTCTTCGTCCTCTCTCGCGCGAGTACGCAGTTCCTTCACCCACCCACTCAGAGGGTCAAATCGGCGGTGATTTCCGCCGGAGGAAGTGGCATTTCAGGGGCGCTCACCGGTGTAGGGGGGTGTGGCACGGGGAGAGGAAGGCGTCTAGTGCGCCGTCGGAGAGCTCGGCGACGCGTGAGTAGCGGGGAGATCGCACGGCGGGGGAGCTCGATGACTTACATCGGCTGGTCGGAGCAAGGGGGTGGTGCTCGGCGAGGTTGAGAAGCGCAGAAGGGCGCCAAGTTCCGCGATGGAGAGGGATCCGATGACGGAATCTATTCTCGATCCACCCTGTGTGGATCTCGTTTTTGCTGAGGTTTGAAATTCATTGAATCCGTGAATATATTTGCCGTCTAGTAGCGTTTTTTATGTGGATCTACATCTTAGATAGTTGGATACCTCCATTTTTGTCGATGAATTTCTTACAATTTCACCCGAAATCGCTCATCTCGATCTCGCGGACGCGCGTTGCTTACTACCTGTGTTTGGGGGCTCGAGTGTTTTCTAGGTGTTGGCGTTTTGGAGTACCGTACCAGAGTGAAATCAGAGAGTATCTACACGTAGATTGCTAGGATTTTTCAGTCATTACCTGTGAATCTGCATGAGCAATTTGGAGTGTGGGTAGTACTGTACCACAATGTCATGAGATGCTGATAGCGTATCTACATATTAGATTCGGTTGGGTTCGATTATCTACAGGAAGCAGAGTTATAGGTGGCCGTAGTATTCTGAGCTGATGATTTTTTCTTCACAGATTTAGTTAGTTGTTTCGATCACAAGTGCTTTAGTTCATATCTTACTGTTTTTTTGAACACTTTAACTAAGCTTGATCCCATACAACATTTATGTAACCATGAGTTATGTGTTTTGTGTCCTGGTGGTTTCTTCATAGGTAAATTGGTTGTCCAACATTCAGTTACTGATTTTTTTAGCAGAGTTTCGTGAGTTTTTGTTTCTGAAACTTGTTGGTTTCTGCGTTTTTTAGCCATAGTTTTTTTGTTTGTTGTATAGAAGTTCAGTAATAAAAACAGGTAAGTTGTTTTTACTGTCGAACTAAGTTCACAGATGTATGTAGTTCGTTTGTATACATTCAGCAATAGGTAAGTTGCTTTTTTTCTGTCGCACTAAATTCACATATGTATGTAGTTAGTTGTATACAGGGTTTTTCTAGTTCCATCTGGTACGTGATTAAGTTACTACTACTTATTGATCTTAGTTACTTTTGGGTTTCTCACTAAGTTGTATTGCCAACGTAGTTAAAGGGAAGTTGAATTACTTCTTTTTTTGAACTTACTAAGCTGATCAACCGTGCTTTTGCATAAATGAATTTAAGCTGACATGTAGATCTCAAGCTTCTTGTGTGTACCTTTTCCCTTATTTTATTACTGTTGCATGTAGATCTCAAGCTTCTTTCATAGTCCTTCAATGAAGATCTGGGAGGATCTGGCTTGTGGAAGAAGAAGATAGAGAGAGAGGGGAGTTGGTGTCACGTGGTATAGGAGGTGGAGGGAAGTGTTGGGTTGTTGTTTTGGCTGGGGACCTGGGAGTTTTAGGTAAGCCTGGGGTGAGCGACGGGGGATGGGGTGGACGACGCGCGGTGGTGCGTTCCAGCTGGTTGGTTTCCATATCTAGTAAGTTTGTTCCAGGGGGTACTTTCTATTCTGGGAGGTGGCTGGTTTGGACTAACCAGCCACCGGTTGCTACCTAGATCGGCCCTTTAACTTTGTGAATTGAGTGTACCTATATTCCTTTTGTGTCTAGTTTCACGTAGATTTGGAGCGAACGTACGCACTAAAAGTGGTATAGATATACTTGCACTACAAGAAAAAACCAAAGACGCTGACGGCCGGCCCGGCTACGCCGATGGCCAAATGTCGAGGCCATCGGCGTAGCTGCCTCCCGCGGCCAGCCGCCCAGCCCGGCCGTCGGCGTAGGAACGGTTGTCGGCGTAGGGGAAGGTGCCAATGGTAGCCCTCAGTGAAGCTCGGCTGTCGGAGTAGTAGAGAACGAATATTGTGCCGACGCTGGCCCTCGGCGTATACCCAGCCCTCGGCGTAGCCCTAGTCCAGACATGACAGCGAGAACGGCGTTAGGAAGCCCAGGCTGTGCCGACGGCCTAGCCGTCGGCGTAGGCCTCCAGATATTTTTTTCATTTAATTCTAGCCATATATTTTAAAGTAATTTATTTATTACACCCAATAATTTAATATTGATATATTTGTACTCCAATTGCAGGCATTTGTACTGTCTGAATAGCAGTCTCCATCGTCGTGATTCTCGTCGCTCGAAAATGACCACATGAGTGCCGGAATCCCAAGAAAACTTGTGTGTAGCCCTAGAATACATGAACAAGTGGAGTTTCATGGTCCCAACCTTGGTTTTCCATGTAGGAATAGACTAAAAAAGCCTAAAGAAAGAAAAAAATACATTTGTCCACCCTCGTACGGAGAAAACTATAGGGGTAGACATCCGGGTCCCACTTCCTATGGTTTTGGTGGAAAAGGACTGACGGAGCGCCGGATTCCCACAAGAACTTGCATGTAGACCTAGGATATGTGTCCAAGTGTGTTGTAAGGTCCATAGATGCAATGTCTAGCTTCCCGGTGTGAGCTTCTCCAGATGCGTGAGGTAGCACTTAGCAAAATCCTGGACCTGTAGGTGTAAATGTCTCGCTGCGGGTATACCGGGGGCTAGAGTGGGGTTTCATGGTCCCAACCTTGGTTTTCCATGTAGGAATAGACTAAACAAGCCTAAACAAAGATAAAAAAAATACACTGGTCCGCCCTCGTATGGAGAAAGCTATAGGGGTAGACATCCGGGTCCCACTTCCTAGGGTTTCGATGGAAAAGGACCGACGGAGCGCCAGATTCCCATAAAAACTTGCATGTGGACCTAGGATATATGTCCAAGTGTGTTATAAGGTCCATAGCTACAATGTCTAGCTCCCCAGTGTGAGCTTCTCTAGATGCATGAGGTAGCACTTAGCAAAATCCTGGAGCTTTAGGTGTAACTGTCCTGTTGCGGGTACATACCGAGGGCTATAGTGGTGTTTATGGTCCCAACCTTCGTTTTCCATGTAGGAATAGACTAAAAAAGCCTAAACAAAGAAAAAATACATTGGTCCACCCTCGTACGGAGAAAGCTATAGGGGTAGACATCCGGGTCCCACTTCCTAGGGTTTCGGTGAAAAAGGACCGACAAAGCATCGAATTCCCACAAGAACTTGCATGTGGACCTAGGATATGTGTCCAGTTGTGTTGTAATGTCCATATATGCAATGTCTAGCTCCCTGGTGTGAGCTTCTCCAGATGCGTGAGGTAGCACTTAGCAAAATCCTGGACCTGTAAGTGTAACTGTCCCGCTGCGGTATACCGGGGTCTACAGTGGTGTTTCATGGTCCCAACCTTGGTTTTCCATGTAGGAATAGACTAAACAAGCCTAAAAAAAGAAAAAAATACATTGGCCCACCCTCGTACGGAGAAAGCTATAGGGGTAGACATCCGGGTCGCACTTCCTAGGGTTTCGGTGGAAAAGGACCGGCGGAGCGCCGGATTCCCACAAGAACTTGCATGTGGACCTAGGATAGGTGTCCAAGTGTGTTGTAATAGATGCAATGTCTAGCTCCCCGATGTTTGCTTCTCCAGATGCGTGAGGTAGCACTTAGCAAAATCCTAGACCTGTAGGTGTAACTGTCCTGCTGCGGGTATACCGGGGGCTACAGTGGTGATTCATGGCCCCAACCTTGGTTTTACATGTAGAAATAGACTAAACAAGCCTAAACAAAGAAAAGTACATTGGTCCACCCTCGTACGGAGAAAGCTATAGGGGTAGACATCTGGGTCCCACTTCCTAGGGTTTCGATGAAAAAGGACCGATGGAGCGCCGGATTCCCACAAGAACTTGCATGTGGACCTAGGATATGTGTCCAAGTGTGTTGTAAGGTCCATAGATGCAATGCCTAGCTCCTCGGTGTGATCTTCTCTAGATGCGTGAGGTAGCACTTAGCAAAATCCTGGACCTGTAGGTGTAACTGTCCCGCTGCGGGTATACCGGGGGCTACAATGTGTTTCATGGTACCAACCTTGGTTTTCCATGTAGAAATAGACTAAACAAGCCTAAACAAATAAAAAAAATACATTGGTCCACCCTCGTACGGAGAAAGCTATAGGGGTAGACATCCGGGTTCCACACTCCCAGTTCCTAGGGTTTCGGTGGAAAAGGACCGATGGAGCACCAGATTCCCAGAAGGACTTGCATGTGGTCCTAGGATATGTGACCAAGTGTGTTGTAAGGTCCATAGATGCAATGTGTAGCTTCCCAGTGTGAGCTTCTCCAGATGCGTGAGGTAGCACTTAGCAAAATCCTGGACCTATAGGTGTAACTGTCCCTCTACGAGTATACCGGGGGATACAATGTGTTTCATGGTCTCAACCTTGGTTTTCCATGTAGGAATATGCTAAACAAGCCTAAACAAAGAAAAAAATACATTGGTCAACCCTCGTACAGAGAAAGCTATAGGGGTAAACATCCAGGTCCCACTTCCTAGGGTTTCGGTGGAACATGACCGACTGAGCGCCAGATTCCCACAAGAACTTGCATGTGGACCTAGGATACATGTCCAAGTGTGTTGTAAGGTCCATAGATGCAATGTCTAGCTCCCCGGTGTGAGCTTCTCCAGATGCGTGAGGTAGCACTTAGCAAAATCCTAGACCTATAGGTGTAACTGTCCCACTGCGGGTATACCGGGAGCTACAGTGGTGTTTCCATGTAGAAATAGACTAAACAAGCCTAAAAAGATAAGAGTCGCAATTATTGTTGCTATCTGTGTCGTAGGTTGGCTCGAAGGCGTTGAGCTTGCGAAGGGTGTCGATTGGTGGTGGGAACCACGATGCAGGTACAATCGATGGTGACGTTGACATCTAAGGGAAGCGAAGAGTGTCGATCTTTCCAACTTGGAAGCGTAAGCTCCCGATCATCATGTTGGCTCCGTATCCTACGTAGTCGAATGCCAGGCGTGTTGTCGGCGAGTGGATGATGAAATCGAAGGTGCCGAAGATTAGGCGGTTCTTCGATGTCGATGAGTCGTAGATCATGGGTGATGGAGCCGCCGAAGCCGTGACATCAACACGCCAACTTCCCACATATGGCACCAATTGACGTGGGGTTAACACGTCAATGCCGATGTGTTGGCGTATGCCCCTTGGGGTTGCCCGATCTTTCACGAATCCCTGGGAAAGCCGAGAGGGAGGAGATTGGAGAAGGGGAAGCGAATGAAATCCACGAACACACACGCGAAGATCCCGATGAACACACACACACACAAAAACACGATACAAACCAATAGCTCACGCCAGCGGCCACCGGTCCGACGCAATCCCTAGGATCAACGTCGGACAAGGATCTCTCTCTCTCTCTCTCTAACCGGCACGGCGAGCAGGAGGCCTGGTGAGATCTTGACATCTTGGCGAAGGACTCTGACGCCAAGGCCTTGTACAATGATGGATGCACGATGCAAAGTCCATTGAGGTGGGGGATATTTGGTGCTCCTTTCCTTTAGCAAAGGAGCATGAGACTAGAATTAGGGAGATCCACAAGGGTTTCTTCTAGTTCCAAATTCAAGTCTAGGGTTACAATATGAAGGGGTGGGACTATATATAGGTCAGCCACATAAACAGGGGTAGTTTAGGAATAAAAGGTAAGTTCTGGACAGATTTAGGGGTACATGGGCCGAAGGCCCAAAAGGCCTTAACATGCCTGATCTGACTTAGGAAGGAAGAAGTCTGTAGGATTTTCGCTGAGGAGCTCGAACGGTCATGCGGTGGGAGGAAGAAGACGATGCAGGGAAGAATGCGGGTAAAAGAAGATATTATGGCCGCAGTAAAAATTTATAGACCCATGCATCAATATTTGTGCATGGAAGATCTAACGGCTGCAGCGTTGACAACATGTGTGCGAATGTGCGCGGAAATTTCGCCACTTCCCCCTTTTTTCGCTTAAAAGTTTCGGATTTTGCGCGCACGAAAATAGCTAATGATTAATTCACTACCAATATGAGTTTTTAGATAGCATATGCTATAGCCTATGTCATCCTACTGATCGTGGCAGTGGAGAAGTCACGTCTGAAGATTCCATGAAAGGTGGAAACTATCTGACTCTGGAAGCGAAGACTCGAAGAATCTCCGACTTATACGATGAAGACTGAGAGGATTGCGGGGTTCTTTGGGAGACCTTTAAGATATTGCTTGATGAATTGCCAGCATCATCTAGACGGAGCATTCAAGACTAAAGGGCAAGATAGTGCAAGATCTCAAAATCCTCTCGGGGCTACTATTGGGGATATGCTAAATGGCTATCACCATTGCATGTCTCTAATCCGGATAACCCGAGTGGTACGCAGTTGGTAGCACGGCCGATGCCCTACTGGTTGGCCCAGTTAGACGGACCCAGAAGGGAGGCCCATGCCGGATAAAGGAAGCCTACATTGCAGTCACCGGCCTACTTGGATCCTTAGAGTACAATACACGAAGACTAGTTAGTATTAGTGTAGGACTCTATAACCTGTCCGGCAAGATCCTTTCCGTGTAATAAGGTTCTGGCGCCTTTATAAGCCGGGCATGTGGGAGCCTTTAAGGCACGATTCATAACACCTCGCACAGCGAACCGATCCCTGTAACTCGGCGTATTGCCATTGTAGTGATTTATAGCAGGATTAGAGTTCCACCACCATCCGCGGGACTTGAATCTGGGTAAGCTGTGTTACCTCGTACCCGTCAACTCACCGCCTTCCTCCATCTCTCTAAACACTCTCTGTTAGGACCCCTCCATGACGTACTCGTTGGCAATACCACGACACTAACCATCTTGATTATATGCGGGCTCAGTGGATCGTTGTCTTTGTGCTTGCAACCCAACAAAGCTTGGGAGACCTAATACCCTTCTGTCTTTGTGTGAGTCTGGAACATATTTTTGGAGACTTTTGATCATATCATAGGCCTTAATAAGATTCTCGGACTGCTGCTGCAAGTCCGGTTCCATGTGAGCCAGTATAAGACAACTAATTTCCGTGGCCTCATCTCGAGTCCAACGGTAAGGCAAAATTGTTTCCAAAATATGACGTGGTTCGACGGAACATACTGTAGCGACTTGCTATTTCGGGTCAAGTCTACAATCATAGATGAAAGCTGGTTAGCTTAGTTAGTTTCATCGAGTGATTGTTGGAAAAATTGAAGGGCTCCGGTTGTTGCTCTTGTATGTTGATTGTCCCGTATGTGATACATTTGTATGCAGGCTTGTATTTACGTAAGTTTTATAAGAAGAAATATTTTTTGAGAATTTTATAGTGTTATAATCGAAGCATGCTTGGATGGTAAACCGTGAGAAAATTGTTCCGTCAAAAAATAAGGGAAAAAAATTGAGCATGAACTTTTAGCATGATTTGTATTCCCTTACTAAGCAATAGCATCACAATTTCGAAAAAGTATTTCACGGCTATTTAGATGTTGAAAACCAGAAAGATAGAACGAACAAGCCCGCTTATAAAGAATTCTAAATTGCCAAACGAGTTCCCAAATGATTGCTAGTTGTAATTTCTTTCTTCCTATCTTGTAGTACTACCTTTTTGGAAAAATATCCTAGCTAGTTTTTACAAAACCAATCATGGCAAGAATGCTATTGTGCAAAAAAAAAAAAAAAAGCGACTTGGAGGGTAGCATGAGGCCCTCCAAGCAGTCCAATAGTAGATTTGTTGGTGTGTACCGCGAGGGAGCTGCCTGCTATTGTGTATGTATGGGCAGAGTCTACAATTCTAGACTTAAGATTGGTTAGCTTAGCATCGATGATCAAGGCGAGCACATGCATGCGCCACCGATGGAGAACCTGTTTGTTCCCATAGACCATAGAGTACGTATCTTTTTTGCGGTCGACTTAACTGTTTTCGTCCAGTCCTTGCCACGTCGATCGTTTCTCTGTGTCTTTTGGCACGCTGGCAGTGGCATGGTTTCGTACTGCCTGCGTTTGCCTTCGTTGCTATACTACTGTACTGCTCTGGGTGAGGACCGACGCTATGCGCTGCTACCTGCTAGCCCCAACAATCGACGAAGACGATAGGATAGCTTTTGTCGCCACCGATTAAATGGGCACTACACCCCACGCACGACGCTTGTCGCTTGTGACGGGGAGGCGGAATAAAGGATCCAGCAGGAGGCATGGCGTGTCCTCCTCGTTATTCCTCCGCCCCAAGCTACGCGACGAAGGGCGACGACGGATGAGATTAGTGGTTTTGTAGCACGTACGGGATACGCTCGCTACCTGGTGAAACAGTGGTCCGTCCGTCTTCTTGTCCCGTACTACCGGTGCCTAGAAAATGCGGTGCGAAAGCGAAGCTCCCTACTCTAATTTCTAATTACTATTAGCATTGGTTTTGTTTGACGTGGGGGGAGAGAATAATCAACGCTCGATCCATTGTCAAAACGGAGGAAAATAAAAAGCAATCGCAGCGGCAGGATCTAGCGAGCGAGCACGTCACAAGCGTCCAGGACCCAAATCCAAAGCAAGGAACACGTAGACAGAGGGCAGTGCGCCACCGCCCCCAGCTAGCGAGTTTAAGGCAGGCAGGATCCTCCTCCTCCGAGTATTAAAAGACGAGACGACAAGCGCGGGGGTTTTGTTTGACGCTTGTGTTTCGCTTTGGGCCGTTCCGATGGCCTATATACGTCCTCCGTGGCTAGGACGCCAGGCGAGGCGTGGTGAAGTGAAGGTACACCCCCACGTTTTTCTGCGTGAGTTCGCTACTTATCGTCACCACCACCGATGCATGCTTATCCATGATCTGCATTGCCAACTCACGACCTGCCTCTGCTTTTCTTCGCCACGTCTGCCGTTCGTCCCAGCTTTTAAGGGCGGGTTTTCTGCAAAACATGTTTAGGTACATACATACACAGCTTTGCCATGCATGCGTGTAGGAGCAATCAAATTAGACTGGGCGGAAACCTAGGAAAGGAGTGAAATTCCTCAAAGCCGGCAGGACAGGCAGGTTGCCAAGAAGCGCACGCGAAATGAGCTAGTAGTTCATGTATGCGTGTACGCGCAGTGGATATGTCTGCGGCTCGTCACACTAGCAGCTAGCGGCCCATAAAATAATACTTCTTCCGATCCATATTTGTTGATTTAGATTTATCTAGATACGATTATATTGAGACAAGTTTTTATAGTAGATACATTTGTATTTAGATAAATTTAAGTCAATTAATATGAGTCGGAGAGAGTATAAAAAACATAGAAGTAAAAAGAATTTAAATACTCCCTCCATCCTAAAAGGACAACGTAATTTTTTCTAAATTTTGGTGTATCTACTCCCTCCATTTTATAATATACGATGTTTTAGATTTGTGAAAATACTGTATCTAGATTCTTTTAGTGTGTAGACTCACTCCAAACCTACACACTAAAAGAGTCTAAATACACTCCTTTCACAAAACTAAAACATCTTATATTATGAAACAGAAGGAGTATATATATCTAGATAAATCCAAATTTAGATATATCTGCGACATATTTTTCGAGGGGTTAATAAACCTCCCCTGGAAGAAATTTACAAAACTAGCCCTTCTGAGTAGCACCAAGTGATGAAATTCACGGAACTACCCTCCTGCCAGCATCGCTAGGCGTATTCTGGCCAGCCACACTCACAGTTATGTAGCGCCTTTCTCTAGGATAGTATGTACACTATGTGGCATAGCACCTTCGGAAAAGGGTGCTATCCTCATGTGCACTTAAGGTATTAAAATGTTGGCATTGCCAATTCTGATATAAAGATGAATTTAGCTTTGGTATAAAATATAGCACGAGCTTCACAATGTAGTGGTTCTAAATATTTATAACATGGGTCTGTCATCAAGCTAAAGAAACACATGCATTAAATATTGAACTACCCTCATAGTGTAGAGAACTAGTTCTAAATGTAAAAGACAAATTTGCCATCGGAGCAACTACTTGCTCCGGTCTCAGTTTTCTCCCATTTGAAACCCACCGCCATACTGTAGAAAACTAGTTTCAAAAGCCAAATAACAAAAAGAACCACTTTCGGCTATACACTGTAGGGCACCCACAATGTTGCCAAAGCTAAATTGTTCAAAAAGTTGAGTTTGACTACGAGGTGAAATATAGCTATGACTCCACATCGTGGTAGTTCTATTCTATATGGTCCCACAACAGTATAAAAATAGGCATTTCCTCTCCCGACGTCATCACATGACCATCAGGTAGCACAAAAAAGTACAACCATGTGAGAGAGAAAGTGTATTTTATTGAGAGGGGAGAATTTGGTATCGGAGCAACTAGTTGTTCCGATTCCTGTTTTGTTGGTTTGGGAACTACTTCCCAAAGAATTTCCCTTTTACAACTACTTTTGGCTACACACTGTGGGCGCCCTTCGGAAATCTCCACTGGACTGACTCATTTCGGACACAGGGTGTCTGAATCGGTTCGTTTGGGTCGGTCCGTGGACACAAAATGAGGCCTTTTTTTGCGTTGGTCCGTTTAGGGTGTGGAGTGCCCCTAGTGGGCCGACCCATTTGACCGCCCCCACCCGTACCATATCGTCATTAGTGGTGGTAATGATGATCAACGTCTTGTTGACCGACGCCGGCCGGTGAGAAATTCATTCCCGCCGAGGTTTTCCCGCGTGTGGCAACGTTTCGCTTCCCGCCACACGACAGGGCTATATACATAGCCAACACGGCGAGGGGGACGGCCAACCCCAAAGCCGCCCATACACCAACATTGCCTCGCTGCAAGATCACCACCTAGACAACGATTGGCTAGCCAACTCGCTAGTCGCTACCCTGAGGAGGACGAGGTGGCCTTCATCGCCTCACTGGAGCGGGAGGAGTTGGTGGCGTCGGAGGAGGAGCAGGCGGCGGTGCACGACCTGTGTCTTTTGGCATTTAGAACTAGTTCACTACACTACGACGATAGTTCCGTAATTTTGCAAAAAATAAAAGCTACTAGCTCATGCATGGATGCACACGCAGTGCATACGTTTGCGGCTCGTCACGCTAGCAGCGCGGCTCCTGTTATCTTCAATCGTGGATATGCAGATCAAGCAGTTTGTTTGTGTCGTTTCTAGGAGATTTTGGAGCATTCGTATTGGTTTGCATATGCAGGCGGCTGTTTATTCTACGGTTTGACCAGCGGCCGTGTCCAGTGATGCTGCGGTGGTCGTCGTACTTGCATTGATCTGGCCATCTGAAGCGTTTAATTACACCCCATGTGATCGTGCCGTGTGGCTCTTCCCCAGCAAACAATTGTTTTTTATCAGAAGAACAATGTTGGCGCCAAACGTGTCATCAACTCAGAATATGTTACTGTGGCCCCTACTGACCCCTGTGACCGGTCAAAGTACGTGCGAGCGAGTAGCTGTTCGATTGGCTTGGAAGTAAAAATCAAATCAGTTTCGATGTGTTGTAGGAGTACTCCACTTGGAAAATTCCAGTTCGTTACTCTCGATGGATGCATCTTTCCACGCTAATTAAATGTTTCTAGCTACTAGTACACGCGTGTTCAACTTGTTAACAAATGATGATTCTCCATAGGCGGAAACCGATTACTGAACCATCAATGGCCGTGTCGGGTTCGGCGGAAACAAAAAGGACATCAAGATTTTCTTTTCTTTTTCACGGCCGTACGTAGCACATATATTCATAACGGGAATGCGACTGCATGCCCTGTTAAAGTAGTCGCAGCAATCACACGGAAGCTGTCACTGAGTGGTTTGAAGTTAAATCACGCACGTGAAAGAGAGTACTGGATGAGAACGACATTATGCAGGGTTTGATCATGTTTTTGCTGCGCTCCATGTCCAGACGCATACTCGTACAACTGTACAAGCGGCCAAGTACCTAACACACGCGCGCACGCACACACGCATATATCTAGTAAATTAATTTGACGCAAGGACGGATGATCTTCCAAGCAAATCCTTACGTACGATATCCACGGAATGGCCACTATCGAACGGGCCAAATTTTGGCAGCAGAAAGCCAAGTAGTGTGTTGCGCAAAAAAAAAAAAAAAAAAAACGAAGTCGTGTGGTGTTCAGCCTGATTAATTGGCACTTTAGCTGAACTTTTTTCTTTCTACCATACGTGTTACTGATCGGGAGTACTATGCCAACTATTTTAAAGAAGCCCGTGAGGATCTGTCAGTTAGCGTCCCGATGCACCAAAAGAGCAAACATCAAAGAAACGAGATCCTGGTCCCTAGTAATACAATGCAGTGCATTGATGTCTGGGCGGTGCAGCAACAACGTGGTTACTAGCTTAACTGTTTCCAGCAGCTCCTACCTCTAGCTAGCTTGTCACGCACCTACCGTACCATGGATCGATAACACATCTCACGTGTACGCGCACACGTCCATTTGTTTTCCGTCAAGGCTCCCGTGACCAAAAATATGGACACGTGCGACCCAAAAATTGCGCTAAGCATGATTCTTGTGACGCTAAGCATGATGGCTACAAACAAATTGAGCTACACAAGCTTACAATAACTGCGAACAAGCATACCATCAGAAGTTTACACAACTGTGATGAAGAGATCGTACATGGTCACACTAACTACGATATAATTCACATAAGATGATCTGTGTACTTGTAGCCCAAAGTGAGAGGTTTCTTACAACAGCTTGCAGGCGATGCAACACAGAGGTAGAGGACGAAGGAGATGCCAGTAGGCCGACCGGCGTCGTGGTTGAATTTGAGCCCGCCAAACCGACCATCGCCCCGGTCGACTTTGAGGCCGTCAAGCTCACCGTGGCCGCATCCAAGGCAGTGGGCGCCAGCAGGATCACCTTCGACGAGCTCCTTGGTGAAGCAGGACTGAGAACTAACACCGTGCCCGCCAGCGAAGATGGCAGGACGAGTGTCCTCATGCTGGAGGCAGGTGAATCGAACTAGATCTCATGGGTGAAAAGCTCGAAAGGGAAAGAGAATGGTGAATTTGGATTTGGATTTGGAGGGCGCTGTACCTCCATCTCTAAGTAGGAAGAGGAGGAGGAGGGCGTAAGCGAATTCCTCTCGCCAGAATTTTGAGGCCGCGCGCCATCTTCCAGCCAGCACGAGCTCGGTCGCTGAGTTCCCCTTTGTGCACGCAGCGAGGCTAGCTCCGGAGAAACGGGCCGAATCGAGAGTTGTTCCTGAACTTGGATGAAGGGTGCTTTAAGGTTCAGACTCATGCAGACCAAAATTGTATGCGGACAACCAATCAACCCGATTTTATCGCACCATCCGCAGGCTACCAAACCCGCGTCCCATTATATTACACATGCATCAATGCATGGATGCACAGATAGTGTTTGCTGCTCGTCACGCTTGCTGCGCCGCTCCGTGATCTTCAATCCAGATCGATCAGTCATGAGTGAGTCTCTGTTTGTTTGTTTGTGTCGGTTTTAGGGGATTTTGGAGCATTCGTATTGGTTTGCATACGCAGTCAGATGAGTTTTCTACGGTCGTTTGACTATCGGCCGTGTCCGCAGTGCGCCTAGTCTTCCAGTGACTAGTGGTCGTATACTTGCATTAATCGATCGATCTGGCCACATGGAGCGTTTAATTTTTTGAGGGGTCATAAAGCCGGCCTGAACTATTTTTATTAAAATAACCAAAAAGTAACCAGAGTACAAATCTTGAGGGAAAGTAAACTACCTACTTATGTAGCTACTCCCTCTGTTTTTTATTACTTCGTGTTATAGGATTTTTCAGAGTCAAACTTTGTCAACTTTGATCAAGAATATAGAAAAATATATCAACATTCATTATTCAAAATACATATATTATGGGAATATAACTTTCGAAGATTCCAATACTATAAGTTTTACATCATAGATACTTTTATTTTTTGCTAAATATTTGGCCAAACTTTAATTTTTTTGACTTTGACTAAACCCAGAATGCTATCTAATTATGAACCGAGGGAGTATAGTCTAAGAGGAATGTTTGGAGCGTTTAATTACAATTTTTTTTTATCAGAACAACAATGTTGGCTCCAAACTTGTCATAAACTTAGAATAGTACTCCCGTCCTCGTCGTTCAGAAATATAAGACGTTTTAACTTTGTGAATTGAACGTATTTAAATATTAGACGTCATTTAGTGTATAAATTCATACAGGTTCGAAGTAAACCTATAGAATAAAAAAAGTCAAAGTATATTTATTTCACAAAATTAAAATATTTTATATTTCTGAACAGAGGAGTGTAGTATATTACTACGGCCCCTGCTGACCCGTATGTGACCGGTCAAAGTTCATGCGATGAGCTGTTCGAAATCAAATCAGTTTTGCTGTGTTGTTACTTCAGAAAATACTACTACTTAGAAAATTCTAATTCGTTACTCTCGATGGATGCATCGTTCAATGCTCAATGTTTCTAGTACACGCGTGTTCAACTTGATAGATTAGGTGGAAACCGATTACTGAACCATCAGTGGCGTGTCTGGTCCGGCGGAAACAAAAAGGACATCAAGTTTTTCTTTTCTTTTTCATGGCCGTACATAGCATGTGCCCTCTCCGTCTCAAATTAAGTGATTTTGATTTATGTAGATTGGTATGAATTTACGTTCTAAAATATGTCTAGATGCATTCAAATTTAGTCAAATTCAAATCACTTATTTTATAAAGTAGGGAGTATATTCATATCGGGAATGCAATGGCATACCCTGTTAGTCATCGCAGCAATCACGCGGAAAGAGACAGAGAATGTTTTGAAGTTAAATCACGTGAAAGAGTATTAGATGAGAACGGCATGCAGGGCTTGATCCTTTTTTTTTGTTTGAATGGGGTTTGATCATGTTTTTGCTGCGCTCCATATCCATACGCATACTCGTACAAGGGCCAAATACCAATACATACAGTATATCTCAACTAATTTGACGCTAGGACGGACGATCTTCCAAGCAAATCCTTACGCACGAAATCCACGGAATGGCCACTATCGAACAGGCCAAATTTTGGCAGCAGACCCCCAAGTCGTGTGGGTCAGCCTGATTAATTGGCACTCTAGCTAATTTTTTTTTGTTTCTACCATTTTTTTTAACTGGGTTAGGTTCCGAAGGACCTAGATACTGTGATTAAAAGCGGTGGGTACAATTACAGCAAGAACCAAAAGAAAACAAGAAATTACACCCAGGTCCTTAACAGTCACAGCTAGCACCCTGCAGGTTGACTGACGCCGAAACGCAATCCAATCCCTGCAAACCGCAACTCGCTCGCCTCAAAACGCAGCCGTCATCGCCGGCGCCGGGGACGACCCCACTTGGGCCAACAACAACGAGAGTCGCCGCGGTGAGGAATAAGAAAGCCCGCCCATGGCGGTTGAAGAAGCTCGGGCTCCACAATCACTCGAGCGCGGCGTGGCCATCCTCTTGGCCAGAGATAGCGGGTGGCGATGAGCTTCCGCTTGGAGAACGCCGCAGAAATCGCAGCATCGCCGCCTGGGGAGAGCTCCAGGCGGCTCCTTCCTTCACAAACAGCTCCGGCGACAGGCCCTTACTCCTTCTTTCCCTCGCCACCACGGCCGGCCGAGAGAAGGTCAAAGAACTAGTCGCCGTCGATGTCGCGAGGAAGCTCGCGAGCTTTATGGCCGAGCTGCCGAAACAACTCCTCCACCTGCAGGCTCCAGCCACTGGAGCATGAAGAAGGAGGAAGTCCAATGACCTCCTGACGCCGCTCGCCAGCGCCCAAGAGTAACTCGAAGGCTGAGTGTCTTGCTGCCGCCCACCAGAACCCGGCCCACTCCCCCCGCCGCCACGGCCGGCCAGAGCGGGCTCCAGATCTGGGTTCAGCACCTCCACACCCATCGCCCAAACAACTTTATTCATGGTGGCGGCGCTCACTGCCGTCTCCTTCCACCCACCATGGACGGGAAGGAGCCCAACGAGGAGCCCTAGGACACCCGGGATCTGGCTGCACAAAACCCTAGCATCGCCGCCAACAATGGGCATATAGCCCACTACCGGCATGATGCCACTAAACCTACTCCTAACTACTCCGGCGCCACTTCCCGTCCATCTCCGACCGGCTATTCCGGTGGAGAGGACCCGGAAAGGGCCCGGCCGGTGAAGGGGATCTCGCAGGAACTATAGCACGAGAGGGAGGGGAGGGGAGGGGAGGGAGCTGATCTGCTGCTGGCTTGGCCACCATCTTGTTTCTACCATATGGTGTTACTCGGGAGTACTATTGCATTATAAATGCCAACCACCTTCATTTTAAAAGAAGAAACGTGCTTAACTTCCCGTGATGATCTGTCGTTAGCGTAGAGATGCACCAAATGTCAAACAGTGCGAGATCCTTGTCGCCAGTAATGCAATGATGCATTGATGTGGGGGCGGTGCAGTGCAGCCACGTGGTTACTAGCTTAATTGTTTCCAGCAGCTCCTACCTCTAGCTAGTTTGTCACGCACCTACCAAGGGTCGATAACTCAACTCACGTGTACGCGCGCATGTCCTCTTGTGTTTACGTTGAAATGAACCGAACTGGATCAACCAATTTAGATAACTCAGGATAATAGACGAAAGAATGATAGTCGTAGAACAAGGTATTAGGGCATCTTCACACGCCGGCGTAGAAAAACTCTCCCAGCCCTCTCCCCCCAAAGGGCTAATTGGCACTCTAGCTAAAACTTTTTTTTCCTACCATATGGTGTTACTCGGGAGTACTATGCATTATAAATGCCAACAACTTTCATTTTAAAAGAAGAAACGTGCTTAATCTCCCGTGATGATTTGTCGATAGCGTAACACCAAATGTCAAACAATGTGAGATCTTGGTCCCAGGTGATGCAATGCAGTGCACTCCATCCGTTCAAAAATATAAGACATTTTAGTTTTATGAAATAAACTAGCAAGGTGACTCTTGCAAATGCGAGGGCAATGTCTTAGCACGTTGAATGTGTACGAGAAATAAATTTATAGTTATTTCAATGTTGAAAATATTATTACTCCTTGGACGTGTTGTGTCAAGCAAATATCACCAGATTTCTACCGATTGCACCATATTCTAGAACAATGATTTAGTTACACTCTCTTCTTAAATATCCTCCACTCCTCAATCCTCCCTACTACTACCTCCATCCCGGTTTAATGCCCTAGGCTTCTTTTGATTAGGGCTACTTTCGGTCTCACTAATTCTCTGATTGATCCTTTTTTTGAAATTAAATGTCTAGGAGGTGGCGGAGTTTTGGGATTGCATGATTTCTAATATGTGTCATTTAAACCGGGACAGAGGAAGTACCAGGTATTGGCTGTGTCCAATAACATGCCACTTTAATATGTTACATTTGCTACATGTTTCTCAGTAAATAATATTTTCAAATCTCATGGCACCCTAAAATTTTGTACAATCGGTTATAAACATCCTCAATAGCATCTCATAGTACTCCAATAATGTAGATCAAATATTTGATTTGATCCAAATATTGTAGGAAAATTATCACATGATTAAACACCGCATAAATTATAAAACTATATTTGCAGTGACATGTCCAGTTAAATCTTAGAAAATCAAAAACTATAATAGATAAAAAAGTGTATTTAATTTCATCATGCATCATGTATGCAAAACATAAATCACAGTTAAATAAACCTAAATGGGTCAAGATGTTATATGAGAATATAAGAACCATTATCAATTTGCAAATTCCATTCAAACAAACGATGGAAAGCATGCAAAACAAAATTTGATAACTGAATACCCCAATTATACTTTCTTCCGGCTACGTTATTAAAATATGACCTACCGAAAAACATCGGTTGTTCGAAATGAACCTAGATAATTTCACCTGAAAGTTTGTCTCGCGAAACTACCAAAGGACCATTGTAAGTATCAAGCGATTGTACCCTTGTGATCGACTTTTAATCAATAGATGGCAAGTTAGGATGCGTATAGAGCTGCACTTTACACAGAATACTACAATGTCTATGTTTTTCAAGTAAATGCAAACCGTAAATAATAGGCTTTACCTTGTTGTCACTCCTAATGAGAATAAAAGATAGGGATTACATAAGGGGTGATTGGAATGGATTCTTTTATTGTCAACTTACAAATAAAGTACAGAAATCCATGGGCAGCATGGTAAAAACTATGGATGAGATCTACCTAATAACGGACGATGCTTAAATCCTTTCGGGTGTGCCCCTCTTCAAACCGCCCAAGCACACATAGAAACAGTGCCTCCCTGCCTCTTCAAGCCTACTCAGCTGCATGCACTCAAGGAACAGGATGATTTTATTTGACAGAAAAATTAATAATCAAATAGTCTACAATCACATGTGACGATTAAGAGAATATCGTAACCTACTTCAGCGAGGACAAGTTGTTGACCTTCAGTACTTATTCCGTCGCCTAGAAGTGTATGAAATCTTCACTTGGTCCCGGGACCCAGGATCGTGCCAAAACCCACACTATACAAATTCTTTTTGTCCACAATTCAAGAAGATTTTCTTCTGTATGCAGGCGTGAGTGAGTGCATCACACAGCCTTCTGCTCTCGCCTGATTCACTACAGAGCAGCTAGTGCTACCATCCAGTCCCACTGCTCTCGTCCAAGCTATAGATCAAACGTTGTGACGATGCAACTTGGAGGAGAAGAGAGACCATGTCCGTGTAAAGCAGTAGGATTCGATTTAGGGATGCGAGCTTGAGCAACCCATGGCCACACAATCGGTCCAGCACCCGAGCCCGCGCAAGAGGAAGGCATGCGCGGCCATGGTGGCGGCTTAACGATGGGCATTGCGTACGTAGATGTGTTTCTCCAGAGGGTCCTCGTGATCTAATTAGAAGTGCGGGCCAAATAAGGCGAGGGTACACATGTGTAATTTTTTCAGTTTTAATGTTAGCTGCACCCCTGCGGTCATGCGGGTCTGGTTGCACAGTAGGCGCTCCCTTTTGTTACGAAAAAAATTAAATCCCCACCGCAAGTTTTACATCCAACCATTGAAATAATTCAGATGATGTGGATCAACCTAGTGCCTCGAAAAACACCTTTATATTGCTTTTAGTATATAACTAGCCCCGTGGCCCTCGCAAATACGAGGGCATCGTTATTAATACTTCCATGGATATTCGTATTATCCTATAAGAAATAATACGGCCATCGGTAATGTTATGCTTTTAAATGTCATTTCGGCTCACTTGATGGTCTACTATTTTAGAAAATACAATAGAAAAACCAAGTACAATAAATTAGTAGTCATATATTATACCTTTAAGCATTTTGGATTTATCCTCTTTAACCATTTTATGATTTTATTTAATAATTTATATATCAAATAGATATAGACTATGTATGGTAGATTCACATAGTTAATGCTAAATATATTTATAAGAAATAATAAAAATCAATGTGTAAAGGGTTCAACCCTATGGCTAGAGGCTTAATCTAAGAAAATTATATAATCAGATATATATTTTGCATTATCGTTATTGCATTTTCAAACCCTCTCTTCCATCATCTTCAAATAATTAGGATCAAACCTCTGATTGTTAGTTATCTAATGTGCTGCGTTCGTATTTTCATGTTACAACCTACGCCCTAGTGGTTGAGATGGTATTGAACAAAATATAGTTCCCAAACTCCATCCATGCCAAGATGGTTGCCATGTTTTATTTCTTATGGGTCCTGGTGGTACTCACTACCCTTCTCATTGTGCTTTTAGCTTCTTCTATAATTCACCGATACAACATCCGCGAGGTAGCCAATAGGTGTGTCCCTATCCGAAGTGGATTTCACGATATTAGGGTCCCAATCTATGTGAAACTCCCTTGTTTTCACATTAAGAGGTTAGTTTAGCTCTTGTGGGTTTTGGCATTTAGCTATCATGCATATGTGTTCTTTATATTTTTTAGGACCTTGCGGGCTTTTATTTTAGTGAGAGCCCTTCATTATTGTTATTCATGTTAGTTCTCACTCCGTATGCAAATACACGTCGCTTTGGTCTGTTCTCCAATACACATATTGATCATACCTCTTAATATCTAATAAAAATATAAATATTTATAATAAAATATACTATTTGAATAGTTTTTAGTAAAATAGTTGTATATAATATTTTTTCATTTAGCAACTGGGAAACTATAAATAATTTAAAGGCCGATGTAACCGAAGTCCGATCATCGGTTTTGAGGATGACGTATATTGACAAACAAAGAGAGGCATTATATTAGCTGTAAAGCCGAAGAATAAAAAGGAGTGCATTTATACCGAGGAGAATACTTTACAGAACATATTTCCAAGCCAAATAAAAAACTATTTTTCTTTGTGGTAATGTGGACGTGGATTTTTGAAATGACAAACCAAAGTTTGATTGTATGATTTTTATACTGAAATGTATTAACGGCAAGATCGTTTTAGAACTATTATATATTTGCGAATTAGAAGTGTATGAAAATTGACGTGAATATTTCACAAAATAGCATCTCTCAAAACTTTTTTTTTTGTGGAACCTGTCTTGGCACGTCTTTTTTTGTGTGGGACTGTCTCGGCACGTCTTAGTATACACGTACCACGTAGCGGTTCGCACATGGATGGTACCATGAGCTATTAAGCTCAAATATATAATCTCCCGGTTGTAGCAATGGATCTGTTTCCTGGTCGTGAGATGGAAATACCGTTTAATTTCCTTGTCGGCCTCCACCGGTCGACAAGTGCGGTGATGAAAGCAGGGTTTATGTGCAGTGTACTGCGGTTGACCATATGGATGAACGGGAGCAGTCCTAGCGCTTGGATGTGCACCGTGTACCGATCATCGTATGGCATCATCTCTTGAAAATGCCCGTGATTTCTCAGTCGTAGGGGAACAAGAGTCTGCAGACATACAAGCTCAATTATAACATGTCCATCAAACTTGAGAAACACATCATGAATTGGGGGGGGGGGGGGGGTTAATTTTTCTTACCTTGATCCCTTCGGCCATCATGTAGCCACGATGACGTTTATCATACGTCGTCTTAAGAAGCGACTTGCCTTCGAAAAACCCGCTTTGTACATAGGTTGGGGCATGGGTTTCTTTCTCTTCCGATTCCGACATACTAAATAATTATAAAAAGAAGATACAACTAAATATGTGAGCATATTGTAAACGACATACTAATATGAATAGAGTGTTTTCTATATGGTCATATCTATGTGAGCAAATTTTATGAACCGCTCATTCTATGTGGGCATCTCTATGTGACTAACAAGCACATGAGGATTCCTACCAAGTATTACTAACCAATGGCTATCTCTACGTGAGCATACATACTACAAATATTTTCAAACACAAACGTAGTAGAAGTTAGAATCTCATCATACAATTATTTTCAAGCTACAAGCACAAACAGAATTTCAAGCATATATATATTTGGCATTATTTTTCCTACAATTTTTCCTACCTCAATCATACTAGAAGTTCATACTAAACCTAAACACACTACCACAATATCTATTCTCCTTTAAGTAATCAATAAATCAACTATATGTCTTGATTTTAGGATGAACTAGGGTTTCCCTAAAGTATTAAAATTAGAGAGATTCCTTGAACAAAGAGGAAGATTTCTTGGACAAATACCTGGAGGAGATGCTCAACAACAAGATCCACGGAGAAATTCTTCAGATCTGAGCCACCAGAGAAGGATTAGAGGAGGGGGAGATTAAACCCAGCCGCTACCGCCGTTCTTTGTGTGCGTTGAGAGGAAAAGAAAGAAGAGGGTCCGGCTGGGCCGACCCGCGCGTGGCTAAGTGGTGCTGCTTGTGCGGCGCCATGCGAGCTGGCGCTGCAGGCTCGGTTGCCGTGTCACCCCGGGTGGCGTAGCACTTACGCTGCCGAGGCCTGCGGCGCCAGCGTGGCAGGGCATGCGACGCCGTGCCGACAGGCGCGGCAGAGGTCCTTGCGGCGCCCTTCTGGCTGGCATTGCACTTGCGCACCAGCGTGGCAGAGCTGCGGCGCCAGGGCCCACCATGCCAGCTTAGCAACTCTCTGCGACGCCCTTCGCGGTGGAGTGGCAGGCATGGCTGCGACGCGCGCGGACGGGAGTGGCAGAAAAAGGTTACCGGCCGTGAAATACTTTGGCGCAAGGTTTATTACTCCCTCCAATTCAAATTAATTGACTTGTATTTAGCTAGATTCGGATGTATCTAGTACTAAAACATGTCTAAATACGTTCGAATCTATACAAATCCGATTCAATTAATTTGGATCGGAGGGAGTGTTTAATTTTGTTTGTATTTTGGGTCATTTTTATTTAAATTACCGTACGGCACGTTGTGCCAATCCACACAAACATAGACGAGGGGACGATCGGGACTTGGGAAAGCAATAGTGAAACAAAGAGAGCACGCTCGGTCGCGGGCGTTGTCGCGGAGCGAGCTTTCGGGGCGTCGCCTTCCCGGTGTCTCCTTGGACGCATCGCAGGCTCTCGGTCTAAAGTTTCCCCACCACCACCACGAGAGCTCTTGGAGTTTTGAGAGGTTTTGGAGCGTTGCCGCGTGCGGCCTCCACCATGCAGCGCGCGGGTTGGTTTCCGAACCCAACAAGACATCACCGTACCTGTCGGTCCGACGCTAGCTAGCTAGCGTTCCCATCCTGTTTGGAAGCATGCTATCCATCGCGAATTCGCCACGGCAAAACACAGGGGAAAAACCGGGGTAAGGTGAGGTGAACCTTGTCTCTTTGTCAATGCTCTGGGTCTGGGTTGGAGGCTTTGTGCATTTGTTCGGATGTACGAGCGTTGGACCTATCCTCTGACCGGTGCACACGCGCCAGCGCCAACCGCGAGAGACAACGCTGCTTGTCTTGGGAGATGGACTTCTGGTGCCGCATGGCCCTGGAGTGTAGCGAGCGTGATGGGACGGGTGGGCCGGGGGTTTGTGTTGCGTTTAGCACCAGGCGACAAAGCGTTGTTATGGTGTGCGATTCTTGACCATTTTTTCTGGTCTACAGGTGCTCGTACATACAACCAGCTATACCTGCCTCCACAAGTCTAGACTATCACCGTCACTTCTTAATTCTAGATAACTAGCAGGATGACCCTTGCAATTGCGAGGGCATACTTTTAATGTGTTGAAATTGTTTCTAGAATAAATTTGATGTTTGTGGTTATTTCAATTTTGCGTCAGAAAACTAAACTCCAATACTATTGCCATCTGAATTCAAAGCTTAGTGTACTATTGCTTTTGTGAAAAAAATAATTATCTTTAATTTGTTGGTGAATAAAGTTTATGCCATTCCCATAATAGCAAATCAGGGTGATTTTGTTCTCGGTTTTGTTCTATAAGTACCAAATCTCTAGTCACATGGTGAAAACTCTAGGTCTAACCTTAGTGGGTGTGCGGGAGGCATGCTTTATTCAAAAGTTTTAACACCTCATGAGCCAATATAATTATTGATCTAAATTCTTTAAAATGGTAATGTAGGTTTCATTACATATAAATTAAGTTGTATTTTGTATACATTTAATAGTTCTTTTTATTATAATCTTGCAAGTTTTCATGAAGACTTTCTAAATATCTCAGGTGATTAAGAATTATTTGGTAATGTTAATTTTTTAAAGAGTGTATTAAGGGAGGAACCTACCGTGATTTTTTGTTTTTGAAAGAGAACTAAAGCATCCGTGAAGACTTAAACCCGGTTGGTACATCCATTTTGTTAATATAAAGTGGCATTGCCTCACTTCTTTGCTAGTGTTAAATACATCGAAGATTAAGATATTATGTACATGTCTTGACTTGTATATAAATGGAAAAAATATCAGATTTAATCTGGACACTTAACTTGACCAATTGATTTTTGGAGTTGTGAGGTGCCAAATTATTTTATATGTACGTAAAATTGAGATCTCCATAAACTACTTAAAAGTTACTTTATGTGTACATAATCTTAGATTTCAAACTGGATTGAAAAGAAATCACAGGTTGCAACTTCCATGTGTCAGAGAAGTGTGTATGTCTCCATAATAATATAGGTGTTGTAGTACGACATGAAGCTTTAAGAATAACAAAAGATATCTTTCTATGTGAATATTCGTTGTTTTTTTTTCATCCATGACTAAATCTCATTCATTCTTTTATCTATAGTATCTAAACCATTTTTTTTGGGCCCTAACATCATTCTTTGTCAATGTGATCCCCCAATTTCTTTTGAGTCCTAAAATCATTAAATGTCTATGTCAGTCTTTAAAAAAAACACCTTAGAGAAAGGCTTATATAATATTTTATGATATATGATTTGAAGCTCACCACCATGTTTGGCTACAATTTTCTTTTACAAAAAAAATTAAAATGGTAATTTGAAGATAATTGTGTCCCACTCCCCGAGCGGTCGACACAAATATAGAGTTCTACTGATATTAGACTCTGGGTGAGAGCTCAGGAGGTGGTAAAATAAACACCAATTATATTCGTATTTTTTCTTATTTTTGTAAACTATATCGCTAGATTTTCAAAATCATATCTTAGACTTGTACTATTTGTGCTATCACCTGATACGTGTACATGTTAGTACAATCCTAACATGCACGTAATAGCAGCAGGTCCTATTATAGATTTTTAAAAGGGGTGTGATACGAAGCAATTTAACTAAACACCATATATCACAGAAAAAAAACTAAACACCGTATATTGTGTTAATGAGCCGATGTCATTGATGATGCCAGCACATGCCTGACACCCTCGTTGTCGTGTTGCCCCTGGTTTAGTACGGGTTGCAACACATTTTTTTCTTTGAATCGCACGGGGTGCAACACGTTAGGCTTAAATCTCAACAACTAATCTATCTTTTAGTACGTGTCTGGTATAGGACGATAGGGCACGAATCAGACTATATATTTGTATGCACGTAACTTTTAGATCTTTTAATCTCATCCGTTAATTATATATCTAACTGTCTAAATAATTTAGGTGATGTGGATCGACCTGGTGCCTTGAAAAACACTCTTATATTGCTTTTAGTATATAATAGATTACTCACAACTGTCAGTAAATTAAGAGCTGACGGTGATAGACTATCACCTACATACAAACAGACCTGAATAGAACTGACACTTGTGACTTGTGTGTTTTGGACTGAAAGAGCATAAAAGCATGTGTGCTTACGGGCTGATGACAAGAGGAGGAGAGGCGCGAGGCATAAAACCTGGTACGGGTGACGCCACAGCGCTAGCCGTTTGGCCCCTCCACAGCTGGGACGATACTACTGAGAGAATAGCGGGCTCTACGTAAAGATTCAGACCTGAATCAGATGGACAAGTGCGTGGTTGCTCAAAGTGGACTCAACATGGCAAGACAGAAAAAAGCTAGGCAAAAATGAGCAGACAGGCTTGCTGGACATGACGCCGACCAAGGAAAGCTTTCTGGTTTTCAGCACATGTTGCAACCATGGGCTTTCGGTCTTCTCTTTTTCACCGGATTGGCTCTCGATCTATAACACGCACTGTCGATACCCAAGCAAACATGGTCGAGACAGCACAAGACAAAAGAATGATAGTACAAAAGTGAGTCAAGATATACTAGTATGTATGAAGTGCTAATGCACGATGGAGTACTAATGGGAGGTGAGGCCATGCTAAGACACCTTCGTTTACGCTCGTGCATGCATGTTTGTGAAACTTTCAGTTTTCTAGTGCACCATTGTCTATGTATACACATGCGAATTGATATTTTTCCATACGACTCCCAACAGAGCCGGGTTCCATTAATAGAAGATAACAGAACAGATGTCCTGAAACAACTAAAAACGGAAACTAAAAGGAAAGGGAAAAGAACATCTACAAAGTCGTAAGACAAAATTCTCCACAACCATAGGTTTTTAGACAAGTTCTGACTAACAGCATCCAGACTATCTGACAATAGAAGACAAAGATTTAGGTCACAGGAACCCATCTTTCAGGAAGGCGTTTTTAATCACCAGTAATGTCAACATCTTTATCTCCATCCCCATTCCTGACTCTCATCGTCGAAAGCTTGCCTTGCCATCTCATGCACCTGAGTGTCCATATTTGAAGACGGTCAACTCCCTGAACCATCAAGCCCTTTAGAGGCCTGCCCAATAACGAAGGAAAGCACACATGTAAGTATGTAACAAATTAATCTCAGAGGGGAAGAAATCACCTTGTCTCCAAAACACGGTTGATTCCTAGTTTTCCACAAAGCACAACATAGAGCAGCAAAGCAAACAATGTGTGGTATGTTATCTCTAGGACTTTGTTTGCTGATGGCAGAGGCGAAACCGCTCAGTGGCATTGGCTCAAGGTGTTAACTATATGGAACACTAAATGGCGCCGGGGTTCGATACCACCGGCCTGCTTGCACCGCCAAGTAATCTCTAGGACCCTCTTTTCTATATTACCTCTCTTAAACATCTCCTAATTGAACCGTGTTTCTCTTTATATGCAGCTGTACGATGCTTGTGGTAGGCATGGAGGTGACAATGGTTTTGGTGGTGCCTTGCTCCTACTTTCCATATGGAACTAGGAACACTTGCCAGTTGGAAGGGCGAGAGTGTTGCCTTACAAGCCTTAGAGCGATCATGACAACCCGCTGCAGCTCCCCACGTGGGCTTATAATGGGGACGGGATATTAAAGATGATGAACGACCCAAATATTATGTACAAGCAGTACACCAACAAGTTCGATACGCTTACCGCCGAGAAGGGTAAATATTGCATTGGTTTCACTCGCTTACATGCTCGCTATCAAAACACCAAATCAATATGCTTGTGTTATGTTGAAGGTGGAGTGGCAGCCATATGGTGGCATGAATAATTTTGGTGACCCAGTCGAGCGAGTACCAGCTGAATCCGAATTGTTTGGATGAAGACCATCTTTGGCTAATGCAGTGCCCATTGGTATGCTTGTGTGCGGTTGAACATCACTTGCCACATTGTGTGATGTCCCAGTTTGGGTTATTTCAGGTTCACCGTCCAGAGAATGAGGACACGAACATCTAGCTTCATTGGATGTGTGCTTATGGGTTCTTCTAGTGTCTGGCATGGTTTCGGGCGAAATCCCACACTGAATTGTGCTGGTGATGATGTCTCATATGGGTGTTGTCCCCTTTTTTGGAAGCATCACCATGGAACCAATTCTAAAGCTGGTGCTGGCTCTGTTGGCGGCATGATCGTGCTCTGGGATCTCCATCCCTTGTTTTGTGCTCTGTTATCCAGTGCAAAGTCCCAACTACCCAATGAGTCGATAACCCTTTCTATGGATGTTTGTGTTGATGGTGAGGTCTTGGTTCATCGAGGTCCTTCGACGGTGTTCGAGGTTTAGGTCACCTTGCATAGTGCTCAGATTTCTCATTTTATGGTGGCTATCATGTTTGAGGTCAGGAGGAGATGTGGTGGTCGTCTTGATGGAATACGCCCTTCGGTAGCATTGACGGCTCTCGGTGCCACCATGCAGCCTCGGTGGTGCGGTACGGTGTCTGTCAATGTTGCCATTGGCTCCAAGTTCTTCATGGTGTAGACTGATGATGGACAAGCGAGAATGCGTCTTTGTGATTTTTCAACTCCGAGATTGGCTTCGATTTATCCAACAACTCTCCTTCATGCTTTTCTTGGTTCTTTTTCCCGGGTGTTGGTATCTAAGATTAAAGCTTGATGTAGTTGGTTTGGAGATTGCTGGCTTCCGAGTCTGCTTACATTTTTTTCTTTCTTGTGAGGGTGCTACTTTGGGTAGCCATTGTGTTTATACCTTGGTTCATCTAACTAATGTAAATGATTTAGACCGGTTCATGCCCGTCATAGTTGGCGTAAACAAAATCAATGCAGCTTTTCCTCACTTTTTTTTGGCGTGTCCGTTGTTCGTCTCCCCATCTTTGGGAAAAGCAAGCTGGGCACACATACACGCGTGTAGTTTTTTCTTGTTGAGATATACATGCAATGTAGTTGATGATGCGTATGTAGCTATGTAAAGTAGAGCGGTTTTTTTTCTAATTTTTTTGACATTTTAAAAATGATTTTCACACAATAGATTTATTTGCACCCTTGTGCCGAATTGATGCAAGAGTATTATGTTGGGATTTGGTGGAAATCGATGCCCCCGTTGAGGGGATCGGGTACGTGTTTATATGTGGTGGAAGAGCCCCACCGTGGCATTTACAGAGGGAGTTACAGGAAGGGGAAAGGAAGGGGACGAAGCCTTTTGGTACCGAAACTAAAAAATAAAGAGACCCATACAATAACGATTGACACCCCCTCTTAATCTAAACCTTGGAATCTATGGAAAGATTTAGATTACGCCTGAACTCGTGAAGATCTCTGATTGGAAGAGTTTTGGTGAATCCATCCGCAATTTGATCCTTGCTGGAGATAAACCGAACCTCAAGTAGTTTGTTTGCAACTCTTTCTCGAACAAAATGAAAGTCAATTTCGATGTGTTTGGTGCGGGCATGGAACACTGGATTAGCAGATAGGTAAGTAGCACCAAGGTTGTCACACCATAAACATGGTCGTTCTTTCACACGAACACCAAGTTCTTTAAGTAGAGCTTCTATCCAAATAAGTTCGGCAGTAGCATTTGCCAAGGATTTGTACTCAGCCTCAGTGCTTGAACGAGAAACAGTTGCTTGTTTGCAGGCACTCCATGAAATCAAGTTTGGCCTAAAAAATATTGCAAAACGACCAGTAGATCGCCTATCATCTAGACATCCAGCCCAATCAGCATCTGAAAAAGCACTAAGAAGTGTAGAAGAATCCTTCTGGAAAGTGAGACCGAAATTGAAGGTTCCTTTAACATATCTGAGAATTCTATTTGCGGCTGTCCAGTGTGTCGTTATTGGTGCATGAAGAAATTTGCACACTTTATTGACAGCAAAGGACAAACCTCGACGTGTAAGAGTCAAATATTGTAAAGCACCGAGGATACTCCTGTATTGTGTGCTGTCCTCAGGACCAAGAGGTTCTCCATCTGTAAGAGATAACTTCTTAGTGAAAGATATAGGTGTAGACACCGAAGTACAATTTGTCATGCCAACTTTGGCAAGAATATCAGTATCATATTCCTCTTGTGTTAGAATCAATTTGTCGTGTAACCTCTTAACTTCAATACCAAGGAAGAAGTTCAAGTCTCCAAGATCTTTGATTGCAAAGTCTGAACTTAGATCATGTAGCAAAGCAGAAGTAGCTTTGTCAGAGGAGCTAGTCACAATAATATTATCAACATAGATTAACAGAAAAATTGTGACATCCTTCTTGTGATAAAAAAAATAAAGACGTGTCTACTTTTGATGATTGCAAACCAAGATCGTGTAGTTTTGAGCTAAGTCTGGAATACCATGCTCGAGAGGCCTGTTTGAGACCATAGAGAGTTTTATCAAGCTTACATATATAATGCGGAGCTTGCGGATTTTCAAACCCAGGTGGTTGTTTCATATAAACCACCCGCTTCCATAGAACAATATCGCGACAACGTAGACCTAAGTGGATTTATTGGATCCTGGGCTCATCGTGCGACAAGGTCGATCGCTTCTTCCAGAATGCCATGAAGAAACGCATTCTTGACGTCTAGTTGCCTTAAGCACCATCTATTTGAAATAGAAAGTGATAACACTAATCGAATAGTGGCAGCTTTGACGACAGGACTAAATGTGTCCTCGTAATCAATGCCATATCGTTGCTTAAAACCTTTAGCAACAAGACGTGCTTTATACCTTTCAATTGTATCATTTGAATTTTTCTTGATGCGAAAACCCACTTACAATCAATCAAGTTCTTGGTGGAGCTAGGTGGCACAAGATGCCATATTTTATTATGCATAAGGGCATCATATTCCTCTTGCATAGCATGACACCAATTTTTATTTCCAAGGGCTTCAGGAAGATTTCGTGGTTCTCCTGAAGTGGTGAGCATAGCATAGCGAATAGTTCCATCGGTATATATTTTCGGTTGCCGAATACCTTTTTGGAGCCTTGTTCATGGTTCTGCAGCAGGAGGAGGCACAGGATCAACTGTTGTAGAAGATCCAGGAGAATCTGACACAGAATCTGCCATGCTCAAAAGTTCGGTCGCAGAAGATCTAATGTGGCCTTCCGTGTGGTTGGTTGTAGCAGTGCTGGGCGCAGAAGATCTCGAGCCAGGGGACCGCGTGGACCCAGCGGGCGACGTGTCGACGGGTGGTTCACGCGGAGACGCACCGCACAATGGGTAGATGCGCTTTCTCCGCTGGAGTTCATTGGGCACGCGGATCAGAGCGGTGACTCCGGGATTAGCACGGCAGGCTAACGCGCAGGAAATGTCGGAACATGATGCGAGGCAGATTCGGTGCCGGAAGTAGCAGAAGTATCTGCATGGGGATCTGCATACGAAAAAATGCTCGGTGTACCCGGTGCTGCTGTATTTTCACTTGAATTTTCTTCGGAATCTGTATTTTGAGTTGAACTACTCATGTGGCTATTGGCTCCAGAATTTTCACCGGATTCCTGTATAGGGTTAGAGGTAATAGGCACAACAAACATGTGATTATCAATATGCGTCCCCTCATTATTGGATATAGGTAAAGGTAAAAGAAGAATTTCTTCACTTAGGCGTCTTCCTGCATTAGGATTGAGACGAGTGAAAGGAAAAATGCCTTCATCAAAAACAACGTCACTAGAGATGTAGACACGACCACTAGTAGTATCTAGACACTTAACCCCTTTATGAAGAGGACTGTAACCCAAAAGACACATTGTTTTGAGCGAAAAGACAACTTGCGAGTGTTATAGGGACGAAGGTTGGTCCAACAAGCACACCAAAAACACGAAGTGACTCATAGTTTGACTTGATGTTAAGAAGTTTTTCAGTGGGAGTCATATGGTTTAACACTTTGGTGGGAAGTAAGTTAATAAGAAAAGTGGTTGTGAGAAACGCTTCGTCCCAAAATTTGAGAGGCATGGAAGCTTTTGCAAGTAATGCAAGACCAACTTCTATAATGTGGCGATGTTTTCGTTCGGTAGAGCCATTTTGTTGATGAGCATGAGGCCAAGAAACATGATGAGTTATGCCAACTTTTTGAAAGAAACCATGGAGTTTTTCATATTCTCCTTCCCAATCGGTTTGCATGGTTATTATTTTACGACCAAATTTTCGTTCAACAAGCTACTAAAAATTAAGAAAGACCTGATAAACATCAGATCGTTTTTAAGCAAATATATCCAAGTAAATTTGCTGAAGTCATCGATAAAGCTTACATAATACTGATGACGCCCAACAGAGACAGGAGCTGGACCCCAAACATCAGAAAAAACTTGTTCCAATGAAACAGATGACACACTAGTAGACACTGGATATGGAAGTTGGTGACTCTTTGCTTGTTGATATGGATCACATATATATGGATTTATTTCCGGAGAATACTCAAGTTTATTTGTACGAAGCACTTGTTGAACTATAAAGGATGATGGATGCCCTAGACGACTATGCCATGTTGATGAAGAGGGCTTGATGGTGATGAAGGCACTCTTGAAAGATCCAATGGAAAAAGGCATAATAGGATATAAGCCACCATGACAAGGTCCTTTAAAGAGAATTTTCTTCGTGCCCTGATCCTTGATAAAAAAGAAGAACAGGTGAAACTCAAGAAATACATTATTGTCTAGGGCAAGTTGATGAACAGAAACAAGATTCTTTGATGCATTAGAGACATGTAGGATAATTTTAAGAGAAAAAGAATTATGAGGGGTACGCAAAATTGAATTACCAACATGTGTTATAATCATACCATTATCATTGGCTGTGTGAATTTGATCACGTCCCATATACTTTTCTTGAGTGGTCAACATTTGTAGCTCATTTGCGACATGATTTGTGGCACCTGTGTTGGTGTACCAATTGGTATCTACTCCATAAGAAGCAAGATGAGGGTTTTTATCATCAGCTGTGGAATCGTCATCATCATTGTCGGAGTAGCGCCACCAACAGTCATTAGCGGGATGCTCATATTTTTTGCAAATCTGGCAGGTAACATCTTGATGCGGTGAAGGAATACGGCCACGACCACGGCCACGTCCTCCTTTGTTACCACCACGATTTTGATAATTTTGGCGTTGTTGGTATCCATCTTGGCGGCCATGCTGCCGACCACGATTGCGCTCATTTGCACCAATATTTAGACGATTGGTATAAAAGGGACGGCGTCCCCGAGATGCAATATTTGCAGAAGACTGAAACAACCCCGAACCTTGTCCAGTCTTGGCCAACATCTGTTGGCGATAGTCATATGCTGAAAGTTGGGCACGTAGATCTTGAAGTGTAGTGCTAGGGACAACGTTGACAGAGGCAACTAAGGAATTGTAGTGACCATCGAGACCACCCAATATATAGTCTTTTAATTCTCCATCAGAGATAATACGACCGGTGGCAGCCAATTCGGAGGCAAATCCTCTTATTTTTAAGATGAACTGGGAAGCACTCATATTACGTTTCTTGGTAGTAATCAAAGCAGTACATAACATAGAGACTTTTGCCTCAGATTCAGAGGCAAATAGAGCCTCGAGAGCTGCCCAAATTTCACAGGCATGATTAAGACCAAACATATGAGAGAGAATATCCCGAATCATTGTTCTCGTCAGAAAACCGACTACTTGCTGGTCACGAGCCAACCAAGCACTATAGGCCGGATTGGGAGCAGCAGATCCTTCCACCTCTATTGTTTTGGCAGGAGCAGCGTCGGAGCCCTCAAGGAGCTCCATGGCCTGTCCCCGCGCAGCGTCGGTAAGACCTGCATCTTCCAGTATAGAAAGTTCTCTCGGGATAGTTTTTCAGTGGGAGGAGTCCCGAGAGCTGACGCCATAGTCGATGCCGCAGAGGAGGATCCCATCGGGAGGGAGGGAAGGGATCCAAGAAATTGTGGAGATCAGCGCAGCGATTTGAGATTCTGTTTTTGGGAATGGAATCGGGATAGACGGGGAAGAAGAAAGCTCTGATTACCATGTTGGGATTTAGTGGAAATCAATGCCCCCGTTGAGGGGATCGGGTACGTGTTTATATGAGGTGGAAGAGCCCCACCGTGGCATTTACAGAGGGAGTTACAGGAAAGGGAACCGAAGGGAACGAAGCCTTTCGGTACCGAAACTGAAAAATAAAGAGACCCATAATATTACACTTGCATCATGCATTGGAAGCACATGCAGTTCATAGGTTTGCCGATCGTCACATTAGCTGCGCCGCTCCGTGATCTTCAACAGTCGATATCCAGATTGATCAGTAAGTCTCTGCCTGTCTGTTTGTTTGTTTGTGTCGTTTTGGGGTATTTTGGAGCATTCATTTTGGTTTGCATATGCAGGCGGCAGCCTTTTCTACGGTTTGACTAGCGGCCGTGTCCGCAGTGCGCCTAGTCAACTAATCGATAGATCTGGTCACCTGGAGCGTTTAATTACAGTCCATGTGATCGTGCCGTGTGGCTCTGCCGCAGCAAACAATTGTTTTTTTATGACAACAACAATGTTGGCCCCAAACGTGTCATAAACTCAGATTATGTTACTACGGCTCCTGCCGACCCCTGTGACCGGTCAAAGTACGTGTTCGATTGGCTTGGAAGAGTAAAAATCAAATCAGTTTCGCTGTTTTGTTACTTAGAAAATTAGTTACTTCTAGTACAGTACTTACTTAGAAAATTCTAATTCGTAACACTCGATGGATACATCTTTCGACGCTAGATGTTTCTATAGCTAGTAGTAGTAGTACTGTAGTACACGCGGGTGTTCAACTTGTTAACAAATGATGATTCCCTATAGGCGGAAGGTGATTGCTGAACCATCAGTGGACATGTCTGGTTCGGCGGAAACAAAAAGGACATCAAGATTTCCTTTCTTTATTTTACGGCCGTACTGTAGCATATATATTCATCTCGCGAATGCGACTGCATGTCCTGTTAAAGTCGTAGCTGTAATCACACGGAAAGAGTCGTGAGAGGGTGGTTTGAAGTTAAATCCCGTGAACGACTAGTGGATGAGAACGACACACAGGGTATTTGATCATGTTTTTGCTGCGCTCGATGTCCATACGCATACTCCGTACAAGCGGCCAAGTACCAACACACATATGGACTACTCCCTCTATTTTAAAATATAAGAACGTATCTAGATTTTTTTTAGTATGTAGGTTTAATTAAGTTTTGAGTGAATCTATACACTAAAAAAAATTTAGATATACTTCCTCCGTCCCAAAATAAGTGACTTGAGTTGTCTAGATTCGCATGTATCTATATACTAAAATGTGTCTAGATACATCCAAATCTAGACAAACCCACGCCACTTATTTTGAGACGGAGATTTTCTTGCCAAACCTAAAACATATTATATTTGAAAACGGAGGGTGTATATCTAAATTAATTTGACGCAATGATCGGATGATCTTCCAAACAAATCCTTAAGCAAGCACGACATCCACGTAATGGCCACTATCGAAAAGGCCAAATTCCGGCAGCAGAACCCGAGGTCGCGTTGGTGGGTCAGCCTGGTTTTTTTTTTTTTTTTTTTTGACTTGGCAGTCTAGCTAAAACATTTTTTGTTTCTACCATATGGTGTTACTCAGGAGTACTATGCATTATAAATGCCAACCACTTTCATTTTGAAAGAAGAAACGTGCTTACCCTCCCGTGATGATCTGTCGTTAGCGTAGAGATGCAACAAATGTCAAACAGTGCGAGATCTTGGTCCCTGGTGATGCAACGCAGGGCATTGACGCGGGGGGGGGGGGGGGGGGGGGGGGGGGGGGGGGCAGCAACGTGGTTGGCTTAATTGTTTCCACCTTCCTAGCTCTCTAGCTTGTACCCTACCATGGGATCGATCACACATCTCACGTGTAGGCACGCACGTCCTCTTGTTTTCCGTCGACGCTCCCGTGACCAAAACTGGACACTTGCGACCCAAGTCTATGCCTGCCAATCGACGCTACAGCGCTTCACTGTAGGAACAGTTGTGTTCATCCGATACAACTCGAACTGGGTTTAATGCTATGAGACCCCATTCTATATTCCTGAAGGGTAGAGCCACCTTCATTTATAATGCTAGAAAAAGGCTAATTAACAGATGAAAAAAGGGTAAAAAACAAAAAAGACAGAACGTGCCAGCCCTAGGAGAGGGTCTATCAATATGCCGGTCTTATAGGCTTTATTTCCCTTATTACTACCGGAAATAAATCCTATGAAACCGGATCTATTGATAGACCTACTCCTATGGCTGACACGTGTCTGTTTTTCAGTTTTCTAGATTTTTTATCTGTTAATTAGTCTTTTTTCTGTCGGTTATACATCAAGATGGTTATATCCTGCAGTGAATATAGACCGGGTCTCGTAAGATTTATTTTCCTTACTACCGGTCTACGATGAGGAATCTTCTCTCCCGAGTGGGAGTTTAATTGTTCCATGCCCCGAACTGTATGACACATCGCCGAACCTTTTGGTCTTGCATCGACTAGCACGGGATCCTCAACAACCAATCGATTCATCAGTGAAGTCTAATTTGAGTGAGGTGTTTAATTACAACGACTCCAATTTTGGAATTGAAACTTGTTCTTTGTGCAGGTGGCAGGTAGGATCTGCTAATCGTTCCATTGATGGCGTGGTTTTTGGATTTTCTCTTTCAGGAAAGACAAAGCATGGTTTCGTTTTCAGTTGCAGCTATATACCCTTCCATGTTTGATGGCGTTTGATTCCTCATTATTTTCCTAAAGAAAAAGTTCCAACAAAGTTTTGAAAGGCGATAGAGTTATAATAATTTGGAGGCAACAGGAATGAAGAAGCCATTCATGAGAGCGACATAGGTCTTTGTGTTTCAAGTGTACTGCTAATTCGAGGACGCAAGTCGATTCAAAATCATGTGATGGTCACTAGACCTGCAACGATTGACAAACACAATAAGAATACTTTTCTTTAGGAAACAACGCATCATACTATTTCTCACTGGTTGAAATGAACCGAACTGGATCGAGCAATTTAGATAACTCAGGATAATAGACGAAAAAATGATCGTCGTAGACCAAGGTATTACAGGCACAAAACGCAGCGTACACCACAATGCGAGTCTGGCAGCAATATCTGCCCCTCCCAGAAAAAAGAAATATCTGCCCTGTCCTGTTAAACATGAATGTCTAGTGTCATTTTTTCATCTCTTCCTTTCTCTCTCTCCTCTCTAGAGTGCCTTGAGAGTCTCTTGTCAGTTCTCTCAAGCCAAACTAGGGCCTGTCTCGCCGGCGCCACCGTTCGGAGATGGCTCAGGGGACGCGCCTTAGGTGGTAGTGTAGATACTAGGTCTAGATGGTGTCCCTTTTTGGCGTCTGTGACTGCGAGTGGGGTGCTAGATCTTGCTGTCGATCGCATTTGGTACAACTTGGCGATAGTCTTTGTTGTTGTATTTCTCTGTTGGCGGGAGCAGAGGTAGGCGGTGGAGTTAGAACCAAGGATCTCCGCCAATAAGACTGTGGTCTCGATGTCGTTTGCTCTGCCGTTAGGGCGCAACATCGGGCGACTACTGTGGGCCGTCCTTGAGCTTCCGAAGAGAAAGATGGAGGCATGGATCCCTATGGCAAGCTCCTCCGATCAACGCTCTTGATTTCCACTCGATCAGATCAGGGGTGTTCTAATGCTCTAGGCCGACCATGGTGGCGAGAAAGGGGCTGAGTGAAGCCTGGAGATGGTTGGCATTGGACGGTCATTGGGGAACCTGCGTAAGCTAGATTACGATTCCGCATCAGGTGTAGCGATTTCTTAGCGGTGGGATCTTTTGGCCAACACTAACTTCATCCAAGGGATTGGCCTCCTCGCGCTCAAGCCTATTAGTCCTTCGAACTAAGAGAATCTTCTAGGACCTTGTCACGATGTTGTATGGTATAAAATCGAATCACTGGCAAATATTTTCACTTATTACATCACCATCTTCAATGTATCAGAAATAGAGGGTCACATATAGAGAAAATACAAGCATAAAAGAAGAGGTCAAAGCGGAAGTTAAATGAGAAAGAGAAGAAATAGCGCAAGGAAAGCACATGGAAACCCACTAAGCCAATTAGTGCCACCCTCGTGGACTAGATTCAAGCCACTTTCATAGACAAGTGCATGGACCAAAAAAATGAGTTAGCCTTACTTTTCCCTCCCACTTGGGGGTATTATAGACTTTCCCTAAAATGTACTAGTTTACCCTTACTTTCCCTCCCCACAAAGGGTATGTGTAGGCATTTGTACAAGACATTGAAAAAAAAGGAACCCCATGGGGTGATTTATAACCCATCTCTCATATGAAGAAAATACCCCCTCTTAAGGTGATGCCTTCTTTTTGAGTGCATCCTTTCAGACTTTAAGTTCAAGGACGATTTCTCCAACATAATCCATTCGAACTTCTAGTCCTCAAGAGTAATCACAATGAAAAAGTGATACGCCAAGTCGTATCATAGGGTTGTTCTCCTGAATGCCCGAGGTTCGCTCAACGGGACTAGCCCTCTCTCGAACGCGAGAAGGTTGAACCCGGTCAGTAAAATATTGTGTCCCTCGTGTTAGTGTCCGACATCTAGCACCGTGGCTGCTCGGATACGACCTTTGCATTACAAGCATCGACGCTATTTCACTCTATTTTTTTTTCACTAGAACAATACACGATAACAAGCTTCTTGGCTGATCCAAGTGGCCTAATCCTGGAGGTTGGCAGAGATGGTTGTGGGTGAGGGCGGATCTTCGGTTGCGTCATGGACTTGATCGTGTTTGTGAAGTCTTTTGTAAGGTGCTCTGCGTAAACTTCATGGGTCTGGTTGTCATTCAGTTTCCTATGAGGCCCTTTATGTAAAAGTGTACCCGCCATCTAGAAATTAATGCAGAATCTTAGTTCTCTGGTACTGTCAGCATCAAGACAAAATTATTTTCAGCAATCTGCGACACTTGCAAACTAATTAACCCAGATTTCGTATCGCGTATCTGGAGAAAGGTAATTGACTCAGCATTGACATTCTCGTATCAATAGCGAAAACCAAGCCAGTTAATTGAGAAGGGAGGTAAAATCGCTGGCTTCCCGCTTTGAATATGTAGGACGAACCGCGCACAAAAGAAGAGACAAGAGAGATGGGCTCTAGGAGCTACTACCTCCGTCCTAAGGCTTAAGACATATAATTTTTTTCAAAAGCCAAACCAACTAAAGTTTGACCAAATTTTTAGAGAAAAATATTAATATTTACACTACTTAATTCATACCCTTTCATACATCATGAAACATATTTTCACATGGTATCTATATAATATAATAGTTCTTCATAGATTTTTCTAAAAGTTTAGTCAAAATTTACATGACTTGACTTTTCAAAATAATTATATGCCTTAAGCCTTGGGATGGAGGGAAAGCCAGCCAGAGAACAAAACGTGAGAACAAAGTTCGATCGGGACTTGGGAAAGGAAGGAAGAAACCAAGAGGTCGCTCACTTTCGGGGCGTCGGGTTCCCGGTGTCTCCTTGGACGCATCTTAGGCTCTCGGTCTAATTTCCCCACCACCACCACCTGCTTCTTATCACGAGAGCTCTTGGCCTTTTGGGAGGTTTTGGAGCTTTGCCGCGTGCGCGGCGCGCGCCGGTTAGTTTCCGAAGGCCAACAAAACACCACCGTAGGTGTCCGTCCGACGCTAGCTAGCGTTCCCACCCGGTTTTGGAAGCATGCTATCCATCGTGAATTCGCCACGGCAAGGTGAGGTGCACCTTGTCTTTCGTCAGTGCTCTGGGTTGGAGGTTGGAGGTCTTGTGCGTTTGTTGGGACGTTGGAGCGTACGTTGGACCCATCCTCCTGAGTCCTGATCGGTGCACAAAGCGCCAGCGCCAACCGCGAGAGACAACGCTGCTTGTCTTGGGAGATGGACTTCTGGTGCCGCATGGCCCTGGAGTGTAGCGAGCGTGATGGGACGGCTGGGTTTGTGTTGTGTTTGGCACCATGCGCCAAAGAGGTTTGCCGTGCGATTCTTCACCATTTTTTCTTGTCTGCCCGCTATAGCTGCCTCCACAAGGCTAGACTATCACCGTCGCTTCTTAATTCTAGTTAACTACAAGCTAGCTGCATACGTAATTAGTCAGAACATACAAGCTAGCTGCATACGAGTTCAGACCTGAATAGATGTATAGAACTGACACCTGCGACTTGTGTGTTTTGGACTGAAAGACCATAAATAAAGCACGTGTGCTTACTTACGGGCTGATGACAAGAGGATGAGAGGGGAGGTGACGCCACGGCCCACAGGCCGAAGCGCTAGCCGTTCGGCCACTCCACAGCTGGGACGAAAACTATTGAGAACAGCGCGCTCTACGTAAAGACTCACACCTGAATCAGCTGGGTGTAGAAAATATTGATCCCTAGAATATTGTATTGTATTGATTTGACCCTCGTTGGGGTTTATATAGAGTTACACGGGGGTAGGTGGAGACTTGGAGTACAAGATGTAGTGTCCTAGTCTATCTCTAGCCTATACACGTATACGTACTCTAACATCCCCTCAGTCGGAGCGGGAGTGAATCGGACGCTTGTGACTGGATTTGAAGTCCTGCGCTTCCGTCGTCTTCACTTCCTTTGCATCATCACCTGCGTGGACATGATCATGGCTGGCACCTAGGGGCGGTGACTGCGTCACCTTCTAGTGCCTCTCTTCCCTCCCACAGTCACAGCGGGAGTGGCGTGGACGCAAGTGACGACGCGGACGCTGCTGACTGGAGTTCTTGAGTTGCTGTAGACGTTGTTCTTGATGTCGATGTCGAGGTAGCCGATCGTGATATAGCCGTGGTCGAGGTGGGTGTGGTCGATGTCATAGTCGTCGTATGTGGTGTGGCCGCCATTGCCGGAGGCGCAAAAAATTGCGCGTTTTTTGTTGTTGTTGTTGACGAAGCTGCAGTTGTAGACGTTTTGCACCTTGTAAAGGTACCGTCGGGGGCGTCTCGTGGACGCGGTCGTAGGTGAGACCACCAGTTTTGCCAGGACTGGAGGAAGCCACCAAGCACACACGGTTTTGCCAGAACCATATGCGCGGTCGTATGGGCATCACAATTGTGACGCCGGTTTGTTGATGCAGTCGTCGGTGTCGTAGACGCGGTCGATGCCGTCGTTGGGGTCGTGGACGCGGCGATGCCGTCATCGTGCCTTGCAGTACGTGTACTGTCAGAGGGCGTCGTAGTTGTATGTCCATCGTGTGGACGATGTAGCGGCAGCGGCGATGTGTCGACGAAGACGTTGATGAAGACCACGTTGATGTAGACCTTGGCGATGATGTGTCGGTGATGAAGGAGTAGGCATGTCGTCGATGATCGTCGCTCGAAGGCGTCCCTTGTGGCGGTGATGATGTCGATGGCGTGCTTGTGTTCTCGTAGCGTGAAGTAGTCGTACAGCTCGACGTTGATGTTTGGGTCGATGTAGTCCGGCTTGATGCAGTGCAGCTCTCGGTGTCGGTATGCCGCGCCTTGAAACGGTGCAGATCTTGGGTGTAATCGATGGAGTCGACTCGATGTAGATTGCATCCGAGCGTCCGAGTGCGTGTCCGAAGTCGATGAAGATCCACGTGCGCGTGGGCTGTAGGTGCCATGCACGTGGAGGTGTTCCACGGTGTTGGAGAAGCCTGGACTCAGCGCGTGGGTCGTTGCTCGTTGATTTCCTGGATGGAGCGTGTGACGCACGCGTCGCCGAGTCGACGACTTCCTGCCGCATGTCCAGCTCCTCCTGCCTTGTGCGTGCAGATCGATAACGTCCTAGAACCGATCTACACTGTTTGTCGCCGGAATACGAGAGCCAAGTGGCTGCTCAAAGTGTCATAACATGGCGAGACAGAAAAAGGTAGCCAAAGATGAGCAGACAGGCTTGCCGGACATGATGCCGACCAAGGAAAGCTTTCAGGTTTTCAGGACATGGATGCAACCATTGGCTCTCGATCTTTTTCTTTTTTGCAACGGATTGGCTCTCGATCTGCAACCACGCAGCACGCATTGTCGACACCCAAGCAAACATAGTCGAGACGGCACAGGACAAAAGAATGATACAGTGATACTCCCTCCGACCCATATTACTTGGGAGTAAAAAAAGTGAGTTAAGATCGAGCTAATACTAGTACTAGTGTTTACACGCATAAGCATACTACAGTACAAACATGTACCCCTATAACGCAATCGCACAAACCAAATTTCGGCACTATAAGTCTGACGTGTCGTGGGTTTGTCTTGGATTCTGAATATCTGTTTGTGATGCACCAAATCTCAAACACACGAGATCTTGGTCTCCGGCAAAGACAATGCATTAATGTAGATGGAGCTAATTAACATGTGCGTTGCTGCACAACAAGCGACGGCTAGCTAGGTGTGAGTGTCTAATTTGTTGCGTTCGATGCAACCGGATGGACACCGACACGGAGGGTAGGTAAGCGGGGACTCAATCAAAGGGTGGCGGTGTGAGTGACAAAGCGATCGAGATCCTGCGTCGAGTCCAATCTTTGCGCGCGCGCCAATACAATCTGCCCTACATTTTTTGAAGGGGATTTCCCAATAAAAGTTTTTCCCGTGTATTTTTTCATCTCCAGCAATTCCACGATTATCCGTTTCCTATATGCTACTCAGCCAGATCGACCATCATGACAATCAACATGGGATCACATGAACATCACAAGTAGCAGCAAGCTAGTTTTTTTTTTTCTTTTAGAATCGGTGAGGTCTATGTTTTTTTTCTTCTCCATCTATTTTTTGGCTGCGTGCATTCATAAAGTTCACACTTGTTCTAGTTATTGTGTTGTTGCAGAGGCTAAGTATAATTTATGTTATCCGGGTCTTCTTTTTCGAAAAAATGTACAGCTCCTAAATGAGAAGCATGTTAGGTACGAGGCAAGCATAGTCCAATGCCATGCATGTCAAGTCAAGTTTATCATATGCTTGTCATGATTCTCCTAATAATATTCTATTCTCTCGGATTATCTTTCAGCATGCTCCTAACTGCACGATACTACATGGAATCTTCCCTCGTTAATGCATCGATAAGCACAGGATACTCGGGTACCAATCAATTCATGAGTAAAGTCTTAGTTCAAGTGAGGTGTTTCCGATTACAACGACTTGAATTTGGAAGCGAAACCTGTCCCTTGTACTACATGTGGCAGGCTTGGTCGTTGATGCCGAAGTCTTGGATTTTCTCTTAGGAAGTGACAAAACAGTGGGTCTGGTTTGGAGCTACTATTCCTAGTCTGATGGTGCTATACATTTTTCTTTTTCCTTACAAAAGAATCAGATATGTACTCTTTTATTTGATTTTGTGGTTGGGACGTCGAAAGTCTGCACTAAATTGCGAGAAGACAAATTTATGTAGAGTACAACAGTAGTACTACTACGAGTGACTCATACCCCGACAAGAATATGTGGTACTAGCTGAGTTAACCGTCGGGCTAGATAGTAGCCTAATTAGTAATTGTAATGTGAGGGGGTTTGATTCAGTACGATCCCTTCTCCCTAAACTCGTATAAATACGTCTGTATATCTAAACCTATATCTAAACCGAGTATTACCCATATATAGGCATACGGATCGGAACATACGACATTCTTCCCGCACACGATCCCAGCCCGCCGACCGCCCCGATCCGATCAGCGCGGCCCCGGCCATCGTGACGACCACCGTCGCCGCCGAACAAGACGCTAGACAACACACCGGACAGTCCGGCCTGTCGCCGGACATTCAGCCGGACTGTCCGGCTGGTCGTGCGTCGCCGCCCATCGGCCCAAGCCTCCGGCGATGGGTCTCGCTCCGCTGCGTCAGAATTGGCCTTTACTTTATAAAATTTGGATCAACATATAACATAGTTCTTGAGTCATGTGCCATGTCTTCTAGTACTTGGCCATGACAAAAAAAATCGTCCCGACAGGATACATAGCACAACAAAGTTTCAAATGATGTGATAGCTGGCATTTCATTGTAGCTTGGCAGCCACCGTCAGAGGAGTCCAAAAGAGCTAGGTCAATCGAATCAGATTTGGGTTGCCATACATCTTCCACCAAACAAGGTTCAGTTGGCGTGTGTTCACATCGGATCCACACATTAAGAGGCACATCGTAGTATAGTTGATTTAGTTACATCTCAAGGTGATGGGATCAGTAACAGTTTACTAATTAACTCACGCAGTCCCGTTGCTACGTGTGTTCCTCTATGTCCGTTCCGGAGATGGGCGGCGGACACATGGCCAACCGGACAGTCCGGCCAGTCCGGCCAAATGTCCGGCGACCGGCCGGACTGTCCGGTGTCTTGTTCGGCTGCGACGGATGGCCGGGGCTGCGCTGGTCGGATCGGGGCGGTCAGCGGGCTGGGATCGTGTGTGGAAAGAATGCCGTACGTTCTGATCCGTATGCCTATATATGGGTAATACTCGGTTTAGATACATATTTGGATGTATACGGACGTATTTATACAAGTTTAGGGAGAAGGGGTTGTATTGAAGCAAATCCCGTAATGTGAGTTAGTAGAGTGACTGAGATATTTTTCCTTTCATCGTGTATCGATACCTAAAAGGATCAACAAACAATATACGCATTTTTTCCAAGTTTTCAGCATGTTTGCTCCTTAAGCAAAACATGCCTATATGTAAGGTGAACTTTTATTCTCTCTTCTAATAGAAAATGCAGAGCTCCTGTGGGTTGGTTAAAGAAAATCGAACTGAGCTCGATCGAGGAACACAGCGAAAGCAAAACAATAGTCCGACTGTTGTACTATTACAGATGCATCTTTTACCAACAGTAATTTCTGCTGCGATCCTGCTAAGCATGGGTGTATGGTGAATAAGGAATCAATTCCGGTTTGTCAGTTTGAAACACGTACACGCAGGGGCGCGGACCAGCGAGTAGAGTGGGGGATCCTTTTTTTTGCAGGGAAGTGTTATCTCTTAACAGAGCACAGAGTGGGGGATCCTTTAACTCACAAGCAAACACACCTCACGAAAGCTTCCAAAAAAAACAATAAGTTTGAGCTTATCTGCTTCCCCACTCGAGTTTGTCCAGCGAGGAAGAAGACGAGAGAAGTGTCCAGGGGATCATCGCCAAACGGAAGACGCCGGGAGCACAACGGTACGTGGCGCCAGTCCAGAGTAGATAGGTATGGATCGGGACTTGGGAAAGGAAGAGCCAAACCGGGCGCGTTGTCGCGGGGCGTGCTTTTTTGCCGACGGCCTCCCAGTTGTCTCCTTGGACGCATCGCAGGCTGCCGCCTGCACCATCACAACCACCGCTCATGCCTCCATCACGAGTAGTACTCTCTTTTGGAGTTCTTGGAGCGTTGCCGCTTGCAGCCACCACCTGGGCGCCGGTTGGTTTCCGAACACAACAAGCAAACACCACCCATCCATCCGACGCTAGCGACACGTTGTTCCCATCCGGTTTGGACGCAAATAACACAAGGATGGCAACAATCACCACGGCCAGCGTCCGACCAAAAACCACAGGGAAAACAACGGGGCAAGGTGAGGATTGCGGTGATTTGCTTCTTGTCTTTTGTCTCCGGCCGGGAGCTACGTACGCGTTGGCTGCATCCACGGACATGAATGGTGTGTGTTTGATGAGGCTCTTTGTAATTTGTACAGCTGTTTAGTACAAGTGTTTTGGGATATTGGAGCTATCCTCCTGGCCAGTGCACCCGCGCCAGCACCAGCCGCGAGAAGACAACCGCGCTTTGAGTTGGACTTGTGGTGCAGCATGCCATGGCATTTAGCTGCGAGACGGGACGGGGTTGGGTTCGTTTTCCTTGTGGCGCCATGCGCCAAAGCGGCACGGCCTGCCATTCTTTACCATTTTTTTTTCTTTACCATTTTTCCCTGTCCGCCCGCATGGTACTGGTAAGACGTGTTTGGTTGCTTGGGTCGGATATTTTCACGTTTTTTATAGTTGGTCTAGTTGAATGCTACATGTGCAAAGATTGACTTCGGGTCTGAATGAACGGTTGTCCATATTTTCATTTCTCCACTAGGAGAGTCCATATGGCTACTTTGTTTGGTTTTCCAGAATGGGCTCGGCTGGTACAAAGGTGCACGTTCGGGAGCCCGTGTCCGGCCCGATGTGGTTATCTCACATGGCAAATGGTGAGCTTATTAACTAGTAATTAGGGTTTACGGTCTTACATGATCAATCACATGAATCAGAACAACTGGTAGTACACAATCCACATGATCAGGCCGACGATGATGATGTCTTTGATCATACTTTCATCCTGTATAGGTAGAAACTGTTCATGTGGACGAACTTGATGAGCTGTAGGCGGTGGAGTGAAATTGATATTCATATCTGGTAATGGTTGTGGCTTTTGAGGATGATCTGTTAAGAATTCAGAGTAGGCTATTTGTGCATGCTCTAGAGTCTTAAACCCTTATAAAGGTTGTGTTGGTAACCCATCACTTGTTAGCTGCACTTCTCCTATGTCCTGTAGATTTCCGGCTTCTTGCCGTAGTACACCATGTACCAGTTATATTTCTACGAGACATAGCACATATGCAACATAAGGATCACAACTAAAGCAAGCAAATCAAGTTCGCAAACACAAGGTAATCAACATAAGAAATTTAAGGATCATGATCATATGGGCAAAAGCATAAGCAGTTCATCTACAAGCTAGTGTGTGTTGAATTCGCAGCATAGAAAACAAAAAAATTCCTATGATATAAACAACTAAACACCAAGATCTATCTACCTAGATACAATCAACGGGTGGATATACATCCATAGATATCTTACCCTCAAAGACCGAAAAGCTTTGTTAACAAAATATTATTTCATGAATGATATAGTCGTTCACTTGCCGATCTCAAGATCATGATGAAGTCCAACACCACAAAGAAATAGTGTATCTGTGATTGTACACACGTCTGGTACCCCGACCACCTCCGAGTCCTCGCGCCAGCAAAGCAGTGGAAGCAGCAAATCCTTCTAGAGAAAGCCACCGGGAACATGTACTTCGCTAATCCGAAGCCATGGGGAATAATCTAGAGGGAGAGAGATATCATTCACGAGGAGGTGTGAGAGGAGAGGATGAGGAGGCCTCCTTCTATATGGGAGGGGGCAGCCCCCATGCCATGGCCGGCGGCCATGGTGGGTGTCCCCACCTCTCCCTCATTCATGTGATTGGAGCTTCCACTAAGCATTACCACATGAATTCCATGTCCACTCAAAGTTGCATTAATTTTCCACCAAAATTAATGCATCTCTCATTTAATAAAACTCTTTTATTTGTTTTATTCAGAATTTTGTTAATTAGTTTAATTAACAAACATTCATATAAAACTAATTTCAGCAATTTGACCCGAAATAATTCCGGTGTCCATTGAAATAATTCTACCGCTTCAAAATCTTTCTCTGGTAACATATTTGCTTCAAATGGTGTCGATATCCCTTAAGTGTGTCACCTGGCCTACGGTTCGTGAATAATGCAGACATGATCGAGACCCTACTCTGTCAATAATCAGCAGCGGGCATGTGGTACCCCGCCATCTGAACAAAGTTGTTGCTCATAGCCCTATTGTCGAAGAGGTGGCTGAGCACCACCATCAGAGCCTTAGGGTTGTAGCCTCTGGTGCCCATGATGACATCGTAGAGAGCTAGGTGCACATCAGGAGGGGTAGTAGTGGTGATGGAGGTCGCCACCGCTTTCACGGCCTCGGTCATGCACATGATGGTGATGGCGTCCTCCTCTCCTAGCAGCGACCTCTTCCTCTTCTTGGAAGGATCGAAGCCACCATGAACGTAGGCATTTGTGCTACGGCCATGACCAACACCTAGAGAAGGAGAACCAGCGTCGGCATTGGTCTCGACCTTGTCCTCAATTACAACCATCTCGGACTCCTGGGTATGCATGCATTCAGGGCTTGCTGCGCCAAGAGGCTCACTGGAGCCCATGGCAAACCTGTGAGTGGCATGGCCGAATGAGAAGATGGTCTTCATCTGCCTATAGTTGGCATTTGGCTTGTTCAGATACTCTGCATCCTTGGGGTGATCCTGAGACAGAGAATTTTAGGGAGGTTAGTGGTAGTTAGCGAGGTTACAAAAGGGAATTGTAGGGATGTTACTGCAAGAAATGAAATTAGTTAGTACTGAGATGTGTCCCTGTAGTGGGCCTCCTACAAGATGATGGTGCAACTCTCCTCATCCCAGCTAGCTCCGTTAAGGTCTTTGAGCTTGGAAACATGGATCCACCTGGTCCTCCACTTACATAGGTGGTTGTACACCTGCTATGAGGACACCTCGATGGCACAAACCTCAAACACCTTGCAGACAACATTGTTCAGGTGCACCTCCTTGAACCCCTTCTTTGTCCTGACGCCGCTCTTGATGATCCCACACATCTGGTTGAGCACGAACAACGAGAGGAACGGTTGCCACTTCATGGTGCCCTTCACCCCCTTTCAGTGGCATGTGTTGTGGGCTTTGCTAGCTTTGACGGCCTTCTTCTTGGCCACGATCTTGGCAGCTTGCTCAGCAATCTGCTCCACCGTGTACCCGGTCATCGAAGCATAGACAATATCTCCGAGCGCTGTGGATAGGTGAGCCTCAAAGGCAGGAGCTGGGGTTGGGTCTCAGCGACAAAGGTCTCCTGAGAATCCATTAGGGCCTGGCTGAACTCATCAAGGGTCATGCCCTACAGATCTCACGGTCGCACATATCAGGACCTAGACTAGACATGAACACAAGCTTACATGACGTAGACAAACTTATCTACCTAAACATGCAATAAGTCCAGAAAACACCGATCTATGACTACACCGAGCAGTTCATTAGGCATACTAACATAGATCTACCGCAAACTACAATCAGATCTAGGAGGTGCTAACAGATCGAAGCTACTACACCTGGGGTTTGATGAAACACACCGGCATCGGAGGAGTGGAGCACGTCGCCACTGAAGATTTTGGAGAAGAATGCCTGCACCAGCCGATCTATAACCACCACCGCCGCTTACCTGCTGGCCGATGAAGAACTTCGCCGGCTTGAGAGCTCGAAGAATGGGGAAAATGGTGGCGAGGCACTATGTGGTGAGCCGGGTGGTGATATATACCGCCGCGCTTCTGCATGCGGTGACGAAATATCTCCCGCCAGCTTTTGGGGAAACCTGCGGCTCGCGCCATCGCCGAGCTCGCACGGGCGGCGCGCGGTTTCCCTCGCTTTTGCACGAGCACAGCCTGTTCCGGCGGAAACACTCGATTTGGGTGTTCCCATCGGGCCAAGTTTTAGGCTGCTTTAAATCTCGTGCGATGAAAAAACATGCGACCCAGAAAAACAAACGGACTTATTTCTCCCTGCCCGGTGCACAATGACCAACCAAACACGCACTAAATACAAACAGCAATGGCTGCCCCTACAAGTCTACTACTACAGTGTATCGCTGTCACTTCTTAATTCTGGATAATTACTCCTGTTAATGGCAACAAAGAATAGACCTGCCACAGTGCCAGTTGTGCGTGTTCGACTGAAAGAAAATAAGAACCACTGTGCTTACAGGCTGATGGCGACTCGATGAGAGAGGAAGTATCAAATCTGATACGGCGTCCATACTTGGTCTGGTGGGAATAAAAGTGGGCTCTATGTAAAGATCCATACCTGAATTAGAACAAGGGATTACTCAAAATGAAAGCAAGACATAAAAGAGTTAGCCAAAGATGACCAGACAGGCTCCGCACAACGGGCCGGACATGCCACCGACCAAGAAAAGATTACAGATTTCAGTAGGTCCCCTTCAGCGCCACGCCATCAATACACCTTTACATTGTGAGCGGTTTATAATATACCAATTTGATTGCGTATATGTGTCATTATCATTGCTACGTTTTTCTATGAAATTAGTCAAACTTTGTTAAATTTAACTTAGGACAAAGACTAGAAGTACATTTATTTGCGGACAGGGGACCAGGAGTACAGTATATTGCTGTAACTTCTAATTCTAGATAATTTCTCCGGTTAATGGCAACATAGAACGGTGCCACTTGTGCGTGTTGGATTGAAAGAAAATATAATAATTTTTTTAATTTAAATTAATGTTCTTAGATTTGTCTAGATCCGAATGTATCTAATTATGTTTAAGTACGAGATACATCCGAATCTAGATAAATTTAAAAATATTAATTTGGATCGGAGTGTGTAAAATGAATATCACTGCCTCATATCACTGTGCTTACAGGCCTGATGTCGACTCGACGAGAGAGGAGGTATCAATCTGATTCGGCAAGAATAAAGGGGGGCTCTACGTAAAGATCCACGCCTGAACTAAAACAAGGAGTTACTCAGAATGGATGCAAGACAAAAAAGTTAGCCAAAGATGACCAGACAGGCTCCGCACATCGGCCAGACATGAGGCTGACCAAGAAAAGCTTTCAGGTTTCAGTACATGCATGGATGCCTATATAAGCAACTGCAGAACTCATATATACAAACACGGTCGAGACAGCACGAGACAAACTCGCCTGATCTAATCAACCGAGCGAATAGTAGTGGAGTACATTTGAAGCGCTAATGCACACACATGGTGACGGAGTAGCTTAAGATGTTCTCTTTAGACTGAACTTGCTGCATGCATATGCCACATGTGGTGTGTCTCTCTTCATAGCGCGCCACCTGCCTTTTCCGTTCTGGTTCAGATTATTAGTTCATAGCGTGCCACCCGATCCGATCCAGCATTTCTGAAGAATAACTCGTGTGACATTCAACTGTCGTGTAAACCGGACAGCACATTGGCTTTTGACCGACTTCCACGGAAATTGCCACTGGCTGCTCCGGTCAGCTTCCGATAAGGTCTTCTGCTGTAGAGATGAGCGGCTCAGGCACCAATTTCGACGTAGAGGCAACATGCTGTACTGTAGTGCAGCTCCATTGCTCAAGCTGAATAAAACTCGACCTATGTAACGTCCCGATTGGTGCGACGCTAGCTGTAGATCTGATGTATAGGAGTTAAGTGCTGGACACGGGAAGGCACTGCCATGTTGCCGTTCCAGTCAAGGCAACAGGTGGAGATCCAGTCATCGGGTTAGTTCGTCCGCAGGCCAAGCTGCCCCCTTCCTCTTTTGATATATAGCGATGTACCTGATGGTCGGATGCACGCACGGAATTCTCCCCAGGTCTATCCATTTCTCTTGGAGTTTTTCTTGTTCAGGCAACTCTGCTACCGAACTGTAGGTATATATCTGCATGTATATATATGTACGCAACCTGTGGCAAACACTGCAATTGACAATGACAGTCGCCTACTCATCTGTAGATGAGCTCCTCCGTTGCTCATTCTTGTGCTGCCACGAGAACACCTAGTTAACAAGCTGATAACAGGAAAGACCAATAAAAATTGGACTTTGCTACCCGACGACCAGTCTTCAAATGGCAAATTCTGCCGGCAAATTAGAGAGGTTTGCATGCATACAAATAAAATTAAAACTGCTGATGTCAGCGACATTAAATGCAAATATTCAAAATATTTTATAGTTTAAATTATTTATCCAATTGATGATCTGTTTTTATCGTTGGGCTAGTCGCTACGAGAATTTCGAAACTAGATTCCATGCCGATATATTTTGAGATCTTTTTTTGGACCATAAGGTTATTCACATGTAATATATAAGTAATCTAGACTGTACTATGTAAGTTACCCACCAGTTAACACATAAGCTATCCACCCCCGAACGGGTTATATGTTTGAGTTTTTATATGTGTGCGAAAAACATAAATGTGAACTCCTCCGATCTGGGATCCTCTTTCGCCGAGTCGGCATAATAAATGGAGTTTTAGAGCAAGTCCAGCAGGTACCCTACATTTTCTCCCTATAACACAATGTAGGGGACTCCCCTAAGTAGATTCCTCCCCTACAATTTTTGTATTTCCAGCAGCTCCCCAATATTTTCTCCCCTATATTCCACTCAACAATTTTTTAGTAATATACTATAACTAACAGGCCCATCGGAAGGAAAAGCCCACCTAGAATTAGCCCACCAGATCTTCTCTCACCCAGGATATCCCCATCGATCACTGTCACCCCACCACGATCGCGTGCTGCTCCCTCACGTCTCATCTCTCTCCTCACCTCCCTTATCGCTCGCACCCTCCTCTGGCCACACCGACGCCGCCCCTCCCTCGCAGCCTCACGCGACGGTCGCTGTCCGCATCCGCCTCCTGCTGCATCCCCCTGCTGTCTCCCAGCGTTCTACAATCAACGGCCCCGCCATGGCTCGATCTGGAGGAAGAATTCGAGGTCGATTTGAGCAGAATCAGAGAGAAAAAAAGATGGGGCCGCCCTGGTCGACGTGCGTGGTGTTGGGAGGAAGCTTCCCCGAGCGAGCGGTTGGGTAGGGGCGTGGATCGGGGAGACCTCCAGAACCCCGATGGGAGTGGGAGGGGTTGGGTTTGGTGACCCCGATGTGTAGGGGCATCTGTAGGGGTACTGTTGGAGGCCTTTTTTTCCTTGTCTCTCCCCTAAGTTTGCTATCGGGGGTGGTATACGTCCCCTGCTGGACTTGCTCTTATACCCCACCGAAACACCATCCTAAGGCGTATTGAACAAACGTAACGCGCAACAAATAGTCTAGCGGCTCGGTTTCATCATCCGTCGCCACTAACACATCGACAACGACAGAATCTCAGTATCCTAACACCTAGGATACTATGTCTCAATTAAACTGGCTTATATCTAACATTTAATTAACTAAATTAAAATATATGGGCAACCAAGATTTTATGAGACGGAAAGAATATAAAAATTACCCACATGAGAAATACGAGTATGTCTCCACCCAACCTATTTATATGGTGGATAACTTATATGTATCAGGATGGATAACTTAACTACTATGACATGGATAAATCATGTGTTAGGGATGGGTAACACGACTTTGTTTGTCCCAGAAGTTATCCATCAGTAATACGAGAGTTATCCAGGTTTCAATATGTAAGTTACCCACCAAATAACATGTAAGTTATTCACCACTATAAAAATTACCCACAGATAGAATATAAAAGTTATTCTAGCGACGATGCTCACACTCAGCGGGGAAGGCGAGCTCCAGTGGTCGCTGTCGGAGTCGGCGCGAGGAGCTTCCACCGCGGCGGGAACGGTGGGTCCATGCGAGGAGCTCTCACCACGGTATGATCCCTCACCGACCACACGAGCACACACGGAGATGAAGCCCGGGGGCGCGTACACGCGGAGCTTCGGCGGCGGTGACTCCTCGCGGTTCGTCCAACACCGAGCCGCCCGCTTCTTGGCGATCTCTGAGCGGACGAAGGCGTCGCGAGCCACCTCGTCGACACAGCGGCAAGCTCCCCCGCCTCTAGATCGATGTTCCCCAAGCTAGTAGCTGCGGCTGTGGCTCGACATCATCAGGAATTGCATCGTCAGAGCGGTGGGCTGGCGGCGACGGCGCTACGGTTGGGACGGCGGAGGAGTGCAGGTTTGGACCATCACTCGCTCACGTGTGTCCTCTATGTACTGGCCACGAAGAGTGCTAAACGGACCACGGTAAAAGTTTTATAGGCCGGTCCACATATACGGCCTCACTAGAGTGGCACGATTCGCACGGGTCTAAAAACTTGTCGGAATTTTACAGTTCCAGGCGGTTTACAGGCATTGTTAGAGTTGCTCTTAGGGCACTGAGTCTTCGTCGCTCGTCTATCCTAACACATTGACGACGGTAAAGTCTGTATCCTAACACCTAGGCTACTGCGTTTCTATTAAATTCGCTCAACACGTATATGAAAATGCCTCTAGCCAACACGTTTATATGGTGGTTAACTTATGTGTTATAGGGTGGATAAGTTACATATTATGACATGGATAACTCACGTGTTAGGGGTGAGTAACTATTTGGTTCGAAATTTATTTCACCAGAACATATCAATATGGGATCTAGTTTTAAAGATCTCGTCGCGACTAGTCCAACAGTGAAAACGGATTTTAAATCAGACAAACGGTTTGATTTACAAGACCATTTAAATTTCCAGTTTCATCCTAAGTTGACTGACACGGCGCGTTCACACCTCCCGCCAGGTTTGGCCAACCACCGACTGGTCTGAGAATAGATTTCCCGTAAAAATCACGAAGTCTTCATAGTAGATGTACAGTAGGAATTTGTCTTATCAAGGGTTAAAATGTCGGAAGAGGCTGACAGACAAAAGCATATGCCTAACGGATGGCATAGGCAGTTCCTTATCCTTTAGGAGGCCCTTGCGGCTGCATTGCGGTGACCCTGGATGGCCCACACATCGGAGGATGTCAGATGCCATGGGAGCAACCCATGCACGAGCATCGCCGCCATATAGATTAGAGGGGCCAACATCATGGTGTAGGCCCATTAGTTAAGAGGCCTCACGAGCACGGCAGTAGTCTAGTGGGCCGCAACCCTGAGAAGTCATGGTTCCCCAACAGAAGGAGGCTCGTGGGATAGATGCTAGGTGGGCCGCATCTGCCTGACCTAGCACATGTAAGGGTTATAGCAGATCCATAGAGTCGAAGGGTTGGCCGCTGCTTCTACCACCTTTGCGGTCGCCGCCTTTTTCATCGTTCCCGTGTTCTGCTTCTTTTTCTGAAAATGTCCGTTGCCACCGCCACCCAAGAAGTTATGGAAGCTGTCGTGCTCACTGCTCAAGGAGGAGCTGTTTGAGTTGTCCCAGCGGTACGACACATGTCACTCTCCCTGCAAACCAGCTTCTTTCTTGGTTTAATTGGCGTGTACGTGTGTTTATATTTTTTTCTTTTTGTGTTGTGCGGGCTTCGCCTCGAATCAAAGCGTCTACGGCGCATCAAATTTTCATAAACATCTTGAAAGGGTGCATTGGTCGTAGCGCCCGTTTGTCATTCCCCCAATTTGTTGCAACGCGTTCTACGACTTAGTTTCGCCTCAAATCAAGGCACCTACGGCGCAAAAAAATATAGAAGTATAAGTGTACTAAGAGGCAAAGTACGTGAAAGTAAAATTATGCCCACAGTAAAAGTACAACGAAAGTAAAACTGTACTCAAAGTCAAAACATGAAAGTACAACTCTACTCATAGCCTAATTACACGAAAGTACACAATGTACTAAAAGTCCAAGTACGTGGAACAATAACTGTACTAAGAGGCAAAATACACGAAAATACAAGTATATGCAAATCAAAAATACGCGAAGTACAATTATCCTCACAAGCAAAGTACAAGGGAAGTAAAACTGTATTCAAAGTCGAAATACACGAAAGTACAATTCTACTCAGAGTCTAAGTACGCGGAAGTACAAATATATTAAAAGTCGAATACGCGGAACAATAACTATACTAAGAGGCAAAGTACACGTAAGCAGAAGTATATGCAGATCAAAAGTACAATTATGCTCATAGGCAAAGTACATCGGAAGTACAACTGTACTCAAGAAGGGAGCCCTCCCCCATTGGCAATGGCGTGAAATTAGGCCGTGTTCGATTCCCCTTGGATCGTCACATGTGGGGTCTTATGCAAACAATAGGTGGAAGTAAAATATTGGGGTAGGAGAGAGAGGTGTCAAACTCAGACACCTTATCTATAGTTTTGTACAGTAGCATGTTACCATCAAACACCGATTTAGCGGTATATCAAAGGATCGACTAATATTTATTAAACTAGCAGGCAAACATTTTGTCATGAGTTTCATTCTAAGTATTTGCCCTAGTTATTATGGTCTAGTCGCTTTTCCTCTCTAGTCGTCGTACTTCATAGACCTCTCCCATGGACGCTAAAATTACTCATTTACTTTAGCACCCCCAGCGAACCCTCTTTGTATGTTCACTCCTTTTCTGTCTACCGTAAACAAAAAAGTAAGTAGTGTGTTTAACATTCTCTTTCATTTGAGATTACTGTTGTATAGTTGAAGATAGTAAAATTGGGGCTAAAGCTAACATGTTGATATGTTCTACAACATAAACTAGGATGGAGCGTAAGAAGTTTTAGTTGCATAAACTATTGAATTGTTTTTCAGATTTGTGAGTATATGTTGATTTATGTTGGATTTGATGCAGTGCATAGGCACTATGACGGTGGTACATACAACACACGCCACAACTGGTTAACTAGAAACGAGTGCATGTGCTAAAATTGATAACCAGGCAAACATACAAGCCAATAAAAGGCACAAGGTAAGGTGCCTTCGCATTCGCAATGCTCCACTACAAATTTGAGTCATCCATTTAAAATCCTTTTTGTTGCGAAATCGTTGTAGAGATGACGGGAATGCATCTTTCTTACAATAAGAAAGTGTGAATTTTAACATATTTATACTTCCATTCTTACAAAAAGAAAGTCAGGATTTTTCCACATCTATACTTATTGCTTAGGCTTGGAAGGCACCATGACTTACTCTTTTAACGCATCCTTTTACCACATGAGCAACTTGGTTCCTTCATTCATGTGTAGGGTGTAGGGACACATACTGTGGATAGAGTAGTTGTTTCCCTTGGTAGGTATACGTCGGACAAACAATGGCCACATTGTGGCAATTCTTTCCGCGACAACACATAAGAGGTCCTTACCATGTCATCAAGCACACGAGTAGGGCACACTTTACTCTTGTCCTAAAAGCACTGAGCCTAGGGATCATGAGATTTAGAGCCTACTGATCAGTAGGATGCTATAGAAAACATCATATGTGTCTCTAAATACAACATCATAGATAGGACAATGATGACAATGCACACATGGAATTAGCAGAAGACCTAAAGTGAACGGTCCTTCGAGTTGAATGATCTTCATAAAAAATTGTGTAGGACTTTTAATGTCAAGGCATATTCTATATGGAAGTTGTTCATGCTAAAGATGTGTTATTTAGGGTGTGCATCTTCTTTGATCCATAAAGCCTGAAGACTAAAAGAGAACCATGTCGATCTAGGCATCTGTTGCTTCTTGTGTCTTCTTTTGGTGTCCGTCCCTGCGGTGGCATGCACTTGGCTTGGTGTGCTCACATATTTCTGTTTCTTTTTTTGGGGTTTCCTTTGCAAATAGGCTGGGACGCCTATGCTCTGTCCTTCAAATGATCGGCATGGCGCTATGTCTCTTCATATTGCACATTCCTAATTCATGCTAGATCAATGCATATAGTTCAGCAGGAATCCTTAAGTGATAATACGGTTGGCCCGTCGGGTGGTTCCTCAATGTGTCCATTTTCAATCAATGGAATTGTAATGGAGAGAGCATGTTACATTTGCTGAAAGGAATTACATCTAGATGCGAGCAGATCAATTACTTACGAGTCACGTAAAGCTTGTGAACTGACTGAATGACTGATCGAGAACAAGTGGTAACTAGCTTTGAAATATTTGTTGTCACGGAAAGGGTGTGATCACAAAACGCTACTATGTTTCCACAAAAAACAAGACCCGACCCCAATACAAAATTTCAAGAAAACTGATATTAAATTAAGCTGTCAGTTAACAGGACATGAAACTCATACAAAATATCTGAACTTCCATGAATTCCCATAGTGGCAATTCTAGTTTCCTATGGTGGAAAGAGCGGTTCGGGCACAATTGTATCATGGATCTAGTTTGCGGAGAAGTACAGGAAAAGTAGTTGTAATGTGTTGCATTGTTCTGTTCCATCCATGATCTCCTCACGGGTCACGGAAGCTCACCCTTCATTACTGTTCCGGTTCGTTCAGAGTGGAGGAGGAGTCACCTATACTTGACATACGCATATCTAACTCTTTTTCGAGTAGTCGCGTAGCTCCTTTGTAGAAGGACTCATTCCTTGATCATTCTACGGCCTCCAAAATAGATACTCCCTCCGTTCTAAAATATAATATGTTTTAGGTTTCTTCTGAAACGCACGGGCTAAACCTACACACTAAAAAAGTTCTAGATAACATGCTATTCATAAAAATCATAAAACATATTCAATTTGGAACGAATGAAGTAGTTAACCAGGTAACTGTTGAAAACTCCAACAAGAAAGGCTAAGCCTTGCCTGGAATAGTTATAATTTTAATGTGACTGCGTGTATTTGGTTTTACACAATATTCATTTTTAGAAAAGCATTATAGAGATGATACTATGAAACGAAATTTTCTGAAACGTTTGAGAGTCAAAAGTTTCATTGGTTGGATATATTTCTGTGTATAACTTTTTTTCCAGAAATTCATCCTATCACATACTAAGATTGACATATACCATTTCGTTTTGCTTAGTGGCAGCACGACTGAACAGTCATTTCTAAGAAAAAGTTGTGAAACTTCTCAATTTTTGTGGAAGCACAATTGTAGAATTTCAGATCATGTTTATTTGTGACCTTTGGCCCCAAGTCATTAATGGCGAATATATCTAGTTGGTCATACTGCTGTGTATCAAATTAGGATGTGGCTCACAAGCCGTATATGTGCTCATAACGCAGGGACTCCTATTCCCCGCTCTAAGTAGAAGCTATGCATGGGGCTAGCCGAAAGGCGAACGATGTGTCGTCTGCAACCATTTAACATATATGCATTTACTTCTTCACAGAAGTTGTTTATAGGTTTTGCAAATACTCCCTCCGGTACGGTTTACACGGCGCGCTGGAGAATTCTCTGGGACCTAGGCATGCGGTGATTGGTTTTGATTAGGACGCGAATTTAGCAGGTTTTGCTAGGCCCACAAAACCCACGGCGCCTAATTGTACGTAATTAAGTCGTTTGGAACTCCTCCCGTCCAGTAAATGAACCGTTTCTACGCATGCATTGGCCTCCACTTCAGCTTCTTCCTCTTTCTCCACCGCATGCACAACCATTTCACACAGCGGAATGGAAAATGTAGGAGAGAAGATTGCGGGCCAAACGCTCCAATTAACTCGGCAGTTAATGCCCCCGCGCCTAATCGAGCACTCCTGGTGAAACTGCATGAAAATGGAAGGGCGCCCTGTAAACCGTACCGGAGGGAGTATATACATTGATAGAAATAGAAATTGTGCAACCACCATTAAAAAAGGGTGAAACAACCAGAACTGGCCCGAGATCCTCCACAATATATGTACTAGCTTCTATATGTAATAGATATTATATGATACTCCCCCATCCCAAAATGTGTGGCATACTTTATTTTGCATGATCTTTAATGCACGGGTTTGGCCACAAATATATATCTAATCATATGAATTGAGAATGTATAAATAGTCTCGTACGCGTTGTAGTTGTTTTTCAAAATCTTTCATTTTATACATCATTAGGCTAATCCTTTGGAAATATTATAAGTACAAATGATAGTCAAAATTTTAAATTGTTGATCAGAAAAAATCAATGAGGGCCTCACATCTTGGGAGAGAGAGAATACATTAGTTAAAAAAACATAAAAAACAACGCCGCTGCTGATTGATGAGAAATAATTGCATGCATGTGCTAAAATTGAATAACCATGAAGAAACACAAGCCAATATATGAAGGCAGACAACGAGGTGCTCTGACGCTCACAATGCCCAACTATACACGCAACTATGCAATTCCGTATTTTCAAAACCTCTCGTTTGTGATTACTGTAGAGAAGATGGACATGCATATGAATACATTGAGTTAGGATTGCACCACACGCACACTAGTTTCTTAGACTTGGAAGACACCGGGACTTAATCTTCCACGCAGTTTCCTTATCCCACGATCAGCCTGGTTCGTTCAATCTCATCAATGAGAGGGAGTTGAAGCAACATTTATGTGTTTCTAGGGAGTAGGGACACATTTGGTGGATGGAGTACCATTGTTCCTCTGCGAGATATGTGTGAGGGCACAAGGCAATTCTTTCCCCCATAAACTACCTTAGAGCTTCCTGGCATGGAAATACACACAAGAGCAGAGCAAAACTTGAAGAAGGTAAACATGCATACTCTTCAAGTTCGAGCGATGATGTGGCTTCCTGCACCTTCCCTCGGCGTCTCGTGGCGGTTAGAAACATGCGTTCGGCTTGCTCAGGATTTCGTACGGGCATGTTTCTATCTTTTCTTTTGTTGTTAGAGCAAGTACAATAAGGTCCGGTCAACAGACTATAAGACTTAAAATAATATATTTGTGTTTAGTTAGATGAGAGAGAAGAGGAGAGAGAAGAGGAGTGAGTGCTTAGTTAAGAGCCAGCTGCAGCACGTGCTCCTAGGCACTATGTGAGAGTGAAAAGTGGGTCATACATTAATAAAGTAATATATTTTTACCCTAACTATTGTACATGTTGGCTATTAGATTGAATCTAGATCATGAACATGACTTATAGCCAACAGCTGGCTCTACTATTGCCCTTGCTCTTACTCTTAGGGATCTTCTTTGTATATATCTTTGGACACCTGTCGTGTCGTCGTTCTCAAATTTTCTATGTTGTGATGCTTGTGACCAACTTGGATTGGATAATAGACATGCGGTAAATTTGTAAAAAAAAAATGATGGCACCAAAATTTAAATGAACTCATTTCCTTCACTTTACCTATAGATAATTCTTCCGATAAAACAATTCACATGCATTGACACAGTGACAATGACAATTTGTGACATAATCAAACTCACATTGACCTGTCGTACCTTTATTATGAACACCTGAGATGACATGATTATAATTGTATAGTTCAAGACTACCTACGAGAATGCACCAGCCTTCCTTGAATAGCAGGACCCCGCCCACTTCTCTGAGAAAATTTCCGTTTTTATCGAATCTTACCGAAGAGGGCTGGTTGCATTTGGTGAGAAAGGGATTACTCTGAAGGTGATCATACCAATTCCTTATGAGTTGCGCAAGGTTCCGGACTGATTGAGAACTAATTGTAAGTGGCGTTGGAAACTTCTGGTCATGGGAAGAGTGCAATTACGAAGGGCAGTGCTAGGCATCCCGGGGATTAAAACTTCCGATCCCGCGGATCCCCAGCCAACCACGTGTCCCAGATGTGGTCAGCGCGGGCGACGACCGCGGGCCTCTCCCTTTCTCTTCCACGGAAAGGAACCGCCCGCCTCACCCCGCCCATATCCCGACCTTCGCTAGAAGAGACGGCGCTCCACGATGTCGTCGGAGAAGTCGTCGGAGTCCGTCCTCGCCGCAGTAGCAACGCCGGTTGCCCCTGTAGCAGCCCCTCCCGCCGCAGTAGCAACGACGGTTGCCCCATGTAGCAGCCCCTCCCGCCGCTGGTAGCAAAAGTCCCCCACCACTCACAGCAGAAAGGCATCGACGCCAGAGAAGACACTGTCGCCTGAGAAGGCGTCGTCGCAGCAGTAGCAGGGCTGACCAACCTTTGTAGCAGAGCCTCCGACCGCTAATAGCAGAGGTACCAACCGCTCGCAGCAGAAGGTACCCTTGCTGGAGAAGAGGTCGCATCGGTAGCAAGGATGGCCAACCTTTGTAGCAGCTCCGTCCGATGCTTGTAGCAGGCCGTCGGGCACGAGTAGCAGCGCCGTAGGGGGAGCACGGCCGCCGGGAGCATGTAGCAGGTCCGTCCCGGCACGAGTATCAGGTCGGTCGGGCACGAGTAGCAGCGCCGTCGGGGGCTTGTAGCATGGCCGCCGGGAGCATGTAGCAGCTCCGTCCGGTGCTTGTAGCAGCGCCGTCGCATACATGTAGCAGGTCGCCGCCGCGCTTGTAGCACGTCGCCGCCGCGCTTGTAGCAAGCGCCGCCGCTGCTGTAGCAGGGCACCGCCGCGCTTGTAGCAAGCGACGAGCTTCGGCGGCGCGCGGCGATGCGGGACAAGGAGTAGGCACGAAGAGGCCTGCGCGGCGGGCGACGATGCGGGGCAAGGAGCAGTCGCGGCGAGGTTTGGCGGCGCGCGACGAGCAGGCATCGCGCGCCTCTGTAGCAGGGCGCCGCCGCGCTTGTAGCAAGCGACGAGCTCCGGCGGCGCACGGCGATGCGGGACAAGGAGTAGGCGCAAAGAGGCTTGTGCAGAGGGCGACGATGTGGGGCAAGGAGCAGTCACGACGAGGTCTAGCGGCGCGCGACGGGCAGGCAACGCGCGGTGAGCCATGGCGGGCTGCGTGCAACGCCTGGCCACGGCGAACAGTTTGCGGACAGAAACCACGAGGAAAAAGAGAGGAAGAGATAAGGAAGAGAAGGGCTGGGTCCCACCCATCTTGTCACCACATGAGGGTGAGGCGCGACCGCACGAGCTAGAGGCAGCGACCCGGGGATCGCGATGTGCTATCCCCGGGGGAATTATATCGTTTCCCAATTACGAAACACTACTCTGGTTCCACGTTAAAAAGAAGACCTGATCGGATCCAGCACCCCAAAATCAAACTAGTCTGAAATTCAACAGCCGGGTAAACGGGACAAAAGCCAGCTGGGATGCTCCGGCGAGTTACCGCTGTTAGACTTACCATGATTCAGTTCAACGCATGTTTTTTGGGGACTGCTACGCGTCCCCGGGGATAGATCCCCACGATTTCCCGGGTCCTCAGCCGTTCGATTGGACTACTCCCATTCTTGCGTTTATCTAGGTTGTTATTGAAAACCTCAAATAAGAACAAAGAATTGGTAGTACAATAAAACCAAAGATTTTCTTAAGCAAAGGCTAACACTGATTTACCGCATTTCACTTTGCAGAGTACATACCAAGTCAGTGGGTTTATGTTTTTTGTGCAAAGGTTCGATCTCCTAAAAATCCTTTGAAGCAAAACTAGAACTTTTGAATTGTGTCTACTTGTGAGTGTTAGCCCATGGTTTTTCTATAAAAGGGAATACATAAATATCACGAAGATACCAATTGCATCCAGCCTCTGCACCAACAAGACGCGTGAAGACATCCAGGATGCACATAGCCAAAAGAAAAAAATTTAAAAAAAGAGAGAAAACTTAACCCCGCCACAGTGATCAATTACTCGGAACAGCAGCAATGTAGTCACTACTAAGACAATACCCGGACTACAAAACAAGTTCTCCAGACGCAACGCCTCTATGAAGGGAAACATGCACAAGCGTTGTTGTCGCTCGATGAAAGATAATAGGTTTTCACACTAGATAAAGTCCAAGTTCCCAAAAATAATGCCTTAAACAAGGCATTTGCCAAATACAACCAATAAATGCCAGAACTTGGATTTTCATATCCTGAAAATCATGACACGGTACTTGAGACGCCCCACCAAAAATGTAGTCCTCTAGTGAAACCTCCCAAACTTTCCAAGGTTGCTGCTGCGAGTCACCAAACACATGACACACAAGGATGACATAGCCAGAATGGACAGGAACGCCTCAACTGGAAGCCAATTCCGTACACCAGCATGTACAACACAGTCTTCATCGCATCAATACACCACTATGGCATAACTTCAAGATCTCCATTCACAATTGCAATCGCCATGACTTTTACCATCTGTGTCAATACCATAGGAATCAAGATTTAGGCATGCGATAACCCACAAGAGCAGGGAATCGTTGTAGCACCTCAATGTGGAAGTATGTGTATCGATCCGCGGGAGTAAGAAGAAAAGTTATTTAATCTCTCTAACTAGATTGTCACAATTCTAGTTGTCTATGCACTAAACAAGTTAAAGAAACAAGGAGGTTGATTTAATGCTTGGAAGTAAGATGCAACAAAAGTGTCTCAATCCTATAATATACAATAAGATAAGACAAAGTTTTACTCTTATAGGAACAATGGACCTGGGTTCATGGTTTCAATGGATCTCTCTCTCTCTCTTTCCCTCCCTCTCTCTATCTCTCCAACAATTGTGGCAATCATGTTACAAGATGACAAAAGACACACAATTTTCACTCTTTAATGGTTAAAGTTCATAGTGGATATATGTCCTAAAACACATATTGAAAATAAATACGCATATGTGTGATGTTGTCACTCAGCGTACAATTTATGTCACTCTGTCATGTCATACTTCTCCTCTTTTTACCCCTAGACAAAGGATAGGATGCTAGTTGTCACTCTATCGGTGCCTTTTCTATCACTCTACTACACCCCTCATCTACATATATCATGCTCATTTTTATAAAAACATGCTACAACACTATGATAATGGTTTTTTGCTGTGTGAATACTACATCTCTCTCATCTTCCTACACTTAATGTTGTCAATTACCTCGTGATGTGGGCAGAAAAGGCATTACCACTAGCATTACCATGATGCTTCTATGATGTATAATAAAAAAACCAATTCATAGATATCACAACCAAGCTTCCAAAGTATGACAAGCTATAAAGTCTCAACATAAATGTAAATGCATAACATGTACCATCTCATACCACAATATCCACCGTAGTAATTACATAGATATCACCGTAGTCATGTAGGAGAACTTATACCGACTACAACAATGATCATACATAAAGAGAATGGATCAAGTTACCACCACAAACCCCAAGTATAGGGGATGTACTACTCCCCTCTCATGGTGGAGAGCGATGAGTAGGCATTGGTGAAGAATATCAGACGGTCAAAGGTGATTCCAGCAGCGGTTCCCCCTACAAACTTCCGCCGGCAGTGGACTATAGGCTCTCGCTACAAAACGGAGAACTGTTATTCACTGAGCTAGTGCTTCCATGGTACCATAGAGGATGCGCCTCGGTACATTAAAGAAGACTTCGGAGTATTAGTGTCCTGTAATGGCAAGATGCGACACATTTTTCTACCGTGAATAGTACATGATCTGCACAAAACTTAATGAAAATCATGTTAACAAATTTGTTTTGCTCAAACACAAGTAAATAATAATTTCTATAATATTTAAGATTAAAATTCCAGTTTCATCCATTACATTTAAGATATAAAATTTAATTTCCTAAGATACAAGCTCTTGATTTCCTATATTTCTAGCTAGAGAAAATACAAATCCGAGATTATTAAGAAAAAATCTCCATTTTTTGTAGTTCTTGAGCATCTTGTCATTCTACATAGATTATGCATAAATCGGAGTTACAAGATTTCCGTTCTACAAACAACCTAGCTACCAATCTACAAGGCTTCATCCGAGCGGATCTAGCAGTCGGCCTCCTCATAGCGGATCTAGCAGCCGATGTCCTCGTAGCAGATCTAGCAGCCGGCCTCCTTGCAATAGATATAGCAGACGGTCTCCTCGCAATAGAACTAAAAGAGCAATAAAATTGATTAACGAACAGATAGAAAAAAGTGAATCCCAATATGTGGAAGGGATGAAGAAGATACTTGTGGTACGGTACCACCCGATGCCAACCTACAACGCTTTTGCTTGATCACTACTTGCAGAAAAAGATGATGGAATCTTTGGGAATAGTATTGCACACTATCAGGGAGAGATGGGATCTTGAGTTAGTTCTGAACACTAGCGCATACTAGAGAGGGATGGGGATGGGATATTGTGTCACTATGAGACTGGAGAGGGATGGGATGGGATCTTGGGTTTGGAGGGGAGAGAGAGTGTGTGTGTGGCGGTGTGTGGTTAGAGGGCAAGTGTTCCCTCTATTATGTAGGAAAACGCTAGGAGGGGTAGGGTTTGCTTTATGGGCCCATGAGAAACTGTGGTAGAACTCTAAGCCTCACTTGCTCAAAGGCCCATAAGTCATACAGACCCACTTGTGTGGGTATATTTTGTGGGTCCAACTAGTTAGCGACACGACTAACTCCTGGTTATTCATTTTCATCTACTATCATAAAAAAGTCCCCAGCGCATCTTAATATCGATGAGTAAAAATATTTTTTATTAACAAGCTTATGATAGCCGTACAAGTCGACCGAGCCCTAATACGCTAGCATTAGTCAATGGAACGTGTTTGACCATTCGCCCAGATTTAACAGCCGCTTGCAATGGATGGCACAATGGTAGAATGCCTCCGATGTCCAAGTGTGGCAAAAAGAACCACTTCCCTTGCATACCACATAACACGGCACCAATATCCGCTGGTATCGATTTTGGCATGGTGTATAAGTCGCTACCGCGAAAAATTGGTTCTGTGAATACTCATCTGCATGGTAACCAACTTTTGCAGGTCCTTTTAGCGTGTGCCGCCCCAAAAAAGTGTCACACACCGGGGGTACTTTTTGTAGTATCTCTGTTTTTATGTTTTCAATATCTACCTCCGTTCATCTCGAGATCACGATTAGGACCCTTTTATAGATGGTTTAGGTTAATAATAAGATATTGATGCAAATATAGACAACATGGGGCGCTCGAGGCTCCAGATGGGCCCTATCGTGTGGCCGGGGTATCTAGACATGTCGTGGGCTCCCATTTGCAGTTTGTTGATCTCCTTCTAGACAATGTTAGCTTGTTGGTGATGGCAACAACTCCGTGTGAACCAACTCATTGGGACTCCAAGTGTAGAGTGTTGTACCAAGCGTATTTTCCCCACAAGGGTGACTCGAGGGTTTATATCGAACTCTTGGGGAATTTCCAAAGAGTATCTTTTTTTCTCCTCTTAAGCAATCTACAAAACAAAGTTTTTGCCTTGTGTCCCCAACTTCACTGTATGGTTGTCAAGCACAAGGTTTCGTATTATTAAATGAAATAATAATAATAAAATTAAAGTAAAACAGTAATAAAATATGCAAGTAGTAAATGCAATAATAAAAAGGTATTTTTGTGTTTTGTTTGTGTTTGCAAATAGAAAAGGTATTTTTGAATTTTCGAAATATTAAATTGCAGAAAATAAAGATGATAGCAATAGTTTTGGAAGGTTGTTACTTATGATAAAAGTTGGCCCGGGGTTCATGGGTTCATTTGTCTATTCTCTTTTATGTCGTAGTGGACATAAAATAATTCATCATCAATATAATATTTGTGAAACTTCACCATATGTTTGATAATAAGTCACATGGGCATCACGTCCTAACATAGAGATGTTGCAACACATCTCTCTTATACTCCTCTAGAAAGGGAAAACTTCAAGCAATCTAGAATTAAGAATTAATAGAGCATAGCCTTAAGTACTTTGACATGATGTTTGAATAACAAATATGGTGCCTTGACCAAACAAAATTATCAAGCTCTCACAAGGTAACTATAGCACATGAATTCACTTAATCCCTAATGAGGTAACAAAATAAAGGTGAAGCCATAGTAGATCTTGAATTTTTTTGTTACTATTCAATCATAACCACCATGTTACTCCATCTAATACACACTTCCCCCACACACGCTCTTACATACAAGTTGGATCAAAATAAGTAATTAAGAATGGGGTACATGATATGTGTCTATCAATATCTTACACATAGATAGGTTCCAATCTCATATATCAAATCATTGAATAAAGATCCACCACATAGGAATTACATATATGACCATAATCATGTTGGGTAGCTAATATTGTACTAGATCTATGAAGAACAAGAGAGAGAGAGAGAGATATCAAGCTACTGCCACAAACCCATAGTCCAGAGGTGAACTACTCACCCTTCATCATGGTGATGAAGTTGAAGATGTTGGAGAAGGTAGAGATCCCTTCAGCGGTGGCTGATGCATGTAAAATGCATGCATGAACTTTGTAGTTTGTTGATATGAATTCCCACTTATCTGCAACATATATGATATTATATCCATGTTTTACATTGATTTTTGGGATTTACTAATGATCCCCTTTATTTTGGTTATTATGAATATGAAACCTTGTGCTTGACAACCACATGGTGGAGTTGGGGGCACAAGATAAAAAGTTTGCTTTGCAGGTTGCAAGAAGAGGAGAAGAAGAATCAACCCTTTACTAATTCCCCGAGAGTTTGATATAAACCCTCGAGTCACCCTTGTGGGGAAAAGAAGGTTGCTACAATAATCTGCACTTGTTAGTCCCAACGAGTTGGTCCATGGAGTTGTTGCCATCAAGAACATTATTCAACGTCATTGTCGGGGAATTTGAGGGATACATCATAGTGGTTGATGTGTAGTGAAGAACAAGTCAACTCCCACTGCAACTGCCAAAACATTTTTGGCGCTAGGGAGTTACAAGAGTGACATCACAACTACATATTCATCAAGTTGGATTGAACACATCTTCTGGCATCGTCAACACTAACTTTGTGCAAACACCTAACCTTGGGGAGGTTGCACCGCTATGAGATTTTTCTTCTCCTTTATATTTTCAAAGTAATTTTATTTTGTCTTGTTTTTAGTCTTTTTAGTTTTCCTTAAAACACAAAAACACATAAAAAATTAGTATCAACCTTTTGCTTGCAAACATGGGAGAAAGAGGTAAAAAACTTTGTGACTACACAAACACTCTTAATGACCAATTCATTGCTAGACCTATCACAACACCTGAAATAATTGTTGAAAGCTTTGAAGTAAGTCCTGTTCTATTAAACCTCATAACTAAAGAAAATTTTGGGGGAAGTTCTCGTGAGGATTCCTCCATGCACTTGCATGACTTTTGTGAAATTTGTGACATGCAAAAATTTAAAAATATGGAAAATGACATTCTCAAACTTAAACTATTCCCATTTTAACTTAGAGAAAAAGCTAAAGAATGGCTATTGTCACTACCTACTGCTAGCATAAATTCTTGGGATGACCTCAAAGGAGCATTTATAAAGAAATATTACCCACCTGTTAAAATCCTACAAAACATAATAAGTATCATATCATTTAGGCAAAATGACAATGAACATGTAGCAACAGCTTGGGAAAGAATTAAAAACATGCTTAGAACTTTTCCATCACATGGAGTAAATGAATGGACAATCCTTCACTCTTTTTACAATGGGTAAAACTATATGTCAAGAAGCATGATACAATATGTTGCAGGGGTGCTTTTATTAGTAAAATTGTTCCCGAAGTTAAAGCCATCCTAGAAATCATGCTACACAACCATAGTTAATGGCATACTAAAAGAGCACCAAACCCATCTAGGAAAGTGAAATATATTGAAGAAGCAGACCCTTTATCTAATAAAATAGATGCCATATTTTCCTACATATCAAAACAAAACACTGATAATGTTCGCCTACAAGAACTAGTTGGAAACACCAATGAAAATGTAGATGTTAACTACATAAGAAATTTTTGTAACCATGGATATGGGAACAACTACAATAAATCTTATGGTATGCCACCATATGTTCCTAATAAATAAACTAGTGTTAATAATAACTCTAATGATTTAGAAAATACCATTTGATCTTTTATATCAACCCAAAAGGAACTAAATAAAGAATTCGTAGCTAAGTTTGAAAGACAAGATTCTTTAAATGAAAAGGTGGACCACTTAACACAAGAAGTTATATCTTTAAAAAACCTCATCCAAGCCTAAAAGAACGATGAGGAGACTATTAAATATGTGCAAGAAGTAAGATAAAAGTCTTGGGAAACCCTTAATATGATGGAAGAAAGAGAAACACTTATGATCACAAATGACAAAAAGTAGAGGAATTTAAAATGCTAAGTGAAATAAAATAACATATACTAGACCTTGATAAATGCAGCTCGTATGAACTTACCAATATCCTACAAAAGTTTTCTAATGACCCATCCATTAATGTTCATCAAGAAGGTTTTGGCTCCTATATAGCAAACTATGTCATCAAGGAAAAGATATAAAGATACAATAATGAATCCATGATACCACCAAATCTTGGTGATGCTTGGATCTCCAAAATATTAGTCACTATTGGCAAAGAGACTGATCATGCTATTCTAGATCTAGGATCTAGTGTCTCTGTTTTATCCAAAGAACTATATGAACTACCGGAACTCAAAACCATGGAAATGCTCAATAGATCTTTTTCCTGATGATGACTCAACCAAACATGCTTTAGGAAAAGTAAATGATATTATGGCTGATTTACATATGAATTTTGTGCCTGTTGATTTTGTTGTAATGGACATGGGGAGTAAAACCTCTAGTCATATAATTCTTTGAAGACCTTTTTTGAGAACTACAAGTGTAGTCATTGACTCAAAGGAAGGGAATGTGAAGTTTTAGTTCCCACATAAGAAATGCATGGAACACTTCCCAAGGAAGAAGGAGGTAGCACCAAGGTACAAGCAACCACAGGATCTTCACATCACTTAAATCAAGTAAGTAAAGTCTAGCTATATAGCCATAAAGAAAGTGTTTTTCGGGAGATAAGCCAGTTATTTATTTTTATGCATGCTTGTTGTAGTAAAAGTGTGTTTTTAGTGTATTTGTTGTAGGTTAAAAATAAAGTACCAAGTAGAACCCATTTTGGATGCTAGAAAGTTGTTAGAACACATGGAGTAACAAATTCCTACATAAACACTGTTTGGTGGAACAATTCTCTAATTTTTTATGTAACTCTGTTTGCTCTAATATTTATTCTGCAGTTGTAACTTTTCGTTCTCTATATGCACAAAAATTGACCAAAATTTCTGACATTTCTTTGGGTCCCAAAATAATTTTCCATGAGTCTTTTGATATTTAAGAATGTGTAGAACACTATATGCTTGTTGGACTACTAAGTAATTTTTTTCTTTGATATATATGGCAGCTATTATCATATCCTTGTACCACTAATGTCACCCCATAGAAAAAGAAATGGGAGAAACTTTTGTGTTAAGGTTTTTTGACAGGGAATGGAGGAACACAACACCAAGATTTATCCAACAATAGTGAAGAACATAATACTGGAGATGCCCAAGACACCCCACTGGACCTATTTAAACTGTCAATTTGCAGACCTCTAAACTTTGTTTTTGAGCAACATAGAATGATCATAGAAACTTGGATCGTCTTTGCTTAGTGTTATGTTTAGTTTTGCTTGATATCGTTGCAAATAAATAGGACCACCATGATAGATATTTTTCATGCTTCGAAAAGAGCTATTGAAACAAACTATCCCATGAAATGATGCCATGTTTGATTGGATACCTTGCTTGAAATAGAAAAAGGGGGAAACAAGCTATGCATGTTATTTCTTCTAGTTGAATTCTTCATATGCTTTATGGAGTGATACCTTACAAGTGTATAATCTAGTGCTAGTTTTCATATTCAACATAAATGGTACTCAATGATTAGATTGTCTTCTAGAAATGATCTAGTACTATGGGCACTTTTGCATTCTTGTAGAAGGTCAAATGGTTACTATTGCTAGCCCCACCATATTGAAACAATCTCCTTTAGCACAACACACTTAGCATTTATATAGGAAACACCTACTAAAATACCTCAAGCTATATCCCAAAGTATATTATCATGTATGAGTTATTATTTAGCTTCCAAACACTATTATTATGGGTATGGGTGACATGGATAAGTTAGTAGCGGGGTGATGATGAACTCATTGGGCATAGAGTACCCCTTCCCAAGAAGCAATAAGAGGATGCATACACTAAAATATGAGGGCAAAAATCCTCCATAGAAGGGGTATTGTCGCTAATATGAGGGCAAAACCCTCCAAATATTTATGTGATATAAAAAGGTGAGAAGAGTGAGTATGCAGAGGCTAGGCCTTCCCAAAAATCAAAAGAAGCAAAAAGTGAAAAAAAATATGAAGGAACAACAAAGAGAGGAAAGAAGCAAAAAGTGCCAAAACAAGAATGCCAAAAAGAATCAGGTAATGAGGGGCAATGGAATCAAAAACTAATGATGTACCATGCTTCGACCATAAAATTAATGGATAGTGTTTGGAAGATAACTTCTGTCTCACATTAAATATTCCCTACTGTCTAGCCATGCACTTTTTCCAATCCCCTTTGCCAATATTGTGACCATAGGGCTGCCACGATAATATATTTATACTTTTCTCTATGCAAAGAATGCAACTATTGTTTCATGGTACTATATGCATTTGTGTTAGTAAATATAAATTGTGTTATCAAGTATGATATTATGAGAGGTATCACTTTATGCTATGCTTGCTTGTTGTTATTCTCTAATGAATGAACCGTTTAACTTTTTGTGATACTTGCTAGTGAAAAGAAGCAGAAAACTCCAAAGTCCATGTTAGTTTTATCACCATCATGCTCGAGGACGAGCATAGGTTAAGTTTGGGGATGTTGATGCATGTAAAATGCATGCATGGACTTTGTAGTTTGTTCATATGAATTCCGACTTATTTGCAACATATATAATGTTATATCCATGTTTTACATTGATTTTTTGGGATTTATGCCAATGATCCCCTTTATTTTGGTTATAACTCTGCAGGACAGGAAAACCATGTTTTGCGTATTTTTAGCTTTCGGGGACCTAAATGATGTAAAATGGACCTAGGGTTTCTGGAGTGTCAATATTTCGTCAAGAGAAGCATGTGGAGAACTTGGACCCCACGAGAAGGGCCGGGAGGACCAAAAGAGCCTAGGTGGCGTGCCCAGTTAGTGTAGGCATGCCACCCATGCTCTTTCCCTCCTCGATCGTCCGATTCGCTTGATTCTTTCTCCCACGGACTCTGTTTGACCTAAAAACCTCTATATAAAGGAGCCCCCAAGGCTTCCTCGAAGAGAGCACCGCAGAAACATCGAAACACCATAACAAAGATTGAACTGGTGAACATTGGAGGGGAAACTCTGCCGGATCCTCTAATGGAGGGATCTCTACCTTGTCCAATGTCTCGACCATCATCAGTATGATGAAGAGAGAGTAGTCCACTAATACCTTCGATCCAGATTCACGGATGTAGCATAATAGCTTTTTCCCTAGAAGACCTAGGTTTAATCAAACCTCGAAAAGCAATGCTAAAAGGAAATAAAAAAGGACACGTCTACAAGATTTTGTTTGTTCGTTTTACCTTAGTTTACCAGACCAATCTAGTTTTATAATGGGTTGAATCAATGGATGGAGATAGGCCAGGGCTGAAGATCCACCTACAGCTTCACATCATATGGGATAAAAGATAATAATAAGCATAGTCATGTATAATGTTTGAACGGAGATAATCTCTTGTGGGTAACACATCCTAATATTCTAGAGCCCCCGTGATGCAGCGGGCATAGCAATAGACTTTTAATCCAACTGAGTGCACACCGAAGCCACGGGTTACAAACGATTATTTAAGTGTCAAATATAGATCAAAGCTTTAAGTGGTGATGTTATTGTGATCCCGAATGGGGCGCTAAGCGAAGATCGTACTACCCTTTATGTCACTGAGATTCCTATGCGATCACCGCTAGCCAAATATCTCACCTCAAGCCTTTATCAATCTATGGGATCTTCGGTACCTACAAGTCCATAGATCGAGACAAGAGACAAAGAAACAAAAGATACAAATCTGAATTGCAAAAAAATACAATACTCCCATGATCTAGATGCACATAATTGCTACGAGATTTCTACCCAACCCGCAGCCCATGGGGACTACTCACTCATAACAAATAGATCGAAGATAGAAAACATCATACAAATACTTAGATTGAAATCAAATATTCTTACAATGGTCGCCAAATCACAAGGAGATCTAAAGTACAAAGAAATGGCTATGGCTAGTGGAGGGATGGATGGTGGAAGTGACGAACAATGGATGAACAATGGTGTGGATCTCCTTTGGTGGTGTTGTGATGTAATCTGAGAATGGCGGCTCTCTGGCCGGCACTTGGAGCCTCTAAATATATAGGCGTCTTCATGAAAGTTGTAGGGTTTGACGAGACGAAACCGCCGCCACCTGGTACGGGTGGACCCTACCCATACCAATGGTATTTAAGCTTGTTGAAGCCCTGGAACAACTCCCCAATTACTTGGCCATGTGGACTTCCTCAAAAACCTTCATTATGACTCCTTATTTCGCCTTAAAAACCATAATTTCCTGCACAACATAATTAAAAGAGGGGTTTTGCATATCTTTGCAATTATTAGTCGTTAGTGGCAAGGATTGAGATTTTCCTGGAAATTGCTTGGCCAAAAACAATGTTTAAATGCGGTGGAAGATGGCAAATATTGGAGCCATCAACTTCCCCAAAGCTCAAATCTTGATCGCCCTCGAGCAATAAGAACCAAAAGAACTATAAGGAATTCAGCGTTTAAACTTGAAACAACAAGAATAAGAATTCACTTACGATTGGTAGTCATATGTGCTCAGCACTTCATTCATTTGTGAGGCTTATCAAAGTTTAGAGGGCTGACAAGAATGCTATACAAGCTTCAGTAAGTCAAGACAATCAAAGTAAAGTTTAATATAAGTATAAGTAACTAGAAGTGTAGCAATCAATCCAATTCTTCTAATTAACTCTCAGCTTGCCAAGGAACACTAGGATGTTTAAATAGCATAATTGAGTAAGAGAGTTTCATATCCCAAGTAGTATAACAATAAAGTGTCTTATTTACACCCACATTAATAAATCAAGTCTATCAAAAACACTTCAAATCCAATCATTGCTTTTCAAGAAAAACTCGTAAAGTAGTAATGAGACCATGCCAAGGACTTGTTATGTGGATCCTCATAGATATCATTTTTCTTTCTCTCATTTTTTTCAAGGATTGCTGAATGTTTCTTTTGCAAGTGTTTGCACAACCTTTGAGAGTACCAATACTTTGGCCCATATATTGACATGTATGCCACTCATGTCATCAACTCATAGCTAAAATCTGGGGTTATACCAGAGATCGTTCAAAAGCTAGCAGAGTTGTTGGAATCCCAAAGGTGTGCATTAGAGACATAGAACACAGTTGTCTTGCTTCATTCTCTTCTTTTTGAGCTATTACCGCGGTTTGATCCATGAGGTTAGCTTTGGAATGCATCACAATTACCACTGGACTTTATTTCAATCAAACAACTCCTTTCATGAATGTCGTCAAGACTATCAAAATATCTATGGGGTTAAGCATCATCAAGGGTATACTCTCAAGACAATCATTCATCAAACAAGTCGTAAATTTCAGACTTTTTCTTATTGTACTTGGTTGGCAATAGTATTTCCAAGGAGAGACTCGGTTAACTAAAAGAACTAGAGCAAGATCTTCAACAACTAATCATCATACTAATAAAAAGCCTTACTCTAACGATACTAAATTACTTCCCACTAGCATGAAACCTTAGCAAATTAACCAACTAAGATAAACAAATCAAACTTCATAAGTGGGAGACATAGGACATACCTCTCATAAGGAACTTCATGATCCTCTTCCTTATAGGGATGTGTTCATTCAAAACTCAAACACGATTACTCTCATAATGATATTAAAGCAAAGAGGCAAAGTGCGAATCCACATTTACAAAAAAAGGAAGAATGGAAAAAACTTTTTGTATTTTTTGAGGTAGGGATTAAAGAATAGAAAAGAACTTGCGACCAAGCAAGGTTTTACAAAAGAAAAACAAACAAAAAACAAAAACAAATAAAAAACGAAGCAAACTAAAAAGTAAGGATGGCAATTTTACCCACGGGTACAGGTACCTGCGGGTATCATACCCGCATGGGTAGGGTATGGGCACACATTTATACCCACGGGTAATACCCATACCCTACCCGTTAAGTCATGGGTACGGGCACAGGTATATACTTGTACCCATGGGTATACCCATACCCTATCCATTTAAACTGCCATGTCAAACTTACCTAGAGTTTAGCCTATGCGGTCGAGAAGTCTAGGGATGAGTATGAGATTGTGACTTCTAAACTTTGATACTTTCATGTAGTCGTGTAGCTATTAGTAAGTAGATATAATTTTCTTTTTCAAATATCCTATTGATGAAAGTAAAATTTTGAATAACTTGAGTACTATTGGATCTACCCGCCGGGTATCCAATGGGTATGGGTACCTGCCGGGTATGGGTATGGGTAAAGTTTTATACTCGCGGGTACAGGTATGGGTAAATTTTTGTACCCATTGGCTACACGGGTATGGGTATGGTATTTCTCTACCCTTCCCATACTGATGGCCCAAAATATATCGAGCTTGTTGGGGAACCCCAAGGGGAAGCTATGATGAGCACAACAATAAGTTTTCCCTCAGTTATGAAACCAAGGTTATCGAACCAGTAGGAGCAAGGAAACACCTCCAAGGTGTTGTTTCCAACTTGGAATCCTGCACAACACAACCACAGAACTTTGCCCCCAACTTACAGTGAGGTTGTCAATCTCACCAGTTTTGCTGAAAACAAAGGATTAAACGTATTGTGTGGAAGATAGTAATAACTTGCAGAAAGTAAACAGAAAATAGTAAATAGTAGATTGTAGATTGATGGTAAAAGAAAGGACCGGGGTCCATAGTTCACTAGTGATGATTCTCCTTAAGATAGATGACATGTTGGGTGAACAAATTACAGCGGGGCAATTGACAAACATCGAGAAAACATGCATGCATATACTAATCAACTTCACTCCTATGAGATTTGATTGGGCATTACAACATTATACATAGACCGTAATCCAACTGCATCTATGACTAATAATCCACCTTCAGGTTATCATCCGAACCCCCTCCAGTATTAAGTTGCAAGCAACAGATAATTGCATTAAGCATTGTATGTAAAGTAAACAATACGATTGTTCTATGAACAAAGGATTGCTGTTTTCTCCCTAGTAGCGATAGCACATCTAGTACCTTAGAGATTTCTATCACTTCCTCAGATTCCTAGAGGCATGAACCCACTATCGAGCATAAATACTCCCTCTTGGAGTTGCTAGCATCTACTCGGCCAAGATATCTACTAACAACAAAGAGCATGCAAGATCACAAATAATAAAGACATCATAGAATCAATAATCAATCTGAAATAGCATCTCAATATCCATCGGATCCCCGCAAACACAATATGTATGATTACAAATAGATGATCTTGATCATGAACAGAGCTTACAAGATCTAAACATGGTAGCACAAAGGAGAAGAACCAACCATCTAGCTGCTACATGGACCCGTAGTCCAGGGATGAACTACTCACGAATCACACCGAAGGCTTGCATGGTGATGAATAAGGCCTCTAGGGTGAATTCTCCCCTCCGACAGGGTGCCGGGAAGAGCTTCAGATCCCTCCCTATCTAGGGATGGAGATGACGGCAGCTACTGACTCTTTCATGGAATTTTGATCAGGTCCTTAGGGTTTCTGTATCGAAGGCATCTTATAGGCGAAAGGGGAGGCCGAGGGGGTGCCCTAGGCAGCCACACCACCCCCTGGCACGGGCCAGGCCTGGCCGCACGGCCAGGTGGTGTGGCCGGCCTCTGGCCCCTCTCCGTCTCGTATTCTGGCTCCGTGCCCCCCTCGGTAAAATATTGACTTTGGCTTTTGTCCCGTCCAATTCCGAGAATATTCATTTTCTGACTTTCCTGGAACCAAAAACAGCAGAAAACAGGCAGCTGGCACTGTGGCATCTTGTTAATAGGTTAGTCCAAGAAAGTGTATAAAAATACTCCAAAGTGTGGACAAAACATAAGAAAGTAGATGTAAAACAAGCATGGAACATTAAAAATTATAGATACGTTAGCAACGTTGCACATACCCTGCCCATTTCCATCCTTACTAAAAAGCAAAGGAAAAAAGCAAAGTATTGGAACAAGCCAACACGAGTGTTTCAAAGCTCCCAAGGTGCTGGAGTACAACCTCGTTATTACACAAATAAAATTGCCTAAGGAACACATCCCCAAGCTTAGGCTTTTGCAAGCCCTTTTCTTGCTCATTGTGGTGGCAGTGGATAATCTCCCATGTTTCATTGGCTGCTCCAATCATGGAACTATGTGGCGAGGCTTGCAGTAGCATCTCGAAGGTTGATGGAGAGGTTGTTCATGTTTTGAATATTTCCTTCGAGTGCATAAATGTCTTCATAGGTGGTGTAGTAGTTTGGTGGCTGCTCGTCTTGTTCGGGTCCTCCTTGTTCTACTTCTTCATCTTCTCCTCCTCCCATGGCTATTTCTTGTTGGGGTAGGTTAGCTTCAACCAGCGCGTCAAAAAGCAAACGTCCATTCTCGATAGAGAATAAACTGTTAGGCAAGGGAGCTGGGATCAAGTGACCCACTCCAGGTATATCGAAGAAATATCTACCATGATTCTTAGAAATCATACCACATGCTCTCAGAGTAGGGAGACCGATACGGTGAGTTCTTGTCAACGGTTAGATGTTACCTAGGTTGATGCGAAGTGCGCGTGCAAGAACGGTCACAACTCCTCCTCCGCATATGGGTTCTCGAGATTGAAGAGCTGATATTTGCAAGTGCACATATCGTTTGTAGCTAGTTTCTAAGTATAGATATCGATCCCACAGGGAGCCCAAAGGTAAGTGTTTATGAATGAAGTCTCTGTCACACTCAAAGTTGTCACAAGTCTTCGAGTCAATTAACTGCAAGTGTGGAAAGAAGTATGAAATTTGGATTAAACTGGATGTATTTAAATAAAATAAAATGTAAACTTTAGGAATAAAAAGCATAAAAGTAAAGAACAATTCGATTGTTTGTGATTTTCTGCAGATGACAAAGAAGGCACGGGGAGATACAGTTCATGGTGATAGTGACTATGCCAGGTGGATGAGTGATAAGTGTAACAATTATAATATTATAAGTATATGTGTAGGTGAGCAGCCCATAATTAGCTGGAACTCCTCTTGGTAGATTTCATCCCAACTTCAATAATCCTACTAGTCTGTTACCAAAACCATGGTCAGTCACTAGATGATTAAGATCCTTCAGGTTCCTTAGCAATTAAGCTCCTTGGATCGGACTAATGCAATAAGCACAGTGGTTCCTCGTGATCCTCAAGTCAAACTAGTTTCCCATTGATATCCCCGTGTCACTCGGGGGTCACCGGTCTGCTAGCGAACAAGATCCTATCTATGTAGAACAAAGCATCATGTTGTCTGGGCCCTTAATTGGACAACAAGCATTAGTCATCCCACAGATAGTCAAGCGCACATAATATAGTAATTAAAATCAATCACAAACTAATGGAAAATATATGGAGGCACATCACATCTCACCAATCCCTTACATCTCCCATGCCCAAGGAACTTACTCACACATGAGAGAAGAAAGCATCATCGATATAATTAAATAAAGGGAGTTCTTCTCGATATTACCATGGAGATCCACAATAAGTATAGAAAAGTAATCCAACACAGTCCGAGATAGGAAGAAACAATCTCAAACCCTAATCTTGCAAAGTGAAGATCTCTCTCTCTCTCTCTCTCTCTCTCTCTCAAGTACAAGTAACGGCTATGAGGATGTGATGGCTAGGAGGTCGAAGATCGTGGAGCGAGATGAAGAACGTCTTCCCCTTCTTCTCCAGATCTCTTGTTTCTTCTTTCTGGATGGTATGGCGGCTGTTGTGTTATGATTTCGCGTCTGGCCTCTTCACGAAAGTTGTCCCTTTTGATAAGACGGAGGCGGTGGCAATTATACGGCGGGAACTATAAGGCCGGAAAATTATTCCCACTGTATAGTTGCTCGTTAAAGCTACTATATGCCTCCCTTGATTGCTTCTAAAAAGTGACTTGCTTGTTTTCGCCTGAATATTATGTTTCTCTTGTTAAAACCTTTTGGTAATGTTCAGAACCTGAAACACACATTAAAACCCAAGTTTTCTTTGCTACCGAAGTATCAGCGTTAGGTAAAGCTAGAAAACGATCAAATCCAGAAGAAAACCATCAATAAAAACCATAAAAAATATGTCGAATCTCACAGCTATCAACTCCCCAAGCTTAGATGTTGCTCGCCCATGACTGACAAGAAAATAAGGAAGAATAGCGGAGATTCGAGACTGAAATAAAAGATCTTACAAGCTCGAATTGGTGTCAAATTCTTTTCTTCACAATTCCTGCAATATTAAACATGATCGTACAAGTATTCACAAGATTGCACTGAGTCCACTTCCTAACCACGTATATCTTGCTAGCAAAAAAATCATATGCCCGAGCAAGTGTCAAAATTCTGGCTAAGAAAGTGAAACAAATTCTTTTGGTGTCTCTCTTTGTTGAGAGATGAAAACTTTTTTGCTCTTGTTTCTTTAGTCAATTAAGAGTACACAAGTTAGCACCAAAAACATTCAATTTAAGAACAACTCATCTATTTCCACGTCAAAATTTCAAGACTCTCAAAGCACCTTTTTCCTTTCCTTGTTTTTCAAAAAAATTAGCCCTTTCACAGAGAAATCATGCCACTATTTTTTAACATGTTAATTGGGACTGTGTTGCACACTCGTGACCATACCGATAGATAATTGTTGAGCAATAGTGGGTCGGAGGAGTACTACAACTTCACTTGGAACATGAAACCACGAGGAGACTAAAATTTTACCCATCATAGCATTGCAGCTATAGACGCTTACATAACTCAATAGCCGAAATCAAGTGGTTTCCCACATTTAGATCGTTCGTTGGCCAACAGAGTTAATAGTTCCCCATGGAGCACGATAGTGTTGTAATGACACGTGTGATGGCTCAGTATTAATGTAGAGCTCCTTGGGAACCCCAAGAGGAAGGTATGATGAGCAAAGTAGCAAGTTTCCCTCAGTTATGAAACCAAGGTTTAATCGAACCAGTAGGAGCAAGGAAACACCCCAAAGGTGTTGCTAGCTAAGCCTTGGCAGGACGCACTACTGGTGCTAGTAGCAACGTGGAGACCTGCACAACACAACCACAGAACTTTGTCCCCAACTTGCGATCAGGTTGTCAATCTCACCGTGTTTTGCGGAAAACAAAGGATTAAACATATCGAATGGAAAGAAGTAAAAGTTTGCAGAAAGTAAACACAAAGCAGAAATAGTTTATAGATTGTATGTAAAGAAAAAGGACCGGGATCCATAGTTCACTAGAGGTGGCTCTCCTTAGATAGATAACATGCTGGGTGAACAAATTACAGCGGGGCAATTGACAAACATCGAGAAAGAAATACATGCATATACTAATCATCTTGACTCCTTTGATACTTGATTGGGCATTACAACATTATACATAGACTGCCATCCAACTGCATCTATGACTAATAATCCACCTTCAGGTTATCATCCGAACCCCCTCCAGTATTAAGTTGCAAGCACCAGATTATTGCTTTACGAACTGCGTGTAAAGTAAACAATATGATTGTTCTATGAACAAAGGATTGTTGTTTTCTCCCTAGTATCAATAGCACATCTAGTACCTTAGAGATTTATGTCACTTCCCTAGATTACCAGAGGCATGAACCCACTATCGAGCATAAATACTAACTCTTGGAGTTACTAGCATCTACTTGGCCAAGATAGCTACTAACAACAGAAAGCATGCAAGATCACAAATAACAAATACATGATAGAATCAATAATCAATCTGAAATAGCATCTCAATATCCATCGGATCCCCTCAAACAAAACATGCAGAATTATAAATAGATGATCTTGATCATGAACGGAGCTCATAAGATCTAGACATGAAAGCACAAAGGAGGAGAACCAGCCATCTAGCTACTACATGGATCTGTAGTCCAAGGATGAACTACTCAAGCATCACACCGGAGGCTTGCATGGTGATGAAGAAGGCCTCCAAGGTGAATTCCCCTCTCCGGCAGGGTGCCGGGAAGAGCTTCAGATCCCTCCCAATCTAGGGATGGAGATGACGGCGGCTACAGACTCTTTTGTGGATTTTTGATCGGGCCCTTAGGGTTTTCGTCCCGAGGGCATCTTATAGGCGGAAGGAGAGGCCGAGGGGGGCGCCAGGGGCCACCACACCACCCCCTGGCGCGGGCCAAGCCTGGCCGTGCGGCCAGGTGGTGTGGCCGGCCTCTGGCCCCTCCCCGTCTCGTATTCTGGCATCTGATGACTTCCGAAAAAATAGGCACTTTGGCTTTTGTCCCGTCCAATTATGAGAATATTCATTTTCTGACTTTCCTGGAACCAAAAACAGCAGAAAACAGGCAGCTGGCACTGTGGCTCTTGTTAATAGGTTAGTCCACGAAATCATATGAAAAGTACTCCAAAGTGTGGACAAAACACCAGAAAGTGGATAAAACCAAGCATGGAACATCAAAAATTATAGATACATTTGCAATGTATCAACATCCCCAAGCTTAACTCATGCTCGTCCTCGAGTAGGTAAGTGATAAAAAGAAAGAATAATTTTTGAGGTGACATGCACCATCAAAGAGTTGATCAAAGTATTTGTAAAACATTCAAAGCTGGGATCATAGTACTTCAATCATAACATGAAAGACAAAGTTCTAGCAATAAGACAAAGAAACTATGATGCAACACGAAAAGGCACAAACAAAAGATTCATGAATAGCAATGCTTTGCAAGACATTTGTTTGTTTCACATAAAGAAAACATAGCATAATAGTATTCAGCTTGTCCCTCAAAGAGTAGCAAATGTAAATGCATAGGACACCTTCAAAGTTCATAAGAGTGACTAGATACAAATAGTTTAAAACAAGCAATATCAAGTTATGCATCAATCAACTAGTCTTGGGAAAATGCACATAGAACTAAGAATGGCCACTATGCTCTCAAAGTAGGTGCGTAAAGGTAGAAGGTGGAGACTCAATATAATGGTGGAAGAAAGGCCTTTATAAAAGGAAGTAGGGATTCAAGTCTCATAAAGAGCTTCCAAAAATTATGGTACTTATTAGCTTTCAGCTCTCATTGCCCCTATCATAAGCATCTTGAAGGTGATTAAGGTTAAAGTGACACAACTAAGAGGATATGCTTGATAAGTTATAAACCAAAATCTCATGCCCCTTACTTACGAAGACCGAACCTCATGCTACTCAACTTTAGTCACGATCAAGTGATGGCTCTGTGTATGGCGCCAGAAAAATGCTGGAGCAATGATGATGTAGAGCTCGTTGGGAACCCCAAGAGGAAGGTATGATGAGCACAGCAACAAGTTTCCCTCAGTTATGAAACCAAGGTTTAATCGAACCAGTAGGAGCAAGGAAACACCCCAAAGGTGTTACTAGCTGAGCTTTGGCAGGGCGCACTACCGGTGCTAGTAGCAACGTGGAGACATGCACAACACAACCACAGAACTTTGTCCCCAACTTGCGATGAGGTTGTCAATCTCACTGTGTTTTGCGGAAAACAAAGGATTAAACGTATCGAATGGAAGGAAGTAAAAGTTTGCAGAAAGTAGACACAAAGAAGTAAACAGTTTGTAGATTGAATGTAAAAGACAAGGACCGGGATCCATAGTTCACTAGAGGTGGCTCTCCTTAAGATAGATAACATGTTGGGTGAACAAATTACAGCGGGGCAATTGACAAACATCGAGAAAGCAATACATGCATATACTAATCATCTTGACTCCTTTGCAACTTGATTGGGCATTACAACATTATACATAGACCGCCATCCAACTGCATCTATGACTAATAATCCACCTTCAGGTTATCATCCGAACCCCCTCCAGTATTAAGTTGCAAGCACTAGATTATTGCTTTACGAACTACGTGTAAAATAAACAATACGATTGTTCTATGAACAAAGGATTGTTGTTTTCTCCCTAGTAGCAACAGCACATCTAGTACCTTAGAGATTTCTGTCACTTCCCCAGATTACCAGAGGCATGAACCCACTATCGAGCATAAATACTAACTCTTGGAGTCGCTAGCATCTACTTGGCCAAGATAGCTACTAACAACGGAAAGCATGCAAGATCACAAATAACAAAGACATGATAGAGTCAATAATCAATCTGAAATAGCATCTCAATATCCATCGGATCCCCGTAAACACAACATGTAAGAATTACAAATAGATGATCTTGATCATGAACGGAGCTCACAAGATCTAGACATGAAAGCACAAAGGAGGGGAACCAGCCATCTAGCTACTACAAGGATCTGTAGTCCAAGGATGAACTACTCACGCATTACACCGGAGGCTTGCATGGTGATGAAGAAGGCCTCTAGGGTGAATTCCCCTCTCCGGCAGGGTGCCGGGAAGAGCTTCAGATCCCTCCTGATCTAGGGATGGAGATGACGGCGGCTACAGACTCTTTCGTGGATTTTTGATCGGGCCCTTAGGATTTTCGTCCCAAGGGCATCTTATAGGCGGAAGGGGAGGCCGAGGGGGTGATAGGGGCCACCACACCACCCCCTGGCGCGGGCCAAGCCTGGCTGCACGGCCAGGTGGTGTGGCCAGCCTCTGGCCCCTCTCCGTCTCGTATTCAGGCATCTGATGACTTCTAGAAAAATAGGCACTTTGGCTTTTGTCCCGTCCAATTCTGAGAATATTCATTTTCTGACTTTCCTGGAACCAAAAACAGCAGAAAACAGGCAGCTGGCACTATGGCTCTTGTTAATAGGTTAGTCCAAGAAATCATATGAAAAGTACTCCAAAGTTGGAACAAAACAAAAGAAAGTGGATAAAACTAGGCATGGAACGTCAAAAATTATATATACATTTGCAATGTATCAACATCCCCAAGCTTAACTCCTGCTCGTCCTCGAGTAGGTAAGTGATAAAAAGAAAGAATAATTTTTGAGGTGACATGCACCATCAAAGACTTGATCAAAGTATTTGTAAAATATTCAAAGCTGGGATCATAGTACTTCAATCATAACATGAAAGACAAAGTTCTAGCAATAAGACAAAGAAACTATGATGCAACATGAAAAGGCACAAACAAAAGATTCATGAATAATAATGCTTTGCAAGACGTTTGTTTGTTTCACATAAAGAAAACATGGCATAATAGTATTCAGCTTGTCCCTCAATAGAGTAGCAAATAACACCTTCAAAGTTCATACGAGTGACTAGATACAAATAGTTTAAAAGAAGCAATATCAAGTTATGCATCAATCAACTAGTCTTGGGACAATGCACATAGAACTAAGAATGGCCACTATGCTCTCAAAGTAGGTGCATAAAGGTAGACGGTGGAGACTCAATATAATGGTGGAAGAAAGGCCTTTTATAAAAGGAAGTAGGGATTCAAGTCTCATAAAGAGCTTCCAAAAATTATGCTACTTGTAGCTTTCATATCTCATTGCCCCTATCATAAGAATCTTGAAGTGATTAAGGTTAAAGTGAACAAACTATGGTGTACATGCTTGATGAAGTATAAGTTAGAAATCTCATGTCCCTTGTATACGAGGGCCGCTCCTCATGTTACTCAAGTTTAGTCACCGGTAAGTTCTTGTCATTGTAAGTACATGTGTATCATAGAGAACCGCCAACGGGGTACCCCTTGCCCGATGATACGGAAAAATCCCCATATCAAAATGACAAGGCAAGCAGACAACGAGCATCTCAGCAATCTTCTTATTTACCATGGGAATATGGTGCTTTTTTCTCTCATTCCTCTTTTCATAATCTCTTTTTTTTTCTTTTTCTCTTTTTTTCTCAATGTAGGACTCTTTTTTTATAAGAAGAATGCTTCATAGATAGCTCATTATGGTTACGTTGCAGGTTTCCACCATGTCAGCATGGATTAGACCAGCGGCCCAGGTGTTTCTCTAACACATATACATAACTCCATGGACTTACAAGCTCCCCTTTCATTTCACACCGACAACATCCATATACAAAAGAGCATGATATCAACTAGGTACAAGTACCAAGTGCAATGTTGAAAGCGTTCCCCATGAAAGCATGGTTCTGCTAATTCCCAACAAATAAGTGCAAGCATATACAACATAGACGACACAATGGTTCAAGTTTATTAAGGTCAAGAAAAGTAAAGTGTGCCATCAAGTTCATGAGAGCTTTAATCACTAGTTTTCTCATAACAAGTTTAATTTGGAAGGTAAACAAAAGCATGAATATACTTGGAATAGCATAAGCTAATAGGTAGGTATGGTGGACTCTTTGGAATAACTTGGTTTAGGGAGTTGGATGCATGAGTGGAACTCATACTTTGTTGTGGAGGCTAGCAAAAGACTGGGAGCGACAAACTAAGAGAGCAATAATGGCCATAATCAGGCAGAGCGACAAAACATCATTGATCAAAGCATAAAGTGATACTACAAGTTGAAAACTAAAGGATCATAAAGGCTATGGTGACTTGAGATAGTCATAACATGGTGTGACATGCGCCAAGTCAACCCAAATAAAGCATCAAAGGAGAATACCACTATACTATGCTTTAATATGCTAAAACAACGCATGATTCATCCAAGGCACATTAAGCAATCTCAATTGTTTATAACAAGTCATGCTACATCAAAGAATACTAAGCATAAAGCCAAAACAATATCAAGCATGGCATGACAAAGCATAGGCCACAGTCAAAAACGAGCTCTTTTTACCACAGAAGCATGAACTTTCCTACTCTTTTCCAAACCAAACCAAACTATTTGCAAACCAATGTATGAAAGAGGGGGTCCAACCAATTTATTCAGCAAACTAAGCAAACCAAATCAAACGAAAAACCAAAATGAAAACAAAAAAGAAGACGCTCCAAGAAAAACGCAATTGTGCATGAAACAATAAAAATGAAGCGTTTGGAAGAAACCTGGGATTTTTATTGATGAAGAAGGGGATGCCTTGGGCATCCCCAAGCTTTGACGCTTTTACTACTTGGATATTTCTTGGGGTGACACGCGTGGCATCCCCAATCTTGAGCTTTAGTCCATCCTTCATCTCATTACTCATTCCTTCCATACACCTGAAATTTTTCCTTCATACAAAACTTCACATAATCTTTATTAGCAACATTAGTGCACTCAAGATAAATAAGTCTTAAGGTTCAGTTCTAACACCAAATAAACTTCCATTAGAACACTAGATACTGTAGCACTTCCCTCAAAAAGCTCAATTCCCCAAAAGAACTCAAAAAGGAACCAACAAGAAGCAAATGCAGAAAATGGCAGAAATCTGTCAAAACAGACCAGAAGGTAAAGACGAATTTGTTCGAAGACCTTCTGTTGGTCAAATCAAAAAGTGTTGAACTAATGAAAGTTATATAACAACCTGGGGCAGAAGCAAAAAAATTCACGCCTCAAAAAGTGTTCAGAGATGTTTCACGAATTTTTACGGTGCAACACATAAATCTGTTTCAGGACAACAACTTTCCCAATCATTTCTTCTCTCTCATTAGAGGTTACTCTTGGCACAAAAAGCAAATAAAAAGGATAAGGAGCGGTTATTACAGAGGTAATAACTTCCAAGACTCATATAAAACTTTTGGGTTATCTCCCAATAAGTACTTTTCTTTAACGCCTTTAAGTTAGGCATAAGAAGCAAGAAAAAGAATCAAGTATTCTCAAATGAAGAAGCATTAAGACCAAATTTTGTTTCCTTAGGAGAAGCAAAAGAAATCTTCTCTCTCTTCTTAGGAAAGTGTTCTATACCTTTCTTGAGTGGGAGTTGATATTTAATGGTGCCTTCTTTCATATCAATAATGGCACCAACAGCTCTAAGAAAAGGTCTTCCCAAAGTAATAGGACAAGAAGCATTGCATTCAACATCCAAAACATAGAAATCAACCGGGACATAGGCATTGTTAACCATAATAAGAACATCATTAGGACTCCCCATGAGTTTATTTTTAGCATTATCATCAAGTGGGACATTCAAATAACAATCTTCAAGTGGAGGCAAATCAAGCATATAATAAATCCTTCTAGGCATAATAGAAACACTACTATCAAGATCACATAAAGCTTTGAAATCAAAGTCATTCACTTTCATATTAATGATGGGTTCCCAACCATCTTCTTGTTTTATAGGAATAGAAGCTTTATGTTTCATCTTTTCTTCTTTAACCTTTATGAGAGCATCAGTAATGTGTTTTGTAAAGGCCATGTTCATAGCACTAGCATTAGGACTTTTAGCAAGCTTTTGTAGGAACTTAATAACTTCAGAGATGTTGCAACCATCAAGATCAAAATCATAATTATCATTTAAAGTAGTAGAACTATTACTAGCATCAACACCAGTGGTGGTAATAGTAGAAACACTAATGATTCTAGCAATTTCATCTTCTCTTTCCCACTTAGCATGTAATTCAGCTAATAGTCTACCATTTTCGTCAATTCTTACTTGTATAGCATTGGTTGCTGCAAAGGGATTATCATTAGTTTCAGGTTTAGCAGCCATTTTATTAATATAAGATTGAGCTTCAGCCAAAGATGCTATATTTCTTTCAAGATTTGAGAGTTTTTCCTCAATAGTTTTATTGAAAGCTGTTTGCTTACTAATAACGTCTTTAAGCATAACTTCAAGTTCAGAGGGTGCACTCCTATTATTGTTGTAAGAATTTCCATAAGCATTACCATTGTTGGGAGGATATGGCTTATACTTGTTGTTACCAAAATTACTCCTATAAGCATTATTGCCAAAGTTGTTATTTCTTATGAAGTTCACATCAACTTGCTCTTCTTGAGCAACCAAAGAAGATAAAGGAACATTATTTGGATCAATATGGGCTTTCCCATTAAAAAGCATAGACATAATAATATCAATCTTATCACTCAAGGAGGAAGTTTTCTCAACAGAACTTACCTTCTTACCTTGTGGAGCTCTCTCAGTATGCCATTCAGAATAATTAACCATCATATTGTCCAGAAGTTTTGTTGCAGCACCCAAAGTGATGGTCATAAAGGTACCTCCAGCAGCAGAGTCCAATAGGTTCCTTGAAGAATAGTTCAATCCTGCATAAAAAGTTTGGATGATCATCCAAGCAGTCAGTCCATGAGTGGGACAATTCTTTACCAAAGATTTCATTCTTTCCCAAGCTTGAGCAACACGCTCATTATCAAGTTGTTTAAACTACATTATTTCACTTCTCATAGATATAATCTTAGCAGGAGGATAGTATTTTCCAAGAAAAGCATCTTTGCACTTAGTCCAAGAATCAATACTATTCCTAGTTAAGGAATTCAACCATTCTTTAGCTTTTCCTCTCAAAGAGAAAGGCAACAATTTCAGCTTAATAATATCACCATCTATATCCCTATGCTTTTGCATCTCACAAAGTTCAACAAAGTTATTTAGATGGGAAGCAGCATCTTCATTACCAATACCAGAAAATTGTTCTCTCATAACAAGATTGAGTAAAGCAGGTTTTATCTCAAAGAAAGTATCTTCAGGCACAGATGGAGCAATAGGTGTGCTCATAAAATCATTGTTGTTGGTGCTAGTGAAGTCACACAACTTCGTGTTTTTAAGAGTAGTCATTTTTTTGTGTTTTCAAATAAGAAAGCAAACTAGTAAAACTAAATTTTTTGTGTTTTTGATAAAGAAACAAGCAAACAAAGCAAAATAAAAATAACAAAGTAGAGATATTGGTTATGAGGGACTCCCCTTGTGAAGATGTCCTTGACTCCCTGGCAACGGCGCCAGAAAAATTCTTGATGGCTCTATGTATGGCGCCAGAAAAATGTTGGAGCAATGATGATGTAGAGCTCGTTGGGAACCCCAAGAGGAAGGTATGAAGAGCACAGCAGCAAGTTTCCCTCGGTTATGAAACCAAGGTTTAATCGAACTAGTAGGAGCAAGGAAACACCCCAAAGGTGTTACTAGTTGAGCTTTGGCAGGGCGCACTACCGGTGCTAGTAGCAACATGGAGACCTGCACAACACAACCACGAAACTTTGTCCCCAACTTGCGATGAGGTTGTCAATCTCACCGTGTTTTGCAGAAAACAAAGGATTAAACGTATCGAATGGAAGGAAGTAAAAGTTTGCAGAAAGTAAACACAAAGAAGTAAACAGTTTGTAGATTGAATGTAAAAGACAAGGACCGGGATCCATAGTTCACTAGAGGTGGCTCTCCTTAAGATAGATAACATGCTGGGTGAACAAATTACAGCGGGGCAATTGACAAACATCGAGAAAGCAATACATGCATAAACTAATCATCTTGACTCCTTTGGAACTTGATTGGGCATTACAACATTATACATAGACCGCCATCCAACTGCATCTATGACTAATAATCCACCTTCAGGTTATCATCCGAACCCCCTCCAGTATTAAGTTGCAAGCAACAGATTATTGCTTTACGAACTGCGTGTAAAGTAAACAATACGATTGTTCTATGAACAAAGGATTGTTGTTTTCTCCCTAGTAGCAACAACACATCTAGTACCTTAGAGATTTCTGTTACTTCCCCAGATTACCGGAGGCATGAACCCACTATCGAGCATAAATACTAACTCTTGGAGTTGCTAGCATCTACTTGGCCAAGAGAGCTACTAACAACGGAAAGCATGCAAGATCACAAATAACAAAGACATGATAGAATCAATAATCAATCTGAAATAGCATCTCAATATCCATCGGATCCCCGCAAACACATGTAAGAATTACAAATAGATGATCTTGATCATGAACAGAGCTCACAAGATCTAAACATGAAAGCACAAAGGAGGAGAACCAGCCATCTAGCTACTACATGGATCCGTAGTCCAAGGATGAACTACTCACGCATCACACCGGAGGCTTGCATGGTGTTGAAGAAGGCCTCCAGGGTGAATTCCCCTCTCCGGCAGGGTGTCGGGAAGAGCTTCAGATCCGTCCCATCTAGGGATGGACATGGCGGCGGCTACAGACTCTTTCGTGGATTTTTGATCGGGCCCTTAGGGTTTTCGTCCCGAGGGCATCTTATATGTGGAAGGGGAGGCCGAGGGGGTGCAAGGGGCCACCACACCACCCCTTGGCGTGGGCCAAGCCTGGCCGCGCGGCAAGGTGGTGTGGCCGGCCTCTGGCCCCACTTCGTCTCGTATTCTGGCATCTGATGACTTCCGAAAAATAGGCACTTTGGCTTTTGTCCCGTCTAATTCTGAGAATATTCATTTTTTGACTTTCCTGGAACCAAAAACAACAGAAAATAGGCAGCTGGCACTGTGGCTCTTGTTAATAGGTTAGTCCAAGAAATCATATGAAAAGTACTCCAAAGTTGGAACAAAACACAAGAAAGTGGATAAAACTAAGCATGGAACATCAAAAATTATAGATACATTTGCAATGTATCAGCAAGCTCTTGTCATTGTAAGTACATGTGTATCATAAAGAACCGCCAAAGGGGTACCCCTTGCACATGATACAGGAGCTATCCCATAATCAAAATAACAAGGCAAGCAGACAATGAGCATCTCAGCGATCTTTTTATTTGCTATTTGCATAGGTTTTTATTAAGGATGCTTCATAGAGTGCTCATTGTGGTAGTGATGCAAGTTTCCACCATGATTAGGCATGGCTTAGGCTAGCGGCCCAGGCATTTCTCTAACACACATACAAACTCCATGATCTTACAAGTTCCACTTTTATTTCACACCGCCGGGATCCATAAGCAAAAGAACATGATATCAACGGGGTACAAAGTACAAGTGAAATGTTGAAAGCGTTCACCATGATACATGGTTATGCTAATTTCAACTTATAAAGCGCAAGCATATATGCAACAAAGAAGGATCCAATGGTTCAAGTTTATTAGATGCAAAAAAGTAAAGTGTGCCATCAAGTTCGTGAGAGCTTTAATCACTAGTTTTCTCATAACAAGTTTAATTTGGAAGGTAAACAAAAGCATGAATATACTTGGAATAGCATAAGATAGTAGGTAGGTATGGTGGACTCTTTGGAATAACTTGGTTTAGGGAGTTGGATGCATGAGTGGAACTCATACTTGGTTGTGGAGGCTAGCAAAAGACTGGGAGCGACAAACTAAGAGAGCAATAATGGCCATAATCATGCAGAGCGACAAAACATCATTGATAAAAGCATAAAGTGATACTACAAGTTGAAAACTAAAGGATCATAAAGGCTATGGTGACTTGAGATAGTCATAGCATGGTGTGACATGCGCCAAGTCAACCCAAATAAAGCATCAAAGGAGAATACCACTATACTATGCTTTAATATGCTAAAACAACGCATGATTCATCCAAGGCACATTAAGCAATCTCAATTGTTTATAATAAGTCATGCTACAGCAAAGAATACTAAGCATAATCCAAAACAATATCAAGCATGGCGTGACAAAGCATAGGCCACAGTCAAAAATGAGCTCTTCTTACCACATAAGCATGAACTTTCCTACTCTTTTCCAAACCAAACCAAACTATTTGCAAACCAATATATGAAAGAGGGGGTCCAACCAATTTATTCAGAAAACTAAGAAAACCAAAGAAAATGAAAAACCAAAACGAAAACGAAAAAGAAGACGCTCCAAGAACAACACAACTATGCATGAAACAATAAAAATGAAGCGTTTGGAAGAAACCTAGGATTTTTATTGCTGAAGAAAGGGATGCCTTGGGCATCCCCATGTTTTGACGCTTGTACTTCTTGGGTATTTTTTGGGGTGACACGCGTGGCATCCCCAAGCTTGAGCTTTAGTCCATCCTTCATCTCATTACTCATTCCTTCCATACACCTGAAATTTTTCCTTCATACAAAACTTCACACAATCTTTATTAGCAACATTAGTGCACTCAAGATAAATAAGTCTTAAGGTTCAGTTCTAACACCAAATAAACTTCCATTAGAACACTAGATACTGTAGAACTTCCCTCAAAAATCTCAATTCCCCAAAAGAACTCAAAAAGGAACCAACAAGAAGCAAATGCAGAAAATGGCAGAAATCTGTCAAAACAGACCAGCAGGTAAAGACGAATTTGTTCGAAGACCTTCTGTTGGTCAAATCAAAAAGTGTTGAACTAATGAAAGTTATATAACAACCTGGGGCAGAAGTAAAAAAATCACGCCTCAAAAAGACGTTCAGAGATTTTTCATGAATTTTTACGGTGCAGCACAGAATTCTATTTCGGGACAGCAACTTTCCCAATCATTTCTTCTCTCTCATTAGAGGTTACTCTTGGCACAAAAAGCAAATAAAAAGGATAAGGATCGGTTATTACAGAGCTAATAACTTCCAAGACTCATATAAAACTTTTGGGTTATCTCCCAATAAGTACTTTTCTTTAACGCCTTTAAGTTAGGCATAAGAAGCAAGAAAAAGAATCAAGTATTCTCAAATGAAGAAGCATTAAGACCAAATTTTGTTTTCATAGGAGAAGCAAAAGAAATCTTCTCTCTCTTCTTAGGAAAGTGTTCTATACCTTTGTTGAGTGGGAGTTGATATTTAATGGTGCCTTCTTTCATATCAATAATGGCACCAACAGTTCTAAGAAAAGGTCTTCCCAAAGTAATAGGACAAGAAGCATTGCATTCAACATCCAAAACATAGGAATCAACCGGGACATAGGCATTGTTAACCATAATAAGAACATCATTAGACTCCCCATGAGTTTATTTTTAGCATTATCATCAAGTGGGACATTCAAATAACAATCTTCAAGTGGAGGCAAATCAAGCATATCATAAATCCTTCTAGGCATAATAGAAACACTACTATCAAGATCACATAAAGCTTTGAAATCAAAGTCATTCACTTTCATATTAATGATGGGTTCCCAACCATCTTCTTGTTTTATAGGAATAGAAGCTTTATGTTTCATATTATCTTCTTTAATCTTTATGAGAGCATCAGTAATGTGTTTTGTAAAAGCCATGTTCATAGCACTAGCATTAGGACTTTTAGCAAGCTTTTGTAGGAACTTAATAACTTCAGAGATATTGTAACCATCAAGAGCAAAATCAATTTTTTTTGACAAAAACAGTAGGGAAGTCCCCTACTGTGTCATTTTATAACTTTTATAATGTACAGAAGATTGATCCAGGCTCAATCAATAGGGATATTACAGTTGTTTACATTCATAGTGTGTCAAGCCACTCTTGCATACCTTCCTTGAGACTAGGTTTAGCTCTATGCATAGTCAAGGTAAAGGTTGCTTTAAAAAAAGAAATACATCTAGTGATTGAGGGATTTAGGTTCCCTAAAAATATAACCATTTCTTTGCTCCCATATGCTCCAGCATCCAGTGATGATAATTTCCATAAGAAAATTGGGACTGAATCTACTTCTAGCATCATTGATCATCTGATGAATCTCCATATCTGTGTTCCATTCAAGTCCCAAGGCCCACCAGAACCCTTGGCTGAAACTACATTCAAAAAACAGATGCAGCAGGGTTTCCTGAGGACAGGTGTCACATATAACACAATCATTGAATTCCACAAAGAAGTTTTTTCTTGTCATTAAATCCTTGGTGTTTAGCCTCTTATTCAGTAGCAGCCAAGCAAAAAAATTGTGTCTTGGAAGACAGCATGATTTCCAAATATCCAGAATGGGTTTTGGTGTTGGGTGTGCCCCAATGAGTGCTCTGTAGATATTTCTGGTTTTGAAAGATTCCCCCTAGGAAAAGTACCATGAATCATGGTCGTCTGTGTGGTTTATGCTTCTGATATTTTCCAACATAACAGTAAAATCCTCGTGAGCAATGATGGATAAGGGGAGTTGAAAAAGTTCATAGAAATCATTTACAGCTGCAGTGATTGCCTTGGCCATGGTCAGAGTATCATTGTGGCAGAAAGAGTGTAAGTGTGGGTATCTATCTTCAAAGCATTCACCTTTCCATAGATCCTTCCATAGCAACATAGATTTTCCATTGCCAATTTTGCAGTGAGTCAAATCTCTATAAATATCCACATAATTCATACAGTCTCTCCACCAGAAAGAACCAATATGATTCATTGAATGTGGGGCAGAGTTAACTTGATAGTAAGCTTTCCAAATAAGATCAACCCATGGTATATCAGCCCTTTTGTAGAATTTATGAATATTCTTCAATAAAAGAGCTTGGTTCTGTACCCTGAGGTTTATGACTTCTAAACCTCCTTGATCTTTTGGTCTACATATCAAATCCCATTTAGCAAGACATTTGCCATGTATGTGGATATCTTTTCCTGCCCAGAGGAACTGTCTACCACCGTTTTCAAAATGGGTAAAAATTGTTAATGGGACTTTGAAAGAGCACATGGCATGTATGGGCATAGAATTTAATATAGAATTCAGTAATGTGAGTCTTCCTGTATATGACATGAGAGAAGATAGTCCAGATAATCTTCTGTCAAATTTGGAAACAATGGGCATCAAGCTATCAATAGATGGTCTTGTGGTACCAAGAGGGAGACCCAGGTAGGTGAAAGGCAATTTCTCCAATTTGCATCCAAAATCAGAAGCCAGTTGGGATGCAAAATCCACTGTTATATTGATAGGCACCAGAGTAGATTTGTCATAATTTACCTTAAGCCCTGTCATGTTGCTGAATTGTTGGAGTCTGGTCTTGAGGTTATTAAGTTGTTGACTATCAGCAGGCATAATCAACAGGGTGTCATCAGCATATTGAATAATTGGATATTCTTGTCCATAGTCATTATCAAGAGGCAGGCTTATTTCATTTATGTGCCAGGCATCATTGACAATTTCCTGTAGTAATTCAGCAGTGCAAACAAATAGAAGGGGGGACAGGGGGTCTCCTTGTCTGACCCCTCTTTTACAGCAAATTTTTTTCCCTGGGACACCATTCAGTAGCACGGAGGTGGATGCAGAGTACAGTATAGATCTTACCAGGGAAATCCATTTGGGGCCAAAACCTTTGGCATACAGCATATTAATAATTGCATTATATTCAATCTTGTCAAAATGCTTTCTCATAATCAATCTTCAGAATAATAATTGGCTTCTTTGACACATGGCAGATGTGAAGATATTCAAATGCCCATCCCAGGCAATCATGGATATTTTTCCCTTTAATAAATCCATATTGATTATTATGTATAATAGGTTTGATAACCTTCTGGAGTCTATTAGCCATTATCTTGGTGATGAATTTAAGAGGAAGACTAACCATAGATATGGGTCTGTAGTCATTCATGGTCTCAGGATCATTTATCTTGGGGATGAGAGTAATAAAAGCAGTGTTGATGGCATTCAAATTTACAAATTCAACATAGAACTCCTGTACCAGTTTTACAAAATCTTCTTTGATAATATGCCAGCATTTCTTGAGGAATTTACCATTAAATCCATCAGGACCAGGTGCTTTATCAGAGGGAAAGTCTTTGATCATAGATTCAATCTCATCATTTGTGAATGGAGCATCCAGGTGTAGAAGGTCAGGTGCAATCAATTCATCAAGGTTGATGTCATTAGTAATATTTTCACTTGTGCCAAGTCTGTGTTTGTAAGATTGCCAGATTGCAGCAGCTTTAAGTTCATGCTCAGTCAGAATCAAATTGTCTTTAGATTTGATATGGGTGATGAGATTTCTTCTGAAGCTCTAGGTAGCCATAGCATGGAAAAATTTGGTGTTTTCATCTCCCAATTTGGCCCATTTGATTTTGGCTCTGCTTTTCCAATATATTCTTTTAACCTCCAGGAGCTTATTGGTATGATCCATCAAAATCTTTTTAAAATTCTTCTCATGTAGAGCAAGTGGTCTCTGGTCCTCAATTCCTTCAAGTAATGCGAAGATAAATGTGCAGTTTTCAATAGTCTGATTTAGGTTTGAAAACTTCTTGCACCATTTTTTAAGTCCAGCTCTGAGATGTTTGAATTTGTAGTTGATAGCAAGGGCAGTATCACTTAAATAGGGAGCTGAGTTCCAGAGGGTATACACAGTATCATAGAAACCATCAAATTCCAGCCAGTGGTTCTCAAGCCTGAATAATTGAGCTTTAGGTATGGAAGTGCCCACTTGGATACTGATGGGAGTATGATCAGATCCAATTCTGGAGAGTGGGTGAGCCATAGTGTTGGGGAAGTTGTGGTCCATGAAGGACATGTAAAAATCCAATCTAGCTTTTCGAGAAGAGGGGGGTCTTGCATGTTTCTCCAGGTGAATGTTCTTCCTTTTAGTGGGACTTCATAAGATCATGAGACTGAATCACATTGTTGAAGAGCATCATATTATGAGCATCACCACCCTCTCTGTTTCTATCATCAGGGCTTCTAATGAGGTTGAAATCACCCACTAGCATCCAAAAAGGGTAATTGGAGGTATCAATATTATGCATCCAATTGAAAAATTCAGCTCTGTGTTCATTGTGTGCAGGCCCATAAATATTGGTCAAGATCCAGGTGATACCAGAGTGTTTACATGTAAAAGCCATAGTAAGGTGAAATTTCGATTGACTAAGAAGCTCCCCCAAAAAAAGGCTTCCATTCCAAATAGTAATTAATCCTCCAGAATTGCAAGTGAAGGAAAAAATGCAAAGTGAGAAAATCTCCTGGGACAGAACTTCCTTAAATATGAGTGTTCAAATTCTTCCCTTTTAGTTTCTTGGAGGCAGATAATATCACAATTGCAAGAGTTAACTTTTTCTCTAAGTTGATCATGCCTCAGATCAGAATTGATGCCTCTAACATTCCAGTCAAGAATCATCCAGTTCCTATTCATAATTCAAAATATGAGGGTACCACAGGTTCTGATCAACATAGTTAATCAGGTATAAATTGGGGACAGCTGGCTGATCAAATGGAAATAAAAAAATCATCTTGGCCCTAGATTGAAAATCCCACAAAGGTGTTGAAGATGAAAATAGCATAGAAGGTGATAAATAGACATCCAGGTACATAAGCAGATATAGGGATATGGTTCTGCTCATCATGAGCAATAAGGAAGTGCTTATTACATGCCAGATAGTATCAAGTAGAAGAAGTTTCAGAAACATAAAACTGTGTGTCATTAAATATATATGACACACATTATTACATGCAGAGGAGTGTAGTAACATTAGCCACTTCCTGAGAAGAGCTTGTCCTCTGAGATCTCACTAGGATATATTAGGCATTGATTGATACCAATAGACTGGATGGTGTCAACAGGGAGGACAGGTGGAGGTGGGGCATCTTGATCCATGATCACCACCTCATGAGGATGAGCTTTGCTCTTGGCCACCTTCCTGGATTTGCCTGAGGTATTGACCAGGGATGAACATTCTTTCTCCTGGGCTTTATCTGCAGCATCTTTGTTCTTGAACCCCACTGATTGGTTGGCAATCCTTTTACTGCGTCTGACAGCAGTCACATCCTTTGGAGCCCGTAATTTGCGTTTGGTCACCAGAGAGCTGTAGTCTTCATTGGCAGCAGTAGATCCATCAATAAATGTATCCAGAGGGGCTTGCACAATATTGTCAGAGATTCCAGTGATGCAAACAGTTGATGAAGCAGGCACATGAGGTGCAGTTGCATAAAGTTTCAGGAGACACTTCCTCTGTTTTCCATGTTCAGTATCAACATCAAGAATTTGGAATCCAGCACCATGGATACAAGAGATATCAGTGTTGCCCAGAGTAGTGTGTGCATTCTTAACCAAGTCAGTAAGCAGACCATGGATGGCATTGAAAGAATCCACAGCTTCCATTATTGGTTCAAGTTCAGCCATATGGTCAGCATGTGCAGGACTGAGCTGGGGAGGGGTAACAATCATTGGTTCAATGTCAGCAGCAGGTGCAGCATTTCCAAATGGTATTACAACATTGGGTATCACAGGTGCAGCATTAGCTGGTTCTTCAGGAACATGGTCATGTACCATATCATCCTAGTGTCCACCAAATGGTTGGGGCATGGGGTGTGGGTTACCACCATCAGGTGGAAGAGGCTCCTCATCACCACCAAGTCCACCAATCACTCTAGCCTGCAGCACATAAATCACCATAGTCCAGGAATGCCCATGTCCTTCATCACTGGTATTGTCTCCTAGGACCAGGCTAATAGGGATTTCAAGCATATCTGGCACTCTGACTTTAACCAGGACTCTAGCTCTGTTAGAAAAATCTTTGTTCCAGACTAAGAATTTTCCAAATTCACTGATAGATTCTCTAACTTTATCAACTAGCCATGCATCTTGTGGGAAATTGACCATCATCAACCAGACATCATGTGTAAAAGTCATGTTTCTATGGTTCAGACCTCTATTATGGGGGATCACCCTAAGAATGTTGTCTCCAACAAAGAAAGGACTACGCTCAATAGCAGTATCCCTAGCACAAGAATCAGTGAACTGTACCAGAGCGGCACCCATGGCAGACCTGGAGAAATTGCGAATGTTGAGGCCGCGGTTGTTGAAGTAGTTCCTGATGAGATGTGCATCCGCGGTAAACTGCTCAGGGTCAGATGGAGGCTCAAGGATGACAATGGCCATGTCGTCGCATCAAAGCAGAGCATCTCCACTAAAAATGTGAAAACCTCGACGTCATCGATGAATGCAGGGTTGGATGACTTCAGCGCCAGGTGGGAGGTGGGGGATGGGGTCGCAAGGGTAGTGGTGGTAATAGTAGAAACACTAATGTTTCTAGCAATTTCATCTTCTCTTTCCCACTTAGCATGTAATTCAGCTAATAGTCTAACATTTTCAACAATTCTTACTTGTATGGCATTAGTAGCTTCAAAGGGATTCTTATTAGTTTCAGGTTTAGCAGCCATTTTATTCAAAGAAGATTGAGCTTCAGCCGAAGATGCTATATTTCTTTCAGCATTAAAGAGTTTTTCCTCAATAGTTTTATTGAAAGCAGTTTGTTTACTAATAAAGTCTGTAAGCATAACTTCAAGTTCAGAGGGAGCACTCCTATTATTGTTGTAAGAATTTCCATAAGCATTACCATTGTTGGGAGGATATGTCTTATAATTGTTGTTACCAAAATTACTCCTATAAGCATTATTGCCAGAATTATTATTTTTTATGAAGTTCACATCAACTTGCTCTTCTTGAGCAACCAAAGAGGCTAAAGGAACATTATTTGGATCAGTATGGGATTTCCCATTCACAAGCATAGACATAATAATATCAATCTTATCACTCAAGGAGGAGGTTTCCTCAAAATAATTTACCTTCCTACCTTGTGGAGCTCTCTCAGTATGCCATTCAGAAAAATTAACCATCATATTGTCCAGAAGTTTTGTTGCAGCACCCAAAGCGATGGTCATAAAGGTACCTCTAGCAGCAGAATCCAATAGGTTCCTTGAAGAATAGTTCAATCCTGCATAAAAAGTTTGGATGATCATCCAAGCAGTCAGTCCATGAGTGGGACAATTCTTTACCAAAGATTTCATTCTTTCCCAACCTCGAGCAACATGTTCATTATCAGATTGTTTAAACTTCATTATTTCACTTCTCATAGATATAATCTTAGCAGGAGGATAGTATTTTCCAATAAAAGCATCTTTGCACTTAGTCCAAGAATCAATACTATTCCTAGTTAAGGAATTCAGCCATTCTTTAGCTTTTCCTCTCAAAGAGAAAGGAAACAATTTCAGTTTAATAATATCACCATCTACATCCCTATGCTTTTGCATCTCACAAAGTTCAACAAAGTTATTTAGATGGGTAGCAGCATCTTCATTACTAATACCAGAAAATTGTTCTCTCATAACAAGATTGAGCAAAGTAGGTTTTATCTCAAAGAAAGTATCTTCAGGCACATGTGGAGCAATAGGTGTGCTCATAAAATCATTGTTGTTGGTGCTAGTAAAGTCACACAACTTAGTGTTTTCAAGAGTAATCATTTTTTGTGTTTTTGATAAAGAAAGCAAACTAGTAAACTAATTTTTTGTGTGTTTTTGATAAAGAAACAAGCAAACAAAGCAAAAATAAACTAAGCAAAACAAAAATAACAAAGTAAAGAGATTGGTTATGAGGGACTCCCCTTGTGAATATGTCCTTGACTCCCCGGCAACGGCGCTAGAAAAATGCTTGATGGCTCGGTATTGATGTAGAGCTCGTTGGGAACCCCAAGAGGAAGGTATGATGAGCACAGCAGCAAGTTTCCCTCAGTTATGAAACCAAGGTTTAATCGAACCAGTAGGAGCAAGGAAACACCCCAAAGGTGTTGCTAGCTGAGCCTTGGCAGGGCGCACTACCGGTGCTAGTAGCAACGTGGAGACATGCACAACACAACCACAGAACTTTGTCCCCAACTTGCGATGAGGTTGTCAATCTCACCGTGTTTTGCGGAAAACAAAGGATTAAACGTAATCGAATGGAAAGAAGTGGAAGTTTGCAGAAAGTAAACACAAAGCAGTAAACAATTTATAGATTGTATGTAAAAGAAAAGGACCGGGATCCATAGTTCACTAGAGGTGGCTCTCCTTAAGATAGATAACATGCTGGGTGAACAAATTACAGCAGGGCAATTGACAAACATCGAGAAAGCAATACATGCATATACTAATCATCTTGACTCCTTTGAGACTTGATTGGGCATTACAACATTATACATAGACCGCCATCCAACTGCATCTATGACTAATAATCCACCTTCAGGTTATCATCCGAACCCCCTCCAGTATTAAGTTGCAAGCAACGGATTATTTCTTTATGAACTGCGTGTAAAGTAAACAATACAATTGTTCTATGAACAAAGGATTGTTGTTTTCTCCCTAGTAGCATCAACACATCTAGTACCTTAGAGATTTCTGTCACTTCCCCAGATTACCAGAGGCATGAACCCACTATCAAGCATAAATACTAACTCTTGGAGTTTCTAGCATCTACTTGGCCAAGATAGCTACTAACAACGGAAAGCATGCAAGATCACAAATAACAAAGACATGATAGAATCAATAATCAATCTGAAATAGCATCTCAATATCCATCGGATCCCCGCAAACACAACATGAACAATTACAAATAGATGATCTTGATCATGAACGGAGCTCACAAGATCTAGACTTGAAAGCACAAAGGAGGAGAACCAGCCATCTAGCTACTACATGGATCCATAGTCCAAGGATGAACTACTCACGCATCACACCGGAGGCTTGCATGGTGATGAAGAAGGCATCCAGGGTGAATTCCCCTCTCCGGCAGGGTGCCGGGAAGAGCTTCAGATCCCTCCCAATCTAGGGATGGAGATGACGATGGCTACAGACTCTTTCGTGAATTTTTGATCGGGTCCTTAGGGTTTTCGTCCCGAGGGCATCTTATATGTGGAAGGAGAGGCTGAGGGGGTGCTGGGGTCGGCCAGACCACCCCCTGGCGTGGGCCAGGCCTGGCCGCGTGGCCAGGTAGTGTGGCCAGCCCCCAGCCCTTCTCCGTCTCGTATTTTGGCATCTGATGACTTCCGAAAAAATAGGCACTTTGGCTTTTGTCCCATCCAATTCCGAGAATATTCATTTTCTGACTTTCCTGGAACCAAAAACAGTAGAAAACAGGCAGCTGGCACTGTGGCTCTTGTTAATAGGTTAGTCCAAGAAATCATATGAAAAGTACTCCAAAGTGTGGACAAAACACAAGAAAGTGGATAAAACCAAGCATGGAACATCAAAAATTATAGATACATTTGCAATGTATCAACGCGTAAAGCAATATGTTACTGTAATTATTAGAAAAAGCAGTGGCATAATCTCTACTACTTTGAAGCATCCATTTTATCAGACAATTTCATTCAAGAGTGCTATTGAGTCTATTTACATTAAGCTCAAATGGGGTTGAGTAGTTCTAAAATCAAATCCTTTGGGCTAAACATGGACTCAAGTCATATTTTGGATGCTTTTTCTTGTTGTAAAAATTTCGGAAATAGTTTTAACCAAGTTCATTGCTCATTATTTCAAAGCTAAAAAGGAGACACTATCATAGGAATAGAATTTATACGATAACAAGCTAAGTGGGGAGTGGCTCAAGTGCAAGCGAGTAAATAATTTTAGGGTCAATTTAAAGTTGCAGAAAAGGTGATGAAAGGAATGTGATACCTCCTCTTGCTTGCTTCATTCTCGTACTTGAGTCGAACCCCCTCTATATTTCCCTATTTCCATGTCACCTGAAATTGAGCAATCTCCGAGAGAAACAAAGAAACAAATTTGCAATAAAGGTTACAACTAATTTTTTTGTGTTTTTGGTTTAGGAATGCGAACTGAAAGTAAACATGCAATTTTGAACGAGTAAAATAAATCAAAATAAGAAATAAAAATATGAATGCAAGGTTTGGAGGTTTTCAAACCTCCCCCAAGATTAGGTTGTTGACAGGCTTAGTTGTTACCTTCGTTCATCGGCGGGTACGGATACTACTGGTAATAGTCGGGGAAGTGGGTTATGAACTGACTGAAGTTGTGAGTTAAGGCACTAACATCCTCATTCACTCCTTGTAGCGTGTGGTCAATCTCCCCAACACGCTAGTTGAGCTACAAAAAATCTTGATAGGGGACATTGTTGAACCCCTACTGCTATTGATTGGGCCATGGGTCCCAGGATCCCTCATGTTGTTGCTTATGTCCCTCCCAAGTAGGGTTGTATTCCTGCTCCTGCTCCTGCTCATCCTGTTGCTCTCCTTCTTCATCTTCTTCTTGATCAGGCTAGAATTCAGCCATGATATCCACCACTTGATCCTTGGTGAGGATCCAGTTGTCCTTCGCCACAATCGAGAAGGCTTGTGTATAGGATAACGGAACCTGCTCAACCAGTGCATCATCAAGATAACAAAACTGATATGCTCAGTGCCTCTTGTCAGCTTGGTAAACACCGAGGAAAACACAAGCAGTTATATATTTGACATCCATAAGTTTAGAGCCATCAATAGGTTGCATAACAGGTAATGGAATTTCCAATGCTAGGACAAGGTGGGTTACCAATCCACCAATGCAAATGTCACCTTTCTTTTTGTTGCTCTGGTGGCGAAGGTGTTGGAGGACTAGAGCCGCAGGATTGGGGATTTGCGGTGCATTGGGGAAGAGTGCCTTGGTGATCATGGCCATGTCCGCATTAGCCATGGAACCAGTATCTCCTCTTCCCAACAGTGTATTGGCGAGGAACAAGGCGAAGTAGCGAATTGTTGGGTTCTGAATGGTGGACATCCTCTTCTGGTAGAAGTCACTGCCACCGTTAATAGAAATAACCTCCCATGTTTCTCCACTTGAGATGCTATATAAATTTGTAATAGTTGACTCCCCATCGTGAGGGAAGCTAAAAGCATCACAAAATTGTTGGAAAGTTATTTCATATAGCTGTTGGTTTATGGTGAAGCTTACCGTGCACGCATTACCTTTCTCATTGTGGTCATCGTAGAAAGAGGTGAGGAACTCATAGGTGAGCTCGGTGTAGGTATTTTGGTTTGCGTAGGAGAGTAATGATAGTCCTGCATTTGCACACATGAGGTCAAAGTCCTCCTTCAACCCTGCCGCTGTGAGAAAGCTATCATCGGCCAAACGTGTGGGCATCGCCCTCCTTGATGAAACCATGGCCAACTTGCTGTTGAGTTCGGCCCGGAGCCCTGAGCTCTAGCCATGTTGGCGCTTACTCTTGCGAAAAATGCTACCAATTTTGTTCATCTTGATGCACAAAACAATTTCACCATTAAACCTTAGGCATATAGTTTCCACATGATATAAGAACGATTCTACATGGAAAATTTTAATCCTAACTTCAGAAATCAAAAGGGAAAACAAAACAAGCTTGAGTTCATCCACTAGATCAATGTGAGAGTTTCAACCATGGAATTCTGAAAATAAAGCATGGATAGGGAGAGAAACATACTGATATGTTGATTCCCCAACTCAAACAAACAAAATCCATGAAGAATCAAGAATTCTGGGTGGGTTTTGAGGGGTTTGAAGAGAGAATATTAGAGAAAAAGTGAGGAGGACGAAGAACCCTAGCCATCCCGGTGCGTTTAATTGGTCGCGCTGAACTATACGGCCGCAACTATACGGGCGGGAAAAGTGGTTCCCGCTGTATAGTTGCGGTGGCGTCTACAATTAGGGTTTCTTCATGCCAGATCATAGCTATACGGGTGCAACTATACGGCCGGATCAAAATGGTCCCGCCATATAGTTGGTCATCAAACCTTCTGGAGCCTCGAGATAAACTTTCTGAGACAAGCATCGATAACTATACGGCCAAACTATACGGCCGAATTTTTTATTCCCGCCGTGTAGTTGGTCGTTAAACCATCAGTATCCTACAAAAGAAATTTTACAAAGGCAACGATAACTATACGGCCGGAATTTTTATTCCCGTCGTATAGTTGGTCGTTAAACCATCACTAACCTAGAAAAGAAATTTTATAAAGGCAATGATAACTATACGACCGGAACTATATGGCTGGAATTTTTATTTCAGCTGTATAGTTGGTCGTTAAACCATCAGTATCCTAGAAAAGAAATTTTACAAAGGCAACGATAACTATACGGCCGGAACTATACGGCTGGAATTTTTATTCCCGCTGTATAGTTGGTCGTTAAACCTTCTGTACCAAGCTTTTTCTCCCAAAATTTTCAGAGATTCACTTTTTAATTTGGACAAAATGATTAAGCTAGTTTTTGTAGATAAAACTCAAACTTTTATTTTTATACTTATTCTATGCTTGTTCAATCGATATTTCTACTACCTTTTGATAGCTGCATCTTCACGAGCGTGCTTCCGCAAGAATCTCTATGAAAAAGTTGTAGGAATGTGATGAACATCTTATTCTTTAACTTATTTTATTAATGTGATGGGTTGACTCCAATTAAGCATTTTATTAAGAATGGTTGAATAATTCAACCCCTTCTCTGTTCTCGAATTCTTACCTTGGGTTGCCCCTTATCAAAGGCACTAACCACATGTCGTTTTTCCAGTGGAATATATCTTTCTCCTGCTTCTAGTTTCTTTGGAAAATACTGGATGATTTCAGCATCATAAACATTAAAGATTATTTTTCCCTCGGCACAATCAACTGATGCTCCTGCAGTACTAAGGAAAGGTCTTCCAAGTATTATGGATAATTTTTCATCCTCTGGCATTTCAAGAATAATAAAATCAGTGGAAATAACATGCTCATCTATTCTAATTAGAACATCCTCAATCATACCAATGGATTGTTTAGTGGACTTGTCAGCCATCTGTAAAGTGATAGTAGTAGGGGAATACTGCCCTAATCCTAACCTTTTATAGAGGGAATATGGCATTACACTAACTCCTGCACCTAAATCACACAAGGCATTGTGAATATCTGTTTTGCCAATTGAGCATGAAATAGTTGGTATTCCGGGATCTCCCGGTTTAGACAATAGCTACCCATTAGCAGGATAACTAGTCACCATGGTAACGGTTTCAGTTATTTCTTTATTTCTACTAAGAATATCATGGAGGAATTTAGAATATGTAGGAACTTTTATTGCATCCGTAAATGGAATTTCCAGACGAAGATCACCAAGTGCCTTTTTGAAAGAATCATAGATTACCTAATCCGGTGCTTTCTTTTTTCGATCTAGATAAGGAAGCTTTTGCTCACCTTTCTTATTCTTGTCTTTTACCTTTTGTGGGGGATCAGGCTCTTTTGTTGCTGCTTATCGCTCTTCTTCTTTTCTACTACAACAACTTGATCTTCATTGCTTATCTCTTTTTCTTCTCTTGGATCAACTGTCTCTGCATCAGAGTCATAACGGTCATCCTATGCATCAATTTACTCCTCCATGGTTTGATCTTGTGTTTCTTGAGCAATTTCATCTTGAGGATCCACCAGTGTATCATCTTCTTGGCTTGCTTTGAGCAAGGCTTTTTCCTATCGATCTTTTTATGCTTCATATTCTGGTGGTCCTAATGGTCATGTAACAACTGCACCTCCCCTTGTAACAACATTAGTAGAAACAGGAATATCTATATCATCTTGAAGAAAAATTTGATAACCAGATGCTATTTGTTCACATTCGGTTTCAATCATACTAAGGTACTTGTGAAATAATTTTATTTCTTGGCCAATCTCATCATAATTTTCTATGAGTTCTGCCAAAATCTTCTTATGTCTTTGAAATTGCTTATGCAGGTTATTATGAGATTTTGCTTGTCGATGTTTTAATTCTTGAAAAACTTTTCTAGTTTCATCTTCTTCAGTAAAAACTTGTAACAAGTCTACTTTGTTTTCCCTAACAAGTTCAGAAGGTATACCTTTTTCTTTCATTGTTTTGCATACTTCAGGCATAAGATCAGGAGTTATACGAAGTATCCCTTTTTCCAGCTTAGTGCCAAAATCAGGATTATATAAAGAATCATTGTTAGCCCTAGTAGACATCAATTCCAAACATGCTTTAACAGTTAAAGTATTTATCGATCCAACTACTGATAAGTCAAGAAACTCTCTGCATTGAGTATTAAGACCATGGAAAAGTAAATGGCAAATAGTTGATTCAGAATAGCCATGATTAGGAATACTATTGATCATCCCAAAGAATCTATCCCAGGCTTGTGGGTAGTTTTCTCCCATGTTCTGACTAAAGTTTCCTATATTCTTTCTAATTTCAGTTACCTTTTTAAAAGGATTAAACCTGTTTATGAATTTAACAATACAGTTTTCCCAACATTTAATGTAATGACGAGGGAGAGAATATAACCAGTCTAGAGCCTTACCTTTAAGATACCAACAAAATAATTTTAGATGAGAGAAGTCTCTTGGCAAACCTTTTGGTCCAAGTGATGTTATCACATCGTCGAACTCTCTAAGATGTCTTCCTGGGTCTTCATCTTCCCTTCCATTGAAAGCTTTTTCCTGCAAAATTTTAATAATCTCACCATCAAATCGATATTCTCTAACTCCAAGATTAGGAAATTATTTTGGTTGTTTAAGAAAAGCAGAACTTGGAGCATTGTATTCTCTGAGATTTTTCTTAGGTTTCTTGGGAGTTGTCCTGTAAATGGACATGATTTCCATAAAATCACTCAAGTTTTCAACTTAAACCTTATTTGATCTTAAAAGTTTTTCAATAATTTCCTCGCGCCTTTGAATAGGCACGCGCTCAATATAATCTAGTAAATATGTCCTACCAGAGCGTGTAGACGCTTTGTCTCCTGGGGAGACCATTTTGTAGTAGTAACACCTGAAATGTCAAGAGACAAACACTTAGCGCTTAGCTCCCCGGCAACGACGCCAGAAAATAGCTTGATGTCTGCAAGTGCACAGATCGTCTGTAGCTAGTTTTGAAGTATAAATATCGATCCCACAGGGAGCCCAAAGGTAAGCGTTTATGAATGAAGTCTCTGTCACACTCAAAGTTGTCACAGTTCTTCGAGTGAATTGACTTCAAGTGTGGAAATAAGAATGAAATTTGGATTAAACTGGATGTACTTAAATAAAACTAAAATGTAAACTTCAGAAATAAAAAGCATAAAAGTAAAGAACGATTCGATTATTTGTGGTTTTCTGTAGATCACAAAGAAGGCGCGGGGAGATACAGTTCATGGTGATAGTGACTGTGCCAGGTGGACGAATCATAAGTGTAACAATTATAATCTTATAAGTATATGTGTAGGCGAGAAACCCATAATTAGCCAGAACTCCTCTTGGTAGATTTCATCCCAACTTTAATAATCCTACTAGTCTGATACCAAAACCATGGTCAGTCACTAGACGATTAAGATCCTTCAGGTTGCTTAGAAATTAAGCTCCTTGGATCTGACTAATGCAATAAGCATAGTGGTTCCTCGTGATCCTCGAGTCACACTAGTTTCCCATTGATATCCTCGTGTCACTCGGGGGTCACTGGTCTGCTAGCGAACAAGATCCTATCTATGTAGAACAAAGCATCATGTTGTCTGGGCTCTTAATTGGACAACAAGCATTAGGCATCTCACAGATAGTCACGCACACATAATATAGTAATTAAATTCAATCACAAACTAATGGAAAATATATGGAGGCACATCACATATCACCAATCCCTTACATCTCCCACGCCCAAGGAACTTACTCACATATGAGAGAAGAAAGCATCATCGATATAATTAAATAAAGGGAGTTCTTCTTGATATTACCGTGGAGATTCACAATAAGAATAGAAAAGTAATCCAACACAATTCGAGATAGGAAGAAATGATCTCAAACCTTATTATTGCAAAGTGAAGATCTCTCCCTCTCTCTCAAGTACAAGTAATGGCTATGAGGGTGTGATGGCTAGGAGGTCGAAGATCGTGGACCGAGATGAAGAATGTGTTCCCCTTCTTCTCCGGATCTCTTCTTTCTCCTTTCTGGATGGGATGGCGGCTGATGTGTTATGATTTCGCGTATGGCCTCTTCACGAAAGTTGTCCCTTTTGACAAGACGGAGGCGGCGGCAACTGTATGGCGGGAATTATACGGCCAGAAAAATATTCTCGCCGTATAGTTGCTCGTTAAAGCTATTGTATGCCTCCCTTGATTGCTTCCAACAAGATACTTGCTTGTTTTTGCCTGAATATTGTGTATCTCTTGTTAAAACCTTCTGTTAATGTTCAGAACCTGAAACACAAATTAAAAACCAAGTTTTCTGTGCTATCGAAGTATTAGCGTTAGGTAAAGCTAGAAAACAATCAAATCCAGAAGAAAACCATCAATAAAAACCATCAAAAATATGTCGAATCTCACAGCTATCAAGAGCCTGATGCTTAAGGTAAAACACGAGAAGAGCACCCAAATTTGGCATTAAGTTACAATTATTAATAGCAACTTTTGTGAGGATCAACATTTTCTCCTCATTCACTCTAGTAAACTCACCATGTGCCTGCAAAGTGTTAGCAATTACATAGTATAAATATCGAATAGCAGGATGATCAATTTGGTTCCCCTTGGGTGTGTTTCCATGAATTCTCATAAAATTAAACTCTTGTGAAGGGGAAGGATTTAAAACAAAGGTAGTTGTGCATACATCGGTAGTGTTGTTGCCAAACCCAAAGCAATGAGCCCATTGGCTAAGTGTCAAGGTGTACTCACAGTTCATAAGGCGGAACTTGATGCGATCAACTTCGGGCCTTTGTTCCTTGGTACAACCGTAAGGATCCACTCTATATGTCAAGGTTATGAAGAACTCAAGCTTCAAGCGGCGATATGTGGCACCATCCTGAAAGACAAAATCATACAAACCAACATTGTTACAAAGTAAATCGAAATCAGCACGAATGCCAAGATGGTTCAGGATATAAGGACACGTCCACTTGGTGGACTTGATTTCTCGGAGCTTGAGACGATTGAAATGGTTCAGCTAGAACTCCTCGGTGAACTCAATACCTAGTGACTCAGGGGTCAACGTGTCAACGGGTGGTGCAGAGGATTTCGCAGCCATCTCACATGTACGGCTCCTCATGTTCATCTAATAATAATAAAAGACAAAGTAATAAAGGATTGCTAATAAAAAATTGGTCCAATAGAAACATAGAATAAGTGATTCTCTACACTGACTACAGAAGAAACTCCTCTAAAAACAATACTAAGCATGCTCAAATATCAAGATTGAATCAAGAACAAGACCTAAGTCTAGATTGACAATGATGAATGATTGAGTGAAGCTTTTGCACAAATAAATTTAGGATCAGAGGAGAATCATACCTTAGATCGAATGAGTGCGATGAATCGAAGAAAGAATAAGTAAATTTGAAGATCCAATGGAGGTGGTTTGGAGTTTGGAGGAAGAAGAAAGAGAAAGATTGATTTTGGCGATTTTTACGTTACCTCCTCGGGCTGAATACGGCGGCCGCATACGTGGTACGGGCGGGAGGTACGACCGGAGCCCTCCCATACCAGGTGACTCACCTTGGGGGCGACGATTTCTCCCAAACGATGCACTCGGTACGGGTGCGCAGTACGGTCGCGCGCGCCTGTACGGCTAGTCGTTATCTGTACTAAGTCTTTGCTTGAAATCTGATGTTTGCTCGAGGGTATGGTACGGGCGCGTGGTTTGGGCGCGTCCAACCATACCAGTGGTTGTTATCGGCACTAATACCTGCGGCAAAAATTAGAATTTCTATCTTCGTTCGGCTTGTTGTGGTACTGGCGCACGGTACGGTCCCTTCCAGCCGTACCAATGGTCGTTAAGAACACTGTGAGCTCCGTTTTCCTTTGAATATCTTATCCAAGGACAAAATAACAGCAAATATACTAAGTAAAGATTCAGGAATACTTCTTAGTCCATGTGTTAGTAAAATAAAATATAGAGGATTACCTTATTTCTTCTTCTCTCTCCAAAGGTCTTCTTGAACACTCTTTATTAAAAACAAAAATAAAACTAACACAATAAAAACTAATACATAAAGAAAAATTTATTTCACATGGGTTGCCTCCTATGAAGCGCTTCTAGTTAAGGTCAATTAGCTTGACCTTGATGGCAATCACTTGTAACACCCACTCCAAAGTTGTTGGCTTTTAAAGTAATTACACCATCATCATCATTATGCTTGGCCTTCTTTTTCCTAGGGAAGTGGACTATAAAAGGATCTCTAGATGGTAGCCATATTCTCACATTCCCCTCATGTAAATTAATCAAAGCTTTAATACTTCTTAGGAATGGCCTACCTAGAATTACAGGTGCTATGAGATCTTTAGGCATGTCCACAATAACAAGATCAATAAGAGCAGGACTATCTTTAATTTCAACAACTATATTTTCTCTGATCCCAACAGCTTCTTTATAAGTTGAATCAGCTAGATGGAGTCTCAATTCAATTGTAACAAATGGCCCCAAGTTTAATTTGTCGAGTAAACTTTTGGAAATTATTGAGATGCTCGCACAAAGATCACAAAGTGTGGATATCTCATTGACTCCCAACTTAATTTTAATAGTGGGCTCAAATATATCATCTAGCTTAGTTGGAAGCTTATCAGCTGGTCTTTTATACTCCATCTCTAAATCTCGAACTTTAGATGCTACTTGTTGTATAAATTGTTGGTACATAGCATTATTACCTTGTTCTATACCTGGATTCTTCACTTTGATCATCTTTAATAGATCTTGCATGGTATATTCCGGTGTTGGCGCGTTGCTATAATCCATCTCTTCAGGTTTCTCTTTGTTGGTTACCACCCTCATCATCTTGAGGTCTTCTACCGGATTTGGCTCGGGTTTTCTAGCAAACTTTGCTAGTATGAGAGCTTGGCTCTTAGCTACATTACCTAGCTGTGCCACCACGGTCTTTGTCCTTTCCTGTAGAGCATGCACATCATTTCTAATTGCAATGGCCTGGTTATATAATTTTTCCTATACTACTTTCATGGTTCTTCGTGATTTTAATAAGAATATTATTTTTCTCGATTTGATCTTGTAAAACACAGATCAAAGCTTTAAGTGGTGATGTTGTTGTGATCCTGAATGGGGAGCTAAGAGAAGACCGTATTACCCTTTCTGTCACTAAGGTTCCTATGAGATCGCCGCTAGCCAAGTACCTCACCTCAAGCCTTTATCAATCTATGGGATCTTTGGTACCTACAAGTCCACAGATCGAGACAAGAGACAAAGAAACAAAAGATAAAAATCTCAATTTCAAAAATAATATAGTACTCCCATGATCTATATCCACATAATCGCTGCGAGGTTTCTCCCCAACCCGCAGTCCATGAGGACTACTCACTCATAACAAATAGACCGGAGATAGAAAACATCATACACATACTTAGATTGAAATCAAATATTCTTACAATGGTCGCCAAATCACAAGGAGATCTAAAGTACGAAGCAATGGCTATGGCTAGTGGAGGGATGGATGGTGGAAGTGATGAACAATGGATGAATAATAGTGTGGATCTCCTTTGGTGGTGTTGTGATCTAATCTAGGAATGACGGCTCTCTGGCCAGCGCCTGGAGCCTCTAAATATATAGGCGTCCTCATGAAAGTTGTAGGGTTTGATGAGACGAAGCTGCCTCCACCTGGTATGGGCAGGCAGTACAGGTGGAACCTGCCCGTACTAGTGGTCGTTAAGCTTGCTGACGCCCTGGAACGACTCCCCAATTACTTGGCCGTGTGGACTTCCTCAAAAACTTTCATTATGACTCCTTATTTCGCGTTAAAAAGAGTTTATAGCATAAAACCGCCACATTTCTGCAAAATTTTCGAAAAACCACCAGTTTACGTTCAAATCGCGTAAAACCACCACTCTACTGCAGATTGTTTGCAATGTGCGCTAACCGCCCGATTTTGGCTGATTGACACTGGATCTAACAGATGGGGCCCACTCGTCAGGCATGGCCGTTAATGACCGTTAATGGCAAGAGTGGGTCCCACCCTTCTTTCTACAGAACGCAACCTCGACCCCGACCTAGCAAATTTCGAGGCCCATTGAACCCGACCTTGACTGCGTCATTGAGATCCACACCCGCTGCCGCCACATCGCCATCGCTGCCGGTGGACTGTCCATGAAGTCCGACAACCGTCCTCGCCATGCCTAGTTGGAACAACGGTGATTCGTCGAGCCCTTCTCCGCTAGGGGTAAGTTTCCCAAATCTAGGGTTAGGGTTTTCGAATTGGGTTGGATTTTTTTTGGATTTGAATTCATTTCTTTGTATTTTTTGTTCGTTTAGCACTTTGTAGCTATGGACTATGCACCAGACACCTGCGACGACCCCCAGTTTCATGGGATTGTAGTGGACTGCTTGGTGACATGTCGTGGGCATGGATTGGTGCCATAGAAGTGTGTTGCCTTTGAAGGGACGAACACTAGAATAAGGTTTTACATGTGTCAGATAGGGAATGTGAGTTGTACTGAACTCAACACATTTTTCTTCTCTCAATTTTGTCATATCTGAAAATTAGATAGGGTTAGCAGACCAGAAAAGTAGATATAGATGCTTGAGTTGTTAGCTGGATATGGATATGCTAGTATATAACAACCTGGATATATATTGCAGTAGCTTTCTTGGATATGTCAGTAGAACAATTTTATTACACTGTTGGATATAAATTAGCTTCCTTGGATATATATTTAGCTTCTTCTATATTGTTGGACATAGCAGTCGACTTTTATTCCTTGATTCTAGTTACATTTTTTATAGGAAGTTATGAACTGTAGTTTTGTGTCATGGGTTGATGAAGAAGAGTGGCCAAACATAATGAAGAATTCTTTAGATAGGTTGTGGCACATATACTTTGAAGCCAACGGGGTTAGGATTGAAGAAAGGATTGCCAATGCTAAACTGGTGCAGCATCTATCTGGTGAGAAAACAAAGATAGAGAAGAAGCACAACAACCTGTTAGATGATGTGTCCAAGTTCATGGCACATACAGAGAAGAAGGTGGTGATGGAGAATTATAAAATAATCTAGTCTAGTGAGGAGGATGTTGGGCTTGTGGTGAAGGAAAGAGATGAAGCTTTGGAGAAAGAAGTGACTATGCTAAAGCAGGTGTATCAATCTCAAGCACCATTATGAAGGTGACGCGGGAAAATTGGGATGAGGAAAAGGTGGCATTGAAGGCAGAGAAGAACAAGTTGGAGCATGTCATGTATGATCTGTTCAATTTCACTAATGGTCTGAAGAAGAAGGTGGAGAAGATAAAGGAACTATGTGATGAGCGATATCTATTCTAGGCATGTAATATTGTGAAGCAAACTTTATCTATTTAGCTTCCTAGTCTGTGTAATGTTCTTTTGAATTCTAAGTACTTGTGTTGAGTTCTGAGCATTGTGTGAACTTTATGTGTAATGTTATGTTGAATTCCAAGTGCTCGTGTTATTTTCATGCTAAATCATGCATGACACTTGTCTTATGTTGCCTGTCTATGAACCTGGCATGCATCTTTTAAAACATTGTAGATACTATCTACATATGTTCAAGAATTGCTGAATTATCAAGTACAACATAGTCTATAGATACTATATTCCATTGTGTAAAACATTGTAATATGAATAATGAATTTTGTAAAACATTATAAAACACAGTCTTAGAACAACATAGTCGTACACAACATAGTCTTAGAACAACAGTCATACAGAACATAGTCTTAGACCAACATAGTCTTAAACCAGCACAGTCTTACATAAATATGGTTCCACCAAATAGTTTTAAACAACATAGTCTTACACACAGTGCTGAAATAACATAGGCCATCAATTCTTTGAGATTCTGGAGCCTTTGTAGTTGATGTGCTTCCCAGCATTAAGGTATCCCTGCATCCTATGTGTTAGTTTGGGATCTCTGCCACTAGTCCTTGGTGCAGCTAAAGATGATGCTTGTGTTGACATTGCTGGAGGAGGCCTTGCTGTTGGTGTTGCCCTTGGTGCGGTTGAAGATGATGTTGGTGTTGCCCTTGCTGGAGGAGGCCTTGCGGTTGGTGTTTCCCTTGGTACTTGAGCCCTTGGTGCTATTGCCCTTAGTGCTGGAGGAGCCACTGCTGGAGAAGATGATGCTGTCGGAGGGGGCACTACCTTTGGTGCTAGTGTTGCCCTTGAAGTTCCCGCCTCCTCAGTGAAGTTTTCCTTGTTTAACTACACAAACATTTTAGTGTACAATATTTATAGAAATATTTTAGTATACAAGATCTACAGACCTAATGAAGCATACTTACTTGGTGCTGACTTTTTCTATGTTGTAATTCTAGCCTTCACTGCATAGGACATGAAGTAAACCTATGTCCAACTAATTTGCAGTTGCTACATGTGATACTCCCCATACTTGAGTTATGCCTAGGTGTAGGCACCTCATGGACACCTTTCCTTTTAACTGTTTGCTTTCTTCCTGGCTTCTCCCTAAAAATAGGTGGATCAATGTCCCTAGTATCTATCTTAGGCCACTCATCAGGGCCAGGGACAGGGTATATTACATGCTTGAATGCTTCTTTGTACATGTCCTTTTTGAAGAAGTCATGTACATAATCTTCTGGGTGTTGCTTGATTTTGGAGATAACAGAGATGGCATGGTTACATGGTATGCCAGTGAGATCCCATGCTTTGCATCCACAAGTCCTGGCTCTCAAATCAACTGCATGTACATCTGTCCCCTTTGTGCTAACTTGCCACAGACCTATGTCAGCTTTTTTTGCTTTGCATTCCCTAGCATGTTTCTTTGCCTTCTCTAACTTCTCAGCATAGAAAGGAGTAATTTCCCACCTCATTGTTTCTGTTTTCTGTCTAAACTTACTGTACTTAACCATGATCTTGTCTTTGATTCCATCAAGCATTGTCCTTATAGGCTTACCCCTCACATCCAGTATCATTTTGTTGAAAACTTCACTAAGATTGTTTACAACCAGATAAGTCTTGCAATTTGTGTCAAAAGCATGTTTGCACCATGCTTCCACAGGGATTTGCACCATATAGTTGCGAGCTTCCTCACAATATCTTCTCAGCAGCTCCATTGCTTTGTTAAACCCTGATTTGGTATATGAGTAACTAGCATCAAATATATGTTTTTTCAACTCTTCCCCTTTAAACCCAGCTGACTGAAAGTTGGCATAGATATGCCTCAAACAAAACCTTTGTGGGGAATCTAGGAATATTTTACCAATTGCTTTAAGCAGACCCTAACAAATAGAGATATGTGTAAGTAACATGTATAGACAATATGTGTACATAATGACAGTGAAGAAAAATACAGATTATGCCCTAAACTTTTGCCTATCATGAAAGTGAATCTGACAAACTTCCCTGCATTTCCTATGCAATATCTCGGCTGGGTGAGAAACCACATCCAGCTAGCAGTGTCCTCTTTGTCAACAACAACATATGCAATTGGGAAAATATTATTATTGCCATCTCTCCCAGTGGCAGCAAGGATTTGTTGGCCAGTGGTCAATTTCAAAAAACAACCATCCAGACCTAATTCAAATGTCAAGCACATAATTATTAACAATTTGTAGCTGCAGTGCAAACATAAATTAAAACAGATGCAATGTCAATAGTAATTGTACCTATAAAAGGTTTGCATCTATTTAAGAACCCTTCCTTTGAAGCTTTTAAACATATGAAAATACCATGAAATCTGGGATTGGGACTAGGGTGCTCCACCAGTTCCTTGGTGGTGACAACACATCTACTACCTGGATTAGTGTCTAAGGTTGCTTCTTTCCCTTGTCCATATTAAATCTCTATTGAGTGCCAATGAAGAGCACATCTGAAATGTCAATAGCAACAGGGTAGAACACATCTTCTTCATCATAACTAATGTGTGTTACTCCATCCTTGTCAACAGAGAGAAAGATTGCCCCATTTACTGCATGCTCAGCTTCCAAGTGATTCTGGTTCATTCCAGCAGGAATATCAGCATTGTGCTTAATGACTGTCAAGTTCAACACTTTGCTACTGTCATACATTTATATCATCTGCTCAACCTTTGACATGTTGTACAATGCTTCCATTCCCTCTATCCCTTTTCCTTTCTCTCTAACAAAGTAGATTGTATCTTTGTAATCATACCCATGTCCTTCAATCAATGCTCTCGGATTCAGTATAGTGATATCAGATAAGCTCAAGGTCCTCTATAAATTGTCTTCACCAGGGATATTAAACCTGATGTCCCAAATTTCATCGTCCAAACTAAATATAGAAAATTAAAGAAATACATTCAGTTACCAACACACATACAAGTACATTCCCTTCATTTTTTCAGTTAATATGGAAATGTGAGAAATTAAAGAAACAAGGATAATATATTCACTAAACTAGTGATTTCCAATAATTAAGATTACATGTAAGTGCTAATAATACTAATTTCATATATGACTAACCCTAAAATCTAGTCAACCCTATTTTGCTATGCATAACACTTATTAAGAAATAAAAGGGGACAGGAAGTAGCAGAGAGAGGGAAGGGAACTCACTCGATGCCTCCAAAAGAAGATCCCCACCGGTGGCTTCTCTTTGCCGGTGATGCTAGAACCGCACGCGCCAGAGCCTCCGTTGCACGATGTGCCAGCGACCGCGTGCCATCTCTAGGGGTTTTCGAACACCCAGATTCGTACCCGCCGCTCCTCCAATCCATGTCCTCAACGGACGAATCGAATTCGTCTCTACCGAGAGGGTCACCGCCAACAAGAGGGATGTTGCCGCTGGGAGTACTCGTCGCCATCGGGGGTGGGGGGTCAGGATGAGGGGGTGTATGTGCAAGGCCGTAACTGAAATCTACCGCCCATTACCCCCTACACAGACAAGCCGTTAACGGTCGTGCTTGACGAGTGGGCCCCATCTGTCAGATCCAGCATCAATCGGCCTGAATCGGGCGGTTAGCGCACATTGCAAAAAATCTGCAGTAGAGTGGTGGTTTTATGCGATTAGAACATAAACTGGTGGTGTTTCAAAAAAATTGCAGAAATGTGGTGGTTTTATGCTATAAAATCCATTAAAAACCGTGATTTCCTGTACAACATAATTCAAAGAGAGATTTTGCATATCTTTGCAATTATTAGTCATTAGTGGCAAGGATTGAGAGTTTCTTCGCAATGGCTTGACCAAAAACAATATTTAAACACGGTGGAAGATGGCAAATATTGGAGCCATCATCCACCTCTAGACTATGGGTTTGTGGTAGTAGCTTGATCTATTTCTCCTTTGTTCTTCATAGTTCTAGTACCACATGAGCTACCCAATATGATTATGGTCATATATGTAATTCCTATGTGGTGGATCTTTATTCTATGAATCGATATATAAGATTGGAAAGTATTATGTGTAAGATGTATTGATATATGAATATCATGTACCCCATTCTTAAGTACTTGTTATGATCCAACTTATATGCAAGAGAATGTGTGGGGAGAAGTGTGTATTAGATGGAGTAGCATGGTGGTAGTGATTTAATAGTGACAACAAATTCTAGATCTACTATGGTATTTACCTTTCTTTTGCTGCCTCACTAGGGATAAAGTGAATCCATGTGCTATAATTATCATGTGACGGCTTGATAATCTTGTTTGGTCAAGGTAGCATATTTGTGATTCTAACATTATGTCAAATTATCCAAGGCTATACTCTGTTGATTCTTACTTCATGATTGCTTTGGGTTTTCCCTTTCTTGAGGAGTATAAGAGATTTGTGTTACATCATATCTATGTTAGGAAGTGATGCCCATATGAATGCTTATCAAACACATGTTGAAGTTCCACCAATATTATGTCTTTGATGAATTATTTGTGTCCATTACAACCCAAAAAGAGAGTAGACAAGTGAACCCATGAACCCAATCCATTTTAAACCAAAACACCTTTCCAACACAACTATCACACTTTATATTATCTTCTATTTATTATTTCAATAATACAAAAATACTTTCGTCACTTGCAAACACACACAAAACCCAAAACAACCATCCTTTCATTGCTCTTATATTGCTTTCCTAGTTTTTCTTGCTTTACTTTACTTTATTTATATTTATATTTCATACTACTAATACGAAACCTTGTGCTTGAAAACCACATGGTGGACTTGGGGACACAACACAAAAACTTTGCTTTGCAGGTTGCTAGAAGAGGAGAAGAATAATCAACCCTTTACTAATTCCCCGAGAGTTCGATATAACCCTCGAGTGGCCCTTATGGAGAAAATAAGCTTGCTACAACACTCTGCACTTGGAGTCCCAACGCGTTGGTACACTCGGAGTTGTTGCCATCAGTGGCTCCAGCGGAGTTTCCCCCTCCAATCTTTGTTGGTTCTGACTCCATTTTAGTGTTTCTATGTTTCTGCGATGCTCTCCTCGAGTATGCCCGAGGGGATCCTTTATATAGCAGTTTTTAGGTCAAACCAAGCCCGTTGGCGAAAGATTGAAGCAAATCAGACGATCGAGGGAAAAAAGAGTATAGGTGGCGCATGCACTAGGGTAGGCCGTGCCACCCATGCTCTTTTGGGCCTCCAGGCCTCTCTCATGAGGTCCAAGAACTCGAGATCATCATCTTCCCAAAATATTAGCTTTCCCATACTCTTAGCTCCATCGGACTTCGTTTAGGTCCATGAAAGATAAAAATACACAAAACATGGTTTTCCTGTCCTCCAGAGTTATAACCAAAATAAAGGGGATCATTGTTAAGTCCCCAAAAATCAATATAAAACATGTTTATTACATTATATATGTTGAAAATATATGGGAATATGTGTCAACAAACTACAAAGTTCAAGTATGCATATTACATGCATCAGTTGGATGAATCTCAAAAGTTCTGAAGCGTTCTCTTTGATCTTGCACTTTTTGGAGTTCTAAAGCTTCCTAAAAGTCCAAAATAGTAACAGATGGTTTTTCTGCCAAACAGAGTTATAACCAAAATAAAGGGGTCTCTTGGAAAATCCTCGAAATAAATGTAAATCAAGGTAATAACTCATAATATGATGCACATTTGATGGAATATAGCACAATAAACTACAAAGAACATAGATGCATTTTACATGCATCAACATCCCCAAGCTTAACCTTTGCTTGTCCCCAAGCATGAAGGTGATAACTGAATGGTATTTGTAGTTTATTCTCAATAGATAGACAATACTCCATCCATCCCAAATTTGTTGCATATAAGGTTTTATCGAAGTCAAACTTTACAATGTTTGACAAACTAGTTTGGTACAAATATGAACCTATACAATACCAAATTAATATTATTAGAATTGTCTTAAAATATATTTTCATATTATACATATTAATATTATTTTTAATTCTTGCTCAAACTTTGCAAATTTTGACTTGCACGCAAAATTATGCGCAACATATTATGGGATGGAGGGAGTACAGACTTTATGATCATTGCTGCTCAAAGCATGATAGTTCATTGATAAGTAAAGTAACAACAAGCAATCATCATTGAAGTAAAATAAAATATAAAGTCCAAATATGCATAAGAATAAATACATCTTGCATAATAGTAAATGAACAAGTACTATGGACAATTAAACAAACTCTTTTTGCAAGATATAAATGATTCATAAGTAAGCTTGTGCATTGAGAATTATTCCTAACTTTTGGTATTAAAATAGATATATTTTAAGCTTTGTTTCTTTAACTCATAAATAAATAGAAAGTAAGCAGGGATTAAACATGTTCATGATGTCTACCTTCCAAACCTAATTACTTAAGGGTATTCTTTAGATCGTAGTTCATCATTAGTGTTGATTGCATTGCCCCTTATCATCTTTATTTGCTTCTATGGCCTTTTATGTCCCAAATGGTATAAGTTGAACAAGAAATAATTGGAGTTGAGCTTGACATTAATTTTTAGAGTATCTATTGCTCGTTTGTACAAGTAGGCACACCACTTCGCACCATCATGTTTATAGTGATGACCATCCCTATCTAATTACACTATATCCATCAACTAAATCTCAGCCGACAATGTCCACCACATAAGCGTGGATTAGGTTAATGGTCCAAAAACAGTGTCAAACACAACTAAACAAATAACATATGCAACCTATCCCATAAAGAATATTCACTAATATGTATTTTTTTTCTTTCTTTCTCTCCATTTTTACAGTGCCACCCTTGGTTTCAAGGGTGGTTATGCCTTGATGTCCGTGGATCACCCCTCAACCAACTTCTCCATGCCACTAATAGACAAAAGCAACATGGTTTGGAATCTAAATAAAGTAGCACATGATAAATATACTTGGAATAGCATGAATGCTATGTAAGTAGATATGGTGGAATCTGTTGGAAATAACTTGGTTCAAGGTTGTTGGAACTACAAGATTTGCTTGTCCTTTTGTAGAAATACTAGCAATAGGGAGAATTTTGACCACTAGGAATAAGTATGCAAAAGTTTCTATAGTATTACTCATTTCCTAAAGTGAAAGATAAAGTTGATAAACATACATGAGTTAAATGAGAACTAGTACTACATGACACTTGCAAGATATCATAAACTCAAGAATAAACATCACACAAAGTGTATAACTAGTCATGAGTTCTTCCTATGTAACTATTTAACCCTTCACCTTTGTTTTATAGCATCCGAACTTAAACTTGATTTTATTCTAGTAGCTAGATGATAAACAATAAGCACGTCTACATGTGGTTGTATTTTATTTAGAATCAAGATTGCTAAACAAAACTTAAAAATTGAAAATAGATAATTACGCTCCAAGTTTTTGCGATAGTCGTATGTTGATCACCGTTATAGCCACTCGGTTAAAGGCAACGTTCGATGACAATCAAGACACATCTTCTGGTATGAAGACATATGATATTCTCATGGTCTAAGGATTTATGCATAAGATAATGGCGATGATTAAATATTAATTTAAAATGATGATTAGATCTCATAGTGAATCATTTGTTGGATCGGTTCAGTACCCTTGTTCATCCAATGTACTCACATTGTTGTCAGTATCAATGTTACTATAACATTTATACCTATGATCGGGAAGCTGGATTATCTCACAACACATGAGCTAGTTCTAGAGGCATGACTAGGAACAAACTGATGTTCTTCTTTCTACACCGGCATATGAGTTTTACTTTGATTATCACAATCAAGAAACATATTAGTTTTAACATAGAATTATAAGCATAAATAATGAACATGGATTTATATAATAACCATTGTACTACATAAAAAACAAGGTGCACAACATGGACCACTACTAAGCAACTAGATACGAGTGCATGTGATAAAATTTAATAACCATGCATACATGCAGGCTGATAAGAAGGCAGAGGGTAAGGTGCATTTCCACTCATAATGCCCCCCGGACAAGTCCTTCATATGCATACCCTCTTGGTTGTTGTTCTTCTAGATACGATGTACATGCATCATTCATACATTGAGGGAGTGAGGATTGTATCACATCCATACTTGTTGCTTAGGCTTGGGAGTCACCAGGATTTGTTGTTCCGCTCCATATTGCTTTCACGCTAACAACATGGTTCCTTCAACCTTGTTTGGGGGAACCAGCTAGGTGTTCAAGAGATTATTATCATTTACGTCTTCTGTCAACAGACACAAGGGTGGAGAGAGTAGCGTCCTTTGTTGATCAACCTGTGTTGGATAAGCAGCGACAACATTGTGGAACTTCTTACCCACGGATTAGCAAGGAGTCTACTACCTTAGCACCAAACACACGAGTAGGGCAAAATTTACCCATGTCTTATGATGCATCTGCGTGAAATGCACTCCAATTTTCACCAATTCGTGTGTGATCAGAGGAAGGTGAAATAGTTTTCCAAAAAATTGGTCATGCTTAAGATATGATCGAGCGCTTGTGGGCGTAAATGAACCGTGCCATTTGACCTTCCTGCAAGCCCTACAACGGACTAAACCAGTGGTCACGCCACCACCGTTCTTTGACAGGTTGCCTCACATGCACACTGACTCACACAAGAGCGAAGGCTTAAGAAAGTAAGGGGCCTTAACCCGTAAGAAGCACACTTCCCATGGGGGAACTCAACTTTCACCTCGGCTAAATTCTATAAATTCATATTTGCTCAAGAGCCTCACCTACCACTTTGCAATCTATACGGAAGTCCAAATGTCTACCAAAGCTACGTGTGTTTGCCTGGTTATTGCTGAAGGACAGACGGAACACTAAAGAGCTATTGCTCAGAAAAAAAAGGGATAAATGTCCATCATGTATTACTCCCTCGGATCCAAATTAGTTGACTTGTCTCCAATCTAAACAAATCTGAATCAACTAATTTCCATGGGAGTATATGAAATAGCCAGATCAGAGACCCATTCGACATGGCTTGTTGGGCTTTCAGCAACATTTAGTGGGATTTCTCAATCAATTTCACATGTTGTGTACATGCTCGAAGTCAGTTTGTGGGACCTTGCTTCATGGAGATCGCCAGGTGTGTCGTTGCTAACTAGCTGAAACTCAGATCACAAGAACACAATGACACAAGAGTGGTTTTGGTGGGCGTTGAACTGCTCTGCTTTTCTGCTTTCTTCTAATTTATAATAGACTGCTTTCTTCTAATTTATACTAGACTTCTTTCCGAGTCCCCGGGCATGACCGGTAGACAGAACGCTTTACAATGTGATGGTACTACATCTACGTGCAAGATAAAATATATATTCTCAAAACGCTAAGTGATAGCTCTTTCGGGGTAACAACGTCGCGTTCTAATGTTGTGGGCCTCACCGGGACTTAAAACCGAGTTCGCACTGTTAAATCCTACGATATTATTCCGAAGCATGTAGTCTACGATTTTAGTCGGCGCCGGTTATTGCACGATGACTCTTACGTAGGTAGACGAACCAAGCACGGCTGGCAAACTTCAAGTCTAAGATCATCTCGCGGGTAAATCGTTATTTCGTAGACCAAGCCTAAGCAGGTAGGTCAAACGCCGATAATTCAAGAGAAAAAACATTCTTACAAAGGTTCTTATGTGCATGGCGTGGCCTATCACGATCATATGCTCTGCACCATCTATTTCAAATTCTACTACAGTAACACGGTTTCACGTTTGTTTGACACGTTAGCCTGTAATCATAGTCCATAACAGATCCGTCTGTAGAGTAGCACGATTCCATATATGTCTGTGTATCTAGACGTACGGTAGATACCATCAGAAGTCTAATGGTAGAGGAAGGGAATAGATCTTCGACGGACGACGTCGAAAAAATCACAAAATGCTGAAAAGGTGTCTGCTCTTAAAGCATCACATATATTTTACGTTACAAAAAATAATTAACTCTTAGGCACGCGAACCAAAAGTTACATCGACAATAAGCAAAGATAATAAAAGCCGCTTATTTATTTCAGAGTCTGGTAAAATTAACATTGACTTGGCTCTATCTGACACGCTAACAGCTAGACTCTAAACTACTCCATAGAAGTGACGCCGCTGCCTTCGCTTTCATTCCACCAATGCAAACAGTGTGATCATTCACGTATACGATCTGCTTTCTCGTGTCTTCGTCGTTTTGGTAAGCATACGAAGCCTCTCTTGCAGGCGCTTGTGCGCGGGAGGAAGCAAAGCGACCTCTCCGTGCTCAAGCTAGCATGTTCTTTGTTTGAGCTAGAAAAGTTCCACATGTCTGAGAAACGAAAAGATGTGAAAGCATAGAGGAAGTAGCCGGAAGAAGAGGAGGACGACGACAGCGTGAGCATGGGCGAAAGTGGGAAGAAGTAGGAGGGAGATTAGGTATAACAGAGGAATTAGGAAGAAGCTCGCCATCCTCTAGGTAGCCGAACAGAAGACAAGGAGAGGCCAAAGGGAAGATAGGATGGAGCATATCGGAAGGTGAGACCAAACCTCGTGAAGGACTAGAGGGATACCTTGCAAGAGAGGTCGATCGCCTCCGCGCTCGGAGGATGCGGTCATAGGAGGGAGTGTCGCAAACGGAAGAGCGAAGCAAGGCGTGTCCTTCTTGTCAGCGGGAGCACATGCGTTGTTCTTTGCGAAGAACGCAGGCGGCGGCATCGGGCGCGGCCGGCCTCGCAGTAGAACGCACGGGCATTGCAGAAAGGATGTCGTCACCGGCGGCGGCGTTATAGCAAGGACTTCCACTGGTCGGTCGGCCGCAGACAAAGAGATCCATCCCTAGTCAAAGCAAAAGCGCCGGAAGCGAACCCTCCTTGTTTTCGTTTGAGCAGCAAACACAGGAGGTCGCCTTTTCTCATCGTCAAGAACGGGGCCATCTTTCTTCGCGCACAACAGAGACGCCAGCACAGGACATGGCCCGCCCGGCTTCACAGCCGTCCGTACACGCGACGCAGCATTGGTCTCCTCGACACATGTGGCTGGGCAACGACTCCCGCAGTTGACTCGAGAGCAGCCTAAGAAATCCATCATAAGACGAACTGAAGGCGGAGATGAAGATCTACAAAATACAAAAGCAGACGTCGGTAAAGGTACAAAAAAGGGAGAAGCTGAATAGGACGTATCGGTTCCCGAGACGCCGATGAATCCTTTCAAACGTGACCTATATAGAGAAAAGGCAAAAACATGTTAGATCAAGATGTATAGTGAGATAAGTCAGAGATAGAAAGAAAGAAGCGTATGCATAAACTTAAAAACGACGAAGAAGACGATGCCGGGACGATGGGCACGGTGATGAACTTAGGGAAAGAGGCTTTCTATTGTTTCCAAACGCGACCAATACGGAGAAAAAGAAAAGACTGTGTTAGATAAGAGTCGTGCAAGCGAGATGAGTAGAAGACCTCAGAGAACTTACTGTACAATGCATGCGGTCGCCGTGGAGAGTGTTTGACTTGTATCGGCAGCCTGGTGCCACTTTCGGTACGCGGCGATGCGAGCCCTAGCCAGCACCAGCTGCTATCCTGTCCCCATGGCTGACACCGGTACGATAATAACGGCAGTTGACGACCAAGCAGAGACCAGGCCGAGATATGAGGAAAAAGAGTATGTATAAGCGATAAAAGGATGCGAGCGAGCGTATCGTGCCGTAAGTGAAGGATCCAAAACATGTTCCGGCCGCGACAACCCGCGTCTGCTGCGAGCTCGCTTGTCGAACATGAGAAACCTTGTCCTACCAAGTTTTCAGATGCCACGTCCACCGCTAGATCGGGTATAGGCGGCGAGAACGTGCGTTCGCGGAGAGACAACGTTGACAGCTCAGTCGAGGTGTGCGAGAACCCGCACCGTCTATAGATTACCCTTCCAGATAGGACGTAAGACGCCCACGAGAACCTGTAGTCATCTATAGCCTACGCTGCCACCTCGTCCCTCCGCCGCGAGAATACGCGTACGCGCATCCTGTCCGATGCAACCTACGCCGCGAGCTCACCTCACCGACCTGATAACCCGCGAACGCCCATGTTCTACGTTGCAACGTTGCCTCTGGCCGGGCCTCGCCTCCACGAGAACACGCAGCCGCCTAGAATCTACACTGCCTTCGGCTTCTGGCGGGCCCATGCCGAGAGAAACCGCAGCCGGCATGGGCTGACCACGCCACGTCGGCTCTCGGTGGGCCCCGCCACCTGGCGGGTGAGGAGGTGTGTCGCGTCGGGAACGCCTCTCACGGAGCGCGGTTCGGCCCGTGTACACTGATAGTGGGCCCATGGCACGCACACGTTCCACCGTCCAACGACACGGGGTATGGCGCCCACCCCGACGCGGTCCGGAATCTTTCGCTCTAGTCCGCGGGTCGCACCTCACGGGATAGCAGGGATCTGTTGCGACGTCGCCGCGTATCCTTCTAGGCCTCCATCTCAGGATCGAAAAGATTCAGGACAACGTGAATAGCAGTTTGAACCGAAATAATTTAGGGTTATTATGTACTCCTGATTGCTGTTACAAAACTAGCAACTAATGATCCTAAAACCCAGGACACGAACAGGTCATGGACACTGCCATCCCAGAGTCCCCTGTCGTTCCCTACAATGTTGCCAATGATCCGTTTGTATCGTGCCATCCCATGATAAGACCAAGGCAACAACTAAACTACCAACAACGGGAATCCAATGTGTGAACAGACTCACAGCAATTGGTTTATTTCGCTAACTTTACGACTAGCTAAACTAGCACCTAGACAGTAGCACAGCAGGTTTAACTGACGAAACTGAAGTTTCGAACAAAGTGGGCATCTTGGAATATCTGGAAGGAACAAAATGACTTTATTTTCAAAAAGCAATCCCCCTTCATTGGAGGGTGGTAAGTTTGATTTCACAGTGATCTACTTTTACATCAACATAGGGTGAACCTAGATTTGGTTCAACCCCTCCTTGACTGGACTGGATTAGGACTAGGCTACTTGTACACCTTACCCCCCCCCCCCTCCCCCCCAACACACACACACGCACCCCGACCCACACACACAATTTACAGATTTATCCCTCAATTTTGGCTTTCTGTTTTAGCCTTTTTTTTAGAAATTTTATATTGTACTCTTTCCCTCAATTATATAACTAAAATAAAATACACAATTTACAGATTTATCCCTATTTTAAACTTGTCAAAAAAAACCACTTCCACAAAAGCATCCAAACACCAATAACTTTATGCTTCCACAACGAATTCGTCGTCGAGCAAGAGGAATGGGCCGCGCATGAAACAAGAGATGGGAGAAGAGTCCAACCAAGAGCTCCTCGCCAGATGGAAGGAAGGGACCGGGACTTCAGATCAAAAAGAAGAGGAAAATAAAAAGGCACACTCGGTTACATGCGTTGTCGCGAAGGGCAGCTTCTGCTGTCATTCTTCCCTAGTCTCCATTATCTTGCCGCCTATCCGCCCTAGTCATCACCCATTTGACATTTCAAAATCAAGAGTACGACCATGATTCAAGTTCTCCCGGGCCTCCTCCATGGCACTACCAACACCATCCCTGTCTTTTCACCTTTTTTGCTCGGTTGAAAACCCATCTAGCATTCCTTCCCACCGCCGGCGACGCCACCGGTCCGTCCTATCTCTGTAGGCCTTACGGCCTTGGAGGCATGACGGACCACGGTCCCTCGCCAGCGGGAGGTCTCAGTGTTTTATTTAGACTATTTTTAGTGTCTTCTTCAGGATATTGAGGTGGTGGCTACGTCCTGAAGTCATAATAAGGTACTCCCCGTCCTATCCTCGTTCTGGCGGTGCGTCTAGCATAGCGGAGGGCGCGCGGAGTCGTATGTCCGATGAATCCTTTGAGATCTAGTTGTTTTTCGTATTTGTTGTTGTGGTTTGAAGTCAATCTCTCTATGGTTGTCATTTATTTTTCGTACTCGTTGGTGTGGTTTGAAGTCAATCTCTTCCGATCTACGGTTGTCATATTCGGCAATGTTTGCTGCTCTGGTACGCTGGTCCCTTGGGGCCTTAGCACGACGATTTTCTGTCTGTCTACTACAACAAGCTCTACTACGACAAGTTTTGCCCGGCTCCGGTGATGAAGGGGCGAGGACGTGGCGCGCCTTCGGCTCATGCCAGTATTTGTAGTCGTCGCTAGGTGGTCCAATGAATTATTTATAATTTTCATTACTTTTGAAATTCTTTGTACTGTTGTTGATGATTATTAATAGATCGGTGGAATTTCGAAAAAAAAGAAGATTGAAAAGTAAGTGGCATATGTTTATGCTTTTATATTTTGATTGTTATTTAATGAAAAAGAACTAGAACTGGGTGAATCCCAATATAGTTTTAATGTTACACAGGCTAAGTCAAGATAAATTAAAGCCTAAAAAGTTTGAGTGGGATAAACTATTGAATCCTTTCCCAGATTTGTGAGAATATGATCATTTATTTTATGGTCACTGTTGGTTGACTAGAAACCAGCGCATGTGCTAAAATTTAAGAAAATAAAAATAGTGTATGTGCTAAAATTTAATAACCACGTGGACGTACAAGCCAATAAAAATGCAGAGGGTGAGGTGCATTCCCACTCATAATATCCCGGGATACACGTAAATCTTTAGTTTCATTTCTTCTCCGTTGTGATTCCTCTAGCGGCGGTGAACATGCACCGTACATACATTGAGGGGGTGGGGATTTTACCACATTGATGCTTGTTGCTTAGGCTTGGGAGGCACCGGGACTTACTCTTCCACAATATATGTTTGTTCCACGAATAACTTGGTTCCTTCAACCTTGTTTAGGGTCACTAGCTGGGAGATGGAGACATTAGTAGCATTTATGTCTAGTGTCTAGGGACAAAAGATGGCGGAGATGGTAGCATCCTCCATGCACCAATCTGTGTGGGGCAAACAATGGCAACAATGTGGTAATTCTTACCATTGGTGTAGCAAGGAGTGTTGTACCTTGGAACAAAACCCACGAGTAGGGCAAAATTTACTCATGTCTTGAAGCCAGGATCCTAGCGATCATGTATCTTGGTGAAGTACAGTGCAATTTACGCCAATTTGTGGAAGGTCCGGGGACGGTAAATTTTTGGTAGCTTTTCCATCGTGCACGACCTCCACCTGGTCTCCGAACCCTACAAAATACCACCCATCCAACGGGGAAACAATGGTGTAAGTTGTGCACCTCGTATTTGTCTGGGTGGCATTAGAGTGTTGGCCCCGCCCGCCACCTGTCCTGACTATGCAAGTGCGAGAGAGACATAGACAAGTGTGTGTCTCGAGAGTTAGATCAGTATGTCATGGAGCATAGCCACGTGTCAGGATGGAAGGGTTTGTTTTGCACCTACTTGCACAAAATACTTGGCTGCCTCTATCTAGAGAATCACTATAAGCTCCTGATTCTAGATAGTAGTTAGCATTAGTACAACATTAGTCTAGCTATAAGGTCAATAAGGTTTATGTGAAAATGTGGGTGGTTGCAATTTGATGATAGACACGATGAGAGGGAACTATCAAACCTGATAAGCCATTGTCGCATCTGGGACTGTACTTAGTTAAAAAATAAAGGTGCTCTACGGGGTTGAACATGGGAAGGCGGAAATGGTCAGCCAAAGATGACCAGACAAGCTTCCCACAGTGACCAGACTTGATGCCGACCGAGGAAATCTTTCAGGTTTAGCAAGCACATGCATGGAGCCATAGGCCATAACTTACCTGATGCCATGCAAACGAGGCCTTAGATTGCACGAGGACACTTAGCTCTTTATCATGGCCATCCAATTCCACTTTTGGTGATTTTCGCCTTTACAAAAAAGCTTCAAAAAAATGCGAATAAAATATTGGTATGTAGCCAAGGACTCTCACCACACATCTGAAAATTTTCAATCCCAAATTCATTATATTCCGGGCGCAGCAAAAAAGACAAATTTCGATGCATTTCGTATGTGTACTGTTCACACCCCATATCTGAAAAATTCTCTTTTTCGCTGAGCCCAAAATACAATGTATTTTCGCATATTTTTTTGGCACACGTGTAGTGTATAACATGATCTGCATGCGCGTATTTTTTTCATATTTTTTCGAATCTTCAAATTTGAATTTTTTCAAAGTTTGAAAAGAAAAAAAAATAAAGGGCTACTTGCCATTACGCCGCCCTCGAGGACAAACGCATGATCCAAAAGACTAATGCACTACATTACACGGTCATTCCACATTGTCCAACTAATGCACTACATTACACGATGATCCCATATTGTACAACATGGAATTCTACGGCGTAGAGGTAATATTAGTGGGACGTGAGCGTGAGCCACGTTCAAGTAATTACATGTTCTGAAATGGAAGTCTTGCGTCGATGACCCAAGATCATCACGACGGTGATAATTAAGAAGACCAGTTAAACCACGAGGGGTAAGAAGACAGATCATCCTTCAGACCAGACAAACTTGAAGATGGCTTTGCTAGCACCTAATTTAACCAAGTTGCTCTTGTTCATCAGCATTTCCTCTTGAGCGCGCCTATCACCATCCTTAAACACCACAAGAATGAACTTTTAGTTCATGAAGATGTTAAATTATTCTGTGAGAAACCAAGATATTGATGTGCATTGCTCACATTTTTTACGGCTTTCCAGTATGATTTGAGTGTTGTAAATGAAAATTAAATGAAATAAGTTGGAAGAGGACTCTCAAGCATGGAGTATGCCTGAGCAAGTAAGAGAAGAGTTGGGTACAGACTTGTAAACGATCAACAGGGGAAGGATCCCTCCCTTTGCTACGTGTTGTTACTTGTTAGGTAGATGAGACCTCTCCAACGTGTTTTTAACATGGGATAGCACCCCATTGGTCAACGAGCACTTCTGCGACTCGAACCCGGGTGGGATTGCTCGACACCCCAAGCTCAGTCCACCAAGCCAACACTTGGTTCTCATTGGGGTACAGACTTGTAACAGCAAAAATTTCTCCACCCATTCCTTCCTGTAACCAAGAGCTTCAGTAGACATCATTATGTTCATGTACCCGTAATCAATCCATCTAGCATCCGCATACATCAAGTGTTGCTGCATTTATTACATGGCTAATTTAGGCGAAGAAATTTTTCACGGCAACTGAAAGTACAAGCAACACTTTTGCTTCCATTATCGCAAAACTGGGATCAAAGATGTGGGCCAACGCTCGGCAGAATGCCCATATATCTTGAATTCAAGGTACTTAACCATACAGTGCACTGCAGACTAGCCAATAAAATTTATCATGCCCCACGGACTGAATTCTATCTTGAAGTCCCAGCCACAAATAAATGGATCCTGGTAGGCTTTAGGTGTTTGAACCATTTCCTGTCACACACCAGAAAAAGCTTAACTCTCATCAAGAATTCCATATTCCATACAAATATATTGAATGAGAAAAATAAAACACAGAGTATACCTCTCCAGCTCCCTCTTGCGGCAGTATATCATGTCTCCAACAAAATTCAGCATCGCGCTTCCGAGTGGCTATTCATGACTTAGACTATGAGTGCCAGGGAAGTTCTGAGCAGTCTTAGTCTTAACACGCACCAACCTCCCAACTCCAAATTAATAACCTGTTACTGTGACAGATGACATACTGCCACTTGAGCTTCCTCCTTCATCATGGACCGACGGACCAACACCACCTAATTGCATCCCCCGTGACGATACCAAACCTAGCACCAGCCACATGATGTGCTTAGTTTTCATGGCTCTTAATTTTGAAATGCATGAACCCCAATTCGTGATCGAATACCCGGTATCCCATAAAGCCATATGGCAAGTCTCACATGTGCCAAAACGATGGTCTGGAGTGTTGTCAGTTGGATCATAGTTTCCAGCTTCGAATGATCCATCCGGTACGCCAACATTCTCTATCGCAAACCCTAAACATGATGGCCCGCCCACACTAGGACCTGCAGAATATAGATATTTCTTAGAAAACTCATTTCGGTTTCCATGACATCAGCGGTGGCATAGACACTTCTATCCTTTTCCACAATGGCCATCACAGAATTACAACTCACCGGTATGTATTCCCTTGGCTTCATTTATATCACCAATAACTATGCCACTCGAGCTCCCTGCAATGCCACTGCTTCCAAGCGAATCCCTATCACCAGCAATAGCGTTTGCACTTGTCTGGTTACAAACAACCTCCCATGTAGTAAGATCTACCGGGCGGTGATGGAGGACTCGAAGTAGCGCGGTTGTTAACATTATATTGAGTTCGGTTTTGATCTGGGAAGGCCTACAGTAGGTTGTTCCTACGCTGGGACAATCCCTTCGTAGATGGTGGGTTAAGGAGTCGTCAAGCTTGCAATGTGCTTCTAGGAAATGGCTTAACACTCTTACATGTTGATTTCCTAGAGTATCTAGCACGAGAGGAATGGTATAGTGTTCGAGAACAAATACTTGCCCATCTACTGGATCATCGAGCAGATTAAAGCAAATGCAAAGTTTTTGGTAACGGCAAGTATGGATCGTTTTACCTTTGTTGGATGGATAGGGGATTAAGGGTTTACGGGTCGCATTTTTTCTTTAGATGCTGGTTTTGTTTGCCATTTTTGCTCGGTGTCGTGTTTTGTGTTGTGTTTGTAATATGTCACTCGCACTTGACCGTCCTGGCATCCTTTTCTCTTCTAGTATATACATGTAGACGTCCTGCATGGTTCATGGGAAAATTACTCCCTCCGTTCACCAATGTAAACCTACACACTAAAACATGTTTTTTTGAGATACGTGTTTTAAGAAAATACTAGAATGTCTTACATTAGTGAACTGAGAGAGTATTTTAGATATGTGTAACTTGCTAGTAATACATAAAAACAAAACACACTAGTAGAAAACAGACCTTTGGTCCAGGGGTATTAGCCCCGGTTTGGCTACAAACCGGGACTAATGCCCCGGTCCAACGGCTAGAACTGGCCCAGGGGGTGGCAGACACTAGCCCCAGTTCAAACGGGACCTTTAGACCCGGGTCGTGTAATAAACCGGGGCTAAAGGGTTTTAGGCAGGTCGGATCGGGCGTCAGACCCTTTAGCCCCGGTTTGTTACACGACCCGGGGCTAAAGGTGGACCTTTAGCCCCGGTTCTAGACACGAACCGGGGCTAAAGGTCTGGCTATGTCTTCTTCTTCCCCTGCCCGAGCCACCATTCAAGCTGGTGGCTCTCCTCTCTCTCTCTCTTTCTTGCTTCAAGCTCGAGTTCATGCCATTTTTTTCCTCAAGATTTGTCTAGATTTTATGGTGCCCCATCTATCCAAAGGTTCTAAAAGGTGAGCAACTTCATCCTTTGAACTCTCATTGCTATATTAGCTCATTTCATGCTCTATCTTATAGATGGATTTGTGGATTTAGTTTGGTAGTAATTTTTGCAGTGATAGCACGATATCAATGTTTAGATTCTATCTATCTTGTATTAATGTAAGAAACTCTAAGGTAAATATCACAATATGTGGATTATTCTATCAATATATATCTTGTTTTGGTACATAGAGTCTCGAAAATTGATTTTAGAAGCACACACATGCGTGAGTTCATCATTCTAACTAACTAGCTAGCTGGGCAAAATATCCTTCTTCGTCTACCTGCGTTCAACAAACTGAAAAATGTGTAACAAAGATAGGGTTAATTCATAAAAGCTTGATAAGAAGACATCACAATTCACATATTAAGGAGTGCCTCTATGGCGAGCTCCTCGAAGATGTCTGAGGACGGGATCCTAAGACATCTTCGAGAAGCTCTGCCGTAGTGGTGTCCCTGCTCTCCCACACCATCTTTCGGTTTATATCTTCTCTAGCTAAATCAGTATGCTGGTGGAGCTAACTAATTTCACATATTAGAGAGTGCCTCTACGGCGAGCTCCTCGAAGATGTCTGAGGACGAGGTCCTAAGACATCTTCGAGAAGCTCCGCCATAGTGGTGTCCCTGGTCTCACACACCATCTTGCAGTTCTTCACAAGAATGCATACCTATTTATAGATTAAGCAGCACAACATAGTGTCGGGCACTGATGACATAATGTCGACACACTCATGCTGGCATAGTGCTGCCACCCACCCAAAATAGTGTCAGCATTTAATTTACTGGCTTAGTGCTGCCCACTGAGGACATAGTGTCGACATGTTGTCTCCACATCCACATTTAGTCCCGGTTGGTGCCTCCAACCGGGACTAAAGGTTCATCATATCTTTAGTCCCGGTTGCTGGTTTTAGATTAGTACTAATTAATTATGATTATGTTTGATGTACTTAATTAATTATATATTGCAGATGAGCCGGCAATGGATATACGCTGACCGACTCTCTAACGAGTTCATTAAAGGCGTGCATTCTTTTCTTCTTGTGGCCGAGGCAAACAAGCGGAGTGGTTTTATGTCTTGTCCATGTGGTGTCTGTCGGAATCATAAAGAATACTCTTCCTCAAGAGTCCTTCACAGCCACCTGTTTCGGTCCGGTTTCATGACCGACTATAATTGTTGGACCAAGCACGGAGAAAGAGGGGTTATGATGGAAGACAACGAAGAAGAAGAGAATGACAACGACTACCCTGAATACGATGGTACTACAATGGAAGACATTGATGAAGAAAAAGATGAAGAACATGCATCAGATCTGCCCGATGATGATCTTAGTCGGGCCATTGCTGATGCCTAGGAAGAATGCGTAACTGAAAGGGAGAGGTTGAAGTTCAAGATGTTAGAGGATCACAAAAAATTGTTGTACCCAAATTGTGAAGATGGGCACAAAAAACTGGGTAGCACACTGGAATTGCTGCAATGGAAGGCAGAGAACGGTGTGACTGATAAAGGATTTGAAAAGTTGCTGAGAATAATGAAGAAGTTGCTTCCAAAGGATAACGAACTGTCCGCCAGTACCTACGAAGCAAAGAAGGTTGTCTTCCCTCTAGGATTAGAGGTGCAGAAGATACATGCATGCATTAATGACTGCATCCTCTACTGCGGCGAGTACGAGAATTTGGATGCATGCCCAGTATGCACTGCACTGCGGTATAAGATAAGACGAGATGACCCTGGTGATGTTGAGGGCGAGCGCCGCATGAAGAGGGTTCCTGCCAAGGTGATGTGGTATGCTCCTATAATACCACGGTTGAAACGTTTATTCAGGAATAAAGAGCATGCCAAGTTGTTGTGTGGCACATGGAAGACCGTAAGAAAGACAAGATGTTGAGACACCCCGCTGATGGGTCGCTGTGGAGAAAAATCGAGAGAGAGTTTCCGAACTTTGCAGGTGATGCGAGAAACTTATGGTTTGGTCTAAGTACAGATGGCATGAATCCTTTTGGGGAGCAGAGCTGCAGTCATAGCACCTGGCATGTGACTCTGTGTATTTATAACCTTCCTCCTTGGTTGTGCATAAAGCGGAAGTTTATTATGATGCCAGTGCTCATCCAAGGCCCAAAGCAACCCGGCAACGACATTGATGTGTACCTAAGGCCATTAGTTGAAGAACTCTTACAGTTGTGGCATGGACAAGGTGTACGTGTGTGGGATGAGAACAAACAGGAGGAATTTGACCTACGAGCGTTGTTGTTCATAACAATCAATGATTGGCCTGCTCTTAGTAACATTTCAGGACAGACAAACAAGGGATACAATGCATGCGCACACTGTTTAAATGATACTGAAAGTATATATTTGGATAAATGTAAGAAGAATGTGTATCCGGGGAATCGTCGTTTTCTTCCACCCTCACACATCCTAAGAAAGAAAGGTAAGCATTTCAATGGTGAGGCAGACAGCCAGTGTAAGCCTATCCTCCATACCGGTGATGATGTATTTGACATGGTGAAGGATTTAAAAGTAATCTTTGGAAAGGATCCTGGTAGACAATCTGTTCCGAAGGACGATGTCGGACATGCACCCATGTGGAAAAAGAAATCTATATTTTGGGAGCTACCCTATTAGAAAGTCCTAGAGGTCCGCTCTGCAATTGACGTGATGCACCTGACGAAGAATCTTTGCGTGACGCTGCTAGGCTTCTTGGGCGTGTATGGGAAGAGCAAAGATACACCTGAAGCACGGCAGGACCAACAACGTATAAAAGACCGAGACGGCATGCATCCAGAGCTGTTTGAAGGTACTGCTAGCTACGCTCTTACCGAAGAAGAGAAGGAAATCTTTTTTGAAGTCCTTTACAGTATCAAGGTCCCGTCTGGTTTCTCGTCGAACATAAAGGGAATAATAAATATGGCAGCGGAAAAATTTCAAAACCTAAAGTCTCATGACTGCCACGTGCTTATGACCCAGCTGCTTCCGATTGCATTGAGGGGACTCCTGCCGGAAAATGTTCGAGTACCCAATGTGAAGCTATGTGCATTTCATGAAATTCCGCCCTTCGCTGTGAAGGATGACCCAAGCATCCCGTTAAATAAGGAAGATGCTCCATGGTTACGGATTAGAAGAAAACCCTAACATGTGTGGATGTTGGTGATGTACAATATTATTAAACCTTTATTTTTAATGATCTTCTTATATGTATATGGATATGAACTTTCTCGATCTCAATAGTTAGTATTGCAACTTGTTGTGGCCAGACATTTATTAATATTAAAACATAAAAATTAGTCATAATCATATCTAGCCCTGTAGTACACAGCTTCTGGATCGTCTTCGGAATCGTCATCGTCATCGTCGTCGCTCGTAGCACGCGGATGGATCCTCAGCCCTTTCTCGTAGCACGCGGATGGATCCTCCGGCCTCGGATTCACGACGCGCGGGGGAGGGGGCTCCCGGATGACGACCCCAGTACGTCCTAGGCCTTCACCACCACCACCATTCTTGTGGCTATGTTGCTGGTGAAAGTGCGGGTACCTCAGGCGAGGATGGTCTCCCATGGCGATGTAGCGCATCACACCGACGATAGTCCGGTTCGCCCACCATAGGCGGCGACCAGCCTCGTTGTGGTTCACTGGGGCGGGCCGTCACCCTCGTACCTGGCGAGCTCCCTTTCCCGCCGATTTGCGAAGAAGGCGTTCCAGGTGTCGAGGTTGTCGGGATCCCAATGGGGATCCATCCGCTGCTCCGGCGTGATCTCGAGGTAGAAGTGGTTCGTGATGGCCGCCTGGCGGGCCGAACCTTGAGACATAGGAGGAACAGGAACCCTTCCAGCGGGCAGCCGGTACCCCGGCGGGCAAGGGTAGCTGGAGGCACACAGCGCCTCGGTCTCCTCGAGCGTCAGACAAGCCCAGTAAGCGATGTCCATTGTTGTGAGAGAGAAGGTGTGGATGTGTCGATGGAAATGGCGGTCGGCCTAGATATAGAGGGACATGGCGGGAGAACATGGCGGGAAGCGGGGGAAATGGCGGGAGAAACATGGCGGGAAGCGGGGGAAATGGCGGAAGAACATGGCGGGAAGCGGGAGAAATGGCGGGAGAACATGGCGGGAAGCGAGAGAAATGGCGGGAGAACATGGTGGGAAGCGGGGGAAATAGCGGGAGAACATTTCTACTATATTTTTGTGAATATTTTGTTATATTATATGTATTTTTCCATTTTAAATAATAAACTATATTTTTATTATTTTTTGTGAACATTTCTACTAAATATATACTTGTTAGATAATAGATAATTTCATTTAAGTTGTATAATAAAGTATGATAATTGATTTAAATTATAGATCTTCTTTTTCTGAAAATTTTGATATATAATACATAATTTTCTGAAAACTATAAACCTTTTTTGGGTTTGGCGCCAAAAATAACCTTTAGCCCTGGGTTTTGGCGTGCGGGAAGTGCTGCGGGCCGAAAACACCTTTAGCCTCGGGTGGTAATACGAACCGGGGCTAAAGGGGCCTTTAGCCCCGGTTCGTATTACCACCCGAGGCTAAAGGGGGGGGTATAAATACCACCCCCGCCCCGGGTCGAGCCACGACCCGGAGATCCTCGCCAGTTTCTTCTTCTCCGCGCCCACGCCGTCCGCCGCACCGCCGCCCGCGCCCGTGAGAAGCCCCGTGCCGCCGCCCACGCCCGTCTCCGCCCTGCGCCGCGCCGCCCCGCCCGGCCCTGCCCTGCCCTGCCCCGCGCCGAGTCGCCGCGCCCCGAGCCGCCGCGACGCGCCGCCTCCCCGCCGCACCTTCTCCGCCCCGCGTCGTCTCCGCCCCGCGCCGCCTCGCTGTACGTCAGGTGATCGCCGTGCTAGTTTTGATTAATTAGGGTTAATTATATTAGTTAATTTTCGTTAGTAGTGTTAGTGTTAGTTATTAGTAGTATATTAGTATTTAGTGTTAATTAGTTAGTGTTAATTGTATTAGTTATTAGTATTTTGGTTAGTAGTGTTAGTTAGTAGTATATTAGTATATTAGTTATTTAGTGTTAGTTAGTAGTATATTAGTATTTTAGTTAGTGTTAATTGTATTAGTATTTAGTTAGTGTTAGTGTTAGTGTTATGGTTAGATAATATTTTAGTTAGTGTAAATTACTGTTAGTTAGTGTTAGTTGTATTAGTATTTTAGTTAGTATTAGTATTTTGGTTAGTGTTAGTTAGTAGTATTAGTATTTTAGTTAGTGTTAATTAGTAGTATTAGTATTTTAGTTAGTGTTAATTGTATTAGTATTTAGTTACTAGTGGTGTTATGGTTAGATAGTATTTTAGTTAGTGTTAATTGTATTAGTATTTAGATAGTATTAGTATTTTGGTTAGTGTTAGTTAGTAGTATTAGTTAGTGTTAGGTTTAGGGTTAGTGTTAGTAGTATTAGTATTTAGATACTTAGTTAATGAGGTTTAGTTTAGTTAGTGATAGGTTTAGGGTTATTGTTATTAGGGCAATCTATACTTAGCGATTTAGTTACTGTTTATGATTGTTTATTGCTATTATTTAGTTATACCGCGTCCATCTCGTCCGAGCCTACTGGACTCCGTCGGGTATGTCCGAGTCTGGGCTCCGCCGGGTTGGCACTGGAAGGTGCTACCTGTCGGGACTCGTACCTTGGTGAGGAATCCGGGTATCATCGTCGACCCGGAGCTTCTTTGGTGGCGTCCACGAGGTCTAGGAGCGGTGCAGAGGGAGCTAGCCCCCGAGGAGGTGGTACGTCGTCGTATCAGGGAGGAGGACGAGCATGTACGGCGATACATGTATCTTTTGGAGACTAGGTTCTCCAATATCTGGCAGGTTCACGGATCTCACCCGAGCTATTCTTCGGTGATGGTTCCTCTTCTGTGGCTGCAGAGCTCCCGTTGCACAGAACGCGGCAGCCGCGTTCGCTAGTTTATCTTAATAATGTACCTTATCTTATATTTTATCCTATAATGCACCCGAGCTATTCTCCAGTGATGTATTAATAATGTATTTTATCCTATAATGCACCCGAGCTATTCTCCGGTGATGTATTAATAATGTACTTTATCTTATATTATTGTAGTTTACCTTAATCACTAAGTACTGTATCCGAGTTGTCGCAGTTGTAATATTCTTTTACTTAATGCAATATTCTTTTTCTGTATTAGTTAAGCTATGGACGGTAGACAGAATGAAGAGGAGCTCCTCGACATTATAGATAAGGGTACTGGAGGGTCTTATTATGATGGCTCTGAATATCTTAATTTGTCTGGAGGAGACGATGGTGGACCAAATAGTGGAGACGATGGTGCTGACCATCGTGGAGACCATGGTGAAGACACCATAATAATGACAAACTCCGTCAAGGTATATAAAGCCTCTATCGATGGTTCACTAGTATAGATGCACTAATTGATTCGTATATATGTACTGACGAATGTTTCTTCTCTTAGACCTCCGCTTCTGGCCAATCTTCTACAAATACAAGAGGCCCGACACACAAGTTACCCGCTGATGTCCGTTTCGGCATTGACTTAGTCTCTCCGCAGGGTCAACCGCTGGAGCCCAAAGAAGCTGCGAATGCATTTACAAGTCAATGCGGAGTGATTGTTAGAGACAAAGTCCCGATCACCACGCGAAACTGGAACAAGCCAGGAAAGAAAAAGGATCCAGCTGGGGCTAGTTTTGTAGATGACAGAGCGAAAGATACAATGTGGAATTCTCTCATGACACATTTCACCCTACCTGTCTTGGAGACTGATGAGCTCACACAGCAAATGACAAGGAAAGTCAAGCACTTTGCTCTTAAGAAGATGGCCGAACTATTCAAGGAATGGAAAAAAAGATTGTACCACAAGTATGTCTTGAAGGAAACAACTCCTCCATTCGTTGGCCCACTAGAGTTGCAGCAGGATAACTGGGCCGCATTTGTGGAATACAAGACCTCAGCACTAGCTAAGGCAATATCAACAAAAAATAAGGAAAATGCAGCCAAAAAGAAATATCACCATCATATGGGCACAGGTGGCTACAGGAGTGCCATGCCTAAGTGGGATAAAGTTGAGGCTGACCTAGAGGCTAAAGGGGTCACTCCAGCTACGTCTAGTTGGCCCTTGAGGTCAAGAAATTGGGTATTCGGGCATGGGGCATCATTAGACCCAGAAACAGGCGAGATTGTTGCAGCCGAAGAAATTTCTACACCCAAGAAAGAACTTGTTAAAGTGATCAAAGAGGTTGAAGAGGGAACGTTTGTTCCCGACAGAGAGAACGATGAGCTGACAAAGGCTCTCGGGAATCCTGAAAAGGTTGGACGAACAAGAGGGTTCGGACCTTCTTATCCATGGGTTATCAGGTTTCCCGAGCACCGTGACACATACAGAAGCCGATCGAGAAGAACAAAGCGGCAAAAAGAGGAGGATACGGAGCGGTTCGCGAGGTTTGAAGCCGCGCTGTAGGAGTATCGCCAAGAGCTTAATGAACTTAAAGGACTCCAACAGCAAGATCCTACACCGGACAGTACGGTCGGCCCATCGCAACAGAAAAGCAGTGTGGCTTCCACGGATGGCCACGGTAATGATGCAAGGATGGATGTGTACCCCATGGATGCAATTAAGGAGAAGACTAGTTGTGAGCTGCATGTTTAACTGAAGAATATATCCATGAAGGTGGCGGTCGGCTTTGCTTTACCTTCTGCATCGGGAGCGACCTACCATTGCAATCCGATTCCAGCTGGCTATGCTCGTGTCGGTGTGGATGAAATTCTACCTATGTGTCAGTCACTACAGCTTGACATCCCTGGAGGTGAAGGGGAGACGACACTGGGAGAAGTCACGAGTGGCTTCATTCTTTGGAAAAAAGAATACATCAAGTTTCCAGGCTCGACACCAAGGCCACCTTCTCCACCAAGGCAACCGTCTCCTCCCAGTGTACCGTCTCCTCCAAGTCCACCTCCAAGTGCACCGTCTCCTCCCAGTAATAGTCCAATCCATGACCCCAACACGAGTCCATCTCAATCTACGCAGCCGCCTCCACCCACTAAGGGGCAAAAGCGGAAGAATACCACCACTCCGTCGAGCGATAACCAACGCCCGAAGCGACAGTTGTCGCCCCTCCCAAGAGTACCGCCGGTTCCTCCCAAGAGGGCTTACGACCTGACCGATGAGGAGACCGATGCGGTCGTACGTGCCGAAGTGGATGCTCATTTTAAAAAGAAACAACCTGAGCCAGAGGTCCAAATAAAATCGGAAACCAAGGAGCACTTTAGGAAATTACTGACGCAGTCATCCCAAGCTCAGTTAAATGCGCCAGATGACTATACACGATGTCTTCAGAAGACATTGAACAAAAGAGGTCAAGCGGTAGAGGAAGCATCAAAAAATAGGTTCCCCAGCAGGGGGAACAAGAAAAACAATCGAGTGGTAGCGGAAGCATTAGAACAGACGTCCCTCAGCTAGGGAAACAAGCAAAACAATCGAGTGGTAGCCGAAGAACCAAAAGAGATGTTCCCCAGCTGGGAAAACAAGCAAACCAATCACTCCCCCCACTCCAGGTGAACATACCCAAACCTCAACTATATGAGGAAGAACCTATAGATCCGGAAACGGCTAGGATATTGGCCGAGCAATGTGGTATGCCTATTCATGAAATTATTCACGACGATATGCCCAAGGCTGAGGTAGCACCCAAATTTGTTAACGGGGAGCCTCTGGTCAGTTCTGAGAGGCTTCAGGATATGCCAACACAAATGCGACGATTTCATGAATGGTACATGAAAGCATCAAAAGAACAGTGAAATTGGCTCATACTGAAAGTTCGAAAATCGCATTACTTCATTGAAGACGAGGTCCCTATTGAATTTACAGAATTATTTCAGTTATTCAATCTAAAGGAACTCGACAAAACTATCCTCAGTTCGTATTGTTTGTAAGTGATTATTTTATTTATGTAATTAGGTCTCTATCTCAGCTTTTTCAATTCATTGTCGGTAAGTGTACTCACTATATTCTTTTGTACGCTATATATAATGATGCAGAATGAAGATGCTCGATTATAAAAGAAAGGCTATCAACGGATTTGGGTACATTGACCCACATCGAGTTTATGGAGCTATACTAAAGGATAAACCACTAGAGACCGAGCACAACTTGTTGCGGTTTCTCACGAAACAGCATTTCTATAACGAAATATTATTTCCTTACCACGACGGCAAGTGAGTTTTTGTACACATTAACTTTTGCTTACTCGATATTCAGTGTAAATGATGAGTTACTGACGTATGTAAACCTTGCGTAGGTACCACTGGATTCTTCTAAGCATTTCACTTGACATGGGAAGAGTTCACATCATGGACTCACTAAACAAAGACATTGAAAACTACCGCATCATTATCGATACGCTCCAGAGGTAATTTCAACCATTATCGCACTATATCGGTTGCTTTCGTTCATTTTCTGGGATATCAAGTAGTTATTAACTCATACATTCATTTTCTTTGTCGGGTAGGATTTGGACAAAGTTCAAAAAACATGTCCGCGGTCAATGGCGTGAGGAGCTATTTTTTAAATCACTCTCGGTAAATAGTACGAGCTAAGTCCGCGCATCTGTTTAATTCTAGTTTATGTGCATTTATCATGCTAGCGTTATTATTTGATTGAATTCTATTCTTGTAAAGTGCGCGAGGCAGCCACAGGGAACTAATCTATGTGGATTCTACGTGTGCGAGTTCATTCGCATCAGTATTTAGAAGCCCCCAGAAAATATTCGAGTAAGTAAACAATATATTCACCCTTTATTTTTATTACAAAAAATCGTGTTGAGTCTAATCCATACGATCTCCTTTTTACATAGTTGGACGCGATGCGGGACAAGCTCCTACCAGAGGACCGCCTAATAGCAATCCAAGAGGAATTTGCTGCATTTTTTCTCGATGAGGTCATAGACCCACAGGGAGAATACTGTATAAGTAGACCCTAAAGCATCCATGTAATGATCTCCATGTAATCAAATAGACATGCTCTGGACCTTGTTGGGACTCCATATATATATGCTTGTAAGAGTAATTATATTATATATTGCGTCAATGTGGCCAAGTACTGTGTAGTAGCGTTCTATATAAAAACACAGAATGAAAAATAATTGAACACAAAACACAAAATAAATAAAAAACACAAAACCCTAAAACCCCATCCCCTGCCGCGGCAGCCAAATGGCACAAAATGCTGCCGCGGAAGGGAACCTTTAGTCCCGGTTCGTAACACGACCCGGGGCTAAATGTCCTGCCGTCCAGCGCGCCTAGCAGGCCACGTGGTTGGATCTCTAGCCCCGCTTCGTAACTGAACCGAGGCTAAAACTTGGACCTTTAGTCCCGCTTTCGCAACCCCGGTTCGAAATCCGGAGCTAAAGGCCCTTACGAACCGGGGCAAATTGCCCGGTTTCTACTAGTGACACTATACACAACGATAGCCACGGTTGGTTGACTAGAAATGAGTGCATGTGCTAAAATTTAATAACCATGCAGAAATACAAGCCCGATAAAAAGGCAGAGGGTGAGGTGCATTCCCACACAATGCCTACGACACAAGTAAGTCCGTAAGTTCAAATCCTCACGGTTGTGAGTCCTCTAAAGACAATGAGCATGCATCATTCATACATTGAGGGGGTGGGTGTTTCACCACATCTCTATACCTATTGCTTAGGCTTGGGAGGCAGCGGGACTTACTCTTCCGCATCATATTCCTGTCACACGAACAGCTTGGTTCCTTCAACCTCGCTTAGGAGCAGTAGTCGTGTGTTGGAGACATTAGGATCATTCATGTCTACTGCCTAGGGACACAAGATAGTGAAGAGAGTAGCATACTCGCTCGATCGGTCTGCGTGGGACCAAAAAGGGCAACACTGTGGTAATTGTTACCCACGATCTACCCAGCAGTGACGTAGCTTGGCACCAAACGCACGTTCATACCAATGTCGTAGTGCCCCCTAAATACTATCCCTTCGCAAAAGTGACCCTAAAAATCAACCGTGACATGTTGTGCAGAGGAATCCTATCATGCATCTGGGTGAAATGCATTGCAATGTTCGCTAATTCGTGTGCGATCTGAGGAAGGTGAGATTGTTCGCCCAAAATTGGGTCCTGTGTTTGATTTGGTCGAGTCGAGTGTATATGGGCATAAACGAACCGGACCCTTGGACCTATCTGCAACATACTACACCAGTGGTAACGCCACCGATTTTTTGGCATGCAGAAACAGGAGAAGAGTATATGAATTTTCCCAACCAAGTACTCTTCGCCCAATGAAACAAGCAAAGAGAATTAAGGAGAGGAAACCGAACAGGGCACGCTCTATCTCGGATCGCACATTTGGGCTTCGTCTTTCCATGTCTCTTTGGACACATCGCAGGCTGCTACACCTCTCTCTAGCTCCCAGCTTTGAAATCCACCCCTTCTGCCTCTTTCTAAATCCATCACAAGCTCTCACTCCCTTTTCTAGAATTCTTGGAGCATTGCCAGCCACAGCTCGCGTCCTCGGAACACCAGCCATCCCGTATGGACACACGTTATTCATCCAATTCCATTCCATTGCGATGCAGCACGAGGACATGAACAAAGGAATGGCCAGCGCCAACAGAAAACCACCGTACACCAATGGTTTTCCCTGTGGGTTTCCACCACACACCAATTCCGGTAATTTGTCAAGGCCTCCTCGCCGTCCTCGGCCAATTGCCCGTCCGCCTCTTGTCATGACCGATGCCAAGTGCGAGAGTGTTTGTCTCCAGGATTGGACTTGACAGGATGGAAGGGTTTGTTTTGCTTTTGGCAACAAGCGCCAAAGCACAATGCCGTGTGATTCTCTACGATTTCTTTTTGTCCGCGTATCTTTCTTCTGGTGCACCTGCTTGCATAACATACTTGGCTGTCTCTGTCTAGAGTATCACCATCAGCTCCTGATTCTGGATAGTTACTATATTAGTACAGCATATGTCGTATTCTAGAAAAAACTAGTACAGCATATGTTAGTAATAAGGTCAACAAGGTATAGTTATGCCACTTGTGACTTGTGAGTGACAAACTGAAAAAAATTATGTGAAAATGTGGACACTACAAATACTGTTTGGTGACAGCCACGATGAGAGGGGAACTATCAAACTGGCAACGCCATTGTCGTCCCGTCCTCTGGGACTACTCAGTTAAGAACAGAAGGATGCTCAAAGTGGGTTGAGCATGGCAAGACGGAAAAAGGTTAGCCAAAGATGACCAAGGAAAGCTTTCAGGTTTTTCAGCAAAGCACATACAAGGAACCATATATGGCATGCCTTAAGGGATGCCATGCAAACAAGGCCAAGACTGCACTAGACAAACGCTTGATCCAAACTGAGTTTCGAGCTATAAGTAGTATGTATCAGGCGCTAATACACTACATTGCAAGATGATTCAACACTGTCCAGCATGGAATTCTACATTACTGGGAGGTGAGACTAAGCTAAGACACTTCGTTAAGGTGGTTAGCATGTTCTGAAACTTTCAGTTCTCATAAGACCCCAGGAAGACAAAATGGATCCCTCCTGTTTTTTGCCTTCCGAAAATGAAGTCCTGTGTTAATGGCTCAAGATCATCACGACGGTGACCAGAGATGACCGGTTGAGTTGTTAGGGTGGAACTAGATATGAAAGCTCATCCTTCAGCCCAGACAAACTTGAAGATGGCTTTGCTAGCACCTGCTTTGACCAAGTTGCTCTTGTTCATCAGCATGTCCTCTTGGGCACGCTTATCGCCATCCTAAAACACCACAAAAAAAATGTTCACAGAGATCATTGCATTGTTCCGGTATCTGAGTATGATTTGAGTGCTGTAAATGAAAATATCGTTGCATTTTGGAAGAGGACTCACAAGCATGGAGTAGGCCTGAGCAAGTGAGAGAAGAGTTGGGTAGAGACTTCTAACAGCAAGAACGGCTTCTTCCGTCGCTTGTGGCACCTGCTTTGCATGCAAAATTGATGGGCAACCTATGGTATGAAATAAACTAGCACCGTCTAACTTTGGTGAAGGCGGCTGTTGTTGCCTTGTTACCTGCATAAGTTGAAGGGCGAATATGTTGCTCACAGTGACCTTCTCAAGGTCAGAACACCTTTTCACAAACTCATCATACGTCATGCAAAGTCGAGAAGAATCAGCACTGACAGAGAAGTTTGTGCAGTAGTAATCAATTATCGAGAGCGTAAGGCAGCCATATCTCTTTTCAGTATCAGCATACCCAGTTGTTCTCTGAACATCGAACCTTTCAAGAATCTCGGTGGTAAAGCAGCTGAAATAAAAGGCATGGAGCAGTTAAAAGGGTGTATGACAGAGGTCCTGAATGTAACAAACAATATAGTATAATAATGTTAAACAGTGGGAAAAGTTACTACTATCCAGGGATAACAATCACCCAGGTTTCATGAGCAGTGTACATACGCTGTTTTAACGCTCTCAACTGAATCCACAGTATTCGGATCACCTTCAACCAGATATATTAGCTTCCTTAGCCCACATTTCTGCGAAGAGTTAAGCAAATGGAAGTAGCAAGTCACGTTGCTGCTACAATAACAAAAACTACAAGGACAACTTAGTAAATCATTGCAAATCCATAGATATGGAGAAGAAATACAGTTTGTTTGGCAAGTGATCCCCAATCTACAGGCCCAAGCTTATGTCTACTAATAACACCGGTCTCATACCCAGTACGGCTATGTTTTTCAATGAAGGATAACAAAGAATAAGAAAAAATCTCCTCAGTTAAGATTAGACTCAAGCGACATCAAATAATTGAATATAGCATGGGGCATAAAACATGGCAGGTTAAAAGACGCATTCAACACATTTATGTGAAACATCTCTTGTCATATTCAGCATTTCTGACCCAAATTACAGCCAACTTGAAAATAGAAAATTTAAGATAACCATGGAACCAATACATCTTAGACAAAGTTCTTTGTATAACTTCTTGGTGATGCTTCTATGACAGCTGAGAAACAGGCTCACGACTATGACCATCAATTCTAGGGCAATATTTCCATTGCCACAACTACAAATCAAGATTATCCCAGGAAACAGATAATAATCTAGGACAAGAATTTCTTATCACTATCAATTAGAAACTGAAAGCATAAAGGACAAATGGCGTAGCTAACATGGAAGGTCTATAGTACTGATAACAAAAGTCAAAGCCAGTTCAGATGGTACCTGCATCCTTAATTTTTGATCTTTGTATCTATTATCTCTGATTGAGCCGACTAAGTCATCCACATTCTTCCTTTCAACAATGAAATCAAGAACATACTCTGTGTGAAGTACTTTATGGCGAGCAATCCAAATAGCATCTCCAACAGGCAAGCGTTTCATCTGGATGACATGGTTCAAACAGAAGTATCAGCAAAATTTTCTTTGACACATTACACAAACTCCTCAATCTATGCAAAACATCTTTGTTAGATTAATTTATGTTATCCCCTTGTACATAGGCAAGGAAACAGTGCAGCAGCAACAATCAAGAGAATGGGATGGTCACCAAGTATATCAGACCATTAGTACAGAGCATTTACTTTAGAGCCGCGTTAGTTCATATGAATGACTTTTAGCAGTGTATTTTGGTTACCCAAAGAAATGTACAAGGTAACACCCAGAGAAGCACTGGCGAATACAAGAAGCAGGTAAAGGGAGAGTAGGCCAAAACAAAGAAGAGTTCACAAAATTCTGAATCCAACTAACCTCTACAGGTATTTTAAACTGGGAGTGTATGTTATCAACAAATTTTCTTCTAGAACGTGGCCTGCACAAAATGGTAGCAATCATGAGAGAACTGAATTCTCATGCACAGATGAATGATCAAATTAAATATGAAAAACGGATAGGTGCAATTATAGTCAATTGGTTTCCTTGGAAAGTAACTTGGATATTTAAACAATATACAGAATCTTAAACTTATAGTATATACATGTGAATGCATCAAATATTAATAGAAATAGGTAAGACTTAAGAAACACAAGATAACAAATCAAAATGTCTTAGAACTCACGACTCCTATATACATTTGAATGCATCAAACATTAACAGAAAAACAGAAGATAACAAATCAAACTGTCTTAGAACTCATGGCTCCTAGCGGAAACAGGAGAAGTATGTGAAAACCCTTATTTATCTTATATCAACGAGAAAATATTAAATGTGAATAATTGATTGCCTTTGTGAATCATTAAGAGAAAACAGGGACAAACACTGCAGATCTTCAGTTCCTTAGCATGCCTTATCATTCAAACGCTTGAAACTTGCATTAACTTCTCATGTCATATTGATAAATTAAACTTTGGACAAATGTGTAGCAAAGGGACATACAATTTTGATTTGGTAAGACAGGCTTGCTATGATCCTACTTATTAAAGATCTGACGCAACTAAGATATACAATAACTCATGACTAAGATATGATCACAAACCCAAGAGTTTCACGGTCATCCAATATCAGCACTACATCATAAGCTTCCTGAAAATTTTCATTGGAATGACGAGGTGGGATAGCTAGTAGAGATTTTTCAGTAGAACCCTGCTGGTAGAAAAGAAAAAAAGTGTAACTTTCCAGTTGATAAAGAAAAATGGTACAGTAAGGGAAAGTAAAGTGCACCATCGCACTAAACGATTGCTGTCCAGACATTCCTCGAGAAGGAAGAGGAGAATTAGTAGCAGCTCCCTTGCCTGGAAAAAAGGGGAAATTTACGGAAACGACCAGTAGAGAGTAATATTTTACTAATAGGGTATATTATCTGCAAAGAAAGCTTTCTGCTACCAAAGGAACTGGAACTGCCTGCTTTCGATTTTGGAAGCCCACTCCTTTCAGCAAAATTTCCAAAACCTGTAATGAGAAACAGGCATTAATTACAGTGTTCAAGGGTACAATAATAAGTCAGTTGGAAACTCGTGCATGAATTGCAGATATACGAATACCTATCAAAGGGTTGCTCCCTTCATATTGTTCATCAGAATCTGAATCGCTGAGAACAACACTTTCAGAGTTATGGGTCGAAGGACCTGCAGGATCATCTAATCCAGACTTTTCAAGACATAGACGAGCAGTCTCTTTACCTTTTTCTGTAAGCTTATACCTACAACAAAGTAATACAGTAAGCCTCAATCTATGCTTGGTATAATCTAAACAGTGTTTGTGCTTGGAAAATAAAGCTGCAAACAGAGACATGAAATGTGAATTGAACAGAGTGAACTCCTTGTACTAGGGATGCAAAGTGAACAGAAGGAGATAACTGTAGGACCAAAATACTGAGAGCAGGATCCGGTTCGTGCAGCAAACAACTGCCATATATCTGGATTACCCCACATGGCCACACTGTGGACCAAAATACTGAGTACAAGACTGTTATACGCATGTGGACCAATGAGTTTAAAGGAGATATGGAATTGGACATGCCTCTTATATTCCATCAATAGAGAATCGATGATGTATTGCTATAGAGGTTTAGAGCAGTACCTTTAAAAGATATATTTATTAATAAGCCCAAAAGATTAGAGAGCATTATAATTGCCTAAAGTACATACAAACATTTAATAGCAGACTATCAGATGTTGATTCTCTGCCAGAATGTTAATTCTGACCAACAAGGAAAAAACTGAAATAGAAATATTTTTGGTACATTTTTAATTACTAGAGAATCAATATACCAAGCAGCAAAAACAGACCAGAGGTTAGCCTGCTTTTTGGTATCGGTTCAACCACAAGCAGAGCAAAACAGGTGAATGGGTTTTGTATCTTGTGAGTGTAACATAAACCACATAAACTAGTGCAAACACAATTATACTTAAATCAAGGTTTTCAAGTCGCCGATTCAAGTCAAGTTGCCAGCCCTGCAGCTCAGTAATTAGTCAATGAAAGTCGCTGTATAGTCGCCATAAGTCCGAGTCGCCCTGATTTTGAGAAAAAGACTTGGCGATTAGTCAGCGACTCAAAAACCTCGAGTTACTTTGCTCCTGTGGCGACTGTCCTCCGTGACGCCTCTCCCCTTGGTCTCCCTTTTCTCCATCGTTGCCGGCCTTGCTCCCTCCTGCCACCGGCGGCCAAGGTGGCCGGCAGTGAGAGGGAGGGGGGTTCGGAGTAGTATAGGTAGTTTAGGCTGCTTTTTCTTCCATTCCAATAAAGTAGAACTAGGGTTTCTCCCCATCCTCCTCCTTCTACTGGATCTCGCCGGAGTGTGGGGAGGTGGGTGTTGGTGGGGTTCTTGCCCCCGGATCAGGAGCTCCTTCACCGGATCCGTCGAACCCCCTCTTGGTGGCGCTTCCTTATGGACGTTGGGCTCCAGATCTGATCTGGCGGAGCACGGGACAGTCATAAATTGCAATTTCGTTGCCCGCAGAGTGGCGGGCTCGGGGAGGATGCTGGCGTTGGACCTGATGGTAGCCTCTGGCTACTTTGGCAGGTCGTGCGGCAGGGGATCTGCCTGCTGACACTCATCTTCGTGCAAGCCTCCTTCTCCATCCAGACCAAGCTATGTCCTGTTAGCAATATTGTGAGCCTCTTAATCTGATTTGCTCCTATTCATTCAGTTGTGGTCACTGCCTACATGGGTCTGATGCTGATGCATTCTCAAATGCTGAGTGTGGTGCTGCGGATTTTCGGCACATGAGGGACAGGATCTGGTTCCTGTTCCTAATTTTCTGTTCAGCAGATGGACTGATGCCCAGATTGTTCTCCTGCCCTGGATGATATTATGAAAGGCTCGGTTGCCACCATTTTTGAGGTCCTGATTGCTGTTTTAGAGTCAGATGAGCTTAATTATCAGATGGCCTCTATGCAGACCTATGGCAGTGCTATACACTTATTGAGCAAGATCTTCTCTCAAGATTTGGCCACAGAAGGTTATGTTTCTATGATGATATGCATGGTGAAGATGCTGTCCCCGTTGTTCAGGTTGATCAACCGGTGGTTGATGACAACACTTCCGCTGTGGTTCCTCAGATTCAACGGCGGGGACTCCTGAGATTGAGCTCGGTGAGTGATATTCAGTATCTACAGCTCATTACTCCCCTACCTCAGGTGCATACGCCAGATAGACCACCGGGAGGGCCACCCGCGGGGCATCAACTGGTATGGAGCACAGAGGCCGTCGGAGACTGCAATCGCGGCACTTTCGGATCCGAGTTGTCAACGGATGGACAATCGCCGCTTGGCTCCTTTTGTAGTCTTCAGCGAAAGCACTATGTGTTCTCGTCAATTTGTATTTGGGTTGTGCATCTTAGCTTTGCTTGCATCTTGCTCTGATGTTGAGAGCCATGATGTACTGTGATCTTCGATGTTAATATATCTTTTATGTTTAAAAAAAACCTTGACTTAAATACATGAGAATCCTATGAACCCTCAGATAAGACGAGTAAAGTTCATGCATGCACTAGTTTATAGCTCTGATATCCCCAGTCTTGAGTGCATTAAGTCATCATATTATCATTTAACAAAGCTCTGGCTACACAAATTTGACAGTTCATACTAAGCAGCCCTGCAGTAGTACATAATGAAGCGATAGCCTGCGATGGAAGTAGTAATACTTGAGTGATCTAATACATGCATACAAAATGTGTGGAGATAATCCCTCTAAAAGATATAATTCTTTTAAATAAAGGGAAAGTTATGATAAACAGGGAGATGAGCCTAGTACATTACTTTGCAGGGTTACTCCACTTCGTAACCAGTTCATTAGATATTAACGTTGACATGCAACTCCACCCAGTGTACCAGTCCTTGCACGAATTCACCTGTTTTGCTTTTCTGTTGTTTGGACTGTTCATAATACAACGGACATAGTTAGTGATGCACTAAATATCAGCTGAAATCAGCAACCATGCAATATACAGAATCACTGGAACTGTACCCTATAGCGTCTCGTGACAGACCACTGGCTTCAGCGGCATCAATAAGCTCTTGCTTCATCATAAAATCCTTCCCTTTATCCATTTCCCTAGAGGGAAAATCAACTGTCAACGTCTGGTCTTGCATATTCAGGTGTTTTTTTTTCCTACTTCCACTGATTAAATGTTGTTCTTTGTACTAAGGTTACTAGCACTACTTTTGTCATCTGAATAACAAAATTTAGGTGAAGCAGACCCCAAGAAAATCATACCTGTGGAGAGTGATCACTATTGCGTAAGGAGCTGAATTAATCCGTGGCACATAAGGTTTTGTTCGTTTTCTTTTCTTCCCTGTAGAAAATGACAGTAATTTTTAAGATATAATATAGAATAAACATGTTTTAAGTAAATTCACTTTTGACAGAACTGAAGAGGAAGAAGAAACGCTAGGCTGATTATGAAACAGGAAAAACAGATTTCGGAGAACGCGTCGTGGAAACTATTACCCGTTCCTCCTGGTGTACTACTTTCTGGAGGAGACGAATCTATGGTGGACACTGGAAAGGAGTCTTCCATGACATGAATGACCCAATCTCCCACGCCCCTGACAAAAATAATACAGCCGAAGAACAACACCAGTGATCAAACATTTAATTTCTGGAATCTGATGCAGTTCATTCGGTATGCATTCCACACACTGATCTAGTCTAGTAATAAAAACTTAGGCGATTTCCATCTCTCAACTAGTCAACACAAAAAAGGAAAACATCAGGTGCAGAATTCTATATGGACTAAACTAAACGCATACTGTTATGCGCTTACCTGGTTATCTACTTACAAGCAAATTTCAGGTTGAATGGCAATTTAAGTTGGTACGAATACATGATACATTTCATCACCGGATTAAAGGTAATGACCTAAAATCGATTTCCGCATACACCTGTAGCAAATCAACGGCTGCAGTAGAGTAAATAAACCAATCCATTCCATAGTAGCATGACGCCGCTGAAACAGAGTTACAGAGACCTCTGGTTTGCGACTGATTACGGCACAGAAGTGTCACATTGCCGACCGATCCAGAGCACACGGCCCAAAATCGACCAAAATCTAGTCCCGTTGCAAGCTCTCGTCCCTCCCAGCAGCGTAAACGAGAACAGATCAGAGGTGGAGAAACGCGTACTTGATACGGGACAGGTCGCCGGGGGTCCTGTAGGGCTCCTTGGCGAGGCAGACGCCGCGGTAGGCGGCCGAGAGCGCGAGCCCCCGGTGCTCCGACATGCCGCCCGGCTCCTCCGCCATCATCGAGCGGTGCTTCTCGAGGATCTTGGCCGCGAGCTCCTCGTTCGCAGGGAGATGCACCTTGCGCTTCTTCGGCACCGACGGCGGCGCCATCTGCGTCGAGGGTACGGGTAGGAGCGAATGGGATGGGAGGGGATTTGGGCTGTAGGGGTTAGGGATTGGGGTTTTGGAGTGGTGAGGAAAAGCCCGCCATTGATGATTTTGGGGCTGCGAACTTGCGATCCACCAAATTGGATGGCAAGTGACGACGGCGCCGTGGGTCCCCCAGCACAGAGTCTGCGATACGATAAGTTCTTTTTAGGGACTGCGATATGATAAGTTTTTTTTTAAAGCATTACTCCCTCTGTCCGAAGGCTTTAAGACATACAGTATAATTTTTTGAAAAGTCAAGCCATGTAAAGTATGACTAAACTTTTAGAAAACTATAAAAACTATTATATTATATAAATACCATGTGAAAATAGGTTTCATGATGTATGAAAAGGTATGGATTATGTAGTGTAAATATTAGAATTTTTCTCTAAAAATTTGGTCAAACTTTAGTTGGTTGGACTTTAAAAAAGGTATATGCCTTAAGTCTTGGGATGGAGGTAGTATATATTAAGCAACGGATTTGCTAGTTCTCATGCTCAGTCGTCTCTTTCACCATTTGATTTACCTCGTGATTCGTGCAAAATAAAAGTTACACATGAGTTACAACTAGGATGTAATTGAGAATTTAATGAGGTTGCAACTAAGAATTAGTACAAATCTTATGATTGCAACTAGGTTGTAACTGAGAATTAGCATAAATATTATGATGACATCAGCGACTTAGACATAATAAGTCTCAGGGGCCTGAGATCTAGACACTCCCATTAAGCAAATAGGCTGCCTCATTAAAATAAATCCAGTCCTCTCAGGTACCCTAGAAGGAAAAGAGTGTGTCTGAAACTTATTGCTTTGCAAACATGTTACATCATTTGTGAGTAGCTCATGTGATATGATAAGTTGTTGTTTTTTTTTTGAGGGAATGTGATATGATAAGTTGAAAAAACTAAGGACGCGGATGTTTTAATTTTTCTGGCTAAGTCAATGGTTTCGGATGATTACTTATAAGAGGCCTACTTGCCGTCCAGCTGTGACTTAATCTCCCCTTGGCTGGATGAGTCACCGATCGCTCTGGTATCATCTTAAAAGAAGCATGATCAAATCTTAAATATTCCTTGTGTAGTAGTTCCCTGAGGCGACCTGTAACACATAATACAGTGCAAGCAAACACACAAACCCGCGTTGGGCAAAAATCTGCAACCCTCAATCACTGACACAAAAAAGTGTTAGCAACCGGCTTGGATTGCTATAGGGATCGGCAATTTAGTACTGGGTAATAGTTTGAAGTTACAAGCTGGGCGGTATTCCAGTTCCTTACAAGCTATGGCATTTGCCGAGTAATTCGCCAACGGTTCTAGCGCTAGTCTGTCCCTATTATAACTAAGCGGTGTCCCATTCCTCAGCGGGGTAGCGTGAGCTGGGGACGCGGCTCCTCTTGCGTTCATGGGCCGGGCTTGCGTCGATGCTTCGGCCCATTTCTCCATCGTCGGCCCGTGGTGGGTAAAGACCAGCCCGTGGTGTAGAGGAAGCAGCGCTGACATTCCCCCGTTCTTGAGGGCCAGCTTGTCCCCAAGCTAGCGCGCAGGGAAAACGCTGACGAAGCTCAGCCAGATCTTCCCACGGCGCCAAGGACTCAGCTTGTCCCGACCACTGAATCAACCCTTGTGGAACTGAAGCAGTACCACGCTGACGGAAACGGCGCTGGAGAATACAGAGAGGAACATCATAGTTAGCATTTCTAGAGGGTAATTCAGCTTGTACCTAACAGCGCGGGCCCAAAGCGCGCTTCAATTGCGAAACGTGAAACACAGGATGGATCCGACTGTGTTCAGGAAGTTGGAGACAATAAGCAGAACCACCAATGCGTTCAGTCACCAGAAATAGACCATAGAATTTGAAGAGTAGCTTATGATGAGCTCTGGGAGCGACAGAAGACTGTATGTATGGTTGCAGTTTCAAAAACACTGAATCTCCAGTCTGGAAAACACGCTCAGAATGCTTTTTATCTGCCTGGTTCTTCATGCGATTACGGATTCGCTCCAGATGTTGCCGCAAGACACTCACCATCAGAGCCCGTTCTTGCATCCACGTCTCCAAATCAGGTACTGTGCAAGTATCAGCAGTGGAAAGACCAAAGTGTCGAGGTGAATGTCCATACAACACCTCAAACGGCGATTTCCCCCCAAGCGCAGAATGCATGCTAGTCTTATACCAATACTCAGCCAGAGAGAGCCATTGCGCCCACTTGACAGGGCAAGTGTGTGCAAAACAGCGCAAATAGCCTTCTAAACACTGATTGACCCGCTCAGACTGCCCATCAGTTTGTGGGTGGTGAGAAGAGCTCATGCGCCATTTAGTACCTGTCAGGGCAGCCATTTCTTTTCAGAAGCGGCTAGTAAAAATGCGATCTCTGTCAGTGACCACAGACTCTGGCATGTTGTGCAAACGGTGAACATTGTCCATGAATGCCATAGCGACGGTAGCAACTGTAAATGGATGCTGGAACTCAATGAAATGGATATATCGTGATAGTTTATCAACCACCACAAGTATGCAGTTGAAGCGGCCAGATTTGGGCAGTCTTTCGATGAAATCCATCGTCACCATTTGCCAGAACTGACTAGGAATTGGTAATGGTTCCAGTAATCCAGGATATTTAGCTCGATCTGGCTTAGCCCTCTGAAAGACGACACATTCCCGCACATATGTAAGGATTTGCGGCTTCATGCCCTTCCAGTAGAACAGTTTCTTTATACGACTCAGGGTAACTGGAAAACCGGAATACCCACCCACTGGGCTAGCATGGAAGGCCTCAATGATATGAGTAGTGAAGGACTAGTCAGTTGGAAGCCAAATTCTACCCTTGTACCTGATCAAACTCTGGTGCAATTTGTATTTATTATCAGGAGTTGTTTGAACAGCTAGGCGAGCCAGCAATTCCTTAGCATAAGCGTGGCCTTGATATAACTTACTGATTTCAGACAACCACACAGGCTGTAAACTGGAAATAGCCAAAAGACTGGATTCTGGTGTGGGACGGCGAGACAGAGCGTCAGCAACACGGTTGTCTGAACCCTTCTTATATCTGATACTGAATTTCAAACCCAACAGCTTAGTGAAAACCTTCTGTTGCCACGATGTGTGCAGCCGCTGATCTTCAAGATGGGCCAGGCTGCGCTGGTCAGTGTGGATAACAAATTCAGCATGCTGTAAGTAGGGGCGCCACTGTTCGACAGCCAATAGTATAGCCATATACTCCTTCTCATATGTAGAGAGGCCACGAGAATGAGGACCAAGCCCGCGACTGACATAGGCCAGTGGATGTCCACACTGAACTAGAACAGCCCCTATACCAGATTCACAGGCATCAGTTTCAATGGAGAACTGTTTGGTGAAATCAGGTAAAGCCAGTATGGGAGCAGTTGTGAGAGCTTGTTTAAAGTTGCCAAAAGCTTGCTGAGTGTCCTGAGTCCACACAAAAGGAACATGCTTACGCATCAAATTGGTAAGAGGCTGACTGATCATACCATAGTGCTAGATGAATTTCCTGTAATACCCTGAGAGACCCAAAAAACCTCTCAGTTCTTTCAAGGTTTTGGGTACTGGCCACTTTTGTACATCATGAACTTTGCAGGGTCAGTTGTCACTCCTTGGGCACTGACAACATAGCCTAAGTAGGAGATACTTTGCTGAGCAAATGCACACTTAGTAGCCTTAACCTTTCAATGATGTTGCTGGAGTAGCTGCAGAACCTGGGTCAAATGTTGAATGTGGTCTGTATAATTCTTGCTATACACCAAAATATCATCAAAGAACACAATTGCACATCTTCCCAACGCAGGAGCCAAGGTGTCATTCATCACAGCCTGAAAAGTAGCTGGAGCTCCTGTTAAACCAAAGGCCATCACATTAAATTGGAAGTGCCCATTATGAGTGTGAAAAGCTGTTTTGAATTCCTCTCCAGGTGCCAATCTGATTTGGTGGTAGCCAGCTCGCAAGTCTAGTTTGGAAAACCATGCTGCTCCAGCCAACTCATCAAGCAGCTCATCAATAATAGGTAAGGGGTATTTGGAGTGTGATCATGTTCAAATTTCGATAATCCACTACCAGACGCCATTGGTCAGGTTGCTTCTGTTCATCTACTCCTGAAGCATCCCCTTTTTTCTTAACCATAATAATAGGAGAAGCAAAAGCACTGGTACTGGGAGAAATAACTCCAGTGTTCAACATCTCCTGTATTTGTTTTTCAATCTCAGTTTTGAGCTCTTGAGACTGTCTGTAAGGCCTGATGTTTACTGGTCTGGCTCCTTCCATCAAAGGAATGCGATGATCACAGGCTCTTCTAGGAGGCAATCTAGTTGGTGGGTGAAACACATCAGCAAATTTGTCTATGACTGCTTGAATCTCAGAAGGAATGGTGGTCAAAGCTACTGGTTGAATGAGATGTAATTCCACCACAGTACAAGCAAAGTGCTCTGGCAATTCCCCCGTAAGAAAAACTGTTGTGCCCTCGTGATCAAAGGATAACCACTTCTGATGCCAATTAATCTGCATTGTGCCCCTAGCAGATAGCCAATCCATGCCAATGATACCATCATAATGTTTCAAGGGCAAAACCTTCATGTCAGATTGAAATATATAGCCACCTGTAGACCAAGTGCAGTCAGGTATCATCTGTGTACAGAGTAAATGACCACCACCAGCAATTCTCACTTTCTGTTCCTGCAGGAGAGGTACATGGCCTGATAACTGGTTAGAAAACCTGGAGCTCACAAATGAGTGTGAACTACCAGAATCCAAGAGAAACACTGCCGAATGTCCAGCTAATTGACAGGCCAATCGAATTGCAGCTGTAGCTTTGCCAGAAGACTGAGTTTCTGCTGATAAAACCATCAAATCATCTTCACTCTCCTCTGAATTAGCTGATGTTTCATCACAGAACTCCAACAATTCCTGGACAACATGCAGTTGAACAGTTGCATTTATGCTCCTTTCCCCACTTCTCACCACAGGTGTAGCAGAGGCCCTTGGCATGACGATAAGCTTTGAGAGCTGCAAGCTTATCATCATTGGTTGCAGTGGATTTAGCTTGTTCTAGACTGCGTGGACGATCAACAGTCTTAACAGCCAATTGACGCAGCTGCCTCGATGAAGCAGATGAATGGGGCCTTCTATAAACATTAAGATGTTGTTCCTCCTCGTTGTCCTCCACCTCTTCCTGCACAAGAGCAATGGTGTACGCAGTATCCAAATCCTCGGGACGCTGAACAACAACAATAATGCGAACATGTGGTTTTAAACCATCGACGAAACGAGTGGTGTAGTGCAGCATGTCAGGATGAGGTTCATATGCCGTCAGTAAATCCATGAGAGCAGAAAACTGACGAACATATTCCTCAACCGTACTAGTTTGACGCAACCTATACAATTTTCTCACTAAAGATTGGTGTTGATTTTTGCCAAAACGTGCCACTACAGCCGCAGCAAAGGTGAACCAACTAGCGCGCTCGAACTGATTCTGCACACAGAAGAGAGCCACTGGGCTGCTTCTCCTTCAAACTGCATACTAGCGACTGCAATCCACAATTCAGGGTCTGTATCGAACATAGAAAAATAGTTCTGACAGCGAGTTTGCCAGAGCTTAGGGTTTTGGCCATCGAATTTGGGGAAATCCATCGATGAGGGCCTGCCGTGCACAGACATGTGGGAGCGGCGCTCGCGATTGTGCAGGCTAGCAAACGAGGAAACGAGTTGAGCTTGATCCGCGATACTTCTTGCCGGAGGAGGGATGTAAGGCTGATGCCCAGATCCCGTCCCCCGTGTAGTCGTGGACGAACGGTGCCCTTCAGGGCCGATCTCTGCGACTCCCTTCGGTGTTCTGGTGACCGGATCAGCATCATCCGCGTGGGAGGCGAGACCAATCGAGGTACGCAAAGGCGTTGATGTGGCGGAGAAGCTCCTCTTCGGCTCCATTCGTGTAGCCTTGCAAGTCGTTGACGACGGTGCTCATGGCCTTGTCGACGGCTGGACCAACAGATCTGACGACAACAGTTTCCACCGCCCGATTGACCGTCGCGACGATGAGCCCATCGAGCTCCGATCTCTGCTTGTCATGGGCGGCGCTGAGCGTGGCGTAAATCGCCTGCCCCTCCGCCGAGAGGTTCTCCATCAGCTCCGCTCGCCGCCGATCCGCCGCCGCCCGCAAACGCGTATGGTGGTGGTGATCCAGTATGTGGCAAGGTAGAGGAAAGGATCGTAGACTACTGAAACCAGATTGTTAGCAACCGGCTTGGATTGCTATAGGGATCGGCAATTTAGTACTGGGTAATAGTTTGGAGTTACAAGCTGGGCGGTATTCCAGTTCCTTACAAGCTACGGCATCTGCCGAGTAATTCGCCAACAGTTCTAGCGCTAGTGTGTCCCTATTATACTAAGCGGTGTCCCATTCCTCAGCGGCGTAGCGTGAGCTGGGGACGCGGCTCCTCTTGCGTTCATGGGCCGGGCTTGCATCGATGCTTCGGCCCATTTCTCCATCGTCGGCCCGTGGTGGGTGAAGACCAGCCCGTGGTGTAGAGGAAGCAGCACTGACAAAAAGCTTCATCTGTTTGTACTCTCTTAACACTAATTTGACATTCTTGTGCACTCTCCGGCTGCGGGGCGAGTTGTACATCATATTTGGGGGGTTTTCAGGGCCTGTAGTAGTATCATCTAAGAATTCACGATAATACAATTACACGAAATAAAGCTCGGGTGCACGTTCGCCTCCATGCGTTTTTAGGCTTAATTAACTACAATCCGCACAATAGAAGTGCAAAACAAAGAAGAATTCGTATACATTTTGCTAGTAGTACTACTGAAACAAGTCTCCTCGAGATTTGCCACAACGTGCGACATGTCGGGCCGGTCATCCCCATGTACGCACAAACAGCTTGCCGCGGTGTCCCGCTACCAGGTGCAGCGCCTCGCGCTGGCGCGGCGATGGCTCCGACGCGGGGCGCCTGTCAAGCACGTCGCCCAGTTTCCCGGCCTGAATGCTCGGTAGCGCCCAGGGCACCAGCATCGTATCGGTACTGGTAGTGGTAGCTACCACCGGCTGCTTCCCTGTCAACACCTCGAGCATCACCACGCCGAAGCTGTAGACGTCGGTCGCCGGCTTCAGATGGCCTGTGATGTAGTACTCTAACTCCGGGTCGGCGTACCCATACGTCCTGTGGACGACGTCCTGCTGGGACAACACCCCGCCCGGCGCCTCTCGACAGACCGACGCGCCGAACCCGGAAACGCGCGGCACCAAGCTCCGGTCAAGAAGGATGTTGGACGAAGTTAGGTTGCAGTGGATGACGGCGTGGCGGTGCAGGTGCCCGATGGCGCGCGCGGCGCCCAGGAGCACCTGGATGCGCGTTATCCACGACGGGGACGCCTTGTTCAGGTGGTCTCTGAGCGTGCCCTTGTCCATGTGCTCGTAGACGAGCATGCGCTCTCCCTCCTCCGCGCACCAGCCCACGAGTCGGACGATGTGGTCGTGGCTGAGGCTGAGCGGGTGGAGATGAAGGGCGAGCTCCGTGCCGAACGTGTCCTCCGCGCGTCGCAGCCCGTCCTTGAGGCGCTTCACGGCCACCTCGCGCCCGTCCTGGAGTTTGCCCTTGTACACCTTCCCGGAGTCACCTTGGCCGAGCACGACGGCGAAGTTGTCGGTCACCGCCGTCATCTCTTCCAGCGTGAACTTCTTCGTCTCAGCTCCCTCCGTGGTCGTCTTGCCGCGATTATTCGGAGCCGGGACGAGGTTGTCGAGGAAGGACGAGATGATCGTGTTGACCGTCTTGAAACTCATGTAGACGCGGCCCGCCACTTGCTCCAACTTGACCATGTTCTCTTGCGCCGTAGCCGCCGCCTGGATGATCATGAAGATGAGCCCGACGGCGCCAAAACAGATCACCGTCGCCGCCGCCTGGATGAGCATGGCAAATAACGACATGCCAAGCCTAGGCTGCGTGCTTTCTCAACACCCGGACGAGGGGCCGGTGGGGACGGATGTTAACACATCGATCTACGAGAACAGGCAAATCATCAATTATGATCGATCTCGGGCCAAGACCCGGCCCGCACCGCGTGATCATTGTGATCGTGATGTGCACCGCGTTATTTTTACTTATATATAAGTCTAAAAATAACTAAATTATATTTGTCTAGATTCAAATGTATCTAACATGTTTTAGTGCGTAACCAGTTATTTCTAAAAGGAGGGAACATATATACACGTTGTGGTTGATGACCAATCTGAATATGGAACGCTGACTGCGAGTAGTATAGTGATACTACATCAACATTTTTCGAAAAGGTCGTCTGCCACATGAGCTCCAATGCTCTCTCCATATATAAAAAATTTAAACGGGAGAGGTGGAGAAACGCGTACTTGATACGGGACAGGTCAGCCGGAGTCCGGAAGGGCTCCTTGGCGAGGCAGACGGCGCGGTGCTCCGATATGCCGCCCGACTCCTCCGCCATCATCGAGCGGTGCTTCTCGAGGACCTTTCCCGCGAGCTCCTCGTTGGCCGGGAGATGCACCTTGCGCTTCTTCGGCACCGACGGCGGCGCCATCTGCGTCGAGGGCGGGGTGGGGGCGAATTGGATGGGAGGCGGTTAGAGCATCTCTAGCACAGCCTGAACTCATCGAAACTGAAAAAGGTGAGTTCAGTCTCTAGAAAACGTAGGTTGATTTTGTCATTGCCGCAGAATAGAAACTATAAATAAGAACTGAAAAACGAAATTTAATTCTTGCGGGAGAATTCATCGATGAACACATATTTATATTCGTTGATGCTCCGATTGAGCATCAAACTTTAGATAATTTCTACTAAGAACCAAAATTAACTAATAGCCACCGCCTCCCTTAGCGGAGCTTCCGCGGCTAGCCATGGGGAGGTCGAGATGCGGTGAAACGGCGCTGGCGATGTGACGATTTCTCGTCAGAGGAGGTGGAGCGAGGCGGCGGAGGGGAAACCGAACTTCCCTCCGTGGCCCGTTTTAATACAGGACGAGCCTCGCGTTTCTCGGGCCCCCGAGAAACTTTTACGGGCCAGGCCACCGTTTCGGGCTCTGTTCTACTGCGCATTCGGCCCGAACCCGTAAATCCGCTGGAAAAGTTCAGTTCCGACGGCGTTTACGGGTTCTGTTAGAGATGCTCTTAGGATTTGGGGTTTGAGAGTGGGGAGGAAAAGACTGCCATTGATGGGGAAATTGCTACTGGGAGGTTTGATTGTGCGACCCAGCAATTTGACGGTTAACTGTGCCATGGGTCCCGTAGTCTAGAGTCATCGTTGCGCTAGGTCGAAAAAAACCGCCGTGGTCATGCCAGCCCTCAACAGTAATTTCGACTTTCCCTTAAAAAAAGTAATTTCGAAAATGATACGTGTCCCCCGGATGATTGAAGGATTCCATCGTCCTGGTCGTCAGCTCGTCGCTCGCTCTTGCATGCGCCCTCCCTCCCGCACGCGACCATTCTGGATCTCGATGGATTCCCCTCGATCCTCGCCAAGCCCCTGCTCGCCGTCGCCAGGAGCGAGGCGCCCTCCCGGCCTCCTCTCCGCCGGCCTCGCCCGTGGTGCCCTTCTCCCTCGGATGCCGCCTCTCCCCCATCATCTCCCCTTTGTTCCAAGCTCGACGCCGCCCCTCGCCCCGAGCTGCACCGCCCATCGCCGCCGGGCTCTGTTTGCAGGCTCTCTGCCTCGCCGTTCGTGGCGCCAGTGACCACCGCCGCTTCTCAAGATCTGCGCTGCCCGGAGCTCCTCCGCTGCCTCCCTCGTTTTTCTTGCGCCGCCCCAGCAGTTCGTCGAGCCTGCGGCCATCCTCCCTCTCTGGCTCTGGCCGCTGCCCCAACGCCCCATCCCGGCCACAGCTACCGCCATCCCCGGCGTCCCTCTTGTCCTGAGCCCGAGCACTCCTCCCATGGTCGGCCGACGCTGCTACAACAGGCGGCCGGTCTTGCTACAGAAGGCGTCCGCCCTTGCTACCGGTGGTGCTAGCGGTGGAGGAGGCTAGCACGACGGTGTTGCTACCATAGCAGGGCGGTTCTGCTACAACCGGAGGGCGACGCTGCTACAACAGGCAGGCGACCTTGCTACTAGTGGGCATCGGGAGGCGAGCATGGCGGCTCTGCTACCCTAGCAGGGTGGCTCTGCTACAACCGCAGGGCGCCGCTGCTACAACAGGAAGGCTACCTTGTTACTAGTGGGCGGCGGGGGAGGCGAGCACGGCCATGTTTGTGGGCAAGAGTCTATGGCGATGCCTCCGGCGAAATTATTTTTTTGCTACATTAGAAGAACTTTGTTGCTACAACCGTATTGTGGTTTTGCTACAATAGTGTCAACTTTTTGCTACAAGATCTCCGGCGAGAGTCACCAACTAGTTTTTTCTGACGATGTCTCTGGCGAAGTCGGTTTTGCTATATTAGAACATTTTTTTGTTGCAAGGTCTGCGGCGAGGTTTCCAGCGGGACATTCTATTTTCATGAACAAACCTTTTTTTTTGCTTCAGAAGCAAAAACGAAGACATTTATAGCAAAAAGAGAGTGTTTTGCAGCAAAAACGGGATTGGAGCCTTTTTTTAGGGACACGTGGCAGCAGGGGGCGCCTTTCGATAAACACCATTTGGTATCCAATTTTGCTTTTTTTCCCCTAAATGTAATTATCTTCCAAAATCTTGCGGCCCCACTGAAGACAGGCATATTTATATGATTTACTTTTTCAGTTTGCTATAAGTATTTACATAAATTAGTGTAATATACAGCTGTTCATACTTGGAGGAGTCATTTGGCCTCCACTGTGCATACACTAGCCCTAGGCATTGTAGAGTGTTGGAATGCTATCGGGCATTTTGTTAGTGAATCTTTTTTTTAAACTTAAGGCTTTGACCCTGCGTTAAATTAATAGCGACAGATACAAAGTGCGATTACGAACAGGCCAGGCCAGCAGGATTACAAGCAAGCAAAAGATGAACAATAAAAGCACAGCTTGTTAGTGAATCTCACTTACCTATGTTGTCGATACACGACATGATATGTACTCATCGACTCGTTTGAAATGTGAAAGGTGACACAGCAAGTTGAAACACAAAATGTTGCGGAGCTAATTCATTTTGAAACGTGAAAGGTGACACGCAAGTTGAAGCGCAAAAAGAACGCCAGACAAACTTATGACTTTGGATACAAAAGTTGATGACTCCATACTCTGCTTACAAGCATCGCACTGAACCTTGACTAGACTTGAATACAGGGACGAGTACAAGCCACCCTCGCATCTACTGTGAAGTCTAAGGTAAACGTGACCATGGGCTCCGTCTTGTAGTCTTGTAGACGCCCATGCAAACAAGATCGAGACAACAGGATACAAAATCCAAACAACTAATTTAAGAGCTGATAATAATACATATGAAGCAGTAGTGCACCTACATTACATGATGATTCCATATTGTCCAGCATTGATTTCTACAGGGTCGGGGTAAATATTAGTAGGGGACGAGCCTATGTTCTGAAACTTCCTTCCAAAGGCACCAGGCACACAAAAAGGATCCATCCTGCTTTTGCCTTTCGAACATGAAAGTCTCGCGTTTGGGCTCAAAATCGTCACGACAGTGACCAGAAGACGGGTTAAACTGTTAGGGGAAACTAGATACGGACAGTTCATCATTCAGCCCAGACAAACCAGAAGATGGCTTTGCTAGCACCTGCTTTAACCAAGTCGCAGTTGTTCATCAGCATCTCCTCTTGGGCACGCATATCGCCATCCTAAAACACCACAAGAATAAACTTTTAGTTCACAGAGATGTTGAAGATTCTGCGGGAGACAAAGATTGCTCGCATTCGTCGAGTATGATATGTGTGTTGTAAACGAAAATGGCGCCACATAAGTTGGAAGTGAAAGAGGACTCACGAGCATGGAGTATGCCTGAGCAAGTGAGAGAAGAGTTGGGTACAGACTTGTAACATCAAGAACAGCTTCTTCTGTCGCGTGTGGCACCTGCTTTGCATGCAAAATTAGTGAGAAACCTATGCCTTCTAACACAGATGAAGGTAGTAGCTGCTGTTGTCCTGTTACCTGCATAAGTTGAAGGGCGAATACATCGCTCAAAGTGACCTTCTCAAGTTCAGAACACCTTCTCACAAACTCATCATAGGTCAGGCAAAGTCGACAAGTATCAGCACCAACAGAGAAGTGTGTGTTGTAGTAGTCAATTATCGAGCATGTGAGATGGCCGTATTTCCTTTCAGTATCAGAATACCCAGTGGTTCTCTGGACATCAAATCCTTCAAGAATCTCAGTGGTAAAGCAGCTGAAATAAAAAGCATGCAGCAGTTAAAAGGGCATACGACTGACATTCCGAACGTAAGGAACAATATACAATTATGTTCAAAACGAGAAAGGGTGCTACTATTCTGGGAGAACATGATCATCCTTGCAGTGTACATACGCTGTTTTAATGCTCTCTGATGCATGTACAGTATTTGGATCACCTTCAATCAGATATATTAGCTTCTTTAGCCCACATTTCTGCAAAGGGAAGAATTATTGCTAGTTTGCTACAAATGGAAGTATGACATCAAATTATTGTTGTTTGCTACAATAACAAAATCTGCAAGGATAACTTTGTAACCCATATAAATGCATAGATATGAACAAGAAATACAGTTTGTTTGGGAAGAGATGCACTATCTACAGGCTCACGCTTATGTCTTCTAATAACAACGGGTCTCACCATCTCATACCCAATCTGTGCTATGTTTTCAATTAAGGATAATAAGGAGTAAGGAAAAAATCTCCTCAGTTAAGATTAGACTCGAGCCACATTTAATCATTGGCTGGTCAACAGAAGCAATCAACACATTATAGTGAAAATCCCTTGTCATATTCAGCATTCCTGGACCCAATTACAGTCCAAACTAAGCATGATGTCCAATACAGATCACAGGGTTCTCTCTAAAACTGTTCAGAGATGCCTCAGAAACAGTGCTGCAAAACAGGCTATATGACTATGACCATCAATTTAAATGCAACAAAGGCCATTGGCTGATTGAAAAAAAACATTTTGCTTTGCCTCCCACAACTATGGATCAGGATTGTCACAAGAAACACACTATAATCTAGGACACTGAGTTTCTTCTCACTTTCAGTGAGAACTGAGAAACTGAAAGCATAAAGAACAAACGGTGTAGTTAACATGGAAGGTTAATTGGATATATGCCACTAGCTCAGATGGTACCTTCATCCTTAACTGTTGATCTTTGTGTCTGTTGTCCCTAATTGAGCCAACTAAATCACCCACATTTTTCTTTCCAACAATGAAATCAAGAACGTACTCCATGTGACGTACTTTATGGCGAGCAATCCAAATAGCATCTCCAACAGGCAAACGTTTCATCTGGATGGCATGATTCAAGCAGAAAGATCAGCAACACTTTCTTCGGCACATTATATGAGCGGCTTAATCTTGCAAAGAATCTTGTTAGATTATTTCATGTAATCCCCTTTTACACAAGCAAGCAAACAGTGCAGCGAGAAAGCATCAAGAGAGTGGGACGGTGACCAAAAAACATATCAGACAATTAATCCAGCAGTACAAGGCATAAAATTTACAACTGTGTTGATGCATAGGAATGACTTGTACGGTGTATTTTGATTATCAAAGTCATGTACAAGGATAACACACAGAGAACTACTGAACTAGATAAAACAAGCAAGGGAAGAGAGAGTAGGCTAAAATTAAAAGGAGTTCACACAACTCTGAATCAAGATATGTAAAAGGATGACACACAGAGCACTACTAAATTAGAGCAAGAGGCAAGGGAAGACACAGTAGGCTAAAACAAAAAAGAGTTCATGTAACTCTGAATCCAACTAACCTTTACAGGTATATAAAACATCGAGCTTATGTTATCAGCAACATCACTTCTGTCATGGTGCCTGGAAAAAAAGGTAGCAATCATGAGAGAACTGAATTCTGATGCAAAGATGGATGATTAAATAAGACATAAAAAATGATTGGTTCCAAAGATGATCAATTTTTCCATTGGAAAATAATTTGAAAATTTAAAGAATATAGTTTAAAACTTAGAACACTCAGTCAGCCCCCATTTAGTTGGCGCACACACTTTTTGGAGGTCTAAATTAATCATCAACTTGACCAATGAAACATGGATTATGTGTCACGAAGGTTGTACCATCGGATTAGTATTCGAATGAAGTTTCTAATGATATAATTTTTATAACACGTGACGCGTGTATTTGTCAAATTAGTGGTCAAAATTAAAACACAAAAAACGAGGACGCACATACATAGGGACAGAGGGAGTATATACATGTGAATGCATCAAACATTAAAAGACAAAAGGAAAAATTAAGTAACACGAGATAACAAATCAGAGTGTCCTAGAATTCACAATTCCAACAGAAACTGGACAAGTATGTGAAAACATCATCTATCATATTTTAACAAATTAATTATTAAATGTGAACAACAGAGGCAGGCACTCTCAATCCTGAGTTACTTAGCATCCTCAAAACATAGAAGGGGAGGGGGATTGTATCACTCAAACCCTTGAAACTTGCACTCAAAATAATCATAAATATTGTGAACTTCTTAAATCATATTGATAAATTTAAAGTTAGCAGAATGTGCAGAAAAAGGGACCTATCCTGATTTAGTAAGACAACCAATTATGATCCTACTGAAATATGAGACACAACTAAGATATAAAATAACTCATAAGATAAGACCATTTTTTTCGAAATGGGGAACAATAAGATAAGACCATACAAACCTGTAAGTTCCTCGATCATCCAATATCAGCACCACTTCATAAGCTTCCTGAAAACTTTCATTGGAATAACGAGGTGGCATAGCTAGTAGAACTCCTTCTGTATTGACTTCTTGGGGGAAGGAGTCTTTCATGATGTTAACGACCCAAGGTCTAACGCCCCTGAAAAAATAGAACCGAAAAAGCAAATAGTCAAACTAATATAAAAAATGTAGAACTTCTGGGGGATCTGGTGAAATTAGCACGAGAAAACATTTGGCACTAGATATCCATGCAATAATCTAGTAGTGAGAAGTTCCGGCGAGTTCTATCTCTTAACTGAACACATAAGGGAAAAAAGTATAACCATATTACAGAACCATATTGATCCAAACTAAAGCCATGCTGTTATAGCACTTCCAAGTTAGATTGCAGCTTAAAGTGATAAGGATACATTTAGCAATAGCAGGCTATGGGTGCAAAGAAAAGCGATTCGCCCTGCATCTCTCGGATAAAAATGGGTACAACCTAAAGTTCAAAAAAAAAAATGGGTACATCCTAAAATCGGTCTCACCATGCACTGCTGCAAATCAATGGCGAGATTAATTCGGAATACCTAAAACTTATGTAAACCAAATGCATGATGAGATCGATTTGGAACATCAGGGATCCTCTAACTACGCAATATCCACCAAATCGAATCCAGATCCCTGAGTTCAGTTCAGGCACCCAAACCATCGGCATTCCACAGCGTTCGGAAGTGCAGAGGTGCAGCATTGCCACGGCTCAGAAGTGCGACATTGCCACCCAATCGACGGTATACACACCAAAATCGACCAGAACCAACCTAGTCTCACTCACTCATTGACACTGCCACCCCGCCAGCGAGAACGTAAACAGTTGGAAGCATCGCGTACTCTGTGCGGAGCAGGTCGTCGGGGGTCCGGATAGGCTGTGTGGAACCGCATACGCCGCGGTAAGCGGCGGAGAGCGCGAGCCCCAGGTCCTCCGATAGGCCGCCCGGCTGCTCCGCCACCATCGAGCGGTACTTCTCCAGGAGCTTGCCCGCGAGCTCCTCGTTCTCCGGGAGGCTCACCTTGCGTTTCTTCGGCAGCGACGGCGGCGGCAGCTGCTCGAGGGTGGCGACTGTGGTCGAATGGGCCATGGGGTGGGAGGGGATTTTGCCTGTGGGGGTTTCCCAGGGTTTGGGGGTTTGGGAGTGGGGAGGAAGAGCCCGCCATTAATGTTTCGGAGGTTGGGACACCGATTTGCGGAGGAGTTGCGGTGCCATGGGGCCCCATTGTCCACGATCTGCCACAGCAGGTGAGAAAAAAAATAACCGATGCGGTCATGCCTATCCGTAACAGTAAAAGGCTGTGATGGATGGGATGAGACCATTGGTAAAGGTGTGCAGACTAGGGAGTAATTTCGACAAGACCACTCGGTGTAGATTCCAACCTAGCTCACCCATTCTCTCCACCCAATAAACCATACTACGCGTCCAAGTTTTTACCTACATGTTATTTTCTCGATGAAATTCTACTACACCCTTCGACCCATATTACTTGACTTGAAGTTTTCTAGATTCGAATGTATCTAATATTAAAACATGACTAGATACATCCGAATCTAGACAAATTCAAGTCAATTAATATGGGTCGGAGGGAGTAGAACACATCAACACTTGTACTATGTACTTTTAGATCAGCTTTATATTTGAATAGAAATCAGGTATAGCATGCCAATGGTATTTTGGCATGGTATAGTATGCCAATGGTATTCTCTGAAAATACGCTCCCCACGCTACCTTCCTTTACTTTTTTTGTGGACAAAGAGTATATTAATATTATACAGATACCAATTACACCCAGCCTCTGTAACAACGCAATGCCCTACGCCTGACGGATGTGCACAACCTAGAAAAATGAAGAAGAATTACAAAAAAGGAAAGTCCCGCTACAATGACCAATTCCTTTTAGCAACGACACTAACACGACCAAAACAACACTCGGAAGTCCAACCTCTCCAATAGTGACTCCTTTAAGAAGGAGACAGTGCACAAGCAGTGTCATTGCCTGATGAAAGATTATAGGTTTTCACCTTAGAGAAAGTCCTCGTTCAGAAAACAATGCCTTCAACAAGGTCATTGTCAGGCACAACCAATTAAAGTCAGACCTTGAATTTCTACCCTGCAAGGTAAGATTATGAACTCCTCTGTGCTATCTCCCCCCTCCCCCCCCACCACCACACACACAAACAGTCGTTGCTGCGACTCAAGATCACCAAGCTAGTTCCACATCGCCACAAAGAGTCAAAGCACCATTGTTAGCCCAAATATTCCTGCTTTCATGACATCCGCAACTGACTTCACCATAGATTATCAAAGACATGACACATGATGGCAACATATAGCAAAGCTTCACAATGCTTCTCTTCTTGTGTGCTTCATGCTCTCTTTTTTGCCATGCACTCCTACCTTCCATGTCCGTCTAGAGCGCCTCCTCCACTTGCTCATCATCCTGAGCAAAACCCTCATCGGTACCCGAGGACGCCCCTCCCCTTGTCGTTCTCCTCTATGGAAGCCATGGTCATGGGGAGCTTCGAAATTGGAGGTCTACAACCCTTCCCGGTCGTTGGTAACAGAGGAAGGGGGTCTGGGGTTGCCTTCTCCAATGCTGATGGTGCTCCCGTGAGCCAGATTCACGGCTGTTGATACTGATTTGGCGAGATTTTATCCACCATGGATGATGGTACAACCATGTTCTAGTGACCTTTTTATGTTGCACACTGATGCTTGCAAGAGCACATGTTCAGTTTAAGCACGTTTTCGTGGAAGTATTATTTCTGATTTTTATATCAATCCCAATGAAAAGCCTCGGGAAGTGTTTATCAGCGGCGTCTCTATCGCACCCAAGGTATCACAAGTCTTAAGTGAACTGACTACAAGTATCGAAGGTGAAAAGATGGTGAGTAGGGTTGAGTGTAAATGGGAGTTTGAACACAGAGTAAATAACATAAATGTAAAAAGTATGAAGATTGATTGGAGTTCCTATAGAAGATGGGTTAGGCGTGGAGAGATTCGGTTCATGATGATAGTGAATATGTAAGGTGGAGTAGATGGGATACGTAATCGTAATTCTATGTATATATATGCAGGTAGGCGAGCAACCCATTATTAGCTAAGACTCCTCCAGATGGATTTGTCTGACTTCCATGATTCTTTTGCTTGTTGCCCATCTATGGTCAGTGCAACATTTAAGGTCGTGAGACCGAATCAAGGCTTTATGCTTTGTGGTTCCCGACTCTCCTCGAGTTATACTAGATCCTCTTTGATATTAGACGTGTTACTCGGAAGTCGCCGATTCTCTCTAGATGTAGGTGTAAATATGTCCCAAATCTCGCCCCACACAGTAATCATATTTAGACTACAATTTTATGTGAGGCTAGTGTGTATATCCTGAAATGATAATATTCCTCAAACATAAGCCCATGGTCTTATGCAAATACATTTTATGGCAGTTACACTCTCTGTGTACTAAACTCATTGTGAAACTTTTTTGTTTGTTTAACATGTAGTTATGGTAAAACTAAAGGGGCGGACATTCGCCCACGTCGCCTTTGACATCATTGGACATTGACATCATATAAAGAGTCAAGTACTCCATCAGTTATTCACTAGTACCTTTTCCCTTAGCTATATCTTTCAACACAATCATGGCTTATGTATTTCTGTCGGACACATCAACCCAATGACCACTAAAGTGAAAAACATGGATGTTGATACTTGAGATTTCTGGTATACATACGCTTCCATATAAATGACACCTTGCCGTTCATATACTGAATCCAATTGTGCTCTACAACCTTATTCCAACTACCTCTAATGTCCATCATCATATCTAGCTAGTCAAGAGTGAGGATACAGAGAGGAGTGTCAACTATGAGAAGTTGGAAGTACACATGTATACAATGCATTAGGAGTGGGAGTCATCTTAGAACACATCTCCTAAGTGAGACATGAAGGATTTGCTGGCATTATGGGATCCAGGGTTGCACAATACATGTACTAGGAATTATGTTGGTAACTACATTGTCTATGATCCTATACTCAGTGTGATTGGTTGGTGCTTGTTCTAATATGGATGGCACTGAGAATGGAGCACACCCAACTCATCTCGGAGCTTCTTCTAGTGGCTGAAACTTTAGAGTAGATATGAAATACAAAGGAAAGGACACCACATGAGGCGTTAAATGGAAGTGAACCGAAGTTGGAAAATGGAATTATAAATTTAAAAATAATATTACTTCATGTTGTAGCTTTTAAATAATGTTTAGATTCATTATATGACGTTGTTTGGATATAAAGGTGTTTGACTTTATTATACATAGTAAATATTCGCAAGAAAAATAACAAATTAGTTCCCTAAAAATTATAATTTTAAGCATTATAGTGAACTTATTTTTTAACATGACGTAAAAAATTCCATGAAAATTGAAAATAATAAAAAGGACTAGATATGTTACATGTGTCATTTTTAGATATTTGTAGGAATTGTGCTATTTTATAACGTTCGGTATCTACCATTATGTACCAAGCATTCTCAACATGTGCAGAAGCACCCTACTTAGAGAACTTGCAAAAATTGGAGCACTTCATTGCATGCACTTCATCGAAAAAAATCTCATTGCACGCATGCAAGTAAAAAAAAAGGCAGATATAACCAAAGACCCCCCCCCCCCCCACCCACCACCACCACCATTTATGGAAAAAAATGAAAATGCTTGAACTGTCTAATAGCACATCTGATTTATGATTTGTTTTCACCATTGAGTTTTTTGTCGATATTATATCCCAAGTGAGTTTGCTTCAAGACACTATTTTTGGGCTAAAGGCTATCATGTAGTAACAAGATAGTTATCAGGGTATTTGCATGTATTTATTGCCATACAAACTAAACTTCAGTAGGGAATGTTTTAAGGACTCCATTGGGCTTAGATGGTACCAACTAGAAATGTATGACCTGCTGCATTGTCAATTCATAGGAAGGTATTAGCCTTCCATGTTGGACAACTTTATTTGATCTAAAAAAGTTACAATTCGAGTAATACATGACTTTTTATTTTGTTGGTAACAAGCCTCCTTTGACAGTCCTATTTATATTTTGTGTGGATTCTAAATATATCGCTGGCAAAAAATACTGATAATAAATAAATTTAATATCTTAAAATGGTCATGGTTGACAAAAACTTGGAACAACCATGCCCGTCCTTACTATGCCTAGATAAATATTATTTTGTGAAACATGAAACTACAAGATCATTTAAAACTCAAGTTCTTTATCTTCCTAACGAAAACAACATATGGGTTGTCTGAACATTATAGTTCAAATAGTGAAGTGTTAATACCCAAGTCCTTTTCTTGTTGCATTCTCCATTTCTATGAAGTCGTGAACTTATTTATAATGACCAATAATCTCCTAGAGGATATTTGCATATCCTAATTGAAGTGGCGGTGTTGAACTATTCAACTAGGAGAAGATGAGGAGAGGCCCACCTAATCAAAATATCCTTACCGGTGAGGTATAAATGTAGCATCTCTACTTTTATCAGACCGAAAGGAATAACATGAATGATGAGGTTTACTAGAAAATCATTTTTCTTGAAACATATGTTTGTCCTTTTTTGTAGCCTACAAGATATGATCTCGGCCATCTAAGCATGGTCCAATTTTACATGTCTTGTTTGTCATGCCCTAGTCATGTCTCATGGGATGAATTTCTTTCCTACATAGCTAAACTTTGCCCATGTAGAGTTATTTCCGGTATAAATAAAATTACATTGATGGAGTAGCATGACAAAATAACTAAATTTATGTGCACCATTCCTTTTATGCACTCTTGAGGCGCCACACAAAAATTCAAAATTACTCTTTCAAGAATCAAGATTACCTACCAGAATGCACCAACTAGGACGCACTCTCCCTATACAAATCAGCCAACTCATATTCATGTACCACTCAGAAATAACACACACTATAGTAGTACATAGCAAGCGTGTAAACATATTTTAGACTCGGTTGGTAATCTGAAGCTTGGGCTGAATTTATTAATTTATGTTCCCATAGAGTAATACAAGAGTGTTTGAGCTTGTTAAATCAATAAAGGTTTACTTCCTCGTGTATTTACGTACTATAGAACTTAGGATGTAAAATTAGTTGGAAAACCCAACATATTATACACTCTATTTCATACTAGAAACCGACATTTTGTCAATCTATATCTGCACCACATGAGGAAATGCATGTAGATCTGCACAACATGCATGTTGGTAGTCAGTAGTCACTCACAAATTAAGTTCATCCGACACTAGCAGACTGCTGAATTTCATGTAATGTGATAATTTCACATGGTCCTCTCAATCAACCAGGTGCATAGCTAGTAAAAAAAATTAGAACCGATCTTTTGAGGATTCAAGAATAAGTCACTGATAAGCCCACCGGTCAAGTGATTAAATCATTTCCTCCCCCATGCACCGGTGACTGAGCAGCTCCGAGGACGATCGAGTGAAGGGATCCTCCAACTTGGGGCTAGGCAGCACAAGAGGGAGATGAGAAGCTAGAGGTGGTCACTTGGTCACCAAAGGGACGTGCTGAGAGGAGCATAGGGGCACATAACACTGTAATTTAAGGTAGGGCTATGGTGTGGTGCTAGTGGATGGCTAAGCTCAAGCAGGCGGTGCCAAAGCTGGCACTGGCACAATGGTGAGCTGGATCACGGCAGCAGTGCAAGTTGGCGCAAGGGAGAGGAACGGAGCGCGCCAATGGCTATGCCGCTCACATTCCTGGTCTATTACTACTGTGTTGTCCGGATCCTCTCGCAACCGTGCTCAAAATGAAAGATACAAATAATATTCAATACCAGACATCCAAAATAAAATGCATTCAAGGTGTTTGATCACCGGATCAGCATGATATCCTGTTCCATTTCATCCAAGGTTTTTACTAGATGTGTGCATAGAGAGGATGAGTGATACATCAAGTTTTTCATGGTTTTGGCAAGTCTAGGTATAGGCTTACACTCATTGTCCAAAAACCTTGTCATTTCTATATAACCAAAGCAAACAAATAACTGAAATTGCTAGTGCTCCCATCCTAATAAGAATCCTAGACCTATGATCAATACCATATAACCAGTTACCATATATTAGCAACACTACGAGGAAAATACAAACTAGAAACTACTTGGATTATTGGCCATATAGAATTGGTAAATTTGCGCCAGAAGAATAAGTTCTTGATTGTCTCATCATGATGACAAAATATGCACTCTCTAATTTCATGCTAATTGCGTTATACAAGTTTGTCTTTGATGAGAAATGCTCCTTTACAAAGATACCAATAAAATATTTTTATCTTTAGAGATATCTTCATTTTTTTTTCCAATGGTACTATTATTATCAACTGACACCTCTAGCTGGGACAGTGCTTTACACATGGAGTCCGCTAAGAATTTACCACCTTCATGTGGATTTCACCGAAATTCATCACCCCCTTGCGATAGTTGGACCATTACCAAAATCTTTAGCAAAGAATTCCATGATGCAACCCTCGGGCCAATTAAGTCTCTTATGAACATCATATTTGGTGAAGAGGACTTTAGTATCGCAGAATGATATCACTCTTCTGACATGAAATATTGTACATAGCTGGATATTCGTCCTATCGCTCTTGTGATAGACAATATTGTATAGAGTTGAATATTATTCCCAGAGAGAGATAGAGAGTCGTGCATGTAACAATTTGTTATAAAGGTGGAATCCATTGGGAATGAGAGGCATTATGGAACTCATGACCTTCACAAGCCTTGTTTCACGCAGAAGTAGCTCAACGCCACTTATTTCTAATGACAAGACAAGATGCTAGTGTGATGTTGAGGTGACACGGACTAGAGATTAAAGCACACGTGGGAAAGTTACATGGAATAAAGGTAAAACTACATAGTACCAAGGGAAAGTGGCATAACGTCAAGGTCACTAACCATTAGCAAAAATGCCTAAGGGTACCATTACATACGGGAAACTAGCACTAAGATGAGATACATCTATTGGAAAAAAATAAAACAAAGGAGGGATTTAATACTATGCAAAGTGGTTTGATATATTGCAAATGTATCTATAATTTTTTATGTTCCATGCTTGGTTTTATCCACTTTCTTGTGTTTTGTCCATATTTTGGAGTACTTTTCATATGATTTCTTGGACTAACCTATTAACAAGAGCCACAGTGCCAGCTGCCTATTTTCTGCTGTTTTTGGTTCTAGGAAAGTCAGAAAATGAATATTCTCGGAATTGGACGGGACAAAAGCCAAAGTGCCTATTTTTCCGGAAGTCATCAGATGCCAGAATACGAGACGGAGAAGGGCTGGGGGCCGGCCACACCACCTGGCCACGCGGCCAGGCCTAGCCTGCGCCAGGGGGTGGTCTGGCCGACCCCAGCACCCCCTCAGCCTCTCCTTCCGTCTATAAGTTGCCCTCGGGACGAAAACCCTAAGTACCCGATCAAAAATCCACGAAAGTGTCTGTAGCCGCCGTCATCTCCATCCCTAGATCGGGAGGGATCTGAAGCTCTTCCCGGCACCCTGCCGGAGAGCGGAATTCACCCTGGAGGCCTTCTTCATCACCATGCAAGCCTCCGGTGTGATGCGTGAGTAGTTCATCCTTGGACTACGGATCCATGTAGTAGCTAGATGGCTGATTCTCCTCCTTTGTGCTTTCATGTCTAGATCTTGTGAGCTCCGTTCATGATCAAGATCATCTATTTGTAATCATACATGTTGTGTTTGCGGGGATCCGATGGATATTGAGATGCTATTTCAGATTGATTATTGATTCTATCATGTCTTTGTTATTTGTGATCTTGCATGCTTTCCGTTGTTAGTAGCTATCTTGGCCAAGTAGATGCTAGCAACTCCAAGAGTTAGTATTTATGCTCGATAGTGGGTTCATGCCTCTGGTAATCTGGGGAAGTGACAGAAATCTCTAAGGTACTAGATGTGCTATTGCTACTAGGGAGAAAACAACAATCCTTTGTTTATAGAACAATCGTATTGTTTAATTTACACGCAATTCGTAAAGCAATAATCTGTTGCTTGCAACTTAATACTGGAGGGGATTCAGATGATAGCCTGAAGGTGGATTATTAGTCATAGATGCAGTTGGATGGCGGTCTATGTATAATGTTGTAATGCTCAATCAAGTCTCAAAGGAGACAAGATGATTAGTATATGCTTGTATGCTTTCTCAATGTTTGTCAATTGCCCCGCTGTAATTTGTTCACCCAGCATGTTATCTATCTTAAGGAGAGCCACCTCTAGTGAACTATGGATCCCGGTCCTTTCTTTACATACAATCTATAAACTGTTTACTGCTTTATGTTTACTTTCTGCAAACTATTATTTCCTTCCATTCGATACGTTTAATCCTTTGTTTTCAGCAAAACACGGTGAGATTGACAACCTCATCGCAAGTTGGGGACAAAGTTCTATGGTTGTGTTGTGTAGGTCTCCACGTTGCTACCTGCACCGGTAGTGCGCCCTGCCAAGGCTCAGCTAGCAACACCTTTGGGGTGTTTCCTTGCTCCTACTGGTTCGATTAAACCTTGGTTTCATAACTGAGGGAAACTTGCTGCTGTGCTCATCATACCTTCCTCTTGGGGTTCCCAACAAGCTCTACATCAACACTGAGCCGTCATGGTTCCATTTATCTCTCGTATTCCTCAACCCACTAGATTGCAACACATTTTCATCTCATAAACTCACATGGTTCATGTAAATTCGTAACCAAATCACAGAATTTATAGAACATGCATATTGGAAGAATCCTAAGTTTACCTCTTAGCATGCAACCATATTGGCTGATCTGCTCGAGAGAGAGGAGGGGTTGGTGGGTACAAAAGGTGAGGAATTGAGAGGGAGGCGGAGCACAAATCACCATCTTGAACGTATTTTTAGCCCGTTTTGAACCCCATGAACATCTTACAAATTTGTGAGCAATTTTTCTAATATGTGAACGTATTGTGTTTTTGAACCACATGCACTTTTTTTCGAATCTGTGAGCCCACATTTTTTGAACATATGAAAATTTTGTAAACCATCTAAAAAATATTAACCCAGTGTTTTTTTAATAAGTGAACTAATTTTTTAACTCGTTTTGAACTCTGTGATTTTTTTAAATCTGTGAGCATATTTTTCACACCGGTGAACAATTTTTTCAAATCCGTGAACGTGTTTTTTGAACCACGTGAACATTTATGTGAATTCATGAACCTACATTTTGTAACATATGACCATTTCTTAAACCTGCGTGAACATTTCTTTTGAATCCTTTGATTTTTTAATCCGTGAACTAATTATTTTGAACTCGTTTTGGACTCCGGATATGATTATTAAGCATGACCGAGTAGTCCTGAACAATATATGAATAGGGGCAAATGGTGACACCAGAATATTCATATGAAGCGATCAGAGATATATTCCTTCCTATAAATCTTGCTGGGTTACCCTCCTCCTCAGGCCTCCCCGCACGCACATCCTCCCACATCGTTCGATTTCATTGCTTATGTACGGTTTTGCTCCCGCAAACAATTTCCACCGTCGGATGCGGTAAATTCTTTTTTCACTTTGTGGCTCTTTGGTTACCTTAGTGTCAGGACCCACAAGTATAGGGGGTGTATCACAGTATTTTCGAGGGAAGTGAAACCCAATTTATTGGTTCGACACAAGGGGAGCCAAAGAATATTTATAAGCCTTAACAACTGAGTTGTCAATTCAGCTGCACCTGGAAACAATCTTGCTCACAGCAGTTTATCAGTAGCAACAGTTTTGTAGTAGGAATAGTAAAGTAACAGTAGTAGTAAAATAAAGACAGCAGTAACAATAGCAGTAAACAGTAGGATTCGAGTGCGGTAGGCATAGGGATGGATGGACGAGCGTTGCATGGACAAGACAATTCACATAGCAATCAGAGCATAGGGCAATTGCAGATAAATAAGATAAAGCATCCAAGTACTAGACAATCCTAGGCATGTGTTCCATATATAGTCATACGTGCTTGCAATGAGAACTTGCACAACATCTTTTGTCCTGTCAGCCCGTTTACAGCGGGGCCTCAAGGGAACTACTGGCAATTAAGGTGCTCCTTTTAATAGAGCACCGGAGCAAAGCATTAACACTCCGTGAACACATGTGATCCTCACATCAAAGCCATTCCCTCCGGTTATCCCGATTTCTGTCACTTCAGGGCCATTGGTTCCGGACAACAATGTGTGTACACAACTTGTAGATAAGACCAAAAACAATACTATCATAATGAATCAATAACATGTTCAGATCTGAAATCATGGCACTCGGGCCCTAATGACAAGCATTAAGCACAACAAGTCGCAACAAAGTCATAAAGCACTAATAGAAGATACTAGGCACCATGCCCTAACAATCTGATGCCATTACATGAATGATCTCATCCAATCCATACCATCCCCATAGCCTACAACGGGGGATTACTCACTCATAGATGGGGAAAACATGGATGGTCGATGGAGAAGTGATGGTGATGATGATGGCGATGATCTCCTCCAATTCCCCGTCCCGACAGGGTGCCAGAACGGAGTTTCTGGTGCTATTTCGTGGAATCTGGTGGTGGCGGCAGAGCAAAACTCCTTCTGGAAAAACGTCGAACCCATCGGAGTTTTTAGGTCAGATGGCTTCTTATAGGCGAAGAGGGAGACCGAGGGGGTGCCTGGGGCCACCACACCATGCCCTGGCGCGGCCAGGCCCAGCCTGCGCCTGGGTGGGCGTGGCCAGCCCCTAGCTCTCCTCCGTCTCGTATTCTGGCTCCTGGAGTCTTCTAGAAAATAGGCACTTTGGCTTTTGTCCCGTCCAATTCCGAGAATATTCATTTTCTGACTTTCCTGGAACCAAAAACAGCAGAAAACAGGCAGCTGACACTTTGGCTCTTGTTAATAGGTTAGTCCAAGAAATCATATGAAAAGTACTCCAAAGTGTGGACAAAACACAAGAAAAGATATAAAACCAAGCATGGAACATCAAAAATTATAGATACATTTCCAATGTATCAACATCCCCAAGCTTAACTCCTGCTCGTCCTCGAGTAGGTAAGTGATAAAAAGAAAGAATAATTTTTGAGGTGACATGCACCATCAAAGACTTGACCAAAGTATTTGTAAACATTCAAAGCTGGGATCATAGTACTTCAATCATAACATGAAAGACAAAGTTCTAGCAATAAGATAAAGAAACTATGATGCAACATGAAAAGGCACAAACAAAAGATTCATAAATAACAATGCTTTGCAAGACGTTTGTTTGTTTCACATAAAGAAAACATAGCATAGTGGCATTCAGCTTGTCCCTCATAGAGTAGCAAACATAAATGCATAGGACACCTTCAAAGTTTACAAGAGTGACTAGATACAAATAGTTTAAAATACGCAATATCAAGGTATGCATCAATCAACAAGTCTTGGGACAATGCACATAGAACTAAGAATGGCCACTATGCTCTCAAGAAAGTGCTCATAGAATGTGTGGAGACTCAACAAGGAAATGAACAGGTTTTGAAAAGTTTGAAAGGCTTCCAAATGTTGAAAGTATGGTACTCATTAGCTTTGAGCTCTCATTGCCCCTATCATAAGCATCTTTAAATGGTTAAGGTTAAAGTGACACAACTAAGAGGATATGCTTAACAAGTTATAAATCGAAGTCTCATGCCCCTTACTTACGAAGACCGATCCTCATGCTACTCAACTTCAGTCACGAGTAAGCTCTTGTCATTGTAAGTATATACGTATCATAGAGAACCGCCAACGGGGTACCCCTTGCACATGACACGGGAGCTATCCCATAATCAAAATGACAAGGCAAGCAGACAATGAGCATCTCAGCGATATTTTTATTTACTATGTGCATAGATTTTTATTGAGGATGCTTCATAGAATGCTCATTATGGTTATGCTGCAAGTTTCCACCATGATTAGGCATGGCTTAGGCTAGCGACCCAGGCGTTTCTCTAACATACATACAAACTCCATGATCTTACAAGTTCCACTTTTATTTCACACCGCCGGGATCCATAAGCAAAAGAACATGATATCAACGAGGTACTAAGTACCAATGAAGTGTTGAAAGCGGTCCCCATGATACATGGTTCTGATAACTTCAACTCATAAAGTGCAAGCATATACGCAACAAAGAAGGACGCAATGGTTCAGGTTTATTAAGGGCAAGAAAAGTAAAGTGTGCCATCAAGTTTGTGAGAGCTTTAATCACTAGTTTTCTCATAACAAGTTTAATTTGGAAGTTAAACAAAAACATGAATATACTTGGAATAGCATATGCTAGTAGGTAGGTATGGTGGACTCTTCGGAATAACTTGGTTTAGGGAGTTGGATGCATGAGTGGAACTCATACTTGTTGTGGAGGCTAGCAAAAGACTGGGAGCGACAAACTAGGAGAGCAATAATGGCCATAATCATGCAGAGCGACAAAACATCATTGATCAAAGCATAAAGTGATACTACAAGTTGAAAACTAAAGGATCATAAAGGCTTATGGTGACTTGGGATAGTCATAACATGGTGTGAGCATGCGCCAAGTCAACCCAAATAAAGCATCAAAGGAGAATACCACTATACTATGCTTTAATATGCTAAAACAACGCATGATTCATCCAAGGCACATTAAGCAATCTCAATTGTTTATAACAAGTCATGCTACAACAAAGAATACTAAGCATAAAGCCAAATCAATATCAAGCATGGCATGACAAAGCATAGGCCACAGTCAAAAACAAGCTCTCTTTACCACTTAAGCATGAACTTTCCTACTCTTTTCCAATCCAAACCAAACTATTTGAAAACCAATGCATGAAAGAGGGGGTCCAACCAATTTATTCAGCAAACTAAGAAAACCAAGCAAAAGAAAACCCAAAACGAAAACGAAAAAGAAGACGCTCCAAGAACAACACAACTGTGCATGAAACAATAAAAATGAAGCGTTTGGAAGAAACCTGGGATTTTAATTGATGAAGAGGGGGATGCCTTGGGCATCCCCAAGCTTTGACGCTTGTACTTCTTGGATATTTCTTGGGGTGACATGCGTGGCATCCCCAAGCTTGAGATTTAGTCCATCCTTCATCTCATTACTCATTCCTTCCATACACCTAAATTTTTTCCTTCATACAAAACTTCACACAATCTTTATTAGCAACATTAGTGCACTCAAGATAATAGGTCTTTAGGTTCAGTTCTAACACCAATAAAACTTCCATTAAAATACAAGCTACTGTATCACTTCCCTCAAAAATCTCAATTCCCCAAAAGAACTCAAAAAGGAACCAACAAGAAGAAAATGCAGAAATCTGTCAAAACAGACCAGCAGGTAAAGACGATCTTTTTCGAAGACCTTCTGTTGCTCAAATCAAAAAGTGTTGAACTAACGAAAGTTAGATAACAACCTGGGGCAGAAGCACAAAAATTCACGCCTCAAAAAGACGTTCAGAGATTTTACACGAATTTTTACGGTGAAGCACAGCAATCTGTTTCGGGACAGCAACTTTCCCAATCATTACTTCTCTCTCATTAGAGGTTACTCTTGGCTCAAAAAGCAAATAAAAAGGATAAGGAGCGGTTATTACTGAAGTAATAACTTTCAAGACTCATCTAAAACTTTTGGGTTATCTCTCAATAAGTACTTTTCTTTAACGCCTTTAAGTTAGGCATAAGCAAAAACAAAAATGGATAGAATAGAAGTAAGCGGAGATAATCATGGTGAAAAACATTGTTTTGTTCAATGAAATCCTTTTGTTAACAAGGTTGATCAGGTCTTGTTACCAAAACAATTTCATATGAGACAAAACTTTGTATTCCACTAATAATTATGTTACCTCAACCTTGATAGCAATGGTCCCAATCATAATAGTTTCAAATTTTTCTCTTGGTATGGGACAATATATTTCTCCAACTTGAATGCCCTCAACATGTTCAATTGAATTCAAAACCATCAGTCTATCAATCTTCTTGGGGAAATAGATAGTATGTTCCTTGTCATTGACATTGAAGGTCACCTTCCCTTGATTACAATTAATAACAGCTCATGCAGTATTTAAGAAAAGGTCTCCCAAGAATAGTAGACATATTATCATCTTCAGGCATAAAAGTTTGAGAGGATGCTCTCATAAGAAATATGAGTTGAAGTAAAAGAGAGCATCAAGAAGCAAATTCAAAACATATTTAAGTCTAACCCACTTCCTATGCATAGGAATCTTGTAAGGAAATAAATCAAAGAAGCACATAGTAACAAGAATGGGTAGATAAAACAAGAGCAACTTCAAAACTCAGCACATAGAGAGGTGTTTCATTATCATGAAAATTTCTACAACCATATTTTCCTCTCTCATAATAATTTTCAGTAGCCTCATGAATAAACTCAACAATATAACTATCACATAAAGCATGCTTTTCATGATCTACAAACACATAATTTTTATCAAGCTCAAAAATAGTGGGATTAAAACCTTCAATCCCACTTTTAACAATTCTATAACACGATGACTGATCATTCAAAATAGGACCATCGTCTAGAGCTTTATCATAAACAATTTCTAAGCAAAACTCTTTAGTACCATGCATCTCGAAGTTAGGCACAAATAAAGGATTATCACAGATAACATGAGCATAACATTCATCATCCTTTGGTAAGGATGGGGGACAATCAAATAATGTAAGGGATAAAGAGTTACTCTCATTAGAAGGTAGGCATAGGTAGCTAATCCATTCTTACTCCTTTTGTTCATCACTCTCCTCCTCTTTTTCATCTAATGAGCTTTCAGGTTCATCAATTTCTACTTCCATAGGATCCTGCAAGGCATTAGTCTCTTCCATTTGTGGAAAGCATCTATTAATATATTCAAGAATATAGCCATTTTCTTCCTTGTAATTTTCAAAGCAAAATTTAAGTATACCATAAACCTCATATTTATAAGGTGAATTATCAATATTTTCAAGCAAACTAGCAAGTTCAAATGCATCCTTCCAAGCAATAAATTCCTCAATTTGTTCCACATCATAAAAGTCATAATTTCCTTTAACATAAGAAGATATGGTAATATCATCATTATACTCACATTGAAAATGGAGGTGTTTGTACCTCCTACAGCAACAAGATTTATCAAAGCAATAAGTAACATTATAAGTAGAGCACACGTTTATAGCAATGGTATACAATTTATCAATTTGTTCCCATAAGTGTTTCCCTTTTTGTGACAAGCGGTGTTCCTTATAATAATATTTTTGTTCTTCCGTGAAACCACCTTGCCAATAAGATTCAGTTTCAAAGAAACCAAGCATTAACAACAAGCATGATAAAGCAAGACAATAACAGACCAACAAAAATAACAACTAGAGTAGGAACTAATTTTTTTGTATTTTTGATAAAGAAACAAGCAAACAAGGCGGAAATAAAGTAAGCTTGAACAATAGTGATTCCAAGTGGACTTGATAAATAAAGCTATGCTCCCCGGCAACAGCGCCAGAAAATAGTCTTGATGACCCACAAGTATAGGGGGTGTATCGCAGTATTTTCGAGGGAAGTGAAACCCAATTTATTGATTCGACACAAGGGGAGCCAAAGAATATTTATAAGCCTTAACAACTGAGTTGTCAATTCAGCTGCACCTGGAAACAATCTTGATCACCACAGTTTATCAGTAGCAACAGTTTTGTAGTAGGAATAGTAAAGTAACAGCAGTAGTAAAATAAAGACAACAGTAACAATAGCAGTAAACAGTAGGATTCGAGTGCGGTAGGCATAGGGATGGATGGACGGGCGTTACATGGATAAGACAATTCACATAGCAATCAGAGCATAGGGCAATTGCAAATAAATAAGATAAAGCATCCAAGTACTAGATAATCCTAGGCATGTGTTCCATACATAGTCATACGTGCTCGCAATGAGAACTTGCACAACATCTTTTATCCTGTCAGCTCGTTTATAACGGGGCCTCAATGGAACTACTGGCAATTAAGGTGCTCCTTTTAATAGAGCACCGGAGCAAAGCATTAACACTCCGTGAACACATGTGATCCTCACATCAAAGCCATTCCCTCCGGTTATCCCGATTTCTGTCACTTCAGGGCCATTGGTTCCGGACAACAATGTGTGTATACAACTTGTAGATAAGACCAAAAACAATACTATCATAATGAATCAATAACATGTTCAGATCTGAAATCATGGCACTCGGGCCCTAGTGACAAGCATTAAGCACAACAAGTTGCAACAAAGTCATAAAGCACTAATAGAAGATACTAGGCACCATGCCCTAACAATCCGATGCCATTACATGAATGATCTCATCCAATCCATACCATCCCCATAGCCTACAGTGGGGGATTACTCACTCATAGATGGGGGAAACATGGATGGTCGATGGAGAAGCGATGGTGATGATGATGGCGATGATCTCCTCCAATTCTCCGTCTCGGCAGGGTGCCAGAACAGAGTTTCTGGTGCTGTTTCGTGGAATCTGGTGGTGGCGGCAGAGCGGAACTCCTTCTGGAAAAACATCGAACCCCCCAGAGTTTTTAGGTCAGAAGGCTTCTTATAGGCGAAGAGGGAGACCGAGGGGGTGCCTGGGGCCACCACACCATGCCCTGGCACGGCCAGGCCCAGCCCGCGCCTAGGAGGGTGTGGCCAGCCCCTGGCTCTCGTCCGTCTCGTATTCTGGCTCCTGGAGTCTTCTAGAAAATAGGCACTTTGGCTTCTGTCCCGTCCAATTCCGAGAATATTCATTTTCTGAATTTCCTGGAACCAAAAACAGCAGAAAATAGGCAGCTGGTACTGTGGCTCTTGTTAATAGGTTAGTCCAAGAAATCATATGAAAATTACTCTAAAGTGTGGACAAAACACAAGAAAGGAGATAAAACCAAGCATGACATCAAAAATTATAGATACATTTCCAATGTATCAGGTCCAAAATCATGCGACCTCCAAAAACAGTTGAGCAAAACTAATCGTCTGGGTCGCGCAAGTTGTTTTCATCCGCATCACGCAGGTCGCAGTGAAAACCTAGATCGGGGAAATATCGCGCCGCCTCTTTACCAACCCAACTTCTCCTCTCTCTCGCCCCCTTGATTCTGCCCTTGCCAGCTCCGACCGCCGCCGCTCGTCCTGGACCCTCGCGCCGCTGCTTCTCATGCTCCTCTTCACATGGGACGGCCGCGGTGGCTGGTGGGAAGAGGCGCTGCAGGAGCCCATCCAGGAGGACAAGGTTCGTCCCCGTCAACCTTTTGTTTTCTTCTAGAACTTGGTCGGGGCGGGGCTGCCGTGGAGGTTGACCAGGGAAGCCTCATCTAGGACTTTGAGATGGAGAGGTGAGAGGTGGAGGTGTTTCTAGGGGTGGAGCAGGGAGAGGGAGCTCGAGGAGAGGCGCTAGGACCTAAGTGGAGGAGCAGCGAGGGGGGCCGCTAGCCCGGAGGTAGAGGAGCAGCGAGGGGTGGGAGTGGAGGAGCAGCAAGGGCAGCGCTAGCCCAGAGGTGGAGGAGCAGCGAGGGGCGGCTCTGGGCCCTTGCTGCCGGCCTCCGCTCACTGCCTCTAATTCCTCCACTAGACATTAGAGCTGCAGCGGTGGCAGGGTTGAAGGGTCCTCGTCTGTCGTCGCTCTAGGCCACGGAGCTCGGTGCCGTGTTCAGGGTTGAGCTCTTAGCAACTCATGTTCAGAGTACCAAGGTGACCATGTTGCTTGGGAGTCGCCATCATCTACTCCAACTGATTCCACCATCTCCCAGTGATTTTTGCAGCTGTCTTGTGACCAAAATCAGTAACAGGATATGTTGGTAAATTCATTCTCTGACATGAGTGGTAGTTCCCTGTTGGTCATGTGCAAGGGATGTGGTGTATTTTATTTTCTGCCGACAACACTCATAACAAGGTGACATCAGTAATGGACTATCTCTTTTCAAATTTCAAATACATCTTGGTATGTTTCTATGTTGGGGAGTTGAAGAATGTCTGATTGAGTTTTCCCGTATTTCAATTGAAGAAGTACATTGATGAAATAGAAAGATTTTATCAACATTTAGTTGGTACATCAGCATACCCCTTGCTCATCTCGTTCAACTTATCAACACGTAGTGGGATTTATGCATTTCACATACTGTTGCCAGCCGTTCTGTTCTGTACTAATATACATATTTTAAATTTCCTATTCCCAGGACAATGTTCAGAATCAGCTCATCCATTTTGAGTTACTGTGAACAAATCACATCATTTGTCATCGCTATTTTTTGAGTGGTTGATACGTTGCAAGCGTATCCATAATTTTTGATGTTCCATGCTTGTTTTATATCTACTTTCTTATGTTTTGTCCACACTTTGGAGTATTTTTATACACTTTCTTGGACTAACCTATTAACAAGATGCCACAGTGCCAACTGCCTGTTTTCTGCTGTTTTTGGTTCTAGAAAAGTCAGAAAATGAATATTCTCGGAATTGGACGGGACAAAATCCAAAGTCAATATTTCACCGAGGGAGACACGGAGCCAGAATACGAGACGGAGAGGGGCCAGGGGCCGGCCACACCACGTGGCTACACGACCAGGCTTGGCCCACGCCAGGGGGTGGTGCGGCCGCCTAGGGAACCCCCTCGGCCTCCCCTTTTGCCTATATATCGCCTCTGATACAGAAACCCTAAGTACTCGATCAAAATTCCACGAAAAAGTATGTAGCCGCCGTCATCTCCATCCCTAGATCGGGAGGGATCTAAAGCTCTTCCCGGCACCCTATCGGAGGGGAGAATTCACCCTGGAGGCCTTCTTCATCACCATGCAAGCCCCCAGTGTGATGTGTGAGTAATTCATCCTTGGACTACGGGTCCATGTAGTAGCTAGATGGTTGGTTCTTCTCCTTTGTGCTACCATGTTTAGATCTTGTGAGCTCCGTTCATGATCAAGATCATCTATTTGTAATCCTACATGTTGTGTTTGCGGGGATCCGATGGATATTGAGATGCTATTTCAGATTGATTATTGATTCTATCATGTCTTTGTTATTTGTGATCTTGCATGCTCTCTGTTGTTAGTAGATATCTTGGCCGAGTAGATGCTAGCAACTCAAAGAGGGAGTATTTATGCTTGATAGTGGGTTCATGCCTCTAGTAATCCGGGGAAGTGACAGAAATCTCTAAGGTACTAGATGTGGTGTTGCTACTAGGGAGAAAACAACAATCATTTGTTCATGGAACAATCGTATTGTTTACTTTACACGCAATGGGTAATGCAATTATCTGTTGCTTGCAACTTAATATTGGAGGGGGTTCGGATAATAACCTGAAGATGGATTATTAGTCATAGATGCAGTTGGATTACGGTCTATGTATAATGTTGTAATGGCCAATGATACATTGCAAATGTATCTATAATTTTTGATGTTCCATGCTTGGTTTTATCCACTTTCTTGTGTTTTGTTCCAACTTTGGAGTACTTTTCATATGATTTCTTGGACTAACCTATTAACAAGAGCCACAGTGCCAACTGCCTGTTTTCTGCTGTTTTTGGTTCCAGGAAAGTCAGAAAATGAATATTTTCGGAATTGGACGGGACAAAAGCCAAAGTGCCTATTTTTCCGGAAGGGATCAAGTGCCAGAATACGAGACGAAGAAGGGCTAGAGGGCGACAACACCACCTGGTCGCGCAGCTAGGCCTGGCCCGCGCCAGGGGGTGGTGTGGCCAGCCCAGGCACCCCCTGACGGAAGGAGGGGGTGCCTGGGCTGGCCACACCACCCCCTGGCGCGGGCCAGGCCTGGCCGCGCGGCCAGGTGGTGTGGTGGCCCCCAGGCCCTTCTTCGTCTCATATTCTGGCACTTGGTCCCTTCTGGAAAAATAGGCACTTTGGCTTTTGTCCCGTCCAATTCTGATAATATTCATTTTCTGACTTTCCTGGAACCAAAAACAGCAGAAAACAGACAGCTGGCACTGTGGCTCTTGTTAATAGGTTAGTCCAAGAAATCATATGAAAAGTACTCCAAAGTTGGAACAAAACACAAGAAACTGGATAAAACCAAGCATGGAACATAAAAAATTATAGATACATTTGCAATGTATCATGGACCCCGGTCCTTTCTTTTACCATCAAGCTACAACTATTTACTATTTTCTATTTACTTTCTGCAAGCTATGACTATCTTCCACACAATACGTTTAATCCTTTGTTTTCAGCAAAACCGGTGAGATTGACAACCTCACTGTAAGTTGGGGGCAAAGTTCTGTGGTTGTGTTGTGCAGGATTCCAAGTTAGAAACAACACCTTTGAGGGGTTTCCTTGCTCCTACTGGTTTGATAACCTTGTTTTCGTAACTGAGGGAAAACTTGCTGTTGTACTCATCATACCTTCCTCTTGGGGTTCCCCAACAAGCTCGATATATTTTGGGCCATCAAGCTATTTTTCTGGCGTCGTTGTCAGGGAATCAAGGACATCTTCACAAGGGGAGTCCCTCATAACCAATCTCTTTACTTTGTTTTATTTGTTTTGCTTAGTTTATTTCTGATTTGTTTGCTTGTTCTTTTTATCAAAAATATATAAAAAATAGTTCCTACTATAGTTTTTATTTTCGTTGGTCTGTTATTGTCTTGCTTTATCATGTTTTCTATCAATGGTTGGTTTCTTTGAAACTGAATCTAGTTGGCAAGGTGGGTTCACGGAAGAACAAAAATATTATTATAAGGAACACCGCTTGTCACAAAAAGGGAAACACTTATGGGAACAAATTAATAAATTGTATACCATTGCTAGAAACATGTGCTCTACTTATAATGTTACTTATTGCTTTGATAAATGTTGTTGCTGTAAGATGTATAAACACCTCCCTTTTCAATGTGAGTATAATGATGATGTTACCATATCTTCTTATGTTAAGGGAAATTATGACTTTTATGATGTGGAACAAATTGAAGAATTTATTGCTTAGAAGGGTGCATTTGAACTAGCTTATTTGCTTGAAAATACTGATGATGCACCTTATAAATATGAGGTTTATGATATACTTAAATTTTGCTTTGATAATTACAAGGAAGAAAATGGCTATATTCTCGAATATCTTAATAGATGCTCTCCACCATCGGAATAGACTAATGCCTTGCAGGAGCCTATGGAAGAAGAAATTGCTGAAACTGGAAGCTCATTGGATGAAAAAGAGGAGGAGAGTGATGATCAAGAGGAGAAAGAATGGATCTACCCATTCCTACCTTCAAATGAGAGTAACTCTTTACCCCTTAAATTATTTGATTGTCACCCATGCTTACCAAAGGATCATGAAAAGCATGCTTTATGTGATAGTTATATTGTTGAGTTTATTCATGAGGCTACTGAAAATTATTATGAGAGAGGAAAATATGGTTGTAAAAGTTTTCATGGTACTGAAACACCTCTCTATTTGCTAAAATATTTGAAGTTACTTGATGCGCTCGACGATCGATGTAGAGCTCGTTGGGAACCCCAAGAGGAAGGTATGATGAGCACATCAGCAAGTTTTCCCTCAGTTATGAAACCAAGGTTTAATCGAACCAGTAGGAGCAAGGAAACACCCCAAAGGTGTTACTAGCTGAGCTTTGGCAGGGCGCACTACCGGTGCTAGTAGCAACGTGGAGACCCGCACAACACAACCACAGAACTTTGTCCCCAACTTGCGATGAGGTTGTCAATCTCACCGTGTTTTGCGGAAAACAAAGGATTAAACGTATCGAATGGAAGGAAGTAATAGTTTGCAGAAAGTAAACACAAAGCAGAAACAGTTTATAGATTGTATGTAAAGACAAAGGACCGGGATCCATAGTTCACTAGAGGTGGCTCTCCTTAAGATAGAAAACATGCTGGGTGAACAAATTACAGCAGGGCAATTGACAAACACCGAGAAAGCAATACATGCATATACTAATCATCTTGACTCCTTTGAGACTTCATTGGGCATTACAACATAATACATAGACCGCCATCCAACTGCATCTATGACTAATAATCCACCTTCAGGTTATCATCCGAACCCCCTCCAGTATTAAGTTGCAAGCAACAGATTATTGCTTTACGAACTGCGTGTAAAGTAAACAATACGATTGTTCTATGAACAAAGGATTGTTGTTTTCTCCCTGGTAGCAACAACACATCTAGTACCTTAGAGATTTCTATCACTTCCCCAGATTACTAGAGGCATGAACCCACTATCGAGCATAAATACTAACTCTTGGTGTTGCTAGCATCTACTTGGCCAAGATAGCTACTAACAACGGAAAGCATGCAAGATCACAAATAACAAAAACATGATAGAATCAATAATCAATCTGAAATAGCATCTCAATATCCATCGGATCCCCGCAAACACAACATGTATGGATTACAAATAGATGATCTTGATCATGAACGGAGCTCACAAGATCTAAACGTGAAAGCACAAAGGAGGAGAAACCAGCCATCTAGCTACTACATGGATCCGTAGTCCAAGGATGAACTACTCACGCATCACACCGGAGGCTTGCATGGTGGTGAAGAAGGCCTCCAAGGTGAATTCCCCTCTCCGGCAGGGTGCCGGGAAGAGCTTCAGATCCCTCCCGATGTAGGGATGGAGATGACAGCGGCTACAGACTCTTTCATGGATTTTTGATCGGGTACTTAGGGTTTTCATCCCGAGGGCAACTTATAGGCGGAAGGAGAGGCCGAGGGGGTCCCGGGAGCCACCACACCACCCCCTGGTGCGGGCCAGGCCTGGCCGCGCGGCTAGGTGGTGTGGCCGGCTCCTGGCGCCTCTCCGTCTCGTATTCTGGCACTTGATCCCTTCTGGAAAAATAGGCACTTTGGCTTTTGTCCCATCCAATTCCGAGAATATTCATTTTCTGACTTTCCTGGAACCAAAAACAACAGAAAACAGGAAGCTAGCACTGTGTCTCTTGTTAATAGGTTAGTCCAAGAAATCATATGAAAAGTACTCCAAAGTTGGAACAAAACACAAGAAAGTGGATAAAACCAAGCATGGAACATCAAAAATTATAGATACATTTGCAATGTATCAACACCCCCAAGCTTAACTCCTGCTCGTCCTCGAGTAGGTAAGTGATAAAAAGAAAGAATTTTTGACGTGACATGCACCATCAAAGACTTGATCAAAGTATTTGCAAAACATTCAAGGCTGGGATCATAGTACTTCAATCATAGCATGAAAGACAAAGTTCTAGCAATAGGAAAAGAGACTATGATGCAATATGAAAAGGCACAAACAAAAGATTTATGAATAACATGCTTTGCAAGACGTTTATTTGTTTCACATAAAGAAAACATAGCATAATAGTATTCAGCTTGTCCCTCAATAGAGTAGCAAATATAAATGCATAGGACACCTTCAAAGTTCATAAGAGTGACTAGATACAATAGTTTAAAACAAGCAATAACAAGTTATGCATCAATCAACTAGTCTTGGGACAATGCACATAGAACTAAGAATGGCCACTATGCTCTCAAAGTAGTGCATAAAGATATAAGGTGGAGACTCAATATAATGGTGGACGAAAGGCCTTTTGTAAAAGGAAGTAGGGATTCAAGTCTCATAAAGAGCTTCCAAAAATTATGGTACTTATAGCTTTCATCTCTCATTGCCCCTATCATAAGCATATTGAAGGTGATTAAGGTTAAAATAACAAAACTAAGAGGATATGCTTGACAAGTTATAAACCAAAATCTCATGCCCCTTACTTACGAAGACCGATCCTCATGCTACGCAACTTCAGTCACGAGTAAGCTCTTGTCATTGTAAGTATATGTGTATCATTAAGAACCGCCAACGGGGTACCCCTTGCACATGATACGGGAGCTTTCCATAATCAAAATGACAAGGCAAGCAGACAATGAGCATCTCAGCGATCTTTTTATTTGCTATTTGCATAGGTTTTTATTGAGGATGCTTCATAGAGTGCTCATTATGGTGATGCTGCAAGTTTCCACCATGATTAGGCATGGCTTAGGCTAGCGGCCCAGGCGTTTCTCTAACACACATACAAACTCCATGATCTTACAAGTTCCACTTTTATTTCACACCGCCGGGATCCGTAAGCAAAAGAACATGATATCAACGGGGTACAAAGTACAAGTGCAATGTTGAAAGCGTTCCCCATGAAACATGGTTCTGCTAACTTCAACTTATAAAGTGCAAGCATATACGCAACAAATAAGGACTCAATGGTTCAAGTTTATTAGAGGCAAAAAAGTAAAGTGTGCCATCAAGTTCGTGAGAGCTTTAATCACTAGTTTTCTCATAACAAGTGAAAGGTAGACAAAAGCATGAATATACTTGGAATAGCATAAGCTAGTAGGTAGGTATGGTGGAATCTTTGGAAAAACTTGGTTTAGGGAGTTGGATGCATGAGTGGAACTCATACTTGGTTGTGGAGGCTAGCAAAAGACTGGGAGCGACAAACTAAGAGAGCAATACTGGCCATAATCATGCAGAGCGACAAAACATCATTGATCAAAGCATAAAGTGATACTACAAGTTGAAAACTAAAGGATCATAAAGGCTATGGTGACTTGTGACAGTCATAACATGGTGTGAGCATGTGCCAAGTCAACCCAAATAAAGCACCAAAGGAGAATACCACTATACTATGCTTTAATATGCTAAAACAACGCATGATTCATCCAAGGCACATTAAGCAATCTCAATTGTTTATAACAAGTCATGCTACAGCAAAGAATACTAAGCATAAAGCCAAAACAATATCAAGTATGGCATGACAAAGCATAGCCACAGTCAAAAACAAGCTCTTTTTACCACATAAGCATGAACTTTCCTACTCTTGTCCAAACCAAACCAAACTAATTGCAAACCAATGTATGAAAGAGGGGGTCCAACCAACTTATTCAGAAAACTAAGCAAACCAAGCAAACTAAAAACCAAAACGAAAACGAAAAAGAAGACGCTCCAAGAAAAACACAATTGTGCATGAAACAATAAAAATGAAGCGTTTAGAAGAAACCTGAGATTTTTATTGATGAAGAAGGGGATGCCTTGGGCATCCCCAAGCTTTGACGCTTGTACTTCTTGGATATTTCTTGGAGTGACACGTGTGGCATCCCCAAGCTTGAGATTTAGTCCATCCTTTATCTCATTACTCATTCCTTCCATACACCTGAAAATTTTTCTTCATACAAAACTTCACATAATCTTTATTAGCAACATTAGTGCACTCAAGATAAATAAGTCTTAAGGTTTAGTTATAACACCAAATAAACTTCCATTAGAACAGTAGATACTGTAGCACTTCCCTCAAAAAGCTCAATTCCCCCAAAAGAACTCAAGAAGGAACCAACAAGAAGCAAATGCAAAAAATGGCAGAAATCTGTCAAAACAGACCAGCAGGTAAAGACGAATTTTTTCGAAGACCTTCTGTTGCTCAAATCAAAAAGTGTTGAACTAACGAAAGTTAGATAACAATATTTGGCAGAAGCACAAAAAATTACAGCTCAATCCGACGTACAGAACTCTCTCAGAAATTTTTACGGTGAAGCACAGAAATCTGTTTCGGGACAGCAACTTTCCCAATCATTACTTCACTCTCATTAGAGGTTACTCTTGGCACAAAAAGCAAATAAAAAGGATAAGGAGCGGTTATTACTTCCAATACTCATCTAAAACTCTTGGGTTATCTCCCAACAAGTACTTTTCTTTAACGCCTTTAAGTTAGGCATAAGAAGCAAAGAAAAAATCAAGTGTTCTCAAATGAAGAAGCATTAAAACCAAATTTCTTGCCCTTACCTCTCTTATTTTTATTCTTATCCTTTGGGAAAATGTGATTGTTTGGTAGAGAAGAGAGGTGCATGGTCCCCTTTCCCACATCTATTATTGCTCCAAGGAGTTCTAATAGGGACCTTCCAAGTGTAATTTGTCCTTTTCCTACACATTCAATAACAAGATAATCAATAGAAATCATTTTCCCAAGGATCTTTGTAAACACTCCTTCAGCTATTCCAAGAAGTAATATGGTAGTATTATTAGCAAGAGATATTTCTTTTCCTCCTTTCGTAAGCCCCCAAAGATTCAAAGATTCATAAATATCCTTGGGCATAAGGCAAAATTCAGACATGATATCACAACGGGCTTGAAAAATTTCAGTGTTTATCTCAATCTTTACTGTAGGGAGCCACTTTGATGGTTCAAAATTTATTGGAACATAATTGTGATGCTCCCTAAGCGTATTATAGCACCCTTCTAATCTAGTAGTGCTAGCCTCAAGAGTATCCAACCTAGCAAATATTTTTGCGAAGGAAGTATCAGTTTGGCTAGGCATGTTGTAAGTGAGGATCAATTTCTTTATAGCATTAATAGCATCATGCTCATTACATTGGAGGAAATCTCCTCCCACAATAGCATCTAGGGCATATCTATAGCAAAGAGCAATCCCAAGGTAAAAACTGCTAAGGAACAAGCTTTGAGTCATTTTAGGCTCAGTTTTTTCATGTAGATCAGAGATTCTAGACCAAGATTCCTTAAAACTTTCCTCAATTCCTTGTTTAAAAGTGAAAATCATTTCCTCGGGTGACATAGTGATTGGAGCAAGGCTATACATAGTGGCACTCAAGATAGGAACTATTTTTTTTTGTGTTTTTCCAATAAGAAAGCAAACAAGTAAAACTATTTTTTTTGTGTTTTTTGAAGAACAAAACAAGCAAACAAAGCAAAATAAAAACAACAAAGTAAAGAGATTGGTTATGAGGGACTCCCCTTGTGAAGATGTCCTTGACTCCCCGGCAACGGCGCCAGAAAACGTCTTGATGCGCTCGACGATCGACGTAGAGCTCGTTGGGAACCCCAAGAGGAAGGTATGATGAGCACAGCAGCAAGTTTTCCCTCAGTTATGAAACCAAGGTTTAATCGAACCAGTAGGAGCAAGGAAACACCCCAAAGGTGTTACTAGTTGAGCTTTGGCAGGGCGCACTACCAGTGCTAGTAGCAACGTGGAGACCTGCACAACACAACCACAGAACTTTGTCCCCAACTTGCGATGAGGTTGTCAATCTCACCGTGTTTTGCGGAAAACAAAGGATTAAACGTATCGAATGGAAAGAAGTAAAAGTTTGCAGAAAGTAAACACAAAGCAGAAACAGTTTATAGATTGTATGTAAAGACAAAGGACCGGGATCCATAGTTCACTAGAGGTGGCTCTCCTTAAGATAGAAAACATGCTGGGTGAACAAATTACAGCGGGGCAATTGACAAACACCGAGAAAGCAATACATGCATATACTAATCATCTTGACTCCTTTGAGACTTGATTGGGCAATACAACATAATACATAGACCGCCATCCAACTGCATCTATGACTAATAATCCAGCTTCAGGTTATCATCCGAACCCCCTCCAGTATTAAGTTACAAGCAACAGATTATTGATTTATGAATTGCGTGTAAAGTAAACAATACAATTGTTCTATGAACAAAGGATTGTTGTTTTCTCCCTAGTAGCAACAACACATCTAGTACCTTAGAGATTTCTGTCACTTCCCCAGATTACCAGAGACATGAACCCACTATCGAGCATAAATACTAACTCTTGGAGTTGCTAGCATCTACTTGGCCAAGATAGCTACTACCAACGGAAAGCATGCAAGAACTCAAATAACAAAGACATGATAGAATCAATAATCAATCTGAAATAGCATGTCAATATCCATTGGATCCCCGCAAACACAACTCATGAACGGAGCTCACAAGATCTAAACATGAAAGCACAAAGGAGGAGAAACCAGCCATCTAGCTACTACATGGATCCGTAGTCCAAGGATGAACTACTCACACATCACACCGGAGGCTTGCATGGTGATGAAGAAGGCCTCCAGGGTGAATTCCCCTCTCCGGCAGGGTGCCGGGAAGAGCTTAAGATCCCTCCCGATCTAGTGATGGAGATGACAGCGGCTACAGACTCTTTCATGGATTTTTGATCGGGTACTTAGGGTTTTCATCCCGAGGGCAACTTATAGGCGGAAGGAGAGGCCGAGGGGGTCCCGGGAGCCACCACACCACCCCCTGGCGCGGGCCAGGCTTGGCCGCGCGGCCAGGTGGTGTGGCCGGCCCCTGGCCCCTCTCCGTCTCGTATTCTGGCACTTGATCCCTTCCGGAAAAATAGGCACTTTGGCTTTTGTCCCGTCCAATTCCGAGAATATTCATTTTCTGACTTTCCTGGAACCAAAAACAGCAGAAAACAGGCAGCTGACACTGTGGCTCTTGTTAATAGGTTAGTCCAAGAAATCATATGAAAAGTACTCCAAAGTTGGAACAAAACACAAGAAAGTGGATAAAACCAAGCATGGAACATCAAAAATTATAGATACATTTGCAATGTATCATTACTCTCGTTTTATCTTCCTATGCCTGTCACTTTGTTCTTTGTGAATTTATTTGCGTATAAGATTCCTATGCATAGAAAGTGGGTTAGACTTAAATGTGTTTTGAATTTGCTCCTTGATGCTCTCTTTTGCTTCAATTAATATTTCTTATGTGAGCATCTTCTCACATTACTGAGCCCAGCTCAAAGGCGGTAAAGAAAATCACTTATTGGGAGATAACCCAAAAGTTTTAGATGAGTCTTGGAAGTTATTACCTCTGTAATAACCTCTCCTTATCCTTTTTATTTGCTTTTTGTGCCAAGAGTAACCTCTAATGAGAGAGAAGTAATGCTTGGGAAAGTTGCTGTCCCGAGACAGATTTTTGTGCTTCGCTGTAAAAATTCGTGTAAAATCTCTGTACGTCGATTTGAACTGTGATTTTTTGTGCTTCTGACCCAGGTTGTTATCTAACTTCCGTTAGTTCAACACTTTTTGATTTGAGCAACAGAAGGTCTTCGAAAAAGATCGTCTTTACCTACTGGTCTGTTTTGACAGATTTCTGCCATTTTCTGTATTTGCTTCTTGTTGGTTCCTTTTTGAGTTCTTTTGGGGAATTGAGCTTTTTGAGGGAAGTGCTACAGTAGCTAGTGTTCTAATGGAAGTTTTTTTGGTGTTAGAACTGAACCTTAAGACTTATTTATCTTGAGTGCACTAATGTTGCTAATAAAGATTGTGTGAAGTTTTGTATGAAGAAAAAATTTCAGGTGTAAGGAAAAAATGATGTAATGAGATGAAGAACGGACTAAAGCTCAAGCTCGGGGATGCCACCCGTGTCACCCCAAGAAATATCCAAGAAGTACAAGCGTCAAAGCTTGGGGATGCCTTGGGCATCCACTTCTTCATCAATAAAAATCTCAGGTTTCTTCCAAACACTTTAGTTTTATTGTTTCATGCACAGTTGTGTTGTTCTTGGAGCGTCTTCGTTTTCTTTTTTAGTTTTCATTTGCTTGGTTTGCTTAGTTTTCTTGAATAAATTGGTTGGACCCCTTCTTTCATACATTAGTTTTCAAATAGATTGGTTTGGATTGGAAAAGAGTAGGAAAAATTCATGCTAAAGTGGTAAAATGAGCTTGTTTTTGACTGTGTCCTATGCTTTGTCATGTCATGCTTGGTATTTTTTTGGCATGAGATTTCAACTTATAACTTGTCAAGCATATCCTCTTAGTTGTGTCACTTTAACCTTAATCACCTAAAGATGCTTATGATAGGGGCAATGAGAGCTGAAAGCTAATAAGTACCATAATTTTTGGAAGCTCTTTATGAGACTTGAATCCCTGCTTCCTTCTATGAAGGCCTTTCTTTTAATTTTATGTTCAGTCTCCACCTTCTATCTTTATGCACCTATTAAGAGAGCATAGTGGCCATTCTTAGTTTAATGTGCATAAGTCTTGTTGATTGATGCATAACTTTGATATTGTTTGTTCTTAAACTATTTGTATCTAGTCACCCTTATGAACTTTGAAGGTGTCCTATGCATTTATGATTTGCTACTCTATGAGGAACAAGCTGAATACCATTATCATTATGCTTTCTATATGTGAAACAAACAAATGTCTTGCAAAGCATTGTTATTCATGAATCTTTTGTTTGTGCCTTTTCATGTTACAACATAGTTGCTATGTCTTATTGTTAGAACTATATCTTTCATGCTATGTTGAAGTACTATGATCCCAACTATCAATGTTTTACAAATACTTTGATCAAGTTTATGATGGTGCATGTCACCTCAAAAATTATTCTTTCTTTTTATCACTTACCTACTCGAGGACGAGCAGGAGTTAAGCTTGGGAATGTTGATACATTGCAAACGTATCCATAATTTTTGATGTTCCATGCTTGTTTTATATCTACTTTCTTATGTTTTGTCCACACTTTGGAGTATTTTTATAAACTTTCTTGGACTAACCTATTAACAAGATGCCACAGTGCTAGCTGCCTGTTTTCTGCTGTTTTTGGTTCCAGGAAAGTCAGAAAATAAATAATCTCGGAATTGGACGGGACAAAAGCCAAAGTCAATATTTCATCGAGGGGGACACGTAGCCAGAATACGAGACGGAGAGGGGCCAGGGGACGGCCACACCACCTGTCCGCGCGTCCAGGCCTGGCCCGCGCCAGGGGGTGGTGCGGCCGCCTAGGGCACCCCCTTGGCCTCCCCTTTCGCCTATATATCACCTCCGATACAAAAACCCTAAGTACTTGATCAAAATTCCATGAAAGAGTCTGTAGCTGCCGTCATCTCCATCCCTAGATCGGGAGGGATCTGAAGCTCTTCCCGGCACCCTGCCGGAGGGGAGAATTCACCCTAGAGGCCTTCTTCATCACCATGCAAGCCTCCGGTGTGATGCGTGAGTAGTTCATCCTTGGACTACGGGTCCATGTAGTAGCTAGATGGTTGGTTCTTATCCTTTGTGCTACCATGTTTAGATCTTGTGAGCTCCATTCATGATCAAGATCATCTATTTGTAATCCTACATGTTGTGTTTGCGGGAATCTGATGGATATTGAGATGCTATTTCAGATTGATTATTAATTCTATCATGTCTTTGTTATTTGTGATCTTGCATGCTCTCTGTTGTTAGTAGATATCTTGGCCGAGTAGATGCTAGCAACTCCAAGAGGGAGTATTTATGCTCGATAGTGGGTTCATGCCTCTAGTAATCTAGGAAAGTGACAGAAATCTCTAAGGTACTAGATGTGCTGTTGCTAGTAGGGAGAAAACAACAATCCTTTGTTTATAGAACAATCGTATTGTTTACTTTACACGCAATGCTTAATGCAATTATCTGTTGCTTGCAACTTAATACTGGAGGGGGTTCGGATGATAACCCGAAGGTGGATTATTAGTCATAGATGCAGTTGGATTACGATCTATGTATAATGTTGTAATGCCCAATCAAATCTCATCGAAGTCAAGATGATTAGTATATGCATGTATGCTTTCTCGATGTTTGTCAATTGCCCCGCTGTAATTTGTTCACCCAACATGTCATCTATCTTAAGGAGAATCACCACTAGTGAACTATAGACCCCGATTCTTTCTTTTATCATCAATCTACAACTATTTACGGTTTTCTGTCTACTTTCTGCAAGCTATTACTATCTTCCACACAATACGTTTAATCCTTTGTTTTCAGCAAAACCGGTGAGATTCACAACCTCACTGTAAGTTGGGGGCAAAGTTCTGTGGTTGTGTTATGCAGGATTCCAAGTTGGAAACAACACCTTAGAAGTGTTTCCTTGCTCCTACTGGTTCGATAACCTTGGTTTCATAACTGAGGGAAAACTTGTTGTTGTGCTCATCATACCTTCCTCTTGGGGTTTCCTAATGAGCTCGATATATTTTGGGCCATCAGTGGTCACAGGTGTATTCTAGAGTAACTTTAAGACTCACGTGTTCAACATCCAAAATCAATTCCAGTGGGTCAGGATAAAATACTGATTGGAACATTCATATTCTACTTCTTCGTTGGGTTCTTCAGGTACAAGAGCCCCTGTAGAGTATAAGCTCTTCAAAGGGAAGACTCAACTTTCTATTGCCTCCGTTAAGGGGTACCTGATGAAAAGCCTTGAATTCATGTAAACTAACATTCTTTCAAAGGATTGTAATGTGAGTATGAGCTGGAGCTGCAGGAGTAGCTGTGCCTCAGGTACTAACGGATTTAAGCTCTATCCAGTAGATGTGCAAAGCACCTGTTCGATAAAATGCCAGTGAAAAAATTTAGGTCAATGCAAGGTGCCTAAGTTAGTGCAAGGTGCCTAAAATTTTCATCTATGCACTTCGAGCAAACCCGATATAGGCTGTGCGCCTCAACTCCATCAAGAACTGTCTTCTCGAAGACAACCAGTGAACGGTAATAGGTTGGCTTCAATTTTATTTTCCCATGTAGATGCTCAGACAATCATGCATAAATTGTGTTTTAGCTGCGGGTACAACATGTATAGGAAAATTATCTATATACTGATGTCAAACAAATAATGAAATGAGATGTAAATACATCATTCGTAGCTTTCTTCTTCCAATGTACAAATTCCTACACATCTTGTTTATGCAGTGTACCACTTACTGATCCTATATCATTTTGGTGGCTCTTCTTTGCAGATCGATCCGGTGAACTAGGAGACCCTCCAGATTACGTAGGATGGCTGCCGATGGAACAACCGTCAAGAGGTATGTCGGCGCCCTCATGGATAGTTAGATGGGCTACCAATATTAGATGGTTATTATATATAAGGCAACTTTAGGCAGTAGCAGTAGTGACATAGGAGATGGAGAAGTGGGAGTATTTCATTGTTTGTTCGAGCACATTCCATCTTATAGTAATATGCCAACCATCTTTAGATGGTACCAGTACTCCAACTATGCTCACATACTAAATTTACATCTCTAAAATAAACAGCTTAACTTAAACTATTTGTTTCGGGTTTTGTGATTGCACGGACATGCTCATCCGACGAGCACGCGACCCTGGCGAGCACCGTGCCCATGGAGGCTGCCATTTGGTGGTCATTGTGGTGAGCTCTTTGTCTCAACTCTTCTCCAGTTTTCTTTTGTGCAATGATTTAAGCAACATTTGGTTGCTGCTGATCAGAATTTTGTGATGGATCTCTGACTAGCGCTATAATTAGGCAAACTGAGAATCACTACATTTAGTTTTACGCTTATTATGTCGGCAAATCTTTGGGTTTGGTTAATTGAACAAACAAATAATCTTAATCAGTTACATCTAATTGACCAGCTACGGGCAATTTGTATCTTGTGCTTTGCTTCCTATATGTTCACGTTGGCTATCGCATGATTCTTTATTTCTACTTTGATAGCAGATCACCAATGCAAAGGTAGGACAAAGTGTGTGAGAAAACTAGAACATAGAGTTGGCAATGGGACAAAGTGCGCCATAATTGTAATTACTCATAGAATGTAAGCATACAGAACAATTTGCTTGATATCGATTATATGATTATTCAGAGAAATATTTATATCATTAACCTGAGCTATTTTGTTGGTTAGCTCAACTTAATTGGGGGAAGAAGTTATTATGGGAGCCATTTTGTTGGTTAGCTCAAGTGATGTTTATTTCCACCCATTTAGATTCTTTTGGTTATTGGCTCGTGGTGTAAGATTAGTGACTTTGTGGTTTCCATGTTTTCCAGGTTCAACCTGATGTATCACCGGTCGAGTGTCTAGCGACGGAAGCAGACAACATACCAGATTCTGAGAGAGACGACGCACCAATGGTTGGGTTGCAGTACTTTTCAGGTGAATCTACGATAGAACTGCTTTTTTGGATTGTGAATCATGGCTATTCGCGGGTGCCAAATTAATGGAATAGCCATTTCATTATCCTTGTAGACTGTGAATCTATATTCATTTTTAGATTATGAATCTACTGTTGTTACAAAAATACTATCCTTTTTTCTATTCAACATATTGCGTCTGCCTATTTTTGTTGCCTGATTCGCGGCTGGATGCTTCTATGCGCAGTGCCCTTTGGTGGGCTCTCGAGATGAAGAAACAAAAGGAGGGCTCTGGGCGGCGTCTGCCAAGGGCTGTTGGGTGTCCGACAACGAGGACATGGATCCCACTATATGTATAACATATCTTTCCTTCAATATTATCTAAATTTTGCATGGGAAAATTCAGATCAATTTGGAAATGAATAGATATATTTTTTTCATTCTTGTTGCGACCACATTATTATCTGAGTTTCTCTTCAAAAGGCATTTGGACAGCTTAGATAGTATTCCTCTATTAGCTTGCCAAAACTGCCCGCCTTTTAGGTTGTGGAGCTGATGTTATAGCACTTGCACAAGGATTCTCATCCAAAGCTCCCATTTTGCCGTTGCTTTTGCTGCTGGTTTTCTCACAGGTACCGGTGCTGGGTGAGCCACTTGAAACCTCTACGGTTATTAGCAGCTTGAGCTCTTGTGTGATATGGCTACTGGGTGCTTGGCAAGAAATAAGGACTAGATTATCCTTTGTTGGCTTCTTGCAGCTATGTAAGCCTGGATGGGTGAGTGAAAACGACATTTATGGATTCATGCAGTGAGAAAACAAGATTACAACAAGTAACATTGCAGAACTAAAAGGGGAAGAATACTATCGGTTTTCATGAAGCAAAATTGGTAAATAAGCAAGTGTACAAATTTACCCAGTGTACTGACAACGTGAGCTTTCTGATATATTGTGCATAAGAGAGCTAACTTAAAGCAATATCTGGGAATAATATGCCACCTGGTTAAATAGACGTATTGTGCAATTCTATGAACCTCAAACGATACCTTCAGACTTCATTCCATTGTCTGATTACATTCTTTAAATTTATGTTTGGTAGTATACAAAGTAGGACCAGTTATTCTTCTCCTCTCCAAAGTGTATATACATTATTTGCTCTACTGAAACTTTTTTGCTTAACATATGCTTTATCTTTTATGATGCCCCTCCAAACTGCATATACTTTTTTTGCTAATACGCAAAATAATTGTGTACCATTGCATTAGACATAGAAAGAGTTATACAAAATGTATATGATATCTTCTCTACTGTAGAATTTTTGGTGAACCGTCTGCTTTATCTTATATAGTTCTTATGTCTGTCAACGGAGGAGCCACTTACCTGTCCCACCCGGTGACCGGTCAAAAAGGTATTGATTGTCAAAATTGATTTATGACTATTCCTTTTGACAAACTATATCCTCTTATGCTACCGAATATCTACTTTTATGTTCCGCCAAGCCTCGTTTATAATTTGCAGCCACCTGATCACTAACCTAACTTTATCCTCCCATGCTACCGAATTTTGTGAAAAGAGTATAGATAGAGCAATGAATTGATAGAGATAGAAAAGAAATAAACTTTGTGCTGATTCAGAGGCAGGGCATCATCAATAGTGCCCCTTGAAAGAGAGTTTACAATGATTGATTCTCGGTATTGCTTGTGTAGTTTCTTTATCAAAAGTTGCTTGATCATATGATGGATGGCACAAGTATTTAGGCGCTTCTTGTTGGCGGCTAATGAGATAGCTTATACAATTGGAACATCGTTACTGCATTTTCTTATTGTTTGTTTGCAGATTTGTGAACAAATAAGATTGATAACCACAAAATTAATGTATCATCACACTGTAGTACAATAGGATAAAAGGTTGCTTTGAACCATGCACTTATCTGCTATTGTGCAATGGAGTGGGACTCAAACAGTAATTTTAGTTTTCATTCACTGAAGCTGCAATCATTGAACTGCACGTATTGGTTAACTACAAGAAATCTAATACCACTATGTTGTAATGAGGTGGCGGGGTTGTCTTTGGCGAGGGTCACCTGCATCTTCCTTTCATTAAGACATCTGGTTGAATTAGGTTCTAGAGTTCATTAGTGAAAGGATTGTTTTAGTCCATGGCCACTACAGATAATGAGCGCCTACTTTCTTGATGGTAGCTTCTTGCCCTACTTCGGTCGAGCAAATGCCAACTTAGAGAGGTATGTTCATTGCCAAATAACTTGCATACAATATTTATCTTATGTAACCATAGTAATAGATGTTTCTATATTTGTATCACTTAGTTTTTTTATTTGCATTACATTACACATAATGGAGTTGATAAGTATGGTATTTTTCTGTTATCTTTCCAGTATCTCTTTTATGATGAGTTCCCAAATGCAAGAAAATTGAATGCACCAACCATTTATTTTATTCTAATAATATAGTTGGTCTGTGAGAATCAAAGGTTCAACATTTATGTAGTTATTATAGTGTTTTGTAGATGACATGATTCTGTTTTAATCGTATCTCTGGTTTATTGCCAGACACATTATGATAATTTGCAGCCGCACGGTCCTTTTATGCAAGTTTAGTCAAAATGATCATGCTTGTCTAAGTGATCTTCAAGAGGTTTTATTTAGAGCTTCTTTGGACAAGTTTATGACTGTTGTGACTCGATTTTCGCAAAGAAGCAAATGAACTTTTTCATGTATTTTTTTGCGCCATATTATATTGACATAAGACAAAGGGAAATAAATATTCTCAAGGCTATTTTGCTTTTATTATGATGTGTCAATGCCTCCTAATTCCTACTACAACTAAGTTAAAACGGTACTGCCAGGAATCTATTGTGCCTTATTAACATTTGTGAAGTAATGAAGATGTTGCTCTGTCCTTTACCATACAACATGTGTAGAGGGGAGTTTATCACCATCCTCGATCCATTAGTGCGGTTATGAAGTTGCCGCTTCCTATGTGTATTATGTCTTCTATGTTTGTTATTCTATGAATCTGGAACCTGGTGATGCAAGATGTAGAATCTTAGATCAGTCTGCTCGTTTGATTTCATGATCTTTTCTAAGGGCTGCATTTATGATCTCAATCCATGCAAAGTATGGAAATTAGACCAATACATGCAAGTTTGGAAATTGGACCATATTGGACATGTGGCGCTAGGGGGCATTTTCCCATTTTCTTGCATTACTGGTTATAGTTGTGCCTCCAAGATTGATAACTACCACTAATTCCACTACCTCTATTAAACCATAATGGAGAGAATATGGGGCTGAATATTCTCTCCTATTCTCTGTAACAAATACCGTAACAATAGCTGAGTACCACATGTTTTTAGCCTACATGTTAATGCCTCACGGTCTTTAAGGTAAATGAATGTCGATCATAGTGATAACATTGATGAAACTTATGGATATACTCTCTCTGGTCCGGTTTATTAGGCACACACGTAGTTTAAGGAAATCTTTGACCATCAATTTTAACTAATAAAATATGTAAATATGTCTCAAAAAATATACCATTGTAAACTACTTTTAAAGATGAATCCAATGGTATAATTTTTGTGACTATGTAAAATTTGTTGACCAAAATTATTGGTCAAAGTTGTTCTTAAACTACGTGCGTGCCTAATAAACCGAACCGGAGGGAGTAATATTGTCTGGCTTCTGTCATTTGCACCAGTTTTATATTATATAAATATGGTATCATTGTTCTTCATAGTTTTTTCTATAAGATTACTCAAACTTTACATTGTTTGGCTTAAACAATTATACATCTTTTATTGAACGAGGGTCCTATAACATAGCCAAGCACCTCGGATACAAAAGATTGTTCTCACAAGAATAGCACCTGGACATTGATTCTCCTAAATGAGAAATTCCAATCAATAATGGCATAAGCACATTTTTTAGAAAACCATCTGGTGTTCCTTTCATTTCGGAAAAAAACAAATTAGATGACATGCATCCACTGATTATAGGTTTTCTTATCTCAAATCAAAACAACTATTTCTTCAACTATAGTTGTATGTGCAATGTACATACAAATTACTCAGCATGGTTAATTTTTAGATGATTAAATCTATGTCTAAAGTACTGGCTCGCTTTCGGCCTCGGCGCCGGTGGCGCACCGGGTCATCTAGTAGAAGTTGAAACCATAAAGCTGAGGAGTCGTCTGGAGCGCCACAATTAGCCGTCCATGAAGCTGGAGAGTATAAGCATCATCTGCCAGATTATTTTGTCGTTCTTCTGCTACCGAAGAACATAGCTCCTGCTGCCGAAGTGCGCTACTTTGACTTGTACATGCAAGCTGTTCCTCCGTAGCTTCCGTCAAATATCCCAGTGCCCTCCAAGCCTAATAAAACTACAATGGGTTGAAACAAATGTGGATGCCCACATGCACGACAAGTAAAGATCGCTTCCGAGCTGAAGCCATTTCCTATATGCTATATCATTCATTGGTCGAAAGAAATACATACTGAGTAGTATATATATATGGCAATAAATATTAGAAATTTATCTTTTTCTGTGTTATGTACATGACTATTACGACACATTTAAGATAAGTGTTAGTACTGTAATGTATTGTTCTCTGATGGGAATACCTACTACAATACTCTATTGCCGCCTATATTTGTTTTACGCTCTTGCATTCTGCTTACAACTCCTACTTGCTATATCTCCCGTCAAACGGATCACACCTACGAACTATATTTTAGATAAATTATGAAATCCCAATTATGAGAGAAGGATATGTGCAATGCTTCTTAGAATGGGAGACATCAGGGAACACGTGGGATGTTGCACAAGTACATTTAGTAGCCTGATTGTACCTCATCGTTCTCAAGGTACGTGAGAACTAGGGACGATATAGAAATGTTTTTTTGTAGGCAACGCCATCAAATGTTAGTTTTAGTGATAATTTGCTCGAAACACTAAACAAGTATATTTCCCAAACTGGGTGATGTTTGTGTATACTTGCGACGTGTTCGCGAGAGGAAATTAAGCATGTAGGTCTGACTTGTCCCACCAAAAAATTGGATCCTAATTTTCCACCATTTATGCATTGTTGGAGCAGCATTGGCTTTTGCCACAAGACAATGATGGACTTAAACAAAGACGACATGTCTACCTGAGCCCACCTACTACCTAGTGTTAGTTATATAAGATTTTGGGGTTTAACCACAATTAGAATATTTTATTTTTCTAAACATGTTTGTGGCATATATCAAATTTGTGACTAGAGGAAATATTAAATAAGTTAACTAGTTCTCCACCGTAGGAGATGGTATACATGGTGTGAACAGTTTTTATTTGTTTGCTTTTGTCATGGGTCATGAAAATGATCCTACTTTTAACTGAATTAGAGCCGGTGTATTTCAATGCAAGAAGAAATTCTTAGGAAAAGCTCATTTGTTTTGGAACTTCAGATAAATCTATTTTTTGATAAAGGACGCTTTATTACTTAAAAGATTTAAGCATTGCACCCATCATCTGCATAATTAGGATGCACATAGCCACGGCAAGTCCAACAGGAAAAAAGAAACAAATGTAAAATATAAATAATCATGAAGAACATGTATAACGCCTGATAAGCTGATGGAGGACTAATCCAAAGATCACGTTGTCATCCATGTTGGATAAAAATATCCCCACCATGTCATCCAACCGTGTAGACACCTCCATAAACATGTCACGGATGTCCACATATTGTAAGGATAACCATGAACGGAGCATTTACTGGTGCACCAGTAGATAACCAGCATAAGAGACAGATTTTTATGATTATAAACCTTGTCGTTTCTACATAGCTAAAGTAACCAAATAATGGCACGCACACTCATCCGAATAAGAACTATAAACATGTGATCAGTACTATGTAGTACTATGTAGCCAGTTGCCAAAAATATTGGCAACACTACGAATACAAGCTAGAAGATACTTGGATATCTGACCATATAGATCTGGAGAATTTGCACTGGAAGAATATTTGTTTAATTGTCTCATCACAATGATAAAATACACACTTAGTAATTCCATGTCAATTCTGCCTTACAAGGTTTTATTTGGTGTGGATTAAACCCCGACAAAGGAATCAAGTTAGATTTTTATCTTCAGAGATATCTCCACCTTCAAAATCTTTCTGTTGTTATCAACTGGCATGTCATGCTGGGCCATTGCTCTATACATGGAATCCACAGATAACTTATCACTCTCATGTATTTTTTATCGAAACTCATTGGACCATTTTGCGTTAATTTCAAGGTTATCAAACGTTATAACAAAGCGTTTCAAGATGCAAGGCTAAGACCAATTAAGTCTCTCTTCTAAACGTCACATTCGATGGAGAGGACTCCATAATCGTAACAATGTTATCTCTCTTGTGATGAACAGTATTCTATAGGGCCGGATATTGTTCCTGAAGAGTGGCCTTTCCTATCCACTTGTCCTCCCATAATTTAATTTTCGAACCATCTTTAATTATAAATGATTCAAATAGGAAGAAATGTTTCTTCGTAGCCATTAGACTTGCCCATAAATATGAGTCCCCTGGCTTTCAATGCACTTGGGACAAAGCATTTGAGCCTATGTACTTTCTTTCTAGGAGGGTTTTCCATACCCCATCGTCGGTAAGTAACTTGTAAAGCCACTTACCAAGGGGAGTGGTATTTTTAATCTCTAGGTCACTAATACCTAGCCTACCTTGTCTTTGGGGCAGCAAACTACGCTCCATTGAGCCAATAAATATTCCTTTTCTCGCTATCCCTTTATCAAAAGAATCTTGATCGGAAATAAATCCAATCTATTTAAGATTTCTTTAGAAATCTGGAAGTTAATGGGGGAAGAATTTTACCTTCCCAATCTCTGCACCAAGTATATATACGATCATTAAGCATGAGTACTAGGATTTTATCTTGGTTATTCACCAATCATGTTCCTTAGGATAAATTCATGAGTACCATGAAATCCTAATCCTCATGAATTAATAGGAACCTAAATTCGCATCTACGAGGATTTGAATCCAGGTGTTGGGCTTGTACATCCAATCCCCTAACTAGTAGAGATAGAATCAACCCCCTCTGACTGAGATAAGATAGGCTCACTCCCCCTCGGACTCTGATCATCTATTATGTTTAGGTAGATAGTTTTTCCTCTCTCCCATACGATGTGAATATCTTGTTCATAATAAATAAATAAAATGTAAAACAAGGTCCTCATGTGCTGCCCTAAAAAGATGAATCATAACTCACCAGGAGATTCTTGTGCTTAGTTTGGCCGTGTAGTGGGTGGGGATAAAGCCACTATGGGTTACCGAGCTACCTTAGTTTGGCCGTGCATGTCTTTTCTGATTGTTCATGAGACGAATGCGCAGTAGATAGAGGCTTAACTGCAAAATATTTCATGCAATAAGGCTAAGTCGCGGATGCGCAGAGCGATTGCCGCCAAGGTTCTATTTTCTCTTCCTATTCCTATTATATCTGTCAAACTAACCACCCAGCGCGCATGGCTGCTTCAACCTTTTTACTTGAAAAATGGTGGTCTGCAAGTTCGATGCGTGAAATACTCTCTCCATCCCTATTTTTGTGGTGCCATTGTTTTCTGTGTTTTTCTTTAACCAAAAAATGGACTATTAATACATAAAATAATTGTAATAAAAATTATATATTCAAATGTTATTTTCAAATACGAGCTCAGTGATATAATATCAATAGTATATGATGTATATTTTGTTAGCTAAATTAATGATCAAAGTTGAACACTGGAATGCGTGTGGGCTGGGTAATTTGGAACAGAGGGAGTACCATCTAAATTCGTACATGCATCTCAGTTGGTTCTTATGGTGGAATCATCTGAGATGAGATTATTTAGGTCGAGGTGATCTAAGTGGGCTACCAACCTGACTGAGATAAGTCGAGTATTGCTGATTGTAAAATCATCCATCTCCTAAATTGATATAAATTATTTTGAGGATCGGATTGAGATGAACATTGGGGCCGTGTTTCCCTATTATGAGGGCAGAAAATAAGAGAGAACCGGTCTTTGAATAGAAAATGTTTTCTTTATAATAGGGACAAATTTATAATAGGGACAAATGGTTGTTTGAGGGAATCTACAATGATCTTCCATGAACAGGGAACAAATACTCCTGTTAGACCGGACTACACGAATAGGGCCTCTTTGATTCTCAGGGATTGTAAAAATGTAGGTTGTGGAAAAGTGCAGGATTGCATTGTCGTGCACACTCCAATCCTGCAAGAGCTTATATGCACCAAATTTTGTTTGACTCCATCATGAGAAAAACAAAGCATTCAGAAAAAGAGGTTGGAATAGATGTTATACTTCCTGTACAATCTAGTGCAAATGATTCTTTAGGAAATAATCCAATGGGATTCAAACAATTCAAACAACCACCACAGGAAAAACCCTCCGATAATCATGTGCAATCCTCCAAAAATACTATGCAATTCTTTTGAATCCAAGAGGCCTGAACAAACGTGTGGGCCTATGGGATCGAGGTGGGCTTTCGTTGTTCCGGTCTCTCTATTTCTCATGGGAAGATTAACACGATCATGGACGAGATGTGCATCCTTAAATAGGACGTGCAAGGCAAGAAAAAATATTTTGTGGTTGCGCTAGTTACGAAGAGGAAATGATGAATGCCCACATAAGAACCACATAATAGCGTCGCTAGGAATACATGCGAAATGTAAGGCAATCACACAATATGTAATCCCAGTCTACAAAATATCTAGCTGCATCATGTGTAGACCATAGTTTTAAAAACTGACTGGTGAGTGAACAGGTGAGGCGACTGGTTCGATGGTCGGACCACCGGTTCATATGATTCGATGGCGAGAAAAAAGTTCATTTTAATTAAAATTTGAGCAAATTTTGGAACAAATTGACCATAAAAGGTATATATAACATATATTTCAATATGTAACCACAAAACACTGTTTTCTATTGTTTGGACCGGTGCCTCTTAAAAACCGGTGAGGCCATCTGTTCAGGTTTTTCCGGTTGAACCACCAAACCGGTCCTGTTTTTAACTATGGTCTAGACACTACGCTACCACACAAAGCAGGTACATTTATTGTTGGAAAAATCTATTGGAAGGCGCCGCACGCATCTCTTTCTGCGCGGCGGTGCATCGCGATTCGGGAAAAGTCACCGCGTCCCGTCTTTATCTTTTATCTGCTCACGGCTCCTCCTGTCCACTCGTTTTCTTTCTCTCTCTCAAATCCCCATGAAAATAGCATCGAGGAGGAGGCGTGAAGCAGCGAGGCGGCCGCCGGTGAGCGCGAGGAGGAGGCACGACGGGAGAGCTCCGCCAGCTGCCGCCGGCAAGCGCGAAGTGGAGGATTCTGTTCCGCGCGGGGAACGCGTCAGGCGTGATGCCGGGAGAGCTCCGCAAGGCCGTCACCGATGAGCATGAAGAGGAGGCTTCCGTTCTGCCCATGAGGACACTGTTAGCCCTTTTGAATCGCTAGGCGTGGATCTAGAGAGAGTAAGTGAGATAAACATACCGTCGGCCTTCGAGGTTGACGACGAGCTCGTCATGGAGCTCGACAGAGAGGTGGCGGCGGTGAGGTGGGTTAATCCCGCCGCTACAGCGCTAGCCAGATCGGTGGTTTTGGGCTTGGATGTGTCAGTGGGGTGAGACGGGCGACGAACCTCGAGAGTCGTGCCCCCGGCCCCCACCTCTTCTATATAGCGCTGCGCGACAGGGGCCACCAACGATGATAACGTTGGGCGCCCCCGATCAGGGCGCTGGACCAAGTCGTCCGTCCGTTGGGACGGACGTGGGGAGATCATACTAACATTCTCCCCCTTGATCTCATCTTTCATTTAACTCATTACTTCAAACTTATACTTTGGCACCCATTCCACCATAGATCAACATATAGGGCATGTCTCGTTATAATGGTCAGTTACGTACCATAGATTCAACAACCACTATACGCCTTTCTATTTTGAAATAGGTTCTAGTTCTAGGCCCTTAATATCCAGGTATCATAGGCTTTCCCGTAAACCCATGCCGGCTAAGTGTTCTCTGAACACACTAGGTGGTAAGCCTTTTGTGAGCGGATCCGCGAGCATTTCCTTTGTACTTATTGTAGGGGTTCGTAGCATGGAAAACAAAAATTTTCTACCGCATGCAAACAAACAAGCCAAGATCTATCTACTAGATTGTAGCAACGAGTCGATGGATGAACTCACCCTCGAAGATTCCAAAGCGGTTAACAAGAGCAGATTCTCGTGGGTGATGTAGTCGTACTCTTTCCGATCTCAAGATCGCGTAGACGATCCTTCCAGCGCCGCGTTCCCGCAGCGCTCCCGCAGTCGGTCACACGTTCGGTACTCGACGAAGACCTTCCTCTCCCTTGTTCCAGCAGGCAGCGGAGGTTGTAGCACTCTCCTCGTGATTCCGGCAGCACAACGGCGTGGTACCGGAAGTAGAGGGGAGATCTCGCAGGGCTTCGCCTTAAGCCGGAGCGAGTATGGTGGAGTATGAGAGAGGCTATTAGTGGTCTAGTAATTAGACACACCAATTAGAAAGCTCTAAACCAATTAGAAGGCTCTAAACCGAAGTAGCTCTAAACCGGGGTTTAGGTCTAGGGTTTAGTTTAGAGGATAGGAGCTAGTGTGTGCTAGGAGGGAGCCCTGCCCCTCCTTATATAGGTGGAGGGGCTGGCCGGCCAAGGGGAGGGAGGGGAGTCCCTCCCCAACTCGGCTTGGGTGGGGTGCCGGCTTGGGGAGGACTCCCTCCCCAACTCGGTTTCACCTCCTCCTCTTTTCCCACTTCCCAAAATTGCCGTTTGACTTTCAAACTAGCCGTTTGACTTTTCAATTTAGGAATTAAATAAACACTTTATTTTGGACAGCAAAGGCACCTAGTACATGATGCAATCATTCCAACTTACAATGACACATTCATGTACCCTCCCCCTTCCGGAGTGCCGGACATTCCAGGACCTTCTAGAATGTTCCCGATGAAAACACCGGAACCATTCCCCAACTCCGAAACGGGACTTTCCTTATATGAATCTTATTCTCCGGACCATTCCGGATCTCCTCGTGATATCCCGGATCCCATCCGAGACTCCGAACAACATTCGGTCTCTTTCTCATAATACCATAACTACTCAAACAACGTCGAATCCTTAAGTGTGTCTCCCTACGGTTCGTGAATTATGCGGACATGATCGAGACACTTCTCCGAACAATAACCAATAGAGGAATCTGGAAATTCATATGGCTCCCACATATTTCTACGATTACTTTGCGATCGAATGAACCACTTACATACGATACCAATTTCCCTTAGTCTCACGATATGTTACTTATCCGAGGTTTATGATCGTCGGTATCTCTGCATACCCAGTTCAACCTCGTTACTGATAAGTACTCTTTTCTCGTTCCCGTGATATGTGATCCCTTGTGAGCCAGTCACATGCTTGCAAGCTAATTGGATGACATTCCACCGAGAGGGCCCAGAGTATATCTATCCGTCATATGGATGGACAAATCCCACTCTTGATCCATGTGTTTCAACCAATACTTTCCGAACACTCAATGCTACCTTTATAGCCACCCTGTTACGGTGTGGTGTTTGATGACATCAAAGCATCCATCCGGTAAAGGTGATATGCATGATCTCATGGTCGAAGGAATTAGGTTACTATGTATCAGAAAGCATATAGCAATTGAACTATTGAAATGACTTGATCTTTTATGCTACGCTTATCTATAGGAGTATGTCCACCATATCATTCTCCTAATGATATGATCCTGTTGTTAATAACATCTCTATGTTCATGATCAGGAAACCATGATCATATATTAACCAACAAGCTAGTTTAACAAGAGGCTTTACTAGGGACTCTTATTTTAGTTTACAAATCACACAAGTATTAATGTTTCCGGTTAATACAATTATAGCATGGTATGTAAACATTTATCATAAGTGTGAAGATATGATAATAACCACTTTATTATTGCCTCTTTGGGCATATCTCCAACAGTCTCCCACTTGCACTAGAGTCAATAATCTAGTTTCAAACCTTTGTGTATTCAACACCTATGGCTTTCTGGTGTTGTATGTACACGATTGCTAGTGGTCAACTGATCTCCGGATCTGACACTTCCAGGTCCGTGTGTAATTGCATGTCTTTGCGTCTCTACGCATCACTCATTCTTAATGAGATGGCTTTGTATAGATTTGGTCCTTTGGTGAGACCTTTAGTTCTCTGGGGTTAAAACATGTTGATAATATTGTCGTACAATATATCTTCGCAGTATTATCCCGCTGCGAACTACACCTAGTTTGATAACAAACTACTTGACACAAATGCCCTCTTTAGCTGCTATTATAGCAATCATATACTTAGCCTTTTGTTGTAGTATCTGTCACAATGTCTTAACTTTGGAACTCATCCAAATCCATTATGGAACTCACTTTCCATTATATTGTGCCACCCTTAATTTAGATTGAGATAAACTTAATTTGTACTCTGTGACAAAACTAGTATCAATGTAGTACTTTTACAATGAACTAACCATCTATTTTTCACTTCTACAAATAATATACTCTTAGTTCTTCCAAAAGATCATAAGAATATCCTTACTATCGTCCAATGATCATCTTATGAATCATTCTGGTATATGCTCATAACTTTTAGAGCATAGGACATATCTGGATTTGTACATACCACAGTATGATTGATATAAACACTCTTTGTGATTTCATACATCAAGTATCAATCTATACTTGAATCTTTGTTTCACTTACCAAATGTCAATACACTTGAATATATCATCAACATTGAACTTATTCAATCCTTTCTGTGCGACAAGAACCTTTCTTGTAGTTTCTATATTGAACTCATTCAATATCTTGTCTATGTACTTCTGGCACAACCATATTAGCATCTATTGATGCCAAATATTTGGGTTTTGCCTAAGTCTTTCATCAGGATGAAATTCTTAATATGTGTTAATAAAAGATACATCATTTCTAATCAACAATATGTCTTCCACATAATGTATTAGAAACATGTCTTAGCGCTCCCACTTAATTTCTTGCAAATGCAAGCATCTTCATTGTCTCCGATGAAATTAAACTCTTTTAACAGTTTCATCATAGTGAAGATTCCAACTCCGCTATGCTTACTTCAACCATTGAAGTTTGCATATGCATTCAGCATCCTTTGAATTAACAAAACCCTTTGGACCATGTCATGCACACGTCCTAGGTAACAATTCTATTAGAAGAACTTGTTTTGTTTATTCAACTACCACATAACAAAATTATATGTAGTGGTTGCTATATTAATCCGTATAGACTAAATATCGCTATGAAAGATCAAATCTTGTCATAGTCAATCCTTGAACATTGTTGTGAACTCTCTCCCAACATGTCGACTATAGATGTGAAACATCCATGTCTATTTCTTTATAGATCCAAACACAACTGTAAGGTCTTACACCTTTCTCGAGGGTCCTTCAAGTTCAAAACTTGATTTCTCGTGTATGGAATTATCACGGATTTTATGGCTTCAAGCCATTTGACGGAGTCAGGGCCCATCATCGCTTCTTTGCATGTAGTCCGTTCATTATTCTCAAATAATGATTCAACCCTCAAATCTTAGTATTTGATTGTTTACTCGACCTACTTGTTTCAATAGAAACTTATACCTCCGTGACCACAACCTTTGAGGCACGTGAGCCATGAGCATTATTGCTGCCTCCGGAACACTTTTCGGTGCTGCGCAACTCTGCACATATAGCTAAGGTTCTTTTAACCTTATCAAAGTTCTATTGTCCTCCCACTTTAACTTTTCACGAAAAATTCCTTCTCAAAGAAACTTGACGTTCTAAGCGACAAACACTTTTGTCTCCGGTGTTTGTGGAGGAATACTTAATATTTATACAAAGACAGGTTTATCCGACTTTGGTTGCACACATCTTTCTTATGCATAGCATACCAATGTTTTAAGAAAGGACTACTTGGGTTTTATCCCAAACCATAACTTTATATGGTGTCATTTCAGCGGATTATGATGGAGCTCTTTTTAGTGGAAAAGCGGTAGTCTCTAAAGCTTTTAATCTTTAAAATATAATGGCAGTTCTATATTTTACACCTTTGATCTTACCATGTCAAACAAGGTTTTAATTACATATCTCGAACGCTCCATACTCTTATGGTGTTTCGGGAAATGCAAATCCACGGAACGATTCCTTAAATCTTAGGTATTATGCTAAACTTGTAACTCAAATATCTTCCTTTATGATCTTATCATAAAATATTTATATTCTTGTTACAATGATTTTGCACTTCATCTTGAAATCTTTGAACTTTTCAAATATTTCATACTTCATCCTTATTAAGTAAATATTCATATATTCACTCAAATTTTCGGAGAAAGCATATGAAGTTGAAATCCATCGCTCTTGACTACATAATGGATTTCGTACAACAATATGTACAAGTTCCAATAAGCTAGTCATTCGTTCCCTTTTGGCCTATGAACGAAGTTTTAATTATCTCTAGGAAAGTTTCACAAGCGTCATGTGATCAAAATCAAAAGACTCCAAAATTCCATCCACATGGAGTTTCTTCATGTTTTCTTTCCAATATAATTTAAACTGCGATGTCACTTCCTAAGTGATCTTTCAATCAATTCGTCTTTCGACATTTTTTTAGCACTAGTTTTATGGATGTGATTTCTCCAACGAGATTTGTGAATCATCCATCTTTTATGGATTACGGCAATTATTTGAACAACCCTTTTGTTCTCATAATACCTGATAAAACAAATCTTGAAGGCAAGCTTTGATGTTTTAACGAGCAACACAATAACCCTTTATTTGTTCTCGATGAACATCATCACATATTCTTTTGCTAGTTACTTAGGCCATTGTAGTTCATGAATTGTGTTGTTTTGTATGACGATTCATACCAACAAATTCAGTATAAAATACTTAAGAACCACATTGTTTAATGAGCAAAGAATATAGCCATAACATGTATATCATCTATATACTTAAACTGAACAATTCTAGTCTTTTCTTTTCTGCCATATATTTTTGAGATTCTCTTTCAGTATTTCCTTTTCTGTTTGAAAGAATCTATCAACATTAATAGTGGAGTCATACATATGACACATAGTCCAAAGCGTGTATAATTAAATACCAATGTCTTTGGATTTGCACTTTGAAGTAGATCACCATCATCAAATGTTTGGTGTTCTTTCAAATTCCTTTCTTTAGTAATCTTTTGGTGTAGTAAACATTTTACCTACATCAAATATTCACCTTCATCATGGAATCGTCCATGACCAAGCTACTTTTAGCTTATAACGGTGAATCGCGAGTATAATGTTGCTCTCCAAAACCTTTTGGAAGATTAGGACAACTAGTGTCTCCAACCTTTTGCAAATTTTCATCAAAATATGAGAACATGACTTTTGCCATATTATACTCTATCATGTTGTAACCAAAACTTTGTTTCAGATATCACAATATCTTCCACATATCATGGTTTCTGAAACAACTCTTTCAGATCCTAGATAACCTTGATATTAAGACAATCCTTTGAATATCAAGAATCATGGAGACAAACATGATACTTTATATACTAACACTTGGAATTGTTACTCTTGATTTAATACCAATTATTAAACTTCATGGAGTAACCGGAACTTACTGAAAGTTTGCAATAGGACTTTTAAACTTTAGATTAACACTTCAAAACAATACGATACCAGTTCGTAAAGTAACTAACCAGAATTCTATAGTTCTATCATCTCAATTATAACTAAGCGCAAGGTGGTAAACGGATGCCAATGACTACAACAACTATGCAAATTCACTTTGATTTAGTTTATGATAAATTGAGTTCTAATTAATAATTAAATTAATCTAGGTGAACTCCCACTCAAAACAACATCCCTCACATTGTTTTAGTGATCACACGAACCAAATCCACTACGTCAACTCCGATCATCACGAGAGTTGATATAGTTTCAATGGCGAACAATCGACATGTTCATCATATCTACTATATGATTCATGCTTTACCTTTCGGTGATCCGTGTTCCTGAGGCCATGTCTGTACATGCTAGGCTCGTCAAGATCAAACCTTAGCTACCGCATAAGCAAATCTGGCTTGCTTACGTTGTATTCACCCGCGGAATCAAAGACACCCGATCATCACGTGGTGCTTCGAAGCAACAAGCTTTGGCAACGGTGCATACTAAGGGTGAACACTTTAGAACTTGAAATTTATGTGCATGAGGGATCATCTTATAATGCTACCGTCGTCTACTAAGCAATACAAGATGCATAAAGGATTAACATCACATGCAATTCATAATATGTGATATGATATGGCCTTTCTTCTTTGTGCTTCCGATCTCCATCTTCAAGCACGAACATGATCTCCATCATCACCAGCATTGCATCAAGGTCAATGACGCTTCACCATGGTTGTCGTCCACCGGCTTCAACTATTACAACTATTTTGAATAGACACGCAGGTCTTAACAGAAATTAAAGACAACCATATGGCTCCTGCCGGTTGCCAACTTACAATAAGGAACATTGCATACATCAAATATAATCACAATCATGGCCATATCACATCACTGCACACCCCTGCAAAACAAAGTTAGACGCTTCTACTTTCTTTGCATATTTTACGTGGTTTGGGGCTGTTAATAAGTGTCGTTCTAACCTACGAACAAGAACCACAACATTGATACCAGCACTGTTGATTACCCGTTGTAAATTGGATCTTTACTATGCTAGGAGAAACAGGCACCCGCAAAGCCACTTATGCAATACGAGTTGCATGTCAAGCGTGGAGCAAGTCTCATGAACGATGTCATGTAAGGTTAGCCCGGGCCGCTTCATCCCAACATACCGCAAGATGCAAAGTACACAAAAAGCAATCTACAATAAAAGCATCAACGCCCACAATGACTATTGTGTTCTACTCGTGCAACAGATCTACATATAGACACGGCTCTGATACCACTGTAGGGGTTCGTAGCATGGAAAACAAAAATTTTCTACCGCATGCAAACAAACAAGCCAAGATCTATCTACTAGATTGTAGCAACGAGTCGATGGATGAACTCACCCTCGAAGATTCCAAAGCGGTTAACGAGAGCAGATTCTTGTGGGTGATGTAGTCGTACTCTTTCCGATCTCAAGATCGCGTAGACGATCCTTCCAGCACCGCGTTCCCGCAGCGCTCCCGCAGTCGGTCACACGTTCGTTACTCGACGAAGACCTTCCTCTCCCTTGTTCCAGCAGGCAGCGGAGGTTGTAGCACTCTCCTCGTGATTCCGGCAGCACAACGGCGTGGTACCGGAAGTAGAGGGGAGATCTCGCAGGGCTTCGCCTTAAGCCGGAGCGAGTATGGTGGAGTATGAGAGAGGCTATTAGTGGTCTAGTAATTAGACACACCAATTAGAAAGCTCTAAACCAATTAGAAGGCTCTAAACCGAAGTAGCTCTAAACCGGGGTTTAGGTCTAGGGTTTAGTTTAGAGGATAGGAGCTAGTGTGTGCTAGGAGGGAGCCCTGCCCCTCCTTATATAGGTGGAGGGGCTGGCCGGCCAAGGGGAGGGAGGGGAGTCCCTCCCCAACTCGGCTTGGGTGGGGCGCCGGCTTGGGGAGGACTCCCTCCCCAACTCGGTTTCACCTCCTCCTCTTTTCCCACTTCCCAAAATTGCCGTTTGACTTTCAAACTAGCCGTTTGACTTTTCAATTTAGGAATTAAATAAACACTTTATTTTGGACAGCAAAGGCACCTAGTACATGATGCAATCATTCCAACTTACAATGACACATTCATGTACCCTCCCCCTTCCGGAGTGCCGGACATTCCAGGACCTTCTAGAATGTTCCCGATGAAAACACCGGAACCATTCCCCAACTCCGAAACGGGACTTTCCTTATATGAATCTTATTCTCCGGACCATTCCGGATCTCCTCGTGATATCCCGGATCCCATCCGAGACTCCGAACAACATTCGGTCTCTTTCTCATAATACCATAACTACTCAAACAACGTCGAATCCTTAAGTGTGTCTCCCTACGGTTCGTGAATTATGCGGACATGATCGAGACACTTCTCCGAACAATAACCAATAGAGGAATCTGGAAATTCATATGGCTCCCACATATTTCTACGATTACTTTGCGATCGAATGAACCACTTACATATGATACCAATTTCCCTTAGTCTCACGATATGTTACTTATCCGAGGTTTATGATCGTCGGTATCTCTGCATACCCAGTTCAACCTCGTTACTGATAAGTACTCTTTTCTCGTTCCCGTGATATGTGATCCCTTGTGAGCCAGTCACATGCTTGCAAGCTAATTGGATGACATTCCACCGAGAGGGCCCAGAGTATATCTATCCGTCATATGGATGGACAAATCCCACTCTTGATCCATGTGTTTCAACCAATACTTTCCGAACACTCAATGCTACCTTTATAGCCACCCTGTTACGGTGTGGTGTTTGATGACATCAAAGCATCCATCCGGTAAAGGTGATATGCATGATCTCATGGTCGAAGGAATTAGGTTACTATGTATCAGAAAGCATATAGCAATTGAACTATTGAAATGACTTGATCTTTTATGCTACGCTTATCTATAGGAGTATGTCCACCATATCATTCTCCTAATGATATGATCCTGTTGTTAATAACATCTCTATGTTCATGATCAGGAAACCATGATCATATATTAACCAACAAGCTAGTTTAACAAGAGGCTTTACTAGGGACTCTTATTTTAGTTTACAAATCACACAAGTATTAATGTTTCCGGTTAATACAATTATAGCATGGTATGTAAACATTTATCATAAGTGTGAAGATATGATAATAACCACTTTATTATTGCCTCTTTGGGCATATCTCCAACACTTATATGCTCTAAACTTATGGTATGATTCTGGATTCTTTCTTTCACAACATAAAACTTAATATTAATGTGTTTGGCAGCAACACTTGACTTATTGTTGTGAGCATAGAATACTGCTGGCTCATTGTCGCAGTACATTCTGAGTGGTCTTTGAATGCTGTCTACCACTCTCAACCTGGGTATAAACTTTTTTAACCAGTTTGCTTGCCCCGTGGCCTCATAACATGCTACATACTCAGCCACCATCGTGGATGATGCCGTGATGGTTTGCTTGGAGCTTTTCCACGATATAGCTCCCCTTGCGAGAGTAAATATATATCCTGACGTGGACTTTCTTTCATCTATATCTCCCGCATAATCTGCATCAAAATATCCTTCTATCTCAAGGGAATCAGATCTTCTGTACGTCAACATGAGGCCTTTTGTGCCTTTTGTATAACGCAATGCCTTCTTCACCATTTTCCAGTGATCTATTCCTGGATTGCTTTGAATTCTGCCAAGTACCCCGGTAACAAAAGCTAAGTCAGGGCGTGTACATACTTGAGCATACATCAAACTTCTGATAGCAGAAGCATATGGAACCGCTTTCATTTGATCGATCTCATATTGGTTCCTGGGACACTGGAAATTCCCAAATCTATCGCCCTTGACTATGGGAGAAGGCGTAGCATTACTCGCATGCATACCATACTTCTTCAGAACCTTTTCTAAGTATGCCTTTTGCGATAATCCTAAAACCCCTTTTTCTCTATCTCGGAGAATTTCAATTCCTAGAACGAATGAAGCTTCACCGAGATCTTTCATATCAAAATTCGAGGACAAGAATTTCTTTGTCTCCAATAGTAGACCAACATCACTACTGGCAAGTAGAATGTCATCCACATACAGGATAAGGAAAATGAATTTCCCATTCTTGAACTTTGCATATACGCAATTGTCCTCTGCATTCTCATCGAACCCAAACTTTCTTATCGTTTCATGGAACTTTAAGTACCATTGCCTGGAGGCCTGTTTTAATCCATAAATGGATTTCTTCAGACGACATCCCATACGTTCTTTTCCTTCCACAACAAAACCCTTGGGTTGTGCCATGTAAACTTTTTCTTCTAGGTCTCCATTTAGGAAAGCCGTCTTTACATCTATCTGATGCAATTCTAAATCATAGTGTGCCACTAAAGCCATTACGATTCTAAAAGAATCCTTACTTGAGACTGTAGAGAATGTCTCATTATAATCTATTCCCTCTCTTTGGATGAAACCTTTAGCAACAAGTCGTGCTTTATATCTTTCAATATTCCCTCTAGAGTCACATTTTGTTTTGTAGACCCATTTACAGCCTACTGTTTTGGCTCCTTTAGAATTTTTTTCTAAATCCTAGACTTTGTTACTGCTCATGGATCTCATTTCATCTTCCATGGCTTCAAGCCACCTTGATGAGTGAGCACCTTTAATGGCTTCTTCAAATGTGGTGGGATCACCCTCCATTTGAACTTCTCCACTTGCATAGACTTCAAAATCGTTAGGAATAGCTGGCTTTCTTGTTCTTTGAGACCTTCTGAGGGTCTCGCCTTCTGGCACGTTCTCTGTTTGGGGTTGTTCCAGCTCCCCCTCTTGTGTGACAACAGGGTCTTCATTATCATTCATTGTTGCCACAGGAGAACTGACAACAGGTGGCACATCGACATATTCCTGTGTCGGTGCAGCAGCAGGTATCGAGAAAAACGGTTCCTGAATCATCGGAGTGGATGCATGCACCCGCTTCTCCTCAAGGTTGATTTCTCGCGATACCGTGCTCCCCCTGATCATCTGATCCTCCAGAAACACGGCGTGTCTCGTTTCCACAAACTTGGTAAATCTGTCTGGACAATAGAAACGATAACCTTTTGACTTGTCTAGATAGCCAATGAAATGGCAACTTACTGTTTTAGGATCTAACTTTCTAAGGTTTGGGTTGAAGAGCTTAGCCTCAGCTGGACAACCCCACACACGCAAATAATTGAGTGAAGGTTCGCGACTAGTCCATAACTCATATGGTGTTTTAGACACCGACTTACTAGGAACTCGATTAAGTATGTGAAGGGCGGTTTTTAACGCCTCCATCCACAAGACAACTGGTAAGGTGGAGTAACTTAACATGCTTCTTACCATATCCATCAAGGTACGGTTACGTCTTTCAGCTACTCCATTCTGCTGAGGCTCGCCCGGCGTTGAATACTGGGCTACTATACCATGTTCCTGTAGAAACCTTGCAAAGGGTCCAGGAACCTGGCCATATGGGGTTTGCCGACCGTAGTATTCGCCTCCACGATCGGACCTTACTACTTTAATCTTTAAACTATGCTGATTTTCAACTTCAGCCTTAAATATCTTAAATTTATCCAATGCTTCAGAACGCTCTCTAATTGGATAAATGTAACCATAACGCGAATAATCATCCGCGAATGTTATGAAAGAATCATATCCATCCACAGATGTCACAGGAAACGGACCGCATACATCCATATGAATTATTTCTAAGACTCATGTGCTTCTTTTGGCGCCCTTTTTAATGTTCTTTACGAACTTTCCTTTAATGCAATCGATGCATTGCTCAAAATTTGAAAATTCTAAAGGCGGTAGAATTGATTCTTTTACTAAGCGTTCTATTCTCCCCCTCGAAATATGGCCTAAACGACAGTGCCATAATTTCGAAGAGACGTCATCAATTCTTTTCCTTTTATTCTTTCTATTCAGGAATGAGGAGGCACTCTCATTCTCAGCGCTTAATGCATATACATTCTCACAAAGTGATAACAAATAAAGCTTGTCTTGTCTGAAGGCAAGACCAACAATCTCATTATTATGCTTGATTTTACATTGTCCATCACCAAAATGGCAAGCAAAACCATCATCATCTAAGCGCGGTACACTTATTAAGTTTCGATGCAAAGAGGGTACATAAAGTACATCTACTAGTAAAAATACAAAGCCATTTGATAATTCTAATGGGAGGTCTCCAATAGCTTCGACTTCAGCTTGGACGCCATTTGCCACCTTAATTCTTCTTTCTCCTCTTTGCAGGGTCCTTCTCATACGGAATCCCTGTAATGAATTTGCAACGTGGACAGTTGCACCTGAGTCAATCCACCAAGTAGATTTTGCATAACTTAAAAATAGTGATTCATCAACAAAAGTAATTAAATCCTCACATTTCTTGCACAAATGCTTTAGGAAGCTCACACAGTCACTCATGTAGTGGCCCTTTTCCTTGCACCACCTGCAGGTGTCCTTGTCCACCTCCTGCTGTCGGTGATCATCATCCTTTCCATGAGGCTTAGAAGGAGGGGGAGGCCCTTGAGGTTTCCCTTGTGGCCTCCCTTGTGGCCTGGAACCCTGAAAGTTCCTCTTCTTGGTTGGGCTCAGGTAGTTCACAGAATCACCAGATTGCCCCTTGAGCCTCTCTTCTTCTTGTACGCACATGGCCATCATCTTCTCAATGCCCCACTTTTCTGGCTGTGCGTTGTAGTTCACAGCAAAAGTCTCAAATTGGTTTGGTAGTGAGGCAAAGATCAGGTGGATGATGAACTCGACTGGGAGCTCCATGCCCATGGGCTTAAGCTTGGAAGACATGTTGCTCATTCGCAATATGTGGTCCCTTACTCCACCACCAGTGTATCTTGTAGTAACAAGTTTCTTAATGAGAGAGCTCGCATAGGCCTTTGAAGACCCAGTAAACTGACTCTCTACCTTCTTCAGGTACTCACTGGCGGTGCTACATTCTGGGATTGCTCCCCTTATTGCTTCCATAATGGAGCTCTTAATGACCATCAAGCACTTTCTGTTGGACGAGTCCCACTTTGCACGGTCAAGGTCGTACTTCATTCTTATTGGTCCATGGTCATGGACCCTTTTGTTGAAGTCATCTTCACTTTCTTTTTCGCCCCTCACGGGGTCCTCAGGTTCTTTAGGACAGGTCTCAATCAGTGCCAAGTCGAGGTCAAGCAAAGCAAGCCCCATCTCAACCTTCTCTCGCCATGAGCCGTAGTTCCCTCCATTGAGGGGCTCAATAGCCGAGATGAAACTCATAGGATTGCCTGAAAACAAAATATCACCAAAATGAGTTAATTCAACGTTGGTCAAATTAAATCATGAAACTTCTCAATTTTAATTCTGTGTCACCGTTGGGTAAAATTAGAACTAATAGTGATAAACTTATTCATAGTGAAAATCTTACTAACAACGTTGGTCATCAAATAAAATCATCACTTTATTGCATTTAATCAATTACTTTTAACTATTTTTGCAGCGGAAAACCATAAATAAAATTCATCAACTTTCTAATTTACAGAAACTTTAGTGTTACTTTATTATTTTTCTACACAAAATTTCGTTAGACAATTTTGCTATAGAAAAAACTGTGCAAAAATTATCAGAACAGATAATTAAAATGCCCCAAAAAGTTTCTGTAAATAAAAAGTGGTACTGCTCACGTGCGGGCAGCAGATAAAAACAGCCCACTCTATGCCTACGCGCCTGTTGCACGTCGGCCCGCGTGGCCCACGCGGCCCACGGCCTGCCACCGCCCTAGGTAGCCAGCGCGCTGCGCGATCCAGACCGTCCATCGCGATCGTGCGGTTGGGAGTGACTTTCGGTGGGATCAAACCGGCCCCGGTCGCCAACCCCCAGAAACCCTAGCCCATTCTGCCTCCCACTCCCCCCGAGCGCGCTCGCTCTCTGGCGGCGGCGGTGTGGCTGTGGCCCAGCGAGGCGGCAGCGACGCCCGGTTCTTGCCGGCGACGAGCCCCTCCTCCTTTCCTCTATGAGGTGAGGTGGCCGCCCCGCCCGGCACCAGCGCCGGCGTGCAGGCCCCTCCCTCTCCCCCTCTTCTCTGCTCCCGGCGGCGGCGGCGCACCGCCCCACGCCGGTGAGGTTGGCGAGGCGGCGGCGAGCCCCTCCCCCCTCTACTCTTCCTCTCTCCACCTCCCATCCCGCATAGAGGCGAGGGCCGAGAGAACGGTGGACGGCGACGACCCCCTGGCCCCCTTGCCGGTGTGCGCATCCACCCGTGGGTGGGTGCGCCACCGTCTAGCGGCTCAGGCGGCGGCGCCCTTTGCCGGCGGTGTCCGGAACTTTTGAATTTTTTTTCGGGATTTTCCTCTTGTCCGAATCGGCCCTTTTCCTTTTGATTTGTTCTTTGATTCGGGGTGGGTGAGAAGATAAAAAATATACGGGGCTTTCTCTTTTCTTTCCGATTCTAGATCGGCTTGATCCGAGAGGGGGAAAACTGCGGCTTTGGGGTTTTTGATTTCTACACCCCAGGGGGGTTGTGTTCTTCTTCCCGACCTCGGCTTGCCGATGCGTTCGGATCGAGCGGAACGGCGCGGCCTTGCGGCGGCGCTTCTTAAAAAACCCTAGCCTTTTTACTTTTTACCTTGGATCTTCTGCTTTCTCTTCTAGATCAACTAGCCTAGTTGCTCTGATACCATTGTTAGCCCTTTTGAATCGCTAGGCGTGGATCTAGAGAGAGTAAGTGAGATAAACATACCGTCGGCCTTCGAGGTTGACGACGAGCTCGTCATGGAGCTCGACAGAGAGGTGGCGGCGGTGAGGTGGGTTAATCCCGCCGCTACAGCACTAGCCAGATCGGTGGCTTTTGGGCTTGGATGTGTCGGTGGGGTGAGACGGGCGACGAACCTCGAGAGTCGTGCCCCCGGCCCCCACCTCTTCTATATAGCGCTGCGCGACAGGGGCCCACCAACGATGATAACGTTGGGCGCCCCCGATCAGGGCGTTGGACCAAGTCGTCCGTCCGTTGGGACGGACGTGGGGAGATCATACTAACAGACACCGCCGACGACAACCACGAGTCCGGGGAGGCTGCAACCAGCGAGCACGCTTCGGTGGAGGAAGCATGCGATGAGCGCGAAGATGCAGCTTCCGGCGCCGCTGCCGACAAGCACGAGTTGGGGGATGCCGCCGCCGTCGAGCACGCGCCTGGGAAGGTCGCAGCTCGAGCGCTAGGAGGATGCTTCCATCACCGTCGAGCACGACGCGGGAAGCCTGTCGCCGAGGAGCGCATGGAGACGTGCGCGCGAGGAGGAATTGTTCATCGGCTAGCGTGGGTAGGCCGCCGATAAGCACGCTGTGGGGCGAGCGTCGTCGAGGACGGAAGGATGAAGCCGCCATCGACAAGCATGAAGAGGAGGCCGCCGTCGACGAGTGCGAGGAGGAGGCGCTGCTGGCAAGGGCGAGTTGGCCATCAACGACAAGCAAATGGAGGTGTGCGTGCGATGACGAGTTCGTCGGCTCCCGTGCAAAATGCTTTGCCTCAGTTTTTCCTCTGCCTCTACTCCTCATTATGTGGAATTTTTGTCATCGCTTGATGATTTTTTGTGGAGATACTCGTGGAATTTTGCATTTAACTATCATGTGAGCAATTCTGTAGTTGCATGTGTCTTCAATTTTTGAAGAACTTGGGGATTCATCGTATTTTTACGAGGGAATTAGCAATCACATTTTGTTGGAGGCAGGTGGCAATAGGAATTTGAACTATGCATTGGAAATTTGGCAGCTAGGCACTTCAAATCGGGCAACTAGACAGTATAATATGCTGGTTGTATGTTTTTAGAACTGTCATTTGTTTTGACAAAACTAGATAGTTACTGTCGAATAACCTGGTAGTAATTGCTAAGTAACATCATAGCTGCTACTAAATGAACTAATGAATAGTATAACTTTTGAGATTTTTGAAAAACCCGATGGCTACAGTCAAATAAATTGGTAGTTATTGCTAAACAATCCGGTAGCTGCTACTACTAAATAGTCTGATGACTATTTTTTGAGAACTTGGCATTTGCTTTGGAAAAACAATCCGGTGGTTACAATCGAATAACCTGGTAGTTATTACTGAGTAATCTGGTAGCCGCTACTAAATAATCTGGTGACTATATTTTTTGAGAACTTACATTTGTTTTGAAAAAAGCCTGGTCACTACCGTCAAAGAACCTGGTAATCATTGCTAATTAACCTGATAGTTTGTTACTAAATAATCTGATAATTTTGTTTCTGGAAACTTGGAAGTTGTTTTCAAATCACTCTATAGCTATAGCTAAAATAACCCAGTGGCTCTTTCAATACGAAAGTCTAAAGTTGTGTAAGAGATACCCTGCAACTTTAGCTCATGCAATCTTTTTACAAGCATGCAAAGAGAGAAATGTTCAGAAGTCGATGTGAGAAAAGGCTAGTAAAATTGTCGTGCTAGTACATGGCTACCGTTGCATGTTATAAGGCTACAATTGTTATGCTAGTACAAGGCTAGTAAAAGTTAATGGAGTAATAATAATGTGCTAACCAGAGGATGCATGCATATGCGCATGCATACTGGTTTGGACATGTACTAGCTGACAAATTGCTAATGTGCTAACCAAAGGATGCATGCGCACGCGCATGCATGCTGGTTTTGGACATGTACTAGCTGACAAATTGCTTCGAGTGTGACAAACTGCATGCGAGGTGTGCGTTTAGAGCTGCATGCGCGCTCGCTCGGAGCCAACGAAACTGGATTGAGCCGCCGCTGAGTTAGCCAAATATGCGGCGCCGCAGGTTAGCACGGTCCTTTATTGTTATGCAATGACTTAACCCGTCAAGGTCATTGTTTCTGCAGATGGTAAGCAGCCTAACGATGTTCAAAATTTGCAGAAGGGAGAGAAAGTTGTATGTTTCATTTAGGTGTAAATAGGGTCCCAGTACCATGGGTGAAAAGCTCTATCCACGCCATACATTCAAATGAGAATACAACTTTGTATGTGAAAAGTGTATTTGGTGCGGTCCCGAGCTCTAGTGTTCTTTTCATTTAAAAACACAAATAAAAAGTTATATTTACAAGTTTCCAAAAAAATAAAAATAAACATTTTGAACATAGTCAATGATGTATCCTACAATAAATTTAAATCTCAAAGTTAATTTCTTTGTATTGTGGGATACCAAAAATGAAAAAACCTGATATAATTTGGAGATTTAAAAATATGCATACTCTCAGATCCACACTTTTGTCATTTTTGTGTAGCTCAGAATACAAAGAATTGAAAACCGGTATTTTGCATGTTCTTGAAATACATCATTTGCTACATCCTTTTTTCAAAAAAAAGTAAAACTTGTAAATATGATTTTAATTTTTTTTTAAATAACATGTGCACTGGACCTCAGAAGCCAAAAAATCCCCTCCTTTGTATGAGAATTTGGGTTCATATAAATAAGGATATAACCATACAATGTTTTTAGAAATGACAATGTGTCCGAGTCCATGGCTAGTGCGCATCCTAAAATGATGATGTTATCTCCCCCTAACTTACATCTATTTTATTCTGGCACTCTCTAGCCGAGCTTATCTCATTTTCAAACAAATTCTTTTATTTCTATGAATACCAATTTTGTGTGCGGGGAAGTAGCATGAAGCTATTTTGAGATGAAGATGTACTGAGTAACGTGAAGCCATCTTGAGTTTCTTGACATTGTTAAGCTGAACATTGACCAAGAACGCCTCTGGTAACAATAAAGATAGTGAAATACCACGGGATTTATTCACTTGCTCATATATCTCTCCTCACCCATATCTTACCGATAAAAGGGTCTCGTTTTATGTTGTTTGTCAGATGCGTCATCACACTCCCTGGACTGAAGCACATGGATCTTGATACTTGAGATTTGTTTGTACATGCACTTACTATACATAAAGGACGCTCTGTCTTTTATGATGTTGAGGATATATATCCCGCTCTTTCTTTGTGGACTCTTTCATATTGCCTCCTTAGCTCTTCTTATACCTGGCTAGTACTCCCTCCGTTCAAAAATATAAGATATTTTAGCTTTATGAAAGAAGTGTATCTAGACCCCTTTTAGTGTGTAGGTTCACTCCGAATCTCTATGAACCTACACACTAAAAGACGTCTAGATACATTCTATTCACAAAGATAAAACGTCTTATATTTTTGAACGGAGGGAGTAGCTCACAAATTAACATAAATGGAGTCGAGAGTTAGGAGAAGAGAAACTTACCGTAGGAGAAGCTCGACATACGTATGTGCATTAGGATTGGGAGGCATCTAGAAACACATCACTCGAAACAGGATGGGAAATGGTTGCACGAGTGAATTAAGGAGTGGAGATCACATGTGCAAGGAATAGTGTGGCGAGCAAGTGGCATCGTGAATGAAACACTACTTCTGTCTATCAACCACATGGTGTTGGTGCATGCGAAGGAGATTATGGGAGAAGAAAACTGGCAGTGATCAATAGTCGAAAATATGTACACTTCTGAATGTCAATATGCACACTACCACACGCAGGCACTCACAAAATCAGCGTGCCGGAGACTAGAGTCCCGGAGCTTCAAGATTGATGAATAATATAATGTAGTAAATTCTCATAGTATGCTTAGGCCTCATTACTGTGTGCTTCAAAATTAGACATGAAAGTGTTCACAGTTCATTATACACTGTGATTTTTATAAGAAAAAACATCACACCTTGAAAATCATTAGGTCACTAAAAAGTATCACTTTAATCACTAAACCTGTTCATTGACTAGTTACAAATTATTTTTCTGCAAAAATTGATAGGCATGATAAGAATTTTTTTTTTCGAACCATGCAGGAGCACTGCATGTATTAATATAGATAGAATAAGCAATGCCACTGGCTGGCCCAAGTTACAAGAAACTGACAATTGCCAGCGACCGAAGGTAAACCGAATGAGGTAGCAAAACAGAAAAACTACTGAGACTACCGTCAATGATCCGCCTAGCACATAAAATGCCGACCTTTACAGAGGATCGAAACTGCACAAAGATTATCCTTCCTCGAGGATAAAACGACCTGCACTAGCTAGTGCCCATTGTTTTGCATCAGCCTTTATTTGCTCTAGGATAATGTTCGCCGGTCTCGCGATCTTCTCAAAAACCATGCTATTCCTTTCTTTCCACACAGACCATGTGGTCAACATAACTAGTGAGTTTAGCTTTTTCTTTTTCTTCCCAGTGAGAGATCCTCTTGCTAGTCGCCACCATTCCTGCAGAGAGTCATGGGTAGCAGGGGTAACAACTTGCAGTTTTGCCCAATGAAGCATTTTGCTCCAAATAATGTTTACGACCGCACATCCCATGAACAGATGTTGTGCATTTTCCTCTGCTGAATTACAGAACACACATTTATCATTATGTGGAAGACCGTGTTTTGCCAAGCGATCGGCAGTCCAGACCCTTTTACGGATGAAGAGCCACATCGCCAATTTGCATTGCAATGGAGCCCAAGAGTTCCAAATTTCCGAAGAAGATTGCCACTCAATCTTGGTTTGGAAATGAGCCATGTAAACAGATTTGGTGGAGAACGTCCCATTTGCCTCCCACGACCAGATCCATTTGTCATCTTCTTGTGGATTAAGATGAATTGAGTTACATTCCTCCCAAATTGCAAGCACCTGCATGAAAGTGGCGATTGTGATTGGCTTTTTGATATCCTCAATCCATCTTCCATGGTTAAGAGCTTGCGCGAGCATGATAAGAATTAGATAGTTTACATTTATAAATTTCTTAATTGACAAACCAAAGAGCATGTGGGTACACCTTTGAGGTACGAAATGAGCCTGTTTTTTCTCTTACCGCTAGAGAATCCTATTTTGCTAATGGTGTGCATATTCTGAACACAGTAAGCTCAAATAACTTATAACGGCCGTGCCCTTACATACATAATCATATATAAACTTCATTTCTATCGAACCCTTTTAAACTCGGCTTATTTTTCTTCCCAAAGAACACAACATCTACGTTTGAGCAGTCTTGTATTAATATACAAACAAGTTGGAGAATATGATGTGATGTATCTCTTTAGTTTCTCTATCTCTATTAATTTGTTATTTTATTCTTACTGATCAACAATCCGCTAGAGCAGACATGCCTTTTTTTTTTTAAGTTCATATATATTAGATCTGCAAGCCGCCTCATTAAAACCTTCCAGTCCCCATAGCTACCCTGGTAAGAAAAAGAGTACGTCTGAACCTTACAGCCTTTAAAATATTGTTACAATGTTTGTGAGAAGCTCAAAAAGAAAATCCGGCAGATCCTCCATCCAAACGGTATGGGGTCCCTCCGCCTTACAAGCCAGAGTATGAGCTACCATATTACAATCTCTATGACTATGAAGAAAAGAAACTTGAGCAAAACCTCGAGCTAGGAAGGAGCACTCCTCATAGATAGCCGCTGCTGCCCCAATGGAGTTGCCGCCTTCATTCATAGTAGAGATAACTTCCATACAATCGCTATTGACTACAATCTTGGTGCATCCCACTTGACCCACCAAAAGGAGGCCATCACGTAGCGCCGTCGCTTCTGCCGATGGAGCATCCAAAATATACTCAATACCACTATTAGCACATGTGATAAAAGAGCCCTTGTCGTCGGATTACAGCTCCTGTAGCACCCTTACCAGTCTTCGCTGAAAACGTAGCATCAACATCTAGTTTGCAAAAACCCTCCGGCGGCTTCTCCCATCTAACACGACGGACCACCGAATTCTTTTTGCTCGCCTTAGAATAGTTTGCCGCAATAGTTGCTATTGCTTGAGCTGTTCTCGATTAACAATTGATTCCCCGTGTACCACCTGCCTCCTCTACCACCATATATACCAGCAGGAGGTAATAAGCAACTCTTTCATACCAACACCGGCAGTACGTGGTGCTGGCCTATCGGGCAGCCGAATTATTGCTTCAAGAACACCTGACCCCAATCTATCGACAATGCTCATCTCATCAATGATATCCATAAGTCCCAAGTGTCTCCAAATATCCAGGACCCTGGGGCATTGGAAAAAGGTGTGTAAAATATCTTCACAATAAATCTCACAAACTGGACAAAGGCTGCTCGTTACTATATGTCTGTTCGCGAGAACAGATCGACAGGGAATAGTGCGTGCAGCAGTCTTCATGTAAAAAATTTGACTTTTGCCGAGGCTTTTAGAGACCAAAGTTTATCCCACACTGGGTTAATTTCCGACGTACTCTGATCATTAGTACGTATCAGTTTCCTTCCATGTTGATGATCCCTGGATATAATATAGTGATCGAACCGTGAACATACCAATCAACAGGGAGAGAACAAGAGAGGGCCACCTAATCACCACGCACGTAATATCACCACAGGCAGGTGGTGATCGAAGCTACAGAAATATTTCTATAAGCTCTCGCCATAGCAATGGATTCATGTTCACAAATAAATAATGATCAGTAAAAAATAAGGACGGATTTATAGAAATCATTGCCTAAGACCCTTTTCCGAAGATATGTATGCTCTTTGTTTTAGTTATAGTGTCTGTGAATTGTCTGCCCTTTTCCAAAAAATAGATTACATGTCAAAAAAAAATTACGGATTTTTTTTTCGGGAAAAGATTACCTCCGGAGAGCCAAAGGGCGGCGACCTGCTCGACCAGACAGATAGGCTGCGCAGGCGGGTACGTCGACGAGGCACTCTGGTGGGTCCAAGACCAAGGAGGAGGAGTGACCGAGGCCAAGTACCAGTGCAAGACTACCGATAGGGCCAAACGCGTGACCGCGTGGGCAAATTCATGGGCGTACACGCGCGTGGATAGTTTTAGTCTAAAGTAGATTCGTTTTTAGGCTCTTCATCGTCTTGGCTTTGGGGATGAAGATGACGACGCTGAATAAATTTTCTTCAGATCCTTTCCCAATGGATTTGAAGATCAGTCTATCCAAGCAAGGATTGTGTGGCGGTGACGCCATCCTCGTGGTGGATTTGTGTCCTCAGGCTCCGCCGCTGCGGCGGCGTTTGCTCCAGCGTCGGCGCGGAACCTGGGAGGTAGTCCAGGAGCGGATGCAGATTGTGATCTGCATCGACGGCATCTAGAAGATGGTGGATCGTGTGTTGGGTCTGTGGTTCGTGGATGGCAGATGTGGCTTCCTTCTTCGACGTCTTAGTCATGCGGAGGGGCTAGATCTGGAGCTCGATGGCGTGTCCGGGGTGTTGCCCCAGTCTGATTCATTCAACGACAATGGTTTCACCTTGGGTGAGCCACCTTGGAAGTCTGCAAAGCTGCATGTCAGCGATGGAGCCGCATCGAGCTCAGTTGAGGAGGTGATCCATCATTCTTTTCTTTGGTGGTCGCTATGGTGGTGCCAGAGGCAGGTGATGGGCGTCGGCGTCATGCTCAGAGGTCATGCTCAGAGGTTTCTTCGGTTTAGATTGTTTTCTTTCTTGGCCGGTGGTCCTTTACGCAAAAGCTTGCCTTTTGCTGTCTTTTTAGTTTTGTTAGGTCGGTATTTACGTGGCTTGTACTATGATCGTTATGATATATAAATGAGACACATATTACCGTGCAAACAAAAAAATCATGGGCGTAAAATGTGTCCTCCAAAGGCCCGTGGCCGTCCTCGTCGACGCCAACGGCACCATCCTACAACACTACAGGACCGGAATCTACAAAGGGAAGTGCTACACGTCCCTCGGGGATGGAAACTTTCCATCCCCGGACCCCGAGCCGTCCGATCGATCTAAATCAATGGTCCAGATCTCTCCCTCCCGACTTCATCTCGCTTTTACTATATTTGTCCCCGCTTTTGCTACAAATAGTCCCGTTTTTGCTACATGTAGCAGAAAACGGTTCGGTCTAGGAAAAGAACAGACAGACTTGACCTCGCCGGAGACCTCGCCAGCGGCCGTGTAGCAGAAAAAATGTCCTAATGTAGCAAAAGCGACTTCACCGGAGACTCTCGCGGAAAAAACATCGCCGAAGACCTCGTAGCAAAAATATTACACTATTGTAGCAGAATCAAAATGTGGTAGGAAAAAAAAGACCTCGTCAGAGATTTCGCCGAAAACTTTAAAGCAATTTTTTGTCATAATGTAGCAAAACTGACTTTGTGGCAGATATCGTCGGAGACATTGTAGCAAACATTTTGTACAATTATAGCAGAAAAATTACGACATTGTAGCAAAAATCCGATGCCGCTTGTAGCACCGCCGACGGCCATGCCCCTAGCAAAACTTGACGGTGTATGTAGCAGCGTCCGTGTTCTTCGGTTGCATCGCCGATGGTCGCATGTAGCAAACCACCTTTGGAGGCGGCGCAACCACCTGACTTTGCCATGGTGGCGGCCCGGGAGGTCCACGACGACCGTGACCTGGTCCCTCTGGCCATCGACGACTTCTATTGAGCTTGGCAGCCCACCATCAGCGCGGGCGGCAGCGCATCCACGGCGAGTGGCAAGCACGACCATGCTTTGAATACGGCAATGGCGGCGCCCTCGTCTGGTCCTGGCCTTGCAGCAGACTCCTTCGGCGGAAACTTGCCGGTGGCCATGGCTGAGGGTGAGCATGAGGTCGAGAGAGAGGATCCCATGGCGGGCGGCGCGCGAAGAAGGTGTTTGGCGGCGGGGATCAGGTCCGGCGGCAGGGATCCAGTCCGACGGCGGGGGCTGCCTGCTCCGGCGGGCTTGATCCGGTGCGACGGCGGATGTGCGTGGAGGTTGAGGAAGGAGACACAGGAGGAATCGTGGGTGGAGGTTGAAGGAAGGAGACGTGCTGGTGTGGGCCTTCAAAACGAACGAAGCGATAGCGACCCGGGGCATCGTTTCGTTCAGTCCCCCGGGGAGCTGTATCATTACCCATCTACAAAGGGCCGTGCACAACCACCAGTGGTGGTTCTGATCAGGTACGGAGTCAGTATCCATGGCGTGGAGATCCTCAAGAACTCTTGTGGAGACCGGTACAGAAAATTGCATTTGACTACCACAATTCAGGATAGGGCTTCAAAAAAGTATCATAATTCCGAAAATTTCCAAAAACTATCGAGTCTGCACCTAATCGTTGCAAAAAAAAACATTCGTGTAACTGTAGTCTTATCCTCGTTTGATCACAAGGCGGGCCTGCCTGAGCGCTGACGTGGCATGCGGTAGACAGTTCAGGGGACAAATGTATAAATTGAAATATATTTTGGATCTTTTTGTAAAACTTTGTGGACCCTACCTGTCAGTGCACTCTCCACTCATTTTCTTTAATTGTAATTTATTTTATATTTCCTCTTTTTCCCCCTTTTTCTTTCCTTTTCCTTATCCACCGGCTTGTCAGTCGGCTGCAGGGGCGTTAGGGCGGTCTTGACACCGGCGATGCGACGACCTTGTTGTCGCTGCGGAGAGGAGCAGAGCGGCGCCCACAAGCAAGACGGTGCCCGTCGGTGCTGCTGTCTCCGGGGAGCGGCGGATGGCACGGCCGGTGGTGACGCCTGTGGTGGAGCTTGGACAGCGCACGGCAGGGACATGCGGAGCTTGAGAGGCTCCCATGGCGGCGCCTGCGACGGAGTTTGAACAGCGCACTATGGGGACGGGCAAAGCTTGGGCGGCTCCCACGGTGGAGCATGGACGGTGCACGACGGCGACAGGCGGAGCTTCGGCGGCGCCCGCGGCAGAGCACGACGGGGACGGGAGGAGGCGACGTCAGTGTTGCTGTCTCTAGGAAGAGCGGCCCGCGGCCCGCCTTCGGTGGCTGCTCGAGGGGGCGACCCCTACCGACTGCTGCTACCATGGCGTGTGTGGCTGGAGGTTAGGGATAACCTCACTAGCGGGGTCCATTAAGCAGAGAGAGGGGAAGGGAGGGATCTGATAGGTGGGTCCCAGACACTTTTGCAAAAAGACCCCCAAACTATTGTCTATCTCTCAAACTGATGCTCGAAGCCACACCAGCACCCAGGTGGGTTAGATCTGTCAGAAACACGGTCAACTGGAGCTAAGACAAGGGTTACACATACGTGGTAGTTTTTTGTGACTATTAGATGGAGAAGTGGCATTTTTTAAAAAAAATCTGAATTGTGGTAGTTTTTTAAACCCTAGCCGCAATTGTGTTAGCAAAATGCAATTTTCTCAAGGGGTGAGGCCAAAAGTGCTTCTTCTTGATGTGCAGGGGAGTAGATGGCAGGCATGGTTGTGCGGCGTCGCGCTTTGGGGTTACTCCCCGCTCATGTAGAACCATCACTATTCATGGGTGGTGAGTAGCTCCTGATATATTCCCAAACATCTTATATTTTAAAATGGATGGAGTATATGGATTGTGTGCACTAAGATGCCGTGGATACTGCATGTTGTGATAGTTTAGTGTGCTTGATCGTGTGGTGTCTGTCGTGTTATCATTTCTTACATCCACATGTGCTTTTGGCTATTGTGTTGTAATATCATTTGTGTTACTAATATAAGAAAATTGTTCCCTTTGGTACTCAAAATATGGGGCTAGACTAGGTCTTGGTTCCATGGCACTAAAATCTCCGTTCGATAGAATTTACAAATATAAAACCAAAAATAAAGTAAAAATTTTGTATAGAGAACAAAAAAGTATGTGTGACTACACACAGAAGAAAATGCAGTGCTCTTCTCTATGACTAGTGACCTACTCAGCCCCCTAAAGACGAAAAGGATGCGGCACTTCTGCCCCGATCTCCACTGGCGAGAACAAGGGTCCTCTCTCCCTCTGCCTGCCGCTTTGGAGGCGAGAGTGAGGGGGGCCCGACTTTCTCTTCCTGCTATGTAGAAAGGGCCAGGGCTAGTTTATCTCACAACAATTGTAGTGGCGTCAACGCAAAGAATAAGAGTTCTCCAACTTTAGCTCAACCTCGACGGTGGCCACAACGGCCACATCGTTCGTCGGGTGCAGCGGAAGTAGGTTTTACAACAAGAGTGCATGGCATACTCGCTGGAGTAACATATAAGTTTTTCATTCCCACAACAACATGTGCAAGGATCATCTTCTTATTCTGGCGGGCATGGCATCACCGGAACAATGTCGTCCATGGAGACGGGAAGGCATCTATTATAGCGTCGGTCCAATTCTTGGTGAACTATCAGTCGTCCTTTGCAGCGGTGTCTCCGGGAGGCGATGAGGAGCTTCTGAAAATTCCCTCCTGGAAGCCGCCGAGTGAGGGGAACATCAAAGCAAACGTTGACGCTGGGTGGGATGCCGTTTCAAAGCAACACTATAAATCCTATTTGTTCCATTTGTGGGCGTGAAGTGGAGGACACGCACCATGCTCTGGTCCGATGTACCCTTACTAGAGCTCTTCGTGATGAACTTCGGAACCACTGCCCTTTGCCGCCAGAGACAGCCTTCTTGCAGGCTGGTTGTGATTGGCTGTTTCATCTGTTAAGTAATTCGGTGGTGGAAGTACGTGCAAGGATCATCTTCTTCTGGCGGGCATGGCATCACCGGAACAATGTCGTCCATGGAGATGGGAAGGCATCTATTACAACATCGGTCCAATTCTTGGTGAACTAGTAGTCGTCCTTTGCAGCGGTGCCTCCGGGAGGTGATGAGGAGCTTCTGAAAATTCCCTCCTGGAAGCCGCCGAGTGAGGGGAACATCAAAGCAAACGTTGGCGCCGGGTGGGATGCCGTTTCAAAGCAAGGAGGTATAGGTATTGTCATTCGAGACTATAGCGGCAAGGTTATTCTGACGGAGTGGAGAAGTATTACCTCTTGTAGTAGTGATGGCCCAAAATATATCGAGCTCGTTGGGGAATCCCAAGAGGAAGGTATGATGAGCACAGCAGCAAGTTTCCCTCAGTACGAAACCAAGGTTATCAATCTAGTAGGAGCAAGGAAACACCCCAAAGGTGTTGCTAGTTGAGCCTTGGCAGGGCGCACTAGCGGTGCTAGTAGCAACGTGGAGACCTGCACAACACAACCACAGAACTTTGCCCCCAACTTACGATAAGGTTGTCAATCTCACCGGTTTTGCTGAAAACAAAGGATTAAACGTATCGAATGGAAGAAGGTAATAGTTTGCAGAAAGTAAACACAAAGCAGTAAACAGTTGATTGTAGGTTGAATGTAAAAGAAAGGACCAGGGTCCATAGTTCACTAGAGGTGGCTCTCCTTAAGATAGATAACATGTTGGGTGAACAAATTACAGCGGGGCAATTGACAAACATCGAGAAAGCATACAAGCATATACTAATCATCTTGACTCCTTTGAGATTCGATTGGGCATTGCAACATTATACATAGACCGCCATCTAACTGCATCTATGACTAATAATCCACCTTCAGGTTATCATCCGAACCCCCTCCAGTATTAAGTTGCAAGCAACAGATTATTGCATTACAAATTGTGTGTAAAGTAAACAATACGATTGTTCTATGAACAAAGGATTGTTGTTTTCTCCCTAGTAGCAACAGCACATCTAGTACCTTAGAGATTTCTGTCACTTCCCTAGATTACCAGAGGCATGAACCCACTATCGAGCATAAATACTAACTCTTGGAGTTGCTAGCACCTACTTGGCCAAGATAGCTACTAACAACAGAAAGCATGCAAGATCACAAATAACAAAGACATGATAGAATCAATAATCAATCTGAAATAGCATCTTAATATCCATCGGATCCCCACAAACACAACATGCAGAATTACAAATAGATGATCTTGATCATGAACGGAGCTCACAAGATCTAAACATGATAGCACAAAGGAGGAGAACCAGCCATCTAGCTACTACATGGACCCGTAGTCCAGAGATGAACTACTCACGCATCACACCGGAGGCTTGCATGATGATGAAGAAGGCCTCCAGGGTGAATTCCCCTCTCCGGCAGGGTGCCAGGAAGAGCTTCAGATCCCTCCCGATCTAGGTATGGAGATGATAGCGGCTACAGACTCCTTCGTGGAATTTTGATCGGTTACTTAGGGTTTCCGTATCAGAGGCAATATATAGGCGGAAGGAGAGGCCGAGGGGGTGCCTGGGGCGGCCAGACCACCCCCTGGCGCGGGCCAGGCCTGGCCGCGCGGCCAGGTGGTGTGGCCGGGCCCTAGCCCCTCTCCGTCCCGTACTCTGGCTCCAGATGTCCCCCGGTAAAATAATGACTTTGGCTTTTGTCCCGTCCAATTTCGAGAATATTCATTTTCTGACTTCCTGAAACCAAAAACAGCAGAAAACAGGAAGCTGGCACTGTGGCTCTTGTTAATAGGTTAGTCTAAGAAATCATATGAAAAGTACTCCAAAGTGTGGACAAAACACAAGAAAGTAGATAAAACCAAGCATGGAACATCAAAAGTTATAGATACATTTGAATGTATCAACATCCCCAAGCTTAACTCCTGCTCGTCCTCGAGTAGGTAAGTGATAAAAAGAAAAAATAATTTTTGAGGTGACATGAACCATCATAAATTTGATCAAAGTATTTGTAAAACATTCAAAGCTAGGATCATAGTACTTCAATCATAACATGAAAGACAAAGTTTTAGCAATAAGACAAAGAAACTATGTTGTAACATGAAAAGCCACAAACAAAAGATTCATGAATAACAATGCTTTGCAAGACGTTTGTTTGTTTCACATAAAGAAAACATAGCGTAATAGTATTCAGCTTGTGCCTCAATAGAGTAGCAAATATAAATGCATAGGACAACTTCAAAGTTCATAAGAGTGACTAGATACAATAGTTTTAAACAAGCAATAACAAGTTATGCATCAATCAACTAGTCTTGGGACAATGCACATAGAACTAAGAATGGCCACTATGCTCTCAAAGTAGGTGCATAAAGATAGAAGGTGGAGACTCAATATAATGGTGGACGAAAGGCCTTTTGTAAAAGGAAGTAGGGATTCAAGTCTCATAAAGAGCTTCCAAAAATTATGGTACTTATAGCTTTCAGCTCTCATTGCCCCTATCATAAGCATCTTGAAGGTGATTAAGGTTAAAGTGACACAACTAAGAGGATATGCTTGACAAGTTATAAACCGAAATCTCATGCCCCTTACTTACGAAGACCGATCCTCATGCTACTCAACTTCAGTCACGAGTAAGCTCTTGTCATTGTAAGTATATGTGTATCATTAAGAACTGCCAACGGGGTACTCCTTGCACATGATACGGGAGCTTTCCCATAATCAAAATGACAAGGCAAGCAGACAATGAGCATCTCAGCGATCTTTTTATTTGCTATTTACATAGGTTTTTATTGAGGATGCTTCATAGAGTGCTCATTATGGTGATGTTGCAAGTTTCCACCATGATTAGGCATGGCTTAGGCTAGCGGTCCAGGCATTTCTCTAACACACATACAATCTCCATGATCTTACAAGTTCCACTTTTATTTCACACCGCTGGGATCCGTAAGCAAAAGAACATGATATCAACGGGGTACAAAGTACAAGTGCAATGTTGAAAGCGTTGCCCATGAAACATGGTTCTGCTAATTTCAACTTATAAAGCGCAAGCATATACGCAACAAAGAAGGACCCAATGGTTCAAGTTTATTAGAGGCAATAAAGTAAAGTGTGCCATCAAGTTCGTGAGAGCTTTAATCACTAGTTTTCTCATAACAAGTGAAAGGTAGACAAAAGCATGAATATACTTGGAATAGAATAAGCTAGTAGGTAGGTATAGTGGGCTCTTTGGGATAACTTGGTTTAGGGAGTTGGATGCATGAGTGGAACTCATACTTTGTGGTGGAGGCTAGCAAAAGATTGGGAGCGACAAACTAAGAGAGCAATAATGGCCATAATCATGCAGAGCGACAAAACATCATTGATCAATGCATAAAGTGATACTACAAGTTGAAAACTAAAGGATCATAAAGGCTATGGTGACTTGTGAAAGTCATAACATGGTGTGAGAATGTGCCAAGTCAACTCAAATAAAGCATTAAGGGAGAATACCACTATACTATGCTTTAATATGCTAAAACAACGCATGATTCATCCAAGGCACATTAAGCAATCTCAATTGTTTATAACAAGTCATGCTACAGCAAAGAATACAAAGCATAAAGCCAAAACAATATCAAGCATGGCATGACAAAGCATAGCCACAGTCAAAAACGAGCTCTTTTTACCATATAAGTATGAACTTTCCTACTCTTTTCCAAACCAAACCAAACTAATTGCAAACCAACATATGAAAGAGGGGTCCAACCAACTTATTCAGAAAACTAAGCAAACCAAGCAAACTAAAAACCAAAACAAAAACAAAAAATAAGATGCTCCAAGAAAAACACAACTGTACATGAAACAATAAAAATGAAGCGTTTGGAAGAAACCTGAGATTTTTATTGATGAAGAAGGGGATGCCTTGGAAATCCCCAAGCTTTGACGCTTGCACTTCTTGGATATTTCTTGGGGTGACACGCATGGCATCCCCAAGCTTGAGATTTAGTCCATCCTTCATCTCATTACTCATTCCTTCCATACACTTGAAAATTTTCCTTCATACAAAACTTCACACAATCTCATTAGCAACATTAGTGCACTTAAGATAAATAAGTCTCAAGGTTCAGTTCTAACAACAAATAAACTTCCATTAGAACACTAGCTACTGTAGCACTTCCCTCAAAAAGCTCAATTCCCCAAAGGAACTCAAGAAGGAACTAACAAGAAGCAAATGCAGAAAATGGCAGAAATCTGTCAAAACAGACCAGCAGGTAAAGACGAATTTTTTCGAAGATCTTCTGTTGCTCAAATCAAAAAGTGTTGAACTAACGAAAGTTAGATAACAACCTGGGTCAGAAGCACAAAAAATTACAGATCAATACAACGTACAGAACTCTCTCAGGAATTTTTACGGTGAAGCACAGAAATCTGTTTCGGGACAGCAACTTTCCCAATCATTACTTCACTCTCATTAGAGGTTACTCTTGGCACAAAAAGAAAATATAAAGGATAAGAAGAGGTTATTACAGAGGTAATAACTTCGAAGACTCAACTAAAACTCTTGGGTTATCTCCCAACAAGTACTTTTCTTTAACGCCTTTAAGTTAGGCATAAGAACCAAAGAAAGAATCAAGTGTTCTCAAATGAAGAAGCATTAAGACCAAATTTTGTTTTCATAGGAGAAGCAAAAGAAATCTTTTGTCTCTTTTTAGGGAAGTGTTCTATATCTTTCTTGAGTGGGAGTTGATATTTAATGGTGCCTTATTTCATATCAATGATGGCACCAACAGTTCTAAGAAAAGGTCTTCCCAAAGTAATAGGACAAGAAGCATTGTATTCAACATCCAAAACATAGAAATCAACGGGGACATAGGAATCATTAACCATAATAAGAACATCATTAAGACTCCCCATGAGTTTCTTTTTAGCATTATCATCAAGTGGGACATTCAAATAACAATCTTCAAGAGGAGGCAAATCAAGCATATCATAAATCCTTCTAGGCATAATAGAAACACTACTATCAAGATCACACAAAGCTTTGAAATCAAAGTCATTCACTTTCATATTAATGATGGGTTCCCAACCATCCTCTTGTTTTATAGGAATAGAAGCTTTATGTTTCATCTTTTCTTCCTTAATCTTTATGAGAGCATCGGTAATGTGTTTTGTAAAGGCCATGTTCATAGCACTAGCATTAGGACTTTTAGCAAGCTTTTGTAGGAACTTAATAACTTCAGAGATGTTGCAACCATCAAGATCAAAATCAACTTTATCATCTAAAGTAGTAGGACTATTACTAGCCTCAACACTAGTGGTGGTGATAGTAGAAACACTAATGTTTCTAGCAATTTCATCTTCTCTTTCCCACTTAGCATGTAATTCAGCTAATAGTCTAACATTTTCATCAATTCTTACTTGTATAGCATTAGTAGCTGCAAAGGGATTCTCATTAGTTTCAGGTTTAGCAGCCATTTTATTAATCAATGAAGATTGAGCTTCAGACAAAGATGATATATTTCTTTTAGCATTAGAGAGTTTCAATTGTAAACTAGGTATTTCCCTATTTAGACTCTCAAGTTGATGGCTAATGTTCTTCAAGATGGTGGATTGTTCCTCCATAGTTTTAGTAAATAGTTTATTTTGCTCATATTGCATTTGCATGAAGTTTTTAGTGGCTCTTTCAACTTCTAAAATTCTTCCTTCACTAGGTAATTCAGGTTTACCATTATAGCCATAAGTATTGCTAGGAGGGTAGGGCCTATAATTGTTATTACCAAAATTGTTCCTATAAGCATTATTACCATAAGCATTGTTGCCAAAGTTGTTATTTCTTATAAAGTTCACATCAACTTGTTCTTCTTGAGCAACCAAAGAGGCTAAAGGAACATTATTTGGATCAATATGGGCTTTCCCATTAACAAGCATAGACATAATAATATCAATCTTATCACTCAAGGAGGAGGTTTCTTCAACAGAATTTACCTTCTTACCTTGTGGAGCTCTCTCAGTATGCCATTCAGAATAATTAACCATCATATTATCCAATAGTTTTGTTGCAGCACCCAAAGTGATGGTCATAAAGGTACCTCCAGCAGCTGAATCCAATAGGTTCCTTGAAGAATAGTTCAATCCTGCATAAAAAGTTTGGATGATCATCCAAGCAGTCAGTCCATGAGTGGGACAATTCTTTACCAAAGATTTCATTCTTTACCAAAGATTTCATTCTTTCCCAAGCTTGAGCAACATGCTCATTATCAAGTTGTTTAAACTTCATTATTTCACTTCTCATGGATATAATCTTAGCAGGAGGATAGTATTTTCTAATAAAAGCATCTTTGCACTTAGTCCAAGAATCAATACTATTCCTAGTTAAGGAATTCAACCATTCTTTAGCTTTTCCTCTCAAAGAGAAAGGAAACAATTTCAGTTTAATAATATCACCATCTATATCCCTATGCTTTTGCATCTCACAAAGTTCAACAAAGTTATTTAGATGGGAAGCAGCATCTTCATTACCAATACCAGAAAATTGTTCTCTCATAACAAGATTGAGCAAAGCAGGTTTTATCTCAAAGAGAGTATTTTCAGCCACAGGTGGAGCAATAGGAGTGCTCATAAAATCATTGTTGTTGGTGCTAGTGAAGTCACACAACTTAGTGTTTTCAAGAGTAGTCATTTTCTTGGGTTTTCAAATAAGAAAGCAAACAAGTAAAACTAATTTTTTGTGTTTTTGAAGAACAAAACAAGCAAACAAAGCAAAAAAGAAACTAAGCAAAATAAAAACAACAAAGTAAAGAGATTGGTTATGAGGGACTCCCCTTGTGAAGATGTCCTTGACTCCCCGGCAACGGCACCAGAAAAGATCTTGATGCACTCGACTTTCAACGTAGAGCTCGTTGGGAACCCCAAGAGGAAGGTATGATGAGCACAACAGTAAGTTTTCCCTCAGTTATGAAACCAAGATTTAATCGAACCAGTAGGAGCAAGGAAACACCCCAAAGGTGTTACTAGCTGAGCTTTGGCAGGGCGCACTACCGGTGCTAGTAGCAACATGGAGACATGCACAACACAACCACAGAACTTTGTCCCCAACTTGCAATGAGGTTGTCAATCTCACCGTGTTTTGCGGAAAACAAAGGATTAAACGTATCGAATGGAAGGACGTAATAGTTTGCAGAAAGTAAACACAAAGCAGAAACAGTTTATAGATTGTATGTAAAGACAAAGGACCGAGATCCATAGTTCACTAGAGGTGGCTCTCCTTAGATAGATAACATGCTGGATGAACAAATTACAGCGGGGCAATTGACAAACACCGAGAAAGTAATACATGCATATACTAATCATCTTGACTCCTTTGAGACTTGATTGGGCAATACAACATAATACATAGACCGCCATCCAACTGCATCTATGACTAATAATCCACCTTCAGGTTATCATCCGAACCCCCTCCAGTATTAAGTTGCAAGCAACAGATTATTGCTTTACGAACTGCGTGTAAGGTAAACAATACGATTGTTCTATGAACAAAGGATTGTTGTTTTCTCCCTAGTAGCAACATCACATCTAGTAGCTTAGAGATTTCTATCACTTCCCCAGATTACCAGAGGCATGAACCCACTATCGAGCATAAATACTAACTCTTGGAGTTGCTAGCATCTACTTGGCCAAGATAGCTACTAACAACGGAAAGCATGCAAGATCTCAAATAACAAAGACATGATAGAATCAATAATCAATCTGAAATAGCATCTCAATATCCATCGGATCCCCACAAACACAACATGTATGGATTACAAATAGATGATCTTGATCATGAACGGAGCTCACAAGATCTAAACATGAAAGCACAAAGGAGGAGAAACCAGCCATCTAGCTACTACATGGATCCGTAGTCCAAGGATGAACTACTCACGCATCACACCGGAGGCTTGCATGGTGATGAAGAAGGCCTCCAGGGTGAATTCCCCTCTCCGGCAGGGTGCCAGGAAGAGGTTCAGATCCCTCCCGATCTAGGGATGGAGATGACGGCGGCTATAGACTCTTTCATGGATTTTTGATCGGGTACCTAGGGTTTTCGTCCCGAGGGCAACTTATAGGCGGAAGGAGAGGCCGAGGGGGTGCTGGGGTCGGCCAGACCACCCCCTGGCGCGGGCCAAGCCTGGCCACGCGGCCAGGTGGTGTGGCCGGCCCCTGGCCCCTCTCCGTCTCGTATTCTGGCACTTGATCCCTTCCGGAAAAATAGGCACTTTGGCTTTTGTCCCGTCCAATTCCGAGAATATTCATTTTCTGACTTTCCTGGAACCAAAAACAGCAGAAAACATGCAGCTGGTACTGTGGCTCTTGTTAATAGGTTAGTCCAAGAAATCATATGAAAAGTACTCCAAAGTTGGAACAAAACACAAGAAAGTGGATAAAACCAAGCATGGAACATAAAAAATTATAGATACATTTGCAATGTATCAGAGTCTCATGATTCTTTTAGTAGCCTGATCAAGGAGGCTTGGAAGGCATCTCCAAGATGCTCTAATGTGGCTGAACTTACACAAAAACTAGATGGGGTGGCGAGAGCTCTTACAGTTTGGAACAAAGCTACGTTTGGTTTAGTCAGACAGGAGTTGCGACAGCTACGCCGGAAGCTGGGCCAGCTGCGAGATGATCCCCTGCGTGTTGGACCAGGGAGTGAAGAAAAGGCAGTTGAAAAGAGGATTGTGGAGCTATGCTACCGAGAGGAGGTGATGTGGAAGCAGAGAGCTCGTATTCAATGGTTGGCTGAGGGCGACAGGAACACAAAATTCTTTCACAAAGAAGCTAGTGCAAGGAAGGCAAAAAATAGAATTGTTGAGTTAGCTCGTGGTGATGGAACTACCTGTGATGATCAGTGTGAGTTGGCATCCATGACCACACAGTTTTATGAGAAGTTATATACTTCTGAAGGCACGATTGGGATGGAGGAAGTGCTATCGCATATACCTGTTAAAGTGGACAGCATGATGAATGCAAAGTTGAATGTTGGGTATACAAAAGAGGAGGTGAAAGAGGCTCTATTCCAAATGTTTCCCACAAAGGCGCCAGGGCCTAATGGTTTTCCCGCACACTTCTTCCAACGTCATTGGGAGATGTGTGGCGATGAGGTTACAGGTATTGTTTTACGAGTGCTCAGCGGAGAGGATTCCCCGGAAGAGATAAACAAGACATTCATTGTATTAATTCCTAAGGTAGCAAGTCCAAAAACTTTAGGGCAGTTTCGACCGATAAGTCTTTGTAATGTGGTTTTCAAAATTGCTTCAAAGGTCTTAGCGAATCGGTTGAAACTTATCCTTCCAAGTGTCATCTCTAAGGAGCAGTCTGCGTTCGTACCTGGAAGACTTATTACGGATAACATCATCTCGGCTTACGAGTGTCTACATTTTATGAAAACAAAGAGGAATAGAAGAAATCGGCATTGTGCCCTGAAGTTGGACATGATGAAGGCGTATGATCGGGTAGAGTGGTCTTATCTAAAGGCGGTAATGCTTAAGATTGGGATCAGCCACCGTTTTGTGGGAACTATTATGAGGTGTGTGTCATCTGTCTCCTTCTCGGTCCTATTTAATGGGGGTAAGTTGGAAGAGTTCAAACCCTCACGAGGGATCCGTCAAGGAGATCCAATTTCACCTTACTTGTTTTGCTGGCCGCGGAGGGTTTGTCATGCATGTTAAATGCAAACCGTGGGGTGAATGGAGTCCAAGGAGTCCATCCTGCTGCGACAGCCCCTGAGGTGAATCATCTACTCTTCACTGATGACAACTTACTTTTCTTTGGGCCCAATGAGGGGCAGGCTGTTCATGTAAGTAAGTTGTTAAAGAAATATTGCGAGGCTTCTGGACAATGCATAAACAAGGATAAGTCATCCATTTATTTCAGCAAAGGGGTGCCGGAGGGAATTCGAGAAACTATCAAGATCATCTTGGAAGTACCAAACGAAACTCTGTCTGATAGATACCTGGGTATGCCTACTGATGTAGGACGCTCCAAAAATGGCTGCTTCAAATATCTGAAAGATAGGGTATGGAGGAAAGTGCAGGGGTGGATGGCGATGGTTTTGTCATCAGGAGGCAAGGAGATTTTAATCAAAGATGTGGCACAAGCAATCCCAACCTATTCAATGTCTTGTTTCAAATTACCCCAAGGTTTATGTGACCATATAAATGCTTTATCGAGGAAGTTTTGGTGGGGGAGCAAGAATGGAGAAAGAAAAACAGCCTGGGTATCATGGGAAGTCATGACACAGCCGAAGTTTATGGGGGGGGGGGGGGAATGGGTTTCCGAGATATTGAGTTGTTCAACCTTGCAATGTTGGCTAAACAGGCATAGCGCATTATTCAGGACCCTGCCTCTCTAAGTGCTCGTATCTTGCGGGTTGTCTATTTTCAGGATACTGATCTACTCAATGCTCAGCTAGGATCTTCGCCATCTCAAATATGGCAGGCGATTATTGAAGGAAGAGACATCTTATAGCTGGGTTAATAAAGAGGATTGGTTCTGGGGTGTCTACTAGTATTTGGAATGATAATTGGATTCCAAGGGACTATAAGCTCAGGCCTGTTTTCCCACGAACTGAAGATGTGCCGCAAACGGTGGTAAGTGAACTAATAAATCCTGTCACTAGAACATGGAACAATGATCTGCTGGAGCAACACTTCATTGCTATGGATAAAGAGGCCATTCTGAATATTCCTTTGAGCACTAGAATTCAAGATGATTTTTGGTGTTGGCACTATGAAAAAAGTGGTACCTTTACGGTTCGATCGGCATACCGGATGCTGGTTGGTATAAAGACACAACGTGCTGCTTGGTTGGAGGACCGAGCAGGGGGTTCAAATATTGCTGAATCTCGAAAATCATGGACTAAGTTATGGAGTGTCAAAGTGCCATCTAAAGTGCGTGTATTTGCTTGGAGATTGGCTCACACATCGCTGCCTACTGGTGATGTACGTTTACACAGAAACATGGCCACGTCAAATGTATGCTCTATTTGCAATGCGGCGGAGGACAGCTGGAGACATTCGCTTTTTAATTGTAGCATGGCCAGGTGCATTTGGGCCCTGGTGGATGAGGAGCTAGCAGAGTTGATCATCATGAATTCAATGGATAATGCAAGGGTATGGCTCTTCTGACTCTTTGATACTGTTTCAGAGCAGGACCTTGCAAGAGTTCTTGTGGTGATGTGGGCTATCTGGTGGGCACGAAGGAGAGCTATCCATGATAACGAGTTTCAGAGCCCGTTATCCACTATTAGCTTCGTGGATCGTTACCTTGATGAACTCGCTGTTGCGTCTGTCAGTTTGAACTCTCGCAAGCCGAGCCAAGTGGGAGAGCAGATAAAGGAGAAAAAGAAGTTGATCCCACCGATGGAGAGATACATGAAAGTGAATATGGATGCAGCGGTGTCTCGTTCAGAAGAAGGCGGTGCAGTTGCTGCAGTGTGCAGAGACATTCGAGTCCTGTATATGGGTTCGTCTGCGGTGGTCTACAGAGGTATGACTGATCCAGCAACACTAGAGGCTTTGGCATGCAATGAGGGTTTATCTCTTGCACTTGATCTGAATATTTCCAAAGTCTAGATTGGGTCTGACTGCCTGGAGGTTATTAACAATCTGAAAAACAACGCGCCCTGCAGATATGCTATGATCATTCGGGAGATTCTGCAGAAAGGAAGCACGTTCTTTAAAGCTGTAGGTTATGTTCATGAACGCCGGGATTATAACTTAGATGCTCATAAGTTAGCTAGAGCGGCCTCTACTCTTTCATATAGCCGTCATATTTGGTTGCTGGGAACCCGAGATATTACTTGTAATCCGATGAACCATGTGAATGAATAAAGCTTGTGTGTTCACCCTAAAAAAAAAAAAAAAACTACCCGGGCAGCCTGTCTGTGTCTCTTCTCGGAGGTTTGAACGAACCCGCTGCTCCACCCTTGTCTCCGGCCGCCGCCGGCAAGTCAGAGGAGGATGGCGTCCGTGGGCCCGACGCTCGAATCCCTCGTCGACCGTGAGTACCATATCCTCTCCTCCTACCCTATATCTCAAATCCAATCCCTGAGAGTCGTCTCATGTGTGTTCGTTTGTTTCTCCAATCGAATCCGGCAGAGGTGATATCCGTCATCACCAACGACGGCCGCAACATCGTGGTAAGCCGCCCGCGGAAGCCGTAATCAGTGAATCGATCAATCAATTGCCTCCGCGGCCTGCTGAATCGGGTCTGTTTCAGGGGACTCTGAGGGGATTCGACCAGGCCACCAACATCATCCTCGACGAGTCCCACGAGAGGGTCTACTCTACAAAGGTAATCAAAATCATTCTGCTTTGCTTCTACCAGAGGACTTGGCCCAATTTCGTTTGGGGGATGTACTACCAAGTTTTCATGAAACCTCCCATGGTCTGATTCTTATTTTATTGAAATGTTTGGTGGAAAAAATTAGTTAGGCCTTGCCCTCATATTGCCTTAAGGCTACATAGGATTATTTGCTCCGTTTTATGATCGAATGTTGTGCGCCAGCATCGAAATAGATCTCCCACAAAAGGATGTTTCACTATATCATGCCTACCCTGTAGTTGAGCACTTAATCCATATGATCAGTGTAACTCCGTGTAAGAACTTAGGTCCGGCATTAGTTCAGTTTTGGGTTATCTCTTATCTGTGCATTGTGTATTGCCGAATGCCAAGTTTTCATGAAACCTCCCATGGTATGATTTGAACTGAACGGGATGGGAGGCCCCTACCTTTGAATTTTCATTAAAAACTGAGTTTCAGAGTACTTCGTCTAGAGGTACAACAGAGAGAAAGTTACAAGAGGGAGGTTACAAATGACCGAAGATAGAAACAGAGAGAGGGGTTGCAAAATGAGAAATTAGAAAATGCAGAAATGCAGTGCAAACTGACTAGCTCTGAGTATGTGCCAGATCCTCTATACACAGCAGAGCAGCATTTTCCCCTCTTGTCCAGTCCTATGAGCCCATAAGTTAATCAGGTCAACACATAGCCCCCCTTTGAAATGGGATCAGCTCATCATTAAAACCTTCCTGTTTGAGAGAATAGCCAATATACCCACTAGTTAAAACCAGGAGTTCTAAAATACCACGGAAAAAATCAAGATTGCCAAAATACCACTATAGTGTTAGTTTTTATAGCCAAAATAGCACTGCCTTGGGATGTCAAACTTTTTCCGTTAGTCAGCTGTGAAGTTCTTGTCAGTTTTTTTGGAACTCCCAGACTACCACTGTCTAATCTAAGAGAGAAGCCAGACCCTGACCTTGTTTTTGCATCCTCGTCTCAATCTCAACAATGGCCATGGCGGCGCCCAATTGGCGTACCGCCGGCAATGGCTCTATCCGGTGTAGCTCCTCTTGGTATAGTTCTATGGCTTCTCCTCTCTCGGCCGTTGTACTTGGTTTTCAGGCAAAACATCAGTAGTTTTCAGTAAAATCCAAATGATCCAGTAGATTGCAATGATCATTATGACCTACGCTGTCTCTTTACTCAATGGCATGTGTTTTTCTGCCGAAAGGAAGATATGATATCTCTGCAACCCCATTGAAATCAATCCCTAAAATTAAAATGTGAAGAATCGATTTGGTCCTGGCACATTCCAGCACAAAGTGAGAAGCTGTCTTGCTGACTGCACAACCAAATGCGCAGCTTTCATCATCTACAATTTGCTGTACTGCCCTGACCTTTATTCTCCCTTGTTCAGAAGCTAAGCAAACAGTTTTCCTTTCTTCGGTGCAGCACACTTCCAGATAGTGGCCAAACTCATACATCACATCCGCCCTCCAGTTGGACAGGGTGTACATGTTTCTGACAGAAAATGTCTCAGAGGTTTTAAGCTTCCATTCCCTTCTGTCAGCAATGCCTCCTTCTAGGTGAACGCCTTGTAAGAAATTCATAACCGCTGCTAGTTCTTGGTTGGCCTGGTGAGATGTGATGTATCTCATTGGAATTACCCATTCGCTATCAACCTTGCAGTCTGCAACGAGATGTTTTGCCTGACAGCATGCGAGAATAGAGCTGGAAACTGCAAGTACAACGACCCTTGTGAGATCCTTTTTTCTAACCAGAACGCAGTTTTGAAACCATCGCCCAACTGAACCACTGTCACATCCCTGTATCATGTGGTCCTTTTACCAATCTGCACCCACGCTCGTGTTGCCAGTGGGATTGGGTCGCCCAAATCCCTCCCCTGGAGATGCACAGACCAGACCAATCTTGTCCATGGAGAGTCTGAAGTTAAGAACTGGTGGACAAATTTGGCCAATGAGCAATTATTTTGAATTTGCGAGTTTTGCTATCTTCAAGACCCCTTCGTCGATACTTCTGCACACTGTATCCCATGACACCAAACAGTCAGAGCCATTTGCCTTACTCCTCCCGTTCCAGAAGAAAGCTTGAATAATTTTGTTAATCTCCTTCATCATCCACTGGGGTAACTCGGTACACATATGAGGTGTACAGGGAGGCAGATAACACATATTTTGCCAGAGTCAGCCTGCCACCCGTAGTAATGAAAGCAAACGTGAAGTTGAATCTTTCCTCAACAAACGAAATGTACGGACAGAGTACTTCTTTCTGCAAGTTCTTGTTCGACAAAGGTAAGCCCAAATATTTCTGGGACAAAGATGCAGTGAGGCATCGACGCACCGCTGTAATTTGCCCAGCCTCCTCATCCAGTAGATTGATAGGGACAAAAGTTGATTTTGTGTAGTTTATAGACAGCCCAGAGGTGTTAGCAAATGCATCTAGGATTTCCTTAGGAATCTTTGCTTGTTCCATGTCCCTTTCAATGAAAATTAAAGTGCCATCGGCGTATTGAAGTACCGGACACGGTTCATCGGGAAGCACCGGGGGCCGAAGAAACCCATCATTGCCTTCAAAACTTTTGATAACCTTCTGCAATACATCCATATGGCAATAAATAACAAGAGCGTCAAGGGATCCCCCTGATCTAGTCCTCTCTTAATATTGATCCAATCTCCTGGGATACCATTAAGCAGGGCTGTTGTTTTCACGAAAATAGCAGCATTTTAACCCACATGATCCATCGTTCTCCGAAGCCATGGATCTCTAGAATTTTTATCAAGGTCTCCCAGGAAACAGTGTCAAAAGCCTTTCCGAAATCTAATTCGAGGACCATTGCTTTTCGTTTCCTTTTCCTGCAGACCTGCACCAAGTCCATAGCAACATACATTTGTCAGAGATGCATCTTGTTTTCACAAAGCCTGACAGGTCCTCAGCAACTATCATTTTAATTTTTGCCTGCAGCCTTGCGAACAGTTGAGGAGCGATACTCGCCTGAAATTGCCTGGAGAGCAGTCGTTGTCTTTCTTGCACAGCAAAATCATAAATATATCTATTCTTTCCAGATCCACCGACCCATGGTCTGATTTTGTTGTGCTGTTGTATACCTTTGGTTTCCAGAACTTGTCCTTTTGTCGTGCTATTGGTCTTAGTATGCTGCTATCCCAGTATTATGAGAGCAACTTTTGCAGCTCGATACTTTTATTCCTTTGTTTGCTTACCTTGTTACGAGTTTTCGTGTTCTGATGCCGCTGTTTGTAACAAAGGTTTTGCTTACATACTGTAGGGTAGTTACTGTGTTTTCTAAATACTCCCTCCGTTTCAAAATATAAGATGTGTTTAAGCTTTTGTAAAACAAACGTATCTAGACATCTTTTAGTGTATAGGTTCAGAGTGAACACGTACTAAATGACTTCTAGATACATTCATTTCACAAAAACTAAAACATCTTATATTATGGAACGGAGGGAGTAATTCATAGCGCTGATTGAGTTAGTTTTCTTGTGCTGCATGGGAGAGTTAGGTGAGTTTTTGAGCACTGCTGAGAAACATTACATTGTTGCGCTTGCAGGAGGGTGTACAGCAACTTGTTCTTGGACTGTACATTATCAGGGGCGACAACATGTGTGTTTTTCTCCCCTTTCTATTATGTCCATGTAACTGAATCTGTATGTAAAACTGAAGTTGTTTGTGATTGCCGCAGAAGCGTGGTGGGTGAGGTCGAGGAGGAGCTGGATGCGGCGCTGGACATGTCCAAGCTGCGAGCGCATCCGCTCAAGCCGGTGATCCACTGAAGCTGATACTGGTTCTGATCGTGCGATCTGTTTGCGCACGGTAGTAGGTTAATCTCACTTGATATGTCATGGGACTGAGAGCGTGTGTGTGTGTGTAACTTGTCTCGTTTGTGTGGATCGATCAGATTCTTGTACGAGAGATATGTATGTGTAATTAACGAGGTGAAGTAGGTAATGCTGGAACCATCGATGATACTATGGTGCTACATCTATAAGATCACATTAGCCACTGAAGATCACATTGTAGCAGTTGTTCGACGGCTTGGTCTTTCGTACCAGTTTGACTGTGATTGCCTTTGTCACCGATCATACCGGTCACAGACAGCAACGTGACCATGATGGTAACAATGGTCACAAAGTAAAAGGATTATATCTATGTTTCGGTATTTTCACCCCTTTTTTCTTCTTTTCTTTATACCCACCAGTATCATTACTACTAACTTTTTATGTCAGTTTATAAAACGTAAGCTTGGCGATCGCAAGCTGAAGTTGAAAATGTTTAGCTGTCTAGTAGAGGGTCCAAACAAGGATAAATATTTCAAGACCGAGAATCAAACAAATACAATAATCAGAACTTTAAAGATTTTGTTAAAACGTCGAGATATACTAAAAAGTAAACGCATCCAATCATACGAGTAGACCAAAGTCCAAACGCCCACTGCTTTGACTAGTTTGATAGCAACATCCCTAGGGGAAACGCATTGACTAGGTGGACTGCTCACAGCGACGTCGGCAGAGCATAGCAGATCGATCAATCTGTCAGAACCTTTCCCTTCTCCCCTTCCTTTCCGATCCCGATGCCGGCGACGGCGGCGGTATCGCCCTCTTCACCGGGGGCCTCCACCACCCGACGGCCAAACCACCGCGCCGCCCCCTCCTCCTTCACGCCCCCGCAGCCGACGCGGCGGCCGCGGCCAGCACGCGCCGTCGTCACCTCCGTCGCCTCCACTGGGGGCCGCGCCGTCGCCTCCTGCTGCAAGGCCGCCAAGGAACCCTCCTCCTCCTCCTCCGCCGGTGCCGGCCACGGTACATTCTTAATTCTCGATCCTTCCAGGATTGATTCATGCAAAATCATCGAACAAATTGAGTTTCTAAATCCCAAAAATGAACCATGTATGTGGCCACGATTGATGTCTTTTTAGCATTGGCGGGACACGAATACCTCAACGCCTGATTTACCCAGCATAGCTTACCAGACTACACACTTGCCTTGTTTGACACTGAAATTTCACTCACACAAGCTGAAACCATGATACAGTTGTGCAGCTGTGCTTTTGTGGATGCACTATTCAGCAACTAGGAGTTATATACCGCACCAATGCATTTCATTGAGCCAGTTATATGCTTAGTTATAGAGTTATACTGCAGCTGGGGTAGCAGTATGTGACAAATACAAAGCTCATGTTCATGTCCTCTGCTTTTAAAGTCTCAGTTAACTGCTTTTTCACACATAATAAGGTTCTTCTTCTGACACTACAGATAATGAATCCATCAACCATTTGGTGGCTGCAAATTAATCCTAGTGCGGCAGAATGGTGGAGGCTGTAGGTCTCAGTTGTTGTCTCTTGACGTCGCTCGCTCACTCGCTATCTCCTGATCCAGGGCATCTATCCATCTAGAATCCCCACCATAAGGTCATTCATCGGAACGGCAATGTATTTCACTGCGTTTTATCTTCATAAGGTCATATCTCTGGATTTATACTCCAACTGGAGTATACTAGTTATGCAGCGAAAATAAAGCTCCTGCTTATGTCCTTTGCCTGTGGTGTCCCACTGAGCTAGTAGAATGTTTTCAGAGGATTATGAACTGGTTAATGTTCAGTGGCACATACTAATTAGTCCTAGCTAGTGCAATAGAAGTAGTAGGTCTTTGATATCAATCCATGGCCTCTGTCTATCGACATTCCTGAATCATGCATGATCAATTCAAACATGTATGAAACTCTGCCGTTGCTCGCTCACTTGCTCCAGATCCAGGGTATCTATCCATCTAGAATCCCCACGATAAGGTCAGTCATCGGAACAGCAGTGTCTAGATCGATACTGCAATTGGAGTATAGTACTCCCTCGTACTAAATTGGTGACACTTATTGTGAGAAGATTGACCACACTTGGGCTGTATCCTTTCCATTGAATATATAGACAAATATTACAGTCCTAGCCAATCTTAACCATAAATGGGAGATCATAAGAATATAGACTCTCCACGATTTAGGGGATCGTGGGATATGTCACGCTACGTGACATATCTGTCTAACACATATTATGGATCGGAGGGAGTAGTTATGTAGCGAAAATAAAGCTCCTGCTTCTGTCCTCTGCCTGCGGTGTCACACTGAACTAGTAGAAAATTTTCAGAGGATTATGAACTGATTAATGTTCGGTGGCACATACTAATTAGTTCTAGCTAGTGCAACAGAAGTTGTAGGCCTTTGCTAGTGTGGCTTGTCTTTGCTATCAATCCATGGCCTCTGTCTATCCACATTCCCGAAGCAGGCATGATCAACTCGTATCTGCATGATTGCTGGCCCTGTTTGTTAGATCTCTTTTTTATTTTTGAACAACCAAACATATTCTCAATAAATCTCTCCTTATTAACTGGTTCTTTGCTCCCAATCTATGTCCTCTGGTTCTCTATCCACATTCCGACCCATGCATGCTTAATCCGAACCCACATAAAACTATGTACTTCATTAGCGTAGCCAGCGACAAAAATCTGTGGGGTCGGGTTGCCTAGATACAGGAACAATTACGTAGATACTTATATAAAGCAAAGAAAGGGGGTTTACAGAAAAGCTGTGGGGTCAGCTGACCCCACAGATTACGCATATATCTGACACACTGTACCTTCATGACTGCTTTGCCCTGTTTATTGGATTCTTCTTTTTGTTGTTCTTCTTAAACAAACTTATAGACATATTTTTATCAATGTCGCCTTACGTGTACATGTTTGCACATGCAGTGGGCGATGTAGGAGAACAAACATGGGACGAGGCCGTCCTGGGGTGCGAGACAACTGTGCTCGTCGAGTTCTGGGCACCGTGGTGCGGCCCCTGCCGCCTGATGCACCCCGTCATCACTCACCTGGCCCAGGTCTACGCCGGAAGACTGTGTTGCCTCAGGGTTAACACTGACCAGAACCAGGAGGTGGCGACGAGGTACGGCATCAGGAGCATCCCCACCATCCTCATCTTCAAGGATGGCGAGCGGAAGGAGACGGTTGTCGGGGCCATCGGGGACAACGCCTTGGCTACCACTGTCGCCAGGTTCTTGTAAGTGCTAGAGCTTGCTGTAGCATATATCGAAACGAGTAAAAATGTTTTGCAAGGGGACTAGCATTCGCACATGATTAATTTGCTACTATCATTGCTTTTGAGGATTATCAAGCCTGAAAGAGGATGATACATTTCATGGCTGCCGGTGGTTGGCTGTTCCATATATATGTTGCTTTTTTATTAATTGCCTGATGGTGATTGCAGCGAGTACTGCAAGTAAATAATGTGCAATGAACAATCCTGTCCTTTGCTCATCAATCCCCGGGAGCCTATTTGATTCAAATATTCCCATTGGGAAATATGAGGTCTGTGATTGTCTATGGGTTTTCCCTTATGATTATTTCGCACTGCATGCATTCTCTAGGAAATTCTCTGGCCTTGGCATATGGTTAGAATCACCATATTTTCGCGCACCAAATTAACAAAGGAACAGACAAACTTAATTTGCGCCACTCTGTTGACCAATTGATTCCTGACTTTTGGTTATGCCAACTAACTAGCTAAACAAACACGTTAATCATCATCATCATTTAAAGTTACAATGTTCAGCAGTATTTACCTAATTACAATTGTTCGACTCTACTCAGGAACTAACTAGCTGGGCTGGATATAGTAGTAGTACCCATGATCTTCAAGACAGGTTTCTTAAGATGCACTTCAAGTTGCTTCATCAACTCTTGTTTCAGGTCTTCGCTATAGGAACCCATAAGCCACACTTCCTTGAGATCAAAGCTTCAGGCCTTCAGGGACGAGGACCTACGCTCTCTAGCCCAGAAAAAGCTTCAGGGACGACGACCCATGGGAGCAGAGAACCTTGAGGAGTTGAACAGGTTCTCGACATTATCAAGAAAAGTTACCTCTGAGTGTAAAGCCAAGCTGCAACTGGTACTCCCTCAGATCCGATTTAACCTTCATTGCCTAAACTTGCGAAGATTAATCGGAGGGAGTACTTGATTGCTGCTGCCACCGCCGAATCAGCTTTGCACACAGACAGTTTACTAAGCATGGAATCCCTCACTCAGGCAGTATACGTTTTCTTGATCGAACTTTTGGAGATTGGAAATCACTTCATCCAGGATGCCCTTATGCGTGCATGCCCTCCACTGGTGCGCGGCACTTTACCTTTAGGGCCTTGGGCGGATCAGAGATGCCATCTAAGTTACAAGCAAAGATATTGTCGTTGCCTTCCTCTGTTATTTGCAGTGACAAGGACTCGAGATGGCCGCGACCTGAGATGTCACCGCACAAGTTCAGTCAGTTATCCAGGGTGATGCTGGATACGCTGAGCTTGCACAGTTTGGTGATCTTCTTGTGCTCCTCCAGAAAGGCCTTCCCACCTGCAGCACTCATGTTGGCAACACCAAAAGTTGGTGGGTTTACCAAACACCCTTACAGCAGCAGGAACAACACTGCTACGGCGGTGTCTTGCAGGTTCAGCTGCTTCTTGGACAGCCACCAGCTGCAGCTGCTGGATTCCACTGAATAATGCGCCCTGCTCCTCAATACTCTTGTAAATTTTAGTCCGCGACCGCTGAACCATGCCTGGTGATGTTGCTGTAGCATGTAGGAAATTGATTAACAACGAATAGAGCCCATGAGCTTGATGGCAGGTTTATCTGGATGATCCTCAATTTGCTGGACCAGGTAGTCTCGCTTGAGGTCGTCGCTGTAAGAACCCATGAGCCGGACTTCCTTGAGATCTTTTATATGCTCTAGTCCAGAAAGATGCGCCACAGCCTATGACCTAGCGGTACTAGAGATTCTGCAATAGCGAACCTTGAGCAAGTAGTACTAGAGCTTCTGCAGCAGTGAACCTTGAGGACTGGAACAGAACTGAAGCAAACCTCCGAAAGTTACCTTTTAGATCAACAAGGTGGAGCTGCTGTGTTGAATGCTGAGTGTGTCTAGTTGTAACCTTCTATTATGGGAAGAATATGACCTGTGGCCGGATTATCAAAACTGAGATCTTCAGTCGACTTGACAAGCCAATTTCCCCGATTGATGCCGGACACTCCTAGCTAGTGAAGTTGGGTGAGCTCCTTGAAGACGACTGTCATCCGTGTTGAGTACATATTAGGCTTGGGAAGCATCAAGAATGAAACAACTCGCAGTTTGACATTCTCCTATTACAATCAATGCATACGCATTTCTGAAATGCACACACAGATATGTTAATCATTAGTTCATTAGAATTATGTAATGCTATCTATTAGAATGTGGCTTTAGGTGGCTAACAATATTAATTACAGACATTCAGGGTTCCCTCCCTTTCGAAGAAAAAACACTTGCTTTTGAAGAAGCACCTTTGAGGCAACGTTGAATGTTGCATGCCTTGTGCCTACGTACGTCTGTGACCACACTGACATCTTTGCTCTCCGTTTGCTTTCTAGCGAAGGGAAATTATCTCCGTATCTGCCTCTGCTCAAAACAACCCAACCGGTTTTATATACTGTAACAATTTTCAGGGACCAAAGCCCACTGTTGCTATAGTACTTAACAAGTATGCAGAACTCTTCACAACGTGGGCTACTGCCTTTTGCCTAGAAGCTAGTACATGTGCTCACAACGAAGTACCATACTGACTCACAAGCCGATAAAAGAGCAAGGAGTGAGTGGCCTTCACTCTCACAACGCCTATGGCCCCAAACTATACATGTGATCAGTACATATTCGGCTTAGGAAGCACCAGGAATGAGACTGTTTGTCGTTCATCATCAACCTGTTATAACGGATGTATAGGCATCTCCATGTCTGAGTCATTTAGTCCTTGATAGACATGTTCTTTGGACTATGTGAGCCTGCTAATTTCTGAGGTTTGGCTTACCGGTGTATTCACATAGAGTAAAACTTAGGATATATTAGTTAAGGGGAGAAGTTACTAAGCATTTCACCTCAACTCTGATATTTCCACACCACAAACACTGGACATGAATATCAGCACCCCATTGGTAGTCATCAATCACAAAGATCACCTGATTCTCGCACTCACGGCATGTAGGCACGGACATAGTATCGAACCATACCTATATTTCAACTAGAAATTATTCGATGCATATTCAAAGATTTACTTCAATTTTTTTGCGGGTAAGATTTACTTGAATTTTACTAGTGAAGAAAGTGAATTTGATTGTCCACTTTAGATGTAAAGACTCTGGCAACATGCAAAGTTGATTCGGTGGGAAATACAGCAGGATTCCTGCTTCAATGTAACTCATCATTGGTATGCTGATCCAAATCTGTATCTTAGAGTTCTTCGTTTCAGTTTTCTTTAGACCTTATTTTTATTATTTGATTATAGTTTCCGTTACCCCCTCCGACCCAAATTTATATCTAATACTAAATCATGTCTAGATACAATCGAATCTAGACAAATCTAAATCAACTAATTTGGATCAGAGAGAGTATTAAAATCGAGCTATTCCAGTTTACCATACATTTCTATGTCGGCAACAACACATTAACTAGCTAGCCGCCCTAAAACAAAAACCATCTATGTGTTTCCAGCAGGGACTAGCTAAGTAAGCTCTCTCGAACGAACCACTTCCTCCCCCTCTTCTCTCTTGAGCTGCTACAGTAGCCGAGCGAGGCTCCTCGGAGACCGGGCCCCTCCTGGGTCCTCTCCACCGGGCTAGCTGGTCGGAGTTGGGCAGGGGAGGCACCGGAGTAGCTAGGTTTAGGTTTTTTTTTGTTTGCTTGTAGTGGGCTCTTTGCCCGGATGGGGAGTTCCAGATCATGGCTGCCAGATCTAGAGCTTAGGGTTCGCCAGGCCAGTGCTCGAGCTCTGCCGGTGGGAGCAGAGGACCTCCAGGGCGACCACCGCATCGACAAATAAAGTCGTCTGCCTTGCTATGGTGTGTGAGCGTTGCGCCGCTCTGCTTCTCCTGGCCGGCCATGGTGGTGGGGAGAGGCGAAGCGACGTGCAGCGTGGGGCGCTAGAGCCTCTCCTGGCCGGCCGTGGTGGTGGGGGGAGGCGAAGCGACGTGCATCGATGGCGTTGGCGCCGGCAACTGCAAGCGGTACCATTCCCTTCTTCTTCCTCTGGACGACCGTGATGGCGAGGGGAGAAGGGGTCAGGAGGTGGTGCTGGTGCAGTGGTCTCGACGCCAGCGGGACTCAGATAAGCTCAAGCTATGGCAGTTCCCAAGCGATGACGAAGAGCGTCGCCACTATCTTTGGCCAAGGGGGGCACTCCGCACCTCGAGAGATGTGGCTCCGAGGATTTTTTTCTCCTCCAGGCAGTGCTGCCAACACGGAGGTCTTTCGATCTCAGCACGTCAACTCATCCTGACGGTGGACCAAGTGGTGTAGTCCCCGGCACCTCGCCAGTGGTTATGTCGTGAAATCCAGTAATCGAAGCGGTGGAGACGAAGGACCGATTGGTTTCCTTTATTCTTTTCTAGGGTCCTTCGTGTAAAAGTAGAGGCCAAGCTTGTATCTCCTGTAATAGCTAGGGTCCTCTTTGTAAATTTACCCACCGAGTAATGGAGCTTCTGGGACCCGTTCAAAAGAAAAATCTATGTGTTTCCAGCCGTTCTGTCCCGTGTGTTCACATCAGTCATATGGAGCTCAGATTTTGCATAACAGGTTGAGCGCGCAAACCATAATGCATATTAAGATGTTGTTCTTAAAACAATGAAGAAAACCATAATTATACAATGTTATATCTTGTGACACGCTAAATTCTTATTCAATATATGGATAATATAGTACGGAAATCAGTTTTGGCACGCAGGTCCAGATGGTCCTATTATCTACACCACTGATTCTTCTTGTGATCCCCACTCCCTCGAGTATTCACAAGTGTATTCCTTATTATATATTCTTTATTGAACAATGCAGGGCCCACTTCCGCAGAGCTATTGATTATGCATATGACCGTTTAGCCTAACAATCCATGAACGGAACCCATTTTATGGACCATACTGTAACGAACATGGACATGGCCATGAACGACCAATCCTTTTCCCTTCAAACCAGTTCAAATTTTGAATTGCTTTCTAGTTTGAATTAAGACCACAGTACAAGCTCGACAGTGATACATAAAATTGTTTTCAAAGTCAACACCCTGCAATGTTTTATTTTGTCTGGCCATTTCCTTTACGCTTTCCGGTTCACTAATCATCGACATGCGTTCTATAGTTCATGTAGGCAACACAAACTGGCAAGTGGCAAGGGAATCATGTACACACTCAAATGCATGTCGTTCTAAAACTTCTGGTTTATTTTGGAATAAGACAAATTCCAGTTCAATATTATTCAGTCCAACTTCTACAACAAATCACCATAAATTTGATAGTACACATTTAACATGTCATGAAATTCATAAAGCAAACTTAAATATTAAAAAATACACAGAGGCAGGAATTCAGGCAAGATAATAGAGAACCTGGACATGTTCCTTGCACCTTGCCTGTTGCAAGTGTTCTTCCTTTTCATCTGCATGCATGTTGTCACCGGCTGGTTGATCTTCAAGCCCAAGATCACCCATCTTTACATTATACGACACCATTATCGCTAGATTTTCTCTAAACAGCGACATCAGCTTCTCCTACTTCTGGTACACTTCAGAACTGGCAAGAGACAAACCAACTCATGTGATGTACAAGTAAGAATGTCGGTACGTAATTGACTTTGCTGAGGCATGGCCATCCGCGTACACCTGAAGATGCACTGGGAATACAACTCTAGTGTCCCTCGTCCATCTCTTCAAAATGTGTCGTTTCAGTATCTCACTGATACCGAGGTAGTCCATCTCCTATGATGAAATTACTAATTTGAACATACATTTGCATCCCCTGATTTAACAACAAACAGGCTGGTTATTAGCAACATGCTTACCTTATGTGCATGGCAGCACATAAGCCCCATGTGCTCAAACAACCACACTCGTCCTCAAACTAAAAGAACTCCCCGCCATTCAGCATCTTGACGCAGTAAATTGTTGGATCACTGTGTTATTCATTGTGACCAAGCGATGTTAAAGCAAAAAATGACATTCACAACTATATTTTTGTAGTGCCCACGGACATAATTAAGATTGTGCATGGCTGTCCTATGAACTGAATAGATGTTCATTGAATTCACTTGTTCAATAATTGTATGTAGCACTAATTGCTCCAAACCATACATGTGTCCTATGTATAAAGTGTAAAAACTGAATAAAATGACATAAATATAGCATGATAATTTGCAGTAGAAAACGTTAGCCACCAGAAAACGCTACATAAATTGCATGTGCTTGTTAAAAAGGAGAATAACAACGACGACTAGTTCTAGCAAGATGGCACTGTGCCATGATTTGTTATAATATCTTGATTCACTAAGGTGAGGTTTTCAAGACCCCCAAAATATCAATATAACTCGCAAAGGGGCTTCAAACAATTTCTCTTAGGTCTTTCTGAACATGCACCTTGTATTGGGTTCCAACTAAAGCGTTCTAAGCTGGATAAATGAACAACTACAGTAAACGGAAGAAACAAGGAATAAATTGCCAAGAAAAATCTCCCATCAGTAGTATGGCCACTTACTTCTTGCTGATCATTTTCTCATGAAATGAAAAAAATATGAATACAGTAGAAATATAATTAACCAAAATTCACGAACTACGTAGTATTAAATTTCCTACATCTAAACCTGTAAACCATTCCAAAAATAAGTTCTTCCCCCTTTTGACACAAAAGTTTTCTGCACAAGAAAAGTACTTCCACCATTTGCTAGATACAAAATTCTCTGTCTCCCAATTAAATCTTGCAGTTACAAGGTAAAAGTACTTATGGGTTCAGTTTGAGTTATTCTGACATACAGCTACAGAAACATCCATCTCAAGTCAGTTGGTCAAAATGCATCATCTCATAAATTTGCTTACACTGCAGTTTGTACACTGAATTGTGTGTTACTGAAATTTGTTAATATATTTCCACCTCCGATCAATCTTTTGATAGGGATTATCATAGCATTTAACATGTATTTATGGAATATTTCTTGAAATATCTGTGGCCATGGAGGTACTTCCATGGACATAGGTTAAAATCAGTTTACTTACTTCCCTCAACTAATTGGACGGAACCAACTTGAGATAAATCTGCATGCTCAAGCCTTCACAATTTCAATGCACTGGACGGAGAAGGTGGATGGGAGATGTAGCTATGCCCCCTCCACACACGGCCACACACGCATCACATGAGGCACCTCTGGATAATGAGGGGAGGAGGGTGAGAAGGGGGAGCAGATTTTGTACCTCGGAAGATGGTGTAGGGACGATGGCTTTGGCTTCAGGGGTGAAGGAGTGGTCGCTGAAGGTAGGTCGGCAGACATCTTCCTGATGCTCACGAACCCTCGAGGCATAGTTCTCGTCTAGGCATCACTGGACCACGCGAGCAACTGCGCCGGACCAGTGGTCTTGCGGTGGCGTCCCCTTCCTTACGCGGCCAGCTAGGACGCCTTGGATGGCGGGCGCAGCGAGCCGACGACAGGCTGCGGCTATATCACCTTGGCGGCGGCATAGGTGGGGAGAGAAGCTAGATCGGGTGAGAAGGAGGTGGAAGCGGAGATGGGGGATTAGGGTGGGGTGTTGAACGAACAGGTGAAACGGACGGTACAGACGTGTTGCCTATTACCTGGACTGCCGGTACATGAAATGCGCGAATACTAGCGTCCCAATACGACAATTTCTGCGCGAACATAACAAAGACCCAGCCTGACACACACAGATCCACATGGTGCTTTCAACGGCACAGATAATATGACTATCTGGTCCTGAGAGCCAAATCGCCGCCTCCTAATATAGTACCCCTCTAGGGAAACGAAAGTTACAAGTGAATAGTATCAGAGATAAAAAAAATTGTTTGACCGCCATATATGAGTATGCTCATACTGTAAATTGGGTGTGTGCGTGGGTGCCCATATTTATTCCTGTACTGAGGTGAAAAGGTCTTATGACTATGAAAAACAATTATCACAAGTGAATAGTATCAGAGATACAGAAAATTGTTTGACCGCCATATATGAGTATGCTCATACTGTAAATTGGGTGTGTGCGCGGGTGCCCATATTTATTCCTGTACCGAGGTGAAAAGGTCTTATGACTATGAAAAACAATTATCACATCTTCTACATAAGGTCCAAAGTACCCAATATAATCCATAAGCTCTAGGTAACATAGAAGTAAAATACGAGCAATTCTTAACAAGTCGGTTTTAAAAAGGAGTATGAGACAAGTTTATATTGGCTCAAAGCTAGCTGCCCAAGGCAAGATGTTAAATGATTTTTCATGTGAACAGACATGTTCACCAAACCAACCACCACCCAATTAATGCATTAGAAGTAGATATCAATGTTCACCTTTGTCAAGTAAAGTGATATAAAAGTCACCATGGATAGTGTGAACACATAAAACATTGAACCTTCTTGGCTCTAGTTCTAGCAAACGAAATGGTAGTCCAATATTGATAACCAAGTTCACATACATCGCAGGTCAACTGGCCAGTGAGCCGCTAGGGGTCAGTAGGTACTATCGGGAACTAAACTCAAACAGTGTCGTTTTCTCGGGCTGCGTGGGTCGATTCAATTTTTATTTGTGTTCTAGGCACAAAATTTCAGCAGCACTTCATCACAACAGCATTACACGAACTTCACTACATAGAAATGAAATAGAACCGTAGGCTTCATGCCATCAGAATTATAAATCTCAACAACATTGCACTGGAAAATCTTAGCAGCACTTCATCATAACAACATTGCACTAGAAAATCAAGTTTTAATCGCATATAATTAAAGTTCTAGTATAGTATCAGTTTCATAATTTGAAGAATAAGGCTTTGCCACAACACACAACACACAATATTGTGCTTCTTCTAATCGTTGTTGGTCAGGCACTTCGGGTACTTGAGAGCAAAAAATGGTTTCAGATTATCAAAACTTCCTGTGTAGTAACATGAACTTAATGTCAAACAAGGAATGGTTAAAAATGAGAATGATTTTGGCTCAACGAAGCAAGAAAAAAAAGAGAAAGCAAGAAATGAATGGTGGAAAAAGGATAAAATGAATAGTGAAGTATGAGCTATCAATCTACTTTGTATTCTTGATTTTAGATGTATAAATTGATCATTTTAAGTATATTAGATACGGGAAAATGGACAAAAATAACCTCTAAAAAAACAAATTCACAAAATGAACTCTGGCCGAAAGTATTTCACAGGGACTAACCCTTTTTGTAGCACCTAACATAAAGGCACTACACTCTACAGGATAGCGCCTTTGCCATAGGCGCTATGGTCCCCGACAGCGTGGCGGCCGCCTGGCCCACCCTGGCCCCACCCGGCCGAGTAGCGCCTGGGCCGTGTAGCGCCTAGGCGCTATGCCCCAATGTGTAGCGCCTATGTGAAAGGCGCTACACATTGAGACATACAGCCACGCGCGCGGCCCCCCTCCCTACCCCGACCCACTCCCTCCCCAGCCGCCAGGAACAGAGAAGAACACCCAACGGCGACCCTCTCTCCTCCCCCCTCAAATCCCTCAGATTGGAGGCTTCACTTGGTGGATTTTGACCCTCCTCGGCTGCTAGAGGTACCCTCCCTCTATTCCCTCCGTTTTTACCGATTGAAATCTTTCATTTTGGTGGGATTTGAGTTGAAACCCTAGAAATTTGATTTGTGAGGAAATGTTTGGAAATTTGTTGGGTTTATTGGCCAATGTTGGGTAGAATGGTGTCTAAGAAGCATTTAGTTAGGTTTAGGGTTCTTGGATTGTTAGAGTTTGGTTTATTGGAATGTTATGGCTATGGTTAGGGTTAGGGTTAGGGTTTGCTCATGTAAGGGATGGTTCTCTTGTTAGATAAATTGTTTCATAATGTGACTACTATATTTTTATTCATCTTGCCATGGGTAGTTAATGATCATATTCTCTTATGTGTTAGGTATGGCAAGAATTGTTCATGTTCATCATGTGGACAAGGATGCATTTTTGAAAGGCAATATAGAACCGGACCCGAATGAGCTAGACATGGTGTTTGAACGTAGTCCAACCTACACCGAGGTCTTGAAGCAAGTTAGGATAGAATTGAAATGGATGGACCCAAGTGATATTGTTGAGTTGGAGGGAAGACATAATGTGAGTTTGGGAATGCATGTCCGTTGGAAGACCATGCATATCTCTTCCGAGGCCCGTTGGGTTGCATACAAGGAGGTGGTTGCGGAATCACTAGACAAGGCTCTTGAACTATTTGCCACCAAGAAGGTTGATAGTTCGTTGCCTTTGGACTTGAACCGTTGTGCCTCCCCATTGGATTCTAGGAGTCCCCCACCCTTCAACCAAGAGGTATTGAGTGACCCTCCTTTAACCCAAACATTGAGCCCAATTTCGAAGTACCAAGATGAAGTATGGGAAGAGAACAATGATGATTATGGGCAATATGAGAATGAGGTTGAGCTTCATGACAACAATGTTGGAGATTTGGACACATATATTACGCAAGAGAACATGGACCATGACATCCCCTATGCTCGAGGGTATGCATCGGACTCGGATGATGATGGTCCCAAAGAAGAACTTGACGAGGAGGGGTTCACGGCTAGAGAGGCCGAAATCCACGAGAACATATTGGGGCGGGACCACATGGTATCTTTGTTCCGTGATGTTAGTCTCGCGGATGAAGCCACGGTTGATGGCGGGAAGGGCATAGTGCTTGGACCAAGGTCAAGTTCTTACCGAGATGGTAATGAAGAGAATAATGGGATTACTCACGGAACGAGATTCAAGACCTTGCTAGAATTTAAGCAATGGATAAAGGCCTTCTCGGTTAAGCATCATCGTCCTTACATGGTGGTGCACTCGGATTTGAAGAAGCGCTACACGGTTAAATGTGAGCAGGATAGATGTCCTTGGATTGTGCGTGCAAGACCATTCAAGGGAGGTCCCGATTGGCACATATCTAGTTGTGTATCAACTCACATGTGCCGAGGCCCAAAGGTGGATGGCAAGGATGTGAAGCACGGGCACCGACAACTCACCTCCGAGTTCATTGCTTATAGGATTTCCAATGACGTCAAGTCATTTCCAATAATGAGCATCAAGATGGTCATGGAGCTTGTGAAAGCCGTCTTTCACTACGAGGTGAAGTACGGGAAGGCATGGAAGGCGAAGCAAGCCGCATTCAAGATGTTGTACGGTGATTGGGAGGAATCTTATAACCGGATCCCTAGGTTGTTGTTAGCGATGGCCAATGCTAACCCGGGCATGATTCATATCATTGAACCTTATGGGAACAAGACAAGGATAATGAACGGAAAAACTGTCTGAGTATTTGGACGTGCATTTTGGGGTTTCGAGCAATGTGTTCGGGCGTTTGAACATTGTAGGCATGTTATATCCGTTGATGGCACCTTCTTGACCGGACAATACAAGGGCACTATCTTGATTGCAATAGCTAGCGATGCCAATAACCGGTTGGTTCCTTTGGCGTTTGCTTTGGTTGAGGTGGAAAACAATGACAATTGGGAGTGGTTCTTCCATATTTTGAGAACCAAGGTGTTACCCGCTCAAAGGGAATTATGTGTCATCTCGGATCGTCATCAAGGAATTCTCAATGCGGTGATGCTTGACATTCCCGGACATGTCCCATTGCACCATCGATGGTTCATGAGACATTTTGTTTCAAACTTCTATAGAGAATGCAAGAGTAAGGACTTGTCCGATGATCTACAAGATTGTTGTCTCGCTTTCACGGAGCACCATTTCTCAAACTTGTACAACAAATTGTTCCGTAACAGAGAACTCAATGCGGGGGGCAAAGAGTTTCTCCTTAGAAACATTGGAGATATGGGAAAGTGGGCACGGGCTTACGATGACGGTGGCCGAAGGTACGGTCAAATGACAAGCAACATGGCAGAATGCTTCAACAAGTTGCTCAAAGGTGTCCGTGCATTGCCCGTCACGGCAATAGTCCAATATACATTTGACATGTTAAATGAGTGTTTCCTAAAATACTCAGCTGAAACAGATAGGCAGACTGCAGGAGACTACAAGAACAATCATATATACAAGTACCCACCGAAGGTTGACGATTGGATAGAATTTCAGTCAAGGAAAGCGGACTCCCAAGTTGTCACGGAATTTGATAATGATGAGCTTATATACCAAGTTACGGAGCCGGGAGGAACCACGGCTGATGGTGTCCAACACGGAGGCCGTGCGTTCAAGGTCTCGCTTACTACTTGTGAGTGCACATGTGGAAGGCCATTGTTTCTTCATCTTCCGTGCTCGCACTTGCTGACCACGGCTCGTAGACGACATTTGGACTATAATAATCCATTCACGGTGAGAGAGTCCGAGTTCTCTATCGAGACTACTAAGCAGACATGGGCCCCTCGATTTCACCCATACCTGGACCAATCACAATGGCCAGAGTACCATGGAATTCAACTATGGCCCGATCCGGAATGGAAGGTGATTAAACGTGGAAGACGCACTACAAAACACTTTAGAAGTGACATGGATGGATGGGGCCGTGCTGGTGGTCGAGAAACGGGCAACGACCAATTCCAAGAGCCTCGTGAGAGAGCACGGTGTGGAACGTGCAATGTTGAAGGGCATAATGCAAGAACGTGTACCCAAAGGAAGAGAGCAAAAGGAAATGAAGCAAGCACAAGCCAAGGGCAAAGTAGCCAACAAGTGCCAAGCCAAGGGCAAAGTAGCCAACACGTGCCAAGCCAAGGGCAAAGTAGCCAACACGTGCCAAGCCAAGGGAGAAGTAGCCAACAAGTGCCAAGCCAAGGGAGAAGTAGCCAACATGCTCCTAGGCAACAAGCTCCTAGGCAACAAAGCAGTCGATCACTTGGGCTTAGTAGAGGAAGAGGTCGATCCCTTGGTCTTAGTAGAGGAAGAGGTCGATCACTTGGGCTTAGTAGAGGAAGAGGGCGTGGACCAAATCCGGCTAGTATGATAGGTTATTTGGCAGGACCAAATCCGTATGCGCATAGGTATGGCGAAATAATGATCACACTTTTATGCTTACTTTACTACCTTCCATGCTTATTTTACTAGCTTTCATACTAATATTTTCCAAACCACTATTGTTCACATTCATGCTTACTTAACTAACTTTTACCTTTTTTCTTATTATAGGTATGGCCAACAAGAACAATGATGGGGATGGTGTGAACTACTCGAAGTTGTGGGCGGACGCTTTGGCGGTGGTGAGAGAGAGGAAGGAGAAAGAGGAAGAGGAGGAGAGGAAGAGGAAGGAAGTTGAGGAAGAGAAAGAGAGGAAGCGGCAGGAGACATTTGCTCATGAATTCAATTCGGTGGTTCAACTTGCTCGCGACTTGAGAAAAAAGGAGGACGAAGTGGAAGAGAAGAAGAGGAAGAAGGAAGAGGAAGAGAGGAAGAGGAAAAAAGAGAAGGAAGAGGAAGGGATGAAGAAGAAAAATGAGAAGGAAGATGAGGAGAGGAAGAGGAGGTCCAATGCTAGGCCACCTTGCGCCGATCAAGCGGAAAGGCCACGGAGGGCATATCGTACATCCAAGGCCCATGGAAAGGAGGTTCCAATTTGTTGGTGCGAAGATAATTGCATCGTTAAGGAGTCCATCGACTACAATTCCGATACTTGCGGAAGAAAGTTCTTCATGTGTGCCAACTATGCTTGCTCTCCCGTGCGTACCCGCAACCCGTATGAGACTCCACCGGTATGCACAAAGAAATTTAATTTAAGAACCTTTATTCCATATCATATTAATAACATGCTCTATTATCTTGTAGTCTCCCCCTCCAGTATGCAGGTACTACACTTGGATAGACCTCGAGCAATCTGAAGCTACGAAGACTATCCAGGAGATCGATAGGGCAATAGTTAGACGTCGATACCAAGAAGCTGTGCGTAACGAGGAGATGGCGGCAAGGCGCAAGCAACGTGAGGACGAGAGTCGCAAGCAAAAAGAGGAAGAGAAGCGCATCACTAAGGAGGCTCGTGATGCGGAGAGGGAAAGGAAGCGTCAAATGGCGTGGCGTTCCTAGGAGGAAGACGAGGAGCGCAACAAGAAGGGGAAATGGCCTCGTGTTCTAGACTTGTAGACGGAGGACATGGCGGAGGCTCGTGGTGTATGAGTATGACATGAAATTTGAGTATGTGATGAACTTTGAGTATGAGTATGTTGTGAACTTTGAGAATGTAAAGCCCCTTAAGGGCAAAACACCATGTATGAGTATGTGATGAACTTTGAGTGTGTTCTTAGTTCTGTTATATTTGCAAACTTGTAATATAATTCTGGTATACCTTGTGCTCTAGACTAAGAAATGACTGAACTGAATTCAGTTCAGAGGCATAGTGCCTACCTGATGGGCGCTATGCATGTGTAGCGCCTACCTGATAGGAGCTACACTTTAGATTTTTTTTGATCCAGCCAATACAGAGAGCAAATCGAGTTGCGCCCGCCGGAAATTTCGCTAAGTCAATGTGTAGCGCCTGTCTGACAGGCGCTACACATGCATAGCCTAGCGCCTGTCAGGTAGGCGCTACACAATGACTTAGCAAAATTTCCCGCGGGCGCTGCTCGATTTGCTCTCAATATACTCTATGTATTGGCTGGAGCAAAAAAACCGAAAGTGTAGCGCCTGTCAGGTAGGCGCTACACATATGTAGCGTCTGTCAGGTAGGCGCTACACATTGACTTAGCAAAATTTCCGGCGGGCGCAACTCGATTTGCTCTCTGTATTGGCTGGATCAAAAAAAATCCAAAGTGTAGCGTCTATCAGGTAGGCGCCACACATGCATAGCGCCCGTCAGGTAGGCGCTATGCCTCTTAACTGAATTCAGTTCAGTTTAACCTCCAAATTTACAGAACAAATACACAAATACACAGAACAAAAACAGAGATATTCATAGTGGCAACACATAGTGCATAGATTAACTACTTCCGTCTACATAGTGCAATACAACTACATCATAGTGCCAACAAATAGTGCAATAGTACTACATCATCACATAGATCAACACATAGTGCATAGAACAACATCAGCACATAGCGCACACCACTAAGTGCATAGAACTACTTCCGTCCACGCGTTCTTGGGCGTCGACCCCTCCTCAGAGCCATCTTCTGTGTCACTGCCGCTTCTTCTTCTTCTGCTTCTTCTTCTTCCTCTTCATCATCATCATAGTCTAGACCCCTCATCCTCCTACTAGCTCTTGACCTACGTGGCGGCTCGTGTTCGACAACATTAGCCTTCCCTTTGTTACGGAAGTCCTCCGGTGTCCAGCGAGTGAACTCCCTCCTTGGCTTCAATAGGTAAGCGGAACGAATCTGGTAATCTTCCTCCATCTCATTCTCCATACGAGGCATCTACATGTACGAATGTATGCCTAAGGAAATGTATGGCAAACAAACCAAAGGCACTTAATGCAGTTAAGAAATGTAAGGTCGTCCCATACCTCATCCTCCGTACGAGCCACCGTGGTGGCCTCTTCCTCTTCGTCATCCTCAAGATTAGCCGTTGGGTCAGAAATCGACTTGGACCTAGAATTTGACGGTGTTGTGTACTCGGGGTCGCGACAACCTAATAGGTTAGATAACCGATGCATCTTTTTGGCCGTCCGCTGTAATAAAGTAAATGAGAAGTCAAAGCGTGTAACACAACATGTAAGGTAAGTACTCCTTTCATTTTCAACCATACCTTGAGGAAGTTTTTAAGTATGCCTTCTGCCTTTTTTCCCTTCGGCCAATCATGGAGAATGTCCTCGGTTTCGTCAGCATGTTTCTTTATCTCCTTTCGCTACGGAGTAAAGAACGCAAACATGTTAGCAAATAAAGCAATGGAAGGCAAGTAAAGTAATAGAAGGGCTAGGAAAACTTTACCGCAAATTTGAGCGAGGAAGATATCGGGATTTCGTGCCCCTCCCTGACAAGCTTGTTGTATTCATTGTAGGCAATCTCATCGAATACACACGGTTCTTCTAATATTTCCTCCTCGTAAGACGGCGGGCAAATGGAGACACGAGTATTTTCAAGAAACCAATGAAGGTAGTTGTCCCATGCAATTGGGCAATGAGCTCTTCCACTATTCCATTCCGTTTGCTGAGCCTGCTCCACAGATAGCAAGAACTCCATGACATACTTCCTATGACGGTGATCCCACTTCTTGATCTTTCTCTGCTTTTTCCTGTCCAACCTGCAGGACAACAAAGAAATTTGTTACTACAACCAAATAGAAGACGACGATGCAATTGAGTAAAAGGGTTTTGATGCTAACTTACCTATGAAGCTCCTTGTCGGTGTCCTTCTATGCGGGAGGGTGAGCCTGGAACAACCCGAACTGCCTCATCACACGGTGTGGAATATGGTGCTCAACCGCCCAATTGCAAATTAATGGACAACACATGAGCCAAAGATTCTTTTCCTTCAAACATTTCGGGTTAAGATCAAACCCGGGAGCAATACCAAAATCGTCCCCGTAACCATAAGGCTCCCACTCCACCTGCAACATATCACAAGAACATGTTTCTTGTAGATTTCTACTAGTGGGTAAAACACTCTAGGAAGTGATGTAAAGACACAAATTTACCTGCTCGGGCGTAAGCGCATCGAACTCGTTCGTGTACTTCATGTACATGGCATCAACATCGCTAGTCATCTCCGACACGACGTCCCACTTGTAAGCCCAAGTGGCTGAGCGTAGAGGGTGTCTCCCAAACTCTGGCCAAGGAAGGTAACCCACCTCTTTCGGGCGACCTACTGGTAAACGTTCCCAGCTTCATACCGAGAGGAGAACCATAGCACCACCTATTCCGGCGTTGGCGCTTGACCTACAACAAGCATCATCCAACTGCAAGTAAAGTAAAAATGTCAGCATATGATACGTGTGGATTGGAAGTGTATAAAAGGCGGCGCCATGAACAAGCGATTACCTGCCGGTACAAGTAGGCAAGAGCCGCCGAACCCCAGCTAATGTTGCTATGAAAGTGCGTTAGAGCCTTCAGCCACATCCACTAAGCGGTCCTACCTCCGCTGTCAGCAAACAAAGTCCTGGAGAGGACATACCACACATACACACGAGCATGTGTCTCGATCACCTCAACCTCGGCTGGCTCCGGGCAGTGCGCAAAGTTCGCCACAATCCACGTGTATGTCGCGCCGGCTGGGACTCTATCTTTACTCTTGTCTTCAAGTTCTACAGGATCCCTCCCAATAAGTAGCTGCATCTCATTGCGCCACCCGTCAGAATCTGCGTTCATGCATAAAGGGTTCCCAGCAATAGGAAGCCCAAAGATCATGGAAACATCTTGAAGGGTGGGGGTGATCTCGCCAGTCCGGAGGTGGAAAGTGTGCGTCTCCGGCCTCCACCGGTCGACAAGTGCGGTAAGGGCAGCCGCATTGAGGTTCGGTGTCGACCGGGTCACAAGCGTGATAAAAGGGAGGAGGCCTAGCTGCTGGATGTACGGAGTGTACCGCTCGTTGTACGGCATGTCACTCGAGGACGCGCCATGAGAGTGAATCTTCAGGGGACCTAGCTTCTGCATACATACAAGTCAAAATATTATGCTTCTTTACGGGTCCAACACAATTGAATCAATAGAAAAATTAAGACAAACAAGTCCAACATGATTTCATTACCATATGCTTCTCCGCCATCAAGTATGCACGGTGTTTTGTATCATAGTAATCATCAAGTAGCCACACCATCCTACAAATATATTCCAAATATCAAATCCATATACAACCATCATTGGTGGCCATTGTTTTAGTTTCTACAAGTAACTACAAAGGATATGGGAGCATGTTATTGGAACATTTATACAAATCCATATACAACCATCATATACAAATCAAATCAACAACATATTGCCATTCCCCAACAAATACAACTAGCATACAACTACCAAATAACCAAAACCATGAAAAAATCAGCCTAAACATGAATCCATCTAGAGACTAGGGTTCCAAGCAAATAAGACTAAAATGTGCAAGATTTTTTGGATGAAAAAGAGGGATCGGAGGAGAATACCTTTAGGGAGAGATTGGGGAGCAAATCCCCCACAAAATACTTCAGATCTATAGGTTTTTAGGGGGGGGAGGAGAGAGGGCCGCTGCCTGGCTCTTCCTCTGTTCCTGGCGGCTGGGAGTGAGTGGGTCGGGGTGGGGAGGGGGGCCGCGCGGCTGGGGATAAGTATCAATGTGTAGCGCCTTTCACATAGGCGCTACACATTGGGGCATAGCGCCTAGGCGCTGCACGGCCCAGGCTCAACACCCAGGCGCTACTCGGCCGGGTGGGGCCAGGGTGGGCCAGGCGGCCGCCACGCTGTCAGGGACCATAGCGCCTATGACAAAGGCGCTATCCTGTAGAGTGTAGCGCCTTTACGTTGGGCACTACAAAAAGAGTTAGTCCCTGTGAAATACTGCCTGCCAGAGTTTATTTTGTGAATTTGTTTTTTTAGAGGTTATTTTTGTCCATTTTCCCTATTAGATACATTGAACATGAAAAATATCATGGAGCACAAGATATTTGCACCAAAAAGGTCCAAAAATCCTACACAAGGAAAAGATACTGACCTTAATTTCTTGTATCCATATATTAAACAAAAATCGAGCATCTAGCAGAAGAGAATGGTCAAGAAAATCAAAGAAAACCTATATATACCATGTTTATTTAGTGGTGCTTTTGAGTGCTTGATATTGCATCCTTCTACAAAGAACTCCCAAAGCTTCTAGTGCATCTAGAAGTGTTTCACGAAAGAAACATACTCAGCCAACATCATTATCACCATCATCATTGGACATATTCACATAGGTTGATTCTTTCCCTACTATCTATCATATGTGAGTACAAGTATAGTGCTAGAAAAATGAGAAAGACCATCTTATCTTTTTTATCAGCCTTTCTCTTCTTAATATGTTCTAAGCTCTTTCGATTTATTTCAGGACTATTAAAAAAAGTAGTACCTAAATAAGCAGGGAAGAAACATGCATGTTCATACTTTAAAAATGCCTAATTCAGGTGTGCACATACCTAATTCAGGTGTGCTGACAGGGTCCCACGACGGCAGCGGCTCGTCCAACCCCACTAGAATCCAAGGAGAAGGAATCTATAAAAAAAATTTGAGGCATCTCAATAAAGTGACCTACATCCTAACAACAACACATACAAAGATAGTGAGGAGCACATAATAAAAGTATACTAGAAGAATTAGTATGTCTAGATACTTTTTGATCATCCATAGATTGAACTATATGCAGTAGATATCAACTAAAACAGAACTGCAATTTAATTAGGATCACCACAAATAGACTGAATTTAATGCGGTGCAGGCCAATTATGGTTTAGAGGGAGTATGATTTATGGTGTCAATGCTTCTGTATTCATAGCTGAGGCTTCCTTGCTAACCAAATTTTTGTGTTGTCCCTTGACCACATAATCACAATGCAGCTCTGCCACTCACAAAACGCACGTGAGAAGGCGACAAGTATCAACAAATTTAATCAAGAGATAGAGGTTTCTTTGTTGTTGGATGAAGATTCCAATAGTCCAGATTAAATTAAAGGTGACCGTGATTTGGGAGAGATTCAGGAAACTATGATATAGCAAGAACATACTCATATATCTATGCTGGCCTGCCGAGTTGGAGTATCTATTATCATTGCAACAATCAACTTCCCTCATTATGATATTCATTCGTACTACTCCTAACCAATATCGTCATGATATCAGCAAATTTCCTGTTTCCAACTAGCTGAAGGGGTCAAAGTTGCATGCAAGCAATTATGTCTATCGTATAGAAAAAACTTGTGCTTTAACTAAACACGATTGCCTCTTCTAGGAAGTAGGAACATACGTACATGATCAGGAGGAAAACACCGAGAAAACAAAGTGGATCTCGGCCAGGAGAAAAACATAGTGGATCTGAGCTCATTCCTAGCAATCTAAATCAAGAACTCATGCTTAATCCAAAACAGAGGGTATTTAAAGGTGCTTACATTAGTGGACCCAAATTCGTTCATAATCAAGAACTCATCCTCATCCATCGGTTTGAATCAAGAACCCTAGGTCAAGAATCAACCTAGGTTCTTATCTACCAGTAGATGGAGAGGAGGGGATGAAGTGGATGGACTTACAGGGGGGAAATCCAGAACTGCAGGAGAAGAAAGAAGAAGGGATCTCGGCGTCGGCAGTGTCAGTGATGTTGGGACAGATGGAGCGTCCGGCTGCGGGATGGGACGAAGGCGGAGTCAGCGTTGGTCAGTTGCGGGATGGGAAGAAGGCGGGATGGAGCATCGGACTCGGTGGGCGTTGGTCATGAGTGGTGGTCGGCGAGTGGTCGGGCGGTCAAGTGCCGCCACCAGCCAGATAGAAATGCGTGGCTGGGGAGATTTTTCGTTCCCCCTCAACCCTACGTGGTTCCAGGGGGTCGCTGGGGTTGAGCCCAGGGAAAACCGGCCTACAAAACATGTTGTCGAGGTTTTGGGCGGATCGAAACTGCGCCGGGATCAAACTCGGTAAAACCGGTCAATCCACCCCTACAAAACGAGGCCTTAGGGTCTTGGGTGTTGGGAAATAAACCCTGCACATTGCCGGTTTTGTAGACAGTTTACAATAGTTGTTCGGTAGTTGTTCAGGCTGTTGTCGTCGTCAGCTTAGGATAGCGTCAGGTTGAGTTTAGCAAAGTAGTTTTTCTTTGCATTTGTAACAACCTAGACCGAGTCAGGTGGTTACACGATTCCTCGTTGGATAGCGCGAGATCCATGGACCGTGGAGATCGCCCACGTTTCCGAAGCATATCTATATTTCAACTAGAAATAATTCGACGCATATTCGAAGATTAACTTGAATTTTACTAGTGAAGAAAGTGAATTTGATTGTCCACTCTAGATGTAAAGACTTCGGCGAAATGCAAAGTTGATTCGGTGGGAAATACAGCAGGATTCCTACTTCAATGTAACTCATCATTGGTATGCTGATCCAAATTTGTGTCTTAGATTTCTTCATTTCAGTTTTCTTTCGACCTTATTTTTATTATGTGATTATAATTTTTGTTATTAAAATCGACCTATCCCTGGTTTTCCATACACTTCGCTGTCGGTCAACGACACGTTAACTAGCTAACCCCCCTAAAATTAAAACTAGCTATGTGTTTCCAGCCGTTCCACCCCCCGTGTGTTCACATCAGTCATATGGAACATAGCTTTTGCATAACCGGTTGAGCGCGCAAACCATAATGTGTATTAACATGTTGTCCTTAAAACAATGAAGAATCATAAATATAAAATGTTATATCATGTGACGCGTAAATTCACATTCAATATAATGCGATTTATAGCCTATAAGGAAAAGGAAGTTACAAGTGAATAGTATCACAGATAAAACTTAATCGAGCGCCATAAACAAATATGCTCATACTGTAAATTGGGTGTGTGTGTGTGCACGCGCTCAATATGTATTCCTATACTTGGGTGAAAAGGTCTTATGACTATGAAAACAATTATCGCAACTTCTATGTAAGCTCCAAAGTAGCCCCAAAAAACACATAAGCTCTAGGTAACAGGGAAGTACAAAGTTCAAAATGGGCACCTCAACTGGTCGATTCTAAAACTGAGTATGAGACGAGGTTATATTGGCTCGAAGTTAGCTGCCAAAGGCAAGATGTCAAATGAATTTTCGTGTGAACATAGATGTCCACCAAATCAACCATCCACCCAATCAATGCATTATGAGTAGTTATTCATTTCACCTTTGGCAACAAAAGAAGCTATAAAAGCCACAATGGATAGTATAACCATAAACTATTGAGGCTTCTTGGCTCTGCTCTTGTAGCAAAAGAAATGGTAGTCTGATTGATAACCAACATTCAAATAGATCACATGTCAACGGGGCAGTGAGCCGCAAGGGGTTAGTAGGTATCGGGTATCAAACTCAAACAATGTAGTTTTTCTAGGTTGCGGGGATGGATTTACACGGATTAGGGGGAATCAAATGGCTGTCACCAAAAAGTGCTCGTTTTAGTTTCTCACCTAACCATGCCAAGCCCATGTTTGACTTGTGCATCAGTGTATGATATCAACTTACTTCAATGGGAACTGAGGGAGGCTAACTTGCTAACTTAGTAGCCCATTGCATTAGACCTGCTCGATGCTTCTTTGATCAAGATGACGAGAGCCTAATGTCTTCAGCGACCTGCCTAATGTCTTGGACTGGTGAGCTTATTTTGTTCAACTGGACCATTTCTCATTTTTCAGGGTTTAGGAGGGTTGCTGCAAAGAAAATATGCCAAGTTGCTATGTCATTGTGTTCTACATTGGACTGAACAAATTGAGTAGGAGGAGGTTGCCAGGTTGTTGGTAACCAAATACCCAATTTGTCCAAAATCCATCGAGAGTGTTTGCAATGGAACACAATATGGTGAATTGATCAGTCATATGGAAAAGATCAAAACCAACGTCATTGCATTACTTTTTAGCTGGGATGTTGACTTTCACGTTCAGCCATCCACCAAAGGATAACCATAGGAAAAAAATTGTGTCTGTGGGGCATCTCCCTTTGCCATATAAGCTGATACCACAATTATTGAGCAGCTTGTTGAAAAATGTGTTGGACAGTTTCATTGTCATTGCTAAGCAGCCTACACAATTGCGGTGGTACTCATGGTTCTGTTGTCGTTGCCATGAGTTAAAGTGGTGAATTGTCATTATCCTGGAGTTGTGATGCCACCATGCAACACTGATCAGCGGAGAATGTGGATGCTTCGATGCTACCTTTCTATCAAAGAATGCGTGCATAAATAAGTTTGGTGTCAGCAACAATACTAGGTTAATCATCACCATCGATCCGTTTGGATCACTATTTGTTTGTAGCAGGGTTCCGAAGGAGATATGCCATAGAGGCCAATAATAAAGATGTTTTTATTGACATATCTCATTAGTTTCTAATAGTTTTGTATCATGCTAGAACTATATTAAGTGGAAATATTAATACATGTGTGGTATATAAACAAATCAGGTCCCTAGTATCCTCTAGACTAGTTTGTTGGGAAGCTGATGATCAAAGTTTCCCGATCATGGACTTCACCACAACAACTGAAAATTACGTCACTTCATTAGATGAATGAATTAAGTGATGTACACACACCCAACCCTAGTATTGCAATGTGATCCAGTCACAAAGTTAACATTGCGATATCTAGCAAAGTGTAGTAAGTAGTAACCTAGTCCTTCGATTCTGAGGTCATATTTAATCATTATCTCTCACGTCTACTTTGATCACATCAAACATCATGACCGTAACTGGGTGACCATAAATGTGTGTACTGCATATTCCAAAGGAATAGGTTGAGGCGTATGCATCGAGATCAGGATTTTCCCATCCGAGTGAAAGATAGATACACTAGGCCCACTTGGTGTGATTACATCTACAAGTTTGCAAACATGTGACTAGGTCACGGGGATGTAATATCACGGGAACGAGTAAATATGTTTGTTAGTAATAAGATTGATCTAGGTATGGCAATACCGAAGGTTAGATTTTGGACTAACTAGGTATCATAGAGCAAAGGAAATGAGACTCGACATTAAAGGTTCAAGCGATCAAGTTATTCGTGGAATGCATGGGGGCCATCATGAGTTTCTAGATACCATTGTTGGTCATTGATCAGAGAGTGTCTCGATCATGTTTGTGTATTCCTGAACCGTAGGGTGTCACGCTTAAGGGTATATGACGCTTAGGGATTGATCTAAGATCGTTGGAGAAAAGAGAGAGAACTCCGGGATAGTTCTGGGGTGATACCGAAATGGTTCTAGGGATATCCGGTGATGATCAGAGGGGTCCGAAAGGTGTCTCAGAATGATAGGTATTAAATAATATGTATATAATATTAATTAAATGAATTAATATTAAAAATATTATTTAAAGTGGATTTATGGGGCAACCCACCTAAGTGGGTCTTACCGGAGGAGGCCCAAGAGGGAGTCGCGCCCTAGGGAAGGCCAAAGGGGGCCGTCGGCCCTCATGGGCCCTCCCACCACGTGGGGCCCATGTGGGGGCCTGGCCTCCGCCTCCTCTCACCTCCTCCCTCTTGATTAGTCCCACCCTAGGACTTCGAGGGAGGTAGTGCCTCCCTTCCACCTATATAAAGAGGGGTATCCCTCTCCCCAAATCAATCCCATCAATTGTCTTTGCCTATTCTCTCTCCCTATGCCTCACATGTGGTTCCCAAGATTGGAACTACATATGGGTATATGGGTTTCTCCACCATACGCATGTTGTCGTGCTGCTGGACTCTCGGTCTGGATCAATCTTCTTCCACTTCTTTGCTGGACTAGAACCCGGGAGACGTATATACACCGGATGTGTGTAAGGCCACGAGGTACCACTACTTGTGGTGCTATTGCTTGGAGCTTGGAGCTTGGAGCTTGGATGTCTACATGACCTTGAGGTCGGATATGTCGTTGGACTACTTCTTCCACATTTCTCATGAAACCTTAACCGCTTTCGATCTTCAAAGGTATGAACACTGAATACCCTCTCGTTATCGTACATCTGCATAGATACATCTTGGCTAGGTGTGTTCTCACCGTAGGAATTTGTTTCTGCTGCAGAACCCCTTAAGTGGTATCAAAGCCGATCTATGCGGAGATGTTTGGTATGAGTAGAACACATGTTTATTGTGTGGGCGTTGATTAATTAGTTGCTACCCTCCCACGTGTACTTGTTCATATCGAGGCAATGTTGGAGGAAGCGGCCCGGACCGACCTTATGAGTAATCTTACGCGCGACTGATTCCACGCTCAACATATGGCTTGCACCATATAAGTGGCTAGCGGGTGTCTATCTCTTTGACATTAGTTGATATGGCATTTATAATGGATGACCTTGAAAAGGGACTTAAAGAGACAACTAGTCAATCCATGTCGTGGTTGATGCTCGTAGGTAAGAAGTGGTTCTTGTGCGAGATCCCAAACAACCACGTAAAATATTCAAAGATAAAGTAGAGGCGTCTAACTTTATTTTTCAGAGGCTTGTGATATGTATCGTCAAGGTAAGTGTTTATGGGATGAACAAGTGAAGGTAATGTGGCACCGTGTACCTGGTGCAATGCCGTCGCACTCGATGGAAATTAAGGCACGGCGACCATAACATATCGCATAAATGATTTACATTTGATGTTCATTGCTTGTGCATCTTATTTTTCTTGTACTAGACTATGATGGTAGCATTATAAGATGATCCCTCAACATAATTCCAATGTTCATGTTCTCCTATTAGTGTGCACCACCAAGAAAGTCCATCATTATGAAGCAGGTCATGACGATCGGGTGGTAGGCATATCGACATTTGCATATAGTGAGTGCAAGCCATGTATGCACTACGATACACTAATGGTCAAAGTTGGCGAGCCTAGCATGTACAGACATGGCCTTGGAACACAGATGACCAAAATGTTAAGAATGAATCACATGGTGATGTGATTGATATGTTTATCTACCCTCGCAACTCTATCAAAGGTCGTGACAATTGGGGATGATATAGTGTAAAGGGGGGCTTGTTCGTCTGCGGTACCAAAATTGGTAGGCCAGCGCATGGCGGTACCTAAGTTGCCTAAAATTACCGCGTTTCGAAAAGTTGGGCCGCCAACTACTGAGAGGGGCCATTTCGAGGCAAACTCATCTCACCCCTGCCAAATTCAAACATTCCGTTAAACCGCCCCGTGAAGTAGACGGTCGGGACCCACATGTTGGTCATCTGTCTGTGACGCGGGTGCCAACGCGGCAACCTCTTAGGAAAATCGAGCAGCTAAGTGGATCGGATGCGTTGACCAATTTCACAAATCCATTCCCAGCTTTCCCCTAGCACCGGCGGTGTCGGAATCCACCCTCCAGGAAGGACGATCCCTTCGGACATTTGACTTCCGGTGCCAAGTTGCTGCGGCCAGTTGCTGCGCCCAGTCGCTGATCCTGAGCTCCAATGGCGCATGCCGTAGCCGCCGTTGCGAGGCTCTAGCCCGCCTCCACCGCCGACGAGCCGAGCAGGTCGGAGGATGGCAGATCCTACTATCAAGAAAGAAGAAGTTTTGTCTACAAGCGGGTGATCTACCCTTCTCTTTGCTTTTCGCAGTAGTTACAACTGCTAGCTGGCTACTAAACCTCAAATTGTTTGTTAGCCCATCGCTGACAAACATATTTTGTCCACAGTTTTCTATCAAGTGGGATCTGCGCGGACCCCCTTACCTGGTTACGGTAGTCCTCTACAGGTACGACTCTAATGGCAAGTGGTATGGACACCATTGTTTCACGATGGAAGAAGCGCCTGCGCAGATCTGCACTATATCTAGTATGGTTGCTACTCTGCGTAATCATGTTGAATTATGGCCAAAGCAGACTGCAAAGTTTAGCTTCATGGATGAACGTGGCATCATGGTTCCTATAACGTGTGACAGTCAGCTAATTGGGTTGATGAAAAGGTATGCTTCGTATTGCATGTTTGAGCTGAATTGTGATGTACTGGATGTGGAAGCTGCTGCAACTGGGAGTCGCCCTTCTATTCTTGGACAGGGTTGTTGCTCGAACCCAATTAGCTCCTGGTAAGCAAAGGTTGCTTGGGGTTCGCATGTTTGTGCTGAATTGTAATTTTTGTTTTATTTACTCTGTAGATATTAGGCAGTTATGCAACAGTCTTGTTTCTTTGATAGGAAGCGCCGCAAGATTAGAAACATGACTGCCGGGTCAGTGATTTTGCTGCCCGAAGAAATTAAAAACGAGTGGAAAGATGATGCTGGACACGATTCTGGTGCCCATTGTCCCGGCGATGCAGAGTACGTGAAGCTAAGAAAATTGGCACCGAGGAAGAGGAAGAAGGCAGGAAATGAAGAAGCCAGTGGACGTGAAGGCTTGGCACCCAGGCTACGGAAGAAGGCTGTTGGCAATGAAGATGCATAGTAATGTGTTGAACTTGAACCTATATATGTAATTCTGTTAAATTCTGATCGCTCTGTGTGTGGCACGTTGCTGGGCGAAACAATCTACCCACGTTCTCTGAGTAAAATGTACCGCGACTTAGGGTTTGAAAACGCCTGAGTCAGTAGTTGAATCTGAAATTGTGATTGTGCCACTGCTATCTGAAAACAATGATCCACCGGTTCCACGATTGCTGAGGGGCAGGAGGTCTCCAAATACGACGGAATGTAAGTGGCACATAAATAAATTATTTAAGCTGCCACACTCCACGAAGCAGCAACTTATTTCAGATGCTGCACAACGACGTGGCAACATAAACAGCAATGTTCTCACCAATAACGCCCAGATGAGGAGGAAATGGGTACCACTTTGTGGCCTAATCTTGAGCCCGTCTATCTCACCGCCTCTCTGCTCCTGCATCCCCTGCATCTGGCGAAGCTCCCGGATCTCCAGTAACCAGGTGTACGTGCTTCCACTTTATAAATTATGGTTGTGCCATTTGCATGCGGCACAATCCACGCAGATTACGTTTAAACAAACCACCAGTGTCAGAATACACTAGTAGAAAAGGTGTCTTTGGTCCACGGTTACGTTCCCAATTCGGGACAGAGATCTAAATCGAGGCAGAAATTGATCTAAATCACAAATTCTTCCACAAATTAATGCGGGGTCAAAGCAATTTTTTTCCTCCCTGGAATCCGGGACCAATAGTTCAGACCGCTAGGTCAACAAGTACAAATATTACAACTTAAAAAGGCACGGAGCTTAAGCTAAATAGAACTAGTTATCACACATCTCCTTGATCTTCCTAATCTTGGCCCGATGCGCATCTTCCTGCGAGAGGAAGGATCGAATTGTCTACTCCTTCTTTTTAGCATCTTCCTTGTACAACTTCAATTGTTTCTCTACATCTTTCCTCATGCACTTGTCAATACTCGTAGTTGTGAACTGCAGGACTTTGGCCTGGTGAAGATCCTAACTTGCTTGAGTCAGTTCTTGCTCTGCTTTAGCCTTCAGGGACAACGCCGCATCCCTCTCCTTCTCGACTTTGCTAACCTTGTCTTCCACCCCCATGAGATCTCGCTTATGCTTGGTCGTGTCAACTGGTTCCCATAGCTTCATCTCAACACTGTCAAGAAGTGAGCTGAATGTAGATTCTTTCAACTCAACAGTCATTTCCCATAGTTTGTCTAGCGTTTTCTGCATCGATTTGGGCCACTCTGGATCTACCCATTTGACAACACCGCAACTTCCTCCTCGCATCATTGCACGATGTCCTTGACACCGTAGAAACCTCCTGCCTGTGTTTCGTCCTTCGAACGCTATAAATTTAGCGGGCACATATCCATGTTTACATAGCAGAGGACTGTATTCATCCGCTAAACCGTGATAGTCGGCGTCATACATCGTCTGGTTGGCCTAACACATCATACGCGCATGAGTAAACGGAGTAGATCTGGCTCAAAAAATAGATAACTAGCCACGGATGATAGAGATAGTGATGAGACAACTCACATAGAAATCACCGTCCCTGTCGTCACGACGCATTTCCTCGTCGTCTCCCCTTGAACCCATGGCGAGAGGGGAGGGGGGTGGTGGCTGCCGGAGAGGGGATTAGGATGGAGGCGCCGTCGGCTTGCAGCTATGGCAGGATGGGAGTGAAGTGGGGAATGTGGCTTCGAGGGGAAGGAAGAGAAGTACGGGGAGGAAGAGAAGTAATGGGGACGTGACACTGGGATATGGCCCGCTCAACTAGTGAGTCGTGACACTCGCAACAGGGGAGCCCCCGGTGTTGCCAGTTTGTCCAGAGCAAGCGTGGCCAATCATGCCGCATAATAGACTACTCGCGGATCGATCTCACGAAAACGATCCCAATCGTCCAAGCGCCCTGATCGGACGGTATGTAACAATCGACAAGGAGAACAACTGTGTTAGGGCGTGCATTCTAGAAGACTCGGTCTAACGCTAAGGTTAGGGCTCTCCTAAGGTTCATTAGTATCCATATGCGGTTTATGAAAAGAACATGCATCCAATGACACGGGTGGATCTAGCTATGGTTAATGAGAAGAGCAGACATGCAATGATACCGGTGATATGTGGTTTGTGGGAAGAACACACATGCAATGACTTTCGTGATATGTGGTTTGTGAGAAGAACACACATGCAATGACTCTAGCTGTGGTTAATGAAAAGAGCAGACATGCAATGACATCGGTGGATCCATGTGTGGTTCATGGGAAGAACACACATGCAATGACACTGGGTGGGGTTCATGATATGGTTTGTGAGAAGAACACACATGCAATGACACTGGTGGATCCATGTGTGGTCTTTGGGAAGAACACACATGCAATGACACTGGATCCATGTGTGGTCTGTGAGACGAACACACATCCAATGACTCCAGCCGTGGTTCATGAAAAGAGCAGACATGCAATGACACTGGTGGATCCATGTGTGGTTCATGGGAAGAACACACATGCGATGACACTGGGTGGATCCATGTGTGGTTTGTGAGAAGAACACACATGCAATGACTCTAGTGGATCCATGTGTGGTTCATGGGAAGAACACACATGCAATGACACTGGGTGTGGTTCATGATATGGTTTGTGAGAAGAACACACATGCAATGACACTGGTGGATCCATGTGTGGTTTCTGAGAAGAACACACTTGGAATGACACTGAGTGTGGTTCATTATATGGTTTGTGAGAAGAACACATATGCAATGACACTGGTGGATCCATGTGTGGTCTTTGGGAAGAACACACATGCAATGACACTGGATCCATGTGTGGTTTGTGAGAAAAACACACATCCAACGACTCTAGCTGTGGTTCATGAAAAGAGCAGACGTGCAATGACACTGGTGGATCCATGTGTGGTCTGTGGGAAGAACACACATGCAATGACACTAGTTGTGGTTCATGATATGGTTTGTGATAAGAACACACATGCAATGACACTGGTGGATCCATGTGTGGTCTTTGGGAAGAACACACATGCAATGACACTGTTGATATGTGGTCTGTGAGAAGAACACACATCCAATGACTCTAGCTGTGGTTCATGAAGAGAGCAGACATGCAATGACACTAGTGGATCCATGTGTGGTTCATGGGAAGAACACACATGCGATGACACTGGGTGGATCCATGTGTGGTTTGTCAGAAGAATACAGATGCAATGACACCGGTGGATCCACGTGTGGTTCATGGGAAGAACACACATGCAATGACTCTAGTGTTATGTGGTTTGTGAAAAGAACACACATGCAATGACTAGCTGTGGTTAATGAGAAGTGCAGACATGCAATGGCACCGGTGGATCCATGTGTGGTTCATGGGAAGAGCAGACATACAATGACACTAGTGGATCCATGTGTGGTTCATGGCAAGAACACACATGCAACGCCACCGGAGGATCCATGTGTGGTATGTGGGAAGAACACACATGCAATGACACTGGTGGATCCATGTTTGGTTCATGGGAAGAACACACATGCAATGACACAGGTGATATGTGGTCTGTGAGAAGAACAAACATGCAATGACACTAGTGGATCCATGTGTGGTGTGTGGAAAGAGCAGACATGCAATGACACTGGTGGATCCATGTGTGGTTCATGGGAAGAACACACATACAATGACACTGGGTGTGGTTCATGATATGGTTTGTGAGAAGAACACACATGCAATGACCGTGGTGGATCCATGTGTGGTCTATGAGAAGAACACACATGCAATGACACTGTGTGTGGTTCATGATATGGTCTGTGAGAAGAACACACATGCAATGACACTGGTGGATCCATGTGTGGTATTTGGGAAGAACACACATGCAATGACACTAGATCCATGTGTGGTTTTTGAGAAGAACACACATCCAATGACTCTAGCTGTGGTTCATGAAAAGATCATACATGCAATGACACTAGTGGATGCATGTGTGGTTCATGGGAAGAACACACATGCGATGACACTAGGTGGATCCATGTGTGGTTCATGAGAAGAGCAGACATGCAATGACACCGGTGGATCCATGTGTGGTTCATGCGAAGAACACACATGCAATGACTCTGGTGATATGTGGTTTGTGAAAAGAACAGACATGTAATGACTCTAGCTGTGGTTAGTGAGAAGAACACACATGCAATGACACTGGGTGTGGTTCATGATATGGTTTGTAAGAAGAACACACATGCAATGACACTGGTGGATCCATGTGTGGTCTTTGGGAAGAACACACATGCAATGACATTGGTGATATGTGGTATGTGAGAAGAACACACATCCAATGACTCTAGCTGTGTTTCATGAAAAGAGGAGACATGCAATGACATTGGTGGATCCATGTGTGGTTCATGGGAAGAACACACATGCAATGACACTGGGTGTGGTTCATGATATGGTTTGTGAGAAGAACACACATGCAATGACAATGGTGGATCCATGTGTGGTCTTTGGGAAGAACACACATGCAATGACACTAGTGATGTGTGGTATGTGAGAAGAACACACATCCAATGACACTGGTGGATCCATGTGTGGTTCATGGGAAGAACACACATGCAATGACACTAGGTGTGGTTCATGATATGGTTTGTGAGAAGAACACACATGCAATGACACTGGTGGATCCATGTGTGGTCTATGAGAAGAACACACATGCAATGACACTGGGTGTGGTTCATGATATGGTTTGTGAGAAGAACACACATGCAATGACACTGGTGGATCCATGTGTGGTCTTTGGAAAGAACAGACATGCAATGACACTGGATCCATGTGTGGTCTATGAGAAGAACACACATCCAATGACTCTAGCTGTGGTTCATGAAAAGAGCAGACATGCAATGACACTGGTGGATCCATGTGTGGTTCATGGGAATAACACACATGAAATGACTCTGGTGATATGTGGTTTGTGAAAAGAACAGACATGCAATGACTCTAGCTGTGGTTAGGGAGATGAACACACATTCAATGACACTGGGTGTGGTTCATGATATGGTTTGTGAGAATAACACACATGCAATGACTCCAGTGGATCCATGTGTGGTTCATGGGAAGAACAGGCATGCAATGACACTGGGTGAGGTTCATGATATGGTTTGTGAGAAGAACACACATGCAATGACACTGGTGGATCCATGTGTGGTTTGTGAGAAGAACACACATGCAATGACACTGGGTGTGGTTCATGATATGGTTTGTGAGAAGAACACACATGCAATGACACTGGTGGATCCATGTGTGGTCTTTGGGAAGAACACAAATGCAATGACACTGGATCCATGTGTGGTCTGTGAGAAGAACACACATCCAATGATTCTAACTGTGGTTCATGAAAAGAGTAGACATGCAAGGACACTGGTGGATCCATGTGTGGTTCATGGGAAGAACACACATGCAATGACACTGGTCGTGGTTCATGATATGGTCTGTGGGAAGAGCAGACATGCAATGACACTGGTGGATCCATGTGTGGTTCATGGGAAGAACACACATGCAATGAAACTGGTGGATCCATGTGTGGTTTGTGAGAAGAACACACATGCAATGATACTGGGTGTGGTTCATGAAAAGAGCAGACATGCAATGGCACTGGTGGATCCATGTGTGGTTCATGGGAAGAACACACAACCGATGACACTAGGTGGATCCATGTGTGGTTTGTGAGAAGAACACACATGCAATGATAGCGGTGGATCCATGTGTGGTTCATGGGAAGAACACACATGTAATGACTCTGGTGATATGTGGTTTGTGAAAAGAACAGACATGCAATGACTCTAGTGATATGTGGTCTGTGAGAAGAACAAACATGCAATGACACTAGTGGATCCATGTGTGGTGTGTGGAAAGAGCAGACATGCAATGACACTGGTGGATCCATGTGTGGTTCATGGGAAGAACACACATGCAATGACACTGGGTGTGGTTCATGATATGGCTTGTGAGAAGAACACACATGCAATGACCGTGGTGGATCCATGTGTGGTCTATGAGAAGAACACACATGCAATGACACTGTGTGTGGTTCATGATATGGTCTGTGAGAAGAACACACATGCAATGACACTGGTGGATCCATGTGTGGTATTTGGGAAGAACACACATGCAATGACACTAGATCCATGTGTGGTTTTTGAGAAGAACACACATCCAATGACTCTAGCTGTGGTTCATGAAAAGATCATACATGCAATGACACTAGTGGATGCATGTGTGGTTCATGGGAAGAACACACATGCGATGACACTAGGTGGATCCATGTGTGGTTCATGAGAAGAGCAGACATGCAATGACACCGGTGGATCCATGTGTGGTTCATGCGAAGAACACACATGCAATGACTCTGGTGATATGTGGTTTGTGAAAAGAACAGACATGTAATGACTCTAGCTGTGGTTAGTGAGAAGAACACACATGCAATGACACTGGGTGTGGTTCATGATATGGTTTGTAAGAAGAACACACATGCAATGACACTGGTGGATCCATGTGTGGTCTTTGGGAAGAACACACATGCAATGACATTGGTGATATGTGGTATGTGAGAAGAACACACATCCAATGACTCTAGCTGTGTTTCATGAAAAGAGGAGACATGCAATGACATTGGTGGATCCATGTGTGGTTCATGGGAAGAACACACATGCAATGACACTGGGTGTGGTTCATGATATGGTTTGTGAGAAGAACACACATGCAATGACAATGGTGGATCCATGTGTGGTCTTTGGGAAGAACACACATGCAATGACACTAGTGATGTGTGGTATGTGAGAAGAACACACATCCAATGACACTGGTGGATCCATGTGTGGTTCATGGGAAGAACACACATGCAATGACACTAGGTGTGGTTCATGATATGGTTTGTGAGAAGAACACACATGCAATGACACTGGTGGATCCATGTGTGGTCTATGAGAAGAACACACATGCAATGACACTGGGTGTGGTTCATGATATGGTTTGTGAGAAGAACACACATGCAATGACACTGGTGGATCCATGTGTGGTCTTTGGAAAGAACAGACATGCAATGACACTGGATCCATGTGTGGTCTATGAGAAGAACACACATCCAATGACTCTAGCTGTGGTTCATGAAAAGAGCAGACATGCAATGACACTGGTGGATCCATGTGTGGTTCATGGGAATAACACACATGAAATGACTCTGGTGATATGTGGTTTGTGAAAAGAACAGACATGCAATGACTCTAGCTGTGGTTAGGGAGATGAACACACATTCAATGACACTGGGTGTGGTTCATGATATGGTTTGTGAGAATAACACACATGCAATGACTCCAGTGGATCCATGTGTGGTTCATGGGAAGAACAGGCATGCAATGACACTGGGTGAGGTTCATGATATGGTTTGTGAGAAGAACACACATGCAATGACACTGGTGGATCCATGTGTGGTTTGTGAGAAGAACACACATGCAATGACACTGGGTGTGGTTCATGATATGGTTTGTGAGAAGAACACACATGCAATGACACTGGTGGATCCATGTGTGGTCTTTGGGAAGAACACAAATGCAATGACACTGGATCCATGTGTGGTCTGTGAGAAGAACACACATCCAATGATTCTAACTGTGGTTCATGAAAAGAGTAGACATGCAAGGACACTGGTGGATCCATGTGTGGTTCATGGGAAGAACACACATGCAATGACACTGGTCGTGGTTCATGATATGGTCTGTGGGAAGAGCAGACATGCAATGACACTGGTGGATCCATGTGTGGTTCATGGGAAGAACACACATGCAATGAAACTGGTGGATCCATGTGTGGTTTGTGAGAAGAACACACATGCAATGATACTGGGTGTGGTTCATGAAAAGAGCAGACATGCAATGGCACTGGTGGATCCATGTGTGGTTCATGGGAAGAACACACAACCGATGACACTGGGTGGATCCATGTGTGGTTTGTGAGAAGAACACACATGCAATGATAGCGGTGGATCCATGTGTGGTTCATGGGAAGAACACACATGTAATGACTCTGGTGATATGTGGTTTGTGAAAAGAACAGACATGCAATGACTCTAGCTGTGATTAATGAGAAGAGTAGACATGCAATCACACCGATGGATCCATGTGTGGTTCATGGGAAGAGTAGACATACAGTGACACTGGTGGATCCATGTGTGGTTCATGGGAACAACACACATGCAACGACACCGGTGGATCCATGTGCGGTCTGTGGGAAGAACACACATGCAATGACACTAGTGGATCCATGTTTGGTTCATGGGAAGAACACACATGCAATGACACAAGTGATATGTGGTCTGTGAGAAGAACACACATGCAATGACACTGGTGGATCCATGTGTGGTATGTGGGAAGAGCAGACATGCAATGACACTGGTGGATCCATGTGTGGTTCATGGGAAGAACACACATGCAATGACACTGGGTGTGGTTCATGATATGGTTTGTGACAAGAACACACATGCAATGACACTGGTGGATCTATGTGTGGTTTGTAAGAACACACATGCAATGACACTGGGTGTGGTTCAAGAACACATGTGCAATGACACTGGTGGAGCCATGTGTGGTCTTTGGGAAGAACACACATGCAATGACACTGGATCCATGTGTGGGCTGTGAGAAGAACACACATCCAATGACTCTAGCTGTGGTTCATGAAAAGAGCATACATGCAATGACACTGGTGGATCCATGTGTGGTTCATGGGAAGAACACACATGCGATGACACTGGGTGGATCCATGTTTGGTTCATGAGAAGAGCAGACATGCAATGACACCGGTGGATCCATCTGTGGTTCATGGGAAGAACACACATGCAATGACTCTGGTGATATGTGGTTTGTGAAAAGAATATACATGCAATGACTCTAGCTGTGGTTAGTGAGAAGAACACACATGCAATGACACTGGGTGTGGTTTATGATATGGTTTGTGAGAAGAACACACATGCAATGACCTTGGTGGATCCATGTGTGGTCTTTGGGAAGAACACACATGCAATGACACTGGTGATATGTGGTTTGTGAGAAGAACACACATCCAATGACTCTAGCTGTGGTTCATGAAAAGAGCAGACATGCAATGACACTGGTGGATCCATGTGTGGTTCATGGGAAGAACACACATGCAATGACACTGGGTGTGGTTCATGATATGGTTTGTGAGAAGAACACAGATGCAATGATACTGGTGGATCCATGTGTGGTCTTTGGGAAGAACACACATACAATGACACTGGTGATGTGTGGTATGTGGGAAGAGCAGACAGGCAATGACACTGGTGGATCCATGTGTGGTTCATGGGAAGAACACACACGCAATGACACTGGGTGTGGTTCATGATATATTCTGTGAGAAGAACACACATGCAATGACACTAGTGGATCCATGTGTGGTCTGTGAGAAGAACACACATGCAATGACACTGTGTGTGGTTCATGATATGGTTTGTGAGAAGAACACACATGCTATGACACAGGTGGATCCATGTGTGGTCTTTGGGAAGAACACACATGCAATGACATTGGATCCATGTTTGGTCTGTGAGAAGAACACATATCCAATGACTCTAGCTGTGGTTCATGAAAAGAGCAGACATGCAATGACACTGGTGGATCCATGTGTGGTTCATGGGAAGAGCAGACATGCAATGACACAGGTGATATGTGGTCTATGAGAAGAACACACATGCAATAACACTGGTGGATCCATGTGTTGTCTTTGGGAAGAACACACATGCAATGACACTGGATCCATGTATGGTCTGTGAGAAGAACACACATCCAATGACTCTAGCTGTGGTTCGTGAAAAGAGCAGACATGCAATGACACTGGTGGATCCATGTGTGGTTCATGGGAAGAACACACATGAAATGACTCTGGTGATATGTGGTTTGTTAAAAGAACAGACATGCAATGACTCTAGCTGTGTTTAGGGAGATGAACACACATGCAATGACACTGGGTGTGGTTCATGATATGGTTTGTGAGAATAACAGACATGCAATGACTCCAGTGGATCCATGTGTGGTTCAAGGGAAGAACACACATGCAATGGCACTGGGTGAGGTTCATGATATGGTTTGTGAGAAGAACACACATGCAATGACACTGGTGGATCCATGTGTGGTCTGTGAGAAGAACACACATGCAATGACACTGGGTGTGGTTCATGATATGGTTTGTGAGAAGAACACACATGCAATGACACTGGTGGATCCATGTGTGGTCTTTGGGAAGAACACACATGCAATGACACTGGATCCATGTGTGGTCTGTGAGAAGAACACACATCCAATGACTCTAGTTTTGGTTCATGAAAAGAGTAGACATGCAATGACACTGGTGGATCCATGTGTGGTTCATGGGACGAACACACATGCAATGACACTGGTCGTGGTTCATGATATGGTCTGTGGCAAGAGCAGACATGCAATGACCCTGGTGGATCCATGTGTGGTTCATGGGAAGAACACACATGCAATGAAACTGGTGGATCCATGTGTGGTTTGTGAGAAGAACACACATGCAATGATACTGGGTGTGGTTCATGAAAAGAGCAGACATGCAATGACACTGGTGGATCCATGTGTGGTTCATGGGAAGAACACACAAGCGATGACACTGGGTGGATCCATGTGTGGTTTGTGAGAAGAACACACATGCAATGACAGCGGAGGATCCATGTGTGGTTCATGGGAAGAACACACATGTAATGACTCTGGTGATATGTGGTTTGTGAAAAGAACACACATGCAATGACTCTAGCTGTGGTTAATGAGAAGAGTAGACATGCAATCACACCGATGGATCCATGTGTGGTTCATGGGAAGAGCAGACATACAATGACACTGGTGGATCCATGTGTGGTTCATGGGAACAACACACATGCAACGACACCGGTGGATCCATGTGCGGTCTGTGGGAAGAACACACATGCAATGACACTAGTGGATCCATGTTTGGTTCATGGGAAGAACACACATGCAATGACACAAGTGATATGTGGTCTGTGAGAAGAACACACATGCAATGACACTGGTGGATCCATGTGTGGTATGTGGGAAGAGCAGACATGCAATGACACTAGTGGATCCATGTGTGGTTCATGGGAAGAACACACATGCAATGACACCGGGTGTGGTTCATGATATGGTTTGTGACAAGAACACACATGCAATGACACTGGTGGATCTATGTGTGGTTTGTAAGAAGAACACACATGCAATGACACTGGGTGTGGTTCAAGAACACACGTGCAATGACACTAGTGGATCCATGTGTGGTCTTTGGGAAGAACACACATGCAATGACACTGGATCCATGTGTGGGCTGTGAGAAGGACACACATCCAATGACTCTAGCTGTGGTTCATGAAAAGAGCATACATGCAATGACACTGGTGGATCCATGTGTGGTTCATGGGAAGAACACACATGCGATGACACTGGGTGGATCCATGTTTGGTTCATGAGAAGAGCAGACATGCAATGACATCGATGGATCCATGTGTGGTTCATGGGAAGAACACACATGCAATGACTCTGGTGATATGTGGTTTGTGAAAAGAATAGACATGCAATGACTCTAGTTGTGGTTAGTGAGAAGAACACACATGCAATGACACTGGGTGTGGTTCATGATATGGTTTGTGAGAAGAACACACATGCAATGACACTGGTGGATCCATGTGTGGTCTTTGGGAAGAACACACATGCAATGACACTGGTGATATGTGGTTTGTGAGAAGAACACACATCCAATGACTCTAGCTGTGGTTCATGAAAAGAGCAGACATGCAATGACACTGGTGGATCTATGTGTGGTTCATGGGAAGAACACACATGCAATGACACTGGGTGTGGTTCATGATATGGTTTGTGAGAAGAACACAGATGCAATGATACTGGTGGATCCATGTGTGGTCTTTGGGAAGAACACACATGCAATGACACTGGTGATGTGTGGTATGTGGGAAGAGCAGACAGGCAATGACACCGGTGGATCCATGTGTGGTTCATGGGAAGATCACACATGCAATGACACTGGGTCTGGTTCACGATATATTCTGTGAGAAGAACACACATGCAATGACACTAGTGGATCCATGTGTGGTCTGTGAGAAGAACACACATGTAATGACAGTGGGTGTGGTTCATGATATGGTTTGTGAGAAGAACACACATGCAATGACACTGGTGGATCCATGTGTGGTCTTTGGGAAGAACATACATGCAATGACACTGGATCCATGTGTGGTCTGTGAGAAGAACACACATACAATGACTCTAGTTTTGGTTCATGAAAAGAGCAGACATGCAATGACACTGGTGGATCCATGTGTGGTTCATGGGAAGAACACACATGCAATGACACTGGGTGTGGTTCATGATATGGTTTGTTAGAAGAACACAGATGCAATGATACTGGTGGATCCATGTGTGGTCTTTGGGAAGAACACACATGCAATGACACTGGTGATGTGTGGTATGTGGGAAGAGCAGACATGAAATGACACTGGTGGATCCATGTGTGGTTCATGGGAAGAACACACATGCAATGACACTGGGTGTGGTTCATGATATATTCTGTGAGAAGAACACACATGCAATGACACTAGTGGATCCATGTGTGGTCTGTGAGAAGAACACACATGCAATGACACTGGGTGTGGTTCATGATATGGTTTGTGAGAAGAACACACATGCAATGACACTGGTGGATCCATGTGTTGTCTTTGGGAAGAACACACATGCAATGACACTGGATCCATGTCTGGTCTGTGAGAAGAACACACATCCAATGACTCTAGTTTTGGTTCATGAAAAGAGCAGACATGCAATGACACTGGTGGATCCATGTGTGGTTCATGGGAAGAACACACATGCAATGACTCTGGTGATATGTGGTTTGTGAAAAGAATAGACATGCAATGACTCTAGCTATGGTTAGTGAGATGAACACACATGCAATGACACTTGGTGTGGTTCATGATATGGTTTGTGATAATAACACACATGCAATTACTCCAGTGGATCCATGTGTGGTTCATGGGAAGAACACACATGCAATGACACTGGGTGAGGTTCATGATATGGTTTGTGAGAAGAACACACATGCAGTGACACTAGTGGATCCATGTGTGGTCTGTGAGAAGAACACACATGCAATGACAGTGGGTGTGGTCATGATATGGTTTGTGTGAAGAACACACATGCAATGACACTGGTGGATCCATGTGTGGTCTTTGGGAAGAACACACATGCAATGACACTGGATCCATGTGTGGTCTGTGAGAAGAACACACATCCAATGACTCTAGTTTTGGTTCATGAAAAGAGCAGACATGCAATGACACTGGTGGATCCATGTGTGGTTCATGGGAAGAACACACATGCAATGACACTGGTTGTGGTTCATGATATGGTTTGTGAGGAGAACACATATGCAATGACACTGGTGGATCCATGTGTGGTCTTTGGGAAGAACACACATGCAATGACACTGGTGATGTGTGGTTTGTGGGAAGAGCAGACATGAAATGACACTGGTGGATCCATGTGTGGTTCATGGGAAGAACACACATGCAATGACATTGGGTGTGGTTCATGATATATTCTGTGAGAAGAACACACATGCAATGACACTAGTGGATCCATGTGTGGTCCGTGAGAAGAACACACATGCAATGACACTGGGTGTGGTTCATGATATGGTTTGTGAGAAGAACACACATGCAATGACACTGGTGGATCCATGTGTTGTCTTTGGGAAGAACACACATGCAATGACACTGGATCCATGTATGGTCTGTGAGAAGAACACACATCCAATGACTCTAGTTTTGGTTCATGAAAAGAGCATACATGCAATGACACTGGTGGATCCATGTGTGGTTCATGGGAAGAACACACATGCAATGACTCTGGTGATATGTGGTTTGTGAAAAGAATAGACATGCAATGACTCTAGCTGTGGTTAGTGAGATGAACACACATGCAATGACACTTGGTGTGGTTCATGATATGGTTTGTGATAATAACACACATGCAATGACTCCAGTGGATCCATGTGTGGTTCATGGGAAGAACACACATGCAATGACACTGGGTGAGGTTCATGATATGGTTTGTGAGAAGAACACACATGCAGTGACACTAGTGGATCCATGTGTGGTCTGTGAGAAGAACACACATGCAATGACACTGGGTGTGGTTCATGATATGGTTTGTGAGAAGAACACACATGCAATGACACTGGTGGATCCATGTGTGGTCTTTGGGAAGAACACACATGCAATGACACTGGATCCATGTGTGGTCTGTGAGAAGAACACACATCCAATGACTCTAGTTTTGGTTCATGAAAAGAGCAGACATGCAATGACACTGGTGGATCCATGTGTGGTTCATGGGAAGAGCAGACATGCAATGACACAGGTGATATGTGGTCTATGAGAAGAACACACATGCAATGACTCTAGCTGTGGTTAATGAAAAGAGCTGACATGCAATGACACCGGTGGATCCATGTGTTGTTCAAGGGAAGAACACACATGCAATGACACTGAGTGTGGTTCATGATATGGTCTATGAGAAGAACACACATGCAATGACACTGGTGGATCCATGTGTGGTCTGTGAGAAGAGCACACATGCAATGACACTGGGTGTGGTTCATGATATGGTTTGTGAGAAGAACACACATGCAATGACACTGGTGGATCCATGTGTGGTCTTTGGGAAGAACACACATGCAATGACACTGGATCCATGTGTGGTTCATGGGAAGAACACACATCCAATGACTCTAGCTGTGGTTCATGAAAAGAGCAGACATGCAATGACACTAGTGGATCCATGTGTGGTTCATGGGAAGAACACACATGCAATGACACTGGTGGATCCATGTGTGGTCTGTGCGAAGAGCAGACATGCAATGACACTGGTGGATCCATGTGTGGTTCATGGGAAGAACACACATGCAATGAAACTGGTGGATCCATGTGTAGTCTAGGAGAAGAACACATATGCAATGACACTGGGTGTGGTTCATGATATGGTTTGTGAGAAGAACACACATGCAATGACACTAGTTGATCCATGTGTGGTCTTTGGGAAGAACACACATGCAATGACACTGGTGATGTGTGGTATGTGGGAAGAGCAGACATGCAATGAAACTGGTGGATCCATGTGTGGTTCATGGGAAGAACACACATGCAATGACACTGGGTGTGGTTCATGATATGGTCTGTGAGAAGAACACACATGCAATGACACTGGTGGATCCATGTGTGGTCTCTGAGAAGAACACACATGCAATGACACTGGGTGTGGTTCATGATATGGTTTGTGAGAAGAACACACATGCAATGACACTGGTGGATCCATGTGTGGTCTTTGGGAAGAACACACATGCAATGACACTGGATCCATGTGTGGTCTGTGAGAAGAACACACATCCAATGACTCTAGCTGTGGTTCATGAAAAGAGCAGACATGCAATGACACTGGTGGATCCATGTGTGGTTCATGGGAAGAACACACATGCAATGACTCTGGTGATATGTGGTTTGTGAAAAGAATAGACATGCAATGACTCTAGCTGTGGTTTGTGAGATGAACACACATGCAATGACACTTGGTGTGGTTCATGATATGGTTTGTGATAATAACACACATGCAATGACTCCAGTGGATCCATGTGTGGTTCATGGGAAGAACACACATGCAATGACACTGGGTGAGGTTCATGATATGGTTTGTGAGAAGAACACACATGCAGTGACACTAGTGGATCCATGTGTGGTCTGTGAGAAGAACACACATGCAATGACAGTGGGTGTGGTTCATGATATGGTTTGTGTGAAGAACGCACATGAAATGACACTGGTGGATCCATGTGTGGTCTTTGGGAAGAACACACATGCAATGACACTGGATCCATGTGTGGTCTGTGAGAAGAACACACATCCAATGACTCTAGTTTTGGTTCATGAAAAGAGCAGACATGCAATGACACTGGTGGATCCATGTGTGGTTCATGGGAAGAACACACATGCAATGACACTGGTTGTGGTTCATGATATGGTTTGTGAGAAGAACACATATGCAATGACACTGGTGGATCCATGTGTGGTCTTTGGGAAGAACACACATGCAATAACACTGGTGATGTGTGGTTTGTGGGAAGAGCAGACATGAAATGACACTGGTGGATCCATGTGTGGTTCATGGGAAGAACACACATGCAATGACACTGGGTGTGGTTCATGATATATTCTGTGAGAAGAACACACATGCAATGACACTAGTGGATCCATGTGTGGTCTGTGAGAAGAACACACATGCAATGACACGGGGTGTGGTTCATGATATGGTTTGTGAGAAGAACACACATGCAATGACACTGGTGGATCCATGTGTTTTCTTTGGGAGGAACACACATGCAATGACACTGGATCCATGTCTGGTCTGTGAGAAGAACACACATCCAATGACTCTAGTTTTGGTTCATGAAAAGAGCAGACATGCAATGACACTGGTGGATCCATGTGTGGTTCATGGGAAGAACACACATGCAATGACTCTGGTGATATGTGGTTTGTGAAAAGAATAGACATGCAATGACTCTAGCTGTGGTTAGTGAGATGAACACACATGCAATGACACTTGGTGTGGTTCATGATATGGTTTGTTATAATAACACACATGCAATGACTCCAATGGATCCATGTGTGGTTCATGGGAAGAACACACATGCAATGACACTGGGTGAGGTTCATGATATGGTTTGTGAGAAGAACACACATGCAGTGACACTAGTGGATCCATGTGTGGTCTGTGAGAAGAACACACATGCAATGACACTGGGTGTGGTTCATGATATGGTTTGTGAGAAGAACACACATGCAATGACACTGGTGGATCCATGTGTGGTCTTTGGGAAGAACACACATGCAATGACACTGGATCCATGTCTGGTCTGTGAGAAGAACACACATCCAATGACTCTAGTTTTGGTTCATGAAAAGAGCAGACATGCAATGACACTGGTGGATCCATGTGTGGTTCATGGGAAGAACACACATGCAATGACTCTGGTGATATGTGGTTTGTGGAAAGAATAGACATGCAATGACTCTAGCTGTGGTTAGTGAGATGAACACACATGCAATGACACTTGGTGTGGTTCATGATATGGTTTGTGATAATAACACACATGCAATGACTCCAGTGGATCCATGTGTGGTTCATGGGAAGAACACACAGGCAATGACACTGGGTGAGGTTCATGATATGGTTTGTGAGAAGAACACACATGTAGTGACACTAGTGGATCCATGTGTGGTCTGTGAGAAGAACACACATGCAATGACACTGGGTGTGGTTCATGATATGGTTTGTGAGAAGAACACACATGCAATGACACTGGTGGATCCATGTGTGGTCTTTGGGAAGAACACACATGCAATGACACTGGATCCATGTGTGGTCTGTGAGAAGAACACACATCCAATGACTCTAGTTTTGGTTCATGAAAAGAGCAGACATGCAATGACACTGGTGGATCCATGTGTGGTTCATGGGAAGAGCAGACATGCAATGACACAGGTGATATGTGGTCTATGAGAAGAACACACATGCAATGACTCTAGCTGTGGTTAATGAAAAGAGCTGACATGCAATGACACCGGTGGATCCATGTGTTGTTCAAGGGAAGAACACACATGCAATGACACTGAGTGTGGTTCATGATATGGTCTGTGAGAAGAACACACATGCAATGACACTGGTGGATCCATGTGTGGTCTGTGAGAAGAGCACACATGCAATGACACTGGGTGTGGTTCATGATATGGTTTGTGAGAAGAACACACATGCAATGACACTGGTGGATCCATGTGTGGTCTTTGGGAAGAACACACATGCAATGACACTGGATCCATGTGTGGTTCATGGGAAGAACACACATCCAATGACTCTAGCTGTGGTTCATGAAAAAAGCAGACATGCAATGACACTAGTGGATCCATGTGTGGTTCATGGGAAGAACACACATGCAATGACACTGGTGGATCCATGTGTGGTCTGTGCGAAGAGCAGACATGCAATGACACTGGTGGATCCATGTGTGGTTCATGGGAAGAACACACATGCAATGAAACTGGTGGATCCATGTGTAGTCTAGGAGAAGAACACATATGCAATGACACTGGGTGTGGTTCATGATATGGTTTGTGAGAAGAACACACATGCAATGACACTAGTTGATCCATGTGTGGTCTTTGGGAAGAACACACATGCAATGACACTGGTGATGTGTGGTATGTGGGAAGAGCAGACATGCAATGACACTGGTGGATCCATGTGTGGTTCATGGGAAGAACACACATGCAATGACACTGGGTGTGGTTCATGATATGGTCTGTGAGAAGAACACACATGCAATGACACTGGTGGATCCATGTGTGGTCTCTGAGAAGAACACACATGCAATGACACTAGGTGTGGTTCATGATATGGTTTGTGAGAAGAACACACATGCAATGACACTGGTGGATCCATGTGTGGTCTTTGGGAAGAACACACATGCAATGACACTGGATCCATGTGTGGTCTGTGAGAAGAACACACATCCAATGACTCTAGCTGTGGTTCATGAAAAGAGCAGACGTGCAATGACACTGGTGGATCCATGTGTGGTTCATGGGAAGAACACACATGCAATGACTCTGGTGATATGTGGTTTGTGAAAAGAATAGACATGCAATGACTCTAGCTGTGGTTTGTGAGAAGAACACACATGCAATGATACTGGGTGTGGTTCATGAAAAGAGCAGACATGCAATGACACTGGTGGATCCATGTGTGGTTCATGGGAAGAACACACAAGCGATGACACTGGGTGGATCCATGTGTGGTTTGTGAGAAGAACACACATGCAATGACAGCGGTGGATCCATGTGTGGTTCATGGGAAGAACACACATGTAATGACTCTGGTGATATGTGGTTTGTGAAAAGAACACACATGCAATGACTCTAGCTGTGGTTAATGAGAAGAGTAGACATGCAATCACACCGATGGATCCATGTGTGGTTCATGGGAAGAGCAGACATACAATGACACTGGTGGATCCATGTGTGGTTCATGGGAACAACACACATGCAACGACACCGGTGGATCCATGTGCGGTCTGTGGGAAGAACACATATGCAATGACACTAGTGGATCCATGTTTGGTTCATGGGAAGAACACACATGCAATGACACAAGTGATATGTGGTCTGTGAGAAGAACACACATGCAATGACACTGGTGGATCCATGTGTGGTATGTGGGAAGAGCAGACATGCAATGACACTAGTGGATCCATGTGTGGTTCATGGGAAGAACACACATGCAATGAAACTGGGTGTGGTTCATGATATGGTTTGTGACAAGAACACACATGCAATTACACTGGTGGATCTATGTGTGGTTTGTAAGAAGAACACACATGCAATGACACTGGGTGTGGTTCAAGAACACACAGGCAATGACACTGGTGGATCCATGTGTGGTCTTTGGGAAGAACACACATGCAATGACACTGGATCCATGTGTGGGCTGTGAGAAGAACACACATCCAATGACTCTAGCTGTGGTTCATGAAAAGAGCATACATGCAATGACACTGGTGGATCCATGTGTGGTTCATGGGAAGAACACACATGCGATGACACTGGGTGGATCCATGTTTGGTTCATGAGAAGAGCAGACATGCAATGACATCGATGGATCCATGTGTGGATCATGGGAAGAACACACATGCAATGACTCTGGTGATATGTGGTTTGTGAAAAGAATAGACATGCAATGACTCTAACTGTGGTTAGTGAGAAGAACACACATGCAATGACACTGGGTGTGGTTCATGATATGGTTTGTGAGAAGAACACACATGCAATGACATTGGTGGATCCATGTGTGGTCTTTGGGAAGAACACACATGCAATGACACTGGTGATATGTGGTTTGTGAGAAGAACACACATCCAATGACTCTAGCTGTGGTTCATGAAAAGAGCAGACATGCAATGACACTGGTGGATCCATGTGTGGTTCATGGGAAGAACACACATGCAATGACACTGGGTGTGGTTCATGATATGGTTTGTGAGAAGAACACAGATGCAATGATACTGGTGGATCCATGTGTGGTCTTTGGGAAGAACACACATGCAATGACACTGGTGATGTGTGGTATGTGGGAAGAGCAGACAGGCAATGACACTAGTGGATCCATGTGTGGTTCATGGGAAGAACACACATGCAATGACACTGGGTCTGGTTCATGATATATTCTGTGAGAAGAACACACATGCAATGACACTAGTGGATTCATGTGTGGTCTGTGAGAAGAACACACATGTAATGACAGTGGGTGTGGTTTATGATATGGTTTGTGAGAAGAACACACATGCAATGACACTGGTGGATCCATGTGTGGTCTTTGGGAAGAACATACATGCAATGACACTGGATCCATGTGTGGTCTGTGAGAAGAACACACATCCAATGACTCTAGTTTTGGTTCATGAAAAGAGCAGACATGCAATGACACTGGTGGATCCATGTGTGGTTCATGGGAAGAACACACATGCAATGACACTGGGTGTGGTTCATGATATGGTTTGTGAGAATAACACAGATGCAATGATACTGGTGGATCCATGTGTGGTCTTTGGGAAGAACACACATGCAATGACACTGGTGATGTGTGGTATGTGGGAAGAGCAGGCATGAAATGACACTGGTGGATCCATGTGTGGTTCATGGGAAGAACACACATGCAATGACACTGGGTGTGGTTCATGATATATTCTGTGAGAAGAACACACATGCAATGACACTAGTGGATCCATGTGTGGTCTGTGAGAAGAACACACATGCAATGACACTGGGTGTGGTTCATGATATGGTTTGTGAGAAGAACACACATGCAATGACACTGGTGGATCCATGTGTTGTCTTTGGGAAGAACACACATGCAATGACACTGGATCCATGTCTGGTCTGTGAGAAGAACACACATCCAATGACTCTAGTTTTGGTTCATGAAAAGAGCAGACATGCAATGCCACTGGTGGATCCATGTGTGGTTGATGGGAAGAACACACATGCAATGACTCTGGTGATATGTGGTTTGTGAAAAGAATAGACATGCAATGACTCTAGCTGTGGTTAGTGAGATGAACACACATGCAATGACACTTGGTGTGGTTCATGATATGGTTTGTGATAATAACACACATGCAATGACTCCAGTGGATCCATGTGTGGTTCATGGGAAGAACACACATGCAATGACACTGGGTGAGGTTCATGATATAGTTTGTGAGAAGAACACACATGCAGTGACACTAGTGGATCCATGTGTGGTCTGTGAGAAGAACACACATGCAATGACAGTGGGTGTGGTTCATGATATGGTTTGTGAGAAGAACACACATGCAATGACAGTGGTGGATCCATGTGTGGTCTTTGGGAAGAACACACATGCAATGACACTGGATCCATGTGTGGTCTGTGAGAAGAACACACATCCAATGACTCTAGTTTTGGTTCATGAAAAGAGCAGACATGCAATGACACTGGTGGATCCATGTGTGGTTCATGTGAAGAACACACATGCAATGACACTGGGTGTGGTTCATGATATGGTTTGTGAGAAGAACACATATGCAATGACACTGGTGGATCCATGTGTGGTCTTTGGGAAGAACACACATGCAATGACACTGGTGATGTGTGGTATGTGGGAAGAGCAGACATGAAATGACACTGGTGGATCCATGTGTGGTTCATGGGAAGATCACACATGCAATGACACTGGGTGTGGTTCATGATATATTCTGTGAGAAGAACACACATGCAATGACACTAGTGGATCCATGTGTGGTCTGTGAGAAGAACACACATGCAATGACGCTGGGTGTGGTTCATGATATGGTTTGTGAGAAGAACACACATGCAATGACACTGGTGGATCCATGTGTTGTCTTTGGGAAGAACACACATGCAATGACACTGGATCCATGTCTGGTCTGTGAGAAGAACACACATCCAATGACTCTAGTTTTGGTTCATGAAAAGAGCAGACATGCAATGACACTGGTGGATCCATGTGTGGTTCATGGGAAGAACACACATGCAATGACTCTGGTGATATGTGGTTTGTGAAAAGAATAGACATGCAATGACTCTAGCTGTGGTTAGTGAGATGAACACACATGCAATGACACTTGGTGTGGTTCATGATATGGTTTGTTATAATAACACACATGCAATGACTCCAATGGATCCATGTGTGGTTCATGGGACGAACACACATGCAATGACACTGGGTGTGGTTCATGATATGGTTTGTGAGAAGAACACACATGCAGTGACACTAGTGGATCCATGTGTGGTCTGTGAGAAGAACACACATGCAATGACAGTGGGTGTGGTTCATGATATGGTTTGTGAGAAGAACACACATGCAATGACAGTGGTGGATCCATGTGTGGTCTTTGGGAAGAACACACATGCAATGACACTGGATCCATGTGTGGTCTGTGAGAAGAACACACATCCAATGACTCTAGTTTTGGTTCATGAAAAGAGCAGACATGCAATGACACTGGTGGATCCATGTGTGGTTCATGTGAAGAACACACATGCAATGACACTGGGTGTGGTTCATGATATGGTTTGTGAGAAGAACACATATGCAATGACACTGGTGGATCCATGTGTGGTCTTTGGGAAGAACACACATGCAATGACACTGGTGATGTGTGGTATGTGGGAAGAGCAGACATGAAATGACACTGGTGGATCCATGTGTGGTTCATGGGAAGATCACACATGCAATGACACTGGGTGTGGTTCATGATATATTCTGTGAGAAGAACACACATGCAATGACACTAGTGGATCCATGTGTGGTCTGTGAGAAGAACACACATGCAATGACACTGGGTGTGGTTCATGATATGGTTTGTGAGAAGAACACACATGCAATGACATTGGTGGATCCATGTGTGGTCTTTGGGAAGAACACACATGCAATGACACTGGTGATATGTGGTTTGTGAGAAGAACACACATCCAATGACTCTAGCTGTGGTTCATGAAAAGAGCAGACATGCAATGACACTGGTGGATCCATGTGTGGTTCATGGGAAGAACACACATGCAATGACACTGGGTGTGGTTCATGATATGGTTTGTGAGAAGAACACAGATGCAATGATACTGGTGGATCCATGTGTGGTCTTTGGGAAGAACACACATGCAATGACACTGGTGATGTGTGGTATGTGGGAAGAGCAGACAGGCAATGACACTGGTGGATCCATGTGTGGTTCATGGGAAGAACACACATGCAATGACACTGGGTCTGGTTCATGATATATTCTGTGAGAAGAACACACATGCAATGACACTAGTGGATTCATGTGTGGTCTGTGAGAAGAACACACATGTAATGACAGTGGGTGTGGTTTATGATATGGTTTGTGAGAAGAACACACATGCAATGACACTGGTGGATCCATGTGTGGTCTTTGGGAAGAACATACATGCAATGACACTGGATCCATGTGTGGTCTGTGAGAAGAACACACATCCAATGACTCTAGTTTTGGTTCATGAAAAGAGCAGACATGCAATGACACTGGTGGATCCATGTGTGGTTCATGGGAAGAACACACATGCAATGACACTGGGTGTGGTTCATGATATGGTTTGTGAGAATAACACAGATGCAATGATACTGGTGGATCCATGTGTGGTCTTTGGGAAGAACACACATGCAATGACACTGGTGATGTGTGGTATGTGGGAAGAGCAGACATGAAATGACACTGGTGGATCCATGTGTGGTTCATGGGAAGAACACACATGCAATGACAGTGGGTGTGGTTCATGATATATTCTGTGAGAAGAACACACATGCAATGACACTAGTGGATCCATGTGTGGTCTGTGAGAAGAACACACATGCAATGACACTGGGTGTGGTTCATGATATGGTTTGTGAGAAGAACACACATGCAATGACACTGGTGGATCCATGTGTTGTCTTTGGGAAGAACACACATGCAATGACACTGGATCCATGTCTGGTCTGTGAGAAGAACACACATCCAATGACTCTAGTTTTGGTTCATGAAAAGAGCAGACATGCAATGCCACTGGTGGATCCATGTGTGGTTCATGGGAAGAACACACATGCAATGACACTGGGTCTGGTTCATGATATATTCTGTGAGAAGAACACACATGCAATGACACTAGTGGATTCATGTGTGGTCTGTGAGAAGAACACACATGTAATGACAGTGGGTGTGGTTTATGATATGGTTTGTGAGAAGAACACACATGCAATGACACTGGTGGATCCATGTGTGGTCTTTGGGAAGAACATACATGCAATGACACTGGATCCATGTGTGGTCTGTGAGAAGAACACACATCCAATGACTCTAGTTTTGGTTCATGAAAAGAGCAGACATGCAATGACACTGGTGGATCCATGTGTGGTTCATGGGAAGAACACACATGCAATGACACTGGGTGTGGTTCATGATATGGTTTGTGAGAATAACACAGATGCAATGATACTGGTGGATCCATGTGTGGTCTTTGGGAAGAACACACATGCAATGACACTGGTGATGTGTGGTATGTGGGAAGAGCAGGCATGAAATGACACTGGTGGATCCATGTGTGGTTCATGGGAAGAACACACATGCAATGACACTGGGTGTGGTTCATGATATATTCTGTGAGAAGAACACACATGCAATGACACTAGTGGATCCATGTGTGGTCTGTGAGAAGAACACACATGCAATGACACTGGGTGTGGTTCATGATATGGTTTGTGAGAAGAACACACATGCAATGACACTGGTGGATCCATGTGTTGTCTTTGGGAAGAACACACATGCAATGACACTGGATCCATGTCTGGTCTGTGAGAAGAACACACATCCAATGACTCTAGTTTTGGTTCATGAAAAGAGCAGACATGCAATGCCACTGGTGGATCCATGTGTGGTTGATGGGAAGAACACACATGCAATGACTCTGGTGATATGTGGTTTGTGAAAAGAATAGACATGCAATGACTCTAGCTGTGGTTAGTGAGATGAACACACATGCAATGACACTTGGTGTGGTTCATGATATGGTTTGTGATAATAACACACATGCAATGACTCCAGTGGATCCATGTGTGGTTCATGGGAAGAACACACATGCAATGACACTGGGTGAGGTTCATGATATAGTTTGTGAGAAGAACACACATGCAGTGACACTAGTGGATCCATGTGTGGTCTGTGAGAAGAACACACATGCAATGACAGTGGGTGTGGTTCATGATATGGTTTGTGAGAAGAACACACATGCAATGACAGTGGTGGATCCATGTGTGGTCTTTGGGAAGAACACACATGCAATGACACTGGATCCATGTGTGGTCTGTGAGAAGAACACACATCCAATGACTCTAGTTTTGGTTCATGAAAAGAGCAGACATGCAATGACACTGGTGGATCCATGTGTGGTTCATGTGAAGAACACACATGCAATGACACTGGGTGTGGTTCATGATATGGTTTGTGAGAAGAACACATATGCAATGACACTGGTGGATCCATGTGTGGTCTTTGGGAAGAACACACATGCAATGACACTGGTGATGTGTGGTATGTGGGAAGAGCAGACATGAAATGACACTGGTGGATCCATGTGTGGTTCATGGGAAGATCACACATGCAATGACACTGGGTGTGGTTCATGATATATTCTGTGAGAAGAACACACATGCAATGACACTAGTGGATCCATGTGTGGTCTGTGAGAAGAACACACATGCAATGACGCTGGGTGTGGTTCATGATATGGTTTGTGAGAAGAACACACATGCAATGACACTGGTGGATCCATGTGTTGTCTTTGGGAAGAACACACATGCAATGACACTGGATCCATGTCTGGTCTGTGAGAAGAACACACATCCAATGACTCTAGTTTTGGTTCATGAAAAGAGCAGACATGCAATGACACTGGTGGATCCATGTGTGGTTCATGGGAAGAACACACATGCAATGACTCTGGTGATATGTGGTTTGTGAAAAGAATAGACATGCAATGACTCTAGCTGTGGTTAGTGAGATGAACACACATGCAATGACACTTGGTGTGGTTCATGATATGGTTTGTTATAATAACACACATGCAATGACTCCAATGGATCCATGTGTGGTTCATGGGACGAACACACATGCAATGACACTGGGTGTGGTTCATGATATGGTTTGTGAGAAGAACACACATGCAGTGACACTAGTGGATCCATGTGTGGTCTGTGAGAAGAACACACATGCAATGACAGTGGGTGTGGTTCATGATATGGTTTGTGAGAAGAACACACATGCAATGACAGTGGTGGATCCATGTGTGGTCTTTGGGAAGAACACACATGCAATGACACTGGATCCATGTGTGGTCTGTGAGAAGAACACACATCCAATGACTCTAGTTTTGGTTCATGAAAAGAGCAGACATGCAATGACACTGGTGGATCCATGTGTGGTTCATGTGAAGAACACACATGCAATGACACTGGGTGTGGTTCATGATATGGTTTGTGAGAAGAACACATATGCAATGACACTGGTGGATCCATGTGTGGTCTTTGGGAAGAACACACATGCAATGACACTGGTGATGTGTGGTATGTGGGAAGAGCAGACATGAAATGACACTGGTGGATCCATGTGTGGTTCATGGGAAGATCACACATGCAATGACACTGGGTGTGGTTCATGATATATTCTGTGAGAAGAACACACATGCAATGACACTAGTGGATCCATGTGTGGTCTGTGAGAAGAACACACATGCAATGACACTGGGTGTGGTTCATGATATGGTTTGTGAGAAGAACACACATGCAATGACATTGGTGGATCCATGTGTGGTCTTTGGGAAGAACACACATGCAATGACACTGGTGATATGTGGTTTGTGAGAAGAACACACATCCAATGACTCTAGCTGTGGTTCATGAAAAGAGCAGACATGCAATGACACTGGTGGATCCATGTGTGGTTCATGGGAAGAACACACATGCAATGACACTGGGTGTGGTTCATGATATGGTTTGTGAGAAGAACACAGATGCAATGATACTGGTGGATCCATGTGTGGTCTTTGGGAAGAACACACATGCAATGACACTGGTGATGTGTGGTATGTGGGAAGAGCAGACAGGCAATGACACTGGTGGATCCATGTGTGGTTCATGGGAAGAACACACATGCAATGACACTGGGTCTGGTTCATGATATATTCTGTGAGAAGAACACACATGCAATGACACTAGTGGATTCATGTGTGGTCTGTGAGAAGAACACACATGTAATGACAGTGGGTGTGGTTTATGATATGGTTTGTGAGAAGAACACACATGCAATGACACTGGTGGATCCATGTGTGGTCTTTGGGAAGAACATACATGCAATGACACTGGATCCATGTGTGGTCTGTGAGAAGAACACACATCCAATGACTCTAGTTTTGGTTCATGAAAAGAGCAGACATGCAATGACACTGGTGGATCCATGTGTGGTTCATGGGAAGAACACACATGCAATGACACTGGGTGTGGTTCATGATATGGTTTGTGAGAATAACACAGATGCAATGATACTGGTGGATCCATGTGTGGTCTTTGGGAAGAACACACATGCAATGACACTGGTGATGTGTGGTATGTGGGAAGAGCAGACATGAAATGACACTGGTGGATCCATGTGTGGTTCATGGGAAGAACACACATGCAATGACAGTGGGTGTGGTTCATGATATATTCTGTGAGAAGAACACACATGCAATGACACTAGTGGATCCATGTGTGGTCTGTGAGAAGAACACACATGCAATGACACTGGGTGTGGTTCATGATATGGTTTGTGAGAAGAACACACATGCAATGACACTGGTGGATCCATGTGTTGTCTTTGGGAAGAACACACATGCAATGACACTGGATCCATGTCTGGTCTGTGAGAAGAACACACATCCAATGACTCTAGTTTTGGTTCATGAAAAGAGCAGACATGCAATGCCACTGGTGGATCCATGTGTGGTTCATGGGAAGAACACACATGCAATGACTCTGGTGATATGTGGTTTGTGAAAAGAATAGACATGCAATGACTCTAGCTGTGGTTAGTGAGATGAACACACATGCAATGACACTTGGTGTGGTTCATGATATGGTTTGTGATAATAACACACATGCAATGACTCCAGTGGATCCATGTGTGGTTCATGGGAAGAACACACATGCAATGACACTGGGTGAGGTTCATGATATGGTTTGTGAGAAGAACACACATGCAGTGACACTAGTGGATCCATGTGTGGTCTGTGAGAAGAACACACATGCAATGACAGTGGGTGTGGTTCATGATATGGTTTGTGAGAAGTACACACATGCAATGACAGTGGTGGATCCATGTGTGGTCTTTGGGAAGAACACACATGCAATGACACTGGATCCATGTGTGGTCTGTGAGAAGAACACACATCCAATGACTCTAGTTTTGGTTCATGAAAAGAGCAGACATGCAATGACACTGGTGGATCCATGTGTGGTTCATGTGAAGAACACACATGCAATGACACTGGGTGTGGTTCATGATATGGTTTGTGAGAAGAACACATATGCAATGACACTGGTGGATCCATGTGTGGTCTTTGGGAAGAACACACATGCAATGACACTGGTGATGTGTGGTATGTGGGAAGAGCAGACATGAAATGACACTGGTGGATTCATGTGTGGTTCATGGGAAGATCACACATGCAATGACACTGGGTGTGGTTCATGATATATTCTGTGAGAAGAACACACATGCAATGACACTAGTGGATCCATGTGTGGTCTGTGAGAAGAACACACATGCAATGACGCTGGGTGTGGTTCATGATATGGTTTGTGAGAAGAACACACATGCAATGACACTGGTGGATCCATGTGTTGTCTTTGGGAAGAACACACATGCAATGACACTGGATCCATGTCTGGTCTGTGAGAAGAACACACATCCAATGACTCTAGTTTTGGTTCATGAAAAGAGCAGACATGCAATGACACTGGTGGATCCATGTGTGGTTCATGGGAAGAACACACATGCAATGACTCTGGTGATATGTGGTTTGTGAAAAGAATAGACATGCAATGACTCTAGCTGTGGTTAGTGAGATGAACACACATGCAATGACACTTGGTGTGGTTCATGATATGGTTTGTTATAATAACACACATGCAATGACTCCAATGGATCCATGTGTGGTTCATGGGAAGAACACACATGCAATGACACTGGGTGAGGTTCATGATATGGTTTGTGAGAAGAACACACATGCAGTGACACTAGTGGATCCATGTGTGGTCTGTGAGAAGAACACACATGCAATGACACTGGGTGTGGTTCATGATATGGTTTGTGAGAAGAACACACATGCAATGACACTGGTGGATCCATGTGTGGTCTTTGGGAAGAACACACATGCAATGACACTGGATCCATGTGTGGTCTGTGAGAAGAACACACATCCAATGACTCTAGTTTTGGTTCATGAAAAGAGCAGACATGCAATGACACTGGTGGATCCATGTGTGGTTCATGGGAAGAGCAGACATGCAATGACACAGGTGATATGTGGTCTATGAGAAGAACACACATGCAATGACTCTAGCTGTGGTTAATTAAAAGAGCTGACATGCAATGACACCGGTGGATCCATGTGTTGTTCAAGGGAAGAACACACATGCAATGACACTGAGTGTGGTTCATGATATGGTCTGTGAGAAGAACACACATGCAATGACACTGGTGGATCCATGTGTGGTCTGTGAGAAGAGCACACATGCAATGACACTGGGTGTGGTTCATGATATGGTTTGTGAGAAGAACACACATGCAATGACACTGGTGGATCCATGTGTGGTCTTTGGGAAGAACACACATGCAATGACACTGGATCCATGTGTGGTTCATGGGAAGAACACACATCCAATGACTCTAGCTGTGGTTCATGAAAAGAGCAGACATGCAATGACACTAGTGGATCCATGTGTGGTTCATGGGAAGAACACACATGCAATGACACTGGTGGATCCATGTGTGGTCTGTGCGAAGAGCAGACATGCAATGACACTGGTGGATCCATGTGTGGTTCATGGGAAGAACACACATGCAATGAAACTGGTGGATCCATGTGTAGTCTAGGAGAAGAACACATATGCAATGACACTGGGTGTGGTTCATGATATGGTTTGTGAGAAGAACACACATGCAATGACACTAGTTGATCCATGTGTGGTCTTTGGGAAGAACACACATGCAATGACACTGGTGATGTGTGGTATGTGGGAAGAGCAGACATGCAATGACACTGGTGGATCCATGTGTGGTTCATGGGAAGAACACACATGCAATGACACTGGGTGTGGTTCATGATATGGTCTGTGAGAAGAACACACATGCAATGACACTGGTGGATCCATGTGTGGTCTCTGAGAAGAACACACATGCAATGACACTGGGTGTGGTTCATGATATGGTTTGTGAGAAGAACACACATGCAATGACACTGGTGGATCCATGTGTGGTCTTTGGGAAGAACACACATGCAATGACACTGGATCCATGTGTGGTCTGTGAGAAGAACACACATCCAATGACTCTAGCTGTGGTTCATGAAAAGAGCAGACATGCAATGACACTAGTGGATCCATGTGTGGTTCATGGGAAGAACACACATGCAATGACTCTGGTGATATGTGGTTTGTGAAAAGAATAGACATGCAATGACTCTAGCTGTGGTTTGTGAGATGAACACACATGCAATGACACTTGGTGTGGTTCATGATATGGTTTGTGATAATAACACACATGCAATGACTCCAGTGGATCCATGTGTGGTTCATGGTGAGAACACACATGCAATGACACTGGGTGAGGTTCATGATATGGTTTGTGAGAAGAACACACATGCAGTGACACTAGTGGATCCATGTGTGGTCTGTGAGAAGAACACACATGCAATGACAATGGGTGTGGTTCATGATATGGTTTGTGTGAAGAACACACATGCAATGACACTGGTGGATCCATGTGTGGTCTTTGGGAAGAACATACATGCAATGACACTGGATCCATGTGTGGTCTGTGAGAAGAACACACATCCAATGACTCTAGTTTTGGTTCATGAAAAGAGCAGACATGCAATGACACTGGTGGATCCATGTGTGGTTCATGGGAAGAACACACATGCAATGACACTGGTTCTGGTTCATGATATGGTTTGTGAGAAGAACACATATGCAATGACACTGGTGGATCCATGTGTGGTCTTTGGGAAGAACACACATGCAATGACACTGGTGATGTGTGGTTTGTGGGAAGAGCAGACATGAAATGACACTGGTGGATCCATGTGTGGTTCATGGGAAGAACACACATGCAATGACACTGGGTGTGGTTCATGATATATTCTGTGAGAAGAACACACATGCAATGACACTAGTGGATCCATGTGTGGTCTGTGAGAAGAACACACATGCAATGACACTGGGTGTGGTTCATGATATGGTTTGTGAGAAGAACACACATGCAATGACACTGGTGGATCCATGTGTTTTCTTTGGGAAGAACACACATGCAATGACACTGGATCCATGTCTGGTCTGTGAGAAGAACACACATCCAATGACTCTAGTTTTGGTTCATGAAAAGAGCAGACATGCAATGACACTGGTGGATCCATGTGTGGTTCATGGGAAGAACACACATGCAATGACTCTGGTGATATGTGGTTTGTGAAAAGAATAGACATGCAATGACTCTAGCTGTGGTTAGTGAGATGAACACACATGCAATGACACTTGGTGTGGTTCATGATATGGTTTGTGATAATAACACACATGCAATGACTCCAGTGGATCCATGTGTGGTTCATGGGAAGAACACACATGCAATGACACTGGGTGAGGTTCATGATATGGTTTGTGAGAAGAACACACATGCAGTGACACTAGTGGATCCATGTGTGGTCTGTGAGAAGAACACACATGCAATGACACTGGGTGTGGTTCATGATATGGTTTGTGAGAAGAACACACATGCAATGACACTGGTGGATCCATGTGTGGTCTTTGGGAAGAACACACATGCAATGACACTGGATCCATGTGTGGTCTGTGAGAAGAACACACATCCAATGACTCTAGTTTTGGTTCATGAAAAGAGCAGACATGCAATGACACTGGTGGATCCATGTCGTTCATGGGAAGAGCAGACATGCAATGACACAGGTGATATGTGGTCTATGAGAAGAACACACATGCAATGACTCTAGCTGTGGTTAATGAAAAGAGCTGACATGCAATGACACCGGTGGATCCATGTGTTGTTCAAGGGAAGAACACACATGCAATGACACTGAGTGTGGTTCATGATATGGTCTGTGAGAAGAACACACATGCAATGACACTGGTGGATCCATGTGTGGTCTGTGAGAAGAGCACACATGCAATGACACTGGGTGTGGTTCATGATATGGTTTGTGAGAAGAACACACATGCAATGACACTGGTGGATCCATGTGTGGTCTTTGGGAAGAACACACATGCAATGACACTGGATCCATGTGTGGTTCATGGGAAGAACACACATCCAATGACTCTAGCTGTGGTTCATGAAAAGAGCAGACATGCAATGACACTAGTGGATCCATGTGTGGTTCATGGGAAGAACACACATGCAATGACACTGGTGGATCCATGTGTGGTCTGTGCGAAGAGCAGACATGCAATGACACTGGTGGATCCATGTGTGGTTCATGGGAAGAACACACATGCAATGAAACTGGTGGATCCATGTGTAGTCTAGGAGAAGAACACATATGCAATGACACTGGGTGTGGTTCATGATATGGTTTGTGAGAAGAACACACATGCAATGACACTAGTTGATCCATGTGTGGTCTTTGGGAAGAACACACATGCAATGACACTGGTGATGTGTGGTATGTGGGAAGAGCAGACATGCAATGACACTGGTGGATCCATGTGTGGTTCATGGGAAGAACACACATGCAATGACACTGGGTGTGGTTTATGATATGGTCTGTGAGAAGAACACACATGCAATGACACTGGTGGATCCATGTGTGGTCTCTGAGAAGAACACACATGCAATGACACTGGGTGTGGTTCATGATATGGTTTGTGAGAAGAACACACATGCAATGACACTGGTGGATCCATGTGTGGTCTTTGGGAAGAACACACATGCAATGACACTGGATCCATGTGTGGTCTGTGAGAAGAACACACATCCAATGACTCTAGCCGTGGTTCATGAAAAGAGCAGACATGCAATGACACTGGTGGATCCATGTGTGGTTCATGGGAAGAACACACATGCAATGACTCTGGTGATATGTGGTTTGTGAAAAGAATAGACATGCAATGACTCTAGCTGTGGTTTGTGAGAAGAACACACATGCAATGATACTGGGTGTGGTTCATGAAAAGAGCAGACATGCAATGACACTGGTGGATCCATGTGTGGTTCATGGGAAGAACACACAAGCGATGACACTGGGTGGATCCATGTGTGGTTTGTGAGAAGAACACACATGCAATGACAGCGGTGGATCCATGTGTGGTTCATGGGAAGAACACACATGTAATGACTCTGGTGATATGTGGTTTGTGAAAAGAACAGACATGCAATGACTCTAGCTGTGGTTAATGAGAAGAGTAGACATGCAATCACACCGATGGATCCATGTGTGGTTCATGGGAAGAGCAGACATACAATGACACTGGTGGATCCATGTGTGGTTCATGGGAACAACACACATGCAACGACACCGGTGGATCCATGTGCGGTCTGTGGGAAGAACACATATGTAATGACACTAGTGGATCCATGTTTGGTTCATGGGAAGAACACACATGCAATGACTCTGGTGATATGTGGTTTGTGAAAAGAATAGACATGCAATGACTCTAGCTGTGGTTTGTGAGATGAACACACATGCAATGACACTTGGTGTGGTTCATGATATGGTTTGTGATAATAACACACATGCAATGACTCCAGTGGATCCATGTGTGGTTCATGGGAAGAACACACATGCAATGACACTGGGTGAGGTTCATGATATGGTTTGTGAGAAGAACACACATGCAGTGACACTAGTGGATCCATGTGTGGTCTGTGAGAAGAACACACATGCAATGACAGTGGGTGTGGTTCATGATATGGTTTGTGTGAAGAACACACATGCAATGACACTAGTGGATCCATGTGTGGTCTTTGGGAAGAACACACATGCAATGACACTGGATCCATGTGTGGTCTGTGAGAAGAACACACATCCAATGACTCTAGTTTTGGTTCATGAAAAGAGCAGACATGCAATGACACTGGTGGATCCATGTGTGGTTCATGGGAAGAACACACATGCAATGACACTGGTTGTGGTTCATGATATGGTTTGTGAGAAGAACACATATGCAATGACACTGGTGGATCCATGTGTGGTCTTTGGGAAGAACACACATGCAATGACACTGGTGATGTGTGGTTTGTGGGAAGAGCAGACATGAAATGACACTGGTGGATCCATGTGTGGTTCATGGGAAGAACACACATGCAATGACACTGGGTGTGGTTCATGATATATTCTGTGAGAAGAACACACATGCAATGACACTAGTGGATCCATGTGTGGTCTGTGAGAAGAACACACATGCAATGACACTGGGTGTGGTTCATGATATGGTTGGTGAGAAGAACACACATGCAATGACACTGGTGGATCCATGTGTTTTCTTTGGGAAGAACACACATGCAATGACACTGGATCCATGTCTGGTCTGTGAGAAGAACACACATGCAATGACACTGGTGGATCCATGTGTGGTCTTTGGGAAGAACACACATGCAATGACACTGGATCCATGTGTGGTCTGTGAGAAGAACACACATCCAATGACTCTAGCTGTGGTTCATGAAAAGAGCACACATGCAATGACACTGGTGGATCCATGTGTGGTTCATGGGAAGAACACACATGCAATGACACTGGTTGTGGTTCATGATATGGTTTGTGAGAAGAACACATATGCAATGACACTGGTGGATCCATGTGTGGTCTTTGGGAAGAACACACATGCAATGACACTGGTGATGTGTGGTTTGTGGGAAGAGCAGACATGAAATGACACTGGTGGATCCATGTGTGGTTCATGGGAAGAACACACATGCAATGACAGTGGGTGTGGTTCATGATATATTCTGTGAGAAGAACACACATGCAATGACACTAGTGGATCCATGTGTGGTCTGTGAGAAGAACACACATGCAATGACACTGGGTGTGGTTCATGATATGGTTTGTGAGAAGAACACACATGCAATGACACTGGTGGATCCATGTGTTTTCTTTGGGAAGAACACACATGCAATGACACTGGATCCATGTCTGGTCTGTGAGAAGAACACACATCCAATGACTCTAGTTTTGGTTCATGAAAAGAGCAGACATGCAATGACACTGGTGGATCCATGTGTGGTTCATGGGAAGAACACACATGCAATGACTCTGGTGATATGTGGTTTGTGAAAAGAATAGACATGCAATGACTCTAGCTGTGGTTAGTGAGATGAACACACATGCAATGACACTTGGTGTGGTTCATGATATGGTTTGTGATAATAACACACATGCAATGACTCCAGTGGATCCATGTGTGGTTCATGGGAAGAACACACATGCAATGACACTGGGTGAGGTTCATGATATGGTTTGTGAGAAGAACACACATGCAGTGACACTAGTGGATCCATGTGTGGTCTGTGAGAAGAACACACATGCAATGACAGTGGGTGTGGTTCATGATATGGTTTGTGTGAAGAACACACATGCAATGACACTGGTGGATCCATGTGTGGTCTTTGGGAAGAACACACATGCAATGACACTGGATCCATGTGTGGTCTGTGAGAAGAACACACATCCAATGACTCTAGTTTTGGTTCATGAAAAGAGCAGACATGCAATGACACTGGTGGATCCATGTGTGGTTCATGGGAAGAACACACATGCAATGACACTGGTTGTGGTTCATGATATGGTTTGTGAGAAGAACACATATGCAATGACACTGGTGGATCCATGTGTGGTCTTTGGGAAGAACACACATGCAATGACACTGGTGATGTGTGGTTTGTGGGAAGAGCAGACATGAAATGACACTGGTGGATCCATGTGTGGTTCATGGGAAGAACACACATGCAATGACACTGGGTGTGGTTCATGATATATTCTGTGAGAAGAACACACATGCAATGACACTAGTGGATCCATGTGTGGTCTGTGAGAAGAACACACATGCAATGACACTGGGTGTGGTTCATGATATGGTTTGTGAGAAGAACACACATGCAATGACACTGGTGGATCCATGTGTTTTCTTTGGGAAGAACACACATGCAATGACACTGGATCCATGTCTGGTCTGTGAGAAGAACACACATCCAATGACTCTAGTTTTGGTTCATGAAAAGAGCAGACATGCAATGACACTGGTGGATCCATGTGTGGTTCATGGGAAGAACACACATGCAATGACTCTGGTGATATGTGGTTTATGAAAAGAATAGACATGCAATGACTCTAGCTGTGGTTAGTGAGATGAACACACATGCAATGACACTTGGTGTGGTTCATGATATGGTTTGTGATAATAACACACATGCAATGACTCCAGTGGATCCATGTGTGGTTCATGGGAAGAACACACATGCAATGACACTGGGTGAGGTTCATGATATGGTTTGTGAGAAGAACACACATGCAGTGACACTAGTGGATCCATGTGTGGTCTGTGAGAAGAACACACATGCAATGACACTGGGTGTGGTTCATGATATGGTTTGTGAGAAGAACACACATGCAATGACACTGGTGGATCCATGTGTGGTCTTTGGGAAGAACACACATGCAATGACACTGGATCCATGTGTGGTCTGTGAGAAGAACACACATCCAATGACTCTAGTTTTGGTTCATGAAAAGAGCAGACATGCAATGACACTGGTGGATCCATGTGTGGTTCATGGGAAGAGCAGACATGCAATGACACAGGTGATATGTGGTCTATGAGAAGAACACACATGCAATGACTCTAGCTGTTGTTAATGAAAAGAGCTGACATGCAATGACACCGGTGGATCCATGTATTGTTCAAGGGAAGAACACACATGCAATGACACTGAGTGTGGTTCATGATATGGTCTGTGAGAAGAACACACATGCAATGACACTGGTGGATCCATGTGTGGTCTGTGAGAAGAGCACACATGCAATGACACTGGGTGTGGTTCATGATATGGTTTGTGAGAAGAACACACATGCAATGACACTGGTGGATCCATGTGTGGTCTTTGGGAAGAACACACATGCAATGACACTGGATCCATGTGTGGTTCATGGGAAGAACACACATCCAATGACTCTAGCTGTGGTTCATGAAAAGAGCAGACATGCAATGACACTAGTGGATCCATGTGTGGTTCATGGGAAGAACACACATGCAATGACACTGGTGGATCCATGTGTGGTCTGTGCGAAGAGCAGACATGCAATGACACTGGTGGATCCATGTGTGGTTCATGGGAAGAACACACATGCAATGAAACTGGTGGATCCATGTGTAGTCTAGGAGAAGAACACATATGCAATGACACTGGGTGTGGTTCATGATATGGTTTGTGAGAAGAACACACATGCAATGACACTAGTTGATCCATGTGTGGTCTTTGGGAAGAACACACATGCAATGACACTGGTGATGTGTGGTATGTGGGAAGAGCAGACATGCAATGACACTGGTGGATCCATGTGTGGTTCATGGGAAGAACACACATGCAATGACACTGGGTGTGGTTCATGATATGGTTTGTGAGAAGAACACATATGCAATGACACTGGTGGATCCATGTGTGGTCTTTGGGAAGAACACACATGCAATGACACTGGTGATGTGTGGTATGTGGGAAGAGCAGACATGAAATGACACTGGTGGATTCATGTGTGGTTCATGGGAAGATCACACATGCAATGACACTGGGTGTGGTTCATGATATATTCTGTGAGAAGAACACACATGCAATGACACTAGTGGATCCATGTGTGGTCTGTGAGAAGAACACACATGCAATGACGCTGGGTGTGGTTCATGATATGGTTTGTGAGAAGAACACACATGCAATGACACTGGTGGATCCATGTGTTGTCTTTGGGAAGAACACACATGCAATGACACTGGATCCATGTCTGGTCTGTGAGAAGAACACACATCCAATGACTCTAGTTTTGGTTCATGAAAAGAGCAGACATGCAATGACACTGGTGGATCCATGTGTGGTTCATGGGAAGAACACACATGCAATGACTCTGGTGATATGTGGTTTGTGAAAAGAATAGACATGCAATGACTCTAGCTGTGGTTAGTGAGATGAACACACATGCAATGACACTTGGTGTGGTTCATGATATGGTTTGTTATAATAACACACATGCAATGACTCCAATGGATCCATGTGTGGTTCATGGGAAGAACACACATGCAATGACACTGGGTGAGGTTCATGATATGGTTTGTGAGAAGAACACACATGCAGTGACACTAGTGGATCCATGTGTGGTCTGTGAGAAGAACACACATGCAATGACACTGGGTGTGGTTCATGATATGGTTTGTGAGAAGAACACACATGCAATGACACTGGTGGATCCATGTGTGGTCTTTGGGAAGAACACACATGCAATGACACTGGATCCATGTGTGGTCTGTGAGAAGAACACACATCCAATGACTCTAGTTTTGGTTCATGAAAAGAGCAGACATGCAATGACACTGGTGGATCCATGTGTGGTTCATGGGAAGAGCAGACATGCAATGACACAGGTGATATGTGGTCTATGAGAAGAACACACATGCAATGACTCTAGCTGTGGTTAATTAAAAGAGCTGACATGCAATGACACCGGTGGATCCATGTGTTGTTCAAGGGAAGAACACACATGCAATGACACTGAGTGTGGTTCATGATATGGTCTGTGAGAAGAACACACATGCAATGACACTGGTGGATCCATGTGTGGTCTGTGAGAAGAGCACACATGCAATGACACTGGGTGTGGTTCATGATATGGTTTGTGAGAAGAACACACATGCAATGACACTGGTGGATCCATGTGTGGTCTTTGGGAAGAACACACATGCAATGACACTGGATCCATGTGTGGTTCATGGGAAGAACACACATCCAATGACTCTAGCTGTGGTTCATGAAAAGAGCAGACATGCAATGACACTAGTGGATCCATGTGTGGTTCATGGGAAGAACACACATGCAATGACACTGGTGGATCCATGTGTGGTCTGTGCGAAGAGCAGACATGCAATGACACTGGTGGATCCATGTGTGGTTCATGGGAAGAACACACATGCAATGAAACTGGTGGATCCATGTGTAGTCTAGGAGAAGAACACATATGCAATGACACTGGGTGTGGTTCATGATATGGTTTGTGAGAAGAACACACATGCAATGACACTAGTTGATCCATGTGTGGTCTTTGGGAAGAACACACATGCAATGACACTGGTGATGTGTGGTATGTGGGAAGAGCAGACATGCAATGACACTGGTGGATCCATGTGTGGTTCATGGGAAGAACACACATGCAATGACACTGGGTGTGGTTCATGATATGGTCTGTGAGAAGAACACACATGCAATGACACTGGTGGATCCATGTGTGGTCTCTGAGAAGAACACACATGCAATGACACTGGGTGTGGTTCATGATATGGTTTGTGAGAAGAACACACATGCAATGACACTGGTGGATCCATGTGTGGTCTTTGGGAAGAACACACATGCAATGACACTGGATCCATGTGTGGTCTGTGAGAAGAACACACATCCAATGACTCTAGCTGTGGTTCATGAAAAGAGCAGACATGCAATGACACTAGTGGATCCATGTGTGGTTCATGGGAAGAACACACATGCAATGACTCTGGTGATATGTGGTTTGTGAAAAGAATAGACATGCAATGACTCTAGCTGTGGTTTGTGAGATGAACACACATGCAATGACACTTGGTGTGGTTCATGATATGGTTTGTGATAATAACACACATGCAATGACTCCAGTGGATCCATGTGTGGTTCATGGTGAGAACACACATGCAATGACACTGGGTGAGGTTCATGATATGGTTTGTGAGAAGAACACACATGCAGTGACACTAGTGGATCCATGTGTGGTCTGTGAGAAGAACACACATGCAATGACAATGGGTGTGGTTCATGATATGGTTTGTGTGAAGAACACACATGCAATGACACTGGTGGATCCATGTGTGGTCTTTGGGAAGAACATACATGCAATGACACTGGATCCATGTGTGGTCTGTGAGAAGAACACACATCCAATGACTCTAGTTTTGGTTCATGAAAAGAGCAGACATGCAATGACACTGGTGGATCCATGTGTGGTTCATGGGAAGAACACACATGCAATGACACTGGTTCTGGTTCATGATATGGTTTGTGAGAAGAACACATATGCAATGACACTGGTGGATCCATGTGTGGTCTTTGGGAAGAACACACATGCAATGACACTGGTGATGTGTGGTTTGTGGGAAGAGCAGACATGAAATGACACTGGTGGATCCATGTGTGGTTCATGGGAAGAACACACATGCAATGACACTGGGTGTGGTTCATGATATATTCTGTGAGAAGAACACACATGCAATGACACTAGTGGATCCATGTGTGGTCTGTGAGAAGAACACACATGCAATGACACTGGGTGTGGTTCATGATATGGTTTGTGAGAAGAACACACATGCAATGACACTGGTGGATCCATGTGTTTTCTTTGGGAAGAACACACATGCAATGACACTGGATCCATGTCTGGTCTGTGAGAAGAACACACATCCAATGACTCTAGTTTTGGTTCATGAAAAGAGCAGACATGCAATGACACTGGTGGATCCATGTGTGGTTCATGGGAAGAACACACATGCAATGACTCTGGTGATATGTGGTTTGTGAAAAGAATAGACATGCAATGACTCTAGCTGTGGTTAGTGAGATGAACACACATGCAATGACACTTGGTGTGGTTCATGATATGGTTTGTGATAATAACACACATGCAATGACTCCAGTGGATCCATGTGTGGTTCATGGGAAGAACACACATGCAATGACACTGGGTGAGGTTCATGATATGGTTTGTGAGAAGAACACACATGCAGTGACACTAGTGGATCCATGTGTGGTCTGTGAGAAGAACACACATGCAATGACACTGGGTGTGGTTCATGATATGGTTTGTGAGAAGAACACACATGCAATGACACTGGTGGATCCATGTGTGGTCTTTGGGAAGAACACACATGCAATGACACTGGATCCATGTGTGGTCTGTGAGAAGAACACACATCCAATGACTCTAGTTTTGGTTCATGAAAAGAGCAGACATGCAATGACACTGGTGGATCCATGTCGTTCATGGGAAGAGCAGACATGCAATGACACAGGTGATATGTGGTCTATGAGAAGAACACACATGCAATGACTCTAGCTGTGGTTAATGAAAAGAGCTGACATGCAATGACACCGGTGGATCCATGTGTTGTTCAAGGGAAGAACACACATGCAATGACACTGAGTGTGGTTCATGATATGGTCTGTGAGAAGAACACACATGCAATGACACTGGTGGATCCATGTGTGGTCTGTGAGAAGAGCACACATGCAATGACACTGGGTGTGGTTCATGATATGGTTTGTGAGAAGAACACACATGCAATGACACTGGTGGATCCATGTGTGGTCTTTGGGAAGAACACACATGCAATGACACTGGATCCATGTGTGGTTCATGGGAAGAACACACATCCAATGACTCTAGCTGTGGTTCATGAAAAGAGCAGACATGCAATGACACTAGTGGATCCATGTGTGGTTCATGGGAAGAACACACATGCAATGACACTGGTGGATCCATGTGTGGTCTGTGCGAAGAGCAGACATGCAATGACACTGGTGGATCCATGTGTGGTTCATGGGAAGAACACACATGCAATGAAACTGGTGGATCCATGTGTAGTCTAGGAGAAGAACACATATGCAATGACACTGGGTGTGGTTCATGATATGGTTTGTGAGAAGAACACACATGCAATGACACTAGTTGATCCATGTGTGGTCTTTGGGAAGAACACACATGCAATGACACTGGTGATGTGTGGTATGTGGGAAGAGCAGACATGCAATGACACTGGTGGATCCATGTGTGGTTCATGGGAAGAACACACATGCAATGACACTGGGTGTGGTTTATGATATGGTCTGTGAGAAGAACACACATGCAATGACACTGGTGGATCCATGTGTGGTCTCTGAGAAGAACACACATGCAATGACACTGGGTGTGGTTCATGATATGGTTTGTGAGAAGAACACACATGCAATGACACTGGTGGATCCATGTGTGGTCTTTGGGAAGAACACACATGCAATGACACTGGATCCATGTGTGGTCTGTGAGAAGAACACACATCCAATGACTCTAGCCGTGGTTCATGAAAAGAGCAGACATGCAATGACACTGGTGGATCCATGTGTGGTTCATGGGAAGAACACACATGCAATGACTCTGGTGATATGTGGTTTGTGAAAAGAATAGACATGCAATGACTCTAGCTGTGGTTTGTGAGAAGAACACACATGCAATGATACTGGGTGTGGTTCATGAAAAGAGCAGACATGCAATGACACTGGTGGATCCATGTGTGGTTCATGGGAAGAACACACAAGCGATGACACTGGGTGGATCCATGTGTGGTTTGTGAGAAGAACACACATGCAATGACAGCGGTGGATCCATGTGTGGTTCATGGGAAGAACACACATGTAATGACTCTGGTGATATGTGGTTTGTGAAAAGAACAGACATGCAATGACTCTAGCTGTGGTTAATGAGAAGAGTAGACATGCAATCACACCGATGGATCCATGTGTGGTTCATGGGAAGAGCAGACATACAATGACACTGGTGGATCCATGTGTGGTTCATGGGAACAACACACATGCAACGACACCGGTGGATCCATGTGCGGTCTGTGGGAAGAACACATATGTAATGACACTAGTGGATCCATGTTTGGTTCATGGGAAGAACACACATGCAATGACTCTGGTGATATGTGGTTTGTGAAAAGAATAGACATGCAATGACTCTAGCTGTGGTTTGTGAGATGAACACACATGCAATGACACTTGGTGTGGTTCATGATATGGTTTGTGATAATAACACACATGCAATGACTCCAGTGGATCCATGTGTGGTTCATGGGAAGAACACACATGCAATGACACTGGGTGAGGTTCATGATATGGTTTGTGAGAAGAACACACATGCAGTGACACTAGTGGATCCATGTGTGGTCTGTGAGAAGAACACACATGCAATGACAGTGGGTGTGGTTCATGATATGGTTTGTGTGAAGAACACACATGCAATGACACTAGTGGATCCATGTGTGGTCTTTGGGAAGAACACACATGCAATGACACTGGATCCATGTGTGGTCTGTGAGAAGAACACACATCCAATGACTCTAGTTTTGGTTCATGAAAAGAGCAGACATGCAATGACACTGGTGGATCCATGTGTGGTTCATGGGAAGAACACACATGCAATGACACTGGTTGTGGATCATGATATGGTTTGTGAGAAGAACACATATGCAATGACACTGGTGGATCCATGTGTGGTCTTTGGGAAGAACACACATGCAATGACACTGGTGATGTGTGGTTTGTGGGAAGAGCAGACATGAAATGACACTGGTGGATCCATGTGTGGTTCATGGGAAGAACACACATGCAATGACACTGGGTGTGGTTCATGATATATTCTGTGAGAAGAACACACATGCAATGACACTAGTGGATCCATGTGTGGTCTGTGAGAAGAACACACATGCAATGACACTGGGTGTGGTTCATGATATGGTTGGTGAGAAGAACACACATGCAATGACACTGGTGGATCCATGTGTTTTCTTTGGGAAGAACACACATGCAATGACACTGGATCCATGTCTGGTCTGTGAGAAGAACACACATGCAATGACACTGGTGGATCCATGTGTGGTCTTTGGGAAGAACACACATGCAATGACACTGGATCCATGTGTGGTCTGTGAGAAGAACACACATCCAATGACTCTAGCTGTGGTTCATGAAAAGAGCACACATGCAATGACACTGGTGGATCCATGTGTGGTTCATGGGAAGAACACACATGCAATGACACTGGTTGTGGTTCATGATATGGTTTGTGAGAAGAACACATATGCAATGACACTGGTGGATCCATGTGTGGTCTTTGGGAAGAACACACATGCAATGACACTGGTGATGTGTGGTTTGTGGGAAGAGCAGACATGAAATGACACTGGTGGATCCATGTGTGGTTCATGGGAAGAACACACATGCAATGACAGTGGGTGTGGTTCATGATATATTCTGTGAGAAGAACACACATGCAATGACACTAGTGGATCCATGTGTGGTCTGTGAGAAGAACACACATGCAATGACACTGGGTGTGGTTCATGATATGGTTTGTGAGAAGAACACACATGCAATGACACTGGTGGATCCATGTGTTTTCTTTGGGAAGAACACACATGCAATGACACTGGATCCATGTCTGGTCTGTGAGAAGAACACACATCCAATGACTCTAGTTTTGGTTCATGAAAAGAGCAGACATGCAATGACACTGGTGGATCCATGTGTGGTTCATGGGAAGAACACACATGCAATGACTCTGGTGATATGTGGTTTGTGAAAAGAATAGACATGCAATGACTCTAGCTGTGGTTAGTGAGATGAACACACATGCAATGACACTTGGTGTGGTTCATGATATGGTTTGTGATAATAACACACATGCAATGACTCCAGTGGATCCATGTGTGGTTCATGGGAAGAACACACATGCAATGACACTGGGTGAGGTTCATGATATGGTTTGTGAGAAGAACACACATGCAGTGACACTAGTGGATCCATGTGTGGTCTGTGAGAAGAACACACATGCAATGACAGTGGGTGTGGTTCATGATATGGTTTGTGTGAAGAACACACATGCAATGACACTGGTGGATCCATGTGTGGTCTTTGGGAAGAACACACATGCAATGACACTGGATCCATGTGTGGTCTGTGAGAAGAACACACATCCAATGACTCTAGTTTTGGTTCATGAAAAGAGCAGACATGCAATGACACTGGTGGATCCATGTGTGGTTCATGGGAAGAACACACATGCAATGACACTGGTTGTGGTTCATGATATGGTTTGTGAGAAGAACACATATGCAATGACACTGGTGGATCCATGTGTGGTCTTTGGGAAGAACACACATGCAATGACACTGGTGATGTGTGGTTTGTGGGAAGAGCAGACATGAAATGACACTGGTGGATCCATGTGTGGTTCATGGGAAGAACACACATGCAATGACACTGGGTGTGGTTCATGATATATTCTGTGAGAAGAACACACATGCAATGACACTAGTGGATCCATGTGTGGTCTGTGAGAAGAACACACATGCAATGACACTGGGTGTGGTTCATGATATGGTTTGTGAGAAGAACACACATGCAATGACACTGGTGGATCCATGTGTTTTCTTTGGGAAGAACACACATGCAATGACACTGGATCCATGTCTGGTCTGTGAGAAGAACACACATCCAATGACTCTAGTTTTGGTTCATGAAAAGAGCAGACATGCAATGACACTGGTGGATCCATGTGTGGTTCATGGGAAGAACACACATGCAATGACTCTGGTGATATGTGGTTTATGAAAAGAATAGACATGCAATGACTCTAGCTGTGGTTAGTGAGATGAACACACATGCAATGACACTTGGTGTGGTTCATGATATGGTTTGTGATAATAACACACATGCAATGACTCCAGTGGATCCATGTGTGGTTCATGGGAAGAACACACATGCAATGACACTGGGTGAGGTTCATGATATGGTTTGTGAGAAGAACACACATGCAGTGACACTAGTGGATCCATGTGTGGTCTGTGAGAAGAACACACATGCAATGACACTGGGTGTGGTTCATGATATGGTTTGTGAGAAGAACACACATGCAATGACACTGGTGGATCCATGTGTGGTCTTTGGGAAGAACACACATGCAATGACACTGGATCCATGTGTGGTCTGTGAGAAGAACACACATCCAATGACTCTAGTTTTGGTTCATGAAAAGAGCAGACATGCAATGACACTGGTGGATCCATGTGTGGTTCATGGGAAGAGCAGACATGCAATGACACAGGTGATATGTGGTCTATGAGAAGAACACACATGCAATGACTCTAGCTGTTGTTAATGAAAAGAGCTGACATGCAATGACACCGGTGGATCCATGTATTGTTCAAGGGAAGAACACACATGCAATGACACTGAGTGTGGTTCATGATATGGTCTGTGAGAAGAACACACATGCAATGACACTGGTGGATCCATGTGTGGTCTGTGAGAAGAGCACACATGCAATGACACTGGGTGTGGTTCATGATATGATTTGTGAGAAGAACACACATGCAATGACACTGGTGGATCCATGTGTGGTCTTTGGGAAGAACACACATGCAATGACACTGGATCCATGTGTGGTTCATGGGAAGAACACACATCCAATGACTCTAGCTGTGGTTCATGAAAAGAGCAGACATGCAATGACACTAGTGGATCCATGTGTGGTTCATGGGAAGAACACACATGCAATGACACTGGTGGATCCATGTGTGGTCTGTGCGAAGAGCAGACATGCAATGACACTGGTGGATCCATGTGTGGTTCATGGGAAGAACACACATGCAATGAAACTGGTGGATCCATGTGTAGTCTAGGAGAAGAACACATATGCAATGACACTGGGTGTGGTTCATGATATGGTTTGTGAGAAGAACACACATGCAATGACACTAGTTGATCCATGTGTGGTCTTTGGGAAGAACACACATGCAATGACACTGGTGATGTGTGGTATGTGGGAAGAGCAGACATGCAATGACACTGGTGGATCCATGTGTGGTTCATGGGAAGAACACACATGCAATGACACTGGGTGTGGTTCATGATATGGTCTGTGAGAAGAACACACATGCAATGACACTGGTGGATCCATGTGTGGTCTCTGAGAAGAACACACATGCAATGACACTGCGTGTGGTTCATGATATGGTTTGTGAGAAGAACACACATGCAATGACACTGGTGGATCCATGTGTGGTCTTTGGGAAGAACACACATGCAATGACACTGGATCCATGTGTGGTCTGTGAGAAGAACACACATCCAATGACTCTAGCTGTGGTTCATGAAAAGAGCAGACATGCAATGACACTGGTGGATCCATGTGTGGTTCATGGGAAGAACACACATGCAATGACTCTGGTGATATGTGGTTTGTGAAAAGAATAGACATGCAATGACTCTAGCTGTGGTTAGTGAGATGAACACACATGCAATGACACTTGGTGTGGTTCATGATATGGTTTGTGATAATAACACACATGCAATGACTCCAGTGGATCCATGTGTGGTTCATGGGAAGAACACACATGCAATGACACTGGGTGAGGTTCATGATATGGTTTGTGAGAAGAACACACATGCAGTGACACTAGTGGATCCATGTGTGGTCTGTGAGAAGAACACACATGCAATGACAGTGGGTGTGGTTCATGATATGGTTTGTGTGAAGAACACACATGCAATGACACTGGTGGATCCATGTGTGGTCTTTGGGAAGAACACACATGCAATGACACTGGATCCATGTGTGGTCTGTGAGAAGAACACACATACAAAGACTCTAGTTTTGGTTCATGAAAAGAGCAGACATGCAATGACACTGGTGGATCCATGTCGTTCATGGGAAGAGCAGACATGCAATGACACAGGTGATATGTGGTCTATGAGAAGAACACACATGCAATGACTCTAGCTGTGGTTAATGAAAAGAGCTGACATGCAATGACACCGGTGGATCCATGTGTTGTTCAAGGGAAGAACACACATGCAATGACACTGAGTGTGGTTCATGATATGGTCTGTGAGAAGAACACACATGCAATGACACTGGTGGATCCATGTGTGGTCTGTGAGAAGAGCACACATGCAATGACACTGGGTGTGGTTCATGATATGGTTTGTGAGAAGAACACACATGCAATGACACTGGTGGATCCATGTGTGGTCTTTGGGAAGAACACACATGCAATGACACTGGATCCATGTGTGGTTCATGGGAAGAACACACATCCAATGACTCTAGCTGTGGTTCATGAAAAGAGCAGACATGCAATGACACTAGTGGATCCATGTGTGGTTCATGGGAAGAACACACATGCAATGACACTGGTGGATCCATGTGTGGTCTGTGCGAAGAGCAGACATGCAATGACACTGGTGGATCCATGTGTGGTTCATGGGAAGAACACACATGTAATGAAACTGGTGGATCCATGTGTAGTCTAGGAGAAGAACACATATGCAATGACACTGGGTGTGGTTCATGATATGGTTTGTGAGAAGAACACACATGCAATGACACTAGTTGATCCATGTGTGGTCTTTGGGAAGAACACACATGCAATGACACTGGTGATGTGTGGTATGTGGGAAGAGCAGACATGCAATGACACTGGTGGATCCATGTGTGGTTCATGGGAAGAACACACATGCAATGACACTGGGTGTGGTTTATGATATGGTCTGTGAGAAGAACACACATGCAATGACACTGGTGGATCCATGTGTGGTCTCTGAGAAGAACACACATGCAATGACACTGGGTGTGGTTCATGATATGGTTTGTGAGAAGAACACACATGCAATGACACTGGTGGATCCATGTGTGGTCTTTGGGAAGAACACACATGCAATGACACTGGATCCATGTGTGGTCTGTGAGAAGAACACACATCCAATGACTCTAGCCGTGGTTCATGAAAAGAGCAGACATGCAATGACACTGGTGGATCCATGTGAGGTTCATGGGAAGAACACACATGCAATGACTCTGGTGATATGTGGTTTGTGAAAAGAATAGACATGCAATGACTCTAGCTGTGGTTTGTGAGAAGAACACACATGCAATGATACTGGGTGTGGTTCATGAAAAGAGCAGACATGCAATGACACTAGTGGATCCATGTGTGGTTCATGGGAAGAACACACAAGCGATGACACTGGGTGGATCCATGTGTGGTTTGTGAGAAGAACACACATGCAATGACAGCGGTGGATCCATGTGTGGTTCATGGGAAGAACACACATGTAATGACTCTGGTGATATGTGGTTTGTGAAAAGAACAGACATGCAATGACTCTAGCTGTGGTTAATGAGAAGAGTAGACATGCAATCACACCGATGGATCCATGTGTGGTTCATGGGAAGAGCAGACATACAATGACACTGGTGGATCCATGTGTGGTTCATGGGAACAACACACATGCAACGACACCGGTGGATCCATGTGCGGTCTGTGGGAAGAGCACATATGCAATGACACTAGTGGATCCATGTGTGGTTCATGGGAAGAACACACATGCAATGACTCTGGTGATATGTGGTTTGTGAAAAGAATAGACATGCAATGACTCTAGCTGTGGTTAGTGAGATGAACACACATGCAATGACACTTGGTGTGGTTCATGATATGGTTTGTGATAATAACACACATGCAATGACTCCAGTGGATCCATGTGTGGTTCATGGGAAGAACACACATGCAATGACACTGGGTGAGGTTCATGATATGGTTTGTGAGAAGAACACACATGCAGTGACACTAGTGGATCCATGTGTGGTCTGTGAGAAGAACACACATGCAATGACACTGGGTGTGGTTCATGATATGGTTTGTGAGAAGAACACACATGCAATGACACTGGTGGATCCATGTGTGGTCTTTGGGAAGAACACACATGCAATGACACTAGATCCATGTGTGGTCTGTGAGAAGAACACACATCCAATGACTCTAGTTTTGGTTCATGAAAAGAGCAGACATGCAATGACACTGGTGGATCCATGTCGTTCATGGGAAGAGCAGACATGCAATGACACAGGTGATATGTGGTCTATGAGAAGAACACACATGCAATGACTCTAGCTGTGGTTAATGAAAAGAGCTGACATGCAATGACACCGGTGGATCCATGTGTTGTTCAAGGGAAGAACACACATGCAATGACACTCAGTGTGGTTCATGATATGGTCTGTGAGAAGAACACACATGCAATGACACTGGTGGATCCATGTGTGGTCTGTGAGAAGAGCACACATGCAATGACACTGGGTGTGGTTCATGATATGGTTTGTGAGAAGAACACACATGCAATGACACTGGTGGATCCATGTGTGGTCTTTGGGAAGAACACACATGCAATGACACTGGATCCATGTGTGGTTCATGGGAAGAACACACATCCAATGACTCTAGCTGTGGTTCATGAAAAGAGCAGACATGCAATGACACTAGTGGATCCATGTGTGGTTCATGGGAAGAACACACATGCAATGACACTGGTGGATCCATGTGTGGTCTGTGCGAAGAGCAGACATGCAATGACACTGGTGGATCCATGTGTGGTTCATGGGAAGAACACACATGCAATGAAACTGGTGGATCCATGTGTAGTCTAGGAGAAGAACACATATGCAATGACACTGGGTGTGGTTCATGATATGGTTTGTGAGAAGAACACACATGCAATGACACTAGTTGATCCATGTGTGGTCTTTGGGAAGAACACACATGCAATGACACTGGTGATGTGTGGTATGTGGGAAGAGCAGACATGCAATGACACTGGTGGATCCATGTGTGGTTCATGGGAAGAACACACATGCAATGACACTGGGTGTGGTTTATGATATGGTCTGTGAGAAGAACACACATGCAATGACACTGGTGGATCCATGTGTGGTCTCTGAGAAGAACACACATGCAATGACACTGGGTGTGGTTCATGATATGGTTTGTGAGAAGAACACACATGCAATGACACTGGTGGATCCATGTGTGGTCTTTGGGAAGAACACACATGCAATGACACTGGATCCATGTGTGGTCTGTGAGAAGAACACACATCCAATGACTCTAGCCGTGGTTCATGAAAAGAGCAGACATGCAATGACACTGGTGGATCCATGTGTGGTTCATGGGAAGAACACACATGCAATGACTCTGGTGATATGTGGTTTGTGAAAAGAATAGACATGCAATGACTCTAGCTGTGGTTTGTGAGAAGAACACACATGCAATGATACTGGGTGTGGTTCATGAAAAGAGCAGACATGCAATGACACTGGTGGATCCATGTGTGGTTCATGGGAAGAACACACAAGCGATGACACTGGGTGGATCCATGTGTGGTTTGTGAGAAGAACACACATGCAATGACAGCGGTGGATCCATGTGTGGTTCATGGGAAGAACACACATGTAATGACTCTGGTGATATGTGGTTTGTGAAAAGAACAGACATGCAATGACTCTAGCTGTGGTTAATGAGAAGAGTAGACATGCAATCACACCGATGGATCCATGTGTGGTTCATGGGAAGAGCAGACATACAATGACACTGGTGGATCCATGTGTGGTTCATGGGAACAACACACATGCAACGACACCGGTGGATCCATGTGCGGTCTGTGGGAAGAACACATATGTAATGACACCAGTGGATCCATGTTTGGTTCATGGGAAGAACACACATGCAATGACTCTGGTGATATGTGGTTTGTGAAAAGAATAGACATGCAATGACTCTAGCTGTGGTTTGTGAGATGAACACACATGCAATGACACTTGGTGTGGTTCATGATATGGTTTGTGATAATAACACACATGCAATGACTCCAGTGGATCCATGTGTGGTTCATGGGAAGAACACACATGCAATGACACTGGGTGAGGTTCATGATATGGTTTGTGAGAAGAACACACATGTAGTGACACTAGTGGATCCATGTGTGGTCTGTGAGAAGAACACACATGCAATGACAGTGGGTGTGGTTCATGATATGGTTTGTGTGAAGAACACACATGCAATGACACTAGTGGATCCATGTGTGGTCTTTGGGAAGAACACACATGCAATGACACTGGATCCATGTGTGGTCTGTGAGAAGAACACACATCCAATGACTCTAGTTTTGGTTCATGAAAAGAGCAGACATGCAATGACACTGGTGGATCCATGTGTGGTTCATGGGAAGAACACACATGCAATGACACTGGTTGTGGTTCATGATATGGTTTGTGAGAAGAACACATATGCAATGACACTGGTGGATCCATGTGTGGTCTTTGGGAAGAACACACATGCAATGACACTGGTGATGTGTGGTTTGTGGGAAGAGCAGACATGAAATGACACTGGTGGATCCATGTGTGGTTCATGGGAAGAACACACATGCAATGACACTGGGTGTGGTTCATGATATATTCTGTGAGAAGAACACACATGCAATGACACTAGTGGATCCATGTGTGGTCTGTGAGAAGAACACACATGCAATGACACTGGGTGTGGTTCATGATATGGTTGGTGAGAAGAACACACATGCAATGACACTGGTGGATCCATGTGTTTTCTTTGGGAAGAACACACATGCAATGACACTGGATCCATGTCTGGTCTGTGAGAAGAACACACATGCAATGACACTGGTGGATCCATGTGTGGTCTTTGGGAAGAACACACATGCAATGACACTGGATCCATGTGTGGTCTGTGAGAAGAACACACATCCAATGACTCTAGCTGTGGTTCATGAAAAGAGCAGACATGCAATGACACTGGTGGATCCATGTGTGGTTCATGGGAAGAACACACATGCAATGACACTGGTTGTGGTTCATGATATGGTTTGTGAGAAGAACACATATGCAATGACACTGGTGGATCCATGTGTGGTCTTTGGGAAGAACACACATGCAATGACACTGGTGATGTGTGGTTTGTGGGAAGAGCAGACATGAAATGACACTGGTGGATCCATGTGTGGTTCATGGGAAGAACACACATGCAATGACAGTGGGTGTGGTTCATGATATATTCTGTGAGAAGAACACACATGCAATGACACTAGTGGATCCATGTGTGGTCTGTGAGAAGAACACACATGCAATGACACTGGGTGTGGTTCATGATATGGTTTGTGAGAAGAACACACATGCAATGACACTGGTGGATCCATGTGTTTTCTTTGGGAAGAACACACATGCAATGACACTGGATCCATGTCTGGTCTGTGAGAAGAACACACATCCAATGACTCTAGTTTTGGTTCATGAAAAGAGCAGACATGCAATGACACTGGTGGATCCATGTGTGGTTCATGGGAAGAACACACATGCAATGACTCTGGTGATATGTGGTTTGTGAAAAGAATAGACATGCAATGACTCTAGCTGTGGTTAGTGAGATGAACACACATGCAATGACACTTGGTGTGGTTCATGATATGGTTTGTGATAATAACACACATGCAATGACTCCAGTGGATCCATGTGTGGTTCATGGGAAGAACACACATGCAATGACACTGGGTGAGGTTCATGATATGGTTTGTGAGAAGAACACACATGCAGTGACACTAGTGGATCCATGTGTGGTCTGTGAGAAGAACACACATGCAATGACAGTGGGTGTGGTTCATGATATGGTTTGTGTGAAGAACACACATGCAATGACACTGGTGGATCCATGTGTGGTCTTTGGGAAGAACACACATGCAATGACACTGGATCCATGTGTGGTCTGTGAGAAGAACACACATCCAATGACTCTAGTTTTGGTTCATGAAAAGAGCAGACATGCAATGACACTGGTGGATCCATGTGTGGTTCATGGGAAGAACACACATGCAATGACACTGGTTGTGGTTCATGATATGGTTTGTGAGAAGAACACATATGCAATGACACTGGTGGATCCATGTGTGGTCTTTGGGAAGAACACACATGCAATGACACTGGTGATGTGTGGTTTGTGGGAAGAGCAGACATGAAATGACACTGGTGGATCCATGTGTGGTTCATGGGAAGAACACACATGCAATGACACTGGGTGTGGTTCATGATATATTCTGTGAGAAGAACACACATGCAATGACACTAGTGGATCCATGTGTGGTCTGTGAGAAGAACACACATGCAATGACACTGGGTGTGGTTCATGATATGGTTTGTGAGAAGAACACACATGCAATGACACTGGTGGATCCATGTGTTTTCTTTGGGAAGAACACACATGCAATGACACTGGATCCATGTCTGGTCTGTGAGAAGAACACACATCCAATGACTCTAGTTTTGGTTCATGAAAAGAGCAGACATGCAATGACACTGGTGGATCCATGTGTGGTTCATGGGAAGAACACACATGCAATGACTCTGGTGATATGTGGTTTATGAAAAGAATAGACATGCAATGACTCTAGCTGTGGTTAGTGAGATGAACACACATGCAATGACACTTGGTGTGGTTCATGATATGGTTTGTGATAATAACACACATGCAATGACTCCAGTGGATCCATGTGTGGTTCATGGGAAGAACACACATGCAATGACACTGGGTGTGGTTCATGATATGGTCTGTGAGAAGAACACACATGCAATGACACTGGTGGATCCATGTGTGGTCTCTGAGAAGAACACACATGCAATGACACTGCGTGTGGTTCATGATATGGTTTGTGAGAAGAACACACATGCAATGACACTGGTGGATCCATGTGTGGTCTTTGGGAAGAACACACATGCAATGACACTGGATCCATGTGTGGTCTGTGAGAAGAACACACATCCAATGACTCTAGCTGTGGTTCATGAAAAGAGCAGACATGCAATGACACTGGTGGATCCATGTGTGGTTCATGGGAAGAACACACATGCAATGACTCTGGTGATATGTGGTTTGTGAAAAGAATAGACATGCAATGACTCTAGCTGTGGTTAGTGAGATGAACACACATGCAATGACACTTGGTGTGGTTCATGATATGGTTTGTGATAATAACACACATGCAATGACTCCAGTGGATCCATGTGTGGTTCATGGGAAGAACACACATGCAATGACACTGGGTGAGGTTCATGATATGGTTTGTGAGAAGAACACACATGCAGTGACACTAGTGGATCCATGTGTGGTCTGTGAGAAGAACACACATGCAATGACAGTGGGTGTGGTTCATGATATGGTTTGTGTGAAGAACACACATGCAATGACACTGGTGGATCCATGTGTGGTCTTTGGGAAGAACACACATGCAATGACACTGGATCCATGTGTGGTCTGTGAGAAGAACACACATACAATGACTCTAGTTTTGGTTCATGAAAAGAGCAGACATGCAATGACACTGGTGGATCCATGTCGTTCATGGGAAGAGCAGACATGCAATGACACAGGTGATATGTGGTCTATGAGAAGAACACACATGCAATGACTCTAGCTGTGGTTAATGAAAAGAGCTGACATGCAATGACACCGGTGGATCCATGTGTTGTTCAAGGGAAGAACACACATGCAATGACACTGAGTGTGGTTCATGATATGGTCTGTGAGAAGAACACACATGCAATGACACTGGTGGATCCATGTGTGGTCTGTGAGAAGAGCACACATGCAATGACACTGGGTGTGGTTCATGATATGGTTTGTGAGAAGAACACACATGCAATGACACTGGTGGATCCATGTGTGGTCTTTGGGAAGAACACACATGCAATGACACTGGATCCATGTGTGGTTCATGGGAAGAACACACATCCAATGACTCTAGCTGTGGTTCATGAAAAGAGCAGACATGCAATGACACTAGTGGATCCATGTGTGGTTCATGGGAAGAACACACATGCAATGACACTGGTGGATCCATGTGTGGTCTGTGCGAAGAGCAGACATGCAATGACACTGGTGGATCCATGTGTGGTTCATGGGAAGAACACACATGCAATGAAACTGGTGGATCCATGTGTAGTCTAGGAGAAGAACACATATGCAATGACACTGGGTGTGGTTCATGATATGGTTTGTGAGAAGAACACACATGCAATGACACTAGTTGATCCATGTGTGGTCTTTGGGAAGAACACACATGCAATGACACTGGTGATGTGTGGTATGTGGGAAGAGCAGACATGCAATGACACTGGTGGATCCATGTGTGGTTCATGGGAAGAACACACATGCAATGACACTGGGTGTGGTTTATGATATGGTCTGTGAGAAGAACACACATGCAATGACACTGGTGGATCCATGTGTGGTCTCTGAGAAGAACACACATGCAATGACACTGGGTGTGGTTCATGATATGGTTTGTGAGAAGAACACACATGCAATGACACTGGTGGATCCATGTGTGGTCTTTGGGAAGAACACACATGCAATGACACTGGATCCATGTGTGGTCTGTGAGAAGAACACACATCCAATGACTCTAGCCGTGGTTCATGAAAAGAGCAGACATGCAATGACACTGGTGGATCCATGTGTGGTTCATGGGAAGAACACACATGCAATGACTCTGGTGATATGTGGTTTGTGAAAAGAATAGACATGCAATGACTCTAGCTGTGGTTTGTGAGAAGAACACACATGCAATGATACTGGGTGTGGTTCATGAAAAGAGCAGACATGCAATGACACTGGTGGATCCATGTGTGGTTCATGGGAAGAACACACAAGCGATGACACTGGGTGGATCCATGTGTGGTTTGTGAGAAGAACACACATGCAATGACAGCGGTGGATCCATGTGTGGTTCATGGGAAGAACACACATGTAATGACTCTGGTGATATGTGGTTTGTGAAAAGAACAGACATGCAATGACTCTAGCTGTGGTTAATGAGAAGAGTAGACATGCAATCACACCGATGGATCCATGTGTGGTTCATGGGAAGAGCAGACATACAATGACACTGGTGGATCCATGTGTGGTTCATGGGAACAACACACATGCAACGACACCGGTGGATCCATGTGCGGTCTGTGGGAAGAACACATATGTAATGACACTAGTGGATCCATGTTTGGTTCATGGGAAGAACACACATGCAATGACTCTGGTGATATGTGGTTTGTGAAAAGAATAGACATGCAATGACTCTAGCTGTGGTTTGTGAGATGAACACACATGCAATGACACTTGGTGTGGTTCATGATATGGTTTGTGATAATAACACACATGCAATGACTCCAGTGGATCCATGTGTGGTTCATGGGAAGAACACACATGCAATGACACTGGGTGAGGTTCATGATATGGTTTGTGAGAAGAACACACATGCAGTGACACTAGTGGATCCATGTGTGGTCTGTGAGAAGAACACACATGCAATGACAGTGGGTGTGGTTCATGATATGGTTTGTGTGAAGAACACACATGCAATGACACTAGTGGATCCATGTGTGGTCTTTGGGAAGAACACACATGCAATGACACTGGATCCATGTGTGGTCTGTGAGAAGAACACACATCCAATGACTCTAGCCGTGGTTCATGAAAAGAGCAGACATGCAATGACACTGGTGGATCCATGTGTGGTTCATGGGAAGAACACACATGCAATGACACTGGTTGTGGTTCATGATATGGTTTGTGAGAAGAACACATATGCAATGACACTGGTGGATCCATGTGTGGTCTTTGGGAAGAACACACATGCAATGACACTGGTGATGTGTGGTTTGTGGGAAGAGCAGACATGAAATGACACTGGTGGATCCATGTGTGGTTCATGGGAAGAACACACATGCAATGACACTGGGTGTGGTTCATGATATATTCTGTGAGAAGAACACACATGCAATGACACTAGTGGATCCATGTGTGGTCTGTGAGAAGAACACACATGCAATGACACTGGGTGTGGTTCATGATATGGTTGGTGAGAAGAACACACATGCAATGACACTGGTGGATCCATGTGTTTTCTTTGGGAAGAACACACATGCAATGACACTGGATCCATGTCTGGTCTGTGAGAAGAACACACATGCAATGACACTGGTGGATCCATGTGTGGTCTTTGGGAAGAACACACATGCAATGACACTGGATCCATGTGTGGTCTGTGAGAAGAACACACATCCAATGACTCTAGCTGTGGTTCATGAAAAGAGCAGACATGCAATGACACTGGTGGATCCATGTGTGGTTCATGGGAAGAACACACATGCAATGACACTGGTTGTGGTTCATGATATGGTTTGTGAGAAGAACACATATGCAATGACACTGGTGGATCCATGTGTGGTCTTTGGGAAGAACACACATGCAATGACACTGGTGATGTGTGGTTTGTGGGAAGAGCAGACATGAAATGACACTGGTGGATCCATGTGTGGTTCATGGGAAGAACACACATGCAATGACAGTGGGTGTGGTTCATGATATATTCTGTGAGAAGAACACACATGCAATGACACTAGTGGATCCATGTGTGGTCTGTGAGAAGAACACACATGCAATGACACTGGGTGTGGTTCATGATATGGTTTGTGAGAAGAACACACATGCAATGACACTGGTGGATCCATGTGTTTTCTTTGGGAAGAACACACATGCAATGACACTGGATCCATGTCTGGTCTGTGAGAAGAACACACATCCAATGACTCTAGTTTTGGTTCATGAAAAGAGCAGACATGCAATGACACTGGTGGATCCATGTGTGGTTCATGGGAAGAACACACATGCAATGACTCTGGTGATATGTGGTTTGTGAAAAGAATAGACATGCAATGACTCTAGCTGTGGTTAGTGAGATGAACACACATGCAATGACACTTGGTGTGGTTCATGATATGGTTTGTGATAATAACACACATGCAATGACTCCAGTGGATCCATGTGTGGTTCATGGGAAGAACACACATGCAATGACACTGGGTGAGGTTCATGATATGGTTTGTGAGAAGAACACACATGCAGTGACACTAGTGGATCCATGTGTGGTCTGTGAGAAGAACACACATGCAATGACAGTGGGTGTGGTTCATGATATGGTTTGTGTGAAGAACACACATGCAATGACACTGGTGGATCCATGTGTGGTCTTTGGGAAGAACACACATGCAATGACACTGGATCCATGTGTGGTCTGTGAGAAGAACACACATCCAATGACTCTAGTTTTGGTTCATGAAAAGAGCAGACATGCAATGACACTGGTGGATCCATGTGTGGTTCATGGGAAGAACACACATGCAATGACACTGGTTGTGGTTCATGATATGGTTTGTGAGAAGAACACATATGCAATGACACTGGTGGATCCATGTGTGGTCTTTGGGAAGAACACACATGCAATGACACTGGTGATGTGTGGTTTGTGGGAAGAGCAGACATGAAATGACACTGGTGGATCCATGTGTGGTTCATGGGAAGAACACACATGCAATGACACTGGGTGTGGTTCATGATATATTCTGTGAGAAGAACACACATGCAATGACACTAGTGGATCCATGTGTGGTCTGTGAGAAGAACACACATGCAATGACACTGGGTGTGGTTCATGATATGGTTTGTGAGAAGAACACACATGCAATGACACTGGTGGATCCATGTGTTTTCTTTGGGAAGAACACACATGCAATGACACTGGATCCATGTCTGGTCTGTGAGAAGAACACACATCCAATGACTCTAGTTTTGGTTCATGAAAAGAGCAGACATGCAATGACACTGGTGGATCCATGTGTGGTTCATGGGAAGAACACACATGCAATGACTCTGGTGATATGTGGTTTATGAAAAGAATAGACATGCAATGACTCTAGCTGTGGTTAGTGAGATGAACACACATGCAATGACACTTGGTGTGGTTCATGATATGGTTTGTGATAATAACACACATGCAATGACTCCAGTGGATCCATGTGTGGTTCATGGGAAGAACACACATGCAATGACACTGGGTGAGGTTCATGATATGGTTTGTGAGAAGAACACACATGGAGTGACACTAGTGGATCCATGTGTGGTCTGTGAGAAGAACACACATGCAATGACACTGGGTGTGGTTCATGATATGGTTTGTGAGAAGAACACACATGCAATGACACTGGTGGATCCATGTGTGGTCTTTGGGAAGAACACACATGCAATGACACTGGATCCATGTGTGGTCTGTGAGAAGAACACACATCCAATGACTCTAGTTTTGGTTCATGAAAAGAGCAGACATGCAATGACACTGGTGGATCCATGTGTGGTTCATGGGAAGAGCAGACATGCAATGACACAGGTGATATGTGGTCTATGAGAAGAACACACATGCAATGACTCTAGCTGTTGTTAATGAAAAGAGCTGACATGCAATGACACCGGTGGATCCATGTATTGTTCAAGGGAAGAACACACATGCAATGACACTGAGTGTGGTTCATGATATGGTCTGTGAGAAGAACACACATGCAATGACACTGGTGGATCCATGTGTGGTCTGTGAGAAGAGCACACATGCAATGACACTGGGTGTGGTTCATGATATGGTTTGTGAGAAGAACACACATGCAATGACACTGGTGGATCCATGTGTGGTCTTTGGGAAGAACACACATGCAATGACACTGGATCCATGTGTGGTTCATGGGAAGAACACACATCCAATGACTCTAGCTGTGGTTCATGAAAAGAGCAGACATGCAATGACACTAGTGGATCCATGTGTGGTTCATGGGAAGAACACACATGCAATGACACTGGTGGATCCATGTGTGGTCTGTGCGAAGAGCAGACATGCAATGACACTGGTGGATCCATGTGTGGTTCATGGGAAGAACACACATGCAATGAAACTGGTGGATCCATGTGTAGTCTAGGAGAAGAACACATATGCAATGACACTGGGTGTGGTTCATGATATGGTTTGTGAGAAGAACACACATGCAATGACACTAGTTGATCCATGTGTGGTCTTTGGGAAGAACACACATGCAATGACACTGGTGATGTGTGGTATGTGGGAAGAGCAGACATGCAATGACACTGGTGGATCCATGTGTGGTTCATGGGAAGAACACACATGCAATGACACTGGGTGTGGTTCATGATATGGTCTGTGAGAAGAACACACATGCAATGACACTGGTGGATCCATGTGTGGTCTCTGAGAAGAACACACATGCAATGACACTGCGTGTGGTTCATGATATGGTTTGTGAGAAGAACACACATGCAATGACACTGGTGGATCCATGTGTGGTCTTTGGGAAGAACACACATGCAATGACACTGGATCCATGTGTGGTCTGTGAGAAGAACACACAGCCAATGACTCTAGCTGTGGTTCATGAAAAGAGCAGACATGCAATGACACTGGTGGATCCATGTGTGGTTCATGGGAAGAACACACATGCAATGACTCTGGTGATATGTGGTTTGTGAAAAGAATAGACATGCAATGACTCTAGCTGTGGTTAGTGAGATGAACACACATGCAATGACACTTGGTGTGGTTCATGATATGGTTTGTGATAATAACACACATGCAATGACTCCAGTGGATCCATGTGTGGTTCATGGGAAGAACACACATGCAATGACACTGGGTGAGGTTCATGATATGGTTTGTGAGAAGAACACACATGCAGTGACACTAGTGGATCCATGTGTGGTCTGTGAGAAGAACACACATGCAATGACAGTGGGTGTGGTTCATGATATGGTTTGTGTGAAGAACACACATGCAATGACACTGGTGGATCCATGTGTGGTCTTTGGGAAGAACACACATGCAATGACACTGGATCCATGTGTGGTCTGTGAGAAGAACACACATCCAATGACTCTAGTTTTGGTTCATGAAAAGAGCAGACATGCAAGGACACTGGTGGATCCATGTGTGGTTCATGGGAAGAACACACATGCAATGACACTGGTTGTGGTTCATGATATGGTTTGTGAGAAGAACACATATGCAATGACACTGGTGGATCCATGTGTGGTCTTTGGGAAGAACACACATGCAATGACACTGGTGATGTGTGGTTTGTGGGAAGAGCAGACATGAAATGACACTGGTGGATCCATGTGTGGTTCATGGGAAGAACACACATGCAATGACACTGGGTGTGGTTCATGATATATTCTGTGAGAAGAACACACATGCAATGACACTAGTGGATCCATGTGTGGTCTGTGAGAAGAACACACATGCAATGACACTGGGTGTGGTTCATGATATGGTTTGTGAGAAGAACACACATGCAATGACACTGGTGGATCCATGTGTTTTCTTTGGGAAGAACACACATGCAATGACACTGGATCCATGTCTGGTCTGTGAGAAGAACACACATCCAATGACTCTAGTTTTGGTTCATGAAAAGAGCAGACATGCAATGACACTGGTGGATCCATGTGTGGTTCATGGGAAGAACACACATGCAATGACTCTGGTGATATGTGGTTTGTGAAAAGAATAGACATGCAATGACTCTAGCTGTGGTTAGTGAGATGAACACACATGCAATGACACTTGGTGTGGTTCATGATATGGTTTGTGATAATAACACACATGCAATGACTCCAGTGGATCCATGTGTGGTTCATGGGAAGAACACACATGCAATGACACTGGGTGAGGTTCATGATATGGTTTGTGAGAAGAACACACATGCAGTGACACTAGTGGATCCATGTGTGGTCTGTGAGAAGAACACACATGCAATGACACTGGGTGTGGTTCATGATATGGTTTGTGAGAAGAACACACATGCAATGACACTGGTGGATCCATGTGTGGTCTTTGGGAAGAACACACATGCAATGACACTGGATCCATGTGTGGTCTGTGAGAAGAACACACATCCAATGACTCTAGTTTTGGTTCATGAAAAGAGCAGACATGCAATGACACTGGTGGATCCATGTGTGGTTCATGGGAAGAGCAGACATGCAATGACACAGGTGATATGTGGTCTATGAGAAGAACACACATGCAATGACTCTAGCTGTGGTTAATGAAAAGAGCTGACATGCAATGACACCGGTGGATCCATGTGTTGTTCAAGGGAAGAACACACATGCAATGACACTGAGTGTGGTTCATGATATGGTCTGTGAGAAGAACACACATGCAATGACACTGGTGGATCCATGTGTGGTCTGTGAGAAGAGCACACATGCAATGACAGTGGGTGTGGTTCATGATATGGTTTGTGAGAAGAACACACATGCAATGACACTGGTGGATCCATGTGTGGTCTTTGGGAAGAACACACATGCAATGACACTGGATCCATGTGTGGTTCATGGGAAGAACACACATCCAATGACTCTAGCTGTGGTTCATGAAAAGAGCAGACATGCAATGACACTAGTGGATCCATGTGTGGATCATGGGAAGAACACACATGCAATGACACTGGTGGATCCATGTGTGGTCTGTGCGAAGAGCAGACATGCAATGACACTGGTGGATCCATGTGTGGTTCATGGGAAGAACACACATGCAATGAAACTGGTGGATCCATGTGTAGTCTAGGAGAAGAACACATATGCAATGACACTGGGTGTGGTTCATGATATGGTTTGTGAGAAGAACACACATGCAATGACACTAGTTGATCCATGTGTGGTCTTTGGGAACAACACACATGCAATGACACTGGTGATGTGTGGTATGTGGGAAGAGCAGACATGCAATGACACTGGTGGATCCATGTGTGGTTCATGGGAAGAACACACATGCAATGACACTGGGTGTGGTTCATGATATGGTCTGTGAGAAGAACACACATGCAATGACACTGGTGGATCCATGTGTGGTCTCTGAGAAGAACACACATGCAATGACACTGGGTGTGGTTCATGATATGGTTTGTGAGAAGAACACACATGCAATGACACTGGTGGATCCATGTGTGGTCTTTGGGAAGAACACACATGCAATGACACTGGATCCATGTGTGGTCTGTGAGAAGAACACACATCCAATGACTCTAGCTGTGGTTCATGAAAAGAGCAGACATGCAATGACACTGGTGGATCCATGTGTGGTTCATGGGAAGAACACACATGCAATGACTCTGGTGATATGTGGTTTGTGAAAAGAATAGACATGCAATGACTCTAGCTGTGGTTTGTGAGATGAACACACATGCAATGACACTTGGTGTGGTTCATGATATGGTTTGTGATAATAACACACATGCAATGACTCCAGTGGATCCATGTGTGGTTCATGGGAAGAACACACATGCAATGACACTGGGTGAGGTTCATGATATGGTTTGTGAGAAGAACACACATGCAGTGACACTAGTGGATCCATGTGTGGTCTGTGAGAAGAACACACATGCAATGACAGTGGGTGTGGTTCATGATATGGTTTGTGTGAAGAACACACATGCAATGACACTGGTGGATCCATGTGTGGTCTTTGGGAAGAACACACATGCAATGACACTGGATCCATGTGTGGTCTGTGAGAAGAACACACATCCAATGACTCTAGTTTTGGTTCATGAAAAGAGCAGACATGCAATGACACTGGTGGATCCATGTGTGGTTCATGGGAAGAACACACATGCAATGACACTGGTTGTGGTTCATGATATGGTTTGTGAGAAGAACACATATGCAATGACACTGGTGGATCCATGTGTGGTCTTTGGGAAGAACACACATGCAATGACACTGGTGATGTGTGGTTTGTGGGAAGAGCAGACATGAAATGACACTGGTGGATCCATGTGTAGTTCATGGGAAGAACACACATGCAATGACACTGGGTGTGGTTCATGATATATTCTGTGAGAAGAACACACATGCAATGACACTAGTGGATCCATGTGTGGTCTGTGAGAAGAACACACATGCAATGACACTGGGTGTGGTTCATGATATGGTTTGTGAGAAGAACACACATGCAATGACACTGGTGGATCCATGTGTTGTCTTTGGGAAGAACACACATGCAATGACACTAGATCCATATCTGGTCTGTGAGAAGAACACACATCCAATGACTCTAGTTTTGGTTCATGAAAAGAGCAGACATGCAATGACACTGGTGGATCCATGTGTGGTTCATGGGAAGAACACACATGCAATGACTCTGGTGATATGTGGTTTGTGAAAAGAATAGACATGCAATGACTCTAGCTGTGGTTAGTGAGATGAACACACATGCAATGACACTTGGTGTGGTTCATGATATGGTTTGTGATAATAACACACATGCAATGACTCCAGTGGATCCATGTGTGGTTCATGGGAAGAACACACATGCAATGATACTAGGTGAGGTCCATGATATGGTTTGTGAGAAGAACACACATACAGTGACACTGGTGGATCCATGTGTGGTTCTTGAGAAGAACACACATGCAATGACACTGGGTGTGGTTCATGATATGGTTTGTGAGAAGAACACACATGCTATGACACAGGTGGATCCATGTGTGGTCTTTAGGAAGAACACACATGCAATGACATTGGATCCATGTGTGGTCAGTGAGAAGAACACATATCCGATGACTCTAGCTGTGGTTCATGAAAAGAGCAGACATGCAATGACACTAGTGGATCCATGTGTGGTTCATGGGAAGAGCAGACATGCAATGATACAGGTGATATGTGGTCTATGAGAAGAACACACATGCAATGACTCTAGCTGTGGTTAATGAAAAGAGCTGACATGCAATGACACCGGTGGATCCATGTGTTGTTCAAGGGAAGAACACACATGCAATGACACTGGGTGTGGTTCATGATATGGTCTGTGAGAAGAACACACATGCAATGACACTGGTGGATCCATGTGTGGTCTGTGCGAAGAGCACACATGCAATGACACTAGGTGTGGTTCATGATATGGTTTCTGAGAAGAACACACATGCAATGACACTGGTGGATCCATGTGTGGTCTTTGGGAAGAACACACATGCAATGACACTGGATCCATGTGTGGTCTGTGAGAAGAACACACATCCAATGACTCTAGCTGTGGTTCATGAAAAGAGCAGACATGCAATGACACTAGTGGATCCATGTGTGGTTCATGGGAAGAACACACATGCAATGACACTGGTGGATCCATGTGTGGTCTGTGCGAAGAGCAGACATGCAATGACACTGGTGGATCCATGTGTGGTTCATGGGAAGAACACACATGCAATGAAACTGGTGGATCCATGTGTAGTCTGTGAGAAGAACACATATGCAATGACACTGGGTGTGGTTCATGATATGGTTTGTGAGAAGAACACACATGCAATGACACTAGTTGATCCATGTGTGGTCTTTGGGAAGAACACACATGCAATGACACTAGTGATGTGTGGTATGTGGGAAGAGCAGACATGGAATGACACTGGTGGATCCATGTGTGGTTCATGGGAAGAACACACATGCAATGACACTGGGTGTGGTTCATGATATGGTCTGTGAGAAGAACACACATGCAATGACACTGGTGGATCCATGTGTGGTCTGTGAGAAGAACACACATGCAATGACACTAGGTGTGGTTCATGATATGGTTTGTGAGAAGAACAAACATGCAATGACACTGGTGGATCCATGTGTGGTCTTTGGGAAGAACACACATGCAATGACACTGGATCCATGTGTGGTCTGTGAGAAGAACACACATCCAATGACTCTAGCTGTGGTTCATGAAAAGAGCAGACATGCAATAACACTGGTGGATCCATGTGTGGTTCATGGGAAGAACACACATGCAATGACTCTGGTGATATGTGGTTTGTGAAAAGAACAGACATGCAATGACTCTAGCTGTGGTTAATGAGAAGAGCAGACATGCAATGACACCGGTGGATCCATGTGTGGTTTGTGATAAGAACACACATGCAATGACACTGGGTGTGGTTCATAATATGGTTTGTAAGAAGAACACACATGCAATGACTCTAGCTGTGGTTCATGAAAAGAGCCTGCATGCGATAACACTAGCTATGGTTCATGGGAAGAGCAGACATACAATGACATTGGTGATATGTGGTCTGTGAGAAGAACACACATGCGATGACACCGGTGGATCCATGTGTGGTTCATGGGAAGAACACACATGCAATGACTCTGGTGATATGTGGTTTGTGAGAAGAACACACATCCAATGACTCTAGTGGATCCTTACGTGGTTTATGAGTGGTTTATGAGAAGAACACACATCCAATGAACTCTTGTGGATCTATCTTGGCATAATTTGATGTATGCCACGATGTATTTCATTGTGCAAGACACTCACTTTCCATTTTTATACTCCCTCCGTTCCATTCTTTTGAAAAGTCAAACTACGGAAAGTTTGACCAAACTTTTTAAAAAAACTATCAAGAACTATGATATTATATAGATACCACATGAAAATATGTTTCATGATGTATCCGAGGGTATATATTTCATATTGTAAATGTTAATATTTTTTTCTAACAACTTGGTCAAACTTTACATAGTTTGACTTTTGCAAAAAATTATATGCCTTAAGCCTTGGGACGGAGGTAGTACTACTCAGTATTGCCCTTGGTTTTATGTGGTACTACTCAGTTTTGCCCCCCTCTCTATCTTTCGTAGAAGCACAAATATGTGCTCACCCTGTCTGGTACTCCCTGCTTGGTTATCACAGTTGTCACGCGGATCGTACGCACCAGCCGTTGATTCTGTGCGATCCAACAATGATCGTTGCACACGTCGTGCCCTTCACAGTACAACACGAGACAGCACGGACGTCTCCCTCAACGAGACTTCTACAAGAAGGAGCACGATGCCGTCCATGGAAAAAGTCGTCGAGCGGTCATGTCATGTTTAATCATGTCTGAAAAGCCTACTGCTGCTACTACTACGCCACAACGCATGCGTCATCGAGTGCACGGTCGTCGATGGACAGCTGCAATTTATTGCCACTTGATTTTAATAAGACATATCCCATTTTTACGCAGCGACTCTCAATCGCCAATTTTAGGGCCGTGTCAAACTTCGTACATAGAAATTGTGTGTGCGCCCTTTGCATCCGGCTCAATATAGAACTGCCATGCATGGCCTGGGAAAAAACGTGACGTACCGTACGCGTGTCGCGGTGCACGGTGCAGTCGACTGCGCGGCGTGTTGCACGGTGGTGCAATGAAACGTGCCTTGCTTCTATCCACCTTAGCTATAGAGCCCCTCTCTGCACACCCACTCCCACTCTCGCTCACTGTCCCCACGCAACCCTCTCCACTGTCCCACCGGCATCCGCAAACTCCCGAGAATACCCTGTCCGCGCCGGCGATGGCCGAGGAGGATAATGTGGCCATCGTCGCCTCCGTGGCCGCCGGCGAGGAGGCCCCCGTCTCCTCGCCGGTCCCTCTTGACGCGTTGAAAGCAGCCGCTATCCCTGTCCAGGCCCCAGTGGAGCCATCGATGGCAGCCGCCGTTCCCATCCAGGCCCCCGTCCCAGCTACCGACGGAGACGCCGAAGAGGAGCCCCCCACCGGTCACAAGCAGATCACGCACTTCTTGGGCACCTACGATACAGATAAGTACATCACTCCACTGAACCCCTACGACACCGGCATCGACGACGTATGGTCGGAGGTAACTTGGGTTTGCTCCCCTCCCCTGGTTCTTCTACCGTTTGTTAGAAATAATGGGCTAATCTATTTAAAATTTAGCTGGTATTATCATGTTTAATATTCTGGAATTAATCATGGAAATTGTGCCTAATTATCCAACACCGTTCCCATCGTTGGATGCTAGATCTTGGTTTATTAGGATTCGCTTGTTCGTATTTCGATTGCTCGATCTTCTTACACCATCTACTCCCCCATTTTCCCTTTCTTCCAATAGGTTTCCGGCAGCGACGTCTGCAGCGATGACGAGTCCATTCACACCAAGTCTCGTCAGGTGCTGAGGAGTCTGCGGGCTGGCAAGTACGACGGCTTCCTCAGGGACCCCTACAGCTGCCCCTTCTGCAAGGGGGGCGTCTACTGCTTGATGAGTCGCGTCGCCGGTGGCACCGTCTTGAACACCTTAATGAAGCATGCAGAGGCCGCGGGCTCCGACATCCACAAAAGCGGCAAGCCCGAGCCCGCAAACATCAACGCCTACATCGTTGAACACCGTGCTCTCTGCATTCACCTCCGAAACCTCCAGCGGGTGGCCATCAAAGAGGGTCGCATGCCTCCAATCAGGCCCAAGGCCCCCAAGTCCAAGAAACTGGGTAGCAAGAAGTGGCGGAAGCACCAGAGGGAGATGGCGGAGGCGCGGATGTTTGCAGGATGTGCCTGCAGCTGCGGCGGCTGCCCCTGCTGCCCAGCAGCTCCTTTCTATTTATATCCTATTTCTGGCTGAATGCATCGAACCTCGTTAAGCAACCTACTTTCTATCGCTATATCCTATTTAGCTGCGCACAGCTATATCTACATTTGTTTTGTTTTCTGAATGAATGTATTCTGCCTGGTGTGGTTTGCTGTTCTAGATTTGCTACCTGTTCGGAGGCAAAAAGAGGTCCAAATGGGAACGAAATATCGATGTGAGAATCTTCTCTAGATTTGCTACCAATTTGGGCAAAATGAAACATATATGTTTAGCGAGAGAGGAAAAGGGCACTGTTTCAAACTGCCAGTTAAGAAGCTACCATCTTGACAAGCTACAAGACACATACATAAACATAACACAACGAGGGTTAAATTTATTTTACTAGTATCACTTGATGCACTAGACATCTTGGCAAGCTAACTGAGTTCCACAAAATACAAACATAACACTGACAAGTAAAATTTAATTCACTCCTCATCAGACCACTTGACGCGCTTGCCATCATTACAGGTACTCCACATTCGACGAACTGCTTTGTCCCAAATGGCATCTGACTTGGCTTTCCTATCTTCAGCGTCCTGCGGAACAATTAGCGGTGCATCACAGGCCTGATTGTTGCCGCTAGAAGATGCCGCCTCTCTGTTTGCCGCTTCAGCTGCAGCCTCTCTGTCAGCTGCAAGCTCTCTTTCAACTGCTTTTGCAGCCTCTCTGTCAGCTACTTCAGATGCAGCCAATTTCTTTGCATATTCAACTTCAAACTCAGCTATTCGGCATTTTCTACAAAGGGCTCCCCTAAGCTCGTCTTCCCTCTTGCAAATAGGGCAAAACACGAGGTAACATTGAAAAAAATGGATCTTCTTGTACAGCTGGTAGGTCATGTAAGCATCTATGGCTGCATACTTCAGGTTTATATCAGACAACGGCCACTCTTTCCAGAAATCGTGCCTATCCGTAGAGAAATCTTCCTTAATTGTGACGTACGACTCATCGAGGATTCTAGTTGCGAGTGATGCCATTCCATCCTTCTTCCTGCCCCCTAGGATCTTGACAAGATGCTAAATATCGATCCACTTGTGCACAGGAATTATAATTTCCTCTTGATACAATTTCGAAAAATTAGTTGTTGTGTTGACAATGCAGAAAACAATTCCCTTTTTTCAAGGAACTGGCGTAGCGCCGGACATTTCCTGTCAGTCCTGAAAGTATGTAGTTTGTCATCACCAAAATTTGTAGCTACAAATATTTTGTCCATGCAAGATCATCATCTCAATATAATTTTGAAAAGTTTAGTAAATGCAAGATCAAGACTCTCAACATTGTATTGTCATAATTTATTCGGTTTTGCTATTTCTCAGTCGACTGAACGAGTTGCATATTTCTTTTAACTACGGTTGCACTTTTCTTAGGTGATTGAGACTAAAGAAAATATCAGTCGATTGAGACATTGGCAAACCCTAATTTATTTGGTCCTAAGTAAAATCCAGTAGTTGCAAGATGAGCAAGTGGATAAAGAACAAGAGGAGAAAACCCTAAAAGCGGTTAGCTACAGAGAACAAATCTACAAACCGGGAGAGATGGTAGACGAGGACGTGTTTCCGCATGGCAAGTTGAACGACGACGACTTCACTCCCTTCATATGGGTGCTCCGGGGTGTACTCGAGGTCCAATCCCACAAACTTGTCCTCGTCTATCCCAAGCCAACCCTCGTACATCCTCAGGACACGCACCACTGTCTCCTCCTTGTTGGTGTAGACAACGTCTATCTTCTTGTTGTCATGGGTAGTGAAGCTTGTCTCTAGCACTTGGTAGAAAGAGGGTCTTTGGTCCAGCGCCCAAATTCCATCGGTCCCGGTTCGTTTCCATAATCGGGACCATGGCACGAATCGGTACCAAAAACCCCGCGATGGTCAGCAGTCCAGGACAATTAATGTAAATTAATTCGGTGAAGAAATTAATTCGAGGCAGAAATTAATTCGAGGTAGAAATGGAATTGATCAGTATTTTTGAAAAAATCTTTCACAAATTAATCGAGACAAAGATCTAAATTGACACATTTTATTATTTGACCACAATTTTTTCCATACAAAGATGCGACTTTACAAATTTTCCTAGTCGACAACACTTCCGCTGCCGCTGTCCTCCGAGCCGCCGGCTTCCTCGTTGTCGTCGGACGAAATCTCCACGATTTAGGCGTTGTTCGGGAGACGGAGCTCCTCTACGCGGCTAGCGGCGTCGATGGCGGTGTAGATGGTCCGTCCAGGGACGAACCAGAACATCTCCCGCCCTTCTTGGTTGCGGCGATCCGGGTGCACCAGGCGCCCGTCCACGATACGGTTGCCAAGCTTGGCCTTCCGCTCCTTCTTGAACAACCGGGGCTAGTACTCGCTGGCCGCCGCGTACCGGGGCAACGCCCTCATGCACGTGGGCAGCTGGCGGTGACGCTCTGCGATGACGCACTCCATCTCGTATCCGTGGGGGTTGAGGAGCGGAGCCACCGGCACACCCGCCTCGCTGATGCGAAATCCGGCGTGCAAGGTCGTGCGCGGCGGTGCGAGGATGCCGTAGTACGCAAACATCACCGCCTCGTAGTGGTTGAGCGTGGGCACCTCCATGGCGGCACGGTGGAGATTGGAGAGGGAGGGGAGGCGATACGACGGCGCGGTGGAGAGGCGATGGCTAAAGGGGTGGGGTGGAGATGGACTGCAGATAGGCCAAGGCGATGGCGAAAGCGAGCGCTGTGGCGTCATATTTATAGAGTGCGTAGACCTTCCATGACGGCAAGGAGAAGACGGGAAGAAGATAGTAGATGACAGGAAGAAGAAGAGTGGTTTCTGCGAGGCAGGGGAATGGTGGAACAGTCAATGCGCTTTTATGGTAGAGGTTAACGATTGGGACGGAAGTCCAAGGAGAGACGCGTGGCGGTGGCCATTCCAGCTTCTGAGTAAACAAAAAATAATTATAACATCAATACATGGGCCTTGTTTTGTCACGTCAATACACTAGGTAGGGGCGGGTTGTCCTATTCACTGTGTCAACGCTGCAAGCCTATGTGACAGCCACCCCGCCTAAGCGACGGGAGCGACATAACGGCGAGAACTGATAGGGGGGCCCAACTTGATGCCCGTTAGCCTGATTTTTATATTGAAACGTAAAGTTGAATTCGTGCCGAAAAAGACCGTCTAAGTATTTGGCACACCAACTGTAGTCATCCCAGCTGATTTCAGGGAACTTGGGTACCACGTTGCTTGTACACCCCAACTTTTGGCCCACAAAATGATATTCTCTGTAAAGGGATCATGTAATCACTAAACGAACGTTGGGGGATGTTCGTTTGAGTCGGAGTTCTTGTATTGAACTCATATTATGAACTAAACAATCGAAGTGAATTTGCATAGTTGTTGTAGTTGGCATCCGTTATAGACTACCTTGTGCTTAGTTGTAATTGAGATAATAGAACTATAGTACTTTAGATACTTACTTTACATACTAGTACCGTATTGTTTGAGTGTCAAATTTAAGATAAATTTTTTAAAATAAGACTTTCAAGTAAACCTCACTTATTCCATAAGGTTTAATAGGTGTATTAATCCTAGAGTAATTGATTCCAAAGTTAGTATGTAAAATTTCATGCTTGCCTCCATGAAACTTGATATTAGAAAGAAAGTTTCTAGTATCAAGATTATCTTGGATCTGAAAGATTCGTTTTACAAATCATCTTGTGTACAAGATATTTTGTTATCTGAAACACTGTTTGATTGTAACATGACAAAGTATAATTTAGTTGGAAAAAGATTCTCATATTGCATGAGCATTTGCGAAATGATGGTGATGCTAGGTGTAACTATCACCCAATAGGTTTGTGAGAGGAAGTTATATAAATGTTCATCTTTATGAACTATAGTAGTTCAATCATGAAAGTTGTCATTATAGGATGAATAAGAAGTATAGGCATTTTTTTACAATACTGAAAGATCGCTAATAAATGAATCCAAAAGAACATGAATCATGTGATGATTGTGATCCACTTCAAAGTGTGAGTTTAAGGGTATTAGTGTTTGACTAACACACTTGAACCAAATACCATGTGATTGGTGACACTTTTGATAATGGGTGACTTTTCTGAAAGAGAGAAAAATATTGAAAGAGAATCCATAAATATAATTTGCAAAAATTAATGAATTGGAATTGTCCAGCTCAGGTATATAGAAGATATACATGTTGTGAATATATATTATTTTCTTGTTAAACCAACGTAATTCTTCGGTATTAGATATTGGATTGGTTGGTATGAAGTATCATACAAGACAACTCAATATAAGAATATGATGGTCCAAGTAACTAGGAAAGGAATATGGTGATGATGTTCGTTGATGAACAAATAAGATGTTATTATGTTTGTCATCTACATCAAGAACCACACCCCAAGATTTATTCTGATAATTATTATCTGCTTCTAGTATTGTGAGAACAAGTTATTGTTCAAATAATTACTATATTCCATAGAGGATGGATGAACCATTATAAATCTTGTTGCTGAAATAATATTCATAAAACTAAATGCTAACAGCGTCGCAAGGCGAAATGGTTGGAATTTCACTTAAGTGTGACATCACCATTTAAGTTATATTGGAAAGAAAGACATGAAGAAACACCATGTTGATGGAAATTTGGAGTCAGGTTGTTTTTCGAATGAATTGACACTTGTAATACTTTCCTATAGATAACTAAAACTCCATTCAAAGGCAAAAGTTGAACGGATGACTAATTTATTGGAAGTAATACATATTGATGTATGTGGTCCATTATGTAAACCATGTGTGGTGGATTATTCTACTTCATATACTTTTACCAAGGACGTAAATAGATATATGAGTATACCTGTTTAATAAGGAAGAAGTATAAGACATTTGAAATATGTTCAAAGGTTTTAACATGAAGTAGAATCATCATAACAAGAAAATCGAGAGTTTATGATTGGATCATAAAATAAGATTATTGAGTTACAAATGTAGCAAACATATGAAATTATTTCAAAAATTGAGTTTTCCAAAACACCATAGTAGTATGGAATGTTCTGAGAATATAGTCGAACCTAGTTTGACTTGGTGAGGTCAAATATAAACTGCCATTATAAGTTAAAAAATCATGCTATAGTGACATACCGCTTTTACATTGAAAAGAGTAACATCATGATCCGTTGAAATGGCAAGGGGTAAAACCCAGTTTGTATTTTCTTAAATTTTCGTATGCAAGGCATATGTAAAATATTTAAAAACCCAAAGTCGTATATGCATGTCTTTGTAGGTTATCCGAAAAGTAAGTGATGGGAATTCTTCTATCGTAACACTAAAGACAAAAGTGTTTGTCACTAAAACGGTGAGTTCTTTGAGAAGAAACTTTTCATGAAAGTTGAGTGGAAGGATAAAGAAACTTTGATGTGTTTATTTGAACCTAAGTGTCATGATCAGAGTAGCGCAATGCCGTAAAGTATTCTAGAGGCTGCTACAATGATCACGTCTACCATTTTGGCAAATGTTGTAGTTTCGGAAATGTAAGTTCCTATTGAACCATGTGGATCGGTTTAATAATCAAATAGAAAGATTTGATGAAAAGTGTCGTTGTTGGACAATGATACCCCAGTTACATGCAAAGAAGCGATCATGAGAACTGACTCCGTTGCTAGAGGCCATAAGAATCCGTGATAGTATCCATATACGAAAATCAAGTTACGAACTTGGTAGACCCTCAGGAAGGCGTGAAGCTTTTCAAAGCATGAATGGGTCTATAAACAAATAGACATGGATGTTTATATGTGTGAAATGGTTGACATGTCGGAAAGTTGTTTACGACAAAGTTCAAAAGTTGACTATGACCAGATTTGATCTTCCATAGCAATATTTAGTCTATACGAATTATTGTAGCAACCAATACATATTGAGATATAGTAGTTGAATAAACAAAACAATGTTCTTATAATAGAATGGTTACCTAGGATGTGCACATGACACTATCCAAAGGTTTTTTTTAATTCGAAGTATGCTAAAATATGCAAACTTTAATGGTTGAAGTAAGCATTATGGAGTTGGAATCTTCACCATGATGAAACTATTAAAGAGTTCAAGTTCATTAGAAAAATGAAGATGCGTGTGTTTACAAGAAAGTAAGTGGGAGTGTTTAAGATATACTTCAATGTTTTATGTGAAAGACATTATGTTGATGGGAAACTATGTATCTTTTATGAGACATGAATTAAGAATTTCATTCAATTTGGATTTTGATGGAAGGCTTATGCAAAACCAGAATGTTAGACATCTAAGTCTATACAGATAGATTGAAATGGTAATATGGTTATGTTTAAGTACATGTATGAAATACTGAATTTGTTCAATATGGTGGCATATTTGAGTGGGAGCTGTGTCAGTCTCGTAGTCAATATTTGACAAGAAAAGTTCTTACCACATGGTAGCAAGATCAATTGTATTGACAATTGGTAAGTGAAACATTGTGAATGATTTGATTAATCATGAATGCCATGATATGTACATATCTAGATGAGTCCTATGCTCTAAGTGTTAGGAGAATATACCAAAGTGATTCATAAGATGATCATTGGACAATAGTAATGACATTCTTGTGTACTTTGGAAGAACCAAGAATATGTGATGTATGCAGAACTAACAAAATAGTTTATTCTAATGTGTTACATTGATGTGAGATTTGTCACATATACAAATAAAGTTTATCTCAATTAGGCTATGTGTTAAGAAAGAAGGTGACACAATGTAATGGAAGTAAGTTCCATGATGAATTTGGACTAGTTCCAAAGTGACGGATACTACAATGATGGTTGTGTATATGACTGCTTTAGAACCAGCATATAGATGCTTTTGTGTAAAATAGTTTTGTCATCAAAACTAGGTGCAGTTCCAAGTGGGATATACTATGAAGATCTATTGCACCACAATAGTGTTAACATAATTTTGGCTCAAGGAATCGAAGTCTCCCTAGAAGACTTAATTTATACAATGCCATCTAATTAGAGAATGAGTAATGCATAGTCACGCATAGACATGAGAATACACACAGAGCTGAAAGTGTCAGTTCTGGAGATTGGCTTTACCACAAGCAACACGTATATATAACACCAGAATTCCATAGGTGTTAAAATGCGTGAAGTAATAACTAGATTATTGACTCTAGTGCATGTGGGAGACTAAAGGAGATATGCCCTAGAGGCCAATAATAAATATGTTTTTATTGACATATCTCATTAGTTCGTAATAGTTTTGTATCATGCTAGAACTATATTAAGTGGAAACACTAATATATGTGTGGTATATAAACAAACTAGGTCCTTAGTATCCTCTAGACTAGTTCGTTGGGCAGCTGATCATCGAGGTTTCCTGATCGCGGGCTTTACCACAACAACTAACAACTAGGTCACTTCATTAGATGAATGAACTGATGGACACACACCCAACCCTAGTATTGCAATGTGATTTGATCACAAAGTTGAACATTGCGATATCTAACAAAGCGTAGTAACTTAGTCCTTCGACCGTGAGATCATATCTGCTTATTTGATTACATCAACCGCCATGACCGTAACGGGGTGGCCATAAAGGTGTATTGGGTATTCCAAAGGAATAGGTTGAGGAATATTCATCGAGATCGAGATTTTCCCATCCGAGTGACGGATAGATACCCTAGATCCACTGGGTGGTAGTACATGTACAAGTTTGCAAACATGTGACTAGGTCACGGGGATGTAATATCACGTGAATGAGTAAATATGTTTGTCAGTAACAAGATTGAACTAGGTATGAAAATACCGAAGATCAAATACTAGACAAACTAGGTGCCGTAGAGCAAAGGGAACGAGACTCGACATTCAGGGCTCAAGTGATCAAGTTATTCGTGGAATGCATGGGAGCCATCATGAGTTTCCAGACACCGATGTTGGTCATTGATTAGAGAGCGTCTCGATCATGTCTTCGTATTCCCGAACCATAGGGTGTCACGCTTAAGGGTAGATGACGCTTAGGATTGATCCAAGATTGTAGGAGAAAAGAGAGAGAACTCTGGAATAGTTCCGGGTGATACATGAATGGTTCCGGGTATATCCGATGATGATCGGAGGGGTCCAAAAGGTGTTTCGGAATGATAGGTATTAAATAATATATATTTATATTAATTAAATGAATTAATATTAAAAATATTTTTAAAAATATATTTATGGGGAAGCCCACCTAATTGAGACTCACCAGAGGAGGCCCAAGAGGGAGTCGTGCCCAAGGAAAGTCCAAAGGGGGCCATCGGCCCTAGTTCACCCTCCCACAACATGGGGACCATGTAGGGGGCTAGCCACTTCCTCCTCCCACTTCACCTCCTCCCTCTTTATTAGTCCCACCCCGGGACTTTGAGGGAGGCAGTGCCTCTCTTCCACCTATATAAATAGGGGCACCCCTCTCCCCAAATCAATCCCATCAATCGGCTTTTCCTATTCTCTCTCCCTCTGCCCCTCTCCTTCACATGTGGTTCCCAAGATTGGAACTGCATACGGGGATAGGGGTTTCTCCACCATACGCAGGTCGTCGTGCTGCTGGACTCTCGGTTCGGATAAATCTTCTTCCGCTGCTATGCTGGACCGGAGCCAGGATACATCTCTACACTAGATGTGTGTAAGGCCACGACGCACCATCACTTGTGGTGCTATTGCTTGGATCTTAAAGCTTGGACATCTAAATGACCTTGAGGTCGGCTACGTCATTCGACTACTTCAGCCATGTTTCTCCTGAAATGTTAACCGCTTTCGGTCTTAAAATGTATGAACACCGAATCCTCTCTTGTTATCTTACATCTGCATAGATACATCTTGGCTAGGCGTGTTCTCAACATAGGAATTTTTTCCACCGTGAAACCCCTTAAGTGGTATTAGAGCCGATCTATGTGTAGATGTTTGGTACGAGTAGAACACATGTTTATTGTGTGGGAATTGATTAATTAGTTGCTACCCTCCCACATGTACTTGTTCATATTGTGAAAATGTTCACCCCACCAAATATGGCACTGCCAACTCTCCTCCACCGATCACCGGTGCTTCAGGACACTCGCCCATGTCATGAAGTTGAGGCTAAGATGCTGGCCTCTTGGAGAACGTCTCCCCTTCTCGCCTATTCGGTTGCCTCTACCGAGACGCCTACACACACTATAGATGGTCACGTCTCTCTGACAATGTAATCGCCTCCACACCAAGCCGAAGAGCAGATGGCGATCGAGAGCCATGAGACCATGCACACCACCACACAGACTAAAGATGAGCCCAAATCTCTTGTGCATGTGTGATAGCTGTGAGATTCGACACATTTTTTATGGCTTTTATTGATGGTTTTCTCCCGGATTTGATAGTTTTCTGGCTTTACCTAATGCTAATACTTCGGTAGCAAAGAAAAGTTGGTTTTTAATGTGTGTTTCAGGTTTTGAATGTCAACAGAAGGATTTAACTAGAGAAACACAATATTTTAGAGAAAACAAGCGAGTCTCACTTTGGAAGCACGCGAGGGGAGCTCACAGAAGCTTTAACGAGCAACTATATGGCGAGAATATTTTTCAGGCTGTATAGTTCCCACCAGTAGCCGCCATACCATCCAGAAGGGAGAAAGAAGAGATCCGGAGAAGAAGGGGAAGACGTTCTTCATCTTCCTCCACGATCTTCGACCTCCTAGCCAATACACCCCCATAGCCACTACTTGTACTTGAGAGAGAGAGGGATCTCCACTTTGCAAGACTGGGGTTTGAGATTGTTTCTTCCCATCTTGATTTGTGTTGGATATTTTTCTATTCTTATTGTGGATCTCCAAGGTAATACAGAAATGAATTCCCTTTATTTAATTATATTGATGATCCGTTCTTCTCTCATGAGTGAGTAATTCCCTTGGGCGTGGGAGATGTAGGGGATTGGTGAGATGTGATGTGCCTTCATATATTTTCCCTTAGTTTGTGATTGATTCTAATTAATATATTATGTGTGCTTGACTATCCGTGGGATGCCTAATGCTTGTTGTCCAATTAAGGGCCAGACAACATATCTTGTTCGCTAGTGGATCGACGACCCCCGGGTGACACGGGGATATCAATGGAAAGCTAGTAGACTCGAGGATAACGAGGAACCAATGTGCTTATTGCATTAGTCCGATCCAAGGAGCTTAATCGCTAAGCGACCTGAAGGGTCTTAATCGTCTAGTGTCTGACCATGGTTTTGGTAACAGGCTAGTAGGATTATTGAAGTTGGGATGAAATCTACCAAGAGGAGTTCCGGTAATTATGGGTTGCTCGCCTACACATATATTTATAAGATTATAATTATTACATTTATCATTCGTCCACCTGGCATAGTCACTATCACTATGAACTAAATCTCCCCGCACCTTCTTTCGCCATCTACAGGAAACAACAAACAACCAACCCGTTCTTTACTTTTATGCTTTATTTTTGTGAAGTTTACATTTTAGTTCTATTTAAATACATCTCATTTAGAAACCCCATTCCTATTTTCAACACTTGCAGTCAATTCACGCGAAGACCTCGGGTGTGACAGAGACTTCACCCATAAACATTTACCTTTGGGCTCCCTGTGGGATCGATATCTGCACTTCGAAACTAAATACAAACGATCTGTGCTCTTGCAGACATCAATGTGCCTGCTACCCCAGCCCTAGTCCAACTGCAAATCACTTCTCTAGTCCTTCCAGTTCAATCCCCTCTGCTGCATGTGCCTAACTAAAATCCTCCCAGGCCGCCGAAGCCAAGGAGGACAAATGTTGGCTGGCATTGCTAAGACTCAAAGCAAAGAAGAGGACAATTCCAATATCTAAGGTCGCCAAGTAGGTGTTTTATTAGTGCAGGATCATCAGATAAGGGGCACATGTAACTAAAGTTGCCATTGATAAGTTCATGGAAATGCTCAATGGGCAGTTGTCAGACATCGTCATTGCAGCCTCGTGTTCTCTATTTCGCATGGACTGCGATTTTGTGACTACGTAGGCTGCTTTGGTGGAAAAGGAGGAGCAGAAGATGCTGATCAAGATGGATATACAACCATAGATGCTAGTGACCAGTCCTAAAAAGTCTCAGTTCCTAAGTCCCACAAGTAACCTTAGATCATCATGTTCGAAGAAATTCTACTGCAGTAGCCTTGTTTTAATTACCTGATGCACGTTCGTGAGTGTCCAAGACTTTTCATGTCTATTAGTAACATTATTGGGTTGCGTTTGTTGGCCTTGGCAAGGCCCCCCTTTATGTATGGTCAACTACTATTTCCTCTCAGAGGTATGCCTAGTTTGCAATGTTAGACTACAACATTTACCGCTTAAGTTGGAACCTAGGGGTCTCAACTATACTAAGCACTATGACATCATTGTTGACCTCGTCACCTCCTCTTCCTGTGTCGTGGAATTGACCACGGCAGATGCTACATGGTAGCTTACATAGAGAAAAGGGCAAGGCGACGTAGGTGGATCCGGGAGCGAGATTGGCACGCGACGTACCCAGGTTCACGTCCCCTCGATGGAGGATCGCTACGTCCTGCTAGCAATCCAGTATAAGATCATAGATTGGTTTACATGGATCCGCCGTAGGCGGAGGGAGAGACTAGATCTAATATGACGTGGGAGAGCCCGTTTTTAGGGGTTCCCCTGGTGGCTTTATATATGCAGCCAGTTAGGGTTTACAAGTGCTAATGGGCCTTTTATTGGAGTCGCCATCTTGGGCCTTCAGTCGGCGTGTCGTCTGGGTCCAGTATGTGTCAGTCGCCATATACGACGAGTCGACCCGCTCTAGGCTTGGTTTCAGTCGGCTCGATCCACCTGGTGACTCCGCTTCACGGGTATACCCCGATTGGTATTCCCCCATCAGTAGTCCCCGAGCGTGTCAGGGACTCGGCGATGACTTCAAACTGTCGAATTGGTGTAGGCGATTCCAGGGTGGAGTCGATGGCGAATCGTTGGCGAGCTCCTGAAATAGAAATAACTCATGAAGTAGTCCATTCGCTTGGGCGAGTCGACGCACCAGGTGAATCACCATTGGACGGAGTCGCCCCTTGGAGAAGTTTGACCGGCGCCTTGTTATTTTGTTGTTGTAGAAGCTTATGAATAGAAGACGTGGAGGCCGCCAAGTTGTTGATGACAAAGTCGTCGAGTCGGCGCATGCGATTCCGTGATAGATGAGACCGCGAGGGAGAGCCCGTGATAGCGAGTCCCCGAGCGTGGCGGGTACGTGAGGGCGAATCCGCGGTGGCGAGTCCCCGAGCGTGTTGAGTACGCGAGGGCGAATCCGCGGTGGCGAGTCGCTGAGCGTGTTGAATACGCGAGGGCGAATCCGCGGTGGTGAGTCGCCAGGCGTGTTGAGTACGCGAGGGCGAGTCCATGGTGGCGAGTCCCCGAGCGTGTTGAGTCCGCGAGGGCGAGTCCACGGTGGCGAGTCGACGAGCGTGTGGAGTACGCGAGGGCGAGTCTGCGGTGGTGAGTCCCCGAGCGTGTTGAGTAGGCAAGGGTGAATCCGCGGTGGCGAGTCCCCGAGCGTGTTGAATACGCTAGGGCGAATCCGCGGTGGCGAGTCGCCGAGTGCGTTGAGTACGCGAGGACGAGTCCGCGGTGGCGAGTCTCCGAGCGTGTTGATTAAGCGAGGGCGAGTCTACGGTGGCGAGTCCTCGAGCGTGTTGAGTACGCGAGGGCGAGTCCGCGGCGGACAGTCCCCGAGCGTGGCGAGCCACGGTCGTGGAACCACACGCACACAGTATGCCTAGGAGTAGTCCCTGAGGCTCGAGTTGTCTTGTAGAGGCGACTCGAGGCTCTTTAGAGATTCATATTCTTAAAATAGTAGTGGTTGTTGCCGAGCATGGCGAGTCCGTGTGGAGAGAGTTCGCAATGATTGCGAGTAGGTGAGGGGAGAGTCCCCGAGTGTGGCGAGTCCGTGATGATTGCGAGTCCGTGAGGGGAGAGTCCCCGAGTGTGGCAAATCCGCGATGATTGCAAGTCCGCGAGGGGAGAGTTCCCGAGTGTGGCGAGTCCACGATGATTGCGAGTCCGCGATGACGTTGATTGCGCTGTTTTTGTTAGCGAGTCTCTCGTCTTGGCCTGGGGGCCAGTCGCTTGACGACTCCAAAGATGGCTCTCGGCTTGGTGTTCTTCCTGGACGATCCGAGTGAAGGGAATATGCCCGAGAGGCAATAATAAAGTGGTTATTATATTATTCCATGTTATGATAAATGTTTATTTTGCATGCTATAATTGTATTGATCGGAAACGTCATGTGTGTTTAATAAACAAAAAGGGTTCCTAGTTATGCCTCTCTTATAGACTAGCTCGTTGATTAACAAGATGATCAAGGTTTCCTGATCATGGACATTGGATGTTGTTAATAACGAGGTCACAACATTGGTGGAATGATGTGATGAACATTCATCTGAAGTATAGCATTGTGATCAAAGTTATTATGTTTATATTGCTATAACACTATATGAAGTAATCTTTATCCTTAGACCATGAGATCATGTTAATTGCTAACACTGGAAGAGTATCTTGATAACATCAAACGTCACACCGTAACAGGGTGACTATAAATATGAGTTTAGTGCTACGAAGGTGTTATGTTGAGGCTCATGGATCAAGAGTGGAATTTGTCAATCCCGATGACGGATAGATATACTCTGGGCCCTCTCGGTGATATCACATTAAGATAGCTTGCAAGCAAGTGATGTGATTACTAAAATGTTATATCACGGGAACGAGAAAAGAGTGCATGTCGGTAACGAGATCAAACTAGGTATGGGGATACCGATGATCGAATCTCAGACATGTAATATATCGCGAGACAAAGGGATTTAGTTACTAGCGTTAAAGGTTCTCATGATCACAGAAGTCATCGTTGAATGTGTAGGAGTCAGTATGGATCTCCAGGTCTCGCTTCTGATTATTGATCTGAGAGGGGTGTCAATCATGTCTGCATTATTCGCGAACCGTAGGGTGACACACTTAAGGAATACCGACACCATTTGGAGCAAATATGTTTCAGATAAAGATTTAAGAAAGCGCTGGAATTATTTCAATAGACACCCAAACTGTTTCGGGTGAAATTGTTGAAATTGGTTCTGCATGTAATATTGAAATGTTGCAGGGGGTTTTATGTGAATATTTGTTAATTAAAGTAATTGACAAAATTATGAATAAAAATAATAAAATAGTTTTATTAAATGAGAGAGCATTAAATTTGGAGAAATTTAATGCATTTAAAGTGGAGACTTTAAAAGGGAATGTGAAGAGGCATTTTAATGTGGAGGGGTTACCACCACATGAACGGAGGAGGTGAAGAGGCACCTCCTCCATGCGCCGGGCCATGAAGGAGGGGCACCCCCTCCTCCTATAAAAGGCCACCCTCTCCTCACTTCTCACACACACCTCCTTGTGAAGGATCTCTCCCCCCCTCTAGTATTATTCCCCCATGGTCTCGGATTAGCGAGATACATTTTTCCGGTGGCTTTATCTGGAAAGGAGTTGCTGCTTCTAGTGCTTTGCTGGAGCGAGGGATGGAGGTTGTCGGGGTACCGGACGTTTGTGCAATCACGGATGCACCGCTGCTTTGCGCTGCTAGACTTGGTGCTGCTGGAGCTGGATCTGATGGACGTGCTGGAGCCGGACCTGCTGGACTTCCTCACGATCTTGAGATCGGCAAGTGTACGACTACATCAACCACGAGTTCCTACTCGTTAACAAAGCTTGTTGTCTACGAGGGTAAGTTCTCGTTGGATGTATGTCCACCCGTTGCTTTGTACCTAGTAGATAGATCTTGGCGTGTAGTTCACATCATAGGAAATTTTTTGTTTTCTATGCTGCGGACCCAACAGTGGTATCAGAGCCTGATCTATGCGTAGGTGCTTTGCACGGGTAGTACACATATGTTTATATGTGGGCGATGATGATCATGTTATTGCATCTTCTATGTATTTTGGATATTGGTGGCTTAGTGGGATGAAGCGGCCCGGACCAACCTTACATGTCATCGTACATGAGACCGGTTCCACGACTGACATGCAACTTGTTTTGCATAAGTGGCTGGCGGGTGTCTGTCTCTCCTACTATAGTCAATATCTGATTTGCAACAAGTTGCTAATAATTTGGTTATCCTCGTTGTGGTTCATGTTCGTAGGTAAGAATGATTCTATCTCCGAAAGCCCTAAGCCACGTAAAACTTGCAATTGATAAATTAGAGGCGTCTAGTTTAGATCGTTGCTGGGCTAGTGTCTTGATATGGTATTGTTGTAAGTAGATGTATGATAGATACTCTTACAACTCACTCAACGTGTAAGTTCCATAGACCTTGGCCTTACACACAAAGGAATGATAGAGATCATACCACGATGCAAATGATAGAGATCAAATGCATGGACCATATCATCTCACTTTACACATTAGATGTTAGCATCTTATACTGCTAGTTTGGCGCTTTCTGTAGAATTGTAAGATGATCCCTCATTTAGATATCAAGATAAAAATGTGTTCTTCCTTGAGTATGCACCGTTCCGTGGATCGTGTTTCGAGACATCACGTGATGATCGGGTGTACTCGAATCTACGCTTTCATAGGAACGGGTGTAAGACAGTTTTACACACGTGAATACTAAGGTTCTTACTTGACGAGCCTAGCATGTACAGACATGGCCTCGTAACACGGACCAAAAGGTTAAGCATGAGTCATATAGTTGATATGATGCCCATATAGATGCTCTCCTTTGAAGCTACATCAACTCACGTGATGATCGGACTTGGTGTAGTGGATTTGGTTCATGTAATCACCAAAAAGACACGAGGGATGTCGTTTTTGAGTGGGAGTTCATTAGTAATTTGGATTAGTCGAACTCAATTTGTCATAAATTAAATCAAAGTGAATTTGCTTAGTTTGTTGTAGTCATTGGCGTTCGTTTTCTACCTTATGCTTAGTTTTTATTTGAGATAATAGAACTATAGAATTCTGGATATTTACTTTACAAACTGGTATCGTATTGTTTTGAATGTCAATTTAAAGTTTATAAGTCCTATTGCAAACTTTCAGCAAACTCTATTTACTCCATAAAGTTTAATAAGTAGTATTAAATCAAGAGTAAGAATTCCAATGTTAGTATCTAAAGTATCATGTTTGCCTCCATGATTATTGATATTCAAAAAGTTGTTTTAATATCAAGATTATATTGGAGTTGCAAATTGTTTCAGAAACCATCATGTGTGAAAGATATTGTGATATCTGAAACAATTTTTTTGGTTGCATTATGATAGAGTATAATTTAGCAAAATACGTGTTCTCATATTGTATGAGAATTTGTGAAGGATGGATATGCTAGGCGTCCGAATCTACCAAAAAGGTTTTGGGAATTGATATTATACTCGCGATTCTTCCTTATAGGCTATAGTAGCTTGATCATGAAAGTTGTCATGATAAGGATAAATAGAAGATGTAAGTAAAATGTTTACTACACTAATAGATTACTAAAGAATGGATTTTTGAAAGAATGCCAAACATTTGATGATGGTGATCCACTTCAAAGTGCAAGTCCAAAGGTATTAGTATTTGACTATATACGCTTTGTACTATGTGTCATGTGAATGACACCACTATTGATGTTGATAGATTCTTTTAAAAGAAAAGGTATTGCTGAAAGAGAATCTATAAAATATTTGGCAGAAAATAAAGGTTGGAGATGTCCAACTTAGGTATATAGAAGATATACATGTTATGGCTGTATTCCTTGCTTGTTAAACAATGTGGTTCTTAGGTATTGGATACCGGTATTGGATACCGAATTGGTTGGTATGAAGTGTCATACAGGACAACACAATTCATGAACTACAATGGCCTAAGTAACTAGCAAGAGAATGAGTGATGATGTTCATCGAAAACAAATAAAGTGTTATTGTGTTTTTCGTTGTCATCAAACCAAGCCTTCAAGATTTGTTTAATAATTGTTATTTTGTTCCGGTATTACGAGAACAATGGCTGTTCAAATAATTAGCGTATTCCATAAAGGATGTATGAACTTTTACAAGTCTAGCGGGAGAAATTACATCCATAAACACTATTGCTAAAATGTCGCAAGACAAAATGATTGGAAGATCACTTATGAAGTGACATCGCTGTTTAAATTATATTCGAAAGAAAACATGAAAGAACTCCATGTTGATGGAATTTTGGAGTCTTTCATTTTGATCAATTGACGCATGTGAGACTTTCCTCGAGATAATTGAAACTCCGTCTTTAGGCCAGAGAGGAACGGATGACTAAATTATTGGATATTATGCATGTTGATGTATATAGTCCATTATGTGTAGCCATATGCGATGGATCTTTTTTGCTTCATATGCTTTCTCCAGAAATTTAAGTGAATATATCTATATATTTACTTAATAAGGAAGAAGTATGAAACATTTGAAAGTTGTTCAAAGACTTTCAAGATGAAGTGGAAAATCATTGTAACAAGAAAATAAAGAGTTTATGATTCGATCATAAAGGAAGATATTTGAGTTACATGTTTAGCAAAACACTTAAGATTTGAGGAATTGTTCCATGATTTGTGTTTCCCGATAAACCATAGGAGTATGGCATATTCGAGAGATGAAATCAAACTATGTTTGACATGGTAAGATCAAAGGTGTCATTTATAAAACTGCCATTATGTTTTAAGGATTGAAGCTTTAGAGACTACCGCTTTTACACTGAAAAGAGCACCATCGTGATACGTTGAAATGACACCATATGAGTTATGGTTTGGGATAAAACCTGAATCGTCTTTTCTTAAATTTTGGTATGCTATGCATAAGTAAAATGTTTACAACCAAAGTCGGATAAGTACGTCTTTGTAGGTTATCCCAAAGAATTTGTTGGGAATTTCTCCATAACACCGAGGACAACAGAGTTTGCCACTTGGAACGTCAAGTTTCTTGAGAAGGAATTTTTCGTGAAAAGTTAAGTGGGAGGACAATAGAACTTTGATAAGGTTGTTGAACCTTAGCTATATGTGCTAAGTAGCGCAGCGCCGGAAAGTGTCCCGGTGGCGGCCACAATGCTCATGGCTCTCGTGATTACAAAAGGTGTGATCTTGGAGATTAGAGTTCCTATAGAACCGTGTGGGTCAGTAAGAATCAAATAGTAAGATTTGATAAGCAAGTCGTTATTGTTTTGACAATGGTGAACCGACTACATGCAAAGAAGCGATGATGGGCCCTGACTCCATAAAATGACTAGAAGTCATAGAATCCGTGATAGTATTCATACACGAGAAATCAAGTTTCTGAACTTGGAAGACCCTCCAGAAAGGTGTGAAGCCTATTGGTCGTGTTTGGATCTATAAAGAAATAAGACATGGATGTTTAACATCTATGAAATAGTCGACATGTCGGAAAGAAGTTTACGACAATGTTCAAGGAGTTGACTATGACAAGATTTGATCTTTCATAGCGATATATAGTCTTGACGGATTAATGTAGCAACCACTACATATAATTTGGTATATGGTAGTTTAAACAAAACAAGGTTCTTCTAATATAACGGTAACCTAGGACGTGTACATGACATGGTCCGAAGGGTTTTGTTAATTCAAAGGGTGCTAAAAGGGCATGTAAACTTCAATAGTTGAAGTAAGCATACCGGAGTTGGAATCTTCACCATGATGAAACTGTTAAAAGAGTTTAAATTCATCGGAGATGATGAAGATGTTTGCATTTGCAAGAAATTAAGTGGGAGCGCTGAGACATATTTCTAATACATTATGTAGAGGACATATTGTTGATTGGAAATGATGTATCTTGTATTGACACAAGTTAAGAATTTCATTAAAATAAGATTTCGATAAAAGACTTGGGCAAACCCAGAATATTTGGCATCAATATCTATATGGATAGATTAAGGCGCAAATATGGTTGTGCTAGACATACATATATGAGATATTGAAAGGGTTCAATATGGAAACAACAAGAAAGGTTCTTTCTGCATGGAAATAATTGTATCAAGATTCAAGTGTTTCAACACTTGGTGAGTAAAATCACATGAAGATTTTGATCAATTATACCATGATATGTATATATCCAGAATGTCCTATGCTCTAAATGTTATGAGTATATACCAGAATGATTCATAAGATGATCATTGGACAATAGTAAAGATATTCTTATGAGCTTTGGAATAACTAAGAATATATCATGTATAAGTGACAAATAGTTAAAGGTAGTTCATTGTAAAGTGTTACATTGATACTAATTTTGTCACAAGATACAAATTAAATTTATCTCAATTTAGACTATGGGTGGCACAATGTAATGGAAAGGATGTTCCATGATGGATTTGGATGAGTTCCAAAGTTGAGACATTGTGACGGATACTAGAACAAAAGTCTAAGTATATAACTGCTACAGTAGCAGCAAAGGAGGGCATTTGTGTTAAGTAGTTTGTTATCAAACTAGGTGTGGTTCAAAGTGCGCTAATACTATGAAGATATATTGTGTGACAATAATATCAACATATTTTGAGCCGAACGAACTAAAGGTCTCACCAAAGGACCAAATTTATACAATGCCATCTCATTTGAGAATGAGTGATGCGTAGAGACGCAAAGACATGCAAATACACACGGGCCTGAAACTGTCAGATCCGGAGATTATGTTAACCACTAGCAATAGCGTATATGCAACACCAGAAAGCCATAGATGTTCAATACGCAAAGTTTTTCAAACTAGATTATTGACTCTAGTGCAAGTGGGAGACTGAAGGGAATATGCCTAAGAGGCAATAATAAAGTGGTTATTATATTATTCCATGTTTATGATAAATGTTTATTTTGCATGATATAATTGTATTGATCGGAAACGTTAATACATGTGTGTTTAATAAACAAAAATGATTCCTAGTTATGCCTCTCTGATAGACTAGCTCGTTGATTAACAAGATGATCAAGGTTTCCTAATCATGGACATTGGATGTTGTTAATAACGAGGTCACAACATTGGTGGAATGATGTGATGAACATTCATCCGAAGTATAGCATTGCGATCAAAGTTATTATGTTTATATTGCTATAACACTATACGAAGTAATCTTTATCCTTGACCATGAGATCATGTTAATTGCTAACACCGGAAGAGTATCTTGATAACATCAAACGTCACACCGTAACAGGGTGACTATAAAGATGGGTTCAGTGCTACGAAGGTGTTATGTTGAGGATCATGGATCAAGAGTGGAATTTGTCAATCCCGATGACGGATAGATATACTCTGGGCCCTCTCGGTGATATCACATTAAGATAGCTTGCAAGCAAGTGATGTGATCACTAAAATGTTATATCACGGGAACAAGAAAATAATGCATGTCGGTAACGAGATCAAACTAGGTATGGGGATACCGATGATCGAATCTCGGACATGTAATATATCGCGAGACAAAGGGATTTAGTTACTAGCGTTAAAGGTTCTCATGATCACAGAAGTCATCGTTGAATGTGTAGGAGTCAGTATGGATCTCCAGGTCCCGCTTCTGATTATTGATCTGAGAGGGGTCTCGATCATGTCTGCATTATTCGCGAACCATAGGGTGACACACTTAAGGGATACCGACACCATTTGGAGCAAATATGTTTCAGATAAAGATTTAAGAAAGCGCTGGAATTATTTCAATAGACACCCAAACTGTTTCGGGTGAAATTGCTGAAATTGGTTCTGCATGTAATATTGAAATGTTGCAGGGGGTTTTATGTGAATGTTTGTTAATTAAAGTAATTGACAAAATTATGAATAAAAATAATAAAATAGTTTTATTAAATGAGAGGGCATTAAATTTGGAGAAATTTGATGCATTTAAAGTGGAGACTTTAAAAGAGAATGTGAAGAGGCATTTTAATGTGGAGGGGTTACCACCACATGAATGGAAGAGGTGAAGAGGCACCTCCTCCATGCGCCGGCCATGAAGGAGGGGCACCCCTCTCCTCCTATAAAAGGCCACACTCTCCTCACTTCTCACACACACCTCCTTGTGAAGGATCTCTCTCCCCCCTCTAGTATTATTCCCCCATAGTCTCGGATTAGCGAGATACATGTTCCCGATGGCTTTATCTAGAAAGGAGTTGCTGCTTCTGCTGCTTTGCTGGAGCGAGGGACGGAGGTTGTCGGGGTAACGAACGTGTGCGCGATCACGGATGCACCGCTGCTTTGCGGTGTTGGACTTGGTGCTGCTGGAGCTGGATCTGATGGACGTGCTGGGGCCAGACCTGCTGGACTTCCTCACGATCTTGAGATCGGCAAGTGTACGACTACATCAACCACGAGTTCCTACTCGTTAACAAAGCTCGTTGTCTACGAGGGTAAGTTCTCGTTGGATGTATGTCCACCCGTTGCTTTGTACCTAGTAGATAGATCTTGGCGTGTAGTTCACATCGTAGGAAATTTTTTGTTTTCTATGCTGCGGACCCAACACCGAGGCTCGGTTTGCGAGTCCTCGTCCGCAGTACTTGGCCGTGCGAATCGCACTATCTAAGGTTGAGGAGGACATGGTGCTGTTTGTGTAGCACTACCATTTGTCTTGGCCCGGAAGGCCAGTCGAGCAAGGCGACTCCAATGATGGCTCTCGGTTAGCGTTTTTCGTGGACGATCCGAGGCTCGGTTTGCGAGTCCTCGTCCGCACTACTTGGCCATTGCGAGTCGCTCTTTCAAAGATTGACAAAGGCGAATCAATCTTTCCCGGGGGAAGAGACGCCCAGTGGTGAGTCCATACAGCATGGCATGTGACCCTCTCTGGCGGCTCGGACGATGAAGGTCCCTTAGTAGGCGTGGCGTACGCATTCGACGTAGCGGAAGTATAGACGCGCTTTGGCGGAGTCGACGCAGCGGACGGAGGTCGCGCAGTCGACACGGCGGACATGGGGTCGACGCGACGGACATAGGTCGCGCTAGTGCGAAGTCGACGCGGCGGACATGGGGTCGACACGACGGATGGAGGTCGTGCTTTGGCGAAGGGAGGCCGCGCTTTGGCGGAGTCGACGCGGCGGACATATGGTCGCGCGGCGGATGGAGGTCGCGCTAGGGCGAAGTCGACGCGGTGGACACGGGGTCGACGCGGCGGACGGAGGTCACGCTTTGGCGAAGGGAGGCCGCGCTTTGGCGGAGTCGACGCGGCGGACATATGGTCACGCGGCGGACGGTGGTCGCGCTAGGGCGAAGTCGACGCGGCGGACACGGGGTCAACGCGGCGGACGGAGGTCGCGCTTTGGCAAAGGGAGGCCACACTTTGGCGGAGTCGACGCGGCGTACATATGGTCGCGCGGCGGACGGAGGTCGCGCTAGGGCGAAGTCGACGCGGCAGACACGGGGTCGACGCGGCGGACGGAAGTCGTGCTTTGGCGAAGGGAGGCCGCGCTTTGGCGGAGTCGACGCGGCGGACATATGGTCGCGCGGCGGACGGAGGTCGCGCTAGGGCGAAGTCGACGCGGCAGACACGGGGTCGATGCGGCGGACGGAGGTCGCGCTTTGGCGAAGGGAGGCCGCGCTTTGGCGGAGTCGACGCGGCGGACATATGGTCGCGCGGCGGATGGAGGTCGCGCTAGGGCGAAGTCAACGCGGCAGACACGGGGTCGACGCGGCGGACGGAGGTCGCGCTTTGGCGAAGGGAGGCCGTGCTTTGGCGGAGTCGACACGACGGACATATGATCGCGCGGCGGACGGAGGTCGCGCTAGGGCGAAGTCGACGCGACGGTCATATGATCGCGCGGCGGACGTAGGTCGCGCTAGGGCAAAGTCGACGCGGCGGACACGGGGTCGACGCGGCGGACGGAGGTCGCGCTATGGCGATGTCGTGCGGCGTTTAGCCGATAGAATGGCGAGTCGGCGACGGCGAGGCCGCGAGGGAGAAGTCGTGATGGCGAGTCCCGAGCGTGGCGTGTCCGCGAGGGTGAGTCGCGGCAGGCGAGGCGAGTCCCCGAGCACCCGATGCGGCGTTTAGCCGGAAGGAGTGGACGCGGCGGCGAGTAGTGGTAGCGAGCTCGATCAGACAATTGGTCGGACGGAGTCCCGTGGTGGAGCCGTGCGGCTTTTAGCCGCTAGCATGGGAGTCAGTGATGGGCGAGTCTCCGAACGTGGCGAATCCGCGGCCGTGGCGGCGGGCGATTGCAACTGATGCAAAAGACAGTTGTCAGATCGCCTCGTCTTTGTGGATTAATTCTCCCACAGTATGCACGTGAGAAACCAACGTACAGAAGATTAGTCTATTCTTAATAAAGTAATTAATTAGAATAATCAGTGAAATAGGATTAGATTGAAATAAAGAAATCTATCGATGCATTGCTATGTGCGTTTTGATTTCTCTCTGGCTGCTTCGTCGGGCTTGGTTGCTGTCAGGTGAACGAGAGAAGAATTGCACCATGCAAGTCTTTGGTTTCTCGTTCGATACATCAATTCTTGATGGTGACTCGTTGGCCTTGATCCAGTAGACCGTACGTCGCCGTGTGACTTGGGATTGCCGATTTGACTTTGCCCCATGGTGTTCTCCACACGGTGTGTATACATGCAGAAAAATCATTGTACGACAGGTTAGATCTGAATAAAATAGTTGACTACTTAATATCAAAAGCAGAAATATCTCTGGATGTCTGATCAAAGCTACGTGAAGGGCCGGTGCATGCTGCAGGAATATTTGCACGCTCGCGCAGAGTGCGCCGACTATGTGCAGACGCCTTCTCCACGAATGACCGTGTCGGCCGTACCATAAATTGGATCCAGCCGATCTCCAATCTCGCTGATGAAGAATTTGAGGGATCTCATCCAGATCATCACCTCCAAGCACCACTTGCTCCACGCTGGGCGCCAACTGTTATGGAATTGACCACGGCAGATGCTACAGGGTAGCTTACGTAGAGGAAAGGGCAAGGCGACGTAGGAGGATCCGGGAGCGAGATTGGCACGCGACGTACCCAGGTTCACGTCCCCTCGATGGAGGATCGCTACGTCCTGCTAGCAATCCAGTATAAGATCATAGATTGGTTTACATGAAGCCGCCGTAGGTGGAGGAAGAGACTAGATCTAATATGACGTGGGAGAGCCCGTTTTTAGTGGTTCCCCTGGTGGCTTTATATATGCAGCCAGTTAGGGTTTACAAGTGCTAATGGGGCTTTTATTGGAGTCGCCGTCTTGGGCCTTCAGTCGGCGTGACGTCTGAGTCCAGTGTGTGTCAGTCGCCGTATACGACGAGTCGACCCACTCTAGGCTTGGCTTCAGTCAGCTCGATCCAGCTGGCGACTCCGCTTCACGGGTATATCCTGATTGGTATTCCCCATCATCCTACCAACTAGTATATTTGCAAGAAACTAAACTACAACATGTTGATGCCTTTATCGCTGGTCAACTTGGTGGTCAGAGGTGATACCTTCGAACTGGATTCATGGATGTAGTATAATAGCCTTTTTCCTAGTAGACCTAGGTTTAATCAAACCTTGGAAAGCAATGCTAAAAGAAAATAAAAAAGACACGTCTACAATACTTTGTTTCTTCGTTTGACCTTTGTTTACCGGACCAATCCAGTTTACTTTTATAGTGGGTTGATTCAATGGATGGACATAGGCAAGGGTTGAAGATCCACCTGCAGCTGCACATCATATGGGATAAAAGATAATAATAATAAGCATAATCATGTGTAATGTTTTAATAGGGATAATCTCTTGTGGGAAACACATCCTAATATACTAGACCCCATGTGATGCAGCAGGCATAGCAATAGTATTTTGATCCAACGGAGTGCACCACGAAGCCACATGCTACAAGAGATTATTAAGTGTAAAACACATATCAAAGCATTAAGTGGTGATGTTGTTGTGATTTCAAATGGGTCGCTAAGCGAAGACCATACTACCCTTTCTATCACTAGGGTTCCTATGAGATCGCCGCTATCAATCTCGAGGGTCTTGGGTACCTACAAATCCAAAGATCGAGACAAGAGACAAAGAAACAAAAGATACAAATCTCTCTTTCAAACAATACACAATGGTCCCATAGATTAGATGCACATGATCGCTGCAAGGTTTCTCCCAACCCGCAACCCGTGAGGACTACTCACTCATAACAATAAGATCAAGGATTGAAAATATTGTGCAAAATACTTAGATTGAAATCAAATATTCTTACAATGGTCACCGAATCACAAGGAGATCTCAAGTACAAAGTAATGGCTATGGCTAATGGAGGGGATGGAATGTGGAAGGGATGAACAATGGTGAGGATCTCCTTTGGTGGTGTTGTGATGCAATCTGAGAATGGCAGCCCTCTGCGTGCCGGCTAAGACCTCAAAATATATAGGCAGCTTCACAAAAATTATAGGGTTTGACGAGACGGAGCCGCCACCACATGGTATCGGCGGACGGTACAGGCGGGCCTTGCTCGTACCAGTGGTCGTTACAGTTGCAGTCGCCTGATATTTGCTCTAGAATTACTTGGTCACATGGACTTCCTCAAAATCTTCATTATGACTCCAGATTTCGCATTAAAAAGCGTGATTTCCTGCACAACACAAATCAAAGTAATGGTTTGCATATCTTTGTAATTATTAGTTATTAGTGGAAAGGATAGCGAGTTTCTTGTCAATTGCTTGAGTAAAAACAAAGTTTAAACGCGGTGGAAGATGGCTATTTTTGGAGCCATCAAGAGGCCGTGCCAATTCAACCAAAGAATGATGTACAAGCAAAAGGATTAGCTCTTGTGGCCTGGACATAGGTGTGTAGACCAAAAAACCAGGGAGGATTGGGAGTTCTAAATCTGAATATTCAAAATAATGCATTACTCCTCAAGAACCCGGACAAATTCTTCAATAATCAAGACACTCCTTGGGTACATCTTATATGGAATACATATTACTCACAAGGTCACATACCACGGTATCAACTGGAGGGATCCTTCTGGAGGAAAGCTCATCTAAATCTCATTGATGCTTATAAAGCCATGGCAAGATGTCAATTTGGGAAGGGAAGAACAGTTTACCTGTGGACAGACTTATAGAAGAATGAATGTCTACAATTCAAAATGCCACATTTGCTATCATATGAAAAAATACTAAAATTACTATACATGAAGCAGTACATATAGAGTATCTTGAAGACCTCTTTAATCGCCCCTTGTCACAACAAGCATTCTCTGAATCTGAAGAATTGGAAGACATATGTCAACAATCCTTGATCAACAGCCAACTAGGACACCCTGATAAATGGAGTTACAGATGAGGTTCTGAAGAGTCTACTGTTAAAAATGCATACATGGTTCTTGCTAGCTCTCAACATGCCCCACCTTAGTTCACATGGACCTGGGAATCTTCATGTTAAGCTAAACACAAGTTTTTCTTATAGCTTTTACTCCTAGACACAAGAAATCTTCTGAGAAGGAAAAATTACTCTTTGCCTGACTACAACTGTGCAACTCTGAATTTCAACATTGAAGAAACACTTGTACATCTCTTTTGGAATTGTCCATTTGCCTTGGAATGCTAGGATTATATATGCCCTCAGAGAGCTAGAAACCTTTCGGTATTGGAAGCATTCCAAGATATCAAAACAAAATTGGGCCTTCCTTTTGCAATGGAAATCCAGATTATGGCCGCTTGGGGAATCTGGATGTGTAAAAACAAAAAAATATTTGAAGACACAAGACCAAGGTTTGATAATTGGAAGGCAATTTGCCTTCAAAAAAAATTAGATGGCTCCAATACAGAATAAAAAAGAAATACTCCCTTCAGTTCAATAATTGGTTTCAAAGACAAGTCCATTTGAAGACTCTTTTGTAACCCTGTAACTTTTATCTTGTAACTTGATTATTAGATATAAATAAAAGAAAAAATTGCAGTGGGGGGCCTTCCCCTACTGTTTTACCCTAAAAAAATTTTAACTAAAGACCAACAAATGGCACCAAAGGAGGAATTTTAATTTAGTCGGATAATAGAGTGGTTCAAATCTTAAACATGACTGCAGGCACCTACTCCTTATTAGAAAGCTTCACCACATTGGGATGGACACCGCCTTCATGCTCACCATGTTCTATGGATCAACTCGACGGAACCTAAAGGATGTTTCCTTGGGAAACTGGTTGCGTTCGAACCACCTACCGTAACAAGATGGGTAATCACTAGAGATTTCAACCAAATAAATCGAGCTAGAGACAATAATATATAAAGATTGTAATAAGGACAAAAACCATAGGGAGCCTTTCCAAAGCCTCTTCCACAAGCTCAAGAACGCCGACAAATAACTAAGGACAAACCTTTTGAAGGAGATATGCCATAGAGGTCAATAATAAATTTATCCTTATTGATATATCTCATATGTTCATAATAGTTTTGTATCAAGCTATAACTGTATTAAGTGGAAACATTAATACACGTGTGGTATATAAACAAACCAAGTACCTAGTATCCTCTAGACTAGTTTGTTGGGCAGCCGATGATCGAGCTTTCTCGGTCATGGACATTTCCACGTAAACTAACAACAACGTCACTTAATTAGATGAATAAACCAATGGACACGCCTGACCATAGTGTTGTAATGTGATCTAGTCACAAAGTTTAACACATTGCATTACCTAGCAAAACGTAGTAACTCAATCCTTTGACCATGAGATCATGTTTAATCACTATCACCCGGTATTGCTTTGATCACATAAACCATCACACCGTAACAAGGTGGCCATAATGGTGTGTATTGGGTATTCCAAAGGGATATATTGAGGCGTATGCATCAAGATCGGGATTTTCCAATCTAAGTGACAGATAGATACTCTGGGCCCACTAGATGAGATTGCATCAATGAGCTTTCAAGCATGTCACTAGTTTATGAGGATGTAATATCGCGACAACGAGTAAATGCGTTTGTCGATAACAAGATCGCAATAGGTATGTCTATACTAGAGATCAGAACTTTGAAAAACCAGGTACCGTAGTTCAAAGGGAATGGGACTCAATGTTTAAGGCTCAAGCGATCAATCAATTCATGGAATGCAAAGGGGCCATTATGAGTTTCCAGACACCATTGTTGGTCATTTATCGGAGAGATGTCTCGTTGATGTCTTAGCATTTCCGAACTTTAAGGGTGCCACGCTTAAGGGTAGATATGCTTAGGGTTGATCCGAGATCATAAGAGAAACATGACAGAGAGAACTGAAATCGTTTTAGAGAAATACCAAAGATGTTTGGAGGACTTCGAAAGGTATTTCGAAGTGAAAGGTATCGTTTAATTTGTGTTTATTATTAATTAAATGAATGAATTAATAAATACATAATTAAATAAATAAAAAGGAGAAAATCCCACCTCATGGGCCCTCTTGGAGGGAAGGGCCCACAAGGGCAAGGTGAGGCGCGGGTGGGGGAGCCACCCACCGCCGGTTGGCCATGGGCCAATAGCACGCGGGGGTGGGGGCCAACCGATGCTGGCGGCCAACCCCTCCTCTCCCTTATGTTTAGTCCCACCCCGGTATTGGAAATATGCCCTAGAGACAAATAATAATGAGGATTATTATCATATTTCATAAAGTTTATATCATGCTATAACTGTATTGAAAGGAAACATCAATACATGTGTGATATATAAACAACTAGGGGTTCCCGGTGAAACTCTAGTCACTAGTTCATTGGTCAACAGATGATCAAGGTTTCCTGATCATGTGGCATTTATGCCAGTTGCAAATGGAGTCACCTCATTGTGAGAATGAGATGATGAACTAATACCCAACCTAAACATCGGACCCGATCATGTCATGAAGCTCAAGTTATGATGATTAGAATAGACCTAATGTACTATTTCTTTGACCGTGAGGCTATATCAATCACTGTCTCATGAGGGCACTTTGATAGAATCAAACGTCACACGGTTAAATGGTGATCATAAAGGTGTGTTCAGGTATTCAGAGGAACAATAGAGGCATTATACACCAAGAGCGGGATTTTTCCATCCGCGTGATAGAAAGATACTCGAGGGCCTACTCGGAGAAGTTATATCCAATAGTTGCACAATGTGTGATTTGATCACAGGGATATCACTAGTCGTAACGAGTCAAGTAGCATTTGTCGGTAACGAGATTAAACCCGACATGGTGATGCCATTGATTATATCTCGGGCAATGCAAGTATCGAGAGACAAAAGGAATATGACACGATGTTCATGGTTCAAATGACGAAAGATTTCATGGAAGGCACAGGGGTCACATGGCCATCTAGGTCTCTCTGTTGATCATTGGTCCGGGAGTGTCCCGATCATGTATGGAGTGTTCCTGAACTGTGGGGTATCACGCTTAAGAGCTTGGTGATGCTTATAGAGTGTTTATAGGATTGGTAGAATCACCAAAGAAAGAGAAGAGAGAAAACTGGAAGGGTTTCGGTAAGTCCGGAGGATGTCCAGAGTGGAGGTGGAAGGTGTTCCATAGCCACGGAAATTGAATGATATGTGAATGAATGTTAAATATTGATTTAATCATTTATTCATAATTATTTAATAAAGAGAAAATCAATTAAATGGTCAAAAGGCTTAATGCACCAAATCCTGGAGGGGAAAGGGCCCAAGAGGGGGTCGCACCCCAAGGAGGGGCCAAGGGGGTGGCCGGCGATCCTAGTGGGCCAGTCCCCCACGTGGGGCCATGGTGGGGTGGCCGGTGGAGCCTCTCCCACCTCCTCCCTTGTTTAGTCCCACCACGGGACTTTGAGGGAGGGAGTACCTCCTCTCCCCCCTATATATAGTGGTGTATTTTGACCAAATAAATACACACAATATTCAATAAAGGATTCCTCACTTTTGGGGAGACCTCCAATTGATCTCTCTCTCTCTCTCTCTCTCTCTCTCTCTCTCTCTCTCTCTCTCTCTCTCTCTCTCCCATGATCGTGGTCCGAAGTCCGGACTGTGCGAACGAGAGACATCTTCAACACGGAGCACCATCGTGGTGCCAGATGTAGATCCAGGAGCTCTACTTCCACAACTGCTGCTGGATCGAGGAAGCAGGAGTCATCTCCAGGCACCGGATGCATGTAACTCCCTACGAGGTGCAACATTTGAGGCACTAGAAGTCTTTGGAGCTACAAGAGCGCGAGGACTTCATCACGACCTTGAGGTCGGCTTCGGCTCGTCTATAGCAACCACGCTCTCCCAAGCGTTGACAACGATTTTTGGTATTCAAGGGTAAGTTCGTGAAAAGCCCCTCCCGTTACTGCATTACTAATAGTATGTCCTGGCAACAAAGGGGTTCAGGGGCGTAGGGTAAAAATTTATTGTTTTCATATGTGAACCCCTAGAGTGGTATTAGAGCTAGATCTATGCGTAGTATTGCTAGTACGGGCAGAACACACGAGATATAGCGTGTGGGCATTGATCTTTTAGTTGTCACCCTCCCACGTGTACTTGTGTATACCGTAGCAATGCTTGATGAAGCGGCCCCAACCGACTTTACGCGTTCATTCGCGAGACTGGTCCATGCTTGACATACGTCTTGTACCGTATAAAGTGGATTTGGGGGGTGTCTGTCTCTCTCGCATTAGTTGGTATGCCATTTTCAATGGAGGGCCCCGAAAGGGGTGTAGTATAGACAACTACTCGATCAGCATTGTGGTGAAAGTTTGTAGGTAAGAACAGTTCTTGTGCGAAAGCCCATTCAGCCATGTAAAGCATGCAAATATAAACTAGAGGTGTCTAACTTTGTTTTGCAGGGGGTGTTGTGATGTGATATGGTTGTGGCAAAGGTAAAGTTATTACCTTATGTTGCTAAGTAGTAGTATATGGTCATGGAGGTGACAGACTACCATGCTGGAAGGCACCGGTACCCAGGTGCCTACGGTGCCGGAACCCTGGCGCCAGAATCCAGAGGCACGAAATGGAGATCACAGCAAGGACCATATCGCATCACTCTTACATTTAATGTTTATTGTTTGTATATATTATTGTGTGCTAGTATTAGATACTTGACAATAGCCTAATAAGATGATCCCTAATAAAATACTAATGAAAGTGTTCTCCCTTAGTTTGCACCACCAAGAAAGTTCTTCGGTATGAGGCAGGCCATGACGATCGGGTGTCAGACATATGTATGTTTGCATACAGTGGATGTAAGCCATGTTGCACAGCGAATACGCTAAGGTTGAGTTGGCGAGCCTAGCATGTGTAGACATGGTCTCGGAACACAGCGATCGAAAGATCAAGCACGAGTCACATGGATGATGTGATCGACCAGTAAAGTCCACCCTAGCATCCACATTGATGGCCGTGATGATCGGGGGAGATGTGGGGAAAAGGGATCGTGTAATCACTAAAACCCTTCAGGGGATAGGTGTTTTTAGTGGAGTTATTATTTGACTCATTTAATTATAAACTTAGTCTAAAATTCCTTTTGCAATTATAAATGTAGAAAATGGTTCTCCCTGATGTTACCTTCTCGTTGACGATTGGTTAAAAGGAGAAAAACTCAAGTTAGATGGATCCAACTTTTCTATGTGGGTTGCGTGTCTCCATGTTCTCCTTAGAAAGAATGATGTGGTCGACTACATGCTCTACGAGATGTATTTGGCGCAGCCCTATTTTCATGAGACCCAAGAGCAGCGGGATCACCGCTGCTGTCGTCGTGTAATGGCCACATTCATATCAGTGATGATGTGCTTAGGAATGGTTGATGAGCTATGGCCGATTGTGGGTAGCATTAACCCTCGAACGGTTATGGCACAACTGAGATCATATTTCGTGGAACAAGTGCACATATGGGAGCATGAGCTCATGGGAGATTTCCTCTCCATAAAGATGGAGGAGAACTCTTCACTTGACAATCACTTGGTACGCATACATGATGCATACATGAGGCTTGCATACTTCCTGAACAACTGGTTCGCAAGCTCTTTTGCAATAGGAGTGTTGCTGTAGTTGCTGCCACCAAGCTACAAAGCACATGCAGGATTTGCATTATGAGAGGCGACGCAGAAACACAGGATTTCCACGAGTTCATATCACATTTCAGGAATGTGAAGGTTGAACCCGTTGTCGGAGAGGTCATCAATGACAAAGGTATATATTTGATATACAGTTTTATAAATGTTATAATCTTGCAAACACATATTGTAGTGTTAAGTATATTTAATACTTGTTCTATTTTGCTGAAAACAGGTCCTTCTGCATGAGAGTTGCTTGCTAGAGAGGAGGTGACGTTGTGTGTTGATGGCGAGCATGATGATGATGGCCAATGACACTCTCCCTCGACATTTATCACTTAGTTTATCGTTTTAGGATGATTATTGTAATCGATAGATTATGAACTTCTATAGTGTGTCTCACACTTCATGAGACGGTTATTCATGTGAGTTTGTAACAAACAGTTGTTCTACTTTTATGAATGATTTCTATTTGCATTCATATCTTGTTCGATTATGTGTGAATTATCCTGGTTGTTTTGAAACTAATTGATAATGCATGAACATTTGTAAAATATTAAAATGCCTTGAAAATACACAACTTAATAATATATTCATTTTGAATGAAACCATTGTTTAAATTCATAGTTATGTTGATAATATGTGAAAGTCATTTGATTTCTTGTCACATATGAATCATGCCCAAGTTTGGCAAACTAACTTAAACATCGTGTATTACATGAATACGAACTATTTTGATGAATTGTTGAAAGAGAATACATATTTGATGTATTGTATTTCAACCAAATGGTAATTATCATTATATAACTGTGTAAATTGTGTAAAGAAGTTTAACAAAGGAAACATGAGTATGAAACTATTTGATATGATCAAAGTATTTCATCAACCAAGGTATTGAAGATAAAAGAGAATCTAATTACTACGATTTGATCAATAGTAATGAAATTTGACTTTATAAGAATGGCATAAAGAAAATTGTGGAATGCAATGCGTTAGAAATGTCAAAATGGAAAGCATCACAATGTGATATTAGATATCAAGTGGGTGAATAGATGGCGCCAAATAAATCGTTGTAGTGTAGATGTAAAGACCATTAGTTAGAAATAGTTAGCACTCAATTAGAATATTAGTTAAACCATATGAATTCATGAGATCGGCACCATATATTGTATGGATCATCGTGAAAGTTTTGGGGTTATTCGGTATAACCAAAGCAATATAGAATAAGTCCTTGTAAAATGAACACGAAATCCATGGCTAGAACCAAAAGAAAGGCAAAACCAGTACTACTTAAATTTTGGTGCCTTTTGTGAAAGTTTATGTTCTTGAATAAGGAGCTTATGGAAGATAGTGAAAAACACGATGAGGATTCAAAAACCTGCATCAGAGTGTTGAGAAGCGCAACAGAAAGAGTTCCTGAATGATTCTCTTCACAAAGGAAAGAATCAATGATAATGATCATTGTGTTTTCCCCACTGGTGTTTTCACTACATAAAGTAGGATTCAAAATGTTCTCCACATCTTGTATGGATACATTTGTGAATCATTTGTCATAATTGCTAGAATATGACATACCTACGAACTACTAAGGAAATAATGGTGAACTAAAGTTATGATAAATCCTAGAGGCGAAATTCACTTAAGATTAGAAAGCAATTTGTTGCCGAATCTTAACAAGTAAAAGGGTTACTTGAATTTTCCAAACGACTGCAAAGTCATGAAGGAAAAGGTGAATGCCAAAGGCACAATTTTTCATGAATAAGGTATTGGACAAATTCAAATGAATTGATTCAAGTGTGTTGAAAGTCCAGTGGATTTAAAACTAGTAAGGTACTAGTATCTAATAGTAAATCTCTCAATTTGATAATTTATCAAAGGATTTTGAAGTTGTTCAAAATAGTGAGTGGATATGAAATTTGCATGAAATTGAGTGGGAGCTATGAAAGTCTTCCTAAAACAATATGTGGATGACATATTTTTGAGTAGGAGCAATATAAGTCTCGAACTCAAGTATGTTGGGAACATATTTTGGGTGGGGGATTAAAAAAGTAATTCTTAAGTGTGTACACGACACATTAAGAATAAGAGAGCAAGTACCGATAAATAATGATTTATAGGGATTATAAGTTGATAGTAAATATATTACGATATTATGTGGTATTCCTAAAAGGGATTCTGAAAAGAGTTTCGGAATAGGAATTGATTCAGGACTGGTCCTTGGTCAATTCAAATTAGGAATAGCATTAAGTTAAACATCGATGGTTGAAAGAAAGAAAATGATGATCATCATCCACTATGTTGAGACATAGGTTCTATCTTGGAAAACCATGATGACAACTTAACATAATATATGATCCAGGAAGGAACGTTTGAAAAGTGATTGAACATGAATAAGGAACATTGATCTAAGTTTGTCCAAAGTGTCTAATTGAGAACTATAGACATGTTTCCAAATCCATGAAGGATGACATATTGATACATTGCAAATGTATCTATAATTTTTGATGTTCCATGCTTGGTTATATCCACTTTCTTGTGTTTTGTCCAAACTTTGGAGTACTTTTCATATGATTTCTTGGACTAACCTATTATCAAGAGACACAGTGACAGCTGCCTATTTTCTGCTGTTTTTGGTTGCAGGAAAGTCAGAAAATGAATATTCTCGGAATTGGACGGGACAAAAGCCAAAGTGCCTATTTTTCCGGAAGTCATCAGATGCCAGAGTACGAGACGGAGAGGGGCCAGGGGGCCACCACACCACCTGGCCGCGCGGCCCATCTTGGCCCGCGCCAGGGGGTGGTCTGGCCGCCTCCGGCACCCCCTCGGCCTCCCCTTCCACCTATAAGATGCCCTTAGGACGAAAACCCTAAGGGCCCGATCAAAAATCCACGAAAGAGTCTGTAGCCGCCGTCATCTCCATCCCTAGATCAGGAGGGATCTGAAACTCTTCCCGGCACCCTTCCGGAGAGGGGAATTCACCCTAGAGGCCTTCTTCATCACCATGCAAGCCTCCGGTGTGATGCGTGAGTAGTTCATCTCTAGACTATGGATCCATGTAGTAGCTAGATGGCTGGTTCTCCTCCTTTGTGCTTTCATGTTTAGATATTGTGAGCTCCGTTCATGATCAAGATCATCTATTTGTAATTCTGCATGTTGTGTTTGCGGGGATCCGATGGATATTGAGATGCTATTTCAGATTGATTATTGATTCTATCATGTCTTTATTATTTGTGATCTTGCATGCTTTCCGTTGTTAGTAGCTATCTTGGCCAAGTAGATGCTAGCAACTCCAAGAGTTAGTATTTATGCTCGATAGTGGGTTCATGCCTCTGGTAATCTGGGGAAGTGATAGAAATCTCTAAGGTACTAGATGTGCTGTTGCTACTAGGGAGAAAACAACAATCCTTTGTTCATAGAACAATCGCATTGTTTACATTACACGCAATTCGTAAAGCAATAATCTGCTGCTTGCAACTTAATACTGGAGGGGGTTCGGATGATAACCTGAAGGTGGATTATTAGTCATAGATGTAGTTAGATGGCGGTCTATGTATAATGTTGTAATGCCCAATCAAGTTCCAAAGGAGTCAAGATGATTAGTATATGCATGTATTGCTTTCTCGATGTTTGTCAATTGCCCCACTGTAATTTGTTCACCCAGCATGTTATCTATCTTAAGGAGAGCCACCTCTAGTGAACTATGGATCCCGTCCTTTTCTTTACATACAATCTACAAACTGTTTACTGTTTTGGGTTTACTTTCTGCAAACTTTTACTTCTTTCCATTCGATACATTTAATCCTTGTTTTCAGCGAAACACGGTGAGATTGACAACCTCATCGCAAGTTGGGGACAAAGTTCTGTGGTTGTGTTGTGCAGGTCTCCATGTTGCTACTAGCACCGGTAGTGCGCCCTGCCAAGGCTCAGCTAGCAACACCTTTGGGGTATTTCCTTGCTCCTACTGGTTCGATTAAACCGTGGTTTCATAACTGAGGGAAACTTGCTGCTGTGCTCATCATACCTTCCTCTTGGGGTTCCCAACGAGCTCTACATCAACACCGTACCAGCATTTTTCTGGCACCGACACTGAGCCATCACATATCTTAAAAGCATAAATGGTTATGTTGTAAGAAGATTGGAAACTCCTATATCGATAATACCGACTAAAGTCAAGTAGGAAGCGAGGTGAACAAAACATCGAAAGTTGCACAGGGTGTAATAGTGTTTCAATAATTACATTTATAATAATAGATAATGGTACCATCTAAAGTGATGTATACTGTTATGGTGGGACTAGTTCATCTTTAACATAGAATGTGTGTCCCAGGGCACAGTGCCCATGAGAAAGCCCATGAGGTTGATCTAAAGTCACTCTAGGCTCCTGGAAACCGACCGCATTCTACTACCATGACTATGATATATACACAAAGATGTTATCATGTGATGATAAAGTATTAATGTCAATCAAGGTGACATTAGTAAGTTGAAAAGTATTTGGGACTGTAAAGTACAAGCCCAAGACTCAACCTCTTCCATCAGCAAGAATATTCAAGGTAACGGGATATATGGTGCCAATAATTAAGAACAAATGCAGCTAGTTTATTTGTACTCTAGTGCAAGTGGGAGACTGTTGGAAATATGCCGTAGAGACAAATAATAATAAGGATTATTATCATATTTCATAAAGTTTATGATTAAGTTTTATACCGTGCTATAACTGTATTGATAGGAAACGTTAATACACGTGTGATATATAAACAACCAGGGGTTCCCGGTTAAACTCTAGTCACTAGTTCATTGGTCAACAAATGATCAAGGTTTCCTGATCATGTGGCATTTATGCCAGTTGGAAATGGAGTCACCTCATTTTGAGAATGAGATGATGTACTAATACCCAAGCTAAACATCGTGATCCGATCATGTCACAAAGCTCAAGTTATGATTATTAGAATAGACCTAGTGTACTATTTCTTTGACCGTGAGGCTATATCAATCACTATCTCATGAGGGCACTTTGATAGCATCAAACGTCAGACGGTTAAACGGTGATTGATACATTGCAAATGTATCTATAATTTTTGATGTTCCATGCTTGGTTTTATCTACTTTCTTATGTTTTGTCCACACTTTGGAGTACTTTTCATATGATTTCTTGGACTAACCTATTAACAAGAGCCACAGTGCTAGCTACCTGTTTTCTGCTGTTTTTGGTTCCAGGAAAGTCAGAAAATCAATATTCTCAGAATTGGACCGGACAAAAGCCAAAGTCGATATTTTACCGGAAGACTCATGAAGCCAGAAGATGAGACGGAGAGGGGCCAGGGGCTGGCCACACCACCTGGTGGCGTGTAGCATCCCAATTGTCTAACAATTGTAATGCTACTTGGTCTAGTAATATAATGGCTACTTCCTATATACAATTGTTGCATCATAATTATATCATGCTCATGTCATCATGCCACCTTGCATTTGAGCATCATATAAAACCCTTTTTCTTTTGGTTCTCCTCTCATATGCATTATTAATTGTATTTGCCTCTTGATATTGTATTTGGTTATTGATATATTGTTTAAATGCCCAAGTTGAGTTGGGGGCATATCTTTTATTTCAACTCCACCACCTTTCTTTCACCACCCTATAATTCCACCATTCCATTTAACCATGGGCTTTTATTTTATTCTTGCCATTTATTTTAGCTCATGTGGGTTGGGATGGATCCAAATTCTATTTTCCTTTAGCATGGCTTTATCTCCATATATTGGAATGCATATATTTAAATGCCATGACCATTAACATTGTTTTTACAAGATTAAATCATGGCATTCAATATTTTTGCATGGGCCATGCAAGAGTACCACCACCTTTAGCTCATTTGTTTTTCTCTTGGTTTAAGTGGTTCCTCCTTTTGTGGGATCATCTCCATCTCTCTTTTCTCCCTAACCTTAGTTTTAATCTAAACCCTCACCTCACCTCTCTCTCTTTCTCTCTCTCTCTACCATGCTGGCCCCACCTCAGCTAACCCCTATCCCAGCCCTAGCATAAACCCTAACCCGAGCCACCCTATCTTACCAACCGTAGCTCACCCGAGCCTCCCCTCTCCTCTCTCTTTCTCTTCTCACTGCCATGCTTGCCCCACCCGGACCTGCCCTGCCTTACCCTCTTCCTAGCCCACCTGCCATGCCTCTGCCCGGCCAGGTCGAGCCCCAGCTCGAGCACGTGCTTGGGAGAAGGAGAAAAGTGGCTGAAGCCACTTTAACCCTGCCCGCTCCCACACGGCACCCTCCTCCCTCTCCCTCGCTTTATCCTCCACCCCACGTCTCCTCTGCCTCGCCAGATCCACCCCAAGGCCCTGCCTCTCCTCTCCTTCCTCTTCACCGTCGCCAGCTCCTTCCGCCGGTCACCGCCAGTAGCGCCGCCGCCCCCTCGTTCCAGCAGGTGTGGTTGACGTGGAGGTGGTCGAGGAGTACAAGGAGGACCCCCTGCTTCGCCCTATACACGCAGACGTGGAGGAGGAGCACCAGGATCGCCAGGACCAGCGCCGCCCCGACGAAACCCTAGATCTCTAGCCGCCAGCCTCGTCGCCGATCTGCCGCTCCCCTCCACGATCTGAGCCCTCCGTCCAAACTGCGGTGAGCCCCTCTACTGCCTATACAACCTCCGCCCTGCCATAAAGGCCTAGCCGCGGTAGACGTTTCGCCGAGCGCCCTCAGTGCGCCGTGGTCGCGCGTGTCTGCACGTTGTAGTGTCGCGCAGCGACCTATCTAGTGCCCGCCTGCTTCCCTGTCCCTCGCTTAGCCGCACTGGTCACCGCCGCCTAGCGCGAGCCCCAGGTCCCCAGATCGAGCCCCCGCGCCGCGCGCTCTGTCGCCGCTCGCTGTTTTCCGTCAGACAACCGCGCGACAGAGAAGATCCACAGTAGACGCGCACGTTTTACATTTTGCCCCCAGCATTTTTGTTTCCTAAACCCGCGATCCAACCGAGCCCCACCAGTCAGCCTCCCCGTCCAGTTTGCAAAAACGCCCCTATAGTTTCGAACAACCAACCCGCGGTCTAGTGCGACCCCACCTGATAGCCTCTGCGGGTTCCGCCGCTGTCACGTGGGCCTTAGCCGCTGGTCCCACCTAGCAGTCACATTGGCTAGGTGAACACGCGGTGAGAAAACCTTTTTCCGCGGTGTGGCCCCATTCAGCAGCGGCCCACCCGTCAGTGGCTGGGTTGAATTCGCCTGGGTGTAAAAAGTTTTCCCTGGATATCTATTTTGACAAAACAATTTCAAAATTGTTTAAATTCAAATTCAAATCAGATTTTAAATGACTTTCAAAATACAAATCCAAATAATACATATGATATATGTTTTGGGATCAGAAAAATGTGAGAAATTCAAATATGCCATTCAAAATAATGTTTGAGCACTTGAAAATTTCGAGATGATTAAAAATACAATAAAATGCCTTTTTTCTTATTTAATTAATAACTTTAGTTTTATAACTCCAAATTTGACAAATAATATGTCTAAATCGATCAGCGCGACGAGCCTGTTCTATCTATGCATTCCATGTTCTGAATTGTAGCATGCATCATATGAATAATGAGTATACACCAAGTGTTATGAGAGCAAACCGGGCTAAAAACTTAATAAAATGCTTTAATCTTGTACCCCACACCTCGCCCATGCCATGCTACATTATTGCCATGCAAATTATGCATCATTCATCATGGCATGATTGTTTGCTTGTCGCATTTTCATTCCTATGCTTGTGCACTCTATTTATGTTGGCCCTTGTTTGTTTGGTTCTTCTTCGAATAGACGTTGAGCAGGGGATATATCAGGAAACCCAGGAGCACTACCCAGATCCGTCCCTCGCTTCAACTGAGCTGCCAGGCAAGCACTACCACATGCTTGCATACATATAGTACCTATTGCCTCTATCTTATTCTTGCATTATTGAGTCACAATTGCATTAAACTGAATCCCAAGTACTACATAGCCTTTACTTTTAAACCCCACCGAAGCTTGTTCCTCCATCCCATGAGCCATTACTACAGGAGTTGTTTGAGCCATGCAGATCGTAGAACAACATGTGTAGGGTATGTGAGTGTCTGATGGATAACGAGGTACCTAAACAACTTAACCTGAGTAGTAATGAGATAACTAATGAAAGTGGCACCGGTGAGCAATATCTGCTATTTGGTTCTTCATGCTCACTTGTGTCCCGTAGGACCCCGAGTACTTGATTCCTGTTCCTTGATTATTCGCACTATCCATATCCGGGAGGCCTTATGGACCCCCCCTGAGCCAGAGCTTGATTCATTCTTATTTCTTGGGGCCACAAAGTAGTTTGGGGCTTTATTACTATCCTGTACTTATGCCATGTTACTGCTTTAATTAAGATTGTGCGAGGAGCAGGTGTACTGTTTAGGATTGCGGAGTGTTTTCGCGGTATCGACAAGCCCAGTCACACTTTCGGGTTCCCAGTCGTTTACAGCCATTGGCGCAAACCTTGGGCCCGTCTCGGAGCCGGCCAACTTCGTTGCGGGTAGCTTAATGGGGTGGCCCCGTGAAATATTTCTGAATCTTGTGATCGCTTTGTCGTGAATGCCTCGTTGGGTTTTGAGTTGGTTTTTCCGAGGTTGATCGAGTGTGTGTTGCTATTTGTGCACCCCTGCAGGGTAAATCTTTCTGAAAGCCGTGTCCGCGGTTATGGACGACTTGGAGCACAGTTTCTCGATCATAGACAAGCATAACTAAAGTACCGCTTTTATTTTGACTAAGTACCTGACTAGTAAATAGTGCAACACTCATGGAATGGTTAATAAAACTGCCAACGGATGGGGGAATGTTCGTCCGCTTTCTCGTCGGTAAGCGAGAAGGAGGATGGATCTGTTAATATTACTGTTATAACTGTTGTTATTAATTCATGGACATCCGTCTATCATTGGTTAGGCGGATGGTTAGCGAGTATCTATAGAATTGTTAGTTATTATCTTTTGCTGCAATTGCGTCACCCCAGGTTGTGTCCCCTTTAGAGGCATAAAGACTTGCTGAGTACCCCTAGGGTATCACACGATAAATTGTTTGATTCAGATGAACAGGTATACTCGCAAGATGGATACTGGGTGGAGGAGATGGACGATGTTGGCAACGATCACTCGGTGTAGAGATTCCGGGAACGGGGATCCGTGAGATCTGTGGGCGGGATGTGTTTATTTATGGGGCATCTTATGCCGATTTGCTTCTTATCCGTACTCGGATCTTGTTCTCCGCTTCCGCCCGATACTCTGATATTTGATGTATGAGGAGATATCCTAAACTATTATATCTATCTAGGATATTTGGATCTTGCCGTATGGCGTTGCAATATTTCTATTTCTTTTAGATGGAATGGCTTTGAGGACTGTTGTATGTGGCTTGCATACATACCCATTTGTGTATGTAGTTGATCCCTTCGCATGCCGATTACGCCGCTCGTTCTTGTCCTGATGTTTTGGAAATGGTTAGGACGGCCGAAAGGTCTACCTGTGAGTGGCATTTGGCCCCACCGTACTATTTTAACCATTTCCGCTCATCCAGGCTTGTAACTAAGAGCATAATTCACCGAGGTAGTTACAATTGGTATCAGAGCCATCCCGCCCTTCAGGGTCTCAGCCAAATGGTCGTTGTCAGTCTAGCAAATATTTTTGGTAGCTATGTATACTAGGGAAAAACAAAACGTGAGAGTAGGACTGCTTCCACTTTTCTTCTTACCCACCCACCCACCCTTTTTTGGTAAGGAAGTGTAACGTTTTCAATCCTCTTCTAAAATTCAAACTAGGATTCACGTGTTCTGGGTTCCGTAGTACCATAGGTTGTGTGTGTGTGTGTGTGTGTGAATTCCTTGTCTATATTTTGCATCCAACATGTTATCACTATCTGCCTTTTGGTTATCAACTGTGGGTACATTCCATACCGACAGGCTTTTGCAAACCGACGCGATCTATCTGATTCGTTGTATACCGACACAATCTGTCTTACTCTTTGTTATCCGACGTTATCTTGTTTGGGGTGTTCCTTTCCGTAGTTACTAATCTTTAGGTTCATCTTAAGATGAAGGTATTCGGATATGTGTTTTACTTATTCATGTGCGGAGTAATGATTTGAGTGTGGGATGGAGTCGCGACCATACCACTACTTTTCTCATTCGCTCTCGTATATTGAATTGGTAGAGTTACTAATCTTGATTCGTTAAGTGATTTTGCGCATATAGTGGTATTTTAATGCCGAAATTTGCGGAAAATTTTTCTTTGTTAGTTTGTGTACCACACTCCTTGTTCAGTCGTGTGCGATATGCTTAATATCTTCTAGGTGCTTTGAACTTTGTTGATATTTTAATATCATCTTAGTAAATTGTATCCTTTAAATCTTGGTTAATTCCATTTTGGTACTATTTTGGATTATTATTATTCTCCATTATGGTACTAACTTGTGTTTTATATCAATCACAGGATGGCACCACCACGCCGTTCTGAGGAGGACATACAACCTGAACTGGGGGCTGCGTTGGCAAGCATCGCCAATGCCCTTGGCCGCAATGCAGCAGAACCAGCAGCAATTTGAAGAAAGTGTCAGGAGGAATGAGTTTGTTCCGCTACCTCCACCTCCCAAGCGAGGAGACATCAAAAGCTTCCTGAAGTTCAACCCACGCCAATTTGATGTGTCCAATCAACCACTTGATGCTGATGATTGGTTGCGGGAGATGTCAAGGTTACTGGCGACTGCTGATGTTCCTGAGCAAGAATGGGTAAAGTGTGCCACTCACCTTCTGAAGGCAGATGTAGCTCTGTGGTGGGAGAATTACCTCAAGGCAAACTACATTGGTTTTCAGCCTACTTGGGAACAGTTCACTGGAGCTTTCAAAGAGCAATATCTGTCAGAAATTATCATGGAGAGGATGAAGGAAGTGTTTCTCAACCTCAAGCAGGGCAATGATAATGTCAATACCTACATCAGAAACTTCATGAACCTTTCTCGTTATGGTGGCGATGAGATCTCTGACGACAAGAAGAAGCAAAAGAGGTTCAGACAAGGGCTCAACGCATCGATTAAATATGCAATCACACATGCAAGGCCGGCGTCTTTTTTGGAACTCCAACATACAGCTCTGCAGGAAGAAGCAAGTAGGCAAGTGTTTGAGGAGTCAAAGAAACACAACCGCGATGCAGCAAGCTCTTCAGCTGTGTCAACTCCTTCTAAGCGTCGTGTCTGGGTTCCTAACACCCCACCGTCGCTCCTGGCTCCACCAAGACCTTCAAGCTACGCAGCAAGGCCACCAAACTTCCTCACTGCTGCTCCCAAGGGCTACAACCACAACTACCCTGGAGCGCCTGGCGGAGTCCCTGGCTACGTTGCTCCACGTCCACCTAGTGCTTGTTACACTTGTGGAAACACTGGGTATCAACACTAGAACTGTCCAATGAACAACAAAGCTCTTCCTCCACCACCTCCAAGATCTGCGGCAAGCTCTCCTATGGTTCGTGCACCACCACCTCGGGCTCTCAACATCAACACCAAGCCCGGGTCTACTGTTGCTCGTGCCAACTGTGTCAACGCCGCTCAAGCTGAGCATGCACCTGGAGTTGTGATGGGTATGCTTTCCGTTAACTCAGTCCCTGCACGAGTTTTGTTTGATTCTGGTGCATCGCATTCTTTTGTCTCCACAAGTTTTGCTGATGCGAATGGGTTCCCTATGGATCCTCTCCCTAAGCGGTTAATGGTCCTTTCTCCTGGAGCAACAATGGCAACTTCAAAAATCAGCCATGGCAATCAAATTGAGATTGGTGGTTCTTCGTTCCCGGCTTCCTTGATTATTCTGGGCAATTCTGACATTGATGTTATCTTGGGCATGGATTGGTTGACAGCAAATGCAGCTGTGATTGATTGTGCTGAACGCTCGGTTTCTCTGAAAATTCCTGAAGGCCATATAGTCTATTCTCCAAGTCTGACTCCTGCTATTCAGCTTTTCTCTTTGGCGGCTCTGAATGATGATGCTATGGAAGCTATTCAGAGTGTCCCGGTGGTCCGTGAGTTCCCAGATGTCTTTCCTGAAGAGTTGCCAGGTATGCCTCCAGATCGTGAGGTCGAGTTTGTGATTGAGCTTGAACCTGGTACCGCTCCTATTTCTAAGCGGCCTTATAAAATGGGTCCTGCTGAGTTGGCTGAACTCAAACGTCAGCTTGATGAACAAGAGAAGTTAGGTTTCATTCAGCACAGTACTTCTTCTTGGGGTAGCCCAACCATCTTTGTGAAGAAGAGAGACAAAACTGATAGACTTTGTGTTGACTATCGGGCTCTCAATGCTAAAACCATCAAGAATAAATATCCCCTTCCGCGGATTAATGATCTCTTCGATCAGCTAGCTGGTGTTGTGGTATTCTCTAAGCTTGACTTGAGAAGTGGATATCATAAAATCAAGATTCGCAAGGAAGATGTTCCTAAAACAGCTTTCACCACCCGCTATGGCCTGTATGAGTACACGGTCATGTCTTTCGGTCTCACCAACGCACCTGCCACCTTCTCGAGGCTTATGAACTCGGTTTTTATGGAGTATCTTGATAAGTTCGTTGTGGTCTATCTGGATGACATCCTAGTCTATTCTAAATCAAAGGAAGAACATGAAGAACACCTTCGGTGTGTCCTAAACAAGCTTCATGAGAACCGCCTGTATGCAAAGTTCTCCAAATGTGAGTTTTGGCTCCCTTAAGTCACCTATCTTGGCTCCCTCCGTGTGGGTCAGTAAGAATCAAATAGTAAGATTTGATAAGCAAGTCGTTATTGTTTTGACAATGGTGAACCGACTACATGCAAAGAAGCGATGATGGGCCCTGACTCCATAAAATTACTAGAAGTCATAGAATCCGTGATAGTATTCATACACGAGAAATCAAGTTTCTGAACTTGGAAGACCCTCCAGAAAGGCGTGAAGCCTATTGGTCGTGTTTGGATCTATAAAGAAATAAGACATGGATGTTTAACATCTATGAAATAGTCGACATGTCGGAAAGAAGTTTACGACAATGTTCAAGGAGTTGACTATGACAAGATTTGATCTTTCATAGCGATATATAGTCTTGACGGATTAATGTAGCAACCACTACATATAATTTGGTATATGGTAGTTTAAACAAAACAAGGTTCTTCTAATATAATGGTAACCTAGGACGTGTACATGACATGGTCCGAAGGGTTTTGTTAATTCAAAGGGTGCTAAAAGGGCATGTAAACTTCAATAGTTGAAGTAAGCATACCGGAGTTGGAATCTTCACCATGATGAAACTGTTAAAAGAGTTTAAATTCATCGGAGATGATGAAGATGCTTGCATTTGCAAGAAATTAAGTGGGAGCGCTGAGACATATTTCTAATACATTATGTAGAGGACATATTGTTGATTGGAAATGATGTATCTTGTATTGACACAAGTTAAGAATTTCATTAAAATAAGATTTCGATGAAAGACTTGGGCAAACCCAGAATATTTGGCATCAATATCTATATGGATAGATTAAGGCGCAAATATGGTTGTGCTAGACATACATATATGAGATATTGAAAGGGTTCAATATGGAAACAACAAGAAAGGTTCTTTCTGCATGGAAATAATTGTATCAAGATTCAAGTGTTTCAACACTTGGTGAGTAAAATCACATGAAGATTTTGATCAATTATACCATGATATGTATATATCCAGAATGTCCTATGCTCTAAATGTTATGAGTATATACCAGAATGATTCATAAGATGATCATTGGACAATAGTAAAGATATTCTTATGAGCTTTGGAATAACTAAGAATATATCATGTATAAGTGACAAATAGTTAAAGGTAGTTCATTGTAAAGTGTTACATTGATACTAATTTTGTCACAAGATACAAATTAAATTTATCTCAATTTAGACTATGGGTGGCACAATGTAATGGAAAGGATGTTCCATGATGGATTTGGATGAGTTCCAAAGTTGAGACATTGTGACGGATACTAGAACAAAAGTCTAAGTATATAACTGCTACAGTAGCAGCAAAGGAGGGCATTTGTGTTAAGTAGTTTGTTATCAAACTAGGTGTGGTTCAAAGTGCGCTAATACTATGAAGATATATTGTGTGACAATAATATCAACATATTTTGAGCCGAACGAACTAAAGGTCTCACCAAAGGACCAAATTTATACAATGCCATCTCATTTGAGAATGAGTGATGCGTAGAGACGCAAAGACATGCAAATACACACGGGCCTGAAACTGTCAGATCCGGAGATTATGTTAACCACTAGCAATAGCGTATATGCAACACCAGAAAGCCATAGATGTTCAATACGCAAAGTTTTTCAAACTAGATTATTGACTCTAGTGCAAGTGGGAGACTGAAGGGAATATGCCTGAGAGGCAATAATAAAGTGGTTATTATATTATTCCATGTTTATGATAAATGTTTATTTTGCATGATATAATTGTATTGATCGGAAACGTTAATACATGTGTGTTTAATAAACAAAAATGATTCCTAGTTATGCCTCTCTGATAGACTAGCTCGTTGATTAACAAGATGATCAAGGTTTCCTAATCATGGACATTGGATGTTGTTAATAACGAGGTCACAACATTGGTGGAATGATGTGATGAACATTCATCCGAAGTATAGCATTGCGATCAAAGTTATTATGTTTATATTGCTATAACACTATACGAAGTAATCTTTATCCTTGACCATGAGATCATGTTAATTGCTAACACCGGAAGAGTATCTTGATAACATCAAACGTCACACCGTAACAGGGTGACTATAAAGATGGGTTCAGTGCTACGAAGGTGTTATGTTGAGGATCATGGATCAAGAGTGGAATTTGTCAATCCCGATGACGGATAGATATACTCTGGGCCCTCTCGGTGATATCACATTAAGATAGCTTGCAAGCAAGTGATGTGATCACTAAAATGTTATATCACGGGAACAAGAAAATAATGCATGTCGGTAACGAGATCAAACTAGGTATGGGGATACCGATGATCGAATCTCGGACATGTAATATATCGCGAGACAAAGGGATTTAGTTACTAGCGTTAAAGGTTCTCATGATCACAGAAGTCATCGTTGAATGTGTAGGAGTCAGTATGGATCTCCAGGTCCCGCTTCTGATTATTGATCTGAGAGGGGTCTCGATCATGTCTGCATTATTCGCGAACCATAGGGTGACACACTTAAGGGATACCGACACCATTTGGAGCAAATATGTTTCAGATAAAGATTTAAGAAAGCGCTGGAATTATTTCAATAGACACCCAAACTGTTTCGGGTGAAATTGCTGAAATTGGTTCTGCATGTAATATTGAAATGTTGCAGGGGGTTTTATGTGAATGTTTGTTAATTAAAGTAATTGACAAAATTATGAATAAAAATAATAAAATAGTTTTATTAAATGAGAGGGCATTAAATTTGGAGAAATTTGATGCATTTAAAGTGGAGACTTTAAAAGAGAATGTGAAGAGGCATTTTAATGTGGAGGGGTTACCACCACATGAATGGAAGAGGTGAAGAGGCACCTCCTCCATGCGCCGGCCATGAAGGAGGGGCACCCCTCTCCTCCTATAAAAGGCCACACTCTCCTCACTTCTCACACACACCTCCTTGTGAAGGATCTCTCTCCCCCCTCTAGTATTATTCCCCCATAGTCTCGGATTAGCGAGATACATGTTCCCGATGGCTTTATCTAGAAAGGAGTTGCTGCTTCTGCTGCTTTGCTGGAGCGAGGGACGGAGGTTGTCGGGGTAACGAACGTGTGTGCGATCACGGATGCACCGCTGCTTTGCGGTGTTGGACTTGGTGCTGCTGGAGCTGGATCTGATGGACGTGCTGGGGCCAGACCTGCTGGACTTCCTCACGATCTTGAGATCGGCAAGTGTACGACTACATCAACCACGAGTTCCTACTCGTTAACAAAGCTCGTTGTCTACGAGGGTAAGTTCTCGTTGGATGTATGTCCACCCGTTGCTTTGTACCTAGTAGATAGATCTTGGCGTGTAGTTCACATCGTAGGAAATTTTTTGTTTTCTATGCTGCGGACCCAACACCGAGGCTCGGTTTGCGAGTCCTCGTCCGCAGTACTTGGCCGTGCGAATCGCACTATCTAAGGTTGAGGAGGACATGGTGCTGTTTGTGTAGCACTACCATTTGTCTTGGCCCGGAAGGCCAGTCGAGCAAGGCGACTCCAATGATGGCTCTCGGTTAGCGTTTTTCGTGGACGATCCGAGGCTCGGTTTGCGAGTCCTCGTCCGCACTACTTGGCCATTGCGAGTCGCTCTTTCAAAGATTGACAAAGGCGAATCAATCTTTCCCGGGGGAAGAGACGCCCAGTGGTGAGTCCATACAGCATGGCATGTGACCCTCTCTGGCGGCTCGGACGATGAAGGTCCCTTAGTAGGCGTGGCGTACGCATTCGACGTAGCGGAAGTATAGACGCGCTTTGGCGGAGTCGACGTGGCGGACGGAGGTCGCGCAGTCGACACGGCGGACACGGGGTCGACGCGACGGACATAGGTCGCGCTAGTGCGAAGTCGACGCGGCGGACATGGGGTCGACACGACGGATGGAGGTCGTGCTTTGGCGAAGGGAGGCCGCGCTTTGGCGGAGTCGACGCGGCGGACATATGGTCGCGCGGCGGATGGAGGTCGCGCTAGGGCGAAGTCGACGCGGTGGACACGGGGTCGACGCGGCGGACGGAGGTCACGCTTTGGCGAAGGGAGGCCACGCTTTGGCGGAGTCGACGCGGCGGACATATGGTCACGCGGCAGACGGTGGTCGCGCTAGGGCGAAGTCGACGCGGCGGACACGGGGTCGACGCGGCGGACGGAGGTCGCGCTTTGGCAAAGGGAGGCCACACTTTGGCGGAGTCTACGCGGCGTACATATGGTCGCGCGGCGGACGGAGGTCGCGCTAGGGCGAAGTCGACGCGGCAGACACGGGGTCGACGCGGCGGACGGAAGTCGCGCTTTGGCGAAGGGAGGCCGCGCTTTGGCGGAGTCGACGCGGCGGACATATGGTCGCGCGGCGGACGGAGGTCGCGCTAGGGCGAAGTCGACGCGGCAGACACGGGGTCGATGCGGCGGACGGAGGTCGCGCTTTGGCGAAGGGAGGCCGCGCTTTGGCGGAGTCGACGCGGCGGACATATGGTCGCGCGGCGGACGGAGGTCGCGCTAGGGCGAAGTCAACGCGGCAGACACGGGGTCGACGCGGCGGACGGAGGTCGCGCTTTGGCGAAGGGAGGCCGTGCTTTGGCGGAGTCGACACGGCGGACATATGACCGTGCGGCGGACGGAGGTCGCGCTAGGGCGAAGTCGACGCGACGGACATATGATCGCGCGGCGGCGTAGGTCGCGCTAGGGCGAAGTCGACGCGGCGGACACGGGGTCGACGCGGCGGACGGAGGTCGCGCTATGGCGATGTCGTGCGGCGTTTAGCCGATAGAATGGCGAGTCGGCGACGGCGAGGCCGCGAGGGAGAAGTCGTGATGGCGAGTCCCGAGCGTGGCGTGTCCGCGAGGGTGAGTCGCGGCAGGCGAGGCGAGTCCCCGAGCACCCGATGCGGGGTTTAGCCGGAAGGAGTGGACGCGGCGGCGAGTAGTGGTAGCGAGCTCGATCAGACAATTGGTCGGACGGAGTCCCGTGGTGGAGCCGTGCGGCTTTTAGCCGCTAGCATGGGGAGTCAGTGATGGGCGAGTCTCCGAACGTGGCGAATCCGCGGCCGTGGCGGCGGGCGATTGCAACTGATGCAAAAGACAGTTGTCAGATCGTCTCGTCTTTGTGGATTAATTCTCCCACAGTATGCACGTGAGAAACCAACGTACAGAAGATTAGTCTATTCTTAATAAAGTAATCAATTAGAATAATCAGTGAAATAGGATTAGATTGAAATAAAGAAATCTATCGATGCATTGCTATGTGCGTTTTGATTTCTCTCTGGCTGCTTCGTCGGGCTTGGTTGCTGTCAGGTGAACGAGAGAAGAATTGCACCATGCAAGTCTTTGGTTTCTCGTTCGATACATCAATTCTTGATGGTGACTCGTTGGCCTTGATCCAGTAGACCGTACGTCGCCGTGTGACTTGGGATTGCCGATTTGACTTTGCCCCATGGTGTTCTCCACACGGTGTGTATACATGCAGAAAAATCATTGTACGACAGGTTAGATCTGAATAAAATAGTTGACTACTTAATATCAAAAGCAGAAATATCTCTGGATGTCTGATCAAAGCTACGTGAAGGGCCGGTGCATGCTGCAGGAATATTTGCACGCTCGCGCAGAGTGCGCCGACTATGTGCAGACGCCTTCTCGACGAATGACCGTGTCGGCCGTACCATAAATTGGATCCAGCCGATCTCCAATCTCGCTGATGAAGAATTTGAGGGATCTCATCCAGATCATCACCTCCAAGCACCACTTGCTCCACGCTGGGCGCTAACTGTCATGGAATTGACCACGACAGATGCTACAGGGTAGCTTACGTAGAGGAAAGGGCAAGGCGACGTAGGAGGATCCGGGAGCGAGATTGACACGCGACGTACCCAGGTTCACGTCCCCTCGATGGAGGATCGCTACGTCCTGCTAGCAATCCAGTATAAGATCATAGATTGGTTTACATAAAGCCGCCGTAGGTGGAGGAAGAGACTAGATCTAATATGACGTGGGAGAGCCCGTTTTTAGTGGTTCCCCTGGTGGCTTTATATATGCAGCCAGTTAGGGTTTACAAGTGCTAATGGGGCTTTTATTGGAGTCGCCGTCTTGGGCCTTCAGTCGGCGTGACGTCTGAGTCCAGTGTGTGTCAGTCGCCGTATACGACGAGTCGACCCGCTCTAGGCTTGGCTTCAGTCAGCTCGATCCAGCTGGCGACTCCGCTTCACGGGTATATCCTGATTGGTATTCCCCATCATCCTACCAACTAGTATATTTGCAAGAAACTAAACTACAACATGTTGATGCCTTTATCGCTGGTCAACTTGGTGGTCAGAGGTGATACCTTCGAACTGGATTCAAGGATGTAGTATAATAGCCTTTTCCCTAGTAGACCTAGGTTTAATCAAACCTTGGAAAGCAATGCTAAAAGAAAATAAAAAAGACACGTCTACAATACTTTGTTTCTTCGTTTGACCTTTGTTTACCGGACCAATCCAGTTTACTTTTATAGTGGGTTGATTCAATGGATGGACATAGGCAAGGGTTGAAGATCCACCTGCAGCTGCACATCATATGGGATAAAAGATAATAATAATAAGCATAATCATGTGTAATGTTTTAATAGGGATAATCTCTTGTGGGAAACACATCCTAATATACTAGACCCCATGTGATGCAGCAGGCATAGCAATAGTATTTTGATCCAACGGAGTGCACCACGAAGCCACATGCTACAAGAGATTATTAAGTGTAAAACACATATCAAAGCATTAAGTGGTGATGTTGTTGTGATTTCAAATGGGTCGCTAAGCGAAGACCATACTACCCTTTCTATCACTGGGGTTCCTATGAGATCGCCGCTATCAATCTCGAGGGTCTTGGGTACCTACAAATCCAAAGATCGAGACAAGAGACAAAGAAACAAAAGATACAAATCTCTCTTTCAAACAATACACAATGGTCCCATAGATTAGATGCACATGATCGCTGCAAGGTTTCTCCCAACCCGCAACCCGTGAGGACTACTCACTCATAACAATAAGATCAAGGATTGAAAATATTGTGCAAAATACTTAGATTGAAATCAAATATTATTACAATGGTCACCGAATCACAAGGAGATCTCAAGTACAAAGTAATGGCTATGGCTAATGGAGGGGATGGAATGTGGAAGGGATGAACAATGGTGAGGATCTCCTTTGGTGGTGTTGTGATGCAATCTGAGAATGACAGCCCTCTGCGTGCCGGCTAAGACCTCAAAATATATAGGCAGCTTCACAAAAGTTATAGGGTTTGACGAGACGGAGCCGCCACCACATGGTATCGGCGGACGGTACAGGCGGGCCTTGCTCGTACCAGTGGTCGTTACAGTTGCAGTCGCCTGATATTTGCTCTAGAATTACTTGGTCACATGGACTTCCTCAAAATCTTCATTATGACTCCAGATTTCGCATTAAAAAGCGTGATTTCCTGCACAACACAAATCAAAGTAATGGTTTGCATATCTTTGTAATTATTAGTTATTAGTGGAAAGGATAGCGAGTTTCTTGTCAATTGCTTGAGTAAAAACAAAGTTTAAACGCAGTGGAAGATGGCTATTTTTGGAGCCATCAAGAGGCCGTGCCAATTCAACCAAAGAATGATGTACAAGCAAAAGGATTAGCTCTTGTGGCCTGGACATAGGTGTGTAGACCAAAAAACCAGGGAGGATTGGGAGTTCTAAATCTGAATATTCAAAATAATGCATTACTCCTCAAGAACCCGGACAAATTCTTCAATAATCAAGACACTCCTTGGGTACATCTTATATGGAATACATATTACTCACAAGGTCACATACCACGGTATCAACTGGAGGGATCCTTCTGGAGGAAAGCTCATCTAAATCTCATTGATGCTTATAAAGCCATGGCAAGATGTCAATTTGGGAAGGGAAGAACAGTTTACCTGTGGACAGACTTATAGAAGAATGAATGTCTACAATTCAAAATGCCACATTTGCTATCATATGAAAAAATACTAAAATTACTATACATGAAGCAGTACATATAGAGTATCTTGAAGACCTCTTTAATCGCCCCTTGTCACAACAAGCATTCTCTGAATCTGAAGAATTGGAAGACATATGTCAACAATCCTTGATCAACAGCCAACTAGGACACCCTGATAAATGGAGTTATAGATGAGGTTCTGAAGAGTCTACTGTTAAAAAATGCATACATGGTTCTTGCTAGCTCTCAACATGCCCCACCTTAGTTCACATGGACCTGGGAATCTTCATGTTAAGCTAAACACAAGTTTTTCTTCTAGCTTTTACTCCTAGACACAAGAAATCTTCTGAGAAGGAAAAATTACTCTTTGCCTGACTACAACTGTGCAACTCTGAATTTCAACATTGAAGAAACACTTGTACATCTATTTTGGAATTGTCCATTTGCCTTGGAATGCTAGGATTATATATGCCCTCAGAGAGCTAGAAACCTTTCGGTATTGGAAGCATTCCAAGATATCAAAACAAAATTGGGCCTTCCTTTTGCAATGGAAATCCAGATTATGGCCGCTTGGGGAATCTGGATGTGTAAAAACAAAAAAATATTTGAAGACACAAGACCAAGGTTTGATAATTGGAAGGCAATTTGCCTTCAAAAAAAATTAGATGGCTCCAATACAGAATAAAAAAGAAATACTCCCTTCAGTTCAATAATTGGTTTCAAAGACAAGTCCATTTGAAGATTCTTTTGTAACCCTGTAACTTTTATCTTGTAACTTGATTATTAGATATAAATAAAAGAAAAAATTGCAGTGGGGGGCCTTCCCCTACTGTTTTACCCTAAAAAAAATTTAACTAAAGACCAACAAATGGCACCAAAGGAGGAATTTTAATTTAGTCGGATAATAGAGTGGTTCAAATCTTAAACATGACTGCAGGCACCTACTCCTTATTAGAAAGCTTCACCACATTGGGATGGACACCGCCTTCATGCTCACCATGTTCTATGGATCAACTCGACGGAACCTAAAGGATGTTTCCTTGGGAAACTGGTTGCGTTCGAACCACCTACCGTAACAAGATGGGTAATCACTAGAGATTTCAACCAAATAAATCGAGCTAGAGACAACAATATATAAAGATTGTAATAAGGACAAAAACCATAGGGAGCCTTTCCAAAGCCTCTTCCACAAGCTCAAGAACGCCGACAAATAACTAAGGACAAACCTTTTGAAGGAGATATGCCATAGAGGTCAATAATAAATTTATCCTTATTGATATATCTCATATGTTCATAATAGTTTTGTATCAAGCTATAACTGTATTAAGTGGAAACATTAATACACGTGTGGTATATAAACAAACCAAGTACCTAGTATCCTCTAGACTAGTTTGTTGGGCAGCCGATGATCGAGCTTTCTCGGTCATGGACATTTCCACGTAAACTAACAACAACGTCACTTAATTAGATGAATAAACCAATGGACACGCCTGACCATAGTGTTGTAATGTGATCTAGTCACAAAGTTTAACACATTGCATTACCTAGCAAAACGTAGTAACTCAATCCTTTGACCATGAGATCATGTTTAATCACTATCACCCGGTATTGCTTTGATCACATAAACCATCACACCGTAACAAGGTGGCCATAATGGTGTGTATTGGGTATTCCAAAGGGATATATTGAGGCGTATGCATCAAGATCGGGATTTTCCAATCTAAGTGACAGATAGATACTCTGGGCCCACTAGATGAGATTGCATCAATGAGCTTTCAAGCATGTCACTAGTTTATGAGGATGTAATATCGCGACAACGAGTAAATGCGTTTGTCGGTAACAAGATCGCAATAGGTATGTCTATACTAGAGATCAGAACTTTGAAAAACCAGGTACCGTAGTTCAAAGGGAATGGGACTCAATGTTTAAGGCTCAAGCGATCAATCAATTCATGGAATGCAAAGGGGCCATTATGAGTTTCCAGACACCATTGTTGGTCATTGATCGGAGAGATGTCTCGTTGATGTCTTGGCATTTCCGAACTTTAAGGGTGCCACGCTTAAGGGTAGAGATGCTTAGGGTTGATCCGAGATCATAAGAGAAACATGACAGAGAGAACTGAAATCGTTTTAGAGAAATACCAAAGATGTTTGGAGGACTTCGAAAGGTATTTCGAAGTGAAAGGTATCGTTTAATTTGTGTTTATTATTAATTAAATGAATGAATTAATAAATACATAATTAAATAAATAAAAAGGAGAAAATCCCACCTCATGGGCCCTCTTGGAGGGAAGGGCCCACAAGGGCAAGGTGACGCGCGGGTGGGGGAGCCACCCACCGCCGGTTGGCCATGGGCCAATAGCACGCGGGGGTGGGGGCCAACCGATGCTGGCGGCCAACCCCTCCTCTCCCTTATGTTTAGTCCCACCCCGGTATTGGAAATATGCCCTAGAGACAAATAATAATGAGGATTATTATCATATTTCATAAAGTTTATATCATGCTATAACTGTATTGAAAGGAAACATCAATACATGTGTGATATATAAACAACTAGGGGTTCCCGGTGAAACTCTAGTCACTAGTTCATTGGTCAACAGATGATCAAGGTTTCCTGATCATGTGGCATTTATGCCAGTTGCAAATGGAGTCACCTCATTGTGAGAATGAGATGATGAACTAATACCCAACCTAAACATCGGACCCGATCATGTCATGAAGCTCAAGTTATGATGATTAGAATAGACCTAATGTACTATTTCTTTGACCGTGAGGCTATATCAATCACTGTCTCATGAGGGCACTTTGATAGAATCAAACGTCACACGGTTAAATGGTGATCATAAAGGTGTGTTCAGGTATTCAGAGGAACAATAGAGGCATTATACACCAAGAGCGGGATTTTTCCATCCGCGTGACAGAAAGATACTCGAGGGCCCACTCGGAGAAGTTATATCCAATAGTTGCACAATGTGTGATTTGATCACAGGGATATCACTAGTCGGAACGAGTCCAGTAGCATTTGTCGGTAACGAGATTAAACCCGACATGGTGATGCCATTGATTATATCTCGGGCAATGCAAGTATCGAGAGACAAAAGGAATATGACACGATGTTCATGGTTCAAATGACGAAAGATTTCATGGAAGGCACAGGGGTCACATGGCCATCTAGGTCTCTCTGTTGATCATTGGTCCGGGAGTGTCCCGATCATGTATGGAGTGTTCCTGAACTGTGGGGTATCACGCTTAAGAGCTTGGTGATGCTTATAGAGTGTTTATAGGATTGGTAGAATCACCAAAGAAAGAGAAGAGAGAAAACTGGAAGGGTTTCGGTAAGTCCGGAGGATGTCCAGAGTGGAGGTGGAAGGTGTTCCATAGCCACGGAAATTGAATGATATGTGAATGAATGTTAAATATTGATTTAATCATTTATTCATAATTATTTAATAAAGAGAAAATCAATTAAATGGTCAAAAGGCTTAATGCACCAAATCCTGGAGGGGAAAGGGCCCAAGAGGGGGCCGCACCCCAAGGAGGGGCCAAGGGGGTGGCCGGCGATCCTAGTGGGCCAGTCCCCCACGTGGGGCCATGGTGGGGTGGCCGGTGGAGCCTCTCCCACCTCCTCCCTTGTTTAGTCCCACCACGGGACTTTGAGGGAGGGAGTACCTCCTCTCCCCCCTATATATAGTGGTGTATTTTGACCAAATAAATACACACAATATTCAATAAAGGATTCCTCACTTTTGGGGAGACCTCCAATTGATCTCTCTCTCTCTCTCTCTCTCCCATGATCGTGGTCCGAAGTCCGGACTGTGCGAACGAGAGACATCTTCAACACGGAGCACCATCGTGGTGCCAGATGTAGATCCAGGAGCTCTACTTCCACAACTGCTGCTGGATCGGGGAAGCAGGAGTCATCTCCAGGCACCGGATGCATGTAACTCCCTACGAGGTGCAACATTTGAGGCACTAGAAGTCTTTGGAGCTACAAGAGCGCGAGGACTTCATCACGACCTTGAGGTCGGCTTCGGCTCGTCTATAGCAACCACGCTCTCCCAAGCGTTGACAACGATTTTTGGTATTCAAGGGTAAGTTCGTGAAAAGCCCCTCCCGTTACTGCATTACTAATAGTATGTCCTGGCAACAAAGGGGTTCAGGGGCGTAGGGTAAAAATTTATTGTTTTCATATGTGAACCCCTAGAGTGGTATTAGAGCTAGATCTATGCGTAGTATTGCTAGTACGGGCAGAACACACGAGATATAGCGTGTGGGCATTGATATTTTAGTTGTCACCCTCCCACGTGTACTTGTGTATACCGTAGCAATGCTTGATGAAGCGGCCCCAACCGACTTTACGCGTTCATTCGCGAGACTGGTCCATGCTTGACATACGTCTTGTACCGTATAAAGTGGATTTGGGGGGTGTCTGTCTCTCTCGCATTAGTTGGTATGCCATTTTCAATGGAGGGCCCCGAAAGGGGTGTAGTATAGACAACTACTCGATCAGCATTGTGGTGAAAGTTTGTAGGTAAGAACAGTTCTTGTGCGAAAGCCCATTCAGCCATGTAAAGCATGCAAATATAAACTAGAGGTGTCTAACTTTGTTTTGCAGGGGGTGTTGTGATGTGATATGGTTGTGGCAAAGGTAAAGTTATTACCTTATGTTGCTAAGTAGTAGTATATGGTCATGGAGGTGACAGACTACCATGCTGGAAGGCACCGGTACCCAGGTGCCTACGGTGCCGGAACCCTGGTGCCAGAATCCAGAGGCACGAAATGGAGATCACAGCAAGGACCATATCGCATCACTCTTACATTTAATGTTTATTGTTTGTATATATTATTGTGTGCTAGTATTAGATACTTGACAATAGCCTAATAAGATGATCCCTAATAAAATACTAATGAAAGTGTTCTCCCTTAGTTTGCACCACCAAGAAAGTTCTTCGGTATGAGGCAGGCCATGACGATCGGGTGTCAGACATATGTATGTTTGCATACAGTGGATGTAAGCCATGTTGCACAGCGAATACGCTAAGGTTGAGTTGGCGAGCCTAGCATGTGTAGACATGGTCTCGGAACACAGCGATCGAAAGATCAAGCACGAGTCACATGGATGATGTGATCGACCAGTAAAGTCCACCCTAGCATCCACATTGATGGCCGTGATGATCGGGGGAGATGTGGGGAAAAGGGATCGTGTAATCACTAAAACCCTTCAGGGGATAGGTGTTTTTAGTGGAGTTATTATTTGACTCATTTAATTATAAACTTAGTCTAAAATTCCTTTTGCAATTATAAATGTAGAAAATGGTTCTCCCTGATGTTACCTTCTCGTTGACGATTGGTTAAAAGGAGAAAAACTCAAGTTAGATGGATCCAACTTTTCTATGTGGGTTGCGTGTCTCCATGTTCTCCTTAGAAAGAATGATGTGGTCGACTACATGCTCTACGAGATGTATTTGGCGCAGCCCTATTTTCATGAGACCCAAGAGCAGCGGGATCACCGCTGCTGTCGTCGTGTAATGGCCACATTCATATCAGTGATGATGTGCTTAGGAATGGTTGATGAGCTATGGCCGATTGTGGGTAGCATTAACCCTCGAACGGTTATGGCACAACTGAGATCATATTTCGTGGAACAAGTGCACATATGGGAGCATGAGCTCATGGGAGATTTCCTCTCCATAAAGATGGAGGAGAACTCTTCACTTGACAATCACTTGGTACGCATACATGATGCATACATGAGGCTTGCATACTTCCTGAACAACTGGTTCGCAAGCTCTTTTGCAATAGGAGTGTTGCTGTAGTTGCTGCCACCAAGCTACAAAGCACATGCAGGATTTGCATTATGAGAGGCGACGCAGAAACACAGGATTTCTACGATTCATATCACATTTCAGGAATGTGAAGGTTGAACCCGTTGTCGGAGAGGTCATCAATGACAAAGGTATATATTTGATATACAGTTTTATAAATGTTATAATCTTGCAAAAACATATTGTAGTGTTAAGTATATTTAATACTTGTTCTATTTTGCTGAAAACAGGTCCTTCTGCATGAGAGTTGCTTGCTAGAGAGGAGGTGACGTTGTGTGTTGATGGCGAGCATGATGATGATGGCCAATGACACTCTCCCTCGACATTTATCACTTAGTTTATCGTTTTAGGATGATTATTGTAATCGATAGATTATGAACTTCTATAGTGTGTCTCACACTTCATGAGACGGTTATTCATGTGAGTTTGTAACAAACAGTTGTTCTACTTTTATGAATGATTTCTATTTGCATTCATATCTTGTTCGATTATGTGTGAATTATCCTGGTTGTTTTGAAACTAATTGATAATGCATGAACATTTGTAAAATATTAAAATGCCTTGAAAATACACAACTTAATAATATATTCATTTTGAATGAAACCATTGTTTAAATTCATAGTTATGTTGATAATATGTGAAAGTCATTTGATTTCTTGTCACATATGAATCATGCCCAAGTTTGGCAAACTAACTTAAACATCGTGTATTACATGAATACGAACTATTTTGATGAATTGTTGAAAGAGAATACATATTTGATGTATTGTATTTCAACCAAATGGTAATTATCATTATATAACTGTGTAAATTGTGTAAAGAAGTTTAACAAAGGAAACATGAGTATGAAACTATTTGATATGATCAAAGTATTTCATCAACCAAGGTATTGAAGATAAAAGAGAATCTAATTACTATGATTTGATCAATAGTAATGAAATTTGACTTTATAAGAATGGCATAAAGAAAATTGTGGAATGCAATGCGTTAGAAATGTCAAAATGGAAAGCATCACAATGTGATATTAGATATCAAGTGGGTGAATAGATGGCGCCAAATAAATCGTTGTAGTGTAGATGTAAAGACCATTAGTTAGAAATAGTTAGCACTCAATTAGAATATTAGTTAAACCATATGAATTCATGAGATCGGCACCATATATTGTATGGATCATCGTGAAAGTTTTGGGGTTATTCGGTATAACCAAAGCAATATAGAATAAGTCCTTGTAAAATGAACACGAAATCCATGGCTAGAACCAAAAGAAAGGCAAAACCAGTACTACTTAAATTTTGGTGCCTTTTGTGAAAGTTTATGTTCTTGAATAAGGAGCTTATGGAAGATAGTGAAAAACACGATGAGGATTCAAAAACCTGCATCAGAGTGTTGAGAAGCGCAACAGAAAGCGTTCCTGAATGATTCTCTTCACAAAGGAAAGAATCAATGATAATGATCATTGTGTTTTCCCCACTGGTGTTTTCACTACATAAAGTAGGATTCAAAATGTTCTCCACATCTTGTATGGATACATTTGTGAATCATTTGTCATAATTGCTAGAATATGACATACCTACGAACTACTAAGGAAATAATGGTGAACTAAAGTTATGATAAATCCTAGAGGCGAAATTCACTTAAGATTAGAAAGCAATTTGTTGCCGAATCTTAACAAGTAAAAGGGTTACTTGAATTTTCCAAACGACTGCAAAGTCATGAAGGAAAAGGTGAATGCCAAAGGCACAATTTTTCATGAATAAGGTATTGGACAAATTCAAATGAATTGATTCAAGTGTGTTGAAAGTCCAGTGGATTTAAAACTAGTAAGGTACTAGTATCTAATAGTAAATCTCTCAATTTGATAATTTATCAAAGGATTTTGAAGTTGTTCAAAATAGTGAGTGGATATGAAATTTGCATGAAATTGAGTGGGAGGTATGAAAGTCTTCCTAAAACAATATGTGGATGACATATTTTTGAGTAGGAGCAATATAAGTCTCGAACTCAAGTATGTTGGGAACATATTTTGGGTGGGGGATTAAAAAAGTAATTCTTAAGTGTGTACACGACACATTAAGAATAAGAGCGCAAGTACCGATAAATAATGATTTATAGGGATTATAAGTTGATAGTAAATATATTACGATATTATGTTGTATTCCTAAAAGGGATTCTGAAAAGAGTTTCGGAATAGGAATTGATTCAGGACTGGTCCTTGGTCAATTCAAATTAGGAATAGCATTAAGTTAAACATCGATGGTTGAAAGAAAGAAAATGATGATCATCATCCACTATGTTGAGACATAGGTTCTATCTTGGAAAACCATGATGACAACTTAACATAATATATGATCCAAGAAGGAACGTTTGAAAAGTGATTGAACATGAATAAGGAACATTGATCTAAGTTTGTCCAAAGTGTCTAATTGAGAACTATAGACATGTTTCCAAATCCATGAAGGATGACATATTGATACATTGCAAATGTATCTATAATTTTTGATGTTCCATGCTTGGTTTTATCCACTTTCTTGTGTTTTGTCCACACTTTGGAGTACTTTTCATATGATTTCTTGGACTAACCTATTAACAAGAGACACAGTGACAGCTGCCTATTTTCTGTTGTTTTTGGTTGCAGGAAAGTCAGAAAATGAATATTCTCGGAATTGGACGGGACAAAAGCCAAAATGCCTATTTTTCCGGAAGTCATCAGATGCCAGAGTACGAGACGGAGAGGGGCCAGGGGGCCACCACACCACCTGGCCACGCGGCCCAGCCTGGCCCGCGCCAGGGGGTGGTCTGGCCGCCTCCGGCACCCCCTCGGCCTCCCCTTCCACCTATAAGATGCCCTTAGGACGAAAACCCTAAGGGCCCGATCAAAAATCCACGAAAGAGTCTGTAGCCGCCGTCATCTCCATCCCTAGATCAGGAGGGATCTGAAACTCTTCCCGGCACCCTTCCGGAGAGGGGAATTCACCCTAGAGGCCTTCTTCATCACCATGCAAGCCTCCGGTGTGATGCGTGAGTAGTTCATCTCTAGACTATGGATCCATGTAGTAGCTAGATGGCTGGTTCTCCTCCTTTGTGCTTTCATGTTTAGATATTGTGAGCTCCGTTCATGATCAAGATCATCTATTTGTAATTCTGCATGTTGTGTTTGCGGGGATCCGATGGATATTGAGATGCTATTTCAGATTGATTATTGATTCTATCATGTCTTTATTATTTGTGATCTTGCATGCTTTCCGTTGTTAGTAGCTATCTTGGCCAAGTAGATGCTAGCAACTCCAAGAGTTAGTATTTATGCTCGATAGTGGGTTCATGCCTCTGGTAATCTGGGGAAGTGATAGAAATCTCTAAGGTACTAGATGTGCTGTTGCTACTAGGGAGAAAACAACAATCCTTTGTTCATAGAACAATCGCATTGTTTACATTACACGCAATTCGTAAAGCAATAATCTGTTGCTTGCAACTTAATACTGGAGGCGGTTCGGATGATAACCTGAAGGTGGATTATTAGTCATAGATGTAGTTGGATGGCGGTCTATGTATAATGTTGTAATGCCCAATCAAGTTCCAAAGGAGTCAAGATGATTAGTATATGCATGTATTGCTTTCTCGATGTTTGTCAATTGCCCCACTGTAATTTGTTCACCCAGCATGTTATCTATCTTAAGGAGAGCCACCTCTAGTGAACTATGGATCCCGTCCTTTTCTTTACATACAATCTACAAACTGTTTACTGTTTTGGGTTTACTTTCTGCAAACTTTTACTTCTTTCCATTCGATACATTTAATCCTTGTTTTCAGCGAAACACGGTGAGATTGACAACCTCATCGCAAGTTGGGGACAAAGTTCTGTGGTTGTGTTGTGCAGGTCTCCATGTTGCTACTAGCACCGGTAGTGCGCCCTGCCAAGGCTCAGCTAGCAACACCTTTGGGGTATTTCCTTGCTCCTACTAGTTCGATTAAACCGTGGTTTCATAACTGAGGGAAACTTGCTGCTGTGCTCATCATACCTTCCTCTTGGGGTTCCCAACGAGCTCTACATCAACACCGTACCAGCATTTTTCTGGCACCGACACTGAGCCATCACATATCTTAAAAGCATAAATGGTTATGTTGTAAGAAGATTGGAAACTCCTATATCGATAATACCGACTAAAGTCAAGTAGGAAGCGAGGTGAACAAAACATCGAAAGTTGCACAGGGTGTAATAGTGTTTCAATAATTACATTTATAATAATAGATAATGGTACCATCTAAAGTGATGTATACTGTTATGGTGGGACTAGTTCATCTTTAACATAGAATGTGTGTCCCAGGGCACAGTGCCCATGAGAAAGCCCATGAGGTTGATCTAAAGTCACTCTAGGCTCCTGGAAACCGACCGCATTCTACTACCATGACTATGATATATACACAAAGATGTTATCATGTGATGATAAAGTATTAATGTCAATCAAGGTGACATTAGTAAGTTGAAAAGTATTTGGGACTGTAAAGTACAAGCCCAAGACTCAACCTCTTCCATCAGCAAGAATATTCAAGGTAACGGGATATATGGTGCCAATAATTAAGAACAAATGCAGCTAGTTTATTTGTACTCTAGTGCAAGTGGGAGACTGTTGGAAATATGCCATAGAGACAAATAATAATAAGGATTATTATCATATTTCATAAAGTTTATGATTAAGTTTTATACCGTGCTATAACTGTATTGATAGGAAACGTTAATACACGTGTGATATATAAACAACCAGGGGTTCCCGGTTAAACTCTAGTCACTAGTTCATTGGTCAACAAATGATCAAGGTTTCCTGATCACGTGGCATTTATGCCAGTTGGAAATGGAGTCACCTCATTTTGAGAATGAGATGATGTACTAATACCCAAGCTAAACATCGTGATCCGATCATGTCACAAAGCTCAAGTTATGATTATTAGAATAGACCTAGTGTACTATTTCTTTGACCGTGAGGCTATATCAATCACTATCTCATGAGGGCACTTTGATAGCATCAAACGTCAGACGGTTAAACGGTGATTGATACATTGCAAATGTATCTATAATTTTTGATGTTCCATGCTTGGTTTTATCTACTTTCTTATGTTTTGTCCACACTTTGGAGTACTTTTCATATGATTTCTTGGACTAACCTATTAACAAGAGCCACAGTGCTAGCTACCTGTTTTCTGCTGTTTTTGGTTCCAGGAAAGTCAGAAAATCAATATTCTCAGAATTGGACCGGACAAAAGCCAAAGTCGATATTTTACCGGAAGACTCATGAAGCCAGAAGATGAGACGGAGAGGGGCCAGGGGCTGGCCACACCACCTGGTGGCGTGTAGCATCCCAATTGTCTAACAATTGTAATGCTACTTGGTCTAGTAATATAATGGCTACTTCCTATATACAATTGTTGCATCATAATTATATCATGCTCATGTCATCATGCCACCTTGCATTTGAGCATCATATAAAACCCTTTTTCTTTTTGTTCTCCTCTCATATGCATTATTAATTGTATTTGCCTCTTGATATTGTATTTGGTTATTGATATATTGTTTAAATGCCCAAGTTGAGTTGGGGGCATATCTTTTATTTCAACTCCACCACCTTTCTTTCACCACCCTATAATTCCACCATTCCATTTAACCAGGGGCTTTTATTTTATTCTTGCCATTTATTTTAGCTCATGTGGGTTGGGATGGATCCAAATTCTATTTTCCTTTAGCATGGCTTTATCTCCATATATTGGAATGCATATATTTAAATGCCATGACCATTAACATTGTTTTTACAAGATTAAATCATGGCATTCAATATTTTTGCATGGGCCATGCAAGAGTACCACCACCTTTAGCTCATTTGTTTTTCTCTTGGTTTAAGTGGTTCCTCCTTTTGTGGGATCATCTCCATCTCTCTTTTCTCCCTAACCTTAGTTTTAATCTAAACCCTCACCTCACCTCTCTCTCTCTTTCTCTCTCTCTCTACCATGCTGGCCCCACCTCAGCTAACCCCTATCCCAGCCCTAGCATAAACCCTAACCCGAGCCACCCTATCTTACCAACCGTAGCTCACCCGAGCCTCCCCTCTCCTCTCTCTTTCTCTTCTCACTACCATGCTTGCCCCACCCGGACCTGCCTTGCCTTACCCTCTTCCTAGCCCACCTTCCATGCCTCTGCCCGGCCAGGTCGAGCCCCAGCTCGAGCACGTGCTTGGGAGAAGGAGAAAAGTGGCTGAAGCCACTTTAACCCTGCCCGCTCCCACACGGCACCCTCCTCCCTCTCCCTCGCTTTATCCTCCACCCCACGTCTCCTCTGCCTCGCCAGATCCACCCCAAGGCCCTGCCTCTCCTCTCCTTCCTCTTCACCGTCGCCAGCTCCTTCCGCCGGTCACCGCCAGTAGCGCCGCCGCCCCCTCGTTCCAGCAGGTGTGGTTGACGTGGAGGTGGTTGAGGAGTACAAGGAGGACCCCCTGCTTCGCCCTATACACGCAGACGTGGAGGAGGAGCACCAGGATCGCCAGGACCAGCGCCGCCCCGATGAAACCCTAGATCTCTAGCCGCCAGCCTCGTCGCCGATCTGCCGCTCCCCTCCATGATCTGAGCCCTCCGTCCAAACCGCGGTGAGCCCCTCTACTGCCTATACAACCTCCGCCCTGCCATAAAGCCCTAGCCGCGGTAGACGTTTCACCGAGCGCCCTCAGTGCGTCGTGGTCGCGCGTGTCTGCACGTTGTAGTGTCGCGCAGCGACCTATCTAGTGCCCGCCTGCTTCCCTGTCCCTCGCTTAGCCGCACTGGTCACCGCCGCCTAGCGCGAGCCCCAGGTCCCCAGATCGAGCCCCCGCGCCGCGCGCTCTGTCGCCGCTCGCTGTTTTCCGTCAGACAACCGCGCGACAGAGAAGATCCACAGTAGACGCGCACGTTTTACATTTTGCCCCCAGCATTTTTGTTTCCTAAACCCGCGATCCAACCGAGCCCCACCAGTCAGCCTCCCCGTCCAGTTTGCAAAAACGCCCCTGTAGTTTCGAACAACCAACCCGCGGTCTAGTGCGACCCCACCTGACAGCCTCTGCGGGTTCCGCCGCTGTCACGTGGGCCTTAGCCGCTGGTCCCACCTAGCAGTCACATTGGCTAGGTGAACGCGCGGTGAGAAAACCTTTTTCCGCGCGTGTGGCCCCAGTCAGCTGCGGCCCACCCGTCAGTGGCTGGGTTGAATTCGCCTGGGTGTAAAAAGTTTTCCCTGGATATCTATTTTGACAAAACAATTTCAAAATTGTTTAAATTCAAATTCAAATCAGATTTTAAATGACTTTCAAAATACAAATCCAAATAATACATATGATATATGTTTTGGGATCAGAAAAATGTGAGAAATTCAAATATGCCATTCAAAATAATGTTTGAGCACTTGAAAATTTCGAGATGATTAAAAATACAATAAAATGCCTTTTTTCTTATTTAATTACTAACTTTAGTTTTATAACTCCAAATTTGACAAATAATATGTCTAAATCGATCAGCGCGACGAGCCTGTTCTATCTATGCATTCCATGTTCTGAATTGTAGCATGCATCATATGAATAATGAGTATACACCAAGTGTTATGAGAGCAAACCGGGCTAAAAACTTAATAAAATGCTTTAATCTTGTACCCCACACCTCGCCCATGCCATGCTACATTATTGCCATGCAAATTATGCATCATTCATCATGGCATGATTGTTTGCTTGTCGCATTTTCATTCCTATGCTTGTGCACTCTATTTATGTTGGCCCTTGTTTGTTTGGTTCTTCTTCGAATAGACGTTGAGCAGGGGATATATCAGGAAACCCAGGAGCACTACCCAGATCCGTCCCTCGCTTCAACTGAGCTGCCAGGCAAGCACTACCACATGCTTGCATACATATAGTACCTATTGCCTCTATCTTATTCTTGCATCATTGAGTCACAATTGCATTAAACTGAATCCCAAGTACTACATAGCCTTTACTTTTAAACCCCACCGAAGCTTGTTCCTCCATCCCATGAGCCATTACTACAGGAGTTGTTTGAGCCATGCAGATCGTAGAACAACATGTGTAGGGTATGTGAGTGTCTGATGGATAACGAGGTACCTAAACAACTTAACCTGAGTAGTAATGAGATAACTAATGAAAGTGGCACCGGTGAGCAATATCTGCTATTTGGTTCTTCATGCTCACTTGTGTCCCATAGGACCCCGAGTACTTGATTCCTGTTCCTTGATTATTCGCACTATCCATATCCGGGAGGCCTTATGGACCCCCCCTGAGCCAGAGCTTGATTCATTCTTATTTCTTGGGGCCACAAAGTAGTTTGGGGCTTTATTACTATCCTGTACTTATGCCATGTTACTGCTTTAATTAAGATTGTGCGAGGAGCAGGTGTACTGTTTAGGATTGCGGAGTGTTTTCGCGGTATCGACAAGCCCAGTCACACTTTCGGGTTCCCAGTCGTTTACAGCCATTGGCGCAAACCTTGGGCCCGTCTCGGAGCCGGCCAACTTCGTTGCGGGTAGCTTAATGGGGTGGCCCCCTGAAATATTTCTGAATCCTGTGATCGCTTTGTCGTGAATGCCTCGTTGGGTTTTGAGTTGGTTTTTCCGAGGTTGATCGAGTGTGTGTTGCTATTTGTGCACCCCTGCAGGGTAAATCTTTCTGAAAGCCGTGTCCGCGGTTATGGACGACTTGGAGCACAGTTTCTCGATCATAGACAAGCATAACTAAAGTACCGCTTTTATTTTGACTAAGTACCTGACTAGTAAATAGTGCAACACTCATGGAATGGTTAATAAAACTGCCAACGGATGGGGGAATGTTCGTCCGCTTTCTCGTCGGTAAGCGAGAAGGAGGATGGATCTGTTAATATTTTTGTTATAACTGTTGTTATTAATTCATGGACATCCGTCTATCATTGGTTAGGCGGATGGTTAGCGAGTATCTATAGAATTGTTAGTTATTATCTTTTGCTGCAATTGCGTCACCCCAGGTTGTGTCCCCTTTAGAGGCATAAAGACTTGCTGAGTACCCCTAGGGTATCACACGATAAATTGTTTGATTCAGATGAACAGGTATACTCGCAAGATGGATACTGGGTGGAGGAGATGGACGATGTTGGCAACGATCACTCGGTGTAGAGATTCCGGGAACGGGGATCCGTGAGATCTGTGGGCGGGATGTGTTTATTTATGGGGCATCTTATGCCGATTTGCTTCTTATCCGTACTCAGATCTTGTTCTCCGCTTCCGCCCGATACTCTGATGTTTGATGTATGAGGAGATATCCTAAACTATTATATCTATCTAGGATATTTGGATCTTGCCGTATGGCGTTGCAATATTTCTATTTCTTTTAGATGGAATGGCTTTGAGGACTGTTGTATGTGGCTTGCATACATACCCATTTGTGTATGTAGTTGATCCCTTCGCATGCCGATTACGCCGCTCGTTCTTGTCCTGATGTTTTGGAAATGGTTAGGACGGCCGAAAGGTCTACCTGTGAGTGGCATTTGGCCCCACCGTACTATTTTAACCATTTCCGCTCATCCAGGCTTGTAACTAAGAGCATAATTCACCGAGGTAGTTACAATTGGTATCAGAGCCATCCCGCCCTTCAGGGTCTCAGCCAAATGGTCATTTTCAGTATAGAAAATATTTTTGGTAGCTATGTATACTAGGGAAAAACAAAACGTGAGAGTAGGACTGCTTCCACTTTTCTTCTTACCCACCCACCCACCCTTTTTTGGTAAGGAAGTGTAACGTTTTCAATCCTCTTCTAAAATTCAAACTAGGATTCACGTGTTCTGGGTTCCGTAGTACCATAGGTTGTGTGTGTGTGTGTGAATTCCTTGTCTATATTTTGCATCCAACATGTTATCACTATCTGCCTTTTGGTTATCAACTGTGGGTACATTCCATACCGACAGGCTTTTGCAAACTGACGCGATCTATCTGATTCGTTGTATACCGACACGATCTGTCTTACTCTTTGTTATCCGACGTTATCTTGTTTGGGGTGTTCCTTTCCGTAGTTACTAATCTTTAGGTTCATCTTAAGATGAAGGTATTGGGATATGTGTTTTACTTATTCATGTGCGGAGTAATGATTTGAGTGTGGGATGGAGTCGCGACCATACCACTACTTTTCTCATTCGCTCTCGTATATTGAATTGGTAGAGTTACTAATCTTGATTCGTTAAGTGGTTTTGCGCATATAGTGGTATTTTAATGCCGAAATTTGCGGAAAATTTTTCTTTGTTAGTTTGTGTACCACACTCCTTGTTCAGTCGTGTGCGATATGCTTAATATCTTCTAGGTGCGTTGAACTTTGTTGATATTTTAATATCATCTTAGTAAATTGTATCCTTTAAATCTTGGTTAATTCCATTTTGGTACTATTTTGGATTATTATTATTCTCCATTATGGTACTAACTTGTGTTTTATATCAATCACAGGATGGCACCACCACGCCGTTCTGAGGAGGACATACAACCTGAACTTGGGGCTGCGTTGGCAAGCATCGCCAATGCCCTTGGCCGCAGTGCAGCAGAACCAGCAGCGATTTGAAGAAAGTGTCAGGAGGAATGAGTTTGTTCCGCTACCTCCACCTCCCAAGCGAGGAGACATCAAAAGCTTCCTGAAGTTCAACCCACGCCAATTTGATGTGTCCGATCAACCACTTGATGCTGATGATTGGTTGCGGGAGATGTCAAGGTTACTGGCGACTGCTGATGTTCCTGAGCAAGAATGGGTAAAGTGTGCCACTCACCTTCTGAAGGGAGATGTAGATCTGTGGTGGGAGAATTACCTCAAGGCAAACTACATTGGTTTTCAGCCTACTTGGGAACAGTTCACTGGAGCTTTCAAAGAGCAATATCTGTCAGAAATTATCATGGAGAGGATGAAGGAAGTGTTTCTCAACCTCAAGCAGGGCAATGATAATGTCAATACCTACATCAGAAACTTCATGAACCTTTCTCGTTATGGTGGCGATGAGATCTCTGACGACAAGAAGAAGCAAAAGAGGTTCAGACAAGGGCTCAACGCATCGATTAAATATGCAATCACACATGCAAGGCCGGCGTCTTTTTTGGAACTCCAACATACAGCTCTGCAGGAAGAAGCAAGTAGGCAAGTGTTTGAGAAGTCAAAGAAACACAACCGCGATGCAGCAAGCTCTTCAGCTGTGTCAACTCCTTCTAAGCGTCGTGTCTGGGTTCCTAACACCCCACCGTCGCTCCTGGCTCCACCAAGACCTTCAAGCTACGCAGCAAGGCCACCAAACTTCCTCACTGCTGCTCCCAAGGGCTACAACCACAACTACCCTGGAGCGCCTGGCGGAGTCCCTGGCTACGTTGCTCCACGTCCACCTAGTGCTTGTTACACTTGTGGAAACACTGGGTATCAACACTAGAACTGTCCAATGAACAACAAAGCTCTTCCTCCACCACCTCCAAGATCTGCGGCAAGCTCTCCTATGGTTCGTGCACCACCACCTCGGGCTCTCAACATCAACACCAAGCCCGGGTCTACTGTTGCTCGTGCCAACTGTGTCAACGCCGCTCAAGCTGAGCATGCACCTGGAGTTGTGATGGGTATGCTTTCCGTTAACTCAGTCCCTGCACGAGTTTTGTTTGATTCTGGTGCATCGCATTCTTTTGTCTCCACAAGTTTTGCTGATGCGAATGGGTTCCCTATGGATCCTCTCCCTAAGCGGTTAATGGTCCTTTCTCCTGGAGCAACAATGGCAACTTCAAAAATCAGCCATGGCAATCAAATTGAGATTGGTGGTTCTTCGTTCCCGGCTTCCTTGATTATTCTGGGCAATTCTGACATTGATGTTATCTTGGGCATGGATTGGTTGACAGCAAATGCAGCTGTGATTGATTGTGCTGAACGCTCGGTTTCTCTGAAAATTCCTAAAGGCCATATAGTCTATTCTCCAAGTCTGACTCCTGCTATTCAGCTTTTCTCTTTGGCGGCTCTGAATGATGATGCTATGGAAGCTATTCAGAGTGTCCCGGTGGTCCGTGAGTTCCCAGATGTCTTTCCTGAAGAGTTGCCAGGTATGCCTCCAGATCGTGAGGTCGAGTTTGTGATTGAGCTTGAACCTGGTACCGCTCCTATTTCTAAGCGGCCTTATAAAATGGGTCCTGCTGAGTTGGCTGAACTCAAACGTCAGCTTGATGAACAAGAGAAGTTAGGTTTCATTCAGCACAGTACTTCTTCTTGGGGTAGCCCAACCATCTTTGTGAAGAAGAGAGACAAAACTGATAGACTTTGTGTTGACTATCGGGCTCTCAATGCTAAAACCATCAAGAATAAATATCCCCTTCCGCGGATTAATGATCTCTTCGATCAGCTAGCTGGTGTTGTGGTATTCTCTAAGCTTGACTTGAGAAGTGGATATCATCAAATCAAGATTCTCAAGGAAGATGTTCCTAAAACAGCTTTCACCACCCGCTATGGCCTGTATGAGTACACGGTCATGTCTTTCGGTCTCACCAACGCACCTGCCACCTTCTCGAGGCTTATGAACTCGGTTTTCATGGAGTATCTTGATAAGTTCGTTGTGGTCTATCTGGATGACATCCTAGTCTATTCTAAGTCAAAGGAAGAACATGAAGAACACCTTCGGTGTGTCCTAAACAAGCTTCATGAGAACCGCCTGTATGCAAAGTTCTCCAAATGTGAGTTTTGGCTCCCTTAAGTCACCTATCTTGGTCACGTCATCTCTGCCAAGGGCATTGCCGTCAACCCAGAAACTGTAAAGACAATTGTTGACTGGCTTCCTCCTGTAAATGTCAAAGAAGTCCGAAGTTTTCTCGGTTTGGCTAGTTATTGCCACCGCTTCGTTTAGAACTTCTCGAAGATAGCGAAGCCTCTTACCGATCTCCTCAAGAAAGGCAAGAAATACCTTTGGACTCCTGCATGTCAAGCAAGCTTTGAAACACTCAAAGAGAAGCTCACTTCCACACCAGTCTTGGTTCCTCCAGATACATCCAAGCCTTTCCAGATATTTTGTGACGCATCTTTGCAAGGATTGGGTGCGGTCCTTATGCAAGAAAAACAAGTTGTTGCTTATGCCTCTCGACAGTTGAAGACGCATGAGATCAACTATCCTACACATGACCTCGAACTCGCAGCAGTTGTCTTTGCTTTGAAAGTATGGAGGCACTACTTGCTTGGCAACCGTTGTGAAATCTTTTCTGATCACAAGAGTCTGAAGTATATCTTCACACAGCCTGATCTCAACCTTCGTCAGAGGAGGTGGATTAAAGCAATCAATGATTTCGATTTGACCATCAACTACACTCCGGGCAAAGCTAATGTCATGGCCGATGCTCTCAGCCCCAAAGCTTATGTCAGCAACCTCAAGGTGGAAGAACAACAGCCTCTCTTGTGCGAGGAATTCCGTCAGCTCAACCTTGAAATTGTGGATCAAGGGTATCTTCTGAACCTTCTGGCAACCCCTCTTTTGGAAGAGAAGGTTCGCTCCATTCAACTTGGTGATCCTTACACTAAAAAGATCATCTCCAACATTCAGCTTCCGAAGTATGAGTCCTTCCACATCGATGACCAAGGCACTCTTTTCTTTGAACACCGGATGTTTGTTCCGAACTATCTGGGTTTGAGAGAGAAAGTTCTCAAGGAGGTGCATGATTCTGTTCTTTCTATCCACCCTGGCAGCACTAAGATGTACATGGACTTGAAAACACAATATTGGTGGCCTGGGTTGAAACGATATTGTGCCAAGTATGTCTCGGAGTGTGATGTCTGCCGTAGAGTTAAAGCTGTCCATCAGAAACCGTCCGGTCTTCTACAGCCATTGAAACCCCCAGAATGGAAATGGGAGAAAGTAGAGATGGACTTCATCACTGGTGTTCCAAGGTCGCAGAAGGGAAACAATGCAATCTTTGTTGTCATTGACAGGCTTTCTAAAGTGGCCCACTTCTTTCCAGTCAAGGAAACAATTTCTGCAATTCAGTTGGCTGAGCTCTATATCAATAGAATTCTCTCTGTATGGGGTTCCTCTTGAGATCAGTTCAGACCGTGGAAGCATCTTCACTTCCAAGTTCTAGGGAAGTTTCCAAAATGCTTTGGGAACAAAATTGAACTTCAGCACAGCTTACCACCCTCAGTCGCAAGGACAAGTTGAAAGGATCAATCAGATTCTGGAAGATATGCTCTGTGCTTGCGTAATCTCTTTCGGCATGAAGTGGGAAGAATGTCTTCCTTATGCTGAATTCTCTTACAACAACAGCTTCCAGAAAAGTCTAAAGATGGCACCATTTGAGGCTCTCTATGGTCGCAAATGCAGAACTCTGATTGGTTGGTCGGGCGCAGGTGAAAGAGTATTGTTTGGCCCCGACATTGTAACTCAAGCAGAGGAGAAGGTTCACATAATTCTTGAAAATCTAAAGATTGCTCAAAGTCGCCAGAAGAGCAATTATGACAGAAAGCACACGGACATGGAGTATGTCCCTGGTGATCTCGTTTACCTTCGTGTCACTCCCATGAGAGGCACGCACCGTTTTGGTATCAAAGGAAAGCTGGCTCCTACATACATCGGTCCATTCAAAATCCGTGGAAGAAGAGGAGAAGTTGCTTATGCTCTTGAGCTCCCTGAAAAACTCAAAGTCCATGATGTTTTCCACATCTCTCAACTCAAGAAGTGCTTCAAGGATCCCGGCAGGACCGTGGACCATGAGCTTATAAATCTCCAAGAAGACCTGTCTTATCAATAACACCCCACAAAAATCCTTGAAGTCGCAGAAAGAAGGACTCACAACAAGTCCATCAAGTTCTGCAAGGTGCAGTGGTCGCACCATTCAGTTGATGAAGCCACTTGGGAACGCGAAGATGAGCTCCGTGCCAAGTATCCTACCCTCTTTGAGTCTTCTTCTTCCTAGAATCTCGGGGCGAGATTCCTGTTTAGTGGGGGAGAGTTGTAGCATCCCAATTGTCTAACAATTGTAATGCTACTTGGTCTAGTAATATAATGGCTACTTCCTATATACAATTGTTGCATCATAATTATATCATGCTCATGTCATCATGCCACCTTGCATTTGAGCATCATATAAAACCCTTTTTCTTTTGGTTCTCTTCTCATATGCATTATTAATTGTATTTGCCTCTTGATATTGTATTTGGTTATTGATATATTGTTTAAATGCCCAAGTTGAGTTGGGGGCATATCTTTTATTTCAACTCCACCACCTTTCTTTCACCACCCTATAATTCCACCATTCCATTTAACCATGGGCTTTTATTTTATTCTTGCCATTTATTTTAGCTCATGTGGGTTGGGATGGATCCAAATTCTATTTTCCTTTAGCATGGATTTATCTCCATATATTGGAATGCATATATTTAAATGCCATGACCATTAACATTGTTTTTACAAGATTAAATCATGGCATTCAATATTTTTGCATGGGCCATGCAAGAGTACCACCACCTTTAGCTCATTTGTTTTTCTCTTGGTTTAAGTGGTTCCTCCTTTTGTGGGATCATCTCCATCTCTCTTTTCTCCCTAACCTTAGTTTTAATCTAAACCCTCACCTCACCTCTCTCTCTTTCTCTCTCTCTCTCTACCATGCTGGCCCCACCTCAGCTAACCCCTATCCCAGCCCTAGCATAAACCCTAACCCGAGCCACCCTCTCTTACCAACCGTAGCTCACCCGAGCCTCCCCTCTCCTCTCTCTTTCTCTTCTCACTGCCATGCTTGCCCCACCCGGACCTGCCCTGCCTTACCCTCTTCCTGGCCCACCTGCCATGCCTCTGCCCGGCCAGGTCGAGCCCCAGCTCGAGCACGTGCTTGGGAGAAGGAGAAAAGTGGATGAAGCCACTTTAACCCTGCCCGCTCCCACACGGCACCCTCCTCCCTCTCCCTCGCTTTATCCTCCACCCCACGTCTCCTCTGCCTCGCCAGATCCACCCCAAGGCCCTGCCTCTCCTCTCCTTCCTCTTCACCGTCGCCAGCTCCTTCCGCCGGTCACCGCCAGTAGCGACGCCGCCCCCTCGTTCCAGCAGGTGTGGTTGACGTGGAGGTGGTCGAGGAGTACAAGGAGGACCCCCTGCTTCGCCCTGTACACGCAGACGTGGAGGAGGAGCACCAAGATCGCCAGGACCAGCGCCGCCCCGACGAAACCCTAGATCTCTGGCCGCCAGCCTCGTCGCCGATCTGCCGCTCCCCTCTCCGATCCGAGCCCTCCGTCCACCCCGCGGTGAGCCCCTCTACCGCCAATACAACCTCCACCCCGCCGTAAAGCCCTAGCCGCGGTAGACAATTCGCCGAGCGCCCTCAGTGCACCGTGGTCGCGCGCGTCTGCATGTTGTAGCGTCGCGCATCGACCTATCTAGTGCTCGCCCGCTTCCCTGTCACCATCCCTCGCTTAGCCGCACTGGTCACCGCCGCCTAGCGCGAGCCCCAGGTCCCCAGATCGAGCCCCCGTGTCGCGCGCTCTGTCACCGTGCGCTGTTTTCCGTCAGTCAACCGCGCGACAGAGAAGATCCATAGTAGACGCGCACGTTTTACATTTTGCCCCCAGCATTTTTGTTTCCTAAACCCGCGATCCAACCGAGCCCCACCAGTCAGCCTCCCCGTCCAGTTTGCAAAAACGCCCCTATAGTTTCGAACAACCAACCCGTGGTCCAGTGCGACCCCACCTGACAGCCTCTGCGGGTTCCGCCGCTGTCACGTGGGCCTTAGCCGCTGGTCCCACCTAGCAGTCACATTGGCTAGGCGAACGCGCGGTGAGAAAACCTTTTTCCGCGCGCGTGGCCCCAGTCAGCATCGGCCCACCCGTCAGTGGCTGGGTTGAATTCGCCTGGGTGTAAAAAGTTTTCCCTGGATATCTGTTTTGACAAAACAATTTCAAAATTGTTTAAATTCAAATTCAAATCAGATTTTAAATGACTTTCAAAATACAAATCCAAATAATACATATGATATATGTTTTGGGATCAGAAAAATGTGAGAAATTCAAATATGCCATTCAAAATAATGTTTGAGCACTTGAAAATTTTGAGATGATTAAAATTACAATAAAATGCCCTTTTTCTTATTTAATTAATAACTTTAGTTTTATAACTCCAAATTTGAAAAATAATATGTCTAAATCGATCAGCGCGAAGAGCCCGCTCTATCTATGCATTCTATGTTCTGAATTGCAGCATGCATCATATGAATAATGAGTATACAGCAAGTGTTATGAGAGCAAACCGGGCTAAAAACTTAATAAAATGTTGTAATCTTGTACCCCACACCTCCCCCATGCCATGATACATTATTATGCAAATTGTGCATCATTCATCATGGCATGATTGTTTGCTTGTCGCATTTTCATTCCTATGCTTGTGCACTCTATTTATGTTGGCCCTTGTTTGTTTGGTTCTTCTTCGAATAGACGCTGAGTAGGGGATATATCAGGAAACCCAGGAGCACTACCCAGATCCGTCCCTCGCTTCAACTGAGCTGCCAGGCAAGCACTACCACATGCTTGCATACATATAGTACATATTGCCTCTATCTTATTCTTGCATCATTGAGTCGCGATTGCATTAAACTGAATCCCAAGTACTGCATAGCCTTTACTTTTAAACCCCACCGAAGCTTGTTCCTCCATCCCATGAGCCATTACTACAGGAGTTGTTTGAGCCATGCGGGTCGTAGAACAGCATGTGTAGGGTATGTGACTGTCTGATGGATAACGAGGTACCTAAACAACTTAACCTGAGTAGTAATGGGATAACTAATGAAAGTGGCACCGGTGAGCAATATCTGCTATTTGGTTCTTCATGCTCACTTGTGTCCCGTAGGACCCCGAGTACTTGATTCATGTTCCTTGATTATTCGCACTATCCACATCCGGAGGCCTTATGGACCCCCCCTGAGCCAGATCTTGATTCATTCTTATTTCTTGGGGCCACAAAGTAGTTTGGGGCTTTATTACTATCATGTACTTATGCCATGTTACTGCTTTAATTAAGATTGTGCGAGGAGCACCTGTACTATTTACGATTGCGGAGAGTTTTCACGGTATCGACAAGCCCAGTCACACTTTCGGGTTCCCAGTCGTTTACAGCCATTGGCGCAAACCTTGGGTCCGTCTTGGAGCCGGCCAACTTTGTTGCGGGTAGCTTAATGGGGTGGCCCCCTGAAATATTTCTGAATCCTGTGATCGCTTTGTCGTGAATGCCTCGTTGGGTTTTGAGTTGGTTTTTCCGAGGTTGATCGAGTGTGTGTTGCTATTTGTGCACCCCTGCAGGGTAAATCTTTCTGAAAGCCGTGTCCGCGGTTATGGACGACTTGGAGCACAGTTTCTCGATCATAGACAAGCATAACTAAAGTACCGCTTTTATTTTGACTAAGTACCTGACTAGTAAATAGTGCAACACTCATGGAATGGTTAATAAAACTGCCAACGGATGGGGGAATGTTCGTCCGCTTTCTCGTCGGTAAGCGAGAAGGAGGATGGATATGTTAATATTACTGTTATAACTGTTGTTATTAATTCACGGACATCCGTCTATCATTGGTTAGGCGGATGGTTAGCGAGTATCTATAGAATTGTTAGTTATTATCTTTTGCTGCAATTGCGTCACCCCAGGTTGTGTCCCCTTTAGAGGCATAAAGACTTGCTGAGTACCCCTAGGGTATCACACGATAAATTGTTTGATTCAGATGAACAGGTATACTCACAAGATGGATACTGGGTGGAGGAGACGGACGATGTTGGCAACGATCACTCGGTGTAGAGATTCCGGGAACGGGGATCCGTGAGATCTGTGGGCGGGATGTGTTTATTTATGGGGCATCTTATGCCGATTTGCTTCTTATCCGTACTCGGATCTTGTTTTCCGCTTCCGCCTGATACTCTGATGTTTGATGTATGAGGAGATATCCTAAACTATTATATCTATCTAGGATATTTGGATCTTGCTGTATGGCGTTGCAATATTTCTATTTCTTTTAGATGGAATGGCTCTGAGGACTGTTGTATGTGGCTTGCATACATACTCATTTGTGTATGTAGTTGATCCTTTCGCCTGCCGATTACGACGCTCGTTCTTGTCCTGATGTTTTGGAAATGGTTAGGATGGCCGAAAGGTCTACCTGTGAGTGGCATTTGGCCCCACCGTACTATTTTAACCATTTCCGCTCATCCAGGCTTGTAACTAAGAGCGTAATTCACCGAGGTAGTTACATGGCGCGGGCCAGGCGAGGCCGCGCCAGGGGGTGGTGTGGGCCCCTCTGGCACCCCCTTGGTCTCTCCTCTCGCCTATAAGAGCCTCCCGATGGATAAACCCTAGATAACCAAGCAAAAATCCACGAAAAGTTCCGGTGCGCTGCCGCCATCGAAGGGGAGATTCGGGGGACAGAAATTCTCTATTCCGGCACCCTGCCGGGACGGGGAAGTGCCCCTGGAGCCATCTCCATCGATCACCACCACCATCTCCATCGTCGTTGCTGATTCCCATGATGATGAGGGAGTAGTTCTCTCTCGAGGCTAAGGGTTCTACTGGTAGCTATGTGTTCATCTCTCTCTATGCATGATCATATTGTGATCATGGGCTTGTAATCTATAGATCTACCTTGCTACTAAAGTTCTTTAATAGATCTCTGCTCTCCCCATGTGTATGAAAGTGACAGCATGCACACCATGGTGGCACTTTGGCTAGAGATTACAAATACTTGTTATGAGTTATATTTGGAGTAGGATGTCTTTATGAAATTGTGGTGTTTGTTGGAACCATCTAGTGCTCAAGGTGACAGTGTGGGGTTTTCTAGATGGGAAAGGCTTACTTTGAGGTGTGCTATTATAGCCCTACCATGGATTAGAGTGTCCAACCGGAGAGTAGTTTAGCGTAGTATCATAAAGAAGAATATATTTATATGAGAGTGTTCACTAGTGAAAGTATGATCCCTAGGCCTTGTTTCTAAGCATTGATACACCGTTTGCTATTAGATCTGTTACATGTTTGCTTGCTCCTATCTTTATTTCAGTTTTACTTTAGTCTTTTCCACGCCATCAAGCTATTTTCTATCACCGTTACCACTTATAATTATCCATACCACTTGTATTTTACTATCTCTTCGCCAAACTAGTGCACCTATACACCTGACAAGTGTATTGGGTGTGTTGGGGACACAAGAGACTTCTTGTATCTTGATTGCAGGGTTACTTGAGAGGGAATACCTTTGACTACTTCCTCCCTGAGTTTGATAAACCTTGGGTGATCCACTTAAGGGAAAACTTGCTGCTGTTCTACAAACCTCTGCACTTGGAGGCCCAACAACTGTCTACAAGAATAGAAGTGCGTAGACATCAAGCTATTTTCTGGCGCCATTGCCGGGGAGGTAAGGTAAAGGTACTCACATCCTCTGGTGTGAGTGCTCGAAGTTATTTCCTTTAGATTCTGCAATTTTGTCTTTTTGTTTCTTGTTTTCACTAGTTAGGCTTAATGGAAAACAACAAAAAAATTAGAGAGCTTTTTACTATTTTTCCTAAGATAGAACTTGAATTGTCTGAAAAGAAAATGAAAAAACCCATGGAACTTTCTTTGCATGCTAATAGCAATGTTATTAGTATGAATGCTTTGAACACCTTTGTTACTAATGCTATGGAAACGACTAAGCTTGGGGAAGTTAGTTTTTATGAAAATGATCTTTTTAGTTCCCTAGCTTTAAAGAAGAAAATTTTCTCTGATGATACTTTATCTCCCATATGTGGTAACTCTGATGATACTTATGATATTTTAAATCCACATACTGAAAGCATCCCTTTTAAAATACCTATAAAAATTGTTGAACATGTTATGAATAACTGCTATTTTGGAGATGGAAGTGTCCATCCTGGTGATCATTTACCCCTTATACATGAATTATGCGAGTTGTTCAAGTGTGTAGGTATTTCAATGAACCAAGTTAAGAGGAAGTTGTTCCCTATTTCACTTAAGGGCAAAGCAAGGGAGTGGTATGAGCTACTAGATGATCCTCATCATTTGGAGTGGAAGGAACTTGAATCTCTCTTTTACTCTAAATTTTATCCTCCTCGTGAAATTCATAAAGATAGGAATTACATTTATAGTTTCCATCCTCATGATGGAGAAAGTATTGCCCAAGCATGGGGGAGATTGAAGTCACTAATGGTCAAATGTCCCATTCATGAGCTCCCTGGTAATATTGTTATTAATAATTTCTATGCAAGGCTTTCAGGGGACATTACAAGGACTATCTAGATACTTGTTTAGAGGGATCCTTCACAAGTAAGGAGGTCAAAGCTAAGTGGGATCTTCTTGAAACAATTCAAAGAAATACCGAAGATTGGGATAACAACAAAGGTAAAGAACCAGGTATAAACTATGAGTATGATTGCATTAAGTCTTTTGCTGAAACTATTGATTTTCAAGAGCTTAGTGTGAAATATGGTCTTGATCCTCAAATTCTTGTTGATTGTTATAGAACCTTTTCTTCTCATATTAATGCTCCTAAAGAAAAATGGGACATGTATCATGAGCCTTTTAAAGACACTTGCATGGAAAATGAAATTGTTGTTAATGATAGCAATAAACATGCTCAAAACTCTAATAGTACTATTTCTTATAAGCATGTTAATTTTTGTGGAATACATAGACCTTGTGAGAATAATCAAATTGAAGAAGAATATTGTATCACCCACAGGAATGAAAAAACTAGAATGTGGTATAGGGCTTTAAATGATCTTGGTAAAACCGTTTGTGCCCTTTATCCTTTTATTTGTGAACTTTGCTTTGAAGTGGGTCTTTTCAATTTTCAATGCTCAGGCCATAATAATAGCCCTTCTAATCCAATGAGTACTGCAAGTTTATATTGTGATGACATGATCACTCCTAATCAGCATGATGAACATACATTATTTTTGGGGTGTGAAGAAATATCTAGAAAAACTTCTTTGGTAGATATGAGTGATTTTGATATGAATAGTGTCCTGCATGGTTGTCATCTTTATTGTGTTGATTATTGCCACACAAATACTTACATACAAAATATTATAGAAGATGAGATTTTACCAAAATATGATAGGACTAATATGTGTTTTGATCTTATTAATGAAAAGAAGGAATCCTCCAAAGTTTCTTCTAATGTCTCTAACAATGAACCAGGGTATATGGAGAAGCTTCCTTTCAAGCCTCTCCCTCCTCGAGAGAAGAAGAAAAAGAAGAAAAGGAGGAGTAAAAGGAGAGAGGAAACGGTATTTTCCCCTAAGCATGTTGCTCCTATTATAGTTTTTGATGAGTCTGAACTCGATGATGTTCCTATGCCTATTACCTATAGTAGTGATCATGATTGGGAAAAGCACACTACTTTTGATATTGAAAATCTCTTTGGTACCAATTCTGAAAATGATGATAATTGTTGTACTATTAGTGCTATCCATGTTCCTTCCAATGATGATATGTTTACAAATGAACACACTTTGGAAGATAACTATTCTATTGCTTATGATGATACTATACCTCCAATATATGATGATTGCAATGATGAATATGATATTTTCAGTCCACCTACTATTGAGGAGAAAATTAATTATGATTACAATATGCCTCCTATATTTGATGATTATGTTTATGTGGGGAGTATTAATCCTTTTATGCATGTGGCTCATGACAAGAATGTTTTATGTGATAGTTATATTGTTAATTTTATTCATGATACTATTGAAGGTTATTATGAGAGAGGTAAGCATGGTTTTATGTATCTCAACAATATTAAGTTTCCCCTCTTTATCTTGAAAATTTTGAAGTTGCACTTGGTTTGCTTTCCTATGCTTGTTGCTTTGTGATTTCATGACTTGTTTCTTTACAAGATTCTTATGCATAGGAAGTGGGTTAGACTTAAATGTGTTTTGAATTTGCTTCTTGATGCTCTCTTCTACTTCAATTCATATCTTTATGTGAGCATCTTCTCAAACTATCATGCCTAACTTAAAGGCGTTAAAGAAAAGTACTTATTCGGAGATAACCCAAAAGTTTCAGATGAGTTTTGGAAGTTATTACTTCAGTAATAACCTCTACTTATCCTTTTTATTTGATTTTTGTGCCAAGAGTAACCTCTAATGAGAGAGAAGTAATGATTGGGAAAGTTGTTGTCCCGAAACAGATTTCTATGCTTCACCGTAAAAATTCGTGTAAAATATCTGAACGTCTTTTTGAGGCGTGAATTTTTTTGCTTCTGCCCCTGGTTGTTATCTAACTTTAGTTAGTTGAACACTTTTTTATTTGAGCAACAGAAGGTCTTCTAAAAAACTCGTCTTTACCTGCTGGTCTGTTTTGACAGATTTCTGCCATTTTCTGCATTTGCTTCTTGTTGGTTCCGTTTTTAGTTCTTTTGGGGAATTGAGCTTTTTGAGGGAAGTGCTATAGTAGCTAGTGTTCTGATGGAAGTTTATTTGGTGATATAACTGAACCTTAAGACTTATTTATCTTGAGTGCACTAATGTTGCTAATAAAGATTGTGTGAAGTTTTGTATGAAGGAAAAAATTTCAGGTGTATGGAAGGAATGAGCAATGAGATGAAGGATGCACTAAAGCTCAAGCTTGGGGATGCCACGCGTGTCACCCCAAGAAATATCCAAGAAGTACAAACATCAAATCTTGGGGATGCCCAAGGCATCCCCTTCTTCATCAATAAAAATCCCAGGTTTCTTCCAAACACTTCATTTTTTTGTTTCATGCACAGTTGTGTTGTTCTTGGAGCGTCTTCGTTTTTTTGCTTTAAGTTTTCGTTTGCTTGGTTTTTCTTAGTTTTCTGAATAAATTGGTTGGATACCCTCTTTCATACATTGGTTTTCGAATAGTTTGGTTTGGATTGGAAAAAGAGTAGGAAAGTTCATGCTTAAGTGGTAAAGAGAGCTTGTTTTTGACTGTGGCCTATGCTTTGTCATGCCATGCTTGATATTGTTTTGGCTTTATGCTTAGTATTCTTTGATGTAGCATGACTTGTTATAAACAATTGAGATTGCTTCATGTGCCTTTGAAGAATCATGCGTTGTTTTAGCATATTAAAGCATAGTATTGTGGTTTTCTCCTTTGATGCTTTATTTGGGTCAACTTGGCACATGCTCACACCATGTTATGACTATCCCAAGTCACCATAGCCTTTATGATCCTTTAGTTTTGAACTTGTAGTATCACTTTATGCTTTGATCAATGATGTTTTGTCGCTCTGCATGATTATGGCCATTATTGCTCTCTTAGTTTGTCGCTCCCAGTCTTTTGCTAGCCTCCGCAACCAAGTATGAGTTCCACTCATGCATCCAACTCCCTAAACCAAGTTATTCCAAAGAGTCCACCATACCTACCTACTAGCTTAAGCTATTCCAAGTATATTCATGTTTTTGTTTACCTTCCAAATTAAACTTGTTATGAGAAAACTAGTGATTAAAGCTCTCATGAACTTGATGGCACACTTTACTTTTCTTGCCCTTAATAAACTTGAACCATTGTGTCGTCTATGTTGTATATGCTTGCACTTATTTGTTGGGGATTAGCAGAACCATGCTGTCATGGGGAACGCTTTCAACATTGCACTGGTACTTTGTACCTAGTTGATATCATGCTCTTTTGTCTATGGATGTCGTCGGTGTGAAATGAAAGGGGAGCTTGTAAGTCCATGGAGTTATGTATATGTGTTAGAGAAACGCCTGGGTTGTTGGTCTAATCTATGCTAACATGGTGGAAACCTGCAGCGTAACCATAATGAGCTATCTATGAAGCATTCTTCTTATAAAAAAAGAGTCCTATATTGAGAAAAAAGAGAAAAAAAGAGATTATGAAAAGAGGAAAGAGAGAAAAAAGCACCATATTCACATGGTAAATAAGAAGATTGCTGAGATGCTTGTTGTCTGCTTGCCTTGTCATTTTGATATGGGGATTCTTCCGTATCATTGGGCAAGGGGTACCCCGTTGGCGGTTCTCTATGATACACATGTACTTACGATGACAAGAACTTACCGGTGACTAAACTTGAGTAGCATGAGGACCGGCCCTCGTATTCAAGGGACATGAGATTTCCAACTTATACTTTGTCAAGCATATACTCCATAGTTTGTTCACTTTAACCTTAATCACCTTGAAGATGCTTATGATAGGGGCAATGAGAGATGAAAGCTAACAAGTACCATAATTTTTGGAAGCTCTTTATGAAACTTGAGTCTCTACTTCCTTCTATGAAGGCCTTTCTTTTACTTTTATGTTGAGTCTCCACCTTCTATCTTTATGCACTTACTTTGAGAGCATAGTGGCCATTCTTAGTTCTATGTGCATTGCCCCAAGACTAGTTGATTGATGCATAACTTGATATTGCTTGTTTTGAACTATTTGTAGTCTAGTCACTCTTATGAACTTTGAAGGTGTCTTATGCATTTATATTTGCTACTCTATGAGGGACAAGCTGAATGCTATTATACTATGTTTTCTTTATGTGAAAGAAACAAACATCTTGCAAAGCATTGTCATTCACGAATCTTTTTTTTGTGCCTTTCATGTTGCATCATAGTTTCTTTGTCTTATTGCTAGAACTTTGTCTTTCATGTTATGATTGAAGTACTATGATCCCAGCTTTGAATGTTTTACAAATACTTTGATCAAGTCTTTGATGGTGCATGTCACCTGAAAAATTATTCTTTCTTTTTATCACTTACCTACTCAAGGACGAGCAGGAGTTAAGCTTGGGGATGTTGATACATTGCAAATGTATCTATAATTTTTGATGTTCCAATGTTGGTTTTATCTACTTTCTTATGTTTTGTCCACACTTTGGAGTACTTTTCATATGATTTCTTGGACTAACCTATTAACAAGAGCCACAGTGCCAGCTGCCTGTTTTCTGCTGTTTTTGGTTCCACGAAAGTCAGAAAATCAATATTCTCGGAATTGGACCGGACAAAAGCCAGAGTCAATATTTTACCAGAAGACTCACGGAGCCAGAAGACGAGACGGAGAGGGGCCCGGGGCTGGCCACACCACCTGGTGGCGCGGGCCAGGCCAGGCCATGCCAGGGGGTGGTGTGGGCCCCTCTGTCACCCCCTCGGTCTCCCCTCTCGCCTATAAGAGCCTCCCGATGCATAAACCCTAGATACCCAAGCAGAAATCCACGAAAAGTTCCGCTGCGCCGCCCCCACCGAAGGGGAGATTCGGGGGACAGAAATTCTCTGTTCCGGCACCCTATGGGGACGGGGAAGTGCCCTCGGAGCCATCTCCATCGATCTCCACCACCATCTCCATCGTCGTTGCTGATTCCCATGATTATGAGGGAGTAGTTATCTCTCGAGGCTAAGGGTTCTATTGGTAGCTATGTGTTCATCTCTCTCTATGCATGATCATATTGTGATCATGGGCTTGTAATCTATAGATTTACCTTGCTACTCAAGTGCTTTAATAGATCTCTGCTCTCCCCATGTGTGTGAAAGTGACAGCGTGCACACCATGGTGGCACTTTGGCTAGAGATTACAAATACTTGTTATGAGTTATATTTGGAGTTGGATGTCTTTATGAAATTGTGGTGTTTGTTGGAACCATCTAGTGCTCAAGGTGACAGTGTGGGGTTTTCTAGATGGGAAAGGCTTACTTTGAGGTGTGCTGTTATAGCCCTATCATGGATTAGAGTGTCCAACCGGAGAGTAGTTTAGCGTAGTATCATAAAGAAGAATATATTTATATGAGAGTGTTCACTAGTGAAAGTATGATCCCTAGGCCTTGTTTCTAAGCATTGATACACCGTTTGCTATTAGATCTATTACATGTTTGCTTGCTCCTATCTTTATTTCAGTTTTACTTTAGTGTTTTCCACACCATCAAGCTATTTTCTATCATTGTTACCACTTATAATTATCCATACCACTTGTATTTTACTATCTCTTCGCTGAACTAGTGCACCTATACACCTGACAAGTGTATTGGGTGTGTTGGGGACACAAGAGACTTCTTGTATCTTGATTGCAGGGTTGCTTGAGAGGGAATACCTTTGACCACTTCCTCCCTGAGTTCGATAAACCTTGGGTGATCCACTTAAGGAAAACTTGCAGCTGTTCTACAAACCTCTGCACTTGGAGGCCCAACAACTGTCTACAAGAATAGAAGTGCGTAGACATCAGTGATCATAAAGGTGTGTTCGGGTATTCGGAGGAACAGTAGAGGCATTATACGCCAAGAGCGGGATTTGTCCATCCGCGTGACAGAAAGATACTCGAGGGCCCACTTGGAGAAGTTATATCCAATAGTTGCACAACGTGTGATTTGATCACAGGGATATCACTTGTTGGAACGAGTCAAGTAGCATTTGTCGGTAACGAGATTAAACCCGACATGGTGATGTCATTGATTATATCTCGGGCAATGCAAATATCAAGAGACAAAAGTAATATGACACGATGTTCATGGTTCAAATGACGAAAGATTTCATGGAATGCACAGGGGTCACATGGCCATCTAGGTCTCTCTGTTGATCATTAGTCCAAGAGTGTCCCGACCATGTATGGAGTGTTCCCGAACTGTGGGGTATCACGCTTAAGGGCTTGGTGATGCTTATAGAGTGTTTATAGGATTGGTAGAATCACCAAAGAAAGAGAAGAGAGAAAACTGGAAGGGGTTCGGTACGTCCGGAGGATGTCCGGAGTGGAGGTGGAAGGTGTTCCATAGCCACGGAAATTGAATGATATGTGAATGAATGTTAAATATATATTTAAGCATTTATTCATAATTATTTAATAAATAAAAAATCAATTAAATGGTCAAAAGGCTTAATGCACCAAATCCCGGAGGGGAAAGGGCCCAAGAGGGGGCCGCACCCCAAGGAGGGGCCAAGGGGGTGGTCAGCGGCCCTAGTGGGCTAGTCCCCCACATGGGGCCCATGGTGGGGTGGTCGGTGGCGCCTTTCCCACCTCCTCCCTTGTTTAGTCCCACCACGGGACTTTGAGGGAGGGAGTACCTCCTCTTCCCCCTATATATAGTGGTGTATTTTGACCAAATAAATACACACAATATTCAATAAAGGATTCCTCACTTTTGGGGAGACCTCCGATCTCTCTCTCTCTCTCTCTCTCTCTCTCTCTCTCTCTCTCTCTCTCCCGTGACCATGGTCCCAAGTCCGGACTGCGCGAACGAGAGACATCTTCACAGCGGAGCGCCGTCGTGCTGCGGGATTCAGATCCAGGAGCTCTACTTCCACAACTGCTGCTGGATCGAGGAAGCGGGAGTCATCGCCAGGCACCGAATGCATGTAACTCCCTGCGAGGTGCAACATTTGAGGCACTAGAAGTCGTTGGAGCCACAGGAGCACGATGACTTCATCACGACCTTGAGGTCGGCTTCAGCTTGTCTACATCAAGCACGCTCTCCCAAGCATTAACAACGCTTTTCGGTCTTCACGGGTAAGTTCGTGAAAATTCCCTCCAGTTACTGCATTACTAATACATAGGTCCTAGCAACAAAGGGGTTCAGGGGCATAGGGTAAAAATTTATTGTTTTCGTACATGAACCCCTACACCCAGGACTTATTGGGAGGAGTGCTCTCCTTTTCCCTATATATATGTGGGAGGCCCATCCTCGCAAATCATCCCATCAATCGGCCTTTGCCATTCTCTCTCTCCCTCCCTCTCTCCCTCTCATGTGTGTTCCCCAGTTAGGAACATGCGCTACGAGGTAGAGACTTCTCCACCATACGCATGCCTTCGTGCACTTGGTGTGGTCCCTTATCATCTTCTTATGTTGCCTTGCTCGACCAGTCCCTGAGGAAATCTTTACACCGTACATATGTTAAACTTTGGAGGCACCGCCACTTGTGGTGCTAGACGCTTGAAGCCTTATAAACCTTGAGGTCGGCTATGCTTCGTCTATATCAGGAACGTTTATGCGGCAAAGTAATCCTGCTCTCAGTCTTCAAAGATATGAACATCGTGTCCTGCTCGTTACTATATATCTGCATAGACAGATCTTGGCTATGGTGTTCGTCGTTAGGAATTTTTTGTTTTCTGTATACAAACCCCTTCAGCGTATCATGTGTAGATGTGTTGGTACAAGTAGAATACAAAGAAATATATGGACATTGATTTTCGAATTGCTATCCTCCCACGTGTACTTGTTCATATCGCAATAGTGTTGTATGAAGTAGCCTGGACCGACCTTACTCGTAAGGTTACGCGAGACTGGTTCCACGACTAACATATGGCTTGTACCATATACGTGTATGTCGGGTGTTTGTCTCTCCAACTTAGTTGATATGGCATTTAAAAGGATGGCCCTAAAAAGGGACTTAAATAGTAATTACTCAATCCATGTTGTGGTTCATATTCATAGGTAAGAAATGGTTCTTGTGCGAAAGCCCAAACAACCACGTAAAACATCCAAAGATAAAGTAGATGCATCTAACTTTATTTTGTAGGGTCATGGGATATGTATGGTCAACGTAAGTGTTTATGAGATGAACTACCGAAGGCAAGGTGGCACCATGAACCTAGTGCAACACCGGTACACTCGATGGAGATCAAGGCACGACAACCATAATATATCGCATAAATTATTTTGATGTGAATTACCTATGCATCTTATTCTGCTAGTACTAGACCTAGGACGGTGGCATTATAAGATGGTCCCCCAAACATAATTCTAATCTTCGTGTTCTCCCATTAGTGTGCACCACCAAGAAAGTCCATTTTGAAGCAGGCTATGACGATCAGGTGCTAGACATATCGATGTTCGCACAGGGTGGGTGTAAGCCATGTATGCACTATAATACACTAATTGTCAAAGTTGGTGAGCCTAGCATGTAAATACATGGTATCAGAACACAGATGACCAAAATGTTAAGCATGAGTCATATGGTGATGTGATTTATATGATTATCTACCTTTGAAGCTATAGTATCGGCTGTGATGATCGGGGATGTTATAGTGAATTAGGATCATGTAATCACTAAACAACTTTGGGGATGTTCGTTTAAGTGGGAGTTCTGGTAATATAGTTAAACTAAATAGGAACTCATATTATGAACATAAGGTTAATGACTTTGCAAATACCATTGTAGATGTCCCGCCCCACCTTCAACCTAGGCCCTTTCCTTGAGAAAGAAAATTTTAAAACTAATGGGTCAAACTTCACCGCCTGGTTCCGCAACTTGAGGATTCTCCTTGTTCCCCATAATCTCTCCTACATACTTGAAGCTACGATAGGTAAACCACCTGCTGACTTCGCCTCCCAAGATGATAAAAATGTTTCGAAGTGCTTTGAAAAGATAACGCATGTGTCCAAAGTGGCATGCTCTACGCCATGGAGGCTTGTGTCCTTATGATCAATGAAACCTTCTAGTTCCATCATATACAACTTCTCCTTAGTGTGGCCATTCAGGAATGCGCGTCTTACATCCATTTGCCATATTTCGTAATCGAAGTGTGCAGCAACTGCTAGTAAAACCCAAATATACTGCTTCACTATGGGAGAGAATGTCTCTTCGTATTCATTTCCTTGAATTTGTCATAAACCTTTTGTGACAAGTCGGGCTTTGTAGATGGTGACGTTGCCGTTACCGCTAGTCTTTTTTATTGAAGATACATTTATTCTCTCTAGCCTTGCGGCCTTCGGAAATATCTACCAAGGTCCATACTTGGTTATCGTACATGGATCCCATTTCGGATTTCATGGCTTCAAGCCATTTCCAGGGCCTTCCATCACTTGTAGGTCGCAGGCTCATCTTGTTCAATCATCATGACCATGTTCACAAGTTTTCTATACCACTCAGGAGGAGTATGTCTTCCTGTTGACATGCGAGGTTCGATAGCTATCTCTTGATGAGGTTCATTATCATCATCATTTGCACCCACTTCAATTGATGAGGATGGTTCTGGAATAGCTTCCGTTGCGACACTCGGTATTTGAAGACCAAGATCAGTAATCTCATTGAGTTCTATCTTCCTTCCACTTATAGATTTCACGAGGAACTCTTTCTCGAGGAAGGTACTGTTCTTTGTGATAAACGTTTTGCCCTCAGCTTAGTTGTAAAAGGTATATCTAATAGTTTGATTTGGATATCCTACAAAGATGCACTTTTTTGATTTCGGTTCGATTTTGTCAGGCTGTAGTTTCTTACCATAAGCCTCACATCCCCAAACTTTTAGGAAAGACAACTTTGGCTTTGTGCCATGACATTTATCATACGGCGTTGTCTCTACGGACCTGGATGCCGCTCTATTTAAAATGAATGCGGATATTTCCAGTGTGTATCCCTAGAATGATACAGATAAGTCGGTGGCCTAAGTTGTGGTGCGATACCACAAGCCTTTAGATGTGTTCACGTGACTCAAATAATCACCCCCTCGATCAATATGAAGGTGCTTGATTTTCTTGTCGAGTTGATTTTCAACTTCACTTAGAAATTCCTTGAACTTTTCAAAGGTTTCAAACTCATGCTTCATCAAGTAGATATACCCGTCTCTACCCAAATCACCAATGAAGGTGACAAAGTAACGATAACTGATGACTGCAAGTGCACAAATTGTTTGTAGCTAGTTTCAAAATATAGATATCGATCCCACAATGAGCCCAAAGGTAAGTGTTTATGAATGAAGTCTCTATCACACCCAAAGTTGTCAAAGGTCTTCGAGTGAATTGACTACAAGTGTGTAAATGAGAATGGAATTTGGATTAAACTGGATGTATTTAAATAAAACTTAAATGTAAACTTCAGAAATAAAAAGCATAAAAGTAAAGAACGATTTGATTGTTTGTTGTTTTCTGCAGATGACAAAGAAGGCGTGGGGAGATACAGTTCATGGTGATAGTGACTGTGACAAGTGGACAAGTGGTAAGTGTAACAATTGTAATCTTATAAGTATATGTGTAGGCGAGCAACCCATAATTAGCCGGAACTCCTCTTGGTAGCTTTCATCCCAACTTCAATAATCCTATTAGTCTGTTACCAAAACCATGGTCAGACACTAGACAATTAAGACCCTTTAGGTTGCTTAGCAATTAACCTCCTTGGATCAGACTAATGCAATAAGCACGGTGGTTCCTCGTTATCCTTGAGTCTACTAGTTTTCCATTGATATCCCAGTGTCACTCGGAGGTCGCCGGTTTGCTAGCAAACAAGATACTATCTATCTAGAACAAAGCATCATGTTGTCTAGGCCCGTAATTGGACAACAAGCATTAGGCATCCCACATATAGTCATGCACATATAATATAGTAATTAAAATCAATCACAAACTAATGGAAAATATATGGAGGCACATCACATCTCACCAATCCCTTACATCTCCCACACCAAAGGACCTTACTCACACATGAGAGAAGAAAGCATCATCAATAAAATTAAATAAAGGGAGTTCTTCTCGATGTTACCGTGGAGACCCACAATAGGAATAGAAAAGTAATCCAACACAATTCAAGATAGGAAGAAACAATCTCAAACCCTAATCTTGCAAGGTGAAGATCTCTCTCCCTCTCTAGTACAAGTAATGGCTGTGAGAGTGTGATGGCTAGGAGGTCAAAGATCATGGAGCGAGATGAAGAATGTCTTCCCCTTCTTCTCCGGATCTCTTCTTTCTCCTTTCTGGATGGGATGGCGGTTGTTGTGTTATGCTTTCGCGTCTGGCCTCTTCACGAAAGTTGTCCCTTTTGACAATAAGGAGGCGGTGGCAACTATACAGCAGGAACTATACGGCCGAAAAAAAATTCCCGCCATATAGTTGCTCGTTAAAGCATCTAGTTGCCTCCCTTGATTGCTTCCAAAAAGAGACTTGCTTGTTTTCGCCCGAATATTTTGTTTCCCTTGTTAAAACCTTTTGTTGATGTTCAGAACCTGAAAGACACATTAAAACCCAAGTTTTGTTTGCTACCGAAGTATTAGAGTTAGGTAAAGCTAGAAAACGATCAAATCCAGAAGAAAACTATCAATAAGAACCATCAAAAATATGTTGAATCTCACAGCTATCAACTCCCCCAAGCTTAGATGTTGCTCACCCTCGAGTGACAAGAAAATAAGGAAGAATAGTGTAGATTCAAGACTAAAATAAAAGAATTTTACAAGCTTGAATTCATGTCAGATTCTTTTCTTCACAATTCCTGCAATCTTAAACATGATCATACAAGTATTCACAAGATTGCACTGAGTCCACTTCCTAACCATGTATATATTGCTAGCAAATAAATCATATGCCCGAGCAAGTGTCAAAAGTTTAGCTAGGAAAGTGAGATAAATTCTTTTGGTGTCTCTCTTTGTTGAGAGATGAAAAAAATTTGTTCTTGATTCTTTAATCAATTAAGAGTGCTCAAGTTGGCACCAAGAACATTCAATTTAAGAACAACTCATATATTCGCACGTCAAAATTTCAAGACTCTCAAAGCACCTTTTTTCTTTCCTTGCCTTTCAAAAACTTCAGCTCTTTCATAGAGAGATCATGCCACTATTTTTAACATGTTAATTGGGAATGTGTTGTGCACTCGTGACCATGCCAATAAATAATTGTTGAGCAATAGTGGGTCACAGGAGTACTACACTTGGAACATTGATGACCCACGAGTATAGGGGGTGTATCGCAGTATTTTCGAGGTAAGTGCAACCCAATTTATTGATTCGACACAAGGGGAGCTAAAGAATATTTATAAGCCTTAACAACTGAGTTGTCAATTCAGCTGCACCTGGAAAAAATCTTGCTCATAGCAGTTTATCAGTAGCAACAGTTTTGTAGCAACAATAGTAAAGTAATAGTAGTAGTAAAGTAAAGACATTAGTAACAATTGCAGTAAATAGTAGGATTAAAGCGCGGTAGGCATGGGGATGGATGGACGGGCGTTGCATGGACAAGACAATTCATATAGCAATTAGAACATAGGGAATTTGCAGATAAATAAGATAAAGAATCCAAGTACTAGATAATCATAGGCATGTGTTCCATATATAGTCATACGTGCTCGCAATGAGAACTTGCACAACATCTTTTGTCCTGCCAGCCCGTTTGCAGCGGGGCCTCAAGGGAACTACTGGCAATTAAGGTGCTACTTTTAATAGAGCACCGGAGCAAAGCATTAACACTCCGTGAACACATGTGATCCTCTCATCAAAGCCATTTCCTCCGGTTATCCCGACTGCTGTCACTTCGGGGCCTTTGGTTCCGGACACCAACGTGTGTATACAACTTGTAGGTAAGACCATAAACAATACTATCATAATGAATCAATAACATGTTCAAATCTGAAATTATGGCGCTCGGGCCCTAGTGACAAGCATTAAGCATAACAAGTTGCAACAAATTCAAAAAGCACTAATAAAAGATACTAGGCACCATGCCCTAACAATTTGATGCCATTACATGAACGATCTCATCCAATCCCTACCATCCCCATAGCCTACAGTGGGGGATTACTCACTCATAGACAGGGGAAACATGGATGGTCGATGGAGAAGCGATGGTGATGATGATGGCGATGATCTCCTCCAATTACCCGTCCCGTCAGGGTGCCAGAACAGAGTTTCTGGTTCCGAATCACGGAATCTGGTGGTGGCGGCGCAGCGGAACTCTTTCTGGAAAAACGTCGAACCCCCCTTGGTTTTTAGGTCAAGAGGCGACTTATAGGCGAAGAGGGAGGCCGAGGGGGGGGCCGAGGCGGCCACACCACCCCTAGGCGTGGCCTGGCTTGGCCCGCACGGCCAGGTGGTGTGGGCCCCTTGTGGCCCTACTCCATCTCGTCTTCTGGCTCCGTGAGTCTTCTGGTGAAATAGGATTTTTGGCATATTTTCCGAGATTTTTCCTGATAGTTGATTTTCTGCACAAAAAATACACACCCAGGTAATTCTGCTGATAACAACGTTAGTCCATGTTAGTTGTATCCAAATCACACAAGTTTAGAGGAAAAACAATAGGAAAAGTGTTTGGGAAAGTAGATACGTTTTGGATGTATCAAACATGAAACCAGGAGGAGACTAAAATTTTACCCATCATAGCATTGCTGCTACAGACGTTTACATAACTCAATAGCCGAAATCAAGTGGTTTCCACATTTAGATCGTTCGTTGGCCAGCTGAGTTAATAGTTCCCCATAGAGCACGACAGTGTTGTAATGACACGCATAAAGCAATACCTTACGGTAATTATTAGAAAAAGATGTGGCATAATCTCTACTACTTCGAAGCATCCATTTTATCAAAAATTTCATTCAAGGGTGCTATCGAGTCTATTTACATTAAGCTCAAATGGGGTGGAGTAGTTCTAAAATCAAATCCTTTGGGCTAAACATGGACTCAAGTCATCTTTTGGATGCTTTTTCTTGTTGTAGAAGTGTAGGAAATATTTTTAACCAAGTTCATTGCTCATTGATTGAAAGCTAAAAAGGAGACAGTAGCAAAGGAATAGAATTTATAGGATAGCAAGCTAAGTGGGGAGTGACTCCAGTGCAAGAGAGTAAATAATTGTAGGATCAATTTAAAGTTGCAGAAAGGTGATGAAAGGAATGTGATACCTCCTCTTGCTTGCTTTGTTCTCGTACTTGAGTCGAACCCCCTCTATATTTCCCTATTGCCAAGTCACCTAAAAGTTACAACTAATTTTTTTGTATTTTTGGTTTAGCAATGCAAACTGAAAGTAAACATGCAATTTTAAAGAAGTAAAATAAATCAAAAGAAGAAATAAAAATATGAATGCAAGGTTTGGAGGCTTTCAAACCTCCCCAAGCTTAGGCTATTACTAGGCTCAGTTGTTGCCGTCATTCGGTGGCTGGTGTGGATACTGCTGGTAGTAGTTGGAGAAGTTGGTCATGAAGTGACTGAATTTTTGAGTTAAGGCACTCACATCTTCATTCACTCCTTGTAGAGTGTGGTTGATCTCCCCAACGCGTTGGTTGAGCTGCTGAAATTCTTGATAGGGGACGTAGTTGAACCCCTGTTGCGGCTGATTGGGCCATGGGTCCGAGGATCCCCTGCTGTTGCTGATGTCCCTCCCAAGCAGGGTTGTATGCCTGCTCCTACTCCTGCTTATCCTTATCCTGCTGCTCTCCTTCTTCATCTTCCTCTTGATCGGGCTGGACTTCAGCCATGATCTCCATCACTTGATCCTTGGTGAGGATCCAAGTGTCCTTCTCCACAATAGAGAAGGCTTGTGGACAGGGCAACGGAACCTTCTCACCCTGTGCATCACCAAGATAACCAAACTGATATGCTCGGAGCCTCTTATTAGCTTGGTAAACACCAAGGAAGCCACAAGCAGTTAAATACTTGACATCCATAAGTTTGGAGCCATCAACAGGTTGCATAACAAGTAATGTAATATTTAATGCATGGGCAAGGTGGGTTACCAATCCACCATTACGAATGTCACCTTCGTCTTGTTGCTCTGGTGACGAAAGTTCTGGATGAGTAGAGATGCAGGATTGGGGCTTTGTGGTGCATTGGGGAAGAGTGCCTTGGTGATCATGGCCATGTCCGCATTGTCCATGGAGTCGGTATCTCCTCTTCCCAGCAGAGTATTGGCGAGGAACAAGGCATAGTAGCAAATTGTTGGGTTCTGAATGGTGGACACCTTCTTCTGGTAGAATTCCCTGCCACCATTAACAGAAATAACCTCCCAAGTTTCTCCACTTGAGACGCTATACAAGTTTGTAATAGTTGGCTCCCCTTCGTGAGGGAAACCAAAAGCATCACAAAATTGTTGGGAAGTTATTTCATAATGCTGATGGTTCATGTGAAGCTTACCATGCACGCATTACCTTTCTCCCTATGGTCATCATAAAAGGAGGCAAGGAACTCATAGGTGAGCTCGGCGTAGGTATTGTGGCTTGCATAGGCGAGTAGTGCTAGCCTTTAATTTGCACACATGAGGTCGAAGTCCGCCCTCAACCATGTCGCGGTGAGAAAGCTATCATCGGCCCAACGTGTGGGCAACATCCTCCTTGATGAAACTATGGCCAACTTGGGGTTGAGCTCGGCCTGGTGCCCCAAACTCTCGCCACGTTGGCGCTTGCTCTTGCAAAAAAAGTTACCAATTTTGTTCATCTTGATGCACTGAAAAATTTCACCATAAAACCTTAGGAAAATAGTTTGTATATGATATACGAACGATTCTACATGGAAAAATTCAATCCTAACATGAGAAATTAATAGGAAAACAAAACAATCTTGAGTTCATCCACTAGATCAATGTGAGAGATTTAACCATGGAACTCTAAAAAAGGCATGGATAGGGAGAGAAACATACCGATCTGTTGATTGCCCCACTCAAACGAACTAAATCCGCGAAGAATCAAGAGTTCTAGGTGGGTTTTGAGAGGTTTGGAGAGAGAATATGAGAGAAAAAGTGAGGAGGGAGAAAAACCTAGCCGCCCCGGCGTGATTATTAGGTCGCGCAGAACTATATGGCCGCAACTATACGGGCGGGATATGTAGTTCCCACCGTATAGTTGTGGCGGCGCCACCAACTAGGGTTTGTTTATGCCAGAACACAGCTATACGGACGCAACTATACAGCCAGATCATACTTGGTCGTCAAACCTTCTTATCCTCGAGATAAATTTTCTAAAACAGGCATCGATATCTATACGACCGGAATTTTCATTCTCGTCGTATAGTTTGTCGTTAAACCATCAGTACCTTTAGAAGAAATTCGACGAAGGCATCGATATCTATACGGTCGGAATTTTTGTTCCTGCTCTATAGTTGGTCATTAAATCCTCTGTGCCTTCGAAAGAAAATTTGTTGATGGAAAATATATTTATATGGCCAAACTATACGGCCAGAATTTTTATTCCCGCCGTATAGTTGGTCGTTAAACCTTCAATATCAATCAAATTTTTTCTATTTCTTCGAGAATACCTTCTTATCCTGAAACCTGGTGAAACACCTTGTTTTTGATAGAATAACAGTAAAAATTGTCGACCAATAACAGCATGTATAGAGCACGATTTCTAGTACTACCTAACTTCTTCTCCTTAACTGGAGATTTACTTTTTAATCTGAACTAAATGATTAAGCTAGTTTTTGTAGATAAAACTCAAACTTTTATTTTTATATTTATTCTACACTTGTTCGATCAATGTTTCTACTAATTTTTGACAGCTGCATCTTCACGGGCGCGCTTCCGCAAGAATGTCTGTGAAAAAGTTATAGGAATGTGATGACCATTTTATTCTTTAGTTTATTTTATTGTTGTGATGGTTTGACTCCCATTAAGAATTTTATTAGGAATGGTTTAATAACTCAACCCCTTCTCTGTTCTCGAATTCTTACCTTGGGTTACCCCTTATCAAAGGCACTTACCACATGAACTCGTTTTATCGGTGCAATATATCTTTCTCTTGCTTCTAGCTTCTTTGGAAAATACAAGATGATTTTAGCATCATAGACATTGAAGATTATTTTCCCTCAGCACAATCAACTGATGCTCCTACAGTACTAAGGAAAGGTCTTCCAAGTATTATGGATAATTTTTCATCCTCTGGCATCTCAAGAATAATAAAATCAGTGGGAATAACATGCTCATCTATTCTAAGTAGAACATCCTCAATCATATTAATGGGTTGTTTAGTGGACTTGTCAGCCATATGTAAAGTGATAGTAGTAGGGAAATACTCCCCTAATCCTAACTTTTTATAGAGGGAATATGGCATTACACTAACTCCTACACCTAAATCACACAAGGCATTGTGAATATCAATTTTGCCAATTGAGCATGAAATAGTTGGTATTCCGGGATCATCCGATTTAGACAATAGCTTGCCATTAGTAGGATAACTAGTCACCATGGCAAAGGTTTCACTTATTTATTTCTACTAAGAATATCACGGAGGAATTTAGAATAGGTGGGACTTTTATTGCATCCGCAAATGGAATTTCTAGACGAAGATCACCAAGTGCCTTTTTGAAAGAATCATAGATTACCTGATCCGGTGCTTTCTTTTTTCGATATGGATAAGGAAGATTTTCCTTACCTTTCTTATTCTCGTCTTTTACCTTTTGTGGGGGTCAGGCTCTTTTGTTGCTTTCTTTTGTTGTTGCTTATCACTTTTCTTCTTTTCTACTACAACAACTTCATCTTCATTGCTTGTCTCTTTTCCTTCTCTTGGATCAACCATCTCTGCATCAGAGTCATAACGGTCATCTTGTGCATCATTTTGGTCCTCCTTGGTTTGATCTTGTGTTTCTTGAGCAGTTTCATCTTGAGGATCCACTAGTGTATCATCCTCTTAGCTTGCTTTGAGCAAGGCTTTCTCCTTTCGCTCTTTTTCAGCTTCATATTCTGGTGGTCCTAATGGTCCTGTAACAACTGCACCTCTTCTTGTACCAACATTAGTAGAAACAAGAATATCTATATCATCTCGAAGAAAAATTTGATAACTAGATGCTATTTGTTCACATTGGGTTTCAATAATACTAAGATACTTGTGAAATAATTTTATTTCTTGGCCAATCTCATCATAATTTTCCGTGAGTTCCGCCAAAATCTGTTTATGTTTTTGAAAATGCTTATGCAGGTTATTATGAGATTTTGCTTGTTGATGTTTTAATTCTTGAAAAACTTTTCTAGTTTCATCTTCTTCAGTAAAAACATAACAAGTCTACTTTGTTTTCCTTAACAAGTTTAGAAGGTATACCTTTTTCTTTCATTGTTTGTCGTACTCCAGGCATAAGGTCAGGATTTATATGAAGTATCCCTTTTCCAGCTTAGTGTCGAAATCAGGATTGTATATAGAATCATTCTTAGCCCTAGTAGATATTAATTCCAAACATGATTTAACAGTTAAAGTATTAATCAATCCTCCTGCTGATAAGTCGAGCAACTGTCTGCTTTGAGTATTAAGACCATGGTAAAATAAATGGCAAATAGTTGGTTCAGAATAACCATGATTAGGAATTCTATTGATCATTCCAAAGAATCTATCCCGGGCTTGTGGGTAGTTTTCTCCCACGTTCTGACTAAAGTTGCCTATATTTTTTCTAGTTTCAGTTTCCTTTTTAAAAGGATTAAACCTTTTTATGAATTTGACAATACAGTTTTCCCAACATTTAATGTAATGACGGGGGAGAGAATATAACCAGTCTAGAGCTTTACCTTTAAGAGACCAATGAAAAAATTTGACGAGAGAAATCTCTTATCAAATCTTTTGGTCCAAGTGTTGTCATCAAATCGTCAAACTCTATAATATGTCTTCCTGGGTCTTCATCTTCCCTTCCACTATAAGCTCTTTCCTGCAAAATTTTAAGAATTTCACCATCAAATCGATATTCTCTAACTCCAGGGTTAGGTAATGCTCTTGGTTGTTTAAGGAAGGCAGCGTTTGGAGCACTATATTTCCTAAGTGTTTTCTCAGGATTCTTGGGAGTTGTCCTGTAAATGGACATGATTTTCATAAAATCACTCAGGTTTTCAACTTCAACTTTGTTTGATCTTAAAAGTTATTCAATAATTTCTTCGCGCCTTTGAATAGGCACGCGCTCAAAATAATCTGGTAAATAGGTCCTACCAGAGCGTGTAGACCCTTTGTCACCTAGCGAGACCATTTTGTAGTAGTAACACCTGAAATGTCAAGAGACAAACACTTAGCGCTTAGATCCCCGGCAACGGCGCTAGAAAATAGCTTGATGTCTACAAGTGCACAGATTGTTTGTAGCTAGTTTTGAAGTATAGATATCGATCCCATAGGGAGCCCAAAGGTAAGTGTTTATGAATGAAGTTTCTGTCACACCCAAAGTTGTCACATGTATGCAAGTGAATTGACTGCAAGTGTGGAAATGAGAATGGAATTTGGATTAAACTGGATGTATTTAAATAAAACTAAAATGTAAACTTCAGAAATAAAAGGAATAAACGTAAAGAACGATTTGATTGTTCTGCAGATGATGAAGAAGGCGCGGGGAGATACAGTTCATGGTGATAGTGACTGTGCCAGGTGGACGAGTGGTAAGTGTAACAATTGTAATCTTATAAATATATGTGTAGGCGAGCAACCCATAATTAGCCGGAACTCCTCTTGGTAGATTTTATCCCAACTTCAATAATCTTACTAGTCTGTTACCAAAACCATGGTCAGACACTAGACGATTAAGACCCTTCAGGTTTCTTAGCAATTAAGCTCCTTGGATTAGACTAATTCAATAAGCACATTGGTTCCTTGTTATCTTCGAGTCTACTACTTTTCCATTGATATCCCCGTGTCACTCGGGGGTCGCTGGTCTGCTAGCGAACAAGATCCTATCTATGTAGAACAAAGCATCATGTTTTCTGGGCCCTTAATTGGACAACAAGCATTAGACATCCCACGGATAGTTAAGCACACATAATATAGTAACTAAAATCAATCAGAAACTAATGGATAATATATGGAGGCACATCACATCTCACCAATCCCTTACATCTCCCACGCCCAAGGAACTTACTCACACATGAGAGAAGAAAGCATCATCGATATAATTAAATAAAGGGAGTTCTTCTCGATGTTACTGTGGAGATCCACAATAGGAATAGAAAAGTAATCCAACACAATTCAAGATAGGAAGAAACAATCTCAAACCCTAATCTTGCAAGGTGAAGATCTCTCTCTCTCTCTCTCTAGTACAAGTAATGGCTATGAGGGTGTGATGGCTAGGAGGTCGAAGATCGTGGAGCGAGATGAAGAACGTATTCCCCTTCTTCTCTGGATCTCTTCTTTCTCCTTTCTGGATGGGATGGCTGTTGTTGTGTTATTATTTCGCGTCTGGCCTCTTCAAAGAAGTTGCCCCTTTTGACAAGACGGAGGCGGCGGCAGCTATACGGTGGGAACTATACGGCCGGAAAAATGTTCCCGCCGTATAGTTGCTCGTCAAAGCGTCTGTTTTCCTCCCTTGATTTCTTCCAAAAAGAGACTTGCTTGTTTTCACCTGAATATTGTGTTTCCCTTGTTAAAACCTTCTGCTGATGTTCAGAACGTGAAACACACATTACAATCCAAGTTTTATTTGCTATTGAAGTATTAGCGTTCTGTAAAGCTAGAAAATGATCAAATCTAGAAGAAAACTATCAATAAAAACCATCAAAAATATGTCGAATCTCACAGCTATCAATAACCATAGCGCGGGGAGATGATCATTGGTCAGCATACAACTGAATGTATGACACCCAGCCCGTTCCATCATACCGATGAATGATGTCTTGGTCATCTTGCCCATAAGGCATGGTTCGCATTTATCGAGAGATCCAATGATTCTAAAAGTCCATCAGAATGAAACTTCTTCATGCATTTTACACTGATATGACCCAGACGACCATGCCACATATACATGGAATTATCATTACCATGCTTGCATCGTTTGGCGTTTATGCTATGGATGTGCATGTCATCACAATCAAGATTCAATAAGAATAAGCCTTTACTTTGTCATGCATGAGCATAAAACACACTATTCATGCAAGTAGCACAACCATTTTTCACTGATTTAAATGAATAATGATCTTGCAACAAGCAACATCCACTGGCAATATTCATGCTCAAAGCTGATACATCGTAACAATTATTCAATAACAAAATCAATCCTGAGGGGAGACGCAGAGGGAAAGTGTCGACAACCATCACTTCAACTTTGTGGCCGTTGTAGGCAACAATTAATCACACCATTCCCTATTATTAATATGTCATCCACATATAGTAGTAGGTGAAGGAGATATGCCCTAGAGGTTAATAATAAAGTTATCTTTATTGATATATCTCACATGTTCATAATAGTTTTGTATCATGCCATAATTTTATTAAGTGGAAACATTAATAAAACGTGTGGTATATAAAAAACCAAGTCCCTAGTATCCTCTAGACTAGTTTGTTGGGCAGCCGATGATCGAGGTTTCTCGGTCATGGACTTTACCATGTCAACTAACAACAAGATCACTTCATTAGATGAATGAAGTGATGGACACACCCGACCATAGTGTTGCAATGTAATCCAGTCACAAAGTTCAACAATGCAATGTCTAGCAAAGCATAGTAACCCAATCCTTTGACCGTGAGATCATGTTAATCACTAGCACTCGTGGCTACTTTGATCACATAAACCGTCACACCGTAACAGGATGGTCGTAAAGGTGTGTATTGGGTATTCCAAAGGGATATGTTGAAGCTTATGCATCAAGATCAGGATTTGCCTATCTGAGTGATGGATAGATACTCTTGGCCCACTCGGTGAGACTACATCAATGAGTTTGCAAGCATGTGACTAGGTCACGAGCATGTAATATCACGGGAACAAGTAAATGCGTTTGTTCGTAACAAGATCGAACTAGGTATACTGATACTAGAGATCACATCTTGGACAAACCAGGTATCATAGTGCAAAGGGAATGGGACTCAATGTTTAAGGTTCAAGCGATCAATTAATTAAGTGAATGCAAAGGCACCATCATGAATTTCTAGACACCGTTGTTGGTCGTCGATCAAAGAGATGTCTCGATCATGTCTGAGCATTCCCGAACTGTAAGGGTGTCACGCTTAAGGGTAGATACGCTTAGGGTTGATCTGAGATCGTAAGAGAAACATAACAGAGAGAACATAAATCATTTCGGATAAATACTGAAGATGTTCGGAGGACTTCGAAAGGTGTTTCGAAATAAAGATATTGTTTAATTTGTGTTTATTATTAATTTAATTAATTAATTAATAATTACATAAATAAAAGGAGCAAAGCCCACCTCATGGGCCATGCCGGAGGGAAGGGCCCAAGAGGGCAAGGTGGCGTGCGGATGGGGGAGCCCCCCAACCGCCGGCCGGCCATGGGCCAATGGCGCGCACGGGTGGGGCCCACCCCACACTGATGGCCAACCCCTCCTTTCCCTTTTGTTTAGTCCCACCCCGGGACTTATAGGTAGGAGCGTTGTCCTTTTTTCCTATATATATGTGGGAGGTCCCTCCTCCTACATCATCCCATCAATTGGCCTTTGCCATTCTCTCTCCCCTCTCTCTCTCTCCCTCTCGTGTGTGTTCTCTAGTTAGTAACATGCACTACGAGGTAGAGACTTCTTCACCATACGCACGCCGTCATGCACTTGGAGTCGGTCGGGATCATCTTCTTCCGCTGCCTTGCTGGAGCAGGGCCCGGGGACATCTTTACATCGTACATGTGTAAAACTTCCGAGGCACCACCACTTGTGGTGCTAGACGCTTGAAGCCTTCTCGATCTTGTCGTCTAAGCTTTAGTTACATCAGCAACGTTTGTGCGGGAACAAAATCCTTCTCCCGGTCTTTAAAGCTATGAACATCGTATCCCGCTCATTACTACACATCTGTATAGATACATCTTGGCTATGGTGTTTGTCGTTAGGATTTTTTTTTGTTTTCTACATACGAACCCCTTCACCTTTTTCTCCAAAGCCAAAGTTGAGGTACACATGGCTTTGGAAGTTATTCTTAGCTTGGATATGGGACAAGAGAATATAGCTCTTAGCAATGAAGAGAGAGAGAGAGATCTTACAACAAGGATAAAGAGAAGAGTCACTGTGTTGGCGGTGCTTGAAAGATCAAGAATAAGGCAAGTGTCTAGGATTACCATCCTAAAGGAAGGGGATGCAAGTACGAGATACTTCCACCTTTGTGTTAATGCTCGGATAAGGAAAAATCGCTCCAAACGCATCAAGCACAATAACAGTTGGGTCACAGAGCATGACCAAAAGAAGAGCATCATCCATAATCACTTCAAAAAGATTATCAAAAGAGGCTCGACATGCGCCAATTTTTTTTAATTGGCCTACTATCCCAACTCCCTAATGGGATCTTAGTAGGTTATGCGAGCCTTTTCGGAATACAAAGATAAACTTGCAATGGATAACACCAATTGTGACAAGGCCTCGGGGCTAGATGTCTATATGGGCGTTTTCTTAAATCTTGTTAGAACACAATCAAGATGGATGTAATGGCGGTCATTAACCAATTCTCAAGGCTTCGAACCAGTGATCTACATTGGCTCAACTCCACCAATATTCCTCTCATTCCTTAAAAGGAAGGAGCCAAGGAGGTCACTGGTTTTTCCCTATTAGTCTCATTCATGCCACAACGAAGTTAATATCAAATATGATGGCCACTAGACTTGCGCCTCACATGAACAAGATCGTCTCCAATGCCCAAAGTGCCTTCATAAAACATAGAAGCATTCAGGATTTTGTTTGCATGTTAGAAACATGGCAAGGAAATTTCACAAGAACAGAACGCCAATGCTTCTATTCAAGATTAACATAAAAAAAGCTTTGATTCGGTTAGGTGGGATACTTGATCCAAATTCTGATAATTGATTGTGTCTCTACTTTACACCTTGACCTCATGGGTGCTTCTCAATGGCATTGTCGGTGACCCAATCAAGCATGGTAGAGGGCTTCAACAAGGGGACCCCCTTTCACCTCTCCTTTTTTTTGCTATCCATTAACCCTCTCCACCACATTCTCCGAAGGCAAACAAGCAAGGAATTCTTAAAAATCTTCATGGAAGAGACCCCATGGTCCGCACCTCTATGTGGATGACACCACTATCTTCATGGCCCCTAACAAGGATGACATAAACTTCCTAGTTTCCACCTTGCGCCATTTCGGTGATGTCACCAGGCTCATGACTAATTGTGCAAAAAGCCAAGTTGCTCCCATAAGATGTGCCGGAATTGACCATGCAACATTCTTCAAGATTTTCCTGCTACTCGCACAAAAGCTTCCCAATCAAGTATCTTAGACTAACTCTATCGTTGACAAGACTAAAGAGGATACAATTTCAACCTCTAGAAAAAAGTGGCGCCAAGCTATTCCCGTGGCTTGGGAAGGATGTCACCATAACCGGCCGCACAACGCTTGTGAAGTCCGTGCTTACGGGCATTACAATCTATTTCATCACCATGCTCAACATACCCATAGAGGTTCTCATGAAGCTCGATAGTATTAGAAGAGCTTTCCTTTGGGTGAATGTGACAAATTAACCGGAGGAAAATGTAAAGTTAATTGGGACATGGCCTATAAACATAAAGAATATTGAGGACTTGGGATCATAAACCTCCCAAAATTTGCCATGTCCCTTCACATCCAATGGCTATGGAATGAGTGGAAAGACGAGACTAAGCCATGGGTCAGCCTTGGGACTCCTTGCACGCCTCAAGGCATCGAGTTATTTGCAGTGGCTACAAAAGTAAGCATAGGAACGAAAACAAGGCTCTCTTTTGGGAAGCTTCGTGGCTCAATGGAAGGAGTCCTAAAGACATTGCTCCACTCATTTTTGAATACTCAAAAAGGAACAAATGCACCATTAGGAAAGATATGGAAGATGATTTTTGGGTTATCAAAATCAACACTCATGATGGCCTCTCCTTAGATCACACTGTTCAATTCTACAACCTTTGGGAGATGTGCAACCGGTGCACATGGATGCCACTACCCCAGATTCAGTCTCTTGGAAGTTCACCAATGATAGATGCAACTTATATAAGTCTGCTTATAAAATGCAATTTTGGGGACAAGCTAATTCTTCTATGACATCCTTGGTTTAGAAACCTTGGGCACCTCCAAAGTTCAAGCTTTTTGCATGGTTGATCATTCAAAATAAATTTTGGACGACAAATAGACTTCACATAAGAGGATGGCCTAATTGTGGATGATGCAAGCTTTGTAACCAAGCTCAAGAAACCGCCTCGCACCTCATATTCAAATGTCGATTAACCATTCATATATGGTCCAACGTGAAGGTCTGGCTTGGTCTCCATGATGTTGAGCCAAGTAGTTGGCACCCCATGCGCTCGTGAAAGAGTGGTGCGGGAGATGATTCATAAGCTAGGATAATCGAGGAAGGCCATGGCTTCGCTCGCCATGTTGGTGTTGTGTGACATTTGGCAAGAAAGGAATGCGCGTGTCTACCTCCAAGATGATTGTATCCAAAATAAAGGTGGAAATATGGAGCCTTGCCAGGGCAAAAGCCTTGAGTATTGTTATGCGGTGAGAGTAGGTTTTTGTTGATCATGACCTTTGTGGTCAAGAGTTTTGGCTTGTAAGACCCTCAAAACTTCTTAATCAATGAAAATGACAAATCTTTTGCTTGTCCAAAAAAAAATTTATGCTGACCGCTGAACGAGCCAAAAGCATCTAGGAACAGATTCACATGCCTTGCTTGATTGAACAGACCATGGAGGATTACCAACGTATAGTAGTTATGAGATATATACTAGTAAAATATCTCATAACTATTAAAATATAGGAAAGAATATAAACATCATAGATATACACTTTTCACCGGAAAACTAGGAAGCTCTAAAATGAAATATTTTTAGACGGTCATCCATATATAGATGGGGCGGACAAATTTATACCTTCCACTAAAGATTCTCTAACTTGCTTTCGCTTGTAGATGACCCGCATCTCGGCATCTGTCCTAACATTGACTAGGGTTGCACTTTTCTCAGGTGACTGAGACTTAAAGAAAATCTCAGTCAATTGAGACATAGACATTGAATGCAAGAAAAATATGATCCATCTGTTGATTGATTGATAGAATGGCAATATTTCTTAGTGTTGGCCTACCAATGTGCTAGCCGGCGCATGCAAAGGAGAGCCGGCCGCCACTGTGCTGCCATAGTGAAAGAAGGGATGCTATATTTAGACTAGACGCACTTGCATAGGAACGAGACCAAGATGCAGGCGACGCGAACAGTTCCAAAGACTCGCCATGCATGAATGCTCGAATGGGACGACGGATGTATGTGCGACCTCTTGAATGGGATGGCGGCGGCCGCAGCCTGATGATAGCCACGAGCGGCGCGGAGCAGTTCACTCGTGACATAGATACACGAATTTGACTCGCGATCAGATCAGACAGCCCCAAAAAGACTAAACTACCCTTTTACATTGATTGTCAGATTTAAGTGGTACTCCCACCTATAATTATGGAGTACCAGGGTACCATAAAAACTCTCTAGGTTTTTGTTGATCATGACCTTTTGTGGTCACGAGTTTTGGTTTGTAAGACATCTAAAACTTCTTCTTACTCAATGTAAATGACAAATCTTTTGCTTGTTCTAGAAAAAATTATGCAGACCGCTGAACGAGCCAAAAGCATCTAGGAACAGATTCACGTACATGTCTTGCTTGATTGAACAAACCATGGAGGATTAGCAAGGTATCGTAGTTATGAGATACATTATATACTAGTAAAATATCTCATAACTATTAAAATAGAAGAGAATATAAACATCATAGATATACACTTTTCACTGAAAAACTAGGAAGCTCTAAAATGAAATATTTCTAGACGGTCATCCATATATAGATAGGGGCAGCCAAATTTACACTTTCCACTAAAGATTCTCTAACTTGCTTTCGCTTGTAGATGACCCGCATATGTCCTAACATTGACTATATCTTCTACTCCCTCAGTATCTATATCTAACTAGCATAATGCCCGTGCGTTGCTACGGGCGAATTGGAGTTAGATATAATGATTAAATAATTTCTCATCTCACTTACTTCTATTTAACAACCATCTCACATTTTTTAACATTTCTTTAATTCACAATATTTTTTCTTATCTTACTCTTTCTTGCGAAATATCACAAACGTCTATTACGCATGTATGTATTAACTAATTAGGACAATAATTTAATAATAACTAAGAGATAAGAAAAACTTTAACCATAAATTTGTGTTGAATAAGTCGTTGGTCAAAGTATTTCTTACACAATATCCAAGCCTTTACTAAACCGAAGGTAGTATAGAAGTAGTCATACAAAATTGTTGTGCCCCTGTGCTAGCCTTTTAGATGTAGCAGTTTTGTGCAAAATCATTCAAACCGGAACTCAACACTTCATTAATCTAGGCGTGTAAAGTGTCTATTACGCGAAATTTGGACAGCTCTTCTACATATTGTAATAGGACCGAGATCTTTAGTGACAAATGGATGAACTTGTACAAAATATCAGAAAGTGGAAGGACGAAATTAGAAAGTGTGAAAGGATAAGAGTTTCACCGTGTACTTCAGATCGTGGTTCTTGGCAGAGTTGACCGTGCTACCCGTGTCTCATACCTGGATTGCATGAGAGATGGGGCCATCCACAGCGCGAGGCGCATCCGCTTCGTTCTTGTCGAGGCCAAGCTCTCTGCTGACCCCCTCCCTTGACGGAATCTCCGACGAGCGCGGCCAGTAGCCGCTCAAGCTCCTCCATCTCGATCAGCAGCTCTCGTCGCTTAATCTCCGCCGCTTGGTCGCCGCTTGTCCCAAGCGGCTCAGACCAGTAGCCGTCGGTCGCCCTCGGTCGCCTCTGCAGCGAAGCACACCATAGACCTCCGTTACCTTGCCCTCTTCGCTTGCCCCGTCAAACTCCGGCCAGCAGCCGCCGGCCATAACTGGTTTTATTTCAGCTCAGACGCTCCAACTCGGGGAAGGAGGAGGAGAACAGACCGGCCAAGACTATGGGTGAGGGGGCATGGTGTGGGCGCCCAAAGAGGGGGATCCGGAGAAGGCGCGCAAGAGAAGGGAAGTGGGCGGGAGATGGAGGACCGACCGGTCGTAGGCGCTTGTGGAGGCAGGCGTCGGGAGGCTCCGGTGGCGGGGAGGAGGTCGGGAGGCGAGGGCGGTGGGGTGTCGGAGACGATGCGGTTGCGGCGTGCAGCGGGATGGGATTGACTTTGCAGTGGCAGGGTGGGTAAATAACTCAGAGTGGCAGGGGCAAACCCGTCCTTTTACGGCAAACGGAAAATCTGTTGCAACGAACGTACCACAACATAAATTAGTAGATAGATCTATCTATACCTAATAAAAAAGGACGGATTGTTTCTTCCGGTCCAACACTTTTTTGGACCGTTTTGCCCTCCCACCACTCATCCAACCACGTACCACCGGTAAGTATTTTTCTGTCTCACGCTCACTCTGACTTTCTTTTGTCTCAGCCCGACCCAGCGCTCGCCCTAACCGATTCGTGCTCCCCCTTCTCTTAGGCCCTAAGACTTGGGCTCACCGATTCGTCCAGAAGTCTCAATTCCCTTTTCTTATGGTCACCGATTCGTCCAGAAGTCTCAATTCCCTTGCACAAATAGTCCCACATCGGTTCCTTAAATCAACATCCACCAATTTATATAGTTTGCAGATTGCCGAGAATCAACAAGCTGCCTCTAAAATCAATAAGCGGCTCTGAAATTTGACGATGCCTAGGACAACGAGAGATAGCAGCTAGACACAGAACGGAACATCGATGGGAAGATTGTTGGGCAAGGGAAGGGGAGGTCATGCAGCGGTGGCGCAAGGATGCGCAAGGCCTCGGGGAAGGACCATTAGGGGAGGAGGATGAAGGAGAGGACGAGCTTCCTACCGGTGGAACATGTCAAAGGAGAGGCCCAGGTCGCCCGCACGGAGAGCTCGAAGGGGAGGGCATAGCTCGTCCAATATGAGGCGGCTGGCGGTGGAGAGGAGCTCGGGGCAGGACCATCGGGGAGGATGAAGGAGGAGAGGCCCAGGTCGTCGCCGGCATGGAGAGCTCGAAGGGGGGAGGAGGGCGCTGCTGGGAGGCGCCCCGACGCACGCACTCTAGTAGATCCAGGCCGAGACGGGACGCGGAGGGGAGCGGGGCGCGGTTGGGTGGCGTGCGTGTGTATGCGGCGGGAGGAGAGAGATGTGTGCATTGTGTGTTTGTAGGTCGGGTCCTGGACGAGTAAATTGCAAGAAGCTACCACAATTCGGGCTGTCAGAACGAGTCAGTGCCAACATTCCTAATTTTTGCTCGCCAGTACCATCTTTCGGACAGACCTTCTCAAATCGCGCTGATTCCTGTCTAATGCTCGTCTGATACCGTTTCTGACAGAAAGACCCCACTATCGGGCAAACGGCCGTTGCTGCGCCGTCTGGACCGCATCGGCTAAGACAGGGCCCCGTCCACGCACGGTCAACACCACAGTCCTCACTCCACTCCTGCTACCGTTCGCGCTTGACAAGGAGGATATGGAGGATCCGGTGAGTCCTGGAGGCGACGGCGGCGTCGAGGGCGGCACTGGGAGCTCAAGTGCTGTTGGCGGTGGAGACTGCGCAAGAGGCGGAGGCAGAGTGGCTGACCAGGACGACCTTGACGAGCTATGGCCGTCTCGACCATCGACGGCGGCAGCGACGCTGGCGCAACTCTAGGTGGAGAATTCGGCGCAAAGCGAAAGGTGGACCAGCAGCCTCGGCGAAGTAGAGTATGTGTTCACTTTTCCCCTTTTTTCTCTCTGAATTTTTCTGTTTAGGTTAGGGTTTGCTGAATTTTTCTATTTTCTCTTGATTTCTGTAGTCTGGATCCTGAAATTTGGGAAGTCCGAATTCAGTTGGATGGTGTAGACAATCTACAGAGGAGAATATGCAGAGACGACATTACATATATGAATATAGTTGCAATGATTGAGGAAAAGGGCTTTAGTTATCAGGATTCCATTTACTGCACAATGTTGGGTGTACATGAATTGGTTCAGAATAACTGCAAGATCTATGAACTACTGAATCATTTTGAGTCAAGTAGGGTGTTGTCTTTGTTTGTTAAGAGGGACAAGCCTACAAAGAAGAAGAAGAAGAAGAATTATTCAGGCAAGTGTAGCCAACCCACTGAATCTTCTATTGTGCTGCTTGAAGAACCTGCTCCTTATGATTGCAATGAGCCTAGTGTCTATGTTGTTGATAGAGAAGGTTCCATTTTTACAAGTCAAACTGGTAGCACTGTCTTAGGTGATGAATGTGCACCTACTAGTAAAACCCACTATCTTCCAACTCAAGAGAGTCAGATTGTGGATAAGGGTAAAGCAATACAAAATGAGGAAGAAGGTGATGATGCTGATACTGATGGCAGCATGGGTTCAAACCATAACCTTGATGATTCCTGGTGGGACATTGCCAGTGGACAAGTTGATTTTGCACATTTGGAAGAAATGAGGAAGAAGTGTGGCGTCCCGCAAAACCACTACTAGAAAATCACGGTGTTTTTGTGCATTGCATCGTCATGACATTAGCATGCATCGTTTTGAATTAAACTATTTTGCTAATAGCCCTATTTTTGTTTTCTACAAATACCCCCTTCTCTAATTCAAATATAAAATCGTGTTCCTCTCAGATCCTTATTTTTTGCCTAAAACATATTTGTAAATGTTTTGTTTTAAATAAAATAAAATAAATAATAAAATGTTTTGTCCGGGGAGGCAGTCCGATCGGTCAGGCCAGAGGCCCAACCGGTCAGACCACCTACTACCTGGCCCAAAAGAAAACCCTAGTCAAAAATATCTAATCCCTAATCTACCCAATCCTATCCTACCCAGCCTCCCTCCACATCACCCCGTCCAATCCCCTCTCGCCACCTCATCTCTCCTCCCTCCATCCCCCAACCGCCATCTGCCACCTCATCCACCACACACCCCGCTGGCCCACCCCCCAACCTTCCTCTCCCTTCCACCCGGGTCCCACCGGCCCCACCGACCCAGTCCACACACGCACTTGCACGCCAGCCGCCCCCACCAACCGCCTGTGGGCCTGGCCCCACCACCGACCCCCCCCCACCGACGCGCTCGCCCCGCTCCCCTCTCCCTCCCCGCTCGCCCTTCTCTCTCTCTGCTCGCAGCCGCCGCCTGCTCGGCGTCCCCTGCCACCTCTCCGACCCTACCCCGGCCGTCCGTCCCCGGCCACGCCGACCCCGCCGCCGGAAGCCCCATCCGCCGCCTGCGACCGGCGACCCTCTGCGTCCTCTCCTCCGGCAGCAAGCTCTGCCCCACCCGTCCTCGACCCCGTCGGCCGCGCCCGCCCCTGCTTCGCGCCCGCCAGCGAGCTCACCTCCGCCGCCTTCGCTCCTCGTCGGCCCCGCCTCCTTCTGCAGCCCGCCGCCGTCTGCGGAGATCCGTCCTCTTCCCCTGCTCGAGCCGCCCTCCGCTCCTCGTCGGTCGCCGCCCCTCCGCCTTCTCGCCCGAGCCCCGCGCCCTTCTCTGGCCGCCACCACGACGCCTCGTCCGCCACCGTCGGCCTTCCTCCGCCGCGCCTCTTCCGGCCCCACCATCCCTCCTTCTCCTCTCTCCGCTCGACCCGCGCCCCGCCATCACCTCCCTCTGCCCGTACCAGGCGCCGTCGCCGCCCGAGGCCGCACCCCTCTGCCCCTCGGTCGCGTCCGCCGCCAGGACCCCTTCATGCGGCCCCTCCGTCGTCTGTGCTAGCCCGGGCTCCTCCGGTTGTCGCTGGAGGCCGCGCGGCCTGCGCCCGACCCTCTCCCCCGCCATGTTCCTCTGCCCCGGCGACCTCGCCTCTGCCCGTTTGCGTCACCAGGTCGTCGCGTCGTCCCTGCTCGCAACAAGATGATGTAAAGGAGGCATGTTGCAAATGCTTTGGTTTTTGGGATTATGATATATGCTAAACTACTGAAGATGTTGGTGTTTGTCTTCGATAAGACAAGGTGATGCTAATCGATGGATTTTATCTCTTGACAAGATGTCTGGGACATGGATCCGATGACCAAGACCAATGTGCCGATGCGGTGTTTGTGTTGTGGTGCCCTCAACGTTGTCGGGAAGATCATGTGCTACGGCTGCTCTTGGCTCCCGTGTGATGTTTGGTGTACGACCGGCGCCGAAGTCCAAGACTGACACCGCCCATCGACCTACAACCCGAGTACGCCAATATGGAACCGAAGCTGGTGCCCAAGATCTCCGACATGGATCCCCAAGTTCACCGACACGGCACGCCAAGACCTCCGTCATGGAAACCGCAAGATCCATTCCCGGACCCCGAAGACCGATCCCCGGCGAGACCGAACCAGAACCACCTCGAACCCCAAGATCTTCGATCCAATGTGTGACCCCTTTATCCAAGACCCTATTTTTTTTTATAATATTACATTATCATCTGGTTGCATTAAATCATTCATGTCGCATACATGTGTGTGGGTTGGGGGCATTATGCCGATTCATCTCATAATTAAATATGGAGTCCATCTGCGGGATATCGTTGTCTTGTTCCGGACTCCATTTAAATTGGTGTAGCGAACCGATGCCATGTTTCGCCCTGTCAATCCAACATTTAAATTGCAGGGTATCTAAACAACATGAACCTATTAATTAATTGTCGGGGCCTCGGTTCCGCTTAATATTGCCTAAATGCATCGCACCTTTGCCATGTCATACATCATACAGGCATCATGCCGATCTTTTGCCATAGTAATAAATAGTGCATCCGGTGTTTCTTCTAGTGTTTTGGGTCTTCGCAGATAAGGCCGTTGAGTTGATGCGAGTGTCGATCCGATCTTCGGATGAACCTTCGACAATGTCTTCAGGCGAGCACCTCCCCCTTTCTACCTATCTTACTTTTATAGTATTTATTCCCTCCTGTTGATCTATTGCTATCTGTGTTGCGATGCTCTAGTTATTGTACCCGTGATATCCCCTGCAGCCTTATATTGCCTTGGACACATCCTATTACCTGTTGATTGGTAGATAGTTGGACTTGCGCGTCGTAGTCGCTTGCTCAAGTGTTGTTGCGTGTCGTCAAGTACCACAGTTGTTGGAGTACTGCCGCGTGTTTAATGTTGGAGATGATCAAGACTTTAATTATTGTTTAATAACTAAAATTGAAGTAGGTACATGCAGAGGCACCGGTGGGCAATAGATGTTATTTGGTTGTTAACCGCTCACTGGTGTCCCGTAGGACCCCGAGTTCTTGACACCTGTTCCAAGATCGAGCGCGCTAACCACAGGTGGGGTGTGTGGGCACCCCCATCGATTAGTACCTGATTTCAAAGTATTGTACCGGGGGCCACAAGTAGTTTGGAGCTTTATTACTATTCTGTACTTATGCCATGCTTTACTGCTTAATTTAAATTGTGCGAAGTACTGCACCTGTACTGTTTAGGACCGTGACCCGTTTTCGCTGTATCGACAAGCCCAGTCACACTTTCGGGTTCCTAGTCGTTTACAGCCGGCTCCACAAACCCTGAGTCCGTCTCGGAGACCGGCCGACTTCGTTGCGGGTAGCTTAGTGGGGTGGCCTCCATGTACTTGCTTTGGGTCTGGGAAACGTCATGACTTAGGCCCCGCCGACATACCGATGGGTGTATGTTAACTGATCTGGCAAAAAGGGTCGAAGTGCGTGTGGATACTTTGGTGCACCCCTGCAGGGTTAAATCTTTTCGAAAAGCCGTGTCCGCGGTTATGGACGACTTGGACCACAGTTCTCGATCATAGACAACTATAACTAAAGTTTACTGTTATAAATTGACTTGTATCCGATATGAGTAGTAATCAGCTCCACTACGACGGAATGGCTAAATAAAAGTACCAACAACTGCTGGGTTTGGGATGTCTCATGCTAATCGTATCTGACTAGTAAGTGCTGCAACTACAACGGAATGGTTAACTAAAACTGCCCACTGCTTTTATATCAGGATGACTATCTATACCTGACTAGTAATTGCTGCAACGATAACTGAATAAATAAAATTGCCAACTGTGTGAGTTCCTCGGTTGACTTCCTCGTTTGGTCTCGAGGGGGAAACACCAGGATGGGTATGTTTGGTGGTAGTATCAGGTTGGTTCCGAATAGGTTTTTCTTATCCCTCTCTGATAGCCGACAGTTGTATCGAGTCTCTATAGGTTGTTTAGTGCATGCTGCGCTGCCGCTTCAGTCCACCATACCTATGTAGGCGAGGACCGCCGAATTCTAGTCTCGCCGTGTACTGGCCTCAGTACTGACGCTCCTCTTTTTCCTTTGCCCTTTGTCGGCACCCCTTTTGTTTAGCAGGTTTGAGATCGACGTCGTTAGCAGGGTTACCCTTCCGGCTTGGCCTGGGCAGGGTTATGGACGCCATTGGTTATTCTTCAGGGCTCTTAGCCCCATTTGCATCTTGTCCGTAGTTGGACGCTCTATCGTTTTCAAGGTGATTTGGATCTTTGTATTGTATATCTGTATTCTTGACTCTTTGAGTCGTTGTTGTATATATCTGTTCTGTGGGTCCCATCGAGGACTGTTGTGTAATGTTATTACTTCGTTTTCCACCCGCACGAAAGTGCCTGGTGGGCACCTTTGAATCGTTTCTATGCGGGTTTGGCGGGATTCGCTAAAACTTGCATAGGGCCGATTCTGAGGGTGTTACAAGAAGGAAATGAGAGAAGTGGCTGAGAGGATTGAGGAGATGAGGAGTAAGAGACAGGATCCCCTGCTGCACTGTGAAGGGACACAGATATTGAAGATTTGTTTGTGACTGCAGAAGAAGAAGTTGGACATCAGTTGGTACCAGCAACTGTTTCAGTAAATAAGAAGAAATTGCCTGTAAAAAGAGGCCCCACTTTGAGGTGTCATTCAGAAGTGCAGATACAAGAGGAACCAGACTACATACCATCATCAGATGAAGACAAAGACACTGGTTTCTTTGAGGAGGAGGAGGAGGAGGATGAATTTCAACCATTATCAATGGTGCCACCAAAAGGCAGAAAGAGTAGAGCAAAGAAAAGACCAGAGAGGAAGTGGTATGATGATACAAGGCTGCAGCCACATGAGCAACTATGCTTGAAGATGTGCTTTGGCAATGTGCAACAATTCAGGGATGCTTTGATAGATTTGCACATTGCTCAAAGTAGGAATTTCAAGTATTGGAGGAACTCTAATGTTAGAGTCATTGTTCATTGCATCAACCAGGGTTGTCCCTTCCTTATGGTGACATCTGAGATAAAAGGTGAGAAAACCTTTGTTATTAGGAAGATGAGACTACAACACACTTGTGATACTACTACTGAAAGTACCAGAGTTAGTGCTAAATGGTTAGCTCACACATATGAAAGAATGTTTAGGTCAGATCCAAATACAGGAATTCAGTCACTCATAGATGCAGCAAGGCAACAACATGGTGTGGAAGTCAGCAAGGATATGGCCTACAGGGCAAAAAATTTGGCTCTAGATGCTGTGTTAGGTGATCACAGGGAGCAGTATGTCAGGCTTAGAGATTTTGCCCAAAGTATCATTGGTACTAACCCTGGTAGCAGGGTGGTTGTGACAACTGTGATACCAGCACCTACAACAAAAAAACCCCATCCTGGCCCAACATTCCATGGTTTCTTCTTTTGTATCAATGGAGCTAGGGAGGGTTTTCTTAATGGTTGTAGGCCATTCATAGGTGATCACTAGTTTCATATTATTTTTCCTGTGCACCCACTTATCTTTTCCCTGGTGTAACTCTACTTTTTTGTCTATAGGGCTTGATGGTTGCTTTGTGAAGCTGTGCACTGGTGCACAAATTCTGGCTGCAACAGGAAGGGATGGCAATAACAACATGTACCCTATTGCCTTTGTTGTTGTACCCAAAGAGGACAAAGCCAATTGGTGTTGGTTCCTAACTCAGTTGTATGCACTTGGTGGAGAAGAGGGGCAGTTTGGTAGATACACATTCATGTCTGGTAGACAAAAGGTAGTTTTCATGTGCTTATCTTGTGATAGTTAAGTAGTTTTTCTTGCAATAGTTAAGTAGTTTTTCTTGCAATAGTTAAGTATTTTTTCTTGCAGTAGTTAATTAGTTTGTCTTATCAACATAGGGACTCATTCCAGCCATCAACATAGTTTTCCCTCAAAGCCCACAAAGATTCTGCTTAAGGCATATATATGCCAACTTCCAAACTACTGGGTTTAGGGGTGAAGACCTAAAAAAGATAATGGATTCTGCTGCCTATGCTTATCAAAAGCACCACCATGATCTTGCCATGGAGAATTTGAAAAAGGAAAGTGAGGCAGCTTGGAAGTGGCTAAGTGAAATCCTTGTGCACACATGGGCCAGGCATGCATTTGACACTAACTACAAGACTGACCTTGTGGTAAACAACTTGAGTGAGGTATTCAATAGATACATCCTTGATGTTAGGAAGAAACCAATAAGAACAATGATAGAAGGCATAAAAGACAAGATGATGGTGAGGAATCATGAGAAGAGGATAGGTGCTGGTATTGCTAGATGGGAAATCACTCCCCACTTCAGTGAGCAACTTGAAATATCCAAGAAGAACTCTAGATTCTGCACACCAAGGATTGCAGATGTAGGTTTGTGGCAAGTGACTAATGCAAGGGGTGATGCAACATATGCTGTCAACCTGGTGGACAAGACATGTGGATGTATAAAGTGGGATGTCACAGGCCTGCCTTGTAGTCATGCATGCTCTGCTATCATCAAATCCAAGCAAAGACCAGAGTCCTTTGTTAGCCACTTCTTCGGGAAAGAGATGTATGTTAGAGCATTCAAGCCCATAATTTAACCAGTCCCTGGACAGCATGGCTGGACCAAGACAGGGACAGCTGACATCATTCCACCTGTCTTCCACATCAAGAAAGGGAGAAAGCAAGAAAAGAGGAGAAAGGGGAGGTTTGAGGTGCCAAAACCTAAACAGACATCAAGAATGGAAACCATAACATGCTCTAACTGTAAGCTGCAGGGCCATAGATACACTAGCTGCACACAGTCTTTGAGGCCTGATCTGGTGATTAGAAAGAACAAGCATGTGGTGTATTTATAGTGAGTTTATTTACGTGTTATCTGTCATCTAATGGTGTTTCATGTTGTTTCTTGCCAGCCAAACACATCAGCAGATGCACCACCTCCAGCAAAAACAACATCACCTACACCACCTCCATCTAAAAGGTCAGGTTCTACACAAGCTACACGGGCACCACCTCCAGCTAGAACAACAATGGCTACAAGGGCAACCCCAGCAACTACTTCCTTTGTTCCTCCAAGAAGAAGAACAAGAGAGAGAGAAGATGATGGGGGTTTTGTTCCTGGATACAAGAAGAGCAAGACCTGGGGATATTTCAATTGTGGTTATGTTGGAGGTGATGGTGATGGAGGAGCTGGGTCATCAAACCATTGAAAAAGACATGTACTAGTAATTCTATGTGCAAAAGCTGTTGTAATGGACATGTAGTACATTCTTGCCTTACTCCAGTTCTTTGCCTCTTTTAGTGATGAATATGTTGCTAAAACTACTAGTGATGCAGCTTACATTAGCTGCTACTTTTGGTGATGTACTAAAACTGAATGTCTTGCTAAAGATGATGGTCAAGATGGACATGTTCTATTCTGTTGTTCTTCTGTGATTTGTTCACCATTACCACAAATAAACTCCATGAAATGGTTCAACATAACACAACACAAATGGTTCAACATTACACAAATGGTTCAACATTACACAAATTTGGGCAAATGGTTCAACACAGCCTTCCATAACACAGAACATAGAACAAATGGTTCAACACAGCATACACAACACATATATCTGAAACATGATAGCCTGACAACTCACATCTTACTCAGCACAGATTTCAGCAATCTTCTTCAGTTTATCCTTGTTGTCACTATTTGCTTTAAAAAGATCAAAAATCAAATACTCCAGCTTTTTCTTTTCTGCCTTGAGAACATCTTTTTCTTCCTTCATAGCTTGCTTTTCTTCAGCCCATTCCTTCTTCCCAACCCTAAGCACATCAGCTTGTGATATCTGAACCTGTTTAAGCATGGCAATTTCATTCTTTAAAACCTCCACTTCTTTCTTCAGCCTATTCCTCTCCATCTCACTTTCTTCCATCACTTCATCTGCATTCTCAGCATTCATCTTAGCCAAATTTTCCACTATAACCTTCTTCTGAGTGGACTCCATGAAATGTTTGACATCAGGAAGGAGGGTGGCATGCTTCCTCTCCAACTTGGCTTTTTCTTCAACAAGCTGACTAACCACCTTACCATTTTCCACCCTCTCATCTAATCTAGCATCATCACTTTCATGGTACATTGCCCACAAACTAACTATTGCATTGCTCAAATGATCTGGCCACTCTTCATCTTTCCATGCAACAAACCCACAGTTCATCACTTGCTATTACAAATAAATAAAACCACATGAGACACATCAGATTTCACATAATACATGGATTAAACTAACAACAAAAACAACTAGGGATTTCATATAATATCTGTAAGGGAATAAAACTATTGAACTTTCTAAGAATAAAACTAAGTGAGCAAAACAACTAGGGATTGAACAATTTACTGAACTTAATTTGGGATGAAACTCACATTTTCCACAGGGCACAGATAAAATCTACGTCCAGTGTTGCTCCCTTCAAAAGCAAAGCACTGCCGCGGCGACATTTTGTGCTTGCTACAAACCAGGGTGCAATCAGGTGATATCCCACAAAATGTTGGATCCTCAACAAATGCAGGAGCATAATCTAGGTCTGCCAGGTCCTAATCAAGCAGAAAAGTGCAAAGATATATGAGGTACATGAAAAATTCCCCAATCTCCCAAAAATAACCTAACCCTAGAGGATGAGCTTACCCCAACTCCAAGCATGGAGAGAGAAGAGCTAGAACTCTCCCCATCGTCCCAGCTAGGCATGCTGGCCACAGTGAGCTGCCTCGAACGACGGTGACAACCCAGAGGTGGTGGCGGCGGCGGCAACTGAGCTGCTGCGAGGCGAACGGGAGGAGTGGAGTGACAAGTGTGTTGTTGACCGGTGCGTGGACGGGGGCTGTCTTAGCCGATGCGGTCCAGACGACGCAGCAACGGCCGTTAGCCCTGACAGTGGGGTCTTTCTGTCAGAAACGGTATCAGACAGGGATCAGCGCGATTTGATAAGGTCTGTCCGAAAGATGGCACTGACGAGCAAAAAATAGGAATGTTGGCACTGACTCGTTCTGACAACCCGAATTGTGGTAGCTTCTTGCAATTTACTCGTCCTGGACAGGGTGTGTTGCTGGGACTAGCATCGAGAATGACGTGCGGGGGTGTGTGGAGATGTCGTGCGGTGGCCGGTGGGGATGGTTCAAGTCGCTTTCGTTTTGACTTGGGTGATGGGCTGGGATAGGGACATAGGGTCCGCCTGGGACAGCCCAATTGCAGTGAAGCAGTCAACAAAAACTGTCCGGTTCTTCTCCAGCTGATGTAAAAGTAGTTTGTCGAGGCAGTTTTATTGAATAGTCCCATCTCGCTCTATTACGCTGGGTCTGACATGGTTATACGATCGCGAGTTGTCTAATAAATATCAGAAACAACCTCTGGAATCAACATGCAATAGCACCATTGTTTGTTCCAAAATCTAATGACCAAGAAGAGAAGCATGTGGCTGCATGGACTTGCATAGACCGATTGAGAGAATGAGAAAGATAAGGCTGCATTGACGGATTTGGACTTGCATGGCTCGATATATAAAAAGAGGGTATGAACGGTACATGTAGACACCCCTGATGACCAAGGTCACCTTGAAAAACGAGTACAGATGATGCCCCTACCAGCTCGACGAAAACGGATGAAAATTACCTTACAAAATGAATTCTTTTCAACAGAATGAACAAATGATCAAAACTGCGATTACTCATCGTTCGCTTCACCGTATGTATTTAGTCTTTTACCATTCACATTCTTTATTTGTGTTGAGCAAATTTGAGAGACAAATTTTAGTTTAAAGTGGGTCTAAGTTTATTTGGTCGTGGCCCCGCTTATCTATATACCTCGTTTATAGTCTGTCTAAGGCGTGGATGCGCGCGCGCGCCGATCCTGCGGGAGCCAATGCGGAGTATTGAATCCGGAAGGCGCCGCAAGTTCTGCGCGTCCTTGCCATCGTCTTCGGACGCGCCGCCGTTCAGGTGTCGTCCAAGTTGAGCTTGTGGAAGCTGTACATGCCCTGCTTCTCCTTCCAAGTCACACAACACTAGGTACAGATGCCGTCGCTGCTTGTGGTGGCGCTTCAACCGAAGCATCCCCGGCCTTCCTGCCGGTGTATGCACGGGAAAAGATTCGATATGTGCCGCCCAACAAGACAACATGGCGCCGGCCGCCCAAGACGGAACGGAGAGATCTGGCGAGAAAAGGTTAATGTGTAGGCTAATTAAACAAAACGGTGCCGGCAACGACGCGCACTTCACGAGGAGATGAAAGGGAAGCATGCTAAAGAAGAGGAAGATGGGGCTGGGAGAAAGGAAATATTCTGCTTATGAATTGGAACAATCAATTGATCGTGGAGCAGATGTCACTGAGCAAGTTAAAAAACGGGTCTATGCTACGACGTGCCACAGATTTTAAAAAGATCACCACCGACACAACAAAGATTAACTTCTTCCGCCGCAACGCGCGGGCATTTTGCTAGTCTATATCTATACCTAATAATAAAGGATGAATTGTTTCTCCCGGTCCAACACTTTTTTGGACCCTTTTGCCCTCCCATCAGACAGCAAATTGCCCACCAATGCCATTTAGACGCTTCTACCCTCGCACGAACATGTACACCGAACCCATATTATGTGCAGTTACCATCGTATCCGGTATTTTACCGGTTCAGTGTTCTTTTTCTTGATCCTATTGAAAGTCTAGGACCTGTCAAATCCATCAGGAATTCCACCCGGCACTCGATGGCGGCCGTCTAGGTCCTGCTCCGCCCCCGCCGCCGTTCGCTAGAGATCCGGTCCCCGCCGCCCCATCCTGGCTGTCGCATCCCCTTCGCTGAATCGCCGAAAGTAACCGTATGTGCCACCGTCGTGCCCCAACTTCGCTCTGGTCCCATCACGATGCCTCCCCAATCCCCTTCCCCGCCGATCAGAACACCTCTTTAATTCCCTCCCGCGCTGTCATGCCAGAGGAACAACGGAGCCAAGGCCCGCCGCTAGCCCTACAATCTGGCCGTGATTCGGCCTGATTTGGACATGGCCATGGACTTGATCAAGAGCATCGACTGTGGTCATCTCGGATCTGTTGTGTTGAGTCTCAATCTGAAACATCTGTGACGATCGCGTTGCCCCATTCCTTCCCCGATTTTGGTGAGGATCGCAAGGCGGGAATCACAGAGGACAGGTTGGTGGGCGAAAGACAGTGAGGGTCCAGAGGTTGCCAACTTTTGGTGAAATTGATACGGCGGAGGTGGTGGCAGTAGGGGAGCTCGAGCTGGCGCAGCGCACGACAGCATCGGTCATAGACACTGAGAGGATACCTCGAGCATGGCGACCATGGCTGGCCACCGCCGAGACGTGGATGCCCCACACTGACAGCCGTGTGACGAGCCTCGGTGTCCACCTTGTGTGCCCTGGCCATCACCTGGGTAGTCATCGAGACGGAGATGCATGTCTTCGACCATGCATGCCACGACATTGTTGAGGCAGAGCCTGAGGTCGGGCTGCGTGAGCTGCCCCGCGTGGAACGTGAGCGAGAACTGAAGACGTCCACCTGTCGCTTATCTTGACTATCAGATGGCAGTCAGATGGTCCCCCACGCCCGGGAAGGCAAAGTGGAAACAGAGAGGGGAGAGCACGGGTCAGCCTGACTGAGAATCTGCAGGCGCAGCTCGACGGGAAGGTCCAAGATGCTATCCTTCTGCTCCTCCACTGCCCGCGCCTACCGCCAAATCATCTCCACCATCCTCCCTACATGCTTCGCATCTAGCAGGATTTGAAGGGGGTGGACGGATGGTCCGACCGGCTGGCTACGTACTGCTGGGGTCACTACTATTTGCATTATTTAGCTCAACATGCTCCAGCCATTTGAAACCAGCGGAATTGATGCATTATTTCTTTCTCATATGTTTTGATCTCCCGTTATGCTATTCCTTTCAGCCATTTGCCAAATATGGCAAGGGGAATCAAGGCGTGCCATTCATATCGAGAAGCAAGCGGCAGTACATCATCTGCCATTCAGACTACAGGGTGCCGAAGCTTCTGTTCGCGCTCAGTCGCGAGAGACAGTACTTCTACTGCTTCTCCATGTATATCTACTTGCACAGATTATAGATCCTTTCGTATTCGCTTATCTGGATCCAAAAGTTTGAGTGATGAAGCTATTTTTCTTGAAAACACATGCTAGGCTGGATGGGTAGTGAATGTGCATCTGAAAGACAGAAACCTGGGTGATATTATTCCGGCATCCATCTGAGCTTGGACTCAAATTGACAGGATGATGAAGCTTTATAGAGAGGCTACGACAATACAACTTGATAATGGTTTGTGCACTTTTTGGATGGATAAGTAGACAACTAATGATCCTATCTACAATCAATTCCCTTCAATGTACTCTCCTGCTCTAAGACGGAATATTACAGTGATCGTGATGCAGAACTGAGATCGGTTGGGTGGTGTGTATGGGTCATATTACATTAGAGAGGGTCAATAGAGAGATTGGATAATTAATGAACTTCCTAGATGAATGTAATTTGTATTTAATCAAGCAGGTTCAAAGAGGGCGGATTGTGTGACGGGCGCAAGGGGTCGGGGATGAGCATGATTGCCATGAACGCGGAGGTGCAGGACCCTCGAGGTCTAGGAGCAAGGGCCTCGGAGACATCGAGGCTCAAGCTACGTCGGTGAGGCGGGAACCGAGCAGGTTAGGAAGGAGATGTCCTTGCAAGAGGGAGGTCGAGTCGGTGCCATATATCGGTATAGTAAGTATTTTTAGCTCAATTAATATGGTTATCATTTATTTTTCCCGTGCAACGCACGGGCCATTTTGCTAGTCTATACCTAATAATAAAGGACGGATTGTTTCTCCCGGTCCAACACTTTTTTGGACCATTTTACCCTTATAGTTCGGAGTTTCTACTTGCTATGCCACCATCAATTGAACAATTGTCTACATATAAAGACGATGCCGACTCCTCACATGTCCCCCACACCCCCAACCCTAGCCTGGCGCAGCCGGCGGCGGAAGCCTCGCCGCCGCTTTCTCCCCAGGAACCCCTCCTTCTCCCTTCTTCTACTCCTCAATGAATAGGACGGCAGGCGGCCACGAATAAGGAGTTCCTATGGGATTTCACGGGGGGGTCCTCGAGCTGCATAATGATGTGGATCATACACAGATCGAGAGATGCAAAGCCAACCGGGGCAATCAAAGTCAAACGAACCATACGATGACAGCCTGCACCACGAATCCTCCCGAAGGAATTTTTCCCGATCCCCCGCCTCCGTCACCTGAATCCCAGCCACGAGCGGCGCCCTCCGTCTGCCTCGAGATCCACCGGATGCTCCGTTCCCATCCTCTTCATCGTGTGCGGCCGGCGGAACTTCCGCCATGCCCTGCATCTCTCGCGGTCAGCGGAGCACTCTCCACTCTGCCTTGAGATCTACAGAAGCACCGTCCCCATCCCCTGCATCACATGTGGCTGGCGGCGGCGGCCCCACGCCCTTCATTGCACGGGAGGCATGGCCGGATTTGGTCTTGACCACAGCGGCGAAGAAGGATCCGGCCAGCCATCGAGATGCAGCGGGAGGGTCGAGATCACTTTGCAGGGCTCCACATGATGCTCTCCCGCGCGCTCCTATTTCCATCGCCAGGAAGGCGACGTACTGGAGCATGGGGAGCCCCGTGTTGCCGGAGTTGGCCCGTCGTGGAGCGCAGACGCCTAGGCCGACGAATGCACTTCCTTCTGATGCCGGCCGACCTCCATCCCCTCCATGTCGGAAGTGTGTGGCAGGCTGACGCTTCCTGTCGCACTGGTCGTATCTGATGCTGGCACGCGGGGAAGTTGTCTTCAAGGTCGATGGAGGCGGAGGAATGGGTCGCTGCTGACGGTAACGAGTGGCAGTACCTATGTCGCTGATGCCCAGGAACGAGTGGCGGTACCTCTGTCGCCGATGCCCATGCCTATTAACCATGCGTATTGCAACGCCGTGTAGCTTTCCTCTTCGTCGTTTAGCTCCGCTGCAATCTCACGGAAAGAGCGGCCCCAATCTCACGGAAACATATTGTACGTGCTATCATTCCATCAGGCATTCTCAAGTTCTTTTTTTCCTTTTTATGGACAGTCAGAATATTCTTTTATGTTGAATCCTTGCGCCCTTACATGAGTTTTCACAGTTTTTATATTTTCACAAATTGCCTAGAATCAAGTTACGGCCATCGCTCTATAATTGTTGTGAATAGGTTCAGTCAAGATAAGAAAAATGTCCACCTCTAGACCGGTGTCATAAGGCAAGAAAAAAATTCTCTTCCCAGTGCAACGCGTGGTACCTCCCTCAAGAAAATCATTACAGTCTCCATACCTCGGATTATATTGGATTATTGTTGTTTCTACTTTTTTTTTCATGTAGGTTGCGAATTTTCTCAAAAATCCCGAAAAACACATCTCGCTCGGGCCAAGATCCCCAATGGATTCGTGTCCGTCGGCTCGGCCAGGATCAGGAAGACGCTTGTCCGCGTCTTTGCTGGGGAGGCCGGGGTGCCGTTTGTGTCGGATTTCGTCGAGCCTAGACCCACCGGAGGCAGCTCCAACGAGCGAGCGCGGCCAGCTGCTCAGTCTCAATCTTGTCGGTCAGAATGAAGTGAGCACTTTCTTTCTGAGCTTGGGTGTACACGTGATACAGTATGATATTGCTCCTAATTATTATATTTTCTTGTGTGATTGTAATTCTTCTGATCTAAAGGGAACTAAATTCTCAGTTATTAGTGTTCCCATTCTACTTTTCGACTTATATATAGCACATGCCTCCTCCGCAGATTCTGTCCCATAATCGATCGCAAGGACCAACCTCCATCGCAGTTACCTGGAGCAACCACATGCATATCATTTATTTGACAAAATGCACAAGAGGCATATCACATCTTACTTCGTCCAGACATGGAAGTTCTTGTTGCATGTTGATGGTGGTGCTGTTGTTAACAGACTTCTCATGCCGATCCAGGTAAAAAAATTGTGTGTACTACCTTAGTATTTCTTGTAAATAAATAATGTAGTGAAATGCATCTATTTGTAAGGAAAATACTGTAGTGGAATCACATGGTTGTACAAGTAGTTGCATATTATAGAAAACAAGTCGCATCATGCAAAAGGGATTAGAGACATAGCCACCTTAATTAGTGATATTTGATCATGTGGAGAAAATGTGTAGATGTTCCGTTATTTAAAACCATTCAGTTTTCCATAAATATGGTTATGACCTATCATGAACCTTTGAGGCCTTTAGTCTATGTTTAGTTATGCTCTAATGGGTTGTGGTCATGGACCGATAGGGAAAACATTGTGGAATACTATTTTTTGTATGAGTGAAGTATGTACAATTAATTTGTTCTCATGAAACGAACTATTCATTAGCTAGCTTCAGGACTATACGAGCCTATTTTCTTTAATATTTCTCTTGCTCATGTACCATGCATTATTGCATACTCATGTGTGGTATCTGGAGAGAGAGAGATATCCCAGAACTAGACATTAGTCCAGTTTTGAATTTAAATGAAGTTTAAATTTCAAATAGATATTTATTTTACATATGATGCCGAAACACTCTCCTCAAGCTGCAATAAAATGGCTTTTTTTAGGGGTGCTAGGCTCCGAGTCCCGCTTATATTGGATTAACGGTGTGATGTTTTTTTTTCTCCCGATGCAACGCACGGGCATGTCTGCTAGTCTATACCTAATAATAAAGGACGGATTGTTTCTCCCGGTCCAACTCTTTTCTAGACCGTTTTACCCTTATTTTCTAATATAGTTACGGGGACTGCCATCGCCAAGTCAAAGATACCAGTTTTTTTTTACCGTCAGCCGATCCGGGTCTCTGTCCCGGAGACTGGGCTTTTCATCCATTTATTGACTGGCCCACCAAACACGCAGGTGGCCGCTCCCTCTCGCAGAACCAAAATTGTTATTCTGTACCATCCATGAGAGTATGAATAGTCCCATATCGCCCGTTTGTATTGCATTCCACCAGTTCATATAGGTACTCGAGGTGCCTTGAATCAGCAAGCCGGTCGGGAATCATTAAACAGCACCACCATTGGTTCATCTTTGAAATCAACCGGTAGAAAGCAATTAAATCCCCATGTGATCCCAATGGGAAGAGAGGGCAAACCACTAGACGGGGACGGGGCCATCTCTGGCTTAGCGAGAAGGACCAAGGGGAATGGCAGAGGAAGGCGCGGACGATAGGCGAATTGCAGAGGAAGGCGCTGTCACGGTCGCGCATGTGTGGCCTACAGAACGATCCAGACGGATTTAGGAAGAAGCGGGGACGGCGGTCACGGTCGCGCCGGGCGGATTTGAGAAGAATCTCGGAGCTAATCTGATGGCGGCTGCTGGAGACGGGTGACCTTGTGGAGTACGCCGGCTCCGCACGACGGCCGCATGATGATGCTATGACCGGGTGAAGTATAGAAAGGGGACGATGAGGAGCAGAGGAATGAAGAGTTGGGGAGAGATGAATTAGCTCAAACTCAGCCATGGTCTCAATCTGGCGGCCTCTAACTGAATTACCGCAGCAAAACTTATCTTATTTTTTCGTGTGGTCGGTCAGGTTTGCCAGCCTCTCGGAATAGCATCCAGCTGAAAGTTTCGATCCCTACACGTAATTTTATTCTTTGCCATTGTAGTAATTTTATTCCGATGATGCCCAAGTTAACTTCGCTGTTGAAATTCCGGGTATGGAACCAGTCTCTGAATCTGTCTTGCGAACGAGCACTGTAGTAGACATTTTTTAGTGAATGCTCCTCATTACATTTTTCATATTGTTGGCTACAGGTGATGAAAACCTGATCAAATTTGCTTTGTTATTATTTTCTGTTCTTTTTTTAGTTTGTTATTATTACTGATGAAAAAACACAAGCTGCACACTTATAGAGAATACACATGTTGTATTACACAAGTTGTATATTTACTTACCACTGATTTGCACAACACACTGTAGTCTACAGTAGATTTTTATACAGAGAATTTTGATGAAATTCATGTCTTAAGCTTTGGCGTTTGATACGTTTTAAAAGCTGATGAAAGCTCAGTAATTGTTTCTTTTGTGCAAAGCTCCGATCAGAAGCATTTCTCATCAAAACTGGCCTGACTTTTATATCAACAAAGAGATGGTACATTGTAAACATACAAGATGCTGGATTCAGGTAGCACAAAACTGCTAGAAAAAAGTGACGAGATGTTGTTAATTTTATACATTCGTACCTTGTAACCGTTTTTTATTGGCATTTGCCTTATAATTTTGCTGCCACTGATTTAAAAAAAACTCACTACCGGTACAACAACGACTAACTTTTTCCGCCGCAACGCGCGGGCATTTTGCTAGTCTATCTATATCTATACCTAATAATAAAGGACGGATTGTTTCTTCCGTTCTAACCTTTTTTTGATCGTTTTACCCTCCCACCAAATCCCATAATACACCATCACCCCACGTACCACCGGTTCGCTCCTTTATTTTTTTCCCCCTCATCTGGAACAAAAGGCACGAGAAGTTCTAACAAACGTATCGCATGTACCTTGTTTAAAAAAAACATATCGCATGTACCGCTCGGTTTGCGGCGCCGTGTTGTTGGGCTTCTCCTATGGGCTGCGAGCAGGCTGTTGAATCCTGACGGTATAAGCTGTTTAGTTGACCGGTAAACATCATAGTGGAATAGTCCCGCCTCGCTATCTCGATACAAATTTTACCTGTTTATATACGCTTGGACTTGGAAACTGACAGGAATCAGCTGCCTCTAAAATCAACAAGAAACAACACTGTGATTTGGAATTCAATGGTTGGATACAGTTGGGACATATTGAAGGGGAAAAGAGGGCGGAGCAACAGAGAGGGGTTGACAAAGAAATATATCGCACCTCTGAAATCAACAAGAAACAACGCCGTGATTTGGAATTCAATGATTGGATACAGTTGGGACATATTGAAAAGGGGAAAAGAGGGCGATGATTGGATACAGTTGGGACATATTGAAAAGGGGAAAAGAGGGCGATGATTGGATACAGTTGGGACATATTGAAAAGGGGAAAAGAGGGCGGAGCAACAGAGAGGGGTTGACAAAGAAATATACCGCGCCGACTTGTGTGTGTGATACGAACAGACTAAATTGGTACACCGGGGCACACGTATATGAATTTGATTTTGTGTGAATGATCGCAGATGCTACAAGTGCACATATTAAATTGATTTTGTCTAAGATGTGTTCGCTGAGACTAAATTCTAACTTTTGCTCAATATAAATATAAAATTTAAAAAATTATTTTTTTAAGAAATACTTAAAATAATAAAGAAATTGAGAATAGAAAATACGGATGAAGAAGTTCACTCTGGAGACTAAATTCTAACTTTTGCTAAATATAAAATTTTAATAATTTTTTTTACATAAAATGACAAAGAAATCGAGAATAGAGAATACGGACGAAGAAGTTCCTCTAAAAATAGAGGACCTTATTCATCAGCACGAAATTAACATGAACGTTGTAGGAATTCTACAAATAGTAGTTCAGTAGTTCGTTGTTTATCTGGTATGATACTACTCTTCCAATGTTGCGAAGCTAGCAGTTGAGTTCTCCCGTTGCCGTACGGGACATGAAAAAAGACGAAGATATAGAGGGTTCTACTTTGAAATAGGTAAGTTATTTACTAACAAAAATATGGATATGATCGGAGAACGAACAGGTAAGGCGGTCTTATTTTAGAATAATTAGTCAACAAACTTGCTCTTCCGCAACAATTGTGCGGGCATTGTGCTAGTATATATTATCTATACCTAATAATAAAGGACGGATTGTTTCTTCCGGCCCAACACTTTTTTAGACAGATTTACTCTCTCACTAAACCACGTATTAGCACCGATGCCACCTGTAAGCGGGAAAAAAATGCTTCGTCCATCTTTATCATGTATGGGATCCGATCGAGATGAAGTTGGTCGTGCATACCGATAAGAGAATTTTTTTCAGCCCGTCCGTGTCCATATGCCTATGGGCTGCAATCCACGTTGTCCTCCCTACCCGAATAGGCCATGGGCTGCAAGCCACAAGTCAACTGGATTTTCTAAACTAACGTAACAGTAAATAATAAAAATAGTTACCGGTGACATTGAGAAGTCACGAGAGAGTTTTATACTCAATAGTCCCACCTTGCTCTTTTACGAAGAATTCGACCAATTTATAACCATCCGTTGCCTGACCGAAATATCCACAAGACAGAGGGTCAATCTTGTGCAGCTGACTCAGGAATCAAAAAGTAGCCGCACATGCATGTGGTGTGAGCTAACCGAACGGGAATGGATTGTGAGTTGCCGGTTGCACTGATTATCAAAGAGAGTCCATGCGGCCGCACAGGCATGTAGTGTGAGCTAACCGAACGGGAATGGATTATGAGTTGCATGTTGCGCTGATTATCAAAGAGAGTCCATGCGATGATTACTTGGCCCGTAAATAAACGGATCGTGGGCTGCTTTGCATGTGCATGTGCATGGTGGAAGCAAGCTTGCGCACCCGACAAAGGGAAAGAATGAGCAAGGTTGAAGCTGTCCATGCCTGCGTCTAATTGTCCGGCACACGACAAGGAAAGAATAAACGAAACCTACGAAAGGCTTAGATTTTTTCAGTTCCGTTTTTTCCATAATTTTCAAGTAAAGATAGTGGCACGCCTAATCACACAGCCACATATGAACACACACAGACATAAATATTTTGGCAAATAAAAATAGGGCTTAGACAAAATAATTTGACAATCAACATTATACAATAAATATGCATGATGATGTAGAAACAAAAACTATAGGTAAAACTAATTTGGAGTATCTTCCGAAATAAGAAGTAAAAGAATAGATATCTCGGGTCTTATCATCGATATCACGCATCTTAGCCGAGAAAAATGAAACCGACGTGCCCCTATTTTCACCTCTAATTGTTGATGAATCCACCCCTGCCAAGAAGTGACAACATCGCCTCCTCTCACTCGCATTACTCCCAATCCAAAGAGGAGCCTACTGCCTCACATTTCATACAAAGAAAGTGGACCAACCTAATCGGTTTAATCCGTAGCAACGTATGGGTATTGTGCTAGTATATACCTAATAATAAAGGACGGATCGTTTCTTCCGGTTCAACACTTTTTTAGACAGATTTACCCCTACCACTTCTAAAATATTACCCACTTGTGTCACCGCCAAGTGAAACCCGTATCTATTCGTGTTCCCGTTGATAAGAAAAAACATGTCGGTCCCGAGCAATCCCGAGCGACCATTGCGGCGCTCGCCGCCTCTCACATCTAAAACTCCCCATGATTCAAGGTCTGCTCCACCTCCCCAGGTATTGTCGCCACTAGCGTAGCAGCAGCAAATCAGCCGCGAGCCGCAGAGCATCACCTCGTGTGCGCGTCACCGGCCATCCGTTGCGTCAAGCAGCAGCATTCTCAGTCTGCAGATTCACCCCACCACCAGCTCGTGCAGGTCAAGCTCCGTACGGCTCCACCAGTCCCCATCACTACCTGCACCTAGCTAGGAAAGCTCCAAGCGCCAACTTTGCCTTGCTCCCGTGCATATTCTCCAGGCCTACACAACATGTCCCGCTTCTCCTTTTCCTTGCCCCAAATGTCAAGCTACTCTTTGCTTTGATCCTTGATCCCTTGCAGTGCACACGATCAACACAAGCACTACATGGTCATGCCAAGCTCTGTTTGCTGCCCACGTTTACTTTTCCGCGAGAGCAACTTTTTTGGCCGATAGCTAGCCTAGGAGCTCGCGCTTGTTCCCTGGCTCCTAAAGCGCCTGTAGCTAGCCGTACTCAAGGCCCTGTGCCTGATCCCCTTGATCCACGTCCACACCACCCCAGCATGTCCCCGCCTTGGTCCAGCACCTCAACTCCCACGCCACCACTCCGCAATGGTCGACTCACCATCTACCCGCGCGCAGACCCCCGCCAACAACCACTTGCAATTCGGTACCAAACTCAACCCTATGACAAATGGATTCGACGGAGAAGACAGCCACGGCCAATTCAATTGATACCCTACTCATCGGTGCCGATGAAGCGCAGAAGAAAACATACAATATATTTTCATCTTTTTGTCTACGCTGGAATATACCTGATGAATCAAATCATGCATATCCCGATGGTTCTCTTCTTGGCCACTTGGTTTCTCTACTTCTGCGTGTCCTGGAAGAAGAGACTAGCAGGGAGGAGTGGAGATGTGCGTTTTGGGCCGTCCAGTTAGTGCAGTTAACCGGTCCACACGAATGACCGGTCGGTACTAATGCTTCTGATGTCCCGGGGTCGTATTACATAGTCCCACCTCGATCTTCTACGTTTGGTCCGACCTATTTATATAGTTCCACAAGTAGCTTAGAAAATATCCACAACAACCTCTAAAAAAACATGCAATAGCACAGGAGAAGGATGTGGCAGCATTTATAGATAGAGAGAAGGCACGGACAAAGAGAAAAAGGAGAAGGGTGTTTGTCTGCATACAGACTTGAACTCTCATGCTGGAGCGATGAGCGGATGGGGTATAATAAATAAAAGACATGCATAAGAGATGCTGGAGGGATGAGCGGATGGGGTATAATAAATAAAAGACATGCATAAGAGAGAGGCAGAATATTTGGTTTCCAGACATGGTGGAACATAGTATAAACATATGATGATCCAACATGAATAACAAGCCGCCTTGCAACAAAGAGAAGAGAGGGCATAATATTTGGTACACGCGGTATGTGAACTTATGGGGTGGGTTGATAAAATATTGGTCGCTCTAACGCTTTAATTTAGAAATTCATTTTTTGGATCCATTTGTGAACTTAAGGGGCGGGTTGATCAAATGACATTTCATAAAAAACTAATATGCTTTGTGTGTTGTTAAAAATGACATGTTCGTGGAGAGTTTTATTTTAGTATCTAAAATTTAACTTTTTTTACGAAAGCCACACAAAATGTCTATTTTTCGTGGAACGACCTTGTGACCATCTAAAATGTGGAAATGTATACGCACGTATTTTTTTGAATTTGCATTTCAAAATTTGTTAAAAATTAAACTCAAATAAAGGGAGTATATGCACCCGAGAGCAAAATAGCCGAGCACTCATGTACTCCTTTCGTCCAGAAATAACTGACTTGGATTTGTCTAGATTCGAGTGTATCTAGACGTATTTTAGTGTATAGATACATTTGAATCTAGACAAATCTAAATCAGTTATTTTCGGACAGAGAGAGTAGTATATACAGCCTACAATGCCAAATTATAGATGTTTGAACTCAATTCTAAATTTTCTAACATAACTTACAAGATACAATGGCATGAAACCTGATTGTTTGCATCTCATTAAAATGATCTGTACCATGAAAAATATTTCAGCAACGTGCTTCCCGTTGCAACGCACGGGCAATTTTCCTAGTAGATAATAAAGGACGGATTGTTTCTTCCGGTCCAACACTTTTTTGGACCGTTTTGCTCTCCCACTAGACCACATATTACCCACCGTGCCATCCTATTCGTAATCCGTAAGTGGACAAAAACGTTCGGCACTCGATTACCGCAAACGATCTCGATTAGCAAAAAAAAAGTACCGAGCACGTCCCTCAGGTAGAGTCCGATCCTAACTAAACCACCGTGGCCAGCCAGGACTTCCCTGCAACCTTGCATCGTACCACTATATATATAGTGATCGGCAGTCCGTGATCGCCTCATCGCGTCGCATCGGCGGAGGATCAGGCGGCTCCCGCAGGCAGTCCCCTGTGACGCTTGCATCGGAACCTTCCAAGCTGCCGCCATAGCGCTGGCCTCGGGAGACATGATCAGAGTTAAGAGATAGCCAGGTCAGCTTCATCTCGACGACCATAGCGATTAGCACCAACCTCGACGAGAAGTTCTGAGGCTGTTGCTTGGTTATGGTACGGATCCAACTGAAACGCGTGCGTATTAAATTAGATTTCACCGATGGCTCCGTCAATCAATCCACTTTGCCATCGTCGGTTTAGGATCTGAAAAAACTTCTGTTCTGTCCCACCGCGTGCAGGGGTCCAGGCGAGCTTTTTTCCTCGAGGAGCTGTGATGACCTGCATAGTTGGAAATATTTGAGAAACAGCCGATCTGGACACTCAGCTTTGCCTAGCGCTTCTGGCATCATCTACCCTGCAGAGTTGGAGGAGAAGATGTGAAATCCGCCGATCTGGAACCGAGCAGGGTTTGGCGCCGCGAGCCTCACCGGCGATGCGCCATGGGGCGATGGATTTTGTGCAAAACACTGCAGCTGAAGGTACAGTGCGCTTGATTTCTTTATGTTTTACTCTGTGATTTTGAACTTGGTCAAATAGTTGCGGCATCGAGCGCGGATTATTGTGTTGGGTATCAGACCATGGGATTTCAAGCAGCACGAAGATGTGCAGCAAACAATTAAGCTCTAAGAATTTTGAGATGAGGGACGTTCGATGGCGCCGCGGCTCTCGCTCACTTCTGCGGCAGCTGTTGCTCTAGCTCTGTTGGGGGAGGCCTCCAAGCTGTCTACTATGGGGCAAGGATGAAGAGGAGACGTGTGAGGAGGAGATGAGAGAGACTCAGTGTGAGATTTGGGGTTGGAAAAAAAAAGATGTACTGTCCATATCTCTTAGGTAGATGGGCAATTCTTTGTAGAGCTTTATTTAATGTTGATGACTGTGGTTGTCAAGATGAAGATAACAGAAGCCCACACTAATATGTCACACGGCCGTGAATCATAAGTCGAGTGGGTTTTGCTAGAATCAGCGAAAGAGATAATCCTTCTGACCTAAATTAGTTGATTCAGATTTGTCTAAATTCGAATGTATCTAGACATGTTTTAGTACTAGGTACATCCGGATCTAGATAAAGTTGAGTCAATTAATTTGAATAGGAGGAAGTAATATATGTGTGTGGACAATTAAATTGATAAACTTAGGCGTTGTACTAATGATGTAGTAGATCCTAATATTCTAGATGTTTTTATCAAAAAGTGTACTCTTTTTCTCTTCCGTTACAAAACGCACGGACAGATTTCCTAGTCTATATTAAGTTTCATTGATTTAGTATAAACTTACACTGATTATTATTGATAGGAGGAAGTGCTATTTGATCAAATCGACTCACTGCGCTTGTGGTAGCTATGCACTCGCTGGTCGCTGCCCTGGCACGTACCACGCGCCCCTCTGCCATCACGCGCATGCACTGGCTCGTCTGTGGTAGCTACGCACTCACGTTCACAAGCTCGTCCGCTCCATATGCACGCCTGTCACACGCATGTGCCTCCTAGTACGTGTACACGGCTGCACTTCAGGACTCCTGTAGTTCCGTGCAATCATACCGCGTTCTACCAGCTCCTTTCCGGTCAAAAGAAAACAAAAGATAAACATCAAGATATCCGGCTGAGATAGCCAGCTTTTGTGAAGCTTTTATAGAGGTATTAGAGAGTTTCTCATGCCTTAGTCCGAAGAACTCTTTCTCATTGTTTGATGTGGACAAGGTTGCTCGCTTATCTTCGATTTATCATGCGGATTTCTCTAATGGTGACCATGCAACCATAAGAGACCAACTTGAAAATTACATTCACCATGTGAGAATCCATGCTTCTTTTTCTACTTGCACAAATCTTGAAGTTTGGCTACAAAGATGGTTAAAACGGGAAAGCATTTGGTCTTTCCATTGGTGTACAAGCTTATTGAGTTGGCCTTAATATTACCGGTGTCAACCACATCGGTTGAGAGGGCTTTTTCGGCAAGGAAGATCATCAAGTCTAAATTGCGTAACAAGCTCAAGAATGAATGGTTCAATGACTTGATGATATATTATACCGAGCGGGAGATATTTAGACAACTTGATAATGGTGTTATTGCTCAACGGTTTCAAGCCATGAAGAAGAGGAGGAAACATTTACCTCTTAGGCCTAGGACTAATTAGCACATCCTTGGTAATATCTTGGTATATTTTTTTCTCTCATGAATCAAGATGAATATATTTTGAGGGCATGTTCATATGATTTAGTAACCCATCTTTATTCTTTTGTCATGTAGATCTTGTTGTGTATGCTTTTGGACTCTTGTCATCGATCATCGGAGTTTTATTAGTCTTTTGGGAGTTCTTGCAAAGTCCTATCATATCTAATATTAGCGCATATGTGTATTTGAATGTGTTGTAAACTCGTGTACATTCGAATGTGTTATGAACATTGGAATATGTTGTGAATGTCTTATGTAATGTATTTGTGTTTCCGTACTAAAACTATTGTGAAAATAATATTTGCTCCGTATGATTTTTATTTCGTCCAAATTTTTTTGGGATGGCCGAGATTTTTTTAGTTGTCTTTGTGACACGCCCAGGCTTCGACAAATTCCTGGGTCCGCCTCTGCTTGTAAATGACCCGCATCTGTTCTAACATTGACCACATCTTCTACTCCCCTAGTATCCATATTAAGTGCCACTGATTTTGTATAAACTTGCACACTAATTATTATTGATAGGAGGAAGCAATATTTGATCAAATCAATGCGCTTGTGGTAGCTATGCACTCGCTTAGTCTTAGGCTGGTCATAGTGAGAGTATCATATTACTAGTATCATGCATATGATACTAGTGTATGATACTACCTCTCTAGTGGTTAGTTTCATCTAGTAGTATCATAGTAACATTGTATTTAATTTACCGTATCATAGCTCGTGAAACTAGGTAATTTAATGACCAATATATCTCATACACACAATTGCATTGAGATTGTAGAAAAAATTAAATACAATATTACTATGATACTACTAGATGATACTAACCACTAAAGAGGTAGTATCATACACTAGTATTATATGCATGATACTAGTAATATGATACTCCCACTATGATCAGCCTTAGTCTTCGCTTGTCGCTGCCTGGCACGTACCACGCGCCCCTCTGCCATCACGCGCATGCACTGGCTCGTCTGTGGTAGCTACGCACTCACCTTCACAAACTCGTCCGCTCCATCTGCACGCCTGTCACACGCATGTGCCTCCTACTACGTGTTCACGGCTGCACTTCAGGGCTCCTGTAGTTCCGTGCAATCATACCGCGTTCTACCAGCTCCCTCCGGTCAATAGAAAACAAAAGACAAACATCAAGGTAATTACGAGTTTTTGCCTCGACGATATCATCCGGCAGAGATAGCCAATACTGCCTATAATCTTACACTCGATCCATATAGCGCAATCAAGTCTACAAGAAATCGAGTGCAGATTTTGAAGTCTTCAAAAACCTAAGAAGATCTAAATGTTTGCAAGGATATGATATATCATGCCAACATGCAAAATGTCAACTCAAACCTCTTTGTATTGTAGGCTGTGCAAAATGAAAAAAAGAAGAGTGGAGATCTGAAGTAATGAACGTGGCAGTTTGAATTCTAGAACCTCCAAAATTTATCAGTTTTGTGTGGCCCAAAATATTGAGGCTTCAAAATGTCATTTTCAAATTTTTCAAAAAAGATGCTACATGTGCAGTTTCTGGCAGGAAATAGGCGTTTATGTTGGAAGCGTAAGACCTAATTTGCACAAACTTTGGTGATCTCAGCGGATAATGTGCGAACTTTATTCCGTGCATCGTACAAACTGCCCATCAGAGTGGCCTGACATGAAGATCATATGCAGAGATCCACAGAGTACAGCATGTGTGGCATTCAAAAGGTCGTCCTGTATACATATGCTCGCCAAGCATGTGACTAGTAACTCCACGCCACGGCAACGCAACACTTGAAACTGCTGTGAACCTCCGTGCAATCATGCATGCTGCCTGGTCTGCTGGAGCACCCATATCTTTGGCATATGCATCGGAGGTCATGCGCGTGCCACCATAAGCATCTCACTGCCAAACTTGGTTCAACTCCATGCAGTAAAAATGAATCCTGGCTAGAGATGTCCGTGCAATAATGCATTGGAGCTCTGTTGGGAAGTGCATTACACATAGAGATGCAATTATGTAAGGTTATATAACTCCAAATTTAACAACGGCAGCCTGGCATCCTTCCTATAAATACCACCATCCTCTAGCTCAGCTCCCATCCAAGCTACCTGGCTACCTAGTAACCCTTCCTCCAATTGCTTTGAGCTAGCTAGCTAAGTTAGAACGCCATGACCACCCACACATGCGGCATCAACTCCCTAGACAGCCTTGCAGCAGCCGAGGAGTTCTTCCGGAAGAACCATGGCAAGTATGTCGTCTTCACCATTACTGGCTGCGTCCCACTAGCTAGCGCTCCTCTGCTTCTGAGAGCTGTTAGGGGCGCCATGAAGAGGGACAAGTCAGGTAAGCTGTCGGTCGAGGGCCTCCCTCTTCTCGGGGACCTCAAGGAGAGGGCTGAGGAGCTGGAGCGCAGGCGGGGCGTCTGCGAAGCGATAGCTGACACGGCATACGACAACTTCGAGGACTACCCTTCTGTTGGTGACCCTGACACCCACACCATTGTTTACCGTCACGCCACCGACATGCAGAGGCTCCTGAGTTCTGTCCAGAACATGGACATCGGTGCGTTCCAGCAGCTCGACCAAGATGTTGATGGCAACATCCGAAGGTATGAGCACCACCGTGCTATGTTCGAGGACACCAAGGCCGAGGCAAACGAGAAGTGGATCCCGAGTATCAACGATGAGCTGTACGACGACGACGAGGAGGAGTAAAATTCGTACGTAGTCACTCTCCTGCCAGACCAGAGGAGGAGGAGGAGGAGCTTCTATGACTTGCTTGTCGATTTGTGGGCCTTTTTAGTTGGTTTTGTTGTTGTTTCTCTCCTGCTAGCTAGTGCTCTCCTTTGGTTTCTTCGAGATTCTTGTATGCTCTCTGTGTTTGTATTCCTCATGGTGTAAGTGTTGCTCTCATGTCTCGTGTGTCTAATAATAATGATTTGTGTAATCGAAGGCCTGGTTGCGTTGCTGTGTCATATGTCCTTACACAAATACTGCTTTTGAAAATTAACTCATTGCTACTCCTTAATTATTAAAGCGATTACTACCGTCGCAACACAATATTTTCAGTAATCCTACACCAAAAGTGAACGAATAATTGGTGAATTGTCACCATAAAACTACCCCACTATTGTTCCTTGTTCTAACAAAATTGACAAACACCACTATTTAATTTGGATGGCAGCAAGTGCTTGTGAAAAAGGAGAATAAGGTGGCCATTCCTAAGCCCAAGTTTGCCCTATCAAACTTTGTTGAGCATTTGCTTGTCCATGAACTGGCTAACAACGGGAAGAAAAAACAAACTAGGTACACATAATTTACTGAAGTACTCCTATATACTACCATGATGAATATAGCGACCATCAAGGCAAAATAAAACCAAAAAGACATCTAATAATTAAACAGTGGGTTGTACTAGCAGAAGATGAAGGCACAATGCTCATCACGAAGGTAGAATCATGTCTAGAAGTACGGCGGAATGCATCGATTGCCGGGAAGGATATGCCATCTACTATCACTTTTTGGCTCATTGACGGCGCAGAGCGGAAATGCAATCCCCCTAGGAGGGGCCCCGGCACCGTCTCTGCCCTCTATTTTGTTGGAGATTCGTGCTACGTGTTTTACAAAATAACCCTCTCACCTCACTTTTTTTGTCTGTTGTAGTTTTGCTATTCAGTCCCTAGTGTTTTTACGTTTTATACATATTTCATCGCTGATTTATCAATTCGGATAAAATAGTCATTCAAATAAAATATTCTTTGTTTAATTTATTAATTATCCATTTTTAATTACAATATAGTTTCACACAAAAATCACGGAATATTTCTTACATAATAATTTTTACAGAATGTTTTTACATATCGAGTTTCTTTACAGATTCACAGAAGATTTTTTACAGATTCCATATCGAGTTTCCATAGTTTTCATATCGAGTTTCTTTACATATTCATAGAAGATTTTTCAAATGTACCAAGATTCACTTAAGATGCATAGAAGAATCCTGGAACACAATATTTCTCAACAAAACTCATTCAATTTTCTTACATGTATCTGTCAAGAATCATATAAAATTCATTTTTTTGGAAGATTAGTCTATGTTTCATATAAATTCGACAATCCATAAAAGAAACTTGCATGTTTCAAGAGATATCCATGTGATTTTTTTACAGAATATTTATACAAACATGTTTCACTAAAGTTTAACACCAAATCCATACACGATTCATCTAAATTCGAAGATCCATAAAAGATTCAGAGAGGATTCATACAAAAATCGTGCAGATCTATATAAGAAAAAGTGAAGAAAAATCCCATCCTGACCAAGAATCAACAGAAACGACCATCCCGACCAGTCATGCCCGCAAGGATCTAATTCGGTGTCTTCCTCAGATAAAAAAAGCAAGAAAAATGAAGAAAAAATGCGTGCCCGCAAGGATCTAATTCGGTGGAGCTAGGGAGCCCCATGGCGGCGCACGTCCTTGCAGTTGACAACGCGGAGCCCCATGGCGGCGCGGGTGCTAGTGGAGCTAGGGAGGAGGGGTGGCTGGCGGAGCTGGGGAGCCCCATGTAGACCTGCGCCCCAGCAGATCGATGGAGGGACCTGCGCCCCAGCTCCATCGCTTGGGTCGTGGTGGCGTGCCGGGACGGGGCGACCCCGTCTTGGGCAGAAGAACGCGGCTGCTGTCGCTGATGGAGCCCCCCCGCGCCTCCGCAAGGAGGAGGAGGCGCGCTAGGAGGAGCTCGGGAAGGAGGCGATGCACGGGGGAGGGCGGAGCACGGGGAAGGAGGCGGCACACGAGGGAGGGTTGCTCGAGGGAGGAGGTGGCGCTGGGAGGTGGGGCGTTGGGGTTAAGAGTTAGGTAGGAGTAGGGGATAGGTTTTTTTTTGCCAAGAATTGAAGGGTTAAAATGCAAAAAAGTTGGACCCTTTGACTAGTAGACCTTTGCACGAATCTTGAAACAATCGACGGCTACAATGGTGCCGGAGGCCCAACCTAGGAGGGGTAAATCCGCTTTGCGGCGCAGAGCGCGACGGTCAAACGCACAACAGTGTCATGCATCAATCCAACCGGAGAAAGAGAGTCCATAACAACGCAATATACATGCTTAGGAGCCCTAGCACGTGAAAGAGTGACTACAGTGTGAGTGTACGTGCCTTTCCAAAATCCTGTTTGCATTGAGCCTGAGAACACTAGAAAAATTAGGTGAACTCTATATTTTTTCTCCATATTATCTAAAGGCTTAATCCTGAGACACTGCGAGCTCGCTGAACGCTTCAGCTGCGTCCCGTGCGGTCCGCCTGTGTGGGCCGTTGCAACGCGTCACGCGTCGGTGTGCTGGGATGGAGTGCTCTGGGTGGGCGGCTGTGTGGCCCTTTTGCTTTCCCTGGCTGACATGTGGCCCCGTTTTCTCTCTGGCCCGTTTTGTCATTGACTTGTATAGCTTAAGCGTGGTCGTCCGATTCCTCAAGCCCACCTTCCATCGCTTTGACCAAGTCGAAAAAAAACGTTCTTTCCAGCCCCGTCCCCTCCATCTTATCCAATTTACTGCCTCGTTTCTCCATTTTCTAGATGTTCTCTCCTCCTCAGGTCATTGGCGACTTGCACGACACTGGCGATTGTTTCTGAGTGCCCCAACAAATTCTTCTTCCCAAGATAGAACCAGCAGTGAAAGTGGCGGCGGTAGAAGGGGCAGAGGTGGTGGTAGTCTTGAAGATCCTAGCGGGGTGCTCTAAGACGCAAGATTAGGGCGGCTAGAAGGGCGTGGTGCGATACCACTTGTTGGCGGCCGCTCGGGTCGGTGTGGCCTCCGGGGCCGCCTCACTCGGCGCGAGGGCGGCCAAGCCGGCCTGCACAAGGCCTTGCACTCCACGTTCAGCAGCAGGGACACCTCCGTCGAGGTGTGCGTCCGCTGTGGGAAGGACCTACAGGCCTTCGTCCTGCCCTATCCCGGTGGTGGAGGAATGACTGCACAGCGCCGTAAGGTAATCCCAACTATTTGTATCTCCGGAGAGCATAGTAATGCAACTAACAAGGGAGAAGTGACATGTTGATTTCTATAACTGAAACACATTCTTTGAGATCAACTGAATTGTTCAGATTTGTCTAGCATCAATTCCTCTATAGAGATTATTTATGATGACTAACCGAGAATAGTATAACAAACTAATACAGTAGGTACAGTTTGTGCATGAAGTACAATATTAAAGGCTAAGAACTAACCTAGAAACTATTATAATAAAACCGGTGAAGGTTCCTTGATTATGTCTGAAGCCAAAAGAGAAGTATTACTCCATTCAAAGTACACCTGCTATTTAATAAGTCTCTATTCTCTCGAGAATCAAACTTCAAAGAGTCAACGATGTTGCACAATACTTTCTTCTGAATTTGGTTTTGTCTCAAATTCTAGCATGAAAGGCTTAGAAGCAGTACCAAAGGTTGCTTGAAGCCAAAATAAAAGTATTACCCGTTCAAAACACACCAGCTATTTAAAAAAATGCTTGAAATATTTTTGGTTGTTCCAACTTATTTTAGCCTATGAATTAGATCATGAACTGAATTGTGTAGTTTGTGCTATCTGCTGAATTATGAACTATGTAATTGCATCAATCAATTCGATGTCAGGATTTCACACGCTCCGGTACTCCCTTCACAAGCACGAGGAGATCAAACCGCGCACTCTAATATCCATTTGTACTCCGCCTTTTCCTCTGTGTTTCTTAGTGGGTTGGTTCATGCCAGAGTGTGTGGTCTTTTGGATATGGTTCACTCGAGATTGGTGCAGATGCCCAAGGTTTGACCATTCTTGTTCGTTTTAGAGTGTGGTGGCTTACATGACAACGATTCTTATTTTGGATGTGTTTCCTAGGTGAATTTTCACACGGGTATGGTGCACGACCTAACTCCAAAGTTTTCCATGACATGTTCACCAAACTGCAAATAAGATTGATTTGTCCACAATCGGGGACTAATTTCCATTGCTTTAAAGATGCCATTGTTGAAGGTTAATATATCGTTATCTAAGTGATAGTGGAGTACTTGCTATAATTATTTTTTACAAAGCAACACTTGGTATATGTATGTTTCATGTTCTGGAAACATGTCCTTATCATGTTCCCCTTTTTGCAGACGATCTGAAGTCCACTGGGGTATATGAGAAAGGTCATCTTTAGTTGGACAATTTCTTCTTCTAAATGCGATTCTGGTTCAGCTAGCAATTCTGTAATGATATCACATCGCCTGATTATGAAGAACTTGCATAATATTTTAGTATCACCATGGATTACCTTGGATGAATCTTATTAGGGAGCTTCATTGTGGTAAAAACTTGCTATCGTAGATTATTTCTTCTGATGGAAGGATTCAGTTAAGATCTTTGAGGTGCTATTTGTACAGTTTAAAATCGATATTGGAAGCGCAACCTGCACTATCGAAATTGGTCAATCTACTATTTTTTGACTTCATATTTGTGAGTATTTGCTACCTTTATATTTGTGGTAGACGGGTTCTATAGAAAGAAACAACAGCCTCATATCCTTTCATTTGTGAAAGATCAATGTTTTTTCTACCAAACAGATCTTCAACTGGGACAATCGAGGAATAGGTGGTTATCGATGAACTAAAGAACATAGCTGATATAATTGTATGCAGTTACTTAGGTACATATATTACATCCATTCTCCGGTTGTAGTAGGTCAACATAGTTAATTGAGTACTTAATACTACAATATATCGAGAGTGTCCGTGCTCTGGCGGTCAATGGTAAGTCCATAATAAAAGTTTTCATTTGTTATGGAAATAGTATAGTCAACTCAGGAAGAAGTTTGTATAGATTTTACTTATGGATAGGCTTAATACAGTAGACCTTCTGCAACTTAGTTATTTTTTGGACGATTATAGATGTGGGTTATGCAACAAACTCAAGAGTGAGAGAATATTTTGTTTATTTTTTTAGTGTATGTTTGGCTGAACGTGATGGAATTTGTTTTTCAAGATTTCACAATTACATTCAGTTCATAGTAACATTCAAAATATGTTGGCGGCTCCTTTTCATACTGAAATCACTACAATAATAGTCTGGCGTATCTGGTGCTGCATTAGGCTTTGGTCTACTATTTACCTTGCAGAAGTTTTTAAGGCTGATATGGACTCTCAAAGAAGGGAAGTTCACCTAGACATAAATTGATCATGCTGGCAGCATGTTCATAATTCTTTTTCAATGGAAACCAAAATATTACATGCATAGATGTATTTTCTTGACAGTTTTGAGACAATAAGAGAAAGAATTACTTTTCACAACTTCAATTTTTCGTAACCACATATGCTTGCGTTGTTAATTTCCTTATCATATATAGATAAACAAGCTAGGGTCCATTTAGTTTGCCTTCCAAGTGCTGGAACACTGCATTGTCGCGGACTGTAGTTTTATGTTTGGATAAGTAAAAAATGCTATTCATGGCTTTCCCCAACTAATTGATGGAATTTTGCATGGCCATATGTACTTTATCTGCCTTGATATTGTGCTACTGGATTTTTGCGTGTCTACATCAGTATTTGATTTGCGTGTAATGTTGTGGGTATGCCCTTTTATGTGATTTCTGGTTGTTTTCATTCAGCTTAAACATGTATAGAGATCTATCAGGTGTTTGCTCGATGCTCTGTGCGTTATACTTTCTGCTTTGTCTGCATTTTCTTTTTGGCGTGCAATCTCCTTTTGTTGTTTGTATTACATTCTTCTTTTTAATCCGTGCATAATCAAATTCTGATGAACTAGGTTAGTACTATTTTCCTGTAGTACAAGATGTCATCTTAGTGACAACACTGTCAGACGTCATTCCATCAATGATAAATCAAGAACTCAGGAGCATTTTCACTTAACTTAAGCAATCTATAGTTTACAATGCAAATATCTATATAGCTCAGGAGTATTACGCAGAAGAGTATGCTGAGAAATTTGACGCACTTGGTCTTCATATATAGGACTTCTTCTGAACATACCACGTCGTATTGCTTATAAGAATGTCTATTACCCAATACTTAGGTATTATATTCGCAGATACATACCAATATGACATTATTCTAATATTTAAGCATTGATCCGGTAGTACTCTAATGGTCTCACGATATTGCTCAACTGCCAATAAAAAATCTGGCATTGCACGCAAGATTTACTATTATTATTTGAATTAGAATAGAGAATGTAATTTGCTTACTCTAATGGTTGGGTTGAAAACTCACGTTGTAGCTTGGCCTGCTGGTTCGCTCTTGATTTGTTTTAAGGGTGTTAGTGCAAGATCAAGGGAGTCTCTCTTACCAAATGTTCTTCTTGTAACTCCATTTATGTATTTTTTCTTATAATTGTAATGTGGGTTTGTTGTTTGTGATGTATTTCAACCAGCATCAGCTAACATAGCAGGTGTGGTGGAGAGTGTCGCATACTCACAATTTATTTTATGGATGACGTTTGAATAAAAATTTAACTTAAGCGCCTTACAACGGATTGTGACATCGCTAAAAACACCTGCAAGTCCAGCATGTCTATCCCACAATGCCAAAGCGAAGTGTAGGCGGCGCAGCGAAGCGCGCATATCCACCTAGTACAGATAACAAGTCGATAAATCCAGCGGCAGACCTTGACCATCATTGTAGGAGAGGCCAAAAGACATTACTTGATAGCCAAGGGGACTAACTTGAAGTATTTTGTGTTTTCTATGGTCAAATGATAAATACTAAGTGGTGTTGTGCAAACTGTAATTGAGTAGGGGCCCATGGCCCTTTTGGCCTCCAAGAAGGTCCGTCAATGGATAAATCCTTGGGCGTATGTCGAGTGATTTTACCGCCAATAGAGAGCAGGCTGGTGCATCTTGACAATATGGATGGTAGCACTCGAAGATGAATTTTTAGATAGACTCGGGCCCCTAGGAAACAATTCGTCTTATAAAGACTCTACTCTCGTTTGTGGCTAGATCTATTATGTGTGCTCAAGGACACACTCGAGGATTGGAGGTCTCGAGGGCTCTATGGTGTTGATGATGATGTACTACGAAGAGGTACACCTCAGCAGGACACTACACCGCCTTATATACACGGCTGGAGATCTAGGGTAACAACGCGCTGAGTCGGTGGCATCAATGAGGATACATATAGATATGATCTGAGTCCGTTACAATGAAATCCAGAGGATTTGGGAGCAATATATATTAATCTTGACTCTTCTTATACTCTATGTAGATGATGAGTACTAGCCCGATGGATCATGTTCTACCTCCATAAGTGTATCTCTAGTTTTAGGTTCCACTCTCCTGACACCCGTTCGGATCTTAGTAGCCTAACAACAAGGACTACTTTTGTGCCGCTTAGAAAAAAGGTAAAACATTTTCACCCTGTTATCCAGTAAAGAATGTCGCATATTTGTCTAGTTTCGCATGTATCTCAACATGCATATTTTAATCCGAAGTGTGGACCAACACCCTCGACCAACCAACTCAACCCAAGAAACCTAGTATAAGGGTGGAGCTGGCGTAGCCCTCGTGCTCCTAGATCCTCCCATGATATCGCCTTGACTTTTATTGTGTCGACTAGGGTGGTCACCAAGGGCTGCTCATTGTTGAAGACGGTTGTGTTCCTATGCTTCCAAATCTACCACACCATGAGGAAAATCAATGACGAGGTTCCTTTGGGCATCTGACGTGGGTTGGATGGAAACCACCAGCATCTACCACTCCACAAGGTCCCCTTCAAAAATGGATGTTGCACTTCCTAATGAAAGCATATTGATTGTAATCTAGCAGTGAGTCCATCCTAGGGGAAAAGTCTATTCACCAATGTCTTCGCCCTAGCTTGGAGGAGATGTGCATCATTATAATGGGGCGGTAATCCCCCAAAGGCACAGACGTTTAGGCAGCAAGGTTAGCAGTGTTTGGTTAAGGCCCTGAAATTCGAGCACACACATCGTGAGCAATATACAAAATGCAGCCATAAGTCATAGTTTACCATGGCCTAGCAATTTTGGAGGAACTCAACGTAAAACCATCTGGGCCTAGCGCCTTCCCATGGGGAAGTCACCTCACCACCTCCCAAATCTTTGCCTCAGTGAATGGTGCCTCAAGATCGAATAAGTCTTCTGAGTGTAAACCTAAGAAGTCTAGGTTAAGAGAGAACTCTCGGTCTAGCAAAGTGCCCAGGAGGTCTTGGAAGTGGTTAAAGGAGGTATCAACCATGGTTACATGGTCCAAAATGATAGTGTTTTCAACCTGTATGTTATGAACCACGTTCTTCTGCCACCTATAGGAGGCATGCTAGTGGAACAAAGTCATGTTTTCATCACCCTCGCTAAAAATCTTGGACAGTTGGCGTGCCACCGTGTGCTCCAAGGAGGCCAATCCAAGGTAGGTACATTTTAGGAGTGCCCGTAGATGACGCTCATCAAGAGAGATCTGCCAAGACTCCATGGCTATATCAAGTCGTATGACAATTTCCCAGGCTATCATCAGATGTAGCTTAACGCTCCCTACCTTCTTGTCTCTCAAGCTCATGAGCCGGCGCGCTAGCTTGGAAGTGAGTCTTAAGAAAGGGTCTAAATATCCATCAATAACACCTCGTTGAAACCCTCAAGCTTTAGCTAGTAGCGCTCAAATTGAAAGCATTTCCTACCCACCGCATGTGTACTGCAGTCAAGAAGTAGGGTTCATTTGTAGACCATCACCGTTGAGATTCAGGGGAGGGAGCATCTTGCTCCTCCAACTCATTCATGACGAACACCCTGTCTAGTCTCTCAAGAGTGGACTGCTCCCTCTTGTTCAACCAATTGTATCAACGTTTGTGTAGGTAAACCACCCTCTTATTCGACCAAGTGTATCAACTTTTGTGTAGGTAAACGTATGAATCTTCCTATCATCATGTGGTTAAGGTTACCATTGTTCTTGTCCTCACCTCGGTAAATTAGGTTAAAGTCCCCACAGAGTGCCCAAGGGCATGGTCGAGTGGAGTGCAATGAGCGTAGCTCTGCGAGGAAGGTGATCTTCTCGGTATCTTCCTGTGGTCTATAGACACCCGTTAATCACCATTATGTGGCTGCTCAGGAGGGTTCACCCTTGTGAACACCCGGATTTTTAAGTCCTGATGTCTGTTATGCCGTACATCGCAATCCCAGGATTACCATTTTTGCGAGACATAACAAAATTGATAGTACAGTACCTCATCCATTACAAACCATAATAGTCTTTCAAATAGTTGATCACATGATCAAGTCTTAATAAACATCAAAGCAGCGGAAATAAACTTAGTAGAGCCTCCATCTTCATTGTCACAGGCAATGCTAACGATGGGAGATGATCCTAGTTATCATAGACATCCTGCCGTCCGTCCTCTGGATAGTGCTCTTCATAGTCTGGCCATGGGAATAGCCAGGGAAAAATCCCTGAGTACTTTTAAAGTACTCGCAAACTATCACTAATGTAAGTAAGATAATTCTAGTAGGAATCCTAAGCTCTAGTATTGTTTGCAATAAGCTAGTTTTATTTCAAAAGTACTTAGTAGTAAAGAACTATTTTAGTTACCTAGATTACTCAAGTGGGAACCTAGTTTCATGTCCAAAACCCTGTTGTGGTCAAGTCAAAGTCATCTTTCAAATCACAAGTCATTTTGAAAACATCGGACAACGGAATAGTATGGCCATCCAACTGTCTATGACCGTGGACACAGCTATTCAAATAGTTTGACACTCTGTAGAGATGGTACACTGATGGCTCAAAATGTAGAGCTCGTCGGGAACCCCAAGAGGAAGGTATGATGAGCACACCAGCAAGTTTTCCCTCGGTTATGAAACCAAGGTTATCGAACCAGTATGAGCAAGGAAACAACTGCAAGGTGTTGCTAGCAACTTGGAATCCTGCACAACACAACCACAGAACTTTGCCCCAACTTACAGTGAGGTTTTCAATCTCATCGTTTTTTGCTGAAAACAAAGGATTAAACGTATTGTGTGGAAGATAGTAATCGCTTGCAGAAAGTAAATAGTAAAGGTAAACAGTAGATGGTATAGCAATGGTAAAAGCATGGACCGGGGTCCATAGTTCACTAGAGGTGATTCTCCTTAAGATAAATAACATGCTGGGTGAACAAATTACAGCGGGGCAATTAACAAATTTGAGAAAACATACAATGCATATACTAGACATCTTGACTCATATGAGTTTGATTGGGCATTACAACATTATACATAGACCGCAATCCAACTGCATCTATGACTAATAATCCACCTTCAGGTTATCATCTGAACCCCTTCCAGTATTAAGTTGCAAGCAATAGATAATTGCATTAAGCAAACTGTGTAAATTAAACAATACGATTGTCCCATGGACAAAGGATTGATGTTTTCTCCCAAGTAGCAACAACACATCTACAACCTTAGAGATTCCTGACACTTTCCTAGATTACTAGAGGCATGAACCCACTATCGAGCATAAATACTCCCTCTTGGAGTTGCAAGCATCTACTTGGCCAAGATAGTTACAAACAATGGAGAGAATGTAAGATCACAAATAACATAGACATGATAGAATCAATAATCAATCTGAAATAGCATCTCAATATCCATCGGATCCCACAAACACAACATGTAAGATTACAAATAGATGATCTTGATCATGAACGGAGCTCACAAGATCTAAACATGATATCACAAAGCAGGAGAACCAACCATCTAGCTACTACATGGACCCATAGTCCAAGGATGAACTACTCACGCATCACACCGGAGGCAGGCATGGTGATGAGGAGGGCCTCCAGGGTGATCTATCCCCTCCTGCAGGGTGCCGGGAAGAGCTTCAGATCCCTCCCGATCCTAGGGATGGAGATGGCAGCGGCTACAGACTCTTTCGTGGAATTTTGATCGGGGTTCATAGGGTTTTCGTCCCAGGAGGCTTTTATAGGCGAAGGGGCAAGGTCGGTGGAGCACTAGGGGGCCCACACCCCCTAGTGGCGTGCCCCCTAGGCCGCGCGGCCACCGGGTGTTGTCGCCTTGGTGCGCCACTTCGTCTCCCCTCCGGACCGTGTTGCTTCGGGTAAAATATTGACTTTGGCTTTTGTCCCGTCCAATTATGAGAATATTTCCTTACTAGCTTTTCTGAAACTAAAAACAACAGAAAATAGGCAATGGCACTGTGGCATCTTGTTAATAGGTTAGTCCCAGAAAATGTATAAAAAATACCTCAAAGTGTGAACAAAACATAAGAAAGTAGATACTAAACAAGCATGGAACATCAAAAATTATAGATACGTTTACGACGTATCAACGTCCCCAAGCTTAACTCCTACTCGTCCTCGAGTAGGTAAGTGATAAAAGAATAATTTTTTAGGTGACATGCACCATCATAATCTTGATCAAGGTATTTGTAAATCATTGATGGCTAGGATCAAAGTACTCTAACATGAACATAAAAGACAGAGTAACAATAAGACATAGCAATTATGTTGTAACATGAAAAAGGTACAAACAAAAGATTCATGAATAACAATGCATTAAAAGACATTTGTTTGTTTCACATATAGAAAACATAATACGAATGGTATTCAGCTTGTCCCTCATGGTATAGCAAAACATAAATGCATAGGACACCTTCAAAGTTCATAAGGGTGACTAGATACAAATAATTTAAGAGCAAGCAATATCACAGTTAGGAATCAATCAACAAGTTTTGGGACAAAGCATATTAAACTAAGAATGGTCGCTATGCTCTCTCAATTGGTGCATAAATATAGAAGATGGAGACTCAACATAAAAGTAAAACGAAAGGCCCTTCATAAGAGGGAAGCAGGGGTTTCAAGTTTCATAAAGAGCTTCCAAAAATTATGGTACTTATTAGCTTTCAGCTCTCATTACCCCTATCATAAGCATCTTTAGGTTATTAAGGTTAAAGTGAAAAAATATGAGGATATGCTTGACAAGTTATAAGTCGAAAATCTCATGCCCCTTGCCTACGAGTACCTGACCTCATGCTACTCAACTTTAGTCACAAGTAAGTTCTTATAATTGTAAGTACATGTGTATCATGGAGAACCGCCAACGGGGTACCCCTTGCCCCATGATACAGGAGCTATCCCATATCAAAATGACAAGGCAACAGACAATGAGCATCTCAGCGATCTTTTTATTTGCTATTTGCATAGGTTTTTATTGAGGATGTTTCACAGAATGCTCACTATGGTTATGTTGCAAGTTTCCACCATGATTAGGAATGGCTTAGGCTAGCTGCCCAGGCATTTCTCTAACACATATACAAACTCCATGAGCTTACAAGTTTCCCTTTTATTTCACACCACCGGGATCCATAAACAAAAGAACATGATATCAACTGAATAATAAGTGCAATGTTGAAAGCGTTCCCCATGACAGCATGGTTCTGCTAATTCTCAACTTATAAAGTGCAAGCATATACGCAACATAGATGGACGCAATGGTTCAAGTTTATTAAGTGCAAGAAAGTAAAGTGTACCATCAATTTCGTGAGAGCTTTAATCACTAATTTTCACATAACAAGTTTAATTTGGAAGGTAGATAAAAGCATGAATATACTTGGAATGGTGTAACACACCATGGATAGGAATTTATAGTGGACTCTATGGAACAACTTGGTTTTCTTGGGGGTTGGATGCATGAGTGGAACTCATACTTGGTACATGTGGAGGCTAGCAAAAGACTAGGAGTGACCAACTAAGAGATCACTAATGGACATAATCATGCAAAGCGACAAAACATTATTAATTAAAGCATAAAGTGATATTACAAGTCAAAAAACTAAATGATCATAGAGGCTAAAGTGACTGGTACATAGTCTTAACATGGTGTAAGCATGTGCCAAGTCAACCCAAATAAAGCATCGAAGGAGAATACCACAATATTATGCTTTTGTATGCTAGAACAACGCATGATTCTTTCAAGACACATTATGCAATCCCAATTGTTTGGAACAAGTCATGCTACAACAATAATTACTAAGCATAAATTCAAAGCAATATCAAACATGACATGATAAAGTCTAGGCCATAGTCAAAACAAAGCTCCTTTTGTACCACTTATAAGCATGAACTTTCCTACTCTTTTCCAGTCACCAATCAACTTACTTGAAATATCATATGAATGCAGGGGTCCATCAAATTTATTTAAGAAAACTAAACAAAAAAACTAAAAGCAGAAAATGAAGATGCTCCAAGAACAACACAGTTGTGCATGAAACAATAAAAATAAAGTGTTTTGGAAGAAAACCTGAGATTTTTATTGATGAAGGAGGGGATGCCTTGGGAATCCCCAAGCTTTGACGCTTGTACTTCTTGAATATTTCTTGGGGTGACACGGGTGGCATCTCCAAGCTTGAGCTTTTGTCCATACTTCATCTTATCACATTATTCTTCCCCTACACTTGAAAATTTTCCTTATACAAAACTTCACATAATCCTTGTTAGCAACATTAGTGTATTCAAGATAATTGGTCCTATGGTTTAGTTTCATCACAAGTAAAACTTCCATTAAAACACAAGCTACTGTAGCAATTCCTTTTAAAAGCTCAAGTGATCAAATAGAACTCAAAGAGAAAGAGATTAAGAGGCAAATGCAAATAATGGCAGAAATCTGTCAAAACAGACCAGCGGATAAAAACCAATTTTTTAGAAGATTATCTGTTGCTCAAATCGAAAATTGCTGAACTAAATAAAGTTAGATAATAACCTGGGTCATAAGCACAAACAATTACACCTCAATCCGATGTTCAGAGATTGTTCACGATTTTTTACAGTGGAGCACAAAAATCTGTTTCTGGACAGCAACTTTTCCAAGTCTTACTTCTCTCTCATTAGAGGTTATTCTTGGCACAAAAACCACACAAAATGGATAAGGAGAGGTTATTACAGAAGTAATAACTTCCAAGACTCAACAAAATAAAACTTACTGAATAGAAATTTGGGTTATCTCCCGATAGTGCTTTTCTTTAACGCCTTTGAGCTAGACATAGGAAGCAAGATTCAAGTATTTTCAAATGAAGAAGCATTAAGACCAAATTTTGTTTTAATAGGAGAGGCAAAAGGTATATTCTTTATCTTCTTAGGTAAGTATTCTATACCTTTCTTGAGTGGGAGTTGATATTTAATGGTGCCTTCTTTCATATCAATAATATCACCAACTGTGCTAAGAAAAGGTCTTCCCAAGGTAATAAGACAAGAAGCATTGCATTCAACATCCAAAACATAGAAATCAATGGGGACATAGGTATTATTAACCATAATAAGAACATCATTAATACTCCCCATGACTTTGTTTTTAGCATTATCATCAAGTTGGACATCTAAATAACAATCTTCCAATGGTGGCAAATCAAGCATTTCATAAATCCTTCTAGGCATAATAAAGACACTAGTATCAAGATCACATAAAGCTTTGAGATCAAAATCATTCACTTTCATATTAATGATGGGTTCCCAACCATCTTCTAATTTCCTAGGAATATAAGCTTTATGTTTCAACTTCTCTTCTTTAATTTTCATGAGAGCATTTGTAATGTGTTTTGTAAAGGCCATATTCATAGCACTAGCATTAGGACTTCTAGCAAGATTTTGTAGGAACTTAATTACTTCAGAAGTATTGCACCCATCTATATCAAAATCAAAATTACCATCCAAGGAAGTAGAATCGTTTCCTATATTTTGAAGAATTTCAGCATTTTTATTGGGGAAGGTTCCATTGGTTTTAGGCATCGTTGCAAAAGGAATGGGGACTTCATGTGGTTTGCTCGCATCAACATTAGTGGTGGTGATAGTACAAATACTACTATTTCTAGCAATTTCATCTTCTCTTTCCCACTTATCATGCAATTTAGCTAACAGTCTAACATTTTCATCAATTCTAACTTGTATGGCATTAGTAGCAGCAAAGGGGTTTTCCATAGTTTCAGGTTTAGCAACCATTTTATTAATCAAAGAAGATTGTGCTTTAGACAAAGATGATTTTTTTTCAGCATTCGAAAGTTTTTCCTCAACAGTTTTATTGAAAGTAGTTTGTTTACTAATAAAATCCTTAAGCATGACTTCAAGTTCAGAGGGTGTACTTCTATTGTTGTTGTAGGAATTTCCATAAGAATTACCATTATTGGGAGGATATGGCCTATAATTGTTATTACCAAAATTATTCCTATAGGCATTGTTGCTAAAATTATTATTTCTAATGAAGTTCACATCAACTTGCTCTTCTTGAGCAACCAAAGAGGCTAAGGGACATGATTTGGATCAATATGAGTTTTTACATTAACAAGAATAGACATAATAACATCAATTTTATCACTCAAGGAGGAGGTTTCTTCAACAGAATTTACCTTCTTACCTTGTGGATCTCTCTCAGTGTGCCATTCAGAATAGTTAACCATCATATTATCAAGGAGCTTTGTTGCAGCACCCAAAGTAATGGTCATAAAGGTGCCTCCAGCAGCAGAATCCAATAGATTTCTTGAAGAATAATTTAGTCCTGCATAGAAGGTTTGGATAATCATCCAAGCAATTAGTCCATGAGTAGGGCAATTCTTTACCAAAGATTTCATTCTTTCCCAAGCTTGAGCAACATGTTCATTATCAAATTGTTTAAATTTCATTATTTCACTTCTCATCAATGGTGAGGAAATCGGTAATCGTTAACTCCTCGGTCAGCTTGGGAGTAGCGACTAATCAGAATTCAGATGATTAATTGATTTAATCGATCGGCTAATAATCGGTATAACCTACATCAATTAGCACCTAAAACACGTGTATATAAGAAAGAAATAGTATATGGGCCTATATATGCCCAACCCTACTTATCTAGAGCCCAAAACCCATTAAAACACATATGCTTCTCCTCTGACCTCTAAAGTTGCTCTTATCCCACCACCTACCCAAGGTACTGGTTAGTGACGGCGGGAATCAAGCTCTTGGAGGAGGGAATCGAGCGGGAGCTTCGCAAAACCTACTTCATTGGGGCGGGCTAGCGGTTGGATGGGTGATGCATTAAATTTTTTGCAAATTTTTGGACCAAGTGTAGTAGTTAATCGGGAATATACCTAGTAATCGGTCTATCAGAGCTATTAGTCGGTACAAAGGATTAACACAAAGGATTAGTGGCAATCGACACGGTTAGGTCCCTATTAGAGATTAATCGGCCTATTAATCGCTGATTCAGACAATTTTTTGAACAATGCTTCTCATAGATATAATCTTAGCAAGAGGATAGTATTTTCCAATGAAAGCATCTTTGCATTTGATCCAAGAATCAATACTATTTCTAGGTAGGGATAGCAACCATTCTTTAGCTTTTCCTCTCAAATAGAAAGGAAACAGTTTAAGATTAATAATATCTCCATTTATATCCCTATGTTTTTGCATCTCACAAAGTTCAACAAAGTTATTAAGGTGAGCAGCAGCATCATCAGTACCAGCACCAGAGAATTGTTCTTTCATAACAAGATTGAGCAAAGTAGGTTTAATTTCAAAGAAAGCAGCTTCAGGAACAGGTGGAGCAATAGGTGTGCACATGAAATCATTGCTTTTGGTGCTAATGAAGTCACACAACTTAGTGTTTTCAAGAGTAGTCAATTTTTTGTGTTTTTGATAAAAGGAAGCAAACTAGTACAACAAATTGTTTTTGTGTTTTTGATAAAGAAACAAGCAAACAAAGCAGAAATAAACTAAGCAAAACAAAAAACAAAGTAAAGAGATTGGTTGTGAGAGACTCCCCTTGTGAAGCTATCCTTAACTCCCTGGCAACGGCGCTAGAAAAAGTGCTTGATGGCTCAAAATATAGAGCTCGTTGGGAACCCCAAGAGGAAGGTATGATGAGCACAACAACAAGTTTTCCCCCAGTTATGAAACCAAGGTTATCGAACCAGTAGGAGCAAGGAAACAAGTGCAAGGTGTTGCTAGCAACTTGGAATCCTGCACAACACAACCATAGAACTTTGCCCCAACTTACAGTGAGGTTGTCAATCTCACCGGTTTTGCTGAAAACAAATGATTAAACGTATTGTGTGGAAGATAGTAATCGCTTGCAGAAAGTAAATAGTAAACGGTAAACAGTAGATGGTATAGCAATGGTAAAAGCATGGACCGGGATCCATAGTTCACTAGAGGTGATTCTCCTTAAGATAAATAACATGCTGGGTGAACAAATTACAGTGGGGTAAATGACAGATTTGAGGAAGCATACAATGCATATACTAGACATCTTAACTCCTATGAGATTTGATTGGGCATTAGAACATTATACATAGACCATAATACAACTACATCTACGACTAATAATCCACCTTCAGGTTATCATCTGAACCCCTTCCAGTATTAAGTTGCAAGCAATAGATAATTGCATTAAGCAAAGTGTGTAAAGTAAACAATAAGATTGTCCCATGGACAAAGGATTGATGTTTTCTCCCTAGTAGAAAAAGAACATCTACAACCTTAGAGATTCCTGTCACTTCCCAGATTACGAGAGGCATGAACCCACTATCGAGCATAAATACTCCCTCTTGGAGTTGCAAGCATCTACTTGGCCAAGATAGTTACAAACAATGGAGAGCATGCAAGATCACAAATAACATAGACATGATAGAATCAATAATCAATCTGAAATAGCATCTCATTATCCATCGGATCCGCTCAAACACAACATGTAAGATTACAAATAGATGATCTTGATCATGAACAGAGCTCACAAGATCTAAACATGATAGCACAAAGGAGGAGAACCAACCATCTAGCTACTACATGGACCCATAGTCTAAGGATGAACTACTCACGCATCACACCGGAGGCAGGCATGGTGATGAAGAGGGCCTCCAGGGTGATTTCTCCCCTCCGGCAGGGTGCCGGGAAGAGCTTCAGATCCCTCCCGATCTAGGGATGGAGATGGCGGCGGCTACAGACTCTTTCGTGGAATTTTGATCGGGGTTCATAGGGTTTTTGTCCCGGGAGGCTTTTATAGGCGAAGGGGCAAGGTAGGTGGAGCACCAGGGGGCCCACACCCCCTGGTGGCACGCCCCCCTAGGCCGAGCGGCCACCAGGTGGGGCCGCCCTGGTGCGCCACTTCGTCTCCCCTCTGGACTTCATGTTGCTTCGGGTAAAATATTGACTTTGGATTTTGTCCCATTCAATTCCGAGAATGTTTCCTTACTAGCTTTTCTGAAACCAAAAACAACAGAAAACAGGCAACTGGCACTGTGGCATCTTTTTAATATGTTAGTCCCAGAAAATGTATAAAAAATACCTCAAAGTGTGAACAAAACATAAGAAAGTAGATACTAAACAAGTATGGAACATCAAAAATTATAGATACGTTTACGACGTATCATACACTTTCACCACAAAATTCGATACATCTATCAGGGATAGCCCTGAATCATCATACTTGGTATGCGGATAATCAATCCTAACCTTTCAATTACACACCCTAGTATAGGCACCTATCCTATGAGCTTGGCCTCCTAGCCATGGCCATATGCCATCCCGAGAACTGCATATGTGGACATTCATATTCACGAGGCAGCCTCAACTTAACCTCTTTCCGCGAGGAACCCATACTAAGACACATAAACTTCCAGTTAAGCCCTACCCAACTTAGGTATTGTGGTTGTACTGTAAAGTTGGAATGGTATCGCATCCAAACCCAACCATCAGTTTTTATTCAAAGTCAAGGCACATGCCTCATTCAGTATCATCTTCAAGTCATTGTGTTTCATAACACATGTCAAAACATTTCAATAGAATGACTCATCATTCTAAGGTTTCGTAATCATTTTCTCCAAGTGTTCCCAATCTAAAGTGATCAATATTAGTTTAGCTCTAGCAACTATCAGTGAGGGTGTCATTATTGAGGGGTACTAACCAAGTGTAACTACCTAAGTCTAGTTCTATGCTCTTGTAGAATCTGCCCTATTTTTCCACGAATCATCATTTAATTAACTACTTAAGAAACTTTGGTAAAGGGAAGAATAAAGCTTGCATGTAAAACTTGGGATTGGTATAATAAAGATTGCATGACCATAGCAAGCATAGTGTATCTTGCATAGGTTAACTTGCAGAGTGGAGCTTGCATAGTTTAGCTTGCCTTGGTTGGTACAGTTGTCGAAGTTATCCTCTTCCTCTTCGTAGAATTCTTCATCCTCATAGCCCGGGTTGGTACTAGCGTCTATAAATAAATACGAGGTACAAAATCACCAAATAATACTTAACTACTTCTATTTAGCACACAAAGATTCACACTAGATGATCTAGCATCATCCCAATCACTACATGAATTAGTGACCTAATCTTCATTATCTTATTTTAGAAATGCAATTTATACTCATTGAAAAATACTTAAGATTTAATATTCTCCAATTATAAAATATGGGATCATGTTGCCACATGTCATCACCATATATTGCATACTTGGTAATGTGATTTAAAGTGGATGGCATGAGTTACAAAGTTTAATTTGCTATTTAATATTATTGAAATGACTAGAAATGACTATATAGCCATTCTTTTAATACTATCTCAAGATTACTTCATCTAAAACTAAATATTTTTACATATTCAGATAGAGTATGGCAAATGTGATTTTTGACCGTTGGAATCAACCCAAAAGCATTTATGGTTGATTTTAGAAAAATGTTTGAAGTTGAAAAAGTATCTGCTTTGTTATTTTTACTATGGGTGATCTATAAATTCAAACTGTTTGAATCAAATGGGAGTGGTTAGATATTTTCATTAGCTTTCTAACAAAAATGGAATCATGCAATTTGGTTTAGTAAATCTCCCTGAATTCAATTTTGAAATCAACTACAGAATAGGGTTTTGGAATTAAAGGAAAATCTAAATTTTAATTCGTGGGCACGCGTGGGAACGTTACTAGGCCGACCCATCTGCACGGCGCGCGCGTAGCAGGCTGCACTAGTGTTGGCCCCACCTGTCAGCGGCTATTCTAACATGAAGCGGTATTAGCTAATCTAGGCCACATGATTAGAACACGATCAACGGCTAAGTGTCATCGTCTCCATCGCACGGTGCCACGAGATTTCAACCCTAACTCTACGGCGGGGGTCATCGGAGGCTTAACAGGGATCCAGCTAGGTATGGCAGTGCAGGCGAACGAGCTGGTAGACGATGGTGGTTCAAATGGTGGTCGTGGCAGCTCCTGGGGCGGCTCCTAGGGATGGCTCCGTTCCTCCACTGCAACGGCGGGCTCCGGTGAAATTACAGCGCTACACTCCTTGCCTTGCTCCGGGGATGGGTCATAGAGGTTACTGGGGGAGGGGTGAGTCGAGTGGGGTGCATTTTGAGGCAAGGGGCGGGGTCTATTTATACCCCGGCAAGAGGAGCATCGGGGCATGGCTCGGGCTCGTCGGCGATGTCCCTAGAGGGTGCTATCGGCATGGCTGAGGGTGTAGGTCGACGTGGTGCTCCTTGGCGATCATCATGCGCACAGTGGCATGGCGAGGCACGGTCTTAATCGGATGGGGTCATGGGGACGTCCATGCTCTGCTTGGGTACTGCGGGCATTCGTCACGGCGTACGGTTGTCACAGGTCACGCGGGGTCAAACGAGCGTGTCTGGGCGGTCGCTGGCGTCGCGGTGAGTGCAGTGGCGCAAGGAGAGAGCGAGGCGCAGCGTGGTCGCGCGGGATTGCTCGGTGCTCTAGCGTGCGCTCGACATGGCGGATAGAGAAAATGGGCGCGGTTGTGCTGGCTTCTCCACTAGCTGTCATTGGCCAAGGCGTACACTGGCGGGTGCGGTGAGGTCATGGCTATCTCCTAGACATCACGGGCGATGGCGGCGAAGCGTGTACGTCACGTCCATGTCTGGCCGGCATGGCATGCTCGGGTATGGGTTGGCACTAGTCATTTGGGCGAGTGAGAGAGGCTCCGTTGCACGGCCTGGTACTGGAGTGATCGTGGACGAGTAGTGGAGGCTTAGTGTGGTACAGAAATGATCACAAGATTGATCAAAACAGTGTATAGTTGGTAGCTTTGTACTGTGCCTGCTAAGTTTTTGATTAAATGGCCGCAAGAGAAATTTATTTGAATTTTCAAATTATATTTGGTGGGTTGGTTGATCATATACTTGGGAGTCTCTAGTTGCAAGGATTTTTCAAGTGGAGAAAGTTTGGATGGTTTTTGAAAAATGGCTATCTTGATATATACACTAGATTCAATTTTGAAAATTCCCTAAAATGCATTTGAATTTGTTCTGGTAAGTTTTGAAAGTCCACTTGGGTTCTTTGTCACTTGGTCTAGCAAGGTGAGACAACAAATGGAATTGTTTCTGTTTGAAATCATTTACTAGAGATGCTCCAAGTGAGCTAGGTGTTAACTTTTGCAAGAATGACCATTAGGTCATATGCTTCATAATTTGATTTTCTTTTGATTTGATTTGGTTTGGATTTGACCTAGATGATATTGTTTTGGTCTTTAAATCAATTCTCATCATTCAAAACAGACAAACATGGAATGACATGCATTAATACATCATTAACAAACACCACTTTCATTCATATAGTTTTTAATAGTAAAAGCTTTTATTAACCCTAATTTTGGTTGATTGGAAATTGATATACTCCTTTTAATATTTTTGAGATGGTACAAACCTTTCCCCCTTAAATAGAATCTCGTCCCGAGATTCAAGAAAAACTAGGAACTAAAGAGATTTGGAAACTCAGTCCTAATATAATCTTCTCACTCCCAAGTGGCTTCTTCTTCAGTATGGTTGCTCCACTGGATTTTTAGAAACTTGATACTTCTGGTTCGGTTGGTTCTGAAGGCTTCTTCCAAAATACGAATGGGTACTTCATGTTAAGTTAAATCCTTTTTGATATGCACGGCTCTGTGATTGATGTTCTTGAAAACTTCGGTCTTCTCCGGCACTTCTAAGCATTTCCTAAGTAACGAGGTATGAAACACATAATGTACGGCTGACATCTCTTTAGGCAGTTTTAGCTGATAGGATACTTCTCCTCGGTGACTTAAAATCTTGAAGGGTCCGATATATCTGGGTGAAAGCTTTCCCTTGAGTTGAAATCGCCGCATTCCTTTCAAGGGTGATACTTTGAGATACACAAAGTCTCCGATATTGAAGGTCAGGTCTCGACGTCTTTTGTCAGCGTAACTCTTCTGTCTGGATTGAGCGGTCTTGAGGTGTTCACAAATCTTGTGAACCTTCTCTTTGGCTTCCCGTAGGTTGTCTGGTTCGAATATCTGACTCTCTCCTACTTCCGACCAATTCAGAGGGGTACGACACTTCCTTCCATACAGAAACTCAAATGGGGCCTGATACGTTGCAAACGTATCTATAATTTTTGATGTTCCATGCTTGGTTTTATCTACTTTCTTATGTTTTGTCCATACTTTGGAGTACTTTCTATACACTTTCTTGGACTAACCTATTAACAAGAGCCACAGTGCCAGCTGCCTATTTTCTGCTGTTTTTGGTTCCAGGAAAGTCAGAAAATGAATATTCTCAGAATTGGACGGGACAAAAGTCAAAGTCAATTTTTCACCGAGAGGGACACAGAGCTAGAATATGAGACGGAGAGGGTCCAGGGGGCGCCACACCACCTGGTCGTGTGGCCAAGCCTGGCCCGCGCTAGGGGGTGGTCTGGCCGCCTCGGGCACCCCCTCGGCCTCCCCTTTTGCCTATAAGATGCCTCCGATATAGAAACCCTAAGTACCCGATCAAAATTCCACGAAAGAGTCTATAGCTGTCGTCATCTCCATCCCTAGATCGGGAGGGATCTGAATCTCTTCCCAGTACCTTGCCGGAGGGAAGAATTCACCCTGGAGGCCTTCTTCATCATCATGCAAGTCTCCAGTGTGATGCGTGAGTAGTTCATCCTTGGACTATGGGTCCATGTAGTAGCTAGATGGCTGGTTCTTCTCCTTTGTGCTATCATGTTTAGATCTTGTGAGCTCCGTTCATGATCAAGATCATCTATTTGTAATCCTACATGTTGTGTTTGCGGGGATCTGATGGATATTGAGATGCTATTTCAGATTGATTATTGATTATATCATGTCTTTGTTATTTGTGATCTTTCATGCTTTCCGTTGTTAGTAGCTATCTTGGCCAAGTAGATGCTAGCAACTCCAAGAGTTAGTATTTATGCTCGATAGTGGGTTCATGCCTCTAGTAATCTGGGGAAGTAACAGAAATCTCTAAGGTACTAGATGTGTTGTTGCTACTAGGGAGAAAATAGCAATCCTTTGTTCATAGAACAATTGTATTGTTTACTTTACACGCAATGCGTAATGCAATTATCTGTTGCTTGCAACTTAATACTGGAGGGGGTTTGGATGATAACCTGAAGGTGGATTATTAGTCATAGATGTAGTTGGATTACGGTTTATGTATAATGTTGTAATGCCCAATCGAATCTCAAAGGAGTCCAGATGAGTAGTATATGCATGTATTGCTTTCTGGATGTTTGTTAATTGCCCCGCTGTAATTTATTCACCCAACATGTCGTCTATCTTAAGGAGAGCCACCACTAGTGAATTATGGACCCCGGTCCTTTCTTTTACCATTAATCTACTACTGTTTACTGCTTTCTATTTACTTTCTGCAAACTATTACTTTCTTCCACACAATACGTTTAATCCTTTATTTTTAGCAAAACCGGTGAGATTGACAACCTCACTGTAAGTTGGAGGCAAAGTTCTGTGGTAGTGTTGTGCAAGTCTCCACGTTGTTGCTGGCGCCATAGTGCACCCTGCCAAAGTCCAGCTAGCAACACCTTGGAGGTGTTTCCTTGCTCCTACTGGTTTGATAAACCTTGGTTTCATAACTGAGGGAAAACTTGTTGCCATGGTCATCATACCTTCCTATTGGGGTTCCCCAACTAGCTTGATATATTTTGAGCCATCAAGGACTTTTTCTGGCGCCGTTGCCGGGGAGTCAAGGACATCTTCACAAGGGGAGTCCCTCATAACCAGTCTCTTTACTTTGTTGTTTTTGTTTTTCTTAGTTTACTTTTTGCTTTGTTTGCTTGTTTCTTATTCAAAAACACACAAAACATTAGTTCTACTAGTTTGCTTTCTTTATTAAAAACACACAAAAAATGACTACTCTTGAAAACACTAAGTTGTGTGACTTCACTAGCACCAACAACAATGATTTCATGTGCACACCTATTGCTCCACCTGTTCCTGAAGCTACTTTCTTTGAAATAAAACCTTCTTTACTCAATCTTGTTATGAGAGAACAATTTTCTGGTATTGGTAATGAAGATGTTGTTGCTCATCTAAATAACTTTGTTGAACTTTGTGAGATGCAAAAGCATAGGTATATAGATGGAGATATCATTAAGCTTAAATTGTTTCCTTTCTCCTTGAGAGGAAAAGCTAAAGAATGGTTGAATTCCTTAACTAGGAATAGTATTGATTCTTGGACTAAATGCAAAGATGCTTTCATTGGAAAATATTATCCTCCTGCTAAGATTATATCTATGAGAAGTGAAATAATGAAGTTTAAAAAATCTGATAATGAACATGTTGCTCAAGGTTGGGAAAGAATGAAATCTTTGGTAAAGAATTGTCCCACTCATGGACTGACTGCTTGGATGATCATGCAAACCTTTTATGCAGGATTGAACTATTCTTCAAGAAATCTATTGGATTCTGCTGCTAGAGGTACCTTTATGACCATTACTTTGGGTGCTGCAACAAAGCTTCTGGATAATATGATGGTTAACTATTCTGAATGGCATACTGAAAGAGCTCCACAAGGTAAGAAGGTAAATTCTGTTGAGGAAACCTACTCCTTGAGTGATAAAATTGATGTTATTATGTCTATTCTTGTTAATGGGAAAGCTCATATTGGTCCAAATCATGTTCCTTTAGCCTCTTTGGTTGCTCAAGAAGAGCAAGTTGATGTGAACTTTATAATAAATAACAATTTTAGCAACAATGCCTACAGGAATAATTTTGGTAATAATAACTATAGGCCATATCCTCCCAATAATGGTAATGCTTATGGAAATTCCTACAACAATAATAGGAGTACTCCCTCTGAACTTGAAGTTATGCTTAAATACTTTATTAGTAAACAAACTCCTTTCAATAAAACTATTGAGGAGAAACTCTCTAATGCTGAAAGAAATATTGCATCATTGGCTGAAGCTCAATCTTCTTTGAACAAAAAGGCTGCTAAATCTGAAACTATTGATAATCCCTTTGCTGCTACTAATGCCATACAAGTTAGAATTGAGGAAAATGTTAGATTATTAGCTGAATTGCATGCTAAGTGGGAGAAAGAAGATGAAATTGCTAGAAACATTAGTGTTTCTACTATCACTTCCACTAGTGTTGAGGATAGTAAGAGTTCTACTACTTTAGATGATAATTATGATTTTGATCTTGATGGTTGCAACATCTCTGAAGTTATTAAGTTCCTACAAAAGCTTGCTAAAAGTCCTAATGCTAGTGCTATGAATATGGCCTTTACAAAACACATTACTGATGCTCTCATAAGAATTAAGGAAGAAAAGACGAAACATAAAACTTATATTCCTATAAAACAAGAAGATGCTTGGGAACCCATCATTAATATGAAAGTGAATGATTTTGATTTTAAAGCTTTATGTGATCTTGATAGTAGTGTTTCTATTATGCCTAGAAAGATTTATGATATGCTTGATTTGCCACCAATGTAAGATTGTTATTTGAATGTCCCACTTGATGATAATGCTAAAAATAAACTCATGGGGAGTATTAATGATGTTCTTATTATGGTTAACAATGCCTATGTCCCCGTTGATTTCTGTGTTTTGGATCTTGAATGCAATGCTTCTTGTCCTATTACTTTGGGAAGAGCTTTTCTTAGAACTGTTGGTGCCATTATTGATATGAAAGAAGGCACCATTAAATATCAACTCCCACTCAAGAAAGGTATAGAACACTTCCCTAAGAAGAGAGATAAGATTTATTTTGCCTCTCCTATGAAAACAAAATTTGCTCTTAATGCTTCTTCATTGGAGGACACTTGATTCTTTTTCTTGCTTCTTATGCCTAACTTAAAGGCGTTAAAGAAAAGTACTTATTGGGAGATAACCCAAAAGTTTTAGACGAGTCTTGGAAGTTATTACCTCTATAATAACCGCTCGTTATCCTTTTTATTTGCTTTTTGTGCCAAGAGTAACCTCTAATGAGAGAGAAGTAATGATTGGGAAAGTTGCTGTCCCGAAACAGATTTATGTGCTTCACCGTAAACATTCGTGTAAAATCTCTGTACGTCTTTTTGAGGCATGAATTTTTGTGCTTCTGCCCTAGGTTGTTTTCTAACTTTTGTTAGGTCAACAATTTTTGATTTGATCAATAGAAGGTCTTTGAAAAAATTGGTTTTTACCTTCTCGTCTGTTTTGACAGATTTCTGCCATCATTTGCATTTGCTTCTTGTTGGTTCCTTTTTGAGTTCTTTTGGGGAATTGAGCTTTTTGAGGGAAGTGCTACAGTATCTTGTGTTTTAATGGAAGTTTTATTGGTGTTGAAACTGAACCTAAAGACTTATTATCTTGAGTGCACTAATGTTGCTAATAAAGATTGTGTGAAGTTTTGCATGAAGGAAAATTTTCAGGTGTATGGAGAGAATGATGTAATGAGATGAAGAATGGACTAAAGCTCAAGCTTGGGGATGCCACCCCGTGTCACCCCAAGAAATATTCAATAGGTACAAGTGTCAAAGCTTGGGGATGCCCAAGATATCCCCTTCTTCCTCAATAAAAATCCCAGGTTTCTTCCAAACACTTCATTTTTATTGTTTCATGCACAGCTGTGTTGTTCTTGGAGCGTCTTCTTTTTCGTTTTTCGTTTTGGTTTTTGTTTGCTTGGTTTTCTTAGTTTTCTGAATAAATTGGTTGGACCTCCTCTTTCATACATTGGTTTTCAAATAGTTTGGTTTGGATTGGAAAAGAGTAGCAAAAGTTCATGCTTAAGTGGTAAAAGGACCTTGTTTTTGACTGTGGCCTATGCTTTGTCATGCCATGCTTGATATTGTTTTGGCTTTATGCTTAGTGATCTTTGCTGTAGCATGACTTGTTATAAACAATTGAGATTGCTTAATGTGCCTTGGAAGAATCATGCATTGGTTAGCATATTAAAGCATAGTATTGGGGTATTCTCCTTTGATGCTTTATTTGGGTTGACTTGGTGCATGCTCACACCATGTTATGACTATCCCAAGTCACCATAGCCTTTGTGATCCTTTAGTTTTCGACTTGTAGTATCACTTTATGCTTTGATTAATGATGTTTTGTCGCTCTACATGATTATGGCCATTATTGCTCTCTTAGTTGGTCGCTCCTAGTCTTTTGTTAGCCTCCACAACCAAGTATGAGTTCCACTCATGCATCCAACTCCTAAAACCAAGTTATTCCAAAGAGTCCACCATACCTACCAATTAGCATTTGCTATTCCAAATATATTCATGTTTTTATCTACCTTCCGAATTAAACTTGTTATGAGAAAACTAGTGATTAAAGCTCTCACGAACTTGATGGCACACTTTACTTTTCTTGCCCTTAATAAACTTAAATCATTTGAAGGAAATATGCCCTGAGAGGCAATAATAAAGTTTTTATTATGTATTCCTTGTATATGATAGATGTTTATTTTGCATGCTATAATTGTATTGATAGGAAACGTCAATACATGTGTGTTTAATAAACAAATAAAAGGTTCCTAGTTATGCCTCTCTTATAGACTAGCTCGTTGATTAACAAGATGATCAAAGTTTCCTGATCATGGACATTGGATGTTGTTAATAACAAGGTCACAACATTTGTGAAATGATGTTATGAACATTCATCCGAAGTATAGCATTACGATCAAAGTCATTATGTTTATATTGCTATAACATCATACGAAGTAATCTTTATCCTTAGACCATGAGATCATGTTAATTGCTGACATCAGAAGAGTAACTTGATAACATCAAACGTCACACCATAAAAGGGTGACTATAAAGGTGGGTTCAGATACTGCGAAGATGTCATGTTGAGGCTCATGGATCAAGAGTGGAATTTGTCAATCCTGATGACGGATAGATATACTTTGGGCCCTCTCGGTGATATCACATTAAGATAGCTTGCAAGCAAGTCATGTGATCACTAGAATGTTATATCACGTGAACGAGAAAAGAGTGCATGTCGGTAACGAGATCAAACTGGTATTTGGATACTGATGATCGAATCTCGGACATGTAATATATCATGAGACAAAGGGATTAAATTACTAGCGTTAAAGGTTCTCACGATCACATAAGTCATCGTTGAATGTGCAGGAGTCAGTATGGATCTCCAGGTCCCGCTTCTGATTATTGATTTGAGAGGAGTCCCAATCATGTCTGCATTATTCGCGAACCGTAGGGTGACGCACTTAAGGGTTTCCAAACACTATTTTGGAGCACATATGTTTCAGACGAAAGAATTGCAAAGCGCTGGAATTATTTCGATGGAAACCGGAATTGTTTCGGGTGAAATTGCAGAAACTGGTTCTGCATGTGATATTGAAATGTTACAAGGGGTCTTATGTGAATGTTTGTTAATTAAAGTAATTAAAAAATTCTGAATAAAATAAATAAAAGAGTTTTATTAAATGAGAGTTGCATTAAATTTGGTGGAAATTTAATGCATGTGAGTGGAACTTTGGGTGGAGGATAAATTGATGTGAGTGGAGCTTCCACCACATGAATGAGAAGAGGTGGGGGCACCCCCCATGGGTGCCAGCCATGGGAGGGGAGGAGGGCCCCCTCTCCTATAAAAGGCCCCCCTCTCCTCCCTCACAAAGTACACCTCCTCGTGAAGGATCTCTCTCCCCCTCTAGATATATTCCCCCATGGTCTCGGATTAGTGAGATACATGTTCCCGGTGGCATTGCGTCTGGAAGGAGTTGATGCTTCCGCTGATTCACTGGATCGAGGAGGTGGAGGTTGTTCCGTGGCCTGAACGTGTGCGCGAGGAAGGATGCGCTGCTGATTTGCGGTGCTAGGACTTCCACACAATCTTGAGATCGGCAAGCATACGACTACAACATCCACGAGTTCCAACTCGTTAACAAAACGTTGTTGTCTTTGAGGGTAAGTTCTCTATGGATGTATATCCACCCGTTTCTTGTATCTAGTAGATAGATCTTGGCGTATAGTTCTCACCGTAGGAAAAAAATTGTTTTCTATGCTGCAAACCCAACGGTGGTATCAGAGCCTGATCTATGCGTAGGTGCTTTGCACGGGTAGTACACATATGTTAATATGTGGGCGATGATGATCATGTTATTGCTTCTTTCATGTATTTTCGATATTGGTGGCATAGTGGGATGAAGCGGCCCGGACCAACCTTACATGTCATCGCACATGAGGCTGGTTCCACGACTGACATGCAACTAGTTTTGCATAAGTGGCTGGCAGGTGTCTGTCTCTCCTACTATAGTCAATATCTGATTTACAACGAGTTGCTAATAATTTGGTTATCCTTGTTGTGGTTCATGTTCGTAGGTAAGAACGGTTCTATCTCCGAAAGCCCTAAGCCACGTAAAATTTGCAATGGATAAATTAGAGGCGTCTAGTTTAGATCGTTGATGGGCTAGTGTCTTGATATGGTAATGTTGTAAGTAGATGTATGGTAGATACTCTTACAACACACTTAACATGTAAGTTCCATAGACCTTGGCCTTACACACAAAGGAATGACAAATCATACCATGATGCATATGATAGAGATCAAATGCATGGACCATATCATCCCACTTTACACATTAGATGTTCGCATCTTATATTGCTAGTTTGGCACTTTTAGTAGCATTGATAGGTGATCCCTCATTTAAATATCAAGATAAAATGTGTTCTTCCTTAAGTATGCACCGTTCTATGGATCGTGTTTCAAGACATCACGTGATGATCGGGTGTACTCGACTCTACGCTTTCATACAACGGGTGTAAGACAGTTTTACACACGCGAATACTAAGGTTCTTACTTGGCGAGCCTAGCATGTACAGACATGGCCTCGGAACACGGACCGAAAGGTTAAGCATGAGTCATATAGTTGATATGATGCCCATATAGCTGCTCGCCTTTGAAGCTACACCGACTCACGTGATGATCGGACTTGGTGTAGTGGATTTGGTTCATGTAATCACCAAAAAGACACGAGGGATGTCATTTTTGAGTGGGAGTTCATTAGTAATTTGAACTCAATCTATCATAAACTTAGTCTAAATAAACTTTACAAATTTTGTTGTAGATGGCACCACCTGCTTTTAATTTCAATGTGTTCATGGAGAAAGAGAAACTTACTGCGAATGGTAGAAACTTCACCAACTGGGCTATGAATTTGAGGATTCTCCTCACTGCTGCACAAAAGCAATATGTGCTAGAGGCGCCACTAGGCCCCCACCAGCTCCTGATGCCCCTGACGAGAAAAATAATGTCTATATAACTCGTCATGAGGATCACAACTTAGTTCATTGCGGCATACTGTATGGGCTAGAGCCAGAACTTCGAAAGCGTTTCGAAAATGGCAATGCTTTTGATACCATGGGAGAATTTAAAATGATTTTTGATACGCATGCCGTCGTAGAGAGTTATAATGCTTCTGAAAAGTTCTTTAGCTGCATGATGGAGGAGAACAACTCCGTTAGTAAGCACGTACTCAAAATGTCTTGGTACGCCGATAAGATTGTGTCCTTGGGAATAACGATTCCCATTGACCTAGGAATACATCGTGTTCTCCAATCTCTGCCACCTAGCTACAAGAGCTTCATGATGAACTATAACATGCAGGGCATGAAGAAGTCTCTTCCCGAGCTTCTGTCAATGCTTAAAACTACAGAAGTGGAGATTAGGAAAGAACATCAAGTGTTGATGATCAATAAGACCACCGGTTTCAAGAAAGACAAGAAAGGCAAGCAGAAGGGAAAGAAGGCAGCAAATCTGTTGCCACACCTAAGAAGAAATCCCGAGCTGGCCCTAAGTCTGATACCGAGTGCTACTATTGCAAGGGGACTAACCATTGGAAGCACAACTGCCCCAAGTATTTGGCGGACAAGAAGGCCGGCAAGGCAAACAAAGGTATATGTGATATACATGTTGTTGATGTGTACTTGACTAGTACTCGCAGTAGCACCTAGGTATTTGATACGGGATCGGTTGCTAATATATGTAACTCGATTCAGGGGCTGCGGAACAAGCGACAGCTAGAAAGCGATGAGGTCACGATGTGGGTCAGCAATGGATCAAGAGTTGATGTGATCGCCGTCGGAACGCTGCCTCTCCATATGCCGTCGGGATTAGTGATAAATCTAAATAATTGTTATTTGGTGCCTGCACTGAGCATGAACATTGTATCCGGATCGTGTTTGATGCGAAGTGGTTATTCCTTTAAATCTGAAAAACAATGGTTGTTCGATTTATATGAATGATATCTTTTATGGTCATGTACCTATGATGAATGGTTTATTTCTGTTGGATCTCCATAGTAGTATTACGCATATTCATAATGTTGATGCAAAAAGGATTAAACGTGATAATGATATATCTGCATATATGTGGCACTGCCATCTAGGTCATATTGGCGTTAAACGCATGAAGAAACTCCATTCTAATGGACTTTTGGAATCACTTGATTTTGAATCATTTGATACATGTGAGCCATGCCTTATGGCAAGATGACTAGAACGTCGTTTTCCGGTTCAACGGAACAGGCGACAGATTTATTGGAAATCATACATACTAATGTGTGTGTACCAATGAGTGTGTCGGCGCGAGGTGGATATCATTATTTTGTTACTTTCATGGATGATTTGAGTATATACGGGTATAACTATTTGATGAAACATAAGTCTGAAACCTTTGAAAAATTCAAGGAATTTCCGAATGAAGTGGAAAATCATCATAACAAAAAGATCAAATTTCCGCGGTCCGACCGTGGAGGAGAGTATCTTAGTTACGAGTTTAGCAAACATATGAAAGACTGTGGAATAGTTTCACAACTCACGCCTGTCGGAACACCACAACGTAATGGTGTGTCAGAACGTTGTAATCGTACTTTATTGGATATGGTTCGATCTATGATGTCTCTAACTGACTTGCTGATGGCTCGGTATTGATGTAGAGCTCGTTGGGAACCCCAAGAGGAATGTATGATGAGCACAACAGCAAGTTTCCCTCAGTTATGAAACCAAGGTTTAATCGAACCAGTAGGAGCAAGGAAACACCCCAAAGGTGTTGCTAGCTGAGCCTTGGCAGGGCGCACTACCGGTGCTAGTAGCTACGTGGAGACCTGCACAACACAACCACAGAACTTTGTCCCCAACTTGCGATGAGGTTGTCAATCTCACCGTGTTTTGCGGAAAACAAAGGATTAAACGTATCGAATGGAAGGAAGTAATAGTTTGCAGAAAGTAAACATAATCAAGGTTGAGGTAATAGTTGGAGAAATATATTGTCCCATACCTAGAGAATAATTTGAAACTATTATGATTGGGACCATTGCTATCAAGGTTGAGGTAACATAATCATTAGTGGAGTACAAAGTTTTGTTTCATATAAAATTTTTTTGGTAACAAGACCTGATCAACCTTGTTAACAAAAGGATTTTATTGAACAAAACAATTTTTTCACCATCATTATCCCCGCTTACTTCTATTCTATCCATTTTATTTTTTTGCTTTCATTTAGTTTATTTTTCTATTGTTAGTTGCTTTGCATGTTAGTGTCTTAGAACTTCTGAAGTTCTAGCCTTGTTTTGTCATTGCATCATTCCAAAAAATCTTTCTGTCAGAAAATCATTCTTTTATACCTGAAAATTGTTCAAAAATAAAGTGTCTCAAAAAATTCCAGAAAATTCATATTAAATTTTTACGTGAAAAAAGGGGCAGAGGAGTGCCTGGAAGGTACCAGGGGGCCCACCAGGCAGGCACACCACCTGGTGGCATGACCAGCCCAGGGGCGCGCCTGGCCATGGTGTGGGCCACCCCTGGCCCTCCACTCACTCTCTCACTTCCCACTTTCTTCTCTCTCCCAACAAAACACGAGTTCATTGCTCGAAATCGCGTTCTTGCTATTCTTGCCCTCGATTTTTCGATCTCCTTGCTCAGCCCATCTTTGTTGCTGAAATTTGGAGCATTTGTTCTCCGGTATGTGACTCCCCCGCTTGTCCAAGTAGATTTGTGTTTAATGGTTTATATCTTGAGTATTTAGCTACTGTAGGTGACATGTTATGAGAGCTTGTAAGCTTGTTTGATGCTTAGAGTTATAGTTTTGATGCATATGTTTAGGCCTCTTACAAGTCCCTATGAGTAGTGCCCTTCATTATATATTCACTTTGCAATCACTTGTTTAATAGATGTTTAAATTTCAGAATATTAAACATGAACAACCATACCTTTGGAGAAATATTTGAGAGGGATGCACCTAGGAGGTCAAGGCCCTCAAGATCAGCCTCTCAGTTTAGGCCATCATACAACGAGGATCTCATTGCACCTCGCATTGGTAATGAAGGAGATGATGGGAATGCTCACCCATCTACTTTTCCTTGTTTTACTTTCTTACAAGCTGCAGGGATTTTTGATGATTTCTTGCTACTGATTCAGAGGGTTGGTTTGAACTCATACATGCAAAATGAGAGTGAGCAATACACTATGCTCACCAAAACTTTTGTTGAGAGCTTCGTTTTTACTAACACGCCCTATCAGTCAACTGTTTCTTTTAGAATTTATAATTGCCCTTTACCATGCCATTGGAAAGATTTTGTAGTATTATAGGTGTGGGAATGATAGGGACCGTGAAGAAGATTCGAGGGCGACCCGCTGATTTGCTGGAGCTCTATCGGGGTGTGACCAATGACAACGACCGCATAGCTCAACGTGGAAAGATAAGAAACATCCAACTCCCTGCTCTTAGATACTTTGCCTATTCTCTTTCTACTAGTGTTCTTGGTAGGGAGAATACGAGTACAATCTTGGCTCTCTTATTGCTCGCCGCCTAGCTTCTAGGGGGATTATTTATGGGGTCATCATCGCTTCACGTATGGTCAATGCATTAGAGCTTTTGGTGGATCCCAATGATACTATATTGGCACCACAAAGGCTTGACCTTGCTGCCATGAAAACGCATCACTTTGTCACTACTGATTCTGATATGAATAGTTTAGTATATAGGATGTTGTTTACTGATGAGGATGAAAGGGAGATTCCTTTGCCGCAGTCTACTTTGTTCAGTGTTCATAGGAGGCCATGGTCACGCTCCAAGGAGGAGGTGGACGAGCAGCTCCGCTTGCTGGGCTTCCACAGGCAGCACCAGGAGGATGTGCCCTCCTACGATTACTCTGCACACTACAGTGGGGCGTCCTCAAGCTTGCACCAGGACGAGGGTACCTCCTCACCGTACTACGGAGGCGCTCCATCCTGGCCAGCTTGGGATTGATACCCACTTAGGCCAAAAGCCTAAGCTTGGGGGGAGTACACCGATATCGCACTCATCTCTATATCATTTTGCGTCGGTACTTTGTATATTCATGTTTCATTCTCTTTTTTTTGTTCTTTCTTTGCTTTTGCTTTCTAAAACACAAAAAGACCAAAAATATTTCTGTTTTTTCTCTTTGTTTGCTTCTTCTTTTTGCCTTGGTTTGTTTTTCCTTTTTTTGCTTTGCTTGAACTATTCTAAAAACCCAAAAAGATTTTGCTTTGCTTGTTCCTCCTTTTTGGTTCTTGTTTTAAAAATCGAAAACACCAAAAATATTTGTTGTTCTTCTTTGGTTTTGTGAGTTTGTTGCAGGGTTTAGCAGTTCTCAGTGGAATTTGGTTTCATATTATTATTCAAGCCACACAAGTGAAGGGCAATAATGAGGATTAATGACAACTTGATGTGTGGTAAGAGGCTGGTAATGAACTCTATTTGTTTTCATTTTTGTACATATACTCATCATTGTGGGCATGCTTAGTCTGTTCATGTAGGGTGTATGTTATTCAAGAATGCTTAGTAGTTCTTGCTTTCCTATGATTAGTTCCATCTTGCTAATAGTTTGTAGCATGTCATATGAATGTTTGCTTGCATTACTCTATTCATAATTTGGTATGACATCGTGGTATCCTCCTCTGAATGTTTCACTTCAATTGACTTGGCACATGCTCACGCATGCATATGAATGAAATAATCAGTTAAGCCTCGATGAATTATTTTGCCTTGAGGGTCTTGAATCACTTTCATGCCATGATTAGTCCTGTTTTGTTGGAAGCATGATTATGACAGTTATTGCTCTCTCGTTTATCGCTCCCTTACTATTGCTAGCCTCCACTTGCACTGAGTATGAGCTCTACTCGTGTTTCCAATTCCCAGAAACCAATATTGCCAAAAGTGTCCACCATACCTACCTATTAGCATCATTTGTTGTTCCGTGCATATTCAATATGCCTTGTTTTCTTCCGAATAAAATGTTTGCTTGTTATGAGAAAGTTAGTTAGTAAAGCTCTCACGAACTTGATGGCACACTTTATTTCTTGTACTTAATAAACCTGAACCATTGTGACTGTCCATGAAAGTTATATGCTTGCAAATTATAGGCTGGGGATTAGTAGAACCATGCTGTCACGGGGAACGCTTTCAACACCTGTAAATATATACCCAGTTGATATCATGCTCTTTTGTTTGTGGATGTCGTCGGTGTGAAATAAAAGGGGAGCTTGTAAGTCCATGGAGTTATGTATGTGTGTTAGAGAAACGCCTGGACCGCCGGTCTAATCCATGCCTAATCATGGTGGAAACCTGCAGCGTAACCATAATGAGTATCTATGAAGCATTCTTCTTATAAAAAAGAGAAAGATAGCTATTGAGAAAAGAAAAAAAGAGATATGAGAAAAGAGGAAAGAGAGAAAAAAGCACCATTTTCCCATGGTAAATAATAAAATTGCTGAGATACTCATTGTCTGCTTGCCTTGTCATTTTGATATGGGGATTCTTCCGTATCATCGGGCAAGGGGTACCCCATTGGTGGTTCTCTATGATATGCACGTATTTACTATGACAAGAACTTACCGGTAACTAAAGTTGAGTAGCATGAGGAGCGGCCCTCGTACTCGAGGGACATGAGATTTCCAGTTTATAGTCTATCAAGCATATAACTCAGATTGGACCTCACTTTCACCTTAACCATATTAAAGATGCTCATGATAGGGTAAATGAGAGCTCAAAGCTAATGAGTACCATACTTTCAGCATTTGGAAGCCTTTCAAACTATTCAAAACCTTTTTCATTTCCTTGTTGAGTCACCACCCATTCTTTGAGCACTTTCTTGAGAGCATAGTTGTCATTCTTAGTATGATGTGTTTGTCTCATTACTGGATTAATTGTGTTATGACTTTGATGCTTGTATCTTTGATATCTTTACTTCTAGTCTTCACTTGAACTTCAGAGGTGCCTTGGCATTCACAATAAAAAGGCAAGCGAGATACCACTCTATCATACCTTGTTATGAGCATTGTAATGTTGCTTATGTTTATGTTTCATGCTACTTATTATTTTTGAGTTGGAATCTCTTCATAGCTTGCATTGCCTATTAAGTAAACTTAGTTGCATACTCCTTATTATGAATTGTATAAGTAGTTGATCACATGTTGAGAATATTTACATCATATGAAGCAAATGTGTTCGTGAAAGTTTCTTTTATCGCACTCAGTTTTCAACTGAATTGCTTGAGGACAAGCATTAAGCTAAGCTTGGGGGGAGTTGATACGTCCAAAACGTATCTACTTTCCTGAACACCTTTGCTATTGTTTTTCCTCTAAACTTGTGTGATTTGGATGCAACTAACACGGACTGACGATGTTTTTAGCAAAATTGCCTTGGTGTCTAGTTTTTGTGCAGAAAATCAACTATGAGGAAAAATTCCGGAAAATATGCCAAAAATCCTATTTCACCAGAAGACTCATGGAGCCAGAATACGAGACAGAGTGGGGTTGGGCCCAGGCCACACCACCTGGCCACGCGGGCTAGGCCTGGCCGCGCCAGGGGGTGGTCTGGCCGCCCCAGACACCCCCTCGGTCTCCCTCTTTGCATGTAAGTTGCCTTCTAACCTAAAAACTCAGGGGGGGGGTCGACGTTTTTCTAGAAAGAGTTCCGCACCGCCGCCACCACCAGATTCCGCGATTCGGAACCAGAAACTCCGTTCTGGCACCCTGCCAGGACAGGGAATTGGAGGAGATCATCGCCATCATCATCACCATCGCTTCTCCATCGACCATACATGTTTCCCCCATCGATGAGTGAGTAATCCCCCGTTGTAGGCTATGGGGATGGTAGGGATTGGATGAGATCGTACATGTAATGGCATCGGATTGTTAGGGCATGGTGCCTAGTATCTTCTATTAGTGTTTTTTGACTTTGTTGCGACTTGTTATGCTTAATGCTTGTCACTAGGGCCCGAGTGCCATGATTTCAGATCTGAACATGTTACCGATTCATTATGATAGTATTGTTTATGGTCTTACCTGCAAGTTGTATACACACATTGTTGTCCGGAACCAATGGCCCCGAAGTGACAGCAATCGGGATAACTAGAGGGAATGGCTTTGATGTGAGGATCACATGTGTTCACGGAGTGTTAATGCTTTGCTCCGGTGCTCTATTAAAAGGAGCACCTTAATTGCCAGTAGTTCCCTTGAGGCCCCGCTGCAAACGGGCTGGCAGGACAAAAGATGTTGTGCAAGTTCTCATTGCGAGCACGTATGACTATATATGGAACACATACCTATGATTATCTAGTACTTGGATGCTTTATCTTATTTATCTGCAATTGCCCTATGTTCTGATTGCCATGTGAATTGTCTTGTCCATGCAACGCCCGTCCATCCATCCCTATGCCTACCGTGCTCTAATCCTACTGTTACTGCAATTCTTACTACTGTCTTTACTTACTACTGCTGTTACTTTACTATTCCTACTACAAAACTGTTGCTACTGATAAACTGCTATGAGCAAGATTGTTTCCAGGTGCAGCTGAATTGACAACTCAGTTGTTAAGGCTTATAAATATTCTTTGGCTCCCCTTGTGTCGAATCAATAAATTGGGTTTCACTTCCCTCGAAAATACTGCGATACACCCTCTATACTTGTGGGTCATCACTTGGTCGAGTCGAAGACTCGAGTAAGGACTAGAGTAGTCAAAAAGTGATCCTACTGGAGTTATTGATGTCAGTGCTGACGATGAGATGATCTCAGTTGCCTGCGTGAGCGGTTTTGACGGGACCTGACGAAAAGTGGGTCCCATTTTCTGACTTGGACTTGACCAGGCGTGCGTAATCTTTGTTTTAACGGTGCCCCCTAGATTCTCGCGCGTAATGGGAGGAGTGGAGCGACAGTTCGTGGTTTACTCTGCCATGTGTCGATATTCATTCGTGCCACGTGTCTCGTTGATTTCTTCCTGGCTGTTGGATGGCATCTTCTATGAGGTTAAGTAGAGATCTTGTTGTGCGGTAAATTATCCACAATGCCTATTCTTCCTCGTGCATTGCCTCCATTGCTTATCCTCGCTGCTCCATTTCTCTCACCCTCTTTGCGGCATTGGACGGTCTTCGCACCTTTCCCAGTTACTTTCTGCGCTCCCATCGCAAGTGCCAGATGGGAAAGAAGAAGGGAACCTCCGCCACTGGATCTCCGGTTGCCACTGCTGCGAGAAGAAGGGCGCTGCCACCGCGGGCACCAGCACTATCGCCGAAGCTGGGAAGAAGAAGGATCCGGGCGCGCACGTCACAAATGGGTCGTGGCGGCCATCCACCATCAAGCCCTCAGAGATCTTCACCTAGCGCCAAGATGGTGTGCTCCCCGCCATGAAAGAGGACTGTCGAATCCCAGGCGATGAGGTAATCCCCAGTCCCCCCACCGGGTTTCGAGTGATGTTCCTTGCGTTCATTATTCGCGGTCTATCTCTCCCCTTCACAAATTTGTGAGGGGGCTGCTTTGTTTCTACGGGCTCCAGCTGCACCAGCTAACCCTGAACTCTACCCTCCATATTGCTTCTTTCATTACTCTCTGCGAGTGCTGGCTCGGAATCGACCCACACTTTGGCCTCTTTAATAAACTCAGCAAACTCAAACGCCAGTCGGGCTCTGGATCGGTAGTCTATGATATAGGAGGCTATGGGATCCACGTCGACTCCAATGTCACGTATTTTGCCATCAAACTCACTACATCTATCCAAGGATGGAGGGAGAAGTGGTTCTACATTCGCGACCAGAAGGTTGACAAAGAACACTATGGACTCGCGCCCTTTGATCCGGTGGTAGCTTGCAAGAGGAGGAGGTCATGGAAGAATACTGTGATGCCCAACAAAGCCGAGGAAACAGAAACTCTTTACCAGCATGTTTGCGACCTCGAACAACGCGTAGGCAAGGAAGTAGGATGCGCGGACCTTATTCGCACTTGGATGCGCCGCCGAGTGCAGCCGCTACAGGCCAGAGCACATCCAATGAGCTGCTGGATTGGTGCTGGTGATGTGACTCGCATCTCCTCAGAGGGCATTTCTTTGCGCGAAGTAGACAGGAGGTTTCGACTGCTGACCAAGTACACCTCCAAGAAGGATCTCCCGGGTGACTGAGTCGTGCCTCCCTTCTGTGCAAGCCATCCTCTGCCTAAGGTGGATTTCTTTTAAAAGTTATTCTTATTTTTCGATTGCTTGCTAGGTGTCTTTTATACTGATGCTTGATGCTGGTTTCAGGACTATAACGTGACCGCAGTGTTACCTCCTCAGGCCGAGGGAATAATTCCACGTGAAGTGGAAGAGGAGGATGAGTCGGGCTCCACCATCCATGTTGGGGAGGAGCAGGAAGCCCCCGAGTCCAGCGAGCACGGGACTCGCAAGCGCTCCCGAAGCAAGGACTTGGATGCCTCATCACCGACGATGCCGGAGAGTCCTCCTACTGTAGTAGAGGAGCCAATCCCTTCCATGACTGTGCGTGCTATGGCTCCTCCATCACTGAAGAAGTTGAGGCTACCGAAGGAGTTGTCTAGGGATTCCTTCGATCTCAACAATTTTGACGGGTATGTTTTTATATTCTTGAGAGTTTGTCCTGTCCTCCCAAAATCTGTTCATCTAAAGTAATGCTGGATATTTTTATAGTCAAACGGCATCGTCATCATTCGATGACTGTTGATTTGTCAAGGAGACTGGAGTCGCAGACTCTAAAGACAAAGAGGTGGCGGCACGATGTCCTTCTCCTCCGGTGGCGGCCCACTCCGATGCCAATTCTTCGAGTTCTCCCCACACTGGGGGCACTAGATGGTTACCCGGATGTCGACTCAGAAGGAAACTTCGGAGTCCCTGGAGGAACATGTAAGTGTTTCTTGTTGTTGGCAGTCGAATTCTGGTTGATGCTCACACTTTTTATTTCTTGTAGCCTGTCTTGAAGGAATCTGCTAGCCTCGCCGAACGGATCATGTCCTTGGGTCGCCAGCATGCTTCGCTGGAAACCCGCCATCGTGCTTTTGAAGGTGAATTTACATTTTTTCCTTCATTTTTCTTATGCAAGAGTTGATGGGCTCAAGTTTGGCCATTTTATCCTTTGTAGGTGAACATAACGATCTTGTTCGTAACGTTGACTCCCTCTAGAAGGGACTTGTCACGGCGGAGAAGAAACGCGACAAGGCACTCGAGGCTCTTGAAGAGTCGAAAAAACGCGAGGAAGTTTTGCGTTCCTCCGCCGCTAAGAGGGAAAAGGTGTTCATAGAACAGCTCTTCTCTATCACGAAAGCACTCCCAAGTACAATACTGCCTCATTCATATTTGTCATGTACTTTGCCTGTATTTTGCTGTGCTCATGTGTATATTCTGCAGATGATGCTGGCGTGGGCTTCGACGCAGGCTTTGACACACTCGGATGCTTTGGCCGGTGCCGTGGCCGCAGTCAAGGACCGCAACGTCTCCGTCAAGGAATCATTTGAGAAGGCCAAGGGCGTGCTTGGGCATCTTCGCGAGGAGATGGTCCCCAAGGCCAAGCTGATCGAGGATCTCAATGGCTTGGTGGAGTCCTTCGCGGATGGCGTGCCTATGGACTTCAAGAACGCACAGGCGAGAGTTGGAGCGACCATGGGACTCATGATGGCGCAAGCTCATGGCGTGGAACTGGACCCAGCGAAGTCTCCTCGGTGATGTCGGTCACCGCGGATGGCCAGCAGGTAGTGTTTTCTCCTTTCGCCACTAGTTGCAGTAAATATGGGCCTCGGCTCATTGAGACACTCGCCAAGTATTCAGCTGAGCTACGGCGGTTGAAGACGGCAAAGGCTATGGCGTCCGAGGCTGTAGCTGGGAAGACTGTGACATCAGAGACTGCTACAGGTTTGAGGAAGCCCTCGAGTGCCAAAACGAAGCCGTAGAATGTTGCTTAGCTACCTTTTGTAATAGTCTAGCATTCCTTGTGGAATTCTGCTTTGTGGCAGTATCCCTCTCGAGACTCGTTGAACTTGGATGCGTTTGATACATTGCAAATGTATCTATAATTTTTGATGTTCCATGCTTGGTTTTATCTACTTTCTTATGTTTTGTCCACACTTTGGAGTAATTTTCATATGATTTCTTGGACTAACCTATTAACAAGAGCCACAGTGCCAGTTGCCTATTTTCTGCTGTTTTTGGTTCCAGAAAGTCAGAAAATGAATATTCTCGGAATTGGACGGGACAAAAGCCAATATGCCTATTTCTCCGGAGACTCACGGAGCCAGAATACGAGACGGAGAAGGGCCACAGGGTGGCCACACCACCCCTGGGTGCGGGTCCCCCTTGGCTGCGCCAGGGCATGGTGTGGGCCCCCTGGCCGGCCACCGACCTTGCCTCTTTCGCCTATATATCTCTCCCGAGGCAAAATCCCTAGGTCGTCAATCAGAAATCCACGAAAAGTTCCGTTGTGCCACCGCCACCGAAGGGGAGATTCGGGGGATAAAAAGTATCTGTTCCGGCACCCTGTCGGGACGGGGAAGTGCCCCCGGAGCCATCTCCATCGATCTCCACCACCATCTCCATCACCTTTGCTGATTCCCATGATGATGAGGGAGTAGTTCTTCCTCGAGGCTAAGGGTTCTACCGATAGCTATGTGTTCATCTCTCTCTCTATGCATGATCATATTGTGATCATGAGCTTGTAATCTATAGATCTACCTTGCTACCCAAGTGCTTTAATAGATCTCTGCTCTCCCCATGTGTGTGAAAGTGACAGCGTGCACACCATGGTGGCACTTAGGCTAGAGATTACAAATACTTGTTATGAGTTATATTTGGAGTTGGATGTCTCTATGAAATTGTGGTGTTTGTTGGAACCATCTAGTGCTCAAGGTGACAGTGTGGGGTTATCTAGATGGGAAAGGCTTACTTTGAGGTGTGCTGTTATAGCCCTACCATCGATTAGAGTGTCCAACCGGAGAGTAGTTAAGAGTAGTATCATAAAGAGAAGATATTTATATGAGAGTGTTCACTAGTGAAAGTATGATCCCTAGGCCTTGTTTCTAAGCATTGAAACACCGTTTGCAACTAGATCTGTTACATGTTTGCTTGCTTCCATCCTTATTTCAGTTTGCCTTTAGTCTCTTCCATGCAACAAGCTATTTTCTGGCACCGTTACCACTTATAATTATCTCTACCACTTGTATTTCACTATCTCTTCGCCGAACTAGTGCACCTATACACCTGACAAGTGTATTGGGTGTGTTGGGGACACAAGAGACTTCTTGTACCTTGATTGCAGGGTTGCTTGAGAGGGAATACCTTTGACCACTTCCTCCCTGAGTTCGATAAACCTTGGGTGATCCACTTAAGGGAAAACTTGTTGTTTTTCTACAAACCTCTGCACTTGGAGGCCCAACAACTGTCTACAAGAATAGAAGTGCGTAGACATCAAGCTATTTTCTGGCGCCGTTGCTGGGGAGGTAAGGTAAAAGGTACTCACATCCTCCGGTGTGAGTGCTCGAAGTTATTTCCTTTAGATTCTGCAATTTTGTCTTTTTTTCTTGTTTTCACTAGATAGGCTTAATGGAAAACAACAACAAAATTAGAGAGCTTTATATTATTTATCTTGAGTTAGGACATGAAGTGTTTGAAGAGAAAATTAAAAAACCTATGGAACTTTATTTGCGTGCTAATAGCAATGTTATTAGTATGAATTCTTTGAACACCATTATTGCTAATGCTATGGAAAAGTCTAAGCTTGGGGAACCTATTTTTGATGAGCATGATCTTTTTAGTCCCCCAAGCACGGAGGAGAAAATTTACTTTGATGATACTATGACTCCAATATATGATGATTACAATGATGAATATGATATTTTCAGTCCACCTACTATTGAGGAGAAAATTAATTATGATTACAATATGCCTCCTATTTTTTATGATTATGGTGATGAGAATAATAATGATAGCTATTTTGTTGAATTTTCTCCCACCATAATTAATAAGAATTACTATGCTTATGTGGAGAGTAATAATTATTTTATGCATGTGGCTCATGATAAGAATGTTTTATGTGATAGTTATATTGTTAATTTTATTCATGATTCTACTGAAAGTTATTATGAGAGAGGGAAACATGGTTTTATGTATCTCAACAATATTAAGTTTCCCCTCTTTATGTTGAAAGTCTTGAAGTTGCACTTGTTTTGCTTTCCTATGCTTGTTGCTTTGTGCTTTCATGACTTGTTTCTTTACAAGATTCCTATGCATAGGAAGTGTGTTTTGAATTTTCTTCTTGATGCTCTCTTTTACTTCAATTCATATTTCCTATGTGAGCATCTTCTCAAACTATCATGCCTAACTTAAAGGCATTAAAGAAAAGTACTTATTGGGAGATAACCCAAAAGTTTTAGTGAGTCTCGGAAGTTATTAGCTCTGTAATAACCGCTCCTTATCCTTTTTATTTTGCTTTCTGTGCCAAGAGTAACCTCTAATGAGAGAGAAGTAATGATTGGGAAAGTTGTTGTCCCGAAACAAATTTCTGTGCTTCACCGTAAAAATTCGTGTAAAATCTCTGTACGTCCTTTTGAGGCGTGAAATTTTGTGCTTCTGACCCAGGTTGTTATCTAACTTCCATTAGTACAACACCTTTTGATTTGAGCAACATAAGGTCTTCCAAAAAAAATTGTCTTTACCTGCTGGTCTGTTTTGATAGATTTCTGCCATTTTCTGCATTTGCTTCTTGTTGGTTCCTTTTGAGTTCTTTTGGGGAATTGAGCTTTTTGAGGGAAGTGCTACAGTAGCTTGTGTTTTAATGGAAGTTTTATTGGTGTTGGAACTGAACCTAAAAGACCTATTATCTTGAGGGCACTAATGTTGCTAATAAAGATTGTGTGAAGTTTTGTATGAAGGAAAAATTTCAGGTGTATGGAAGGAATGAGTAATGAGATGAAGGATGGACTAAAGCTCAAGCTTGGGGATGCCACCCGTGTCACCCCAATAAATATTCAAGAGGTACAAGCGTCAAAGCTTGGGGATGCCCAAGGCATCCCCTTCTTCATCAATAAAAATCCCACGTTTCTTCCAAACACTTCATTTTTATTGTTTCATGCACAGTTGTGTTGTTCTTGGAGCGTCTTATTTTTCGTTTTCGTTTTGGTTTTTTGTTCGCTTGGTTTGCTTAGTTTGCTGAATAAATTGGTTGTACCCCCTCTTTCATGCATTGGTTTTCAAATAGTTTGGTTTGGATTGGAAAAGAGTAGGAAAGTTCATGCTTAAGTGGTAAAGAGAGGTTGTTTTTGACTGTGGCCTATGCTTTGTCATGCCATGCTTGATATTGTTTTGGTTTTATGCTTGGTATTCTTTGCTATAGCATGACTTGTTATAAACAATTGATATTGCTTAATGTGCCTTTGAAGAATCATGCGTTGTTTTAGCATATTAAAGCATAGTATTGTGGTATTCTCCTTTAATGCTTCATTTGGGTTGACTTGGCGCATGCTCACACCATGTTATGACTATCACAAGTGACCATAAGCCTTTATGATCCTTTAGTTTTCAACTTGTAGTACCACTTTATCCTTTGATCAATGATGTTTTCTCGCTCTGCATGATTATGGTCATTATTGCTCTCTTAGTTTGTCGCTCCCAGTCTTTTGCTGGCCTCCGTAACCAAGTATGAGTTCCACTCATGCATCCAACTCCTAAAACCAAGTTATTCCAAAGAGTCCACCATACCTACCTACTAGCATATGCTAATCCAAGTATATTCATGTTTTTATCTACCTTTCGAATTAAACTTGTTATGAGAAAACTAGTGATTAAAGCTCTCACGAACTTGATGGCACACTTTACTATTCTTGCCCTTAATAAACTTGAACCATTGTGTCGTCTATGTTGTATATGCTTGAACTTATTTGTTGGGGATTAGCAGAACCATGTTGTCATGCGGAACGCTTTCAACATTGCACTTGTACTTTGTACCTAGTTGATATCATGCTCTTTTGTCTATGGATGTCGTCGGTGTGAAATGAAAGGGGAGCTTGTAAGTCCATGGAGTTATGTATATGTGTTAGATAAACGCCTGGGCCGCTGGTCTAATCCATGCTGTCATGGTGGAAACCTGCAGCGTAACCATAATGAGCTATCTATGAAGCATTCTTCTTATAAAAAACAGTCAGGTATTGAGAAAAAAGAGAAAAAAAGAGATATACGAAAAGAGGAAAGAGAGAAAAAAGCACCATATTCCCATGGTAAATAAGAAGATTGTTGAGATGCTCGTTGTCTGCTTGCCTTGTCATTTTGATATGGGGATTCTTCCGTATCATTGGGCAAGGGGTACCCCGTTGGCGGGTCTCTATGATACACATGTACTTACTATGACAAGAACTTGCCGTTAACTAAACTTGAGTAGCATGAGGAGCAGCCCTCGTATTCAAGGGACATGAGATTTCCAACTTATACTTTGTCAAGCATATACTCCATAGTTTGTTGACTTTGACCTTAATCACTTCAAGATGCTTATAATAGGGGGAATGAGAGCTGAAAGCTAATAAGTACCATAATTTTTGGAAGCTCTTTATGAAACTTGAATCTCTGCTTCCTTCTATGAAGGCCTTTCTTTTACTTTTATATTGAGTCTCCACCTTCTATCTTTATGCACCTACTTTGAGAGCATAGTGGCCATTCTTAGTTCCATGTGCATTGTCCCAAGACTTGTTGATTGATGCATAGCTTTGATATTGCTTGTTTTAAACTATTTGCATCTAGTCACTCTTATGAACTTTGAAGGTGTCCTATGCATTTATGTTTGCTACTCTATGAGGGACAAGCTGAATGCCACTATGCTATGTTTTCTTTATGTGAAACAAACAAATGTCTTGCAAAGCATTGTTATTCATGAATCTTTTGTTTATGCTTTTTCATGTTGCAACATAGTTGCTATGTCTTATTGTTAGAACTTTATCTTTCATGCTATGTTGAAGTACTATGATCCCAGCTATCAATGTTTTTACAAATACTTTGGTCAAGTTTATGATGGTGCATGTCACCTCAAAAATTATTCTTTCTTTTTATCACTTACCTACTCAAGGACGAGCAGGAGTTAAGCTTGGGGATGTTGATACATTGCAAATGTATCTATAATTTTTTATGTCCCATGCTTGGTTTTATCTACTTTCTTATGTTTTGTCCACACTTTGGAGTAATTTTCATATGATTTCTTGGACTAACCTATTAACAAGAGCCACAGTTCCAGTTGCATGTTTTCTGCTGTTTTTGGTTCCAGAAAGTCAGAAAATGAATATTCTCGGAATTGGACGGGACAAAAGCCAATATGCCTATTTTTCCCGGAGACTCACGGAGCCAGAATACGAGACAGAGAGGGGCCATAGGGTGGCCACACCACCCCTGGGCACGGGTCCCCCTTGGCCACGCCAGGGCATGGTGTGGGCCCCCTGGCCGGCCACCGACCTTGCCTCTTTCGCCTATATATCTCCCCCGAGGCAAAAACCCTAGGTCGTCAATCAGAAATCCATGAAAAGTTCCGCTGCGCCGCCACCACCGAAGGGGAGATTCGGGGGACAGAAAGTCTCTGTTCTGGCACCCTGCCAGGATGGGGAAGTGCCCCCGGAGCCATCTCCATCGATCTCCACCACCATCTCCATCACCGTTGCTGATTCCCATGATGATGAGGGAGTAGTTCTTCCTCGAGGCTAAGGGTTCTACCGGTACCTATGTGTTCATCTCTCTCTATGCATGATCATATTGTGATCATGAGCTTGTAATCTATAGATCTACCTTGCTACTCAAGTGCTTTAATAGATCTCTGCTCTCCCCATGTGTGTGAAAGTGACAGTGTGCACACCATGGTGGCACTTAGACTAGAGATTACAAAAACTTGTTATGAGTTATATTTGGAGTTGGATGTCTCTATGAAATTGTGGTGTTTGTTGGAACCATCTAGTGCTCAAGGTGACAGTGTGGGGTTATCTAGATGGAAAAGGCTTACTTTGAGGTGTGCTGTTATAGCCCTACCATCAATTAGAGTGTCCAACCGGAGAGTAGTTAAGAGTAGTATCATAAAGAGAAGATATTTATATGAGAGTGTTCACTAGTGGAAGTATGATCCCTAGGCCTTGTTTCTTAGCATTGAAACACCGTTTGCAACTAGATTTGTTACATGTTTGCTTGCTTCCATCCTTATTTCAGTTTGCCTTTAGTCTCTTCCACGCCATCAAGCTATTTTCTGGCACCGTTACCACTTATAATTATCTATACCACTTGTATTTCACTATCTCTTTGCCGAACTAGTGCACCTATACACCTGACAAGTGTATTGGGTGTGTTGGGGACACAAGAGACTTCTTGTATCTTGATTGCAGGGTTGCTTGAGAGTGAATACCTTTGACCACTTCCTCCCTGAGTTCGATAAACCTTGGGTGATCCACTTAAGGGAAAACTTGATGTTGTTCTACAAACCTCTGTACTTGGAGGCCCAACAACTGTCTACAAGAATAGAAGTGCGTAGACATCAGCGTTCTTCTTATTTATTGATGAATGGTTGGTATTATTTTGCCTTTTTCCCTGGCTGTAATAGGGTCCTTCGAGTGGTCTGCCTTAATCCCCTCCCACCGATGAAACGGTGGCGTGGCCACGTTCAAAGGTGGAGGAGTTGTCGCTACTCTCGCGACTGCGTGGCCACATAAATCATTTGGAGCGAGAGGTGCCCATGATCCGTGGTAACACGGACGTGTGGAAATCGAAAGCTGAAAAAGCCGGCGAGCATGAGAAGTACCTTCTGGGAGAGGTGGCTCAATTGAATGAGCAATTCAAGTGTTAGTTCTCTAGCTTCTTATCCTTTCTTTAGCCATTCGTGGCGGCACTTTGTCTTTATGTTGTGCACTTCTTCTTGTAGTTGTTAGTGCTCGTCACCCGCAAGATGAGAGGGATCGAGTTTCCATTCGACTGAACGACTTAACCTAGGAGCAGCTGGAAGCTAGTGGATATTTCTGGGTGGATCACGATCATGCAGTCGCGTTGGTGACGTTGTAGGATCATGCATCGCGGGTGCTGTAGTCCTTGAAGAAGTCGAAGTCGTTGCTCAAGCATATTTTTCAGGCGATGTTCCCCCTAGACGTGGTGCCTTCAAGCTTGCTAGCTTTACTGACAAAGTTTCAGGATATCAGCGTGGTCCGTGAGTGCGTTCGTCAGCAGTTGGTCGCGGGTGCCAAGGTTGCGCTAGTGCTTGTTCGCCTGCACCGGCAAGATATGGATTTCGCGGCAGTTGCCGCAGGACCTCCGCCCCTGCCAAAAGGGATGACTTGGAACATGGTGCCACGTTACTAGGTCGTTGATCAGCCAGCCGAAGATATCGTCGATTTCTTTGAAGAGCACACAAATGTGTTCCTTTTGCAGTAGTAGTGTAGTATTGACCTGCACATGGATGCATAGGTGTTGTAAAGTTCATATAATTGTGCCGGGCATTTTTGATACCCGTTAATATGTAAAAAAGCTTGCTAGCTTGTATGAGTATGTTGTAATCTGCAGTTCCTTTTTGTTAGCCTGACATATATTCGTCTCAGCACCTTGTCAACCTGTCAGGTGCATTGTAGCTGGGTTGATTTTACCAAGGGTTCGAATGATAGTGCGTCAGCTACTCAGGATACTATGTTGTAAAGAAGTGCAAAGGGTGGTGCAGCCCCCGAGTGATATAATTGCAAGTAAAATAGAAAACACAAAGTTGGGGGCTCTTAGCTTTATTTATTCATATAATATCATGAGGTACAATGTATGGCTAAGTAAGCTGGCTGAATAGCCTTATTTGTAAAGTAAAAACATCTAAGGGTAGAAATGACGCAGTTGCACGACGTTCTAGGGATTGGAGTATGCGACTCCACTTTCTAGATCTTTAAGGCAGTAGGCGCCACCTGGGATTACTTCGGTAATCACATAAGGTCCCTCCCAAGGGGACTCGAGCTTGAGGTGCCCTTGTTGCTTCAGTTGCAGGACCAGGTCTCCTTCGACGAAGGATCTGGGGCGTAGCCTTTTGCTATGGTAATTACGGAGGTTCTGCTGGTAGATCGTGGATCTCTCCGCTGCAATATCGCGTGCTTCATCGAGGAGGCCGACGGAGTCTTCGAGTGCGTGGGTTGATTCTGCCTTGTTGTATGCTACTACCCGTGGGGCTTTATAGCGTACCTCTGTGGGTAGTACTGCCTCGGCGCCATGTACCATGAAGAACGGAGTATAGCCTGTAGAGTTGTTTGGAGTTGTGCGCATGCTCCATAGTACCGATTGCAGCTCTTCGGGCCAGCACCCGGCAGCTCTTTCGAGTGGATGGAGGAGCCTTTTCTTGATCCCGCCGCAGATGAGGTCGTTGGCATTTTCGACTTGATCGTTGGTCTGAGGGTGCACCACTGAGGCGTAGCTGATGTTGATTCCTAGTTTTTCACAGAAGGCCTGGAATTCATTCGAGGTGAAGTTTGTTCCGTTGTCTGTGATGATGGTATGTGGCACTCCGAACCGGAAGACGATGGACTCGAAGAATTTAACGGCCCTGGCTCCTGATTGATTTGTCACCGACATGGCCTCAATCCACTTGGTGAACTTGTCGACTGCGACGAGGAGGTAGACATATCCTCCAGGTGAAGATTTTTGGAGCTTGCTGACCATGTTAAGTCCCCATTGTGCGAAGGGCCAGGCCACAGGTATTGGCCTAAGCTCTATGCCAGGTGCGTGCGGCTTGTCCGCGAATCGCTGGCAGGCGTTGCAATGTTGGACGATGTCCTTGGCGTCACGCATTGCCGTAGGATAGTACAATATAGCTCATAGAGCTTTGGCGACAAGGGCGCGACTGCCGGCGTGGTGGCCGCAAGTGCCTTCGTGTATCTCGAGGAGGATGGCTCTTCCGTCTCTGTTGGAGACGCAGCGCTGAAGGACTTCTGTGATGCTGCGTTTGTACAGCTCAACATTGATAAGGGTGAAATCCTTGGATCGTCGTGCTATGTTACACGCATCTGTCGGGTCATCTGGCAACCTTTTGCTAAGTAGGTATGTGATGTATGGTTGCGTCCAGGATGGCTCTATCAACATGACCTCCATGGGGCCTTCGAGTCATGTATCTAGATCCATGTCGTCGAGTGTCATTGGCTCGTTGGGTGGCATAGCCCCCAAGTCCTTTGACGTGCTGGTTTTATGCTCTGGAGCCTTAGGCTTGATGGAGCACTCGCAGATGCGCTCTAGAAATACTCCGGGTGGCACTAGGGCACAAGTGGAGCCGATGTTGGCGAGTATGTCTGCTTCTTCGTTGCTCTCGTGGCCAACGTGTCGTAACTCGCAGCCATCAAAGTCCCCCTCGAGTGCGTCATAAAGGTCATGGTAGGTGATCATGTTCTCGCTCAAAGCATCACACTCGTTCATTGTCTGGTTGACCACCAGTTTGGAGTCGACGTAGATGATGAGTCGCTTTGCGCCACAAGATTTTGCCATCCGCATCTCGTGGAGTAAAGCTTCATACTCAGCTTCGTTGTTGGAGGCAGTGAACTGCATTCGCAGAACATACCTCATCTTGTCACCTTGTGGCGACGTCAGGATGACGCCCGCGCCAGCTCCCTCCTTGCGCTTAGACCCATCGAAGTGCATTGCATAGATAGGACATGTCTGGCTTGTTGGGGAGCTGGTTTTCCATCCACTGTACGAGGAAGTCCGGGAGAACTTGCGACTTAATCGCGTCTCGCTTCTCATATGTGATGTCTCGTGGAGATAGTTCTATCCCCCAGAGCGCGACTCGTCTAGTGGCGTCGGGGTTGTTGAGTACGTGCCCTAGCGGGGCGTCGTTCACCACAAGAACGAGGCTTCCTCCTTTGTTTTGATGACGATGTCATCGACGTAGACTTGGATGTTACGACCAAGGTGGTTCTTGAGGCAGGCTTGCATACACCGCTGGTAGGTGGCTCCTGCGTTTTTCAGCTCAAAGGGCATCGTTGTGTAGCAGAATACACCAAAGGGTGTGATGAATGTTGTTTTCTCCTGGTCCTCCTCCTTCATTCGAATCTGGTGATAGCCTGAGTAGGCATCGAGGAAGCAGAGGCACTCGCATCCCGCGGTGGAGTCTATTATTTGATTGATCCGTGGCAACGGGAAGTGGTCCTTCAGGCAGTGCTTGTTCAAGGAGGTGAAGTCCACGCACATCCGCAGGATATCCGTGTCTTTTTTAGGAATGAGCACGGGATTTGCTACCCAAGCTTTCCTTGATCTCGCGTATGAAATTAAGCGTAGAGGAGTCTGTTGACTTCCATACTGACCGCGTTTGCCCTTGGTTAACATAGTCGCCGTATTGTTTGTTTGAATAGCCTTACTTCAGGATTCACGTTGAGTGAGTGCTCGGGGAATTCCCTGGCAACTCCTCGCATGTCCGTTGGACACCAGGCGAAGATTTCCTAGCGCTCACGGAGGAATTCGACGAGCGTGAGTTCCTATGCGGGACTCAAGTTGTTGGCGATGAGGGTCGTCTTGGTCAGGTCCGTTGGGTGGACCTGGACCGGCTTGGTATGGACCGACGTGTCGAAGGATTGGTCGGGTGAGCTTGGCTTGCTCAGAGGAGGTAGATAGTTGTCTATCGACTCCTTCAACCTTGTCAGTTCCTCATGCATGTCGAACGACTGGGAGATTCTATTGAATTCCCTGTCGCAGCTATCGGACCTCTCGAAGCTTCCGTTGACTGTGATAATGCCGTTTGGGCCTGGCATCTTCATATGTAGGTAGGCATAGTGCGGTACCACCATGAACCTTGCGAACACGACACGTCCGAGGATGTAGTAGTATTGTGAGGGCTAGTCGACAACTTCGAATTCAATGCGCTCTCATCGAAAATTTGTCGGTGTTTCGAAGATGATGTCGAGGATGATCTTGCCCAGGGGGTATACGCCCTTCCCTGGGACGATTCCGTGGAAAGTCGTGTCTAAAGCTTCTAGACATGACAGAGGAATTCGCATTGCACGCAAGGTACTTGCGAACATGAGGTTAATGCCGCTTTCGCCATCCATGAAGACGCGACTCATCTCGAAGCCTCCAATCTGTGCCTCGAGCACTAGGGGACAGTGTCATGGGCGAGGTACTTGGCGCGGATGATCGTGCTTGTCGAAGGTGATGTAGGACTCGCTTCCACTGAGGTACTCAGTGGTGGAGGGCGGAGAGTTCATCGCCAGATTGACTTGGCGAGTGATTGACTTTTGCACTCAATTTGAGGGGCATCCTTTTTGAATCATCCCCATGTTTCCCAGCGCTTGCGGGTATGGCTCACCTCCATGGTTCTGGATTGGCGCAGCCGCAAGTGATGGTGGCCCGGGCGCTGGTGGAGGTGCTCCATGAGCCACAGCGCCTGGGGCAGCTCCATAGCCCTGGTTTATCGCGTCGCGATTCATCTAGGCCAGGCCTTCATGGAGTTTGAGGAACTCGCAGCAATCCTTTAGAAGGTGGCTGGACTTTTTCTTGCCGTCGTGCTTGTCTATGTAGAAGTGTATGTTGCATGGTCCAGACAGTTTGTCCTGGATAGATGTCCCAGGTGCCTCATCGCGAGTTTGGTGTTGCCACACTTGCGTGGTTTTTCCACTGTTACGGTTATTGTCGTCACGTTTGTCAGCGTAGCCAGCCGCGACCATGTCGACCTCCTCGCGGTCTTCATAACCGCGCTTTCGATGTTTTCCTCGGCGATCGCGTCTGCGGCCGAGTTCATCGTCATCATCCGAGTGGACACGTTCTTTTGCCGAGTCCTCTCCATTAGCCCACCTATTCGTGATCTCCATCAGGTGGTCGATTGTCTTGGGCTTCGAGCGGCCCAGCTCCTCCCTGAGCTCTCTGCGGCGCACGCCGCCATTGAACGCGTCGTTTGCGCGATCCTCGGAGATGTCCTCTGTAGAGTTTTTGATGATGGACCATCTCTGGATGTACGAGCGCATCGACTCGCCAGTCTTCTGATAGCAGCCTCTTAATTCTTCAATTGATGCGGGCCTTTTGTAAGTGCCCTTAAAATTTCGCACAAAGCTGTAGACTAGCTCTTCCCAGCTGCGAATTGATCCGGCGGGAGGTTGTTGAGCCACGCATGGGCCACACCTTGCAGTTGTAGCTGGAGGCATTGCATTGTCGTGCTCATGGTTCCGCCGTGTAGCCTGTCGAAGGAAATGTGATCCTCCAGCAGTGGCGGAGCTAGCCAAGAATAAATGGGGGGGAAAAACGAAATTATGGATGTTTGGCGGGGCAAATGGCACTACTTTTTCTTTTCTAGGTCACCAAAAAAATTTCTTCAATGATTTTTCAAAATCTGGGGGGGCGGTGGCCCCCCTGACATGCATGTAGCTCCGCCATTGTCCTCCAGCCAGATCTTCGGGTCATGCAGGCCGTCGAATTTCGGGTTCTCCGATGGGAGTTTGAACCCCTTTGATATTCGCTTCTGCCTGATGGCTCTGCTGAAGCACCTGGCGCCGTAGAGCTCTATCTCGTCATCTTCCGAGTCAGTCTAACGGGCACGCCTAGCGCGCATCTTGTTGACTTTGCGTTGTGTGATGTCATCACACGCGTCATAGTCGTAGTTGTGCCGACGTGAGCGGCGGCATCGCAACAAGTCGTGACTATCATCGCTGGAGGAGGGTGAGGAGTAGCGTTTGGCCAGAGTCTTGTTTTTCTTCGGCTCCAGCGTCTTCTCGCTCCTTATCGGTGAGGTGGGTCAGTCGAGAACGTCTCTTGGCAGTTATATGATTGTTGCCCTTGGAGGAGGATCCTCCCATGGAAGAGAGTTGAGCTCGTCAAAGGCTCGACTCGTCCTCCGCCCTCCTGCGCGCATCGAGCTGGTCGATTACTTGTTGCTGGCGCTTGAATTCTTCCTTGAGCAGTCAGTGGTAACCCATCAGCATGTCTTGCGATGAGTTTGATGGCAGGGGATTGCCCCGCAGGGCTTCTCGACAGCGAGCCCACTCGGCGTCATTGAGCTTGATCAGCACGCGCTCTTGGGTACATTCATTCGCAGTGAGATGCGGATTGCCTTCTGTCCCGTTGTTGGGGGGATCACCATTCGCGACTGGGATACCACCGCCGTTACTGGTATTATCCCGAGTGCCGCCGTTCTCGCCTGTGTTAACGACGGCGCACATGTAGTGTTTGGGGAAGCTATTGCTTCCGCAACTTTCAGATCCAGATCCGTAGGCTCCATCCTCTGTGTGGGCGCCCAGATCGGATTTGCACCTGTTGTCACTATCCGTATTCCTGACTGTTGTCGGGGCGTTGAGGTCGCTCAGGGTGTCGATCGGCGGTGGAAGCAATGATGCTGGAGCAATCGCGGGAACCTTTAGCTGGTCAGGGAGGCGAAGTGTGCCCAGTTGACAAACTTGGAAGCGTAAGCTCTCGATCGCCAGGCCGATCCCATCGCCCACGGACTCAAAATCCGGGCGAGTGGCCGACGTGTGCACGGTGAAGTTGAAGGCACCGAAGAGGAGACAAATCTCCGCTGTTGCAGAGTTGTAGATCGCAGTTGATGGAGCCGAGGAAGCCGCAACATCAGCACTCCCGCTTCCCACAGACGGCACCAATTGACGAGGGTTTAACTCATCAATGCCCATTATTATGGACTTGGGTTTTGGAGAAGAGGGGAGCGCTGGAGGCATCGATCAGCTAGCAAACAAGCACACAGGGACGCAAAGTTTACCCAGGTTCAGGCCTCGTAGAGGATCCTACTCCTGCTTGTCTGCTCTTGGAATTATCGAGGGAGTCGAAAGTTACAGGGGTGCAGATGCAATCTGGCGATGGTGTGGAAACTAGGGTTGTGATTGTTCTCCTCGCCACCCCTCCTAGCCTTTATATAGATAGGCTAGGTCTCGGGATAGTAGGTCAAGTCGGTTACAAGTTAGGGTTTTCCCTTTTAAACTTTCTATATTGAGCTCGCTGTGTGCCGCAAGCAGTCGGAGTCTCCTTTGGTCACTTGTATCGTTAATTGAACCCTGATAACGTCGTTTACTTCTGCTAGACTAGACCGTATATATCAAACTCGAGTACCTGTAAGGTATATCCATGTCACCGAGAGTGTGCGGCTTCGCATCAACCGAAGATCGCGTGGTCCTTAGTTGACAATGGGCTGACAGCGCATGAAGATCAGCGGCGGGTCTACCAACAATGTCACAATGACGACCTAATTGGGTGGATTGTCGTTGAACGGGTGGATGGATCATTCTTCATGGTACTAGAGGCTGGCTGTGGTTCAATCTCGATCACTTCATCCGTCACCTCATCCTCAGGCAACAGCTGAGCCTCGATTGGAGAGCTCAGTATGTCGTCAGGATCATCACGATTGGATAGATCCTTGAATCGCCTTAACCTTCTGTTTTTTCTATTGCATATACCTTCGTATACACTATTGGCAGAATTCACGGATGAACACTATTCGAGCACAAGTAGGTTTTGGGCATTCCACAAGAATTCCTCGAAGCCGTACAGAAATGTCTTCATCTCTTCACATGTACTCCTCGTCCTAAAATAAGTGACATGAGTTTATCTTTTTTTTTTTTGCGGAAAAGTGACATGAGTTTATCTAGATTCATATGTATCTAGACCTAACCAAGAATTCCTTAAAGCCTCGTCTCTTCACAATCAATGATGTACTCCCTCCATCCCAAAATAAGTGGCTTGAGTTTATCTAGATTCGTATATATCTAGACATGCGAATTTAGATAAACCTAAATCACTTATTTTAGGACAGAGGGAGTAGTAGGATGTAGTCAATCGGAAAACCCTTTGTACACTTGGGTGCATATGCACCCGATATGGAAAAAATATTTTTCAAAAAGTTGAAAATTTTGAAAAAAAATTGATCTTGTGTAGCTTCATGTTTAAGGTGCACACGAAGTAGTTCCACCGAAAACCGATATTTTTTATGTGCTGTGTAAAAAGGCAAATTTTGTATTGTGGAGCACGTTACTTTAGCACCAAATTTTGTCTGTTTTGCACAAGCCACCCAGAATGTTCATTTTTCGTGAAAGTACTTTGCGCACACCTAAAACTTAAAGTTCTAAATGGACTTTTTTTTTGAATTTTTTTGGCATTTTAAATTTTGATAGAAATCAAATTCAAATAAAAGGTGCATATACACACGGGAGAAAAAAAAGCCACGTCCTCTCAATGTTCTATTTTATGTAGTGTAAATTTTTAGTTTATATTAACGGCCTCAACTTTGTCTAAATTCGAATGAATATAGTTAACTATTTAGAATAGATGTATTCATATTTAGATAAAATTAAAATTGAGACCATTAATATGAACAGAGGGAGTACGAAATACCTAATTTTATGGGCTCGCCAAAATGACAAAATTAAAAGTTTGTCGTCGGTGAAAAGTACACTAAATTGGAGATTGTCTTTCTTAAGATTTGGCATTTTTACCAAGCCCCAATTACAAAGTATTTCGAGCTGTAAATTTAAACAGTTATTGGATCTATAGTTGGCTACATCCAACTTTTTTTCATTCTTTTGAAACTTTAAAATTAAAATCTCAAATCTTAAAAAAAATTACCGGTGCTCCGAAGTGAGTTCCTGGACAGTCTCCTCCTTAGAGCATCTCTAACCCATCCCCAATAATTTAGAGGAGTAAAAGGTTCTCTATCCTTTAGTGGAGCAAATATATTCCTCTAAATTTTGCGATGGGATCCGATCCCTAATAATTTAGAGGAGTAAAAATATTTTTCAACAAAAATTGCAAAATTGAGCATATGAATACATGAGAACATATCATACAATTCATATATACCCGATGTGCACATGAATATACGGGAACACATAGTATAATATTCATAATTCATATAGATCCATATATTAATCATATAAATTGATAGTACATTAATACCCCATAATTTGTATAGCATTAAAGCGCATTACTAGCATGTTCCACCTATTCATAATCGATGATATCGACCTAGCTTCTCCGCTAGTTCTTTGACTGAAATTGTGATGGATCTCTTCCCAAAATTGTTGGAACGGTTGGTTAGCTCCAACAAGTGTTTAATGATGTCTTGCAAAATACAAATCATTATCCTCATCCGCCGACCATTTTGCTTCTTTCTTCTACGATTTTAAAAGAAGAATCATCGTCCTCGTCCTCCAAAATTAATGAGCTCTTGCAAAAAAAATTGGGATAAAACTCACCTTGGTTTGGCGCCGTACCTTTGTCCGGCGTCGTGTTGAGAAGGTGTTGGTGCGGGGTGCTGTTGCCGGAGCTGGTGATGGTGCGAGTGCTAACGTCGGCGCTCCTGCGAGCTCTAGGATCTCCTTCAACCCTAAAGCCGGCGAGATGCTTCGGCGCAGCGAGGGCGAAGACATGTCAGCGGTGCTGGGCCGCGCAAATCCGGCAGTATCACGACGAATCCCGACCGCGATGCGTCTAATCCGAGGAAGTCGTCGACGGATTGGTGGCCAGGGAAAGTAGCTTGTGCCAGCCGGTTCCAACGACGTTGGCTGGCCGGAGAAGTTCAGAGGGTCAGGGCCGAAGAAGTTCAGAGGGTCGGGTAGCCTTCTAGGCGTCGGCGAAGGGCGGATCCGATAGCCAGCGGCGAGAGGGCAAGCTAGCCGGCGGCGAGGAGGGAGAAAAGAATAGGAGTCAACCTCACGGCTGCGTATATGTGCAAGTCAAAAATAGCGACTCCTAAAAATATTCTCCTCTAACCGATAAGGGATCGGTTCAGGGATCGGTTTGGTACGGCTTCGGCAGTTAAGAGGAGTATATTTTTCTTCTCTAAAGCCATTTTGGGGATGGGTTAGAGATGCTCTTATATAGGCTACTACTTTTGCGCATGCAAATAAAAGTCTTGAACAGCATCCTCATGACATACTGACAACCATCAAGTAGCATTGTTCTAAGTTACCAACCTTTTTTTTTGAGCTGCCAAATTACCAACCTTTGACCAAGCATAAGTGTACAACTTTAGCCTGAAATTCTAGAAACAGAGTTCACCGAGGTTGGCACAAGTGCAGCTGCAACAACATAAGAGATGCAGCTGATCTAAAAGAAAAGAAGAAGGAAAGTATGATTCGACCAACAAGCAACACTGCTGAGTTATCAAGCGTCAGTGTACAACCTCGGCCTTCTGTTCTGGTAAAATGGTTTACGTATCGGCTCAGTGCAGCAGGAATTACACTTAAGAGATGCAGCTGATGCGCAAAAAAGAGAAAACTTCATGCATAGCATAACAAAATGCTTCGTTTTTCACCGAGTGTTGTGAACTATTATCCTAAACCTGTGGTCTTCATAGCCACCATTTCTATTGACCTGCGAAATAGAAGATATCAATCTACTGGCCAAAACAGGTGAGAATATAACAACAATTCTCACAGTTAGTGGTGAGTTTCACTTCCCAAAATATGATCAGCGAGAACTGGAAACTAAAATGGGTAAATGATCTCAACATGGGTTTCTGTATAGACAAGCTTTATGTATGGCATTGCATGTTCAGAAACAACATAATAAAATAAATAGAAAAAATAAAACCTCCAATTAGCACAAAGCGATTGGAAACAGCAAATTCATTATAAATTTACTGGCTACAGGGTTATCTTCACAATGTTTTGGCCTCGAGCTGCATTGGTTTAAATGGAGTTCATTATAATTTATAACATAGAAAGTCTCCGATTAGCATAAGTCAATTAGATAGCAAGAATCAGTTAGAAACAGCCAGTACCTCGAAGGTCTAAGCTTTCCCATCATTATTTGTATCTTTATCCTCCTCATCAGACTGCTCAGGAGTCTTCCTCTGTTTCAGGAGCTAAGTGGTCAACTGGTTCCTCGTCATCAGACTGTTCAGGATAGTCTTCCTCTGTTTCAGGAGCTAAGTAGTCAACTGGTTCCTCATCAGGGTCTATGTCACTCAAGTAAGACCACTCACGCGTCTTCATCAAGTCAGGATTTTGTAAGAATTTCAATTCCTTTATTAGCTCCTTGATTTTAGAGAGAACTTGGGGAATCAGATGATTCCCTATGAGATCCTGTAGGTATATCAGATGGTCTAAGTGCTTGACCATAGATTTCTGGTGGGCAGAAAAGAACTCTTTGATAGTGAACATATCTTCGGAAGACGGGTTTTTTATGTCAGGAAGACAAATGGGACCATAGAATGTCTTGTTCAAGCTGCAAGTTTTTAGTTCCCGTTGCTCGTCTCTAAATAGTTTCCAAACTCCTTGAACTTCTTCTTCATTAGATGGTGGAGGACCATTAGGCATACGCATTTTCGTCCTTGGTACAATTTGGCGTGGTACGGGATGAAGAAATACTGCATGAACAAAAATTAAATAACCCATGTCACACCTTAAACTAAGTTTTTAGATCTTTCTTACTCCCTCCGCCCCCAATTACTTGTCACAGGTTTCTCTAGATACGCATGTATCTACACACTAAAACGTGTGTCTAGATACATGCGTATCTAGACAAATCTGTGACAAGTAATTCAGGACAGAGGGAATACAATTTTTTTCCAGCATTTATGGTTCTTTTATCATGATAGCCTAAATGTTTTTCCTGGTTGTAGTGAACTTTACTTAAAATAAAGGTAGAAAATTAAATGCATAGAAAATTCTACATAGTTTTACATGTAAATTATGAAACTGAATTACACTTAAGAACTTAACAGCACGAAGATGATTAAGCTACATGAAAGCTAAGCACTGAAGTCTAATAAAATTTGTCATATTCTATAAAAGGTTAAACAGAGACCTCACAAGGAATCCATCATTCATCCAGTGCCATCCCATCAGTGGCAATGATTCAATTTGGTGGTGATGGAGATGTTCCATTTGGTGGTGCACCATTGATGTTACTGGGGCATGCAGCCACTCAGCACCACAAATGCTATTGTGCTAACCAAAATGATCGATCTAAGAAATAACCTACTCAAGATAAATCTTAAAATACCTTTGAAAGTAAAATCAGATAAATCAGGTCTTATTTGTCATCCATTCTAGATCCACACATCAGGTCCTGTTTTTCATCTATTATAATTGCCCTTCTTTCAAACAAGCTTTGTCATCAATTAAGATACAGAATAGGTAATCTTTTTATTGCTAACATCGGGATATAGCACACTAGCACTTACCAGTACCACCACCCATTTTCATGCATTCTGGCCCACTGCATAACACGATCAAGTCCTCTGGATCCTTGCCCAAAGACTCAGCAATCATCTGGTGCTTATCCTCCAACCAATTCAGAACAGACTCCCACCATTTGATATTTGTGCGGCATGTCTCAATGGCACTTGTTGACTCAGCTGGCGGCGCAACAGGAGGGCACTGGCAGTTGGTACGCTTGCAAACTGTAGGAAACACCAAGATCTTACGCCTGGGGGTTAAAGGACAGAACATCTTGCTTCTGATTCTTTCCATATCCTTCTCGCGGTGGTCAGCATGTGATCGTATGAGAGACATCGATAGAGTTTGCCAGATAGAGAGGAGGCTGCCAACTTATAGTAGACAAACAGAAAGCTGAAGCAATTGAAGAAATGCAATTTTGCCTGCTAAAGCCACAACAGTAATAACCATGGTTAAAACAGGAAATGCACTGACTAATTTAATTTTGTTTTTGAACAACCTGACTAATTTAATATAGTAACTAAAGTGAATATATGATCATGGATTGTAAAGAATGGGATGAGTCTATACCACAAATAAAACCGAAAGAGCGTATGACTAAAATATATTGGGATATTCAATGAGCATCAAGTGATAACTGTGTACCAGTGACTATCATACCAGATTGCTGGTTGAATCTCTATAAGCACCAGCAACACAACTAACCTTTAGAAATATATTAACTGCACTGACTAATTTAATATGGTATCTAAAGTGAATATATGATTATGGATTGTAAAGGACAGGATAAGTCTATATCACAAAATAAAACAGAAAGAGGGCATGGCTAGAGTTCATTGGGAGCATCAAGTGATAATTGTGTAACAATGACTATCATACCAGATTGCTTGTTAAATCTCTATAAGCACCAGCAACACAACCAATCTTTAAGGATATAAACATGAAGAAAAAATTGTTTATTATTTGGTCGCAGCTTGGGCTTCCTACAAAATTGTACTTTTTGCTCACAGCTTGAGCTTTGCTAAAAAAATCTAAACCTATGATTTGGACACAGCTTGGGATTCAAAACGAATGTGATACAGGTAAGGGAATCCCTAGCTTATGTATGCTAGCAAAGTTTACAGACATGCCAGCAGAAATTTTGCCTCCATTTTATCTATTAATCACATAGTTGATAACTAACATACACAATCATCAAGAAACCAATCACATTTAAGTAATAATATCCTTATTTTTATCTATCCAATGGCATTAAAAGGCATGTAGATACATTAGTTTCACAAAAGCTAAAACATCTTATTATTTGGAAAAGAGGGAGTGGAAAACAAAACATCATTGAGTATAACTAAGCATTGACTATTCTAGTAAGACTGGATTGCAACTAGCAATGATCTCTATTTAGTTAAAAATTAATTTGCAGCAATGTGGTCAAAGGCAATACAGTGTCCTGTTACAGAAAGGTTGACTGACATGAAAGGTCAATATAAAAATTTGCAGGTCGACAAAGGCACAAACATTAATAAATGCTCTTATAAATTTATTCAACTTTTCGATCGCTAAAAATCAGACAGATCACCCATTACAATCTCCTTTCTTTAGTTATTAATTATGAAGAAGATGTTACATTTTCTTAAGCAGCATGCAAAACAGGAACCTGAACTACCACAGAAAAGAAAAGAGTTAAACACAGTGCAACTATGAAAGATAAAATGAAATCTGATTCCATGATTACCACTAGAACTTAGGAAGAAACCTTAGTGATTAGTTCACCCTAAGCTAACATTACACTCTTTTTCAAAATCAATATGCCAAGTTATAATTTCAAGTTGTTGCTTCAAAACCAAAAAACAGATGAATGTAAGAAAATAGTAGCTCAAATTGGATAAACAAACAAGGGTTGCAACCTCAAGCATATGAACATATAACCGCCCTGACCATGTCTAATCCACAATCAGTCAAAGATACCAAGTAAATTCAGAATACGAAAACCTAAAGTCTACATTTCAGAGCAAGCATAGATCTCTTACCCTTTTCTAAATCAAGAGCTTTAGTAAGTCCATCAAAAGCTTATTGTGCCAACATTGAACAAGTCTCCAATGACTCTGAAGCATTTTCAGAGTGTCCCCTCAGTTTGTAAAATCGCCTAATCCTGCCAACCTTGAACACGGTGACTATATCAGTACTAGCATGTGTTTTTTAGATTTAGAAAAAGAGGCATCGCTAGTAGGTGATTACAACGTGATTAAATTTTACAAAGAACATGCACTACTGTCACAGAAGAGGCATACAAAAATGGATACACGAGTTGTCCATTCATCAGGCCATGCAATGATGTTACACATACAAGAACGTGAAATGTTCAAAGCTAGCTGAATTCTGCAACTCAGAACTGCATTACTGGGTGTAATTCAGGTTGATTTTGGACTGACCAAAGCACTAGTTATGCGCACTATTTTGCCAGAATTTTTTTTGGATTCGTGCCTACAAATTCTATAATCGAACAAAAAAAAATGCGGAGACGACCTATGAGGGCATGCTAGTGCTTGCATTCAGATTCATGTTATACAGATACGAAACCAGTCAACCACGAGGAGGGAATATAGGGGAGAGCTCACCAACTCGAAGCCGGCGCCGCAGCCGTTCGTGCCCCCGCGCGAAGGTAGGGGGTCTGCGGTGATGGGCCAGCTAGGGAGCAGGCGGGTAGGGAGCCGGGTCGCGGGACTCCTCGAAGCCGCCTCCGTAGCCGTTCGTGCCCCCGCACGAAGATGGAGGGTCTGCGGGGATTGGCCGGCTGTAGCAGGCGGGGAGGGAGCCGGGTCGGGGGACTCCTCAACCAGGATCTCCTCGGAGGGATTGAAAGCGAGGTCAGAGAGGAGGCAGCAGAGGGAGAAACCCTCGAGCTGGAGATCACCAGCCGGTGGGAGGGAGAGGAGGCGGAGTGACGGCTGTGGCGGAGGGAGTCGAGTGCGTGACAAGGAGAGATGGGCCGGGGTTTTGAGGGGAGCGGAGGCCGGCGCAAGGGTTTCGCATTTCGCGGAGCTGGGTATACCGAACCGGTTTAGAGCAACTCTAGTAAAAATTAAGGGCGTGTCTGCTAGACCGGGTGACCCATCTCAGCTCATATAAGCTGATTTCAGCTATGTCCAACCCATATAAGTGTGTTTTATTAGCTGTGTTTCGTAGGTCGTATGAACTGAGATGTGCTGACTTGAGGTCCTGTTTGGTAGGTCGTATGAGTTGAGCCATGCCAGCTATTGGATAAAAGCATCCAGGTCCCTGGCTAGAAATATAAAAAGCAATCAGGTCACTCGGAGCTTGCCGGCGCTGTTGCCGGCGAGAGGAGCTGTTGCCACACGCCTTCGTCGTCGCCACCGCGCGCCGCCGCCGCCAGGATGCGGAGCTCCTCGTTCCCCGCCGCCAGGAGGCCACGCTCAGGACACACGCGCACCGCCGGGAGGCCGGGTCGCTTCAGCTCGAACGAGGCATGGCAGGAGGCCACACGCCGCCGCCAGTAGCTCGATGGGGACGGTGACGAGGACGGTGAGTTTGATGGGGGCGGGGGACGGAGACAGCGGAGCTCGACATGGACGATGAGCTTGACTTGGACGAGGAATGGTGAAGCCGGTGATGAAGAGAACCAGTCGCTGCAGGCGAGAGGAGAAACAAGTCGCTGCGGGGAGGGGGAAATGAGGTACGGGGCCGCTGACCCCTGTCGAGCTGGAGCGCGTGTCCGGGACGGACTCGGCACTGCCCGGTTGTGAAGCTCGATATGAGCTTCTCGGCTGGGCAGGGCTAAGAGGCACTTTTCGTACGAAGGGGGCACTTCTGATGGGAGCTGAGCCGATCTAACAAACAACTAAAGGTGGGGTGAGGAGAGAATATCTCACTTCCTCGGGCTACCAAACACGCCCTAAGGTGGGATGGGCACACGCCCCTTATCCCACCGGGTATCCCATGATTAGAGCAAGTATAATAATTTCTAGTCAGCTAGCTATAAGAATTAAACTAGTATTGTTTTGTTTTGTTGGATGAGAGAGAAGAGGTGAGAGAAGAGAGGTGGGCTCTAATGCAATAGTTAGCTCTTGCGCGTGCTCCTAGGCATTTTATGAGTATGTGAGTGGCCATTAACATATAAAATCATAAATCTTTAAAGATAATTATTGCACTATTTGACTATAAGCTCACTATAGAGGGCCTTATAGCCAGCAGCCGGCTGTATTATTGGAATTGCTCTTATCCGAGTTTAAAAAAATAATTATCTGAGCCAGCTTAATTTCATTATGGGCTATCCACGTTGCGCCGGTGGGATTAAGAAGTCGGACCATGCATCCCGACTGATGACTAAACGAGAGTCGCGCTGCTGAAATATGACTACTCGACAATTCCTTCAGACTTGGAGGTCTTCCAATCCCAGCATGGCGACCCATCCTGACGGTGGACCAAGTGGCGTAGTCCCCAGCGCCGCCGCCAGTGACCGTGTTGTGAGATCCAGATATCGAAGCGGTGGAGATGAAGGACTGGATTGCTTCCCATTTTTGTTTTTCTGGGGTCCTTCGTGTAAAAGTTGAGGCCAAGCTTGTACTCCTTGTATTTGCTAGGGTCCTCTTTATAATTATTCCCACCGAGTAATGGAGCTTCTGCGGCCTTCGGGCCTATTCTCGTTCAAAAAAACTCGACAATTCCTCCACTGCTCAACCGAAGCGGCAACACGGGCTCCCGTTGGGTCCCAATGAATCCCGCTAGTCCGCTATGTGATAACCCTCTAATCCCAGTTTAGTACCAACGGCAAGATCAGATGGGAATTGGGCATCCATGGTCCATCTCACTTGCATCCTTAAACTCTAGCACGTCCTGTAAATGTGTGGTGCCCTGTTATTCACCTTTAAAGATTGAGTTTGCGGGGTACGCTCCACGCAAACGGAACCGAATAACAGGTTTTCATATTTTCATATCAAAATGAACAAGCTAAAACATAGGCAAATATTTATGAATGTTTCAAACATCACATGACACAATAATCCTATAAATACAATATTGTTCAAATCAAATTATAACAATAGTTCAAGTCAAATAATTAAACAAGTAATGAATGGCTCCGATAGCAAATGATTGGTCATCTCCGACATACGTAAATAGGAAATCAAATGAATAAAGGAATTAGATCATTGACGGCCATGTAGCTGCTAGTGGTGCTCGATGAGATCATTGTTAACATTCTACACTTGGAGTTTCAACGAGTTGGTACACACGGAGTTGTTGCCATCAAGAACACTTTGGCATGCTTGTAGATCTATTTTTTCTATCCCAAAATTCTCAAACAAGCTAAGACTTATATATCCAAATATCTTAAACTCCAACAACATACACCATACCTACCTATGCAGCACTTTCTACTCCTAGTATAATATATGTGCTATGCCTTCGAGTACTTCAAAATAATCTCTTCTGTGTAGTTCAAAGCTCATGAGGAAGTAAGATGTGGGGTAAAACCACTAGAGCACAACTATTTGAAATAAAACAGAATGTGAACAAAAATTTGACCAATGGTAATTGGAATTATGTAAGTTATATGTTTGACAGTTTAAAAGTTGTTTGTTAGCTAAACCATGCTATCATGGAGACAGCTTTCAACATTGCACTAGTTTTTGTTGATATCATGTTCTTTTGGTTGTGGATGCTCATCGATTTGAAATAAATTGGAACAGTCAATAAAGCTTTCTATAGTTTGCATATAATTAGCGGGGCGCCTAGGCCACCAACCTAAACCATGCTATGCATCATGGTGGAAGTTTACAACATGAATATTCTATGAAGCATTTTTAACAAAAAGCTATGAAAATAGTAAATAAAATATATAGAGGTTCATTTGTCTGTTTGTCTTGTCATCTAAGTATGGATAGACCCTCATCACAAAGGGACTCTTCGTAAAAAGGGCAAGAGGTACCTCAGTTGATGCTCTTGTTTGAAACTATATGATTACAATAACAAAATCGCTCGAGTAATCCTAGGTTGAGTAGCATGAGGTGTGGGTATTTATGGTAAGGGGCATGACACATTCAAGTTGTAAGGGGTAAAACACATAAATCATACCTACTTTTTTCAACAACAAAAATTGTCTGGAACCTCACTCTTATGATCACCGTTGACTTGAGCTACATATCTCAAAACTTTATTTTATGCTCCTACATATCTTTTATTGAAGGACTAGCACATATGTTCCCTGTTTAATTTCTGTTACCAAAGTGTCAAAAGATCAAAATAAACAAAAAAGTCTTCCATAGTTCTATAGGTTCATTTGAGCATGCTTAATTGTTCATGGTACTTTCATTTATTTCAATACAAAACAACTTATTGTTAAGCATGTTTGTAGTGTATAAGAGATATCACTTTATAGCTCATTGGCTTAATGCTATTGTTTAAACATTGAACCTTGTAAACTTTGTGTGACAATGAATATAATGTATACATGAAACACAGCAACAACCTCCAAGTCCATGTTTAGTTTTATCACCTTCATGCTCAAGGACGAGTATAGGTTAATTTGGGGATGTTGATGCACCTAAAATGCATACATGAAGTTTGTAGTTTATTGATACATATTCCCACATATTTTCAACATATATAATGTTATATCCATGTTTTATATTGATTTTAGGGGATTTACCAAAGATCCCCTTTATTTTGGTTATAACTCTGTAGGACAGAAAACTCTGTTTTGTGTATTTCTATCTTTTAGGGACCTAAACAAAGTCAAATGGAGCTAAGATTTTGGGAAAGTAAATATTTTGCAAAGAGGGATGATCTGCAGTGCTTGGTCCTCATGATAGAGGTCTGGAGGACCAAAAGAGGTGTGGTGGCGTGGTCTGTCCCACTTTACGCGCCACCCACACTCTTTTGGCTCGCGGCCGCCCGATTCTCTTTAATCTTTCTCCCATCGACTTGGTTTGATCTAAAAACGCCTACATAAAGTTCCCCAAGGCATTCTTGAGGAGAGGGCCGCAGAAACACCGAAACACAAAAAACAGATACATAACCAGCGAAGATTAGAGGGGAAACTCCGTCGGAGCCGCTGCCGGAGGGATCTCTACCTTCTCCAACATCTCCAACATCATCACCATGATGAAGAGGGAGTAGTACACCTCTAGACTATGGGTTTATGGAAGTAGCTTGATCTATTTCTCTCTTATTCTTCATAGATCTAGTACCATATGAGCTAGCCAACATGATTATGGTTGTATATGTAATTTCTATGTGGTGGATCTTTATTCTGTGATTTTATATGTGAGATTGGAACCTATTTATGTGTAAGATGTATTGATAGATGCATATCATGTACCCCGTTCTTAATGACTTGTTTTGTTCCAACGTGGATACAAGAGCATGTGTGGGGGAAAGTGTATATTAGATGGAGTAACATGGTGGTAGTGGTTGAATGGTGACAACAAATTCAAGATCTACTATGGTGTTTACCTTTCTTTTGTTACCTCACTAGGGGTTAAGTGAATTCATGTAATATAATTATCTTGTGACAGCTTGATAATCTTGTTTGGTCAAGGTAGCATATTTGTTATGCAAATATCATGTCAAAGTACCTAAGGCTATGCTCTATTAATTCTTAATTCTAGATTGCTTGGAGTTTTCCCTTTCTAGAGAAGTATAAGAGAGATGTGTTGCATCATCTCTATGTTAGCACGTGATGCCCATATGAATTCTTATCAAACACATATTGAAGTTTCACCAATATTATTTTGATGATAAATTGAGAATAGACAAGTGGACCCATGAACCCCCGGTCCAATTTTATCATAAGAAACAACTTTCCATTGCCATTACTATCATTTATATTTTTGCAATTTATTATTTCGATAATACAAAATACTTTCTTTACTTGCAAACACAAACAAAACACAAAAACAATTATCATACCATGGCCTTTATTTTACTTGCATATTTTATTTATTATTATTGTTATTTCATATTACTAATACGAAACCTTGTTCTTTACAACCACACGGTGGAGTTGGGAACACAAGGCAAAAACTTTGTTTTGTAGATTGCTTGAAGAGCTAGAGAAAAACATCCCTTGATCAGCCAATTCCCTGAGAGTTCGATATAAACCATCGAGTCACCCTTGTGGGGAAAAGATGCTTGCGATAACACTCTACACTTGGAGTCCCAATGAGTTGGTACACATAGAGTTGTTTCTATTAGTGGCGCGGCATGGGGGCGCGCCACCCAGGCTATTTCCCATCTAGAGCATCGACAGTCATCCATCTTCATCCCTAACTCGAAGTCTTGACCTAAAAACTCCTATAAAAAGGTGCCACGGGGCGATCTCAAAGAAGGCAGAGCATAAATAGAGAAACACCAAAACAGATACATAACAAGTGAATATTGGAGGGGGAAACACCACTTGAGCCATCACCAATTAGATCTCCACCCTCTACAACATCATACAAACCATATCCATCATGAAGAGGGAGTAGAACACCTCTGTACTATGGGTTTGTGGCAGTAGCTTGATCTACTTTGCTCTCATGCTATCATTGTTTTAGTACCATATGAGATTCCCAACATGATTATGGTCATCTATGTAATGTTTATGTGATGGATCTTTGTTTTATGAGATGATATTTGAGATTGGAATTCTATCATGTGTAAGATGTATTGATAGATGCATATTATGTACCCCCCGTTCTTATGTATTTATTTTCATCATACTTATATGCAAGAGCATGTGTGGGGGAATGTGTGTATTAGGTGGAGTAATATGGTGGTGGAGATTGGGCATTGATAGAAAATCGATATCCATTGTGGTTTTTACCTTTCTTTTCTTACCTCACTAGGGATAAAGTTAATGCATGTGTTATATTCATATTGTGATAGAAAAGATGTTCTTGTTTGGTCAAGGTAGCACATTTGTTATTTAAACATCATGTCAAAGTACCTAAGGCTATACTATGTTTAATCTTAATTCTAGATTGCGTGAAGTTTTCCCTTTCTAGAGGGGTATAAGTGAGGTGTGTTTCATCATCTTTATATTAAGACATGATGCCCATATGAATGCTAATGAAACACATAATGAAAGTTCCAAGTGATATTATATTATCCATAAGTAGTTTCTATGTCCATTGCAACTTAGGAGAGAGTAGACAAATGAACCCATGAACCCCAATCTACTTTTTATTATAAGAAACACCTTTTTACACACTTTTATTGCCTTTTATATTTTCTGGATTAATTAAATATGAAAATACAAAAAATATGTTTACTATTTTCATAAACAAATAAACACCCAAAACGAACATTACTTTATTGTTTCTACTTGATTGCCTAGTTATAAATTGTTTGGTTTTATTTATTTATAGTTTTATTTCAGTTTTATTAATACGAAACCTTCTACTTGACAACCACACGCTGGAGTTGGAGGACAAATACTTTGTTTTTAGGTTGCTGGAAGAGGACAAGAAAAGGAGATCCCTTTCAAATTCCCCAAGAGTTCGATATAAACTCTCGAGTCACCCTTGTGGGAAAAAGATGCTTGCTACAATACTCTGCACTTGGAGTCCCAAGAAGTTGGTACACACGGAGTTATTGCTAGTAGTGGGCTGGGTATATGGGATGGCTAGTTGGTTTGCGGCTCAACTTGTTGGTTCATCTATTTTTACTTCTATTTTCCTTTTCTATTTTAGTTTTCTATTTTTATTTTGAATTCTATTTTGGATTGAGGAGGATTTGAATAATTCAAATACTTGAATTATTATCAATATGAGTGAGAAGTATTTTCATCCCTCTAAATATTTACAGATTGATTCATAGCTATTTATTTCCTCACATAATTGTATGTACGATTCAAATGGCATTTAAACCTATAAATGAAATATGTTCAAAATAACTATTTTGAACTTCTATAATTCCTCTATGTTTAGAGATGTTATCCTTATTATCTTATAAACAGTTATTGGTCCTTTATATCAGATGGGAATTTAGAGAATCAATTCTTATCATAAAATAATTTAGTATGGAATTTATTATGAAACCTTTTGAAGGGAATTTAGTTCAAAATAAAGATTCTAGACTCAAAATAATTTCCATAGGTTCTTTATATTTCCCTCACTTTTATTTGGAGAACTTTAAGATATCTACATTCATTTCTTAACATGAAAATTTAGAATAACAACTAGGGTTTCCCATTTGAGAGAAATCCCAAATGAATGCCCTTATTTTTGGAATTACTTTTTAATATCTTGAATAAATATAAACTGAGTTAAGGTACTTATAAAGAGTTTTTTTTTATCTTTTTATGACTTTATCATAAAATAGTATTTGTGTGTTTTACCAAAGACAATGGTATTGCATATTTGTCCTTAAAATCCTTGGAAAACTTTCAGGTTTACGTCACCATAGAGATGTGTGATCATAATCTCATCAACATAACACTAGGATTTAGTGTTAGAAGAATGAAATTGTTTCAGAAGAGTGTAAGGTATTGATCATCTCAACACCTAAATTTTAGGATTGCAAGAAAGGGTTAGAGATTTTCTTATAACCATACGATTAGTTCTATGGTTGATTTGGAAACAAAGGGTTGACTTGTTCTCTAAATAGCTATAGCATAATATATATATGCCATAGCTTCGAATAGAGAATATCATCCACTTATTTTCCCTTATTCATTAAGTTGGAATTTTACTCATCAAAATATTTTAGATGTAGAAAATGGTTTCCAAATGATTTTTATAGAAGTTGTTTGAAAAAGGTTGAGATCCTCTAGATAGGTTTCCTACTCTCCAGTCCTCACTAATGGTCGGCTTGATATCAATAATTCCTTTCCAAGATATACTCAACATCAATTTTTCTATGTTCATAATCATTTCCTTAACATGATATTCTCACTATTATCCTCCATCATTCTTACTACACTCGCATTCAAGACGGTTATATCAAATGGTAGCTACTCCCTTTAACAGGTTTAAAATATTCCTAGTCCATTAGTTATTAATAACATCAAAGAAAATTTCCTATAATCCAATGTGTCTCTGATAGCATAATGATGATGCTCATGTGAAAGGGCATGTATGCCCCATGTGTGGTTTTGGTAATTAATGACAATCTCTATGGACTAATGTGCAAATTGAGTTTCACTTGTAGGTTTGTACATTGGCATCGCTTGGACCATGTGTTGGTTTCAAGGATAAAAAATAAGAAGCAATGTCCAAGGGCTTTGTGCCTATTGGAATCAAGTAGAAGAAGAAGAAGATCAAGAGTGTCTTGAAGAATAAGATGGAGTTCATCATGACTATGTTCAATACACCATCAAGAAATGAAGGGAAAACTCAAGGTGCACCATCTCTAGAAGATATCATGCGTGAAGCTTGTCATCCTCGGTGATCATGGAGTGATGAAGACAAGAAGAGGTTTCCCCATGAAGTATGGGGGAACCATTTGCATGTCTTCATCAAGCAAGAGAAAGAAAGAGCAAGCAAGAAAGGTGTTCCATCTTGAAGGAGACAATATCGTCTACATCAAGCTCAAGTGGGATGCTCAAGGCAAAGGTATGATCTTGATAGGTTTTTTATTTTACCGGGGAGACCGGGTTTAGGATAGATAGCCGTACTATCAAGAGGGGCTCTCGAGTGGGTGACTCGTTCATATCTTTTGGAGAGAGCTCAAACCTTTGCATACATAGCATCATCTTTCTTGGTTGTTGTTTCGTTCTTGTCCATGTGAGGATCTAAAGCTTGTGGTTATCCTCATAACAAGCTCTAGTTCATCAAAAACGGATTTTCCCTGATATATCTTATTGTGGTTTTGTTTTTGCGGGTTTTCCGACTCCACACCTTGGGAGATATCTCACATATATATTTATGGTATTTTCTCCCTTGGTGATACCCAGTATTTTGTTGGATTCTACTCGTCGCTATCTTCCTAACAAAATTGGTTTCATCACGTTTGGAGTTCGGATGCAAAAGTTATGGCAGTTTTGGTTCTGGAATTTTGTCTTGACCGGAAGTTCCAGCCGTCCACCGGTAGTACCGCTAGGGCATTCGCTGCCGGTAGTACCGGTGTTAATTCCAGCCCAACTTCCGGTAATCCCGATTTCTGTTCAGTAACCTCTATGTTTTGGTCGCGTATGTTTGTCGGAACTTCGGTCGGAAGTTCAGGCGGTAGTACCGCTAGGGCATTTTTGCCGCCGGTAGTACGGGTGTAATTTCCGGTGGTAGTACCGGCCAGCTTATTTTATCTTTCCGCATTGCTTTTCGACCGATGGCTTGGTGCCACCGGTAGTACCGTCCACCCACCGGTACTACCGGCCGTGCACAGAAATGTGCATAACAGCCAAATCGGGGAGCCCTTTAAAAGGAGCTCCCCTTCCCCTTCGTGGGGTGATACATTGCAAATGTATCTATAATTTTTGATGTTCCATGCTTGGTTTTATCTACTTTCTTGTGTTTTGTCCACACTTTGGAGTACTTTTCTTATGATTTCTTGGACTAACCTATTAACAAGAGCCACAGTGCTAGCTGCCTATTTTCTGCTGTTTTTGGTTCCAGGAATGTCAGAAAATGAATATTCTCGGAATTGGACGGGACAAAAGCCAAAAATCATATTTCACCAGAAGACTCCCGGAGCCAAAATATGAGACGGAGTGGGGCTGGGGCCCAGCCACACCACCTGGTCGCACGGGCTAGGCCTGGCCGCGCCAGGGGGTGGTCTGGCCGCCCCAGACACCCCCTCGGTCTCCCTCTTCGCCTATAAGATGCCTTCTGACCTAAAAACTCAGGGGGGTCGATGTTTTTCCAGAAAGAGTTCCACTCTGCTGCCACCACCAGATTCCATGAAACAGCACCAGACTCCATTCTGGCACCCTGTCGGGACGGGGAATTGGAGGAGATCATCACCATCATCATCACCATCGCTTCTCCATCGACCATCCATGTTTCCCCCATCTACGAGTGAGTAATCCTCTGCTGCAGGCTATGGGGATGGTAGGGATTGGATGAGATCGTTCATGTAATGGCATCGGATTATTAGGGCATGGTACCTAGTATCTATTATGTCACATCCCAAGATTTTACAAATCTTGTAATGTGAAAATTAAATAAACAAAATAAATCTTTGTTGAAAATCAGGGTGAAAAGAAACTTTTGTTTCTAAAAGGAGACTTGAAATCCCATCTTGAACAAACTTTGGTAGAAGTTTGAATTCAACAAAAAACCCAAATCAAGGGAAATGCATTCCTCAATGAATGTATCTAGAAATTTGAACACTTGGAAAGTAAATCCAAAATCCAAATCCTAAGCCCTAATGGAAGGAAATCAATTTCCAAAGTATCTCCAAATCTATGGATTTGATCCATACCAAATTTGACTATCAAATATTCTCAAAGAGTTTGGAACCATAGACAAAATCTTGTGACTATAATGAGAGAAGGAAATTGAAATTTCCAAAGCCATTAAAGCCTTACCCAAAAAAAGCCCATACCCTTTGGTGAACAAATAATCCTAAAAGGATTTATAAAGATAAACATTTAATAAAGGGAAAATAAATTGTTTTGGAAATACTGTTTTAGATCTTTTAATAAAAGACTTTGTTTTCAAATGAAAAGGTAAGCCAAATTAATTTTGGCCAAACTTTTGAAATAAAATATTTTGTTTTGATAAAATGAGTAAAGGTTTATTTAAATAAAATAAAGGATTTAAATATCCAATTTTATTTAAATAAAAGCTTTTCCCATTTTAAATGAACACCAAGTATTTTATTACTACTTTGTAATCTTTTATTAAAAGGTTTTGCTTTGATTAAAAGGAGTAAAGGATTATTTAAATAAAATAATAAGGATTTAAATATCCAATTTTATTTAAGTAAAGGCTTTCCCATTTTAATTAAAACACCAAAACTTATCTATTTAAATAAGTTTCCAAGTATTCTTTTATTTTTCAAATTAAACCTTCTGGTTTGGTTTTGAAAGTAATTGGATTTCAAATGGAAATTTTATTTAAATAAATAAAACACTATTAAATAACTAAAGATCCATTTTATTTAATTATTAAATGGATCCTAAAATAAATAAAAATATTATTTTATTTTGAAATTTGGATTATGTTGTCAAACAGAACCAAATTCAAAAGAAAGGTTTGCTGTTTGTTTGAATTGATGTGAACCTTGTTTGAAATTGTGTGAATAATTGTTTGAAATTCAAACAGAAAAGAAATAGAAAAAGGAAAAATAAAGCAGACAGAAAAAAAAAATAGTGCAAAGGCCCAGCCCACCAAGCCATTCCAGCCCAGCTCCCCTCCCCCGAAGAAACCTTTTCTCACTTAAAACCGCACCCACACAGAGACTAACAGGTGGCCCCGAATCCCACACCCTCCCCCTCACTGCCAGGTAGGCCCATATCACTGATAGGTTGCCATGCCATGCTTAGCCTAGCTATTAGAAAACAAGGGTGGTTTATATATTCACACTATGGAAAAATATTCTAAGTCTAAGGACTTGTTTTTATTTAACAAAACAACTAAGTTAATGAATCACCTGGGTGGAATGGAAAGAATGGGATATGTTGAGTGGTTACACAAGGCCAGGCGTACTGGTGAACCTTGTGTATCTCACTTGTGGATGGCCACCCAGGAACAAAGAGATTTGAGATGTCAAATGTTGAGAAGCTTCAAGTGCAACCACTTGGTAATATGGGCTCTGCCATGATCTTAGGATGCTGGAACTTAGTCTTTTGGACAGTGGGTGGTAGATGGGATGATAGGTTGGAACGCGTCCATTTGACTAAGGAAAGGCTACTAAAGGATCATGTCTTGGGAAACCAAGGCTTGTGGGTAAAGTGCACCACCTCTGCAGAGTGTAAAACCTAAGTACTTAGCCATGTCCCTGGTAAAGGACAATTTGAGCATCAAGACATGGAAACTTCAAGAATCTCATCACTCCAATTTCTAAATAAAACTTGTGGGTGAACAAGGGTTAAAAGGATCTTCAGTCATTGATTGGTAGATGCCCTAAGTGGATCTTCAGTCCTTGATTGGTAGATGCCTTGGGTGTTTTGTGCCAAGCAAAAACTTAGTGTTTTCAAAAAGTTAAGGAAAAATCTATTTTGAGCAATGCAAGCCTAAGCTCCACCAGCTAAATGCATATAGTATTATAGTCCACTTAAAATATACTAAGGTATCACTTGCCAATACAATTCAAATGTATTGACCCTTGTGGCTGTAACTTATTATGTTGCAGGTTTGATTGATTTTAGTGAAGATTGATTGATTAGGATTACAAAGTCTACAACCAACATCTGCCTGTGGCACTTTGAAGATGAAGGACCCATGACTATAGTTATTCCGCTGCAATGTAATGTAAATAGCCAATGAGCTATGTTTGATGTAATAAAACTATTTTATTCCTGGTTATAAAGTTGTATTATGACCTTTGTTTCTTGATATTACATCTGAACTGTGGATGCTAGCTATTGATCCAGGGACTAGCATTGTAAACACAGGGGACTCAATCTTATTAAAGATTGGGGACGCTACATATTATTAGTGCTTTTTGACTTTGTTGCAACTTGTTATGCTTAATGCTTGTCACTAGGGCCCGAGTGCCATGATTTCAGATCTGAACATGTTATTGATTCATTATGATAGTATTGTTTTTGGTCTTACCTACAAGTTGTATACACATGTTGTTGTCCGGAACAAATGGCCCCAAAGTGACAGCAATCGGGATAACCAGAGGGAATGGCTTTGATGTGAGGATCACATGTGTTCATGGAGTGTTAATGCTTTCCTCTGGTGCTCTATTAAAAGGAGAACCTTAATTGCCAGTAGTTCCCTTGAGCCCCGCTGCAAACGGGCTGGCAGGACAAAAGATGTTGTGTAAGTTCTCATTGCGAGCATGTATGACTATATATGGAACACATGCCTAGGATTATCTAGTACTTGGATGCTTTATCTTATTTATCTACAATTGCCCTATGTTCTGATTGCTTTGTGAATTGTCTTGTCCATGCAACGCCCTTCCATCCATCCCTATGCCTACCGCACTCGAATCCTACTGTTTACTGCTATTGCTACTGTTGTCTTTACTTTGCTACTGCTGTTACTTTACTACTCCTACTGCAAAAATGTTGCTACTGGTAAACTGTTGTGAGCAAGATTGTTTCCAGGTGCAGCTGAATTGACAACTCAGTTGTTAAGGCTTATAAATATTCTTTGGCTCCCCTTGTGTTGAATTAATAAATTGGCTTTCACTTCCCTCGAAAATACTGCGATACACCCCCTATACTTGTGGGTCATCAAGACTATTTTCTGGCGCCGTTGTCGGGGAGCATAGCTTTATTTATCAAGTCCACTTGGAATCACTATTGTTCAAGCTTAGTTTATTTCCGCCTTGTTTGCTTGTTTCTTTATCAAAAATACAAAAAAAATAGTTCTTACTCTAGTTGTTATTTTCGTTGGTCTGTTATTGTCTTGCTTTATCAGGCTTTCTATCAATGGTTGTTTTCTTTGAAACTGGATCTTATTGGCAAGGTGGATTCACGGAAGATCAAAAATATTATTATAAGGAACACCGCTTGTCACAAAAAGGGAAACACTTATGGAAACAAATTGATAAATTGTATACCATTGCTAGAAACGTGTGCTTTACTTATAATGTTACTTATTGCTTTGATAAATCTTGTTGCTATAAGAGGTATAAACACCTCCTTTTTCAATGTGAGTATAATGATAATGTTACCATATCTTCTTATGTTAAAGGAAATTATGACTTTTATGATGTGGAACAAATTGAAGAATTTATTGCTTGGAAGGGTGCATTTGAACTTGCTAGTTTGCTTGAAAATATTGATGATTCACCTTATAAATATGAGGTTTATGATATACTTAGATTTTGCTTTGATAATTACAAGGAAGAAAATGGCTATATTCTTGAATATATTAATAGATGCTTTCCACAAATGGAAGAGACTAATTCCTTGCAGGATCTTATGGAAGAAGAAATTGATGAACCTAAAACCTCATTAGATGAAAAAGAGGAGGAGAGTGATGAACAAAAGGAGGAATAATGGATTAGCTACCCATGCCTACCTTCTAATGCGAGTAACTCTTTATCCCTTACGTTATTTGATTGTCCCCCATGCTTACTAGAGGATGAATGTTATGCTCATGTTATCTGTGATAATCCTTTATTTGTGCCTAACTTTGAGATGCATGGTACTAAAAAGTTTTGCTTAGAAATTGTTTATGATAAAGCTCTAGACGAGGGCCCTATATTGAATGATCAGTCATCTTGTTATAGAATTGTTAAAAGTGGGTTTGAAGGTTTTACTACTATTTTTGAGCTTGATAAAAATTATGTTTTTGTAGAACATGAAAAGCATGCTTTATGTGATAGTTATATTGTTGAGTTTATTCATGAGGCTACTGAAAATTATTATGAGAGAGGAAAATATGGTTGTAGAAGTTTTCATGGTATTGAAACACCTCTCTATGTGCTAAAAGTTTTGAACTTACTCTTGTTTTATCTTCCTATGCATGTCACTTTGTTCTTTGCGAATTTATTTGCATACAAGATTCCTATGCATAGGAAGTGGGTTAGACTTAAATGTGTTTTGAATTTGCTTCTTGATGCTCTCTTTTACTTCAATTCTTATTTCTTATGTGAGCATCCTCTCAAACTACCATGCCTAACTTAAAGGCGTTAAAGAAAAGTACTTATTGGGAGATAACCCAAAAGTTTTAGATGAGTCTTGGAAGTTATTACTTCAGTAATAACCGCTCCTTATCCTTTTTATTTGCTTTCTGTGCCAAGAGTAACCTCTAATGAGAGAGAAGTAATGGTTGGGAAAGTTGCTGTCCCAAAACAGATTTTTGTGCTTCATCGTAAAAATTTGTGTAAAATCTCTGTACGTCCTTTTGAGGCGTGAATTTTTGGTCTTCTGCCCAGGTTGTTATCTAACTTTCGTTAGTTCAAAGCGTTTCGATTTGAGCAACATAAGGTCTTCGAAAAAATTTGCCTTTACCTGCTGGTCTGTTTTGACAGATTTCTGCCATTATTTGCATTTGCTTCTTGTTGGTTCCTTTTTGAGTTCTTTTGGGGAATTGAGCTTTTTGAGGGAAGTGCTACAATAGCTTGTGTTTTAATGGAAGTTTTATTGGTGTTGGAACTGAACCCAAAGACTTATTATCTTGAGTGCACTAATGTTGCTAATAAAGATTGTGTGAAGTTTTGTATGAAGGAAAAATTTCAGGTGTATGGAAGGAATGAGTAATGAGATGAAGGATGGACTAAAGCTCAAGCTTGGGGATGCCACGCGTGTCACCCCAAGAAATATCCAAGAAGTACAAGCGTCAAAGCTTGGGGATGCCCATGGCATCCCCCTCTTCATCAATAAAAATCCTAGGTTTCTTCCAAACGCTTCATTTTTATTGTTTCATGCATAGTTGTGTTGTTCTTGGAGCGTCTTCTTTTTCGTTTTCGTTTTGGTTTTTCATTTTCTTTTGTTTGCTTAGTTTGCTGAATAAATTGGTTGGACCCCCTCTTTCATACATTGGTTTTCAAATAGTTTGGTTTGGTTTGGAAAAGAGTAGGAAAGTTCATGCTTAAGTGGTAAAGAGAGCTTGTTTTTGACTGTGGCCTATGCTTTGTCATGCCATGCTTGATATTGTTTTGGCTTTATGCTTAGTATTATTTGCTATAGCATGACTTGTTATAAACAATTGAGATTGCTTAATGTGCCTTTGAAGAATCATGCGTTGTTTTAGCATATTAAAGCATAGTATTGTGGTATTCTCCTTTGATGCTTTATTTGGGTTGACTTGGCCCATGCTCACACCATGTTATGACTATCCGAAGTCACCATAAGCCTTTATGATCCTTGTTTTTTCAACTTGTAATATCACTTTATGCTTTGATCAATGATGTTTTGTCGCTCTGCATGATTATGGCCATTATTGCTCTCTTAGTTGGTCGCTCCCAGTCTTTTGCTAGCCTCCGTAACCAAGTATGAGTTCCACTCATGCATCCAACTCCTAAAATCAAGTTATTCCAAAGAGTCCACCATACTTACCTATTAGCTTATGCTATTCCAAGTATATTCATGCTTTTGTTTATCTTCCAAATTAAACTTGTTATGAGAAAACTAGTGATTAAAGCTCTCATGAACTTGATGGCACACTTTACTTTTCTTGCCCTTAATAAAATGGTACCATTGTGTCGTCTATGTTGTATATGCTTGCACTTATTTGTTGGGGATTAGCAGAACCATGTTGTCATGGGGAACGCTTTCAACATTATACTAGTACTTTGTACCTAGTTGATATCATGCTCTTTTGTCTATGGATGTCGTCGGTGTGAAATGAAAGGGGAGCCTGTAAGTCCATGGAGTTATGTATCTGTGTTAGAGAAACGCCTGGTCCGCTGGTCTAATCCATGTTGACATGGTGGAAACCTGCAGCGTAACCATAATGAGCTGTCTATGAAGCATTCTTCTTATAAAAAAAGAGTCAAATATTGAGAAAAAGAGAAAAATAAAAAAGAGATATGAGAAAAGAGGAAAGAGAGAAAAAAGCATCATATTCCCATGGTAAATAAGAAGATTGCTGAGATGCCCGTTGTCTGCTTGCCTTGTCATTTTGATATGGGGATGCTTCCGTATCATTGGGCAAGGGGTACCCCGTTGGCGGTTCTCTATGATACACATGTACTTACGATGACAAGAACTTACCGGTGACTAAACTTGAGTACCATGAGGAGCGGGCCTCGTATTCAAGGGACATGAGATTTCTAACTTATACTTCGTCAAGCATATAGACCATAGTTTGTTCACTTTAACCTTAATCACTTCAAGATGCTTATGATAGGGGCAATGAGAGCTGAAAGCTATTAAGTACCATAATTTTTGGAAGCTCTTTATGAGACTTGAATCCCTACTTCCTTCTATGAAGGCCTTTCTTCCACTATATATATTGAGTCTCCACCTTCTACCTTTATGCACTTACTTTGAGAGCATAGTGGCCATTCTTAGTTCTATGTGCACTGTCCCAAGACTTGTTGATTGATGTATACCTTGATATTGCTTGTTTTAAACTATTTGTATCTAGTCACTCTTATGAACTTCGAAGGTGTCCTATGCATTTATATTTGCTACTCTATGAGGGACAAGCTGAATACTACTATGCTATGTTTTCTTTATGTGAAACAAACAAACGTCTTGCAAAGCATTGTTATTCATGAATCTTTTGTTTGTGCCTTTTCATGTTGCATCATAGTTTCTTTGTCTTATTGCTAGAACTTTGTCTTTCATGTTATGATTGAAGTATTATGATCCTAGCTTTGAATGTTTTACAAATACTTTGATCAAGTTTATGATGGTGCATGTCACCTCAAAAATTATTCTTTCTTTTTATCACTTACCTACTCGAGGATGAGCAGGAGTTAAGCTTGGGGATGTTCATACATTGCAAATGTATCTATATTTTTTTATGTTCCATGCTTGGTTTTATCTACTTTCTTGTGTTTTGTCCACACTTTGGAGTACTTTTCTTATGATTTCTTGGACTAACCTATTAACAAGAGCCACAGTGCCAGCTGCCTGTTTTCTGCTGTTTTTGGTTCCAGGAATGTCAGAAAATGAATATTCTCGGAATTGGACGGGACAAAAGCCAAAAATCCTATTTCACCAGAAGACTCCCGGAGCTAGAATATGAGACGGAGTAGGGATGAGGCCCAGCCACGCCACCTGGCCGCACGGGCTGGGACTGGCCACGCTAGGGGGTGGTCTGGCCGCCCCAGACACCCCCTCGGTCTCCCTCTTTGCCTATAAGATGCCTTCTGACCTAAAAACTCAGGGGGAGGGTCGACGTTTTTCTAGAAAGAGTTCCGCTCCGCCGCCACCACCAGATTCCACGAAACCGCACCAGAAACTCCGTTCTGGCACCCTGTTGGGACGGGGAATTGGAGGAGATCATCACCATCATCATCACCATCGCTTCTCCATCGACCATCCATGTTTCCCCCATATATGAGTTAGTAATCCCCCGCTGTAGGCTATGGGGATGGTAGGGATTGGATGAGATCGTTCATGTAATGGCATCGGATTATTAGAGCATGGTGCCTAGTATCTATTATTAGTTCTTTTTGACTTTGTTGCAACTTGTTATGCTTAATGCTTGTCACTAGGGCCCGAGTGCCATGATTTCAGATCTGAACATGTTATTGATTCAATATGATAGTATTGTTTTTGGTCTTACCTGCAACTTGTATACACACGTTGTTTTCTAGAACCAATGGCCCCGAAGTGACAAAAATCGGGATAGCCAGAGGGAATGGCTTTGATGTGAGGATCACATGTGTTCATGGAGTGTTAATGCTTTTCTCCGGTGCTCTATTAAAAGAAGCACCTTAATTGCCAGTAGTTCCCTTGAGGCCTCGCTACAAACGGGCTGGCAGGACAAAAGATGTTGTGCAAGTTCTCATTGCGAGCATGTATGACTATATATGGAACACATGCCTAGGATTATCTAGTACTTGGATGCTTTATCTTATTTATCCGCAATTGCGCTATGTTCTGATTGCCATGTGAATTGTCTTGTCCATGCAACGCCCGTCCATCCATCGCTATGCCTACCGCACTCGAATCCTACTTTTTACTACTATTGTTACTACTGTCTTTACTTTACTACTGCTGTTACTTCACTACTCCTACTACAAAATTGTTGCTACTGATAAATTGCTGTGAGCAAGATTGTTTCCAGGTGCAGCTGAATTGACAACTCAGTTGTTAAGGCTTAAAAATATTCTTTGGCTCCCCTTGTGTCGGATCAATAAATTGGGTTTCACTTCCCTCGAAAATACTGCGATACACCCCCTATACTTGTGGGTCATCATGGGGTTAGCTCTTTTGGATAGTTTTTCACTCTCTCTCTCCTCCATTGTTGACTTTGAAGAGCTTGCCCTCTCCCCTTACCCCTCCTATGATTCTTGCATCTTTTTGAGGGATTTGAGAGAGGAGATCTAGATCTACAACCCGCACCAAACCAAATCCCTTCTTTGTGAAGGAATCCTTTGGATCCAGATCTTGGAGAGTTTTGTGTTCTCCTCTTGTGTTCTTCTTCTCTTATTCCCCCAATAGCTTTTGTAGCTTTGGTGGAATTTATGAGAGAAGGACTTGCCTCTTGCACTTGGTGCATAGGTTTGAGTTCTCCTCGGAGATTCATCGAGTTCAACCTCTTAGGCTTGTTTCTCTTGGGTTCTTGGAACCCTAGACGGTTGTGTGGAGTTGTGGTGTGTTCTTTAGGCCTCCAATTGAGTTGTGGAGATTCCTCAAGCTTGTTGGCCTTTTGTGGCATTGTGGAGCCTTTGTGGCGTTTCTTGGGAGCCCTCCAATTGAGTTGTGGAGATTTCCCCAAGCCTTGTACGGGTTCAGTGACCGCCCTCAAGTGTCCCATAGTGGAACGTGAGTAGGCCTTTGTGGCGAGATCACGGGAGAATAGGGTGAGCCTTTTGTGGCGTCGGTGAGTTGCGTGCCTTCGCATCTTGGGTTGAGGCCTTGTGTGGCGTTGGGTGAGCATCGAGCCACCACACCTCGAGGTGAGCCATTTGTGGCATTCGAAGTACATTGCGCCGCCGCACCTATCCAATGGAGACGTAGCTTGTTTGGAAGTGAACTTTAGGAAACAAATCATCGTCTCCGCGTCCATCGGTTATCTCTAAACTGAGCCCTTTAATTATGCAATTTATATTGTGATAGCCATCATGCTTGAAGTATTATATCTTGCTATCACCTTATTGCTTGTCTTGCTTAACATAGATTGTTGGTGCACTTAGTGAACCTAGTGAATATAGGTTTTGGATTGATAAATTAAACGTTAAGTTTTATTTCGCATTTATTAGAGCCTAAACCGTAATAACTTTAAAACGCCTATTCACCCCCTCTAGGCGACGTCCATTTCCCTTTCATCATGGCTCTCACTTCCTAAGGGAATTCCTAGTGCTTAGGTGGATATAACAACTAATATGGGATGTCTTCTTAAGTTATAACTCTAACTAGGTATTAATGAGTTGTAAACACGGTCTATTCAAATAGGATATAGTTGAAAAGATAAATTTTACCTAGCTAAGGTTGGCATTGACTTCTAGTACAATAGGTTTAGGCATTATTGATGAGCTATGGTTAAGTTATGGTCATATACAACAAATTTTTATAATTCATTGGGATCTATATAAACTAGCACTACTTGGAAACCCCTTATCACTAGCGCACCTTTTTTCACTATCAGTGGCGCATATCTGATGCACCACTGATACGTGGCCAGTGATAATTATTTTCTGTGGTGCATATTGAAATGCGCCACATAAATCTCAAATTTCTGTGACGCATATGGCCAATATGCGCCACAGAAGTTTTTTTCAAATTTCAAAAGAAAACCGGGCCAGATCTAGATCTGGCCGGAGGTGGTGGTGGTGGCTGGTGGATGGAGGAGGGATAGGAGGAGTGGGTCGTCGGAGGTGGTGGCCGGAGGAGAAGGAGGAGGAGGCCACCACCGGAGGTTGTCGGAGTAGGAGGAGGAGTCCACCGGAGGTGGAGGAAGGTGTCACCGGAGTTGGAGGAGGAGGTCGCCGGAGTTGGTGGTGGAGGAGGAGGAGGAGGAGGTCGCCAGAGGTCGCGGGAGGAGGAGGAGAAGGAGGAGGTGGAGGAGGTGGAGGAGGAGGAGGTTGCCGGAGGTGGTGGAGGGAAGAGGTTGCCAGAGGTGGTAGAGGAGGAGAAGAAGGAGGTCACTGTGGTGGAGGAGGTCACTAGGGTGGAGGTGGAGGTCGCCGGAGAGTGGAGAAGGAGGAAGGAGGAGAAGGGGAGAAGTGTGGAGGGGAGGAGAAGTGGGGAGGGAGAAAAAGGAAAAATAGAGGGAGAAGGACGTCGGCGGGATTCAAATTTCGAATCCCGCCCAAGACTTATGTGGCCCAGATGGGATAAATGCGCCATAGAATTGTCTCCCCCCTTTTTATTTTTTTGCAGGAAAAAATCTTCTTTCTGCCATAACTTTTTACTCTTTTCAAATTTCAGGATTCTGTAAAATCCAGAACGGCCATAGGCAGTTGAAATCGAGTAGGAAATTCCGAGACAATCATTTTGATATATTAAACTTTTTTTCCGACATCGTATGCAAAAGTTATGGCCGTTTTACCATGCCATGACCTATTTTTGCAAAATACATCGAAATTCATGTATTTCAATTTTCACTACAACTACACCCCAAAATATAAGTACATCTCAAAGGAATTATTTTTTGAAGTTTTTATCATTTTTGTTTATTTTTTACAAAACTGAAAAGGCGATCCACGGGGGGATCTGTTTTTCCATATTCTGTGGCGCATACATCTATATGCGCCACAGAAACATCACTTTCTGTGGCGCATATAGACATATGCGCCACAGAATTGTCCCCCTCCTTTTTTTGGTGCTAGGTCCCATCAACTTTCTGTGGCGCATACATCTATATGCGCCACAGAATCATCACTTTCTGTGGCGCACACGAAAATATGCGCCACAGAAATGTGGATTTTTGTGGCGCATATTGGTTCCGTGCGCCACTGAACTGCCAAATTTCAGTGGCTTTTTTTTCTGTATGCGCCACTGATATTTATCTGTGGCGCATGGTTTTGCATATGCGCCATAGAGTAGCTTGTCTACCTATAGCTGTTTTCCTAGTAGTGTAGTTGATCAGAAGTGTTTAAGTTGCACCTTAAACTTGCTTAAGGTTATCTTATAAGAAACTCTAAGTATTGTACTCTAGTTCTCACTAGGTAAGGTCAAGAGTGTGTCGTCATGAACTCTCAAGATGAATTGATGGTGGTAATGTTGCCTCGTTAGTGTATCAAACTTGGGTATAGGATTTTAGAATGATTACTAGTCACTCAAGGATAATCACTAAAGATTTATCTATAAGTTATTACTTGTGGATTAGGTACAAGTATTGAACTCATCCTCTAAGAGAATGGTTCTATGAAGTGATACATCTTTGTTTGATTCCAATTGGCTACTCAAGGTTTTCTCAGGATTAAGTTAACTACTCTACTGTCTAGTTACTCTGCCTACCTACTATGATTTTCACCCTAAAGATGATGGTAATATACTTCTAACATATCCAGATATTATCCTTCTAATTATATGATGGAATGACTTGATGAGAGAAGAATAGAATAGATTAAGATGTAGATAAATTAAGGTGTGGTTATTAATATTTGGTGATTTCCTTTGTATTATAGAATTGTCTGGCACATGTGATGATATATACTAAGATGACCACATAAGATAAGATATAATAAGCTAATAATATATCTTATTCTTTGTTCATTAAGAATGTGTTTGTATTCTACTTCAATTACGTTTACAAATATTACTTGTACCTCCCTAAAATAGAATTTTAGCAAAGGTATCAAAGTTGTAGCACACAACTTGATGACCTAGATCTAACTCATCATACTTAAGCGAAACCTCAATCACTCTAACAAGTTCTATAATTTTTTTAAAATTTCATTAGATTGTGCATGCATGGATGTCATACACACATCTATGTTCTACCCATTTCGAGTCTCTTGAACTATGGGATATTACAGGTATGGGTAGCATTGGCTTTGCCCACACCAGAACAGAATGTACAGTACACCTTAAAGTATTGAAGAATAGTGTCTTATTAAGTGGAACCTTAGGTTTATACTCTATCGCACTTTGATAGCTAGGGCAACTTTTAACTGGTGGTGGTAACCTGATTTTTAGGTCGACCCTCCTAGGCAACAACCAACTACATTGAGTCTTTCGAGCGCTAGCACTACAACAGGAAATGTGTGCCCATGCGGTTATAAATGCAGAGGCCGCACCTAATCTCTGGCTCGCTATCATAGCAAAAAAGAAACCTGAGATAAGTACATCAAGGAAAGTGCATAGGCATCACTTTTTATTCACTCGACACATATTCATCCGCCGTGCCATTTGTTCTGCCGCTCCAACATGGATGTGCCATGGTATATTACTGAAGACGACAAAATTTTAGTGCCATGCAACGGTAATGTGCGACGAATTACTCTGTAGTGTTTGCTACACCTTCTAGCGGCACAAATTTTAATGAATGTTAAGGATTACAAAATATTTTTCAATATAACGAGATTGTGATTTCTATTTCTTAAGATATAAAATTCCTTTATATTACCATACCTAAAACTCATTAAATTACACTGTGATAATTATTGCATTCTTCTAACGTCCTGATTTTAAATTGAGATCATTAAAAAAGAGCAATAGTTAGAAGAGGGGTTTGAGACCATCTTCGGTGAGCTAACCTAACCACCTAACCTAGTTGCACTAATTCTAGTTCTTGGCTCTTTTGACCGTTGTAAAGTCTGTGCATCTCTTCATTTTGTAGGATGCTGAAGTCCTCGGTGGATCCACATTTCAGTGGTGACCTCGACGTTGAACCGGTGACCATCTTCCACGCGGTGGATATACACGCCGTCATGACGATCACCCGCACGGTGGATCTACTTGGCGCTGGTGACCTCGCCGCGGATATGAAAAGGATAGAGTCACGATTAAAGAAGAGGAGAGAAGAACAACACGAAAGGCGATATGTAGATTGTTTGAAGCATAACCTTATTGATGGAGGACTTCGGTGCATCTCCAAGGTTCAAGACATATCAATTAAGTGGGGAGATTTGGGGTCGGGATCTATGGTTTGCGGTGGAGATTCAGTAGTACATCGGCTAGGTAGTGGGGAGTGGGGGCAAGGATTTGTTTTATTATATAGGAACTGGAGCCGGGAATGGGGATTATGATTTTTTATGGGCATTTTGTACTTGCGGCACAACATTATGGGGAATGGTTGCTCCCATGGCCTATAGAAGGCTAATCGGGTGCTCATTTGCTGGTGGGAGACACCTATCAGTGTAGGAACGAGGGTGTGCTAGTGAACTAAATTAGACTTAGTAAACCAGAGTATGATATAAAATGAACATTGATGTCTACGCACTTCTATTCTTGTAGACAATTGTTGGGCCTCCAAGTGCAGAGGTTTGTAGAACAGCAACAAGTTTCCCTTAAGTGGATTACCCAAGGTTTATCGAACTCAGGGAGGAAGTGGTCAAAGGTATCCCTCTCAAGCAACCCTGCAATCAAGATACAAGAAGTCTCTTGTGTCCCCAACACACCCAATACACTTGTCAGGTGTATAGGTGTACTAGTTCGGCGAAGAGATAGTGAAATACAAGTGGTATGGATAATTATAAGTGGTAACGGTGCCAGAAAAGAGCTTGACGGGTAGGAAGAGACTAAAGGCAATCTGAAATAAAGATGGAAGCAAGCTGCTGTCTACGCACTTCTATTCTTGTAGACAGTTGTTGGGCCTCCAAGTGCAGAGGTGTGTAGAACAGCAGCAAGTTTTCCCTTAAGTGGATCACCCAAGGTTTATCAAACTCAGGGAGGAAGTGGTCAAAGGTATCCCCTCTCAAGCAACCCTGCAATCAAGATACAAGAAGTCTCTTGTGTCCCCAACACACCCAATACACTTGTCAGGTGTATAGGTGCACTAGTTCGGCGAAGAGATAGTGAAATACAAGTGGTATGGATATAAGACAACGGTGCTAGAAAATAGTTTGATGGCATGGAAGAGACTAAAGGCAAACTGAAATAAAGATGGAAGTAAGCAAACATGTAATAGATCTAGTAGCAAACGGTGTTTCAGTGTTTAGAAACAAGGCCTAGGGATCATACTTTCACTAGTGAACACTCTCATATAAATATATTATATTCATGATACTACTCTTAACTACTCTCCGGTTGGACACTCTAATCGTTGGTAGGGCTATAACAGCACACCTCAAAGTAAGCCTTTTCCATCTAGAAAACCCCACACTGTCACCTTGAGTACTAGATAAGTCCAACAAACACCACAATTTCATAAATACATCCAACTCCAAATATAACTCATAACAAGTATTTGTAATCTCTAGCCTAAGTGCCACCATGGTGTGCACGCTGTCACTTTCACACACATGGGGAGAGCAGAGACCTATTAAAGCACTTGAGTAGCAAGGTAGATCTATAGATTACAAGCTCATGATCTCAATAAGATCATGCATAGAGAGAGATGAACACATAGCTACTAGTAGAACCCTTAGCCTCGAGAGGGAACTACTCCCTCCTCATCATGGGAATCAGCAACAGTGATGGAGTTGGTGGTGGAGATCGATGGAGATGGCTCCAGGGGCACTTCCCCGTCCCGGCAGGGTGCCAGAACAGAGACTTTCTGTCCCCAGAATCTCCTCTTCGGTGGCGGTGGTGCTGCGGAACTTTTCATGGCTGGAGGCTTGACGATCTAGGGTTTATGCATCCGGAGGCTTCTTATAGGCGAAGAGGCAAGGTCGGTGGGTGGCCAGGGGGCCCACACCATGCCCTGGCGTGGCCTAGGTGGACCCGCGCCTAGGGGTGGTGTTGCCACCCTGTGGCCCCTCTCTGTCTCGTCTTCTGGCTCCGTGAGTCTTCCGGTAAAATATCAACTTTGGCTTTTGTCCCGTCCAATTCCGAGAATATTCATTTTTTGACTTTCTGGAACCAAAAACAGCAGAAAACAGGCAACTGGCATTGTGGCATCTTGTTAATAGGTTAGTCCAATAAAGTGTATAGAAAGTACTCCAAAGTTGGAACAAAACATAAGAAAGTAGATAAAACTAAGCATGGAACATCAAAAATTATGGATACGTTAGCAACGCATCAACATCCCCAAGCTTAACTCCTGCTCGTCCTCGAGTAGGTAAGTGATAAAAAGAAAGATTAATTTTTGAGGTGACATGCACCATCATAAACTTGATCAAAGTATTTGTAAAACATTGAAAGCTGGGATCATAGTACTTTAATCATAACATGAAAGACAAAGTTCTAGCAATAAGACAAATAAACTATGTTGCAACATGAAAAGGCACAAACAAAAGATTCATGAATAACAATGCTTTGCAAGACGTTTTTTTGTTTCACATAAAGAAAACATAGCATAGTAGCATTCAGCTTGTCCCTCATAGAGTAGCAAAACATAAATGCATAGGACACCTTCAAAGTTCATAAGAGTGACTAGATACAAATAGTTTAAAACAAGCAATATCAAGTTATGCATCAATCAACTAGTATTGGGATAATGCACATAGAACTAAGAATGGCCACTATGCTCTCAAAGTAGGTGCATAAAGATAGAAGGTGGAGACTGAACATAAAAGTAAAAGAAAGGCCTTCATAGATGGAAGTAGGGATTCAAGTCTCATAAAGAGCTTCCAAAAATTATGGTACTTGTTAGATTTCAGCTCTCATTGCCCCTATCATAAGCATCTTGAAGTGATTAAGCTCAAAGTGACACAACTAAGAGGATATGCTTGACAAGTTATAAGCCGAAATCTCATGTCCCTTACTTACGAAGACCGAACCTCATGCTACTCAACGTTAGTCACGCGTAAGCTCTTGTCATTGTAAGTACATATGTATCATAGAGAACCGCCAATGGGGTACCCCTTGCCCGATGATACGGAAGAATCCCCATATCAAAATGACAAGGCAAGCAGACAACGAGCATCTCAGCAATCTTCTTATTTACCATGGGAATATGGTGCTTTTTTCTCTCTTTCCTCTTTTCATATATTTTTTCTCTCTTTTTTCTCAATATCTATCTCTTTTTTTATAAGAAGAATGCTTCATAGACAACTCATTATGGTTACGCTGCAGGTTTCCACCATGACAACATGGATTAGACCAGCGGCCCAGGCATTTCTCTAACACACATACAAACTCCATGATCTTACAAGTTCCACTTTTATTTCACACTGCCGGGATCCATAAGCAAAAGAACATGATATCAACGGGGTACAAAGTACAAGTGCAATGTTGAAAGCGTTCCCCATGATACATGGTTCTGCTAATTTCAACTTATAAAGCGCAAACATATACGCAACAAAGAAGGACCCAATGGTTCAAGTTTATTAAATGCAAGAAAATTAAAGTGTGCCATCAAGTTCGTGAGAGCTTTAATCACTAATTTTCACATAACAAATTTAATTTGGAAGGTAGATAAAAACAAGAATATACTTGGAATAGCATAAGATGGTAGGTAGGTATGGTGGACTCTTTGGAATAACTTGGTTTTAGAAGTTGGATGCATGAGTGGAACTCATACTTGGTTACGGAGGCTAGCAAAAGTCTGGGAGCGACCAACTAAGAGAGCAATAATGGCCATAATCATGCAGAGCGATAAAACGTCATTAATCAAAGCATAACGTGATACTACAGGTTTAAAACTAAAGGATCATAAAGGCTATGGTGACTTGGGATAGTCATAACATGGTGTGAGCATGCGCCAAGTCAACCCAAATAAAGCATCAAAGGAGAATGCCACAATACTATGCTTTAATATGCTAAAACAACGCATGATTCATCCAAAGCACATTAAGCAATCTCAATTGTTTATAACAAGTCATGATACAGCAAAGAATACTAAGCATAAAGCCAAAACAATATCAAGCATGGCATGACAAAGCATAGGCCACAGTCAAAAACAAGCTCTCTTTACCACTTAAGCATGAACTTTCCTACTCTTTTCCAAACCAAACCAAACTATTTGAGAACCAATGTATGAAATAGGGGGTCCAACCAATTTATTCAGAAAACAAAGCAAATGAAAACAAAAAACAAAAATGAAAAAGAAGACGCTCCAAGAAAAACACAACTATGCATGAAACAATAAAAATGAAGTGTTTGGAAGAAATCTGGAATTTTTATTGATGAAGAAGGGGATGCCTTGGGCATCCCCAAGCTTTGACGCTTGTACTTCTTGGATATTTCTTGGGGTGACACGTGTGGCATCCCCAAGCTTTAGCTTTAGTCCATCCTTCATCTCATTACTCGTTCCTTCCATACACCTGAAATTTTTCCTTCATACAAAACTTCACACAATCTTTATTAGCAACATTAGTGCACTCAAGATAATAAGTCTTTGGGTTCAGTTCCAACACCAACAAAACTTCCAATAAAACACAAGCTACTGTAGCACATCCCTCAAAAATATCAATTCCCCAAAAGAACTCAAAAAGAACCAACAAGAAGCAAATGCAAATAATGGCAGAAATCTGTCAAAACAGACCAGCAGGGAAAGACGAATTTTTTCGAAGACCTTATGTTGCTCAAATCAAAAAGTGTTGAACTAACGAAAGTTAGATAATAACCTTGGGCAGAAGCACAAAAATTCACGCCTCAAAAATACTTACAGAGATTTTACACGAATTTTTACGGTGAAGCACAGAAATCTGTTTCGGGACAGCAACTTTACAAATCATTACTTCTCTCTCATTAGAGGTTACTCCTGGCACAAAAAGCAAATAAAAAGGATAAGGAGCGGTTATTACAGAGTTAATAACTTCCAAGACTCATCTAAAACTTTTGGGTTATCTTCTAATAAGTACTTTTCTTCAACGCCTTTAAGTTAGGCATGATAGTTTGAGAAGATGCTCACATAGGAAATATGAATTGAAGTAAAAGAGAGCATCAAGAAGAAAATTCAAAGCATATTTAAGTCTAACCCACTTCCTATGCATAGGAATCGTCATGAAAGCACAAAGCAACAAGCATAGTTAAGCAAAACAAGTGCAACTTCAAGACTTTCAACATAAAGAGGGGAAACTTAATATTATTGAGATGCATAAAACCATGTTTCCCTCTCTCATAATAACTTTCAGTAGCATCATGAATAAAATTAACAATCACATGAAACATTCTTATCATGAGCCACATGTATAAAAGAATTAATACTCCCCACATAAGCATAGTCATTCTTATTAATTATAGTGGGAGCAAATTCAACAAAATAGCTATCATTATTATTTTCATCACCATAATCATCAAATATAGGAGGCATATTTTAATCATAATTACTTTCCTCCTCAATAGTAGGTGGACTAGAAATATCATATTCATCATTGCAATCATCATATATTGGAGGTGTTGTATCATCATAAGCAATAGAATAGCTATCTTCTAAAGCTGGGGAACTAAAAAGATCATTTTCATAAAAACTAGCTTCCCCAAGCTTAGACTTTTCCATAACATTGGCAATAATGGTGTCCAAAGAATTCATACTAACAACATTGCTATTAGCATGCAAATAAAGTTCCATAGGTTTTTTAATTTTCTTTTCAAACACTTCATGTCCTAAGTCAAGATAAATACTATAAAGCTCTCTAATTTTGTTGTTGTTTTCCATTAAGCCTAACTAGTGAAAACAAGAAACAAAAAGACAAAATTGCAGAATCTAAAGGAAATAACTTCGAGCACTCACACTGGAGGATGTGAGTACCTTTTACCTTACCTCCCCGGCAACGGCACCAGAAAATAGCCGTTTGCCGTGCGAGGATCTTCTTCTTTAATCCTTCATGTGAATACCTTTTACCTTACCTCCCCAGCAACGGCGCCAAAAAATAGCTTGCTGTCTACGCACTTCTATTCTTGTAGACAGTTTTTGGGCCTCCAAGTGCAGAGGTTTGTAGAACAACAACAAGTTTTCCCTTAAGTGGATCACCCAAGGTTTATCGAACTCAGGGAGGAAGTGGTCAAAGGTATCCCCTCTCAAGCAACCCTGCAATCAAGATACAAGAAGTCTCTTGTGTCCCCAACACACCCAATACACTTGTCAGGTGTATAGGTGCACTAGTTCGGCGAAGAGATAGTGAAATACAAGTGGTATGGATATAAGACAACGGTGCTAGAAAATAGTTTGATGGCGTGGAAGAGACTAAAGGCAAACTGAAATAAAGATGGAAGTAAGCAAACATGTAATAGATCTAGTAGCAAACAGTGTTTCAGTGTTTAGAAACAAGGCCTAGGGATCATACTTTCACTAGTGAACACTCTCATATAAATATATTATATTCATGATACTACTCTTAACTACTCTCCGGTTGGACACTCTAATCGTTGGTAGGGCTATAACAGCACACCTCAAAGTAAGCCTTTTCCATCTAGAAAACCCCACACTGTCACCTTGAGTACTAGATGAGTCCAACAAACACCACAATTTCATAAAGACATCCAACTCCAAATATAACTCATAACAAGTATTTGTAATCTCTAGCCTAAGTGCCACCATGGTGTGCACGCTGTCACTTTCACACACATGGGGAGAGCAGAGACCTATTAAAGCACTTGAGTAGCAAGGTAGATCTATAGATTACAAGCTCATGATCTCAATAAGATCATGCATAGAGAGAGAGATGAACACATAGCTACTGGTACAACCCTTAGCCTCGAGAGGGAACTACTCCCTCCTCATCATGGGAATCAGCAACGGTGATGGAGATGGTGGTGGAGATCGATGGAGATGGCTCCAGGGGCACTTCCCCGTCCCGGCAGGGTGCCGGAACAGAGACTTTCTGTCCCCAGAATCTCCTCTTCGGTGGAGGTGGTGCTGCGGAACTTTTTGTGGCTGGAGGCTTGATGATCTAGGGTTTATGCATCCGGAGGCTTCTTATAGGCGAAGAGGCAAGGTCGGTGGGTGGCCAGGGGGCCCACACCATGCCCTGGCGCGACCTAGGTGGACCCGTGCCTAGGGGTGGTGTGGCCACCCTGTGGCCCCTCTTCATCTCGTCTTTTGGCTCCGTGAGACTTCCGGGAAAATATCAACTTTGGCTTTTGTCCCGTCCAATTCCGAGAATATTCATTTTCTGACTTTCTGGAACCAAAAACAGCAGAAAACAAGCAACTAGCACTGTGGCATCTTGTTAATAGGTTAGTCCAAGAAAGTGTATAGAAAGTACTCCAAAGTTGGAACAAAATACAAGAAAGTAGATAAAACCAAGAATGGAACATCAAAAATTATGGATGCGTTAGCAACGTATCACAAGCAAACATGTAACAAATCTAGTTGCAAATGGTGTTTAAATGCTTAGAAACAAGGCCTAGGGATCATACTTTCACTAGTGAACACTCTCATATAAATATCATCTCTTTATGATACTACTCTAAACTACTCTCCGGTTGGATAACTCTAATCCACAGTAGGGCTATAATAGGACACCTCAAAGTCCGCCTTCCCCATCTAGATAACCCCACACTGTCACCTTGAGTGCTAGATGGTTCCAACAAACACCACAATTTCATAGAGACATCCAACTCCAAATATAACTCATAACAAGTATTTATGTAACCTTAGCCAAAGTGCCACATGGTGTGCACACTGTCAACTTCACACACGTGGGGATAAGCAGAGATTCATTAAAGAACTTGAGTAGCAGAATAGATCTATAGATTACAAAGCTCATGATCTCATAAGATCACGCATAGAGATAGATAGAGATGAACACATAGCTACCGGTAGAGCCCTTAGCCTCGAGAGAGAACTACTCCCTCCTCATCATGGGAATCAACAACGGTGATGGAGATCGCGGTGGAGTCGATGGAGATGGCTCCGGGGGCACTTCCCCATCCTGGCAGGGTGCCAGAACAGAGACTTCTGTCCCCCGAATCTCCTCTTCGGTGGCGGCGGCTCTGCGGAACTTTTTGTGGAACTCTGATCTAGTGTCTAGGGTTTTTGTCCTGAGAGCAATATATAGGTGAAGGGGCAATGTCAGAGGGTGGCCAGGGTCCCACACCACCTAGTGGCGCGGCCAGGGGGACCCGCGCCACCACATGGTGTGGCCAGCCCCTGGCCCCTCTCCATCTCATCTTCTGGCTCCGTGAGTCTTCCGGTAAAATATCAACTTTGGCTTTTGTCCGGTCCAATTCCGAGAATATTTCTTTTCCAGGTTTTCTAAAACCAAAAACAGCAGAAAATAGGCAACTGGCACTGTGGCATCTTGTTAATAGGTTAGTTCCAGAAAATGTGTAAAAATACTCCAAAGTGTGGACAAAACATAAGAAAGTAGATATAAAACAAGCATGGAACATCAAAAATTATAGATATGTTTACAACATATCAACATCCGCAAGCTTAACTCCTGGTTGTCCTCGAGTAGGTAAGTGATAAAAAGAATAATTTTTGAGGTGACATGCACCATCACAATCTTGATCAAACCATTTGCAAGCATTGAAAGGTAGGATCAAAGAACTCTAAACATGAGCATGAAAGATGAAGTTCTAACAATAATACAAAGTAACTGTGCTGCAACATGAAAGGATACAAACAAAGGTTCTTGAATAACAATGCATTGAAAGACGTTTGTTTGTTTCACATATAGAAAACATAGCGTAGTGGCATTCAGCTTGTCCCTCATGGAGTAGCAAAACATAAATGCATAGGACACCTTCAAAGTTAATAAGGGTGACTAGATACAAATAGTTTAAGAACAAGCAATATCAAAGTTATGAATCAATCAACAAGTCTTGGGACAATGCACATTAAACTAAGAATGGCCACTATGCTCTCTCAATAGGTGCATAAAGATATAAGATGGAGACTCAACATAAAAGTAAAAGAAAGGCCTTCATAGAAGGAAGCAGTGATTCAAGTCTCATAAAGAGCTTCCAAAAATTACGGTACTTATTAGCTTTCGGCTCTCATTGCCCCTATCATAAGCATCTTGAAGTGATTAAGGTTAAAGTGAACAAACTATGGAGTATATGCTTGACAAAGTATAAGTTGGCAACCTCATGTCCCTTAAATACGAGGGTCGCTCCTCATGCTACTCAAGTTTAGTTACCGGTAAGTTCTTGTCATAGTAAGTACATGTGTATCATAGAGAACCGCCAACGGGGTACCCCTTGCACATGATACAGGAGCTATCCCATAATCAAAATGACAAGGCAAGCAGACAATGAGCATCTCATCAATATTTTTATTTACCATGGAAAAATGGTGTTTTTTCTCTCTTTCCTCTTTTCTCATTTTTTTTTATTTTTCTCAATCTCTGTCTCTTTTTTATAAGAATAATGCTTCATAGATTGCTCACTATGGTGATGCTGCAAGTTTCCACCATGATTAGGCATGGCTTAGGCTAGCGTCCCAGGCGTTTATCTAACACACATACATAACTCCATGGACTTACAAGCTCCCCTTTCATTTCACACCGACGACATCCATAAACAAAAGAGCATGATATCAACTAGGTACAATGTACAAGTGCAATGTTGAAAGCATTCCCCATGACAACATGGTTCTACTAATCCCAACGTATAAGTGCAAGCATATACAACATAGATAACACAATGGTTCAAGTTTATTAGGGGCAAGAAAAGTAAAGTGTGCCATCAAGTTCTTGAGAGCTTTATTCACTAATTTTCACATAACAAGTTTAATTCGGAAGGTAGATAAAAACATGAATATACTTGGAATAGCAAATGCTAATAGGTAGGTATGGTGGACTCTTTGGAATAACTTGGTTTTATTTGGAGTTGGATGCATGAGTGGAACTCATACTTGGTATGGAGGCTAGCAAAAGACTGGGAGCGACCAACTAAGAGAGCAATAATGGCCATAATCATGCAAAGTGACAAAACATTATTAATTAAAGCATAAAGTGATTTTACAAGTCAAAACTAAATGATCATAGAGGCTATGGTGACTTGGGATAGTATTAACATGGTGTGAGCATGCACCAAGTCAACCCAAATAAAGCATAAAAGGAGAATACCACAATATTATGCTTTAATATGCTAAAACAACGCATGATTCTTTCAAGGCACATTAAGAAATCTCAATTGTTGTAACAAGTCATGCTACAACAATAATCGCTAAGCATAAAGTCAAAACAATATCAAGCATGACATGATAAAGTCTAAGACACAGTCAAAAACAAACTCCTTTTATACCACTTAAGCATGAACTTTCCTACTCTTTTCCAACACCAATCGAAAACTAAAGCTAAATGCAGTGCTAGCAAAGGAGAACACTCACAGAACAATAAGAGTGAAAACTAGAGTGTTCTAGGCAATGAATAACGGGGTGTGTCTCTCTCCAAAAGAAGTGTGTTGGGATCAAACCAACTTATTTAAGCAAAGCAAACAGAATAAAACTAAAAACAAAGACGAAGATGCTCCAAGAACAACACAATTGTGCACGAAACAATAAAAATGAAGTGTTTGGAAGAAAACCTGAGGTTTTTATTGATGAAGAAGGGGATGCCTTGGGTATCCTCAAGCTTTGATGCTTGTACTTCTTGAATATTTCTTGGGGTGACACGGGTGGCATCCCCAAACTTGAGCTTTTGTCCATACTTCATCTTATCACATTACTCTTTCCTACACTTTAAATTTTCCTTCATACAAAACTTCACTCAATCTTCATTAGCAACGTTAGTGTACTCAAGATAATAAGTCTTTTGGTTCAGTTTCAACATGAGTAAAACTTCCATTAAAACAAAAGCTACTGTAACACTTCCTTTAAAAAGTTCAAATGATCAAAGAGAACTCAGAGATAAAGAGATTAAGAGGCAAATGCAAATAATGGCAGACATTTGTCAAAATAGACCAGCAGGTAAAAACCAATTTTTAGAAGACCTTATCTTGCTCAAATCGAAAAGTGTTGAACTAATGAAAGTTGGCTAACCACCTGGGGGATTTATTCAGAAAATTACAGCTCCGACATATAGAGATTTTTCACGAATTTTTACAGTGAAGCACAAAAATCTGTTTCGGGACAACACTTCCCCAAATCTTACTTCTCTCTCATTAGACGTTACTCTTGGCACAAAAACCACACAAAAAGGATAAGGAGAGGTTACTTCTGAAGCAATAACTTCCAAGACTCAACAAAAAGACTCCTAAAGAAATTTGGGTTATCTCCCAATAAGTGCTTTTCTTTAACGCCTTTGAGCTAGGCACGATAATTTCGATGATGCTCACATAAGAAATATGAATTGAAGTAAAAGAGAGTATCAAGAAGCAAATATGGAACAAATTTAAGTCTGACCCGCTTCCTATGAAAAATAATCTTGTAAAGAAACAAGTCATGAAATCACAAAGCAACACGCATAGGAAAGCAAAATAAGTGCAACTTCAAAAATTTCAACATAAAGAGGGGAAACTTAATATTGTTGAGATACATAAAACAATGTTTCCCTCTCTCATAATAACTTTCAGTAGCATCATGAATAAAATTAACAATATAACTATCACATAAAACATTCTTATCATGAGCCACATGCATATAATCATTATTACTCTCCACATAAGCGTAGTTATTCTTATTAAGTGTAGTGGGAGCAATTTCAACAAAATAGATATCATTATTATTCTCATCAACATAATCATCAAATATAGGAGGCATATTGTAATCATAATTAATTTTATCCTCAATAGTAGGTGGACTAAAAATATCATACTCATCATCATAATCATCATATATCGGAGGTATAGTATCATCAAAGTAAATTTTCTCCTCCGTGCTTGGGGGACTAAAAATATCATGCTCATCAAAACCAGCTTCCCCAAGCTTAGACTTTTCCATAGCATTCGCAATAATTGTGTTCCAAGAATTCATACTAATAACATTGCTATTAGCATGCAAATAAAGTTCCATAGGGTTTTTAATTTTCTCTTCAAACACCTCATGTCCTAACTCAAGATAAATACTATAAAGCTCTCTAATTTTGTTGTTGTTTTCCATTAATCCTAACTAGTGAAAATAAAAACAGGAAACAAAAATATATAATTACAGAATCTAAAGGAAATAACTTCGAGCACTCACACACCAGCAACGGTACTAGAAGATAACTTAGTAGCCAAAGGATGTGAGTACCTTTTACCTTACCTCCCCGGCAACGGCGCCAGAAAATAGCTTTATGTCTATGCACTTCTATTCTTGTAGACAGTTGTTGGGCCTCCAAGTGCAGAGGTTTGTAGAACAGCAGCAAGTTTCCCTTAAGTGGATTACCCAAGGTTTATCGAACTCAGGAAGGAAGTGGTCAAAGGTATCCCTCTCAAGCAACCCTACAATCAAGATACAAGAAGTCTATTCTGTCCCCAACACACCCAATACACTTGTCAGGTGTATAGGTGCACTAGTTCGGCGAAGAGATAGTGAAATACAAGTGGTATGGATAATTATAAGTGGTAACGGTGCTAGAAAAGAGCTTGATGGGTAGGAAGAGACTAAATGCAATCTGAAATAAAGATGGAAGCAAGCAAACATGTAACAAATCTAGTTGCAAACGGTGTTTCAATGCTTAGAAACAAGGCCTAGGGATCATACTTTCACTAGTGAACACTCTCATATAAATGTCATCTCTTTATGATACTACTCTGAACTACTCTCTGGTTGGATAACTCTAATCCACGGTAGGGCTATAACAGGACACCTCAAAGTCCGCCTTCCCCATCTAGATAACCCCACACTGTCACCTTGAGCGCTAGATGGTTCCAACAAACACCACAATTTCATAGAGACATCCAACTCCAAATATAACTCATAACAAGTATTTATGTAACCTTAGCCAAAGTGCCACATGGTGTGACACTGTCAACTTCCCACACGTGGGGATAAGCAGAGATTCATTAAAGCACTTGAGTAGCAGAATAGATCTATAGATTACAAAGCTCATGATCTCATAAGATCACGTATATAGAGAGATGAACACATAGCTACCGGTAGAGCCCTTAGCCTCGAGAGAGAACTACTCCCTCCTCATCATGGGAATCAGCAATGGCGATGGAGATGGCGGCGGAGTCGATGGAGATGGCTCCGGGGGCACTTACCCATCCCAAAAGGGTGCCAGAGCAGAGAGTTCTGAACCCCGAATCTCCTCTTCGGTGGCGGCGCTACTGCGGAACTTTTTGTGGAATTGTGATCTGGTGTCTAGGGTTTTCGTCCCGAGAGCAATATATAGGTGAAGGGGCGATGTCAGAGGGTGGACCAGGGGCCCACACCACCTGGTGGCGCGGCCAGGGGGACCCGCGCCACCACATGGTGTGGCCAGCCCCTGGCCCCTCTCCGTCTCGTCTTCTAGCTCCGTGAGTCTTCCGGTAAAATATCGACTTTGGCTTTTGTCCAGTCCAATTCCGAGAATATTTATTTTCCAGCTTTTCTGAAACCAAAAACAGCAGAAAACAGGCAACTGGCACTGTGGCATCTTGTTAATAGGTTAGTTCTAGAAAATGTATAAAAATACTCCAAAGTGTGGACAAAACATAAGAAAGTAGATATAAAACAAGCATGGAACATCAAAAATTATAGATACGTTTACAACATATCAAACATCGATGACTGAATTATTGCTGCCTAAAAACACATGTGTTTTACATATTGCTACCTAAAATAAAAAGTCCTTACTCATAAGTAAGGTTATCTAGAGTTTATCCAAGCGACCCCAGTGCGTCGGACATAGTGGATCACGTTACCTTAATCACACTTATTGTAGGAGCCCCATCTTCTTAGGATTACTTCCTTCAAGGTTGTCTTGTAATTGTATAATTAGTACAAAGTCTTCGACGGTGTCCTTTCATAAGGCCGCCAACACATGTTGCAACTCCGACGAGTGCTCTTATCAACATACAACATGAAGTCGCATTTTGACCGCTGGTGGCCACACCCAAGGAACTTGTGGCCGGTGTTCATGCCCTTATATGTGATGAGGCAGCACGGCTGTAGGCCACACTTGCAAAGTAGGTGGTGTTCGGTTTGAAAATTTAGGTCCACCCATCTATGTTCAAATCGATCCACCTCGGCACTATGCCCTGATCGAGAAAAGGAAAACCCCAAAATTAGTTTTTGAGATAGGAGATAAAAGAAATCTCAAAATACATAATGACATACTTTGACGTTGCCCCTTGCAACACGTCCACGATCTTGTTGCCGCCTCTATAGTACCCTTCGCTGCGGTAGTGAGAGCTATCAAAAGAGGGTGGAGAAGATATAAGTAGAGTGACGTGGGAGACAAACATGCGAGATATGAAGGAGTTATGCCCTGGAGGCAAATAATAAAGTGTATTATTTGATATAACTCCTATATGTTCATAATATGTTTCATACTGTGCTATAACTGTGTTAATACGAAACATTAATACATGTGTGGTATGTAAACAAACCGTGTCTCTAGTTACCTCTAGCTAACTAGTTCATTGGTCATGGGGATGGTCTGGGTTTCAAGATCATGGGCATTTATGCCAATTGACAATGGGGTCATGTTATTAGTTGAATAACATGATAGACAAACATCCGACCGTTATATCTTGAATGAGATCAAGTTACAAAGTTCACCATTGATGATAAAACATAGAGAACCTCGCAACCTGATCCTTTGACTGTGACGTAATGCAAATCACCATTCCGGAGGAACCTTAGATGGTTATCAAGAATCATCTTGTAACAAGGTGATGAAAAAGGTGCCACTCAGGTTTTCCAAAGGGATGCATAGAGGAGTACATATCAAGACCAAGATTTGTCTAATCCATGTAATGGATAGATACATGTGGCCATCTCGGTGACGTTGCATTAATGAAGCTTGCAAGCATGTGACATTGGTCACATAATGCAACGACATGAGAACGAGTAAACAAGTTCATTGGTAACGAGACCGAACTAAGGTATGGGGATACCGAAGATCAAGTCTCGAATGAATTAGGTATCATATGACAAAGGGAACGGGAAACGACTATCTCACGGTTCGAGCGATTATATTCGTGAAACACATGGGGGTCACATGGCCATCCAGGTCCCTTTGTTGATCGTTGATGTGAGAGTAGTCTCGATCATGTCCGGAGTGTTTCCGAACCGAATGATGTCACGCTTAAGGGCAGGGACGCTTAGGGTAGATGAGGTATCATAGGAGAAATGGAGAAAGAGAAACCGGAATAGTTCCGGGTAACATCCGATGGAGATCGAAACGGGTCCGGAAGGTGTTCCGAAGTGAAGGAATAATATAATATGTGTATTTGAATGTTAATTGGAGAATTAATATTAAATATACATATTATTTTATTATTAAAGGATTCATAATGCTAATGGGCCTCACCCAAAGGGAGGCCCAATAGGGCATGGTGCCTAGGGAGAGGGGGCCAGCCGGGCTGGGCTTGGTGGGCCGCCCAGTGGGGCCCACCTAGGGCCGGTGGATTCCCCTAGGTGGCCGGAGGGTGTGGGGATTAGTCCCACACCGCCTGGCCCTTGGGTGGTGCGCCCCTCCCACTATATATAGGGGTCTCCCTCCCCCTTTGGAATCATCCCATTCCCTCTCATTCTCTCTCTCTTATCCATTGAGGACTTTTCTGTAATATTCGAGAGGATTGATACATTGCTAACGTATCCATAATTTTTGATGTTCCATGCTTGGTTTTATCTACTTTCTTGTGTTTTGTCCACACTTTGGAGTACTTTCTATACACTTTCTTGGACTAACCTATTAACAAGAGCCACAATGCCAGCTGCCTATTTTTGGTTCGAGGAAAGTCAGAAAATGAATATTCTCGGAATTGGACAGGACAAAAGCCAAAGTCAGTTTTTCACCGAGGGACACCTGGAGCCAGAATACGAGACAGAGAGGGGCCAGGGGGCCGCCACACCACCTGGCCGCGCGGCCCAGCCTGGCCCGTGCCAGGGGGTGGTCTGGCCGCCCTAGGCACCCCCTCGGCCTCCCCTTTCGCCTATAAGATGCCTCCGATACACAAACCCTAAGTACCCGATCAAAATTCCACGAAAGAGTCTGTAGCCGCCGTCATCTCCATCCCTAGATCGGGAGGGATCTGAAGCTCTTCTCGGCACCCTGCCGGAGGGGAGAATTCACCCTGGAGGTCTTCTTCATCACCATGCAAGCCTCCGGTGTGATGCGTAAGTAGTTCATCTCTGGACTACGGGTCCATGTAGTAGCTAGATGGCCGGTTCTCCTCCTTTGTGCTATCATGTTTAGATCTTGTGAGCTCTGTTCATGATCAAGATCATCTATTTATAATTCTGCATGTTGTGTTTGCAGGGATCCGATGGATATTGAGATGCTATTTCAGATTGATTATTGATTCTATCATTTCTTTGTTATTTGTGATCTTGCATGCTTTCCATTGTTAGTAGCTATCTTGGCCAAGTAGATGCTAGCAACTCCAAGAGTTAGTATTTATGCTCGATAGTGGGTTCATGCCTCTAGTAATCTGGGGAAGTGACAGAAATCTCTAAGGTACTAGATGTGCTGTTGCTACTAGGGAGAAAACAACAATCCTTTGTTCATAGAACAATCTATTGTTTACTTTACACGCAATGCGTAATGCAATTATCCGTTTCTTGCAACTTAATACTGGAGGGGGTTCGGATGATAACCTGAAGGTGGATTATTAGTCATAGATGCAGTTGGATTACGGTCTATGTATAATGTTGTAATGCCCAATCAAGTCTCAAAGGAGTCAAGATGAGTAGTATTTGCATAGTGCTTTCTCGATGTTTGTCAATTGCCCCACTGTAATTTGTTCACCCAACATGTCATCTATCTTAAGGAGAGCCACCACTAGTGAACTATGGACCCCGGTCCTTTCTTTTACCATCAATCTACAATCAACTGTTACTGTTTTCTGTTTACTTTCTGCAAACTATTACTTTCTTCCACTCGATACATTTAATCCTTTGTTTTCAGCAAAACCGGTGAGATTGACAACCTCATCGCAAGTTGGGGGCAAAGTTCTGTGGTTGTGTTGTGCAGGTCTCCATGGTGCTGCTGGCACCGGTAGTGCGCCCTGCCAAAGTTCAGCTAGCAACACCTTTGAGGTGTTTCCTTGCTCCTACTGGTTCGATTAAACCTTGGTTTCATAACTGAGGGAAAACTTGCTACTGTGCTCATCATACCTTCCTCTTGGGGTTCCAGAACAGGCTCGATATACTTTGGGCTTAGCAACCGATTTTCTAGCGTCGTTGCCGGGGAGTCAAGGACATCTTCACAAGGGGAGTCCCTCATATAACCAATCTCTTTACTTTGTTATTTTTGTTTTGCTTCGTTTACTTTTGCTTTGTTTGCTTATTTCTTTATCAAAAACACAAAAAAATTAATTTTACTAGTTTGCTTTCTTTATTAAAAACACAAAAAATGACTACTCTGGAAAACTCTAAGTTGTGTGACTTCACTAGCACCAACAACAATGATTTTATGAGCACACCTATTGCTCCACCTGTTCCTGATGCTAGTTTCTTCGAAATAAAACCTGGTTTACTCAATCTTGTTATGAGAGAACAATTTTCTGGTATTGGTAATGAAGATGCTGCTGCTCATATAAATAACTTTGTTGAACTTTGTGAGATGCAAAAGCATAGGGATATAGATGGAGATATTATTAAGCTTAAATTGTTTCCTTTCTCTTTGAGAGGAAACGCTAAAGAATGGTTGAATTCCTTGACTAGGAATATTATTGATTCTTGGACTAAATGCAAGGATGCTTTCATTGGAAAATACTACCCTCCTGCTAAGATTATATCTATGAGAAGTGAAATAATGAAATTTAAACAATCTGATAATGCACATGTTGCTCAAGCTTGGGAAAGAATGAAATCTTTGGTAAAGAATTGTCCCACTCATGGACTAACTGCTTGGATGATTATCCAAACCTTTTATGCAGGATTGAACTATACTTCAAGAAATCTATTGGATTCTGCTGCTAGAGGTACCTTTATGACCATTACTTTGGGTGCTGCAACAAAGCTTCTGGATAATATGATGGTTAACTACTCTGAATGGCGTCCTGAAAGAGGTCCACAAGGTAAGAAGGTAAATTCTGTTGAAGAAACCTCCTCCTTGAGTGATAAAATTGATGTTATTATGTCTATGCTTGTTAATGGAAAAGCTCATATTGATCCAAATAATGTTCCTTTAGCCTCTTTGGTTGCTCAAGAAGAGCAAGTTGATGTGAACTTTATAAGAAATAACAATTTTAGCAACAATGCCTACATGAATAATTTTGGTAACAACAATTATAGGCCATATCCTCCCAACAATGGTAATGCTTATGGAAATTCCTACAACAATAATAGGAGTGCACCCTCTAAACTTGAAGTTATGCTTAAAGATTTTATTAGTAAACAAACTGCTTTCAATAAAACTATTGAGGAGAAACTCTCTAATGTTGAAAGAAATATAGCATCATTGGCTGAAGCTCAATCTTCTTTGAATAAAATGACTGCTAAACCCGAAACTAATGAGAATACCTTTGCAGCTACTAATGCCATACAAGTTAGAATTGATGAAAATGTTAGACTATTACCTGAATTGCATGCTAAGTGGGAAAGAGAAGATGAAATTGCTAGAAACATTAGTGTTTCTACTATCACTACCACTAGTGTTGATGCTAGTAATAGATCTACTACTTTAGATGATAATTATGATTTTGATCTTGATGGTTGCAATATCTCTAGAGTTATTAAGTTCCTACAAAAGCTTGCTAAAAGTCCTAATGCTAGTGCTATGAATATGGCCTTTACAAAACACATTACTGATGCTCTCATAAAGAGTAAAGAAGAAAAGATGAAACATAAAGCTTCTATTCCTATAAAACAAGAAGATGGTTGGGAACCCATCATTAATATGGAAGTGAATGATTTTGATTTCAAAGCTTTATGTGATCTTGATAGTAGTGTTTCTATTATGCCTAGACGGATTTATGATATGCTTGATTTGCCACCATTGGAAGATTGTTATTTGAATGTCCCACTTGATGATAATGCTAAAAAGAAACTCATGGGGAGTATTAATGATGTTCTTATTATGGTTAACAATGCCTATGTCCCCGTTGATTTCTATGTTTTGGATGAAGATGTTGGGGATCGGTGCGGAAAACAAAAAAATTCCTATGATGTAACCCCAAAACTTGCCTAGGATCTATCTATGTAGTAATGCGGTAACGACCGATGCATAGAGAATACATGCCCTTGTAGACCGTACGCGGTTAACGTTCCGCGGGGAACGTGGTTGAAGTAGTCGTACTCGTAGCCGACCTCAAGGTCACGAAGCTCCCCACAGGTCACCCTTGCTCCTTCTTGATCTTCATCGTGCAACAGCTCCGGCTCACAACATTTAAGCGCCCCAAGTGTTGCGCCTCGTGTCTTCGTACACATCCGGTGCACGATGAGACCTCTGGCTCCCCGATCCCACCGGGAGTGCGGAAGTTGATATCCGACTAGGAATCTCTGCAGCACAACGACATACTGCAGGTGTGCCTCGATCGCACAACCCAGACTTGGGGCCATGATCACAAGGTATAGAGAGAGGGAGGAGGAGAAAGTCAACCAAAGGACTTCTCCAATTGTGTGTTGAATCCCACTCATGGGCACCCCTTTATATAGGCGGAGGGGGTGTGCCCTCCCCATTGGGTTAACCATGTGGGGCTATTCATAAAGGAAAAATACAGGAATAAATTCGTACAGCCAGATGGGCCAACAGCTGGCCATCCCATCAACATCAAGTAGCAGCCTGGTGCTAAGTGGGCCGCCTCGCAACCCAGCAGCAGCCGGCGCAGCAGCCCGCGGCAGCCAGCGCCAAAGTGGGCTAGCCTGCACGCGAGGCCTGTCAGCGGTGGCGGGAGCTGGAACCCGGGTGGGCCAGCTTCTCCTGCTTGTGGCCCAGCCGCTTGCCCGCCAGCGGCCTCCTCCGCCCGCCTGGCAACTCGCCCGGGTGGGCCGCTTGCCCCCGCCGGCTCCCCCGCGAGCCCCGCATGGGCCGGGGTCGAGCCAGGCCGGCCGCCGCGGCTGGTAACTGGCGCCCGCCCCCCGTGCGGCGGCAACTATCTACCGCCCACGTGGGCTGTTACTGTTTTCCTTTTTCCCTTTATTTTTTTGCAGCTTTTATTCTAGGATTTTTCCTTCCGGGATTTGGCCTAATATAAAAGTTGCCTTTATAAATGTAAATATTATTTAGAATATATTAATTCATAATTAACATATAATAAATATATATTTATATTCCCATTTATCTGAAAACACTTTCCGGGGTCTTTTCCTTTATTCTTTCTCCGAACAACTTCGGATCTCTCTGCGGAACGATTCCGGCTTTCTCTCTTTCTCTACTGTGATTCCATCTTACGAATGATCGCTCCCATCGTACCCTTAAGTGTATCCTCTCACGACTCAGGAATGCTCTAGACATGATCTGTATCAATGATCAACAGAGGGACCAGGGATATCCATGTGACCCTTATGCATTCCTGATGACAATGTCGTTTGAACCGCTAAATGTAGCATCCTCTTCCTTTTGTTTCTCGATACAACTTGTCCGAGATCCGACCATTGGTATCCCATACCTTGTTCAATCTCGTTCACAACAAGTTATGTTTTCTTGTTACCATGATATTACATCCCCGTGACCTAGTCACATGTTGCAACATTTATGGATGTAATCTCACCAAGCCGGACGTATGTATCTTTACCCGTCATGTGGGTGAACAAATCCCTCTCTTGACATATATTGCCTCTACAGTTCCTCCGAGTACCTGAACACACCTTTATAACCACTATATTACCAAGTGGCGCTTGATGCTATCTAAGCACTCGGGAGACTATGATTGATATCATCTCACGGTCTAAGGGGAAGGAGTCTAGGTATCGTTGTTGCAAGAATGAACTATATGACTTGATCATGTTGCAATCCTTTGAGGAATGTCCAATCACATCATTCTCCAATGATATGATCTCGTTGTCAGTCGGCATAAATGCCCATGATCTTGAAACCCAGATCATCTTCGTGACCAACGAACTAGTATGAATAGAGGCTACTAGGGACTTTGTTGTTTCATACCACACCCGTACCAATGTTTATACTTGGCACACTTCTAGCACAATATGAAACTATTATAAACTAATTGAGATATGACAATAAAAACCTATTTATTATTTGCCTCTAGGGCATATCTCCTTCAGTCTCCCACTTGCACTAGAGTACAAATAACCTAGCTTACTCATATAAACCATATACCATATGCGTTTACAGATCATGCATGCTCATGGGAAACGTCATGTCCATGTTCTGTTTTACCAGATCATTATGTCTTTTGCAAATCGTGAATGTCTTCCTAATTTTGACATTCACTCCATTATCTTATAATGGGTCGATGTATTTGTTTGGCAACAAAGTGAGACTTTTGTTTCTAGTGTTTATGATGACGGTCATTTTCACCGTTGTCATCTAAACTTCGAAACACACTTTGCTATCCTTTGTGTATATACTATAGTCATGGCAGCAGAACGAGGCCGGATTCCAGGAGCTTACAGTGACGTTAGATCAACCTCGAGGGCTTTCTCATGGGCACTGGGCCCTGGGACACATCATTCTACGGTTAAAGCGAACTAGCCCCGCCACAACATTATGCATCACATCAGATGGAGCCTTTGTACTACTATATCTATGTAGATCCTAGTGCATGAAATGCAACTATGCCATTTACATTGCTTCTTGTCATTTAAGTACAAACTTAATTCTGGTTCTGTGATCAACTCATGAATCACTTAAAGACATGCTCTTACAGTTAAGACTTTGTCCTACCAACCAGAACCTCGGGACACATTACGTCGAGTATACAACATGGTTATATGGAAGAACCTATGACTGAGGCATAGGAGATGCAACGCATTTCTTTCTTTCAACCATAGTTGGAATACAAACTCAATGCTTCATACAGTAAGAACTACTTTCTTACCTTGTTCCATTCTGAGCTTCTCCAGAATCTTGCTTAGGACATTCTGAACATCTTTCAGAATCAAGTCCAGGAAGCATTCGACATTCAGTGTTTATTAAACTCACCAATCTATCTCGATAGATCTTATTGTTTAATAACTTCAACTTCATCCTTAACTTATCTAACTTAAATATTATTAACACCAACCACATCATTCACATATGTTGTCCACATATCTTAGAATGATTTCACGCTCCCACTCAAATGTGACATTCATGTTTGAGATCCAGGGATTTCACTTAGATCCCACTCAAAATATGTCAGCTACATATTATGAATTAGCCAAGCTGATTTGCTCCCACTCAAATCTAGGTCCTCTCGATAATCTAGGACATTCCAAATTCTTTGATCATCATCAACCCGAGAATTCCACTAATGAGATTTCAATGACCATTCATTTCTCGTACTTAGGTCCATCACGCTTCTTTGTAATTCGTGGATGTCTTGTTCAAAACATGACAAGTGGATCAACAATATAATTCCACAAACTTGTAGAATATATAGTTGAATCCTACTTTCTTTAGTAAAAGTATTCACTGAAACTTTATGATCATTATCATTGGTTTCTTCTCCATTTGCAGAGTTTGGATTCACGAAACAAATTCCGCTACGCCACTCAACAATTCGGAGGTAAGGTCAAATACCTTGTTTTGATCTTTTACTTTCTTCCACCTGTATCTTCATCAAGACACATCAACTTAGGACAACAAAAGGTTTGCCCTTTTGTGGAAGATGCATTCATAGCTTCCTAAGAATGCTCTACAGAGACTTGTTTATTCGCCATGATTTCGACTTATCAAAATCTCCAGAAACTCGAACTTGCCATAACACTTATGGTGTTGTTTCCATGAATCTTTTAGATGTTCCTTTGTATTTCAAATGAGTGTTTGCTTATTTTGATCTCTAACTCTAAACGACAACTATAACCCTATAAGAGATGATATTATACCATATGTATCTAATACATATTGATTATGATGTTTAGACATTTCAACACAGTTTGAATTCGTCCAATTATCATAATTTGTGAAACATCTTTCACAAGTTCCTTTTATGCTAAACTTAACTTGAATACCTTAGTCATGTCGATCAAATTGAAGAGACTTGTTAATTCAGTTAATTCAATATCCCATTTAGTTATGAACTCATTTGAACAATTCAAATCATTCAAACTTCATGTTTCATTAAGTAAATACACTTATTCACTTAAGTCCATAGTAAATGATTTCCACTACTTGTGGAAAATATGATACATTGCTATGTATAATATTCAACATTTCTTCGCATATCACCGTTTTACCAGAATGCGGAGTTTTAGTCATTCTTCCCAAAAGGCATGGTTTTGCAAAGTCTCTAGATTAAGCATCTAGGACCCCGATCTTTCATAAAGAACCTGCAATAACCAAAATGACTTAAACTATTGTGTCATTTCATTATTTAACTTTGGATATCTTTTAGCATTCTAATCCTTTATAAATGTTTAAACTATTATCATTAACATAGTGATGAGAATAACTTATTTGTAAGTGTAATGTGACCATAAGGTATTGTTCATAAGAATAGTACAAACTGGTTTGTAACTTGTTCATATGAGTAATCGTCTCGCCAAAAGCAAGACACACAAACTAGGATTACAAAATATATTCAAGTCCACTAATCCAAATGAAAATCTTTGAGGGAAGAGGTGATGTCGGCCATCAACTGTTTTGCTTGCCGTCATCAAATCACGTTGCCTCAAAACCAGCAATTCTCAAGCAGATCCTCCTGTTTTCACAAAACGGGACAAGTATCAAATACTTTGCAAATTGCAATGAGTTTTGCAAGAACCACATTTATAACTTTGTATATCTTACATATACCCTTTTTATTCATGACCTCCTATTGCAAGCAAGCCCTTCTAAGAGTTCTCAACTCTAATGCAAGATCGCTAAGTGTTTTACCAAACATTCTGGAGTCATCGAATTATCTCCTAATGGTTATTGTATAAAGAAGAGAAGATCACCTTTTACGAGGATATCCCTCAAGCGTGGGTATTAATCTATGAAGTTGGACCCTTTTTCTAAGTTCTAAATTAAGCAATATATTCCCATGGTCGCAAAGGACCTCAATAGAATAGTCCAAGGTCTACTAAGATATTTGCAAATAGACATCTAGACTAAGTTTATAATAAGAGATCAATTTATAATTGGTCTCCACTAAAATTATCATCCCCTGGACAACTTTAGTGATCGCATGATCCCTATCCTCTGCACCTCCCCCGTGTTACACGGCCATCAGCGCATTATCAAAGGTAGACATTCACTAATGCCAATCACATCATCCATGCGACTCATGCTCGATCTTTCGATCTCTTGTGTTCTGAGGCCACGCTTCTGTGGCGTGCTAGGCTCGCCAAATCTAACTTGTGTGTATTCGTTGTGCAACATGGCTTACACCCACTATATGCAAACATAGATATGTCTGACACCTAGGCCTGTACCCTGGATCGCCTCATACAGAAGAACTTTCTTGGTGGTGCACACACAAGGGGAACACGGAACATTGGAATTCAATAGGGATTATCTTATTTGCTACCGTTGAGAATCTAAATACTAGAACACACTAAGATGTAAAATAGGTATCAACATCATATGTATAATGTGATATGATATGGTCCTTCTCGCGCCTTGATCTCATCGAGTGCTCCGGCATGATCTCCATCTTGCCCTTGGTTTGACGCCAAGTCCACGACGCTTCCACCAGGTCATCCATCGGAACAATGACTATTGCTATACTACTTAGCAACAGAAAAGTAAACTACTTTACCTTCGTAACGACCAGTGCCATATCATAATCACATGCCCCCTGCAAAATAAAGTTAGACGCCTCTACTTTATCTATTGCAAGTTTTACGTGGTTGTTAGGGCTTTCGCACTAGAACTGTTTCTAAACTATGAACTTTCCAACCACAACATGGATCCGACAGTTGTCTCTATTACACCCCTTTCGGGGTCCTCCGTTGTAAATGTTATATCAACTATCGAATGAGAGACAGACACCCGCTAGCCACTTATACGGTACAAGCCGTATGTTGAGCGTGGAACCAGTCTCGCATACGAATACGCGTAAGGTCGGTCCGGGCCGCTTCATCAAACAATACCGCGATATAAACAAGTACACGTTAGAGGGTAACAACTAAGGGATCAATGCCCGCACAATACTTGTGCATACTGGCCGTACAACACTCCTACGCATAGATCGGCTCTGATACCACTGTTGGGGATCGGTGTGGAAAACAAAAAATTTCCTACGATGTAACCCCAAAACTTGCCTAGGATCTATCTATGTAGTAATGTGGTAACGGCCGATGCATAGAGAATACATACCCTTGTAGACCGTACGTGGTTAACGTTCCGCGGGGAACGTGGTTGAAGTAGTCGTACTCGTAGCCGACCTCAAGGTCGCGAAGCTCCTCGCAGGTCACCCCTTGGTCCTTCTTGATCTTCATCGTGCAACGGCTCCAGCTCATGACATTTAAGCGCCCCAAGTGTTGCGCCTCGTGTCTTCATACACATCCGGTGCACGATGAGACCTCCGGCTCCCCGATCCCGCCAGGAGTGCGGAAGTTGATATCCGACTAGGAATCTATGCAGCACAACGGCATACTGCAGGTGTGCCTTGATCGCACAACCCAGACTTGGGGCCATGGTCACAAGGTATAGAGAGAGGGAGGAGGAGAAAGTCAACCAAAGGACTTCTCCAATTGTGTGTTGAATCCCACTCATGGGCACCCCTTTATATAGGCGGAGGGGGTGTGCCCTCCCCATTGGGTTAACCATGTGGGGCTATTCATAAAGGAAAAATACAGGAATAAATTCATACAGCCAGATGGGCCAGCAGCTGGCCAGCCCATCAACATCAAGCAGCAACCTGGTGCTAAGTGGGCCGCCTCGCAACCCAGCAGCAGCCGGCGCAGCAGCCCGCGGCAGCCAGCGCCAAAGTGGGCTAGCCTGCACGCGAGGCCTGTCAGCGGCGGCAGGAGCTGGAACCCGGGTGGGCCAGCTTCTCCTGCTCGTGGCCTAGCCGCTTGCCCGCCAGCGGCCTGCTCCGCCCGCCTGGTAGCTCGCCCGGGTGGGCCGCTTGCCCCCGCCGGCCCGGCTGGCTGGCCGGCTCCCCCGCGAGCCCCGCATGGACCTGGGTTGAGCCAGGCCGGCCGCCGCGGCTGGTAACTGGCGCCCGCCCCCCGTGCGGCGGCAACTATCTTCCACCCACGTGGGCTATTACTGTTTTCTTTTTCTCTTTATTTTTCTGCAGCTTTTATTCTAGGATTTTTCCCTCCGGGATTTGGCCTAATATAAAAGTTGCCTTTATAAATCTTAATCTAAATATTATTTAAAATATTTTAATTCATAATTAATATATAATAAATATATATTTAAATTCCCATTTATCCGAAAACACTTTTTGGGGTCTTTTCCTTTATTCTTTCTCCGAACAACTTTGGATCTCTCTGCGGAACGATTCTAGCTTTCTCTCTTTCTCTACTGTGGTTCCATCCTACGAATGATCGCCATCATCGTACCCTTAAGTGTATCCTCTCACGTCTCGGGTATGCTCTAGACATGATCTGTATCAATGATCAACAGAGGGACCAGGGATATCCATGTGACCCCTATGCATTCTTGATGACAATGTCGTTTGAACCGCTAAATGTAGCATCCTCTTCCTTTTGTTTCTCGATACAACTTGTTCGAGATCTGATCATTGGTATCCCATACCTTGTTCAATCTCGTGCACAACAAGTTCTGCTTTCTTGTTACCGTGATATTACATCCCCGTGACCTAGTCACATGTTGCAACATTTATGGATGTAATCTCACCAAGCCGGACGTATGTATCTTTACCCGTCATGTGGGTGAACAAATACTGCTCTTGAGATATATTGCCTCTACAGTTCCCCCGAGTACCTGAACACACCTTTATAACCACTGTATTACCAAGTGGCGCTTGATGCTATCTAAGCACTCTCGGGAGACTGTGATTGATATCATCTCACGGTCTAAGGAGAAGGAGTCTAAGTATAGTTGTTGCAACAATGAACTATATGACTTGATCATGTTGCAATCCTTCGAGGAATGTCCAATCACATCATTCTCCAATGATATGATCTCGTTGTCAGTCGGCATAAATGCCCATGATCTTGAAACCCAGATCATCTTCGTGACCAACGAACTAGTATGAATAGAGGCTACTAGGGACTTTGTTGTTTCATACCACACCCGTACCAATGTTTCTACTTGGCACAGTTCTAGCACAATATGAAACTATTATAAACTAATTGAGATATGACAATAAAAACCTATTTAATGTAATGCTTCTTGTCCTTACTTTGAGAAGGCCTTTTCTTAGAACTGTTGGTGCCATTATTGATATGAAAGAAGGCACCATTAAATATCAACTTCCACTCAAGAAAGGTATAGAAAACTTCCCTAAGAAGAGAGAGAAGATTTATTTTGCCTCTCCTATGAAAACAAAATTTGCTCTTAATGCTTCTTCATTTGAGAACACTTGATTCTTTTTCTTGCTTCTTATGCCTAACTTAAAGGCGTTAAAGAAAAGTACTTATTGGGAGATAACCCAAAAGTTTTAGATGAGTCTTGGAAGTTATTACTTATGTAATAACCGCTCCTTATCCTTTTTATTTGCTTTTTGTGCCAAGAGTACCCTCTAATGATGAGAGAGCAGTAATGATTGGGAAAGTTATTGTCCTGCAACAAATTTCTGTGCTTCACCATAAAAATTCGTGTAAAATCTCTCTACGTCATTTTGAGGCGTGAAGTTTTGTGCTTCTGCCCCAGGTTGTTATCTAACTTCCGTTAGTTCAACACTTTTTGATTTGAGCAAAAGAAGGTCTTAGAAAAAATTCGTCTTTACCTGCTAGTCTGTTTTGACAGATTTCTGCCATTATTTGCGTTTGCTTCTTGTTGGTTCTTTTTTGAGTTCTTTTGGGGAATTGAGCTTTTTGAGGGAAGTGCTACAGTATCTTGTGTTTTAATGGAAGTTTTATTGGTGTTGGAACTGAACCTAAATACCTATTATCTTGAGTGCACTAATGTTGCTAATAAAGATTGTGTGAACTTTTCTATGAAGGAAAAATTTCAGGTGTATGGAAGGAATGAGTAATGAGATGAAGGATGGACTAAAGCTCAAGCTTGGGGATGCCATGCGTGTCACCCCAAGAAATATCCAAGAAGTACAAGCGTCAAAGCTTGGGGATGCCCAAGACATCCCCTTCTTCATCAATAAAAATTCCATGTTTCTTCCAAACACTTCATTTTTATTGTTTCATGCACAATTGTGTTGTTCTTGGAGCGTCTTCTTTTTTGTTTTTGTTTTGGTTTTTTGTTTGCTTTGTTTTCTTAGTTTGCTAAATAAATTTGTTGGACCCCCTCTTTCATGCATTGGTTTTCAAATAGTTTGGTTTCTGTTGGAAAAGAGTAGGAAAGTTCATGCTTAAGTGGTAAAGAGAGCTTGTTTTTGACTATGGCCTATGCTTTGTCATGCCATGCTTGATATTGTTTTGGCTTTATGCTTAGTATTCTTTGTTGTATCATGACTTGTTATAAACAATTGATATTGCTTAATGTGCCTTCAAAGAATCATGCGTTGTTTTAGCATATTAAAGCATAGTATTGTGGTATTCTCCTTTGATGCTTTATTTGGGTTGACTTGGCACATGCTCACACCATGTTATGACTATACCAAGTCACCATAGCCTTTATGATCCTTTAGTTTTCAACTTGTAGTATCACTTTATGCTTTGATTAATGATGTTTTGTCGCTCTGCATGATTATGGACATTATTGCTCTCTTAGTTGGTCGCTCCCAGTCTTTGGCTAGCCTCCATAACCAAGTATGAGTTCCACTCATGCATCCAACTCCTAAAACCAAGTTATTCCAAAGAGTCCACCATACCTACCTATTAGCATAGGCTATTCCAAGTATATTCATGTTTTTATCTACCTTTCGAATTAAACTTGCTATGCGAAAACTAGTGATTAAAGCTCTCACGAACTTGATGGCACACTTTACTTTTCTTGCCCTTAATAAACTTGAACCATTGTGTCGTCTATGTTGTATATTCTTGCACTTATATGTTGGGGATTAGAAGAACCATGATGTCATGCGGAACGCTTTCAACATTGCACTTGTACTTTGTACCTAGTTGATATCATGCTCTTTTGTCTATGGATATCATCGGTGTGAAATGAAAGGGGAGCTTGTAAGTCCATGGAGTTGTGTATGTGTGTTAGAGAAACGCCTGGGCCACTGGTCTAATCCATGTTGTCATGGTGGAAACCTACATCGTAACCATAATGAGCTATCTATGAAGCATTCTTCTTATAAAAAAGTCAGATATTGAGAAAAAAGAGAAAAAGAAAAAAAGATATAAGAAATGAGGAAAGCGAGAAAAAGCACCGTTTTCCCATGGTAAATAAGAAGATTGTTGAGATGCTCGTTGTCTGCTTGCCTTGTCACTTTGATATAGGGATTCTTCCGTATCATTGGGCAAGGGGTACCCCATTAGCGGTTCTCTATGATACACATGTACTTACTATGACAAGAACTTACTGGTAACTGAACTTGAGTAGCATGAGGAGCAGCCCTTGTATTCAAGGGACATGAGAGTTCCAACTTATACTTCGTCAAGCATATACACCATAGTTTGTTCACTTTAACCTTAATCACTTCAAGATGCTTATGATAGGGGCAATGAGAGATGAAAGCTAACAAGTACCATAATTTTTGGAAGCTCTTTATGAGACTTGAATCCCTACTTTCTTCTATGAAGGCCTTTCTTTTACTTTTATGTTGAGTCTCCACCTTCTATCTTTATGCACCTACTTTGAGAGCATAGTGGCAATTCTTAGCTCTATGTGCATTGTCCCAAGACTTGTTGATTGATGCATAGCTTTGATATTGCTTATTTTAAACTATTTGTATCTAGTCACTCTTATGAACTTTGAAGGTGTCCTATGCATTTATGTTTGCTACTCTATGAGGGACAAGATGAATGCCACTATGCTATGTTTTCTTTATGTGAAACAAACAAATGTTTTGCAAAGCATTGTTATTCATGAATCTTTTGTTTGTGCCTTTTCATGTTGCAACATAGTTGCTTTGTCTTATTGTTAGAACTTTGTCTTTCATGTTATGATTGAAGTACTATGATCCTAGCTATCATTGGTTTACAAATACTTTGATCAAGTTTATGATGCTGCATGTCACCTAAAAAATTATTCTTTCTTTTTATCACTTACCTACTCGAGGACAAGCAGGAGTTAAGATTGGGGATGTTGATATGTTGCTAACATATCCATAATTTTTGATGTGCCATGCTTGATTTTATCTACTTTCTTGTGTTTTGTCCACACTTTGAAGTACTTTCTATACACTTTCTTGGACTAACCTATTAACAAGAGCCACAGTGCCAGCTGCCTGTTTCTGCTTTTTTGGTTCCAGGAAAGTCAGAAAATGAATATTCTTGGAATTGGACGGGACAAAAGCTAAAGTCAGTTTTTCACCGAGGGACACCCGAAGCCAGAATACGAGACGGAGAGGGGCCAGGGGGCCGCCACACCACCTGGCCATGCGACCCAGCCTGGCCCGCGCCAGGGGTTGGTCTGGCCACCCTAGGCACCCCCTCGGCCTCCCCTTTCGCCTATAAGATGCCTCCGATATAGAAACCCTAAGTACCCAATCAAAATTCCACGAAAGAGTCTGTAGCCGCCGTCATCTCCATCCCTAGATCGGGAGGGATCTGAAGCTCTTCCCGCACCCTGCCAGAGGGGAGAATTCACCCTAGAGGCCTTCTTCATCACCATGCAAGCCTCCGGTGTGATGCGCGACTAGTTCGTCTCTGGACTACGGGTCCATGTAGTAGCTAGATGGGTGGTTCTCCTCCTTTGTGCTATCATGTTTAGATCTTGTGAGCTCCGTTCATGATCAAGATCATCTATTTGTAATTCTGCATGTTGTGTTTGCGGGGATCTGATGGATATTGAGATGCTATTTCAGATTGATTATTGATTCTATCATGTCTTTGTTATTTGTGATCTTGCATGCTTTCCGTTGTTAGTAGCTATCTTAGCCAAGTAGATGCTAGCAACTCCAAGAGTTAGTATTTATGCTCGATAGTGCATTCATGCCTCTAGTAATCTGGGGAAGTGACAGAAATCTCTAAGGTACTAGATGTGTTGTTGCTACTAGGGAGAAAACATCAATCCTTTGTTCATAGAACAATTGTATTGTTTACTTTACATGCAATGCATAATGCAATTATCCGTTGCTTGCAACTTAATACTAGAGGGGGTTCGAATGATAACCTGAAGGTGGATTATTAGTCATAGATGCAGTTGGATTACGGTTTATGTATAATGTTGTAATGCCCAATCAAGTCTCAAAGGAGTCAAGATGAGTAGTATTTGCATAGTGCTTTCTCGATGTTTGTCAATTGCCCCGCTGTAATTTGTTCACCCAATATGTCATCTATCTTAAGGAGAGCCACCACTAGTGAACTATGGACGACGGTCATTTCTTTTACCATCAATCTACAATCAACTATTTACTGTTTTCTGTTTACTTTCTGCAAACTATTACTTTCTTCCACTCGATACGTTTAATCCTTTGTTTTCAGCAAAACCGGTGAGATTGATAACCTCATCGCAAGTTGGGGACAAAGTTCTGTGGTTGTGTTGTGCAAGTCCCCATGTTGCTGCTGGCACCGGTAGTGCACCCTGCCAAAGTTTATCTAGCAACACCTTTGAGGTGTTTCTGTGCTCCTACTGGTTCGATACCTTGGTTTCATAACTGAGGGAAAACTTGTTGCTGTGCTCATCATACCTTCCTGTTGGGGTTCCCCAATAGGCTCGATATACTTTGGGCTTAGCAAGGACCTCGTGGGTGAGTTATCCACCTTCACACCATCGTCGTGTGATCAGTGATCCGGCATCTACTTCTTCCGCTACTCGGCTGGATCGGAGTCCGGTTTACGTCTCCTACACCGGACGTGTGACGAACTTCGGAGGCACCACAGTTGGGGTGCTTCTCGTCTTCATCAATATACGCCTTCCTGCATAAGGCGTGCCTCGGTCTTCAAAGGTATGAATACCGTCTCTCTCCTCCGTTACTTATGTCTACATAGTATAGATCCTGGTATTAGTGTTCGAGTAGATAGAATTTTTTTGTTTTCTGCTACGGAACCCTTCAGTGGTATCAGAGCGGGTCTATGGGTAGACATGTCGTACGGATAGAACACATAGCAATATATGGGCATTGATTCTCTTGTTGCTACCCACTTTTAATGTTCTTGTTCATATTGTGGCACTATTTGATGAAGCGACCCCCAACCGACCTCACGTGGTGATTCACGAGACTGGTCCATGAATCAAAGTGGCTTAGGGGGTGTCTATCTCTCTGCAGTTGTTGATATGGCATCAACATTGGATGGCCCTAAAAAGGGAAGAAGAACGACAATCATTGAATCCATGTTGTGGCTCCACGTTCATAGGTAGGAAGGGGTTCTACTGCGAAAGCCATAAAGCCGCGTAAAACTTGCAATAGATAATATAGAAGCGTCTATTTTTATTATTGCATAGGGGCATGTATTATAACGTGGCAATGAAAAGTTTATGGAACTTCCATTGAAGCCATTGATGATGATCAAAATCCTGTAACAACATCATAAAACTTTACTTTTTGAAGTATTACTTATTGTGCTGGTATATTTATATATTCGACGGTAGCATAATAAGATAATCCCTCACAGTATTCCAGTTATCGTATTCCCCTTATGTGTGCACCACCAAGAAAGTTCTTCGGTATGAGGCGACCCGTGGTGAGCGGGTGTCAGACATATCTACATTCACATATAGTGGGTGTAAGCCATGTTGCACTGCGAATACACACAAGTTAGAACTAGCAAGCCTAGAATGTGTAGATACGACCTCGGAATACAAGAGACCGAAAGGTCGAGCATGAATCACATGGTTGATGTGATCGACATTGGGGAATGTCCACCTTTGAAACTGCACTGATGGCCGTGACGATCGGGGGAGGAGCAGTGGATTGGGATCATGTGATCACTAAACGAGTGGAGGGATGTTCGTTTAAGTGGGATTTCTTTTGTTTTATGTTTGCTAACATAATTAAAACTTGAACTAATTATTATAAACATGGTCTACACACTTTGCAAATCCATTGTAGATGTCTTGCCCACCCACCTTCAACCTTAGCACTTTCCTCAAGAAGGACAAGCTGAAAACTGACGGAACCAACTTCACTGCATGGTTCCGCAATCTTAGGATCCTCCTAGCCCCTACAAGTTGACTAATGTCACCGAGTCTGAGCTTCCAGCTAAGCCTACAGATTCCGCCTCCCAGGACGAAAAGAATGTCTAGTAGTCCAAGGCAGACGATTTCTCCCTCATCCAAAGTGGAATGCTCTATGCCATGGAGCCGAGGCTTCAAAAGCATTTTGAGAAGATGAATTCTTTTGAGATCATTGAGAATCTCAAGGCTATCTTTGCTACACAGGCCCGTGTAGAGAGGTATGATGCTTCCGAGCTCTTCTTCTCTGCTAAAATGGAAGAGCACATCAGTATTAGTGAGCACGTGGTCAAAATGCCTGGCTATGTTAAGCGTTTGAACGCCCTGGATTGCAAAATACCGGAGGAGCTCGCAATTGATAGGGTGCTGCACTCGCTGCCCCTAGCTATAAGAGGTTTGTGATGAACTACAACATGCAAGGGATGACTAAGACCCTTGCCGAGGTATTCGCCATGCTCAAAACTGCTGAGGTTGAAATCAAGAAGGAGCACACAGTGTTGATGGTCAATAAGACCACCAATTTTAAGAATTCGGGGCAAAAGGGAAAAGGCAAGGGCAAGAAGTCCAAGAAGGATGGCAAGATCATTGCCAGTACCGCAAAGACTGCCAAGCCCGGCCCTAAGCCCGGCGCTACGTGCTACTACTGCAAAGGGGATGGGCACTAGAAACGCAACTATCCCAAGTACCTTGAAGAGAAGCGAGCCGGCAAGATAGCCGCCAAGGACAAAGGTATATGTGATATACATGTTATTCATGTGTTCCTTACAAGCACTAGGAGTAACACCTGGGTATTTGATACCAGATCTGTTGCTCACATTTGTAACACTCAGCGGGATCTACAGAGTAGGAGGCACCAGAGGAAGGACGAGGTGATGATGCATGTCAGCAATGGTTCGAGAGTCGAAGTGATGGCCGTCGGCACCCTGCATCTCCGTCTGCCGTCAGGATTATTTTTGGTTTTGAATAAATGTTACTATGTACCCGCATTGAGTATGAATATTGTGAGTGGGTCTTGCTTGTTGCAAGACCATTATTCGTTTAAATCAGGAACAAATGGTTGTTCAATTTATATGAATGATATTTTCTATGTTCATGCTCCTGTGTGTGATGGTTTATTCTTGCTTAATCTTGATTGTGATACACACATCCATAGTGTTGATGCTAAACGTTGTAAGCATAATGATAATAATTCCATGTTTATGTGGCATTGCCGTCTCGGTCACATTGGCATAAAATGCATGAAGAAGCTTCATTGAGAAGGGCTTCTTGGATCATTGGATTTTGAATCCCTTGATACATGTGAGCCATGCCTCATGGGCAAGATGACTAGGACACCATTCTTCGGGACAATGGAGAGAGATGTAGACCTACTGGGAATCATACATACATATGTATCTGGACCAATGAGCGTCTCAACATGCAATGGTTATCGTTACTTTGTTACCTTTACTGACGACTTAAGCAAATATAGATATATCTACTTGATGAAGCACAAGTCTGAAACCTTTGAAATGTTCAAGGAATTTCAAAAAGAAGTAGAGAATCAACTTAACAAGAGAATCAAGCATCTTCGATTGGATCGAGGAGGCGAGTATTTGAGTTATGAGTTTAACATGCACTTGAAGGACTATGGGATTATCCCACAGCTTACGCCAACCGAAACACCATAGCGTACTGGTGTGTCGGAACGTCGTAACCGAACCCTATTAGATAGTGTGCGGTCCATGATGTCTTTAACTGATTTGTCTGTGTATATTTGGGGATACGCGTTAGAAACTGATACGTCCATTTTGCATCACTATTCTATATCATAATTTACTGTTATTCATTGATATATGTCATATTAAGAGATGATACTTATGTTATTTCATCTATTTTTGCATGGTTGATGACTTTTGGAGCATGGACCGCTACAGTCAGGATTCTGATGGAAAAGGTGCTGTTTGGAGGCAAAATTCGCGAAGATCAGAAAATCTGGGAAAATACATGGAAAATCCTGTTTTTCTAGAAGACGAAGAATGCCAGAAGGGGAAGTGGAGATGGGCCACAGGGGGCCCACACCACCCCCTAGCGCGGGCCACCCCAGGTCGAGCCACCAGGTGGTGTGGCCGCCCTGGTCCACTCCAGGCTGTCCCCTCTGGCGTATATTATCCTACCGAAACCCTAAGACTCGGGGAGCAACCACAGAAAGATTCCGCTACCTCTACGGGGTGGAAAACACCGAGAGAGAAAGATCTCTCCGGCAGACAGAATTCTGCCGGGGGAATTCCTTCGTGGAGAGGGGAGATTGTCGCCACCAACACCACCATCAAGCTGGACTTCATCGGGATCATCATCATCACCACCATCATATCCACCAACACCATCATCACCACTTCATACCGTTGTAACAATTGGTTTGAATCTTGCATAGTTCTTAGGGGAAACTTTCCCGGTGTTGATTACTCCTTGTAGTTGATGCTATTGAGTGAACCATTGAATTATCGTTTATGTTTAGATTCTTACATATCATTATATCATCTCTGATCATGATCCATATGATGTCTTGTGAGTAGTTCGTTTTGTTCATGAGGACATGGGAGAAGTCATGTTGTTAGTAGTGGAATTGTGTTGAGAAAGATTCAATAGTTTGATATTTAAGTTGTGGTGTACTTCTTCTAGTGGTGTCATGTGAACGTCGACTACATGACACTTCACCTATATGGGACTAGGGGAATGCATTGTGTATTTGGCTACTAATCGTAGGGGTTTCCGGAGTGACAGAAACCTGAACCCCCGTTAGGAAACCATTGCACAAGGGACATTAGGGTCTTAGAGTTTAAAGCTGTGGTTAGGTTTCTACCTTAATTACTTTCTTGTACTTGTGGATGCTTGCAAGGGGTATAATCACAAGTATGTATTAGTCCAAGGAAGGTTGGTACATTAGCACAAGTTCACCCACACAACACTTAGCAAACTAAAGAAGATTAATCAACTATATGAAGCGAAACACTTGACGATATTCCCATATGTCCTCGAGAACGTTTGGTCATCTTAAGTAATACAACCGGCTTGTCCTTTGCTAAAAAAGGATTGGGCCACTTGCTGCATTTATTCTTATTGTCTTTTATTTACTCGTACTTTATTTACCTGCATTATCAAAAAAACCCTAAAAATCTGTTTGCTAAGTATATATACAGAGAATTTCTGCTCCAAGCCATTCGCCAACACCTTCTGCTCCTCGTTGGGTTCGACACTCTTACTTATCGAAAATACTGCGATACACCCCCTATACTTGTGGGTCATTAGAAACCGCTGCTTTTATTTTAAACCGAGCACCATCCAAATCCGTAGAGACAACCCCATATGAGATATGGCATGGCAAGAAGCCAATGTTGTAATTTCTGAAAGTTTGGGGATGTGATGCTTACGTCAAGAAACTACAGCCTGACAAACTCGAACCCAAATCGGAAAAATGTATCTTTGTGGGATATCTAAGGGAAACCGTTGGGTATACTTTCTACAACCAGGCCGAAGGCAAAACGTTTGTCGTGAAAGCCGTCACCTTTCTCGAGAAAGAGTTTCTTGCTAAAGGAGTTAGTGGAAGGAAAATTGAGTTAGATGAAGTTGTTGACCCTTCTCTCCAAATTCCGAGTAGCACAACGGAAGTTGTTCCAAAACCGCTCTCCAACATGGAAGAAGTTCCCCATGATGATGATCAAAACAACAACATCGAGACTCCTGAGGTTCGCAGGTCTACAAGAATTCGTGCCACTCATGATTGGTATAGTAGCCTTGTGATGTCTGTCATCCTAGATGAACTGGAGGAACCTGCAAACTACAAAGAAGCTATGGATAGTGCTGACTCCGAGAAATGGCTAGAAGCCATGAAATACGAAATAGGATCCATGTATGAAAACCAAGTTTGGACCTTGGTAGATCTTCTAGATGGCCGCAAAGCCGTGGAAAATAAATGGATTTTTAAGAAAAAGACAGATGCGAATGGTAATGTGACCGTTCACAAAGCTCGACTTGTCACAAAGGGGTTTCGACAAATCCAAGGAGTTGATTACGACGAGACTTATTCTCCTGTAGTGATGCTTAAGGCTGTCCAGATTTAATAGCAATTGCTGCACATTTCGACTATGAAATTTGGCAGATGGATGTCAAGACCGCATTTCTCAATGGTCACATTGATGAAGAGTTGTATATGATGCAACCGGAAGGTTTTGTTGATCCTAAGGATGCTAGAAAGGTATGCAAGCTTCAACGGTCTATTTATGGATTGAAGCAAGCATCTCGGAGCTAGAACTAACGTTTTGATCAAGTGATCAAGAGTTTTGGATTTGTCCAAAATCAACAAGACTTCTGTGTTTACAAGAAAGCGAGTGGGATCTCAGTTGTTTTCTTAGTAGTATATGTGGATGACATATTTCTCATGGGAAACGATGTGGATCTTATGAGAAGCGTGAAAGCATATTTGAGTAACCAATTTTCCATGAAGGATCTAGGTGAAGCTGCATCATATTAGGAATCAAGATCTATAGAGATAGATCAAGGCGCCTAATTGCATTAAGTCAGAGTACTTACATCGAAAAGATTTTGAAGAGGTTCAAAATAGATAATACCAAAAGAGGCTTCGTACCAATGATGAAGAATTGCAAAATGAGTATGACTCAATGTCCGGTAATGGATAATGATAGAGAAAAGATGTCTTACATCCCCTATGACTCAGCCATAGGATCTATCATGTATGAAATGTTAAGTACGTGACCTGATTTGGCATTGGCTCTTAGTTTGACGAGCCGATACCAAGCTTTTGGCCTCTTGATGGAGAGAGTACAGCTCAAGCTTGGGGGAGATTGAAGTTACTAATGCTCAAATGTCCCATTCATGAGCTCCCCAACATTATTATTATCAATAACTTTTATGCAAGGCTCCCTCTACATGATAAGGATTTATTGGATGCCTCTTATGCTGGATCATTCACTCGCATGGAAGAAGAAGCTAAATGGGATCTTCTATACCGTATTCAAGACAATGCTGAAGCATGGGAGAATGACAAAGGAAGAAAGTCAGGTATAAATTATGATTATGAATGCATTGAATCTTTTATGGGAACTGATGACTTTCAAAATATTAAAAATGCTTATGGTCTAGACTCTCAAGCTATTGCATCTTATTTTAAGGCTTTTGCTTCCTATATTGAAGTTCCTAAAAATAAGTGGAATAAGTATCATGAATCATATAAAGATGTTGCTAAGTGTGTTCCTGCATGAAATACTGAAGTTTATACTGTTAATCATGCTTTACCTGAACCTTACATTGAGAAAATACCTTTCCCAGTTAAGATAAAGGAACATTATATGATAGCTAGTATGGTTAATGAAAGTACAAATAAAGCTGTTGAACCTGATGAACAAAAGGATGATGAACCTATAATAGGAAATGTGAAAGATTTTGTCACTAAATATGAAGAAGATGGACACACTATCCTCTGTAAGGATATCCCTAATATTGTTTCACAAAGTAGTGTTATGAGAGTTAGTGTCCCTGTGTTCTCTGTTATGATAAGTGATCATTGCTACAATGGTTCTTATGATAGTTATATCATTAAGTTTATGCATGATACTGAAGGTTATTATGAGAGAGGAAAGACTGTTCTTATGCACCTCAATAATATCAAGTTTCCTCGTTTTATGCTTAAAGTCTTTATGTTGCACTTATTTTGCCTCCCTATGCTTGTAGCCTCTGGTTTCAACAACTTGTTTGTTTACAAAATTCCCTTGCATAGGAAGTGGGTTAGACTTAAACATGTGTATTTTTTCTTCTTGATGCTCTCTTTTACTCCAATTTATATCTTATGTGAGCATCATTGAAATTATCATGCCCATCTTAATGGCTATAAAGAAAGAGCTTTTTGGGACACAACCCAATTTAGTTGTGCTTTCAATTTGTTTTTGTTTCTTTGAGTCTTGGAAGTTATTACTTCGGCAATAACCTCTCCTTATCCTTTTTGTTTGGTTTTTGTGTCAAGATCAACCTCTAATGAGAGAGAAGTAAGATTTCTGAAACATATATTTGTGCTTCACCGTAAAAAATCGTAAGAGATCTATGTATGTCGGATAGAGATGTAATTTTATGTGCTTATGCCCCAGATTATTAGTTAGCTTTCGTTAGTTTTGCACTTTTTAATTTGAGCAACAGAAGATTTTCGAATTTTTTTATCTTTACCTGCTGGTCTGTTTTGACAGATTTTGCCACTCTTGCATTTGCTTCTTTAATCGATTTCCTTTTTGAATTCTTTTTGGGTTTTCGGAAGGAGTTGCTATAGTAGCTTATGATTTGATGGATTTCAGTTGAAATTGGACTTAAAAGGTTTATTACCTCGCTTACACTAATGTTGCTAATGAGAATTGTGTGAAGTTTTGTGTGAAAGAGATTTCCAGGTTATTGGAGAAAATGGTGTAATAAGAAAGTGAAAGGTTTCATGACTCGAGCAATAAAAGTATGAATATGAAGATATTGATGTTATTCAAGTGGTAACTCCGGAAAAATTTATCAAAGACCAAATTTAGAGACCTACAGAGTCCGTTTTCGAATAGGTAATAGTCCTGGTAAGAAAAGTTCCACGAAAATTCTGTCCAGTTATATTTTTGGAGTTTTTATCCAACAAGGAAAGCTATGAAGCGAAAGAGGGACGAAAACGGAGCCAGGGTGGCTCACACCACCCCCTGGCGTGGGCCCCTTGGCCGCGCCACCAGGTGGTGTGGCCGCCCCGGACTCCGTCTCCGACCCGTTTTCTCCCAGTACATTCCTTTTGTTGTAAAACTTCGTAATATATAATCCCCCGAGGTTCGTATATCGTGTTCTCGTCGTGTTTTCGTTTCGATCTGTTTCTGCCAGGAACTATTGTTGAAAGTTTAGAAGCACAATGGTGTCCGCCAAGGATAAAGGAAAGGGGCCTATGGAGGAAGATCTCCAAGACCCCGGCATGAGAAGGAGATCAAGAGTGAAGATGAAGAGGAGGCAAAGCAAAGCCAACATCCGCACACCGGCACTACCATTGCAAGCATTGGAGTGTTGGCAGACCCTGCCAAGATCAAAAGGACTGCACGGATGTCAACTGGAGGGAAACCTCTGCGTCACTGTTTGGCTCCACGGTCACTTCCTCCATGCACCAAGAATCCCTTCCATACCCTTATCCATGAACATCAATACCAGAATATGCCCAAGGAGAAACTACCCTCCAATTGGGATTTGCCTCGTTCTAGCCATGAAGGAAAAGAAGACTTCAAGGAGGAAGAGTGGGGAAAGAATCACAAGAGCTGGAATTCACAACCTGACATGATCATGAGCCGTATTGAGCAAAACTCGGAGTTGATTCATACTCTCATCTTCGAGATTAAGGATTTGGGGAAATTAATCAAAAAGCTCATCGAGAGAATACCACCATCACCGAAGGAGTAATTCGTCATCAGGTTTTGGCATCCCCTTGGTTTGTTCCAAGCTTGGGGGACTACCGCGGTATCACATCACTATCTTCTATCTTTTTACCTTTTTAGTAGAGTCATATCATGAATAGAGAAGTTATCATGTAGGATGGTTTGCATTATGGAAGTGTCCCCCCTCTCGTTAGATATCTATGTATCCCTTGGTGTGAGTTGCCGTTATGGAATATTAATGAGAAGTTCTATCATTTACTCTTTTGCATATCTTATATTAGTTTTCAATTCATGGTTATATGATTGATCTTGTCGTTAGTATTGGTATCACTTTGGTATCATTGAGTTAATTTAGTTGGTTTTGGCAAACCTGGCTCGGTCAGTGGCAACACTATTTTGAGAATTGAATGAAAAAGATAAAAGTACTCTTAAAGAAATATAATTTCATCATCTTTCTTTCTTGATTTGCTCATAAGTTTGGTATTCTCTAGTTAAGATCTTTTGTGCTTCCAAGGAAGATTGCATGTTTGTTTTTATCACTTGTATGTTTGTTTCCTTCAACTCTTATGCTTTCTACCCAGCCTTGCTAGACAAAAACCTGTACTGAGAGGCAATGCTTCTTGTGCATCCACTCCTTAAACCAAACCTATGCCATTTGTGTCCACCATACCTACCTATTAGCATTATTGCTATTCCAAGTAAATTCATGTTTTTATGTACCTTCCGAATTAAACTTGTTATGTGAAAATTAGTGATTAAAGCTCTCACGAACTTGATGGCACACTTTACTTTCTTGCACTTAATAAACTTGAACCATTGTGCTCATCTATGTTGCGTATATGCTTGCGCTTTGTAAGTTGTGAATTAGCAGAACCACGCTGTCATGGGGAACGCTTTCAACATTGCACCGGTACTTTGGACCTAGTTGATATCATGCTCTTTTGTCTATGGATGTCGTCGGTGTGAAATGAAAGGGGAGCTTGTAAGTCCATGGAGTTATGTATGTGTGTTAGAGAAACGCCTGGACCGCCGGTCTAATCCATGCTGTCATGGTGGAAACCTGCAGCGTAACCATAATGAGCATCTATGAAGCATTCTTATTATACAAAAAGAGATAGAGATTGAGAAAAAGAGAAAAATAAAAAAAGGATATGAGAAAATAGGAAAGAGAGAAAAAAGCACCATATTCCCATGGTAAAATAAGAAGATTGTTGAGATGCTTGTTGTCTGCTTGCCTTGTCATTTTGATATGGGGATTCTTCCGTATCATCGGGCAAGGGGTACCCCGTTGGCGGTTCTCTATGATACACATGTACTTACTATGACAAGAACTTACCGGTGACTAAACTTGAGTAGCATGAGGAGCGGCCCTCGTATTCAAGGGACATGAGATTTTTAACTTACAACTTGTCAAGCATATCCTCATATTTGAGCACTTTAACCTTAATCACCTAAAGATGCCTATGATAGGGGCAATGAGAGTTGAAAACTAATAATTACCATAATTTTTGGAAGCTCTTTATGAAACTTGAAATCCCTGCTTCTCTCTATGAAGGGCCTTCCTTTTACTTTTTAGTTGAGTCAGTAAACCTATTCTCTTCTACCTCAGCAAGTATTTTGAGTTGTTGTGTTTCATTCATTCATATGATGATTTATCCAATCATGTCTCTTATGTTCCTTGTTTTGCACATTGCTCTTATCTTAGTGTCTACTACTTTGAAAGCTATCATTGAAAATTAGTTATTTGTGAACTCCAGCAAATTGTCAACTATTCTTTGACCAAGAGCTAAGTTTGCCATTACCAATTATGATTTACTTTATGCATCTTTATTGTGTTTCCTTTACTTATTGCAAGTTAAGTTATATAATAGTGAGTTATCTTATATTATGACTTATGTATTGATGAATGTGATGCTTCTTGTCCGTATTCTTTTATCTACTCTTCACTCCATAAACCTGAGGTCATGTTTATTGAGTTCAGTTTCACTTGGGGACAAGCAAAGTCTAAGCTTGGGGGAGTTGATACGTCCATTTTGCATCACTATTCTATATCATAATTTACTGTTATTCATTGATATATTTCATATTAAGAGATGATACTTATGTTATTTCATCTATTTTTTCATGGTTGATGACTTTTGGAGCATGGACCGCTGCAGTCAGGATTCTGATGGAAAAGGTGATGTTTGGAGGCAAAATTCGCGAAGATCAGAAAATATGGGAAAATACATGGAAAATCCTATTTTTCCAGGAGACGAAGAATGCCAGAAGGGGAAGTGGTGATGGGCCACAAGGGCCCACACCACCCCTGGCGCGGGCCACCCCAGTCCGCGCCACCAGGTGGTGTGGCCGCCCTGGTCCACTCCAGGCTCTCCTCTCTGGCGTATATTATCCTCCCGAAACCCTAAGACTCAGGGAGCAACCACAGAAAGATTCCATTGCCTCTGTGGGGCAGAAAACACCAAGAGAAAAAGATCTCTCCGGCAGACAGAATTCTGCCAGGGGAATTCCTTCCCGGAGAGGGGAGATCATCGCCATCAACACCACCATAAAGCTAGACTTCATCGGGATCATCACCATCATCATCACCACCATCATCTCCACCAGCACCATCATCACCACTTCATACCGCTGTAACAATTGGGTTGAATCTTGCATAGTTCTTAGGGGAAACTTTCCCAGTGTTGATTACTCCTTGTAGTTGATGCTATTGAGTGAACCATTGAATTATCGTTTATGTTCAGATTGTTACATATCATTATATCATCTCTGATCATGATCCATATGATGTCTTGTGAGTAGTTTGTTTTGTTCTTGAGGACATGGGAGAAGTCATATTTGTTAGTAGTGGAACTATGTTGAGAAAGATTCAATAGTTTGATATTTATGTTGTGGTGTACTTCTTCTAGTGGTGTCATGTGAACGTCGACTACATGACACTTCACCTATATGGGCCTAGGGGAATGCATTGTGTATTTGGCTACTAATCGTAGGCGTTGTACTACATGACACTTCTGAAGGGTTTCGCAGCATAGTAAATCAAAATTTTCTACGGAAGCGAACAGAGGGAAAGCCAAGATCTAATCTAGGAGATGCAAACAACGAGAGAGATTGGATTAGATCTTCATACCCTTGAAGATTCGCACAGCGGAACGTTCGTCGGAACGTGGGTGATGTAGTCATACTCGCTTCTCCTCCTCGCGATCCGATCCGATCTAGCACCACAAGTGGCGGTGCCTCCGTGAGATGCACACGTGCAGCACCTCGACGTCTCCTCCTTCCTTGGACCAGAAAGTATGGTGGAGAGATGGATTGGATCTACAACACGACGGCGTGGTGTATTTGGTGGAGAATTTCTGCAGCAGGGCTTTGCCTGCAAACAGTCGGGAGGGAGAGAGGAAGGCAGCAGGGCTACTAGGGCTTGGAGGGAGATGTGTGTTCAGGGGAGGGGGCGCACCAGCCCTCTATATATAGAGGGGGAGGGGGCGGCCAGCCCTAGCCCCTCCTCCAACCCTATCTCTAGTTTAAACGATTTAAACTCTCCCCTTATCTAGAAATTCTATCCCGAGATTTAAACGAGTTAAATCTCTCTAGAATCGGCTGGGCCCTATGGGGCCTTGTGCCCCTGGCCCAATGCGTCCAGGACACTCCCTCATAGGCCCATGCCCCCTCCCGGAAGGTGGGACCACGTTGGCCCCCTTCCGGAAGGTTCTAGAAGCTTCCGGTACAATACCGATTAATCCGGAACAATTCCGAACTCCAAAAACTGCACTGCCTTATATGAATCTTATTCTCCGGACCATTCCGGAACCTCTCGTGATGTCCCGGATCCCATCCGAGACTCCGAACAAAAATTCATAAACCAATTATCCAATCTATCCTAGCGTCGAGACACGTTAAGTGTGTGACCCTGCGGGTTCGAGAATATGCAGACATGATCTTCTATCAATAATCAACAGCGGGGTCTGGGCACCCATATTGACTCCCACACATTCATCGATGATCATATCGGATGAACCACGATGCCAGGATTCTATCAATCCCATATATATATTCCCTTCGTCTCGCGATATTTTACTTGCCCGAGATTCGATCGTCGGTATCGTCATACCTAGTTCAATCTCGTTCACAGCAAGTACTTTACTCGTTCCGTAATCCGATATCGCTTTGTGATTAACTCCTTAACCACATGCTTGCAAGCGGTGTTGATATCGATTACCGAGTGGGCCCGAAGTATATCTCTCCGACTTGGGAGGGACAAATTCCATCTCGATACATACAACCCAACAGATACTTTCCAATCACCCGAGAGACACCTTTATGATCACCCTCTCATAGGATGACGTTTGATGACCTCAAAGCTTTCTTCCGATACCAGGGAGTTGTATTATCTCATGGTCTAAGGAATACAATATTTGACATAAGAAAAGCTTTGCAAAGACGAACACGATGACACGATCTAATTGCTTCGCTTAGTTTGGGTCTGTCCACCATATCATTCACCCAATGATATGATCTCATTATCAATTGACAACTCATGTCTATGGTTAGGAAACCTTAACCATCATTGATCAATGAGCTAGTCCATAGAGGCGTACTAGGGACACGGTGTTGTTCACAAACCACACAAGTATTAATGTTTCCGCTTAATACAATTCTAGCATGGAATATAAACTTTATCATGAACAAGAATTATAATAATAACATCTTTATTATTGCCTCTAGGGCATAATTCCAACAGTCTCCTACTTGCACTAGAGTCAATAATCTAGTTTACATTTGGCAACAATCTCACACCCATGGCACTGAGGTGCTGATCATGTTTTACACGTGGAAGAGGTTTAGTCAATGGATCTGCGACATTCAGATCTGTATGTACTTTGCTGATCTTCAGATCTCCATCTGCTATATAATCTCGGATTATATGAAACTTGCGGTTGATATGCTTGGTCTTTGGATGATATCTTGGTTCCTTAGCGAGTGCTATGGCGCCAGTGTTGTCACACAATATCTCCAGTGGGTCCAATGCACTTGGAACCACGCCAAGCTCAGTGATGAAGTTTCTGATCCAAACTCCTTCACTTGACGCTTCTGCAGCAGCCATGTATTCCGCTTCTACTGTAGATCCCGCGACCACGCTTTGCTTGCAGCTTCTCCAGCTCACAGCTCCTCCATTCAAAATATACACGTATCCTGTCTGAGATTTAGCATCATCCTTGTCGGTGTCGAAACTAGCATCGACGTAACCTTTTACGACGGGCTGTTCATCACCCCCATAGACTAAGAACATTTCTTTAGTCCTATTTAGGTACCTTAGGATGTTCTTCACGGCTGTCCAGTGTTCCACTCCTGGATCACTTTGATATCTGCTCGTCAAACTAAGAGCATTGGACACATACGGTCTAGTACACAGCATGGCATACATGATGGAACCTATGGCCGAGGCATAAGGCACTTTGCTCATAGCTTCCCTATCATTTACCGTAGCTGGACACTGAGCCTTGCTCAATATCTTACCTGACAACATAGGCACTGAACCTTTCAATGCCTTATCCATTCTGAACCTTTTCAGAACTTTGTCTAGGTATGTACTCTGGCTTAAAGCTATCAGGCGTCTTTGTCTATCTCTATAGATTTTGATGCCCAATATATAAGCAGCTTCACCTAGGTCTTTCATTGAAAAACACTTGTTCAAATAACTCTTCACATCGTTAAGCATGTCGATGTCATTTCCAATAATCAATATGTCATCCACATATAGTACCAGAAACGTCACCGAGCTCCCACTCACTTTCTTGTAGATGCAAGCTTCGTAGCAATTTGGAACAAATCCAAAGCTCTTGATCACTTGATCAAAACGAAGGTTCCAACTCCGAGACGCTTGCTTCAGTCCATAAATGGAACGCTGAAGTTTGCATACTTTATCAGCATCCTTAGGATCGACAAAACCTTCGGGTTGCATCATATACAACTCTTCATCAATGTTGCCATTGAGGAAAGAAGTCTTGACATCCATTTGCCATATTTCATAATCATGAAACGCAGCAATTGCTAATAAAATCCGAATGGACTTAAACATCGCTACGGGAGAGAAAGTCTCATCGTAGTCAACACCTTGAACTTGTCGAAAACCTTTCGCAACAAGCCGTGCTTTATAGACGGTAACATTACCATCCACGTCCGTTTTCTTCTTGAAGATCCATTTGCACTCAACGGCCTTTCGGTCGCTAGGAGGGTCCACCAAAGTCCATACTTGGTTTTCGCTCATGGATCCTAATTCGGATTTCATGGCTTCTAGCCATTTCTCAGAGTCTGGGCTCATCATCGCTTCCTCATAGTTCGTAGGTTCGCTGTCTTCTACTAACAAGACAGTCAAGACAGGGTTGCCGTACCACTCAGGAGGGGCACGCGACCTTGTCGACCTGCGACGTTCAGTAGCAGCATCGTCCGAAGCTTCATGATCCTTGTCATTAGCTTCCTAAATCGTTGGTGCAGGCGGCACTGGAACAATTTCAGGTGCTGCGCTACTCTCCAATTCAAGAGAAGGTTCAATAACCTCGTCTAGCTCTACTTTCCTCCCACTCACTTCTTTCGAGAGAAACTCCTTCTCAAGAAAGGAACCGTTCTTTGCGACAAACACTTTGCCTTCAGTTCTGTGATAGAAGGTATACCCAATAGTTTCCTTAGGGTATCCTATGAAGACGCATTTCTCCGCTTTGGGTTCGAGCTTGTCCGGCATCAACTTCTTGACGTAAGCTTCGCATCCCCAAACTTTAAGAAACGACAACTTAGGTTTAGCACCAAACCACAGTTCATACGGTGTCGTCTCAACGGATTTAGATGGAGCCCTATTTAAAGTGAATGCAGCGGTTTCTAATGCATAACCCCAAAATGATAACGGCAAATCAGTAAGAGACATCATTGATCGGACCATATCTAACAGGGTTCGATTCCGGCGTTCAGACACACCATTGCGCTGTGGTGTTCCGGGTGGCGTGAGTTGTGAAACGATTCCACTTGCTTTGAGATGCGTGAGAAAATCATAACTCAAATATTCGCCCCCACGATCGAATCGTAGAAACTTAATCTTTTTGTTACGATGGTTCTCCACTTCATTCTGAAATTCTTTGAACTTTTCAAACGTTTCAGATTTATGTTTCATTAAATAGATATACCCATATCTACTTAAGTCATCGGTAAAAGTGAGAAAATAGCGATATCCACCGCGCGTCGAAACACTCATCGGTCCGCATACATCGGTATGTATGATTTCCAACAAGTCCGTTGCTCGCTCCATCATACCGGAGAACGGGGTTTTGATCATCTTGCCCATGAGGCATGGTTCGCATGTGTCAAATGATTCAAAATCAAGAGACTCCAAAAGTCCATCAGAATGGAGTTTCTTCATGCGCTTTACACCAATATGACCTAGACGACAGTGCCACAAATAAGTAGTATTATCACTATCTACTTTGCATCTCTTAGCCTCAATGTTATGGATGTGTGTTTCATCCCTTTCGAGATTTAGAAGAAATAAACCATTCACAAGAGGTGCATGACCATAAAAGATGTTACTCATATAAATAGAACAACCATTATTCTCCGATTTAAATGAATAACCGTCTTGCAATAAACACGATCCAGAAATAATGTTCATGCTCAACGCAGGCACATAATAACATTTATTAAGGTTTAAAACTAATCCCGAAGGTAAAACTAAGGAGAGCGTGCCGACGGCCATCACATCAACTCTTGATCCGTTGCCAACGCGCATCGTCACCTCATCCCTCGCAAGCCGCCGTCTATTCCGTAGCTCCTGTTTCGTGTTACAAATATTAGCAACTGAACCAGTATCAAATACCCAGGCACTACAACGAGGGCTAGTAAGGAAAACATCAATAACATGTATATCAAATATACCCTTGATGGTGCCAGCCTTCTTGTCCGCTAAGTACTTCGGACAGTTGCGCTTCCAGTGACCCTTGTCCTTGCAATAGAAGCACTCAGTGTCCGGCTTAGGACCAAACTTGAGCTTCTTCTCAGCAGGGGCAACGCGCTTGCCGCCGCCTTTCTTGAAGGGCTTCTTTGCACCGTTACCTTTCTTGAAGGAGGGCTTGTTGACCATCAACACATGATTATCCTTCTTGATGTCCACCTCCGCAGCCTTCAGCTTTGCGAAGAGCTCGGTGATCGTATCAGTGGAACCAATCTGATTATGAGTCACTACAAAACTTTTGTAGCTGGGAGGGAGTGATTGCAGAACCCTGTCAATCTTGAGCTCCTATGGAATCTTGCAGTCCAGTTGCTCAAGGCGTTGAGTGTAGCCCGACATCTTAATGGCGTGCTCACTAACGGAACTCCCTTCCTCCATCTTGCAGTTAAAGAACTTCTCAGAGATCTCATATCTCTCAGAACGGGCCTGAGTCTGAAACATGGTTTTCAGCTCCTAGAGAATCTCAAAGGGCCCGGGATAGTTTTCAAAACGATTTTGAAGTTCCGGTTCCATAGCAAACAACATGGTGCTCTTAATCACACCATAATCATCTTTGCGCGACTGATAGACAGCTTTCTCATCAGCCGGCGCAGTTGCAGCAGGGGGGTTACCTAACGCTTTCTCAAGGACATAGTCCTTTTGTCCGCCAGACAGAATGATTCTTAGATTGCGGAACCAGTTGGTGAAGTTAGACCCATTGTTTCTAAGCTTTTCTTTCTCAGCAAAAACGTTGAAGTTGAAGTCGGACTTGGCCATGTGATCTACAGTATTTGCAAGTACAATTTCGACTATGTTCATGATAAATAGTTCAACTTAATCAAATTACTAGATGAACTCCCACTAAATTCAACATCCCTCAAGTTGTTTAGTGAACACGATCCAAATTCACCACACCTAATCCGATCTTCACGAGAAGAGATGTGGCTTCAATGGTGGACAACGAAGTGTCGATCATATCATTCATATGACTCATGCTTAACCTTTCGGTTCTTGTGTTCCGAGGCCATGTCTGTACATGCTAGGCTCGTCAAGTTAGACCCAAGTATTTCCGCGTGTGCAAAACTGGCTTGCACCCGTTGTATGTGAGCGTAGAGTCTATAGCACCCGATCATCACGTGATGCTTGGACACGAAGAACTTTCGCAACGGTGCATACTTGGGGAGAACACAGTTTTTATCTTGATCTTTAAGTGAGGAATCATCTTATAATGCTATCGTCGCGATCTAAGCATAATAAGATACATAAAAGGATAAACATCACATGCATATAACTTTATGTGACATGGTATAGCCAATCTTCGCGCAATGATCTCCATCTTGTGCGTTCCGGCATGATCTCCATCACTCCACCATGATTGCCTCCACCACGAATAGCAACTACAACTATTGCTAACTACTTAGCGATAAAGTAAAGCTATTACATGGCGTATAAGAAGTTGACTCGCAGGTCATACACAATTATAAAGACAACCATATGGCTCCTGCCGGTTGTGTACTCATCGACATGCAAGTCGTGAAACATTACAAAACATGATCATCGCATACAATATACACATCACATCTTGGGCCATACCATATCACAGAAAACACTCCCTGCAAAAACAAGTTAGACGCCTCTACTTTGTTGTTGCATGTTTTACGTGGCTTATGGGAGTAGATGCTAAGAACGATTCTTACCTACGGAAAGCCACAACGGTGATATTATGGTTGCCAAACTCCGGTGTTAATCCCATGACAACTATAGTGAGAGAAACTGACATCCACCAGCCGCATGTATGGTACAAGCCACACGTCAAGTGTGGAGCCGGTCTCGCGAACGACTTCGCGTAAGGTTGGCCTGGACCACTTCAATCTCACTATCCCGCGTCATAAGAAGAACACAAACAAGAGGCTTGCAACAGAAAACATCAACGCCCGCAACAACCATGTTGCGTTCTACTCGTGAAACACATCTACACATAGATCTAGCTCTGATACCACTGAAGGGTTTCGCAGCATAGTAAATCAAAATTTTCTACGGAAGCGAACAGAGGGAAAGCCAAGATCTAATCTAGGAGATGCAAACAACGAGAGAGATTGGATTAGATCTTCATACCCTTGAAGATTCGCACAGCGGAACGTTCGTCGGAACGTGGGTGATGTAGTCGTACTCGCTTCTCCTCCTCGCGATCCGATCCGATCTAGCACCACAAGTGGCGGTGCCTCCGTGAGATGCACACGTGCAGCACCTCGACGTCTACTCCTTCCTTGGACCAGCAAGTATGGTAGAGAGATGGATTGGATCTACAACACGACGGCGTGGTGTATTTGGTGGAGAATTTCTGCAGCAGGGCTTCGCCTGCAAATAGTCGGGAGGGAGGGAGGAAGGCAGCAGGGCTACTAGGGCTTGGAGGGAGATGTGTGTTTAGGGGAGGGGGCGCACCAGCCCTCTATATATAGAGGGGGAGGGGGCGGCCAGCCCTAGCCCCTCCTCCAAGCCTATCTCTAGTTTAAACGATTTAAACTCTCCCCTTATCTAGAAATTCTATCCCGAGGTTTAAACGAGTTAAATCTCTCTAGAATCGGCTGGGCCCTATGGGGCCTTGTGCCCCTGGCCCAATGCGGCCAGGACACTCCCTCATAGGCCCATGCCCCCTCCCGGAAGGTGGGACCACGTTGGCCCCCTTCCGGAAGGTTCTAGAAGCTTCCGGTACAATACTGATTAATCCGGAACAATTCCGAACTCCAAAAACTGCACTGCCTTATATGAATCTTATTCTCCGGACCATTCCGGAACCTCTCGTGATGTCCCGGATCCCATCCGAGACTCCGAACAAAAATTCGTAAACCAATTATCCAATCTATCCTAGAGTCGAGACACGTTAAGTGTGTGACCCTGCGGGTTCGAGAATATGCAGACATGATCTTCTATCAATAATCAACAGTGGGGTCTGGGCACCCATATTGACTCCCACACATTCATCGATGATCATATCGGATGAACCACGATGCCAGGATTCAATCAATCCCATATATATATTCCCTTCGTCTCGCGATATTTTACTTGCCCGAGATTTGATCGTCGGTATCGTCATACCTAGTTCAATCTCGTTCACAGCAAGTACTTTACTCGTTCCGTAATCCGATATCGCTTTGTGATTAACTCCTTAACCACATGCTTGCAAGCGGTGTTGATATCGATTACCGAGTGGGCCCGAAGTATATCTCTCCGACTTGGGAGGGACAAATTCCATCTCGATACATACAACCCAACAGATACTTTCCGATCACCTGAGAGACACCTTTATGATCACCCTCTCATAGGATGACATTTGATGACCTCAAAGCTTTCTTCCGATACCAGGGAGTTGTATTATCTCATGGTCTAAGGAATACAATATTTGACATAAGAAAAGCTTTGCAAAGATGAACACGATGACACGATCTAATTGCTTCGCTTAGTTTGGGTCTGTCCACCATATCATTCACCCAATGATATGATCTCATTATCAATTGACAACTCATGTCTATGGTTAGGAAACCTTAACCATCATTGATCAATGAGCTAGTCCATAGAGGCGTACTAGGGACACGGTGTTGTTCACAAACCACACAAGTATTCATGTTTCCGCTTAATACAATTCTAGCATGGAATATAAACTTTATCATGAACAAGAATTATAATAATAACATCTTTATTATTGCCTCTAGGGCATAATTCCAACAACTTCACCTATATGGGCCTAGGGGAATGCATTGTGTATTTGGCTACTAATCGTAGGGGTTGCCGGAGTGACAGAAACCTGAACCCCCGTTAGGAAACCATTGCACAAGGGACGTGAGGGTCTTAGAGTTTAAAGGTGTGGTTAGGTTTCTACCTTAATTACTTTCTTGTACTTGCGGATGCTTGCAAGGGGTATAATCACAAGTATGTATTAGTCCTAGGAAGGTCGGTACATTAGCACAGGTTCACCCACACAACACTTAGCAAAGTAAAGAAGATTAATCAACTATATGAAGTGAAAGCACTTGAAGATATTCCCGTGTGTCCTCGAGAACGTTTGGTCATCTTAAGTAATACAACCGGCTTGTACTTTGCTAAAGAGGATTGGGCCACTTGCTGCATTTATTCTTATTGTCTTTTATTTACTCGTACTTTATTTACCTGCATTATCAAAAAAACCCTAAAAATCTGTTTGCTAAGTATATACAGAGAATTTCTGCTCCAAGCCATTCGCCAACACCTTCTGCTCCTCGTTGGGTTCGACACTCTTACTTATCGAAAATACTGCGATACACCCCCTATACTTGTGGGTCATCAGAAACCGCTGCTTTTATTTTAAACCGAGCACCATCCAAATCCGTAGAGACAACCCCATATGAGATATGGCATGGCAAGAAGCCAGTGTTGTCATTTCTGAAAGTTTGGGGATGTGATGCTTACGTCAAGAAACTACAGCCTGACAAACTCGAACCCAAATCGGAAAAATGTATCTTTGTGGGATATCTAAGGGAAACCGTTGGGTATACTTTCTACAACCAGGCCAAAGGCAAAACGTTTGTCGTGAAAGCCGTCACCTTTCTCGAGAAAGACTTTCTTGCTAAAAGGAGTTAGTGGAAGGAAAATTGAGTTAGATGAAGTTGTTGACCCTTCTCTCCAAATTCCGAGTAGCGCATCGGAAGTTGTTCCAAAACCGCTCTCCAACATGGAAGAAGATCCCCATGATGATGATCAAAACAACAACATCGAGACTCCTGAGGTTCGCAGGTCTACAAGAATTCGTGCCACTCCTGATTGGTACAGTAGCCTTGTGATGTCTGTCATCCTAGATGAACTGGAGGAACCTGCAAACTACAAAGAAGCTATGGATAGTGCTGACTCCGAGAAATGGCTACAAGCCATGAAATCCGAAATAGGATCCATGTATGAAAACCAAGTTTGGACCTTGGTAGATCTTCTAGAAGGCCGCAAAGCCGTGGAAAATAAATAGATTTTTAAGAAAAAGACATATGCGAATGGTAATGTGACCGTTCACAAAGCTCGACTTGTCACAAAGGGGTTTCGACAAATCCAAGGAGTTGATTACGACGAGACTTATTCTCCTGTAGTGATGCTTAAGGCTGTCTGGATTTTAATAGCAATTGCTGCACATTTCGATTATGAAATTTGGCAGATGGATGTCAAGACCGCATTCCTCAATGGTCACATTGATGAAGAGTTGTATATGATGCAACCGGAAGGTTTTGTTGATCCTAAGGATGCTAGAAAGGTATGCAAGCTTCAACGGTCTATTTATGGATTGAAGCAAGCATCTCGGAGCTAGAACTAACGTTTTGATCAAGTGATCAAGAGTTTTGGATTTGTCCAAAATCAACAAGACTTCTGTGTTTACAAGAAAGCGAGTGGGATCTCAGTTGTTTTCTTAGTAGTATATGTGGATGACATATTTCTCATGGGAAACGATGTGGATCTTATGAGAAGCGTGAAAGCATATTTGAGTAACCAATTTTCCATGAAGGATCTAGGTGAAGCTGCATCATATTAGGAATCAAGATCTATAGAGATAGATCAAGGCGCCTAATTGCATTAAGTCAGAGTACTTACATCGAAAAGATTTTGAAGAGGTTCAAAATGGATAATACCAAAAGAGGCTTCGTACCAATGATGAAGAATTGCAAAATGAGTATGACTCAATGTCCGGTAACGGATAATGATAGAGAAAAGATGTCTTACATCCCCTATGCCTTAGCCATAGGATCTATCATGTATGCAATGTTAAGTACGCGACTTGATGTGGCATTGGCTCTTAGTTTGACTAGCCGATACCAAAGTAATCTAGGACCGGATCACTGGACAGCTATAAAGAATATCTTAAAGTATCTGAAAAGAACAAAGGATATGTTCCTAATCTATGGAGGAAGTGATGAAGCTCTAAACATAACAGGTTACGTGGATGCGAGCTGGAACTCAGATCATGATGACTCGAAGTCTCAAACAAGATTTGTGTTCCTAGTGAATGGTGGGGCAGTAAGCTGGAAGAGTAAGAAGCAGCCAGTGATAGCGCAATCTTCAATGGAGTCTAAATACATTGTTGCGGCTGATGCAGCGAATGAAGATGTTTGGCTAAGGAATTTCGTCATCGAACTAGGAGTTTTTCCAAATGCGCAAAACCCCGTGACGATCTATTGTGATAACACGGGAGCTATTGCAAACACAAAGGAGCCAAGGACTCATTCCTCAGCCAAACACATCAAGCTTAGATTTCACGTCATCCGACAGAATGTTGGCGAAGGTGAAGTCAAGATTTGCAAAGTAGATATGGAACTGAATATGGCAGATCCTTTGACCAAAGCTCTCTATCAAGAAAAGCACGAACAACACCGAGATTCCATTGGTGTTAGGTTCCTGCCTATTGTAAACTAGTTTTATTTGTACTCTAGTGCAAGTGGGAGACTGAAGGAGTTATGCCCTAGAGGCAAATAATAAAGTGTATTATTTGATATATCTCCTATATGTTTATAATACGTTTTATACTGTGCTATAACTATGTTAATACGAAACGTTAATACACGTGTGGTATGTAAACAAACCGTGTCTCTAGTTACCTCTAGCGAACTAGTTCATTGGTCATGAGGATGGTCTGGGTTTCAAGATCATGAGCATTTATGCCAATTGACAATAGGGTCATGTTATTAGTTGAATAACATGATAGACAAACATCCGACCGTTATATCTTGAATGAGATCTAGTTACAAAGTTCACCATTGATGATAAAACACAGAGAACCTCGCAACCTGATCATTTGACTGTGAGGTAATGCAAATCACCATTCCGGAGGAAGCTTAGATGGTCATCAAAAATCATCTCGTAACAGGGTGATCAAAAAGGTGCCACTCAGGTTTTCCAAAGGGATGCGTACAGGAGTACATATCAAGACCAAGGTTTGTCTAATCCATATAACGGATAGAGACATGTGGCCATCTCGGTGACGTTGCATTAATGCAGCTTACAAGCATGTGACATTGGTCACGGATTGCAACGACATGAGAACGAGTAAACAAGTTGATTGGTAACAAGACTGAACTAAGGTATGGGGATACCGAAGATCAAGTCTCGAATGAATTAGGTATCATATGACAAAGGGAACGGGAAACGACTATCTCACACCGCCTGGCCCCTGGGTGGTGCGCCCCCTCCCACTATATATAGGGGTCTCCCCTCCCCCTTAGGAATCATCTCATTCCCTCTCATCCTCTATCTCTCATCCATTGAGGAGTTTTCCGTAATATTGGAGCGGACCTCGTGGGTGAGTTCTCCACCTTCACACCACCATCGTGTGATCAGCGATCCGGCATCTACTTCTTCCGCTGCTCGGCTGGATCGGAGTCCGGTTGACGTCTCCTACACCGAACGTGTGACGAACTTCGGAAGCACCACACTTGGGGTGCTGTTCGTCTTCATCAATATACGCCTTCCTGCGTAAGGCGTGCCTCGGTCTTCAAAGGTATGAATACTATCTCTCTCCTCCATTACTTATGTCTACATAGTATAGATCCTGGTATTAGTGTTCGAGTAGATAGACTTTTTTTATTTTCTGCTACGGAACCCTTTAAGATAAATAATAGAGAACAAATGACTCGATGGTGGTAGGTCACAACAGTCATTGAGATGAGTCTGACCATTGAATACAAGGTGCTTGACCGGTCTCCAGCATGGGACACACTGTAAGCATCGTGTATAATGCACAACACTCTAATAAAAGCCTACGTCCATCTACTACAGTATTAAAATTCGTCAGCCTACCCGGTCACCTACCAGGACACTAATATGTGCCGGTATTGTGTCTACACGGCGTTTACGTGGCCGCCGCCTAAACATAGTGCCGTGAATACTCATCCTAGGGTAATTTTTTTTGTAGTTACTTTTGCCTTGTGCCGTCCAAAAAAAATCACGCAGGGGGTTATTTTTGTAGCATAGTGCTAGCATGTTGCCTATTTCCTCCTCTCCATTTGTCTCCCATATGCATTCAACTAAAGACACCAAGACATGTAACCATCATATCAATACATATTCATTTGATTTCAAACTATTCAAAAGTTCTACTCTTTTTATCGCTTAGCCAATTTACCTTTTGCCTTCACTCTTTGCTTAGTGTCGACATGATTTTTGAAACAAGATTTGTTTGACAATTTAATCATCGGTAATTACTAGATTGTTATATCTTACTTACCTGATTGTAATAGCTTAGTTGCAAGGTTCATGTATGGCACTATATATTAATGCAAGGCTACATTATACTCCTTTTGTGGGTTGATATCATTTCTTAGTTGTTATTAACACTTGAATACCCCTCTCTAGCTCTGCAATACATTGCAGAGCCTATAACACGTAAAAATATTTCACAATTATGAACTATTATCATGATAATCGTTTATTATTAATTTGGCAATCAAGGTATATAAACGTCATAACAGGTGCTACAAACAAATATCATCCAAACATGGAAACATGTGATCTAATTTTGAAGGACTTGTGGCGAAGAACATAACGATAAATATTTTTTGCTAATTGGATTAGTGGTTTAAAGATAAATATTAAAGAATTCGGTTTAGTAATTAATGCATGATGTTAGCATGAGGGGAGAGCATGATGCATGATGCGAGTGTAAAAAAATGCATGCATTATCCGTAAGTAAACTAATTAGGATATATATACCCCTAATTAATTAGATGTACATTTTCGACAATGTATTTGGCTCATCGAATTTTAAGATCTGTGAACATATTGCTTTATGAGCATGTTCTATATTATTGACCGATGAATTGGCCCTATCGAGCTAGACGGTCACGTTTGGTCACTACATGTAGTAGTACACCACACCCCGATGGCACTGCCGGAGCGATGTACCTAGCAATGGCCTTTCGACTAAGAGTATCATCATCGTCATCATCCTCCTCATCACCGCTCCATATGGTATCCAATGTCATACGCCGAAGCGTGCAAGCCTTATCTATGATGTAGAGCGCGAGCTCGAGGGAAGCAAGGTCTGCATTGAACCCGATGATGTCGACGTCCTTGAGGCTATGATGCGGGAGCCCTTGGTGCTTCCTGAAACAACCACCTGGCGGCTGCTGTATTTTCCTTGGGTAAAAAGCTTGTGCATGACGCATCAGCTGCATGTCGTAGGTACTCCATTAGTATGTTGTAGGAATAAATTAGATATATCGGTCATATTAATAAATAGTTACTCCCACAAAGAAATAAGGTACGTACATCCAACGAAATCGCTTCTAGTGCGGGCGCTGCATCAAGAAACGGGTATAGAAAGAGAAAATCATCTCTCCCATCTTGTAGCTTCGGCATGTGAAATCTAATGTCCACGCGCTTCAGGTGACGGAATCTGTTGCCGCTGTTGTGTGGGGAAGTCATAACGACCTGCATGCAGAGCTTATTCCATTAAATTAAATCGAATTTGCATTAAACAAAAAAGTTTTCAGTTAGGAGTGCGAACAAATGGAGGCTTAGCTCCACGAACCCTCTATTCAAAAACTTGAAAATCATATTTACAACTTAAGAAAAATTCTTAAATAAGTGTGGGTGTAGTCAATGATGTATATCCTACAGATGTGCAAAATCTTAATCCAGTGTGTTTGCTATTTCGGGCTATAGGAAAATGATAAAATTTAACAAATTTTAGTTTTGAGAAGTGCACTATTCACATTACTCCTACCCACACTTTTGCCGTTTTTGAGTAGATTGGAATACAAAGTATTTCGTAGTGAGGTTTTGCATGTCTTGTACACCCATTGACTACCTCCAGAACGTTTTTCCAGAATTGTTTGAAACTTCAAAATATGATTTTCAATTGTTAACAGTAAATTGTTCCATAACTCAGCCTCCATTTGGAGTTTCCCGCTAGCTCAAGCGAAATTACCGAAGTGATGCACTAACCTTGGTATCCCGTACTAAGGTGAGGGATAAGGTCTCCAAGGCTGGCATGAGTTGCGCTAGGCTTAACAGTTGAAGGCGCGATGTGTCTGCGGTGGCCTGAGACTTGGCGGGGCCCATCAGGAAGTAGAGATCGAACGTCGCACTTGTCACCTTGAGGGCGGGTCCAAGCAGCACTGACCCGGAGAGCAGGCTCGCCGGCATGTGCCGGCCGTGAAGCCGCAGCGACTCCATGGCGGCGGATCCCGATATGTCGATCTTCCTCAGGGACCAGCAGTCAGACACGAGGAGCGACCTGAGACGAGCGAGAGACGACACGTTGACGAAGTCCAGGTCCTTGCAGTACTTGAGCTTGAGGCTCTGCAGCTTGTGGCAGGAGGAGAGAAAGTTATCGAGGGCCTCGCCGATGACGCGCACCCTGGAGAGGACCAGGGTAACCAGGTTCGTCAGCTCCGGCCTGGGCCTGGGCGTCCGTAAGCGTCCAAGCCGGAGGTAGAGGTGCTCCAGCGCGGCGGCCGCTGCCGTGCCGGCGGCCAGCAGCGAGCAGGGTAAGTCGAAGTCGTACTTGAGCATGTCGGGGCTGTAGCAGCCGTGAGGCTGGAAGTCGAGCCTGAGGCGCCTGGTGGTGGCCGACGCGAGCGCGAAGCGCACCCAGCGGTTCACGCACGGAGCGTCCTGCTTCAGCAGGTAGTCGAACTTGATGGCCAGCGCGTCTAGCGCGGCGGCTCCGCCGCCGCTGCTCTGGCGTCGCGATATGATGGCGTCCACGCGCCGGACGAAGCACCTCGCGAGGTCGGCTTGCTGCCGCAGCAGGAGCACGGCGTCTTGTGGAGGACGGGCAGGTGGTTCTCGTCGGAGACCGAGCGTGTCCTGGTCGAACGTTAGATGCGGATATCTCCCCCAGGCCCGCAGGAAGGCGGAGCACGACGCCGACGCACGGGCCGCGTCCCTCATGCCCAAGCACGAGATTATCCTGCACAAAACGTCCTGCATCGCATCGCATGCTTGCATAGTCAGTCGATGGTGAGAGATTTTTACTGACAACAATAGTGATCGATGTAAGTACATTATTAAGAACAGCTGTGCGGCGATATACCTCTGGAAGATCTTCAAGTTTTGTGTCAGCTGCAGGATACGACTCCATCGTGAATTCGTGATCGATTCTTTGCAAAGCCTCTCCACACGATCGAAGGTTAAATTGGAGCACTGATAAAACGAACAATTCAAAAGGGTAATGTGAAGAAGATGTATGGTGGCCGGTCGAAAGACAGCTCGATCGGTGGACTCGTGCTCTATATTCGTATTGGTACTGGATACGGCCAGGTCGCCGGGTGGCATAGTTTTCTTCCGACCCGGTTACGAATTTGACACAAGGGGAATCCGATCCTTATTTTGACTAATGCAACAGGTCCAAATTTAGAAGTTCACGGTGACATGCCAAATTCACCACCTTGAAAATATATTGACTTCGTCCAATATTTCGGTTCGACTATACGTGTATACGACAACTTCATGAAAAGAGAAATAAAAGGTTAGCACTTACATTTTTCATTCTTCGTAAAGATGCTGGTACATTGCAACAAAATACAAATATTTTCATTATGTCCAAAGAGACAAGGAACACAAAGATCAAATTATTAAATCATGGCAACAACTCAAAATAGGATGCATGAATGGAGCTCATACTATTATATGTTACACACTAGGTTAATGCCCGTGCGTTGCTACGGTGAATAAACACGTAAAAATTAGAAAGATACTATCAATTTGCTGGGTATAATTCTCACATATTCCTCTTCCACAACCACCTCACAACCTTAACAATTCCTTCATTCGATTTCTAGTCCCACTTGTTCTCCATCTCTTTCTCCCCATTCTAGCCATCATCGATTTGCAAGTTGGTAAATTTGACCTATCTGTAGTTTAGTAACCAATTGTACACATAACCAAAGAAGTCATTCAAGACCCCGCAAAAATAAATTCATTCAAGAGTTGTGAATGTTACTTATTTAATTCTTGCCAGTGCTTTGTACCTGGATAAAAATAAATGTAGAAATATGCAACACTAACACTATTATTAGTTTTGTGAGAAACAAGAACACATGATTAAGAACACTGGAAGATATGGGTATGCATGGTCGACAATAAGTATGTCTGGCCTCGCTATACAAGACTATCTTTTCAAGTTAGACAATAATCTTGCTTCTTTATAGCAAAAAACTTAGCTTGGAACAAATATTTCAGGAGATATATATATACAAAGGTATCTGAGAAGAAACAATATATAAAAAAATTCATACAGTTGCAGTCTACTGCCTAGAAACACAATATGGATTAACGATCTAATACTTTCAATTAATTATAGCGCAGTGTACTAACAAGCTCTGTGATGCTAATGGTTAGCTCTTTCTGCCAGGACATTGTTGAGCAACATTTGCAATTTCAGTTTGCAGTTACATCACCTATCAGTTTCGTGTATTTCAATCAAGAAAAAAATTGCGCGCTATCGGTCTTAAAGATACTTTATTAGTGTGCTATATCGTGCTATAGCATGCTATTAGCGAGACATTGTAAAGTAATTTATTTAGTGAGACATGGCTCAAAATGCTATAGTGTGCTATTAGAGGTGCTATAGCACACTATTTTTTACCATAATTTCAATGCCCACCAATAACACCATATAGTGCTCATCAAATAAATATAAATCAAGTATCATGAGTCCTGCAAGATATATTAATAGAGATTTAGCATCTTTGTCTTTGTCATCGTATTTGTTCTAAACAAACAACAAAAGAGAAACTTGCAACTTTCGCATGACCTTATAATAGCTTTCCATGTTTCCTCTACAACTTCAAACATACATAGTACCTCTGATACATGGATATAACAGTTAAACGGATAATCAATTGATCACTTCAGAGGCAGATACGCAAAAACATGAGAGCAGACGGCCTGAATAAGGAATGACAAGTTTTCGTTGTGCAAGGTATTAGCCGTCCGGAGGTTCTTCGTGTATGGCATGTCTGGCATCAGACGTCGATCAAGTGGGAACATCGCCAAGTAGTGTCCTCTGCTCTACTCTGAAGGGAGACCTGGGGTTGAAGGGAGGGCGATGGTGAAAGAGTGGCCTTGACCTGTGGAGAAACCACAGTGCCTGTGGCGGCGGGCATTTCCTCCGCAGGTGGCGTAGTCGACATACCTCCATGGGGATTGATTCTTTCGCTTCCAAACAATGACTCTGCGAGATATCATGAGTCCCGCAATATATATTAAGAGAGATTTAGCGTCTTCGTCATCGTATTTGTTCTAGACAAACAACAAAAGAGAAACCTGCAAGTCTCGCATGACCTTATAATGCCGAGCTTTTCATGTTTCCTCCACAACTTCAAACATACATAGTACCTCTAATACCTGGATATAACAGGTAAACGGATAATGAATTGATCATTTCAGACGCAGATACACAAAAACATGAGAGCGGACGTCCTGAATAAGGAATAACAAGTTTATATTGTGAAAGGTATTAGACGTCCGGAGGTTCTTCGGGTATGGCATGTCTAGTATCAGACGCCGATCAAGTGGGCACATCGCCAAGCAGGGTCCTCTGCTCTGCTCTGAAGGGAGAACTAGGGTCGAAGGGAGGAAGATGGCGAAAGAGTGGCCTTGACCTGTGGAGAAACCGTGACGTCTGTGGCGACGAGCCTTCCTTCCGCGGGTGGCATAGTGGACATACCTCCATGGGGATTTATTGTTCGCTTCCAAACAATAACTCCGCGAGACACAAATGATGACTAACGGACCCGCTGCTCGCGATCATTTCCTCAACCTGCGGAGGCACTGTGACGCCGGTAGGCGTCGCCTTTGACATCCCTCCCTGCGGAGTCCATTGGCCATCTCTTCTTGCGCGTGCGTATGGCGGAAAAAGCCAAAGACAGTTATTCCTTCGAAGGTTCCTAGTCTAGGACAACGGTGTATTTTGTGAGACGACGTGGACGTAATGACTGTCTTTGGGGAATTACTAGTTAGGAAAGGAATTAATTAGCCATATCAAGTGCTCATCTAATTCCTATTTTTTGGGTCGTGTGATAATAATTGTTTTAGATCTTGACTTTTTTGTTGTTGTGAAAAGCATGTGAGATCTAATGTAGATTGAACGGTCCAGATGCGTCACTTGATGACTGTTTTGTGTTGAGTGGTGACGTACCATCACCAACTCCCATTTAATAGTAAAGATAAGGTAGGAAATAGATCCTATCTGTGCTTGCCACTCCTGTTTTTTACTATTTCTATTTAAGTTCGGCATAGTTAGAAATAACAAAAGATAGTCATGTGAGTAAGCTACGCATCAAGAAGATATCCTACCTTGTAAAAGTTGCGATAATGTCCATTCCATCCAGAAACAACAAAAGAGCAACACCAATTTCTCTATTCAATTTTGGAGCTGATTGTGTTGCATTACAACCACCAAGCTACTTTGGCCCATTGAGAAGTCCATCTCCAGGGTGATACATTAAAAGACTCATTAGATACAACAATTGGAAGTTAACAAATGTAGTTGTTAACTTAAATTGGATTTTCACCTGCTTTGAACTAATTTCTGGCATGAGGATCAACTATGCTAAGAGTGAACTTTTTTCCTATTAATCAAGATGAGTCAGAATGGCAACCGTTTTGTTGACATTTTTCAATGTGTTTTAGGTAGCTTTCTAGTTAAATATCTAGGTATTCCTTTTCACTTTGATAAAATTAGGGGGAAGATTTACAACCTTTAATTGAAAGTATTCTCCATAGGATTACAGGCTAGAGAGGGAAGCTTCTCTCTTATGCTGCCAAAAAAGTGTTGATTCAAGCTTGTCTCTCTAGCATTCCCATTTACCTGCTCTCCTTTTTCAAGTTCCCCAAGTGGGCGATGAAAATTCTAGATTCTCATTTAGCAAACTTCTTCTGGAATGATGAGGAAGGGAACCATAAAATCCATCTTGCCAACTGGCCTTCAGTTTGCAAGAAAAAGGACTTTGGAGGCATGGGTATTCCTAACCTCAAAGAACTAAATTTGTGTTTGATTGGTTCCTGGAGAGGGGACTCTCTGGAGAAAGCCAAGTATCACACTAGATCTCCTAATATTCTCTGTTGTAGGGATACTCATCATTCTACCTTTTGGAAGGGGTTATGTGGGCCTCTAGGGTTGTCTCCCTAGGGTATAAATTGAAGATTGGAAATGGTAGATTAATTAGATTTTGGGAATATATTTGGTTTGGTAACCCCCCTTAGCTACTCAGTTTTGGGAGATCTACATGTTTTCTAATGAGCAAACTAAGACTATAGCTGACTATGGGATGGTTCCCAGATTAGATGTGACTTTAGGAGGATTTTTTGAGGAGACGATGGTGCAATGGATTGACCTTAGTAACATTGCTGCCACCATCTCTTTGGAAGATTCAGATGACCAGTTGATCTGGCAGTATGAGTTGATCTGGCAGTTTATTCTTCTAAATCCATATATGCTTTAATCAACTTTAGAGGGGTTACATGAGTTTATTTACCTGCAGTGTGGTCTTTGAAAATCCCCCCTAGGATACAATTTTTTCTCTGGCTGTTTTCATAGAATAAAATCATGACCAGAGACAATTTGAGGGCTATAGGGATTCCAAAAGCTTTGGAGTGTAATTTGTGTGAGGAAATAGAATCTGTGAAACACCTTTTCTTTGAATGCACTGTCTCTAGACTTCTGTGGGATGATGTTTTTGAAGTTTTTGGTATCACTGTAGATAGTTTTCTTTCTATTGCGTCTAAATGGCTTGCTAATAAGAAACATATGCATTTTAATGTTGTTTCAGCTACATTCCTTTGGAGTATTTGGAATAATAGAAATATTTTAGTTTTAAATTCTTGCTCTTGGATTAATATGAAGCAGATGTGGCGTCTGGTGCTCCTGTATCTTCGGAACTGGAAGGTTCCCTTCAAGGACCTAGAGGGCGGGAGACTGGAGTTGTTCATGAACAAGATGATCAACAGACTAAAGATGCCCCTGGCGCTCCCAACGAACTGAAATGCACTGGCATCGAGTGGATTTCCACCCGGAAGACCACTACTTCCTCCATCCATGGTGGTCGGGCCTCGCTGGAGTACCTGAAAGACCATTACTTCCTTCCTCCCATAAACCTAGATAGCTGAAAGTAAACCCAACTAAACACGCTGCGCACATAAGCTTTCCGTTCCAGAGGCGGAAGCCACCTTGTGGGCCATGGCTGGATGGGTCCAGCCGGGTGCCCAGGTGGTCGTTTTCGGTCTTGAAGAAGTCTCTCCCGGGATACGGTTTTTTTTCTTACTCCAGCAGCAGTACAGTACAAACGAAATTTCAAAGGGAACTCCACCGTCGTGTTCATTGACAACAGGAGATGAGATGGTTCATGTTCTACACTTGGCAGAGGAACAGACTACGTTGGAGTCTCTTCTTTTATTCCTGTTCTCCCTGTCAACGTACGTGTGTAGTGCATTGGACCAAACAGTTTCAGTGTGCAATATGCCTATACTGAACACGCGCACATACCATTCTGTTTCTCTGCTTGTGAACACGCCGCCATGCTTTTACAGAGGAAACCTAAACTTCTCCGGGTTGTCCGGTCAACACTCAACACGTTACGTGCCCATTTTGACAGCGATCGCCACAGCTAGTTCAGCCGGTCAAATCTACCATGATGACGACGGCGACGTGCGATTTCTCATCTGTTCCCAACTGGGGATGGAGATCTTGTGGTGTTGTGCCAATTTAGCGCCGCACTAGCCCCCGTTGCCACACGAACACGATCTTATCCTAGTCCACACGCAGGTTTTGGCACAAGTTCAGTCGTCAGTGGGATGTAGCGGCGTCTATGCTGCGTGATACGATGTGGCTACTGGCACTAGCGTACAGTCACCGCAACTTCATCACCTTGGCTGAATTATCTACCTACCAGTGCTATCAAGATACTATGTCGTCAGAGAGGAGTTGAAGCTTGAGCAAAGTTTTAGCCAGGGCTGCTGGTCTGGAGTATTGTTGGGTCATTTGGAACCGTCTGTTGGAATATTAGGCAATTTCTCTATGAAATTAATTACCGAAATCAACATTATGTAAGCACTAGCAGATCTAAATACATGCAGCCAAACAACCACATCTAGTAGATCTGAAAATCTAACAAGAACTAGTGCATACAAAGAGAAGAATATCACCTACAGGTTGACCGGAAAGGTCATCACCGCAGCAGTACCTTGGTCCTGGTTGTTCTCGCCCATGGTGCTGATGAGGTCGTTGTTGTCGAAGAAAAACACGAACAGAGGCGGGCAGTCGCGCCAAGACGCTCTCCAAAAATCTTATCGCCCGTCTCCCGGTGCAGGATCTCAACGGACGGGGTTTCGGAGGCCTGCTCTCCCGGACAGCAGTATACGCAGCCGTCGGGATGGGGAAGCCTAGAGAGCAGCGCAGCAAGAGAAACACACAGCAAGAGAGACTGAGAAAAAGAACTGGATCCATCTAGATCGGTATGTCTCTTGCTATATAGCCTGGGAAGTGAGCCGACCGAATCGCCACGCGTTGGACGACAAGGCACGCGTCAAACATGCACACGGATGTTGACACGTACCCAACAGCTGGTGCACCAAGCAAAAATTTAGTCTTCCACAAAACGAGTTTCTAACTCGATTCACGAAACGCGACGTGACGCGACGCGACGCGCATGCGGAGGAGGAGAAGTGTGCGTGAACTCCTTCTCTTCTCACTCACTTAGTGGGAGTGAAACAACTCACCTTATAAGCTGGTCCAACTCTCTCAACTAGCAATGTGGAACTAAACTTTGTCTCCCACAGAGCTCACAAGCTACCATAATAAATGGGCCTTAAGATTGCAGGATTTATTAGACTAAATGAGCTGTCTACATGGGCCGCAGCCAATATAAATCTAACACCATCTTTGATCTGTTGAGCAAAAACAACGTGCGTGTCTGGTTTCTATGCCATGATGTGTGTTTCTTGTGATCGTAGATCCTACGACTGCACAGCTCATCTAGGTAGCACGAGCTTGTGTATTCTATGCTAAGTATGCTATGCAGAACCAAACATAGAAAAAGCAGCTGCCGCGTTACCACGATCGAGCAGTCGATCGTAAGCACCACATGCCGTGTACTAACTAACTAACTTTGAAGCGCTCAACTTAGCCTAACTAAAATCAGCGAGTGCAACACACTGAGCAGTGTTCTTTTTTCAGTGGAGATTAAAACATATTACCTCAGTTCTAAATTATACTAAGATGTTTCGATAGCCTATTTTAGCCTACTATAAAATATCTTATGTTCCTCTAAAAAACATCTTATATTTTGAAATGGTGATTGCACTTTAATTTGGCAACACTTTAGGGGCGTGTTTGCTTGCCGTGTGGGTTTTTCCTCTTTTTTGGATTTTGGCATGCTGTCCTCGTTTCCCTCCAACAAGCTGGCGTTTGGTTCATGTTCGTGTACATAGGAGGCGGCAATGCGTGTTATGCCTCTAACTAACGTACTTGATCTTAATTCCTCTAATCTATCTGACTATGGCTTCATTCGAGATAATGCCTAGTTGAAAAGGATGCTCCTTGATGTCACAAATCTATTTCCGCAAACGATTTGCAATTTCGTTGAGTTTTTGAAACTCTAAGTCGTTTTCCCTTTTAGAGCTTTTTTAAACAAACTAGCACAGTGGCCCTCGCAAAAGCGAGGGCAGCATCATAACTACAACACATTTGTTTGAGAATTAAATACTTATGAATATACGTATATGTGCAATTGGTAAATTTTTGATATTTCCAGCGAAGGGCGAGAAAAGATAGGTTTGGAAAAACTTGAAAAAAAATCACAAGTACAATGGTTTAAGAAGATACATATATTGTCAGTAACTAAGATCTATCACATTGGTGTAGTATGTTTGCACTTTTCTATTAGGCCATGAGCTTGACTTTAAATGTTAGTACTTAATTTTGTTAAAACGGTTTAGAACCTAGGCTTCAAAATTTGCAATTTTGAACATATTTTATCGACTTTCTAAAAATATCATATAATTTGTGAATATCGTGTATCTGCCAAAACTAATCCTGAAACGAAATTTCGTACCATCTTGTTGGGTATTTGCTTTATCATTTACCATCAATATGTTCAGCGGTGTGCTGGAGGATCTAGCCATCGAAAGTTCAATGTGTCACAAATTTTTTGTCCGCGTGATTCCGATTGCTGTATGGAAAGAGTGAATCAATCGGTAACAACATAAAAAGAGGAGCTGATTGAGCAGTAAAAATAATAATTAAAAGGACCGAATCAATCGGCAAAGAAATGCCAAAGCTGATCGATATGTACAAGGAGCTGACTCAAAAACTGATCGCACTGAAAAAACAACTGTAAAACTGATCATGTCATCTGACTTTCGTTCACACTTGTGCTCATAAGGTGCAGAATAACACTATTACTGTACCTATATTTAGATGTGTTATATGTTGATCAAAATTCTACAAAGTAAAGGCCAACTTCTGACGGAGCGGAGCGAGGCCCGTCGAAGATCTAGGTTTCCACCGTTATATAAACCTCTTATAAGCCGCCGGCTGGGATATGTTGCATCTGTGAAATCCCCGACGTTGTGTAAATACTCCCCGTATAGTGAAGTTCTGCTGGCTGGCGCCCGTGGTTTTTTTCTCTCTTTGTTGGAGAGGTTTTCCACATTAAATCTGTGTCCCCTTTGCTGTAATTTTATTTTTCGTTCTTCGTTGTTTGATTGTCACAAAAATAACAAGATGCTCTTCGACAGCCCACATGCAGTCCTCCTGTCCTATTCTCTCTAGATTTAATAATGTGAATTGGCAGGAGTTTGTAATTCATAATGTACACTTGTGTTGAGCTTTTGAATGAGCCAGTTGTTTCAAAAAAAAAAACACGTGTATGTGTTGTGCCAGTGCCATCATATACGGGTACAAAAGCTGAAAACAGTTCGTGATAAAAAAACTCCAAATTATCTGATCGTTACCATCTAAGCACTCTCTATTATCTAGCATGCAGGCCAACTTAAACCACTCCGATCGTACCAACATTTTCTATTTAAATGTTCCTGTAGCAGTTGGGTAGAAGTCCTATTCGTTCAGCACACCCAATCGGACAATCTTGGATCAATTATCTACCCGTTTTAGATTTACATGGACCCACTAAAAAGGCTTTTTTGCATCGTGACAGATTGTACATGGTTATATATTATGTAACATTTTCTGCCTTAAAATCTTAACCGTTATAATTGAGATAGACGGATCAAATAATTTAAGTACATGTGGATCAACGTTGTGCCTCGAAAAACACCCTTATATTACTTTTAGTATATAATAGATAGATAGATTGATTTGCCCTTATATTACTTTTAGTATATAATAGATTTTATTAAATTCGTCACACACAGTTGATAGTTTGAAAATTTTCTTTGAGGAGAAACTTCAGTCCATCATTCCACACAACTTTCACGTTATAAGTTTTATGATTTGACATTCCTATACGAGAAGATCTACGTGTATGTACGTATATTATGATAGTTTAGACCTACTCGTTTACGAATATCAAAATAAAAACGTACAACACGAAAGTTATGTGAAACGATGAGGCGAAGCTACACCTCAAGATAAATTTCAAGCGGTCGTTTTAGCTCAGCATATCATGGCAGTCGATTATTCCTTTCCGCCGCAACTCACGATGCACGCTCCGGCCGGCCCAGCCGCGCGTCTCTTTCGGATGAGCACACCATATTCGGCAAACGTGCAAGCTTTCAGTAGTGACGTGACAACAGTAGAGAAAACAATTATTTACTACCACTGGCAGTAAATGTGAACTAATCCCATGGAGCAACACAGACTAGCTACTGAGTTTCCCGTGCTGTGGCGAGCACTACACGGCCACACAAATTGATCCTCCATAGGCGCCCAATCCACCATGTATTTACATGGGAAAGACGCAGGCATAGTATCGCTGTCTGGCGCGCCAAGCCACACCACCCCACACAAATTAATCATACATAGGCGCCTAATCCACCATGTATTTACACGGCAAAGACGCAGGCATCGTGTGGCTGTCTGGCGCGCCAAGCTAGCCACACCACCTCACGCACTCCCGTCGCCGTCGGTACTCAAGTCTAGCGCAGACAGCGACAGCGATGCGACGTGTTCCCGCACCGGAACATGCAGCAGCGATGGCCACGACCAGGTAGCAAACAAGCCTAGCCGCGGCAGGGGCCCCGCAGCATCAAGCTAAGGTCATCTCCACCGGACCAATCTAAACACGCGATCGAAACGGTCCGTTTTTGTCTGTTGGGTCGGTCCGAATTTTTTTGGGTAGCGGTCCGACCTGTCTGACCGACCGCGCCCAGCGACGCGACCCAAATGTTCGCGTCTGGCGTTTCTGGGCGCCATGGCTTTGCCAACGGCCGAACACTCAAATTCACAGACAAAAACAGAGAAATTGACTATCACATAAATTGATCATCGCTCTTTGGGCATCGCCAACTAGTGGCCAGTGATGCAAACCAACCTGTGGTTGGGTGATTAGGAGGGTGGTTGTACTCCCAGCCCACCAGAGTTCAAACCCCCGGTTTGACACTGTGTGTTGCATAAAAAGGCGAAATATTCTTTCAGTGGGAGGCGACGTCCCCGTCGACAGCGAGGCGTCCGTGGTGACTTCGTCAATCTCAAGACCCGATCCGCCGGCTCTGTAAGATCTCACCATAATAAGGTAAGATCCCTGTGATTGCAGTGCTAGTCCCTAGATCGAAATGCTAGCACCCACAGTTTAAGATGAAGTACACAGAAACAAAGGTCATTATTACATCGCATATTCAGGAGTATAATGGTTCTTACAACTCACTTAGCCCAAGGCTAATGATACTCAAGGTTCACATTACATAGTATAATAATAGAGTTTTTGTCTTCATACGCCACAGGCAAGCATGTCGAGTGTAGACCCGCAACCCTACTCATCATCAGAGTATCCTGCAATATAATAAGTTACAGCCACAAAAGGTCAATACATTTAGAATTGTATTGGCAAGTGATACCATAGATACTTAGTATAAACCAACAGCTACATGAATATATGGCTAAGTGTGGTTTTGGCTGACTTTGCTAAAAGCAAATTTTTATCTCATAGTTTTTGAAGAGTAAATTTTCTCCTTCAAAACACTAAGGTACCAATGATAGACATCACTGAACCTCTACCCATGTTCACCCACAAGTTTTAACTTAGAGAAATTTGGATGAGGAGATTATTGAACTGCTTCACTGTCTTGAGGCTCAGAAATTGTCCATAACCGGGGACATGGCTAAGTACTTAGTTTTACCCTCTCGAGAGGTGGTGCACTTTCCCCACAAGACTCGACATGCATCGAGACGAGACTTTTCAGAAGCAATCCCTCAGACCACCACGGACGCGTTCCATCCTATAATAACTACCACCTTCTGTCCGTCTGGCTGAGTTCTTGCAACTTAGTTGGTCAAGGCAGAGCCCATATGCCATGTGGCTACACTAGAAGCTTCGTGACAAGAACGTCTCCAATCTCTTTGTTCTTGGGTGGCCGTCCACAAGTGCGATACACCAGCTGACCATAGATATGGCCCGAGTAACCACTCAACATAATCCAAGCAAGTCCCATTTCCACCCAGGTGTTTCATTAAGTACTTGTTTTGTTATAGAAAACATATATTTTCCAATACTCCATGTAATCATAATATGATATTCCACCCCGAAAACTATAGCAGGGCTAAGCATTTCTAATCTTACGATGTTTCACCTACCAAGTAGAAACTACCAAAATAACACTAGTGCAATAGTGAAAATAATAGGACATAAGATAAAATATCACTTGCCTTGGTAGCTAGGGGAATAGGTACAATCCTCACCGTAACAAACTTCACAATCCACACAATCTACACAAAGACCAATACAACAACAATAATTCAATCAATAAAACATTACAAAAATATGAATGCATGCAAAATGCAATGATATGATCACAACTCTAAAACCTACAGAGTCAAAAGTACAGGGGTTAAAATACTCTATCTAAAGGCATAAGAAATACCCAAAAATAATTTATGGAATGATTTTTATGAGCAAAATACTCCTAAAAAGGTTCTGCCTATAATTCCAATTTTTTAGAAGCAAAAGTGTGAAACAAGGCCTCTATAATAAAGGTCTTATTTTTCTAAATCCATAGACACCAAATTTGCATTTTTCTGAATTGTGGATCAAAAGTTATTGAATTTCTAAGTTTAATACATAATATGTCTAATTTTCTATTTAAACAGATAGCCTGGGCGACATGGCGCAACCCTATTGGTCCGTACCGGTTCGGTTGGATCGACTACTGCAGACCGTTAGATTATATGTAACAAACGGATGGATCTGATCAGCCCGTACCCTTTCGATTAGAGGTCTAATCTGAGCCACTGGCGATAGATCTAACGGCTCCTAGGGCCTGGCCGGAAATGGGCGGCGCTGACCTACCGCGGGCGGCGGCGGCGCGGCGGGCAGCGATGTTCCGGCGGTTCTACAGGGGCAGGGGGTCCGTGGAGACTTACCAGAGGTCGAGGCGGTCGTGGCGGTCTCGATGGAGGTCACGGTGGCGTGGGGGGGTGCTCTGGCTCGATCACGATCCCTCGTCGGAGTTGCGTCGACGGTGGAGCTCGTGGCTCTACGTCGGAGACGGTGATCTGGGGCTCGAACAAGCAAGGAGAGGGGTCAGTGGGGTGCGCCCGGGTCAGCATGATCTAGAAGAGACTAAAAAGGGGCGGCGGAAACCCTAACCTTACCGGAAAGCTCGACGGACAGCGGCCGCAGAGGGAGTTCACCGGAGTAGACCATGTCGTCGACCTGGAGCAAGAGAAGGCATGCGGCCAGGGTTAAAAGACGCGCCAGGATATGGCAAAGAAAATAGGGCAGAGAGGAGGGCGCATAGTGGCCGGGGCTCACCGGAATCGTCGCCGGAGTTGCTTCGGACGGCGGCGGTTCGAGCTAGCGATTGGGGAGCCTGGGGGATCTCCAGGGGAAGTGGCTGAGGGGAAACTGACAGGGAGGGAGAGGGGATTAAGAAGGGGCAGTCGTGATGGCGATTTAATTGCGGTAACGCCCGAATTCGGCCAGGTTTTGGAAACGGCAGAGCTGGGGAGGAGGTGCAGCCGTTCGTGTGGAAGAAGATGAGGTGGCATCAACGTGGGCGTGGGGCCAGGAGGTAAGTGGGTGGGGGTGAGCAGTGGGGCGTCACAAAAGTCAGAGAGGGGGAGAGTGGCCCGGGTGGGCTTCGTGGGCTGGTTTGGGCCAAAAGGCCAGAAGTGTTGCTGCTGTTTAAATTGTTTTCCCTCCTTTTCTTTTTCCTTTTTGATTCTTTTTCTAGATTTTTTTGAATTTAGCAAAAGGGCTCCAAATTGCCTCTAAATTTCACCAAATTTTTGGGGGATAAACTAAATGCAAAGTAGTACATGCCATGATGATATGAGTGCAATGATGATTATTTTTAGAGAAAAAATTTGGGATGTTACAAATCTAACCCCCTTAAGATGAATCTCGCCCTCGAGATTTGAGTTGGCTAGCAAATAGGTGAGGGTGATCTCTCTGAAGTTCATTCTCTCGCTCCCATGTTGCTTCTGATTCAGTGTGATGGTTCTACTGCACTTTGCAGAATTTGATTGTCTTGGTACGGGTAATTCTTTCTGCTGTCTTCAGAATCTTAATAGGTTTTTCTTCATAAGTGAGATCGTTCTCTAGCTAAACTTCTTCTAGTGGTATAGTGTCTTTCAACGAAGTTTCTTCCATCTCTGGGTGACACTTTTTCAGCTGACTGACATGAAATACATTATGAACTGCTGATAGAGATTCTGGTAATTCTATCTCATATGCCACTTCTCCTTTGCGGCTCAAAATCTTGAAGGGTTCCACATAGCGTGGCGCTAATTTTCCTTTGATTCCAAATCTCTTCACACCACGAAGTGGTGATACTCTGAGATAAGCTCTATCATCAACCTCATAGGTGACCTCTCTACGTTTTGGATCTGCATAGCTCTTTTGCCGAGATTGGGCTACCTTTAGCCTATCCCTTACCATCTTGACTTTCACTTCAGCCTCCTTGATTAGGTCTAGCCCGAACAAATTTCTTTCTCCTACTCCATTCCATAGCAACGGTGTAGTACACTTCCTTCCATAAAGGAATTCAAACGGAGCCATTTCTATGCTTAATTGATAGCTGTTATTGTAGGAAAACTCTGCGTATGGTAGATTTTCATCCCAACTAGATCCATAATCCAACGCACAAGCTCTTAGCATGTCTTCCAATATTTGATTGGTCCTTTCTGTCTGCCCATCAGTCTATGGATGAAATGCGGTGCTGAATTCTAGTCGAGTTCCCAATGACTCGTGAAGTTGTCGCCAAAAGTGCAAAGTGAATTGAGTTCCTCTATCCGACACGATACTCTTAGGCACCCCATGTAAACATACAATTCTATTCATGTATATCTTGGCTAGCTTGGCACTTGTGTAAGTGGTCTTCACCGGTATAAAATGAGCCACTTTTGTCAAGCGGTCAACGATAACCCATATAGAATCGTATCCAGATTTAGTCCTTGGCAGTCCGGTGATAAAATCCATACCGATTTTATCCCATTTCCAATCAGGTATTGGTAGTGGTTGTAATAATCCTGTCGGTTTCTCATGTTCTGACTTTACACGACTACACATGTCGCACAAGGCAATGTGCTTTGCTATATCCTTTTTTAAATTATTCCGCCAAAATCTTTCCTTAGAATCCATATACATCTTGGTGTTGCCAGGATGAATTGAATATGGTGAGTTGTGCGCTTCTTGTAAGATCAACTTCTTAAGCTCAAGATCCCGCAGAATACAGATACGTTTTTCATACCATAAGGTTCCTTGTTCATCTACATGAAATCCTTTTGCCTTGCCTTTACTAATCTTACTTTTGATTTCTTCTATTTCTTTGTCCATCTTTTGAGCTTCTTGAATTTTGTTCATCAGTGTAGGTTGCACTTCCAAGGATGCAAGGTACCCTTCAGGCACTATCTCTAGTCTCAACCCTCTAAATTGGGCACAAAACTCCTCCGGCAATTCTCCTTTATTGAGGCCATTTACATAAACCTTGCGGCTTAATGCATCGGCTACGACATTTGCCTTTCCAGGATGGTATTGCAAACTTAAGTCGTAATCCTTGATAAGTTCTAGCCATCTTCTTTGTCTCATGTTGAGTTCCTTCTGTGTAAAAATGTATTTCAGACTCTTGTGATCGGTGAACATTTCACAACGTTTTCCCATAAGATAATGCCTCCATGTTTTTAAGGCATGCACAACTGATGCCAACTCTAGGTCATGAGTAGGATAGTTCACTTCATGATTTTTGAGTTGCTTTGATGCATAAGCTACAACTCTACCTTCGTGCATTAGTACACTTCCTAGTCCTTGGTGAGATGCATCACAATAGACTTGAAAGTCTTTCTCAAGATCTGGCAAACATAACACTGGTGCTGACATTAGTCTCTTCTTCAACTCCTGAAAACTGGTTTCACATGCTTCTGTCCAGTTAAACTTCTTCTCTTTCTTTAGCAGATCGGTCATAGGCTTTGCTATCTTAGAGAAATTTTCAATGAACCTCCGATAGTATCCTGCTAGGCCTAGGAAACTACGGATTTATTTAAATGATTTAGGAGGTTTCCATTCTGTCACAGCTGCCACTTTTGCTGGGTCAACAGCTATACCACTTCCAGATACTATGTGCCTAAGAAAACCCACTTCATTCAGCCAAAATTCACATTTGCTGAACTTGGCATATAATTTGTGTTCCCTGAGTTTCTCTAGAATGAGGCGTAGGTGTTCTTCATGTTCTTTGTTGCTCTTGGAATATACCAAGATGTCATCGATGAATACTACTACGAACTTGTCAAGAAATTCCATGAATACCTTATTCATCATGTTCATGAAATAGGCCGGTGCATTGGTCAGCCCAAACGGCATCACTGTATATTCATACAACCCATATCTAGTGGTAAATGCAGTCTTGGGTATATCATGTTCTCTAATCTTTAGTTGGAAGTATCCTGATCGAAGATCAATTTTTTGAGAACACACATGCTCCCTCTAGCTGATCAAAGAGATCATTTATTCTAGGCAGGGGATATTTATTCTTTATGGTCACTTCATTTAGTGAAAGATAATCTATGCATAGCCTTTGACTTCGGTCCTTCTTCTCAACAAATAAAACTGGTGCTCCCCAAGACGAAGAACTTGGTTGGATAAATCCTTTTTCAACTGTTCTCCCAGCTATTTCTTGAGTTCTTTTAACTCATCCACTGACATTTTGTAAGGTCTCTTTGCTATAGGCCCAGTTCCTGGTAGTAGATCTATCAGAAACTCCACATCCCTATCTGGTGGCATGCCAGGTAATTCTTCGGGGAACACATCTGGGTACTCCTTCACTATAGGCACATTGTCTAGGCTAACCCCCTTAAGAGTATTAACCTTGCTCCCCTTGGGTTCAAAGTTAGACTTGAACCTGATCCTTTTCTTTTCTAGGGTGGTGAGCATAACAGTTCGTTTGGCACAATCAATCACTCCTTCATAACGGGTCAACCAGTCCATCCCTAATATTACATCTAATCCTTGGGATTCTAGGATTATTAAATTAACTGGAAACTTGTTCTTTCCAATTTCTAGGGTTATCTGTCGGCGCCCAGAATTTACTATCATTTCTCCACCTGGGGAGCTTACCTTAATGGGACATCTTATGGTTTCAGTGGAGAGTTCGTTTTTGACTACAAATGCTCTTGAAATGAATGAATGCGATGCGCCGGTATCGAAAAGGATAAGTGCAGGAAAGGAGTTAATCTTGAACTTACCGATGACGACATCATATCCTTCTTGAATTTCCTCCACATTGATGTGATTCACATGGCCCTTTTGAAATGGGTTCGGCTTAGCCCCATCAGTCTTCTTCTCTGGGCATTCATTAGCATAGTGCCCTGTCTTCTTGCACTTGAAACATTCCACCTGACTGATGTCTTTCTTTGCTGGCTGATTGTGACGATTCTGGCTATTTTGATTTCCATGGCCATGACCATTGTGGTTGTTCCTGAATCCACCTTTGTTATGTCCATGATGATTGTTTCCATCATGGTGGTGGTTATTGTTATGATGGTTATTATGATTCCCATTCTTGTGGAATCCTGAACTCCCACTTCCTTCACCATGAGAGCGCTTGTGAGGTGATCCTGATCCAAACTTATCAAAATGGTGCTTCCTCTTTCTACCTTCCACTTGCTTCATCTTGTTTTCTAGGATGGTAGCTTTATCACACAAAGATGATAGGTTGGAACATAAGCAACAGATAGTTGCATAGATATTTCATCATTCAACCCATCAAGGAACTTCTCCTTTCTCTTCGTGTCAGTGTCAACATCATCTGGTGCATAACATGACAGATTGTTGAACTCTTCGATGTACTCAGAAATAGTGCGGTGGCGTTGCTTACAGTTGTGAAACTCCTTTTCCTTCAACCCCATTATTCCAAAAGAAATGTGAGTGGTACGAAATCCATCCTCAAATATTGCCCAAGTTACTTCCTCAATAGGGTGAGTAACTTGGAAATTGTCCCACCAAGTAGCTGCATGACCTTCCAATAAGTGTGTTGCGAATCTGACCTTTTCTGCATCCGTGCATCCCACTGTGACTAGGTCCTTATTCACAGAGCGTAGCCAATCATTTGCTACCATGGGGTCAGTAGTACCAGAGAACTTAGCAGGTCTCAGCCTTAGAAATCCTGTAAGCATATCCAGAGGTGGTGGATTGTTCTGGTTGTTGTTATTGTTATTATTGTTGTTTTGATTCTGGTTTGCCATGAATTGAGTCATCATTTGCATCAATTGTGTCTGTGCAGCCATCATTTGCTGCATTCCATTGCCATTGTCATTGTTTTCCTCGTTGTTGCGTCGGGGAGGCATCTATGGTTTTAATAAGGGTAAGTAATGATAGATAACCCAATAAAGTAACAACAATCAAACAAACAAGCACATGCAGGTTCAACATCACGACAATAACAGAGTTTGCAAAAATAAACATACTAGCATAGTCACCCACAAGTCAGTATGATCTATGCAACTCGATAATAAAACGATAGATAGATGGATAAGTATCACTACTCCTCCATGTCAACTTCCTCCTCCACTAGTGCAAGTCCCGCTGTGGCGAATCATGCCTTGTATTCCTCCAAGCTTGTGGTCAAAGCATCGATCTTTGCCCGCAATTCTCTCTTCTGTGTGCGTAGCCTCTCTATCACCTCGTGATCCGCTTCCAGCTCAATATCCTCAAGCTCTAACTCGGTCTCCAAGTCTCTGATCTTCTTGTTCTTCTCTTGAACCCTCTTCTCTTGGCTCTTGAATTTCTTCTCCTGGTCTTCAAACTTCTTCTCCATTTCCTTGATTCGATTTTCCTGCTCCTGGAAGGCCTTGTCTTTCTCCTTAAGTTGGACTCGTAGTTCATCATTGCTAAGCATCACATTAGTCCTATCAGTATCAAGGTGTCTGATAAGGCTCTCTAAGTCCCGGAGGTGGTGACGCACGGGCTTGATAGACTCCTTACTGGCCTCGTCCAACACAATAGGCTCCCCGTCCTCGTCGCGCCTCCCAAAGAAGTGGAAGTAGTGGCTCCTGGTCTCAGAAGAGTGACGTCCACATAGGCGTCCCAACAACTCCTGCATAGCGACGTCGCGACCCCTCTCCATGTCATCATGGAGTATCTTGAAGGCAATCTCCCCAGTTTGGGGCTCTGTCTCACGTCCTGGCCGGGTAACTCTGAATCCCCATAAGTCCTTCCTCTGAAACTTCCTCAGCTGAAGTCCATGAATGGTAGGGATTGGAAGAGCGGGCAAATGGACGAGCTCCAACATACGAGTCCCAAAGCGAGTTCCCTTGAAATCCTCTCCTGTGCTGTAGACAAAATTCGGCATCTTTTGCATAGCATGGAGAAAATTAGTAATAACACAAGTCTAGAGAAAGAAAACACAAGTCACAAAATATGCAAAGATAAAATAAAATCAACCAACAAAACATTCCTCATACCAAGTAGCAATACATTATTCAACTCAAGGCAGTCAAGGTTCCAGACATAACTTATTTTTGCCATACCACATAGGTTGGTATGATCAAAATGCTAACGTGATAAAACGCCAAGGGTGGTGGTCCAACTAGTATCTCACTCCTTCTTAACCAAGGTAGCAATCTGGGCATCCTTGGCAGCAATCTGCTTGTCTTGGTCGCATAGCTCCAAAGCCAAGCCTATGATATCCTTACTTAGTCATTTTACAGTGGCCTTTGAGTCTTGGACAAGACGTTTCTCCTCCTTGGGATCCTCCTGAGTATTGAGCATTCTATACTTGATTCTTTCCCCAAGTTCCTCAATGGCTTTCCACGCAGCATTCCTTGCAGAGTCAAAGAATGACGTGTGCATTTCAGAGTTAGTGAACATGCAGAATCCCGTACTCTTAGGATCATCTTCCTTGTTCTTGTACAAATGGAGTTGCACCCACCAATACTCTTGTCCTTCGTCTATCACAGGAAATCCCTTGTACACGGCTTCACCATTCATTCCCAAGCCGATCATGAGGTTCTTGAGTGCCTTGGGAAATTCTGTCTCACACTCAAGGGTCATAGTCATCAGTGGTCCCTTCTTGACAAATTCATTGATGGTGGACATCTACAAAAAGAGATGAGAAAGGATGAGTAGGGAAAATTTTACGAGATGAAAGACAAGTGTAAAGTTTGAATATAAAGTTATTTTTCCTAAGGGTTTTCCTTAGTCTAATCCAATCTAAGGTCACGAACCTACAGGCAACACAGTGCTCTGATACCATTTGTAAGATCTCACCATAATAAGGTAAGATCCCTGTGATTGCAGTGCTAGTCCCTGGATCGAAATGCTAGCACCCATAGTTTAAGATGAAGTACACAGAAACAAAGGTCATTATTACATCGCATATCCAGGAGTATAATGGTTCTTACAACTCACTTAGCCCAAGGCTAATGATACTCAAGGTTCACATTACAGAGTATAATAATAGAGTCTTTGTCTTCATGCACCACAGGCAAGCATGTCGAGTGTAGACCCACAACCCTACTCATCATCAGAGTATCCTGCAACATAATAAGTTACAGCCAAAAAGGGTCAATACATTTGGAATTGTATTGGCAAGTGATACCATAGATACTTAGTATAAACCAACAGCTACATGAATATATGGCTAAGTGTGGTTTTGGCTGACTTTGCTAAAAGCAAGTTTTTATCTCATAGTTTTTGAAGAGTAAGTTTTCTCCTTCAAAACACTAAGGTACCAATGATAGACATCACTAAACCTCTACCCATGTTCACCCACAAGTTTTAACTTAGAGAAATTTGGATGAGGAGATTATTGAACTGCTTCACTGTCTTGAGGCTCAGAAATTGTCCATAACCGGGGACACGGCTAAGTACTTAGTTTTACCCTCTCGAGAGGTGGTGCACTTTCCCCACAAGACTCGACATGCATCGAGACAAGACTTTTCAGAAGCAATCCCTCAGACCACCACAGACGCGTTCCATCCTATAATAACTACCACCTTCTGTCCGGCTGGCTGAGTTCTTGCAACTTAGTTGGTCAAGGCAGAGCCCATATGCCATGTGGCTGCACTAGAAGCTTCGTGACAAGAACGTCTCCAATCTCTTTGTTCCTGGGTGGCCGTCCACAAGTGCGATACACCAGCTGACCATAGATATGGCCCCTGAGTAACCACTCAACACAATCCAAGCAAGTCCCATTTCCACCCAGGTGTTTCATTAAGTACTTGTTTTGTTATAGAAAACATATATTTTCCAATACTCCATGTAATCATAATATGATATTCCACCCCGAAAACTATATCAGGGTTAAGCATTTCTAATCTTACGATGTTTCATCTACCAAGTAGAAACTACCAAAATAACACTAGTGCAATAGTGAAAATAATAGGACATAAGATGAAATATCTCTTGCCTTGGTAGCTAGGGGAATAGGTACAATCCTCACAGCAACAAACTTCACAACCACACAATCTACATAAAGAACAATACAACAACAATAATTCAATCAATAAAACATTACAAAAATATGAATGCATGCAAAATGCAATGATACGATCACAACTCTAAAACCTACAGAGTCTATAGTACAGGGGTTAAAATACTCTATCTAAAGGCATAAGAAATACCCAAAAACAATTTATGGAATAATTTTTATGAGAAAAATACTCCTAAAAAGGTTCTGCCTATAATTCCAATTTTTCAGAAGCAAAAGTGTGAAACAAGGCCTCTATAATAAAGGTCTTATTTTTCTGAATCCATAGACACCAAATTTGCATTTTTCTGAATTGTGGATCAAAAGTTATTGAATTTCTAAGTTTAATACATAATCTGTCTATTTTTCTATTTAGACAGATAGCCTGGGCGATGTGGCGCAACCCTATTGGTCCGTACCGGTTTGGTCGGATCGACTGCTACAGACCGTTCGATTATAAGTGACAAACGGACGGATCTTATCAGCCCGTACCCTTTTGATTAGAGGTCTAATTTGAGCCGCTGGCGATAGATCTAACGGCTCCTAGGGCCTGGCCGGAAATGGGCGACGCTGACCTACCGCGCGCGGCAGCGACGCGTCGGGCGGCGATGTTCCGGCGGTTCTACAGGGGCAGGGGGTCCATGGACACTTACCAGAGGTCGAGGCGGTCGTGGCGGTCTCGATGGAGGTCACGGTGGCGTGGGGGGTGCTCTGGCTCGATCACGATCCCTCGCTGGAGTTGCGTCGACGGTGGAGCTCGTGGCTCTGTGTCGGAGATGATGATCTGGGGCTCGAACAAGCAAAGGAGAGGGGTCAGTGGGGTGCGCCTGGGTCAGCACGATCTAGCAGAGACTAAAAAGGGGCGGCGGAAACCCTAACCTTACCGGAAAGCTCGACGGACGACGGCGACAGAGGGAGTTCGCCGGAGTAGACCGTGTCGTTGACCTGGAGCAAGAGAAGGCATGCGGCCGGGGTTAAAAGACGCGCCAGGACACGGCAAATAAAAAAGGGCAGAGAGGAGGGCGCATAGTGGCCGGGGCTCACCGGAATCATCGCCGGAGTTGCTTCGGACGGCGGCGGTTCTAGCTAGCGATTGGGGAGCCTGGGGGCTCTCCGGGGGAAGTGGCTGAGGGGAAACTGACGGGAAGGGAGAGGGGATTAAGAAGGGGTGGTCGTGATGGCGATTTAATCGCGGTAACGCCTGAATTCGGCCGGGTTTTGGAAACGGCAGAGGAGGGGAGGAGGTGCAGCCGTTCGTGTGGAAGAAGATGAGGTGGCGTCGACATGGGCGTGGGGCCAGGAGGTAAGTGGGTGGGGGTGAGCAATGGGGCGTCGCAAAAGTCAGAGAGGGGGAGAGTGGCCCGGGTGGGCTTCCTGGGCTGGTTTGGGCCAAAAGGCCAGAAGTGCTGCTGCTGTTTAAAATGTTTTCCCTCCTTTTCTTTTTCCTTTTTGATTCTTTTTCTAGGTTTTTTTGAATTTAGCAAAAGGGCTCCAAATTGCCTCTAAATTTCACCAAATTTTTGGGGGATACACTAAATGCAAAGTAGTACATGCCATGATGATATGAGTGCAATGATGATTGTTTTTAGAGAAAAAAATTGGGATGTTACGGGCTTGGTCTCTCGGAGGTGCTCATAGGGGTAGGGTGTGCGTGTGTGCGTTCATAGGGATGGGTGCATGTACGTGTTGTGAGCGTCTATGATTGTACTGTGTTTCTCAAAAAAAATAGTGGCCAGTGGTTCTGAAATGTGCAAAAGAGGGCAATATCATACACAATGTCTAAAAGAATGACGGCTTCTCTGCCCAAAAGGCTGCAGCCGCCGTCGCCATTGTCGTTAAAGCATCGCAAGCATGGATAGCCTGCTGCCTGTGAGCGACCCAAGCCCTGCGATCGGGGTCGGCAATGGTGTCCAGGTCGGTGAGCATGATGGCACTCTCCTCGGCCATGATCTTGGCCTTGGCCTTGGCCTCTACCTCCACCACCCTAGACCTGGCCTCGGCCTCCTTGGCCTTGGTCTCTGCCTCCACCACCCTAGACCTGGCCTCAGCCTCCTTGGCTTTGGCCTCTGCCTCCACCACCCTAGACCTGGCATCGGCCTCCTTGGCCTTGGCTTCGGCCTCCATCGCATTCGCCTTCGCCTCGATCTCCATTAGCCTAGCCTTGGCGTTGGCCTCATCCACCTCAATAGACCTCGTCTGGAGCTCGACAAAGGTCTTGGTGGCGGCCTCTTTCTCTTTGCACTGCCTCTCTTCCCTCTCGGCGTTGGCCTCTTCCTTCTTCTCCAGGATCTTCGTCAACGTCTCCTGGAATGCCAACGAACCAGCCCGGCGGGCGATGTCAGCCTTCGCAGCCTTGTGGCCTCCAGGCCAGCGGGCACAGGCGCCTACAGGGGTGGCGAATCCTTCATCATTTCTGTTGTCGTCTAGGTCGATAACACCACCCGTAGAAGCATTGCTCTTGCCCTTCTTCTTGTTGTCGAGTTTTTTTCAAAGGGCATAACTAGTCTCCCATTTTTTGCAGTCTTTGATCAACGTCCAACAATGCGTCAACGTGAAGACCTTGTTGTCATCACCTTCTTGAAGTGCTCCATTGCTTTTATGACCTACACATATGGATGCTGACAATGGCTCAATGCATATGCAAGACATCGACAAGGAGAGGAAGGGGTTTTACCATGTCAACCGGCAACATGCCGCTTATTTTCCTTTTCGTCACCATCTCGTAAGATCCTTGGAACTTTCTACACTCGGCATGGATGGTGCTCTATTTCTTGGAGAGAGAGAGAGAGAGATCATTTCGATCGTTGTAGAAGGCGTCCTTGTCAAATTTCCTATTCTCATGGAAGAACCTGCCCACCTTTTTTAGTAGGCAAAGCCATTTTGCTCGGCGCCGCATGGTGGATCTTGCGAAACATCCATACATGCCTTGTGTAGGACCTTGTCTTCCTCGGTGGTGTAGCTTGCGGTTCGTTGGCTCAACTTATTGCTGTCCACGAGCGACATCGCAAGTGACACGGCAGTGACCCCCACGTCCATGGAAGCGCCATCATTTTCGAACAACGACTCGTTCGCAATGTTGTAGGCATCTTGCTACGTCTCCTGCTGCATCTCTGCGTCCTCGCCATAGCTGTCTCCATAGCCGTCACCATGTCCGTCACCACCCTCGTCGATCATGTCATGCATGGCGCCCTCTGCATCGTTGGCCACAAATTCCTACACCCAATTTGGCCATGATAAACAGGCAGGAGTGGCGTACAGGCAAAGGCAGAGAAATGTCGAGACCATACCGTCACGTCGTCGGTCGGCGGCGCGTCGGTCATTCCGTCGAACAGGTTGACTGACACCGGTATGTCCGCGGCGGAGGTGTGTCGTTGCTTCTTCGACGCCTTCGGGGTGGTGTCCGCGATCGTTGGAGTGCGATTGAGGTCGATGACTGGCTCTCCAGCCTCCGACGACGCCGTGCGGGGATGGACGCCCCGGGAGAGCGAGGTGACGTTCCTAGTCTGGCCTCCGAGCGAAGGTGTGCGTGGGCCTGGCGTCCTGGGATGGCCTGACGGAGCTGGTAGAGGGCACGCCGGTCATGGACATGCCTGGGATAGCGCTGCCGGCACCGAAGGGCACGGTGCCACCAAAAGAGTGCCTCGTGCTTTATCATGTTCACCGCGTGTTTGGCTACTTCCACCGCCAGCTTGTTGTGGTTGGCCCTGCTCCGCGCGACGAGGAAGCACTCGTTCTCCTCCTGGTGCTCCTTGTCGAGCTTGGCTTCAGCGAATCGAGCCCGCGCCGCAAGCCGCCGTCCTGCGCGCTTCTCCATCTCACTCCTCCGCTCCTCCGGCGTCCTTGGCAAGCTTCTTCGGCCGGCCACACTTCTTGGCGGCGGGAACGCTGGAGGGCGCAGCTTTGTCCACGGCGGCAAGATCCATTGCCTTTCCCGCCAGTGAAAATTTGGGAGAGTTTTTTTGGAGGGAGAAGTGGAGTGGTCTTTGTGCCACTGGCGGGAGGGGCCGCCAAAGGTCATGGTCAAACACGGGAGGCCGCGCGCGCTGTCCAGGCCGACCTAACTATTACCCAAATTAGATGCACGAATGATCGAGCCAGACACGTTGAGTAGGATGGATCGAGTCACTGGAAGGCCGCGCACGTCCCGCGCGGACGCACCGGGCAGGTTAGGTCAACCCGGTGGACATCTCCTAAGACTTCCCCCGATCATGCAGAACATCGCAGGTGCATGTGGCCCTCACCTATGGAGCCCCTGTTGTGACGGTTTCCACTTTGGGTTTCCCAACGCGCAGGTCGCCGCTACGCAACCCAACCTGACCAGGCTATCTGTGCCTGTGTGGTGCGCTAGCTGCGGGCAGGTAGTACGTGCGTACGCGAGACGGCGTCTTCGATATTCTCTTTTCACAGCTGGATGAATGGGCAGGCCCCGTTCTCCGTGTTCCCGGCCCTCTTTGAGGCATCTCGCCGGAAACGGCGTCTTGTGCGGGATACGTTTCGCGACCAGCACTGGGTTGCGGATTTGAGCGGTCGCGTTTCCCCACAGATGTTGGATGATTTTATGCTGCTCTGGTCTCGCGTGACGGCGACCCAACTTCGCATTGGCGTCCCCGACTCCTTCTTCCGCTGGCAATGTGAGGAGTCGGGTGTTTACTCCTCCTCCTCAGCCTATCGCCTCCAATTTCTAGGATCTGTTGCGTCACCGCTTATGCAGCCAGTTTGGCGCACCTGGGCCCCGACAAAGTGTCGTTTTTTCGCCTGGCTCCTGGTCCAGAACAGAGTTCTCACAGCAGACAGGCTCATGGCACGGCAATGGCCGAACTCGTATTTCTGCCCACTTTGCAGACGCAGCCTCGAGACAGCGCACCACCTGGCCGTGGAGTGTCCTTGGTCTCGCTCCCTCTGGGGCAAAGTGGCAGCCCATTTCAGGTTGTCCAGCCTCCAGCCGGCTAGTTGGGTGCAATCGGCGTCTCTCCTTGATTGGTTCCTGTCGCTCTCTGCGAGGGGGAGCGATGCTGACATTCGGTGCAGCAGGACCTTGAGCTTGATGGTCCTTTGGTTCATTTGGAACGAGCGAAACGCCCGCATTTTCAGAGAGTCCGAGAGCACCCCCACGGCGGTCTTCAACACAGCCCTGGATGAATGCGCATCGTGGGCGATGGCCGGTTGCCGGCACCTCAGGAGCCGCGATTAATCAGCAGGCGCTGCCTTGTTTCAGCTCTTCGGCATAGGCCTAAGGGCTGGCCCTTTTCCATTTGTTTTGTTCTCTGTGAGGTTGTTCTGTCAACCGCGGTTCATATGTTGAGTTCCTTGTAACTCTCTCCTCTTATCAATGAAATATGCAGCTCTCATGCGTCCATTTCAAAAAAAAAAATTCTCTTTTCACCCGTCGAGCGGGGCGCGTCGGCGAGGAGTGCACCGCTCGAGTCTCGCGGAAGCACGCGTGCTAGTGCTATGACATTTGGCTCTATTTCTATTCCATCTGCTCCGTACATTTTAAGACGAGTCCTAATAGGAGTATCATAGCTAGTATTATGCATGCCATGTTGACGAAAATATGATGTGACACAACAATTAATAAAGAAAGAGATGGTTAGAATATCATAGTATATACCGTATCATAGCACGTAAAACTAGAAAATCCTCATACAAATAAATTTTGTACATAATTTTGCATTGTGATTCTACAAATCATTAAATATAGTACTAGTATGATACTATCATATGATAGCATGCACTATGAAGATAGTACCATACACTAGTATCATATGCATAATATTAGTAGTATGATACTACTCTCTCCTTTCACAATTACCTCGCATCCTGGGTTTAGTCAAAGTCAATTTTTATAAACTTTGATCACATATTTAGAAAAAACATCAATATTAACAATATAAAAATTATTGTATCGAAATTGTCATAAACTATATTTTCATATTATATACATTGGGAATCATGAATGTTGATGTTTTTCCTTCTATTGTTGGTCAAACTTTGTAAAGTTTGACTTTGACTAAACTTAAAATCGAGAGGTAATTGTAAACGTAGTACCCCTATGACCAGCCTAAGCAAGTCGTTCTATCCAAAGTCAAATCTCACAGGTTGACATGCATGGCACCCGCTAGCTCGGTTCGAAGCATGCGTCAACTCCAACCATTTTCGCGCCTATCCTTCTCCAGTAATAAATAATCCATCCAAATCTCGTTGGTGGACGGGGGCTGTGGGTTGTGGCTAGAACTAATACTTGAGCAAGTGACCAGTTAAGCTGCAAATCTCTTCCTCCGTCCTGAATGACATGTCATGGATTGGTCTAGATTCGCGTGTAAAGGTCGGTGTGAGCACTTGCTCATCTCAATGGACAGGCACTTTCAAAAGGATATCCTGCGCCCACAATTACCGAATCCGGTTCTTGCAACATCCCACTCCATTAAATGTGTATACTCACTCCGACCCATATTAATTGACTCAAATTTATTTAGATACGGATGTATCTAGCATTAAATTTGTCTAGATACATTTAAATCTAGATAAATCTACATCTACTAATATAGGTCCGAGGGAGTACTAATATATTGCTTTTTCATTCATGAAGTACTTTTGGTAACCGTGCAGATCACATGGGCTGATGATCCGTATGTGTAACTCCAAAAAGATTTTTTTTAAAGGACTATATATATGTGGTTCATATCATGTTCTTGGCTGCTAGGTACGATTGTATAGGTTCGTATGCTGGGCAAAAATAACCTTCCAGTTTTCTAGGCTGTACGCCTCTTAAGAATGTAAGCGAGATCCACCCGCTGCACTCTCCTACAATATATTCTATCTAGGAGTGGAAGGCATCGGAAATGCATGTCATACAACTTCATAATTAGAGGCAATATATGTGGATCGAAGCCCGAATGCATACGACACCAACAATGCGATAAGCTCTGCTGAATCATGTTGTGTGGTACACGCTGGGCCGATTAATTTTGATGTATCTACTAGATACGCCTGCAACATATATTTATATGCATGCCATGTACATCAAAATTTACAAACATGAGAGATACGGTAGCAAGCTCGTTAGAATCCTAGGCTAACTTTCAAACTTTCTACAAAAAATACAATGCCCAATGGCTATCACGAAGTAGAACCATACCATACCCATAGCTACTGGCTTGGAGAATCTGTGCTACCCGCAGGCGCTTGCGGTTTGTGCCATTGCTAGTCGAGTGTTGTAGTCTTACGGTCCTCCACACCCATCGGAGCCACGGCCATCCTGGAGGGTGAATCCCATTGATTTCCCGTCATTATTTTCTTTTAGTTGTTGATTTTGAGGAGGGCCTCCGATCCAGTACAACCCTCTCTCCCTAAACTCGTACAAACTCATGTATTCTTAAACATATGGACGGTTTAGATCATTTGATACCCCTTCGTAATTAGTATAGACATGTATACGTAGCCCGGCACAAAATCCGCATATCCTAACCAAATTATACGTCTTTCTAATAAACATATATGTACTGATACGTATGTTCGCAAAAGAAAAGAAAAAGTATGGATGTACACCGGATCATCGCCGGCAATGGCCATGGCCGCGAGGTGGTACTGGTGGCGGTTGGGCCGGATCATCGCTGGCGACGACCGTGGCCGCGAGCTCCGCGAGCTGGCAGTGGTGGCAGTCGGGTCCGGCGAGCCGGTGACTCAGCCTGACCGGCATACGCCTCCGCATGGCAAGGCCCGCAGTGGCGGCGCATAGACTTAGCGGCGGGGCGACGGGTTGGCGGCGGCCCGTCGGATAGTCTGGATCCGAGTCTGGCGATCGAACGGAGGTTTTTTCAGGGCACTTGTCCAGTGTCTTGTCCGTTGTGTAGTACCTAGCTACGAATTTTAAACGGGAGCTCCATATTTGTAAATGCTGACAATTCCATCATAACCCCATATGGTTATGGATATATAAACACTTAGCGTCCCGATACACGCAAATGGAGGGAGTAATAGTAGAGTATGCACTAGCGGCTCATGTTAGTTTCGGTGCATGTTAAAATTGTTCATTTCCTTTAACTAGTTCTAATGCATTGTTGATCGATCGGGAAAAAGGGTTGTATGTACATGTATTATGCTGTTTTGGAAGTGCTAATTTCTCTCTTAAGCAATTCATTCAATCGAGAGTCAGATTATGCCAGTTTTACCTAGCGGACATGGATAATCGATTTAATGCCAATGCAACCTCCAATCTTTTCCATGTTACTAACAAATCTTTAGCTATCGTTCTCTAATATCTATAGACTATTAATAATGTTTGGTGAGTCAATTGTGTGTTATGGCAAGAACCAGTACTTGGTCAGATGAGATGTATCATAACTTTTGAACCAATGCATTACATGATGTATCTCTCTTTTGAGTGACAAGACACAATATGGCCCTCCGAAATTGAAATGAAATATTTTTATCAGTTGTTCCTGCCTCGCATTCCATTGACAACAACATATTTGATTGAACATGCTCAATCACAAATCCATGGATAAGTCCATAAAGTATATCTAAAGAAACAATCGAGATAACATGGAGAGCACAAACATGTCCCGCCTTATTCGCATCTCTCTTGACAAAGCGAATGAAAAGAATCTGCAATTTGGAGAAAATGGCCTTGCCTTCTCACTTTACCAAGCTGCAATAGTCGACTAGCAATGCATCTACAACATTTTTCCTAAGTTAACATGATCGTGTCTCACTGTGTTTGCACGATAGGATCTCCAGCAAGCTTGGGTCAACAACATGATCATATCTTCAACACTAAACAACCACAGAAGTATCTTTCTCACATCTCATAGTGACTCCATTTGTGATTGTTCAAAGCACCATCACAATTTAGCTGAAGCCAATCCCGATTAGCATCAAGATGCGATAGCATAAAGATGGAATCATGAACTAACAGTTTCGAACGAGAAGGGAAGGTAGCACGGTTAGGTCAAAATAACAAGGGACGGGGATCTTCCTCTCCAATAGTGTCTCCCCTTGTCATTTACTCGTTGGCTCGATCTTTCCTCCATCTTAAAAAGGGCGGATACATAGAGTTAATGAAAATATGTGGGCGCTCGTCCACAAAGCGCTTCTTCTTTGGCCATTTGGCCATGTGCTGCTCATCTACCTCATTTTGAAGTTGGAGAAAGCAAGCCAGCTAGCAACAAATGTGGGTGACTCCATGTGATAGCCTTGAAAGCATCTTTGCCCTGCCTATCTCCGTGTGGGTGATTACTTTTCTGGCTTATTATTACCGAGAAGTTAACCCAACCCTATTGACCCCAGCTGCTCGAAATGTTTCTTGTGCTTCTTGCGAAAGATCTTATGGTAGAGGATACTTGCTGGTACTTGCCCACGAATTGCGTTTAACGGCCAGCTAAGCAATGACTTGTACCTGTGCCCAAAATGGCTTGCTTGCTATGAGAAAACACCCTGCAACTTCCTATTCTTCTTCAATGGGACCTGGTAGTCTACTAGTTGAGTTTGGTTACTGCCTGACTTGGTTGATCTGACACCATATACTTGGCCCACCCTGGTCTCCGAGTATAATTGTTGGCCATGGGTATACCCAAAAGGTATAGCCCTGACATATACCTTAGGTGGTCCATTGACCTATTTGTAAATTTTATTCTTTTGGGACTCTTTGTAGTGTTGCCGATGATTTAAATAGACCGGGGGAATTTCTCAAAAAAAAATCGTATCCAACTCTTATAACTTCTTAATTCAATAAATGTGTATAAACAAATGTGATTCTTATTCATAAAGTACATTTGGTGAATTTGCATATCACATGGCTTGATGATAGTTATATGAAACTCTAAACGTTAAAAACATGGACTATATATATGTGGTTCATTTCATGTGCTCAGCTACAATGTATATATGAGTAGAGTAATTTCCCTGTATGCTAGGAAAACTAGCCTCCTAGTTTTCTAGGCTCTTCGTATTTAAGAATGCAAGGGACGTCGGACCATCGCAATACTCAAACAATATAATTCCATTTCAGGAGTGGAAGGTATCGGAAATGCATGCCATAGCTACAAACCTGAAGCTACATCAAGACCTCATCATCGACGTGCAAATGAGTCTAGCACCAACGGTGCACTGAACTTGGGTGTACCGGGGCTGATAGGATCTTGATCTATTTCATACGTACACACAAGGATTTGAACTGTTGAGATAAGTGCGAGGTGTGAAATAAGGAAAAGCAAGATCGTGGCAAGTTGAGAGCCAGTTGGGAGGAGTTGTCTCAGTGACCCCGCCCGCACGAAACGAGTCTACAGATCTTATCTTCCAATCACAACTCGTCTAGGGTAGGATCTAACCACTGAAGAAGAATTTGATGGACTCTCTTCAGTTCATTCTGAATGAGAGAATTGCAAAAAGAACACCACAATCGTGGCAAACATGTCAAAAACACCCATCATTCCATTTGATTTTTGTTGGTTTTTTCTGCAAGATTGTTACGTTTATCCGAATTGATACGTCACTTTGGCTAGACAACAAGATAAACAGTGTAAGATGCTAACGACGGAATGCTTCGCTCCAGAGTCGAGTCTCAGAGAAGCGTGTGTGCTTACTGCTTAGGCTGGCACTCTACTACTCTAGCATTCATGGATCAAGGCAAGGCCAGGCTGTGCACTATTTTTAAAACTTTAAATTCAATTTTTTTGGGGTTTGAGAAAAAAGTAAATGGCTGCCTAGAGCCCGGTTTGAGTGCGTCGTTTTGACACCCGTTCTCCATGGAGGGCTTTTTCGAAATCTTTGAAAACTTCAAATTTGAAGCTTCAAAATATTCACAAAAAATACCAGGATATAGTCAATGATTTATTCCACCCGTATTAAAAAAAATCATAGTATATGGAATATGCCTAGAGACGTTGGCAGACTCCATCCATGTATCGTTCTGTTTGTGAACACGCCACCATACTTTTTAGAGAGAAAACTTATGACATGTTTAGTAAGGTGCCCGAGGGTCAGCCAAGCCCCAGAGAGAAGAAGTTGGGTCGGTTGGTTAGCTGCCCAGCCTTCGCGTTGTGGCCCATATGAACTTTAAAGCACCACCGGACCAGGGTCGCTGGGAATTGCGATTCGGTCATTTCTAGCGTGCCACCCTCGTCTTGCGCTCTTCAGATGCAAAAGGGGATTCCGTGCACGATCTCAGCTACGAATGGAGATGGCAGGACAACGTGCGTGCCGCTTCTAAAATGGAAAATTGAGGTGGAAAGGTTTCCGTCACCTCCCGCTAAAACTCTTTCTCTATCTCCACTCTCCATTTTTCCCATCGAGATCCATTCCCTGGTCGCTCCCCACCAGTCAGCTCCCTCATATCCGATCACTGACGGCTGCAACGAGTGAGAATACTGCCTCCTCTATGGCGTGCTTATAGTGCGACCGCCAAAGTTGCCATGCTGAGCTGGAATCACGGCGAGACCTCAGACCAGTCCTATCTAGGGGTAAGCTCAGTTTCCCCCAATTCTTCATCATGATTAGTGTTTGCCATAGATTTGGGGATTTTTGATTTGGCCTCAGCCGAACTCGATGTTGTTTCGAAATCTTGTCTATTAGGACCTGACCGATATGGACTATGCTCCTAACCACACCGAAGATCCCACATTCACAGGGATTGCAGTTTATTGTCCCCAGGCGGGTCACGTCCACAGGCTTTTGTGCCTGTGTAGTGTTGTTTTTGAAGGAACCAACACTGGCTGCCGATTTTGGCTCTGCCCAGTGCAGAATGTAAGTTCCTATCTACTGATATTTCACATACTAGCTCATTCACAGATTGTGAGCATGATCTTCTGATTTGTAGAAAGTCACAAATTGTGGATTTGTGGCTTAGTTGGACAAAGAATGGCCACAAAAAGCAAAAAATGCATTGGCGAAACTATAGGGACTATATGATGACATCAACAGAGCTAGAATCGATAAGAAGATTCCGAATGCAAGGTTGCTGCAGGAGCTAGCAGAGGAGAAGTGTAAGATTGACAAGAAGTACTCAATCTCTTAGTTGATGTGAAGAGATTTATGGATGAATCGGAGAAAAATGATTATGGACAAAAACTTGTCCAGGATGAAGGAGACATCGGATGAGATCATGATGTCGCAAAAACCACCATGTCAAAGAATGAAGTGTAGATGCTTAAGCCGCAAGCGAAGATCATGTAAGGCCAAGCAACAACAATGGAATGGTGAAAATGTTCTAAAAAAGGAAAATAAGAAACTTGAATGATATGCTCAAAGCTAACGATGCTAACAAGAACAAGTTAAAGATGATCAAGAAAATATGCTAGGACTGATGTGCTATTTGTGTAATTTCCACTAGGTGTAGTTTGATGTTGGTAGGTGTGTTGAACCGGAGTTGGTAGATTAGCACACACTTTTGATGTGGTGGTACGATTGACACCATAATCCCCTTTTGGTATTGGTCATGCTTTTGCTGCAAACTTTGTACTTCCGATACTATGATTTCAGTGATTCATACAAAATTGTAAGCTTACCATATCTGGATCATGTTAACCATATGTAGCTTACTGTGGACAACCAAACACCATTGTGTTGTAATCATCTAAGCAAAAAGGGATGTCACCCAGCTTACCAAACATGAGGGGATAGTTGTCCATCCTTATATAGCCAAGTGAAAACTGGGCAACCAAATAAAATGAGCAACTCGGCATAAGTACTGTTTTCGTGTGAACAGCCAGGGGCTAACTAGGATGAGCCCCAAACTGCATGTTCCCTGCCAAACGCGCCCTTAAGCTTTTGCAGCGTTTCTCCGGGTAGTCCAGTCAACACTCGACACCCACGAATTCTCTCGCAGCGTGCGTAGTGTAGGGATTGTGTACATGGTGTGCTCACTACTTTTACGTGCCCGTTTTGACAGCGATTGCCACAGCTAATTCATGTGAGCTAAGATCAACACACGTCCGGCCGGCCGGTCATATGCACCAGGATGCCGAAGGCGACGTGCACTTTTTCACATGTTGTCATCTGAGCTGGAGATCTTGTGGTAGTCTGCCAACTTAGCGCCGCACTAGCATCGGTTGCCACACGACCAGGACCGTATCCTAGTCCACACGCATGTTGTGGCGTATGTGCTTCGTGATACTTACTGCTACCTTGACTACTACTGACTGGTACATGGGGGTGATAAGCTGAATCCACACCAGGATGTGGCTACTGGCACTAGCTACAGCCACCGCAATTTTATTACCGAGTCTGAATCATCTACCAGTGCTAGCTTACTAGCTTTTCGGTCAGAGAGGAGATGAAGCTTTGTGCAGGTGTGCCTTGCAAAGCCGCACCCGATCCGTCCTGCTTCGTATTTAAAATTGTTTTGTATAGTTCAAATTTTTTCCAGCAAAATTAGTCTAATTTATATTGTTCTCGCGGGTTTATGTGGGTTGGCACTCGCAACCCTACTGGCCAGGCGCGCGAGATGGACACCGTCCGGGTCATCTGGAACCATATTAGAATCTGTTAAGGAGAAACAACGTGCCTTGATATTCCATGCCAAGATGCGTTTCTTGTGATCGAAGATCGTACTGCACAGCTCATCTATCACGTGATTGTGTTAAGATGTGTGCTGCAGCTGCTAATAAAGACCGCACGTGCACGGTACGTACAACCGTGTAGCTGGCCAACGTAGAAAAAGCATGCAGCGGCAAAACGTGCGTATCAATTCTCCGGCACCGTCGATAGCTTTTCCTTTTCGCACATGCCCAGCCGGCAGCGTACTTGGCATGTCCAGGCAGCGGCGTTTATCACCCCCGCCGGAGTGCCGGACGCTAGCTAGCTGCATCGACGTCACCATCTACCTACCTACAGTAGCTGCGGAGGAGGTCGTGAATAGAGTTACGCTAAGCTTGCCACATGCAACTTCTTTAGCAGCTCACAATGTAGCGGTTGCGATCTCCATTGCATTTGTGTGCGATCTAGTGTGCTGCCTTCAAGTGCCAACACGATCTCTTTACTACCGAACCCTGCAAAAGTGAGCCTCTCATCAGCGCGTAATGGCCGGAGACATGACATGTGGAAACCTGATTGGCAGTGTAAAGTCCATTAAAGAGACGGATCTTTCCTCCTCATTCATGGCGGCCACCTTTCCTCTCTTGCAAAGAGGAGCAGAGCCCGGCAGCGGGGACAGAGAGGGTTCACTCTCATGTTCCCCTACCAAGATTAGGGGTGCATAGCAACTAGCAAGGACCCAGCGAGATGAATGCATGGCGCCACCACGAAATTAACGAATTTGCTCGTGCCCTGGCGAGTCGATCACATCCAGATCCCTACATTATAACCTAAGTATACATAGTAGTGTACGTAGCAGATTAGGCATATCGATATCTTGTCCTCGTTTTGGCTTGCAGACCATGTCTCCTTGCCGTCGCAACTCGCAATGCACGCTCCTGCCTGTCTGGCCGCGCGTCTCTCTCCGATGGGCACACCATATTATTCGGCAAACGTTCAAGCTTTCAGTGGTGACGTGACAATATGTAAAGTAGCACTGGCAATGAGAGCTTGGTCATAATAACTCCATTAAATATGAACTAATTAATCCTATCGAGCAACACAGACTAGCTACGTACGGAGCTTTTTTTTTTTTTGCGGAAAAAGATCCGGATCTATTTCATGAGTTCATAAGAAGTACAAAGTATCCTAAACATAATAAAAATTACATCGAGGTCTTTGGACCACATAACGAATACTATTGCCGCTAGAGCGAGCCGCCGTCGCGCCGCTGTCGTCGCTCCATTACCGGAGCCGGCATGCCATTGTTGATGACAGTCGGGAACTCTTCGTGCACGTGCCCCTAAGGACCAGCGCTCCAGAGATGAAGTTGTCGCCATTGAACCCTTGAATTGATCCGAAACTTGTAACACTAAACCTAAAACACACGTAGACTGGACGAGATCCAGAAGACACATAGACTGGACGAAATCCACCACTCCATGGAAGCGGCGATCAGACGAATTCCCACCCTCCTCAACGTCAGCAGCAGAATCGTCGCCGACGAGATGGAAGAGGAGGCGGGTATACCTTATTCTTGTCCCGCACAACGCCGCCATAGCCACCATAACGACGATGCTGGATGACCAGACTCTACTTTTAGGGACCCTTCTACACCGCCGAGCGCAGGTCCGAGGTCCCCACCTCCTCCCGCCGCCGGAGCGGCAAGCAGAGGAGGTGGGGACCCGCCGATGCTCGGTCGCAGACGGCGAGGACGAAGTAGATCGTGGCGGCTGCTAGGGTTTTACCCTAGCCGCCGCCTCTTTTTCTCACGGGAGGAGAGAACGTAAAGAGGTAGCTTTACGTACGGAGCTTTCACAGGGCCACACAAAATAATCCTCCATAGGCGTCGAATCCACCATGTATTTACGCGGCAAAGACGCAGGCATTGTGTGGCTGCCCCAAGGCCGCGCGTCGCCATCGGTACTCGCATCTGGCGCAACGGCCACAGCGACGCGATGGGGTTCCCGCGTAAAATAATTCTATAGGGCCTGGTTCACAGGTGGACCAATTTGACTGATTGACACGTGGCAATTTAGATCTAGAAAATAGTTTCTAATTCTATTTTTTTTCACTGTGTTGGACACATGTCATTTGCTGAAATTGGTCCGTGCCACCAAATTATTCGTGGATGTCCGTAGAATTATTTTCCGGTTCCCGCACCGAACATGCAGCAGCGACAGACATCCACGCTCGCTCGCGATGGCCACGCCCAGCAAGCAAACAAGTCAAGGCATGGCGTATGCTCTGCTTTTCACGCGGTTTCCTCCGCACTTTCCTTTCCCTTTTCTCCAACGGCTGGCTGGCTGGCTGGCGTCCCCCCATCACGGAGAGCAGCGCAGGTGCGGTGGGCCCGACCTATGGACCCCATCCGGCCGTAACGGTTACCAGTTTGGATTTCTCAGCGCGCGCGTCGCCGCTACGCTACGTATCTGTGGTGCGTGCGTCCCACGGCCACGGCGTGCTGGATGGATCACCCAGTCGTGCGGGGCACGTCGATACATTACATACCATGGGATTCGCATCATGTTCTCACCTACTAGCACGGTCTCCGCAGATTATTGTAACACTATGCTAGCCAAAAAAAAAACCTCCAAGTTTCCTAGCCTTAACATCAGTAAGAATGCAAGGAGATATGATGATCGGCGCACTCTTAGGCAATACACGCTACTCTAGAAGTGGAAGGCATTAGAAATGTATGTAATACCAGCAGTAAGCACGAAGCTAGGCGACATCATCCCTATTCCTGAAGTAAATGAAGAAAGGGGGTCAAACACACTCGGGCGCTTAATTTTCATGTGTTTAGAACTACAATTATCACATATTTCTATGCATGCAATGTAAATATAAGCATGCCTTTTTGTTCTCGAGAAAGATAATAAGCACTAAATTCCAATACCATGTATTTACAAAATGCCTAAATACAGCACACTAAATTCTAATACCATAGACTAATACAAAATGAGTTTTTTATTTTCGTGTCCCTGGTTTCTTAGGTGTACTCACTTTTGCTCGTACGCTAAACTTTTTCTCACTTTTGAACAGCATCTTATCTGAAACTCTCACAGAGTCTATCCGCCAGCCTTACCGTTACGTGCGGACCAGTGGGGCCGCGTTGGGTCGGGTCCCGTAGTGGCCACATCTTTTCACTTATCCATATCAGCGTGGGATCACAACTTATCCATGTAAGCGTCGGACCCACAACTTACACAGGTTAACGTTGCAAGATGGGAGCCCGAGCCAGCCCCGCGCTCGTGCCCGTGCTCTTACCGGTTGTAGAATAGCTCTGGTATATATGTAATATATATATATATATAGAGAGAGAGGACATATTCATACTACACCCAGTTGTAACTACACCCACACGTGTTTCACACTATATAGGCAGTATCTACCATACCGAAAGGTATGTATGCGTAGTATGAAGTATATAAAAATATTTGGGCAGTATGTATACTATTTTTTTGGTAGTATGTAATTTTTATTCACATACTCCTTTTGTACGTACAAATATGACGGTATTTTACATATATAGTTCAAACTATGGGTGCACTTACAATTTTTTCACCTAACTTGCTTGTAAGTATCTTAGATATAGTATATGAACATACTCAAATAGATAAAGTATTACAAATACGTTCGTAAGGTAGTATATGAGAGGTGGGTGTAGTTACACCTGGGAGTAAGAAGTATTTTTCCTATATATATATATATATATATATATATATATATATATATATATATATATGGTTCATATATATCATGTTCTTGGCTGCTAGGTATGAGTAGGATAAATGTTCCAATATGCTTGGAAAAATAACCTCCTAGTTTCCTAGGCTTTACACATCCGAATGTAAATGAGATCCGGCGGCGGTTGCAACCTCAAACAATATATGCCATTCTAAGAGTGGAAGGCATCGGAAATGCATGCTATGCAACCTCATAGTATGATACAAGATATGTCAAATCCCGGCTGCATACATCACCAACAATATGCAATAATCTCTGGTGAAAATAGGCGGGGTGGTACACGCTTGGCTGCTTAATTTTGATGTATTTGGAACCACTAGCATCATGCATATATATGCATGGTATGTGCATATAAGCAATATTTGTTTCAAGATTGATCAGCCCTAAATGTGAACTTCAAAACTTTTACAAAGGTAGCCACTAATAGAATCACAGATTTGGCTCATAAAATAATTAGGCCAACTCAAATGGCATTAATGCAAGGCCGCCATATCTTGGAAGGCATGGTGGATTTGCATGAAACTGTTCCGAGCTTCTTAGAAAGAAATTGGATGGGGTATTACTCAAAAAATATTCTGAAAATGCCTACTATAAAGTCAAATGGCCCTTGTTACAGCAATTGATGGGGAGTAAGGGTTTTGATCCTAAATGGTACAAGTGGATCATGGCCTTGTACAAGGAGGTAGCATTGGAATTAGAGTCAATGATGATATTGGACACTATTTCCAAACCAAAAAAGGATTCCGACAAAGGGATCCTCTATCGCATATTCTTTTTTATATAATTGTGGATATGCTTGCTATTATGATTGCAAGAGCACAAGAAGACACTCAAGTGGGAGGCCACATACCTCACCTGGTCGAGGGAGGGGTTTTCAATACTATAATATGCCAACGACACCATATTATGTATGGAACATGATCTAGAAAAATATCTAAATATGGAGCTCATATTGTGTATTTTCGAGCAGCTATCCGGCCGAAAAATCAACTTTCATAAGAGTGAAATTTTTTGTTTTGGAAAGGCGAAAGACGAGGAAAAAAAGTAGAAGCAGTTTACATGCTGTGATTCTGGGCCCTTCCTTTCTGGTTTTATAGGAAATTACGCAACTCTGAATAAAATCTGATAGAGAATCATTTTGCTGGAAAGTTAGGATGTTGGTAAAGCAAACTTCTCTTATGGTGATTGCCTAGTATTGATAAACTCGGTGTTAACTTGCCCACCTATATCTATGCTCTCTTTTTTAGAAATTCCTAATGGAGTGAGTAAGAGGTTGGATATATTTAGGTCCAGCCTTTTTGGGAAAGAAGATGCGACCAAAAAGAAATAGGGATTAACAAAATGGAATATTGTGTGTAGACCGAAAGATCAAGGAGGGTTATAAAAAAGATGAAACAATGCTAGGAGGAGCTAGACATTTTTTTTTGATAAATTTGTCCTTGACGGGGATCGAACTCGGGTCGCTGGGATGCGCCAACTGCGACTCAACCACTAGGCTATGAATTGAGGTTTTGGAAATAAAAAATAGGTGCTTACTCAGCAAATGGTTGTATAAGTAACTTAATCAAAAGAGAATTTGCAAGAACTCTTACATAATAAATATCGCAAGAACAAAACTTTATCTTAGGTTGAGATAAAACCTACCGATTCTTAGTTTTGGAAGAACTTATGGGGGTTAAATATAATTTCTTTTGTAATGGTTATTTTAAAATTGGAGACGGTAATGATGTTAGATTTCGGGAGGACACTTGGCTAGGTGATATTCCTTTAGAACAACAATATCCATCGTTATACAATATTGCTCATCGGAAAAATGTTCTACTGAGTAGCGTATTACAACAAGTTCCCTTGAACGCTAGTTTTAGTAGAACTCTAGTTAGTAACAAATGGAGAGATTGGTTAGATTTATGTCAACTACTAATGGAAGTTCAACTTTGAGATGTCTCCGATAAATTTGTTTGGAAGTTAACCAACTCTGCTATATTTACGGCTAAATACATGTATTTGGATCAGATGAATGGTCATATTGTTTTTCCCCATAAATACCTATGGAAGTTAAAATGCCTTTGAGAATTAAAATCTTTATGTGGTTTTTAAATAAAAAGGTGCTTTTAACAAAGGATAACCTGGCTAAAAGAAATTGGAATCGATGTACTAAATGCTGTTTCTATTATTCGTTGGACTCCATTTGTCATCTATTTCTCACATGTTCTTTTGCTCGTATAATATGGCGTATAGTGTATTTTTCTTACAACGTCTCACCTCCAACTAATATCACAAACATGTTTGGAAATTGGTTAAATAGGGTAGATAAGATTGATAAGACGTGAATACGGGTTGGAGTATCAGCTTTATGTTGATCAATTTGGAATTACCAAAATGACTTTATTTTTATAAGAAAAAAGGTACTAATTTGTTGCAGGTTATTCTACTCGCCATCCACAAGATTCAACTATTGTCCTACCTCCTCCCGTCGGATAAGCGGGAGTCCATGGTTATTGGATGACGACGGCTGCCGATGGTCGCTCAAGACTTTTATTCCCAGGCTGGTGGGTGGTGTTTTAGTAGACTTCACAATGGATAGTCACTCTTTGTCGTCTTTGCCTTTGTTTTATCTTTCAAATGGTTGATTTATGTTTTAACAATTTGTGATCCTTGTATGTAAATAAACAGAATACATGATACTTTCCAATAAATCGGAGTGGTGTAGTTTTGCGGTCCTCCACACCCACCGGAGCCGTTTCCATCCTAGATACGTGAATTCCAATGACGTGCCCACTTTATATTTTGCTTTGGTTGCTGATTTTGAGGAGATGAATAGACCAAGGCCCCGTTTGGAATGTCGTACTTTAACCAATACCACCGGATTACACGTACTACTCCTTCTTAACATCTTCACAAAATAAAAACGACCGGACTAAAAAACAACAATCCAAACGAGGCCCAAGGATAGAAAGGAAGGGGAACAAAGGCACGGACAAATTTTGAGCAGATCATAAGGCCAGGAGTAGAGCAAGCCAGCTTACCTCTTGATCAGTAAAGCAAGAAACTAATGACGTTAATTTGCAAGAGAATTTATGGGTATGGAACGATACGATTCCAATCACCATGGCGTATTTGATTGTATTAGTACATGATTGCTTACATCCATGTAACGTTCCGCTTCTCATCTCATGTCAACATTTTTAGCCACTGAAATTCACAGCCATGTTCACTGACAACAAGAGATGGTTCACATTCTACTGCTTGACAACACACTACGCCGAGGAACGGACCGCCGACCCTTTTTCCGGTTCTCCCAGCCAGCCAGCGTGTGTAGTGCGTTGGACCAAACATTTTGTCCCAGTCTCACGGTATGGAATAGGCCTGCTAGAGTTAGAGACGTTGGCAGTCGCCGTCAATATACACTGCTGCTTGTGAACGCGCCGCCATGCTTTTACAGAGAGGGCAGTTAAAACTTTTGCAGCCTCTTCTCCGGATAGTCCGGTCAACACTCGACGGTGCAGAAATTTTGACAGCGATCGCCACAGCTAGTTCATGTGACTATGTGAGCTAGATTAACACACGTCCGGATTTCGTGTGCGTACCACGATGACGAAGGCGACATGCACTTTTCGTATGTTCCCACAGAGATACGATCTTGTGGCGCTCTGCCAATTTAGCGCCGCACTAGTCTCGGTTGCCACACAATCACGATGGTATCCTAGTCCACACGCAGGTTTTGGCCCTGGTTGAGTCGTCAGTGGGATGTAGTGGCGTCTGTGCTGCGTGATACTTACTGCTACCTTGTCTACTACTGACTAGTACGTGGTGGTACCACGACCACGACCACGACCACGATGTGGCTACTGGCACTAGCTACTGTTAGTGTCACCGCTCCTTTAGTACCCAGTATGAATCTTCAACCAGTACTAGCTTTGCCGTCAGAGAGAGAGAGCTGGAGCTTTCTGTAGGCGTGCTGGCCGGGTGCGGAAGCTGGACACCGGCCGGGTCATCTGGAACCATCTTCGAAATGTTAAAGGAAAAAAACAACGTGCCTGGATTTTATGCCAAGATGTGTGTTTCTTGTGATCGAAAATCGTACCGTGCAGCTCATCTATCACGAGCTTGTGTTAAGACGTGTGCTGCAGGTGCTACGTATATGCTTTGCAGGACCGCACGTGCACGGTAGTACTGTGCTAGCTGGCCAACGTACAAAAAAGCATGCAGCGGCAAAATAAATGTGCCTATCCATTCAGAGATATGGCTATGCATATAAATCTCCAGCGAGCTGAGCAGTACGTACATAGACGTTTTTCTGTTTCTCTCGCTGCCATGGACGACGCGCCTTCCTGGCCTAGTTCATGTGAGCTAGGTCAAACACGTCCGGTCGTTGTGATTGTACTAGATCGTAGTAGTACTGCACAGAGCTAGCACGAACTTGTGTTAGATGCAGGACGACCGTACGTGCAATGTACTACCATCAATTTCATCATCTACCTACAGTAGCTCCGGGGATCTTGAACACAATTATGCTAAGCTTGCAACATGCAAGCATGCAACTCCTTTACCTCAGAGAGTAGACACTTGCGAGTTGCGAGCTCTAAATATTGCCTCAATTACTACTGTACGTACGTACTCCCAATTGCGTGGGATCGAGTCGATCGTGCGACCTGCCAGCACCAGCAAGTGCCAACACGTACGACTGATTCAGAGTAGCCGTTACTCCAATTCACTACTGGGCCGTGCAAAAGCGAGTGCTACTACCTGGTTGGCAGAGGAAAGTCCATTAATGAGACAGCTCTTTCCTCCTCATTCATGGCCACCTTTCCTCTTGCACGGAGGAGCAGAGCCCGGCAGCAGGGGACACAGAGGGTTCACTCTCAAATTTCCCTACCAAGATTAGGGGTGCAGCAAGGACCTAGCCAGATGAATGGCACGACCACGAAATTAACGAAGTTGCTGGACTGATGTTGACATCCTCTCTAGCGCGCGGTGCTGTCTATCACATCCAGATCCTGACCTAACGTAAGTATACATAGTAGTAGGAGGCTGGTTTTTAACGTGCATTCCTCTGGCATTGATCTGTTGCTTTAGGATTCACGCTCCACAATTCTATTAATTTTTATCAATCTGAGTTAAATTGAATTGCGATGATACGGACTAAAACATTGCACGTGACATAACGTGCATGCTTGAATCTACTTTCGGATAATATTAGTGTTGCAGATTAGGCACCGATCGAACTGTTGTCCTCCTTTCAGAAGTTGTTGGCGTAAAACTACCATATTGGTAGTCAAATTTACCGTATGCACCACTTTATGTTTCAATCCCAAAAAACTACCACATCCAAATCAAATGTTCGCAAAAAAAACTAACCGGGAGTTGAGCGCGAAGTGAAAGCGAATCTGACAAGTGGGACCCACTTGGTAGGGCTATTAGCTGATGTGGACTAGGCCCCACATGTCAGCCAAATTAAAAAAAATCAAAATGTTCATAAAAATAAATAAACACCGCCTGCACGGGCCAACCCCACATGTCAGCCGAATTAAAAAAAATCAAAATATTCATAAAAATAAATAAACACCGCCTCCACGGGCCAACCCCACACCGTCCTACCTAGTCCAGTGCTGCCGCAGCCTTGGCCTGCCCTATCCAGCCGCACCATCGCGTCGAGCTTCTCCGTCCAGCCGTGCCATCTCCCTGTCCACCACTGGCTCCCCTTCTCGTGTTCGGCACAGCCGTTGCACACCTGCTCGTGGTCGGCAGCGGTCCTTCCCTTCCTAAGCGAAAATTCGGTTTTAGTGTGGTAGTTATTTGCTATTGTAATGTAAAGTGGTGCATTCGGTAAATTCAAGTATGAATGTGGTAGTTTTATTCACTTTTCGGCTTGCATATCTCATGCCAGTTCGATTCCTCACGGTCGCATTAGAATTTTGTCAACATGACATGCATGATACTACCTATGATACCCCCATTGGGGCTAGTCTGAATCACCCGGTCCAGTCGTGCGGGGCACATCGACACAGAGATCGTGGAGTGCTCCGCTCAAGTCTCGGAGAAGCGCGTGCTTTGCTAGGGCCTTTCGCTGCAATTCCACCCCAACATCAATGCACTTGGAATTCTCGACAAGGCCGGCAGGGGACTGTGTATTTATCCGATTCTAACAACATCTTTCGCTCAACTAGCAGTGTGGCCCTCGCAAGTGCGAAGGCAACCTCTTCATTTTATTAGTATTTCCAAGAGATTTTAACTGAAGAAGTACCATATAGATATGGACCCAAACTTAACCTACATTGAACGGGGTTGATGAAGTCGATAAAGCTAGCTTGTTGGTGTCATTATGTGGAACTAATCCATCATTTCATTGTTGTTAGATTTTTATTCACATAAAATATTATAGCTTATGAGAAACCATTTTAACCATATTTAATTTCGTAAACTCGCATGCTTTTGTTTATCACACTACTCTCTTTTTTTTTACAGTAAAAGTGTTGTTTGGAATATGAGAAAAAGCTGAGACTACCAATATATTTAACAATTCTTCAGACTGGATACTCGAAACCATACATATATATACTTGTAGGATTAAATTAGAGGTGCATCATTTAACTCCAAATGTGTCATGTTTCATATTACTAATCTTATTTGCTCTCAAAATAGGTACTCCCTGTTAAGAATATAATTATATAGCACAGCCTAGCCATTTCCATCAGTTCGGATTTTTAGTTCAGATGGCTAGTGTATCAAACCAATATGTTATTATAGCCAAGAGGTCTCAACTTCAATACCTTGTTTATGCAGTTAAAAAAAAAAGATTCTGCGGTCTGCAGCAAACTCACGCTCAAGTTCTCATATATATACTCATCGCTTTAGACATCAACTATGCCATCAGAATTTTGGTTTTAAGACTAATTTTATTCTGTAATAAATTGTTGATTTAGATGTCGTAGTGCATAGAAAATGTTATTATTGAAATTAATATACGTTATAATAACACCAAGGCTTATTTGAGCCTAATCTACATCCATGGATCTTATGTCTATTTTTAATTGTTTTCATGATCAAAGTAGGAAATATTGATTTCACATAGATTTAAAACTATGAGCTTAAGCAGAGGTTGTTCCTCCCAAATACAAAGGTTGTTGATTTATGAGAGCAATTATTATGTACATACAAAGTACTTCGCAATTATTATTTTCTATTTTGGAATTTGGAATATTTTTTCAGGGTGAGAATAGTACAAATTTACTTGATGGATCTAGAACGATGAGTTTAACAAAGGTTGTGATGTACGTATGCATGAGAGAAATTATCATGTACACATGCAAAGTGCTCCACGATTTCTTTTTATTTTGTTAATATATCTTTTAAGCTCAAATAGCAAAATATTGACTTCACTTGGATCTAAAACGATTGAGAATAAAAGTTGTGATTTATGAGAGAATTTAGTATGTATATGCACATATATAATTCAAAATCTTAAATTAACTGATGTGTCGTCATTCCACTTTATGCATCCATGATCAATACGTACCTGCCCATGTTTAGCTGCTGGCCGATTTCCCACGCTTGATCGGAGCATGTGTATGTCATCTTTTTCTTTTTAACGGACTCAGCTATTCCTACGGGGCTAGCATAAGTTTGCTTATTAACGGACTCTCTTGTTTTGTTGTACTTTCCGAATGGACTCACCTAGCTAGCTACCCACGTATGTATTTTTTTTAGAACTGATTCTGCTATTCCCACGGAATATGTTCCGCATAAAAATACATCTGCACCTTTTTTTAGGGAGTCATAATACACGGTCGTACTATATCCAAAGCCTTTTTTCTTTTCCTTTGGAAACAGTCCGGATGTAACTTTTGGACGTCGAATGTGTAACACAACTTTTGATTTCCGGTTAGATCACAACCATTAACTACATATCTAACAGTCTAAATAATCTGAATGATGTGTATTAATGTGGTGCCTTCTTTTTTTTTTGAGGAAAATGTGGTGCCTTCTAAACAACCCCTTATATTGCTTTTAGTATATACTAGCACAAAAGCCCGTGCGTTGCAACGGAGTGAGAAAGTTTCGGTCTTAGAACGTGACATGAACCAAATTTTGCACTGAAGTCGATCATCCTCAATTCTACATTTGGTCTTAAATAGTAAATACTTTGGCCCCCGGTCCAACTACATCGCTACAGACACCACGCTAACACACACTAGAGCACACCCGCGCATAGGGGGCACAAGGCGCCATCGTTGGACCTCCGCCTGGACTTCTGCGAGCTCCCCTCATTGTCCCTTCCCCACCCTCCTCTGTGTCGGCCTAGAACTCGTCGATGTTTCTCTGCCTCCCGTTGAACCCCTCTAAGGCCGACTACCCTCCTTAGCTAGTGCCGCTGACAAACCTTGCATGCCGTCCCCGCCTCTCAGAGCCAGCAGCTTGTCCCCTCTGCTCCTCCATCCGGCAGTCCTCTTGAGGGAGGAGGCAGTCCTCCACCTGCCGTCGGCAATGACATCCCCGACCTTGACCCTATGGGTCAATTTTTTATTGATTGTAGCTATTTTGAACTCTTTTCAAGAGACCCGAGACCCAACGATCATGATGCTCGACCTAGTCGAATCGTCCCATCTCGAGAGGCAGTGAGCGGGACGGTGGGAACCGCAGCTCGTCCATGCATATTTATCTTTGCATGTCATCTCCTCTAAATCTATTAGCTTCTATGTGCCACGCCGCCATCCAAGTCTAGTATCTCCCATTCAGGTGTATTCTTACTTCGCTCTTTAACTTTTTTTAGGTGGACTCAGTCTGAAGCTAGGACTCACTAACTGTGACACTCCCTCTGTTTCAAAGAGGATGTCATATATTTGTAAATTTGGATGTGTTTATACATTAAATAGTGTCTAGTGTAACATACATCTAAATTAGGACAAATTTGTGACATAATGTAAAAAAATATAGGACACACACAAATACACGAAAAGCGTCTATACGACCAGAGCAGCTACGTACGACATGGCCAGTCAAAATCCCCAATCGATGTGCTCGACCACTGCGTCCATGCACTCATCCACCACAACACTTGACCACGGCGTCCACTGGAACCGCTCGGCCACGTCCATGGACAATTGTGTTTGATCCTGTGGCGCTGGAGGCTGGACCATGACGTGGAGGCTACTTCATTTTCTCTTCCACGACTTCTCTCTACATGCCGTTTATTTGGGCGAGGGAGCAACCGAGCCGAGGGCCTTCACTCGGTCGTATAGCCGGGATCCCGCCACGTCGCCGCTGCTGGAGACCGTCTGCGTGCTGGAGGCCGTCTGCGTGTACGGAAGCTCGGCGTACCATCGTCGTCCCAACTTGGTGCCGCAGATCACAGTTGGGCGTCGTCGTTGTCCCAGCGTGGTGCTGTAGATCATTGTTGGGCGTAGAAAATGCCGTGCAGCTCATGCGCACCTCCCATGTACGGCCGGCGCGGGTGAGTCTGATGCTACGGGCCTAGTCTAATAGGTTTGATTTCGAGCTTGAGTAACTCGATTTATTCGCCGGAGCTCGACTGGATTGACCGGGGGCGGGCGTAAATCGAGAGACGGCGGCTGTGAATCGGGTTGCATGGGCGCCTCTGCGCCTACGTGAAAAGAATCTCGGTCCTTCGATGACCAAAAAATAGATGAAACGGCACAATGGTAGGGTGGTATTATGTTATTTGGTGGAGGGCAAAATGGTCCAGAAAAATGTTGGACCGGAAGAAACAATTCGTCCTTTATTATTAGTAGTAGTACTAGCACAATTACCCGTGCGTTGCTACGGATCAAGTTTTAATAAATATTTATTATACCATAAAGAATTTCACTGCCCTAAGGACAGACATGTTTGCAACATTTGAATAACTATTGTCATTCTCAATCGAGACCACCTCCTGATTATCAGAACTGAAAATCACCCTATTGGACGTAAGAGTTTGAGCTAGCAAAAACCCATGATTTAGAGAGGCGCACAAGCTTACTGAATTTGTTTCTTACCCCACGTCCACGTGTAAACATAATTCAAGGGCATATAAAGAAATAGCCACATATTATCTAAAACATAATTAGAATCTACTTTGTATAATTGAACCGCAGTTTGTTAGAAAATCTAATTAACTTACAGATGAACTCAAATATCACCTCTTTTTGTCAAATGTCTCGCAGGACCATGAGGGCATCAAACTTTCAAGTAGAAGAAGCTGCAAATTGTAGCAGTGATCAACATTACTCGAGTACCCCCTGTCCAATTATTATGAACCACAAGAAGAACATGTATCAGATATGTCACGCTGAAATTTTGGTACTCACTCCGGTCCAAATTAATATTTTCAGATTTGTCTAGATTCAAATAGATCTATATATGTTTTAGTGCTTGATACATTCGAATCTAGACAAATCTGAGAACAATATGAATCAGAGGGAGTATAAAGTTTTAGTCATCATCTATCAGGCATTGCAGTAAGAGATTTATCCACACACAAATACATCACAGTGCCTATCCCATAAGCCAATGGTAGAAACAAAAATAAAACAACCATCGCACGCATCAGTTCTTTGAGCATACTCATATCCGAACGTGTTAGCTAAAATCGAATGGCAGTATTGGTCCAAGCATTATCGCAAACAAGCTGCGAGCAAAGACCAAAAGAAGGAGATGAGGAGCAGGGAAAATCAATCAAGCTGTCCTGTGCTCGCCGTGAGAGGCCTCTCCCCGTTCCCCTTCCTGCTGGGCTGCCGACTCACTATTTGGCACGCGTGCACGTCTCCTTGCTCCCGACAGCCCGCTTCTCCCAGTCGACCACATCCACCTCTCTCTGTTCACTCTGCCTCTCGCTGCTCCACACCTGCTGCCTGTGATCCGACCCTCAGTTGAATGGAGAGCGCATCATATGTAACATAATTTGTTTAGGCTGGAAATTTATTTATTATTTATTTGGAGGAGCAAATTGCCCGACTGCAGGTAGATCGGGAAGGACAGTCGACGTGCGTGAAGTGTGGGGATCCGCCCAGCAACCAGAAAAAAAATCCGGCGCTACAGAGAGACTTGGTTCGATCGTACATAGATTGGAGCGAGGAAGGCACGTGACACGGGTGGGTAATTATATCAGAATAGACAGGGGCAATATGGTCTAAAAAAAGTTGGACCGGGAGAAACAATCCGTCCTTATATAGGACATATCCATACTACACCCGGGTGTAGTTATACCCACGTGTGTTTCACATTATTTAGGCAGTATCTATCATATTGGAGACTATATATGGGTAGTATGAAGTATATACGAATATTTGGGCAGTATATATACTACTTTTTTGGTAGTATGTAATTTTTATTCACATACTCCTTTTGTACGTACAAATATGATGGTATTTTACATATATAGTGTAAACTATGGGTGTATTTGCAATTTTTTCACCTAACTTGTTTGGAAGTATCTTAGATATAGTATATGAACATACTCAAAAAGATAAAGTATTACAAATACTTCCGTAAGATAGTATATAAGACGTGGGTGTAGTTACACCCGGGAGTAAGAAGTATTTTTCCTATATATATATATATATATATATATATATATATATATATATATATATATATATATATATATAGAATAGATAGATATCCATTTTATTCATAAAGTGCTTCTGCGACCATGTACACATATCGATCGCATGGGCCGATGACTGGTATATGTATCTCTAAAGGTATATAAAAGAGGACCATATACATACATGGGGTTCGTATCCCTCCTCAGCAACTAGCAGAGTCTCAGCAGATTATTGTTAAACTTATACAGTATGCTAGGCAAGAAAAAACTCCCTCTAGGAGATCTGATCGTCACTCTTTTATGCAATACACGCCACTCTAGGAGTGAAAGACATCAGAAATGTATGTCATACCAGCACACGAGCAAAACTAGGACACAGCGATACAGTTCGTGAAGCCAATGAAGGAAGATGTGTTTAGAACTACGCACAATTATCACATATATTTCTATACATGGAATGTAAATATAAGCATCAAAATGACTGTTACAACAAATGCCCAATAGAGTAACAAATGACTGTTAAGATACTACGCCGACCGCCAAAGATTTGATGAAAAAGCCTCAAAGTTGCAATGCCTCGCTTACACGAAATACTACTATCCGAGGGATATAAAAACATTAAGTAATTCACATAATTTTGCTCTGAAACATAGAATCCCCACACACCCATCGCTAGTCTGGTCACCGCTACCCCGCATGCGCTTGCTAGTTGACCCGTTGTGAGTCAAATGGTGTAGTATTGCGGTCTTCCACACCAACCAGAGCTGCTGGCATCCTGGATAGGAAATACCAATGTTTCTTGTCGGTTTTTCCTTTGCATTTTGATATTGAGGAGACCATTATGTGCGTAGATCATGAGGGGAATGAAGTCGAGAGCATATTTTGAGGAGATAATTTGACCAAGTGTAGACAGCTGGCCGACTTACCTCTTAGTATATTAGTTAAGTGTCAATATAATCAATCTGCCCTGTTATTTCCTTACTTTAGTAGTATAAGATGAAAAATCCAGAATATAGTAGTTATCACCATGCACTAATTGTGTATTATTTTTTTATTATTAGTATAAGATGGAAAATTCAGAATAACCGCATGCCTGATTAAAGTTTCTCACTTCCTTTAGCTAGTTCTACTACATCGCTGCCAATACGGAACCTAGCTGGTTAGTTTTAGTGCACTAGCAGCTGACACATACTGCCTCCGTTGTGAATTAAATGATATTTTCAATATTTAAATATAAACTATATGTGGAGTGAAATAAGGGAACAAACATACTGACACGTCTAAAACTTCTTATAATTCGGAATTGGTGTTGTAGGTATGTTGACTTTTGTGTGACGGCATGATGCCTTCCACTCTTGCCCCGGTCTTGCAGGGCACGCTGACGAATAGTGCTCGGCTCTAGTCCCCGACGACCGCATTCTTTGGCTTTGCCTGCTATTATACTCTATATACTATCGTCATTGGATCTGGACAAGGCGGGGCTGTGTATAGCTGTTTACTGAGGAACAAGGACATGTTCATTCATCTTTTGTGCAAGTGATTCAATGTAAAGACAAATGCCAGTGGTTTTTATTATTTCCAAGGAAATTTGGCCGATCAATCCATTCCAGGCGTGTACCATATCCTATTTAAAGACAACGTCTTTCGTTCTCTAATATATAAACCATTGCTGTTCTTTGTGCATGGAATTGTGGCTTGTGGTTGTGCCTAGAAGCCTAGAAAGATAACTTGTGCAGATGATCGATTAAGTTGTAAGTCCAGAATACTTATCTTTTCTCGCTTTTCTCGATGGACGGCTATTTCAAAACATGCACCAATAGCTATCATATCCAACTCTCACAACACAATATGTTACTCGCTCTGATCTAAATTAATTGACTTGGATTTGTCTAGATTCGGATGTATCTATAAATTCCAGTCAATTAATTTGGATGGGGGTATTATTATTCATATAGTACTTTTGGTGACCGTGCAACTCACATGGGTTGAGAGTGCATAGGTACATAAGAAAGGACTATATATACATTGTTTTGTATCACATTCTCACTTACTCGGTACAAATATGTTCCAATCTTTTAGGCAAACTAACATATAGCGAAGGGTGGTTTCGTAATGACAGTCTCACACAATATATGCCATTCTTGAAGTGGAAGGTATCAGAAATATATGTAGTACCAATGATTTCGATGAAAGATGGGTATGGGGAATGAGCAGTGAATGCATGTGGTACCAACACAGGACCAAGGTATGATGAAGTAGTCGGAAGTCCCTTGCACGAGTGTTTGATTTGTTGTATTTGGAACCACAAGCATGACATGTTTATACACATGCTATGTAAATAATATGTCAAATTTTCACATCGTATCGAACATGCGAGATGCAATATCAAATAATACATGAATCCCAATACCAAACTTTCGACGATTTTTTTTTGAGAAATGATGCTCAAACACTCATAAGAAATGTAATATAGGAAATAAAAAAATTAATAATTATAATTTACTTCCACAACCATCACAATTCGAGTTCGTTGTTACCCGCGCTCGTGGTTTGTGATGCTCTAGTCAAATGGTTTAGTCTGGCGGGTCATCGGTTCTCCACATCCATCAGAGGCGCCAACATCCTGGATGGCCGCATCCCAACTAGCATGAGAGGGAAATGAGTGAACAGACATACTAACACACATCTATATACATGTGATTCATGAAAATGCTAAAACTTCTTATAATTTGGAATGGGTGTTATATGTATACTTGTGTGCGGCGGCTCACGGCGCCTTCCACCTCTTCCCCCGTCGTGCGGGGCGCATCGAGAAATAGTGATCGGTTCTAGTCCTTGATGACCGCATTCTTTGGCCTTTGGCTGCTATTCTACTCCATCGTGAATGGATCTGGGCAAGACGGGGTTGTGTATAGTTGTTTACTACGGAACAAGTACATTGTCATTCATCTTTCTTGCAAGTGATTCAATCTAAATTAAAATGACACTGGTTTTATTTTTCCCAAAGGAATATGGCCCTTTGATCCATTCGAGGCGTATGCCAACTCCAAACATTCCCATCCTATTAACAAACATTGTCGTAAATTCTCTAATATATAAACCATTTCCGTTCTTTGTGCAGGGAATTGTGGGTTGTGGTTGTGCCTAGAAGCCTAGAAACATTATTTTTTCAGATGATTGATTAAGTTGCTAGAATACTTATGTTTTATCGCTTTTGTTTGATGGATGCCTATTTTCAAAACCTGCACCAATAGTTATCATATCCAACTCTTACAACACAATGTGTTATTATTATTCATATAGTACTTTTGGTGACCGTGCAACTCAAATGGTGGGTTGATGGTGCATAGGTGCATACATAAGAAAGGACTATATATATGGTGTTTCATATCACGTTCTCATCTACTAGTCTCAGTCAAAATATGTTCCAATCTTTTACGAAAAATAACATGGAGAGAAGGGTGATTCGGTGATGGCACTCTCACACATTATATGCCATTCTAGAATTGGAAGACATTGGAAATGTATGTGGTACCATTTCTATGAAAGATGCACATGTGGAATGAGCAGCGAATGCATGATCCACCAGTACAGCAGCAAGGTACAATGTAGCAGTCGGAGCGAGCTTCTATTCTCGAGTATTTAGTTTGTTATACTAGGAACCATATGTACTACATGTTTACATGCATGCTGTGCAAATAAAGCGTTAAATTTCCACATCGTATCAAGTATGCGAGATGCAATAGAAAATAACTCGTGAAGCCCGCTACCATAGTTTCGACAAAAAATTCGAGAAGTGATATTCAATTACTCACAAGAAAGTTAATCTAGAAAATAAAAAAGTAATGAGTAATTCATAAAATATTGCCACCGCAACCATCACTATTTGAGTCGTTGTTACCCGCGCTTGTGGTTTTGTTATGCGGCTAGTCAAATGGTGTAGTCTTGCGTTCCACGATCCCCACAACCCGTCCGAGACGCCAACATCCTAGATGGGCAAATCAGAACAAGTATGAGAGGGAACAAAGTCACCAACATATTCTGAGGAGAGCATCAATCTAAGTGTATAGTATGGCCAACTTACCTTGTAGGAAGGTTAGTATTGAATCAATATTTCATCACTTATCATCATGTATTAATTGTGTATCGCAGGGTTGACCGACCGACCGATGCAGACATCATCTTGCACAATGCCCTTTGCGTCAATCACAAACAAGGATTCCACGCACCCATGCTACCAAGTGGAATGATTAGCGATCCCTAGCTTGGCTGGATTTGCATATATGCATGCCATTTCGATGGAGTCCGCACTGTCTCGCCACGCACACACGCATGAGCAGTATCTTTCCGATTGGTACATGCCATATGATGCGGGATATGTGCGAGCTAGCTAGCTTTACCCGTGTGGACTGAAATGAGTGAACAGACATACTAACACGTGTCTATATAGATGTGATTCACAAAAATGCTAAAACTTCTTATAATTCGTAATGTGTGTTGTATGTATGTGTACTTGTGTGCAACGGTTCGCGGCGCCTTCCACCTCTTTCCCCCGTTGTGCAGGGCACATTGACAAACAGTGCTCGACTCTAGTCCCCGACCACCGTATTCTTTGGCCTTTGGCTGCTATTCTACACCATCGTCAATGGATCTGGACAAGGTGGGGCTGTGTATAGTTGTTTACTAGGGAAAAGGGATATGTTCGATCATCTTTTTTGTTCAAGTGATTCAATCTAAAGTCAAATGTCATTGTCAAATGTCATTGCTTTTTATTTTCCCAAAAGAATATGGCCGAGCGATCTACTCGATTGATGGCTATTTTCAAAAACATGCACCAATAGTTATCATATCCAACTCTTACAACACAATATGTTATTATTATTCATCTAGTACTTTTGTACTTTTGGTGACCGTGCAACTCACATGGCTTGACAGTGCATACGCAACCTCCTCGGCCTAGCTCGTCTCGTTCGGGGCACGTCAACGAGGAGTACTGGAGCGCTCCGCTCGAGGGATCACGCTTCGGCTGGCGTTCCAGCGTCAACGGATCTGTTGGACACGGGCAGGGCTGTATCATTGTCGTGTAGGGGATATTATTATTATCTGTTAGCGGCCAGTTCATATACTGAATCCAAAATCAGACACATAAAACACTGTTTCTTTTTTCTCTTAATCTTTTACTCAACATGGCCGGTTGGTTCAATGCCTACGTCATCTCCAACCATATCCACCTTCTAAACAAATGCCGTCCATCGTGCGTTCTCCGATAGGTATCTGCACGTTTTTTTCTGAACTCTGATAAGATTATGCTGGTCTTAGCTTTTGGACCAATGCACTGCGACTCTACAAGCTGCCTCTCTTTCTCTTAAGTCATTGCCCGCTGAATTATTGGAAATTACAAAAGAAAAAACATACTCCTACAGTATGTCAAATTGTATGAGAATAGATAAGGAAAGAAATGAGTTTGGATACAGACCTGTTGTACGTATTTAAAACAAAATCGTGCACTTTTACATCTTTCCTGTCCCGTCCTTCAATTATGCGTCAAAGATACACGTAGCTCACGCCTCACGGGCGCATATATGATCTACAGAATACATGCACGTGACCGGAGCGCAAAACACTTCGTGACGAATCTACAAAATTGTTGCGGCCTAAACGAGCAAATAATTCAACATTGCACGCATGCAACCCCTTCTCTCGTGCCAAACATCTTGGATATATTTAGATGATATATATACTAGTACTCCCTCCGTTTCACAATATAAGATGTTTTAGATTTATGAAAGAAGTGTATCTAGATCTATCTACTAATTTACACAGAGGTAGGTTCGTCTATACAGATTTTCGTTTCGATTTTTTTCGGACGGTTTTGCCCCTACTGTTCGGGCTATTTACATGTTTTGCCACCGCCAAGTGGTATTGTACGGTGAACAGAAAAAAAAACTCCCAAGAACTCCACTCCCGATGGTCAACTTCTCCCCTTCCGGTCGTCCCCTCATCGTGGCCCCCGCTTCTCTCCTTTTCTCGCTCGCCCGATGTCGCCGTCCGCACCGCCCCTACTCCACCTCCGCAACTAGAGAAGGTCGAGAACCGCCGGAAGCACCCACCCCTCTACGCACCGGATCCATCCTCCACCATCGCCGGGATCCCACGTCTGCGCCGAGCCCATCCTCCGCTGCCCGTGGGAGCCAACGCCTTCCCCGCATCGACCCCATCTAACGCCCTCGCCGGAAGTCCAGAGCCCCATCCTCCTAGAATCAGGAGAGTTTCCTCCACCTTCTCCAAGGGACGAGAGCAAGCCTTCCAGTTGCCTGGACCTCTGCATCTGCATCGGCCTGCCATACTAAGATGAGGATAAACGGCCTCCCGCTAGGACACAATCGAAGCCGGTGAAGAGGGAGCAGCTGCAGGGCATTAGCACCCTCTCCTCCCGCTGCAGACACTAGCTCCGGACTTTGGCAGGCTCTCATCCTGGTGCTCTCTTTAGTGTCACGAGCTTATCTCGTGTATCTATTATAAATCTCTTGATGACAACGTGTTTGATGAAATAGCTCTAAAAAACTACTATTTCTAGGTTGTAGTGGAGAGTCTGGTTGCTGCTGGGGCTGCAAATACCGCTGACCTTGGGGATTCTCCGGTGAGGGAGCATTAAGTACCTTCAATTTTGTTTTGTTCATATCATTACTGAATAAGGAGGTAGTACTGATCTCCGCTGTCATGCTGTAATTGAAAAATGGTTTGTCTTGTCAATCTGTGATTCTTGTGTAATATAGTATGACCGGCAGGAGAGGAGGCACCCAGTGGCTCGTGACTGAGGTGTGGGCGGGCGAGGCGTAGCCTGTCAATGATGAGGTGCCACAGAACACAGAGGAGATGTGGAGGTCGGTTGTTCCTAAGGGAGCGAGACTGGTCTGTGCCGTCGATCGTTGCTTGCTCTGTTGTGCTTTAGCTGCTATATTTTTTTAGTTTAGCTGCTCGCTTTGGCGTTCTGCTTACTGTGGTGTCGCTAGCTTGATGTGGGTTGCTGCTTGCGGTAGGTGCCGTTCTCGCATGCAAGGGGGATTCATTTGCACTTTTAAATTGAGCTGCAAGGGAAGGATAACTGATTTTTCTCACTTAGGGTTCAGATAGCTGGACTGGAGAAACATGCCCTTTCTGTAACGACTTGCTGACCGAAAGAAATCAGGCTTTAAGACTCCTTCGTGTTGCGACGTTGCGCAATGCATGCTTGTATTAGCGCAGAACATGGTGTTTCCTTGGCTTCCTATACTTGTTACATTCAAGATCGTTTGGACCACTTGACATACGATATATTTTTGCAGATTCTGAACAAGCAGATCATTGAGGAGGGGTGTGAAGGTGAACACACTTCCGGATCTGAACCCTGATGCCATCATCAAGCTTAGGATGGTAAGATTGTCACCACTCTTGTACATGGATTTTTAATTCAGTTTGAGCGTCCAAAGCAAATGTTGTTGCATGAACAACCAACACGAGAAGATTGTCACTCTTTACTGGTAGAATCATTGCAAAGCACAAATATGGTGAGAAGGATTTTTATCTGTGCTGGGGTAAATTACCTTTTGTATGTTAGTTCAGCTTTACTTGATTTACACAAGTTTAGGATCGATTATGAATTATCATATTCCACTAGACTTCAGTTCATTAATTGTAGCAGAGCTATCTCAGGTGTAAAAACTGAAGTTGTACAGACAAATATAACACTGTACCTACCTAGCATCATTAGCTAATAAGAGAGTTTCTTAATCGCTTGGCTTTCATGTCTGAAAAGGCTGAACTGTCAAGTCAAACCATTGCCGAGATGAAATGTAGTCTGATGGAGTAATAAAGTGAAAACCATATATGCTTAATTTTTTTATTGAAATTGTTTCAATATATACGGTCATGATTTTGTTACCTTTTTCAATTGACATCCTTAGATGTGCATTTTGTGCTATCGTGTGGTGCGAAGGAGATGCATGGTTTTTAAAGGTCTAGGCCGTTGTGGACAGAAGTGACGCTTCAGATGATGGAAGGAACGTACCTGATGGTCTTAACAAATATTCTAGCTTCTGGTGATATAGATAACCAAGTGGAACTTCGCCAAGTTTTTATTATTATCTGATCATTTGTTATTATCAGAATAAGCATGTGCATAATCTATCTTGAGGAGTGAGGACTACATTCATATTACTGTGCTTCATAGTGTATATTTCTTTTGAAGCATAATATGCGGAATTAACAAATTTAACGTGCACTTCGTTTTCTTATATTGAAGGTTAGTTATTGTTCTGTTTTGCTCAATTGCACCTGCATTACCAAATATCACATTAATTATAGTTGGTGAGACAAATCAAGATGGCAGAAGCACATGTACCAAAATTGATTCTTTCCCATTGCAACGCACGGGTACTTTGCTAGTCTCTTTTAATGTCTAGGTTCACTCTAAAGCTAAATGAACGACACTAAAAAAGTTTTAGAAATACTTTATTCACAAAGCTAAAACATCTTAAATTTTTAAACAGAGGGAGTAGTACATAGTACTTGTCACTATTAAAGGGACCTAACAAAAGCAAACACGGATCAGCACACAGAAGTGCACCGAAATGCTTTTCTTGCTGGGTAACATACACACTATTGTTTGCGCGTGATACCATGCTGGGTCGAGTCATACGGTTTGCATGAATTTGGGTGTAACCTTTCTTGTTAGGTCTCTGTCCTCATACCTTGCAAGTAGCAAACACATTTTTGCACGTGATGCCGCGTCCAAGTCACGCAGTTTGCATTACTTGGTCACGTAGGCTGTTCTGTTGGACAAGTAACCCCTTAACCGAGCCTGGGTGAATAGTAAAATCAATAGAATTCCACGAAGGATTTAAAATAGAGTAAATATTCAAATCTTTTTTCTACACATCTAGTTTAATGAACAAATAGCTTCTTTGGCTGAGTATACAAATATTTACATATGATAGGAAAATAGAAAAAAAACCACTCTCCATAACAAGCAAATATTAGAACAAAAATATGTTTTTCAAGGGACACAAACCTGATTTGTTTTACATGAAACTGTAAAAATGCACAGAGAACTCAAACACTAACATAAGGTATTTTCTTTGAACTTTTTGGCATAGAGAAAAAAAAACTTATCACCTGGGAGGCATGGTGATACGAGAGGGTGCAACTTGGTGTGCATTCCAGTTGTCATGTCATGATCTATTCTTATTTATTTGTGAAGCAAATTTAACAACTTGAAATTTAGGTTTTATTTGTGAGGCAACTTAAATTTAAGATAGTGGCTACATCGTTTTGAGAGTCTTGGTTAGAAAAAGAAATTGCACTTGAACTATCAAACTAGCGATTAAGAGTATAGGTTAAGACCTTTTAGAGAGCCCCCGAGCTATGAGGGAGAGGGAAGGGTGGCAGATGCCCTTGGCAATTAGCATCACATTGTAACACTGGTGGAGCTTTCTTAGGACAAAATCGGATCATGGTCCGCCTAGCCCGAGGCAAAAAAAAAGGGGTTTATTTTTGCATATGTATATGTAAAACTCATCCCAGTAACAACCCATTTGACCTTTTTCAGTGTATTGAATCGCCCATCTATATTGCTCAAGCTCGATCCACCGCTACATTCAGTAGTATTAGATGAGCATGTCAATGCATGTAGAGGTAAATTGAGCGCTATATATGGTACCAAAGCCAAGTTCGAGACACTTCATGTATGTTAAGTGACTGGACATGGATATCACAAAAAAGAAAAGCTATGACAAGATGACCCTTGACATGCCTACCAAGTGTAAAGAGAAGAGCCGAGACGAGGATCAACATTTTGGCTTTAGTTGAGTTGTAAGATGTTGGAGAAGATGATGGTGGCACTATCTTTTTTTTACTGGACAACAGCCAATTGTCCGCAACTATAGTGTAGTTCCTACGTCCTGCCTATATGCCCGGTAGAATACCCGCGATGGACTCCACATTCGCGAGAACCGCACACGCAGCGGCCAGCGCAGGCCACGCAAATGCACAGCTAGCCAGCGGTCACCTTCCTCCGTCCCGTCGCGATGTCGACCCCGAATCTGCCATTGACACCGGGGCTCCGCGTCTATTAATACCCCCGTCTCCCTCCTCTCAGTCCAACCACAACCTGCAACCACCGGCGAGCACAGCGAACCAAACCCCAAAGCAGAGAAACCCTGCAACCACCGACTGCAAGGCAGAGCCATCATGGGCATGATCAAGATGCCTTCCCTCTTCCGCCGCAAGCCGCGGTCTTCATCACCACCGCCGCGCCAGAACCAGGACGACCAGGCCGCGTACCCGGCGCCATCTGGCTCCCCGGCTCGGACGGCGGAGGAGGAGATGGAGCGTGTCTTCCGCAAGTTCGACGCGAACGGCGACGGCCGGATCTCGCGGCAGGAGCTGGCGGCGCTGTTCCAGAGCGTGGGCCACGCGGCCACCGACGACGAGCTCTCCCGCATGATGGCCGAGGCGGACGCCGACGGCGACGGCTTCATCAGCCTGGACGAGTTCGCGGCGCTCAACGCCACCGTGAGCGGTGACGACGCCGCCGTCGAGGAGGACCTCCGCCACGCCTTCAAGGTCTTCGACGCCGACGGTAGCGGTGCCATCTCCGCCGCCGAGCTCGCGCGCGTCCTCCGCGGCCTCGGCGAGAAGGCCACCACCGTCAGCCAGTGCCGTCGCATGATCGAGGGCGTCGACAAGAACGGCGACGGCCTCATCAACTTCGAGGAGTTCAGGGGCATGATGGCAGGAGGCGGCGGCGCCTGCTTCGCCGCCAAGATGGCATAAACGCTGCCGTAGTCCGAACAACCGAGTAGCTAGCAGGTTCTTTCGTTCTTGGAAGATGGATGGACCGTCGTCATGAAAACTTACCAAGTGTATATACAGAAGGATCATTAATTTGCCGTAGTTTCTTTCTTTTAGTAATATAATACTAACAGAAAATCGCGAATATTACTGAATTCTCTTCTCCTCTGCTTTCGATTTCAACGTTTGCGGTTTTTAGAATATGGATGCCCACAAACTGAAAACATCCACTCGATCGTATTTTCTTTCTTTGATTTCCAGCCGGATATAAGAGAATCTTCAGACTATATTCAGAGCTCAACCACACGCGTTTTTTCTGAACCCAGACTGACCAGTGGTTCACTTTTACCGAGCTTGCTCTCTCCTCCGTTACATTTCAATATTGTACGCGTTTGCGAGGATCACTTCGTTGGAATTTCTGGATCTGCATTCCTTCTTAATACTTGCGCAGAGAAGCGATACTATCGATTCCCCTCCGACGTGGCACTGGCTCGTTTACAGTTCAGTCATGCTATCTCGCTCAGAACAACTGTAGCTAAGAGCAACTCTAACAGTAACAGTAAACACGACAAAACTGTAAAATAACCGCTCGTTTGCTGTCCCCGTAAAAGTCAGTCGATCTAGTGATACCCGTATAAGGTGACGGAACTGTATTCCGGTTTATCGTCCGCAGAGGAACTGAGCGGCAAAACCCTACATGTTCGGTGTACGAGGCCGAACTGAGCGAGGCCTGTATCGCGAAAGCCATTTGCGCGGGACGGACATTTCATCTCTCCTCTTTCCCGCTTCCGCGCTGCCTCCGTCGTTGATCTCCCGGCCAACTCGCTCTCCGGCACCGCATTCCACCAGATCTGAGCTGATGGACCCCACGGAGGTTGCGCTAGCCGTTGCCGAGGCCGCACCACCGCAGGCAACCCCCGCCGCCGCCGCTCTAGCCAGCCACCTCGGCACCTGCAAAGCTCTGAAGAGGAAGCGACTGGGGAATACCGGCGCGTCGTTGGCCAAGCAAGGCGCCCGTGCGTGGGACGAGAAGAAGGGCACCCTGACCGAGAAGGTCGTGCACCGCTCAGGCCTCCCTCCCGTGACCCCCCATTCGATGCCTATTGTGGCCCAGGTTTCGCCCGTCGCCGATGCACCGACAAGGTATGTCCATCGTCTTCTCCATGATGATTTGGCCGCAATTTCTTTATGCACTTGATGCCTGCAACCGACGCAGCTACAACCCTCACGTGGTGCCGAATTCGTTCACGGATCTGCTCAACGAGTCCGAGGTCGACATCACGGACAACCAGCTGTCGTACGGTGACGAGGAGGAGGGCGGCGAGGAAGAGGAGGAGGCTGAGTTGGAGAAGATCAAGGAGGAGGTCTTCGATGCCGTCCAAGGCAATAAGGCCAAGAAGAAACACGCGATGAACTACACCGAGGTCGAAGACATTTGCTTGGTGCAGGCATGATCACAAGTGTCCATCGACGCCATGACCGGCACGAACCAAACCGGCAAGTGCTATTGGCAGCGCATCAAAGATAAGTTCTTCCAACTTATGCCTCATGTTGCATAACCGGTCTATCGGTCAGATCGGCCTCTACAATGCCGATGGGATGTCATCAAATTGGCCTGTAGCCGTTGGTCCTCGTGTATGGCGCAAGTGTGTCTTAATCCTCCAAGTGGTGTCAATGACGATGAATATGTGAAATTATTATGCATCTCTTTTTATTGCCCTAGTTGAGCTACGGATTATAGCCATTAATCATACAATTGTATATAGGAACGTCATGCTGGGGAGAGGTACAAGGAAATGAAGGAATCGAATCACAAACCTTTCACCCTTCCCCAATGTTGGAAGTTGCTAGAGCACATTTCAAAGTATACTTTGAGAGACCAAGAAGTGGCTCCGAGGAAGGACAAGATGAAGGAGATGGATGATGCTAGTGAGAGACCAATAACTATTGTATCCAATCCTTAGAAATTCTCCAGTCAATAAATGTATATACAAATAGTATGTGGTTTCTAGTCATAAAGTACATTTGGTGACCTTGCATATCACATGGCTTGATAACATGTACGTAACTCTAAAACAACTACAACAAAAATGGCTATATATATGTGGTTCATGTCATGTGCTAAGCTACAATGTATGAGTAGAGTAATTTCCCCGTATGCTAGGGAAAATAGCCTCCTTGTTTCCCAGACTCTACATATCAAAGAATGCAAGGGAGATCCAGTCGTCGCAACAAATACACAAACAATATATGCCATTGTAGGAGTGGAAGGTATCAGAAATGCATGCCATAGCAACAAACTTGAGTCTACATCAAGGCCTGATCACCTACGTGTGAATGAGTCCAGCACCAACAGTGCACTGAACTTTGGTGTAGTGGGGCTGATAGGATATAGATCTAGTTCTCAAGCACACACCATGATTTTAATTGTTAAAACAAGTGCAAGGTTTAAAAAAGGGAAAAGCAATGTCAGGGCAAGTTGAGAGCCATTTGGGAGGGGCTCTTCCAGTCTAACCCCAGCAGGAAACGAGTCTTCAGATCTAATCTTCTAATTACAGCTCATCCAGGGTAGGACTCTTTTCGGGTACCTTCTGAACGAGAGAATTGCAAAAAAAAAACACAATTGCAAACGTGTCAAAACTCCTATCATTCTACGTGATTTATGGTGTTTTTTATAACGGTTTTGCTAGTTCTCAGGCGCCTGAGAACTTGTTAGATCTCAGTCGCCTCTTTCACCGTTCAATTTACCTCGTGATTCGTGTAAAATGAAAGTTACACATGAGTTGCAACTAGGGTGTAACTGAGAATTTAATGAGTTACAACTAAGTTGCAACTGAGAATTAGTACAAATCTTACGAGTTGCAACTAGGTTGCAACTGAGAATTAGCACAAATATTAGGATGACATCAGCGACTTAGACATAAGAAGTTCTCAGACGCCTGAGATCTAGACACTCTCTTTTTATAAATGATTGTTTCTTTTATCTAAACTGGCACAGGGGCCCTCGCTATAATGCGAGGGCATCACCTTTGTATTCTATTTTTTTTTAAGTATTTACTTTTTACTGTTTAAAAAACAATTCATCCTATTTACCCCATCATTGAAAATACACAAATGATTAGGTGAAATCGAATATTGGGACATAATCGAATATTGGGACACAAATTCATCCTATTTACCCCCATCATCTTATTGATTACAATTCATAGTGAAATCGAATATTGGGACATAAAAATTTAGTAGATCAAAATAATTCTACATGTAAGGTTGGCTAAATCACTACGATTTTTTATTTATAACGAGGATATAAACAAAACAAATACAACCAACGGTTGCACTTTCTAGCATGAACCGAGCAAAAACTAATTCCATTCTTATGCCAACCTTTGCGGCTGCCTGCGTGCAGCGTGCGTGGTCTACTCGTTGACTGCGGGGTGTAGCCTTGTAGGGCTCTACTCGGTGCACTTTTTCGTGCCCATTTTGACAGTGATCGCCACAGCTAGTTCTTGCATGTGAGCTAGATCAACACACGTCGTCTGGTTAATCAGTAACTCGACTTCTTCGTACGCGCCACGATGACGAAGGCGACGTGTGCTTTTCATAGTATGTTCCCATCTGGGCTGGACATCTTGTGGTGGTGCTCTGCCAATCTAGGGCCGCACTAGTGTCGGTTGCCACACGAATACGCTCGTATCCTACTCCACACGCAGGTTTCAGTCATCAGTGGGATGTAGTAGTAGTGGTGATAAGCTGAAAGCACAACACGGTGTCTTGTGGCTAGTGGCACTGCCTACAGTCGCCGCAAGTTTTTTTTTCCGAGTCCGAATATTTACAACCAGTGCTAGCTATGTCGTCGTGGGAGGGGTTGAAAGCTTCTGCAGAGTTTTAGGAAGGGCTGCCGGGTCACTCGGGATCATCTTGGATTTCTTAAGGAAAAACAACGTACTACGTGTCTGGATTCAGTGCCAAGATGTGTTTCTTGTTTTCTCAAAAAAAAAGGTGTGTTTCTTGTGATGGTAGATCGTACGACTGAACAGCTCATCTAGCACCAGGTTGTGATTTTTCAACAACCTCTAAACTGGATTCCTATATTTTTTCTCCTCTAAACTTCGGCCGTCGGATTCGAACCCTAAAAACTTAGAGGACTAAATAATTTTCATCATCATTTTCAAATCTCTACATCACAATCCAAATATCCATAATACAAACATGCATAAATTTTATCCAAAATACATCAAATCGGCCAAGTTAGATCCAAAACCTCAGCCACCACCATCTCGGCCACCTCAAAGACCACCTCGGCCACCGTCACCACCACTCTCTCGGGCCAAGATCCTCTCACGAGCAATCTCCCAATATGCCCTAGCCGTGTCATCCAATGTGCTTGGATTCATGAACATAATGTTGCGGCCGGCATCCTCCCTCTCCTTGGCCAACTTCTCCCTCTCAAGTGTTAGCATTTCCTCTTCTATCTTCTTCTACTTCGTCACCCTCTTTTCTTCAAGTGCGATCCTCCGTTCCTCCACCGCCAACTTGGACCGACACTTCTCCTCCTCCAACACTTTTAGCTCATTCCACCTAGCCTCCTTGTCCGCTTTGCGTTCGGCCTCCAAATCTTTCTTTGTCTCAATGATGGTATTGAAATCTTCCTTGTAGGCGTTGACACCTACCCTCTTCTTCTTCTCTTTGGCTATATTGACACCATCTGGACTCTTGTTGACGTCTTCCTCTTCATCACGGGCCTCCTCCTTTTGGCTTAGCATAGCCTTCTTCGGTGTTGTCTCATAATTTTTTCGAATCCACTTCTCATTGCCTTGGAGCTCCATGTAGCAATGGTGCAAAGCAAAGGCTTTGTTGCCACCTCTCTTGTTGCGGTGCTTGTACACATCTTGTTCGAGAGGACCCCACTGGGTGATTGGCACCGCACTCGGTGGTGCATTGGTCACGTATGTAGTCCACGGCCCCGGCCCATCGGTTGTAACACTCAAGTATTGTGCCCCAATGATGACCAAGTGAGCCTTGGGTTCGGTATGATGGACAGGTGACCACCTTGTGGTGGTATTCCTCAATTCTCCCCCAAACCTCTCCTTCGATTGATCATCGCCAACTGATGCATTAAGCGACACATTCATCCAAGCATGGCACAACACCACATCTTCTTCCTCGCTATAGTTAGCGGATCTCTTGCCCGTGGCCTTTTACTTGCTCTCTCCTTGCCTTTTATATTGCCCTTGTTTGGCGCCTCCACCTCGGTCAACTCTTCTTCGGCCTCCTCGGTGGCCTCTTCCTCTTCCCCAGCCAAGAAGTCATCATCGGCCTCCTTGGTGGCCACGTCCTCGTCACCGCTAAAGTTGAGGTCATCGAGGCCTTGGTGGTGAGAAGAATCAAGTTGGGACATGAACTCGGCGACAGTCACCTCGGTTGCATTCGGCGTCAGCATTGGAATTTCGTCGACCACCTCGCGGGCGCCATCTTCAGCTGACATGGTGGCCGTCGAGGAGGACGACAGCGTGGCCTTGGAGGCCCCCTTGGGCTTGCCTTGAAGGAAACATGCCCTGAGAGGCAATAATAAAGTTGTTATTATGTATTCCTTATATATGATAGATGTTTATTTTGCATGCTAGAATTGTATTGATCGGAAACATCAATACATATGTGTTTAATAAACAAAAAGGGTTCCTAGTTATGCCTCTCTTATAGACTAGCTTGTTGATCAACAAGATGATCAAGGTTTCCTGATCATGGACATTGGATGTTGTTAATAACAAGGTCACACCATTGGTGGAATGATGTGATGAACATTTATCCGAAGTATAGCATTACGATCAAGTCATTATGTTTATATTGCTATAACATCATACGAAGTAATCTTTGTCCTTAGACCATGAGATCATGTTAATTGCTAACACTGGAAGAGTATCTTGATAACATCAAACGTCACACCGTAACAGGGTGACTATAAAGATGGGTTCAGTACTACGAAGGTGTTATGTTGAGGCTCATGGATCAAGAGTGAAATTTGTCAATCCTGATGACGGATAGATATACTCTGGGCCCTCTCGGTGATATCACATTGAGATAGCTTGCAAGCAAGTGATGTGATCACTAGAATGTTATATCACGGGAACGAGAAAAGAGTGCATGTAGGTAACGAGATCAAACTAGGTATGGAGATACGGATGATCGAATCTCGGACATGTAATATATCGCGAGACAAAGAGATTTATTTACAAGAGTTAAAGGTTCTCACGATCACAGAAGTCATCGTTGAATGTGTAGGAGTCAGTACGGATCTCTAGGTCCCGCTGCTGATTATTGATCGGAGAAGGGTCTCGATCATGTCTGCATTATTCATGAACCGTAGGGTGACACACTTAAGAGTTACCGGACACCATTTTGGAGCACATATGTTTCACACGAAAGAATTGCAAAGCGCAGGAATTGTTTTCAATAGAAACCGGAAAGTGTTTCGGGTGAAATTGCAGAAAGTGGTTCTGCATGTGATATTGAAATATTGCAAGGGGCTATATGTGAATATTTGTTAATTAAAGTAATTAAAAAAATTCTGAATAAATTTAATAAAAGAGTTTTATTAAATGAGAGAGCATTAAATTTGGAGAATTTTAATGCATTTAAAGTGGAGACTTTAAAAGAAAATGTGAAGAGACATTTTAATGTGGAGGGGTTACCACCACATGAATGGGGGAGGTGAGGGGTCACCCCCCCATGCGCCGGCCATGGAGAGGAGGGGCACCCCCCCTCCTCCTATAAAAGGTCACCCATTCCCTCCTTCATCCTCACACCTCCTTGTGAAGGATCTCTCTCCCCCTCTAGAATTATTCCCCCATGGTCTCGGATTAGCGAGATACATGTTCCCGGTGGCATTTCGTCTGGAAGGAGTTGTTGCTTCCGCTAGATCGCTGGAGCGAGGAGGTGGAGGTTGTCCGGTGGCTTGAACGTGTGTGCGAGTACGGATGCGCTGATGAGTGGCGGCGCTCGGACTTCCTCACGATCTTGAGATCGGCAAGTGTACGACTACATCAACCACGAGTTCCTACTCGTTAACAAAACGCGTTGTCTTCGAGGGTAAGTTCTCGTGAGATGTATATCCACCCGTTGCTTTGTACCTAGTAGATAGATCTTGGCGTGTAGTTCTCATCATAGGAAAATTTGTGTTTTCTATGCTGCGGACCCAACATGCCCTTCATCGCCGTGGTCGGCGGCTTGGGTGCGGAGGCGGCATCAACATTTCTCTTCTTCTTCTCCTCTGTCTCCTGCGAATGGGCGATCATGGCCTCCGCCGGCTTCCTCGCCCACGACCCGCTCACCACCGGCGCAAGGGGTGGCCAACCCACCTTCCTTGGTGACTTTTCGGTGGTCCTGGCGGCCATTCTAGTCAACAGCGCCACGCCGGTGGTGCCCAACCTATTTTGCGGCATTGTTGGCGCCGGTGGGGTCGATTCTGGCGGCGTCACGTGGGCGGGAAACTCTGGCGGGGCTACGGAACCAAGCTCTGGTGACATTCTGGCTGGGGCAGAGGAGAATCCCGACGCCGGTGTCGAGTGGCGGTGATTTTGGGCATGAGAGTGGGCGGCGAGGCGGGAGGGGGACTTTTTAGGAGTCGGGGGTGGCGGCCAAGCAAATTTGGGAGGGGGGAATTTAAGAGTCACGATCCTATATTTACTCCTCTAACCGAATTTGCAGCTTCGGTTAGAGCCGGTTTTGACCGATAGAGGAGAAAAAATAGGAATCCGACCACGGATAGGAGATGGTTTAGAGATGCTCTTAAATGCTTAAAAAGTGCTCTTAATTATTTTTTACGGTATGTACCCCTAAATGTGCCAATTTTACTTGTGTCTCTAAATGTATTAATGGAAGTTTTGAAAAGTGACCTAATAGATAAACCCTTTTAGAAATTTTTCTAAGCACCACTAAATAGTTACGAGGGCACTTGTTCAAACTGTCCTAATAAGTTTGTTGGGCCGTGTCAGCAAATGCCCCGACAAGCCCTTATATCATTTTGCAATCAATTACGGGGAATGGTAGATGAATTGAAAATCAAAGAAGGTGCACAAATGAGAGGAAGCTCCAACCAAGCTGTAGGGGTCAGCGGTTTTGGCTAAAGGCGGAGTTGCTCGAGCTTGAAGAGTGAAGCTCCCAACTGCCTAGTTTATCTAAGTTTGTTGAGGATTGAATTTGTAGAACCTAGTACTTTCGTGTTTATCTAAGTTTGTTGAACCTTGTAATATGTCTAGCAATCTTATAGTAGTTGAAGACTAAAGTTCATTATGCTCCTATTATGGGTTGTACCGATTGTATTACATGTTTTGTGTTGTCTGAACACAGAAGGCATATTAAAAAGTGCCACCAAAGTTCATACATTATAGGGTACTTTCGAAGAAATGGCCCTAACTCATCAAGTTTAGTAGCACTATCAAGATGTTCCCTGAATAACATGTGAATCCAGGACACTTTGGTCAAACTGTTCCGAATTAAATATTTTAGGGTCGTTTGAAGAAGTGCCGGGTGCATACAACTTGCAGCAGGCTGTGGACACAGGACTCTCACGACCAGGACAACGACCCCTACATAGTACAAATTCCACCGCTATATATAAACCCCGGCCGGCCATGTACGATCACCGTGCAATGGGCGGCGCCGAACGCGTGAAGCTCGGTTTGCAGTACCAGTAGTATTTCTATTTTTATTTTATTTTTCCTCAAAAAAATGTAGTATTTTTTCTGGGCGTAGATTTTGCTAGCTTGTGGTGGAGGTTGCAGGCGATTTAGATTCGATCCGGACAGGTCCCGTGCATGCATTGGTTACGGGTTTTTTTTTTTCTCGGACGTAGCTGTGGTGAATGTGGGCAAGTTGGACGACGAACCACTGGACCGAGACCACCCCAGCTCACGGCATGCTCCGGCCGGCAGCGTACTTGGCCTGTCCGGGCCGGACGCTAGCTGCATCAACGATCGCCATCTACCTGCAGCATGCAACGTTCATTATGCTAACTTTTGCCACATGCATGCAACTCCTTTAGCTGGGAGAGCTAGTAGCGGTTTCGAGCTCTATTGCAACTAGGGTGCAATATGTGTGCCATCGTGTGCCAACACGATCTCTTTACTACCGGAGACATGACATGTGGAAACCTGGCTTGCAGTGTAAATAAAGTCTATTAAAGAGCGGCTGTTTCCTCCTCATTCATGGCTGCCACCTTTCTTGCAAAGAGGAGCAGGACCGGCCGGGGACAGAGAGGGGTTCACTCTCACATTTATTTCCCTACCAAGATTAGGGGTGCAGCAAGGTCCCAGCCAGATGAATGACACCCCCACGAAATTAATAACCAAGTTGCTCGACTGATGCTGACATCCTCTCTCGCGCGTGCGCGGCGCCCCTCAGCGTCGGTCACATCCAAACACTTATACCTAACCTAAAGTATACGTTATTCCTTGCCGTCGAACCTCGGTGTAGCAGATTAGGCACCGATCGATCGATCTGTTGTCCTCGTTTCATGTCAGTCCATTATTCCTTGCCGTCGCAACCTCACAGTGAAAGGCTCCGGCTCTTTCCGATGGGCAGCACACCATATTCCGATCGAGCCACCCCCGCCCCACCCGAGGGCTGCGCGTCGCCACTGGTCGGTACTCAAGTCTGCCACGCACTGGAGCATGCAGCTAGCAGCAACAGACATCCACGCGATCGATGGCCAGGGCCAAGAAGCAAAGAAGCGAGGCATCATCTGCTTTTCACGCGGGAGTGGTTTCCTCCCCACTTTCATATTCCTACTCTCCCACAGCTCGGAGAAGCGCGTGATTCGGCCTTTCGCTGCAATTCCAACCCTACGACAACGCATCTGGACAAGGCCGGCGGCAGGGGACTATCTATGTATTTATCCATCTTATTACAACTTCTTCCACTCGATAAATATATGTACTGTATACGGATATACCGATTTTATTCATAAAGTGCATCTGGGACTAAACATATCAATCTATCGCATGGGCCGATGACTGGTATATGTATCTCTAAAGGTGTATAAAAGAGGACCATATACATACATGGGGTTCGTATCATGTTCTCAGAGCTACTAGCACGGTGTCTCGGCAGATTATTGTTACAGTATGATAGTGAACACACAAAAAAAGTCCTAGTTTCCTAGCCTTAACATCAGTACAGATGCAAGGAGATCTCTGTTAGATCTAGCCTAACCTTGGTAGATGCTCTGTAGGATTAGATCTGGGAGAACTGAGAGAGAGAGAGACTACCTGCGCCCTGACTTGACAAGCAGGAACCGGAGGGGATTCCGGTGCCAGAGCCGGAGCTAGACCCGCCGTCGTTGGCCATGGGAAAAGGGGCGACGGCGTGAGCGTGGGAGGTTGAGAGCGGTGGCGGCGGAGCTTCCCGTCGGCCTAGTGCGAACCCTAATCGGTGGGTCTGTTTGTGGGGGGCTGCGGCGCACGGTGAACCTCGTGCCGTGTGCGTCCGGCCCCCCCACCTCTTTATATACGCACTGGCGACAGGGGCCCACAACCATGGATAGGGTTGGGCGCCCCCGATTAGGGCGCGATGAGGGTCTTCGTTCGGGCCGTTGGGCCCGAACGTGGGAGAGATCTATCCAACATTCTCCCCCTAGATCTCGACTTTACTTTTAACTTTGTTCTTTACTTATTTCATCACAGAATGACACATAGAGCATGTTTCATCGTCTCAGCTCAATTGCCGATAGAATCAGACAGCCACTATATACCTTCATGTTCTGAAACAAATCCTGTTACTTTAGGGCCTCTGTAGTCCAGGAATCATAGGCTTGCCGTTAAACCCATGCCGGCTATGTGTTCCTTGAACACATTGGGTGGTAAGCCTTTCGTTAGCGGATCCGCAAGCATATCCTTTGTTCTTATATGCTCGAGACTTGTAGTTTGATCCTGGACTTTGTCCTTCACAACATAATACTTTATATCTATAGACTTTGAAGCATTACTCGACTTGTTGTTGTGAGCATAGAATACTGCGGGCTCGTTGTCACAGTACATCTTTAGTGGCCTGCTGATGCAGTCAACCACTTTCAAGTCGGGTAAGAATTTCTTTAACCATAACGCCTGTCCCATGGCCTCATAACATGCTATGAATTCTGCATACATCGTAGATGATGCAACTATCGACTGTTTGGTGCTTCTCCACGAAATAGCACCTCCTGCGAGAGTAAAGACATACCCTGTCGTGGACTTTCGGTCGTCTTTATCTCCCGCAAAATCTGCATCTGAATACCCTTTTATCTGTAGGGAATCAGATCTTCTATATGTTAGCATGAGGCCTTTTGTGCCTTGCACATAACGCAAAGCTTTCTTTACCATCTTCCAGTGCTCTATGCCTGGATTCTCTTGATATCTACCGAGTACCCCGGTGATAAATGCTAAGTCAGGGCGAGTGCACACTTGTGCATACTGTAAGCTTCCAACAGCCGAAGCATATGGTACTGACTTCATTTGATCGATCTCATATTGATTCTTTGGACATTGGGATTTCCCAAAATTGTCGCCCTTGACTATGGGAGCAGGTGTTGAATTACTCGCATGCATATTGTATTTCTTTAAAATCTTTTCACAATACGCTTTCTGCGACAGTCCTAACACTCCATTCTTTCTGTCTCGGTGAATTTCTATGCCCAAAACATAAGATGCTTCACCAAGGTCTTTCATGTCAAAGTTTGATGACAAGAACTTCTTTGTTTCTAGTAGTAGACTAACATCACTGCTAGCAAGCAGAATGTCATCCACATATAGAATTAGGAAAATATATTTCCCACTTTTGAACTTTGCATAAATGCAATTGTCCTCAACATTTTCTTTGAATCCAAATCTTTTGATGGTATCATTAAACTTTAAATACCACTGCCTAGAGGCTTGCTTTAACCCATAAATGGATTTCTTTAGGCGGCATCCCATATGTTCCTTCCCCTCCATGAAAAAACCCTTGGGTTGTTTCATGTAAACATTTTCTTCTAAATCTCCATTTAGAAATGCCGTCTTGACATCCATTTGATGTAACTCTAAATCAAAATGTGCAACTAGCGCCATGATGATTCGAAAGGAGTCCTTACATGAGACCGGAGAAAAAGTCTCATTGTAATCTACGCCTTCTCTTTGCGTAAAGCCTTTTGCCACGAGTCTAGCTTTATACTTTTCTACATTTCCATTGGAGTCATACTTTGTTTTGTAGACCCACTTGCATCCTACTGTCTTGGCTCCTTTGGGAATTTCCTCTAAGTCCCAAACATTGTTGGAACTCATCGATATCATTTCATCTTCCATTGCCTCCACCCACTTGGCTGAGTGAGGGCTACTCATGGCTTCTTCATATGAGGTAGGATCGCCCTCCATATGAACTACATTGTAAACTTTGTAGATATCTTTAGAAATGGCTGGTCTTCGTTCTCTTTTAGACCGTCTGAGTTCATCAGACTCTTGCTCATTTCTTGCCTGGGGTGCAGGCACATTTACAGTAGGTGGCTGTTCTGGCTCCCTTTCGTGCTCAACAGTGGGTTCATGTGGCTCCTGATGGACAGGTTCCGAACTTTCGCCCATTGTTGTCACATGTGGAGTCACAACAGGTGCCGACACCACAACCTCAGGGGTTGTAGGTGGTGGCACAACAGGTAGCGAGAAAAATGGCTCCTGAGTCATCGGATTAGGTGCATGCACCCTCTTCTCCTCAAGATCAATTTTCCTAGCTACCGTGCTCCCCCTCATCAATTCGTCCTCCAAGAAGACCGCATGTCTCGTTTCTACAAACTTTGTGTATCTGTCGGGACAGTAGAAACGATAGCCTTTGGACTTATCTGGATAGCCAATAAAATGGCAAGATACTGTTTTGGGGTCTAACTTTGCGATGTTTGGATTGAAAACTTTTGCCTCAGCTGGGCTCCCCCAGACCCTCAAGTGGTGCAGAGAGGGGACTCTGCCTGTCCACAATTCATACGGTGTTTTGGGCACCGACTTACTTGGTACTCTGTTGAGAATATGAATGGCGGTTTTAAGCGCCTCCATCCACAATCCCAATGGGAGGGTGGAATAGCTCATCATGCTGCGCACCATATCCATAAGGGTACGGTTGCGCCTTTCAGCTACTCCATTTTGCTGAGGTTCGCCCGGCATAGAATACTGGGCGACTATTCCATTTTCTTGCAGGAACCGTGCAAAGGGTCCTGGTACTTGACCATATGGAGTATGCCGACCGTAGTACTCCTCCCCACGATCGGACCGGACTATTTTGATTCTTTTATCGTGCTGATTTTCTACTTCAGCTTTGAAAATTTTAAATTTATCCAATGCTTCAGATCTTTCTTTAATTGGATAAATATAACCATACCGGGAGTGATCATCCGTGAATGTTATGAATGAATCATAGCCATCCACACTTTTCACCGGAAACGGTCCACAAATATCTGTGTGGATTATTTCTAGTGTAGCTATGCTTCGGTTTGCATCCTTTTTAATCTGTTTGACATACTTTCCTTTAATGCAATCTATGCATTGTTCTATGTCGGAGAACTCTAACGGAGGAAGAATGTCATTTTTAACGAGGTTTTCAATTCTTCTCCTCGAAATATGGCCTAGTCTGCAGTGCCATAGTCTCGAGGAGTCAAGAGTTCGCTTTCTTTTCTTTTGTTCTTTGTTCGACAAGGAAACTTTTTCATTCACATCACACACAGAAAGAACTTTCTCATGCAGGGATAACAAATATAACTTATCAAATAATGTAGCGACACCCACACATTTGTCTTTCAACCAGATGGCACACTTGCCATTACCAAAATAACATTCGTAAGAGTCTTTATCCAAACAGGAAACACTTATTAAATTCCTATGTAATGAAGGAACGAAAAGCACATCTTTGAGCAAAAGCAAAGAGCCATCAGCCAGCTCCAGAGGGACGTCACCAATGGCCTCCACTTCTGCTTCTATTCCATTCGCCACTTCAATGTGTCTTTCTCTTCTTGGCGTGGTCCTTGTCGAATGGAACCCCTGTAAAGAGTTGGCAACGTGAACAGTTGCTCCAGAATCAATCCACCAAGTGGATCTAGTAAACTTTTCATACAAAGATTCATTAACAAAAGAAACAACATCTTTACCATTTTTGGCCATGATGTACTTTAGCCAAATCGGGCAGTCTTTCTTGTAGTGGCCCGGCTTTTTGCAGTGATGGCACTGATCCTTCTCCCCCGGGGTGGACTGGTGATGCTGGTACTGGTGCTGCATTGGACCCTTGCCATGGGGCTTGGAGGGTGAGCCACCATGGTTGCCTCCTGTGAAGCCTCTCTTCCTGTTGTCCTTCACGAAGTTCAGAGAACCGCCGTGAAGGGCTTTCAGCCTTTTTTCTTCCTGGGAGCACATCCCAATGGTCTTTTCTATGTCCCACTTTTCAGGGGACATATTATAGTTTATCACGAAGTTTTCAAAAGGCTGTGGAAGTGAGGCCATCACAAGGTGCACCAAGAGTGCTGGCTTTAACTCGAGGTCCTCATCCATTGGCTTAAGCTTTGCTGCCATGTTTGACATCCTCAAGATGTGCTCCCTTATCCCGTGGGGTCCTCCCGTATACTTTTCTGTAACCAGCTGCTTTAACAGCTGGGTCGCATACATCTTTGAAGAGCCAGTGAACTGGCTCTTTATCTTGGCGAGATACTCGCCCACGGTAGCACACTCTCCAATTGAGCCCACGATTGCGTTCTCAATTGTGTTCTTTACGAATGCCAGACACTTCTTGTTGGCGTTCACCCATTTCTGGTTATCGATAGAGTAAGCCAGCTCCAATGGAGCATGGTCCCTCTTCCTTTTCTCAAAGTCAACACTTTCTTCAGCATCTCCCCTGACTGGGTCAGCGGGCTTGACCGGTTGCTTGGTTTCAACCACCCAATCCACTTCGGCGCATACGAACGCCAAGTCAACTTTCTTCCTCCATTCGGAGTAGTTGTCCCCCTTGAGGAGCGGGACGTCCTTCAAACATGCCATGAGGTTGAGACCTCCTGAAAACCACAAAAGATGTGAGATCACCAAGTAAAACAACTGTATGCGTTAATTCAACGTTGGTATAAATTAAGCATGCAATCGTTTCGTGCTATTTAAAATTACATCACCGTTGGGCAGAAATAAATTTAAATGCACCTTTTATTCTTAATAGGACAAGATTATGGTCATGATTATTAATAACGTTGGTCAATTAATAGCATGAGTCATAATCACTTTAATCACATCTTTATATCAAGATTTAATCAACCTTATTGCATTTGGAGCAATTTTAAACCATACATTTTCAATGTAAAAACAACTATTTTGCAGCGGAAACTTTCATAAATGCCTTTCATAAAAAACACATACTTTGCAGAAAAATCTGCCTTTGTAACATTCTCTAGTCACAATATACTTTAAATTAAAAGGACTAGAGAAAACTATGCAAAATTCTTTTTTTTTTGCTTAAAACTAAGCAAAAAACATTAAAAAACTAATCTGTAAAAAAAAATAAAACAGAAAAACTGTTTAACTGGGCCAACACTGGGCAGCCTGCGATGGCCCACCGCCGGCCGGGCCAGCGTCCAGCACCAGCGCGGCCTGCCAGCGCGGTCACCCGGCGCGGCCCGCCAGCGGCCTGCCAGAGCCTGGTCCGCCCGTGCGCGTCCCCCGCTAGCTGCCGCTCGCGCGCTGCAGCGTGCGCTTGCGCATGGGCCAGCGGCACGCGGCCCAGCAGCCCGCGGCCTGGCCGCCCAGCCCGCCAGCGCCCAGCCGCCCGCGCCGCTTGATCTCGGCCGTTCGCCGCTGTCACCCTAGATCGAACGGCCAGGAGGGATTTTCGCCGCATCAAAACCGGGGTCGGCGACCCCCCCGCAAACCCTAGCCCCCATTCTCTCCTCTCTCGCCCCGCGTCCACCCCGCGTCGGCGGCGCGTCCACCGCGCGTGGCCACCGCGGCGGCGCCGCGTCCAGCGCGCGGCCGCCCCGCGTGGTCACCGCGGCCCCTGCCCGCCTCCGTCCAGCGCGTGGCCACCGCGGCGGCGCCGCGTCCTTGCGCGCCGGCAGCCCCGCGTGGCCCGCTGCCTTCCCCCGTCCGTGGCGCTGTGGCCCGACCGCGGCGGCGCCGCATCTTGCGTGCGGTTGCCCCGCGTCGGCGGCACGCGTCGGCGGCGGTGAGGTGAGGTGGCCGCCCTCCGGCGCGCCCCTCCCTCCATGGCAGCCTGGAGCGAGGCGAGGCGGCGCCGCCCGGCACCGCCGGCGGTCCCCTCCCTCTACCAGCACGCTGCAGCCCCTCGAGTGGAGACGAGCCGAGGTGGCCGCCCCGCGCGGCAACGGTGCCGGCGGCGGCGAGCCCCTCCCTCTCTCCCACTCCCTCTTCCCCTCGAGAAGCAGAGCAGAGAGGAGGACGGCGACGCTGCCTCCCTTGTCTTCTTGTCGATGCGCGCTTCCACCCGAGGGTGGGGGCGCCGCCGTCAAGCGGACGAGGTGGGCAGATCTCCTTGCCGGCGCACTCCGGCGTCCGGTGTTCTTTTTGGGGATTTTCTCTTGCGGGATCTTTGAGGTGGGGTTTCCTTTTGGTTTGGGGTTTACGACTTGGGACTTGCTTTGCCCCCGAAGGGGTGTGTCCTTCTTCCCTATGCCTCGGCTTGCCGATGCGCATAGGGATCGAGGGGGACGGCGCGGCCAAAAGGGCAAGGCGCACTTTTGGATCTAGGGTTTTCCTTTACTTTTACTTCTCTACCGAAAAAACTAGCATCTAAGATGCTCTGATACCATTGTTAGATCTAGCCTAACCTTGGTAGATGCTCTGTAGGATTAGATCTGGGAGAACTGAGAGAGAGAGAGACTACCTGCGCCCTGGCTTGACAAGCAGGAACCGGAGGGGATTCCGGTGCCAGAGCCGGAGCTAGACCCGCCGTCGTTGGCCATGGGAAAAGGGGCGACGGCGTGAGCGTGGGAGGTTGAGAGCGGTGGCGGCGGAGCTTCCCGTCGGCCTAGTGCGAACCCTAATCGGTGGGTCTGTTTGTGGGGGGCTGCGGCGCACGGTGAACCTCGTGCCGTGTGCGTCCGGCCCCCCCACCTCTTTATATACGCACTGGCGACAGGGGCCCACAACCATGGATAGGGTTGGGCGCCCCCGATTAGGGCGCGATGAGGGTCTTCGTTCGGGCCATTGGGCCCGAACGTGGGAGAGATCTATCCAACAATCTCATCTTCGCACTCTTAGGCAATACATGCATTCCACTCTAAGAGTGGAAGGCATCAGAAATGTATATCATACCAGCATACGCAGGAGTCTAAGTGATGGTGAAATCACCCGTCAAGTCAATGAAGGTAGGGTCGAACACGATTGGTTACTATTACCCATTTGAAACGGAAGAGGAGTACCACCTTCATAGTGCATAGTAACTAATATGTAGTGTCCGCCTATAAAGCATGGGAACTGAGTCTACCCGCTCCAAGATCTACATCTTTGCATACCTCGCCGACATCGCCAGACTTAGCACTAGGTCCAACCTCTTCGCCAAGAACTATGCTCCCTTCGACACTTGCGCTGCATGCCCCTCGCAGGAAACGGGGAGGCACCTCTTCTTTGATTGCGCCATCACCGCGGATGTCCGGGATAGGCTGGGCGTGCTTGTGCCTGGCAGCGACTTCTCTCTCTGGGACCTTCCTCCTCCTCTCTCTCTACGGAGGCTCACTTTTAGCGCGCCGGCATTGCGGCGGTTCTTTGGTTACTCTGGAAGGCAAGGAACAATCTTGTTTTCAACGCCAAGACCTCCACCGCATGTCTTGTGCTTCGTAGGGCTGACAACAAGCTCGCGATTTGGCATTGGACGTACAAGACGCACGACGGGGCGTGTGAACTCCATTCATGTTCTCATTCTCTCCGTGGCTATGTAACTTTCCATGTTTTCCTCCCCAACCCCTCTCTTGTATCCCCTGTTGTAAGGATGTTTGATTGCCAAGTCGCCTCGAGAAATATAACAAGCAGTGGGGAGTAAGTCCCTCGTAAATCTCGAAAAAAAGGTGTAGTGTCATATTAATTAGCTCATAGACTATTTTGTCTAGAAAAATATGATGTTATGGTAACCTAGCTAGTTATCACAACCACCTCTCTTTTTATTTAATAGCATGTCATCTCATCAAAATGCTTATTTGACAATGCATGTAGTTGCATTTTACTAATTATGTTACTCCAACAATAACTAGTCTTAGCTAGTTTTACAACATCGCCGCCGGTATGTAACCTACCTAGTTAGTTCTAGTGCACTAGCTGCAGACATGTACTACCTCTGTTGCGAATTATATGATGTTTTGAATATTTTTATATCAACATGTAGACTGAAATGAGTGAACAGACGAGTAGAGATTTCGTGCACATGGACACCAGTAATCAAAGTTTTAGAAGACAAAGAAAAAAATCATATTTATGAGTTCCAAAATAAATTAAAAATAAATTAGGATGTGGTCAAAGATGTATATCATAGACATGCAAAATCTCAATTCGAAATAATGTGTATTTTGTGCTACATAAAAATGACAAAATTATTGATCCGAGCATATAGTGATTTGAAATCAAAAAACAATGAGACTTTGTCATTTTTGTGTAGCATACAAAACATTTCGAAGTAAGATTTTACTTTTGTTGGATACATCATTAGCTATTTGTTGTACTATATGAACTTGTGTGCGATGGCTCGCGGCGCGTTCCACCTCTTGCTACCGTCTTGCGGGGCACATCAGTGAATAGTGCTCTAGTCCTGATGACCAGATTCTTTAATTTGGCCATTGGTTGTTATTCTTTTCTGCGAAATTCCACAGATCTATTAATAATCATCGACAGTCAGCAATGGATCTGGACAAGGCATGGTTGTGTATAGATGTTTACTGAAAAAAGGGCAAGTGATTCAATGTAAAGTCAAATGCCAGTGGTTTTTATTTTTCTCAAGGGAATATGCGAGATCAATCCATTCGAGACGTATGCCAACTCCAAACATTTCCATCCTATTAACAAACAACGTCTTTCGTTCTCTAATATTTAAACCATTTCCGTTCTTTGTGCAGGGAATTGTGGGTTGTGGTTGTGCCTAGATGCCTAGAAAGATTATTTGTGCAGGTGATAGATTAAGTTGTAAATCTAGAATACTTATGTTTTCTCGATGGACTAGCTATTTTTTTAAACCTGCACCAATAGTTACAACATCTAACTCTTAAAACGGAATATATTATTATTATTATTCATATAGTACTTATGGTGACCGTGCAACTCACATGGGTTGACAATGCATAGGTACATAAGGAAGGACTATATATACGTTGTTTTGTATCACGTTCTCATCTACTCAGTCAAAATATGTTCCAATCTTTTAGGAAAAATAACATGGAGTAGTGATTAGGTCATGGAGCTCTCACACAATATATGCCATTCTAGAAGTGGAAGACATCGGAAATGTATGTAGTACCATTTGGATGGAAGATGCATATGTAGAATGAGCAGCAAATGCATGCGGCACCAGTACTGCAACAAGCAGGTACTACGCAGCAGTCAAAGGGTCTGTTCTCGAGTGTTTAATTTGTTGTGTTTGGAACCACAAGCATGAAATTTTTATATGCATGCTATGCAAATAAAGCGTTGAATTTCCACCTCATATCAAACAAGCGAGATGCAATAGAAAATAACTCGTGAAGCCCAGTACACAACTTTTGACGAATTTTTTTGAGAAATTATGCTCAATCACTCAAAAGAAAGTTAATTTAGAAAGTACAAAAGTAATCAGTAATTCATGAAATATTGCCACCGCAACCATCACTATTGTAGTCGTTGTTACCCCGCGCTTGTGGTTTGTGATGCGGCTAGTCAAATGGTGTAGTCTTGCGGGTCCTCAGTCGTCCACACCCCTCGGAGGCACCAACATCCTAGATGGGCGAATCCCAGCGAGCATGAGAGGGAACAAAGTCACCAACATATTTTGAGGAGATCATCAAGCTAAGTGAAAGGTGATGCCAACTTACCTCGTAAAAAGATTAGTATTGAATCAATGTTTCCTCACTTTACACTTTAGGTATGTAGCCACCGCACTGGAGAGGAGCCGGCTAAAAACCATCTAGGATCCCGTGCCCCTTGCCGTGACGTCGCCTGTCCGCTCCATCTCCGACGGCCCTAGGGCCTTGGAGGTGTGGCGGACCACGGCCTCTCGCCAGCGGGAGGTTTTCTGATCTTCGTTTAGCCTGCTTTTTAATATCTTCTTCGGGATATTGAGGCGACGGCTACATTCTGGAGTCAGAATAAGGTCATCCCTGCTCTATTCTCACTCCGATGGTGCATATAGCGCCAACGGAGGGCGCGTGGAGTCATTTCTCCGTTGGATCTCCTAGGATCCAGTCTGTTTTCGTGTCCGTTAGTGTGATTTCAGGTCAGTCTCTTCCGATCTACGGTTATCATCATTGGCGATGGTTGCTGCTCTGGTGCGCTGGTTCATTGTAACCTTAGCACGACGACTTTCCGTCTGTCTACTACAACAAGCTCTACTATGACAAGTTTTCCGTCTTCGTTGATGGAGGGGCGAGGATGGCGGCGCGTCTTCCGTTCGTGCTAGTGTTTGTAGTCGTCGCTAGGTGGTCCAATGGCCTATTTGTAATTTTATTACTTTTGGGTCTCTTATTATTGATGTTGATGATTTTTCAATAGTTCGGTGGAATTTCGCAACAAAAAATGTTTCCTCACTGACCATCATGTATTAGTTGTGTTTCGCAGGGTTGACCGACCGACCGGATGATGCAGACATCCTCTTGCACGGTGCCCCTTGCGTGGATCACAAGGATTCGATGCACCCACGCTACCAATAAGTGGATCGATGATTATGGATCACTAGCTTGTCCTCGTGATGGCCGGATTTGCATACAAGTACTCCAGAATAACTGCACTATTAGAGAATATAAAATTGTTTCAGACGCTGATCTAGGATGATACGCTGCGGCTCAAGGCTCGTGACCAGTAGAGTTGCTCGTCGCAGGCAGGTCGATCAGAAGACATCCTCAAGAATCAAGTCTTCTTGTCTTTCAGTTGTGATCGAACACAGCATTTTCACGATATCGTTATGATCAATTAATGTTCTGACTTATTGATTGTGACTCTCGTGCTGCAGTGGAGAAATAAGTTCTTCGCTGGAACAGTTGGCCGGCCGGCCCGCAGATTAGGAATTGTAGTGGCATCCCATGAACGATTAGGAATTGTAGTGGCATCCCATGAACAGGAGGACGGTATCTATGCTACTAGCCGACGCAGGAATAGGTCATAGTCGCAACGACAACACAACTTCTCATCGATGTCGCTCCAGCTATCGTTGTCAATCCATCTCGACACCTTGCCGTCCTGAGACCGTAAAACGTACCACAACATGATTGAGAGATCGTATCAAAAAACAAACTTAGATTAAAATGAACCTTTGATGAAGATAAGGCGTGGTGTACCAATTTTACCCTCCCTTTGTTACTAGTAGCAATTATACTAGTCATGTTTTTAGCACTAGTATAAATCCATACGGACCTTTAGTTCAGTGAAAATTAATGGCTCTTATTTATTTGAGGGTACCACAACTTTAGGTGACCGTGCAACTCACATGGGTTGACATGAGAAAGGACTATATATACGTTGTTTTGTATCACTTTCTTAGCTACTGGGTCAAAATATATTTCAATCTTGTAGGCACTTGCACTTGTAGGCAAAATAACATAGAGCGGAGGGTGGTTCGGTCATGGCAGTCTCATACAATATACTATGTGATTCTAGAAGTGGAAGGCATCGGAAATGTATGTAGTACCAATGATTTCGATGAAAGATGCATATGGGGAATGAGAGAGCAGTGAATGCATGTGGCACTAACAGAGGACCAAGGCATGACACAACGGTCAGAACTCTCTTGCTTGACTGTTTGATATGTAAATAAAGTGTTAAATTTTAACATCATATCAAACATGCAAGATGCAATAGCAAATAACTCGTGCAGCCCACTACCAAACTTTCAGCGATTTTTTTGAGAAATGTTGCTCAATCACTCCTAAGAAATGTAATGTAGGAAATACAAAAATAATCAGTAATTCATATATATAATTTTGCCTCTGTCACCATCACTATTGGAGTCAGTGTTTGTGAAATGATGTAGTCTTGTGGGTCCTCGGTCCTCCACACCTGTCGGAGGCGCCAACATCCTGGATAGGCAAATCCCAACGAGCACGAGAGGGAACAAAGTCATCAACATATTCTGCCGAGATCATCAAGCTAAGTGTAAGGTAATGCCAACTTACCATCATGTATTAGTTGTTTTCGCAGGGTTGACCGACCAACCGAACGATGCAGACATCCTTTTGCACGGTTCCCCTTGCTTGGATCACAAGGATTCGATGCACCCACGCTGCCAAGTGGATCGATGATTATGGATCACTAGCTTGTCCACGTGATGGATGGATTTGCATTCAAGTACTCCAGAATAACTGCATTAGAGAATATAAAATTGTTTCAGCCACTGATCCAGCGTTGATACCCGCGCTTCTAGTTTGTGAAATGGTGTAGTCTTGCTTCAGGTCCTCGGTCCTCCACACCCGTAGGAGGCGCCAACATCCTGGATGGACGAACCCCAACGAGCATGAGAGGGAACAAAGTCATCAACATATTGTGAGGAGATCATCAAGCTAAGTGTAAGGCAATGCCAACTTTACCATCATGTATTAGTTGGGCTTCGCAGGGTTGACTGACCGACCAGACGATGCAGACATCCTCTTGCACGGTGCCCCTTGTGTGGATCACAAAGATTCGATGCACCCACGCTGCCAAGTCGATCGATGATTAGGGATTTGCATAAGTATTCTAGAATAACTGCATTAGAGAATATAAAATTGTTTCAGACACTGATCCGGGTGATACGCTGTCGCGAGACGCATAGGGGGCCAACCTAGCCAGGTCTCCCCCACAGCCCGCAGGCCCCGCCAGCGACGTCGTACCTGGGCATCAGCAGCAGCACAAGTGCACACCGCACGTACAGCTAACGCCTTTCTATCACGCGGTTTCCCTTTCCTTTCCTTTTATGTTGGAGTAACACCAACGGCTGGCTTGCCTTGCTTCCCCCGATCACCGGAGGAGAGGAGAACGGCCGGCGCAGGTTCCACCCCGGCTTCATTTTCCCAGCGCGCGCGTCGCCACTAGGCAACCTCGTTTCGAAAATCCATCTCAAAAAAAAAAAAAACCTCGTTTCGAAAAGATAAAAACTGCGCAACCTCGGCCTAGCTCGTCGTGCGGGGCGCGTACGGTACGACGAGCAGTGGAGCGCTCCGCTCGAGTCACGCTTTGGCTGGCGTTCTACTCCAGCGTCAACGGCAGGGCTGTGCCTATGTCATTGTCGTGTAGGGGATATTATGTGTTAGCGGCCAGTTCATATACTGAATCCAACCAGCCGGCAAGGGTGGTCAGCTGTCTCAAATGTATATCAAAAAAAATACTCTCTCCGTTCCAAAATAAGTGACGTGGATTTGTCTACATTCGGATGTATCTAGACACGTTTTAATATATAGGTACATACAAATCTAGACAAACTTAAGTCACTTATTTTGGGACGGAGTGAGTACTATACAGAATCCAAAATCAGACACATAAACACCGTTTCTTTTTCTCTTAGTTTCTTACTCAACATGGCCGGTCGGTTCAAATGCTATGTCATCTCCAACCATATCCATCTTCTTAATAACAATTAAATGCCGTCCATCGTGCGTTCTCTGATAGGTATCTGCACGTCCTCCTTTTTTTTTTGGACTCTGATAAGATTATGCTGGTCTTAACTTTTGGACCAATGCACTGCAACTCTACAAGCTGCCTCTCTTTCTCTTATGTCAAATTGTATGAGAATAGGAAAGAAATGAATTTGGATCCAGACCAATTGATCCACGTATTTAAAACGAAATCGTGCGTTTTTACATCTTTCCTATCTTGTCCTTCAATTATATACGTCAAAAAGATACACCTAGCTCACGGGCGAATATGTGATCTGCAGAATACGTGCACGTGACAGGAGTGCAAAGCACTTTGTAATGAATCAACAAAATCGTTGCGGCCTAAACGAGCAATATGCACCCCCTTTTCTCGTGCCAAACATCTTGGGTATATTTGGATGATATAGTACCGTACTACTTTTCACTACTAAAGCGACCTAACAAAAGTACACACGGGTCTGCACACGGAAATGCACCGAAATGCTTTTCTTGCTAGGTAATATATACACTATTGTTTGCGCGTGATACCATGTTGGCTTTAGTCATACGGTTGGCATGAATTTGGGTGCAACCTTTCTTGTTAGGACTCTGTCCTCATGCCTTGCAAGTAGCAAGTACATTTTTGCACGTGATGCCTCGTCCATATGTCACGCAGTTTGCATGACTTGGTCACTTGGGCTGTTCCGTTGGACAAGTAAGAGCATCTCAACTCCTAACCCCTGTACGGGCTCCGGCGCGGCCGTTTTTTGCCCGTATGAGGGGCACCGGCACGATGTTGCCAAATGGAGGCACCGGTTCTCAGTCATGCCCCCATAACGAAATTTAAATATTTTAAATTTAGCAGAAATTTGGATAAATAGTTTAAATTTCACCGAAACATAGACGAACAGTTTAAATTTAACAGAAATTTATAAGAAAAAAAACGCCATCTAATGGCGGCCACGGCCGATCCCGAGCCGCCGGTACATCGCTGCGGCGTAGTCGAACAGGCCGTCCTCGTCGTCGTCGTCGATGGGCGGCTCGTCCTTCGCCAGCGGTACGCAGCTGCACCCCTCGCCGCTGGTCCTACGCGCCGGCCTCGTGGATGGACCAGTCGCCGTCGATGTCGACGACGAGGCCGTGGCGCCTGGCGTGCTTGGTCTGCTCCCGCCACCAGTCCTGTGCGGACCACCTGGCCGCGAACTCGTCGGTGGCCGGCAGGACAACGTTGAAGGATGCCCGCTCCGGCATCCTCTGGCCCGGAAATTCTTTCGGGTCCTCGTCGTCCGCCAGCTGGAGCGCTGCCGCCTTGTACTCAGCGGTGGCGTCCAGTCCTTCTTGGGTTCGGGCTTGGGCCTGCCCAAGCGGAGGCGGCCACGAGGCGGCGAGGGAGGCGCGCGGCGCCTGCGTGGTGGGCTCGCCTGCTCGTCCTTCACCGGCGCGAGCATCCCCTGGTAGTGTGGCGACGGCGAGGAGTACGGCGAGTATCGCGCTGGGGACACCGACGAGCGCGAGGAGGAGGAGGAGGAGGACGCCGACGGCGCGCGGCGAGGCCCCAGCAGTTGCTGGCGTCCTGTTGGCGATTGCGCGGGAGACACGGTGGCATCACCAACGGCGGGATGTTGCCGTTGACGATGTAGTCCAGGACCCAGGCGAGGGTGCGTCCCGGAGCGCTCCATCATCGTTTTCGGCCTTCGTTGTTGAAGTTCGCCGGCGGCGGGCCAATGCCTTTGTAGGCCTCGATGCGGTCCTCGCGCTGCCGCGCGAAGAAGGTCGCCCATGCCTGGAGGTTGTCGGGATCACACTGGGGGTCGTTACGCTCCTAGTCGGCGAGCGACCCCCAGTAGTGCTCGTAGATCGCGGCTCTGCGGGCCGCGCCGGTGGGGATGGGCGGCACAGGAAGGCCTCCGCGGCTCACCGCCCACCCCGTCGAAAGCCGAAAAGCCGACGGGACGGGGTAGCCGGCGCTCCATAGCGTATGCGCCTCGTCGACCTGGAGCCAGAGGAGGCCAAAGCCGTTGGCCGCCGCGCCGTCGTAGTCCGCCATCACCGAGGGAGAATAAGACGAAGAGCGTGGGAAGGTTGGGGAGGAGATGGTGGAGCTCGTCGTCGAGATAATGTGTATGCGGCGGCAATGGAAACCGCCGTGGGTTTTTTTAATGGGGGAGGAGGGGGAGGCGACCGGTGGGCATTAACGCCGCCCGTGCCCCATTGACGGGACGCGTCGGCTGCACCGCCCGCTGCCATTTGCTGGAAAGGCTGCGGCGAGCAGCGGCATTACTCGACACTGATGGCGAGGAAGAAGACCGGCTCTATGCGGTTACCATGCGGGCCAGCTTTGACCAGACGGTTCAAGCGCGCGCGCTCCCGCCTTCTCTTCCCGCCACCCGCCCTGCCACGCGTCCATCCGACGCCCCCGCTTGCCTCCCTGTACATTGGGCTTGGCCTGTACATTGGGTTTGGTCGGGCCGCCGGGTAAATAACTGGATCGCGCCGGCGTCAAAAAAAATTGGGGTGCACGGCTAGGCTCGAAATTTCGCGTCGGAGCCCCCGAGTGGAGATGCTCTAACGCCTTAACGGGGTGAACATTGAAATCAATAGAATTCAATGAAAGATTTGAAATGCAGTAAATATTCAAATCTTTTGCCTATCCATCTAGTTTAATGAACAAATACGCTTCTTTGTCCGAGTACAAATATTTGCATATGCTAGGAAAATAGAAAAAAAAAACTCGCCATAACAAGCAGAATATTTTTTTCAAGGGACACGAACCTGATTTGTTTTACATGGAATTGCAAGAATACACGGAGAACTCAAACACTGACATAAGGCATTTTCTTTGAACTTTTTGGCATAGAGAAAAAAACTTATCACCCGGGAGGCATGGTGATACGACGGTGCGACTCTGAATTAAGCCACGCTCTTGGGTGCACATTCCATTTATCGTGTCATGATCTATTCTTATTTATTTATGAACCAAATTTAACAACTTGAAATTAAGGTTTTATTTGTGAGGCAACTTAAAATTTAGAGTAAATTCCAGTTTTTACCCCGTAATTTCAAAATTTTGACACAAATTACCCCATTTAGCAAATATTCATTCTAATTACCTATTTAGTAAAAGTTCTGCCAATTTTTACCCCTTTTTAAGTTTTTGTGAACGTTTTGACAGGTGGGTCCATGTTGTAAATACAGGTGTAGACTAGTTTTGTTATGGCGGTTTTCTCCTGCCAGGTTTTTTGTTTTCAATCTCCCATCACATTGTCGTGTTTCTTCAATTTGCGCTACATGAAGAACTAGCTGAGGTGGGCCTGGATGCCTTGTGCATCGGTAGTGTTGCCAGCTGCGGTTTAAATAGGAACTAGAAGGGCTTCGTAACTTTTGAGAGTAACAGGCTCTTGTTCAGCAGATCAACCGATTAGGAATCATATTTAGTTAGTTTAACTTAGCACTAGTATTTTATTTGGCTTAAGAAAGATACTTTTTTTTGTCGAGGGGAGACACGGTTTAAGAACATACAAGACCGGCACATACGAAAAACAATACAGTTCAAATCATGATCAGACCGCTTCTCGTGAGAAATAAAAAGCAGAAAAAAGAAGACAAAGTGGCATGCAACCTGTACTAGACACACCCTGCCAAAACACTCACAAAATTTTATATGGGGTAAAAATTGACACAACTTTTCTAAATAGGGTAATTAGAATGAATATTTGTTAAATGGGATAATTAGTGTCAAAAATTTAAAACTAGGGGATAAAAATCGAAATTTACTCTAAAATTTAAGATAGTGGTGATGATGTTTCGAGAGTCTAGGGTAGCAAAACAATTATAATTGAACTATCAAACTAGTGATAAAAAGTACTCCCTTTGTTCAGAAATATAAAACATTTTAGCCTTGTAAAATAAATATATCTGGACGTTTTTTAGTGTATAGGTTCACTCTAAACCTCTATGAACCTATAAACTAAAAGACGTCTAGATACATTTGATTCACAAAGCTAAAACATCTTATATTTCCGAATAGAAGGAGTATAGGTCAAGAGCTTTTCGAGAGCCCCCCGAGCTATGAGGGAGAAGGAAGAGTGGCAAATGCCCTTGACCATTAGCATCGAATTTTAACACCGGCGGAGCTTTCTTAGGGAAAAATCAGATTGTGGCCTGCCTAGCCTAGGACCAAAAAATGTTTATTTCTGCCTATGTGTCTATAAAATACAGCCCGGTAACGACCCATTTGACCACATTCGGTGTAGTGACCGCCCAACTATATTACTCAAGCTCCGCTGATACATTGTGAAGTGTTCGAGGAACATGTCAATGCATGTAGAGGTCAATTGAATGCTATAAACATGGTAGCAAAGCCAAGTTCGAGACACTTCATTTGCGTTAAGTGACTGGACATGGATATATCACAAGAAAATAATAAGTCTGGCGGTGATCCTTCACATGCCTACCGAGGGTGAAGCGATGAGACGATGATCAACATTTTGGCTTGAATTGAATTGTAGGATGTTGGAGAAGATGATGGTGGTACTATCTTTTTTTTTCTGGGGCATCAGCCAATTGGCCCGTACTATGGTTCTTTCCTCCGTGTAGCCCCAGTCGAATCCGCTAAGAGCATCTTCACTCGCGTTCCCAGGGCCTTTCTTTCGTTCGGGCGACGAAATTTCGCCCACTCGTGTTCCCAGGAAGCCGGGTTCGTCCAGATTTGGCCCAAAATACATCCGGCATTCCCAGACCGATCCCGCGGCGCCAGGAACGGCCTGGAAACGCCGAACGAAGCTAATTCGGTGGGAAAAACGATTCGGCGCGTGGACCCGCCCAGTCAGCGACTAGAGGACGGTCGTCGTTATCCTTCCGCTTCGGCTCCCGCGAAGAATGGCCGGACGGACCGCCGGACATTAACTGCCTGTCTCGTCGACCACGCGTCGGTGTAATGACCCGTCACCGCCGCCTCGGCTTCCCGCCATTTCCCCTTTTCCCGCCACGCCGCTACACCCCTCCCGCCTTCGCCGCCCGAGCTCGGCATATAAAAGACGGCCACATCGCCGGTTCGCAGTACACTGCCCTCTCCACCCCCACACCACCACGAACTCCGACGAAAAGAAGCACTCGGCAAAGAAGGAGATGGTGGAGAGGTACCCCGCGACCCCGCGGCGGCGAACGGCTTCGACCGGCGAACACTCCAGCCGTGGGTGGCGAGGATGCTCCACGACGCCGGGTACATGGCGCCGCCGGACTTCCGTTGCCCCCCCCCCCCGGGTGGAGGCTCAGCGCGACGGCATACTGGTGTCGCCGGTACCGGCGGACGACCAGATGGTGGAAGAGATCCAGGCCGCCATCACGCACTGGGAGCAATTCTTCATCAAGTGCCGTCTCGCCGAACTCGCGGCGCACCAGGGCCCTCCAGACTGGTCGCCGAAGCGCAACAACGCGGCAAACCGCCCCCAATGGTGGAGTGTGCCGGGACGCACCCTTGAGTAGGGATGAAAGTGGAGCGGAAAGTTTCTGACTTTTCCGCGGAAAAACGAAAATGGAATGAAAATATGGAAATGGAAGTGGAATTTTGCAAAATGGGATTTTTTTGACGGAAATGGAAACAAAAACGGAACAGTGTTTTCCGGTGGAATAGCCACGGAAGTGAAATTTCCGTTTCCGTGAAATATGAAATTTCTGTTTTAGGGTTGATGTGCATGGCAAAATCGAACTGACATAAAATATGACCTTGTCAAGCCAAACTTTGCATTGCTTCTCATCCTAGTAGTGGAGACTATGTAATCCCTTGATGCATTCGAGGAGGCTTCCATGAAATAATCATTCCCTTATTCTCTTGTAAACCTAGCACCGTGTTATATAACCAAGGAACAATTTTGTTGGTTTTCTAGAATGCTTGAGATTTGTAGCATAATTCAAGGGTTCTCTTTGTTCCGGATAAAATCTGCACCGTTCCGCGTCTGCACCATATTCGGTCTGTATCTGCTTTCGACAATATTTGCTTCTGTTTTTGTTTCCGGAGTTTCTGTATTCGTTTTCGCTTCCGTAAAAAAATATGAAAACAAATGTGGCACCACTCAGTTTCGTCCGTTTCCGCTCCGTTTTCATCCCTACCCTTGAGTACGTCCTCGAGCACATCCACGCTGGCAACAACCCTCGGCTAGGCTTCCCGCGTTCGTCGGCGCCCGCCCCTCGCCGCAGGCGCCAACCTCTGACGAGCTGGGCGCCTAGGAGGATGGCCAGCCTCTCCTCCTCCTCCGTGTCGCGCTCGTCGGCGACCGCTCCTACAAAGTCAACGCGCAGGAGCGGTGAGTACTTTCGGCTTCCCAAATGCGAGGCCGACACGCCGAGGAGCTCGCCGCCGAGAACACGCGCAGGCGGGATCATCACCAATGAGCCCTGCACAGGCATGACGCCGCCACCAACAGGATGGCTTCGCCTTCGCCAGCCGAAGCCCGCGGACTGGGGTGTAGCAGTCAACGAGGACTCCTTTGCTATCAAAATGGCGATCGAGCGTTCTCTGCACGACGCCGCGCCGCCTTTGCCGATCCCAGAGCCGAACATCCTCGCCTGGTCCAGGACGGACTGGGAGCAGGAGGAGGCATGGCGTGTCCAGTGCCTGCAGGAAGAGGCCGAGCGCCAGGCCAGCACGCGCCGTCAGCCCGCCTACCGGGGCGCTGCTCTCGTCGTCCTCGACGACGACGAAAACCCTTCGTACCAGCCGTGGAGGTACGACGACACAGGCCAGGGCAGCTCGCACCCCCCGCAGACGCCAAGCGACGACGGCGATGACGGCGGTGACGACGACGACATGGCGGACCCGGACTACACCAACTTGTACCGCAACTTCGGCATGTAGACGGCGTCCATCGCATCGGCATCGGCAGCGGCCTTTTTTTTTAGTATTTTTAAGTCTTTTTAGCCTAGGCGAAGTTGGAATTCGGTTGTCCACCTGAATTCGATATAATATTTACGAATCGCCCATCTATCAATGAAATTCGCCTATATTCACCCAAATTTCACCGTATTTTAATACAATTTGTTCAAAACTGGGAGTTCAGCCTGGAAACACGGAACGTTCCAGTTCAAAAACTAGCTCCGACGTTATTTATCTCCGGAATTCGGTTTGAAAACGGCCGACCAGTGGAGATGCTACGAGAATTACGTAACACAACACAACAGAACAGAGTCGTGGAAGCGGTCACGGCCATCCGCCGTACCCGCGATGGACTCAACACTCGCGAGAACAGGGCCCCACTCCGTATCCGCGAGGCCCCACGCTTCAGCGACCGCACACGCAGCGGCCAGCGCAGGCCACGCAAATGCACAGCTAGCCAGCGTCCATCGCAGTCGCACACCTTCCTCCGTCCCTTCCTTTGTTTTTTCCCCCAGCTCGACTCAGACTAAGAATCTGCCATGGAGAACCGGGCCGCCATGCCGCTATATATAACCGCGTCTCCCTCTGAGTCCAATCTGCAACCACCGGCAGAGCGATCGAGAGAGAGAGAAAAACAGATCCGTTAGCGAAAAAACCCGAAAGCAGAGGACCCGTCCCGTGCAAGGCAGAGCGGCGTCCACCATGGGCAAGATCAAGATGCCCTCCCTGTTCCGTCGCAAGTCGCGGTCCTCTTCCCCGCCGCCGCCGGCGCAGCAGAACCAGGAGGACCAGGCCGCGGCAAACCCGGCGGCGTCGGGGTCCCCGGCGCGGACAGCGGAGGAGGAGATGGAGCGCGTCTTCCGCAAGTTCGACGCGAACGGCGACGGCAGGATCTCGCGGCCGGAGCTGGCGGCGCTGTTCCAGAGCCTGGGCCACGCGGCCACCGACGACGAGCTCTCCCGCATGATGGCCGAGGCGGACGCGGACGGCGACGGCTTCATCAGCCTGGACGAGTTCGCGGCGCTCAACGCCACCGTGTGCGGCGACGACGCCGCCGTCGAGGAGGACCTCCGCGTCGCCTTCAAGGTCTTCGACGCGGACGGCAGCGGCGCCATCTCCGCCACGGAGCTCGCGCGCGTCCTCCACGGCCTCGGCGAGAAGGCCACCGTCAGCCAGTGCCGCCGCATGATCGAGGGCGTCGACAAGAACGGCGACGGCCTCATCAACTTCGAGGAGTTCAAGGTCATGATGGCCGGAGGCGGCTTCGCCAAGATCGCGTAAGCCGCGATCCAAAATCCATCCATCCGTCGAGTTAGCAGCAGGTTCTTTCGTTCTTGGAAACCGGCCGGACGGATCGTCGTCATCAGTCAAACAAACATTAGATTTCGTCGGTCCACCCTATTTTTTTTCGCCCGTTATCTCCTCTGATCCGAGCGTGTGCGGTGGAAAATTAAGTGTACATACGGAACAAGGATCAAATGATCATTAATTAGCCGTAGATTTTTTCTTTATTTGTGCTGCCAAGAAATAATAACTGCAAATCGCGAATACTGATTTGCGAATATCGATCTATTATGATAAATTGTGGCAAAAAGCAGTGGTTCACGGTTACTGAATTTCGTGTCCTTTCGTTCATTGTTGCCAACCGCTTTTGATTTCAGTATCTACGCGTTTGCGAATTGTGAGGTACCGGATGCTTGGAGTGTCTGGATCTGCATCCTTTGCTTGCGATGTCGGGAAAATATCCACCCGATCCTATTTTCTAGGTGTCGTTTTTTGCTTGAAGTACTACTGTTTGATTAGCAGCTTGAGAATCTTTTGTGTTTGGATTTTCTTTTTTCGAGGCGGAAATTGTGTTTGGGTTTATTGAAGTAGATCCTCTCATCTGTCAACGGGAGCTTCTTTCTTTCTGTCAGATGTAAAACTGTTGCCAGTTACTGCTGCGTTTGGTAGGTGCATGTGAAGCTGTATTCAGAGCTCGGTCGTGCTGCTCCAGACTTTGTTGTGATGAAGGAGAATCGTACTCCAAGGAAACTGGGGTGAGAGAATTTCTAGTCTAGAGAAAAAATTCCATGGAAATTCCAAGGATACTGCTGACACAGTGACACGCGTTTTCTTCGCGTCTTGGCTCTCCTCTGCTTTACATTTCAATAACCACCCGTTCGTGAGGATCAGATGCTTGGAATGTTTGGCAGTAGTAGCTGCTGGAGGGAGTTCTGGATGACCCGATTGCCCATCACCTGAAAACATCCATACTTGTCGTTTTTCTCACTCGTCTTCTCGCCTAATTTGCAGTTTGCGTCCATGAGAATCTTTCGAGCCTGCATTATTTAAACAGATCTGCACTATAGCGCTGGAGTACAAGGGAGAGACTACTGCAATTCACAGAGATCAGAAATCGGGCATAATACAGAGGACAATTGCACATGAGACTAGCTAGTGTACTGAATCTTTTTCGTTCCTGTGCTCCAAGCGCATTCTCTATGCCAACTAGGCATACTTACTGGAGTAATAGTAAATCATATAAAGCTGCTTTCAAAGAAAATGTAAAACGTAAGTAGCAGCAGCAGTTGCAATTCTAAACTCAGAATCTGAAACCTGACTCTTTCCCAGGTCAATTCAGGATAAACTAGTACAGTAACCAACACAGATTATATTCCACGCTAGAATACAACATTCGTACTGATCTTGACGAATCAATCTTTCACATTTTGATTAGTACTAGTGAGCCTGGAACATGACCTCCTGGCCAGTCACTGAGGAGCCAAGCCTGGAATATTCCCGAGGAAATGGACAGATGAAATTGTACTACTGTAGTAAACTAGTACTAGTATGCCTCAATGATTGCAGCATCACCAAGCTGCTGGCGGAAGGGAACTGCGTAACCTCCTTTGTTTATCTCCGTAGCAGAATAATATGCTGCAGGGAGAGATTTGGTCTATAGCTTCCTTCGTCGGATGATCTACCTGCTGGAAATTGTATAATCTGATGCAAGTGGATGCCTGCCGCAGGAAGATGGGTCCCCCTGCCAAGAGAATCAACTTGCTTCAATTTCTTTAAGGAATAGTAAGAGCATCTCTAACGGTGTCCTCAAATCTGTAACCCTCAAAAGTAGTTTGAGGACCGAGAATTTGTGATTTTTAAGGCCCAAAACAGCCGGCGCAGTTTAGTGCCCTCAAACCAACCCTCAAAACAGAAATTTATGTTGGTTTGAGGGCACTGATCTGCGGCCCGGCCTTCAAACCCTCAAAACTGGATTTCGACTGTTTCATCACAATTTCATACAACAGCCGACAAAATTATAGTTTGCAGCACATAATAATCATTCTAGATATCATCATACACCAGCAAATAATAGTTTCAAGCACACAATAATAAGTCGACTTATTACAACAATATTTTCTGCAAATTACAATTATAGTTCGAAGCAAATAGAACATGAATAAATGTTCGAATCAAATGGAACATGAATCAACTAAAACAAAGGTAGATCATTGGCCACGGGCAAGCAGTTGTCAGTGGTGCTTGACCAGATCATCACGAAGCTGGTTATGAGTGTTGACATTTTCAATATCCCGATGTGCTTGGAGAAAAGTTTGAAGACGATCGGGGTTCCTCTCCGCTTGCACTCGAGTACCAACATTGTCATAAAAATATGGCAAGTTTAACCCCCTCTCATCCTCGAGTATCATGCTATGTAGAATGACACAACACTTCATGATGTTCACAAGGGTTTTCTTGTCCAAAAACGAGCTAAACCCCGAACAATGGCAAATCTTGCTTGCAAAACACCGAAAGCTCTCTCAATGTCTTTACGGGCTGCCTCTTGTGCCTTTGTGAAATTAGCTTTTTTCTTTGATAAGGGTTTTCCTTTCTTCTCTTTAACGGACTTCACAAGAGTTGCGCATTCAGGATAAATGCCATCGGTGAGATAGTATCCCATTGTGTATCCATTGTCCATGATTTTATAATTGCAACTTGGAGCATCACCTGAAGCTAGTCTTGCAAATAAAGGAGACCTTTGAAGTACATTGTTGTCATTGAGTATTACCGGCAACCCAAAAAATGCATGCCAAATCTATAAGTCCTCTGATGTCACGGCCTCAAGCACAATGATAGCATCACGGCTTTTACCGCAATACATTCCATGCCATGCCTTTGAATAATTTTTCCGTGTCCAATGCATGCAATCTAGACTACCAAGCATGCCCGGCTATCCCCTTTTTTCATTCATCTCCATCAATTTCTTTGTATCTTGCTCATTGGGAGCCCAGACCATCTTGGTAAACTTACGCACGGACTCCATGGTTGTATCTTCGCCAATGCGAAGGTACTCGTCTGTATAGTCCGCGGGTATGCCATAGGCGAGCATCCGCATTGCCGCCGATATCTTCTGAAATGCACTAAATCCCATGGTCCCGGCAGCATTTCTACGGTGTTTGAAATAATGCGAGTTGGCCTCGCAATCTTTCACTATTTTCACAAACAAGTCACGCCGCATTCGGTACCTTCTACGAAAGAGGCGGGGTGGATATGTCGGTACCTCTGCAAAGTAGTCTTGCATGAGTTGCTCGTGGCCGAGAGCACGGTTCCGAAAGATGTACGTGCGACCCATCTGCGACCCCTGTCTCCTGTCAAGCAGCATCGCGCGTTCCTGAAGCTCCTTCACGGCGACGAGAGCGACCGTCATATCCGTGTTATCATCTTCCAACAGCTCTTCGATGTCTGAATCGTCCGAAGACGACCAACCTGAACTCTCGGACATTGAATCCATCTACAAAACGAGACACATATAATTAATTTAACTAAAATGAACCAAAAAATGAAAAAGAGAAAAGAGAAAAATTTCTCACTGTGGCGACGAGCGAGGCGGAGGCGGAGGAGGCCGGGCGAGGCGGGCTCCGGCGACCACAGAGGTGGCCAGACAAGGCGGAGATGGGCGGCCTCGGGCGCAGGGCGGCGGCTCGGGTCGATTCTGGCGGGGCGGAGGCAGACGCGGGGCGGCTCGGGAGGGGGCCGATTCGGCCCACGACGGGGCATGGACGGATGGCGGCGAGACGGCGGGAGTCGGCGGCGAGGCGAGGCGGCAGGGCGCGGGCGTTGCCGGCCGAATCGGACGAGGCGGCGGCGGCCAGCGGATCGCGAGGAGGAGGAGGACACGAGGAAGAGGAGGCAGTTGGTGATTTTTCCCTGGCGCGTCCGAACGTTGACCAAAATGAAGGGCCCTTCAGTTTTACCTAGCAGCCTTCACTTCTCCAGGTCGAGTGAGAAAATGAGGGCTCGGCCTTCAATTTTTTTGAGGGTTTATGGATTTGAGGGCTTTGTTCCGCCCCAGCTTTCGGCCTCGACCTTCAAAAAAGCGGTTAATTTGAGAATTTAACCAGTTTGAGGGCCCTGTTAGAGATGCTCTAAGAAGTTGCTTTGACGTTGAGTTCGGCGTGCATTTGGGGCCGTAGGATCGATTAAACAAGAAAGCCAAGACCACTTCACAGTGAAAATCGCTGAAAATCATGTTTAGGAAGTTCTAAGAACTTGAAAAATACTGTATGTTGGAGCAGTAGAGTTCTACCGTGAACATGTACATTTTCGACTTCGGATTCAAGACCATTTACTAAGCCGTGAAAAAAGCAAATGCAGTGACCAATAGTAGCAAACAAATTGCGAAAAGTGCTCTAATGCTCTCTTCATTTAAAAATTTAAAATCATATTTGCAAGTTTTCTAAAAAAACGAGATCACTGGTGCCCATCGATTTTACAAATTGAATACTAGCACGATGCAATTTTCTAGGAATTCTGGATATGCTGAACCCGCTTATACCTATTCGGCCGTAAGTTACATAGTTGTAGGATTCTAAGTTAGATACAATTTGGAAGAGGAAGAATTCCTTCGTACTATTCATTTGCAATTTGTCATTTTTGCCTAAGCTACATACTTTTGGCTTTCGGTATTAAACTTGGCACATATATACATGTGTGCGTCCACTACATGCAAATATTTTTTGCAATTTTTTTTGGAGACTTAGAAAAACGATTTTTAGGCTGGTTTAACTTGGGTTCATTGGAACCCATGTCCCAGCACGTAATTTCGACTTTTCTAGGAGTTCTCGTGATATGGTTTTCCGGCTCCCACCGGTTTACTTTCTCCAAATGAACGGGAAAGGCCCCTCCCACGTGCACCTGCTTTGCCCCGACACTGACCGTCTCATCATCGGCTCGCACCACCGCTGTACTACCATACCAAAGCTCAAGTGGAAGCACTGGACCAACTGGGAAGGTAGGGGGGATGAGCGGCGGCGGCGGCGCCGTCGGCGGGGTCCTGGGCGCCGGCTCGTCGTACCAGAGGTTCGTCCACTCGGCGCTGGAGCAGACCCGCCTCCGCACCGCCCTCACGCCGCACCCCTCGCAGGTTCCTCTCCTCACCTTCTCGAGCTCGCCTCCGCCGTCTCGAAAATGAAACAGAGCTCACGGCCTCTGCTCACGCTGCTACACTGCTAGTAGTACTTAGCACCTGTTGCTCCACTCGCTAGAATGCTCCGAGTGAAAGTTTAGCTGCGTATTAGTGTTATTGGCTAATGGCTATTGGCTGGCGTGCGAACCAGATGCGCCCTCGTAGGAAAAAATTCAGTCCGCCAGAGGGACGCAAAATCAGACTGCTGCGATTGCAAGTACACTGCTGACTCTCCTTTGGAAAAAAGCATGTCAGATTAGGGAACTAGTATATGGTGCTTGGTCTTGAACTTTACACTGCCGAGTGCTGACTTTCCTTTGGACCAAATCTAAACAATGACTGAACCAGAAGCCTCGTTTCTTCAGTTGCAGACAAGTGACTGCCACGCGATATTTTCCAATTGTTGGTGTTCTGGGCAGAATTTTTATCTATATGTTCTAAAAGGTGCAAAACAAGTTTTATATTATGTGTTGGTTGTCCGGTCGGTTAATCTGCAGACTTGGAACTGATGTTAGTGGGGACTAGAGAGTTCAGAGCGCACTCTGTGTTGTCACCTTGTGAGAGTCTGGTGAAGAAGCGTGGTGCTGAACATAGGCATTTTACTCTCCATTGTCCATCAAAGAGATCTGAAAATATTAGGGCTTCCCAGTAATATCAACTAGCGCCAACCATATTTCTCACCCCGCAAGATGATTTTCTGCCGTGTCATGCTTCCAGGAAAAGTTCAACTTCATAAAACCAAACGATGACACTACTGTTCTGAAGGCTCTCTCATTCAGCGCCCCCAAGATCAGACTGCTTCGCAGCCTCACAGTAGAGAAGAAAAACTCAGTTCAGGTACTTTTCTCTACTCGGAGAACTTCCGCAAAAGGCTATGACCTGACCGAGTGGTTTGCATGCTAAGTTGATCCACTCTAGTATGCTTACTTGATGATACTATTACTCTTCCAGCATTTTCCATGGGCCATTCGACCTGTACAGTTTTAACTGTGCAAGCATTCTCGATATGCTTGCCACGAGCCACTGGACTTATGATGCATGCGCCTTTGCAGGTTCTTGACTTTGCTGCCTTCTCTGAACCTGAATATGATCTTCCTATATTTTGCGCCAACGCTTTCACAACTCCTGCACAAAGTATTGTTGTCTTGTAAGTGACAGAATATGCATGCCATCCAACAAACTAGTGATGTGTTTTTCCACGTGTAGTGCTTAAATTAATATGGCCTGAATAAAGCTATTTGATTTCCTTGCAGGGACCTCAATCCTTTATATGATATCACTGTAGACAATGATTACAAAGATAAATACTACAGGAATTTGATGCCTCTTGTACAGAAGTATAGTGAGGTAATTGGCTCTGATCCTTCGCCGAAACGTATTGCCACATAAGTCTTCCTCTATTAGCTTTATACATAGCTTGACATCTTTATTTAGAGAAAATGCAGCTTCTGCCATGGGGTGGCAAGATTACGAGCGAGTCCCTGAGATTCTTCTCTCCGATCGTCATCTGGACTATATTTGAGCCAACTGAAAATAACCATCATGTTCTATATTCAGCTTTGACAGATTACTACAAGGTACGCACTGGGGTTTTTTTTCCGTAAGGAAACATAGAATTTGAAGTATCCTGCTCCTTGTTTTCTCAGGTTTCTTACTATTTGTAGGTCTGGCTTGAGTTAACAGATGAAGCTATTGAAGAAAACGACAGAGCAAAAATTGTTCGTAATGGAGAAGCGCAACATAGATATCTCACATGGAGGAATGAAAAGGTCTGTGTTTTTCACCGAAACCATGCAAATTTAGTTATATACATGGACTAGTGATTTACTAATGCACTGTTACTAGCGAAATTGTCTCTGCCTGCTAGGTATTATTTATCATATTTATGGACTAGTGATTTATGAGTACACTGTTACTTGCGCCAAATGATTACTGCTTTCTAGGTATTGTCATTTATAAAACATTTGCAAGAGTGTATCTTCATCTAATCTCGTGCCTGTCTATGGGCAGGATCCTGGCTATCCACTCCTGAAGAAGTTAATTGGTGAAACCCAGGCCAAGGTTTCTCTTCCAGCACTCACTGTATTTTACACACACAGACACCTTATGTTATTTGCAGAGTTGCTCACTGCTTCTGTACTCAGGATTTGGTGTCTGGGTTCCTGTTTGAAGGAGTGAATTCTCTTGGAAGCAAATCTTTCCTGGACTATTTCCCCGAGTACGCACGAGATGACGGGACGGTAAACAAGAAGAGGAGTATGGTTGGGAAATCTTTCGAAGCTAGGCCTTGGGATGCTACCGGACGATTTATTGGCTCCGACGATGCAGGATGAGGTGTTTGTTGTTGGATCTGGATGAGCATCCATCGGGTGTTACTGAACTCTTGGCCAAAGACATTTTCACGACGCCCTTGCTTCTCAGGTTTTATTGTTGTGTTCGTCACAGCAAGCATCCGGGCAAACTGTATCATCGTGCTTTCGTATGAGAGTTTTGTGTAGTTTAAAATACTTGGGAGGAATTCTGGGAATATTAATAGTAGATAGATTAGATATCACAGAGGAACATTTTGTGAGTTGTGCTTGCCTTCCGTACCCGCCGCTCTGAATCAGCATAAAACTTTGACCCTCGGGAAATGATCCCTCGCGGGCTGTACGTTGTAAGGTAGATGAGACATCTTCAGCAGCGAATTAAACGCGCTCGGACAATACCCAGTTTAATTCGGCCCCCCCGTGGACGCAAACCTAGGTGGTCTGGCTGTGCACTCGCTAGCCTTGCCACCAAGCAAGCGCTTGGTTCTCAAACAATAAATTTGAGGAATGTAGGAGTTGAACACATGACCTGCCAGTCACGACCAAAGGACTCAACCATCTAGTCTAAGACAACCTTATTTTTTATGACGGCGTAGTTGCCGAGTCGGCGCCCACGAGCCAAATGCTGCCTTGCGGAACATGTCCTGGCCCATCAGATGGGTGTTCTTGAGCAACTTCTTGGTGCGGCCGAGCGACGAGGTGATGGGAGGTAGCGGGAACTGCCTGCCGGTGAGCGGCACTAGCAGGGCAAACTTCCATCGTTAAGGGACTTAACTACCTCCAAGCAATCAGAAGCTATAACATACTTATCAAGCAGAAGATCGGCTGCCAACGCAAGCCCTCCTGGCAGCAGGATCAGAAATACCAGGCCATGCAAGGACTGAAGACCCAGGATAGGAACCATTGTATCCTCGGCAAACTGCAGCAACCACTCCCCGATTGCCAATTCTCGAGACAGCAGCGTCGACATTGATCTTCGCATAATTAGCTTCAGGTGCAATCCATTGAGGAACAGGGGCTCTAGCGTGAGCAGGAGCCACCATTGTCCCTGGTGGCTGAGTGACCAAGTTCAGATCATCCATAAATGGCAATTTATCACACATGTGCACGAAAATAAGGTTTTTCTCTCCTATGGCACCATGTTCAACCGTACGGCCCAACAAGCCCTTATAATGCACTACCAATCCTGCATATTTTTCTTTTCCGAACCATGCAGGAGAACTACGTTTATATATTTAGTAGAAAGACCCACAAAGTGGAAAAGAGTATATAATCTTGAACAGGTAGAACGAGCAAAGCAAATAGACCAAGGCTCACTGCAGAATATTTCTGTTTGAGATAAATATACAAGGTTGGTACTCCCTCCGTCCACAGATAAGTGTACTTTTAGCTATTCCCTTAAGTCATAGTCTTAAAACTTTGAGCAGCTTTCTAGATAAATATAGCAACACACATATTATGAAACTATATTTCAAAACATATGTAGTAGTACAAAATTTGTGTCATAAATATTGTCACTTTTTTCAATAGAATTTATGGTTGTGGATAAATAACTTTGTGTTGTAAATAGACATTTAAGAAACAAAATATATTTTATTGCATAACAAGTGGAAATGCAAGAGAACCAATCTATGGTTGGATGGTTTGGAGGTCACACCAAGGATAAGCCCCAGGTTTGATCCATTGGTGTCTCATTAAGGTGGAATATTTATTTGGTGGGATGTGATGTTCCGTCGACAGCGAGGCATCTATGATGATTTTGTCAATTTCAAGACCCATCAGTTTTGTCGCCCGCAGGTGCTCATAGGGTATGTGTCTGTGCGTTCACAGGAGTGAATGTATGTGCGTATTTGTGAACATCTACATCTATACTATGTTTGTCAAGAAATAAAATGGAAATCTAAAGTAATTTTTTCTACACTATATGCTAGATGAAATTTCTTATGAATTTTCAATTGAAAACGGTGGAGAAAAATAGTATTGTCGCACTAACTTCATATTTCGCTTTGATAGATATGATCTCATATTGACATATATAAGACTCACGGTAGAAGAAACATGTAGTTATAGTTTTGTCAGATGTGTTTGTACCAATTTCTTAGTATTTGTCGCATGTCAGAGTATTATTTGGAGTTAACTCCAAGCACTTGACAACAATTAACTTCAATTATAGATGATATAAGATCAATTTGAAATTCCAATTCATTATTTAGAAAGTACAAGTATTTATTTGTGTTATGTGTATTTATACAAAGATGTTTGGCAATGATATAAGTCATAATCGTTTTTGTATGATTTTTATAAATGGAAGACATAAAAAGGAAATCCAAATTTGTTAAATTCCTGCCTCCACCCACACCTGGATGGGCCAAGCCCATCTCGCCCTCAATTAATTCTGTCCTCTATTTGGGTTGTATTTTCCCCTGGCCCATTGCCTAGCCCCTAAAACATTTATAGAATATAAATAAATTATAAGTCATATCGAGTTGTTTGGGTATGTGTTAGGGTTTAGGGTTGTGAGTACAAACACGGTTGTTGTAGGTTCTAGACATGGCAGCGACATTATTTTTTCCTTTTCTCTCCAAGTTTCCCAACATGTTTCAACATTGGTCCCATCTGTCAGTGGGTCCCCGCTGACATACTATATGGGACCTGAATTTTTGCACGTTTATTAACAAATGACATCTGGGCCTGGGTCTGGACCTTACGTTCTGTTTATAGATAAGGAAATACCGAGCATGCATGCATGGCAGGAGAGAAACTGGCGGTTGGTATGGCCCATACTATTGGCTAGAGAATTAGCATCAGTGGGTGGTACCGTGGACTGTGGGGCTCCCGCTCTACCTGTGGTCGGTCGCAGCGACTTCAATCTGATGTGGGGCTCCCGCTCTTCAGTTGCAAACAAACCATGGGTGTGGGGCTCCCGCTCTTCAATCTGATGCCTCGCTTTTCTTGCTCAGGCACCTCTGGAAACAGAGAGACAGTGATGCTGCAGAGCAGGAAGCAACGGGGAAGCTCTCACCCTGGCTGATGCCAGACCAAACGAACAAAAAGAGCATGCACGCACGCGCGCCTACTGGCCTCGGATCCCATTATTTTCCTCCCTGCTCGGCTTCAAGTAATAACCGGTCGCGCCAAAAGGTAAAAAGAGGCACGTCTGCATCAGTGCATGCGCAGAGAGAAGTTTCATTTCAGCTAAAGACGGTACGGTGCCACTAGCTACTACCGGAACTCCAAATGGAAAAGGTGATCCAAACCATGTTTAATTTAATTAGTCGGGGATCGTGAACCAGACAAACTTGGCTACGTACGTGGGACTAATGCAGCTAATGTTTGTCTGGCCTTTGGCATTTGGAGGAAGCTCTTGCCCACGGATTCCTCTCAGAAAAGCCGGAGAGAAAAGGTGTCACGACGGTGGAAACGGCCACACACGAGGAGCTGCCCCGAAACCGGCAAGCCCTCCCGAGGCAGTAGACAAGCCAAGTTGCAGGGCAAGATGCCAAAGTGCTGTGGTCTCGTGACTCGTAGCAATTGCCCACGTAGCTAGCAAAAAAGTACTGTACTGCTACGTACTCAGACAGATTGACAGTTACAAATATTCCAGCTTCACCGGTCAAGCACTCGTATTTGACCCTGTGATTATTATAACAGGATTAGCGTACTGGTGCTTCGATAAGCGACGGTGATTTACTTGGCAATTTCAGGCAGAGCAATCGCTGCTACAAAGCGGGGAGCAAAAGGGACAGGAAGGCGGCTGCGAAATTGGATTGCTAATTTGTTGCGTTGGGGGCCCTGCATGCAAGATACAGGCAATTTCCTCCGGTAAATCTTCTGCCGTCTCTTGGTAGGGCCAAGCACAGCATCGTCGGTCAAACGAAACAACAGATTCTACGCCTCGAGTCTCTGGCCAGAAACTCCAGGCCAGCTTACAGAGGTAGGAGTAGTATCTGCGAGACAACGACAACATTTGCTTGGCAATTGCCACACCTTTACCTAGAGCTGGCACATGCACTGTAAATTCCTGACTACAGTAGGTTATTAGCCAGGGTCCTTTTATTACATCCACAAGTACTCAAGACTCAATGCTTTGCCACGTTGGCTAGGGCGGAGATAGTTAGGAGACAATATCAGTAGGAGATGCATGATTGTGCCTCACTTTCTTGCTCCTCGAGGATTATTGTACTACTACGGTTAGTAGCTTTAACCAGGCAATAGCTGCTGCTGAAGAACTGGGTCATCAGGTTTTGCGCAGCAAAGTGGCTCTTGAAGCATACAAATACGACCTAAAAAAATAGGACCTAAATGCGGCACTGCACTAGCTTGACAGGCGAAGTTTTTGCCGGAAAAACAGGGTTTTTTTAACAGCAGTTTGAAAGCGACGTCATGATGCGATGTGAATTAGCACACAGTTTTTCTCAGGGGAAAAAACAAGATAATATGATGAAGTGGCGAAATTATCCCCTCAAAATGAAGGAGAAGAAAATGGCAAGTGGAACTCGCCAAACAAGGAGCTTATCTTGGAACTTGATGACACATTTCTGATATAAGGTAAAATAAACAAAGCTATGTGCAGCCTCTCAAGATCCAGCAGGACCAACAGGAGTGTATGCAAACGTCAGGTAAGTCCTTTTCCGTATCAATTTCATAACTGAGACCACCAATAATTTCAACTTTTGAGGGAGAAAAAAGAAATAAAGAAGATGATGATGAGGGGCTACCAGAGAATTAACAAGATACACCTTCTTTTCGACAACGGACAGAGCCTTGGTCTCTGCATCGAGAGATAGATGCACACGACCTTTTTATTCATGAAGCAAAATCAAGCAACCAAACATGTTCGATCCGGAAAAAAAAAACTCCAATGAGGCGTCGTGCTTAGCACCTACCGGTGTGAGGCATGAGTTGGACCTCCAATGAGGCGTAGGCGTAGCACCTACCAGTGTCAAGCATGACTTGGTGCTTCCGTAGCAGTCACCGCGCATAGCACCTAATGCGTCAAATCGAACCCAGACTGGAGGTGGAGGGGCCGTCATTGCCGCTGGCCTTGAAAGGCAATCACCAACTCAAAACCTAGACACTTCATTGTCCACACTACCACGGAGGCCGCCGCCACCGTTTAAGAATGAGGGTTGTTGCCCCTTTTGCCAAACTCACGCGCCACAAATCGGGACGCAACTAGGTGATTGCGGCTAGACCGCCACCGCTTGACCGGCTGCTGGCTACTGCGCTGCCATGCAGCAACAACCTCTGGTACTCACCACCTCCCCACCGCAAGTCACTCTACATCTCGCTCCGTAAGCCTAGCAACCCGAAGAGAAGGGGTCATCGTGGCCTTAGAGCCGCCGTCAGGCCACCGTGGGCTGTCATCGCAGCCACCGGTAGCCAGACCACCACTGTCCATGATCCGCCTTGCACGCAGCAGACGTCCAGGGACGCCTCCTCAACATAGGCTGGAGATCTCCTGGTATGGGACGAACGAGGAGACAAGACCCCGTCGTCTGCCATTCGCCAGGAAGGGCTTTGACCACTGGTTTACTCCGGGGGCAATGGGAAGTTGGAGGGGGGATGGGTGTTGTGGGGGCGACGACCAGGGTTATGCCGGAGGCACCCTTGAAGTGACGCGGGCGTCCTCTACTTTTGGCTTCTGACGCTGAAATTCCAATGATGAACTCAATAGAATTTTGTTATGATGAACCACTTGCAAGCTGATGAAACTTCCGAATATGAAGCGCCGACCTACCGTTTGTGCAACTCCCATTGCGCCGCAGCTTTGGAAAGCCTAAAGTGCATGAACATTATTCTCTTCTTGGTGATGTTGGAATCTAGTAGTCCCTCCATTCAAAAATAACCGACTTGAGTTTGTCTATATTTGAATGTACACACTTTAGTGTATAGATATATTCTAATCTAGACAAACTCAAATCGGTTATTTTAGGACGGAGGGAGTAGCAAAAAAGGAGAATCACTCCACAGCTTTTTTGTGTGACAAATGTTGGGTGCATACCCGAATCCACTACTACTAATTAATCTAGCTATGGTTCTCCACGATGCCACGCATACATCTAGTCAGTCAGCTCGTCTGCATGAAGCAACGCAGCCATACATCTTTCTCCTCTCACCCTCCTATTTTTGTCTTCGAATTTCTCAATCTGGCAAAGCTAATTAACGACGTGCCTACCGCTGACACGTACGTTGTGCTGTTAACACTAACACGAACCAATGTGCTGCTAGACGCCAGCGGGGAAACGGACAATGGTGCCCGGTCCGCTCGTCGAAATCTCCGATAGTTTCACGTGCGACGCCAACAGATTCCACCCATCACGACCTCGATCGATACTTCCAAGCCAAAGAATTGAAAATGCAACACCACACCTATGTTGGTCCCGGTAATTTGTTAGAAATTCGTGCAAACTATTTTACGGGAAGAACTTTTCACTTCAGTCTAGATCTATAAGATTTATTAGAAATCTGGAACTATTTTAAATCTTGCAAACACATACTCCCTCCGTTTCAAAATATAAGATATTTTAGTATAAGATATTTTAGAAAATGAGTCTAGATACACTCAATCACAAAGCTAAAATATCTTATATTTTGAAACGGAGGGAGTACATGTAAAACAAAAGAAAAAACAACAAAATTAATAGTAGAAAAATTAAAAAAACTAACAAAAATTTGAAGATACATACAATTTTAGTAGATCCAGCCAAGAAACATATAAGTTTCACTGCCAGGCGGAACTCGGATTGTTTTCAACTTTCTGAGTGGCTTAAGTGCAAATGTGTAACGGTAGTTGACTTTGTGGACTCTACATGAATCTCCAACAATCATGGAACACATATGATACCAGGGGCCAGTATACTTGTGGCAAATCCGCTCTCGTCCTAAAATAAGTAATTTGAATTTGTCTAAATTTATATGTATTTAGACAAATTTTAGTATCTATACAAGCAAATTTGGACAAACATGAGTCACTTATTTCATCGACAGAGGGAGTATTAAAAGAAAGTTGGGCCCCTGCATTCAAGATACCCAGCAATTTCCTCTCGTAAATCTTCTGCCGTCTCTAAGTAGGGCCAAGCACAACATCGTTGGTCAAACTAAACAACTGATGCTACGCCTCGAGTCTCTGCCCAGAAACTCCAAGCCAGTTTACCAAGGTAGCGGTAGTATCTGCGAGACAACGACAACATTTGTTTGGCAATTGCCACACCTTTACCTAGAGCTGGCTACATGCACGGAAAAGTCCATGCCATGCAATGGCTTTTACATACAGGTCTGCCGTTCTACTAATAAACCATGAGCAGATGCTCTCTCCGTTTTAAAATATAAGATATTTTACCTTTTTATATCTAGACGTGAACCTCTCTGAAACTACGCGTAAAAGACGTCTAGATACAGCGTAAAAGACGTCTAGATATATTATCTTCTCAAAGCTAAAACATCATATATTATGAAATGAAGGGAGTAGATAGGAGACACTATTAATAGGAGGTGCATGATTGTGCAACACTTTCTTGTTCATTCAGACTTATGTATTATTTTTTTTTCAAGGATATGTCCTAGGAGACATATCTGTCACCCCAGGACTAATGTATTATTAGTAGATTTAAGCAGGCACTAGCTACTGATGATGAACTGGGTCATCAGGTTTTGCGCAGCAAAGCGGCTCTTGAAGCATAAGATAGGACTTAAATAAGCTGTAGAAAAATAGGGACCTAAAAGCGGCACTGGACTAACTTGACATACAACGTTCTTGCATGAAAAACATGGTAGTTTATTAAAGTAGCTTGAAGGGGATGTATAATAGGCCACCTAAAACAGGACCCATAAAAATTATACATAGCTAAAAAGTGGTTGTTACATCATTGTTGCAGTTTTGGTTTACGGAACGATGTAGAATAAGGCAAGATGAAGCATTTCAACACTTCAAATTCGACATTTTGAACTTCAATTTCAACACTGACATCGATTTCACACTTGAAACATCCATTGAACACTTAAAGACATCGATTCAACACTTCGACACCTAAATATAGATAGAACTTCGATACATAAACTTGACACTACCGAAAACTCTAAATGATCAAAATGAGAGAAACTCTGATCTCTTTGTGTTTTGGATGTTGGCGTGAAAATTTCCCATATTTTCAGATGAATGCATGCATATACACAAAATCCTACTTCTGCCCTTTGTTTGGTCCTAGCTAAATGTTGGGTTATTACGCTGAGCACGGTGTTATGGACGCCTACTACGTCATCCATCACATGAACGAGTATGTATGTGAGGTTGCCATCCTTGACTTGGCGCGGTATGTATTGAAATGGGGCCAACAATTGGAGAAAAGAAAAGTGGAGATCGCAAGGATGAGCTCTCTCATGCATCGAACTGAAGCTTGTGGATATCCTCAATAAAGATGTCATCGACGACAAAGGTGTGATCCACAGCGGTGTAGATAGTTCGGAGGAGGTGAAGAACTGCTTGGAGCAACTGGGAGCAACAGGGTGGCGAAACGTCGTTCAACACCTATATGGGCAGTTGCCCATTTCTAAAGTAGTTCTTGAGCGTTGCTAAGTCTCGCTTGCATCAGAACGTGTTGATTGTGTCCGCGTGTGTGTGCCTCTTAGATTGTTGATTGTACGTACTATGTGAGTTACTATGTACTTCCGTCTGTTAACGTTCTTTGAGACTTACTTATTTAATTAGCTATCGAGTTTATTTCTTCTATTGTTGTGTTTTAAAACTTAGTATTTTACTGTATATTAATTCTATGTACACTTGGCAGAAATCCTGCCGCGATAGCATTTCGGTGTATTTGCCTACCGCGGCAGGGAAATATGCCAAAATGTTTTCGCGGCAAGAAAAAAATGTTGTTGTTGTATAGTGTTCGCTATGAACACAATTGATACAGAGGTACTAGTGGCACGCCACCGGTAATGGTTACCAGTTATGCAAGATTGGTGGTGTGCCACTTGAAAGTCACCAACCTTATTTTCCAAACGCCACTAGTAATCTTTTTCCCACTAGTGCAGGGCCGATGCAGAGCACATTCGGCAAGATGGTTTCTGAGCTTAGTCTTACGGATTTTTTTGGGAGGTACTTAGGGTGACTTGGTCAAGTTGTTCAATTGTATCTAGACTGAGAATCTCAAGTTATTCCAGTTAAAAATTTAAAGGACTTCTGTTCTATTATGGTTTTGCCCGTGTTAGATCTTCCAGAAAACAAAATGTAGGACCTCGGGAATGTACCATGACATCATAATAAAGGATGAGCTTTTGCTTAGTTATGGAAAATGCCGAATATGTCAGGAGGGAATCAGGCTCATCGGCTAGAGAATTTGCGACTTTCAGTGGATGCTACCGTGGAGCAGCATGGATCCCCACTGCGGCGGAAATAAATCCTATGAGACCGGGTCTATTGATAGACACTCGCCTATGCTTGACACCTGTCCTTTTTTTCCAATTTTCTAGCCTTTTTTATCTGTTTAAAATTGAATAGGGCAACAGTTATGTATTGCGGTGGGTCTATCCTTCAAGATAATAGACCGGGTCTCATAGGATTAATTTCCCACTGCGGCTCCCTCCCTTGCACATAATATATGTACTCCTTTAGTCTTTAGATGCATTTTGTCTAATCCTTGGCTCTTCTAATCTTAGGGGCACTACTAGCTAGGGTTTGATCAAATATTTAAGAGCTGCATTTGGATGTGACAAAAGATGAGTTAGCGCCAGTACCCTGCAACTGCAAGAATAATGTTGCAGTACGTGAGTGATGGAGCACTTGCAAATCTTGGGTCGCCAACAAAACTTGGGACGCTTTAATCTGATGTCTCGCTTTGCTCGGGCACCTGCAACTGCAATGACAGTGAAGCGGAGGCGGAAGCAGCGGCGAAGCTCTCCTCACGACCGACGCCAGATCAACGAACAAAAAGAGCACGCACGCACGCGCGCCTGCCTCGGATCCCATTTTCCTCCTTCCGCGGCTTCAGCTAACTGGTCGCGCCAAAGGTGAAAAGAGGAGGCACTTCTGTCGTCTGCATGTGCACGCGCGGAGAGAAGTTTCATTCAGCTAAAGACGGCACAAGTGCCACTATCGGAACTCCAAAGCAAAAGTGCAGTAAACCATGTTAAGCAGGGGTCAATGAACGAGACAAACTTGGCTACGTGCCCACTAGTACTCCCTCCGTCACATAATATAAGATGTTTTAGCTTTATCAAGATAGAGTATCTACACATCTTTTAGTGTAGATTCATAGAGGTTCATTCCAAACCTAGACACTAAAAAGCGTCTAGATTCATTACCTTCACAAATCTAAATCACTGGCTCTGGTCTTTGGATGAAGCTCTTCCCCACGGATTCCACGTAGAAAAGCCGAAGAGAAAAGGTACATGGCACGCAGCACGTCGGTCGATCATCATCACCGGCACCGCCTACAAGCAACTTCTTTGAGCATCTCCACCCCACCCCTCAGTGATTCCCTTGCCACAGCGGCGGTGGCGGCGCCTGACCGTCGAAGGCGGTGGGGCAAGAGCGTCTCATCCCTCTCTCCCTCCTCTACAAGCGATTGCGGCGGGTCGCGTGCTGGTCTGGTGCGGTGGAGGGCGGCGTTCGGGGCGGAGCAGCGATTTGGCGATCTGCTGAGACACGGCTGCCGGCGCGGTGGACTGGCCTTTGCTCGCTCATCTACTATACATCTGCAGTGCTGCCTCTTCCTCGTGCTTGCAGTCATGGCAGCCTGGGTCACCGTTGATCTGTCGGCCTAGTTCCGGTAGGTTTGGTGGCCAATGAAGGCTGGTGGTGGTAGCTGGTGGCCGATGAAGGACCAAACCCCCTTTATTCGATATGACTGTCGGGGATTGTTTTCACGAAGGTGGCCTATCTATGGTAAATACCATCGGCAAGGTAGTAGCCTTTGGTATATTTCCTGCCATTTATCACACGGTTCATCGCCGGAGAATGGCTTTTAGTAAGTCTACCAAACACTGAAGATCACTGCAAGACATCTTAAGTCAGGCGTGCATTTCGAAGTAGATATGAAACCAAGCAATTTGGTGCAGTCTTCACGAATAAATCCTTGTTCATCCCGAAGTGCCGCCAAAAGACGACTGACACTTGTCCAACATCATTTCGCCTGACATCCGCTTCCGGTCTCAGTTCATCTACTTCCAGGGCCTAGAGCCTCCTCGCCGAGGAGCACGCAGGTGCACGTGTAAACAAAGAAGACCACGAAAGATCATGTGTTCTCCATTTCATCTTTTTTTTGAAAGGAGCATATATTAATATCAAAGGATATCAATTACACACAGCCTCTACAACAACGCATTGCCCTAGTGCCCATATGGATGCAGATAGCTAAAAAAGAATAAAGAATTATAAAAAAGAAAATTCCAGCTACAGTTCCTCATTCATTGAAACAGCAGTACCACCACCACCAAGACAGCACCAGAAGTCCATCTTCTCCAAAAACGACGCCTCCAAGAAGGGAACAATGCACAAACACCGCCATCGCTCAATCAAAGATCTAGGTTTTCACCCTGAAAAAGTCCACGCTCTCGAAACAATGCCTTCAACAAGACCATTGCCAAGCAAAACCAATTAAGGCCAGACCCTGGGTTTTTCACCTTGAAAGATAGGACCATGATCTTCACATGTACTGTCGTCCTCGCTTGCATACCACTGCACCAAGTCACGAGTCACCAAGCCAATTCCTCATCACCACCCGGACTCGAACCACCGTTGTCAGTCCTCAGATCTCGGTCTTCATGACATTCTCCGTCGGCACCATGAAACGAGAACATGCCCTATGATATTAATAGCCAACAGAGCTTTGAAGCACTCCCTCTGAACCCAAACGTCCAATTAAAAACATGAGTGCGCATGACCGAATCCCACCCGATCTAGCGATCTCTCGGCATATGTGCACTGTGGAGTTCGTCGGCGGAGCCTTCCGGAACACGACACTGCAACCAGATCAATGGAGACAAACATCAAGCGGGTCTTCGTCTTGGCGTGAGATGAACCATAGGACCACTTTATTCAATCCGAGCCAGCAGCCCCCTCGCCACCAGCCAGAGGTAGAGGAGAAGACAGTCCAGCATGCCACCAAAGCGGCTCGCTAGAACCAAGTGTGCAGCTGCCTCCGCAGCCAGAGGTCCAGAATGGATCCGGAAAGACCCGATGCAACAGCCGCCCGCCATGGCGGCCGCACGTCAGCGCCACCGAGGAAGTCCTCACAAGATCGCCTCCAATGTTGTCACCACGACACCTCCTCCACCCCAAGCCCTCGATCCGCGCCACCCGGAAGACGACGGTCCTAGGCGAACACCCTAGGCCCACGACGCGATGCCGCCTTCTGAAGCAGCTGCAGGAGCACCCGGCGCCGCCTGGCCGAGGTTGCCGCCCCGACCGCCGCCCCCGATCCGCTCCGTCGGCGCCGCCCCAGCCGCCCATCCGAAGAAGACGGTCGCAGCCGCCACCCCTAGCACCTTAGGTACTATGGGGCCGCCGCCACCGCGGCCGACGCCGGCGGCAGCGGCGGAGGGACGGGATCTAGAGGAGGAAGGTCGGCGGTGGCGGAATCTGAGGGCCCTCCGGAGGCGCCTGAGGGTCGCCCCGGGACGGTCTTTTTTTCTTGGGGATAGGAATAATAAAGACTTCCTGTGTGTCGGTCTCCCCTTGCAACCACTGGACCATCATCATTTTATCGTCGTTATCCATAATCCAAATGTATTAAAGTACAAAGCACCTTATAATTCAACGTGGCTGCCTAGGGACCTCGTGTGGCCAATCCAACGTGGTGTCCATTGCCGGCACCCAGCCCAACCCTGTGTGCCGGGGACGGCATGGGAGCGCCGGACAGAGTTTTGGATGGCCAAGTTGCTGCTACTTTTTAAAATAATATGAATTATTTAATCAATATCATGAATAATACTCAAAATTAGAAATTTTGAAAAGTAGCGTGGCCTCGTGGTCTCAAACACCGACCAGCACCCGTCGGTGTTTCAACCCCCGATAGGCCTGTCGGAGGCAGGCGCATGCGGTGGAGGGTGGTCCAAAAACCGATGAGTGTTTGTCAATGGTTCAACTACCGACGAGTGATTGTCGGTGGTTCAACTACTGAGGTCGCGCTACTTTTCAAAATTCCTAATTTTGAGTACTATTCGTGATATTTATTAAATAATATTTTTTAAAAAAATAGCCCAAGTTGCTGGCATGGGTTGGGGCTAGGAGTGTGTGCCATTTTAGGTATAACCCTCAAGAACCGTTAAGGGCTGCGTTGAGAACGCCGATGACGATGCTCTTAGATTTACCGGGGCCGGAGATAGCTTTGCTTTTTGCTGCTAGCCGTTGAGCTCTGCGGCAGTACACAGGGACCATTGCGAGCACCGCGCCCGCATCTGCGCCTGTCCTTGTCACGGTGGAAATGGCCACACGAAGAGCTGCCCGGAAACCGGCGAGCCGCCCCCTCCCGAGGCAATAGAGAAGCGAAGTTGCAGGGCAAGATGCCAATGTGCTGTGGACTCATGACTCATAGCAATGCCGACGTACAGTACGTAGCTAGCAGAAAAGCAAGTAGTATATAGGCCTCTGATTCAGAACAACACCCACCCCCACCCCCCCACCCCCCCACCCCCCCCCCCCCCCAAAACTTGTATAAACCTGTATCCACACCGGGTATAAGCATACGGATCTGGACGTATAGACATACGACTTCTACCTATCTTCCTCCCCGCGCCTAGTCTCACCAATGCCGATCACCGCCGTCGCCACCGGCCATTATCACCGCCGTCGGCTACAACCGCCACCACTGCCACATCTAGGCATAGTCAGAACCGTTGTCGCCGCTATCGTTACTGGACACGGCCTCGTCGCCCGTCCACGCTGGAGAAGAGCCCCACTTTTCCCGATCGTGGTGTCACAGATCGCCGCGTCCGACAAGGACAACACATGCCTGTTTGGCGCAGCCAGACTGTCCGGCGTATGAGAAGCCGGTATGTCCGATGCGGCCAGACTGTCCGGCGCACAAGAAGCCGGTCTGTCCGGCCTTTCAATTTTTCTGCTACCACCTCAAAATCATGGGTTGCGTAGTTCTGTTTGCTGGTAAGTCTTTGCCTCCGGACTAGTTGTCATGGAAGTCTGGCCACAGGTCCGGTTGCGCCATGCACCTCCTATATGTTTTGAACTCTTTACCGAACAGTGTGTTGGCTACCGGACATATGGGATATAAGTTATTGGCTGCCACGGAAAAGTATCTGTCCACAGAATTGTATATTTGAAAAGATGTTTTGTGGCAACATGTTTTAAGGCCAGACAAGTTTTCTTACTTGTCCGACAACATGTCCGGCTGCACCCAGAAGCTCCTTTTGAAAATTCTTAGCTAGGAATACACGACGGACAAAACGCCGTATAAGCGCCCGGACAAACCGTCGGACTGTTCGGTCAATCGCCGGACTTAGACCCGGACTGTCCGAAGGGTCGCCACCAAGCTTACCCATCGCCCCACCGCCAAGTCTGTGCACCGCCGTCGCTCGCCGGTCCTTCCGAGGCGTGTGCCGGCCAGACCGAGTCACTGGCTTGCTGGACCCGACCGCCACCAATGCCAGCTCGCGGCCACAGGTGTCGCCGGTGATGATCCGTCCCGACCGCCACCACAACCACCTCACAGTGGATGATCCGCCGTACATCTATACATTTTTTTTCTTTTGCAAACATACTACCAGTACAGATACGTTTATTAGAAAGACATATAATTTGGTTAGGCTATACAGGTTTTATACCGGCTACATATACTTATCTATTATATACTAAAAGCAATATAAGGATGTTTTTCGAAGCACCACGTTGATCCACATATACTAGAATTATTTGATTCGTCCATCTTAATTATAACGGTTAAGATTTAAAGCTATACGATGTTACGTAATCTACAACCTGTCACGTGTAAAAATTCGAGTCGTGCAACTATGTTGAGTATGTATCGATTTGCGACCGTACCGATAAGACCAGATAGGACGCGAGGAATTATTGTTTGAGTCACACGTACATCCTTTGTACTCTAGCTGTGTCCGGCTAAAAAAAAGTGACATCATCAAATCTTTAATTAATCGTTCAGACTTAAAAACTGACGTCATCAAGTCTAATTAATCGTTCAAATTTACGTACGTGAGAGGAACAACGTATATCAGGTTTCTAAATGAAAAGAGAAAACGTGTGAAGAAAAAACAACATAGTTGCTGAGGATATCCATTAGTTCTCGGCACGTTGTGAGATGCAAAGAAAACACTTTGACAAGCTTGTCAAGATATATACGTATATAGATAAAATTGAGCCAATTTGTTTTTATTAGCTTACATGCAACGATACAATCTGCTGATATGCCGTAGATTCTATCCAAGGGCTCTATCAGAAATATTGCAGATTGGCAAGGTTCACTCCATGAGCCATATGAATTTGATATAGCCTTTTTTTTGAAACATCATATATTAAGCATGCAAGCCGTCTTATTAAAACCTTTCAGTCCCCTTAGGTACTCTGGTAAGGAAAAATAGTGCGTCTAAAACTTACAGCCCATCACAAAATTGTTACATCTTTTATCAAGTGGTTCAAAAGATAACTAGAGGGCTCATCGACCCAATTACATGATAACTTATTCAAATAACTATCCCTAGCTATCTTATGAGCTACTTTGTTTGTTTCCCTCGGACAATGATTAAAGGAAACACCCCCAATTCGATATAGTCTATGCCTTGCATACTTAAGGAGGCCAATACTGATCCATGCAAAAAATTCAATGATAGATGTAACCAATATTCATTTATTTTGCAAGTCAACTTCTTTTCATTTATTCTACATGACATCATCTCAATGATGGAAAAATTAACTCCAAAGAAAATCAATAGAAGATGTGATTTTAGCTTATGCTCATGATGTGTCACGACATAGTATTACCACAACTGAACAAGGTACCAGCCTCGCGGGAATAATACATGATGGGCAAGCAGAAGTGACACTCTCAACTCCCCTTATGAAGATGATATAATTAAGGGGATGTATATCTCTCTATAACCTCATAATTTAACTGGCATAATGTGAACCAAAATTATAATTGGAAGAATTTGAACCAAATTGGTGTTTTGTAGCTACCTTTGAGCTCCATCATTATTGTATTGTTTTCGTAAGTAGCCTAATAATCTTTTAAAGATGTCTTGTAGACATGTGATATCAATTTATCATAAAAGGTGGAATGCAGTATTTTCTATTCCATGAAAATATGAAGGTCTTATCTCACCTATTTTGACACAGTAAAGCGAGGGTCCTCTCAATAAAACAAGTAAATGTTTCAATGAAAGATTACTATAACTAGAAATATAAATTCTTCACAAATTTAAACATTAATTATAAGAACAAAAAACACATGATTATCTGTTATATTTATTTAAGTAAGTGGTCCATATGGTCAGATTCGGCACATCAACTATTCCTACAAAAAAACAAGATTCTACCATGTGAATATATATTGTACTTGATCTATAGAAATTATCGACTTGATCCATAATATATTAAAATTGCCATGAGAATGGAAAAGATATATATAGTAGAAACTTCAATAAACAACAAAGCATCCAATTGCCAGTCCAAATTATTATTTGAACCTACTTATACTTGCAAGTATCACAATCAATGTGTAATAACATGTAACTACAAAATATTACAAAAATTCTAGAAGTGTTGAAAAAAAGGTAAACATTCAATTGCCAATTTTGTAGACCCTTTTTTATTAGTATATCTGAACTATTATTTCTTAGTAACTCTGCGCAAATAACAATAATCGTCATAAGACTGGTCACAACCGGCAGATCTTCAAAGTAATATATCTACTTTGAACACATTGCATTAATAGTTCTTTGTAGTTGAATTAAACATATCACACATTAATACATTTCATAAGTATAACAAAATGCATCATATCAAAAAGTAAATATGTATGTCAATAACATCCGATCATTCTCTGGTGGATCGTAATTGTGATTTGAAGTACTCATGCCATTCCTTGTCATACTAACACTTATCTAAATCTAATATGATAGACCTCATACATAAACAGTCCCATGGAGGATTTACCTCAATCTTATACGGATTAAACAACTAGAGATGACTTTTATGAACATAAGAGGATGAGTATGTTAGATGGGATGCTAGGTGAAACTAAAGCATTGAAGCTGAACAAGTGAATGTTTATTACATATTTTCACTTCTCATCAAAATATGTGTCAAATTGTATATAAATGTAAAAAAAGTGCTCTACAACCCTACTCTAACAAAGGGATAAGATGATGTCAACTAGACTATTCAAGATATCCTTGCGACTCAATGATGTCAGGTGATTTCTTTGATATACACATCACAAATCATGGAAATTATTTTTAATTTAAATGGAATAAAGTATGTACGGTTATAACTTCTAAAAAATTATGAAAAGATTATTTGGTTTTTATTATTAGACATACTTGGAGTATTTCTTATGTACTTTCTGTGTTGTAATGAAATCAACTTAAGAGCACATGTCATCTCTAAAAAATTCTGATCACACAATAAAATTGACTATTGATTTAGACATCGGAACTATGCCATGAAAGCCATATCATGTTATATGACACTTCTAGTACATATGATTGAATGTATTGAAACACCAAACTAAAGATTGACCTAAGATGGATAGGTTTAAAAAAATATATCAAAAAATAACGTATTAAAACAGAGGACATTTGAAAAAGTTGAAGTGATGACTATTGAGGTATAAAAATATTAACAAAACTATTGAAACAAAGGCTATATCATTAGAATTGTGTCAATTTTGTATTTAACATAATTTTTAATAGCACACTAATATAGAAAATAATCATTCAAAGTTTTACCACGAATATTGTGTTAATGTCTTACAAGTCACATATTTTGAACTATTTCAGTCATCCTGAGGAAGAAACAAAGAAGGAGGATAATAATATTTCTTCAAGTACATGAATTATTTTATCAATGTGAGATAACCTCACATACTGATCTAACATGACATAAAAAATATATCATATTTATTGTGAGTATATCACTTGCAAAAAAAGCACATGGGTGTTCTAACATATAACTAATAATTATTCTTCCAAATATTTAACATTTTTGTATATTATTTACCATTATATTTACTATAGTCATGGAGCCACATTATTTCTTATCAACATATGTGATATCCATGATACTATATCTTTATTTTAGCCATGTAAAAGTGTTGCCCTCGCATTTGAGAGGGCCACTGTGCTAGTTTATACTAATTACGAAGGGTATCAAGCGATGTGTTTAAAAATACACGAGTTTGTACAGAGTTTAGGGGAGGGGTTTGTACGAGTTTGTCGAAGTAGTATATATACTCACTACAGTCAGTGCCAGACTGACATGTACAAATATTCCAGCTTCTCACTCTGCATCAGATCAGAGCGCAGAGCACTCGTCTTTGACCCTACGATTATTATAACAAGATAAGCGTACTGCGCTTCGATTAGCGGCAGTGATTTGCTTGCCAGTTTCAAGCAACGTAGCGGTGGCTGCTAGAAAGCGGGGAGCAAAAGGGACAGGACGGCTACGAAATTAGACTGCTATACTAATTTGTTTAGCTAAAGATAATAAAGGTATACTCCTGCAACCTGCATGCAAGATACCGGCAATTTCCTCCGTTAAATCTTCTGCCGTCTCTTGGTAGGGCCTAGCACAGCATCCATGATTAGTCAAACGAAACAACTGATGCTATGCCTCGAGTCTCTGCCCAGAAACTCCAACCCAGTTTACCGAGGTAGCCAGCTAGGAGTACGAGTAGCTATCTGCGAGACAAGGACAACATTTGCTTGGCAATTGCCACGGCTTTACCTAGGGCCAGCCCACATGCACCCTAGGGTCCTTATTACAGGTCCACAAGTACTCTTGGACTCGATGCTTTGCCACGTTGGCTAGGAAACAGTATCAGTAGGAGACGCATAATTGTGCCTCACTTTCTTGTTCCTCCAGGACTAATGCATGATTAGTAGCTTTAAGCAGGCATGCACTAGCTGCTGTTCATGAACTGGGTCATCAGGTTTTGCGCAGCAAAGTGGGTCTTCAAGCATTAAAATAGAACTTAAATAATCTCTAAAAATATAGGACCTAAAAGCGGCACTGCACTGCACTCACTTGACATGCAACGTTCTTGCAGGAAAAACATGGTTGCTTTGAACAGCAGATTAAAGAGGGGTGTCGGGGGTGAATTAGCGCACAGATCTCTCTCTCTCTCTTTCTCGGGAAAGAGAAACAGACAATGTGATTTTTCAAGAACACAGTCAACACACAAGCCGTGTGTCTTTTGTAGTATTAAGATAGGGAAGCAACCAAGTTACAAAGGTCCAAATGCCACTGATCACAAGCGATCAGGCACGAGTCCACAGGAACACGAGAGAGAGGAGAGTTACAAAGGGAAAGAGACAATGTGATGAATTGGCCGAATTGTCCTCACAATATAAACAAGAGGAAAATGGCAAGTGGGACTCAAGAAACAGGGGGCTACAGCCTACAGCTAGCGCACGGGTGATGTATCCAGAAAACATCCTCGCTCATAAACATTTCAATAACTATACTTCTCTGAGCTTATCTTGGAACTTGATGAAACATCTCTGATAAGGTAAAATAAACGAGGCCATGTGCAGCCTCTCAAGGTCCAGCAGGAACAATATGGGTGTATGCAAGCGTCAGGAGTGTCCTTCTTTATATCAATTTCATAGCTGAAACCACCAATAATTTCCACTTTTTCGGGGGAAAAAAGACGACGAAGGTCTAACGGAGAATTAACAATCTTTTTTCGACAAGGGGAACGGAGCCTTGACCTCTGCATCAAGACATAGATACACACCGTCGTTTTATTCAAAAACCAAAAACTAGCGGTTGAACATGTTCGATCCGGAAAAGAAAACCCCATGTCATATGCCACACAACAGTAACTCCACCGGAAAAAAAGACCAACTTTACGGAAAGGAAGACAATTGGAAAATATACAAGGCCTAAGCTAAACTTTCAAGAAGAAAAACGCTGCACATCGTCGTGGCGACGAGTCCAATCATAAGTCGAATTTAGGATTTTCATCCCCAAAACCAAACCTTTGATCCACCCCCGTCTGCAAGGACATGATGTAGACGCGCATGGACATAGCGTGATGAGAGATCTTTTCTTTCCACCGGAGTGAGCATCCTAGCCATTATAGCCGCCTCTACCATCATCTCTTGTCCGGCTGTCGACAACTCGAAAGCAAGATCCCTCTAGAGGAATGCCGAAAGATGAAGGCGTCCCATACTAGCATACCGCCTCGCCTCCTGTCACTATCACACCACCTTCAATGCAGCAGCAACATGCATGACTTGATAACTCCATAGAAGCCACCGTGTGTAGCACCTGTTGGTAGCAGGCATGACTTGGCGTCTCCACTGAGTCGTTGTGTGTAGCACCTGCATGTGTCAAGCATGACTTGGTGGATCCATAGGAGTCGGCGCGCATAGCACCTAATGAGTCGATCAAACCCAGTCTGGAGGTGGAGGAGGCATCATCCTCGCCGACCTCTAAAGGCCATGACAAACTCAAAACCTAGCCACCGCATCGTCCACACTACCACAGAGGCCACCTCTGTCGAAGAACCAGGGTCGTTGCCTCTTTTGGCAAAACCAGGCGCCTCCAATGGCGACGCAGCTAACTGATTGTGGCTAGACCACCGCCGCTTGACCAACTGCTGGCTACCGCGCTTCCATGCATCAACAACCTCCGGTAGTCACCACCTCCTCACTAGAAGTCACTCTACATCCCGCTCCGTAGGCCCATCAGCCTGAAGAAACAAGGTCGTCGTAACCTCAACGCCATCGTCGGGCCATCGTTGGCTAACCTCGCAGCCATCGGTAGCCAGACCACAACTATCCCAAGGCCCCACCTAGGAATCCATGCTCCGCCTTGTACGCGGTCGACGTCGAGGGTCGCCTCCGCAATCTAGGTCGAAGATTTCCACAAGGAGACGAGATCCTGTCGTCCGCCTCGAGGGGCTTTGCTAGCCGGTTTCCTCCGGCGGCAGCGGGGAGTTGGAGGGGTGGGGGCGACGGCTAGAGTTTCGCTCGAGCCGCCCCTAGAGCGAACCACTTGCAAGCTAGGCTTCTGACAACAAAATCCACCTGAAATTAAAATGATGAACTCAACAGAATTCCGTTGTAACGAACCACCTGCAAGCTGATAAAACTCCGAATATGAAGCACCGACCTCCGCGTTTACCCAATTCCCATTGGCGCCGTACGCGGCATCCTTGGAAAGCCTAAACTGCGTGAACTTTATTCGGTTATTAGTCATACTAGTTGGATCTAACGATAAGCGAGAATCACTCTGCAGATATACTATTATTTGAGCTTTTTGTTGTGTGACACAAAATGTTGGGTGCATACCCGAATCCACTAGTGATTAATCTAGCTACGGTTCTCCACGATGTCATCTCCGCATAAATCTAGCCAGTCAGCTCGCCTGCAATAAAGCAACGCAGCCATACACATCTTTGTCCTCTCAGCGTCCTTTTTTTGTTTTGGAATTTCTCATTCTGGTAACGCTAATTAACGACGTGCCTAACGCTGACACGTAGTATGGCCTTTTCCAATGGGCATTTTTAGCATGATATCATAGACAAATTGCTTAGGTGGCACCGTATTTAATATAGAGAAGGTGTTATTATATTTTAGCTTAGCTACAAGGCTTGCACGGTATCATAGGCAAAATACATGGTTAGCCCAATCACATGCATACATGTATCCAAAATTATTAAATATAGATATAACTTTTAAGACGTTGTACTAGTTGTCTTTTATGATACACCCTTATGAAACACCGTGAGCTAAGAGACAAGCATTTGCGGCGTCGCCACGTTGCCATCTGGAGCCCATCATTCATGGCCGCGACCGGTCCCGGCTAGTCGGAATCTCCAATCATTTCACGTGCGACGCCTACAGATTCCACCCATCACCACCTCGATCGATACACTTCTAAGCCAAAGAATGAATGTTTTATACTCCTACGGTTTTTCACAACGGGTGTTTCTTAGCGTAGTATTTTAGGTGTTTTGTCTATGTGGCATGTCATTTAATGGAGAAAGAGAGTGTTGTTGTATCTTAGTTAAGCTACATCTTTTTCACGGTATCATAGACAAAAAACTTAGCAAGACCAATCACACACATGCATGAGACTAGAATCATTAAATGCAACCCTTCTAAGAAACACCAACTAAAAAATACTCCATTGTCATAGTTATTTCTTAAGTTTTAAGTGCTCATGTGAAAACTTCCTAAGAGACCGGCCTACTAGCGGTTGCTGGCAGCGTAAAATTTCAGTAATAAAAAATTAAATCAAGCAACGGTCGGTGCATTTGCATTCGCATCAATTTCACCAGATTTTACAACTTGATCTTTTAGCTGGTGAATGAATTATCCTTTTAGCCGGAGGCGGAGCGGAACCGTCGCGGATGGATTTCGTCTCACAGGAACCTCGCGCCGCCTGCCGTGGCGGTAGCCGTCGTCATCATCATGCGCGCGAAGTCCTGGAATCCGACGAAGCCGTCGCCGTCGGCGTCGACGCCGCCGATCATGCGCCGGCAGTCGTCGAGGCTGCACCCGTCCGCCCCGGCGCCGAGGATGGCGACCATGACGCCGCGGAGCTCCTCGGCGTCGATGCGGCCGTCGCCGTCCGCGTCGAAGACCCGGAAGGCCTCCATGAGCTCGTCCAGGTCGCCGCCGGCCGCGTCCTCGGCGGCGGCGATGGCCGCGACGGCGTCGAGCTCCTCGGCGGAGAGCTCCCCGTGGCCGAGCCGCCGGAGCACGGCCTCCAGCTCGCGCCGCGAGATCTCCGCGGGCCGCAGCACCGACCTGGGGCTCAGGGCCGCGGCGGACCTCGCCAGCGCGCCGCCTCCCTCGTCCGACGACGACGTGGAGGAGGACGACGCCGTCGACGCGAACGACGGCGCCTCGCTCCGCGAAATGTCCCGCTTGCCGCCGTCCTTCTTGCCCCCCCGCTTCGGGGACAGCTTCCTGGCCAGCGACTGCATAGACAGCTTCATCTCGACCGGCTCGACCAACAATGGAGGAGAAGGTAGAGGAGGAGTCAGGTCAGGGAATGGTGGGTGCAGGTGAGGTTGGGGATGGATTGAGGTATGAGGTGGTGGAGGTGGAGGGGAGATAAATAGGGGGAGGAGGACGGAGAGCGAGTGAGCTTCGCGGAAGCTTCCTTCCGCGATTTTTCAGCATGGCTCGCTGCGTCCCGCTCGCGTCCGCTTCGCTTGGTTTGTTCCGTTGGGTGGGCCTTTTTTCCTGGGGAGTGCTGCTGCGGATTTTATCCTGGCCTTTATTATGCGGGGAGTGGAGCGGGAGGCCGTTTACGGCAAGGGTACTCCGAGATTCGCTGCGGGGAGAGCTGGGCAGCTGGTTCGATGTGCCCTCTGTGGTGTAGGCGACCACCATTTTCCAAGCTCTGTCACGTCTATTCTCAAGAATCTCGCTCAGGAACAACCTGCTATTTCGAGGGGTGGGGTGAGCCTTGTAGTAAACCTTTAATTTTCAAATGGTCAAATTACTTGACAAAAATTAAAGGTTTTAATATTTTGGTCAAATCTGCGTGCCCAATTTTTTTTAACTTTTTTATAGAACTTGCATATATGAATTTTAGTATGATCTAAAAACTATGTGTACGAAATCCCATATTTTATATTGTGATTATCTCCAAAAGAATGGGATGGAGGTTTATATTTTGAAATACAGATGTATACGAACATAATAGCAACAACACCAAGAAGGAAACAACACAAGCACATCAAAATTGCCAGATCTAGTAAATGCATTCAACGAAAAGCAAAATGTAAATACAACCATCACTAAGTCCAACTAGTGAAGTCGGAAATTGGGGTTTCCACCCCAAACTAAAATATGTGCACTCGAAAATGACTATCAAATCAAAGTCTCCCTAGCATTACAACTCACAGTTCGAGCCGCCACCTTTTTACCACCCGTTCTTGACATGTATAGGCCGGACTCTACAATTTCTTCAGAAAGGGGAAATGACTCGGTCTCTACATTGATTGTTGCACATATTAATATTTATTAGAGTACGAAGTTTAAAAATAATTCTTAGGAGGAGTAACAAAAATTGCTTCAAAGCATACCGAAACACGGTAGTTAGAAGCACAACGGGGATAACTTGCACGATGTTGCGGTCCTGTGGAACCCATGGCACTTACCCTTCATCTTTCCCTTAAAGACTCTTTTACCAGTTTGTGTATAGTGTACCTCGTGGCCGCAGAAGATCCGCTGAGTATGCTGGATGAACGGAGCTCAGTCTTCGTCGGAGCATGTTGGCCTCGTCCACCTGCGTACCCTGCCGGACTGTCTAGTTTAATTCTGCCACGAAATGGTCTCTCGCTTTATGTTTTGTTTGCGCATTTAAAATTCGGGTTCATGGCTTGCTTTATGTTTTGTTTGCGCATTTAAAATTCGGGTTCATGGCTGGCTCTATGGTTTTACAGATGCTTCATTAATTTTAGTTTTTTCCGCGCTTTTTGGTACCTCGATCGTGAGCAAACAGAGCAAACAACACAGCAGGAGACAAAAAAAACAATGATACTTAAAAAGAGCCCACATGATTTCAGAATTTTTTGAACTTAAAATATAAAAAGCTAGTCTGGTTAATAAAGGTACTCCTACTAGTTTTTTCCCTTTTATTTTCTTATTAAGCCACGCCAGGTGCGTGATTGGTCGGATGGGTCCAATTTTGCGCTCCCATATGTAAGCCCTCGTGTTATAAACGTGAAGAAGATAAGAGCAACTCCAGCGCTGCATACCACTATCGCGCGGCGCCGGTTTTTCCTCCACCCGGCGCGTAAAATGCAGTGCGCGGCAGCATGGCAAAAATGCCCCCCTCTCCCACCAGGCGTGCTAAAATGCAGCGCGCGGCGCCAGCTCAAATAACATACGATAGAAATAATACAATCAACAAGATTAAACAAATCGAAATGATTTTACAATAAATGGCTATAAAATCTCCAAATCTCAACCTAGATAGCATGATTCAAATCCATGACACAGTTCAAATTCAAAGTATAGTTTCGCACAACCAAGTTCAACACAAATTTGCACAAATAAACACAAACACATCATTTGTCAACATCTTCATAGTCATTGCCATTGTCATTGTTGTGCTTCATCTTCTTCAGAGTCTTGGACGCTGGTCTTGGTAGAAGATGTTGGATCCATCAAATAGGCCATGAATCCCTCTGGCAGTGCTCCCATGCCACCCATGCCTCTCATGTCGTCATGTGGTGCTCACATGCCTCCAACTTGACCCATCGGTGCACTTATCCCTCCCATGCCTCCAAATGCACTCGGTCGTGCCCCAATGCCTCCATAGCCACACATGCCTCCAAAGTCACTCATTGGTGATGCATTCATCCCTCTAATGGCTGCAGAGCTTGCCATCATTCTTTTTTGGCCAACACATCATCGCAAGCAAGATTTACGTATTCCTTTTGTCTTTCATCCATGTCGGAAGTGTCCATGTAAAAGTGCTTCATGTTTTCTTCTGCTAGGCGTTGTTGCTCTTCATTGGCCAACATCTCCTCCAATGCCAACCTTCTCTCCTCGGCGGCCACCATCCTCTCCTCCACCGCCACACTCTGCGCCTCGACCTCGACCTCCAAGTTCCTTGCCAACTTCCTATCCTCGTTGTATTCCAACGTTGCATTGGTTATTCTTTCCATAGCTTTTGTTATGTCATCATCTCCGGCCTTCCTCTGCCTCATGTCTTTGGCGGCCTTCTTTCCAAGCAAGGGCCTTTTTTTGTTGGCAACCGAGTGTGGATTGGAGCTTCTCTTCTTGTTGTCATCACTTGATGCATCATTATCTATGATAGTGGCATCATCATTTGTATTCATTCCTATTTTGTGCACATCCAACCCCTCACGATTCTTCCAGTTCTCCTCATTCTTTATCTCTTCATAGCAATGGTGCAACACAAATGACTTGGCCAGAATTTTCTTGCCCTTCTTAGTCATTCTCCCCCATCTTTGAACAAATTTGTGCAATGGTCAACTACATTGTGAACATAAGAGAAGTCATGGATAATAAAAACATATGCACATGGATAACAACAAACATATGCACATAAGGAAGAAATTACCCTATCCACATCACTCGTGCCACTTGGATTGATCCTATCAACGTCGGCCAAAGCCGACGACCACTTTCCAATTTTGGGCTAGATAAGATCGCTGGTTGTCGGCTCGATGCGGGTTAGCGCAGGTGCAGGACTCCACAATTTCCATCACGCCAAAGATTTTGACGAGATTGATCCGGTATCTAATGCGGGACTCCACTATAAACCCCAGCCGGTATGTTAGGGACACATGTCGCTTTATCACGATGATGGTGGTCCCACCACGTAGATCAAGCGACATGGGAGACTAACATACCCCACAAGTGTTACAAGTGGTATCAGAGCTGATACTCGCGGTTACACGGACGCTTGCGGGTCAGGGACGCGGCATGTGACACATGGCACATGTAGTCTAGAGTGGACACAAGATGACACATGTACCGACACGGGACACATAGCCGTGTGCCAAGAGGGGACATTCCTGACTATAGTTCATTGACGAGGACGTCGATCTTCTAAGGGTGGGTGTATGTGAGATCCGGGTGCAAGGTTGGATTGATAGGATACCCATACTAACAAGTTATAAATTTTTCCCGTGCTCATCTTTTAAAAGAACTCCATGTTAAGCGTGATTTGACTGGAGCAATTTGAGAATGAGTGACCGACCAGGAAGTTATTCCGGGGTGTGCACGGGTGATAAAATAGTACGTAGAAAATACTAGTGTTGATCTGTAGCGTCAGTCTAGAAATCCTAAAGAGCCACCGGGGGTAACAGCCGTCGGGCCCGGGGTGGCCGGGGTGTTACATCCACCAGCGCAAGGACGTTAGAGCAAGGTACCGCGAGGATCTGTTGCGAAGGGCCGATGCGGGACTCCACCAGCACCACCACGAGTTGGCGCAGGAGACAAGTTGGTTGGGCACGGATCTATAGGCGTGGATCGGGACCGTGGTAGATAGAGCCATGGTCTATTATCGTGCTCTGACTTCGCCACGGGTTGAGATTTGTCAATATTGAAGGTTAGTTACGACTTCCATTCACCTTGGATCCGCCTAGGATCTTTTGTGCTGTGATATCCAAGGTGTTGGTACAGGGATTGCAGCGGATGAGGAGAAGGACGCGTGTCGAACGATCGGCTTTTGCAGTAGTTGGGATCTACTCTTGTTGCGGGTCTCCGGTTGCTTCGCCAAGGACTTTGTTTTCTTTCACTTTTGTTTTTTCGGATGTGTGCATGCTTGATGTCTCTTTAGACATTTTGTTGTTGCGGAGTTTGGATGTAATTGGGATCATTTTAATATTAATATATTCTTTTTATGAAACAAAACCCAAATTTGATCCACAGAGTCATCGCCAGATTTGGTGCAGGCAACCAATCGCAACCCAAGCTAGAACTCGCCAGATTTACTGACCATGGAGCTAGAACTCGTCACTCTTTTCCTATTGTATAGGAGAAAGCCCCTGTTTCTTGAGCGGGTTACCTAATGATACATAGACTATTCTCGAACCATGGACACCAGATTACTTAAACTGAAAAGCACTCTTAATTGCATCGGTTGCACCGATAACGCTATGCTCCTAGCTTTTCTTTATGGAGACATCATACTCTTACCAATCTGTAGTAGTACGGTAGGTGGAGTTTATCTAAAGATCTTGTATAGTATATATTTTTTGTTGGCCCGAGCTAGAGAAGTCTATGGATGGCAGAGACGCAGGGTGGAAGTGAATTTCCTGGAATTGGCAGAGCAAAATTCCTCTTAGGCATGTTCGGATCTGCATCAACTGCCGACCGACCTGCCTTCGTCGCGAAGTCGACATCGTACAAATTTTGCGTACTAAATTAAAATGTTGGATGTCGACGGCCTCGTTTCATTTTCGTGCTGTTCATACTGCATAGTGGAGTATATACAGTACGTACGTACACACAACGAGCGCACACGTTGACGAAGCCCCCAGCAACGTGCCAGAACATCAGTGTGTTACCACTGTGCATCGATGGATCGATCGATAGGCCACCCCAATAATTTTTGCGTGTTTCTCCGCGTAAGATACACGTGTATCGATCAAACCCAGATCGCGAGAGCACATACTATGGTTCTTGGTGTTCGGTCAAGGGTAAGGTTAGTACTATGATGACTAGTGAGAATTTTGCAACTTGCAAGGCCAATGAGTGTGGCTCGACGGACCAAATCTTTGATCGGAAGCTAATTCTTTTCTCGTATACTCCGTTCTGATACAGGTTGTTGTTCCTGATTGGCTGAATTATCGAATGATTGCATCGGGACGGGAGTAGCTGTCTCAGGTAGGTCGAGCAATAAGAATGCCCGTGCTCCTGTCGACAGCGCTCATGATGGCAAAAGCGTGTATTGATTGCTTCCTGTTCGAAACTGTACAGTACAACTCATATTCTGACATACTGTATAGTAGTATATGATTCCTTCGACAAAACTTAGCCTTAATCGCATCATTTTAATTTTTAGAAAATATAGTATAAACAACATGCATGCAGATAATGGATACAAAAACGTGCGTGTAAATCTTGAAACTTAAACAGGATTATTTTCGTATTGTGATAAAATAACAAAATGATCAAGCTACGATTTAAGTTACGCGAGTTGCGAAACATGTTATCTACACGCATGATGTTCAAATTAATGATGTGATTTTGGCTAAAAAAAAATTCTTATACAAATCATATGTAACCAAGTTGTGAAAAATCCTTCCACATTACTACAAGTCACATTGCCTTTACCGGTCCATCTTCGTATAAGTCGACATAATATCTCCGGTTGAACAAATGTTTTGGAGCGTTGAAACCAAATTTGATCCCTGTGGGGGGAAGTACACCTAAAAATAACAGGACCATCTCGTTCGTTGGCGCAAATAGCTTAGATCCTCAATCGCCCTTGCGACCCATGACGTACACAAAAATTGACATACAGCGCATTAAAAAAAAACTAGAATTATGGTGCTTCCTTAACTGAATAATATCCTAGAGCGTCAGTGCTAAATTTGATTTGTTTTCGGAAAAAGGGGCCTGAAACTCCGGGCCTCTGCATCGAGATGATGCATATAACCAAGTTTTATTATTATTCGCTAAATTGGATCCTTACAACAGGTAATAACAAAACAATCTCGTTCTTGGGCGCAAACGGCTAGATTCTCACTCGCCCTCGCGACCGAAGCGTGAAGTATACGAGAGAATGACGTTTAGAATTGTTCCGGAGCGTCGACGCTGGATTTGATCCTGGCGTGGGGAGTGAAGTACAATAATATGATTACAAAACAATCTCGTTCGCGATCGGAAATGGGACGTTTCGATTCCCACTCGCCCTTGCGACCTGTGAAGCAAAGCCAGGGTGCAGATGCTGATGCTGCTGCAGTAAGCTGCAGATCGTGCGTGTACAGCTCGCCCCATCCCCAGTCCTCTCACGCTAGCCATGAAACGAACCTTCGTCGAAGCTTCCTAGGATGCAGCCCATCATCATCCCTGTCCACAGCTCGATCCACGTACGGGCGACGCTCGTGACCACTACTACGTACTGCCCGTTGCCTGCCCAACTGCGTACAGCGCAGCACGAAAGCTTACCGATCAATCTCTGCAGACGTTTTGGACACGCACTGCCAAAACCGTGTTGAAACTGCAAAATATACTCGTACCAGCTGCCCGCCGGCTGTCTGGCCCATTCGCACTTCCCTCGATCTCCCCTCTCCTCGCCTCACAGAGAGCTAGCGTGCGTCTCTCGCTGTCCAAGACTGTTATTTTCTCTCTCGCGCTTTTCGGCAGATCGATCATTTCGGGCAAGAAACTAGTACAACACGTATATGTTCCTCAGTGGAACGTAACGCGTATCATGCGAGTCGCTCAACGCACATGCGAGTCGCTGTCATGGTTTCATGGTTTGGGCGTTTTGGCTGCTAGCTGGTAGCTTAGCCCGTCGTCGTTGCTCATCTCTACACTGCAATCCCTCTCAGCCAGTGAGACAAGTTACCGAGTTCGTGCGTGTCGAGGGCTCAAGGTCGTAGCTAGTGTAAGCCCGTCATCCCGCCGTCGAGACGGGTCAAAAGGAACGAACGTGTCAGAACGTAGCGACTGCGCGCGGTCCAGATCGGCCTGGCTTGCTTCAGAAGAAATCCAAATGACGGCGGCCTCCTTCTCTTCCAATGAATTTTGAGGGGTTTCAGATATACTAACAAAGTAAATTCAGTTGCTGTCCTTGACAAACTTTATCTAGCTTTGCTTCTCATCATGCATGATGGATGATGCGGTGCATCAATGCTGATGCTCGCTATGTAAGCACAAACGTCCAGGGAGACTAAGTGGAAAAAGGCGTGCGTTGTCGAGGGCTCGAGGCTAAGCAAGCGTGAGCGATCCAAGTCGACCTGACTTGTCCCAGAAGAAACCGATCTGACGGCTGCACCTTTTTATCTTTCTCCGATTTCTGCGAAATTTCGGATAGAAAACGATAATATTTTTTCCTGTCCTCGCCAAACTTTGTTTCAGTTTATTCTTGGATAAGGAGCATCATTGAAAAAAATGTTGCTATGTTCTCATACACAAGCTAGTGTCCATGGAGACTATGTGGAAAAGTGTGTGCGTTGTCGAGGCCAAGCAACGGTTAGCGATCCAAATCGATCTGACTTGCACCGAAAGAAATCAATCTAATCGATCAGCCTCCGCGTTCGGAGGATGATGCTCCGCCGTAAACTTTCTTAACTAGTGGATATTGTAGTAAGATGAGCAAGGATGTGACTGCATTCAATTTAGGACGATTCTGCTTTTATGGGTGGCACATTTGACCTGTGCAAACACCTACTATACCTCTGTTTGAAATTATTAGTCATAAGGACCAAGTTGCTATAACCAAGATACTCTATAACCCTGTCTCATTATTATATGCATGCACCAATAGTTTTACATGCATAAGAGAAGTGAGAGGAAAAGGAGAACATGCATTGGACGAAAGAGATAAATAAATGAGATAGCCCTTATAATCTCAAACAATATAAAAAAGCTCTTAGGACTAATAATCTCAAACAGAGGTAAAAGAGATGGTCGATTAATTGAAATACGCGTTCAATCATAGTGAAACTTGGTCTTAAATAGTTGTCAATTATGTGAATAAATGATACTAGCTCCGATCCATATAATAAGTGTCACAGTTTTGAACTAACCGCAGTTCAAAACAGCGACACTTGTTATGGATCGGAGAGAGTACTAAGAATCTTGGGCATTGATATTGAGATGAAACTTGCCGTGCATTTTATTGTCAAATAATCATTTGCTATGTTTTTCAAATATGAGAAATTTAGTTTCTAGATTCTAAATTTTGAAGTAAGTTTTGAAACTTGGTGAGAGGGTGATGTCACTTTTGACATCAGTTTACCGTATGCTACAAGACTCCTTCCCAAATCATGGAGTGGGCCACAACCAAGATGTTGATATGAGCCGTGTCGATCGAGTGGATTGAGTGACCTTGAAAAATAGAGAAACTAAGGTGAAGGTGGTGCATTGGTGAACACAATAAATCATCACTCATGTCCTTGTACTCAAAATTGGAACTTTGGTGGGTTACAAGTCCTTCCAAAAAAAATCTAAAAAAATGTTCTTCCAAAAATGAATATTCCTTTAATATCTAGATTTTCTTGTGGTTATTGCTTTAATGTAGCACCATAACCAAAGATAATTTGATCAAAAGGGGTTGAGCATGAAATGAACAATGTCATACTACTTGTACAAATAAACTATCGAACATTTATTGTTTCATCGTTTGTTAGCAAAACATGTGTGGCAAGTAATAATATATGCTTTGTCCAGTCAGACCTTGAGATAGCATCGATGATATGATCGAAGAACTTGGATTGCATTGTTGAAGCACATAAATTTTATGCTCAGCGGAGATGTGGCAGTGTGCGACTACCTGGAAAACAACAAATGCAAACTTGAGGCGGGCTGATCATGTTGCCATGATTTATAGTCTTTCAAGTGGTTCAGCTGTATTAATTGTTGGATACGAAATCTTGAAGAGTGAGTGAAGAAGATCAAGATGGTAGCCACATACGCATACGCATGAAGACATGGATGCGAGCAAGCGAGTAGGAGGTTCAGGGGTGATCAAAAGCTATTCGAACTGGTAGTGCATCGAAAAAGTGATGTGATAAGTAGGGTTTTGAGCGGCGTTTTGCTCCCGGCCTTCATGTTTTCTACTCCCTCCGTTTCGAAATAGATATTGCAGGTTTGTTAAAATTTGGATGAATCTATATATTAAGTAGTGTCTAGATTTATCCAAATTTTGAAAATATGTGACATCTATTTTGAGATCGAAGGAGTATTTTTCTTTGTTTTAATTGTTATGCAAGAAACTTGGGATTTGATCTAGCATGTTTTTCTCGGTTTGTAACACAATGGCAGTTTCATTCGTGAAAATTGATGATGTGTGCGCCATTGTTAAAGAAGATATTGTACTGAAAACGTGAGATGCAATAAGCACATGAATAACACAAATTACAACTCAAACGTGTGACACGGTTGAAACTATGCAGTTGGAACACGTGAGATGCATTTAAAATGAGCAGTTGAAACACGAGATAGAGTTGACTAAGAGAAGTTAAAAAAATTACGGTTCACAAATTGCAGTCGAGGAATACAGGGAATACTTGGAACATGTGTGCTTACGATCTCAACTTTCACTTTTAGCAAGAATCACATCATTTAAGTTTTGAAATTTAAAAATAATACGAACTTGTATAGAATGGATACACGTATGCATGCGTGTGTAAATTTTGAAACCGTACGTGCCCTACAAACGGAAAACAATCAAGCTACAATTTAAGTGAAGTACTTCCTCCGCTAAAAATAAATGTCGCATATTTGTCAAAATTTGGTTGTATCCGTTTCAAAATAAGTGACTTGGATTTGTCTAGATTCGAATGCATCTAGACGTTTTTTAGTGTCTAGATACGTACGAATCTAGTCAAACCCATATCATTTATTTTAGGACGGAGGAAATATATAGGCACATCCAAGTTTACGCAAATTCAGGGAGTAATTTAAAATGCATCTTTTACGATGATGAGCTACACTCCTAGCTGTATCACTATCAAGCGCATTATTTATTACTACCTTTGTACCATAATATTAGCCTGCTAAAACAAGTTATCTTTAGGAACGTTTGCAGTAGATTATTACTCCCTCTGCCCCCCGTCCCAAACTATAAGGCACGCTTTTTTCCACACGGTCTTTGATGCACAACTTTGATCACAAGTATAAATCAAATTATATGTGTTTATACTGCATAACCTCTCGCAAATCTCTTTCATTTCATATATACATATATAATTTTTTAGGACGTACTATAAGTATAAATCATAGCCAAATTTGTATCCCATTGATCAGCGAAATTTAAGGACGTCTTCTATTTTGGGACAGAGGGAGTAGTATAAGATGTTTTAAGTTTTCTGAAGCGAATGTATCTAGACGTTTTTCGTGTGTAAGTTTACTCCGAACCTACACTTAGAAGATGTTATTAAAACAACGAAAATCTCTTTTAGCTCACGGATGCATTTGCACCCACTGTGAGAAAACATATATTTTGAAATGTCAAAATATTCTAAAAAAATATCTACATGTATATTTGAACATTTTATGTCCGCTCACAAGTTTTCAAGATGAAATAACATTGTATGTGTCATGTATAAAAAAGAAAAATGTCACTTGGGCTTTTTGTCTTTTTTGCACGAGACACGTAGAATGTTTTTTCATCCCGAAAACTTGTAAACGGACATAAAATATTTGAATGTATATGTAACTTTTTTTCAATATTTTTAATACTTTAAAATATGTTTTCTCACAATGGGAGCAAATGCACCCGTGAGCTGAATAGCCACCTCCATTAAAGCTAGCCACCAGCCACTCCCTCACGAACCATGTGCGTGCAAGCTGCATCCGCCGATACGGCCGCGAAAAGATTCAGCGCAAACTCGCAGATGCGTACAAACCGAAGCCACTTGTCCGTCCAGAAGAGGGTCATGGCTCTGTCGCCTACCATCGAGATAGTTGCAGCTTCGAAGAGCTGCCCAGACAATTCTGGTACCCGTATGTCAAGCTCGGGCCAAGTTTTTTTTTGGCTCCACCCGCCTCAACCACTGATGTACTCGTCGTTCGACGTAGAGCTCGTTGGGAACCCTAAGAAGAAGGTATGATGAGCACAGCAGCAAGTTTTACCTCAGTTATGAAACCAAGGTTTAATCGAACCAGTAGGAGCAAGGAAACACCCCAAAGGTGTTACTAGCTGAGCTTTGGCAGGGCGCACTACCGGTGCTAGTGGCAACGTGGAGACCTGCACAACACAACCACAGAACTTTATCCCCAACTTGCGATGAGGTTGTCAATCTCACCGTGTTTTGCGGAAAACAAAGGATTAAACGTATCGAATGGAAAGAAGTAAAAATTTGCAGAAAGTAAACACAAAGCAGTAAAAGATTGTAGATTGTATGTAAAAGACAAGGACCGGGATCCATAGTTCACTAGAGGTGGCTCTCCTTAAGATAGATAACATGCTGGGTGAACAAATTACAGCGGGGCAATTGACAAACATCGAAAAAGCAATACATGCATATACTAATCATCTTGACTCCTTTGAGACTTGATTGGGCATTACAACATAATACATAGACCGCTATCCAACTGCATCTATGACTAATAATCCATCTTCAGCTTATCATCCGAACCCCCTCCAGTATTAAGTTGCAAGCAACAGATTATTGCTTTACGGACTGCGTGTAAAGTAAACAATACGATTGTTCTATGAATAAATGATTGTTGTTTTCTCCCTAGTAGCAACAGCACATCTAGTACCTTAGAGATTTCTGTCACTTCCCCAGATTACCAGAGGAATGAACTCACTATCAAGCATAAATACTAACTCTTGGAGTTGCTAGCATCTACTTGGCCAAGATAGCTACTAACAACGGAAAGCATGTAAGATCACAAATAACAAAGACATGATAGAATCAATAATCAATCTGAAATAGCATCTCAATATCCATCGGATCCCCGCAAACACAACATGTATGAATACAAATAGATGATCTTGATCATGAACGGAGCTCACAAGATCTAAACATGAAAGCACAAAGGAGGAGAACCAGCCATCTAGCTACTACATGGATTCGTAGTCCAAGAATGAACTAATCACGCATCACACCGGAGGCTTGCATGGTGAAGAAGAAGGCCTCCGGGGTGAATTCCCCTCTCCTGCAGGGTGCCCGGAAGAGCTTCAGATCCCTCCCGATCTAGGGATGGAGATGACGGCGGCTACAGACTCTTTCGTGGATTTTTTGATCGGGTACTTAGGGTTTTCGTCCCGAGGGCAATATATAGGCGGAAGGAGAGGCCGAGGGGGTGCCGGGAGCCACCACACCACCCCCTAGCGCGGGCCCAGCCTGGCCGCGCGGCCAGGTGGTGTGGTCAACCCCTGGCCCTTCTTTGTCTCGTATTCTGGCACTTGATCCCTTCCGGAAAAATAGACACTTTGGCTTTTGTCCCGTCCAATTCCGAGAATATTCATTTTCTGACTTTCCTGGAACCAAAAACAACAGAAAACAGGCAGCTGGCACTATGGCTCTTGTTAATAGGTTAGTCCAAGAAATCATATGAAAAGCACTCCAAAGTTGGAACAAAACACAAGAAAGTGGATAAAACCAAGCATGGAACATCAAAAATTATAGATACATTTGCAATGTATGAACCACAGCCATCGTTCGCTTAGCACAATGTTCATGAACGGCAATTTGATGCCTAAGCCCCAATCTCCTTGGGCATGCAAACCCTGTGCCACACCAATAGGTAGTGCCCACCATGCACATCCTTCCTCCATTTCCAAAGGAATCCACATATGATTTTCTCGATGGCGATGATGGTCTCTATGGGATGTCAAGTGACATCATCGTGAAGATTGGGATGCCCGAGAGCGTTGTCTTCATGAGCTCCAGTCGTCCGCCTCTGTTGAGCATAGAGGCTTTCCATGATGGCAACTTGGCGGCCACCAGGTCAACCAGAGACGGCAGCTACGCGGCCGAAGGCCTCCTTAGCGTATGTGGTAGCCCTAGGTAGCAGAGCGGGGACTGCGTGATCGGGAACTGCAACTCCTAGTTTACCAGCACCTGGTCCTCATCGATGCATCTTATCAGGTTAGCCGAGCATTTGGCGAAGTTGGTGCAGAGGCCGGATGCGGCCCCGAAGTCCTCGATGATCCCAGTGATCACTTGGAAATCCACCGTTGTCGGTGATGGCTCAATGCACGGTGCCCAGGAAAGTGTTGATGGCTCGTGGTTGATGTAGAGCTCGTTGGGAACCCCAAGAGAAAGGTATGATGAGCACAGCAGCAAGTTTCCCTCAGTTATGAAACCAAGGTTTAATCAAACCAGTAGGACCAAGGAAACACCTCAAAGGTGTTACTAGCTGAGCTTTGGCAGGGCGCACTACCGGTGCTAGTAGCAACGTGGAGACCTGCACAACACAACCACAGTACTTTGTTCCCAACTTGCGATGAGGTTGTCAATCTCACCGTGTTTTGCGGAAAACAAAGGATTAAACGTATCGAATGGAAATAAGTAAAAGTTTGTAGAAAGTAAACACAAAGCAGTAAAAGATTGTAGATTGTATGTAAAAGACAAGGACCGGGATCCATAGTTGTAACACCCTCGAATCGGCCCTATGCAAGTTTTAGCCCTTTCCGCCAAACCCGCATAGAAACGATTCAAGGACGCCCACCAGGCACCTTCGTGCGGGTGGAAAACAAAGTAATACGATTACACAACAGTCCTCGATGGGACCCACAGAACAGATATATATATACAACAGCGACTCAACAAGTCAAGAATACAGATATACAATACAAAGATCCAAATCACCTTGAAAACGATAGAGCGTCCGACTACGGACAAGATGTAAATGGGGCTAAGAGCCCTGAAGAATAACCAATGGCGTCCATAACCCTGTCCAGGCCAAGACGAAAGGGTAACCCTGCTAACGACGTCGATCTCAAACCTGCTAAAACAAAAGGGGTGCCGAAAAAGGGCAAAGGAAAAAGAGGAGCGTCAGTACTGAGGCCAGTACACGGCGAGGCTAGAATTTGGCTGCTCTCGCCTACATAGGTATGGTGGAGTGAAGCGGCAGCGCAGCGACACTAAACAACCTATAAAGACTCGGTATCACTGGCGGCTATTAGAGAGGGGTAAGAAAGACCTATTCATATCCTACCTGATACTAACACCAAACAAACCCGTCCTGGTATTTCCCCCTCGAGACCAAACGAGGAAGTCGGACCAAGGAACTCACACAGTTGGCAATTTTACTCATTCCGTTATAGTTGCAGCAATTACTAATCAGATATAGATACCAGGAGTCATCCTGATAGCATAAGTAGTGGGAAGCTTTAATCACCATTTCGTTGTAGTTGGAACATTTACTAGTCAGATATAATTGTCCTGAGGAATCCCAAAACCCAGCAGTTGTTGGCACTTTTACCACATTCCATTGGAGTTGCAATACTTACTAGGCAGGTATATCATGTCACAAAACAACCCAGATCCACCAGTGGTTGGCATTTTTAATATCCAATCCGTTATAGTTGCTTCTGATTACTAGTCACATATTAAGTCAAATTTATAGCACTACTTTAGTTATGCTTGTCTATGATCGAGATACTGTGCTCCAAGTCGTCCATAACCGTGGACACGGCTTTCAGAAAGTTTTACCCTGCAGGGGTGCACAAATAGAAACACACACTCGGTCAACCTCGGAAAAACCAACTCAAAACCCAATGAGGCATTCACGACAAAGCAATCACAGGATTCATAAATATTTCAGGGGGCCACCCCACTAAGCTACCCGCAACGAAGTTGGCCGGCTCCGGAACGGACCCAGGGTTTACGACGACGGCTGTAAACGACTGGGAACCCGAAAGTGTGACTGGGCTTGTCGATACCGCGAAAACATGGCTCGATCCAAAACAGTACAGGTGCTCCACGCACAATCTTAAATAAAGCAGTAAAGCATGGCATAAGTACAGGATAGTAATAAAGCCCCAAACTACTTTGTGGCCCCAAGAAATATAAATGAATCAAGCTCTGGCTCAGGGGGTCCATAAGGCCTCCCGGATGTGGATAGTGCGAAAAATCGAGGAACAGGTATCAAGTACTCGGGGTCCTACAGGACACAAGTGAGCATGGAAGAACCAAATAACATCTATTGCCCATCGATGCCTCTGCATTAGTTATGTCTAGCATTTTAATAGTTGTATTTAAAGCCATGATCATCTCCACCAATAAGCATCTCCACCAATAAGCATCTCCACCATTAACATCTGCCAGCATTTCAACAACTGTGGTACTTGACAACACGAGATTGCACCTGAGCATGCAACTACGACTCGCAAGGCCAGCTATCTACCAAACACGGGTAGTAGGAGGTGTCCAAGACAATATAGAGGCTGCACGGGATATAACTGGTGTACGGAAACTAAAGCATCGCGACACGGATAGCAATAGATCAACTGGAGGAAATAAAGACTATAAATGCAAAATAGGTAGAAGGGGGAGAGATGCTCGCCTAGGAAACACTGTCGGAGGTTCATATCCGGAGAACTTGTCGAGACTCGCATCAACTCATCGGCCTAATCCGCAAAGAAGCAAACACTAGAACAAACACCGGATGCACTATTTAATACCACCGCAGAAGATCCGGCATGCTTATGATATGATGCAGATGCGGTGCAATTAGGCAATATTAAGCGGAACCGGGGTCCCGACAATTAATTACACGGTTCAAGTTATTTAGAACCCCCGCAATTTAAATGTTGTTTTAACAGGGCGAAACATGGCATCGGTTTGCTACACCAATTTAAATGGAGTCCGGAATAAGACAAAGGTGTTCCGCATATCGACTCCATATTTAATTATGCGGTGAATCGGCATAATGCCCCCAACCCACAGACAGGTATGCATGCATGAAGAATTAATTATGCGACAATTGATAATGTCATATTATAAAAATAGGGGCTTAGGGTCACACATCTGGGTTCGGAAGATCTTGGGTTCCGGGGGTTCGGGGTTCGACAGGGTTCGACGGGGATCGGGTTCGGAATCCGGAAAGAAGGACTTGGTCTGGCGTCAGGGGTGCATCAGATTCGCCCTGGTCGGTGTCGATCTTGTCGTCGCGAAGATCTTGTCGGGTCCACGTATCCGGTCGGTCTTGGTGTTTGGGGTGAAGAACTTGGCGTATCCGTGTCGACGACCTTGGCGTCCGGGTTCTCGGGCATCGCATCCGGGAAGGAGTACTTGTCGCATCCGATGGGTCGGTCCTCGGGGTCGAAGAACTTGGCGCGCCAGGGTTCGGTCTTCGGAAGGTCTTGTCGGTGGATCCGTGATGTAGATCTTGGCGTCAGTGAAGACGGTGTTCGGTTTCCACGGCCAGGGTTTGCTAGACGGAGTACTCGAGGTTCTGGTCTTGATGTCGAAGACGGACTTGGCCGGATGTCTGGTTTCCGAGCGAGGCTGCACCAATCTTCACACGTGCATCACCTCATCGGTACCACCACGTCGTCACACCGGACACCCAAACTCCACAGAAGCTTCATCTGCCCACAAACTCTAGCAACCAAAAACAACAGGAACAGGAGAGCGGCAGACTACAGGAGCAACGGCGATAGGACCAAGGAAACAGCGACCTGGGCGAGCCCCTGTTGACGCCGGCTTGCTGCAGGGGTGGGTCGCCACGGGACATGGACGGCGCGTGGAGGTGGAAGAGCTACCGGGCGAGGGAAACCGCGGTGGTCCGGCTCCGGGCTTGTCAGGCTCGAGCGGGAGGAGGAGAACGATGGCTGGAACTGGGGCCAGCGAGCGACGAGGTTCGCGGCGACGGACGGCGGGGCGAGCCCGAGCGGCGGGAGGAGGAGGCCGACGCGTGACTCGCGGGAGAGGGCGATGGGCGATGAGTAGGGGGGCTCTCCGGCCGGGGCAGAGAGGGAGGTGGCCAGGGGAGGCCTGGCGGCGGCGGACAGAGGCTGCGGGCGAGGCGTGGAAGGCGGCGGGGTGGTGGCGCGAGGCCAGGCGAGGGGAGATGGCGGGGAGGCCCGGCGGCGGCCAGCGAGGAGGGGAGAGAAGCGGGGGCGCTAGTCCCGAGGAAGGCGGCGCGGCGGGGGATGGGGATGCGGGGCGAGCGAGAAGGTGGTGGGGTCACGGGATGGTGTCGGGTTGGGGCACGTGGAGGAGAGGACGGGATCTGGGCCCAGGTGGGCGGGAATGAGGGGTAGGGTGGCGTGTGGGGGTTGGTGTTCGCACCCGGGTGGGGTGTGTCGGGGCGGTAGAGTCAGGTGGCGTTGGGGGGGTGCGCCCAGGGCGCTGGCAGGTGGGCCAGGGCACGGAAGTGCGCGTCCACGTGAGGAGAGAGAGGCGGGAGCGGCACGCGGGGTTAGCGGGGCGTTGGGCGGAAGTTTGGAGGGAGTTGGGTGAGGTGGCAGCGGGTGAGTGGGTGGAGATTGGGGCCAGGCTGATGTGGCACGATGGGATAGGTTGGGGTGAGGTGGAGGGGGGCTGGGTAGGATAGGGCTGGGTAGGTTATTTGGTAGAAAGGGTTTGGGATTTAGTTTAGGTTTTATTTTAGGGCGTGGAGATGGCCGGCCGGGCTTTCGGGCCTGGCGGGTTGCCTCCTATAAATAACAAATAATTTTATTTATTAAAAACAAGGCTTTTGCAAACCGTTGGTAGAGGAAACAAAATATTCCGGAGGCCCGGGGTTTTAATTTGAATAGAGACGGGAATATTTAGAAAAACAAAACTAGGCGGTACGAAAATAGTTTTAGACAAATCCATGCAAGATGATGGCGATGCTCAAATGCAATGTCGCATGATGACATGAGCATGCGGTCATGATGATGCAATGCACAAAAAAAACAACGCGATTTCCTAGTAGTGGTTTTTGCAGGGCGCCACAATAGTTCACTAGAGATGGCTCTCCTTAGATAGATAACATGCTGGGTGAACAAATTACAGCGGGGCAATTGACAAACACTGAGAAAGCAATACATGCATATACTAATCATCTTGACTCCTTTGAGACTTGATTGTGCAGTACAACATAATACATAGACCGCCATCCAACTGCATCTATGACTAATAATCCACCTTCAGGTTATCATCCAAACCCCCTCCAGTATTAAGTTGCAACCAACAGATTATTTCTTTACGAACTGCGTGTAAGGTGAACAATACAATTGTTCTATGAACAAAGGATCGTTGTTTTCTCCCTAGTAGCAACAGCACATCTAGTACCTTAGAGATTTATGTCACTTCCCCAGATTACCAGAGGCATGAACCCACTATCGAGCATAAATACTAACTCTTGGAGTTGTTAGCATCTACTTGGCCAAGATAGCTACTAACAACGGAAAGCATGCAAGATCTCAAATAACAAAGACATGATAGAATCAATAATCAATCTGAAATAGCATCTCAATATCCATCGGATCCCCGCAAACACAACATGTATGAATTACAAATAGATGATCTTGATCATGAACGGAGCTCACAAGATCTAAACATGAAAGCACAAAGGAGGAGAAACCACCCATCTAGCTACTACATGGATCCGTAGTCCAAGAATGAACTACTCACGCATCACACCGGAGGCTTGCATGGTGATGAAGAAGGCCTCCAGGGTGAATTCCCCTCTCCGGCAGGGTGCCGGGAAGAGCTTCAGATCCCTCCCGATCTAGGGATGGAGATGACAGCGGCTACAGACTCTTTCGTGGATTTTTGATCGGGTACCTAGGGTTTTCATCCCGAGGGAAACTTATAGGCGGAAGGAGAGGCCGAGGGGGTGCTGGGGTCGGCCAGACCACTCCCTGGCGCGGGCCAGGCCTGGCTGTGCGGCCAGGTTGTGTGGCCAGCCCCTCTCCGTCTCGTATTCTGGCACTTGATCCCTTTCAGAAAAATAGGCACTTTGGCTTTTGTCCCGTCCAATTTTGAGAGTATTCATTTTCTGACTTTCCTGGAACCAAAAACAGCAGAAAACAGGCAGCTGGCACTATGGCTCTTGTTAATAGGTTAGTCCAAGAAATCATATGAAAAGTACTCCAAAGTTGGATCAAAACACAAGAAAGTGGATAAAACCAAGCATGGAACATCAAAAATTATAGATACATTTGCAATGTATCAACATCCCCAAGCTTAACTCCTGCTCGTCCTCGAGTAGGTAAGTGATAAAAAGAAATAATTTTTGAGGTGACATGCACCATCAAAGACTTGATCAAAGTATTTGCCAAACATTCAAAGCTGGGATCAAAGTACTTCAATCATAACATGGAAGACAAAATTCTAGCAATAAGCAAAGAAACTATGATGCAACATGAAAAGGCACAAACAAAAGATTCATGAATAACATGCTTTGCAAGACGTTTGTTTGTTTCACATAAAGAAAACATAGCATAATAGCATTCAGCTTGTCCCTCATAGAGTAGCAAATACAAATGCATAGGACACCTTCAAAGTTCATAAGAGTGACTAGATACAATAGTTTAAAACAAGCAATAACAAGTTATGCATCAATCAACTAGTTTTGGGACAATGCACATAGAACTAAGAATGGCCACTATGCTCTCAAAGTAGGTGCATAAAGGTAGAAGGTGGAGACTCAATATAATGGTGGAAGAAAGGCCTTTTGTAAAAGGAAGTAGGGATTCAAGTCTCATAAAGAGCTTCCAAAAATTATGGTACTTATAGCTTTCAGCTCTCATTGCCCCTATCATAGGCATCTTGAAGGTGATTAAGGTTAAAGTGACACAACTAAGAGGATATGCTTGACAAGTTATAAACCGAAATCTCATGCCCCTTACTTACGAAGACCGATCCTCATGCTACTCAACTTCAGTCACGAGTAAGCTCTCGTCATTGTAAGTATATGTGTATCATTAAGAACCGCCAACGGGGTACCCCTTGCACATGATACGGGAGCTTTCCCATAATCAAAATGACAAGGCAAGCAGACAATGAGCATCTCAGTGATCTTTTTATTTGCTATTTGCATAGGTTTTTATTGACGATGCTTCATAGAGTGCTCATTATGGTGATGCTGCAAGTTTCCACCATGATTAGGCATGGCTTAGACTAGCGGCCCAGGCGTTTCTCTAACACACATACAAACTCCATGATCTTACAAGTTCCACTTTTATTTCACACCGCAGGGATCCGTAAGCAAAAGAACATGATATCAACGGGGTACAAAGTGAGCTATGGATCTGCGTTCCGAGCGAAATCTGCAAGAATCAAAATCGGCGAGACTATCGCCGTCGGTCGCATCCTCTACGTCGGCGACGTCCCTCTCATCGTTCTCGACGAGACTTGGATTCCGGCAAAGGAGGCCGTGACTGCCTACACAATCATGTCTTTTGGCGACATCGATGTTTACATCAGTTTCGCTAAACCTGCCCAACCCACCCTAGCGGTGATGATAGTGGTAGAGGAATTTTCTGGGTCCCCTTTGTCCGCGGAGGCAGAAGAGTTCCGGATCTCAGAAAAACCTAATCCCACCCAGCCCGCACCAGTTGCGGAGATAGTGCAGAAACCCGAACTTGAAGAAGACCTAGCGGTCAACGTCAAGTCTGGAGTGGATCTCCCCAGAGGAGCCGAATCCCAGATCGACCCACCCGTGGAAGTCAAAATCCAGGAGGAGCATATCAACGACACTGATTCCGGCTCTGATGATGCCGGAACAGACAGGCCTTTCCTAAGGTACACACTAAGACGTATGATACTGCAAGGCGAAAGCACATATGCAATCCTCGAGACCATCAAAAGTTTTGATATGGCTGATTGCAAAAGCCGCAGGTACCTCAGGAAGCACGCGCCACACTTCGTCGGATACGTGGGATCCGGATCCGGCTCTGCCGATGCTAGAGAAAACACTGACTCGATGCTGGAGGAAATTGGAACAAACGCCGACGTAACCGCATCCTCGGATGAGTCGATGACGTCAGCAGATTTTCGAAAGTTCTCCACGGAATATGAAGAGGAGTACAACTCCAAAGCTGCAGAAGAAGGACACCCCATGGTTGAAGGATTCGGGGAACACTCTCCCAAAGCGCAGGATGACATGGACGTCGGAGATAATCCCGTAGTCCAAATGTCCGAAAGTACCGATCAGAACTTGACTCCGGGAAACGGACCCAAAGCCGTCTTTGCTACCGGCGCTGCCAAGAAGGCAAAGAAGAAGAACAAGAAAAACAAGACCCCGGCAAAAGACCCTCTGGCAGAGGAGGTGATTGCTGAGGAATACGAGGAAGACTCGGATGGAGCACTTATCCCAGACGAGCTGAAAAAAGAAGCATCGATGGATGGACATGTGATCACTGAAGGTGCGCGTAAACTCATCGATGCCGCATTAACCACACCTATCCCTACAGCTGCAGAACTTACTACAGATGAGCTGGATGAAAGGGCGCAAGCCCTAGAAGCGCGTCGTCAACAACTCCTCGATGAAGCCAAAAACATCGAGGTGGAGAAGAAACGCATGCCGAACAAGGAGTAGATGTCTCGTCTGCATCAGAAGACACGGAAGCGTCACATAGGTGACAACCAATTCCCATGTGTCCGTGCCATCCTTTTTGGAGATGAGATGGGGAAGCCACGGAAAGATAGCAACGGAGATTGGGTATACCCAACACCAGTACAAAATACCGTGGCATCCCGAGAAATTCTATCGGCGAATCCAGGACCAGAGGAGATCCGTTTGGGTATCAAGCTACTCAACAAGAGACTGGAGCAGCAAAAGGTCGCCCTGTCCGGAAGTCAAAAACTGGTCTCAGATGCTGACTAATGTCGCATAGACCCGGCATGGGCTAACGTAAGACCCCATTATGTTCCGGAGCAGTATTATCGCCCCAAACGACGGGAAGACAATTATTCGAGAACTGGATCGTCAGGACAGCATCGCAAAACTACACGCGGCTGGAGCAACATCGCACTAGCGGCCGAGAAAGACGCCATCGCTGCCCTGAATCCGATGAACCCTCCCCGACGAGAATCTAAAGATCGAAGGGGAGAAGATAAAGAGAAACGTCGGGAGGAGGATCGTCAGAGAATGCCACCTCCTAGACATGAGAACCGTCCGGCTGAGCCTCACTATGGTGGGAGCGACGGACGAAGAAACGACGGAAACCATGCAGGTACAAGCCGGCAGGGAGCTCATCGTAGTCAAGACCCTCCCCGGAATCGGAATAATAAAGTTCCGGACAGAGGCCGGCGATCAGCCGGAAACTATCCAGCTGCTCCACCCTCTCTAACACACAGTCATCACAATGGCTCCCATGGAGGATAAGGAGGACGCCATGGCGGAGGAGGTGGTGGCAGAAGCCGAAGTCCGGCTCCACGGCACCGCAGCCACAGCCGGCATTCAGGACGATCTCTATCCCCGAATGACGCAAGACACAGGATCAACTCCAACATAGAGGCTCGGCGCTATGAAAACGATGACGTGTACGTGGGCCCAAAGTGCTTCGGTCCATGCATCAGAGCTACAAAATTCCCGGAAGGATTTGCTATCTCAAGACATATCCAGGCCTACGACGGCATTGCTCGGGCAGACACCTGGTTACAGGATTTCTTCCAAGCTTGCTGCATCGCCAAAGGCGGAAACAGCCTGGTCGCAACCCGATATCTCCCACTTATGTTGCGGAAGACGGCGCGATCATGGCTCAATGAACTTCCGGCAAACACCATCCATAACTGGTATAATTTATAAAGCGCGTTCTTTAGGAATTTCGAAGGCACATATCGGAGGCCCTGTACGGTTGGAGACCTACAGCGTTGCACCCAGAAAGCCGGAGAAACTTGCCGGGATTACCTCGGACGATGGATCGACACCAAGAACTCCTGCGAAGGAGTAAATGATCAAACTACGATTGAAGCTTTCATCGCAGGTCTCCCTATTGGTTTACTACGCCATCGCTTGAAGTGTGACAAGGTTACCGATTTGGGAGAGATGATAGAAACAGCGAGCAAGTATGCAGATGCTGACGACGATGCAGAAGGACTACTCAATGCCCTAGCTGTGCCTCAGTCGGCAAAACAACCAAATCAACAAGCTCAGAAGCGCAAAAACACCTCGGAAGAAAAACCCAACACGGAAACAGCGGTAGTCACTACTGTTTCCAGGTCTAGAGGACGAGGAGGACGTGGCGGAGGCCGTGGGCGTGGCCATGGGACATCAAGGGTCCAAGGTAGAGGAGAACAACAACCAGGCAAAACCTACTTTTGGGCCGACATTGCCAATAACCCATGCGTGCATCACCTAGACGCTAGTGGGGGCTCGTCCCACACCAACGCTGAATGTCATTTCAATGACGACATCAAAAGAGATGACACCGCGGGCTACAAAGCTAAGCGGAAGAAGGGAAAGAAAAATCCCGAAAAAGACAAGGAGACCAAGGAAGATTCCGACATGGAGGAGGCTGATGCTTCAAATCCCAAGTCAGAAGGGAAGAAGACTTTTCCCACCAAGAGCATAGATCCGTCCGAGATGCCCGCAACGAAGAAAGAGGTTACCAAGCCAAATACGGAGTTCAAGGCATCAGAAGAGACGAAGAAAGCGTCGTTGAAGGAAGATGACCCCTGCAAGGTGACCCAGATAGGCGTAGGCCTAGATAGCGCATAGGAAAGCGCGCTCGTCAAGTTCCTCCAAGCAAATCAAGACATCTTCGCATGGCAGCCATCTGACATGACCGGAGTACCTAGGGAACTTGCCGAGCACTCTCTAAATGTAAACCTGAACGCTAAACCTGTCAAACAGTCCTTACGACGGTTTGGCGACGAAAAGCGTAAGGCAATAGCTAAGGAACTAGCACGGCTCGAGTTAGCCGGATTCATAGAAGAGGTCATCGACACTGAGTGGTCGGCCAATCCTGTAATGATCCCTAAAAAGGACACCACTGATTTAAGGATGTGTGTTGATTATACTGCCTTGAACAAGGCTTGTCCAAAAGATCCGTTCGCTCTGCCTAGAATTGATCAAGTTATCGATTCTACGGCAGGCTCGGAACTCCTCTGTTTTCTCGACGCATATTCCGGTTATCACCAAATCTGGATGAAGGAATTTGACAAAGTCAAAACTTCATTCATAACCCCCTTCGGAACCTTCTGTTTCGTTACGATGCCCTTTGGGCTGAAGAACGCAGGAGCTACGTACCAGCGCACGATGCAGTGTTGCCTCCACGACCAACTCGGACGCAATGTACATGCATACGTGGATGATATCGCGGTGATGTCCAAAAAGAAGGAAACACTCATTTCCGACTTAGAGGAAACGTTCGCCAATCTACGAAAATACAACATCATGCTTAACTCGAAGAAAAGCTTCTTTGGAATACCAGCCAGCAATTTGTTAGGCTTCATCGTGTCTCAAAGAGGCATATTGGTAAACCGCGACAAAATCAGGGCTATACTCAATATTTCCAGGCTAACTCGCCTGAAGGATGTACAAAGACTAACTGGTTGCATTGCTGCGGTCAGTAGATTTGTAAGTCGGCTTGGTGAGAGAGCCGCACCATTATACAAACTCCTGAAGAAAACCAAGGATTTTGTCTGGACTGACAAAGCTGAAGCTGCACTGCAAGACCTGAAGAAAGTACTCTCATCTGCTCCTATCCTCGCAGCGCCGGAACCTCAGGAACCGATGTTGCTTTATATTGTTGTGACAAATAAGGTCGTTAGCATCGTCATGGTGGTGGAGAGACCAGAGGAAAATTAGGAACACTTGGTGCAGCGTCCGACTTATTTTGTCAGCGAGGTCTTGATGGAATCAAAACAGCGATATCCGCACTATCAAAAGTTAGCTTACGGTGTTTTCTTAGCATCTCGTAAGCTACGACACTATTTTCAGGAGCATCCAATTACCGTGGTGAGCAAAGCTCCCATGAGGGACATAATCAACAACAGCGACGCCACAGGACGTGTCGCCAAATGGGGCATAGAGCTCTCAGCTTTCGATATTGAGTATAAACCTCGGACAGCAATCAAATCCCAGATCCTTGCCGACTTTGTCGCTGATTGGATAGAGACGAAGGAGAACATGGTCCTCTCTGAGTCGGAATACTGGACCCTCTTTTTCGATGGGTCTAAGGCTCAAGGGGGCTCGGGGGCTGGCGTGGTGCTCAAATCACCCCAAGGAGATAAACTATTATACCTGTTGCAGATCCACTTCACAGCGACAAACAATATTGCCGAGTATGAAGCACTACTGCATGGAATCCGGATTGCCAAGGATATTGGCATCCGACGTATGATGTGTTACGGAGATTCGGATCTTGTTGCTCAGCAAGTCTCGGATATCTGTAATGCAAATAAGCACATGGCAGCATATAAAGCCGTCGTGGATGATCTATCTAAATCGTTCAAAGGGTTTGAAGTTCAGCACATCCCTCGAGCAGAAAATGAGGAAGCAGATGCACTATCTCGAATAGGCTCTGCACGGAAAGAGGTCCCGGATGGCGCATTTTTAGAGCACCTCAAAGTTCCCTCGATAAAGGAAGTAGATGAGGAATATCCGACCAAATCTGACTCACCTTTAATAGCAGTTTTGGCTGTAATTCCTAGCTGGACTCAACCCTACCTCGATTATTTGGTAGATGGCAAATTACCCGAAGACGAGGTGCTGAGCCGGCAGATTATCCGACGAGCAAAAGCCTATACTATTGTTAAGGGTGAGCTCCATAAACGGAGTGTTTCTGGGGGTTTTCAGCGCTATGTATCTCCGTAAGAAGGAGTGGAAATCTTAAGGGAAATCCACGAAGGAGAGTGTGGTCACCACGCTACAGCCAAATCTTTAGTGGCAAAAGCTTTTTGACATGGTTTTTTCTGGCTTACAGCTCAGGCAGATGCCGAACGGTTAGTCAAGACATGCAAAGGCTGCCAAAAGTACGCCAAGCAAGATCATGTTCCGGCTGATCAGCTGCGAACAATACCTATAACATGGCCTTTTGCGGTCTGGGGGCTTGACATGGTAGGACCCTTTAAACGAGCTCCAAGTGGATTTACCCACCTCTTAGTGATGGTGGATAAGTTCACCAAGTGGATCGAGGCTAAACCTGTCACTAGTTGTGATGGAGCAACAGCCAAAAGATTTGTCGAGGATGTTATAATCGGTATGGTTATCCACATAGCATTATCACGGACAATGGGAGTAACTTTTCTATGGGAGAACTGGCTGAATTCTGCGATGAGCAAAATATCCGGCTTGACATTGCGTCAGTCGCACATCCACAAGCTAACGGACAAGTCGAAACAGCAAATGGTTTAATTCTACAAGGCTTGAAACCAAGACTCGAAGCACCACTATGACGTGCTGCGGGGGCTTGGGCAGAAGAATTACCTTCTGTAATTTGGAGTCTTCGAACAACTCTGAACAGGTCAACAGGATACACACCTTTCTTCTTGGTCTATGGCGCAGAAGCAGTTCTTCCTAGTGATTTAATTCATACTTCTCCTAGAGTGGCGGCGTATATCGAAGAGGATGCCGAGATTTCTCGACAAAATGATCTCGACTTAGTCGAAGAAGTTCGTGTCATTTCTGAAATGAGATCTACAGCCTATCAGCAGAAGTTACACAAGTATCATAGCCAGAGAGTCCGAAATAGATCTTTCAATAAAGGTGATTTGGTTCTCCGGCTTGTGCAACAAAGAAAGCACAAACTTTCCCCAGTATGGGAAGGGACCTTTTTAGTTAGTCGAGTATTGCACAATGGATCATACTACTTAACTGACATGAGGCCAGTCAAAGAAAGACCTGCTACTAAGAAGAGAAAGAGAGCTGGAGGCAGTATAAATCCGGATGAGTTAGACAGACCATGGAATATTGCTCAGCTACGTCCCTTTTATTCTTAGTTTATCCTTCTTTGTAATCATACATATGTACATGTTCTGTGAGAAATAAAAGTTTTGCTTGCCTCAAGTTTTTCTGAGAAGTTCTTAGACCATCTTATTTCCGAATGATCATGTCATAGTCGAAAATCCTAGAATGCTTGAAAGTACTTTATGCTCATGTTTGTTCTGGTCTAGATTTCCGATTCTAAAAACTGCTACCTTCGGGTATAACTCTAAAAATTTCTAGTCTTTACTTTGGTTATTTATCTGATTGCCGGATGCGGGCATTTTCCGAGTAGTGAATTGTTGATACTGGAAGCCGGCTTTGTTTCCGAGTTTAAACTGGTTTAGCAATTAAGCTCCATTGCTCGGCAAAGTTTCCGGCTGAAGGTTTGGCCGGCTCATGAAAGGGACGAGGCGGAAAGCCAGATAAACGATAAGTCGAGACGAAAAATATAAGTGCTTGTCAAAACATTTCAGGCACACAAAAAAAAGTCTAAAGACAAAAGTGCTGAATAGATAAACAACTTAGCACTAGCAAAAATTCATAGTACTTAATATTTACAATCACATCAGTTTTTCCAGAATAATACATCAATTTCTGGTCTATAATGCAGGAGGAGATGAAGGATCTACTGGCTCGCTGGTCACTCCGTCTTGATATCGTTCCGAGATGTCTATATCCGAGTTGGTGCGTTCATCATCGGAAACTTCTTCGGTTTCTTCTGCAGGAGGAGGCGGAATAGCCACGCGGGTGAAGAAGGGGATCTCGTAGCTGGTCAGATCAGCTACGTGACACCTGTATCCGGCGCAGGAGTGCATGATGGCTTGAAGGTCCTGCTCCTGGCCGTCTTCGTCTACCTTGCAGTACCCTTTAGTCACTTGCCATATTTCCATGTTTCCATGATGGATCATGACCATGGAGAGGGCGTTCTGCGCAGCAGTCCACGCGTAGGACATATTCCAGTCCTGAACAAGCTGCGACATCTCCTTGGCCCTGTCCCGCACCTCAAAATCTGACATGCTTGGCATGTTCGGAATCCTGAGAGACTCGCCAATGTCCTCAAGGGACTGGCGGTAGTCATGAAGAAGATCACCGACTTGGGTAAGCCGTTGAGTGCGGGGCTCGGACGAGGAGGAGTCCGTCAACTTTAGAGGACCTATACATAAAACAAGTCAAGAAAAATCCGACATTGATAAAAGTCGAAGAAAAGATAAGTCAGAGAGGTGGAACGTACCAAGAATGAAGTCGTCAATCTTGGTCTTCTCCTCCCGGAGACTCTAGAGTTAAGCCCGGAGCGCCTGGGTTATGTCTTTCTCTCTTCCAAGCTCATTCTTGAGGTCCGAGATTACTTTATCTTGAGCGGCAATCTTGCGATCGCGCTCTTCAGTGGCCATGGAGGAGGATTCCAGGACTTGAGCTATGCTCGTTTCATGATCCGCCTTGAGCTTATCTAGCTCTTAGCGAAGTCCCTTGTTTTCCACCACCAGGGTTTTGAGGTTCTCGGCCTCTTCAATCATAGCGATGGATTGTTTCACCAACGATGAAGACAAAAAGAACAACAATTCAGAAAAATTCGACATAGAAAAAGCAAAAGACAAGGTTTGAATCTCGAAATGTTTACCTTCGGCTTCATCCTTGGCTACCTTGAGCTCAGCATTTTTAAGCCGGAGAGCTTTGATCTCTCTCCGCTTATTACAGACATTGGACAATACTTCCTGGTTATACGAACATACTTTCTATAAGTTAGAATACCCAAAGTCAAAAAGCTACTTAAGACTCGGGCTAATATTTTTTGCTAAATATCAGCATGAGCCTTGGGGGCTACACTAGTTCGTTCTTTGGCATCCTAATGAAAGCATAAACTCGGATTCTATATCCTACTTCATGCTTGGGGGCTAGAGGATATGATATAACATAATGTAAAAACAAGAGTTGGAATTCCGACTTACATATTGCTCGCGGGTGAGTTTGTCTAAACCCGCGTTTACTTCAGTTGCCACCTTCTCGGCGAGAGTAAGAGGGATCACTAGAGCTGTTGGAAGCTCGCCAGTCCTGATCCTCTCGTCGTGAAGGCGGACTTGAGTGAGAAGGTCAGAGAACTTGACGTCCTCTGCTTCTTGCGCCTCCTCTTCGGGGGATAGATGGCTTTTGTCCAGGACTTGCCTGGCTAGCCGCTGGATCTCCTCTGCAGATTTCCGGGTCAGGCCAAACTTGGCAAGACCCGGATTGTTGAGGAGGTTTTCGGCGAAGACTTCAGCCGAGGGATCATTACCCGAATAGGGTTCACCCTTATCTTGACCTGACGCACCCACAGTGGCGTCAGTGTGTGACCCAAGGATCACAGGCTCCGTTTGAGGAGCCAGATCTTCTGCAGCTTCCGACGACATAACCGGAGTTGCAGAAGGTTGAGGAGCCGGAGTCGGAGGAGCTACAGCAGGCAAAGCTATGATAAGCTTCGTATGGCGTAAGGGCTTCGAAGAAATCCCTTTCCCCTTGTCCTTGATGATCGATTTTGCTCTGAAGGTAACAAAGTCGGAAACGTTACATCTCGGAAAGAAGTTTAAGTAAAGCACAAAGACAGAAAAGTTGTGATAGAAAGGATACCTCTTCACGACAGGCACCTCCTTTGTGCCAACCGCTACTGTCGGAGCTTTGCGCTTCTTGAGCGCAAGATCCGGCAGTGGAACTACTTTCACCTCCTGAGAGAACTCCAGAGGGTATCCTTCGAGCGGAGCAAGTTCCGACTCGGGGATGTCAGCAAGCTGAAAACAAGAAAACGTATCAGGATTGCAAAGTAACTCGAAGATAGAAACACATAAAAGATGTGATGATAAAAGCTTACCGGCACCACGGGGTTTTCCGCCGTGTGCATGTCTAGAGAAACCTCTGGAATCTGCCTCTCGATCCGCTCCTTGATCAGCCACTTGATTTGGCTTATGTAGCCTTGAGTGGTGTAGGCCTTAGCGCTGATGCGGAGGGAGTCGGTCAGAGAAGACGTGACGGAATGCATCAGTCTATCCCCGTGGTACTGAAGTGGCTGGATCCGGCATGAGACCCAACACTGGACCAAGTCGGATCCCTTCAGACCGTTGTGCTTGATCATATATTCGATCCGCCTCTTAGCGAGGATCAGATCATCTATGAGAGCCGGAGCAGCCTCGTCCCAGGAAGGCTGGGCCGTGGCAGCTCCGTCAACAAAAACCGGCAAAGCAGTATCTTTGCCGGGAGCCGGAATATCCCTATGGTAGAAAAAAGTGGCTGGCCATTGTTTGACCGAGTCACTGGCAAAATTTTTGGGATATGCCTGGTCTCGTCTAAGAGAAAAACTAATGGTGTCGGTGATGTAAGGAACACCGACAGTGATGGAATTCCTCCGGACATGAAAGTAAAACTGGAAGAGAAGCAAACTCGGCCTAATGCCGAGAAAGCCCTCGCAAAGCGCAGCATATGCGCTCATTTCTAGAAGAGAATTGGGAGGAAGATTGTGGAGTTGAACTCCATAGTGATCTATCACCTCGGAGAAGAACTCCGAGGGAGGAAAGGACAAACCTCAGTCCAGATGAGTACCGAAGTGAACTCGCTCGCCCTTGTGTGGGTTGGGGACGGTTTCGCCGGAGCCGCTCCGCCAGTCGCCGGCGACGAGCAGCCCCTCCTTCTCCACATTCTTAAGGCCTGCCTCGTCGAGGGCGCAGGGGATGCAGATTCCCCTGTAGCTTTTCTTCTCCGCTGCAGCTTCCGACTTTGCCGCCGCCGCCGCTGCCACCAAACCAGAGGAAGAAGATGAAGAAGCCGTTTTTCTCTGGTGAGAAAGTGACCTTAAAGGGGCGGTGCTGGGAGTTTTTGTGGGGGAAGGACGAGGAGGCTCTATGCGCGCAGGAGGATTGGGAAGAAAGGAAACGGCAAAGGACTGGTGGAAAGGAGAAGAGGAAATTTGAACCCCTTATATCCACCTACCTGCACCAAGATTCGTGCAAACGCTACAGTGCAACCGCCACACATCGTGGAAAGAACTGAGAAGGACCCGCGCGATGATTGCGTCGCCTCGATCTCCATGCAAGCATTGAAATGGCGCCTCGGTTCCGCAAACCGCGGACCCACCAAACGGCCGTGCTGACGAAACGTCTGCCAGATGACGTGACTTGACCATGCTTGTGTCAGGTGGCGTTAGAGACCAAGTTCCGGCTTAGTTTGAAAACAAGCTGGAAAATCCGAGTAACCAATTGAAAGGTCTGACTTATTTTTTAAGACCCGGATCGTATCTTTTGTTGTGAAGTTTCAGGAACCCTTCAAGATTCTGCAAGCCGAAGATCATGCTAGATGATGATAAATCCGACTTTGGATCTTGGAGGCCTCCGGGGGCTGCTGTTGGGGATATACTTTCCGGGTATCCTCACAGTTCCTCACTGACCAGGGTGGCCTACTTCGGGTTAGAGCATTGCTTCACGGGCGGCCCAGTCAGGAAGAAAGACGGAGTCCAATCCGGCTATGGGAAGGCCCAGAAGACTTACCGACTTAGGCCCATAATGTTACTTGTAGTTCAAGATGTACTCTGTAACAGACTTTTAGTCGTAGCCGGATAGATCTCTCTTGTCAACCCTAGGCCGGATATCTATATAAGTCGTCCTAGGGAGAGCCTTTAGGGCACCTCAATAGTCTACAATCTCAACTCGCACAGGCGAAACCCTTGTAACCCATATTTCAGTTCTGCCGTATTACTAGATTGCTAGCAGGAGTAGGATCCGTCCAAAGCCGGCGGATTTGAACCTGGGTAAACTTGTGTGCTCACCGTCCCGGAATACCGTACGTCTCACCCCCCTCTCTTTCGCACGCCTCGAGGACCCCCTCATGGCGTACTTGTCATCAATCAAACGACAATGTTGAAAGCGTTCCCCATGGTACATGGTTCTGCTAATTTGAACTTATAAAGCGCAAGCATATACGCAACAAACAAGGACCCAATGGTTCAAGTTTATTAGAGGCAATAAAGTAAAGTGTGCCATCAAGTTCGTGAGAGCTTTAATCACTAGTTTTCTCATAACAAGTGGAAGGTAAACAAAAGCATGAATATACTTGGAATAGCATAAGCTAGTAGGTAGGTATGGTGGAATATTTGGAATAAGTTGGTTTAGGGAGAGTTGGATGCATGAGTGGAACTCATACTTTGTGGTGGAGGCTAGCAAAAGACTAGGAGCGACAAACTAAGAGAGCAATAATGGCCATAATCATGTAGAGCGACAAAACATCATTGATCAAAGCATAAAGTGATACTACAAGTTGAAAACTAAAGGATCATAAAGGCTATGGTGACTTGTGAAAGTCAAAACATGGTGTGAGCATGCGCCAAGTCAACCCAAATAAAGCATCAAAGGAGAATACCACTATACTATGCTTTAATATGCTAAAACAACGCATGATTCATCCAAGGCACATTAAGCAAGCTCAATTGTTTATAACAAGTCATGCTAAAGCAAAGAATACTAAGCATAAAGCCAAAACAATATCAAGCATGGCATGACAAAGCATAGCCACAGTCAAAAACAAGCCCTTTTACCACATAAGCATGAACTTTTCTACTCTTTTCCAAACCAAACCAAACTAATTGCAAACCAATGTATGAAAGAGGGGGTCCAACCAACTTATTCAGAAAACTAAGCAAACCAAGTAAACTAAAAACCAAAACAAAAAGGAAGACGCTCCAAGAAAAACACAATTGTGCATGAAACAATAAAAATGAAGCGTTTGGAAGAAACCTGGGATTTTTATTGATGAAGAAGGGGATGCCTTGGGCATCCCCAAGTTTTGACGCTTGCACTTCTTGGATATTTCTTGGGGTGACACGCGTGGCATCCCCAAGCTTGAGCTTTAGTCCATCCTTCATCTCATTACTCATTCCTTCCATACACCTGAAAATTTTCCTTCATACAAAACTTCACACAATCTCATTAGCAACATTAGTGCACTTAAGATAAATAAGTCTCAAGGTTCAGTTCTAACACCAAATAAACTTCCATTAGAACACTAGATACTGTAGCACTTCACTCAAAAAGCTCAATTCTCCAAAAGAACTCAAGAAGGAACCAACAAGAAGCAAATGCAGAAAATGGCAGAAATCTGTCAAAACAGACCAACAGGTAAAGACGAATTTTTTCGAAGACCTTCTGTTGCTCAAATCAAAAAGTGTTGAACTAACGAAAGTTAGATAACAACCTGGGGCAGAAGCACAAAAAATTACAGCTCAAACCAACGTACAGATCTCTCTCAGGAATTTTTACGGTGAAGCACAGAAATCTGTTTCGGGACAGCAACTTTCCCAATCATTACTTCACTCTCATTAGAGGTTACTCTTGGCACAAAAAGCAAATAAAAAGGATAAGGAGAGGTTATTACAGAGGTAATAACTTCCAAGACTCATCTAAATCTCTTGGGTTATCTCCCAACAAGTACTTTTCTTTAACGCCTTTAAGTTAGGCATAAGAACCAAAGAAAGAATCAAGTGTTCTCAAATGAAGAAGCATTAAAACCAAAAAAAAAATCATAGGAGAAGCAAAAGAAATCTTCTCTCTTTTTAGGGAAGTGTTCTATACCTTTCTTGAGTGGGATGTGATATTTAATGGTGCCTTCTTTCATATCAACGATGGCACCAACAGTTCTAAGAAAAGGTCTTCCCAAAGTAATAGGACAAGAAGCATTGTATTCGACATCCAAAACATAGAAATCAACAGGGACATAGGAATCATTAACCATAATAAGAACATCATTAAGACTCCCCATGAGTTTCTCTTTAGCATTAGCATCAAGTGGGACATTCAAATAACAATCTTCAAGAGGAGGCAAATCAAGCATATCATAAATCCTTCTAGGCATAATAGAAACACTACTATCAAGATCACACAAAGCTTTGAAGTCAAAGTCATTCACTTTCATATTAATGATGGGTTCCCAACCATATTCTTGCTTTATAGGAATAGAAGCTTTATGTTTCATATTTTCTTCCTTAATCTTTATGAGAGCATCGTTAATGTGTTATGTAAAAGCCATGTTCATAGCACTAGCATTAGGACTTTTAGCAATCTTTTGTAGGAACTTAATAACTTTAGAGATGTTGCAACCATCAAGATCAAAATCAACTTTATCATCTAAAGTAGTAGAACTATTAGTAGCCTCAACACTAGTGGTGGTGATAGTAGAAACAGTAATGTTTCTAGCAATTTCATCTTCTCTTTCCCACTTAGCATGTAATTCAGCTAATAGTCTAATATTTTCATCAATTCTTACTTGTATGGCATTAGTAGCTGCAAAGGGATTCTCATTAGTTTCAGGTTTAGCAGCCATTTTATTCAAAGTAGATTGAGCTTTAGCCAAAGATGTTATATTTCTTTCAGCATTAGAGAGTTTTTCCCCAATAGTTTTATTGAAAGCAGTTTGTTTACTAATGAACTCTTTAAGCATAACCTCAAGTTCAGAGGGAGCACTCTTACTATTGTTGTAAGAATTTCCATAAGCATTACCATTGTTGGGAGGGTATGGCTTATAATTGTTGTTACCAAAATTGTTCCTATAAGCATTATTACCATAAGTATTGTTGCCAAAGTTGTTATTTCTTATGAAGTTCACATCAACTTGCTCTTCTTGAGCAACCAAAGAGGCTAAAGGAACATTATTTGGATCAATATGGGCTTTCCCATTAACAAGCATGGACATAATCATATCAATCTTATCACTCAAGGAGGAGGTTTCTTCAACAGAATTTACCTTCTTACCTTGTGGAGCTCTCTCATTATGCCATTCCGAATAATTAACCATCATATTATCCAATAGTTTTGTTGCAGCACCCAAAGTGATGGTCATAAAGGTACCTCCAGCAGTTTGGATGATCATCCAAGCAGTCAGTACATGAGTGGGACAATTCTTTACCAAAGATTTCATTCTTTCCCAAGCTTGAGCAACATGCTCATTATCAAGTTGTTTAAACTTCATTATTTCACTTCTCATGGATATAATCTTAGCAGGAGGATAGTATTTTCCAATAAAAGCATCTTTGCACTTAGTCCAAGAACCAATACTATTCCTAGTTAAGGAATTCAACCATTCTTTAGTTTTTCCTCTCAAAGAGAAAGGAAACAATTTCAGTTTAATAATATCACCATCTATATCCCTATGCTTTTGCATCTCAAAAAGTTTAATAAAGTTGTTTAGATGGGAAGCAACATCTTCATTACCAATACCAGAAAATTGTTCTCTCATAACAAGATTGAGCAAAGCAGATTTTATCTCAAAGAAAGTATTTTCAGCCACGGGTGGAGCAATAGGAGTGCTCATAAAATCATTGTTGTTGGTGCTAGTGAAGTCACACAACTTAGTGTTTTCAAGAGTAGTCATTTTTTTGGGTTTTCAAATAAGAAAGCAAACAAGTAAAACTAATTTTTTTGTGTTTTTGAGGAACAAAACAAGCAAACAAAGCAGAAAAGAAACTAAGCAAAACAAAAACAACAAAGTAAAGAGATTGGTTATGAGGTACTCCCCTTGTGAAGATGTCCTTGACTCCCCGGCAACGGCGCCAGAAAATCGCTTGATGGCTCAATGCACGGCGCCCAGAAAAGTGTTGATGTCTCGTGGTTGATGTAGAGCTCGTTGGGAACCCCAAGAGGAAGGTATGATGAGCACAGCAGCAAGTTTCCCTCAGTTATGAAACCAAGGTTTAATTGAACCAGTAGGAGCAAGGAAACACCTCAAAGGTGTTACTAGCTGAGCTTTGGCAGGGCGCACTACCGGTGCTAGTAGCAACGTGGAGACCTGCACAACACAACCACAGAACTTTGTCCCCAACTTGCGATGAGGTTGTCAATCTCACCGTGTTTTGCGGAAAACAAAGGATTAAATGTATCGAATGGAAAGAAGTAAAAGTTTGCAGAAAGTAAACACAAAGCAGTAAAAGATTATAGATTGTATGTAAAAGACAAGGATCGGGATCCATAGTTCACTAGAGGTGGCTCTCCTTAGATAGATAACATGTTGGGTGAACAAATTACAGCGGGGCAATTGACAAACACCGAGAAAGCAATACATGCATATACTAATCATCTTGACTCCTTTGAGACTTGATTGGGCAATACAACATAATACATAGACCGCCATCCAACTGCATCTATGACTAATAATCCACCTTCAGGTTATCATCCGAACCCCCTCCAGTATTAAGTTGCAAGCAACAGATTATTGCTTTACGAACTGCGTGTAAGGTAAACAATACAAATGTTCTATGAACAAAGGATCGTTGTTTTCTCCCTAGTAGCAACAGCACATCTAGTACCTTAGAGATTTCTGTCACTTCCCCAGATTACCAGAGGCATGAACCCACTATCGAGCATAAATACTAACTCTTGGAGTTGCTAGCATCTACTTGGCCAAGATAGCTACTAACAACAGAAAGCATGCAAGATCTCAAATAACAAAGACATGGTAGAATTAATAATCAATCTGAAATAGCATCTCAATATCCATCGGATCCCCGTAAACACAACATGTATGAATTACAAATAGATGATCTTGATCATGAACGGAGCTCACAAGATCTAAACATGAAAGCACAAAGGAGGAGAAACCAGCCATCTAGCTACTACATGGATACGTAGTCCAAGGATGAACTACTCACGCATCACACTAGAGGCTTGCATGGTGATGAAGAAGGCCTCCAGGGTGAATTCCCCTCTCCGGCAGGGTGCCGGGAAGAGCTTCAGATCCCTCCCGGTCTAAGAATGGAGATGACAGCGGCTATAGACTCTTTCGTGGATTTTTGATCGGGTACCTAGGGTTTTCGTCCCGAGGGCAACTTATAGGCGCAAGGAGAGGCCGAGGGGGTGCTAGGGTCGGCCAGACCACCCCCTGGCGCGGGCCAGGCCTGGCCACGCGGCCAGGTGGTGTGGCCGGCCCCTGGCCCCTCTCCGTCTCGTATTCTGGCACTTGATCCCTTCAGAAAAATAGGCACTTTGGCTTTTGTCCCGTCCAATTCCGAGAATATTCATTTTCTGACTTTCCTGGAACCAAAAACAGCAGAAAACAGACAGTTGGCACTGTGGCTCTTGTTAATAGGTTAGTCCAAGAAATCATATGAAAATTACTCCAAAGTTGGATCAAAACACAAGAAAGTGGATAAAATCAAGCATGGAACATCAAAAATTATAGATACATTTGCAATGTATCAGTCGGCCGCAGAATGGTGACCACATCATCTGCGTAAATCGAGGTTCACTGTCGCAGGCTCGAAGCCACAAGACGGATGAGCAGCCCCTGGTCCTCAGCTTTGATGATCATCATATGTAACACCTCCATGATTAGAATGAAAAGTTGTGGTGAGAGGGGGTCCCCCTGCTGGAGCCCCTGTCTGTTGATCACTTTTCCCCCGGGGCAACCATTCAGGAGAATGCGGGTGGAGGCTGTGGAGAGCAGCGCGCAGATGCATGTGAGGAGGCGCTCCCAAAGCCCAACTTTCTGAGAACCTCGAGCAGGAAAGCCCAATCCACCGTGTCAAACGTTTTGGTGATGTCGAGCTTGAGCAACACCGCTGGGGTCTTACTGGCATGTAGCTTGTGGGTTGTCCCATGTACCATCATGAAGTTATCGTGCAAGCACCGTCCACGCACAAAGCCACTCTGGTGTACTCCCACCATCTACGGTAGGACCGAAGTTATGTGGTTCACGACCACCTTGGTCACCCATTTGGCAATCCCATGGATAAGGCTGATCGGCTGAAAGTCCCAATAACGCCTTTTACTTGGGAAGAAGCGTGACCAAGACGTCGTTTACTGCCCTAAACCCACGGCAGTCCAGTCGAGGGAGCGAGTGGAAAGCTTGCATGATATCGTCCTTAATGATACTCCAGCTGGTCGTGCAGAAGCGTGCGAAGAACCCATCCGGGCCGGGGCATCTGTCTAGTGGCATGTCCCGAATGACCGCCAAAACCTCTTCTTCCGTGAAGACCCTATCGATATGCTGGAGATCTGTGGAATACAGCCCAAGGAAACTAAGGGCGGGCAAGAAGGGCCGGTCCATATCCACTCCAAGCAGATTCTTGAAGAACGCGTCCATGGCCTCCGCCTTCTCTACGTGCTCTGAGATCTGGGCGTTGTCCACGGCACATGGTGCATCAATGCACAACGGTAACATGTCCCTATGTACTGTGCATGCTATACCAAACTTATACTCCAATTTGTTTTTGTTTTTTTTGCACGAACTTGAATTAATTTGTGGACAGGACGATGCGGTGATCGAATCGAAGGACGCTAAGGGAAGGACCTCGCCGATACGCTTGTCGAGCAAATTATTAGTTGGAGCGGCGACCATTTATGTGGCATGCAGTGGTACAAAGGGAACATGGCTCCCTGCGCAGTGTGGTCGCTGGATCGTGATAGCCTGATAGGCATGCAGTGTCGCGAGAACCTCTCCACGGAGAACCTTTTGTTAACACACACACAAAAAAAAAACACGGCCGCGCAGTTTGCCCGTTGCTGTCCTGGTTTGCTATAATCAGTTCAGATTCAGACAGGACGACTTCTTCCCCATAAGACAACTGGCGGCTGGACAGTGTAGCTAGCTAGCTGCACGCGGAGCCTGCTTACTTGCACGTTCAGGGTATAATATATGTGCGGAGACAGACAATTTATTGGGCACGTGTACAAGGTGAACATGCATGGCTCCTTACATTGCATAGTGTGGTCGCCAGAGTAACTAGGCAGTATCGCCGCGAGAACCTCCAAGCCCTGAGTCTGCTGCAACCAGTTCAGAGATAAGAGAAGACCTCTTCCATGCTATTTGCAGCCAAATTTTCCTTTCGCAAATTTTGCAGCCAGCTCGTGGGACGACGTGGTCTGCTATGTACGGATCAAGGCCTACGGCCGCGGGGCAAACACGCAAAATCTCATCGTCGGTTTTGTTTGGACGCACGACTCGGCACGAGAGAGAGACAAGACAGACGATCAAAAACCATAAGCGGCAGCAAGCAGGCCACCACCACTGTGCTCGCCGAATGTGTTCGTTGCATCGATCGATCTCGATTGGCTTTCTTCTTCGGCCGTCACGTCCGGACTCGGTCGTCGCCGAGCGCGAGACCGGCGGAGATCATGCAGGCCACGTACTGCTCATCCAGATCCTGCCCTGTCGTGTCGTCGAGCTAAACGTGCTCGGGGGCCGGTCGCTGGCTGCCACCCACGTGTAAGTCGCGCTGAAAGAAAATCACTCGCCAAAAACCCATCCTGATGCCGACTTGTACTTACTGCTTAGGAAAAATCCACATCGCTGCATATCTAAACTTCTGTATTGACTTGTCATATATAGCCTGCGCGCGGTTCACAGCTGCGCGGCGGCGGCGGCAGAGGCCGACCTCCCCCGCCTCCACAAAGTCGTCGCGGCGGTCGCCGTCGGCGTCAACGGGGCAGCGGCGCGGACGGTTCATACATAAGCCAGTCAACCAGTCACAGCATCACGCTCATGCATGCTCCATACTGGCCACGGTGCCGTCGTAGTGGAAGACGGCGAGAAAGAACGGCCACGATGCCGCCCCTTCCTCGGGCCGGTGCCTTGGCCTTAGTATTTAAGTTTCATTTTTTTTAAATGCCTTATACAATGGATACAAATAGTGTGTGTAAACTGTAAACTTATAATGAGTAGTATGCTAGTAGTAATACTATTACGGTGCAAACATCATGCACTTAGTGTTTTTTTTTTGAAAATAACATCATGCACTTAGTTGGTACTACTTCGTCATATTTTAGTGTTGTGCCGACATGCTTGGTCTGGAGGTGTGTAGCAGTCCTCGGTAGGGGATGTGGTTGGCGGGCTTTGGCGCATGTGGAGGTAGTTTGTGGGCGGTTGACTCTCGCGGTTGGGGGTTGAGCACCTCCGGGAGAAATCCCCGCTCCGGTTCGGCCGGAGCCGGCGATGGTGATGTCCGCGGGTGTCGCGGACTTTCTTGGATGCATCGTCGCGTGGTGTATTCACCCCTCCTCTTGCGGCCCTGACTCAGTAGGGAAATCTTTGATCTGACGGTATGGTCGGGATCGAACGATGGAGGCGCTTATGCGTCTCTTACCTTCTTGGGGGCATCGTCTCGGAGTCGCCTACGGTCAGGGGTTTGGTGAATGGCGCGTGTTGTCGGGCAGCTGTGCAAGGTCTAAGGGTGAAGTTTGGCAAAGATGATGCCTCGAGCTGAGGTCGGGTCGCGGCTGATCTTCGGTAGTTAGTTTTCCCGGCGTGTCCGATGGGTTCTTCTGCTTCGCTGTGTTGTTGTGGAGTTGGAGCTGCGGTGGAGCGTGTCGAGGTGGTGACGATGACCGGTCGCCGATGGTCTCTGCAGGGTCTCGATCGGCACAAGATCAGCATAATTCCCTTGTCAAGCTTGTCGTCTGAGTCGGAGCTGTCTGGCCTTGGCATTAGGACGACATGGTTTGCGGCGCGGTGTGTGAGGCTCTGTTTTGGAAGTCGCTGGTGAAGTCGGAGTCGCTGGCTCGCAGAGGAGTGATGACGATGACGCTTAGTGGCAACCTCGACGTGGGTCTTCTTGTGTGCCTGTGTTTCATGTGGGTAGTCAGGTTGGCTGTTGTGGTGTATCCGATGTGGTCGTGTTCTATGACGATATTAATGCATTTGTACGGATTTTTGGACAAATGAACTGGTCAATTCTCTTCGCTTTTTTAATAAAATAAGGTAAAATTACCGGTTTTGTTCGAAAAAATAAATAGAATCTAAACAAACTCAAGTTAATTATTTTAGGACAGGACGGAGGGAGTATTGTACAGTGCTCGCCAAACTGTAATTAGTACGGGCGCGGTGCATCAATGCGATCAATGCAAAACGTTAGTTTGTCCTGATGCTGATGCACAAGCGTTAGGCCCTAGCAATAACGAATGTTGTGGACCGGGCGCGATCGATGGGTTCTAGATGGAAGGAGGGACAGGAAAGGACCGGGCAGATGATACGCCTGTCGAGCAAATTAATTCTGTACGAGCGGCAGCAAACCATTCGACAGTAGTAGTATGAGTACAAGGGGAACATGGCTCGCCGCGTAGCGTGGTCACCGAGCTAGACTAGCGACCCAAGTGGCGGGCAGTCTAGCTGCCGAGCTGCAAAGACTCAGTAGTATTTGCAGCCAAAAAGATGTTCATGTATAGCAAATTTTGCAGCCGGGCGATCTGGTCCTGTAGATATCCTCTCTTATTTTTTGTGAAATTTTGGTCCTGTATATATTCGGGATACCAGAATTTCCATCGTCGGTTTTGTTTGGACACAAATACTACAGATCCCGAGCAAAAATCATACTATGCTCTACAAATAGGGTGTGAGGTGGGATCCCACCAAAGATGCATCGATTGGCTTTCTTCCCAGACTGGCCACGCGCGTGTAAATCGCGGTTAAATTCAGTCGCAAAGAGCACCGTGATGCCGACTTACTAACACTTGGAAATATCAAGCGTTCGTATTTTGTATCGACTTGTATAACACTGTTGCTGTTGCTAGCATGGGACACGCACGCGTCTGCCACGCGCTGCCTGCAGTTGACTGCACGGCGGGCAGAGCCGACTTCCCCTGTCGCTGCCGCTCCACCCTTGTCTCGTCGTCGCTGTCGGCGTCAACGGGCGGCGGCGTGGACAGTTCCTGGTTCCTACCTAAAGCAGCCAGCCAGCCGGTCAGTCGTCAGTCAGAGCACCTCACGCTCATTAGAGCTCGTATAGAGGTCGTTGTTTTCTCGTGGCTACCAGGCTGCTAGACCTCAAGCAAGGTTGACGAACATCGCCGTGGCCTCATCTGGTGCACAGATCAGTCGGCCGCAACATATGCCAGGTCACGCCTGACGCCGGGGTTCGATCCGATCACTTGCCGCGCCGCTTCCCTTTCCGGCCGACAGCGTGGAGCGACGACGCCCCTCAAACGGCTTCCATTATTTCAACTTGAAACCGGCTAATCAATCACGTGAGGTGAGATCATCTCCAAATGCAGATTTTCCATTCATGTGATACCAACACATTTTCTACTGTTGCCTGCACCTGAATCTCGTGCCGACCACGTGCATGAACCTGAAAGAAAGGGAAAATAACTGGTCAGAAAATAAACCATCGAGACAGAGCCCCTGCGTGTGGAGGTGTAGCAAGCTAGCAGTATTACTATGTCGGATTCAATTCCGAAAAGGACCAACCATTCGGATTACTGAATCCAGAAGCTGCAAATTCAGAAGGCTATCTATCTGCAACAGTTAACGTGACAGAACACAAAACATTGCAGACGTAATATTAGCATCCCATAAGAAAAAAAAGATCAAACTCTATTCTCGTGTGATACTCGTTCAAAAACAAATATCATCATGATAAAATTTGATATATTTGTGTAATACAAAGACATACAGAGCAACATATCACGGGCAAAAACCTCAAGAGACAGATGACAGAACGAGACAGAATCGCAGACAGCAAAACACACATAGAATTCAGCATCCACAACAAAGCCTCTCCCATCCATTGCAGCACGATCATCTCACTACGAGTGCGTAAGAAAACCGAGCGACATGCTCATCAGAGACTGCCAAGTCAACAAGGCATACTTTACTACTAGCACACTTGCCTGGCAAACTATCTTCAGACTCCTGTCACATAGACGCGGACTGCACACACGGTGCGGGTGGGCTGGTCACTACAAACTGTTATCCCTAAACACATCATATTTACAAGTTGGCATCAAGCTGACATTTTACTCTTCGCTCTACATTGTGACAGCAACGAGAACTGAGCCCCAGCCCTATCTCCTCCACGGCTCCGACAAGCCAATGCTGCAAGACGCAAAGTTGCCTGAAACCAGAGCAGCACATCAGCAGACATCATCAAAGAGACGATGGGAAAGAAGTGCGCTACAACAACTCAAAGCTATACGGTAGGCTACAACTATCAAAAGGTGCCCAACCTGGAGTTTGAGCAGGAAATGGAAAATGCTTACCAAGAACTGTTCAGGGAGTTTGAGCGTGTAGTTATTTATCTATCACCACTTCAGATTTTTTCACATACCTAAACCAGAACGGCCACTATCTCTTCCATTCTCTCGGGTGGCAGATTCTTATCCTTGAAACGCTTGTAGGCGAACCACCAATCAACTGGATGTTTTCCACGGCAGGTCGCTCCGGCAACGCCTATGCCAATGGAATATATGGCTCTGGGCAACCCTTCACACGCCGAAACCATCTAATAACCAGTAAAGCCAGTACAAATTAGAAATTAGTTCACAAACATTTTTTAGGTTAGAAATAATTACAGCTGAAGAAGTAACAAGGAAATATTACTTTTTTGGCATATTCGTAAATTTCAGTATCGGCTTCCGTGATTTCTACCCCTGCGTTGTACTTGAAAAGACTCCAAGCATCTTCATCCCCTAGGCACTTCATCTCCATAGTGTTTGATATGGTGCATCCCATGCGAACACATGCTAACTGGCTCCTCGATGCAATAACGACCTTTTGCCGACGCCCAAGAGCTATCGGCAAACCAACAGCTATCAAGTCTGGGTAGTACCCATCTTGCACGTCGTCTAACAGAATCAGAAAACTGCTGTGCTCTATATACTCCCTGAGGATTTTCGCTCGCTGATGCTCCTCTAACAACGAGAACGCCTCGCAATCCAATTCCAAGGAAAAAGCGAGATGGTTTTGCCTGACTCTCACGCTACTGCCACCATCAAGAAATATGATGTAGCGAAACGAATCAGTATAGTATAGGTATGAGCGATGAGTAACAGAAGCCGCGACTTGCCAACACCCGATATGCCCCACAAACCAAAGACAGAATCATCCGGTCGCTCACTCTGCAAGAATTCAAGCACCTTTTTCTTGTGCATGTCCAGTCCCCAGAGGCGAATACCTGACACTGTTTGGCGAGCACGAACTGGGGTTTCTAGCACTGCTCGCTCCTCAAAGATCTTTGCCTGCTTAACAGAACGAGCCACATAAAGATCACCAAACTCCCACACCAGAATGCTGATTTCGTACATGATGGCCCTATCCTGAGCAACAACACGGTCAATAAGTCACACACATGAAAACACTTGTCTAATTTGAGTGAGCGCAAAAGAAGTCAATCAGATTATCCAAAAAAAATCAAAACAAGAATTGACACGTATGCTAGAGTCACATCTTACTGAACTAAACCGTGGAGAAAGCATATTAGATGTAGAAGACACATGGAAGAGGAGTTATCATTGAACAATTATCTACATAACAATAAAATACACATAATATGGCATGAAATGCATCAATTGTGGTGGGAGGTTAGTGTGAGTGTATGTCAGGCCTCTGATCAAGGCAAAATGGTCAACATATGGAGCAACTATTATTTACTCAGACATGGATCAACAGATTACATACATGTATCTTCGGCAGCCATAGGTAGATCATCTTGGGCAACAACAAGCAGACCATGAAAGTAAGCTTTAGTTGATGATGCATTGGAATCCTGTGTCTGAAATGCGGGAAATTGTCAGATCATGCCGTAATAAATATTATACTGTTTGTTTGTACCCTACAAGACATAAATACAGACTGCATATGGTTTAATAGTTGAAAAATAAGAGTGTTAGGACACCTTGTAAGCATTAAAATCACAATATAATTATAGAAGTGGACAAAATGTATAAGCAAATGAAAGCAATGAAATATGGCATAGTCGAAACCGCGATGAAACGTATGACATAATAATCCGACAGTGGCGTTAACAATTTTTTCAATGATTGTTAAATAAATGCATCAAATATATTGTGAGCATCATGGATGTGATACTTCCACACCTCCAAGTAGCATGCAGTCTACGGAATTATCAGTTCATACCTTTCTGGTTCAATTGGTTTTGTCCTTTTCACCAACATGAGAATCAAAAGAAGAGGTACCATCGCAACACATAAATGACCAAGTGTATGCCCACTAATAATTTGAAGCGTCCACCTATAAATTGGTTTGTCTGCAACCTCTTCTACTCTCGCAAGGACGTAAAATCCTGAAATTATTTTAAAAAAAGAACAGAAATCTCAGATTGTATAACTTAGGTCATATACAATTGCACTTTCAGTAAAAACTACCATAAGTTCATGTTTTGTGAGAAAACGAACTATCAGAAAATCCAGTACATTGAGATGAATCACACATAGCAACTTACACAAATCATGAAAATAGATGCATTACATTGAGCAAGAATAACACTAACCTGCTGCCCATAACCAGTAGCTTGTTGACGCACCGGACTTTGTTCCTGCCCATTCATCAAACCTTTCAATAATGAAAATGGCCTCGAAGGATGTGAAAGCGATCATCATCTAGACAAACAAACCAATATGTCATCTTTCAATATATTAAACATCAAGAAAAAGGAGCAAAAAGAGGGTAAATTTTATACCAAATATTCATTTCCAAGCAATTTTATGTACAAACATCATGGTGCTGAATGTTAGACCTATGGCATAGAAGGTTTAGGGAAGACTTACTAGCAATGTTTCACAAAATAGGGTTGCATTTTTGGGGTTGTGATGGTAGAGGGATGAACCAAAACCAACATCACTGATACTAGCAAAGAAGAGTGTGTACAGAACCCCCTGTGAGCTGCCAGCAGGATTAACATTAGCGTGCTTCAAATCAGTAAAAACAGAAACCAAATTTGGCATGAGCATTATGTCTGCACCTCCTAAGCTTAAAGTAGCTTTTGCAATGGTTAAGGATGAGCCCAGCGAGACCGACACAAAAGAAGGGAATTGTTGAGACCACATTCAACGTATTAGGGATCCCTGCAAAATAAGGAATAAATGTTATTCCTTATTATGAAGGGTATTATATTATATAACTATGCCCTAGACTTTCCTTGCACGAAAAAAAATGCTCATGGTTTGTATTCTGTATGCAGAGGGCACAATTACTCGATCTTTAGTTATTATCGTCAAAGCAAGAAAAAATAGTGATAATCAGAATTATCCATTTTGAATGTAATGCAATTTAGCCTAAGCTACACTTCAATTGCTCCCAACCCCACACCCACCCACCCACCTTTATTGAGTTCACTGGACTGATAACCTATCAAATCACGAGCCTAAGATATTTAAAGCAGCATAATTTGTGGGAGCGTGCAGCCAAAGCTAGAACTGCGTAGAAACCATTTGCATTTAACCACTCCACCGACCACCTTAATCCCAGAGCAACAGAACAGGAGGTGACTCAGGCAAACCGACTACGGGACAGGGACCGCGAAGCGCAGGTTAATTACCAAGGAAATGTGTGCGTTGGTCGGCGAAGTCGTGGCAGTCCTCGCCATGCGGGGTGACAGACGTGACAAGCATGAGCACGATGAATATGCCCGTACATGCCCCCCATTTCTTGCTACTCAATACATCCATCGCCGCCGCGACCCAATTCTTCCTCCACCCCACATCCATCACAGCCACCTTGTAGTCATCCTCACAAACTTGTTGCTGTTTGAGTAAGCCAAGTTCAAGTTGCATCGTTAAAAAAACCACATGTCAAATCATGTTTGTACTACTAAAACAGATGATGCATAACAAGGAGACAAGTCGATCAGAGAAGTAATAGCGGGTAGGAAACAATAACTTTGAGCATGCCTGTCTTATCCCAGGCAAATTCACCCGTTCACATCTATTTGCAGTAATGCATATGACCCCTTACACTAGCAAATGCCATATGAAGATTATGTTATCTAACTTATGCTGAATCACGAATCATATTAATTGTCCATGGAAAAGTAGGGCTGAGGCAGCAATTTCCACACGTTTTACAGTCCAAAGTTACTGCAACAACCACCTTGAGCTTATGTTGCCATAACTTATGTTATATATTCTCAAACAAATGTTCTGCCTATTTTAGGCATATAAATTATACAGACTAACTGTACAGTGAGACAATTATTAACAGTCAATTCAAAAAGAACCAACAGAAATTGCTACTCCAATATCGTAGATTGAACAAGATTAACATCCATCTACAGAGCGAGGTATTCCAATCCGTCCAATCTACAGGAGCACAGGCATGATAACAGTAAGGTAATTATCCAGGCTCAAAGAACAAGTCAAGCCTGGGAATAAGTAGAGATTCATTAAACCACTTGAGTAGCAGAATAGATCTATAGATCACAAAGCTCATGATCTCAATAAGATCACGCATAGAGAGAGAGAGATGAACACATAGCTACCGCTAGAGCCCTTAGCCTCGAGGAAGAACTACTCCCTCCTCATCATGGGAATCAGCAACGGCGATGGAGATGGTGGTGGAGATCGATGGAGATGGCTCCGGGGGAATTTCCCCGTCTCGGCAGGGTGTCGGAACAGAGACTTTTTGTCTCCCGAATCTCCCCTTCGGTGGCGGCGGCGCTGTGGAGGTTTTCGTGACTTTCTCCTTGATTATTTAGGGTTTCTGCATCGGAGGCTTCTTTTAGGCGAAAGGGGAGGCCGAGGGGGTGGCCGAGGCGGCTGCACCCTCCCAGGCGCGGGATAGGCCAGGCAGCACGGCCAGGGGGTGTGGCCCCCTCGAGGCCCTTCTTCGTCTCGTCTTCTGGCTCCGTGTTCCCCTCGGTGAAATATTGACTTTGGCTTTTGTCCCGTCCAATTCCGAGAATATTCATTTTCTGGCTTTTCTAGAACCAAAAACAGAAGAAAATACGCAACTGGCATTGTGGTATCTTGTTAATAGGTTAGTCCTAAAAAATGTGTAAAAGTACTCCAAAGTGTGGAAAAAACATAAGAAAGTAGATATAAAACAAGCATGGAACATCAAAAAATATAGATACGTTTGCAACGTATCAGCATCCCCAAGCTTAACTCCTGCTCGTCCTCGAGTAGGTAAGTGATAAAAAGAAGAATAATTTTTGAGGTGACATGCACCATCGTAATCTTGATCAAGGCATTTATAAAACATTGATAGCTGGGATCAAAGTATTCTAAACATGAGCTTGAAAGATACAGTTCTAACAATAAGACATAGCAAACTATGTTATAACATAAAAAGGTACAAACAAAAGATCATGAATAATAATGCATTGAAAGACGTTTGTTTGTTTCACATATATAAAACATAATAAGAGTGGTATTCAGCTTGTCTCTCATGGTATAGCAAAACATAAATGTATAGGACACCTTCAAAGTTCATAAGAGTGACTAGATAAAATAATTTAAGAGCAAGCAATACCAAAATTATGAATCAATCAATAAGTTTTGGGACAATGCACATTAAACTAAGAATGACCACTATGCTCTCTCAATTGGTGCATAAGGGTAGAAGATGGAGACTCAACATAAAAGTAAAAAAGAAAGGCCATCATAGAAGAAAGCAGGGATTCAAGTCCCATAAAGAGCTTCCAAAAAGTATGGTACTTATTATCTTTCAGCTCTCATTGCCCCTATCATAAGCATCTAGAAGTGATTAAGGTTAAAGTGAACAAACTATGGAGTATATGCTTGACAAAGTATAAGTTGGCAATCTCATGTCTCTTGAATACGAGGGCCGCTCCTCATGCTACTCATGTTTAGTTACTGGTAAGTTCTTGTCATAGTAAGTACATGCGTATCATAGGAAACCGCCAACGGGGTACCCCTTGCCCGATGATATGGAAAAATCCCCATATCAAAATGACAAAGCAAGCAGACAATAAGCATCTCAGCAATCTTCTTATTTACCATGGGAAAATGGTGCTTTTTATCTCTTTCCTCTTTTCTCATCTTTTTTTCTTTTTTCTCAATCGCTATCTTTTTTTTATAAGAAGAATGTTTCCTAGATTTCTCATTATGGTTACGCTGTAGGTTTCCACCATGATCAGGCATGGATTAGACCAGCCGCCCATGCGTTTCTCTAACACACATACATAACTCCAAGGATTTACAAGCTTCCCTTTTATTTCACACCGACGACATCCATAAACAAAAGAGCATGATATCAACTGGGTACAATGTACAAGTGCAATGTTGAAAGTGTTCCCCATGACAGCATGGTTCTGCTAATTCCCAACGTATAAGTGCAAGTATATACAATATAGATGACACAATGGTTCAAGTTTATTAGGGGCAAGAAAAGTAAAGTGTGCCATCAAGTTCGTGAGAGCTTTAGTCCGTAATTTTCACATAACAAGTTTAATTCAGAAGGTAGATAAAAACATGAATATACTTGGAATAGCAAATGCTAATAGGTAGGTATGGTGGACACTTTGGAATAACTTGGTTTTATTTGGAGTTGGATACATGAGTGGAACTCATACTTGGTTATGGAGGCTAGCAAAAGACTGGGAGCGACCAACTAAGAGAGCAATAATGGCCATAATCATACAAAGCGACAAAACATCATTAATTAAAGCATAAAGTGATATTACAAGTCGAAAACTAAATGATCATAGAGGCTATGGTGACTTGGGATAGTCTTAGCATGGTGTGATCATGCGCCAAGTCAACCCAAATAAAGCATCAAAGGAGAATAACATAATACTATGCTTTAATATGAAAACAACGCATGATTCTTTCAAGGCACATTAAGCAATCTCAATTGTTTATAGCATGTCATGCTACAATAATAATCACTAAGTATAAAGCCAATACAATATCAAGCATGACATGACAAAGCCTAGGCCACATTAAAAAACAAGACTCCTTTTATACCTCTTAAGCATGAACTTTTCTACTCTTTTCCAATCCAAACCAACTTATTTGAAAACTAATGTATGAATGAGAGGTTCCAACCAATTTATTCAAGCAAACTAATCAAACTAATCCAACAAAAACCAAAAACAAAAACAAAGAAGCTCCAAGAACAACACAACTGTGCATGAAACAATAAAAATGAAGTGTTTGGAAGAAACCTGAGATTTTTATTGATGAAGAAGGGAATGCCTTGGTTATTCCCAAGCTTTGACGCTTGTACTTCTTGGATATTTCTTGGGGTGACACGGGTGGCATCCCCAAGCTTGAGATTTTGTCCATACTTCATCATATCACATTACTCTTTCCTACACTTTAAAATTTCCTTCATACAAAACTTCACACCATCTTTATTAGCAACATTAGTGTACTCAAGATAATAAGTCTTTTGATTCAGCTTCAACACAAGTAAAACTTCCATTAAGACACAAGCTAATGTAGCACTTCCTTTAAAAAGTTCAAATGATCAAAGATAACTCAAAGAGAAAGAGATTAAGAGGCAAATGCAAATAATGGCAGAAATCTGTCAAAACAGACCAGCAGGTAAAAACCAATTTTTCCGAAGACCTTATGTTGCTCAAATCAAAAAGTAATAAACTAACTAAAGTTTTATAATAACCTGCGGCAGAAGCACAAAAAATTACAGCACAATCCCACGTACAGAGATTTTTCACGATTTTTTAGAGTGAAGCATAAAAATCTGTTTTCGGGATAGCAACCTCCCTATATCTTACTTCTCTCTTATTAGAGGTTATTCTTGGTACAAAAATCAAATAAAAAGGATAAGGAGAGGTTATTAAAGAGGCAATAACTTCCAAGACTCAATAAAACAAAAATAAACTGAAAGTAAAAAATATAGTGGGTTGTCTCCCAAAAGCTCTTTCTTTGTAGCCATTAAGATAGGCATGATAATTTTGATGATGTTTACATAAGAAATATGAATTAAAGTAAAAGAGAGCATCAAGAAGCAAATATGGAATAAATTTAAGTCTAACCCACTTCCTATGAAAAATAATCTTGTAAAGAAACAAGTCATAAAAGCACAAAGCAACGAGCATAGGAAAGCAAAACAAGTACAATTTCAAAAATTTCAACATAAAGAGGGAAAACTTAATATTGTTGAGATACATAAAACCATGTTTCCCTCTCTTATAATAACTTTCAGTAGCATCATGAATAAAATTAACAATATAACTATCACATAAAACATTCTTATCATGAGCCACATGCATAAAATAATTATTACTCTCCCTATAAGCATAATCATTCTTATTAATCGCAGTGGGAGCAAATTCAACAAAATAGCTATCATTATTATTCTCATCGCCATAATCATCAAATATAGGAGGAATCTTGTAATCATAATTAATTTTCTCCTCAATAGTTGGTGGACTGAAAATATCATATTCATCATTGTAATCATCATATATTGGAGGTATAGTATCATCAAAGTAAATTTTCTCCTCCGTGCTTGGGGGACTAAAAAAATCATGCTCATCGAAACCAGCTTCCCCAAGCTTAGACTTTTCCATAGCATTAGCAATAATGGTGTTCAAAGAATTCATACTAATAACATTGCTATTAGCATGAAAATAAAGTTCCATAGGTTTTTTAATTTTCTCTTCAAACACTTCATGTTCTAACTCAAGATAAATACTATAAAGCTCTCTAATTTTGTTGTTATTTTCCATTAAGCCTAACTAGTGAAAATAAAAAAAGAAACAAAAAGATATAATTGCAGAATCTAAAGGAAATAACTTCGAGCACTGACACACACCAACAACGCACTAGAAGATAGCTTAGTAGCCAGAGGATGTGAGTACCTTTTACCTTACCTCCCCGGCAACAGCGCCAGAAAATAGCTTGATGTCTACGCACGCTTCTATTCTTGTTGACAGTATTGGGCCTCCAAGTGCAGAGGTTTATAGAACAGCAGCAAGTTTCCCTTAAGTGGATCAACCAAGGTTTATCGAACTCAGGGAGGAAGTGGTCAAAGGTATCCCTCTCAAGCAACTCTGCAATCAAGATATAAGAAGTCTCTTGTGTCCCCAACACACCCAATACACTTGTCAGGTGTATAGGTGCACTAGTTCAGCGAAGAGATAGTGAAATACAAGTGGTATGGATAATTATAAGTGGTAACGGTGCCACAAAAGAGCTTGACGGGTAGGAAAAGACTAAAGGTAATCAGAAATAAAGATAGAAGTAAGCAAACATGTAACAGATCTAGTTGCAAATGGTGTTTCAATGCTTAGAAACAAGGCCTAGGGATCATACTTTCACCAGTGAAGACGCTCATATAAATATCTTTTCTTTATGATACTACTCTGACCTGCTCTCCGGTTGGATAACTCTAATCCACGGTAGTGTTGGAGATATGCCCAAGAGGCAATAATAAAGTGGTTATTATCATGTCTTCACACTTATGATAAATGTTTACATACCATGCTATAATTGTATTAAACGGAAACATTAATACTTGTGTGATTTGTAAACTAAAATAAGAGTCCCTAGTAAAGCCTCTTGTTAAACTAGCTTGTTGGTTAATATATGATCATGGTTTCCTGATCATGAACATAGAGATGTTATTAACAACAGGGTCATATCATTAGGAGAATGATGTGGTGGACATACTCCTATAAGATAAGCGTAGCATAAAGATCAAGTCATTTCAATAGTTCAATTGCTATATGCTTTCTGATACATAGTAACCTAATTCCTTCGACCATGAGATCATGCATATTGCCTTTACTGGATGGATGCTTTGATGTCATCAAACACCACACCGTAACAGGGTGGCTATAAAAGTGGCATTGGGTGTTCGGAAAGTATTGGTTGAAACACATGGATCAAGAGTGGGATTTGTCCATCCACATGACGGATAGATATTCTCTGGGCCCTCTCGGTGAAATGTCATCCAATTAGCTTGCAAGCATGTGACTTGGTCACAAGGGATCACATATCACGGGAACGAGAAAAGAGTACTTATCAGTAACGAGGTTGAACTAGGTATGCAGAGATACCGACGATCATAACCTCGGATAAGTAACATATCGTGAGACAAAGGGAAATTGGTATCGTATGTAAGTGGTTCATTCGATCGCAAAGTAATCGTAGAAATATGTGGGAGCCATATGAATTTCCAGATTCCTCTATTGGTTATTGTTCGGAGAAGTGTCTCGATCATGTCCGCATAATTCACGAACCGTAGGGAGACACACTTAAGGATTCGACGTTGTTTGAGTAGTTATGGTATTATGAGAAAGAGACCGAATGTTGTTCGGAGTCTCGGATGGGATCCGGGATATCACGAGGTGATCCGGAATGGTCCGGAGAATAAGATTCATATAAGGAAAGTCCCGTTTCGGAGTTCGGGAATGATTCCGGTGTTTTCATCGGGGATATTCTAGAAGGTTCCGGATTGTCCGGCACTCCGGGAGGGAAGGGGTACATGAATGTGTCATTACATATTGGAATGATTGCATCATGTACTAAGTGTTCTTGCTGTCCCAAATAAAGGATTAAATTGAATCCTAAATTGAAAAAGTCAAACGGCTAGTTTGAAAGTCAAACGGCAGTTTTTGGGAAGTGGGAGGAGAGGAGGAAACCGAATTGGGGGAGGAGTCCTCCTCCCCAAGCCTAGCGCGCCAGCCCTCCCACCTATAAAGGGAGGGGCAGGGCTCCCCTCCCAACACAACACAAGACACACAAGTTCCTATCCTCTAAACTAGAAACTAGACCTAGACCCCGGTTTAGAGCTGTTTCGGTTTAGAGCCTTCTAATTGGTTTAGAGCCCTCTAATTGGTGTGTCTAATTACTAGACCACTAATAGCCTCTCTCATAAGCTCCACCATACTCGCACCGGCTTAAGGCGAAGCCCTGCGGGATCTCCCCTCTACTTCCGGTACCACGCCGTTGTGCTGCCGGAATCGCGAGGAGAGTGCTACAACCTCCGCTGCCTGCTGGAACAAGGGAGAGGAAGGTCTTCGTCGAGTACCGAACGTGTGACCGACTGCGGGAGCGCTGCGGGAACGCGGCGCTGGAAGGATCGTCTACGCGATCTTGAGATCGGAAAGAGTACGACTACATCACCCACGAGAATCTGCTCTCGTTAACCACTTTGGAATCTTCGAGGGTAAGTTATTCCATCGACTCGTTGCTACAATCTAGTAGATAGATCTTGGCTTGTTTGTTTGTATGCGATAGAAAATTTTTGTTTTCCATGCTACGAACCCCTACAGTGGTATCAGAGCCGTGTCTATATGTAGATCTGTTGCACGAGTAGAACACAATGGTCATTGTGGGCGTTGATGCTTTTATTGTCGATTGCTTTTTGTGTACTTTGCATCTTGCGGTATGTTGGGATGAAGCGGCCCGGGCTAACCTTACATGACATCGTTCATGAGACTTGCTCCACGCTTAACATGCAACTTGTATTGCATAAGTGGCTTTGCGGGTGCCTGTTTCTCCTAGCATAGTAAAGATCCAATTTACAACGGGTGATCAACAATGCTAGTATCAATGTTGTGGTTCTTGTTCGTAAGTTAGAACGACACTTATTGAAAGCCCCAAACCACGTAAAATATGCAAAGAAAGTAGAGGCGTCTAACTTTGTTTTGCAGGGGTGTGCAGTGATGTGATATGGCCATGATTGTGATTATATTTGATGTATGCAATGTTCCTTATTGTAAGTTGGCAACCGGCAGGAGCCATATGGTTGTCTTTAATTTCTGTTAAGACCTGCGTGTCTATTCAAAATAGTTGTAATAGTTGAAGCTGGTGGACGACAACCATGAAGAAGCGTCATTGACCTTGATGCTATGCCGGTGATGATGGAGATCATGTTCGTGCTTGAAGATGGAGATCAGAAGCACAAAGAAGAAAGGCCATATCATATCACATATTATGAATTGCATGTGATGTTAATCCTTTATGCATCTTGTATTGCTTAGTAGACAACGGTAGCATTATAAGATGATCCCTCATACACATAAATTTCAAGTTCTAAAGTGTTCACCCTTAGTATGCACCGTTGCCAAAGCTTGCTGCTTCGAAACACCACGTGATGATCGGGTGTCTTTGATTCCGCGGGTGACTACAACGTAAGCAAGCCAGATTTGCTTATGCGGAAGCTAAGGTTTGTCTTGACGAGCCTAGCATGTACAGACATGGCCTCAGGAACACGGATCACCGAAAGGTAAAGCATGAATCATATAGTAGATATGATGAACATGTCGATTGTTCGCCATTGAAGCTATATCAACTCTCGTGATGATCGGTTTTGATGTGGTGGATTTGGTTCGTGTGATCACTAAAACAATGTGAGGGATATTGTTTTGAGTGGGAGTTCACCTAGATTAATTTAATTATTAATTAGAACTCAATTTATCATAAACTAAATCAAAGTGAATTTGCATAGTTGTTGTAGTCATTGGCATCCGTTTACCACCTTGCGCTTAGTTATAATTGAGATGATAGAACTATAGAATTCTGGTTAGATACTTTACGAACTGGTATCGTATTGTTTTAAGTGTTAATCTAAAGTTTAAAAGTCCTATTGCAAACTTTCAGTAAGTTCCGGTTACTCCATGAAGTTTAATAATTAGTATTAAATCAAGAGTAACAATTCCAAGTGTTAGTATATAAGTATCATGTTTGTATCCATGATTCTTGATATTCAAAGGATTCCCTTAATATCAAGGTTATCTAGGATCTGAAAGAGTTGTTTCAGAAACCATGATGTGTGGAAGATATTGTGATATCTGAAACGAAGTTTTGGTTACAACATGATAGAGTATAATATGGCAAAGTTCATGTTCTCATATTTTGATGAGAATTTGCAAAAAGGTTGGAGACACTTGTTGTCCTAATCCTCCAAAAGGTTTTGGATAGCAACATTATACTCATAATTCATCGTTATAAGCTAAAAGTAGCTTGATCATGGACGATACCATGATAAAGGTGAATATTTGATGTAGGTAAAATGTTTACTACACCAAGAGATTACTAAAGTAAGGAATTTGAAAGAACACCAAATATTTAATGATGGTGATCTACTTCAAAGTGCAAGTCCAAAGACATTGGTATTTAATTATACACGCTTTGGACTATATGTCATATGTATGACTCCACTATTGATATTGATAGATTCTTTCAAATAGAAAAGGAAATATTGAAAGGGAATCTCATAAATATATGGCAGAAAAGAAAAAACTAGAATTGTTCAGTTTAAGTATATAGATGATGTACATGTTGTGGCTATATTCTTTGCTTATTAAAATGTGGTTCTTAAGTATTTGATACTGAATTTGTTGGTATGAATCGTCATACGAAACAACAGAATTCATGAACTACAATGGCCTAAGTAACTAGCAAAAGAATATGTGATGATGTTCATCGAGAACAAATAAAGGGTTATTATGTTGCTCGTTAAAACATCAAAGCTTGCCTTCAAGATTTGTTTTATCAGGTATTATGAGAACAAAAGGGTTGTTCAAATAATTGCCGTAATCCATAAAAGATGGATGATTCGCAAATCTCGTTAGAGAAATCACATCCATAAAACTAGTGCTAAAATGTCAAAAGACAAATTGATTGAAAGATCACTTAGGAAGTGACATCGCTGTTTGAATTATATTGGAAAGAAAACATGAAGAAACTCCATGTTGATGGAATTTTGGAGTCTTCTGATTTTTGATCATATGACGCTTGTGAAACTTTCCTAGAGATAATTAAAACTTCGTTCATAGGCCAAAAGGGAACGAATGACTAGCTTATTGGAACTTGTACATATTGTTGTACGAAGTCCGTTATGTGTAGTCAAGAGCGATGGATTTCAACTTCATATGCTTTCTCCGAAAATTTGAGTGAATATATGAATATTTACTTAATAAGGATGAAGTATGAAACATTTGAAAAGTTCAAAGACTTTCAAGATGAAGTGCAAAATCATTGTAACAAGAATATAAACAGTTTATGATAAAGATCATAAAGGAAGATATTTGAGTTACAAGTTTAGCATAATACCTAAGATTTAAGGAATCGTTCCGTGGATTTGCATTTCCCGAAACACCATAAGAGTATGGAGCGTTCGAGATATGTAATTAAACCTTGTTTGACATGGTAAGATCGAAAGGTGTAATTCATAAAACTGCCATTGTATTTTAAAGATTAAAAGCTTTAGAGATTACCGTTTTTCCACTGAAAAGAGCTCCATCATAATCCGTTGAAATGACACCATATAAGGTTATGGTTTGGGATAAAACCCAAGTTGTCCTTTCTTAAACATTGGTATGCTATGCATGAGAAAGATGTTTGCAACCAAAGTCGGATGAACCTGTCTCTGTATGTTATTTCGAATAACTGTTAAGTACTCCTCCATAACATTGGAGACAAAAGTGTTTGTCACTTAAAACGTCAAGTTTCTTTGAGAAGGAATTTTTCGTGAAAAGTTAAGTGGGAGGACAATAGAAACTTTGATAAGGTTAAAAGAACCTTAGCTATATGTGCAGAGTTGCGCAGCGCCGAAAAGTGTTTCGGAGGCAGCAACAATGCTCATGGCTCACGTGCCTCAAAGGTTGTGGTCACGGAGATCTAAGTTCCTATTGAAACAAGTAGATCGGGTAAACAATCAAATACCAAGATTTGAGGGTTGAATCATTATTTGAGAATAATGAACCGACTACATGCAGAGAAGCGATGATGGGCCCTGACTCCGTCAAATGGCTTGAAGCCATATAATCCGTGATAGTTCCATACACGAGAAATCAAGTTTTGAACTTGAAGGACCCTCGAGAAAGGTGTAAGACCTTACAGTTGTGTCTGGATCTATAAAGAAATAGACATGGATGTTTTACATCTATGAAATAGTCGACATGTTGGGAAAGAGTTCACAACAATGTTCAAAGGTTGACTATGACAAGATTTGATCTTTCATAGTGATATTTAGTCTAGACGGATTAATGTAGCAACCACTACATATAATTTGTTATATGGTAGTTGAATAAACAAAACAAGTTCTTCTAATAGAATCGTTACCTAGGACATGTGCATAACACGGTCCATAGGGTTTTGTTAATTCAAAGGATGCTAAAAGCATATGCAAACTTCAATGGTTAGAGTGAGCATAGCGGAGTTGGAATCTTCACTATGATGAAACTGTTAAGAGAGTTTAATTTCATCAGAGACAATGAAGATGCTTGCGTTTGCAAGAAATTAAGTGGGAGCGCTAAGACATGTTTCTAATACATTATGTGGAAGACATATTGTTGATTGGAAATAATGTATCTTTTATTAACACATATTAAGAATTTCATCCCGATGAAAGACTTAGGCAAAACCCAAATATTTGGCATCAATAGACGCTAATATGGTTGTGCCAGAAGTACATAGATAAGATATTGAATGAGTTCAATATAGAAACTACAAGAGAAGGTTCTTGTCGCACAGAAAGGATTGAATGAGTTCAATGTTGATGATATATTCAAATGTATTGACATTTGGTAAAGTGAAACAAATAATCAAGTATAGATTGATACTTGATGTATGAAATCACAAAGAGTATTTATATCAATCATACTGTGATATGTACAAATCCAGATATGTCCTATGCTCTAAATGTTGTGAGCATATACCAGAATGATTCGTAAGATGATCATTGGACAATAGTAAGGATATTCTTATGATCTTTTGGAAGAACTAAGAGTATATTATTTGTAGAAGTGACAAATAGATGGTTAGTTCATTGTAAAAGTACTACATTGATACTAGCTTTGTCACAAAGTACAGATTAAGTTTATCTCAATCTAAACTAAGGGTGGCACAATATAATGGAAAGTGAGTTCCATAATGGATTTGGATGATTTCCAAAGTTAAGACATTGTGACAGATACTACAACAAAAGGCTAAGTATATGACTGCTATTATAGCAGCAAAAGAGGGCATTTGTGTCAAGAAGTTTGTTATCAAACTAGGTGTAGTTCTCAGTGGGATAATACTATGAAGATATATTGTGCGACAATATTATCAACATGTTTTAACCCTAAAGAGCTAAAGGTCACACCGAAATACCAAATTTATACAAAGCCATCTCATTAGAGAATGAGTGATGCGTACAGACGCAAAGACATGCAATTACACACGGACCTGGAAGTGTCAGATCCGGAGATCAGTTGACCACTAGCAATCGTGTACATACAACACCGTAAAGCCATAGGTGTTGAATACACAAAGGTTCGAAACTAGATTATTGACTCTAGTGCAAGTGGGAGACTGTTGGAGATATGCCCAAGAGGCAATAATAAAGTGGTTATTATCATGTCTTCACACTTATGATAAATGTTTACATACCATGCTATAATTGTATTAAACGGAAACATTAATACTTGTGTGATTTGTAAACTAAAATAAGAGTCCCTAGTAAAGCCTCTTGTTAAACTAGCTTGTTGGTTAATATATGATCATGGTTTCCTGATCATGAACATAGAGATGTTATTAACAACAGGGTCATATCATTAGGAGAATGATGTGGTGGACATACTCCTATAAGATAAGCGTAGCATAAAGATCAAGTCATTTCAATAGTTCAATTGCTATATGCTTTCTGATACATAGTAACCTAATTCCTTCGACCATGAGATCATGCATATTGCCTTTACTGGATGGATGCTTTGATGTCATCAAACACCACACCGTAACAGGGTGGCTATAAAAGTGGCATTGGGTGTTCGGAAAGTATTGGTTGAAACACATGGATCAAGAGTGGGATTTGTCCATCCACATGACGGATAGATATTCTCTGGGCCCTCTCGGTGAAATGTCATCCAATTAGCTTGCAAGCATGTGACTTGGTCACAAGGGATCACATATCACGGGAACGAGAAAAGAGTACTTATCAGTAACGAGGTTGAACTAGGTATGCAGAGATACCGACGATCATAACCTCGGATAAGTAACATATCGTGAGACAAAGGGAAATTGGTATCGTATGTAAGTGGTTCATTCGATCGCAAAGTAATCGTAGAAATATGTGGGAGCCATATGAATTTCCAGATTCCTCTATTGGTTATTGTTCGGAGAAGTGTCTCGATCATGTCCGCATAATTCACGAACCGTAGGGAGACACACTTAAGGATTCGACGTTGTTTGAGTAGTTATGGTATTATGAGAAAGAGACCGAATGTTGTTCGGAGTCTCGGATGGGATCCGGGATATCACGAGGTGATCCGGAATGGTCCGGAGAATAAGATTCATATAAGGAAAGTCCCGTTTCGGAGTTCGGGAATGATTCCGGTGTTTTCATCGGGGATATTCTAGAAGGTTCCGGATTGTCCGGCACTCCGGGAGGGAAGGGGTACATGAATGTGTCATTACATATTGGAATGATTGCATCATGTACTAAGTGTTCTTGCTGTCCCAAATAAAGGATTAAATTGAATCCTAAATTGAAAAAGTCAAACGGCTAGTTTGAAAGTCAAACGGCAGTTTTTGGGAAGTGGGAGGAGAGGAGGAAACCGAATTGGGGGAGGAGTCCTCCTCCCCAAGCCTAGCGCGCCAGCCCTCCCACCTATAAAGGGAGGGGCAGGGCTCCCCTCCCAACACAACACAAGACACACAAGTTCCTATCCTCTAAACTAGAAACTAGACCTAGACCCCGGTTTAGAGCTGTTTCGGTTTAGAGCCTTCTAATTGGTTTAGAGCCCTCTAATTGGTGTGTCTAATTACTAGACCACTAATAGCCTCTCTCATAAGCTCCACCATACTCGCACCGGCTTAAGGCGAAGCCCTGCGGGATCTCCCCTCTACTTCCGGTACCACGCCGTTGTGCTGCCGGAATCGCGAGGAGAGTGCTACAACCTCCGCTGCCTGCTGGAACAAGGGAGAGGAAGGTCTTCGTCGAGTACCGAACGTGTGACCGACTGCGGGAGCGCTGCGGGAACGCGGCGCTGGAAGGATCGTCTACGCGATCTTGAGATCGGAAAGAGTACGACTACATCACCCACGAGAATCTGCTCTCGTTAACCACTTTGGAATCTTCGAGGGTAAGTTATTCCATCGACTCGTTGCTACAATCTAGTAGATAGATCTTGGCTTGTTTGTTTGTATGCGATAGAAAATTTTTGTTTTCCATGCTACGAACCCCTACAGGTAGAGCTATAACAGCACACCTTAAAGTTCGCTTTCCTCATCTAGATAACCCCTCACTATCACCTTGAGCACTAGATGGTTTCAACAAACACCACAATCTCATCGAGACATCCAACTCAAATTATACTCATGACAAGTATTTATGTAACCTTAGCCAAAGTGCCACATGGTGTGCACACTGTCAACTTCACACACGTGGGGATAAGCAGAGATTCATTAAAGCACTTGAGTAGCAGAATAGATCTATAGATTACAAAGCTCATGATCTCAATAAGATCACGCATAGAGAGAGAGAGAGATGAACACATAGCTACCGGTAGAGCCCTTAGCCTCGAGGAAGAACTACTCCCTCCTCATCATGGGAATCAGCAACGGTGATGGAGATGGTGGTGGAGATCGATGGAGATGGCTCTGGGGGCAATTCCCCGTCCCGGCAGGGTGCCAGAATAGAGACTTTCTGTCTCCCAGATCTCCCCTTCGGTGGCGGTGGCGTTGTGGAGGTTTTCGTGACTTTCTCCTCGATTATTTAGGGTTTGCGCATCGGAGGCTTCTTATAGGCGAAAGGGGAGGCCGAGGGGGTGCCCGAGGTGGCTGCACCCCCCAAGCGCGGGCCAAGCCAGGCCGCACGGCTAGGGGTGTGGCCCCCTCGAGGCCCTTCTCCATCTCATATTCTGGCTCCGTGTTCCTCTCGGTGAAATATTGACTTCGGCTTTTGTCCTGTCCAATTTTAACAATATTCATTTTCTGGCTTTTCTAGAACCAAAAATAGAAGAAAACAGGCAACTGGCACTGTGGCATCTTGTTAATAGGTTAGTCCCAGAAAATATGTAAAAGTACTCCAAAATATGTACAAAACATAAGAAAGTAGATATAAAGCAAGCATGAACATCAAAAATTATAGAACGTTTGCAACGTATCAGGTGTCTATAAGTAGTTGATATAGAATTTGCAACGGAGGGCCCCAAGAGGGGTGTAGTAGAGACAACTGTTAGATCCATATTGTGGTTGGAAGTTCGTAGATAGAAATGGTTCTATTGAGAAAGCTTAATAACCATATAAAACTTGCAAAAGATAAAGTAGAGGCGTCTAACTTTATTTTGCAGGAGGCATGTGATTTGATATGGTCATGGTCATGATTAATGTAAAGGTAGTTTATTTTTCCCGTTACTAAGTTGTAGTAGTAGTCATCCTCTCGATGAACGACCAACTGGTGTCGTCATAGACTTGGTGCCAAAACGGTGGCAAGATGGTGATCATGCCAGAGCGCCTCGATGGAGATCAAGGCGCACGAAGAATACCATGTCATATCACATATAAATTGCATATGATGTTAATTCTTTGTGTGCATTTTATTATTTGCTAGTATTAGATACACAACGGTAACATTAAATAAGATGATTGATGAGTGCATATTTGATGTTTTTGTTCATGTAGTGGTAGGATTTTGTCATTTTACCACACACCTTTTATGCTTGTTTCCTCAGGATCCTGAAATATCAAGTTAATGATAAACATATCAATAAGAGCTGTCATATTATGTCTTAATGTGATATTTTTATGTGATAAAAGTCATCTAAATAATTCTTCACGCACCTGGGTGAAAGGAGGACGGAGGAGAAGTATATGAGCCCATAACGAGCATCGGTACAGGTGAACCCCGTCCGTACCGCCCGCCCATACGGACCGCCATTGGCTTCACCTCGTCAAATACTTTTGCCTGGCTCAGACGACTCTGCGATCCGACATTCACACACACCTGAAACACCAAAACTTCACCTATGGAAGAGATCTGGAGGAGGAACTAGCAGGAAGGCATCATCCTCACTACTACACAGATCGTTGGAGGACATCATCCCCTTCACCATCAACCGCTGCATCTCCATCATCTACCCCATTACTTCACCATCAACCGCTGCATCTCCATCATCTACCCCATTACTTCATCCTACTTATCTCAATTAGTTATATTAGCAATTGATATTGTGGATTTGTATTTGAATTCATCCATACACTTTCATTCCATCCGTATGATTATGATGATGTTGTTGATTACCTCTATGTGTGAGTAGTTTACTTTGTTCTTGGGGATATGGAGAAACCCTAGCAATATTATAATATGAAATGAAGATGATCTATAACTTAGTGCTTTGAATATGGTTAGTTCTCTCTCTTGATATTATATGAAGTTGATCATGTAATATTTTCCTTCGGGACTACAACAGGAATTACCCTTAGAAGTATGGGATTGTGTACGGCGGAAAGTGACATACCGTGCTCGCTGCTTTACCATATGGACAACGACTGGGGAAAGACGAAGGCGGCAAACGGTTGGTGGCGATGGAGGCTGTACAAGTTGGCGACGATGCTCCATGGCATACAACAGGAAGGTTTTGATTAGGTTGGGACATGGATCATGTGTGTGGTGAGGGTTATGTCCGCGTCAGGTCTTGGTGTGAGTGGGTTGGCATGTCCGGTGTGCTGTTGTGTGTGTTGCGTGTTGGGTCGGGTTGGCCTTGGTCGGTTGAGTGCGTGTGTGGCATGAGGTCTGGTGCGGGTCTGGGTCTTGGTAGATGTGTGGGTGGGTCGCGTGGTGGGAGTCGGCAGGGTACGGGTGTGCGGTGTGTAGCTTGTGATGTGTGTGCGACTGAGTGTGTGCGTGGAGGCGGTTGCATGCATGTGTGTAGGTGGAGCTAGGGTTTGGTCATCGGGTAGGCTGGTTGGGCTGGGTCGGTCGTATGGGGTAGTAGGTGGCCTGACCTAAACGGTTGGGCTGCTTCTCCTAAAAAGGTTTTATTGTTATTATTATTTTTAAATAAAACATTTTTCAACTAGTTTTTAGACAAATAATAGAGTGGAAGTAGTGTATAAGAAAATAGAGTATAGCAAAGTATTTTTAAGAGACAAGGATATGCAAGATGATGAAAAAAACAAGCAATTTTAATTAGGATTTTTTCTAGGGTGCTATAATTCGACAACACTATCAAGGGATCTTGTACCGAGATCCGATCCATGGTACGAGGAAGGAGGGTGATGACCTGATTATTCTCGCTTCGTGTAGATTCCTGCGACACCACTAACGAGGCTTCTTACTCTATCTTGAAATCATCGACATCACCACAAAAGGTTGTTGCTCACGTTCGTTAAGAGAACACTTGGGAGAAATAAAGCGAATGTAAAGGTCTCAAAAGATAAGCCCACCTCTAACTTCCGTGGAAGGAGTAAAAACTGCATTGATCCTCCAAGTCACAAGAGCGAATGACTAGTCAGATGGGGATCAGTCTATCGCGCACCCAAAATATTACTCTGCACATGATTAGGAGAATCATCCACGTTCCGCATGAATGTTAAACGATTTCGGTCTACAAGGATATGTTATCAAAGTCTCTCTCGTTTGGTGTTACGATAGTCAGGATTTTTTTCTGCTACGAACCCCTTCACACAATACAAGACCAGAATCTGTTCATCTTCTCAACATTACTCTTAGTTGCCTCCACCAAAATAAAAGAGTCATCTACGAATAAGAGATGTGTGATCATTGGTGCATCATGACACAACCTCACTCCCATCAACTCCTCATTAGTTTGAGCATGTGTCAACATACTAGACAACCCACTCTACGCATAGGAGGAATAAATAAGCGGACAAGGGGCTACCTTGGCAAATAGCCGAATACCCCTTGATGGTGTGAAGGATTCAGTTGTATTTGAATCAAAACGAATTGAGTACTTTACCGAAGAGACCATTAAAGCTTACAAATAATACTCCTTTCGTCTCAAAATGTAAGTATTTATTTCGTACGGTACTAATGCACAATTTTTTTGCAGGTATTTAATGCACGACTTTGATCACTATTATATGGCAAATTATATGTACTAAGAATGTATAATTGGATTTTTACATTTAGATTGCAAAATTCTTTCAATTCTATAATTTTTATTAATTTTACGGACATATTATAAGGGAAAGTTATATTCAAAGTAAATCTAGTTATTGACCAGCGAAAATAAAACACGCCTTAAATTTCAGACCGAGGGAGTAGAATTTGACTTTTTTTTTGGAGACGAATTTAACTTCCTGAAGATCCCTGGACCACGCCGGCCGGCCCGATGGGTCCGGTCCACTCCACGCCACTCACCGGCCCACCTTAAAAGCGACCGTCGCCCCGTCTAGACCCCAGTCCAACCTCGGAAGTTTGACCTCCTTCCCCTTTCCTCCTCCGCCTCCAGTCCAAACCCCCGCCTCCTCTCCTCTCCTCCCCTCCCCTCCCATTCTAGGGTTTAGGGTTTTTGCCGCCCACCACCATGCGCCACCTTGCCCGCCTCCTCCGGCACCGCATCGTCCTCCCCTCTGCCACCATCTCTTTCCCCTCCTCCTCCGCCGCCGCGGCGTTCTCCACCTCCAAGCGCACCTCCCCCTACGCCAGCCGGGCCAAGCCGCGGCCGCCGCCAACCGAGAGCCCCGCGGAGGACTCGGCGGGAGATGATGGTGGGGCTTCCGCGCTGCCAACGGAGGAGGCGGGGGCGGCGTGGCAGCGGGAGAAGCTCCCGAGCGAGCTGCCCCGGCCGCGCACCATCCCATTCCAGCCGCGCGTCGCCAACGCCATCCACCTCGTCGGCACCGTCGGCGCGCCCGTGCAGCTCCAGAGGCTCCCCGATGGCCGCTTCTCTGCCGTGTCCGTGCTCGTCCAGGACCGCCGCACCGACTTCCCCAAGTTCTGGTGCGATCACCGATTTCTCTCACTCTCTGTAATCAGCAATCACTAGATTTTGTTTGAGAGTGAGAACCGATTTCTGGGTACGAGCGGGTACCAATTCTTCTGCAATTGAAATGGCTCGGATTCTGGGTACGAGTGGGTACCGATTTTTGAACCTTTGTGTGTATGCTGAGTCACGAGCGACACCCATAACTAAGCGAGACATTCCTGTTCTGTTCCAAATTGAAGATGACCCTGCTAACCGATCCAATTAGGTAGTGTAAGGTTTTGTGATTGAACATGGTGAAATGATATCACCAAGTCCAAAACCGAGAGGGATCGCTACAAGTACAAAATGCGTTAGTGACCAGCGTGATCAGCGTTTTTTAGTTGCAGTTGTTAAAAGTTCATGGACTAGAAAATTTTCTTTTGGCTAGATTAATGTTGTTGACCTGTCGTGCCCTAAGTACTTCTGTGAATGATTATCCATATGTCCAGTGTATTGCTGCATTTTTCTCACTGTGGACTTGCGACTTTCTTACCTTCAGGATCCCTGTAATTTTTCAAGATGACTTGGCACAAATAGCTGCTTCTCGCTTGCAAGAAAATGACCTTGTCTCCGTGTCTGGCCAATTAACTGGAGATGTTCCGCCATTCAAACATACTGATGGCCAGGCAAATATTCAGGTATGCATCTATTTATGTACTGCACTGTTATGTTTTGCTTTCCCATGTTATTTCTAGAAGATCAGGGTAAAGAAAGAGTAGTCCTATTCTTCTGTGTGCCGATGTGTTACTGTGTTAGGAGTTCCCTACCTTGTACATACCTTCTTTTCTAGTGATATTATGAAATCCCGGGTAATAGCATTGTTATCGTTTGTGAAAATGCACACAATGATGCTGTGGAAGGCACCCAGCTGAAATATATTATCTGGTGTATGCAAGATTCTGTGTTGGATGAGTTGATATGCTTATGTTATGTGCTATTCACTTCCTTCTAATGACTGTAATGAAGATTTCCACCAATCAAAATCTATAACAAAAGATTGCTCATTCTGCGGTACTAGTCAAAACTTATTTTTTCTTTTGATTCAAGATTTAGTTCCCCGTATCTTAAAATGAATGGTTCCTCGCTTCTCTTGTTTCACATTAGAGTTTAGTTTCCTAGAATTCTCCGCTTACAATCTTACATGATTGAATGAAGCTAACTAACTGGATTTGCTATCTATGTTCCAGGTTTTAGCACATTTGCTGTCATTTGTTGATAGTAAAGCCACGGCGACAGATGTCATGGTGGATGAAGAGGAAGGGTTTATGGAGATTGCTCAGGCCGAAAAGAAAGTTGAACAAACCAAAGTTATCTCTAAATATCCAACACGCCAAACATTTTCAAGTGCGGGTTTGCTTCTTAATTATATCCAACCAACCCCCACCGATATAATTAGCTAGCTTGTGCTATGCCAATAAGAAATTTGCATTTCATTAGAACAGAAGAGAAAATTGCACCTGATGTTTTCTTCTTACCTTGCTGATCTTTTAAATTTAAGATGTATTAAAATACCAATCTTTCCTGGAGTTCCATGGCTATCAGTAATAGACTTTCTGACAGCTTTACTGGATTCTCTGTCATTTCATAATGGTCTGCAATTTCGGATGTCTTCCTGATGATGAAACCTTTTGAACTATACTTCCTTTCTTTCATTCAGTTATGACTTCACTGAATATATCCTGTCTACTGAATTAATGAGCGTGAGTAAAACAGGAAGCCTCCGTGACTATGCATCTTTACCATGGTATCATAGAGTACTGTAGTAACATATTTATATGAATAAGTATTAATAGCTGATATGCTTGGATGGACAATTAAGATGTCCCTTTTTAGGCATTCATGTTTGTTGCTTGCACTTGATAAAGTATGAGGCTTACTTAATTACAGTAAACAACTTTTTCTATATTCAATTTTATTATCTGGTCCCAAATATACACGGCAATACCCTTGTTGTATTTTTGCATGATGGCGTTATATTCTACTGTCAGGTTATAAAGCAAAACAGGACAAGTACAAAGAGCTCTGGGATGATGTTTTTGCCCGTCCACATGATTGGACTGATAACAGGGCTGAGAAGGCGAATGGATCTGTGAGCATGTTATTTATGCATATATGTTCACTCCCTTGAAAGTAAGAAACAGAGCTTGTGAGCCACTAACATGCTTTGCATGCATTTTCTTTCGTATTGGGCAGAAAAATCCAAAGTTTCCTGATTTTACAAAAAAGATATCAAAAGAAGCACTCTGGCTTGACTCAGCACCAAAGTCTATGCTAGAAAAGTTGAACGGTTTGACATTTAGTAGTGGCTACAATGGAGCTAAGACATACAAGCCTTTTGACAGTAGCATGGGGAGAGGTAAAATTTTAACCTTGCAGTTTTCACTTTTTCTCCTTAATTTTCTTCACTAACATTTGATGTAAACAACAGGTACGAATACAGGTTGGAGTAAATTCAAGACAAGCCAAGCTGCTTCTCCTGAGAAACAGAAAAAAGAAGGTAGGTATTTTTGTGCCTGAGCATCTCACTTACCATACCTTAAAACCCATAATATTTCTGTGACCTGTCTGTTAAGTGTCTAAATACATCATGGATTTCTTGGTTCCTTGACCACGCATTGTGTACTATATATTCAAATTGGCCTTATTGTCCATTTTTTTGTTTGCTTAATGTTTCTAGGAAAACCTACATATTCTGCTAGTAGCTAGTCGGTAGTTTGCGCTTCACAAGCTGTGAACATCTCTTTGCTGATGACGCCCATAATTTTGCTTTCAGCTGACTTGTGGAAGAATCTGGTGGACAATCCTCAAGATTGGTGGGACAACCGAATAGACAAGGTGAGTCCTAGTACATTTTGTCATGATCTTTGAAATTCAGAGGTGGACTTACCGCTTACTCTGTTCTGTTTGAAATTCAGAGGTCACCTAAAGCCCCCGATTTCAAGCACAAAGAAAACGGGGAGGCTATATGGTTAAACACCAGGACACCAAGTTGGGTTACAGACGCGCTGCCACCGGCGAAGGTCAGTGCGGGTAGCAAAGGTGCTAGAAGGCCAGAAACTCTGCTTTCTTGACCTGGTTGAGATGGCCTTGGCATTAAGCCCTTCGCTGTGCAACATGTGTTGCCTCAGCTCTATTTTGCTAAATATTCAGATAGCCTCAGTTGTCTTCCTGCAAGACGAGTAGAAATGTCTGCTAACTCATGTTGCTCAGGTAGAGAGTACTGAACATAATATCTGGCTTGATCTGCACCGTTGTCAATGATAGCCATGTGGGTTGGGCCTTCGTTATGCTATGCCAGATTGTATATAGCATTTCCAAGTCGATTTGAATACATATTACGCCCCTTAAGAATTTATAAGTCCTATTCCTTTTGCTGTCAACTATTGTGCTCCTGATTTCCTATTATTAGCAGTGGTCACAGGAGTATGGGAGAAGGATTAGGGCATAGATTTTTGCTTCAGCATATGCAACATGGCATCTTATCTGGGCTTTTCCTGGCTTCCTACTGCATCCTGGGATTTAGAGATTTTGTTATGGGCCGTTTGGTCTTTAGCTTGTTGGGCTAGTTACATTATTCGTTTTTGCTCAAAATTTATTATCTGTCTTCAACAGGAAAGTTTTATTGAGTTCTCAATTCCTGTCGCTGTAGAGCCCTTCTTCATTCTAAGAAATTTCATTTGAATTGACTGGTGGACTTTTGAAGATATAGTCTTTGCTATTCTTCGTCGCCAGAAATGGCTGGGAACTGCTGGTCCAGGAAATATGGCATTCTTTCCCAGGGACGAGTTCAATTTGAGTTCACAAATCAACATCAAGTAGCGTAAAGGCAAACCGGCCAGGCAAAGCCAAAAGGATAGTCTGAGATGACAATTCCCAAGGCAGAGGCAAGTGCAACCATCACTAATTATTAGTGTGCAAACATCTTATCTTTGGATATATACCACCGAGACAATATTCCCAGGACAATCACAAAGCGAGAGGAGAGAATCGGTAGTAGTAGATGCTACCATCTCCTCCATAGATGAGGGTATCTTGAAAAGACCAGACCCAAAACGCAGCCCTCTCCGCTGCTTTCCAAAGCCCTTTCGGAGGCCACGGGCCCCTACGCACCCACGGCCTTTGCCTCCGCTTTCCCCTTAGTGCAGCCGTTGACCCAAAGCTAGCTCGTTAGCCTTTCTTCCCTCCCTTCACATCATTGCTCATCAAAGCCTCTCCCTCAATCAGTCCAAACCTCATCTCCAAATGCCCATGCCTTGCCCTCCCTTTTCATCCCTTAAATGGTCTCTCTCACCCATAGGGTGCTTGTGCTGGGTTTTGCTTTCTTGCTCCTTTTCTTGGAGGATTCCGGGTCTAATCCGATCTTTTTCATGTAGACTGATAGGTGCACGTTGCCTTCTTGAAGTGGTAATGTTGCATTGGTGATTGGTGCTCCAACTTTAACTAGTCTGCAACTTTGCATATGGGTGTCTTGGGGGATCGCAAACAAGAGTACGCGTTATATTTTTTTTTTGTGTATCGTTGAACATAATAAAAATAACCAGGGCATATATAAAAATACCTCTCTGTTCAGTGGCGGAGCTAATTCTCTAAACACTGTCTTCGTTAAAGGGGACATAAACAATAGGTTGAGAGGGGACATAAACTCTATCAGAAGTGATTGCGAATAAATACAATGAAGGAAAATAGTTCTGAAAAAGGTAGTATAAAATTGTGACGCCTATGAGAGGGGATCACTCATGAGCATTGGAAAACTAGGCCCGTAGGGTTCATCCCATCAGATGTGAAAGCCATTTCGGACCTAAATGCTTAGGTCGCACTTACCAATGAAGGTGTTCTAGATGGGTCAACTAGGCCATCATATTACAAGCAATTTTTTCACGAGAAAGGGAGCAAGACGTGATGCAGGTGTGACATGTTGGGCTTATCTTTTTATTGCCCAGTTGGGCCTTCCATTTGTACCTTCGCCATCCAATGAAAGTGCCCATCGTTTTTTTTTTTTGAGGGAAAGTGAAAGTGCCCATCTTGTACCGTTGAATCGTTGGGTGGATGCAGTTAACTCGAGCAAAGCAGAAAAACGACCGTTACCACAATAAGCGCCAACCATCACCTAGTTGTCGTAACCATTGCACTTTCAGTATAAACAAAACTAGGCTGAGAGAGTAGAAGCCCCTAGCAGTTTTTTTTTCCCTATAGAGGTCCTTGTTTCAGTAGCCAGGATAGTTCGGCGAGCTCCTTAATTCTCATTAAAAAAAGAGCAAACGTGTTTTGGTGGCAGCTAGCTAGAGATTATAAATAACTCGAGGATGCCGACAGCTCTGGTGCTGCAAGTTTTGTCTGCAAAATCAAAGCCCGGAAGAGTCAAATCGTCGTTAAGGCAGTTGGATTTTTGCTCCATTGTCACAATCATGCTGGCGATTCTCCAGCTGCTCCTGGCTGGCTGGCTAAGCTAAGCTAAGCTTGATAGCTCCTTGACACTCCTAGTATGATAGGGGAACACTCAATTTGGGTAGGAACGATGGGTACAAGTCCATGTCCTGGAAAAGGACGGAACCAACTTGTCACCTATCCATTACAGATCTTGATTTGATCTGTCCGGATCCCGCCATCACGAAGGCGCAATTGTAGCCATCAAACTCGCGATTTCTTTATGCACTCCTGATTGCAACAAGCCAACCAACCAAAATATCGGTATGTGCAGCTCACATAATTTTTTCTCATAGAGTTCTCTCACCCGTTGATACCCGGAGAAGTTTCCTGAATCCCAGCAAGGTGTAACCGTGTACACCAATTTTTTATTTTTGGTAAATTTAGTTGCAACTCAAACATGTACTGTAGTATATTTTAGGTAGTTCTATGCTAGCATGTATTTTTATAAACTTATGGTGTATGATTAGTCAACAGTACCAATATTGTCTTGGTCAGGCCTACCTTCAAATGCTTATACTTGAGGTAGTAGTTCTATTTCTTAGGGTAAATTTTATTCAGGGCCATTCTACTTGTTAAGTAGTCACGCGAGTATGATAAGCCGGCCCGCCTTGTAGAAAAAAACTTGATGAAGTGGTCGAACATGTGCCACGATAACATTTTCTGCACCTTATTCAACATGTATTCTTATATTTATAAACTTATAGTGTATGATTAGTCAGAAATAGAAATAGTACGCTTTCTTGGTCAGGCCCGCCGAAATTAAAATTCGTCTTGGATCCTCCTCTTTTCCCAAACTAACATAGAAACCTCTTGCCTCTGGGAGCAAGGCTATAGTCCGGGCATCAAATTAGTTATCAATACCATGGATTTTACCCTAAGTAACACAATGTCTTCATCAATATGAATCCCAACAAGGTGTAGACATGCTCATCAATTTTATATTTTGATAAGTTTAGTTGCGATTCAAACACTTATATTTGAGGTAGTTCTATTTCTTAGGGAAAATTTTATTCGCGGCCATTATATCTGTCAAGTATTGTTACCTTAGTCATGCGAGTATGATAAGCTGGCCCACCTTGCAGAAAAAACTTGATGAAGTGGTCTAACATGTGCCACAACGACACTTTCTGCATCTTAGTTGGCATGTTTTTTTTTATGAACTTATACCTTATGCTTACTCCCTCCGTCCACAAATAAGTGTACTTCTAGGATTATCCTAAGTCAAACTCGGTAAAGTTTGACTAACTTTGTAGGAAAACATAGCAATAATGTTGACATTAAATTGGTACCATTAGATTCGTTTTCAAATTTAGTTTCATAATATCTCAATTTGATGTAAAATATGTTGGTATATTTATCTATAAAGTTGGTCAAATTTCATAAAGTTTGACTTTAGCAAAAGTTAAAAGTACACTTATTTGCGGACGGAAGGAGTAGTTAGCAATACCAACTCTTTCTCTTGTTTGGGCCTTCAAAATTAAATATTTCCTTGGATCCTTCTCTTTTCTCAAATTAACACAAAAATCTCTAGCCTCCCAGAGCGAGGCTATAGTCCCGGCATCAAAATACTCCCTCCGTTTTAAAATATAAGATGTTTTAGTTTTATAAAGCTAATGAATCTAGACCACTTTTAGTGTGTAGGTTCATTCCGAACCTCTCCAAACATATACTAAAAAGGATTCACATACATTAACTTCACAAAACTAAAACATCTTATATTTTAAAACGGAAGGAGTAGTTAGAGATACGATGAATTTTACCTTAAGCAACACAATGTCGGCATCAACATGAAACGTGAAAAAGCTGTGCAGATCCTAGTACGCAGCACTGGCTAACACAACAGGACTCCCATGACGTAGGGAACTGATGATGAACAAGTGATTATTTCTTCATGTGCACGCACGTCCTCTTCCAATCGTGTACACCGCAGATTAAAGCTTGCAAACAGCATGGATGATGGACCACAGTTGGTTGGTCCACACCACGCACACTGGTGATACTAGAAGAAAAAAGGATTGCAGATAGTGGCCTCGTAAATATACAAATGCAGTAAAGTGCACGCGGAAATAGTTAAATTGCCGGACCACCGACACGAGGCTATACACGTTTCCAGAAATGGAAACTAGGTGGGGATCGGATGGTGATTAGACACATACTATTTCTTGTAGTATGTGGTACGTGATTACATCATCATCTAACAGCAAAAGTTGAGCGGTTAAACAGTGATGATGGATGATCACATCAGGTTAATTAATTTAGTCACCCAGGGATAATAAGAAAAAGATGCGAGCTGCGAGGCTAATCTGGAACCATAGGTAGAAGTTTAATTAATCGTGGGGTTATCATCCTTGTCTGTCACGCGGGCAGCAGTTGTGTGGCGCCAAAGCAATCATTTGCTGAGCGCACTGTGCGTGCAGCTGTGCGCACAGCAAATCTAGGAGCTAGGATTCTCTGTGCCGTCCCATCGCTGAAATCCTGGGTTGTGTGTGTCCAGCTGGACAGACACCGCCACTTTAGCTCCGCGAATATCATAGCAACAAAAATGTTACTCCTCAGTTCCTAAAAGTAAAAACATTTCTACAATTTTAAATTAGGAACATAGGAAGCAATTAGGAGAGACGAGAACAATACCCTATGCAAATCGAGTAGTCTATACATTTTTTTATAGTTATGCCTGGCTAGGAATATTGAGTATTCAGCCATCGATTTTGTCATATCAAATTGTATATACAAATATTTGGAAAGCGAACCAGTAATGCTAGTTGAGACCGGGATCCTCAGGTGTTGTTTCTAAAAAAACACATATTGTAAAGTTCCAAAGATTCAGAATTTCCTTTTATTTAAGGGTGTAGTGTCCACATTTTATTGTCACCAACATTCCTTTACGAGCTCACAAGTGAAAACATCCATCAATCAAAAATATGAAGGCACCTATATTACATGTGTGATTTTTTTTTACAGTAAAAAGAAAACCATTGAGCAATAATTTTTGTGTATATGAAAATAACTGCATCCACGAGGCTTGGATAGAAACTGATCACTCTATGAGTATGTTTGGACTGCAAAAAAACGTACACGTTACCAAAAATATGGACATGTCCGAATAAATGGTGCCAGCGAAACATTTATCAAATTATTGGGTAGCTAGTCAAAAATTGGTTGTCACAACACACCTTATATTATATCTAATCTTTGCGTGTGCACGTTGGCGCGCTGTGGAAGAGGGCGAGAGGACGACACATGTCATGGATATGTATGAATGCAAAGCGAGGCAACGGAAAGCAAAGCCCAAAAGGTTGAACAGGGGAGGGCGGGCACACACCGTAGCAGCATGCGACGCATGGCGGGGCCTGCCGGCACGCCGCAGCAAGCTCGCTGACAAGAATGGAAATCAATTCTTTTATTCCACGTCACGGATGGGCGCGGCTTGGGATCGGCGCTGTTGGGCGGATGGGACTTGCCATGGGTCGATCAGAACCTAGCTACCTGCCCGAACAAACAGAAACATCATCCTTTTTAATTTTTTGCTCCGAGCTCGCGCGCCAGCAAAAGCGAGGCCAAGAGGAAGAGGTTGGGTGGGTGTGGTTTGCTCTACCTACGTGCCAAACAGCAACTCCGGCCTGTCTCCTCCGGCTGTACGACGCACACCTTGACACCGGCCTGACGGACGGACATGGGGGTTCAACAGTAGTAGTACGCACGAAACATTTGTTCGCTGCGTGACACGTTGCGCGGCCGGACACCGCTGGAATAGGACGGGACGACAAGTATATCTATCCATCCATCCACGCGCGTACGCTCACTGTGCATGTGGTAAGGCACTTGGCAAACCTATACTATATCACAGTGCTACAACCACAGGGCCGTAAGGAAACAACAGTTCAGTAGTGATGTTCACTGTACCGTGTAAGTACACGAGTCGGTCGAGTCTCATGTTAGATGCTGTGAAGCTGTGCAAGCAAGCACGCATGTTCGCTTTATTTTCTCCTAGTACATGCATAGGCTGCACGACAGCACGAGTGAAGTAACGCTCGTTGTATATATTTTTGTATATCTGTGACTGGGGCATGCACGAGAGAGAGATGCAGTGGGTAGGCAGCCTTGACTCTGCGGTAATAAGCTCGCGCACGTGGTGGCGGTCGACACGTGCGCACGCACCATCGGACGCTGACACACACACACACACACATATCTCGCTGACGCCCGTGTCAGCGACGACTCAGTACTTGTACTGGTACGCACGCACGCGCGCGTGCCCGTGGTGTAGCGTCCGTCGTTGCTGGTGGTTGGGATGAATCGTCACCATGGTCGGTCGTCTTGCTGCTGACCTACATACATACCTGCCCAGCTACTTAGCTAGCTATGTTCTGTTCAGTCACCACACCATGCTTGCTCTTGCCATCCCACTCTCTCGCGTACGTACGTGTCTTGAGGCCGGATTTGACTGATCTGATACCGCCCATTTAGTCCCATGTCGACTACTCAGCGCTCATTATTTCGTGCCCCTACCTGTCCACTCGCTCTTGGACGGGCCTCGCTCCCATCCCATGCATGCAGGCATGCGTACATGCATAGTAGCTCTCTCACTCTCATCCATCAACACTGCCTGTCAGCTGCCTCCGGCCGGTTTCTCTCCTAGTACATTGTCCTCGGCAAAAAAAAGGCCCGTCTGTCAATAGATAGTCGAAGCAAGCTATTATTTTGTAAGTTTACATGATAAGTCAGTCTACCGACGGAGAATTAACTTAATTCTCGTGTTGTCACGCAATCTCCGTTGCAACCCTACTTGTAATTTGATATATCTCAAGTGCAACAACAGCTGCATGATGCACAGATCACGATGAAAATCTAGTAGATTATGACCTGACCGAGCTATAACTTAATTTTCATTGGACTGAGAAATGAGCAAAACGCATGTTTATAATCTACTAGAGCAATACCATTATAGATGGAGACAACTGGACAACGTGTCAATCAATTAATTAATGAAATATCATGAGTTATTGGAGCTAGCTAGCTAGCCTCATGTACTGTATATAGAAGGAGGCCATATAGAAGTCTGCAGGCCACATAATGAAGGGCTGGTCGTGTCGGTCGTACGCACTAGCTCAGTAGCTGGATGTGATCGGGACGGCGTCGATCGAGCACCCACATGCAGTGCCGCACGAGAGGAGGCGACACGGGACGCCGATCGAGCTTTCGCCAGGGTTTCAAGGCCATTTGGTTCTTGGATACACACGGACGGATATATCACGGCCAGATAGAGCAGACACTGGAGCTAGCTCTCTGAGCTGCGGAGCCAGAGCATGCCCCAGCGGCGCTATCGATCGACAGAAAGTCAGCACAAGTGACATGACAATGAGACGCGTTGATCGGGGGCCCCACCGCCGGCGGTGGGTCGCGCGACGTGACCGGGCCGGGCAGAGAGAGAGAGAGAGAGCTAGCCGTACGTACTCCAGCCGGTCCTATCTTGCAGCAGACACCTCGAACTCCAGGAGGAACCATGCGTGGGTCGACACGACCATGGCTGCAGGTGGAGACAGACAGAGAGAGTACATGCATGTGCGCGCGTGGTGTGAGAGCCAGCCGGTACCAATGGCATGCCATGGCAGCCACCCGCCCAGTCGTCGTCGTTGACGGTCGATCGTAAAAGCGTGCTATAGCTCGGCGCCGCCGCCGCGCGCGGCGCCGTCGACGGACGACACGGCACACGGCCGGTATGGCTCGGCGCGTACGGCGGATCCCGCCGCGCGCGGCGAGAGATCGCGCACTATGCCGTCTTGGCACGTCGATCGAAGCGCATTGACCTGCACTGCAGCTAGCTGCACGTACGACGTAGGGGCTGGGCTGGTGGTAGACGCGCCGTGCCCTCCCACTCGTCGTCAGCATTGATGGCACACATACATACATACATGGTCGAGCTCTCCTTGCCAGGCAGCAGGCAGGGGACGCGCGCGACAGGCTTTCTCGCGTGGTACAGGCTGACAGGACGTGAAACTAGGTAAGAGATGTGTCGTCTGTGCGTGTGTCATGCATAAAGGATCCACCGATCGGCATGCACACGCTAGCTAGCTCTGAGTCTCTGACTACTGTCTTTGCTCGCTCGGTCGATCGCTATTTCTCCCTGCCCTGGCTGTCGCAAACCGTACTTGGGCGCATGCATGCATGTGACCATATGTTCCTCGCGCGAAAAAAGGCCGGGCAGGGCGCCAGAGGAGAGCAGCGCACGCACGCATACATGTTGCATTTGTTTCTCTGCTCCGCCTTCCAGGTTTTATATTTTCTCACTCATTCTTAATTACTTGCATGCATGATTGGTAGTATACTCAACCACACACCTCTATCCATCCCCTGAGCTCTGAGCGTTTGCTGAAAAAGTATACTACTACTCAAACCAGCAGCAGCTAGCTCGTCGTTCGAGCCCATCGATCGACCGATCAATTATTGGCGCGACGAGACGTTGGAGATACGGTGGCAAAACAAAACAGATGGCCTGCCACGTCCGTGTCATGTGTACGTAGACGCACGCACGCAGTTGTGACAGTGGGCAGTGACAGAGACACACGCACGCGTACAAGAAGCCCTTGGAAGTGGGAAAAGGAGCTGCACGCAGTACGTACGTACGCGAAGCAGAGCCGGTGTGAGCTGAGATGTGATGTGTGCGATACGCGCTGGGAATTGGGAAGCGTGTGTGCCTTTTTCCGTGACCCAGGCCGGCAGTGTACCGCATGCAGCATGCGTGTGGAAGAGGAGAAGAAGCTAGCAGCAGAGAGAGAGCAGGGGAGAGTTAGATCGAGCGCGCATGGATTGGATTGGATTGGAGGGATCGATGGATGGAAGCATAGGAGGCTTTGTTGGCAGGCCGGCCGGCCGGGGAGAGGACCAGTCAAACGTCATCTCCGAGGGCCGCAAATCATATGACGCCCCAGAGTGATGCGTCAATCACAGGGATACATCCCCGGCCTTTGCCTTCCTTTGCCTTGCCCCCACTCTCACAGACGTGGCTTCGGTTCGTGGAAAACCTAAGATTAGCCTCGTGTTACGTGTTAATATAGAGGGGAACTGCAAACCAACCTGTGCTTGGGTGGCTAGGAGGGTGGTTGTATCCCTAGCCCATCAGAGTTCAAACCCCAGGTTTGACACTGTGTGTTGCATATAGACGAAATATTCTTTCAGTGGGAGGCGACGTTCCCGTCGACAGCGAGGCGTCCGTGGTGGCTTCGTCAATCTCAAGACCCGCACTGCTGGCTCAGTCTATCGGAGGTGCTCATAGGGGTAGGGTGTGCGTGTGTACGTTCATAGGGATGGGTGCATGTACATGTTGTGAGCGTCTACGATTGTATTGTGTTTCTCAAAAAAAATAAAAATATAGAGGGGCACTGAACCTCGAGCATTTACATCTTACGGAACACGGGGAGGTATGAGAGAAGGGGATCGGTGGACTCCATAGTATCCAATACTCCCTCTGTCCCAAATTACTCTGCGTTCTATGTTTAGTCAAAATCAAACTTTATAAACTTTAACTACGTATATAAAAAAATATCAATATCTAAAATATGTAATAGATATAGTTAGACTCGCCATAAAACATACTTTTATATTGTATACAATTAATATTATAAATGTTATTATTTTATTGAAGATGTTTAGTTAATTTTTAACATGTTTGACTTTGACCAATCCTAAAACGCAGAGTAATTTAGGACAGATGGAGTAAGTACATCATACACCAACATGTAGCTAGCCCCATATTAATTCCAAGAGCCCCCTTAATAAAAACCTTTTGAAGGGCGGTTTAGATTACGCTTGAATTCATGTAGCAACTTGACAGGGAGAGCCTTAGCGAAGCCATTTGCAACTTGATCTTTACTAGAGATAAACTTGATATCCAACCTTCTATTTGCAACTCTTTCTCTCGCAAAGTGCAAATCAATTTTAATGTGTTTTGTGAGTGCATGAGACACTGAATTTGCAGATACATTTGTAGCTCCTAAGTTATCAAGTGCAGATTTCTTGAGCTCGGGCTACATGGCTCCTGTTTTTTAAATCTTTTAAAAATGTCAGTTTGAAGTTTCAAAAAAATCGCCAAAAAAAATTAGACGTAGATATTAATGTACTCTATCCAATACACAAAGTCTCACCCCGAAATACTTTGTATCCTGGGTTGTACAAAAGAAAATCAAAATCTGACAATTGGAGTAGTGAACAGTGTCAGATTTCAAACCATCAAAATCTAACAGGTTTTGTCATTTTTTGTTGAGCCCAGAATGTAAGGTATTTCGGGGTGAGACTTTGTGTATTTGAGTAGAATACATTAATATCTACATGTAGGATTTTTACACAACTTTTTTATGCTTTGAAAGTTTTCAAAAATCGAGAAAAGCCGGGCCTCCATGTAGCTTGATCTCAGTTTTGATTTTTTGCTAAGTTATCATACCATAAGGAGGGTTTTTATTTTAGTGTCATACCAAGTTCACCAAAAAGAGTCTCGACCCAAATCAACTCAGTTGTTGCATTACAAAACTTTATATCCATCTTCTGTGCTAGAACGAGACACAGTAGGATGTTTTCTTGCACTCCATGAAACCAAGTTAGGTCCAATAAATATAGCGAAAAAACTGTGGATCTCCTATCATCAAGACAACCTGCCCATTCAACATCTGAAAAAGCACCCAAAAGAGTATAGGATGACCGTTGAAAAGTAAGACCAACTTTGAGAGTATCCTTGACATACCTTATTAATAGAAGACGCCAAATCAGGCCTTGTCAAAGTCAAGTATTGAAGAGCTTCAACAATGCTTCTATATTGGGTAATAACATCAGGACCAAGAGGTGTCCCTTTAGTAAGAGACAACGGTTCTATGGATGATAGTGGTGTAGGGGTTGATTTGCAATCTATCATACCAACTCTAGAAAGTAAATCAGTTGCATATTTTTCTTGAGTTTAACAACAACCCATTTTATGTCTTTTTGTTGGAATTATGCCCTAGAGGCAATAATAAAGATGTTATTATTATAATTCTTGTTCATGATAAAGTTTATATTCCATGCTAGAATTGTATTAAGCGGAAACATTAATACTTGTGTGGTTTGTGAACAACACCGTGTCCCTAGTACGCCTCTATGGACTAGCTCATTGATCAATGATGGTTAAGGTTTCCTAACCATAGACATGAGTTGTCAATTGATAATGAGATCATATCATTGGGTGAATGATATGGTGGACAGACCCAAACTAAGCGAAGCAATTAGATCGTGTCATCGTGTTCGTCTTTGCAAAACTTTTCTTATATCAAATATTGTATTCCTTAGACCATGAGATAATACAACTCCCTGGTATCGGAAGAAAGCTTTGAGGTCATCAAACGTCATCCTATGAGAGGGTGATCATAAAGGTGTCTCTCAGGTGATCAGAAAATATCTGTTGGGTTGTATGTATCGAGATGGAATTTGTCCCTCCCAAGTCGGAGAGATATACTTCGGGCCCACTCGGTAATCGATATCAACACCGCTTGCAAGCATGTGGTTAAGGAGTTAATCACAAAGTGATATCGGATTACGGAACGAGTAAAGTACTTGCTGTGAACGAGATTGAACTAGGTATGACGATACCGACGATCGAATCTCGGGCAAGTAAAATATCGCGAGACGAAGGGAATATATATATGAGATTGATTGAATCCTGGCATCGTGGTTCATCCGATATGATCATCGATGAATGTGTGGGAGTCAATATGGGTGCCCAGACCCCGCTGTTGATTATTGATAGAAGATCATGTCTGCATATTCTCGAACCCGCAGGGTCACACACTTAACGTGTCTCGACGCTAGGATAGATTGGATAATTGGTTTATGAATTTTTGTTCGGAGTCTCGGATGGGATCCGGGATATCACGAGAGGTTCCGGAATGGTCCGGAGAATAAGATTCATATAAGGCAGTGCAGTTTTTGGAGTTCGGAATTGTTCCGGGTTAATCGATATTGTACCGGAAGCTTCTAGAACCTTCCGGAAAGGGGCCAACGTGGTCCCACCTTCCGGGAGGGGGCATGGGCCTATGAGGAAGTGTCCTGGCCGCATTGGGCCAGGGGCACAAGGCCCCATAGGGCCCAGCCGATCCTAGATAAGTTTAAATCGTTTAAACTAGAGATGAGATAGGATTTCTAGATAAGGGAGAGTTTAAATTGTTTAAACTAGAGATAGGCTTGGAGGATGGGCAAGGGCTGGCCGCACCCCCCTCTATATATAGAGGGCTGGTGCGCCCCCCCTCCCAACTTACCAACACACCTCCCTCCAAACCCTAGTAGCCCTGCTGCCTTCCTCTCTCCCTCCCGACTGTTTGTAGGCGAAGCCCTGCTGCAGAAATTTTCCACCATATACACCGCGCCGTCGCGTTGTAGATCCAATCTATCTCTCCACCATACTTGCTAGTCCGAGGAAGGAGGAGACGTCGAGGTGCTGCACGTGTGCATCTCACGGAGGCACCGCCACTTGTGGTGCTAGATCGGATCGGATCGCGAGGAGGAGAGGCGAGTACGACTACATCACCCACGTTCCGACGAACGTTCTGCTGCGCGAATCTTCAAAGGTATGAAGATCTAATCCAATCTCTCTCGTTGTTTGCATCTCCTAGATTAGATCTTGGCTTTCCCTCTGTTCGCTTCCGTAGAAAATTTTGATTTACTATGCTGCGAAACCCTTCACTTTTGTACCTCAATACCAAGAACGAAATGTAAATCACCTAGATCCTTTATAGAAAACTGTTCATTAAGATCTCAAAGTAAAGCAGAAATGCCATGATCTGAAGAACTTGTGACTGATATCATCAACATAAATCAGAACAAACACTGTGATACCTAACTTTCTGTCGAGGAACAAAGATCTACCAGCCTTGGATGGTACAAAACCAAGATCACTTGGAGCCTAACCGAGAATACCAAGCATGAGGTACTTGTTTTAGTCCATATAAAGCCTTGTCAAGCTTGCATATGTGACGAGGGGCATCTGGATCTTAAAAACCTGGTGGTTGTCTCATGTAAACTTCCTCTTCCAGAACACCATGAAGAAACACGTTCTTGACATCTAGCTGCCGCAAGCACCATCCTCTAGAAACTGCCTGGTGGTTGTCTCATGTAAACTTCCTCTTCCAGAACACCATGAAGGCTAATACAAATTCTAATAGAAGATGCCTTGACCACTAGACTGAATGTGTCTTCATAATCAATGCCATACCTTTGCATAAAACCTTTTCCAACTAAACGTGCTTGATGTCTACAAGTGCATAAATCGTTTGTAGCTAGTTTCGAAATACAGATATCGATCCCATAGGGATCCCAAAAGTAAGTGTTTATGGGTGAAGTCTCTGTCACACCCGAAGTTGTCACAGGTCTTCGAGTGAATCAACTACAAGTGTTGAAATAAGAATTGGGTTTTGATTAAATGATATGTATTTAAATAGAACTAAAATGTAAACTTTAGAAATGTAAAGCATAAAAGTAAAGAACGACTTGATTGTTTGTTGTTTCCTGCAGATGGCAAAAGAAGGCGCGGGGAGATTCAGTTCATGGTGATAGTGACTGTACCAGGTGGACGAATAATAAATGTAACAATTATAATCTTATAAATATATGTGTAGGCGAGCCACCCATAATTAGCCGGAACTCCTCTTGATAGATTTCATCCCAACTTCAATAATCCTACTAGCCTGTTACCCAAACCATGGTCAGACACTAGACGATTAAGACCCTTGAGATCGCTTAGCGATTAAGCTCCTTGGATCGGACTAATGCAATAAGCACAATGGTTACTCGTTATCCTTGAGTCAACTAGCTTTCCATTGATATCCTCGTGTCACCCGAGGGTTGCCGGTCCACTAGCGAACAAGATCTTATCTATGTAGAACAAAGTATCATGTTATCTGGGCCCTTAATTAGACAACAAGCATTAGGCATCCCACAGATAGTCAAGCACACATAATATAGTAATTAGAATCAATCACAAACTAATGGAAAATATAAAGGCACATCACATCTCACCAATCCCCTACATCTCCCACGCCCAAAGGAATTACTCACACATGAGAGAAGAATGGATCATCAATATAATTGAATAAAGGGAATTCGTTTTTGTATTACCGTGGAGTTCCACAATGAAAATAGAAAAATATCCAACACAATTCAACATGGGAAGAAACAATCTCAAACCCAAGTATTGCAAGGTGGAGATCCCTCTCTCTCTCTCTCAAGTACAAGTAGTGGCTATGGGGGTGTATTGGCTAGGAGGTTGAAGATCGTGGAGCGAGATGAAGAACGTCTTCCCCTTCTTCTCCGGATCTCTTCTTTTTCCCTTCTGGATGGTATGGAGGCTGCTGCGTTGTGTTTTCGTCCTCGGTCCCTTCATGGAAGTTGTCCCTTTTGACAAGACAGAGATGGCGGTAACTATACGGTCGGAAAAATATTCCTGCCATTTAGTTGCTCGTTAAAGCTTCTGTGAGCTCCCCTCGCGTGCTTCCAAAGTGAGACTCGCTTCTTTTCCCCAGAATATTGTGTTTCTCTAGTTAAATCCTTCTATTGATGTTCAGAACCTGAAACACACATTAAAAACCAAGTTTTCTTCGCTACTGAAGTATTAGCGTGAGGTAAAGCCAGAAAACGATCAAATCCGGGAGAAAACAATCAATAAAAGCCATAAAAAATATGTCGAATCTCACAGATATCAACTCCCCCAAGCTTAGATGTTGCTCGCCCTCGAGTGACAAGGAAATAAGGAAGAATAGCGGAGATATACTTTTGGGCTACAATATAAGCAATATATTTCTCAACTTGTTTTAAATCATGGTATGAAAGTCTACACTTTTGATAATAAGCAATTATAGGATAACTATTATGCTTACATTGATAGTAAGAGTGTTTATATACTTCTTTAGTGCAACAAGTTACATCATATAGTTCATACAAATCAATAGCCATACTGTTGAGATGTTTAAGTAATTTATCCATTCTTTTTCCTTTTTTGCTTGCTCGATATTCATAGAAAGTTTCCAAAAAATTATCGATATCTTCCTCCATAGTTTGGCATACATATTAGAAGCTAGACTAATGTTTATGGATTTTAGTGTATAATAGAAAGGTAAAACCAAGACTAAAAGTAAACAAACAAAATAAAAAACAAAAAACAAGACAAACAAAGTGCTTTGTAAATCTAAAAGAAAAGAAAAGCCCCAATGGTGCAACCTCCCCAAGCTTGGGTGTTTGCACAAGTTGATGAAGATGGTGCAAGAAAATGTTATGGCAATTGTTGCGGGAGTTTCACTACAATACAACCACAGTGATATGTTTTTTGCAATTCTCCAGCAACAGCGCCAAAAAATGTTCTTGATAACAACAACTCCACGTGTAGGAACTCGTTGGTACTCCAAGTGCATAGTGTTGTAGCAAGCGTCTTTTCCCCACAAGAGTGACTCGAGGGTATATATCAAACTCTCGAGGAATTGACTTGGAAACTCCTCTTGTTTTCCTCTTCAAGAAACGTACAAAACAAAATATTATCCTTGTGTTGCCAACTCCACCATATGGCTGTGAAGCACAATGTTTCGTATTGCTAAAACTGAAATGATTTATAAATAAATAAAGTAAAAACAATCTATTACTAGAAAAGAAAGTAAAACAATAAATTAAAGATTTATTTGGGTTTTTGTTTGTGTTTGCTAATAGTAAAAGTGTTTTTGTATTTTAAGATTTAATTTGTGCATCAACTATAAAAGCAATTAATGTAAATAGATGTTGTTTATTATGGTAAAAGTTGGACCGGGGTTCCATGGGTTCACTTGTCTATTCTCTCATAAAGTATAGTGGCATAAAACAATTAATAAGCAATACAATATTGATAAAAACTTCATTATGTGTATGGTAAGAATTCGTATGGTCATCACGTCCTATCTTAATGATGACACAACACATCTCACTTTTATTCCTATAGAAGGGAAACTCCAAGCAATCTAGAATTAAAAAAAATAGAGTATAGCCTTAGGTACTTTGACATGATGTTTGAATAGCAAATATGCTACCTTGAACGAACAAGTTCATCTAGGCTGTCACTAGATGATAATAACACATGCATTCAGCTTATTCCTAGTTAGGTAACAAAACAAAGGCAAAAACCATAATAGATATTGAATTTGTTGTCACTATCCAATGACCACGACCATGTTACTCCAACTAATACACATGTTCCCAACACATGCCATCTCATACAAGTTGGATCAAAACAAGTAATAAATAAATGGGTACATAATATGAATCTACGAATACAACTCACATATAATAGAAATCTAATCTCAAATATCAACTCATAGAATAAAGATCCACCACATAGGAATTACAATGATAACCATAATCATTTTGGGCAACTCATATGATACTAGAACAATGATAGATCAAGAGAGAAATAGATCAAGCTAGTGCCACAAACCCATAGTATAGATGTGGACTAGCTACTCCCTCTTCATCATAGTGATGAAGACGAAGATGTTGAAGGAGGTAGAGATCCCACCGGTAGCGACTCCGGTGGCGTTTCTCCCTCCAATATTCGCTGGTTCTATCTCTGTTTCGGTGTTTCTACGCTGCCTTTTCTGAGATCGTCCCATGGGGGTCTTTTTATAGCTTTTTAGGTCAAGACTTCGAGGCTGAGATAAAGAAGGACGACTTCGGAGACTCGAGGAGGGAACGACCCCTTATGGTCCGTCCTAGGGTAGAGCCTGATGACCCACAAGTATAGGGGTGTATCGCAGTATTTTTGATAAGTAAGAGTGTCGAACCCAACGAGGAGCAGAAGGTGCTGGCTAGTGGTATGGATCAGGAATTCTCTGCAAATACTTAACAAACGGATTTTTAGGGGTTTTTGATAAAGCAAGTAAACAAACTACGAGTAAATAAAAGACGGTAGGAATAAATGCAGCAAGTGGCCCAAACCTTTATGCAGCAAAGAACAAGCCAGTTGTATTACTTAAGATGACCAAACATTCTCGAGGACACATGGGAAGATTGTCAAGTGCTTTCGCTTCATATAGTTGATTAATGTTCTTTAGCTTGCTAAGTGTTGTGTGGGTGAACCTGTGCTAATGTACCGACCTTCCTAGGACTAATACATACTTGTGATTATATCCCTTGCAAACATCCGTAAGTACAAAAAAGTAATTAAGGTAGAAACGTAACCACAACTTTAAACTCTAAGACCCTTACGTCCCTTGTGTAATGGTTTCCTAACGGGGGTTCAGGTTTCTGTCACTCCGGCAACCCATACGATTAGTAGCCAAATACACAATGCATTCCCCTAGGCCCATATAGGTGAAGTGTCATGTAGTCGACGTTCACATGACACCACTAGAAGAAGTACACCACAACTTAATTAACAAACTATTGAATCTTTCTCAACACAACTCCACTACTAACAACATGACTTCTCCCATGTCCTCAAGAACAAAACGAACTACTCACAAGACATCATATGGATCATGATCAGAGATGGAATAATGATGTATAACAATCTGAACATAAACAATAATTCAATGGTTCACTCAATAGCATCAACTACAAAGAGTAATCAACACCGGGAAAGTTTACCCTATGAACTATGCAAGATTCAACGCAATTGTTACATCAATATGGAGATGGTGATGAGGGTGCTGATGGTGATGATGGTGGTGGTGATGATGATCCCGATGAAGTCCAGCTTGATGGTGGTGTTGATGGCGACGATCTCCCCTCTCCGGGAAGGAATTCCCCCGGCAGAAATCTGTCTGCCAGAGAGATCTTTCTCTCTCGGTGTTTTCCGCCCCGTAGAGGCGGCGGAATCTTTCTGTGGTTGCTCCCTGAGTCTTAGGGTTTCGGGAGGATAATATACACCAGAGGGGAGAGCCTGGAGTGGTCCAGGGTGGCCACACCACCCGCTGGCGCGGCCTAGGGCTGCCCACGCCAGGGGGTGGTGTGGGCCCCCTGTGGCCCATCACCAGCCCCCCTTCTGGCTTCCTTCATCTTCTGGAAAATAGGATTTTCCGTATATTTTCCCGGATTTTTTGATCTTCGCGAATTTTGCCTCCAAACAGCACCTTTTCCATCAGAATCCTAACTGCAGCGGTCCATGCTCCAAAAGTCATCAACCATGCAAAAACAGATGAAATAACATAAGCATCACCTCTCAATACGAAATATATCAATGAATAACAGTGAATTATGACATAGAATAGTGATGCAAAATGGCGTATCAACTGCCCCCAAGCTTAGACTTCGCTTTTCCCCAAGCGAAACTGAGCTCAACAAACATGGCCTCAGGTTTATGGAGTGAAGAGTCGATAAAAGAATACAGACAAGAAGCATCACATTCATCAAATACATAGATCATAATAGAAGACAACTCACTATTATATAACTCAACTTGCAATGAGTAAAGGAAACACAATAAAGATACGTAAAGTGAATCATAATTGGTAATGGCAAACTTAGCTCTTGGTCGAAGAATAGTTGATAATTTGCTAGAGTTCACAAATAACTGGTTTTCAAAGATAGCTTTCAAAGTAGTAAACATCAAGATAAGAGCAATGTGCAAAACAAGGAACATAAGCAACATGATTGAATAAATCATCATATGAATGAATGAAACACAACAACTCAAAATACTTGCTGAGATAGAAGGGAGTAGGTTTACTGACTCAACTACAAGGTAAAAGAAAGGCCCTTCACAGAGGGAAGCAGGGATTGCAAGTCTCATAAAGAGCTCCCATAAATTATGATACCTACTAGCTTTCAACTCTCATTGCCCCTATCATAGGCATCTTTAGGTGATTAAGGTTAAAGTGATCAAATATGAGGATATGCATGGACAATTTGTAAATTGAGAATCTCATGTCCCTTGAATACGAGGGCCGCTCCTCATGCTACTCAAGTTTAGTCACCGGTAAGTTCTTGTCATCGTAAGCATATGTGTATCATAGAGAACCGCCAACGGGGTACCCCTTGCCCGATGATACGGAAGAATCCCCATATCAAAATGATAAGGCAAGCAGACAACAAGTATCTCAGCAATCTTCTTATTTACCATTGGAATATGATGCTTTTTTTCTCTGTTTCCTCTTTTCATAATATCTCTTTTTTTTCTCTTTTTCTCAAACTCTATCTCTTTTTTCATAAGAAGAATTCTTCATAGATACTCGTTATGGTTACGCTGCAGGTTTCCACCATGTCAGCATGAATTAGACCAGCGGCCCAGGCGTTTCTCTAACACACATGCATAACTCCATGGACTTACAAGCTCCCCTTTCATTTCACACCGATGACATCCATAGACAAAAGAACATGATATCAACTAGGTACAAAGTACCAGTGCAATGTTGAAAGCGTTCCCCATGACAGCATGGTTCTCCTAATTTACAACTTACAAAGCGCAAGCATATACACAACATAGGTGAGCACAATGGTTCAAGTTTATTAAGTGCAAGAAAGTGAAGTGTGCCATCAAGTTTGTGAGAGCTTTAATCACTAATTTTCACATAACAAGTTTAATTTGGGAGATAGATAAAACAAGAATTTACTTGGAATAGCAATAATGCTACTAGGTAGGTATGGTGGACATAAATGGCAGAGGTTTTGGTTTAAAGGAGGTGGATGCACGAGTAGAATTCCCTCTCAGTATAGGTTTTTGGCTAGCAAGGCTGGGTAGCAAGTATAAGAGTTGAAGGAAACAAACAAACATACAAGTGATAAAAAAACATGCAATCTTCCTTGGAAGCACAAAAGATCTTAACTAGATAATACTAGACTTATGAGCAAATCAAGAAAGATGATGAAATTATTTTTCTTTAGAGGTACTTTTATTGTTTCTTTCAACTCTCAAAAATAGTGTTGCTACTGACCGAGCCAGGTTTGCCAAAACCAACTAAATTAACTCAATGATCCCAAAGTGATACCAATACTAACAACAAGATCAATCATATAACCACGAATTGAAAACTAATAAAAGCTATGCAAAAGAGTAAATGATACAACTTCTCATTAATATTCCATAACGGCAACTCACACCAAGGGATACATATCTAACGAGAGAGGGGACACTTCCATAATGCAAACCATACTACATAATAACTTCTCTATTCATGATATGAATCTACTAAAAAGGGTAAAAGATAGAAGATAGTGATATGATACCGTGGCACTCCCCCAAGCTTGGAACGAACCAAGGGGATGCCAAACCTGATGACGAATCACTCCTTTTGTGGTGGTGGTAATATTTTCTTAGTTGACGTGAGGAAATCTTCTAGCATCTTGCGATGCCTATTATTCTCCCATTGAAGCATGTCCACCTTCCTCCTCAAGTCTTGGTACTTATCGCAGAACTCCTTAGTGACTCGTAGGGCTTCTGTTGATGCAGGGCAAGTGACTAAAGGTACCAGCCCCTGCTTGGGGTCTTGGAGATCTTCCTCTATAGGCTCCTTCCCTTTATCCTTGGCAGACACCTCTGTGCTTCTAAACCTTCAAAGAGTATGTCCTGGCAGAAACATATCGAAACAAAAACACGACGAAAAACACGATATACGAACCTCGGGGGATTCCGGGGGGGGGGGGTTATATATTACGAAGTTTCATTTCAAAAGGAAGGTACTGGGAGAAAACGAGTCGGAGGCGGAGTCCGAGGTGGACTCACCACCTGGTGGCGCGGCTAGGGGAGGGCCCACGCCACAGTGGTGTGGGCCACCCTGGCTCTGTTTTCGTCCCTTTTTCGCTTCGTAACTTTCCTTATTGACTAAAAACTGCAAAAATATAGTTGGATAGTATTTTCGCGGAACTTTTCTTACTAGAACTGTTACCTATTTGGAAGCGGACTCTGCAGGTCTCTGAATTTGGTCCTTGATAAATCTTTCCGGAGTTATAACTTGAAAGGCATCAACATCTTCATTGTAAGAATCTCCAGCAATATAGTGCTTGAGTCGCTGCCCATTCACTACTTGTGTAGTATCATCTTTTAAAGAAGAAATTTTTATTGCTCCTGAACGGTATACTTCTTCAATAATGAAAGGTCCTTCCCATTTTGATAGTAGCTTTCCTGCAAAAAATCTGAGACGAGACCTATACAATAGAACTTTCTCACCAACATGAAATTCTCTCTTAAGTATTCGCTTGTCATGCCATCTTTAAATTTTTCCTTAAAGAGCCTAGCATTTTCATAGGCTTCACTCCTCCATTCATCTAAAGAACTTAAGTCAAATAATCTTTTCTCACCAGTGAGCTTACAATCTCTATTTAGTTCTTTAACTGCCTAGTAAGCTTTGTGTTCTAATTCTAAAGGTAGGTGACAAGCTTTCCCATAAACCATTTTATAAGGAGACATCCCCATGGGATTTTTGTAGGCACTTCTATAAGCCCATAAAGCATCATTCAACTTTTTAGCCCAGGTTTTTCTAGATCTATTAACAGTCTTTTGCAAGATGGATTTAATTTCTCTATTTGATAACTCTACTTGCCCGCTAGTTTGGGGATGATAGGCTGAAGCAATTCTATGATTAACATCGTATTTAGCAAGGGTCTTTCTAAAACCACCATGAATGAAATGAGAACCCCCATCAGTCATGAGATACCTAGGCACTCCAAACCCAGGGAAGATAACATCCTTAAGCATTTTTAGAGAAGTTTCCCCATCAGCACTCTTCGTAGGAATGGCTTCTACCCACTTAGTAACATAATCAACGGCAACAAGAATATGAGTATAACCTTTCGAGGGAGGGAAAGGACCCATAAAGTCAAATCCTCAGCAATCAAAGGGATTAATAACTAGAGAGTAGTTCATGGGCATTTCATTGCGTCTAGAAATATTACCAACACGTTGACATTCATCACAAGATAAAACAAATTTTCTTGCATCTTTAAAAAGGGTAGGCTAGTAGAAACCTAATTGTAGCACCTTTTGCGCAGTTCTATCTCCTGCATGATGTCCTCCATAAGCACTACCATGACATTTACGCAATATCTCCTTTTGTTCATATTCTGGAACACATCTTCGCATAATACCATCCACTCCTTCTTTGTATAAATGTGGGTCATCCCAAAAATAATGCCTCAAATCATAGAAGAACTTCCTCCTTTGCTGAGCTGTAAAAGTTGGAGGCAAATACTTGGAGACAATAAAGTTAGCATAATCAGCATACCAAGGGCTCCCTCGCGAGCTTACCCCTACTGCGGCTAACTGCTCATTTGGGAAACTATCATTAACAGGCATAGGGTCAAAATAGATGTTTTCCAGTCGAGATAAATTATCAGCTACAGGGTTTTCAGCACCTTTCCTATCTACTATATGTGGATCAAACTCTTGTAAAAGCAGCACCCATCTAATAAGCCTACGCTTAGCATCCTTCTTCGTCATAAGGTATTTAATAGCAGCATGATCAATATGAATGGTGACTTTTAAGTCTACAATATAGGGTCTAAACTTATCACAAGCAAAAATGACAGCTAGAAATTCTTTTTCAGTGGTAGCATAATTCCTTTGAGCAGTGTCTAAAGTCTTACTAGCATAATGAATAACGTTTAACTTTTTATCAATTCGTTTCCTAAGGACAGCACATACAGCAAAATCACTAGCATCACACATTATTTCAAAGGGTAAACTCCAATCAGGTGGTTGAACAATAGGGGCTGTAGTTAAAGCCTTCTTAAGAGTTTCAAAAGCTCCCTTACAATCATCATAAAAAACGAAGGGTGCATCTTTTTAAAGAAGATTAGTGAGGGGTTTTGATATCCTAGAAAAGTCTTTAATAAGCCTTCTATAGAAACCATCATGACCAAGGATACTACGAATACCTTTGATGTCTCTTGGGTATGACATCTTCTCAATTGCCTCAACCTTAGCTCTATCAACTTCTATACCTTTTTCAGAAACTTTATGCCCAAGGACAATCCCTTCATTAACCATGAAGTGGCATTTCTCCCAATTAAGAACAAGATTAGTATCTTCACATCTCTACAAAACTTTATCAAGGTTGGGCAGACAATTATAAAAAGAAGTCCAGCTTGATGGTTCACTCAATAGCACCAACTACAAAGAGTAATCAACACCGGGAAAGTTTCCCCTATGAACTATGCAAGATTCAACGCAATTGTTACATTAATATGGAGATGGTGATGAGGGTGCTGATGGTGATGATGGTGGTGATGATGATGATCCCGATGAAGTCCAGCTTGATGGTGGTGTTGATGGCGACGATCTCCCCTCTCCGGGAAGGAATTAACCCGACAAAAATCTATCTGCCAGAGAGATCTTTCTCTCT